>CM066033.1:86728624-89308624 GCA_033557465.1 Ichthyophis bannanicus
GGAAGTCAGTGGAGCAATGAGCAACCTGACGTAAAGACTCCTTATTGAAGAGATTTTCTCCAGTACAAGGAATATTACCCAGTCTTTGTTGTGCCCATCTGCTCAAGTCTGAAGCTTGGAGCCAGGCTCTGCGTCGTGCTCCTATGGCTATAGCAGAGGTTCTGCTAACAGACTCAAAGGAGTCTAGGGAAGCACAAGAAAGAAACCTAGAGATATTCCAGCTATGACTGAGAAGCAAGGAATAGTCTGCAGCCTTGGGCTCTGAAAGAAAAGGAGTCAAAAGAGACAATTTCTCTGTGACCTCCTGAAGGGATAGACTCATATAAAAAATATATGAGAGAATCCTTGTTGCCAGCATAGAAGTTTGGAAGGTTTGACGTCCAAAGGCATCCAGTGTTCTAGATGCACGACCTGGCAGGAAAGAAGAATGCTTCTTTTTGCTTCTTATCTTCCTCATTGCTGATTCCACTACAATGGAATGATGGGGAAGTTGAGTCTTTTGAAACCCTGGAGAGGGGGGCACCTGATACAGAAGAGTAGTTGCTGTAGAAGGTGAGGAAGCCCTTAAAGGTGCTTCCCATATCTTCAGAAGAAGATCCTGTAAAGAATGATGTAAAGGAAGCATATTTCCCTTTTCCCCAGAAGAGCCTTGAAAAGGCTCATAGCCAGGGATAGGAATAGCAAGGAATGTTGCCATGTCAAGGAGAAATTTCTGAAAAGACGGATCTCCAATGGGAACAATCCCTGGACAGGCTAAGGTCGAAGAACTAGCCTGGGCACCGGAAGATGCACTTGACCGGTGCAAAACAGGATCTGTAATGGATGGATACTGGGACTCTAAACTAGGTATAGACTCTAAACTAGGTATAGAAAGGAGCGATCCTGGTGAAAAAAGCATGGATGGAGCTGGTCCCGATGTTACTGCAGGTACCAGCATCGACACCGATAACGGTAGTTGAGCCGGAATCGAAGACGATACCGACATCGAAACAGTCATCGGAGGCTGCTCAAATGGTACCGAGGTAACCCGAAACTCTTGGTGATTATCCTCGGTACCGGGCATCTGGAATCGGTAGGTGTCGGTTCCGGAACATGTCGGTACCCAGTCTTCCAGACTAGATATCGATTCTAGACTCGGCATTGAAGGAAGCGAGTCTATCGATGCATGTCTAGAGGGTACCAACGTTGGTGGTCGTATCGGCGGTGTTGCCGATACTGGAAAGTCAATCTGGGTCGTATTGATCGGTCCCGAAGGTACCGAGCACGCCCGATGACGATCCCTGGTGAGGAGTGGATCGCTCAACACCAGTGCCGATGCCGGGGTATCGGTACCGCTCAAAGCGGATGCCACCACCGAGCATGGCTCAGGTATGTTCTGTGAGGGGTGAGCCCCACGAACAACCTGAAACCCCTGAAAGGCTTTGGAGACCGAAGACTCCCGCCGGGGTTTTGAAGCCAATAGGGTCTTGAGGGCAAGGCCGGAGCCATCACCATGCTTGGCATGAGACCTACCACCCAAGGATTGGCTAGTCTTAACAGACTGTTTGTGGGTTACCTGATCCTGTAGAGAAGAAATGGTCGGTGCCCTTACACTGGAAGGGAAAACTGTATCGAGGGAAACTCGTAATGGAGAATCTCTTCTCATAAAATTGTAGCCTGATGGCTCTGGAGGAAAGGTGTCAGGACCCAAACAGGTTAGACACCAGTTATTGGAGTCTAAAAAGAAAACTGTATTGCCACAGTTAAGGAGAAGAAGGCTCCATGATGGAGAGGCCTTACAGGCCCAAAATTTAAGACAGAATCTGAGGGAAAAAAACTGCCTGAGTTTAGGAAAAAGAAAAGAAAAAACCACCGGCGGTACCGGTGGAGTCGGGGAAACAGCCGCGACCACAAGAAAACAAAAAGTAAAAGATTTAAAGAAAAAATTTTCTGCGGTGACAGGAAGACGTCCTGCCGGCTCCAGGGAAAAACGAAAACTGAGGAGAGACAATTGGAAAGGCGGGAAGGCAGCACGCAGGCGCTGAGGGATGCTCCCAAAAGCTTTCTGATTGGACGCTGGGGAGCGTTCCCGCGCAGGCTCCGTCGGTACCGACGTACCCATATGTGAAGACTCATTTCTGCTTGTTCCTGGAGATTACACAGTAGCATATAAGCATGGGGAACTATTTACAGTCTGACAGAATCTTGAGTATGAAATTGATGGACAAGGCTTTAAGTTACGTGGTCGAAAGTAAGATGGAATAGATGTATTTTGATTGCTTTGCGAAAGGTGGCCAAATATGAAATGAGATGAATAGGAGCAGGTAGGGAGTTGTAAAGGAGCAGTCATTCCAGGATGGGAGAGGGGGGAATGGGCATCTTGAGTGCATCTTTTGAATGGGCCTTGTACTGGAGGATCTCCGTGCGAGGGTCCTCCTTTGACTAGGTGGTGAAGGCCAGAGCTTTGGCCATATCCCGTATGATGTCAAGGAAAGTCATATCCTCGGGTGGGGACCAGTGCCTCGACTCCGGAGGAGACGGGTTAGAGGACACATTGTGGTGACGGCAGGTATCCAGGGATTCACCATCCTCTGTCTCCCAACCCATCAGACTCAGAGGAGGAGTCAGGGTTCTCCGGACTCGGAGTGCAGGTCTGACCCCAAGGACCTCAGAGCCACAGCAGACCAGTGCTCAGAGCACAGAGCACAGGGCACTGTGCAGTGAGAACTGCGGTCCCAAGGATTGGGACCGGCAGCTCGGCCAAGGCACCTCTCGAGGCTGGTGGCACTTAAGGATTGGCTCAATCTCCTGGGAGTCCCTCATGATGGAGGGCCTGGTGGTTGGGAGTGATGACCCGGAGGTGCGGGGCATCAGAGCCTGCTGCTGGGCCATGAAGGCAGAAACTGTGCTCCAAGGCCACACATCCAAGATTCAAAACCAGATGGCTCCACAGCCTTCAACGCGGGCACCGAGGGCTTCAGGCCCAGCCCCAGCTCTGGCTCCACTGAAGGGTCCTCAACCAGGATGGCCATGGGGGTCCCAGGGCATGCCCCAGCGAGGTAACTAGGACAGCCGCTCCTTGTAGTCACCCTCTGCCTCCCATTGAGGGTTGCAGGACAGGGGCCCATGGGATGCCCCCACTTTCCCCAACTCATCACCCGATGAGGTCCTAGAGGTCTTCCGGCCCTTCGTGGTGCGATCCTCAATGCAGGAGCTCCAGCTGAAGATTCCGTGGTCCCGGGGCTCCAATGCTGCACGGTATCCACAGGTGCTCGTGGTCCTGGAAGGAGTCAGAGCAGGATCTCACGGAGGACTCCGGAGTTGAGTCGGTCTTCTGAAAAATCAACTCATGCTGCTGCTGACACTTCCTGAGGGCCTTAGGGGTCATCTGCTTACAGAGACGCAGACCAAGGCATCATGGTCCAGCCTGGGACATTGAAGGCAGCAGTTGTGCGGATCTGTGTGTGACATATTAGCGCAGCGGTCACATGGCTTGAAGCCACTGCCCAAGGCCATGGCAGGGAAGACAGCCCCCACAAGGTCAAATTCACTGAGCCCGGCAAGGAAAAAAGGCATGAACACACACCAAATGAAAAAGTAACAAGAAAAAAGAATCCAAGGATACGATGCCGAGGCAAGTGTGCTCGGGGGCGGAAAAAGGCACCAGTACACTACCAAAGAAGATGACAAAAATCATAGACTTTTTCTGAGGGAACAGACACATGTCCAATGGAAAAAAGGAGACTCTGTGGAAAAAAGGAGACTGAGGCAACATGGCACCCTTGGGCAGGAAGGGGGCCATGCATGTGTGGTACATCTCCCAAAGGCTTTCTTTGAAAGCTGGGGAGAGGTTACCGCACGGGCTGACTTCCTGCTTGTTCCCGGAGAATCACTCTTCTCAAATCACTTCATTGGCTTCCTTTCCATTTCCGTATCCAACACAAACTTCTCCTTCTGACCTATTCATTCATTCTATTGCTCCTCACTATCTTTCCTCTCTTCTCTCTCCCTACAACCCTCTTCATGAACTCCGCTCCTTCTCTGGCTTGCTTCTCTCTATGCCCTTCTCTTCAACAGCCAATTTTGTGTTGTCATGATACCTTTTATATAATCATGTTTGTAATAAGTTAACCTTATGTTACCCAAGTTTATATACCTGTTTGCTGTAAACACGGAATAGCCTGTTATTCTGTTGATGTTGTTGTATGTGAACCGTGCTGATGCCAAATAGCGCGGTATATAAAAGATTGTAATAAATAAATAAATAAATGAATAAATAAATTCCAGACTACAATACAAACTACCTGCATTTTTAAGTTAGGTTTCATTTCTCCCCCTTTTCAAATCTATGCTAAAGGGTCACCCTTTTCAGGCCGCTTTTAGATCTTAATCCTTTGTTCTCCTATCTCAATATCCTTTCCTACCGAACCCTTATTTATTTATTATTTCTTTATTTTTATTCTCTTATATACCGCGCTATTCTGCATCAGTGCGGTTTACATTGAACAAACTGAAATTACATTGAACAGGGCATTATAACTTGGAGATAACTATTTTACAGGGAACATGGGCTATGGAGGGTTAAGTGGCTTGCCCAAGACCACAAGGAGCACCTGTGGGACTAGAAACCCCAGTCCTTCCAGCCCAAGGTTGCTGTCCTCTAGTGGGATTTGAACTCCCGACCTTCCGGCCTGAAGCACCTTGTCCCAACCACTAGGCCACTCCTCCACTCCATTTATTTATTTATTTATTTACTTACAGATTTTATATACCGCTTTATCACATAATCAAGGCGGTTTACAGATAACCCAACTCTTACTGCGCTGAGCAGTTTACATAGAACATATTTACAAGTTTAGTACATATTAACAGGTATAAACAAACTCTGGCCTGTAGTATGGTATGCAACGGCCAACTATTTACATTTAAGAGTAAATTTTATGGAGGGTGCATTGTTGAGGGTTACTTTACTTGATGGTTGAGTTACCGTTCTGGGTTGTTGAGTCTTGTTTGTCAATAATTGTTTGGTATGCTTCAGAGAACAGTGCAGTTTTGAGCTTTTTCCTGAATATGGAAAGATCTTTCATCTCTCTTATGTAGTTAGGTAATGCGTTCCAGAGGGTCGGTGCGTACAATGAGAAGGCTCTCATCTATTATACTGTCTGTCAATTAGATTGTAAGCTCTGATGAGCAGGGATCGTCTTTTACATAAGCATTGTGTACACCTTATATATATGATTAATAATAGTAGAAGTAGTGTAAGCTTGATGCACATCACATGCTGCTCAGTGCCAACACAATGGTGTCAATGGGAGAGGGTTGCAAGAAATAAAGTTTTGATTACCTGCATGGCACATCACACAAAATTCTGTCATAGAAGAGGACCTCTTTCACTCCATTATTCTCTACCTGCAGACGGGGGATGCTAGAGGCATCATGGTTTACCACCATGATACAGGGACTGTTCAGTCTCTTAGCCTGGTGAACCAGTAAATAACAGCGCTTGTTGTCAACATCGTTGGCAATTACAAACCCCTCTAAGGAGAGAGATGAAACAAACAGTGATCACATTCAGGTAATTTAAATATATAAAAATTATACACCAGACTCAACAAATCCCAGGTGCCAGATCACCTAGAACATGAACCCTGGCACTTAGGAATTTCATGCCCCCAAAAGTCTTTTCTGCACTGGTGCTGCCTCACTCCTCCACTGCAAATCGACACTCTGCAAGAAGCTTGAGCCGCATAGTGAAGGACGTTTAGGTTAATCTCAGAGTTTCATGTCTCGAAAGACTTGAAACCATGAAATCAGCACAAACTTCCTGCACTGCTCAACTCAAGCTCTTTGCGGTGAGAAAGAAGTAAGAACTTTTTGTTGCAGCTACAAACTGCAGGAAGAAAGATGAGAGGCATGGGTGGGGGGAACCTAAGAGGAATTGGTTGTTTACCACTCTTGTGTGTTACAACCATTTCCTCTTAGTTTACCCTGGTCCCCCTGTTTGCTGTGTTTACTTTGAATAGGTTGTAAGCTCTCCTGAGAAGGGACTCTCTCTCATGTATATAGGGTGGTCCAAAAAAAGTGAGAACATCTCGCAAATTAAAAGCTTAAATAGTTTACTTATTTACCTTTTTTAGCTATATAACGTCTTTATTTTGACAATTTCCGGTCGCCATCTTTTTTTTTTTAAATTTGTCAATCGTTTACATCTGTCTTTTTGAATTTTTAAATAACTTATATGTTACGAGATGTTCTCACTTTTTTTGGGCCACCCTGTATATACGTACAGTGCCGCGCATAACATTTCTGTAGTGCTACAAGGTAAGTAGTAGTAGTAGGACGGAGCTGTGAGAGAGATGTTGGGTGATGGCTGGAAGGAAGTGCTTTAAGAGAGGGAGAGAGAAAGAGACTGGGTGATGGTTGGGAGAGCTATGAGAGAAACACCAGGTGATAGCTGATGGGGGGCCGGGGAGGACATGAGATAGAGTCTGGGTGAAAGCAGAGTATAACAGATTTTTTTGTGCTTCTGAAACAAAAAAATTAAGTTGCCTCAGAAGCGGCTATGAAAAGGATCACCAATATGCTGACTGTGTGCTCACTGGGGATGGTGGGAGGGGGACAACGAGAAGGATCATTGCCTTCTGTTGGCAGCGTTTAATGGCATGTTAAGGGCACAATTTATTAAGCTTCTTCCCAAAGAAAATGGGAAAACTGCTCTGTTAATCCTTTTATACTAAAGTAGTGATAATGAAACTTCCTAAGTTCAGACACCATAAAATGCTGAGAACACAGTACAAAGAAAACTGAGCACCTGAGGTAGGCAGCCCAGTTTTAGGTGTCTAAAGATAGAAGCATTTCCAGCTAAACTTAACTCTGGTAGCATGCATTAGAAAATGGGAAAACAGTAGATCAGGTCCTTAAAGAGTAGTTACTCACCTGTAACAGGTGTTCTCCAGGAGCAGCAGGAATCAGTCCTCACATATGGGTGACGTCTGCGCTGACGGAGCCCCCATGCGGAGCATTTCCCCAGCTTTCAAAGAAAGCCTCTGGGAATGCAGGCACGCATGCGCGGTCCCCTTCCCGCCCAAAGGTGCCATCTCGCTCAGTCTGATGACATAGCTAAAAGACAGCACAAAAAAGAACATGAACTATATACAACTGCAACTCCAAGGGGAGGAGGGAGGGTCGTGAGGACTGATTCCTGCTGCTCCTGGAGAACACCTGTTACAAGTGAGTAACTACTCTTTCTCCAAGACCAAGCAGGAAGTCAGTCCTCACATATGGGTGACTCCCTAGCTCTGGGCTACCAGGAACCCAGGCTGAAAAATAGAGCTCCCTCTAGAGCCTCAGCAACAGTGAGAGAATCTTCTCTGAGACCACACCTGAACGGTAGCACAACACCAGGGCCGGAGGATAGGAGTTGCCTAAACCTCAAAGAGATTACAGAGTACCACCTGCACACTCCTTACCGTTCCCTTCATTCCATCCACATGAACCGCTTAACCCTTCCCTCCCCATCCCAGGCCCACCTAGAAACCACCCGTTCCTCTGCCTTTTACTTCCTCAGTCCCCGCCTATGGAACTCGCTCCCCACAGACCTTCGCTTGGAACCTTCATTTAAAACATTCAAGGCAAATCTGAAAACACACCTCTTCTGTCTAGCTTTTGGCCTCTCTCCTCCCCGCTCCCTTTTTCACCACCCCCATGATGTTGTTTCCCATGTTACTGTTACTTGTATTCTAACCTCAACCTTTTACTCTTCTCTCCTCTTTCCTATCACATCCTTTCCTAACTTTCTAAGCAGCCTTTGCACATTGTAAACTGCCCAGACGCTATTGTGATGGGCGGTCTATTAAATTCTCAACAATAAACAATACCGCTTGTCCGAAAGCGCTGTCCCTACGGGACTCCCTCTCGAGGCAGTAGTGGTCCGCAAAAGTCTGGCTTGAAGACCAAGTAGCGGCCCGGCAGATGTCTGCCAACGGAACAGAGCGGAAGTGAGCTACTGATGCGGCCTTCGCCCTGACTCGGTGGGCCGTGACTCGACCCTCCAGGGAGAGGCCAGCTGCCCTGTATGCCCAGGCAATACAGTCCACCACCCAGATGGACAACGTACGTTTAATGACAGGCAACCCCAATTTATTAGGGTCAAAGGAAACAAAGAGCTGAGAAGCCCTTCTATGGCCCTGCGTACGTTCTAGGTAAAAGGACAGTGCCCTTCTACAATCCAGGGTATGCAAGACAGTTTCGGCCCTACTGGCGTGCGGCCTGGGAAAAAACGTCGGAAGTACCACCTCCTGGTTGAGGTGGAAGGAGGACACTACCTTTGGAAGGAACTTAGGATAAGTCCTCAAGACTACCCTGTTCTTATAAAACCTGGTATACGGTCTATCCGAGACCAGGGCCTGAAGCTCACTCACACGACTAGCCGAGGTAAGTGCCACGAGAAACAACACTTTCCAGGAAAGGAAACGTAAGTGGCAGGTAGCCATCGGCTCAAAAGGTGGGCGAGTCAGTTGCTGCAAGACCACATTGAAATCCCACTCAGTGGCCGGTGGACGAATAGGAGGCTTGAGCAGAAGCAGGCCTCTGAGGAAGCGGGACACCAGAGGGTGGCCCGAGAGGGATTGTCCATCCACCGACGAGTGGTGAGCAGAGAGGGCACTGAGGTGGACCCGGACAGAGTTGGACTGAAGTCCCAGGTCAGACAGGTGGAGCAGGTACTGCAGCACCACCGGGACCGAGCAGAAGAAGGGATCCTCCTGCTGTTGAGAACACCAAGTGGAAAACCTACGCCACTTCAGAGCATAGGCCTTCTGAGTGTAATGCTTTCTGGAGGCCAATGCCACCTCTTCAACCTCCTTTGGTAGGCGCAAGGGAGCAAGGACTACCCTTTCAGCAGCCAGGCCATCAAATTGAGGGATTTGCGGTTGGGATGCAAGAGGGACCCCTGATCCTGAGTCAGAAGGTCGGGTTGTAGCCTCAGAGGAAGTAGAGCATCCACTGCCAACTGCAGAAGAGGGAACCACGGCTGCCTGGGCCACCTGGGGGCTATCAGGATCACCGTGGCTCGGTCCTGCTGGGTTTTGAATAGAGTCCGGGCCACCAGAGGTGTGGGAGGAAACGCATACAGCAGGCCCTCTGACCAAGGGATCAGGAATGCATCTGCCGCTGCCCTCAGAGGATGTGGTTGTCTGGAACAGAACTTGGATAGTTGCCTGTTCAGCGGACTGGCAATAAGATCCATGGTTGGAAGTCCCCACTTCAGAAAGATCTGTTGGACTACCCGAGGATCCAACTGCCACTCGTGAGGCTGCAGGAGTCTGCTTAGCCTGTCCGCCAGGTAGTTTTCCTGGCCAGGGAGGTAGACCGCCTTGAGGGTCATGTCCTGATTGATAGCCCAGGATCAGAGAGCTTGTGCCTCCAGGCACAGGAGTTGGGATCCTGTGCCTCCCTGCTTGTTCACGTAGAACATAGCCACCTGGTTGTCCGTCTGAATTAGGACAGACTGGTGAGAGAGGACCGGAGAGAAAGTCCGTAAGGCTAGTCGAATGGCTCTCAATTCCAACAGGTTGATCTGCTGGGCGGCCTCCCACGGAGACCACAGGCCTTGGGTGCAGGTTCCCTGGCAATGTGCCCCACAGCCTTGCAGGGAAGCATCGGTTGTCAGTACCTGAGTGTGCGGGGAGGCCCGAAAGGGAACTCCCCCGACCAGGTTTGGGAGATGCCTCCACCAGCGTAAGGAGTCCACCAAGAGTTTGGACACCTTTATCCTGCCTGACAACTTCCCTGTGGCCTGTACCCACTGTGCCCTGAGGCACCACTGAGCCAGCCTCATGTGCAGACGGGCATTCAGGGTGACATGCACTGTGGAAGCCATGTGACCTAAGGGCCAGAGGAAGTGTCTGGCAGAGACCAGAGAGTTCGTCTGAAACTGGCCGGCCAACTTCATCAGCCTGTGAGCTCTGTCCACAGGCAAATAGGCCTTTGCATGGATGGTATCCAACCTTGCCCCTATGAACTCCACGTCCTGTGAGGGGACTAAAGAGGACTTTGGGAAGTTTATAACGAACCCCTGGTGCTGAAGCAGGGATATGGTTCGGAAGGTGGCCTGCCTGGCCTCTTGTGGAGACTGGCCCCTGATAAGCCAGTCGTCTAGGTAAGGGAACACAAAGATTCCTTGGTTCCTGAGGTAGGCCACAACCACCGCCAGGCATTTTGTAAAAACCCTGGGGGCGGAGGTGAGGCCAAAGGGAAGCACTCTGTACTGGAAGTGGTTCCCTCCCACCACAAATCTGAGGTACTGCCTGCGACTTGGATGGATGAGGATGTGAGTATAAGCATCCTTCAGGTCTAAGGAGCATAGCCAATCTCCCTGCTGGAGGTAAGACAGTAAGATTCCAAGGGTAAACATCTTGAACTTTTCCCTCTCCAGAAACTTGAGATTTCTCAGGTCTAGGATGGGTCTGAGGTTTCCTGTTCTCTTTGGTACCAGGAAGTACCTTGAGTAGAAGCCTTGCCCTTCCAGGTGGTGAGGCACCGGTTCCACTGCCTGGTCCTGTAGCAGACCTTCCAACTCCTGGAGGAGTAAGCTTCTGTGCAGAGGGGGTCTTGGAGGCGTCCCTGGAAAGTAGGAGGGGGGTATCTGGGTGAAGTGGAGCAGATAGTCCCTCTCGATGATGTTTAACACCCAAGTATCCCCTGTGATGGGTGGCCACCTGTCTGCATACAGGGTCAGCCGATCTCCTGTGCCATGGAGAGGAGGAGAGGCTATGCTGGCATAGTCAAAAAAACCCTCCCTGCTGAGCAGGAGCCGGAGTAGGAGGCTTGGGGGCCTTCTGCCTATGGGGCCCATGACCCTGCCCCTTGGCCTGCTGGCCCTGTTAGGGAGCTGCAGAGGCCCGGTAGTGAGGGTGGTTTTGTAGGCAGTGGTCTTCCTCAGGTAAAAGGTCTTTTTCCCTGAGCCCTTCTTCTTCTGAGAAGGGGCAGAGGTTTTCCTGGACAGCCTTGTCCGGATAAGAGCCTTGGTCTTGAGTTCTGCAGCCTTTTCAGCCATGAGCTTGCCAAAGGGGTTTTCACCTCGACAAGGGACATCAACCAACATGTCGTGTACCCAAGGCTCGAGGTCTGAGGATTGTAGCCAGGCCTGGCAACGTGCATCGATGCCAGCCCCTGCTATTCGGGCCGAAGCCTCGAATCCATCATAGGCTGCTCGAGAGATAAACTTCGAGCACTCTCGAATACCAGAAGACAAAGCCTTGAACCTCTGCAAAGGTTCCTCGGACAGACCAGCAGAGAACCCGGCAATCTCCTTTGCCAGGTCTCGAAGGTACATGCCCATGTACAGCTGGTAGGTCTGGACGCGGCAAGCAAGCATAGAGCCCTGGAAGCACTTTCTACCGAGGGCATCCAGGTTCCGGGCTTCCCTGCCGGGAGGCACCGAGGAGTGCATTTTCTGACTCTTCAGGCGATGCATGGCCGATTCCACAACCATGGAGTGGTGCGGTAGCTGTGCCTTTTGGAACCCGGGGCTCTTGCGGACTCAATAGATGGAATCGACCCGCTTGCTTAAAACCGGCATCGAGGCCGGCGTCTCCCACATGCGGAAGAGCAACCGCTCCAGCATCCGTGGAACTGGTACAGTAAAGGCCTCCTTGGGAGGAGAGCCGAAAAAAGAGATCCGGGCTCGGCACCGGTGTACCGAGTCCAAGCGGGAAAGGGAACCGACATCGAAGCGAAGAAAAAACTCGACTCAACGCAGGAAAATCCACTTTTTCCTCGGGTGACAAGGACACACATCCGTAGGGCTCCGCGGAAAAAAGAAGACTGAGCAAGATGGCACCTTTGGGCGGGAAGGGGACAACGCATGCGTGCCTGCATTCCCAGAGGCTTTCTTTGAAAGCTGGGGAAATGCTCCACATGGGGGCTCCGTCGGCGCCAACGTCACCCATATGTGAGGACTGATTTCCTGCTTGGTCCTGGAGAAAAAAAGGGAACTCTGATACACCTTTTCAGAAAGGGGGGGATGGAGGGGAAGGGGGCAGGCATGGTGATCAAGGTCTCTGTGGCCAGAAACTAAATTTTTAAGCTGGCTCGGATTCCAAGGAAATTTGTCAAGGCCTGCCTATAGGACATGTTATATACATTAATTATTTCTTTAGAAGTTACAACAAAAGTACACTGCTACACCTTATAGCTTTTGTCGACATGTGCTGCCATCCAGAGAACAATCCAGTGCTGCATGCTACCAACGTCAGGACCAGCTCAAGGGATTGTGGCACCCTGAGCCAAATTTTGCTTTTGCATCCCTCCCCCTCTTGGGGTCAAGCTTGCAGTATGAGTTGCGCAAACAGAGATAAATTTTCAGTTGGCGTAGACGTTGGCTTAAGTTAAACTCTGGTGTTGCCATTTAATTTAATCCATATATTCAGTACCACTATCCATATAAGTAACTAAAATAAATATATAGATAGTGCAGTGGGCAAAGCCAACATTATTTAATTGAGGCCTGCTGTTTGGCAGGCCTAAACAAAATGCATAAAACATACTCTAACAGTAGCTGAATATTGCTGCTATCTGGATATATTTTATGTCATGCCCTCACTCCTCCCCTAACATGGCCTGCAAATAAACTGACAATATCTGGCCATTCAGCAATTTAAACAGCCAGATACTATTTGCATAATTTTTGAAAATACCTACTTAATACTTGCTACAGACAAGTTACAATTGAGTGAATTTTGATCAAAGAAAGAGATGCACTCTGATATCATTAACATGTTCTCTATATCAACCAAAAAAAGAGAGGGCTAATTACAATTATCATCATCAAAGTTGGAGGTACTAAGCACAGAACTTTAACCAACTTAATACAATTTTTGCCAAAACTAAACCAGGTGAGGACACAAATCGTTTCATTTCATTTAATGGATATTTCACCAGCCTTTTCAAATAGACCAAGCAGGGTACCATAAAACAATCATTCATATACAAAACAATGAGAATTATATAACAAAAAGACACAACCCAGCTTTCCAACTGTAAGTATTGAAATCCAAGTAGATTTAGATAGTCTCACTTGGAAACAAGTAGGCTTTAAGTGACTTTCTAAAATGCAAAAGATTTATAAAACAAAGATTTATACATAAAGCATTCCATAAGAATGGAAGGGAACTAGATATCACCTTAACTCATTGCTGACTCAAAAGGAACACAGCAGATCCCTGAAGATGAAAAAGTCTAGCATCCTGAGAACGTGTCACCCATTAATCTGTACAGATTGGTAAATAAGCCAATAAGTAAGGACTTCAGGATGATGGAAAACTACAGATATAGCCATTCAAGCATACTGACAGACTTTTCTGCAGCTAAGGAAATACATAATTTACCTTGAGAGTCATTACTGACATAAAGGTTATTAACTAAATGCTTATTATCAACTGTCTGATCAGAAAGCATAGTTACTCACCTGTAGCAGGTGTTCTCCATGAATAGCAGGAAGTAGTCTTCACGTATGGGTGATGTCACAGACGGAGCCCTGCATGGAACGCTCCCCAGCTTCCAAAGGAAGCTTCTGAGAGGTATGCCGCGCACGTGCACCTGCCTTCCCTGCCCACCGCAGCACCATATCCTCCAGTATGATAACACAACTCCCTGTGGAGATGGGAGGGTTGCGAGGATTTATTTCTGTTATTTCGGAGAACACCTTCGATGGGTGAGTAACTATGCTTTCTCTGTGAACAAGCAGGAAATAAGTCCTCACGTATAGGATTCTCCAGCTCCAAGCTACCGGAACCAAAGGAGAAAGAATAGCCCAACTGGGCATCAAGAAATGGAAAAGTCAAGACGACTAGAGAAGCAGACCCATTGAGGGACTCATCTGATGCAGTATCCACAGTCAACCTCGACCAAGAGAATTTTGAACAGGAAGCCTGGATGGACAGAAGGGCCGGTGGGCAGGAGTTGACTCTCAAGACCCAAAGAGATGCCGGAGTACAGCCTGGCCAAATTTGCTGTCCCATCAGGCATCCCCATTCAAACAGTAATGGGCTGCGAAGGTATGGACCGAAGACCATGTCACAGCCCTGCAGATCTCTTCTATGGAGGCACAACAGAGGCTGGCTACTGACGTAGCCATTGCATGGAAATTGAGAGCTGTGACATGACCCTCAAGGCTCAGACCAGCCAAGGAATATGCATAGGCGATGCAATCAATGAGCAGAGGGATAGCATATGCTTTGAAACTGCAACCTCCAGCCTATTGGGATCGAAGGAGATGAATAACAGAGTCTTCACAGTGCACACCAAGTAGAAGGCCAATGCACATAAACACATAAAACGTACTCAAACAGTAGCTGAATATTGCTGCTATCTGGATATATTTTATGCCATTGGTATCTCAGTGTGTGCAATACTGTCTCAACACGACTGACGTGAGGCTGGGGAAAAAATATTAGGACAACAGAACAGTTGAGGTGGAAAGCAAAGACCACCTGGCAGAAAACGCAGGTATGTGTGGAGCACCACCCAGTTCAGGTGAAACCTGGTATATGGAGGGTGTGTGACCAGAGCCTAGAGTTCACTCACTCGCCAAGCCAACATGACGGCCACCAGGAAGAGGACCTTCCAGAACAAGAACTTCAGCAGACTTGCACCCAGAGCTTCAAAAGGAGCCTGCCTGAGCTGGCCAAGGACCATGTTCAGATCCCAAGCTTAGAGTCTTTGAAAGAAGCAAGCCCCACATGAATTGGCATAGCAGATTCTGAGCCGAGATGGAGGTGAACACACACCGAGTTGGACTTGAGCCCAGAATTGGATAAGTTCAAGAGGTACTCCAACAACTGGTCCACAAGGCAGACCAAAGGAGTCCAATGTCTAACCAGAACACCAGAGGGCAAACGGCCACCATTTGAACACATAGGATTTACGTGTTGATTACTTGCAAGATGCTAGCAAGAGCTCGGCGACACCCTCGGGGAGGGTAAGTTCCGCAAGGGCTACCCACTCAGCATCCATGTTGTGAGTGCTAGGGAGCAGATATGCTACAAGGAGCCACCCTCCTGTGAGATGAGGTTTGGGTTGGAACCTAGGAGAAGAGGCTCCTTCTGAGAGAGCTGCAGCAGAAACAGAAACCATATATGTCAAGGCCAGTAAGGAGCAATTAGAATTATGGATCCCTCTCAGCCTGGAGCTTCAGGAGCGCCTTCAGGTGCAGCTATTTATCCTCATCAGGCATATATTAAGGACCTAAGATTAGTTAAACTTGAGGTGAACAAAGTCCAATAAACGTATTAGGTATAGTTTTACTGGTATAAGTATCCCCAGCAAACCTTAGTAAGTAAACAACTTAAATACCTAAACACAATCCTAAAACTAAGATACAAACAGCAGTCCAGCAGTGAGATGGGGACTTTCCAGTCTTTTGCATTGAGTGTCACATGTATGATTTTCTCCCAGTTGGTGAGGGATCGTATGTGTGCACTAGATGGAAGGAGCTCTTTGCTCTCAGGAAATGAGTCCGATCTCTGGAGGCAAGAGTAGCAGACTTAGAGGACATAAGGAAGACAGAGAGGTACATAGACAAGACCTACAGGGATGTAGTACTGGTCCCACCTCCAGTCTGGAAGCATCCCT
This sequence comes from Ichthyophis bannanicus, assembly GCA_033557465.1. Lineage (NCBI taxonomy): Eukaryota > Metazoa > Chordata > Amphibia > Gymnophiona > Ichthyophiidae > Ichthyophis > Ichthyophis bannanicus. Next base: position 86,744,237 of record CM066033.1, read on the forward strand.
GTTGCCATGAAGGAGAGAAGTCATGTAATTATTTATTTATTTGTTTGTTTGTTTAACAGTTTTTTATATTACTTTATCATTTCAGTCAAACAAACTGAAAATTGTAACAAACTGTAATGTACATTAAACAGGGACATTGATAACTTGGATTTTTCTGAGGCAGTGGAAAGTTAAGTGACTTGCCCAAGGCCACAAGGAGTGCTAATAGGAATTGAACCCTTGTCTCTTGGTTCCCAAGCCAGTGCGCTAACCATTAGGCTACTCCTCCACTCCACTCATGTGACAGGAGATCATCAATCTGGGGTGACAGGAAGTGATCCTATACCTAAGACCTGTCCTCCAGGTGATGTAAAACCTTCTCGCACCAAGGAGGTCTCTCCAGGGCTATGTGCCCACGAGGAAAGGTTTAGGATAGCACCCAGGCTATAGTTAGTGATTCGATCATTAGGCATGTAGATAGATGGGTGGCTGGTGGACACGAGGATCGCCTGGTAACATGCCTGCCTGATACAAAGGTAGCAGACCTCACGCACCACCTAGACAAGATCTTAGATAGTGCTGGGGAAAATTCTCCTGTCTTACTACTAATACCACTACTGAGCATTTATATAGCGCTACAAGTCGTACACATGCTGCACAGACATGTAAGACAGTCCCTGCTCATCAGAGCTTACAATCTAGTCAAGACAAACACAGAAGGTGTAGGCAGGGATAAAACAAGGGGAAAGAAAAAGGAGATCAGGTGAGTGAAGATCCAAAAGCAGCAACGAAGAGGTGAGTTTTCAGCCTGTATTTGAAGAGGGTTAGAGAAGGTGCCTGGCATACAGACACAGGTAGTTTGTTCCAGGCGTTAAGGCGCAGCAAGGTGAAAGGAGTGAAGTCTGGAGTTAGCAGTAGAAGAGAAGGGCACAGATAGAAGCAGTCTGCTAGAAGAGCGTAGTTCCCGAGGGGGGTTGTAAGGAGAGATAAGAGAAGGTAGTGAGGAACCGTAGAGTGAATGCATTTATAGGTCAGCAGGAGAAGTTTGAACTGGATGCGGAAACGGATAGGGAGCCAGTGAAGTGACTTGAGGAGTAATATGGGCATGACGAAGCTGGTGGAAGATTAGCCGCGCAGCAGAGTGTTGAACAGATTGAAGGGGAGAGAGATGATTCAAAGGGAGACTAGCAAGGAGTAGGTTACAGTAGTCAAGACGGGAGATGATTAAGGAGTAGGTAAGCGTTTTAGTAGTGTGTTCAGAAAGGAAAGGGCGGATTTTGCTGATGTTACAGAGAAAGAGATGGCATGTCTTAGCTATCAGATGGATATGTGTGGAGCAAGAGAGAGAGGAGTCAAAGACAATCCCCAGATTGCAGGCTGAGGAAACAGGAATGAGTACAGAGTTATCCACAGAGACTGAGAAAGGAGGAAGAGGAGGGGAGGTTTTAGGGGGAAAAATAAGAAGTTCAGTCTTGGCCATGTTCAGTTTCAAGCGGCGGTGAGACATCCAGGCAGCAATGTCAGAAAGGCAGGTAGAGATATGGGTGTGGATTGCCGTAGAGAGGTAGATCTGGGAGTCATCAGCACACACATGGTACTAAAAGTCATGGGAAGAGATAAGCGCACCAAGGGACTGGGTGTAGAGAGAGAAAAGGAGCGGACCCAAGACAGATCCTTGGGGTACACCAATTGGGAGTTGGGTAGCAGAGGAGGAGGAGTCACGAAAACACACACTGAAAGAGCGATGGGAGAGATAGGAGGAGAACCAGGATAGTACAGAGCCCTAAAACCAAGCGAGGACAGGGTATCGAGGAGAAGGTTGTGGTCAACAGTGTCAAAAGCAGCAGAGAGGTCAAGAAGGATGAGGACATCCCTTGGATTTTGCCAGAAACAAGTCACTGGAGACTTTGGCAAGAGCCATTTCAGTAGAGTGTAAAGGACAAAAGCCAGACTGTAAGGGATCCAGGAGGGCATGAGAGGAGAGGAAGTCGAGACAGCAGAGGTGAACCGCACATTCAAATAGTTTAGAAATGAAGGGAAGGAGAGAGATGGGCATATTACTAATTTAAAATTTATTTGGATCAGCAAGGAATATTGAACTTTTGAGCCATCCTGTGAGGAATCATGCTGAGCCAAGCTGTTTACTAGCTTACTAGCCAGGAGACAGAAGCTGTGGGGAGTGACTGACCAGAATTGTGTATTAACTTGGAGAACAAACAGAGGCTGGGAGCCAACAAAGGCTGGAGAAAGACTGGTCAAATTACTGTTGAACAAAGGTGTATGGGGTGGAAGCTCATTGGAGGAGTCATGTTGTCCAGCTGCAACACACTTACAGCCTATATACACAGAGAGAAAATTCAGAACAGAGAAAGAGCTGATATCCGCTTGACCGGGCGCATGCCAATGCGTGAGGAATCCCAGACTTTTCCAGCCTTCGCTGTGCTCTCCCAGCTGATGGTAAATGGTAAAGGGCCGTGATGATGTCAGAAGGTTCTGGTGATGAATTGATTGTTCTATGTGTTGTCCTTGTAACATTGTTATATTGTCTAGCTAACTGTCATATTAAATAGCTTATTAAATACCATGCATGAGTGGTTGAATGATCTTGAATTTAATAGAATCCTAGGCAATACAGATGGGTCGATAATTAGAAGGACAGGTGGGATCAAGTGAGGGTTTCTTGAGGAGAGGTGTGACCACAGCATGCTTGAAGTCTGCAGGGACTGTTGCAGTGGAGAGCGATAGGTTGAGAATATGAGAGATGGAAGGGAAACGGTGGGGGAGATGGGGCTTAGGAGATGGGTGGGGATAGGATCAGAGGAGCAGGTGGTGAGTTTGGAGGAAGAAAGAAGGTATGCAGTTTCCTCTTCAGAGATCACAGGAAAGAAAGAGGGTGGCAGAGGTAGGGGGGAGAGTTGGGAGTGAAGAGGGGGAGGAGGGGAAGTAGTTGACTTTTTGGGGAAAATGGAGGGTGATCTTGTGGATTTTGTCATGGAAATAGTCAGCCAGGGTTTGGGCAGAAAAGGAGGGAAGGATCAGAGCTGGAGGCACTTTGAGAAGAGAACAGAGTAGTAAAGAGAAGGCGAGGATCAGAGGCAAGAGAGTTAGTCAGATGGATATAGCAGTCTTGTTTGGCAAGAGCTATGGCTGACTGGAAAGAGACAAGCATGAATTTGAAGTGTAGAAAGTCTGCAGAGGTGCGTGATTTGAGTCAAGCACGCTCAGCAGAACGGGCACAGGAATATAGATAGCGGGTAGTGGATGAAAGCCAGGGCTGGTGTGCAGAACGTCCCACAGGACGTGGCATGGGTGGAGCAAGAGCATCCAGAGCCGAGGAGAGTGCATCATTATAAGAAGTTACTGCCTCGTCAAAAGACTTAAGATGACATAGTGGAAGAAAGAGATGAAGAAATAGTGGAAGAGAGAGCCAAGGGATCAATAGCATGAAGATTTCTAAATAGGCTGGAGGAGACAGAACGAGGCTGAGGCAGCGGGTGATGAAGATTAAAGCTTAAAAGGTGACGGTCAGATAAGGGAAGAACTGAGCTACAGAGGTTCGAGGGTAAGCAACTAGAGAAAAAATATCAGGTCAAGGCAGTGGCCATGCTGGTGAGTGGGGACAGTGGAACAAATTTGGAGATCAAATGAGGAGGTAAGGGAGAGGAGCTTCAAAGCATAAGGATCAGAGGGGTTATCGACATGAATGTTAAAAACCCCAAGAATAAGAGTGGGGGGGGAAGAGGAATCCAGAAAGAAGGAAAGCCATGAGTCAAAGTCAGTGAGAAAGGTAGAAGCAGACTTGTCAGGAGGTCGATAAATAACAGCTACCCGGAGAGGAAGTGGAGTGAAAAGGCAGATGGAGTGGACTTCAAAAGAGAGAAAGGAGTGAGACTGAGGCAGCAGGAGGGGTTGGAATTGGCAAGAGGGAAAAAGTAGAAGCCCAACACCACCACCACGGCCAGTGGGACGAGGCGTGACAGAGCGCAGCAGTAGATGCAGCATCATCTGGGAAGATCCAGGTCTCAGTTAGAGCAAGAAGATGTAGAGCATTAGAGATATAGAGATCATGAGTAAAAGCAAGTTTATTAGAGACAGAGAGCACAGTTACTTACCTGTAACAGGTGATCTCTGGGAACAGCAGGAATAAGTCTTCACATATGGGTACGTCGGTACCAACGGAGCCTGCGTGGGAACGCTCCCCAGCGTCCCAAAAAAGGAAAGCTTTTGGGAGCATCCCACAGCGCCTGCGTGCTGCCTTCCTGCCTTTCCTAACCGCCTCTCTCCCGTTCGAGTTTTAAAGCTGAGACAAAGAGAGAGAGAGGAAAGGAAAGACAGATAGAGAGATACAACTCCTAGGGGAGGTGGGTGGGTTGTGAAGACTTATTCCTGCTGTTCCCAGAGATCACCTGTTACAGGTAAGTAACTGTGCTATCTCCAGGAACAAGCAGGAATGAGTCTTCACATATGGGGACTCCCCAGCTAGAGATGCCCAGGAAATCCCCAAGGTAGTGAGACCCCCGAGAAGGGCTCCACCTCCTCTGATGGATCTCAGGCATCCAACCAGGGATGGAAGGTAGGAGTTGATTAAGCATGGAACAGGTGTTTGAGAACAGCCTGACCAAACAAGGCATCCCGGCGGGAGTCCTTGTCCAAGCAGTAATGGGCTGTGAAGGTATGAACCGAGGCCCAGGTGGCCGCTCGACAGATCTGGTCGATGGACACAGAATTTAGATGAGCCATTGAGGCTGCCATGGCCCTCACATTGTGAGCTGTGACATGACCCTCCAGAGAAAGTTTCTTACTCTGGTAGGCAAAAGAAATACACTGAGCAATCCAATTTGACAGTGTCCTTTTAGAGACTGGAAGTCCCAAATGAGAGGGATCAAAGGCAACAAAGAGTTGAGAAGACTTTCTATGTTGCTGTGTCCTTTGCAAGTAAAAGGCAAGAGCCCTTTTACAATCCAGGGTATGAAGATTCCTCTCTGCACTTGATGTATGAGGACCTGGAAAAAAGACAGGTAAATATACCTCTTGGTTAAGATGAAAAGGCAAGACCACTTTAGGCATAAAGTGTGGATTAGTCCTAAGGACTACCTTATCACGATGGAACCTTGTATAAGGTGGATTAGCCACTAAGGCTTGCAGTTCACTGATGCGGCGAGCTGAGGTGACTGCAATAAGAAAGATAACCTTCCAGGAAAGAAATTTCAAGGAGGTAGTGGCTAAGGGCTCAAAGGGTGGCTTCATGAGCTGACCAAGAACCAGATTCAAGTCCCATGCCACTGGAGGTGGTCTAATGGGAGGTTAACAGAAGGCCTCTCATGAATCTTGCAATAAGAGGATGAGAGGAAACAGGTTGTCCATTGAAAGGCTTGAGAGATGCTGCAGTAGCACTCAAATGGACCCTTACTGAATTCGTTTTGAGGCCTGCATGGGAAAGATGCAGGAGATACTCTAGTAAAGAATTCAAAGGTATTGCTAGAGGGTTAATACCCTTCTCAGCACACCAAATGGTAAACCTTTTCCATTTAAAAGCATAGGAACGTCTAGTAGAAGGCTTTCTGGAAGCATGAAGGATATCCCTTACTTGCTAAGACGTCAATCTTGAAGGTCTAAGCCTTCAGCAACCAAGCCCTGAGATGGAGAGATTGGGGGTTTGGGTGCCACAACGTTCCCCCCTCCTGAGACAGGAGATCTGGAGCAGACCCTAAGTCCAGGGAGGGAGCTTGAGAAAGATGCAGAAGTCGAGGGTACCACACTTGGCGTGGCCAACGTGGAGCTATGAGGATCATAGTCCCTCGATCTCTCTGAAGTTTGAACAGGGTCTTGGGAATTAGGGGCATGGGTGGAAAGGCGTACAGGAAGTCTTGACCCCAATGAAGGAGGAAGGCATCCCTGGCCTGAACTCCCTGACACGGAATTCTGGAACAGAATCGGGGAAGTTTGGCATTCCACGGACTTGCAAAGAGGTCTATGTCCGGGGTTCCCCAAATTCGAAAGATTCTGACTATCTGGTCCATATGAAGGGACCATTCGTGTGGAAGCAGAACTCGACTGAGTCTGTCTGCCCAAGAGTTTTGAACTCCTGGAAGGTATACTGCCAGAAGATGAATTTGATGCTCTCTGGTGAAGGCCCATAATCTCAGAGCTTCGTTGCAAAGCGACAGAGAGCCAGTCCCTCCCTGCTTGTTCACATAGAACATGGCTACTTGGTTGTCCGTGTGAATGAGGACTGTCTTGTAGCTGAGCAGGGTATGGAAGACTCAGAGCCAAGAAGATTGCTCTGAGCTCTAAGAAGTTGATATGTAGGGAGGTCTCCTGTGGGGACCAAATGCCCTGGGTGGAGAGGTCTTGAAGATGAGCTCCCCAACCCTTTGGAGAGGCATCTGTTGTAAGGATTGCTTGGGGTAACAACTGTTGGAAGGGGGACCCCAGCAACAGATTTTGAGTGGATTTCCACCACTGGAGAGACCAAAAGAGGCGCCTGGAGGTTGCTATTTTGTCTGACAGACCCCCTAATGCATGGGTCCACTGGGTGGACAAAGTCCATTGAGCTGCCCTCATGTGAAGGCGAGCATAAGGGACCACATGCACAGTGGATGCCATGTGGCCTAGCAGTTAACATCTCTCGAGCAGTTAGATGGGTTTTTAACTGAATCTGAGAGGCTAACTGCACTAAGCGTAGGCAACGGGCCTGGGGAAGATAGGCCCTTGCAGTTGTGGTATCCAGCAAGGCCCCTATGAACTCTAGGGACTGAGTAGGGGTGAGTTGGGACTTTGGAATGTTTATCACTAGTCCCAGATACTGCAGAACACGCATTGTGCAGGCTAGGGAAGTCTGGGCCTCTGATTGGGATGAAGCTCGGATGAGCCAGTCGTCCAGATATGGGAATACGAATATTCCTAGAGTGCGTAGGAATGCAGCTATTACTGCCATGCATTTTGTGAACACTCTTGGAGCAGAGGCCAGACCAAAGGGAAGCACCCTGTATTGGTAGTGCTTTCCCTGATAAAGGAACCGAAGGAACCTTCTGTGTGCTGGATGGATGAGTATATGGGTATACGCATCCTTGAGATCTAGAGAACAAAGCCAATCCTGACTCTGCAGGAATGGAAGGAGAGAGTACCTAGAGAAATCATCTTGAATTTCTCCTTGCATAGGAATTTGTTCAATTCTCTGAGATCTAATATGGGTCTGTAACCCTGTTTTCTTTGGAATTAGAAAATAGGGGGAGTAGAACCCTGAGCCCTGTTGAAGAAGAGGTACTTCTTCTATTGCCCCTTGGACAAGAAGGGTAGAAATCTCTTGACCCAGAAGGTCGAGGAGAGATGTTGGAGAATTGAACTGTCTCACCATGGTGTGGGGAGGAAGGTTTGAGAAATGAAGTTTGTACCCTTCCCTTATGATGGAAAGGGTCCACTGCTCTGCTGTGATTTGCTCCCATCTGGGAGCAAAGTGAGCTAACCTTCCTGGAATGGAGAGAGGCTCTGGTTCTTTTAGAGCCAGAAAGGCTAAGTTCTCTAGCTGCAAGTCAAAGGCCCTGAGGAGGCTGAGGCTGTTGGGCTGCAGTAGGCCTTGCAGCCTTAGGCTTGGCCTGTTTAGGTTGTTGACGCTTTGCAGCAAAACGACCTGCAGAAGATGTCTGCTGACCATAAACAGGATAATATCTTCCCTTTTTGGGAAAATATGTCTTTTTGAACAACCTCTTCTGGACAGGATTAAAGGTAGACTTTGAAAGCCTATCCAAAGCAGAATTTTCTGCATCCTTTTGAGTGGCCTTTGCTTGCCAATCTTTACCAAACAGGTTTTCACCTGTACAAGGAAGATTTCCTAATCCATCTTGGACCCAGGGTTCCAAATCAGAAGCTTGTAACCAAGCAATTCTGCGTGCACCTATGGCAATGGCCGAGGCTCTGCTGGCCCCCTCAAAAGAGTCAAAGGCTGCACGGTTAGAAAATTTGGAAACATCCTGGGCATGCTTAAGCCAGGTAAGAAAGTCTTCCCTTTTATCTTCTGGAAGAAAAGGGAGGAAAGTTTGCAGATGATCTGTAACTTCCTTAAGAAACATCCCCATATAGAGACTATAGGAGTTGATTCTGGCAACAAGCATACTGGCCTGGAAGATTTTCCTGCCAAAAGCATCTAAGGTTCTACATTCTCTTCCTGGAGCAGATGAGTGCCTCTTTGCACTCTAACTTTTTCATAGCAGACTCCACCACAATAGAATGGTGAGGAAGCTGAGTTTTATGAAATCCAGGACAAGGAGGGACACGATACATGGTATCCAACCTACGAGAATGAGAAGAGATGGTGAGAGGAGTCTCCCATATGCCTATCATGTGGTCATAAAGGATCTCATGAATTGGCAAAGTGGCTGCCTCTTTAGGAGCCTTGGGATACTGCAAAATATCCAATTTTTTGGCTCTAGGCTCTGTCTCAGGGGCTACTGAGATAGAAAACCCCTTGGCCACTTCCCTTATGAAGTCTTGAAAAGACAAGTCTTCTGGAGGGGACATTCTTCTTTTTGGAGAAGAAGGCTCCTGAGGAAGGAGTACCGATGCTTCGACAAAGGACTCCGATGCATCAGAGTCTTCGGAGGAATCGAAGTATCGCCTGTCTGGATGCTCCTGTAAAGCCTGATACGCATACCGGATGGTATCGACATCGGGAGTCATCAGTACCGATAGGCATCATCGGACAGGGTACCGCTGCAGTCGACACCGAAGCCGATGTCGATGTCGATGCAACCGGTACCGGCACCAGAACCGATATCGGAGCCGGTACCGACAACGAAGCTTGTTGCGGTACCAGCGGCGTCACAGCTTGTATGAATGCCGTAATGGCACGCTGCATGGTCAGGACATTCTGATCCATCGACGCCATGGATGTCTGGAGGTCGGTACCGGCAGATTCCACCGGTACCCCAGAACATTGTAACAGGTGATCGGTCGAGGCCGTGCCATCGATGTCAACCTGCGACCCCACAGGAGCAGCTTTGGAAACCGGAGCTTCCCGCCGGGGTACTTTTGCCGGTGCAGGATCCTCGAGGGCAAGCCCGGAGGCATCTCGATGCTTAGAGGGAGATCTACCCTTGGAGGATCGGCTGGACTTATGTTCGGTTACCTGAGATCCATAGGAGGAAGAAGCAGCCCTGGATGACGTCGATGCCACCGAAGCTGCATCAGAGGGAAACAGTGTACTGAGCTTGGCTGCTCGGTTCTGTAAACCTCTTTTAGACATCATGGAGCAGGACGCACAATCCGTGATGGAATGGTCAGGACCCAAACACTTAAGACACCAGTCATGGGTGTCAGTAACAGAGATGGTACCGCTGCACTTAGATGCTACCGCCGCAGGGACTCTCCACCCCCCACGGTGCTCCTGCCCAATCGGGGCAGTGGGAGAGAAGACCATCCAACACCCGCCTCCATAAAAGCGGCGTCCCTCGTCTCCGGAGGGAGCCGCTACCGCCGCAGGGACTCTCCACCCCCCACGGTGCTCCTGCCCAATCAGGGCAGTGGGAGAGAAGACCATCCAACACTCGCCTCCATAAAAGCGGCCCGCCGAAGGGACTCTCCACCCCCCACGGTGCTCCTGCCCAATTGGGGCAGTGGGAGAGAAGACCATCCAACACCCGCCTCCATAAAAGCGGCGTCCCTCGCCTCCGGAGGGAGCCGCTACTGCCGCAGGGACTCTCCACCCCCCACGGTGCTCCTGCCCAATCGGGGCAGTGGGAGAGACCATCCAACACCCGCCTCCATAAAAGCGGCGGGCCCGCGCCTGAGGGCCTTGCCAGAGGGCCCTTTGGCATGGCTCTTAGGCGCGGCACAGAGGCGCACATGAAGAAGCAGCAAATGACAGATCCAACTCAAACGAAGCCACCGCATCACATCCAGCAACAGAAATACCTCAACCACTGAACGAACAACGACAACAACTTCGCAGAGAAAAAGACCCCACCACTCCAAGAGACCAGATACTCCCACACACCATGCCACCCTTCCTAACCCCCATCTATCTCCTAACCCCCATCCTGACCCTCTACCCCCACTCAGCCACATCCAACAACCCCCTCTGCCCAGACACAACTCAACCCACAAGCATCCACACACCTACTCACTCACACATTGCACACCACCCTGTACCACCAACCCCACAAACCACCACCACCTCTCCATCTCACGCTCGCTCAGTTAGGAACAAATACCACATGCACCAAGACCTGATCACAACTGAGAAAATTGACATCCTCTGTGTAACAGAAACCTGGCTAACAGACCACGACACAGTAATAATGAACCAGCTAACACCAAAGGGATACAGCCTTCAACACTGCTCCCGGACACATGCCAAAGGCGGAGGCGTAGCCATCATTGCCAAAGACAACCTCCACCTGCGGATCCATGCCTCGGAAACCTCCAATGAAGCAGATATCCTCACCCTCACCAACAAACACCTCTTGCTATGCCTGATCTACCGTGCACCCACCACAACCACCGATCTACCACAGATACTACACCTCATCTCCGAAAGCACCAGCCCTTCGAAGGAACAAATTATCCTTGGAGACTTCAACCTCCCATCACTCCAGGAAAAACAAGCAGAAACCTTCCTCAACGCCATGACAGCAATGGACCTGACACAGATCATACAAGAACCAACACATGAAAAAGGAAACACACTTGACCTCATATTTCTAAACTCCCAAACCGCCTCCTCATACAGAAGACCGACAATTTCACCAGTACCGTGGTCAGACCACTACATCAACATATCCCACACCTATCAACTCAAAAACAACAGAAAACGAACACCACGCAAGGAGATTCAAAGCATTCAGCAAGGAAGACTTCCTAACACAAACCCTGCCTAACCTACACACAAACTCCAACAACCTTGATGACCTGATCCTCAACTGGAATGCCACAATCTCCTCAGCAGCCAGCACAACTAGAAACAAAACCAATACCAGACCCATCTCCTCAAAAGCCCGATGGTTCACCCCCAGCCTCCGGAAACTGAAGACCAGACTTAGAAGAACCAAAAGCGAAAAAGACAAAGCAAAATACCTCTACGAACTCAATGCGTACCACGCAGAAACCGACAACGCCAAAAAAACCTACCACAACAAACTCATCACAACAGCCATAAACAAACCTCGAGAGCTCTTCCAAATTGTCAAAAAACTAACAAGGGCACCCAGTAATTCCGACCAGCTGCCAGATATCCCCCCTGATCTTCTAGCCCGACAATACAAACAGCTTCAGCAACCGCAAAGCTCACATCACTATGCTGAAACAACCAAGACAAATTCATGCCTCATCCTGAACAGAGACTGGAATACATTCGACACAACCTCAAAAGAAGAAATATCTTCCACCATCTCCTGCTTGAACACCACCACCTCCCCGCTGGACCCCTGTCCTACTGACTGGATAAAGAAAACCAAAGAAGACCTGAGTGCACCATTAACCCACATCGTAAACGAATCCTTTACCCAAGGACACATGCCAGACGCCCTCAAGACCACAATCATTCGACCAACCCTAAAAAAGCACAACCTAGATCCCCTAGACCCCACCTCCTACAGACCAGTAGCGAGCCTCCCACTCACCGCAAAGATAATCGAGAAGATAGTCCAATGTCAGCTTCAAGAACACCTGGATGTCAACAACATACTGGACCCGCAGCAACACGGATTCCGACCATTACATGGAGTCGAGACCCTCATGACTACACTGATGAACACCCTCATCATAGGAACCCAAGAGAAACACTCTGGATACATCCTGATTTTCCTGGATATATCGGCAGCCTTTGACACCATCTCCCACGACACCCTCATCCACAGACTACAAACAATTGGGATCAAAGACACCGTACTCCGATGGTTCAGGTCCTATCTAACCAACCGACAGCAACTGATCCGCACCAAAACCTCAACCTCATCCCCCTTCCAGCAACATCAAGGAGTACCTCAAGGATCCACATTATCAGCCATGCTATTCAACATCTACCTCCGTCCACTCTGCTCAGTCATACGCACCCACAACGTCAACTTCCACATAATATGCCGACGACATAATGCTCTACGCCCCAATTACAACCACAGACCCAACAAACGACCAGCTATCAGCCTGTTTCACCGACGTATCCAACTGGCTACAAGAGAACAACTTATCCATTAACATAAAGAAGACCGAAGCTCTTATAGTGACAAAAGACCCAGACTTCAAGCCACCCACTCACCTCACCATGGGAACCACGCAAATTCAAATACAACCACACATAAGATATCTTGGCATTATCACTGACCAAGCCCTAACCCTTAAGCAGCAAATCAACAAGACCATTGGAACTGTATTCCACAAGGCAAAAATGATACAACGTCTCCGACCTCTCCTCGAACCGCAGGACTTCAGGATAGTAATGCAGGCTCTGACACTCCCTCATCTGGACTACTGCAACATAATCTACCATGGCCTACCTGCCACACAAACCAATCCCCTCCGAACTGCCCTAAACACCACGGCAAGAATAATTTACAATGCAAAGAAACGGGACCACATCACCCCAATTCTGAGAGACCTTCATATTCTCCCCATCGAAGCAAGAATCAAGTACAAAGCTCTTCTACTCACCCACAAAACCATCCACCAAACACAAGGCACCCCACTCCGCACCCTACTGCCTCGCCCAACCCACAGCAGAACAACCAGACAATCCTCCAACAGCTCCATTGCCGTCCCCCACAAAAGAACCAAGAGAACACAATGGACCTGCAACAGAGCCTTTGAACTCTATGCCCCATCCCTCTGGAACTCTCTGCCAAACCACATCAGGAACAACGGTGATCTCCCATCATTCAAAAAGCAGCTAAAAAACGTCCTATTCCAGGAACATCTCTGAATGGGAACCCCCTCCCCCTATTTCTCTTCAAGAACTTCAGACCAGTAACTGTGCTGTCCTGTCCATCTCTATGTTCATCCCAAAATCATCAATGTTGAGCCCCCGGTGATGGCCCCCCCTACTATTGATTCCCCCCCCCCCCTGTTATGTGTCCCACCGCTTTGACCCGGTGAAAAGCGGGATATAAATACAGTTAAATAAATAAATAAATAAAAAATTTTAAACCCGGAGGCGGGCTTTTCCATGAGGAATTTTTCTGTTAGGCCCAAGGCCCAAAGAAGAAAAAATACACTGAAGTGGAACGGAAAGTACTTTTTTTTTTTTTTTAAAGAAAAAGAAAGAAAAGACCGGCGGTACCGGTCCGATGTCGAAGAAGGCAGACGCGCGACCAAAGAAATAAAATAAAATAAAGAACTTCTTCAGCGGTGACAGGAACATGACCTGCTGGCTCCGCGGAAAAGAAGAACTGGAGAGAGGCGGTTAGGAAAGGCGGGAAGGCAGCACGCAGGCGCTGTGGGATGCTCTCAAAAGCTTTCCTTTTTTGGGATGCTGGGGAGCGTTCCCGCGCAGGCTCCGTCGGTACCGACGTACCCATATGTGAAGACTCATTCCTGCTTGTTCCTGGAGATTGTGTATTCCACAAGGCACATGAGAAAGGGAGTGGAAGGGGAAAGGAGAGGGATATGGATAAGATTAGACATGTTGCGTGAAGATCTCTTCTCAGAGTGAGACAGAAGTCTAGGGGGGCCAGGATTGGGGTTGCTATCTCCGGATGAGAGAAGGAGTAGCAGAGTATGGGGTAGAGAGGAGACAGTACGGCAGAAACGAGGGTGAGGTTGCCTTAGAGAGAGAGGAGATGGTTGAATGAGAGGGAGAAATTGATGACGCTCAAGAGCTGATGATAGGGTAGAAGACGGAATGGAGGGGGAAGTGAGCACAGTAAAGGGGAGATAAGGAGGGGAGGAGTGAAGGTGCTGGTAAGAGAGGAAACAGTTAGGGAGTAAGAAGAAGAGGAAGACAATGTGATGAGGAGCCAAAGAAGAGGAATAGAGAGGAGAACAAAGGCCAGAGAATATAGAAGGTAGGAGAATCAACGTATTAGGTGCACCTGTGCATAAATTAGATAATAAGCAGATGACAGCTATAAAAGACAGCTAGTCATGGGGTGGGTGGGTGGGGGGTATAAGTTATTCAGCTGAGAAGAGCTGAACAAAACTGCAAAATTAAAGGGAATACACGAATAATGACAAATAAATGAATACATATGTGGAGACAGAATTCAAAGCAAAGCAGCAAATAAAGCAAAAATCACCTTTCAGGGAGGCGGAGCCTGGAACAGGGTGGAATGGATGCCTAGAACGGAGCTCTGGAGGGTCCCCTGGAGAATCCGGTGACTGCGCTGGCAATAAAATAAGGAAAGGGATGATAGGTGGTTGGTACGCTGCTGGAAGATGGCTGGATTGAAGCTGACATGGCTGGATTTCACTGGGGGACAAAGTACAAGCGTGAAGAGATCAAAGACGGAGCCCCCGTCCCCCCAGAAAATGGCAGCCGTGTGTGAATGGCCGGAGGCGATGCAGGAGCTGCTAACAGAAGTAAGGGTGATCAAAGAAATTGTTACACTAAACAGCGATTCACTGCTAACTATGCAAGGAGACATCAGCGTATTAAAGCAGAGCATGGAGACACTTGCTTTGCGGCAAGATAAGACAGACCAAAAAACGGCGATGCATGAGGAACGACGAGAGGTCAGCAAGCAGACTAAACAAATAAAAGCTCTGCAGAGGGAGCTTGAGATAACAACAGATCCCGCAGGAACAATGTGAGGGTTGCAGGGGTTCCCAGAGGGCGCTGAAGGGAAAGACATTTATGCCTTCTCACATCAGCTGATTCCAGCGGTATTAAAGATATCTTTTGAGATGCCTTTTGAAATCGAGAGAGTGCATCGAGTCCCTTTGCAGGCCATACCAAATAGTAAAAGAGCACGACCAATCATTCTCAAGGTACTGAGATTTCAATAAGTAGCTAAAATTATAAAAACAGCTCGAGCACGTTCCCCATTGGAGTTTGAGGGTCATGTTGATGTTTTTCCCTGATTTTGCAAAGAGCACAGTAGATAGGAGGAGGAATTTTCTGGTGTTGAGACCAAGGCTTCAACAGCTACAAGCAAGATATGGTCTCTTTTACCCGGCCAGAAAGCGTAGTTACTCACCTGTAACAGGTGATCTCCGGGAACAGCAGGAATTTAGTCTTCACATATGGGTATCGTCGGTACCGACGGAGCCTGTGCGGGAACGCTCCCCAGCGTCCAAAAGGAATGCTTTTGGGAGCATCCCTCAGCACATACACGCTGCCTTCCCACCTTTCAGTTAAGTTTGTAGCTGAGTGAAAGGATAGAGGGAGAGAGGAAAGAGACAAAGAGATAGAGAGACAACTCCTAGGGGAGGTGGGTGGGTTGTGAAGACTAAATTCCTGCTGTTCCCGGAGATTACCTGTTTCAGGTGAGTAACTACGCTATCTCCAGGAACAAGCAGGAATGTAGTCTTCACATATGGGGGGACTCCCTAGCTGAAGATGCCAGGGAGATAGCCCCAGGAAGGTGCCAATCCAGAAAGATAGGCATCCTCCCTCCCATGGATCTCTGGCATTCCACCAGGGTTTGTGGGTAGGAGTTGAAATAGGTCTGAAAGAGATTTCGAAAAACAGCTTGGACAAAGAAGGCATCCCGATGGGAGGCTTTATCCAGGCAGTAGTGGGCTGTGAAGGTGTGTACCGAAGCCCATGTGGCTGCTCGACAAATGTCATCGATAGACACAGAGTGGAGATTAGCCGTGGAAGTAGCTATGGCTCTCACATTATGAGCTGTGACATGGTCCTGAAGAGGAAGACCCTTACTCTCATAAGCAAAGGATATGCACTGGGCAATCCATTTAGATAAAGTTCTTTTGGAGACTGGAAGTCCCAAATGACTAGGATCAAAAGCTATAAAAAGTTGCGAGGACCTCGGAGATTTACGAGAGAATCCAAGATGGCGATTGATGAGGAGTGACGGTCGGTATGGCGTTATACCTATGGGCTAAAAACGGAAGTCCAGAGGGGCTAAACAGCCTTCTATAGCCCCCCAGGTCTCCACTTCGTTACCTGCAGCTATTGTTGGGCCTTTGGACTCATTTTTTTTTCCCGCACCGAGACAGTTTGGTGAAGCAGGCGGAGGTGGAGTCCTCGTCTTTTGCTTCGGGTAGCGATCTGTCCTCCCCTGGCTCTGTCCAGGCCTCGAAGGTCCCTCGTCAGGATATCGGCGGTGAGGGGAAGTTGGTTGAGGGTGTTGAGTCGTCGGACTCCCCCGGTGAGCAGCGTCTGCCCATGGAGAGTAGGGTGGACGGTACTCCTTCCCCAGTACTGCGTCAGAGGGCGGAGGTCACAGGAGAGATAGCAGAGGGGGGGGGGGGGGTTGGCCCTGAGATTGGACCGACTGCATCAACCCCGTTGCCGAGCAGATTATCTTTTGGTGGAGTAGGGGAGGTTTCCCCAGTGGCGTTTATGGAGGCTCCGGAGGTGGTAACGCTGGAAACAATATGGGCCGCTATTATGCAATTTCGTGAGGAAATGTTGCCACGGATGTCGGGCTTAGCATCCCAGGTCACAAATAACGAATTGGCTATTCAGGAAAATGTATGTAAAATAACTAATCTCCAGAAGGATGTTGCAGAACTACAGAAAAGTTCAGCCTTTCTCGAGAAGGAGGTGAAACCCTGAGGAAGAACATTCTGCCTATGAGTTTTAAATTAGAGATGCTGGAAAATATGTCTAGATCTGTGAATTTACGTTTGATTAACTTTCCTAGGACATCTTTAATATCAGCGAGGGATATGTTTAGGATGTATTTGGTAGAGATTTTGGGTGTCCCTCTCGAATCACACACCCCTATTGTTAAAATGTATTATTTGCCTTTGGGAAAAAAGAGGAGGGGTCGGGGTGGTTAAGGGAACATCTAATGTAGATGTTTTGAATGTAACTGCAATGTTGGAATTATCGCAGGAGGAGTAGGTAGTGCCTTCTACTTTATTGATTACATTAGCCTTGCTTTCTGATAAGGATTGGCTTATGAAGTTATTTTTTAAAAAGCGTAATGTTTCCTTTAGGGGGATTGTTGGTCCATATGTTCCCAGACCTCTCCCGGGAAACCCAGCGGTGCCGGCGAAATTTTCTCTTCTCCGCCCTGGTGTTCAGCAACTGGGAGGGCTTTTTTTCCTAAAATTTCCGGATAATTGTTTGATCAGGTATCAATCTGAATCCTTTATTTTTTTTATGAGCCTTCCCAGTTGCTGGACTTTATTAATGCCCGCCATCATGAGGCGATAGATGCTCCCCATCTGCTTCTGTTTAAGCATAATGGATACTAACTGTTTTTCACACCTCTAATTTCCTCTCGAAATGTTGGTTGGAATATTTGTTTCCTTTTCCTTGGTATTCTCTCATTTGAGAGCTCGAGTGGGTCGGGTATTTTGATGTATTTACCTTTATTTTTTTAGGGAGGACCTTTAGGTCTGTTATGTTCTTAATTACCCTGCTCAGTTTCCGTTTCAAGATGTATTCTTAATATGTGTGTAGAAATTCATAAAAAAAAAAAAAAGTTGAGAGGACTTTATGTTGCTGTGTTCTTTGTATGTAAAAGGCTAAGGCCCTTTTACAATCCAAAGTATGAAGGTTTCTTTCTGCATTAGAGGCATGAGGCCTTGGAAAAAATACAGGAAGATAAATTGATTGATTCAAATGAAAAGGCGAAACCACCTTTGGCATAAAGTGTAGATGAGTTCTAAGAACAACCTTATCATGATGAAACCTAGTATAAGGAGGATCAGCCACTAAAGCTTGCAATTCACTAATGCGACGGGCAGAGGTGATTGCAATAAGGAAGATGACCTTCAAGGTCAAAACCTTAAGGGCTCTAGTGGCTAAAGGCGGCTTCATAAGCTGCCCGAGAACTAGGTTTAGATCCCATGCCACCAGTGGTGGCTTGTTGGGAGGTTTGCTTAATAGAAGGCCTCTCATAAATATCGATATAAGTGGATGAGAGGAAATTGGTTGTCTATTCAGAGGCTTATAAGAAGCTGCAATTGCACTAAGATGGACTCTTGCTGAATTGGTCTTTAGATCAGAATTTGATAAGTGAAGGAGATACTCTAGTATCAATTCCAAGGGTATGATAAGGGGGTTTAATCCCTTCTTGCAGCACCATATAGTAAAACGTTTCCACTTGAAGGCATAAGATCTTCTTGTGGAAAGTTTTCTAGAAGCCTGAAGGATATCCTTCAGGAGTGGAGGAGTGGCCTAGTGGTTGGGGCAAGGTACTTCAGGCCGGAAGGTCGGGGGTTCAAATCCCACTAGAGGACAGCAACCTTGGGCCGGAAGGACTGGGGTTTCTAGTCCCACAGGTGCTCCTTGTGGTCTTGGGCAAGCCACTTAACCTTCCATAGCCCATGTTCCCTGTAAAATAGTTATCTCCAAGTTATAATGCCATGTTCAATGTAATTTCAGTTTGTTCAATGTAAACCGCACTGATGCAGAATAGCGCGGTATATAAGAGAATATAAATAAATAAATAAATAAATCCTTTACCTGTTGGGACAGGCTGAGATCCTGGACGTCTAAGCCTTCAGCAACCAGGATGTGAGGTGTAGGGACTGGGGATTTGGGTGCCATAGCGTCCCGTTCTCTTGAGAAAGGAGATCTGGAGCATGCCCTAACCCCAGAGGTGCTGCTTGAAAGAGATGTAGAAGCAGGGGATACCACGCTTGGCGTGGCCATCGTGGTGCTATGAGAATCATGTGACCCCTGTCTCTCTGAAGCTTGAAGAGTATTTTGGGGATGAGGGGAATGGGTGGGAAGGCATAAAGGAAGTTCTGACCCCAGTGAAGGAGGAAGGCATCCCTTGCCTGACAATTGTGAGCCGGAATCCTGGAACAGAACCAGGGAAGTTTGGCATTCAGTGGACTTGCAAAGAGGTCTATGTCTGGAGTGCCCCAGAGATGAAATATATTTGCCACATGCTCTAGGTGGAGGGACCACTCGTGAGGCAGCAGTACTCGACTGAGTCTGTCTGCCCAAAGATTTTGAATGCCTGGAATATATATCACTAGAAGGTGAATTTGATGCTCTCTGGCAAGGGCCCACAGTCGTAAAGCTTCGTTGCATAACGACAGAGAGCCTTTTCTGCCCTGCTTGTTCACACAGAACATGGCTACTTGATTGTCCGTCTGGACTAGGACCGTCTTGTAGCTGAGCTGGGCGTGGAATACTCGAAGAGCTCAATAAATTGCTCTTAATTCCAGGAGGTTTATCTGTAAACCAGCCTCCTCTGGAGTCCAAGTTCCCTGGGTAGAGAGCTGATTCAGGTGTGCTCCCCAATCCACCTGTTTTAGGAATATGGGGCCTAGTGCCAAAGAGAAAAGTTTCTGAAGAGAAACAGTTGAAAGCCTAAAGGTTTATTTTGTTTTTTTTTATGAAAAGACAAGAAAAGGACCGGCGGTACCGGTAAGCGTTGTGCGGTAGGCAAACGTGACCACAAGAAAACAAATTTAAAGACGGAGGTTTCTGCGGTGACAGGGAATAGATCCTGTCAGCTCCGCGGAAAACGAAGAACTGAAGAGGGACAGTTGAAAAGGCGGGAAGGCAGCGCGCATGTGCTGAGGGATGCTCACAAAAGCGGTCCTATTGGACGCTGGGGAGCGTTCCCGCATAGGCTCCATCGGTACCGACGATACCCATATGTGAAGACTACATTTCTGCTTGTTCCTGGAGATTGAGGATTACCCTCCACAACCAGACAAGAACCTTTGATGAGCCTGAGGCCTTACTGGCCTTTTTAGAAGAAAAAGAAGCAGAGCAGATTACTTGAGCAGTTTAAGCGCAGGACAATATCTGTGACTCCAACTGAGATGGATGGTAGTATATTGGGGAAACAGCAAACTGATAAGATTGTTAATAATTGTAATAAAGAGATGGTAGTAATGGCTGAGTTATGGCTAATAAGTATTGGGGGAGTTCAATATCTGTGGGCAGCAATATCAAACTGGTCAGCGCAGACTAGATAGAAAACGGCATCGGACCTTGGTGTCCGTTCTGCCTTTACAGTGCTCGCCTATTAGGTCTGTTAAAGTTACCCCCCCCCATAGTCCACTGGGTCTATGAGTAAGAGTATGTTTGACTGGAGATATGTGGTTAAAGTAATGATGTGCAGAGGGGCTAATCAAATTATAGGGTCTGTAACTGGGTTAGATGAGGCGCTCTGGGTTGGTAAAGGCTATATATACTTGTGTAAAAAACAAGACTGGCAATGCATAAGGAGAAACTTTACGAAGCACTATAATGGTACCTATTAAAATGTTATCATTAAATGTAAAAGATATCAATAATCCCATAAAAAGGAAAAAAATAATCCTTTATGGACAACATGAAAAAGTTGATATTTTACTTTTTACAAGAAATCCATCTAAATATGAAAGAGTCCCTAAAACTTAATATAAAGCCTTTTACTGTGGTGGCTTTCTCAGTGGCGGCTCAGAAGCACAATGGAGTGGCTGTCTTGGTACGGACGTCCCTTAGCCCATCGGTGTTGCAATCCCATTCAGATCATGAAGGTAGATGGGTTAAAGTTCACCTCAAATTTGGGGTATTAGAACTAAATTTAGTGAATATTTGTGCCCCCAATGGTGACAACCCAGAATTCTTTAGGAATCTGACAGAAGAAATATATAGAGATTCTACAACACCGTTAATCATTGGAGGGTATTTCAATCTCGTATTAGATGCTTTAGTGGATATGACTCCCCCTAGAACAATTAGGCCTCCTAAGGCTCATTTTTTTAGTCTCCATTCTGCAGGAGGCAGGTTTGGTGGATATATGGAGATTGCTACATCCCTTAGATCAGGAGTTCACCTTCTACTCTCCCCCCACATCACTCCTTATCAAGAATTGATTTCCTACTTCTATCTAAAACCCTGGTTTCTAACATAATAGCTGCTGAGATACATACGACTCATATCTCTGATCATACGGCGATTTCCATTTTGATGAAAAATGAAAGATCCGGCTTGAGTCAAAATACAGGCAGCTATTACAGAATACTTCCATTTTAATCCTCCGCAAGAGACCCCTGGATGGGCTAGATGGGAAGGATTTAAAGCCTCAATTAGAGCGACCATAACTAGTTTTGGCATTTACTTGACCAGACAGCGCAAAGAGCAATTACATGAATTGGATTCACAGATAAAAGCGGGAGAGCGTGTTTTGCTCAAGAGAAAGGATCCATATATTCTATTGCGCCTCCAGCAGTTAAGGTATAAATATAACCAGCTCCTAACCAATGAGGCTTCTCAAAATATTAAAGCCCAGGAAAGCACGTATTACAGGGAGAATAACAAGGTGGGCCAGCTGTTAGCCAACACCTTAAGAGTGCAAAAAGAGGCTAATCGAATAGTGGCCATTAAGGACCGCGGGAATCCATCTTTGCTGGTGAAAGACTCTGATATTGCAGAGGCTTTTAGGTCCTTTTTTGAGGAATTATACACCTCCGAAAAAGTGTGCTCACGAGAATCCTTTGAACAATTAGTGGACAAGATTAAGAGACCATCTTTGGACAATGAAAAGTCAGAGATGTTAAACAGTCCAATCTCCCTAGCTGAGATATATCAAGCAATAGACTCCCTGGCACTAGGTAAGGCCATCGGGCCCGATGACTTACCTTCATAATTCTTTAAGATCTTTACCAAGGAATTAGGACCGCACTTACAGTTGTATTATCACGCATTAATAGAGGAAAGCCCTCAAGTGGGAGCGTTTGCAGCTGCAAATGTCAGTGTTAGAAAAAGCAGGAAGGGACCCACAGATAGTGAGCAATTACCATCCAATTTCCCTTCTAAACGTTGACTATAAAATTTATGCAACTGTTCTGGCACGTCGATTGGCCAAAGTAATCCCCTTTTTAATCCACCCAGACCAATGTGGATTTGTAGAAGGCCGATCAATTGCGGATAACGCCAGGCTTCTGTGCCATGTCTTGACTGGGGCAGAGAACATGAATGGTCCGCTAGTGGGCCTATCGTTAGATGCCGAAAAAGCTTTTGATCGCCTAGAATGGTCATTCCTGTACTCTTCTCTTGACTGGTTTGGTCTGGGAGAAGGTTTCATTAAATTAATTAAAATAATGTATGTTTGTCCCCTTGCCAGCATTTGTGTCATCAACACTCAGTCACGAGATCTCTTATTGGGCCGAGGTACACGGCAAGGTTACCCTCTATCGCCAATTCTGTTTAATCTTGCACTTGAGCCTCTTGCCCTTCTATTGTGCCAAAACTCCAAGATTCATGGAATAACTATAGCAGGCAGAGAGATTAAATTATCAGCGTATGCTGATGATCTCCTTTTATTTGCTACTCCTGAGTCAGTGTCACATATTCTGGAGCAAATAGATTACTCCTCTTTGTTATCAGGGTAGAAGATCAATTGGTCGAAATCAGTAGCCTTCCCCCTCAACTTACGGGTGCACAAAACCGACCTGGTAGGATTTCCCTTTGTGTGGGAACCAAAAAAGGGTAAATATCTAGGGGTGCACTACTGCTATACTTTGGAAGAGACACTTAAGTACAACGCAGAGGTACTTCTGACTATTTTACAGAATATGACTACTAAATGGTCCCCTCTGCTCTTATCGTGGTGGGGCCGATTGGAGACAATTAAATTGTACTGAGGCAGCCGGAAAGGCAGCTGTGAGAGAAAGCCCCCCTCTCCCCCGCCTGGGCTGCAGCGAAACAGCACTTACACATACCCTTTCGCCCAGAAAACCAGTAGACCAGAGCATACCAGTCTAAACAGGTCACTCGGGAATGCTTTATGAGAGCCCACTGTCCCCCCACCCCCTTCAGGGGCTACCGATTGGTGAAGAAGAGATACCTGGGGTGAATGGGAAGGTAGCAAGGGGGTTTGAGAACGTACTGTATATAAGACTGTGTGGGACGTCATTTAGGGGCTCAGATCTTTTGTCCAGGGTGCCGGCTCTGTCTATCTGAGTCCTGTGTACACAATAAAAGATTCTGTTTGCATTCTAATCTATCTGTGTGTTCCTTCCGAGGGTGTGGGAGACAGGGTTCCTGCTTCATTTTGGTGCATTGCCAGGAAACTCTTCTCTCGCACCCACGGAGGGAACCTCTCTGCGGTTCGGCAGAACCAGGCCTTGGCCGGCCCCCAGGTCGTCGATGATCCTTGGTGCCACCGGGTCCCTTGTGTCCGGACGGACTCCTTGACGCGTCTGGCTGGTCAGTCCCGGCGGGCTGATTACTCTGTTTGAATTCCGGCAGGATAGACTGGCATCCAAACATTCTCTGGCCGGAGGTCTGGTGAGTACTACTGCCTTTCTGTTTTGGGTAGTTCTGTGAGTCTGGAAATCCTGGTAATCTGTAAACCTGTCGCGGTTTGATCACCCGCATGAGTGGTCCGAGTAAGGACCCCAGGGGTTCTGAAAACATCGCTCGTCCAGTCTGTGCTGAGGGGGGGAGGGAAAGGAGGGGTAGCTGTGTATATGTGTACCTGTCGTTAATGTGTTTCTGTCCTTCCCTTCTCCCTTCGTTTCCTTTGTTGTCCTGTGTGTGAGGTCCGAGCAACTAGGCTCTCCAAGTGCTCCCTTGGGGAGGCGGAGTCCAGGTTCAGGCATGCATTTCTTTTTTCTCTCCTCTCAAATGCCCTGTTCAGTGTTCAATGTGTCTGTCTGTTTGTCGGTTTAACCCTGTGTGAGCTGGAAATACTGCCAGTGTTACTGCATTGAGAATTGTGCATTGTGATTGTGATTAGAGCATATTGTGATTAGAGCCTTTTGTGATTAGAGCATGGGGGCAGGAGAATCTAAAGGGCAGACACCCCTGCAGTGTATGCTCCGTAATTTAAGTCTGGGTTTGGAGAGGATTACGGGGTTTCACTCTGCCTCTCGATTGTCTGTTTTATGTGAACGGGAGTGGCCAGCCTTAGTGAAGCTGTGGCCTCCCCAGGGGTCCACTGATCGGCCTACTGTGTTTTTAGTCCATCAGATTGTAGTGAAGGAGCACCCGGATCAGTTTCCCTATATTGATTCATGGCTGGCCATATGCCAGAAACGGCCAAAATGGCTCCAGCGCTGCCATGAGGATCAGTGTAGAATAATGGTGGCAGCTGCCAGTCGCTGGAAGGATTCCCCGAGGTCCCTGCAAGCCCCCTCAATCTGCTTTACCCTACTGTCCCGTCCGCGCTCTTACCGGATCCACCCCTAAGAGATGAAGAGTCAGAAGAACCTTCCCCCGGGGCTCTCAGTTCTGTTTTGCAGGAATTGCACCAGTGGATTCAGGAGCGGCTCCCCATCAACCTGACGGAACCACTCCATACACATCAACCTGGTTCGCGAGTGTGGGTCAAGGAGTGGAAGAGGGATCCGCTGACCCCCCAGTGGTGAGGCCCGTATACCGTTCTGCTGGCTACCCCGACGGCTATCAAGGTGGCTGAGATTGCTCCGTGGATTCATCACACCCGTGTCAAGGCCGCAGCGCCAGAACCCGTTCCAGCCTGGACTTCTATCACGGTTCCAAACCAGCCTCTGCGTTTGACACTGAAAAGAGATACTTCTGCCTAGTGACGGCTAACGCATCTGGACTGCTTAAGAGATGAAACCACCCCAAAATGCATAGAAGTGCCATATTTTTACTGCTATCCTTGATGTGGGCCTGTTTCCAGCCGAGCACGGGGACTACTAACACAGCAATATTACTTGCCCAAACTGCCTTAAACATGACAGACTTTTGCATACGTAACTCTCTACAAACTGGGGTTTTTCTATCAACCTGTCTCATTGCTGTACCCTCCAGTTTATGTGAATTGCTGAGTTTTACCATATTTACTAGTTTGGACTGTAAACAACCTGACATGTTGTTTTCTACCCTCCTCTATAGTATTGAAGCCACCCAGCCTACCTCAGCTTTTAACCAAGTTCCTTTCTCCCTGCAGGTAGTCTCCACCCTTAATGCTACTGATTGTTTTATTTTTGTAAATACCAAGACAGGAGGGTTTAATGTGTCTAATACTGAATTATCATGCAACTCTGTTACAAGGGTATCTTATGTGTACTCAGAAGTAATTCTGAGTACACATGAAAGACTGGTAAGGGGGACTGTTGCTTCTGGAGGGAGATCTGCAACTGTGAGTATTTACTTCTGGTAATTTTCTAAAAGGAATTCTTTGTATTAAAGCTAATTAATCTGTGATCCACTATTTTTGTTAAATCAGTCAGGGCCTAGTAGCAGCAGTTTAAGTTTACATTTAAAACACAGAGGAGAACTCTCTGGTTACATTTCATACCCAGCAGAGAGCTTGTACTTTAAATTTAATAGTCACTCAGGGCCTAGTAACAGCAAAGTACTTTTAGTTTAAATTTAAAACACAGAAGAGAGCTTTCTGGTTACATTTGGAACCCAGCAGAGAGCTTGTAGTTTACATTTAATAGTCACTCAGGGCCTAGCATCAGCAAAGTTCTTTTAGCTTAAATTTACAACACAGAAAAGAGCTTTCTGGTTAAATTTAGAACCCAGCAGAGAGCTTGTACTTTAAATTTCATAAGAAGTTAGAGCCTAGCACCAGCTAAGAGCTATAATTTATCCATAGTATAAATATCCATAGCAACCCTTAGTAAGTAAAGAACTTAGATCTAAACACAAACTTAAAACTAAGATGCAGACAGCAGTCCAGCAGCAGGATGGGGGCTTTCCAGTCTTTTGCATTGAGTGTCACATGTATGATTTTCTCCCAGTTGGTGAGAGGTCTTACGTGTGCACTAGGTGCAAGGAGCTCTTTGCTCTCAGGGAACGAGTCCGTTCTCTAGAGGCTAAAGTAGCAGACTTGGAAAGCATAAGACAGACAGAGAGGTACATAGACGAGACCTACAGGGATATAGTCCTGAAGTCCCACCTCCAGTCTGGCAGCATCCCTGTTGCCATGGAGGAGAGAGGTCACGTGACAGGAGAGCATCACCCTGGTGTGGCAGGAAGTGATCCTGTAACTAGGACCTGTCCTCTAGGTGATGTAAAACCCTCTCGCACCGAGGAAGTTTCTCCAGGGCCATGTGCCCATGAGGGAAGGGTTAGGACAGCCGTTATAGTTGGTGATTCGATCATTAGGCATGTAGATAGCTGGGTGGCTGGTGGACGTGAGGATCGCCTGGTAACATGCCTGCCTGGTGCGAAGGTAGCGGACCTCACGCGCCACCTAGATAAGGTCTTAGATAGTGCTGGGGAGGAGTCTACTGTCTTGGTACATGTTGGTACCAATGACATAGGAAAATGTGGTAGGGAGGTTCTGGAGGCTAAATTTAGGCTTTTAGGTAGGAAGTTGAAATCCAGAACTTCTAGGGTAGCATTCTCCGAAATGCTTCCTGTTCCACGCGCAGGACCCAAAAGGCAGACAGAGCTCCGGAGTCTCAATGCGTGGATGAGACAATGGTGCAGAGATGAGGGGTTTGGATTTGTTAGGAACTGGGGAACATTCTGGGGAAAGGAGGGGCTCTTCCGAAGGGATGGGCTTCACCTTAACCGGGATGGAACCAGGCTGCTGGCATTAACCTTTAAAAAGGAGATAGAGCAGCTTTTAAACTAGATATTAGGGGAAAGCCGACAGTCGCCCAAGAGCAGATGGTTCGGAAGAATGTATCTTTGAAGGATACTACCAAAAGCAGAGAGGTTCCACAAAAGAGTAAAGTAGCCCAAATGCCCTCAAGTACGGAGCAGACAGAGCTTAAAGATCCCAAATTACTCATGTCTAACAGACAAATTAATATGGATAAAATACATTCTCTAAAATGCTTGTATGCAAATGCTAGAAGTCTAAAAAATAAGATGGGAGAGTTAGAATATATAGCACTAAATGAAAGGTTAGATATGATTGGAATATCAGAGACATGGTGGAAGGACGACAACCAGTGGGACACTGTGATACCTGGGTACAAACTATATCGTAATGATAGAGCTGATCAAATTGGTGGAGGGGTTGCTCTCTATGTTAGAGAGAGCATTGAGTCAGAAAGGATTAAAGTTTTGCAGGAAACAAAATCTGCTGTAGAATCTATATGGATTGAAATTCCATGTAAAAGGGGGAAGGCAATGGCAGTGGGGGTGTACTATCGAGCGCCTGGCCAGAATGCCCAAATGGATGATGAAATGCTCAAAGAAATCAAGGAAGCTAACAAACGTTACAGCACAGTAATAATAATGGGTGATTTCAACTACCCCGGTATCGACTGGGTCAGTGTCACGTCAGGACATGCTAGGGAGATAAAGTTCCTAGATGAAATAAATGACTGCTTCTTGGAGCAGCTGGTTCATGAACCGACCAGAGGGGAAGCCATATTAGACCTAATCCTTAGTGGAACACCAGATCTAGTGCAAGAGATAAGGTTGTTGGGGCCACTTGGCAATAGTGATCATAGCATGATCGCCTTTGATTTAATTAGTGGAGGAGGGATAGTAAGGAAATCCACAGTACTACCTTTTAACTTTCGAAAGGGAGACTATGATAAAATGAGGAAAACAGTCAAGAAAAAACTAAAAGGAGCAGTTGCAAAGGTTAAAGACGTACATCAGGCTTGGCTGTTGTTGAAAAATACTATCTTGGAAGCCCAGACCAGCTGTATTCCATGTTTTAAGAAAAGTGGAAAGAAGTCCAAAAACTGCCAGCATGGTTTAAAGTTGAGGTCAGAGAGGCTGTTGTTGCCAAAAAAGCATCTTTCAGGAAATGGAAAAAAGAGCCAAACGACGAAACCTGGAAACAGCACAAGCACTGGCAAGTCAAATGCAAGGCATTGATAAGGCAGGCAAAGGGAGAATTTGAGAAGAAGCTTGCTGCAGAAACAAAAACGCGAAGTAAAGACCTTTTCAAGTACATTCGTAGCAAAAAACCTGTGAGTCAGTTGGTCCATTAGATGATAAAGGGGTTAAAGGAGCACTAAGAGGCGACAAGGCGATAGCGGAGAGACTGAACGAATTCTTTGCTTCAGTCTTTACTGAGGAAGATGTAGGGATGTTACCCATGACTGAAGTGGTATTTAAAGGTGCAGAAGAATTGAAGGAAATATCGATACATCGAGAAGATGTATTACAACTATTAGATAAGCTGAAGAGTAGCAAATCACCTGGGCCGGATGGTATACATCCAAGGGTATTGAAAGAACTGAAATATGAGATTGCAGACCTGCTATTAGTAATCTGTGAACTATCATTAAAATCATCTCTAATACCTGAAGATTGGAGGATCACCAATGTAACACCAATTTTTACAAAGGGTTCCAGGGGTGATCCTGGAAACTACAGACCGGTGAGCCTGACGTCAATACCGGGAAAAATGATAGAAACCATCATAAAGAATAAAATTACTCAGCATGTAGATAGTCATGAACTAATGAGAGACAGCCAACATGGCTTTAGACAAGGAAGATCTTGTCTTACTAATCTGTTATGTTTTTTGAAGGAGTGAATAATCAGGTGGACAAAGGTGAGTCGGTTGATATTGTGTATCTGGACTTTCAGAAAGCCTTTGACAAGGTCCCTCATGAGAGACTTTTGGCAAAACTAAAGAGACATGGGATAGGAGGCAGTGTACTATTGTGGATCAGGAACTGGTTAAAAGATAGAAAGCAGAGGGTAGGGCTAAATGGCCAATTTTCCCAATGGAGAAAGGTGAATAGTGGTGTACCCCAGGGATCTGTGCTGGGTCAGCTGCTTTTTGACATATTCATAAATGACCTGGAAAGTGGAATAACGAGTGAGGTTATCAAATTTGCAGATGACACAAAACTATTTAAAGTTGTTAAAACCCAAGAGGATTGTGGAAAATTGCAAGAGTATCTTGATAAATTGGAAGACTGGGCATCAAAATGGCAGATGAAATTTAATGTGGACAAGTGCAAGGTTATGCACCTAGGGAAGAACAACCCAAACTATGGTTACACGATGCAAGGTTCCACATTAGGAACCACCACCCAGGAAAAAGATTTAGGCGTCATTGTGGATACCATGTTAAAATCCTCGGCCCAGTGTGCAGCGGCGGCCAAGAGAGCAAATAGAATGCTAGGTATGATAAGGAAAGGAATGGAAAATAAAACAAAGGATATTATAATGCCTCTATATCGTTCCATGGTGAGACCGCACCTTGAATATTGTGTGCAATTCTGGTCGCCGTATCTTAAAAAGGATATAGAGTTATTAGAAAAGGTTCAGAGAAGAGCCACCAAAATGGTAAAGGGGATGGAAGGATACTCCTATGAAGAAAGGCTAAAAAGGTTAGGGCTCTTTAACCTGGAAAAGAGACGGCTGAGGGGAGATATGATAGAAGTCTATAAATTAATGAGCGGAGTGGAACGGGTAAACGTAGATCGATTGTTTACCTTATCAGAATATAGAAAGACTAGGGGACATGCAATGAAGCTACAGGGTAAACTATTTAAGACTAATAAAAGAAAATATTTTTTCACTCAACGTGTAATCAAACTCTGGAATTTGTTACCGGAGGATGTAGTAAAGGCTGTTAGTGTAGCTGGGTTTAAAAAAGGTTTGGACAAGTTCCTGGAGGAAAGGTCCATAAGCCATTATTAAGAAGGGACCCAGGATATCAATGCTTGAACCAATACAAGCATTGTGGAACCTGTGTCCCTTGGGGAAACTGCTAGGTACATATGACCTAGATTGGCCACTGTTGGAAACAGAATACTGGGCTTGATGGACCTTGGTCTGACCCAGTATGGCATATCTTATGTTCTTATGTTCTTATCTACCCTTAGGCTGGTTTTTGATATGTGGGAAGATGACACATACCTATGTTCCCATGAATGCCACCGGTGGCCCATGCACTCTCGGCAGGCTAACGACCGCTGCTATCCTACACACGCCCAAAGTAACTAAAGTCCGCCCCAGACCTCCCTGCTCTATCCCCATGCCCTCGACCTGTAACTCAAATGTAGAACCCTACAGTGATGAGACGGCCCTTGGGCTGTCGCTATCAATCGTTGCAACATCTGGGTTAGCCCTACACAACTCAATGGAGATAAGCTGACTTGCTTGTTCTCTAGCTAAATCCCTTAATCTGACCTCAACCATACTGGCCACCATGAATCATGAAATGTCCGGCTTAAGCACGGCGATACTGCAGAATAGGATGACCATTGATTTCCTACTCTTACGCCTTTAACCATGGCTGTGAAGAGTTCGAGGGTATGTGTTGTTTTAACCTCACTGACGAAAGCGTGTGCATCGAACGCGCTATCCAAGCCCTACGTAATTTAGCAAGACATATCACAGACCCCTCCATGGGACTGGGAACGGGATGGTTCGGGAAGTTGTTTGGTTGGCTGGGGGGCCTTAAGACCCTGGTTATAGGAGTCTTCTTTCTTTTCCTGCTTTGTGCTCTCATACCATGCTGTATCCTTATCCTCCACCGTTTTATCACCTCCACCCTCGACGCCTTGGTGGAACGCAAGGCGGCTGCCTCTGTCATGACCCTAACCCCATATACCCCTCTGTGGCCTGCCCCTAGTAATACTGCCCTCTACCGCTCCTAGTGGTTGAGGTCATACTCGAAAAAGGGGGGAGTGAGGCAGCCGGAAAGGCAGCTGTGAGAGAAAACCCCCCCCCCTCTCCCCCGCCTGGGCTGCAGCGAAACAGCACTTACACATACCCTTTTGCCCAGAAAACCAGTAGACCAGAGCATACCAGTCTAAACAGGTCACTCCGGAATGCTTTATGAGAGCCCACTGTCCCCCCCCCTTCAGGGGCTACCGATTAGTGAAGAAGAGATACCTGGGGCGAATGGGAAGGTAGCAAGGGGGTTTGAGAACGTACTGTATATAAGACTGTGTGGGACGTCATTTAGGGGCTCAGATCTTTTGTCCAGGGTGCCGGCTCTGTCTATCTGTGTCCTGTGTACACAATAAAAGATTCTGTTTGCATTCTAGTCTGTGTGTGTGTTCCTTCCAAGGGTGTGGGAGACAGGGTTCCTGCTTCAGTACCAAAAATCAATTATGTACTGGAAATGGTGCCATTATATCTGCCGAGACAATTGTACCGACAGATGGAAAGACTATTAACACTTTTCTTATGGAACAACAAACCCCCCAGAATAGCCCTCAAAAAACTCAAATCCTGCAAAGAAGCCAGGGGAGTAGGTTTTCCAGATTTCCTAGCCTACCATAACGTTCTTGATGAAACAAGTGTCAAGATGGATGGAACAGGTCTGATATAACCCACTCTTAAGATCCAGCAGAAAACATTCACTTGGAAGCAATAGTATGATAGAGGTATTTGGACTCTTGGTCAGTTAATCTAAGGGAATAAATGGAAAAATGTTAATGAATTGCAGCAGGAATTTAATCTCCCTGGATCTCTCTACTTCCAATGGTTACAATTAAAGCACTGTGTGGAGAAAGCAGTAGGGGACATTAAATCCTTGCAAGAAGAATGGGGGGTAAACATTAAAATATTGCAAGCACAGTTAGCTGCAGGAGTAGCCTCCTTTTATAAAGAATTAAAACAACTGTCACATTGTCAGTTAATTGGGTTGCAACGTGTGTGGGAACAAGACACAGGAGTTTACCTATCACAACAAAGTTGGATGAAATTTTGGGCAAGACAAGTAAGAACAGCCAAATCTGCCTCTATCACCCAGACCTTATTTTTCTTCGCACACAGAGCTTACCTAACACCGGTGAAAATAAATAAATGGGATAGGTCAGCAAGTGAGCAGTGCTGGACGTGTCAAAAACAAATAAGTACTCTTAAACACATAGTCTGACTGTCCTAATGTACAGGCCTTCTGGACACAGATATGGGCCCGAATACAAGAAATTTTGGACTTTAACACCACTTTCACATGGGGGATATTAGCTTTTCGCTCAGCTATGGTCACCCCTGGGTTGAATAAGAATTACAGATTCCTATTAGACTTCATGTTGGGGGTGGCTTTATACTTACTGGTTCGCAAATGGAAACAAACCACAGGATCTCCACTGTCAAACATGGTGGAACCAGGTTTGTTTATATAGCAAATATGAGCAAATGCCTCACAAAGGATCAGTGCAAACCCCCCATAATATTCTGAAATGGAAAGCCCTGAACAATTTTGGAGCCGGAGCACATTGTTATAATGTTTAAAGGAAATGCATAATAATAATGTATACAATGAAGAAGCTTATTGGGATGTACTCGAAAATTTTAGTGATCACATGATGTATTAGCTTAGACCCTAGTGGACATGGGTGGGGGGGGTGAGGGGTTTCTGTTAAGTGTTATTGTTTCATGGTGTGATTGTTTGACGTGTTTGGTTGAAAACATAAATAAAGATATTTTTTAAAAAATCACCTTTCAGGAGAGCTGTAGGAGAGCACTGCTCTTCTCAAGGAACAGAAAGGCAATCAGAGCAAGCACACATGGACGACAGGAAATGGGGTCTACAACAATACCTCAGCAGGGGGAGGGGTTGGTGACTCAGGTAGACTAAGAGCAAAGAAAGGAAAATAGTTTTAAACTCTACAGCAATGGAGACAGAGCAAGGATAGATATGGAGTTACATTTTAACCTGGCCAACACAGACAGGCCAGATAGTTGGAGGAGGAAGAAAGGAGAGTTGCAGTTAGTTATGGAAAAAGATAAGTTATTCGGCTGAGAAGAGCTAAACAAAAGTGCAAAATTAATGGGAATACACGAATAATGACAAATAAATAAATATGTGGAGACAACAGACAGATAGAACTCAAAGCAAAGCAGCAAATTCAGCAAAAATCACCTTTCAGGAGAGCTGTAGGAGAGCACTGCTCTTCTCAAGGGACAGAAAGTCGGTACCAATGACATAGGAAACTGTAGAAGGGAGGTTCTGGAGGCTAAATTTAGGCTTTCAGGTAGGAAGTTGAAATCCAAAACTTCCAGGGTAGCATTCTCTGAAATGCTTCCCATTCCACGCGCAGGACCTAAAAGGCAGGGAGAGCTCCGGAGCCTCAATGCGTGGATGAGACAATGGTGGCAAGGCAGAGGGTTTTGGATTTGTTAGGAACTGGGGAACATTCTGGGGAAAGGAGGAGCCTTTCCGAAGGGAAGGGCTCCACATTAAGCGGGACGGAACCAGTTTGCTGGCATTAACCTTTAAAAAGGAGATAGAACATCTTTTAAATTAGATAATAGGGGAAAGCTGAGAGTCGCCTGGAGCGCATGGTTTGCAACAATGTATCCTTGAAGGATACCAGCAAAAGAATGAAGTTAGAGCTAATTCCAGACAGGTTCCAATAAAGACACAAGTAACCCTTTGAGGACAGAGATTAAAGATTCCAAATTACCCATGCCTACCGATAGCCAGATTAATATGAATAAAACAGAGCCTCTAAAATGCCTGTATCCAAATGCCAGAAGTCTAAAAAAATAAGATGGGAGAGTTGAAATATATAGCACTAAATGAGACCTTAGATATGATTGGTATCTCAGAGACACAGTGGAGGGAGGACAACCAGTGGGATACTGTGACACATGTGTACAAACTATAACATAATGATAGAGCAGATCAAATTGGTGGTGGGGGTGCACTTTATGCTAGAGAGAGCATTGAGTCACAAAGGATTCAAGTTTTGCAGGAAACAAAATTCACTGTAGAATCTCTATTGATTGAAATTCCATGTAAAATGGGGAAGATGAAGGCGATGGCAGTGGGAGTTTACTATCGACTGCCTGGCCAGGGTAAACAAATAGATGATGAAATGCTCAAAGAAATCAGAGAAGCTAATAAAAAAGTTACAGTACAGCAATAATGGGTGATTTCAATTACCCCAGTATTGACTGGGTCAGTGTCACGGCAGGACATGCTAGGGAGATAAAGTTTCAAGATGAAATAAATGACTGCTTCTTGGAGCAGCTGGTTCATGAACAGAACAGAGGGGAAGCCATTTTGGGCCTAGTCCTTAGTGGAACACAAGATCAGGTATAAGATATAAGGGTGTTGGGGGCACTAGACAACAGTGATCATTGTATGATCATGTTTGTTTTAATAAATGGAGGAAGGATGATAAGGAAATCCACCGTACTACCTTTCAATTTTCAAAAGGGAAACTATGATAAAATGAGGAAAATATTTAAGAAAAAACTAAAAGGAGCAGTTGCAAAGGATAAAGATTTACATCAAGCATGGATGTTGCTTAAAAATACTATTTTGGAAGCACTGTTCCCTCTAAGCTGTGAGCGTGTGCGCGCGCACACACACCTCGCCGAGCGAGCGCACATACTTTACAACAGAATGTAGAGGATCCAGAAGGGCTTCAGAGGCGAGAAAGTCGAGGCAACGGCAATGAACTGCACATTCAAGTAATTTAGAAACGAAGGGGTGGAGGGAGATGGGTAATTACAATCACCTGGAGGACAAGTCCTAGCTAAAGGATCACTTCCTGCGACACCAGAGTGGTGCTGTCCTGTCACGTGACCCCTCTCCTCCTTGACAGCAGGGATGCTGCCAGACTGGAGGTGGGGCTTCAAGACCATATCCCTGTTGGTATAGTCTGTATACCTCTCTGTCTTCCTTATGTCCTCCAAGTCTGCTACTCTAGCCTCCAGAGATCGGACTTGTTCCCTGAGAGCAAAGAGCTCCTTGCACCTAGTGCACACGTAAGATACTTCACCATCTGGGAGAAAATCATACATGTGACACTCATTGCGAAAGACTGGAAAGCCCCCATTTCGCTGCTGGCATTTTGTTTGCAGTTCAGTTTTAAGGTTGTGTTTAGATATTTAAGTTCTTTACTTACTAATGTTTGCTGGGGATATTTATACTAGTAAAACTATACCTAATACATTTAATGTACTTTGTTCATCTGAAAATTTATCTCTGGTGCGTTGAGGAGGAGGGCTACCAGAAGGACCGGCCTCCAGCACCATTGGCATCGAAAGGGTATGCCGAGCTGTGGGTGAAGGCCCGCTTGTGTCGGCATCACAGCTCTCGATGAGACTTGGAGGGTGAGGGATGGGAGTTGCTTCCCAAAGCCCCTGAGTGTTGGCGGCCGAGGCAGTTACTATCATGGAGTCCCCACCGAGGGTGCTGGCATTGGTGCCGATGGCTGCTGTGCTGGCTCTGACATCAGATACCATATTCCTCGCACAGTGCATGGAGGCACTCAAGCGCAGCGTATCTGCATTTCTTGCTCAACAGACTAGCCGGGACCTGATTACCTTGGTTTCCTCTGTACCGGTAACAGCCCTGTCCACGATGCCGGCCTCTTCATCGGGGGTGCAACCAGTCTTGGAAGTGCATTCCCTCTCCTGAGATGACAGGGGTTCCGAGGGTCGCTCAAGGTCCCTCTTGGCACTGTGCTTCTCTCCAGACTACCGAGAGTCTCTGACATCTTCCACCCCTCCTGGCTAACACAGACACCGTGAGGAATCATGTCAGTACTTTGAGTTCCTTTCAGAGTTGGACTCTGACACTTGGGAGACTGAGGAGGAGGAATCACCCGAGTCAGTGCGGCATTGGGACATCCCATCTGATCCTCCTTCGCCCTATGAAAGGAGAAAGTTCCCCCCGGTGCACTTGTCCTTTCAGGAGTTTGTGAGAGATATGGGGAAGGCCTTGCCCTTTGTTATCAAAGCCGAAGAGGAGCTAAGGGCTGAGGAGCTTGACATCCTCCAGTACTCCTCTCCCCTGAAGAAAGCTATCACAGTGCCAGTGAACCAGATCCTTGAAGACTCCTTTTCCAGATCTGGGAAATGCCTCTCATGGTGTGCCCACTGTGAGTCATTGCCTCGATTCCCTGTACATAGTGAGCAAGAGCCTCAGCTCTTTGGTGGTGGAATTGGCCTTGTGCTGCATCGAAAGCACCAAGACGCACCCCTCAGTGCCCCCTAGCCAGGAAGCGCACACCATGGATGGCTTTGGTAGAAAATGCTACCAAGACTCAATGCTGGTGGCCCACATCCAGGCCTACCAGCTGTACATGGGCATGGACTTGAGGGATTCTCCATGGAGCTATCTGGGGAACAGTCGAATAGTACTGAGCCCTTTTAAAACCAACAACTGTTCCAAATTCATGACTCGAGCAGCTTATGATGGCTTTGAGTTGGTGGATTGAGTGGCTATTGTGGGCATAGGGGCCGGTTGCCTTGTGTGACTGCTGTCCTTGGACCTGGAGTAATGGGTCCAGGACAGACTGGCAGATGTCCTCTTTGGGAAGCCGATGGAGGAGAAGGTGATGATCTGGAGCGAGAACAGATCACCATGACACTGCTCTACAGAAAGAACTCTGACCCTTCCAGGCAAAAATCCTTGGGGAAGAAATCCTATTTACCTAAGAAGTCCTACGGCTCATATAACCCATACCAATTTACCAGCAGCTGCAGCAGAGCCAACAGCAGAAGGGTCAGGGACAGCATCCACCTTGCTGTCCTAAGACCCCAAAGCCCCAACTGGAGCCGCAACTGCAGCTGGGGGGAGGGGGGGGTTTGAGGGGTTGACTCTTTCTTCAGCAACATGGCCACCTTTTGCCCTCCCGGAGATTGTTCCTTCCCAGGAAGGAGGAAGACTGATCCACTTTGCCCACAGGTGGCCAAGAATAACAACCGACTCCTGGGCCCTCAAAATTGTCCAGGACGGCTTCCTACTGCACTTTGATCAGCTTCCTTCTCTGTTCTTCCCAGGGGGAGTACCCTCTTGACCCCCACCATCTCCTGTTATTACAGCAGGAGGTCCACTCCCTCCTAGCCATCCAGGTGGTAGCAATCTGACCCCATCTCAGATGGGGTCAGATTTCTACTCCCGCTACTTCCTGGTTCCCAAGAAGACAGGAGGGTTTTGGCCCATTTTGGACCGCCGAAACCTCAGCTGGTTTGTAATGAGAGAGAAGTTCAAGATGAGATCTCTTTGAACGTTGTTATTCTGACTCCAACCTCAAGATTAGCTATTACCTGCATCTCAAGGATGCATATGCTTACATCCTCCTTTACCCCCTCCACCAGCAATATCTCTACTTTATGCTACCAGTAGCAAGTACTGCCTTTTGGCCTTGCCTCACCCCCAGGGCCTTCACCAAGCTGCCTTTTTTGCACCCAGAGGACCTTTGTCTTCCTTTATCTGGGTGACTGGTTGATCATGGCCACAACACTGGCAGAGGTCCAGCACTCAGCCCAATTGACCATCCAGGTCCTGTAGAACCTTGGCTTCATGATCAATTACCTCAAATCTCATCTACAGCCCACCCAACAGCTAGAGTTCATTGGGGTGCTACTTGATACCATTCAGGCTCGGGCTTTTCTACTGAGGGACAGAGCCCCACGCTTGATTGCTCTATCATACGCGATTCAACAAGCCTCCTTTGTCATGGCTCGTCAGATGCTGTGACTCTTGGGCTGTATACGTAGCCTCCACAGTCCATCTTACCCTGATGGGTTCTGCTCTGGATGAGTCAGATGCAGTGGACATTCTGCACTCAATGGCGCCAGGCTACTGGCTGTCTCGGGGAAAGGATCAGAGTATCTTTTCTACTCAGGGAGTCCCTCTCCTGGTGGCAATAGCCCACCAACCTTCTTGTGAGGCTTCACTTCCATACTCCACCACATCAACGCGTCCTAACCACAGATGCCTCCAAGATGGCCTCTGTACGCAAGGACTCTGCACTGCTCGGGTGAGCCTCCACCAGATCAACTTCTTGGAAGTCCTTACTATATTCAGTGCCCTGCAGACCTTTCAGCAGCAGCTCTCCAACCAAGTAATCCTCATCCAAACAGACAACCAGGTGGCCTTGTTCTACCTCAACAAACAGGGTGGCACGGGGTCATACCTCCTTTGTTGCGAGGCTATTCACCTCTGGAAATTTGCCGTGTCACACGGCATGACCATCAGGGCCATATATTTGCTGGGGGAGCAGAACGTCCTCACAGATCGCCTCAACACAGTCCTGCGAGTACGAGTAGACTCTGAACAAAAGCATGGTCACCCGCATCTTTCAATTGTGGGGCACATTGTCAGTGGACCTCTTCGCTGCCTTTCACAATGCCCAGCTCCCGCCATTCTGCTTCAGGGTACCTTGCAGGAACCTGGTTGTGCCCGATGTGTTCCTTCTGGACTGGAGTGAGGGACTTCTGTATGCATACCTACCAACTCCTTTGGTGGCCAAAACCCTCTTCAGAGTGCAATCAGAGTGTGCCACAGTGATCCTCATTGTGCCATTTCTGGTCCAGGCAACTCCGGTTCCCCTTGTTACTCCGCCTGTCCCTACAACAACCCCTGAGGCTCGGTTGGGCCCCGGACCTCGTCTCTCAGGATGGGAAGACTCTACTGCATCCCAGTATGTCATCTCTGTGCTCACAGCATGGATGCTGAGCGGATAGCACTCGCAGGCCTTCATCTGCTGGACAACGTGCAGAATGTGCTCTTAGCCTCTTGTAAGGATTCTGCCTGCCACTCCTATGCCTTCGAGTACGTAGATTCTCCATTTGGTGTGTTTGACAGTTCTTTCTTACTACACCTCTCTGACTCTGGCATTGTCCATCTTGGTAGAGAGCACCTCAATGCTGTGGCTGCTTATCACCGTCCGACAGCAGATAAGCCAATTTTGACTCCCCTTAATGAGGGGGCTCCTTCTCTTTCAACACCTTCCCCCCTCCCCCCAATAAAGCCACCACCAGTAGCATGGGACCTCAGCTTCATCCTGGTGCAACTTCTGTTTCCTCTGTTTGATCTGCTCGGCTCCGGTCTGCTCAGATTTCTTACTGATATCCCACTTACACCAGATTCCATAAGAACCCCCATCAGGCAATGCAATGTGTGCCTTCGAGTCAGTAGCTCTGTGTTTTCTTGGCAGTGTGACTGGAAGTAGATTGGCAGGCCTTTCTTCTGAGGCAGTGGAGGATTAAGTGACTTGCTCAAGGCCACAAGGAGTGCTAGTGGGAATCAAACCCTAATCTCTTGGTTACCAAACCCATGTTCTAACCATTAGGCTACTCTTCTACTCCTTTGTCCTCAGGATGCACCCTAAATTTCTGCCTAAGGTAGTATCCACTTTTTACCTCAGTCAATGGTACTGCACACTTTCTTCCCAAGGCCTCATGCAAACAGAGCTGAGACTTCACTTCACACCTTAGATTGTAAGAGAGTGCTAACTTTCTATCTGGAGAGGACGAAAGCCCACTGCTCCCAATAGCCTCCTAGCTATTTGTCTCATTTGACCCCAACAAGCTGAGCACAGCTGTCTCCAAGTGCACCCTTTCCATTTGGGTGGTGGATTGCATCTCCTTCGCTTACGCTCAGGATAGTCTCTCATTGGAGTGCCACATAATATTCGGGCCATTGTTGTTTCCATGGCCAAACTGCACTCAGTCTCCACAGTGGAGATCTGTAGGACTGTCACGTGTTCCTTTGTCCTTAACAGCCCACTAGTCTCTGGATACGGATATCTGGTGTGACAGCAGCTTCATAAGAACATAATATATGCCATATTGGGTCAGACCAAGATCTATCAAGCCCAGTATCCGTTTTTCAACAGTGGCCAATCCACAGTAGGTCACAAGTACCTAGCAGTTTCCTCAAAAGGCAGAGGTTCCACACTGCTTGTACTGGGGAAAGCAGAGGATTTTCCGGGTCCTCTTTAATAATGGTTTCCTCCAGGAACCTTTTTAAACCCAGCTACACTTTTGCTACATTCTCCGGTAACGAATTCCAGAGTTTGATTGCATGTTGAGTGACAAAATATTTTCTTTTATTAATTTTAAATAGGTTACACTGTAGCTTCATTGCATGTCCCCTAGTCTTTCTACTTTTTGATGGCATAAACAATTGATCTACGTTTACCCGTTTCACTCCATTCATTAATTTTTTTATACCTCTATCATATCTCTCCTCCAGGTTGAAGAGCCCTAACCTTTTTAAGTCTCTCCTCGTAGGGGTATCCTTCCATCCCCTTTATCATTTTGGTGACTCTTCTCTGGGCCTTTTCTAATAACGCTATATCCTTTTTAAGATACGACGACCAGAATTGCACACAATATTCAAGGTGCGGTCGCACCATGGAACGATTCAGAGGCATTATAATATCCTTTGTCTTCTTTCTCCATTCCTTTCCTTATGAATCCTAGCATACTATTTGCTTTCCTGAAAATCTTTTTCCTGGGTGATGTTTCTTAATGTGGAACCTTGCATTGTGTAACCCTAGTTTGAGTTGTTCTTTCCTAGGTACATAACTTTGCTACTTGTCCACATTAAATGTCATCTGCGATTTAGATGCCCAGTCTTCCAATTTATCAAGGTCCTCTTGTATTTTTTCACAATCCTCATGGATTCTAACAACTTTGAATAATTTTATGTCATCTGCAAATTTGATTCGTCGTTCCCATTTCCAAGCCATTTACGAATCTATTAAAAAGTAGTGGACCCAGCACAGATCCCTGGGGAACCCCACTATTCACTTATCTATATTGGGAAAATTGGCCATTTAGCTCTACCCTCTGCTTTCTAGCTCTTAACCAGTTTCAGATCCACAATAGTACACTGCCTCCTATCCCATTATTATTTTATTTATTTATTTTTATTTAGTATACATTTGTATACCGCTACTTCCAGCGATCAGCAGCGGTTTGATTACAGATTGGAAATTGTCAAATCATGACAGGAAATTTTTGAGGTATAACTTTTTAATTTCACCAAGAGTCTCTCATGAGGGACCTTGTCAAAGGCTTTCTGAAAATCCAGATACACTATATCAGCCGACTCACTTTTGTCTATCTGTTTATTTACCCCTTCAAAAAAACCATAAGATTAGTAAGACAAGACCTTCCTTGGCTATCTCCCATTAAGCCATGACTATCTACATGTTCAGTAATTTTGTTCTTTATGATGGTTTCTGCCATTTTTCCTGGTACTGACATCAGGCTCACCATCTGTAGTTTCCCGGATCACCCCTGGAACCCTTGTTAAAAATTGGCGTTACTTTGGCCATCCTTCAGTCTTCATGTATTACAGATGATTTTAATGATTAGTTCACAAATTACTAATAGTAGGTCTGCAATCTCATATTTCAGTTCTTTCAATACTCAGATGTATACCATATGTTCCAGATGATTTACTACTCTTTACTACACCCATGCTTGATGTAAATCTTTAATCTTTGTAACTGCTCCTTTTAGTTTTTTCTTTAACTATTTTCCTCATTTTATCATAGTCTCCCTTTTGAAAGTTAAAAGGTAGTACTATGGATTTTCTTGCCATCCATCCATTTGTTAAATCCATTTGTTAAATCAAATGTGATCATGCAGTGATCACTATTGTCAAGTGTCCTCAACACCTTGTGGGTTTTTTTGGCTTGATTAAGCTGTGTCATCATACTAAAGTAAAGATGGTTCTTTGGGAGGGAAGACTGGCACGCATGCGTAGCTTCCTTTGGAAGCTTGGAAGCATTCCTGCACGGGCTCTGTTAGTTACATCACCCATATGAGAGGACTGATTCCTGCTGTTCCCGGAGAACACTTGCTACAGATGAGGTAACTATGCTTTTCAGCATCCCAGATACTTACCTGGTACTTGGTAGCAATGAAAGAACTTTAAGCAGCTGATCTGAAGGGTAGTTTAGTTTATTAAAATTTGATATACCACCCTTTGCATTAGCGGTTTACAATAAAATAAGATTCAAAAGAACTCAATTTGCAATACAAAAGGCATAGAGGCACTAATACCAGACAGAAATAGAGACAGTAAATAAGAGAAATCTCAAGGATGGGTAGTCTAAGGGAGGGGCAAGTAAGGTAAAACAGGCATGTACAAAATCTAGGAAGAGAGATAAAAGGCTTTCTGGAATAAGTGGGTTCTGAGTGAAGCTTTGAATCTAGCATAGGAGGGTTGCAAGTGGAGATCTTGGGGAAGCTCGTTCCATAGACTTGGTGCAAGAAAGTAGAAAGCGGAGCGTCCAGTAGAGTCATATCTGGCTTGAGTGACAAAGGGAAGAAAGAGAGATGATATGCATGAATTGAGTGGAGGATCTTTTCTGTCCCCCCTCCCTCCCAAACCCTGGCTGACTACATCTGTGACAAAATCTTTATCTTTTATCTTTATCTTTATTTAAAATTTGATAAACCGCTTTTCGTCGTAACATAAAGCGGTGTACAATAAAAGGTTGACAGTGCACAAACAAGGAAAGGAACGCCAAAGTAAAACAGAAAAGTAGATATAGAGAATAAAAGCATAGACAGATAAAATAACAAAGAGACCAAAACGTTGCAAACAAACTAGGGGGCCAATAGTTAAAACATAAATTAACAGGGTTTCTTAAAACAGGCGTGATAAAAAGGCCCAAAGGGGAGGACAATATTAGACCACATATAGACAAAGGACACAACTAAACAAAACAAATGGACAGGACAAACATAATAGGTAATTGGGAGAAACATTAGGAAAGACCATCGGGAGAAAGATGAAAGGCTTGCTGAAATAGATGTGTTTTGAGTAGAGTTTTAAATTGGGGATATGAGGGTTCCAGGCGGAGAAACAGTGGTAAAGCATTCCAAAGTGTTGGACCTAGGAAGAAAAAAGCAGCATGACGGGTCTGTTCAAGGTGTGCCTGTGACGGGGAAGGAAGGGACAGACGATTTGCATGAAGGGATCGAAGCTGACGATAGGGGGTGTGAAGGGAAATTCGGTCTGCAAGATAGAGGGGAGTGTTAGTGTGAAGGGCACGGTGAATTAGAATAAGAAACCTATAGTGAAAGCGGAAACAGAGAGGTAACCAATGCAGCCGGAAAAGGATAGGTGTGATATGATCGAAACAAGATCACATTCCAATTCCCGACAAGGTCAGCTACTTCCCCTCCTCCCCCTCTTCACTCCGAACTTTCCCCCCTACCTCTGCTACCCTTTCTTCCTTTTCTGTGATTTCTGAGGAGGAAACCACTCGCTGTCTTTCCTCATCCAAATTCACTACCTGCTCATCTGATCCTATTCCAGTCTGTCTCCTTAGTTCAGTCTCCTCTACTGTAGTCTCTTCCAACTCTCATATTCTCAACCTATCGCTCTGCACTACAACTTTCCCTGCAGCCTGCAAGCATGCTGTGGTCACTCCTCTCCTCAAGAAATCCTCAATAGACTCTTCCTGTGCTTCTCACTATCGACCCATCTCCCTCCACCCCTTCGTTTCTAAATTACTTGAATGTGCAGATCATTGCCGTTGCCTCGACTTTCTCGCCTCTGAAGCCCTTCTGGATCCTCTACATTCTGTAAAAGACTCTCGCACCGAGGAGATTTCTCCAGGGCCATGTGCCCATGAGGGAAGGTTTAGGACAGCAGTTATAGTTGGTGATTCGATCATTAGGCATGTAGATAGCAGGGTGGCTGGTGGACGTGAGGATCACCTGGTAACATGAAGGTAGCGGACCTCACACAGCACCTAGACAAGGTCTTAGATAGTTCTGGGGAGGAGTCTGCTGCCTTGGTACATGTCGGTACCAATGACATAGGAAAATGTGGTAGGGAGGTTCTGGAGGCTAAATTTAGGCTTTTAGGTAGGAAGTTGAAATCCAGAACTTCCAGGGTGGCGTTCTCCGAAATGCTTCCTGTTCCACGTGCAGGACCCAAAAGGCATGCAGATCTCCGGAGTCTCAATGTGAGGATGAGACAATGCTGCAAGGATGAGGGTTTTCGATTTGTTAGGAACTGGGGAACATTCTGGGGAAAGGAGGGGCTCTTCCGAAGGGATGGGCTTCACCTTTCCCGGGATGGAACCAAGCTGCTGGCATTAACCTTTAAAAAGGAGATAGAGCAGCTTTTAAAATAGATAACAGGGGAGGGCCAACAGTCACCCAAGAGCGCATGGTTCGTAACAATGTGTCCTTGAAGGATACTACCAAAAGAATGAAGCTAGGGCATATCAGCAGAGAGGTTCCAGTAACGGACAAAGGTAGCCCAAATGCCCTTGAGTACAGTGCAGACAGAGCTTAAAGATTCCAAATTACCCCTGCCTACCAATAGCCAGATTAATATGAATAAAATACAG
Source organism: Ichthyophis bannanicus (assembly GCA_033557465.1). Lineage (NCBI taxonomy): Eukaryota > Metazoa > Chordata > Amphibia > Gymnophiona > Ichthyophiidae > Ichthyophis > Ichthyophis bannanicus. The sequence goes on from CM066033.1 coordinate 86,788,175, forward strand.
CCTCTAAAATGCTTGTATGCAAATGCCAGAAGTCTAAAAAAATAAGAAGGAAGAGTTAGAATATAGAGCACTAAATAAGAGGTTAGATATGATTGGTATCTCAGAGACATGGTGGAAGGAGGACAACCAGTGGGGTACTGCGATACCTGGATACAAACTATATCGCAATGATAGAGCTGATCGAATTGGTGGAGGGGGTTGAGCTCTGTTAGACAGGACATTGAGTCACAGAGGATTAAAGTTTTTCAAGAAAAAAAATTTGCTGTAGAATCTCTATGGATTGAAATTCCATGTAAAAAGGGAAAGGCAATGGCAGTGGGAGTGTACTATCGACCGCCTGGCCAGAAAGCATAGTTACTCACCTGTAACAGGTGATCTCCAGGAACAGCAGGAATTTAGTCTTCACATATGGGTATCGTCGGTACCGACGGAACCTGCACGGGAACACTCCCCAGCGTCCAATTAGAAAGCTTTTGGGAGCATCCCACAGCACCTGCATGCTGCCTTCCCACCTTTCCCAACTGTCTCTCTCCAGTTGAGTTTAAAGCTGAGACAAAGAGAGAGAGAGAGGGAGAGAGAAAAGAGAGAGATAGAGAGATACAACTCCTAGGGGAGGTGGGTGGGTTGTGAAGACTAAATTCCTGCTGTTCCCGGAGATCACCTGTTACAGGTGAGTAACTATGCTATCTCCAGGAACAAGCAGGAATGTAGTCTTCACATATGGGGACTCCCTAGCTACAGATGCCAGGGAGAAACCCCAGAGGCTGTGTGCCCTTTTGAAAGGGCTGCACTTCCCCCCATGGATCTCTGGCATCCTACTAGGGATGGTGGGTAGGAGTTGATTAAGTATGGAACAGGTGTTGAAGAACAGCCTGACCAAACAAGGCATCCTGGCGGGAGTCCTTGTCCAAGCAGTAATGGGCTGTGAAGGTATGAACCGAGGCCCAGGTAGCTGCTCGACAGATGTCGTCGATAGACACAGTGAAGATGAGCCATAGAGGCTGCCATGGCTCTCACATTGTGCGCTGTAACATGGTCTTCAAGAGAAAGGTTCTTACTCCGATAGGCAAACGATATACACTGTGCAATCCAGTTGGACAGTGTCCTTTTGGAGACTGGAAGTCCTAAATGACTAGGATCAAAAGCAACGAAGAGTTAAGAGGACTTTCTAGGTTGCTGCGTCCTTTGCAAGTAAAAGGCCAAAGCTCTTTTACAGTCCAAAGTATGAAGATTCCTTTCTGCATTAGAGGCATGAGGCCTTGGAAAAAAAACAGGAAGGTAAACTGCTTAGTTTAAATGAAAAGGTGAAACCACCTTTGGCATAAAGTGAGGATGAGCTCTAAGGACTACCTTATGATGGAACCTTGTATAAGGAGAATCAGCCACCAATGCTTGCAATTCACTGATGCGACGTGCTGATGTGATTGCAATAAGAAAAATAACCTTCCAGGAAAGGAATTTCAATGAGGTAGTAGCTAATGGTTCAAAAGGCGGCTTCATGAGCTGGCCAAGAACCAGATTTAAATCCCATGCCACTGGTGGTGGCTTAACGGGAGGCTTAGTTAGAAGAAGGCCTCTCAAATCTCGCTATGATAGGATGAGAGGAAATAGGTTGCCCATTTAAAGGCTTGAGAGAAGCTGCAATAGCACTCAAATGGACTCTCACTGAATTGGTCTTAAGCCCTGCATTAGACAAATGAAGGAGATATTCCAGTAAGGATTCCAGAGGTATTGCAAGAGGGTTAAGACCCTTCTGCGAACATCATATGATAAACCTTTTCCACTTGAAAGCATAAGAACGTCTTGTGGATGGTTTCCTGGAAGCATAAAGGATATCCTTTACTTACTGAGAAAGGTTAAGACCATGAAGTTCTAGGCTTTCAGCAACCAGGCACTGAGATGTAGAGACTTGGGATTGGGATGCCACAGCATCCCATCCTCCTTGGATAGGAGATCTTGAGCAGATCCTATCTCCAGAGATGGAGCTTGAGAGAGATGTAAGAGCAGAGGGTACCACACTTTTCGTGGCCAGTGTGGGGCTATGAGAATCATATGGCCTCTGTCTCTCTGAAGCTTGAATAAAGTTCTGGGAATTAGGGGAATGGGTGGAAAGGCATACAGAAAGTCCCGACCCCAATGGAGGAAGGAAGGCATCCCTGGCTGACAATCCTGAGCCGGAATTCTGGAACAGAACCGGGGAAGTTTGGCATTCAGTGGACTTGCAAAGAGGTCTATGTCCGGAGTTCCCCAAAATTGGAAACTTTTGGCCACCTGGTCTGCATGGAGAGACCATTTGTATGGAAGCAGAACTCGACTGAGTCTGTCTGCCCAAGAGTTTTGAATGCCTGGAAGATACACTGTAAGGAGATGAATCTGATGCTCTCTGGTGAGGGCCCAAAGTCGCAAAGCTTCGTTGCAGAGCGACAGAGAGCCTGTTCCGCCCTGCTTGTTCACATAGAACATGGCTACCTGGTTGTCCGTTTGAATTAGGACAGTTTTGTAGCTGAGCTGGGTGTGAAACACTTGAAGAGTAAGATAGATTGCTCTGAGCTCTAGGAGATTGATGTGTAGATCGGTCTCCTGTGGAGTCCAGGAACCCTGGGTAAAGAGGCCTTGCAAATGGGCTCCCCAACCCACCGGTGAGGCATCTGTTGTTAGAGTTACTTGGGGTGGGGGTTGCTGAAAAGGGGACCCCATCAACAGATTCTGGGGTGACTGCCACCATTGGAGGGACAAAATAAGACGACCTGAGGTTGCTATTTTGTCTGACAGGCATCCTGACGCCTGAGTCCACTAAGTGGATAGAGTCCACTGGGCGGCCCTCATATGGAGGTGGGCATAAGGGACCACATGCACGGTGGATGCCATGTGGCCTAGCAATTTTAACATGTCCCGAGCAGTGAGGTGAGACTTTAGCATTGCTTGGGAAGCTAACTGCACAATGCAAAGGCAGTGGGACTGTGGAAGATAGGCCCTTGTCTGTCTGGTATCCAGCAGGGCTCCTATGAACTTTAGGGACTGAATGGGAGCTAGGTTGGATTTTGGAAAGTTTATGACAAGTCCCAAATATTGAAGGATACGCATTGTGCGAGATAGAGAAAACCTGGCCTCTGGCTCTGATGGGGCTCGAATGAGCCAATCGTCCAAGTAAGGGAAAACAAATATTTTTAGGGTGCGGAGAAATGCTGCCACCACAGCCATGCATTTTGTGAACACCCTTGGTGCCGAGGCCAGGCCAAAAGGAAGAACTCTGTATTGGTAGTGCTTCCCTTGAAATAGAAAGCGAAGAAGCCTTCGGTGACTTGGATGGATGAGAACATGAGTGTACGCATCCTTGAGATCTAGAGAACAAAGCCAGTCCTGACTCTGAAGGTATGGCAGTGGAGTTCCCAGAGAAATCATTTTGAATTTCTCTTTGAACAGGAATTTGTTCAATTCTCTGAGGTCCAACATGGGTCTGTGCCCTCCTGTTTTCTTTGGAATAAGGAAAAAGGGGGAATAAAACCATGTACCTTGTTGATGAATAGGTACTTCTTCTATTGCCCTTTGGGCAAGAAGCAGACTGACCTCGTGATCTAACTGGGAGTTGAGAGAGGTCTGAGAATTGAACTGTCTTAACATTGTAGGAGGGGGCATGCTGAGGAAGTGAAGCTTGTATCCCTCTCTTACAATGGACAGAGTCCAACTTTCTGCTGTTATCTGCCCCCATCTGGGGGCAAAATAACATAACCTTCCTGGAATGGTGGAAGACTCTGGCCCGTTTAGGGCCAGGGAGACAAAGTTCTCTAGATGGGAGTCAAAGCCCCTGTGGAGGCTGAGTCTGCTGAGCCGGTTGAGGCTTAGCAGCCTTTGTTTTTTTTTGTTTAGGTTGATGCTGACCCTTTTGGGCAGACTGACCTAACGATGCCCTTGCTGGGTATAGGAGGGGTAGAACTTCTTCTTTCTAGTGAAGAATGTTTTATTAGGACTTTTTCCTTGCAGGATCAGCTGTAGATTTTGATAATCTATCCAAGGTGAGATTATCAGCATCTAGCTCATTAGCTTTCTCTTGCCAATTTTTGCCAAAGAGATTCTATCCTGTGCAAGGACAAACTGGGGAATATTCCTGTACCCAAAGTTCCAAGTCAGCTGCCTGGAGCCAGGCAATCCTACGTGCGCCTATGACAATAGCAGAAGTTCTGCTTATCCACTCAAAAATCAAAAGCTGCACGATTTACGAATTTGGAAACATCTTGAGCATGTTTGATAACTGCAAGATAATCTTGTCTCTTATCATCAGGAAGGAGAGGGCTCATAAGCTCTAGATCTCCTGTAACTTCCTTAAGGAACATCCCCATATATAAAATGTAGGAACTAATCCTGGCAGAAAGCATAGAGGCCTGGAAGGTTTGACGCCTAAAGGCATCAAGAGTTCTACATTCACGTCCTGGAGGATTAGATGCATGTCTTTTTGCACTCTTAATCCTTCTCATAGCTGATTCCACCACCATGGAATGGTGGGGCAGCTGAGGTTTTTGAAATCCAGGACAGGGAAGAACTCGATACATGGTATCGAGCCTACGAGAAATAGGAGAAGTGGTGAGAGGTGTTTCCCACATCCTTAGCACGAGATCATGCAAGATCTCATGAATAGGCAAAGTAGCTGCCTCTTTGGGAGCTTTAGGATACTGTAAAATCTCCAATTTCTTTGCCCTAGGCTCTGTTTCAGGAGCCACTGTGATGGAAAGACCTCGAGCCACATCACGGATAAAATCCTGGAAGGATATATCCTCTGGAGGAGACATCCTATGTTTAGGAGAGGAAGAATCCTCAGGAAGAAGTACTCTGGTATCGACAGAGCTGTCAGAGTCTTCAGACTCGGAGGATTCAAAGTATCTCCTGTCCGGATAATCGTGCAGCGCACGATACCGGTACCGATCGAAGTCGGTATCGACAGGGTCCGGTACCGACTTGTCAGTACCGGAGGGCACAGCATGCGTTGGTACCGGTAGTCCACCTGCCGACGTCGATGCAATAGCCCCCGGTACCGATGTAGGTGCCGGTACTGGCACCGGCTGAATTGTCTGAAGCGGTTTCGGGGGCATCGATGCCGAGAGAAGAGCAGCCAGACTGCGTTCAATAGCCAAGAATCTCTGGTCTATCGACGCCGCCGATGCCTGCGTATCGGTACTGGACAAAGCGGCCGGTATCCCAGAGCATGGCACCAGTAGTTCTGCCGAGGTTGGGGCCTCGAGAACATCCTGGAGCCCCGATGATGCTTTGGAAGCCGAAGCCTCCCGCCGGGGCAATTTTGCTGGTGTGAGCCCCTCAAGGGCAACGCCAGAGGCATCTCAATACCTAGAAGGAGATCCACCCTTTGAGGACCGACTAGACTTATGTTTAGTTACCTGAGATCCATGGGAGGAAGACGAAGCCCTGGAAGATGTTGATGCAACAGATGCTGCATTGGAGGGAAAAAGGGTGCTAAGTTTAGCAACTCGGTTTTGCCGACCCCTCTTCGACATCATCCCACAAGCAACACACTCGGAGATAGAGTGGTCAGGACCTAAACATTTGAGGCACCACTCATGGGTGTCGGTGACGGAGATGGTACCGCCACACTTGGAACAGTTTTTAAAACCCGAAGCGGCTTTTTCCATTGTATAGGAAAGTTGGGCCTAGTGCCCAAAATGGCGCGTGGCACCAGAGGAGAAAAAAAGCTGGAAGACTGCAGGAAGAGATTTTTTTTTTTACAAGGAAAAGAAAGAACCGGCGGTACCGGTGTAGCGTCAAAGGAAGGCAGACGCGACCACAAAAAAGAAGAATAAATGGGATATTTTCTGCAGTGACAGGAAGTGCGATCTGCCGGCTCCGCGGAAAACGAAGAACTGGAGAGAGACAATTGGGAAAGATGGGAAGGCAGCACGCAGGCGCTGTGGGATGCTCCCAAAAGCTTTCTAATAGGATGCTGAGGAGCATTCCCACGCAGGCTCCGTCAGTACCGATGATACCCATATGTGAAGACTACATTCCTACTTGTTCCTGGAGATTAAACAAATGGAAATCAGGGAAACTAATAAAAATTACAGAACAGTAATAATAATGGGTGATTTCAAGTATCCTGGTATTGATTGGGTCAGTGTCACGGCAAGACATGCTAGGGAGATAAGGTTTCTAGATGAAATAAATGACTGCTTCTTGGAGCAGCTGGTTCATGAACCGACCAGAGGGGAAGACATTTTGGACCTAGTCCTTAGTGGAACACCAGATCCGGTACAAGAGATAAGGGTGTTGGGGCCACTTGGAAATAGTGATCATAGCATGATCGTGTTTCATTTAATTAATGGAGGAGGGATGGTAAGGAAATCCACAGTACTACCTTTTAACTTTCGAAAGGGAGACTATGAGAAAATGAGGAAAATATTTAAGAAAAAACTAAAAGGAGGAGTTGCAAAAGTTAAAGACTTACATCAAGCTTGAGTGTTGTTTAAAAATACTATCTTGGAAGCCCAGATCAGCTAAATTGCACGCTTTAAGAAAATTGGAAGGAAGTCCAAAAAACTGCCAGCATGGTTTAAAGGTGAAGTCAGAGAGGCTGTTGCCAAAAAAGGATCTTTCAGTAAATGGAAAAAAGAGCCAAATGACGAAAACTGGAAACAGCACAAGCATTGGCAAGTTAAAAGCAAGGCATTGATAAGGCAGGCAAAGAGAGAATCTGAGAAGATTGAGGTGGAAGCAAAAACACGTAATAAAGACTTTTTAAGTACATTCATAGAAAAAACCTGTGAGTGAGTCAGTTGCACCATTAGATGATAGAGGAGTAAAAGGGGCATTAAGAGGGGACAAGACCATAGCGGAGAGACTGAATGAATTATTTGCTTCAATCTTTACTGAGGAAGATGTAGGGATATTACCCATGACTGAAGTGGTATTTAAAAGTGATACTGCGGAAGAATTGAAAGAAATATTGATACACCGGGAAGATGTATTACAACTATCTGATAAACTGAAGACAGTAGCAAATAACCTGGACCGGATGGTATACATCCAAGGGTGTTGAAAAAACTGAAATATGAGATTGCAGACCTGCTATTAGTAATCAATGAACTATCCTTAAAATCATCTATAATACCTGAAGATTGGAGGATGGCCAATGTAACGCCAATTTATGAAAAGAGTTCCAGGGGTGATCCAGGAAACTACAAAATGGTGAGCTTGACGTCAGTACGGGGAAAAATGGTAGAAACCATCAAAGAACAAAATTACTGAACATGTAGATAGTCATGGCTTAATGGGAGACAGCAAACATGGCTTTAGACAAGATCTTGTCTTACTAATCTGTTATGTTATTTTGAAGGTGTGAACAAACAGGTAGACAAAGGTGAGTCGGTTCATATAGGGTATTTGGACTTTCAGAAAGCCTTTGACAAGTTCCAAGGACTTTTGGCAAAACTCATAAGGGATAGGTGGCAGTGTACTATTGTGGATCAGGAACTGGTTAAAAAGGTAGAAAGCAGAGGGTAGGGCTAAATGGCCAATTTTCCCAATGGAAAAAGGTGAATCGTGGAGTACAGCGTAGTTATTCACCTGTAACAGGTGATCTCCGGGAACAGCAGGAATTTAATCTTCACATATCGGTATCGTCGGTACCGACGGAGCCTGAGCGGGAACGCTCCCCAGCGTCCAATAGTAACGCTTTTGGAAGCATCCCTCAGCACATGCGTGCTGCCTTCCCGCCTTTCAAACTGTCCCTCTTCAGTTAAGTTTGTAGCTGAATGAAAGGATAGAGGGAGAGAGGAAAGAGACAAAGAGATAGAGACACAACTCCTAGGGGAGGTGGGTGGGTTGTGAAGACTAAATTCCTGCTGTTCCCGGAGATCACCTGTTACAGTGAGTAACTACGCTATCTCCAGGAACAAGCAGCAATGTAGTCTTCACATATGGGGACTCCCTAGCTGAAGATGCCAGGGAGATAACCCCAGGAAGGTGCCCCCCTAGAAAGGTAGGCATCCTTCCTCCCATGGATCTCTGGCATTCCACCAGGGTTAGTGGGCAGGAGTTGAATTAGGTCTGAAAGAGATTTTGAAGAACAGCTAGGCCAAAGAAGGCATCCCGACGGGAGGCTTTATCCAGGCAGTAGTGGGCTGTGAAGGTGTGTACCAAAGCCCAGGTGGCTGCTCGACAAATGTCATCGCTAGACACAGAGCGATGATTAGCCATGGAAGCTGCCTTGGCTCTCACGTTATGAGCTGTGACATGGCCCTGAAGAGGAAGACCCTTACTCTCATAAGCAAAGGATATGCATTGGGCAATCCATTTAGATAAAGTTCTTTTGGAGACTGGAAGTCCCTAATGACTAGAGTCAAAAGCTATAAAAAGTTGCGAGGACTTTCTATGTTGCTGTGTTCTCTGTAGGTAAAAGGCTAAGGCTCTCTTACAATCCAAAGTATGAAGGTTTCTTTCTGCATTAGAGGTGTGAGGCCTCGGAAAAAATACAGGAAGATAAATTGATTGATTCAAATGAAAAGGCGAAACCACCTTTGGCATAAAGTGTGGATGTGTTCTAAGAACAACCTTATGATGAAACCTAGTATAAGGAGGATCAGCCACTAAAGCTTGCAGTTCACTAATGCGACGTGCAGAGGTGATTGCAATTAGGAAGATGAACTTCCAGGTCAAAAACCTAAGGGTTGTAGTGTAGTGGCTAAAGGCTCAAAAGGCGACTTCATGAGCTGCCCAAGAAATAGATTTAGATCCCATGCCACCGGTGGTGGCTTAATGGGAGCTTTGGTTAACAGAAGACCTCTCATAAAACTGGATATGAATGGATGAGAGGAAATTGGTTGTCCATTCAGAGGCTTATAAGAAGCTGCAATTGCACTAAGATAGACTCTTACCGAATTGTTGTTTAGATCAGAGTTCGATAAGTGAAGGAGATACTCTAGTATTGATTCAAAAGGTATGACAAGGGGGTATAATCCCTTCTTGGACCACCATATAGTAAAACATTTCCACTTGAAGGCATAAGACCTTCTTGTGGAAAGTTTTCTAGAAGCCTGAAGTATATCCTTTACCTGTTGGGACAGGTTGAAATCCTGGAGGTCTAAGCCTTCAGCAACCAGGCCGTGAGATGCAGGGACTGGGGACTCGGGTGCCATAGCATCCCGTCCTCTTGGGAAAGGAGATCTGGAGCATGCCCTAACTCCAGAGGTGCAGCTTGAGAGAGATGTAGAAGCAGGGGATACCACGCTTGGCGTGGCCATCGTGGCGCTATGAGAATCATGCGACCCCTGTCTCTCTGAAGCTTGAAGAGTGTTTTAGGGATGACGGGAATGGGAGGGAAGGCATAAAGAAAGTCCTTACCCCAGTGAAGGAGGAAGGCATCCCTTGCCTGACAATTGTGAGCCAGAATCCTGGAACAGAACCGGGGAAGTTTGGCATTCAATGGACTTGCAAAGAGGTCTATGTCTGGAGTGCCCCAGATGTGAAAAATCTTTGCCACCTGGTGGAGAGACCACTCGTGAGGCAGCAGTACTCGACTGAGTTTGTCTGCCCAAAGGTTTTGAATACCTGGAAGATATACCAATAGAAGGTGAATTTGATACTCTCTGGCGAGGGCCCACAGTTGTAAAGCTTCGTTGCATAACGACAGAGAGCCTGTCCTGCCCTGCTTGTTCACACAGAACATGCCTACTTGATTGTCCGTCTGAACTAGGACTGTCTTGTAGCTGAGCTGGGCGTGGAATACTCGAAGAGCTAAATAGATTGCTCTTAATTCCAGGAGGTTTATGTGTAGACCAGCCTCCTGTGGAGTCCAGGTGCCCTGGGTAGAGAGATGATTCAGATGTGCTCCCCAACCCACCTGTGATGCATCTGTTGTTAGGGTGGCCCTGAAAAAGGGGTTGATGGAAAGGAGACCCCACTGTCAGATTTTCCTAGTGATTCCATTTCCATTGGAGGGACAAAATTAGTCGTTGAGAGTTTACTATTTTGTCTGATAAATGTCCTGTGGCCTGTGTTCACTGTGTGGATAGGGTCAACTGAGCTGCTCGCATGTTGAGGTGAGCATATGGGACTACATGAACTATGGATGCCATATGTCCCAGCAACTGTAGTAGCTCTCGAGCAGTTAGGGAGAATTTCCCTGCTGCTTGAGAAGCTAGTTGCATTATGCGAAGACACCGGGCCTGTGGAAGGAAAGCCTTTGCCTGTCTGGTATCTAGACAGGCCCCTATGAATTCCAGGCATTGGGAAGGAACTAGTTGGGATTTTGGGAAGTTTGTTACCAACCCCAAGTATTAGAGGATTCGCATTGTGCGAGACAGTGCAGTGCTGGCCTCTGCAACTGTAGGGGCTCGAATGAGCCAGTCATCTAAGTAAGGGAAGATGAATATCCCCATGGTTCGTAGAAATGCAGCTACTACTGCTATGCATTTCGTGAATACCCTTAGAGCTGAAGCCTTTTTGCCATGCATTTTGTGAATACCCTTGGAGCTGAAGCCAGACCTGTACTGGAAATGTTTTCACTTGAAAAGGAATCGTAAGAATTTCCTGTGATTTGGATGGATCAGAATGTGAGTGTATGCATCCTTTAAGTCAAGAGAGCAAAGCCAATGCTGGCTTTGAAGGTATGGCAGAAGAGTTCCAAGAGAAATCATTTTGAACTTCTCTCGGAACAGGTATTTGTTCAATTCTCTGATGTCTAGAATGGGTCTGTGTCCTCCTGTTTTCTTTGGAATAAGAAAATAGGGGGAGTAGAACCCTGCACCCCGTTGAAGAATGGGTACCTCTTCTATTGCCCCTTGGGCAAGAAGTGTTCAGACCTCGTGATCTAGCAGATTGTCTGTGGAGGTTTGAGAATTGAATTGCCTTAGAATTGTAGGAGGGGGCATACTGTGAAAATAGAGCTTGTACACCTCTCCTACAATAGACAGAGTCCAATCTTCTGCTGTTATCTGATGCCATCTGTTGGCAAAGTGGCATAACCTGCCTGGGATATTGGGGAGTTGGGGACCCCTAAGAGGCAGGAAGGCTAAACTCTCTAGGAAGGAGTCAAAGCCCTTGAGGGGGCTGAACCTGCGGAGCTGGTTGGGCTCTTGGTCCTTTTGGCTTCTTTTGCTGTCTAGTTTGCCCCTTTTGGGCAACCTGACCCTGAGTTTGACTCTGCTGGGTATAGGAAGGATAAAATTTCCTCTTTTTGCTGAAAGAGGATTTTTTTATAAGGCTTCTTTTTGGCTGGCGTGGCTGTAGATTTTGACAGTCTATCTAGAGTGGTATTGTCAGCATCTAACTCGTTAGCCTTTTCCTGCCAGTTCTTGCCAAAGAGATTCTCTCCAATGCAAGGAATGTTGCCTAACTTGTCCTGTACCCAAGTCTCCAAGTCTGATGCCTGAAGCCATGCAATCAGTCATGCCCCAATGGCAATAGCAGAGGTTCTGCTGATGCATTCAAAAGCAGTCAAAGGCTGCTTGGAGACATCTTGAGCATGCTTAACTAGAGCAAGAAAGTCTCGTCTCTTCATCTGGGAGAAGTGGGCTCAAAAGCTCCAAGTCTCCTGTAACTTCTTGGAGGAACATGCCCATATATAGTATATATGAACTGATCCTACTGAAAGCATGGAAGCCTGAAAAGAATCGGCGCCCAAAAGCATCCAGAGTCCTGCATTCACGACTTGGAGGATTGGACGCATGCCTCTTTGCACTTTTCATTCTACGCATGGCTGACTCCACCACCACTGAATGGTGTGGCAGCCGAGTCTGTTGAAATCCAGGACATGGCGGAACTCGATACATAGTATCAAGCCTCCTAGAATAAGGAGATGTAGTCAGACGTGTCTCCCACATTCTGAGCATCAAGTTATGCAGAATTTCATGGATGGGCAGAGTGGCTGCCTCCTTTGTAGCTTTAGGATATTGGAGAATTTCCAATTCCTTTGCTCTGGGTTCCTGTTCAGGAGCTACCGTGATTGAAAGGCCTTTGGCCACATCACGAATAAAATCCAGAAAAGACATGTCCTCTGGAGGTGACATTCTGCGATAGGGAGAAGAGGGATCTCCCGGGAGAAACCCTCTGGTACTAGCAAAATTGTCAGAGTCTTTGGAATCGGAGGATTCAAAGTATTCCTGACCACGATGCTCATGCAAAGCACGGTCCCGGTATAGATCAAAGTCAATACCGAGTTGATCCGGTACCGATCTGTCGATTCCAGCCAAAGATGGCGTGGGAAGAACTCCCACCGGGGCCTGTACCGTTGGTACCGGTACCGGTACCTGTACCAGTGTAGGTACCGGCATCGGTATCGATGTCGGTACCAGTGCCCGTTGAACCATAGGTGTCAATGGTACCGCAGCTGTGAGAAGAGCTGCAATTCTGCGTTCGATAGCGAGGAACGTCTGGTCTATCGACGCTGCCGATGCCTGGGTGTCAGAACTGGTGAAAACGGCCAGGACCCCTGAGCATGGCACCAGTAGTTCTTGCAAGGTCGAGGCCTCGAGAACATCCTGCAGTCCCACTGATGCTTTGGAAGCCAAAGCCTCCCGCCGGGGCTGTTTTGCCGTTGTGGTTTATTTATTTATTTACATTCTCTTATATACCGCGCTATTCTGCATCAGTGCGGTTTACATTGAACAAACTGAAATTACATTGAACAGGGCATTATAACTTGGAAATAACTATTTTACAGGGAACATGGGCTATGGAAGGTTAAGTGGCTTGCCCAAGACCACAAGGAGCACCTGTGGGACTAGAAACCCCAGTCCTTCTGGCCCAAGGTTGCCTCAAGGGCAATGCCAATGGCCTCTCGATGCTTAGCAGGAGAGCTACCCTTTCAGGACTGGCTTTTTTGTTTAGTTACTGAGATCCATGGGAGGAAGAGGAGCCTCTTGAAGATGTCGATGCAATGGATCTGGCATCCGAAGAAAAGAGAGTACCAAGCTTTGCAGCCCGGTTCTGTCTTCCTCTCTTAGTCATCCCCATACAGGAGAGACATTCAGATGGAGAATGTTCAGGCCCTAAACATTTAAGACACCAATCATGGGTGTCAGTGACGGAAATGGTACCGCCACACTTAGTACATTTTTTAAAACCACTAGTTGGTTTTTCCATGTTTCAGGAATATGAGGCCTAATGCCCAAAATGGCGCCTAGCACCGAAAAAGAAAAGTTTCTTTAGAGAAACAGTTCAAAGTATAAAATTTTTTGAAAAAAGAAAAGAAAAGAACCGGCGGAATTTTCTGCGGTGACAGGGTATGGGTCCTGTCGGCTCCATGGAAAACGAAGAACTGAAGAGGGACAGCTGGAAAGGTGAGAAGGTGGGAAGGCAGCGCACATGTGCTGAGGGATGCTCCCAAAAGCGTTCCTATTGGACGCTGGGGAGCGTTCCCGTGCAGGCTCCGTCGGTACCGATGATAACCATATGTGAAGACTACATTCCTGCTTGTTCCTGGAGATCCCAGGTATCTGTGCTGGGTCCGATGCTTTTTAAAAGATTCATAAATGACCTGGAAAAGGGAATAAAAAGTGAGATTATCAAATTTGCAGATGATACATAACTATTTATAGTTGTTAAAACCCATGAGGACTGTGGAAAATTGCAAGAGGATCTTGATAAATTGGAAGACTGGGCATCCAAATGGCAGATGAAATTTAATGTGGACATGTGCAAAATTATGCACCTAGTAGAGAACAACCCAAACAATGGTTACACGATGCAAGGTTCCACATTAGGAACCACCACCCAGGAAAAAGAGTGTCATCATCATCGTGGATAACATGCTAAATCCCTCCGCCCAGTATGCAGCGGCGACCAAGAGAGCAAATAGAATGCTAGGTATCATAAGGAAAGGAATAGAAAATAAAACAAAGGATATTATAATACCTCTCTCATTCCACGGTGTGACCGCACCTTGAATATTGTGTGCAATTCTGGTCGCCATATCTTAAAAAGGATATAGCGTTATTAGAATAGGTCCAGAGAAGAGCCACCAAAATGGTAAAGCTGGTTGGAAGATACCCCTATGAAGAGAGGCTAAAAAGGTTAGGACTCTTCAACCTGGAAAAGAAGCGGCTGAGGGGAGATATGATAGAGGTCTATAAATTAATGAATGGAGTGGAACGGGTAAAAGTAGATCGATTGTTTATGTCATCAGAATATAGAAAGACTAGGGGACATGCAATAAAGCTGCAGGGTAAACTATTTAAGACTAATTAGAGAAAATATTTTTTCACTCAAGGTGTAATCAAAGTCTGGAATTTGTTACCAGAGGATGTAGTAAAAGCTGTTAGTGAAGCTGGGTTTAAAAAAAGGTTTGTTCAAGTTCCTGGAGGAAAGATCCATAAACCATTATTAAAAGGGACCCGGCATATCACTACTTGACCCAATACAAGCATTGTGGAACCCATGACCTTTGGGGAAACTGCTGGGTACTTATGACCTAGATTGGCCACTGCTGGAAACAGGATACTTGCCTTGATGGACCATGGTCTGACCCAGTATGGCATATCTTATGTTCTCCGTTCCGATGCCCCGCAACCTTGAGTGAGCCCCAGCCTCCACACGACGCCGATGCCTTGGAGTGAGCTTGAGGGCGCCGATGCAGAAGTCTGTGCCGACGCGATAACTCTGAAGATCCAAACAGCGATTCCCACTGTTTCTCCCGATTCAGAACCCCTTTGAATGTCATCTGAAGACAAAGCGTGCAATTAGATGGCTCATGGTATGGCCCGTGGCACTGAAGACATCAGTTGTGATGGTTCATCACCGAGATGGTCCAGCCACACTGGTTACATTTTTTAAAACCACTGGACGGTTTGAACATGTTGGAGAAAATGACTACAGCCAAGTCAAAAACTCTAATTTTCAAGCCAACCAAGGGGCACTAGAGAAAAGTGGAAGAAGCCCAAAAAACTGCCAGCATGGTTTAAAGGGGAGGTCAGAAAGGCTGTTGCCAAAAAAGCATCTTTCAGGAAATGGAAAAAAGAGCCAAACGACGAAACCTGGAAACAGCACAAGCACTGGCAAGTCAAATGCAAGGCATTGATAAGGCAGGCAAAGGGAGAATTTGAGAAGAAGCTTGCTGCGGAAGCCAAAACGTGAAATAAAGACTTTTTCAAGTACATTCGTATCAAAAAACCTGTGAGAGAGTTAGTTGGTCCATTAGATGATAGAGAGGTTAAAGGGGCACTAAGAGGCGACAAGGCGATAGCGGAGAGACTGAATGAATTCTTTGCTTCGGTCTCTACTGAGGAAGATGTAGGGATGTTACCCATGACTGAAGTGGTATTTAAAGGTGCGGAACAATTGAAGGAAATATCGATACATCGGGAAGATGTATTACAACTATTAGATAAACTGAAGAGTAGCAAATCACCTGGGCCGGATGATATACATCCAAGGGTGTTGAAAGAACTGAAATATGAGATTGCAGACCTGCTATTAGTAATCTGTGAACTATCATTCTTTGCGGAACAGCCGGATATCCTGTGACTTCTCCGGCCCCGGAAAAGAAGAATCCGATGCAGAATACTCCCCATCCTCGTGCCCAGAGAGGTCCTCGGACTCTCCCGCGGAAGACACCTCCTCGTCAGGGTCACGATCATCCTGCACAAGCAAGTGGAATGCCTTAGACGTACCCTTGCGAGCTACAGCACCCTTAGAACGCTTACGGCCAGCTGAAGCACCCAGGCACTCAGGTGTCTTTGGCTGAAGCCCCACCGAGGGAGCCGAGGATTCAGCCCGCCACAAAGCCCATGCCTGGCAGAAAAGATGGAGAAGTTGGTCCTCGGAAGGAGAGCCAGGCGACAAGGAACTCAGGGCAGCCGGAGAGACCCCCGTAGGGGTTCCCTGCAAAGCTGCCACCGAAAAAGGAGGTAACGGACCCTCTACTGCAGGTAAGGCAGGAGCCGTAGCTTCCTGAGTGGCCAGCAACACTGAAGACTCCCCGGGGTGCGCCAAACAGGATGCGCATTGCTGATTTTGCAGCTCCTTCTGCTTCCTGTTACACACAATGCATCTAAGCCCAGAAGAAGGCATTGTGTGTGAAAAATAACGATTTTAAATCTTATTCTCCGGAGCACTCCTCTTTCTATAGTACAATCCTAGTAAAACCCCCTTAAGAGAGGAGAAGGAACAGAGGCACATACAGCAGGGCAGAGCTGAGCTTCCCGCCAAAAATCGGTCAAAAAAGCAGCAAATGTTTGAAAAAAAAGGCAGAAACCAGCCCCCCAGGCCAGGATTGACCCCTGTGCCAAAAATGGGACAATTCTGAGAACGCAAAAATTCGGCGGATTTGGACCCCTCAGGAGCTTCAGCATGCATTTTATTTTATTTATTTATTTATTTATTTAATTACATTCTCTTATATACCGCGCTATTCTGCATCAGTGCGGTTTACATTGAACAAACTGAAATTACATTGAACAGGGCATTATAACTTGGAGATAACTATTTTACAGGGAACATGGGCTATGGAGGGTTAAGTGGCTTGCCCAAGACCACAAGAAGCACCTGTGGGACTAGAAACCCCAGTCCTTCTGGCCCAAGGTTGCTGTCCTCTAGTGGGATTTGAACCCCCGACCTTCCAGCCTGAAGTACCTTGCCCCAACCACTAGGCCACTCCTCCACTCCATTAAACAAAGGAAAGCTGTACTCACAGATGCCGGCCAGTGCAGGGATTCCAAGGGCAGGATCAGGAAAACCACATCTGATGCCAAGCGAGCACTAACGCAGAGGTAACCCTCGAGTGTTAGTGAGCCCTTCTTCCAGCCAAGGCTGCCTTCATGGCTAGCTGCTGGGAATGCCTTCAGTCAGCGAGCGTCACTGTTTCTATACAGGAGCTCAGCTGAAACACCCTGCCAATAGAGGGGATCACTCTCAAAGTAGAGGAGCCCCCGAGCTTCGTCCTGAAATAGGGAAATTAATCCTCTCTCCAAAGGAGCAAAACAAAAAAGCTACCAGGTCTGCTGGAGACAGAGAAATACTGAGGGAGACCCCTTGGGGTACAGTCTCATCATCTCAGCAGCATCACCAGGGATCAGCCTATTAGAGTTCTCTGTCTCCAGGATCTGGTGGCAGGGGGACACAACCCGTTTGTCTGGACTGGTCTAGCAGTATGAATTGGAAGTTCCCCATTTCATCACAAATGGGCAGAGCAAACAACTTTCAACACTGATGACTGCTAACATTAAATTGAACGATATTCTTGAAAAGCACAGTTACTCACCTGTAACAGGGACAGCAGTTATCAGCCCTCCCATATGGGTGACGTCGGCCCAGACATGGAGCATTTCCCCAGCTTTCAAAGAAAGCCTTTGGGACATGCTACCACACATTCGTGGTCCCCTTCCCGCTCAAGGTCGCCATCTTGCTTAGTCAGATGACATAGCTAGGATGGTAGTAAAAAACTAAAACAAGATAGGGAGGCAATTCCCAAGGGAGGAGGGAGGGTTGTGAGGACTGATTCCTGCTGTCCCAGGAGAACACCTGTTACAGGAGAGTAAATATACTTTCTTTAAGAACAAGCAAGAAGTCTGTCCTCACATATAGGACTCCCTAGCCCCAGGCTGCTGAAGACTGAACCACGACAGCACCAACGGTGACCAAGTCAGGTAGCCGTGAGTTGCAGAAGGTGAGTCACCACTGAGAGACACTGCAAGCCCCTAGTATCCAGCAACAGCATCACTCCAAGTAGCCTGAACACAGAAGGGTCGGAGGGCAGGAGTTGCCTCACCCCGAGAATATTACGGAGTACTGTCTGGTCGAACGCATTGTCCCTGAGGGACTCAATCTCCAGGCAGTAGTGAGCTGTGAATGTATAGATTGAAGACCATACCTCAGTCACCGCCAATGAGTGGAGGTTGGCCACCACCGTCACGCGATGCGTTGTGAACCGGTTTCAAGGAAGAGGCCAGCTCGCTCATAGGCAAGGGCAATACAGTCTGCCAACCACGTGGACAGTTTGCTTAGTTATGGGCAGCCCCAGTCTGCTGAGGTCATATGAAACAAAAAGCTGAGGGGCTTTGTGATAGGCCTGGGTCCACTGTAGTTAGAAGGACAGTGCCCGTTTGCAGTTCAGTGTATGAAATACAGTTCCTCCCTGCCGGCATGAGGCTGCGGGAAGAAGGTGGGAAGGACCACCTCTTGGATGAGGTAGAAAGGAATTTGGGATGTGTGTGGAGCACTACCCTGTTCTTATAGATCCCTGTATATAGTGGATCTGCCACCAGGGCCTGGAGTTTGCTCACACTTCGAGCGGATGTGAGGGCCACCAGAAAGGCCACTTTCCATGACAGGTAACACAGATAGCAAATGGCTAAGGGCTCGAATGGCGGCTTGGTGAGCTGGGAGAGCACCATGTTGAAGTCCCACTCCACTGCCGGAGGGTAGCGAGGGGGCTTGGATAATAGGAGGCTGCCGAGGAACCTGGAGACCAGGGGCTGGCCCAAGAGGGGTTGCCCTTCAATAGGGTGATGGTGAGTGCCTATAGTGCTCAGATGCACCCTACATGCATTAGACTTCAACTTGGTGTGGGACAAGTGCAGTAGGTACTGAAGTGCTACCTGCACCTGGCAGGAGAAGAGATTCTACATTCTCCACTTAGGCATAGGCCCATCTAGTGGAGGGCTTCCAGCAGGATCTCCTCAACTTCTCTTGGAAGGTTGAAAGGGGCCAGTGCTACCCTTTCAGCAGCCAAGCTGTTAGCATTAGAGAACCCAGGTTGGGGTGCAGGAGTGAGTCCTCCTCCTGGGAGAGGAGGTCCGGGGCTCGGCCCAGTGAGATGGAATACCACCGAAAGGGAGAGCAGCAGTGGAGACCAAGGCTATCTCGGCCACCTGGAGGCAATCAGTGTGATTGACGCCCGCTCGCTCTAGACCTTGAAGTGGGTCCTGGCGATCGGGGGGGGGGGGGGGCGGTGAGAACACAGAATACGCCCTTGGACCATGAGATCAGGAAGGCATCTGCTGCTACTCTCTTCGGGTGTGGTTGGCACGAGCAGAAGCAAGGCATGTTGTCCAGAGAGGCAAACAGATCCATCATGGGCCTGCCCCAGAGGTGGAAGAGTCTCTTGGCCACCCTGCGATTCAAGCACCACTTGTGCGGCCAAAGGACTCTGCTCAGCCTGTCCGCTAGGCAGTTGTCCTGGCCCGGGAGACGAGAGCATGCTGTTGCGAGCTGCAAAGGATAGGAGGCCACCGCCTTCTGGCAGAGGGAGTATGAGCCTGTGCCCTCCTGCTTATTGATACAGAACATGACGATTTGATTGTCAATCTGGATCAGTAAGGACAGGAGTCACAGGAGGTGGTGGAACGCTCACAGGACTAAGGAAATCCTCCTGAGCTCTAGGAGACTGATCTCTAAGAGTGACTCCTCCTGAGACCAGCTGCCCTGTGTGTGGCAGTCCCCACAATGTACCCCTCACCCTAGAACCCTAGGAGGGAGGTGTCTGTGGACCTCTGGGGCACGGGTGCCTGGAAGGGCATTCCCGCCTGGAGGTGGCTCAAGTTGAGGGC
The DNA here is from genome assembly GCA_033557465.1 of Ichthyophis bannanicus. Lineage (NCBI taxonomy): Eukaryota > Metazoa > Chordata > Amphibia > Gymnophiona > Ichthyophiidae > Ichthyophis > Ichthyophis bannanicus. Next base: position 86,807,659 of record CM066033.1, read on the forward strand.
CTCCACCAGTGGCGGGTAACCCTGACCTTGTCCCATAGCCTGCCCGTGGCTTAAGTCCACTGTGAGCGGAGGCACCACTGGGCTGTTCACATGTTTACGTGGACTGAGGGCATGACATGGACCGTTGAGGCCATGTGGCCCAGCAGGTGGAGGCGGCAGTGAGCTGGTACTGATGGCAAAGCTGTACCTCTCTTGCCAGTTGCTTGAGGCATTCTGCCCTCTCTCTTGGGAGGACAGCCTTGACCTGTAACGTGTCCAACTGAGCACCTATAAATTCCAGGCTTTGGGCTGGAGAGGGATGGGATTTGGGCAAACCCTAGGAGCTGCAGAAGGAGGGTTGCATGCCAGTCATCTAGGTAGTGGAAGACAAAGGCCCCTTGTAGGCGCAGGTGGCCAAGCATTTGGTAAAGACCCTTGGCGAGGTGACCAGGCCGAAGGGTAGCAACCTATATTGGTAGTGCCCTCCCCCTACCACAAACCGTAGGTACTGCCTGTGGGACAGGTAGATCAGGATTGTGTGTACGCATCCTTTAGATCCAAGGAGCACAGCCAATCTCCCTGGTGGTGGTAGGGCAGCAATGTTCCAAGGGAGAGCATCCTAAACTTCTCCCTCACCAGAAACTTGTTTAGGTTTCTCAGGTCTAACATGAGTCTGAGGCCCCCAGTTCTCTTTGGGACAAGGAAGTATCTGGAGTAGAAGCCTTTTCCCCATAGGTGTTTGGGCACAGGCTCTACTGCGTTGTTCCTAAGCAGACCTGTGAGCTCTGAGAGCAGAAGAGCCTGGTGAAGGAGAAGTCGCATAGGCTCCCCTGGGAAGAACCTAGGAGGTACCCTGATGTAGGTGGAGGAGGTATCCCCTCCCTTACCAGTTGCAGTACTCACTGGTCCGAGGTGACCTGTGGGCAAAGAGTGCCAGGTGGTACCCTATGGGCTGGTGAAGGCCTCCAGGGGGAGGGGAGGCCCTGCCCTGCGAGTCAAAAGCTCCCCTCGGGTTGGGCAGGAGCTGGGGCCTGGGGCTTCTAAGCCTTTGGTTTCTGAGCTCCATGGATGAGTCTTTTAGTATGAGAACCCTGTTGTTGGCCAGAGAAGGGCTAGTAGTAGGAACTCTGTTGAAAGGGTCCTTCTTTCTCAGGAACAGGGTCTTTTCCCTGATGGTTTCTTACGGGGAAAGGATGAGGTCTTTTTTGAGAGCCTCTGGCTGGTCACCACGTCGGTCTCTATCTCAGCCACCTTGTCAGCCATAGGTTTGCCGAACAGGTTCACTCCGGTGCAGGGAACATCAAGCAGCTTGTCTTGGACCCATGGCTTGAGGTCTGAAGACTGTAGCCAGGCTTGGCACCGGGCACCGATGCTGGCCTCTGCTACTCGGGCTCCTGATTCGAAGCCATCGTAGGCTGCCAAGGAGAGGAATTTAGGGCAGTCCTTGATCCCAGAGGACAGAGAATGGAACCATTGGAGTGGTTCCCCAGCAAGCTCCACTGAAAACCTGGACAACTCCTGAGTTAGGGCTTTCAAGTACATGCCTATGTACAATTTGTAAGCCTGAATCCTGCACCCCAGCATCAAGCCCTGGTAACACTTGTGCCCGAGGGCGTCGAGGGCTCTAGCATCCCTTCCAGGGGGAATAGAAGAGCGAATCTTCTGGCTCTTAGGTTTCTGCATGGTCGACTCGACAACCATGGAATTAAGTGGGAGCTGGGGTTTGTGGAACCCCAGGCCTTTCCGGACGCAGTATATGGCACCAAAACTGGCATCTCCTACGTTCTGAACAGTAGCTGCTCGAGGATCAGTTGCACAGGTACCGTGAGAGTTTCTCCGGGTGGAGACTCGTTCTGGAGAATCTCCAGCTCTCTTCAGTGTGTGGGTCTTCCTCCACCTCGGTTTGCACCAAGAAGGCTCTGGCCATATCCTTGATAGTCATGGAAGGCCATGTCCTCCAAAGGAGAATGGCACCAAGAGAGACGGGTCTGAGGGAATCTCTCTGTGCCATCTGGTTTCCAGGGATGCCTAGTCATCAGTCTCCCACTCAGGGTGACAAGTCCAAGGCCCCACAACCCATAACCTCGAGGCCAACACCGGAGGGCCAGCAGCCTCCGGAGGACCTGGGGTCCGAGTCGTGGAAAGTGGCCAGGGAGGACTGGATGCCCAAGGATCGGGACCGAGACCTCGACCAGCGCCGAGTGCTTACCCAAGGTGGATGTCACTTGGAGCTCGACTCAACGACCAGGAACTTCCCCGCAGTCGGGGGCCTGGCCGTCAGAGCAGATGATGCAGACAAACCAGCCATCACTGCCTGCTGCAGGGCCAGGATAGCAGTGATATTCTGCTCCAGGGCTGCCATTCTGGTTTCCAAACCAGAAGGCTCTGCAGCTTTCAGCACAAGCCTAGAGAATCTTGGGCCTGGTGCCTGCACTTTCACGAATGCATCCTCGACAAGGACTAGTCTCAAGGAATCTCACACGGTCTCAGCTAGCCGAGGAATCCTTTTTGAGGACCTTGGGAGGACACTTCTCAGATCCGCCCGATTCTCTCCAAGTTGTTTTAACAGGTTTCTTCAGTGGAACCTCAATGGATTTCAAGAATTTTTTCTTCTCTCTCTCAGGGTCTGGGGTCTTCTTGGAGGAGCCGCCACCGTGGGACTCCAAGGATGACTCACACGTCACAGGAAGTGCTGGGCTTGGACTCAGCATCAGGGAGGCCGATGCCGAGTTGGACCTGTGGAACAGTTTTTCCTGCAACTCCAACCTCTTTTTATTGGCCTTAGGAATCAAGGCCTGGCATGGGTCGCAGGAGGTACTGTCATGGTCTGGTCCCAGGCAATGTAGGCAGCAGTCACGGGTATCGGTAAATGACATGGTTTGATTGCAGCGGTCTCATTTTTTGAACCCACTGGGAGACATGGTGAGAAGCACCTGGCTGGGGTCAACAACCCCCGGGCAAAAACAGGCACGAATGCTGACTGAGGCAAGACTCGATCAAAAAAGGGAAAAAGGAGCAGAGAACAGCGCCAAATTCGGCACTGGCTCGAGGAAGGACGAGAAACCAGTACACAAACCGGGAAAAACTAACTTTTAAGGATATTAGCAAAGATTTTTTTTCCAGGGAAAGAGGACAGACATCCACTGGGCTCCACAGAAAAAAGGAGACTGAGCAAGATGGCACCCTTGGGCGGGAAGGGGATGCATGCGTGGTAGCATGTCCCAAAGACTTTCTCTGAAAGCTGGGGAAATGCTCCATGCAGGCTCAGTCGGCGCAGACATCACCCATATGCGAGGACTGACTTCCTGCTTGTTCCTGGAGAATATATGGCTAGACAGAAAAACAAATAAATTGTATAAATAGGTAATTTAACCTCAACTGCAAAAGAGGTTCTGGAAATAAACATGTTATCAATGAAAACTACTTACCTGGAAATGGAATATTCATGTCAGCATGCAGCATTTCTATGAGCTGTGCAGTCTTTGAGCCTGGTGCAGCACACATATCTAAAATCTGAAATGATAAAACCAACAAAAGGTCCCCACGCTTAATATTTATTCAGCTATTATGGAGAAACGCTTATTGGATCAATGTTCTTCAGTACTATTCAATACTTAACATATTGCACTGTCATCTACAGCTATGGCATTTTATTACCTATTTTGAAGACATGTTTAAGTTGCACAATAGTTTGTTGATTACTTTATCAAAAGGAGAGAGAATTCATTGTAAGGATGGACAGATAACAGAATGCCAAAAATTGTTTGGGTGTAATTGAAGAGGCCTCTAATATGTGCTGTCCAGATGAACTTTGGAGATAGTCAGACAATCATGTGTTTAGCTTTTTACTCATTGCTTTAAATAAAGACAGACATATAGTCATAAGACTATATGCCACTCTAAAAACATTAATGGCTTAAAATAACTAACTATAGGTTGCTGCTGGCCCGGCATAATTTTTAGAATTTTTCAGTTTAAACTTTACTTTTACAGCTATAATAGGACAGTATTCTTTAAACATAAGCTCCATCTAGTGGCTGAAAATAAGTTTGCATCCTATAGTCTCATCTGGAATAATAAAATAAAATATAAAATTAATTATATCTGTTTATAATGAAGGCTGCTCGTAGAGAGCATGAGAAAAGTACAATAAAATAAGTAATGACAAAGATGACAGATGAAATTCCCTCCTCAGGACAACTATCAATGACCACTGAAGATGTCTCCAATGCAGTGGTTAGTGCTCTGAGTGGACGTTTAGATGGTATCAGATGGTAGATGGTATCATGATACTGCTTACAATGTTTCAATATGTATGCTGCTTACAGAGTTTCAAAATGTATGCTGCTTACAATGTTTCAATATGCTTGTTATTTACAATGTTTTAATAAGTTTAAAATGAATAAAAAGATTTAAACATAAATTTCATTATAGTCAAGCATAAATTGTTTATTACAGTGTTCGGCAATTTCTTTGTTCTGTGAAAGAACCATAGCGACACCTTGTGGTATCTCATTGTTTATGATTATGGTTATGTTACTTCTTCAAATTTAACCAATAAAAAGCAAGCTTGCAAGGAAAGTCTGAATCACTGAATCAGACAGAAGAAAAAAAATTGCTCGTTCAGAGACTCTCTCTGGTTGTTTTCCTCTGAAGCTTCAGATTAATTTGGAATCTCTGTATCTTCTCTCTCGCTCTCTTTCTTTTCCCCACTGTCTGGAAGATAAGGCTTAAAGAACTGAGAAGGCCTTATCTTCGCTTAAAGGGATTAAAACAGTTTGTACTATGCATTCAGATCCGAGTCCTTCAAATAGTTCACAAAAAGCGATTGGAACAGCGTAACAATATCAAAGGAAATATAAATTGTAAGCAGAGTACTAAATTCATAGATGAATGGAACAAAAAGACGGAAGAGATTGGGCAAAAGAAAGGAAGCCCTAATTATTTATTTAACATTTCTTATATATCCTGGGAGGAGTGGTCTAGTGCTGGGAGGAGTGGTCAGGACAAGGTACTTCAGGCCGGAGGGCCGGGGGGTCAAGTCCCACCTGGGGACAGCAATCTCAGGCCGGAGGGACTGGGATTTCTAGTCCTATAGGCACTCCTTGTGGTCTTGGGCAAGCCACTTAACCCTCAATTGCCCATGTTTCCTGTAAGTATTAGCGTATGTGTGTCATATCCCCTCATGTTAAATATATCCCCCAATTGACAGCTTTGACCCGGTGAAAAGCGGGATATAAATACAGCTAAATAAATAAATAAATATCCGCCTTTCATGATATCAAGGCAGTTTACATTGAACAAACTGAAATTACATTGAACAGGGCATTGTAACTTGGAGATAACTATTTTACAGGAAACATGAGATGCGTTGTAAACATGGTAATGTTTATATTAGATGAGAAAGTGTATGATGATTCATTTGTTTGCTTTTCTTATGTCGTGTTTTAAAAGAAACATTTTCCAGTTGTAAAAGATTTAAACAGCCTGGCTTTAATTTGGTAATTAGTTGTGCGCCGATTTTCTTTTATAGTGAATCGGAGCTGATTTCGTTAGACGTGCAAGTTAATATTTGAAATGTCTGCATGTATGTAGGTGGTATGGTGCAAGTAATTAGAAAGTGTGGCGGGAAATCAGATATAGTTTAAAAGAGGGATTTTTGACAGACAGTAAACTGGTAAAGGTGGTCTAATGACATGAAGTGATGTGTCAGTTTAATGAATATGTAAAGGAAGATGAGATTCTATGATTGATCTGCAGCGGTAATGTGCTTATACAGCTAGTTTTTTTACCTCTGCTATCTATATAGGTTAACTGTAGTAACATAGTAAATGACAGCAGGTAAAGACCAGTATGGTTCATCTAGCCTGCCCAGTAAGATGGGAAGAGGAGGTGTACCTGCCGCTCTGTGCAGGTCACCCCTACCCATGTCTTTGTTTAGGGGTGAACCCACCGCTCCATGTAGGACACCCCTGTTTGTTGAGAAATTAGATGGTTCAGTTTATTTTGATTTTATCCTGTTGCTGTAAAGGGATCCACTGTGTCTGTCCCATGCCATTTCGAATTCCGTCACTGTGTTTGCCCCCACCACTTCCATCGGGAGGGCATTCCAAGCATCCACCACCCTTTCAGTGAAAAAGTATTTCCTGATATTGCCTTTCAATTTACCCCCTGGCAGCTTCATGTTATGCCCTCTAGTTTTACAGCTTTCCCCGTCTTTGGAAGAGATTTATTTGTTCATTATTTCTCTTTAAGTATTTAAAGGCCTGAATCATATCTCACCTATCCCTCCTCTCCTCCAAAGTGTACATATTTAGGTCTCCAAGTCTCTTCTCATAAGGCTTCTGATGCAGGTTCCAAATCATTTTGGTCACCTTCCTCTGAACAGTTTCCAGTCGTTTTACATCCTTTGCAAGATACGCTCTCCAAAACTGAACACTGCCCTCGACGCCATTGCCCCCCTCCATCCCCCTCGTTCTCCCCGCCGATCTACCCGTCACCCCTGGTATCACTCTGGACTTCTTCTACACCGTAGGTACCTCCGCCGAGCCGAGCGACTTTGGCGAAAACATCCAAACCCCTCCACCCTCATTTCCGCTCATCCCATCGCCATTATCGTACTCTTCTCCACTCTGCTAAACAGAATTATTTCTCCAATCTCATTTCTTCCTCTTCGAATTCCTCTCGTCAACTATACTCTGTCCTCCGCTCTCTCTCTACCCCTCATTCCTCTCCCATCCCTCCTTCCTCCCCTTCTATTCCAGATCCCTCTTCCCTGGCCTCTTACTTTGTTTCTAAAGTCCAGTCCCTTCGTCTCTCATTTCCCTCCTGTCCTCCCCCTCTCTCCCCTCCCCCTCTGGAAACATCCCTATCCCCTGCCTCCCCCCCCCCCCCCCATTCCTCTCCTGCCATTCTCCCCTCTCTCTCGCATCACTGGTCCACTTTTGAGCTCATTACTCCCACTGCTCTTTCCAAAATTTTCTCATCTACTCGTAAAACCTCCTGCCCTGCAGATCCTATTCCTTCCTCTTGGCTGTTGGAATCCTCCCTTGCTCTCTCCCCTCTTATCCTCTCTATCTTTAACTCTAGTCTGTCATCTGGTATCTTTCCCACCTCTTGGAAGCACGCTTATGTTCGCCCTATTCTTAAGAAAGGCCCCTTAGACCCCACCTCTCCTTCCAGCTGGCGCCCCATCTCTAATCTTCCTTTTCCATCTAAACTCTTGGAAAAATTGGTTTTCTCTCAGCTTTCTTCTCATCTTGAGGTCTCTCTCACTCTCCATCCCAGGCAATCAGGCTTCCGCCCAGGTCATAGCACAGAATCTGTCCTCCTTTCTCTTCTCAATGATCTCCACACTGCTCGCGAGCGTGGTTTGCTCTCTCTTGCCATTTCCCAGGATCTTTCCGCTGCATTCGACTTAGTTGATCACCGCACCCTTCTATCTCGTCTTCAGGATGCCGGCCTCTCCGGTTTGATTCTTCATTGGTTTCACTCCTTTCTGTCTGGTCGCACTTTCTTGGTTCTGACTGGATCAGGGTCCTCACCTGCCACTCCCCTTCCCTGTGGCGTTCCTCAAGGTTCTGTTCTTGCTCCTCTTCTCTTTAATGTTTTCCTGGCTCCTCTTGCTCTTCTCGTTCAGCAACACGGTGTTTCTGCTTATTACTATGCTGATGATATCTTTCTTCTCTATCACACCGACTCTGCTGCACCAGATATCACTGCCTTCAACACCTGTCTCTCCTCTGTTGCTTCCTGGCTCTCTTCCAACTTCCTTCACATCAATCTCTCTAAAACTTCCGCTATCTGGTTCACCTTCGGTAACACTCCTCCTCCCCTCACCCCTCTCTTTTCCTCTGCTCCCATTCCCAGTGTCTCCTCTTTACGGTATCTCGGTGTAATTCTTGATTCTTCTCTTTCCTTTAAAGAACATATTTCCTCAGTCATCCAGCGCTCCTTTTTCACCTTAAAACAACTTCGCACTGTACGTCCTTTTCTCACTTCCTCCTCTATGACCACCCTTCTTATATCCCTTGTTATGTCTCGTCTTGATTATTGCAATGTCTGTCTTGCCGGTGTCCCTCAATCCATAAGAACATAGGTAAGAACATAAGATATGCCATACTGGGTCAGACCAACGTCCATCAAGCCCAGTATCCTGTTTCCAACAGTTGCCAATCTAGGTCATGCGTACCTAGCAGTTCCCCAAAAGACACAGGTTCCACAATGCTTGTACTGGGTCAAGCATTGATATCTTCGGTCACTTCTTAATAATGGTTTATGGACCTTTCCTCCAGGAACTTGTCTAAACCTTTTTTAAACCCAGCTACACTAACAGCCTTTACTACATCCTCCGGTAACAAATTCCAGAGTTTGATTACACGTTGAGTGAAAAAATATTTTCTTTTATTAGTCTTAAATAGTTTACCCTGTAGCTTCATTGCATGTCCCCTAGTTTTTCTATATTCTGATAAGGTAAACAATCGATCTACGTTTACCCGTTCCACTCCGTTCATTAATTTATAGACTTCTATCATATCTCCCCTCAGCCGTCTCTTTTCCAGGTTAAAGAGCCGTAACCTTTTTAGCCTTTCTTCATAGGAGTATCCTTCCATCCCCTTTACCATTTTGGTGGCTCTTCTCTGAACTTTTTCTAAAATCGCTATATCCTTTTTAAGATACGGCGACCAGAATTGCACACAATATTCAAGGTGCGGTCTCACCATGGAACGATATAGAGGCATTATATCATTTTTTGTTTTATTTTCCATTCCTTTCCTTATCATCCCTAGCATTCTATTTGCTCTCTTGGCCGCCGCTGCACACTGACACTAGGCCGAGGGTTTTAACATGGTATCCACAATGACGCCTAAATCTTTTTCCTGGGTGGTGGTTCCTAATGTGGAACCTTGCATCGTGTAACCATAGTTTGGGTTGTTCTTCCCTAGGTGCATAACTTTGCACTTGTCCACATTAAATTTCATCTGCCATTTTGATGCCCAGTCTTCCAATTTATCAAGATCCTCTTGCAATTTTTCACAATCCTCTTGGGTTTTAACAACTTTAAATAGTTTTGTGTCATCTGCAAATTTGATAACCTCACTCGTTATTCCACTTTCCAGGTCATTTATGAATATGTCAAAAAGCAGCGGACCCAGCACAGATCCCTGGGGTACACCACTATTCACCTTTCTCCATTGGGAAAATTGGCCATTTAGCTCTACCCTCTGCTTTCTATCTTTTAACCAGTTCCTGATCCACAATAGTACACTGCCTCCTATCCCATGACTCTTTAGTTTTGCCTAAAGTCTCTGATGAGGGACCTTGTCAAAAGGCTTTCTGAAAGTCCCAACTTCTTCGTCTTCAACGTGTTCAAAACACCGCCGTTCGTCTTCTAACCCACGCTTCACGTTTTGACCATGTCACTCCCCTTCTAATACACCTCCATTGGCTCCCCATTGTTTTTCGTATTCAGTTTAAAGTTCTCATTTTTGTGCACAGGGTGATCCACTCCGGTATTCCCCTGTACCTCGCCGACCAGGTTCACCTACATACCCCGCACCGTTCCCTTCGCTCTATTCACGCTAACCGTATGTTTCTCCCCCCCCCCCCCCTCCCAAGCCCACCTGGAATCCACCCGGTCCTCAGCCTTCTTTTTCCTTGGCCCTAGACTCTGGAACTCACTCCCCCACTCGCTCTGTTTAGAGACCTCTTATATCTCCTTTAAAACTAAACTAAAAACTCACCTTTTCTGCTCTGCTTTCAACCTCCCCTTCCCAGCCTAACCCCTCCCCTCTTCACTCCGTTGCTGTGTTAGCTTCCTATCCCCCTTTCCTCCTCCGTTTTTTTTGTAACCTGTTCCTGCCCTCTATCCTTCCCTCCCCCCTGCTACACCCCTCACCACTGACATGTTAATTGTGTTCTTTTTTTTTTTCCTCCCCCATATTATCTTCTTTTCCCCTTCTATCTTTTTGACCCTATCCCTATCTATCTTTTAAAGATTTTATGGCATTCCTTTTCTTTTTCGCAGCTCCCCCTTCTTGTTATTTTAATGTATGTAAACCGCCCAGATGCTAACCGTTTATGGGCGGTATATAAAGTTTTAATAAACATAAACAAACAGTATTCCAAGTGACTTGTACAGTGGCATAAGTACCTCTTCCTTTCTGCTGGTAATTCCTCTTTGTATGCAGCCCAACATCCTCCTGACTTTTGCCACTGCCTTGTCACACTGTTTTTACCACCTTGAGATCTTCAGAAATAAATTACACCAAGTTCTTTCTCCTGATCCGTGCACACCAACCTCTTGGCCTCTATCGCGTACATTTCCCTTGGATTTCTGCTACCCAAGTGCACAACAGTGCACGACACTGCACGTCTTCGCATTAAATCTTAATTGCCAGGCATTAGACCATTCTTCCAGCTTTTGTAGATCTTTCCTCGTGTTAACCACTCCCTTGGGGGCGTCCACTCTGTTGCAAATTTTTGTGTCATCTGCAAAAAGACAGACATTTCCATTCAGTCCTTCAGCAATCTCACTCACAAATACATTGAACAGTGCCGGGCCCAGGAACAAACCCTGGGACACCCTGCTAATCACCTTCCTTTCATCCGAGTGAGCTCCATTTACCATCACACCTTCTGTCGTCTGTCAGTCAACCAATTTCTGATCCAGTTTACCACCTTGGGGACCCATCCCCAAACTACTGAGTTTATTGATAAGCCTCCTATGAGAAACAGTATCAAAAGCTTTGCTGAAATCCAGGTAGATGACCATCCATCCCCTGTCCCTGATCAAGTTCAATGGTCACCCAATCAAAGAACTCAACCAGATTTGTTTGGCAAGATCATCCTTCGGTAAAACCATGTTGCCTCGGATCTTGCAACCTGTTGGTTTTGAGAAAGTCCACTATTCGCTCTTTCAGGAGTGCCTCCATTACTTTTCCTGCCTCCGAGGTAAGGCTCACGGGCCTCTAGTTTGTCACTTCTTCCCTGTCACCACTTTTGTGACGAGGTACCACATTAGCCATTCTCCAGTCTTGAGGAACTTCTCCTGTTTCCAAGGATCTGTTGAAACATCCTTTAACGGCCCTGCAAGAACCTCTCTGAGCTCTTTCAGGATCCTGGGATGTATCCCATCCGGTCCCATGGCCTTGTCCACTTTCAGTTTTGCAAGTTGTTCTAACACATCATCTTCTGTGAATGGTGTGGTATCTACTTCATTCCCATTTTTATATTTGGGAGTCACAGGTGGTCCTTCTCCAGGATTTTCTTTATTAAAAACAGAGCAGAACTATTTGTTTAGCAATTTCGCTTTTTCAATGTCACTTTTGGGTCCTGCAATTCCACCTCTAATCTTCTTCATTTCCCGAATATACCTACCTGAAGAAAGTTTTGTCGCCACACTTCACATCTTTAGCCATCTTTTCCTCTGCCTTTGATTTTGCTTTCCTTATTTCTGTTTTTGTCTCTTTGAGTTTGATCCTGTATTCATTTCTGTGTTCCTCCGTTTGCAAGCTTTTGAATTTTGCGAAAGCTGTGTTTTTTTGCCTTTATTTGAGCAACCACCTCTTTGGAGAACCAAATGGGTTTCCTTCTCCTCTTGTTTTTATTACTTTTCTTACATATTTATCTGTTGCCCCTTTTATTGCCACCTTTAGTTTAGCCCATTGCAATTCCACTTCCCTTATCCCCTTCCACCCTGCCAACTCCTCCTTTAGGTACTTGGCTATTTTACTGAAGTCAGTGTTTTTGAAGTTTAGGACTTTGAGCTTGCTATGATTGGACTGGACCTTGACTTATCTCAAACTACACCGTGTCATGATCGCTGCTGCTCACAGGGGCACCCACCCAGACATTCGACACGCTATCACTGTTGGTGAGCACTAAATCCAGCATTGAGCTTTCCCTGATTAGTTCCATCACCATTTGTCTAACGCATCTTGGAAAGCATCCACAATTTTTTTGCTTCTTTCCAGAAGGAGTAATCCAATCCACATCGGGTAGATTAAAGTCACCCTATATGATCACTTCCCCCCTTTGTGGCTATCTTGGCAATATCTATAATCAGTTTGCTATCTATCTCTTCAATTTGAGTCGGAAGTCTGTAGACTACAGCAGTATGGATGACAGTGCCATGTGTTAAAGCTGTTTATGCGATGTAGCCTTTCTGCCCCCTTACCAAGAACAGGTAGAACTTCTGAGAATGCTACAGTGTTAACAATGGGCTTCAGTTTCTCTCCCAGAGTTTGGAAGTCCATTTGAACTGTAGTGGCACTGTGTCTAGCCAAGTCATTTGTACCCAAGTGGATGACAACATCAGTTTTGGAGTGCTCACTTTCAGTGCTAAGTACAACAATTGGTTGGCATTCTTGCTAGCTGAAGAGCCTGGGAGGCATTTGACTTTGAACTATGTTCCCAAGTTGGTGCCTCTGATGATGGAATCACCAAGTAGTAGTAGTTTTCTGTTCCTTGAGTTTTTCTTCATATTTGGCGCTTTATCAGGAGATTCGGCATTGACTGTCTCATTTAAGGTTCCTTCAGTTTCAGTGGAATGGGCATCCTCATTAACCAAAGCAGAGAAGGCATTATGCAGTGATATCTCACGATGTACAGGGTGTTTCTGCATTACAGGTCGCAATCTACAAGAGCCCACTGTGATCCATTTGTTCCTGGGATGTTTGATTTTTGTGGGAGCGGTGGTGGACTGTGTTTGGTTTGTATCCTAGAAGAGGTGTGTTTCATTGCGGCTACCTCTTCCCTTAATAGAGTCAATTCTTTATGCATGGCTGCTAACATGAGGCATATAGGGCAAGCTCTTAGGTTCCAGATGATTCTTCTCAATGCACCACAATTATTGCACTGAATACAAGACATGCTTGGTCCTAAAAGGAAAAGAAGAGAAGGTGGATGTAAAACTAAATTAAGAGGATAGATGTCAACGTATATGACCGCTATATAGGCAATGCAGCCCTGGGGTGGGTGGGGTGAGGGGTGGGGTGGGCGGGAACCTAGGTGTCCTTGGCCAGTAGGCCTTACATGAACTGAGGGCACACTTAGATATCTGATTTAAGGGCTACACAAGGAATGTAGGCAGTCAGAATATTCCCAAAAGTGAATGTAAAAACAGTTAAATTTTATATCATCAGCAGCAACAACAAACAAGACAGGCAAAAGATACAATGCTGAAAGCTTAGCTGTGTGCAGGCTGTGGAAGCTTAGCTGTGTGCAAGCTATGGAAGTATGAAATGGATTCTCTGATTCAATGGATTGGTAAGAGGAATGTGCTGTACACTGCAGTAATAACTTGATGGAGGTTTACGGCACAGAACAGCATGTATGTTTATAGTAACTCTGCAGAGAAAGATTGCCCACAGTAGCTCAAGACATTTTGGCCAGTTAACCACAAACCTTGTTAGGAAAGTTACTTAAAAAAAAAAGGTTTTCAGAGAGAAAGCAAAACACAGTTAACAGCATATATAAAAAGAACTTCTGATTCCAACTGGCAACAGTATTATTAAAAATAAATCCGTGAGATCATGTGATGTGGTGAGAGTGAGCGGAGGTGAGACGCTCGTGCTCCGGACCCCCCGGACCTGCACCTGCGAAAAGGGCCGTGATTAAGTGGCTGGACTGCCCCGGGAGGTTCAGGGAAGTGCGGGAGACGGCGCCGAGTGAGAGGGGCTTGCAGCGCACGGCGGATGGCGGCAGCGCTGAAGGCAAGTCAGAGAGATAAAGACCAGCCTGCGGAGCCATGTAAGATGGCGGTGTCGCTCCCGAGGCCCAGACTCCTGGTCTCCCTGGCAGTCATAGAGGAGATCTTGATAGCGGTAGCCAGTGCCTTGTCGGCTCAGTTTGAGGCACTGAAAAGCAAAATGGGTATGTTGCACAGCTCGGTCAGCTCCCTGCGTACAAAGCTGGAGGAGATGGAGAACCGCGTGGTGCAGAGCGAGGAGAGCATGGCAGTGCCGACACAGGAGGTAGGAAGATTGCAGGGGGCCTTGAAAACAAGAAGCCAAGCTGGACGATTTAGAGAATCGGTTCCGTCGTAATAATCTTCACTTTATAGACATACCTGATACTGTCCTGGATCGAGACCTAAGGACCCACGTGGAGTCCTTGGCTGCCTACATAATAGGGGACAGTGCAGAAAATGGCCGGATCCTGATAGAGCGGGCACACCGCGTGGGACCTAAACAGTCAAGGGACGGAAGGCCTCGTGTGGTCTTGGCAAAATTTTTGCAATTCCCACAGAAGGAAGCCGTGCTGAGAGTGGCCAGGCAAACGGGTGTCATTGAAAAAGACAATATGAAGCTGCGGGTGGTGCAAGATTACTCGGTGGCCCTAAGCCAGCGGAGAAGGGCATATGTACCCATTTGTCAAAAATTAGTAGATGCCAACATCAAGTTCACAGTCCAGTATCCGGCCCGGTTTCATATCGCGCATGAGGGAACACAGAGTCTACGATTCAGCGGCAGAGGCAGCCCAATATGTGGAGAGATTATTGCAGACTACAGCAGCAGCTACGGGAGGACCAACCGGAGGGCCCTGAGAATGAGCAAGGCAGAACCGGGATAGAGAGGAACCCAGATGAAGATTGTGACTGCAGTGGAGCAACATGAAGGACTGCAATGTTTAAATGTGGTTCATGTGTGAGTGAAAGGAGAAGAGTATATGGTTGAAAATAAAATTTTGGGGTAGCCGCCTTGTGGAATGCCTTGGGGGAGGTGGATGAGAGATAGGGTATCCTGATTGCGGGAGGGGGAGGTGGGTTGAATAATTGGAGATGGGTATCGTAGCATAGTCATGCCGAACTATTTGTTTATGTGTGTATTTGACAAGGGGATGGGCTGGCACATAGTAGTGGGAAGAGTAGCAGAGGGAGATGGGGGTCAAGATCAATATTAGCAATGGGAAGGGAGTAGGGCGGGTGCGGGTGTGGGAGAGGGGGAGTCCGGACACATCTCAAGTGATCAATGCGGAGAGGAGAACTCAGGCAAATAGAAGAGGGGGGTGGAATAGGGATGAGTAATAAGGGGAAGAGGGAGGGGGAGTGAGTAAGGGGGGGAGGAGGGATGGGGGGGGTGGTTGGCAGCCATAATATGGACACTGAGCTTAGACTTGGGGAGCATACTAGCTACTCGGGAGGGACCTCAGGATGGGGAGTTTCATCCTTAGAATAACTGGAGGGCCGAGAGGTTGGAAGCTGGAAGCTACCCACCAACCTGAAGATTATTTCATGGAATGTATGCAGAATCGGTAACCCTATTAAGCGATATAAATTGTTGCGAGACTTAGGCTAGGCAAAAATGTGATATTACAATGTTACAAGAAACCCACCAGACAACTGAGGAGCACTCTAAATTACAGAGGGACTGGGTGGGGCAAGGGTGGGGAGCCCCAGCGAAGAGGAAAAAAGGTGGAGTGGTCATTTTGATAAATAAACTGATTATATTTGAATTGGAAGAGGAGCATGTGGACTCGGATGGTAGGTATGTGTTGTTATATGGGATGTTAGAGGGGAAGCCTATTGTGTTGGGCAATCTGAATAGCCCGAATGTGTTGGATAGGGCGTTGTATGCCTGATTGGCTTTTCGTGTGGAGCAATTGCCAGATGCTCCCTTGATTTTGGCTGGAGATTTCAATGGGGTGTTAGACATTGAGCTGGATACAACTAGAGGGGAGAAGAGGGAGCACGGGTACAGACCACCAGAGCTCTGCAGGGCCTACAGCGTTGACTGGGAACGGTAGACCCCTGGCGTCTGCTACACCCGATGGAAAGAGATTTCACTCAGTCGCGAGCACACGGTTCGAGTGGTAGGATCGACTACATCTTGGTGTCCGAGAGGCTTTTTGCACAGATAGCCCCACGGAAATATCCGACCATGCATTGGTTTGGGTGGAATTAGCATGGGATGATCCGGCCTCACAGACTAGTATCTGGTGGCTCCCGGATGAGTTGTATAGAGATACCGAATTCCATAATCATCTCAAACAGCGATGGCAGGAGTTTATGTTTCATAATGAGCGACAGAGAGGATCCCGAATTGCTTTGGGAGACAGCGAAGGTGGTCCTGCGTGGAGATGTTATTGAATATGTGGCGCGGAAGTGTAAATTGTTAATGGGATGGATTGTTCAACTAGAAAAGCAAGCAGTGAAAGATAGGCGGCGGTGCGCAAACGACCCATGTGCGGCAAATAGGAAACGACTTTGGGAGACCCAGGTGACTCTTAATGAGCTGCTTCATCAGCGGGCAAAGAAATCCTTCATGTATTATCGCTATCAGTTGTATCGGTTTGGAGATAAGCACAGGAAACTCCTGGCACGTTGCCTCCGGGGCAGTAGAGGCGCCTGCTCAGTGGCAGCGCTGCGGGACGAGCAGGGGAGGTTGCATAAGGAAAACTGAGCGACTGCCCAAGTGTTTCGATCTTTCTACCAAAAACTATATTCAGGGAGAGAGGGGTCTTTTACTAACATGGATAATTATTTGCGCGAGGTGCAGATACCAAAGTTAGCGGCAGAACAGAAGGCACAGTTAGATGAACCGGTGACTCTTGGGGAGGTGTACCGGATCATTCAGAAGGCAAGTTGTTGTCGAGTGCCGGGTCCTGATGGATTTGGGGCAGAATTTTACAAACTGCTGGGAGACCTGGTACCCCCTACCTTGGTGGCGGTGTACCATAAAAGGGTGGAGCAGGGAAAATTTACATGGGGTGCGAATCACGCGCATATTATACTAATACCTAAGCCAGGGAAAGATCTCACGCAGGCTGCTTCGTGTTGTTGTTGTTAAGTGCCATCGAGTCGGAGTCGACTCATGGCGACCCTCTGGATAGCTATCCTAAATTGTGTTCGGTCTTCAGTCAGGCGGCTCATTGTTGAAAGACTGGTACCCGTAGCTGCTGTTATTGTATTGATCCATCTCATTGCTGGCCTTCCTCTTTTGCGTTGACCTTCTATCTTGCCAAGCATAAAGTCTTTCTCTAATGATCTCTCTCTTCGCATGATGTGTCCAAAGTATGAAAGTCAAAGTCTTGTCATCTGAGCTTCTAAAGAAAGCTTAGGTTTGATCTCCTCTAGTACCGACTGGTTTGTTCTTCGGGCAGTCCATGGTATACACAGTATTCGCCGCCAGCACCATAATTCAAAGGCATCAATTTTCTTCCTGTCTATCTTTTTCACTGTCCAGCTTTCACATCCATATGATGTTATTGAAAATACCATGGCTTGAACAAGTCGAATCTTTGTATGGAGAGAGACATCTCTGCTCTTGAGAATCTTATCTAGGTATTTCATAGCCATTCTGCCAAGAGCAATGCGTCGTCTGATTTTTTGACTGCTTGTTGCTTCTTTATTGATAGTTGATCCAAGTAGGTTAAAGTTGTTCACAATTTCAATTTCTTCTCCTTCAACGATGAACCTGTTGATTATGCCAGTTGTCATGATCTTTGTCTTCTTTACATTAAGGTGCAGGCCCATTTTGAGACTATGTTCTTTGATTGTGAGAAGCAAATGTTTCAGATCATCTTCACTTTCAGCCAGTAATGTGGTGGTATCAGCATAGCGAAGGTTGTTAATGAGTCTTCCACCAATCTTCACACCTCTGTTGTCTTCATACAATCCTGCTTCTCTGATAATTTGTTCTGCATATAAATTAAACAGGTAGGGGGAAAGTATGCAGCCTTGTCTTACACCTTTGCTTATTTTAAACCATTCTGTTTCTCCTTGTTCCGTTCGAACTGTTGCTTCTTGATCAATGTACAGATTGCGCAAGAGAACGATCAGGTGTTCTGGTATACCCATGCTTCTTAATGTGGCCCAGAGTTTCTCATGGTTTACACAGTCAAAAGCCTTGCTATAGTCGATAAAGCACAAATAGATATCCTTTTGGTATTCTTTAGTCTTTTCAAGGATCCATCTCACATCCGCAATGATGTCTCTCGTTCCTCGCCCTTTCCTGAACCCTGCTTGCACTTCAGGTAGTTCTTGTTCCAGGTATGGTTGTAGTCTCTTTTGAATAATCTTCAGTAGAATCTTGCTGGCATGTGGGATCAGAGCGATTGTGCGATAATTTCCACAGTCAGTTGGATCACCTTTCTTTAAGTATTGGTATAAACACATATCTTTTCCAGTCAGTTGGCCATGATGTTGTCTTCCATATTTCTTGGCAGAGCCTTGTGAGTACGTTAACAGCTGCATCAGATTGCTGCAATACTTCTATGGGAATGCTATCAATGCCTGGTGCTTTGTTCTTTGATAAGGCTTTCAATGCTGCTTCAACTTCTTCTTTCATCACCAATGGTTCCCGATCATAAGGTACAGGTTGAAACGGCTGTTGGTCCACTTGATCTTTATCATATAAAATCTCTGTATATTCCTTCCACCTTTTCTTGATCTTCTCAGCATCATTCAACAAAGAACCTTGAGCATCTTGTAACATTCCAATTCGAAGCTGGAACTTTTTCTTTAACTCTCGTAGCTTTAGGAAAGCCGATCTTGTTCTTCCTCTAATAGTTTTTGCTTCTATTTCCTTGCAAGTGTCATTGTAGTACTTTTCCTTGTCCTGTCTTGCTGCACGTTGGAAATCTCTGTTGAGTTCTGCGATTGTCCTTCTTTCTCCTCTGGCTTTAGCTTCTCTGCGTTTCTGGGCAATTTTCAGAGTTTCTTCCGTCATCCATTTTGGCCGTTTTTGCTTTTTCACCTTTTGTAGAGACTTCTCGCTTTCTTCCAACACAACCTTCTTGATGTCATTCCATAACTCTTCCGGAGTTCTGTCATTTGTATCTAAAGCAGCAAATCGATTTTGCAGGCAGTCTTTTAATTCCAGTGGTATATTCTCAAGGTCATATTTTGCTGCATTCATGAGTGGTTTGCTCTTTTTCAACTTTAGCTTGAGTTTGCATACTAGTAGTTGATGATCTGTACCACAGTCAGCTCCAGGTTTTGTCTTTGTTGATGTTACAGAGCTTTTCCATCGTTGACTTCCACATACGTAGTCAATTTGATTTTTATATAATCCATTCGGTGAAGTCCATGTGTACAGTCGCCGCTTGTGTTGCTGGAAAAAGGTGTTTGAGATGAATAGATCATTGGTCTTGCAGAATTCTATCAGTCTTTCTCCAGCTTCATTTCTGTTGCCAAGTCCATATTTTCCAACTACTTTGCCTTCTTCTTTGTTGCCAACTTTTGCGTTCCAGTCACCCATGACTATCAGGATATCCTGTTTGCATGTTCTGTCAATTTCAGCTTGTACTTGTTCATAGAACTCTTCAATTTCATTCTCTTCTGCAGCTGTTGTTGGGGCATATAGCTGTGTTGATAGGCAATCCTCGTAGACGAATAGAGATTAAGCGTTCACTGACTGCATTGTATTTCATTACAGTTCTTGCAAGTTTCTTCTTTATTATAAATGCAACACCATTTCTTCTTTGTCTTTCATTTCCAGCATAGTAGACCATGTGATCATCTGATGCAAAGTGCCCCATGCCAGTCCATTTCAGTTCGCTGACACCCAACAGATCAAGTTGTACACGTTCCATTTCATTCTTGACCACCTCCAACTTCCCTTGGTTCATGCTTCGTACGTTCCATGTTCCAATGTGTAAGACATCTTTACAGCTTCTGACTCTCATTTCATGCACAGCTACATCAGCAGTCAGACTTCCCGAGGGCTTTGATCCAACCACATCATAAATGCTGGCTTTACTCTGAAAAGCCTTCAGCTCTTCCCCAGTAGCTAGTTGAGTGCCTTCTGACCTGGGGGTCTCATCTTCCAGCACCATAGCACAATTTGTTTTGTTGTAACTATCCATTGGGTTTTCATGGCAAGATACAGAAGTAGATTGCCGGGCCTTTCTTCCGCGCAGTTTATTAAACTTTGACCCAAAAGTGCTGGCTAAGATTTTGGCAGATCACTTGGCCTCGGTTTTGGGCGAACTGGTACATGATTCGCAAGTGGGTTTTGTGAAAGGACGTTATGCAGTGCGTAATCTGCATAAAATCTTGGCGTCAGTGGAGTGGGTCCGGGAGCGGGACTTGCAGTCACTCTTGATCAGCTTTGATGCAGAAAAGGCATTTGATCAGGTGAATTGGGACTATTTGAAATTCCTTTTGCCCCGCTATGGCCTAGGGGAGTCCTTTTGTAATATGGTGGAGCTTCTCTATGCGGAACCTACCGCTGGAGTGTTATGCAAGGTTGTAATGTCGGAAAAATGTGGCCTGGAAAGAGACACGCGTCAGGGCTGCCGGCTTTCCCCTTTGCTATTTGTGCTGGCCTTGGACCCCCTGGTGCGGAGGATAGAGGTGTCCACTGTCAGACGGCTGCCTAGGGTGAGAACTTACACAATCTTGACGATGCATATATTCATATGATTCTTGCAATGTATTGTGGGTAATGTAGTTCTTCACTCCCAAACACAGCTGAAGACAATAATTGAGTTGTGATACCAGTGGTAAGGCCAATAAAATACTTCTTTTATTGATGGGGTTTAATTCACCCAGCACAAATATGCTTGGTAGCAATATAAATGAGGTTACTTGCTTGCAGTGTTTAAATGGATAACATAAAGTCACAAAGCAAATCAGAAAACAACCTTCAGCTTGTCAGGCAATTAGCTAATGTTTTCTTAGCAAATAATTACCAAAGGAAAAAGGCACAAAGAAATGAATAAACTTTGCTTGTTAGGTTAACTTCTGCTTATTTTCCACGCAGATCCCAGCAGTGATTCTCCCTTGCTCACACACACAATCAGGTGCAGCTTTAATTACTATCAATTGACCAGCTGAAACCCTTTAGCTGGCTGGCTGCTACTGTGTGAACCCAAATCCTGCTTTAAGAGCTGTTTGCAGTGGAAATAAAGAACAAAGTTAGGTTTCTTTGTGATGGCTGATGTGTTTGCTCACAGAAAGCTAGCAATAGCACTTGGATAAAGAACAGTCCATGTAATTAATAGTCTCATCTGCTGTAATTTCCCCTTCATCAATCAGCATAGGGTCACTATCATACATTGGCACAGATGAGTCTTTCAATAAGGCAATATCATGAGAATGCTTATTCCCTTGCTGCCATTCACTATTATAGATAGGGTCTGGATCAGTGTTCATACCTGAGCCTCTCCTGCTATCATAATTCCTCTCTGTATAGCCTGGCCAGTATATAATCCAATTCTGATGTCCAGCCTTCCGATCTTGATCCCTGGACACTGGATCTTCTCTCACATACCTTCTGGCATAGGTCTGAAAGTCCTTTCCACGTGCAGTCTTCTCTCTTCCAGGTAGCCACTGGTGATTCCTATCTCTGCCATTCCATTCCTCTGGCTGACTCCAGTCCAATGGACTCTGCTGGCATTTGGAATACCTCCCAGTATGGGTACTTCCTTGGGTTCTCCCAGACCTTCCAATGGCCTTTCTTCTCTTCCTTCCAGAGAGTTTCCTTCTTTCTCTATCCGCTTGGCTTGGCTTCTGTTTCTCCAGGTGATACTGGTGCTTGAGCTTGTAGCCGTTGCTGTATCTGTGTCTGAAGCTCTTTCTGTAGCTATAAGCTCTATTCTTATTCTGTCCTAATGTGTGCTCCTCCCTAACACAGCGCAGCTGTGTTGAATCAGGCCCTGCCCTTTGAGATGAGTGCTTAGGGATTACCTCATAGCTCTCTTGATTGCACACACGTTTTCTCACTTCAGCCCCCCTCATGGCTGCTGGAAACCTGGTGCATTCTGGGACTGGTAGTCTTTTATGTGAAAACTCTGTTTTCTTACTTCTACCAGAACTGACAGGTTGCTTGTTCAGAGTCACATCATCTTTTCTATAGCTCCTACCTGAGCTATGATAAGCTTCCTTATCACATACCCCCCTGCTTAAGTTATTACGGACTGGTTTTACTGGTGAAACTTCTTCTCTACAGTCCGTAATACCTACGAGAGTGTTATCTTCTTGAAGCTCACTTACTTCCTGACTGGGTTCAGGGTCATTATCTACAGGCCTCTCCTTCCAAGACTTAAGTACATTAATATGGTAGGACTGCCTACGCCCTCTTGCATTTTCTACCATATAAGACATGGGGCTCACTTGTTCAACAACCTTCCATGGCCCTTTTCCACTGTACCTCAAATTTTGGAGCAGTTCCTGCTACCTGAACCAAAACCTTTTCACCAATGCTTAATTGGCGGCTTTTGGCCTTTCTATCATACCACCCTTTCTGGCGAACTTGACTGTCCTGCAGGTTCCTTTCAGCAACCTGCGACATCCTTTTCAAACGTGCTCTCAAGTCACGTAGAAACAGTGGTACCTCCTGACTTCCTGGTTCAGGATCAATCCATTGTTCCCTCAAAATATCCAACAAACCCCGTGGAGCCCTACCATACATCAACTCATATGGAGTTACACCTAGGGACACTTGAATTCTTTCCCTGCAGGCATATAAGGCAAAGGGTAATAACATATCCCATTCTTTTACCTCTCCTGCTAACCCCCTTCTCAACATTTGTTTGAGAGTTTGGTTGAATCTCTCCACCAAACCATTTGATTGTGGATGGTAGGCTGAGGTTTTCACGTGACGAATGCCAAAGGCATCCCAGACCTGGGCCAAATATTTGGATACAAAATTGGACCCTCGGTCAGTCAACACCTCTCTTGGGAATCCCACTTCACAAAACAATTTTACTAGCTCTAAAGCTATTGTTTTTGCAGAAACATTCCTCAATGGTATGGCCCAGGGAAACCTTGTTGCCTGATCTACCATAACTAGGATGTATTGGAAACCTCGGGGCGTTTTGACTAATGGGCCCACAATATCCATGGCAATGCGACCAATTGGGTCTGTGATAATTGGCATGGGGATCAATGGCACCACCGGTGGGTGAGCCGCTGTAACTCGCTGACACGCTGGACATGCAGCACAAAATTGGGCAGTTTCTTTGAAGATACCTGGCCAGTAAAAACGCACAAGTATTTGATCCAGCGTTCCTTGCATACCTTTATGACCTCCCACTGGATGATCATGTGCTAGTCTAAGTACTAGCCCTTTGAAAGTTGTGGGTACCACCAATTGTTTACGTATGGCACCATTTCTGGGGTCTTGACTCTCTCTATATAATATGTCATTATCTAGTCTGAATCTGGGCAATTCCTCCCTGACCTCCTGAGCATACTTAAAAGCTCGGGTGAGAGCTTGATCAGCTCGCTGCTCTTGTGGAAAGTTAGGAAACTTTGCCACCAACTCAGCTGGCACCCAGGGTAAACTTTGACCAGCTAACATCTCCGCCCTACCCTGTGCTCTACAAAGTCTCTCACACCTCTTTTGTGCTTTCAACTTTCTTACTTTACCAGATGATGGGGTTATTAAATCATCATGAGAGGGTAAGTCTCCTAATAACTCTGCCTGCTCCCCCTCCTCCTTCTGCTGGCTCTCTAACTTAGCCTGCGAGCGGGTGGATACAAGGCCCCTCTTATTACCTATGGTTTGGCCTTCTGAAAGCTTAACCATCTTTTTAGCTAGGGACTGAGGACTTCCAAAGAAAGGCCCGGGAGCTATTTCCATTATTAAACCTTCTCCCTCCTTCTTTCCTAGCCCTTTCACTAGTTCCTGCTTAAATCTTGGCCAGTCCTTCCCTAGAACCAAATCAAAGGGTAGCCTAGGCACCACTGCTAATAGGACTTCCTCTTGTTCCCCCAGGCACTTAACCTTTAGCCTATAGGTGGGATATGATGTTGCAGCACCATGAATGCATCTGATGTGAACTTGGCTTTCAGGGGTTCTAGGCACAAATCTTTCTTGGGCCTCTATCCTCTTCCAAAGCCTTTTTGACATCATACTCTGGTCTGCCCCAGAGTCTAATAAAGCATTTGTGGTAATTCCCTGCACATCAACCATCAAAAGAAATCCTTCCTTGGGCTGTTTTAAATCCAGACCCATTAAACTAGTGTGTGTCTGGCATCTCTTCTCTAAATGTCCCAATTTTCCACACTTGAAACATTTCTTTCTATTCCACTGTGTCATCTGGTTTGATACAGTACATTCATTTTCAGAAACATTCTTAATTATTCTCTTTCTGATACAGCACATCTAGCCTCAGCATCCATCTTTAGAGGGCCACCCATTCTATGGCAAGCCTGCGTGGCTTCCAAGAATCTCTCTGCTAGCATGGTTGCCTCTCCAAGATTTTGGCAATTTTGCTGTATAAGAAAAACATTCAAATCTTTAGGTACCCCAAGCATAAATTGTTCCAGCATTATAATATCTAATAACATTTCTACTGTCTTTTTCTCAGGCTCCAACCATTTTACAGCTAAACTTCTGATTCTCTGACTCAGAGCCCTGGGTGTCTCACCCACTTTCAATGTAACAGCTCTAAACCTTCGCCTATACTCTGAAATAGACAACCCTAGGCGATCTCTAATAGCTGCCTTTACATCCTTATAATTCAGAGCCTGGGCTGCTGGCATTGCTCTGTAGGCTGCAAGTGCCTCTCCTTCAAAAGACTCTAGAAAATCATCAACATTATCTTCTGGAGTTAATTTCCCAAAATTAAATGCCCCAATCCCTTGATTGAGTCCCACATTGTCCACATGTGGTGTACCAGTACTAACTGCTGGTCTTGCATCTGTTCCACTTTGGCTCTGCAGCTGAACTAGAGCCTGCACCAGATCAAGCACTGGTTTCTGCTGTTCCATTAAGGCCTTCATAGCAGTGTCCTGGGCCTGCTGTGATAGCTCCTGCTGCTTGCTAAATTGGGCTGCCATCCACTGAGCCATCTCCCTCGGATCCATCTTGACCCCTGCAAGAAATAAAGAAAAAAAAAACCAAAGTGCAGCACCTTCCAACCAGGTGTGTTTTTTTCAACTTTTTTTTTTTTTTCAATTACCCCCTGTGCTTACATACATCCACCACTAGACATGCCCAGGTACATATTACCTTGTCTCAGTGATGAATCCAGCTTTTCACAGGGTCTTTTCCTCTGGGACAGCTTCCTGGAACAACCACTTCTCCTCCAAAGTGTAGATGAGGGAAAAAAAAAATCTTCTTTCAGCTTCAAACTTGACTTTTATTTGTAATCCACAACAAGTAAATCCTCTTGGTGCAAAAGCAATCCGAAAAACTACGCCATTTGTCAGACGGCTGCCTAGGGTGAGAACTTACACAATCTTGACGATGCATATATTCATATGATTCTTGCAATGTATTGTGGGTAATGTAGTTCTTCACTCCCAAACACAGCTGAAGACAATAATTGAGTTGTGATACCAGTGGTAAGGCCAATAAAATACTTCTTTTATTGATGGGGTTTAATTCACCCAGCACAAATATGCTTGGTAGCAATATAAATGAGGTTACTTGCTTGTAGTGTTTAAATGGATAACAAAGTCACAAAGCAAATCAGAAAACAACCTTCAGCTTGTCAGGCAATTAGCTAATGTTTTCTTAGCAAATAATTACCAAAGGAAAAAGGCACAAAGAAATGAATAAACTTTGCTTGTTAGGTTAACTTCTGCTTATTTTCCACGCAGATCCCAGCAGTGATTCTCCCTTGCTCACACACACAATCAGGTGCAGCTTTAATTACTATCAATTGACCAGCTGAAACCCTTTAGCTGGCTGGCTGCTACTGTGTGAACCCAAATCCTGCTTTAAGAGCTGTTTGCAGTGGAAATAAAGAACAAAGTTAGGTTTCTTTGTGATGGCTGATGTGTTTGCTCACAGAAAGCTAGCAATAGCACTTGGATAAAGAACAGTCCATGTAATTAATAGTCTCATCTGCTGTAATTTCCCCTTCATCAATCAGCATAGGGTCACTATCATACATTGGCACAGATGAGTCTTTCAATAAGGCAATATCATGAGAATGCTTATTCCCTTGCTGCCATTCACTATTATAGATAGGGTCTGGATCAGTGTTCATACCTGAGCCTCTCCTGCTATCATAATTCCTCTCTGTATAGCCTGGCCAGTATGTAATCCAATTCTGATGTCCAGCCTTCCGATCTTGATCCCTGGACACTGGATCTTCTCTCACATACCTTCTGGCATAGGTCTGAAAGTCCTTTCCACGTGCAGTCTTCTCTCTTCCAGGTAGCCACTGGTGATTCCTATCTCTGCCATTCCATTCCTCTGGCTGACTCCAGTCCAATGGACTCTGCTGACATTTGGAATACCTCCCAGTATGGGTACTGCCTTGGGTTCTCCCAGACCTTCCAATGGCCTTTCTTCTCTTCCTTCCAGAGAGTTTCCTTCTTTCTCTATCCGCTTGGCTTGGCTTCTGTTTCTCCAGGTGATACTGGTGCTTGAGCTTGTAGCCGTTGCTGTATCTGTGTCTGAAGCTCTTTCTGTAGCTATAAGCTCTATTCTTATTCTGTCCTAATGTGTGCTCCTCCCTAACACAGCGCAGCTGTGTTGAATCAGGCCCTGCCCTTTGAGATGAGTGCTTAGGGATTACCTCATAGCTCTCTTGATTGCACACACGTTTTCTCACTTCAGCCCCCCTCATGGCTGCTGGAAACCTGGTGCATTCTGGGACTGGTAGTCTTTTATGTGAAAACTCTGTTTTCTTACTTCTACCAGAACTGACAGGTTGCTTGTTCAGAATCACATCATCTTTTCTATAGCTCCTACCTGAGCTATGATAAGCTTCCTTATCACACCACGAGTATTCGGGGTGTGCGAATTGGGCCACATGGGTTTAAGATGACCGCCTTCATGGACGATATGTTGGTGCACCTGCTGTCTCCTCAACAGTTGTTGCCTAATCTGCTGGAGGAATTCTCCCTATACGGAAGTTTTGCAGGGCTACCTATCAACATGGACAAATCAGAGGCATTAGATGTGGCGGGTACGCTTCAAGGGAGCTGGCAGGGGACCTTTCCGCTTCGATTGGCAGGTGAGTATTGTGTATATCTGGGTATACTGCTGACCAGAGAGCCGAAGGAGCCATACCAGAAAATTTTCAAACGAGTCCTCCTTAAAACTCGTGCACAATTGCAGGCATGGACCCCTTTCCCATTGTGTCTTTTGGGTAGGGCAGTGGCCTTAGGTATGGTAATTTTACCGTGAGTGCTTTATTGGATGCAAACTCTACCGGTGTGGTTACTGAGGCGTGATCTTAGCTGTATAGAACGGGAGATCCGTGGGTTTCTTTGGAAAGGGGCAAGAGCGCATATACAGTTAAATCGATTGCGAGGGGGGTGGAGATCCGGAGGGATAGGAGTTTCAGATTTGTGGACATATGCCTTGGCATGTCAAGCAAGACATGTAGGAGACTGGTTAGGGAACATGAAAGTGTATACCCCCAGAGTGTTAGAGGAAGCCTTTGTGGCCCCACAGACGTTGACGGGGGTCCTGCATTTGGAGAGTTCATCTTTGCCAGGGCGAGTGACTGGCAATGTTTTGGTGCGTTCAATATGGCGCACATGGCAGCAACTGAATAGGTATTGGGGTGGTTCCCCGGAGGTCTCGAGTTGGCTGCCTATACAGAGCAATGCTCGGTTTACCCCAGGGTCAAAAACAGCTCTTTTTTGGAAGTGGGATCGGTTGGGGATACGGAACCTTGGACATATGGTAGATCAGGAAGGAAGATGTAAGTCTTTGGAGATGCTTTGCAGGGAGTATGAGCTCAATCATAGGAATTCTTTTTTTGCATATGTGCAACTCTCCCATTATGTTGTCTCCCTTCCGCAGAGGGAGCTTAAGGTAGAACGCTCGGCGCAGGTCTTGGAATCTTTTGCCTTAGGGTGCCATACTTATCCATACTTATCCAAGTGCCATACTTATCCAACCGCCCACCATAGCAGATCTGAAGAGGCGGTTGGATAAGTATGGCACTCCCCCGATTACTCAGCAGAGGAGGCCTCGTGGGCGACAGAGCTGGGTCGGGAGGTGACCCCGGGGGGTCTGTCCGTAGTGCATTGGGTCGGATTGCAGGGTTGGTAAAAGGAGCTTGATGGCGTGAAATACAGTTTAAATGTATCATCCGAGCCTACCTTTCCCCTAGGCGAGCATTACGCAGTCACCTCACATCATATGGAGGATGCCCAAAATGTTCCTGCTCTTTGGCAGACCTGGGGCACATGTGGTGGGGGTGCCCGCATATTAACCGGTATTGGATGTGGATTGGTACCTATATAAGTAGTTTAATACAGCAGCGGGTCTGCTGGATGGGGTCGTTGGTTGTGTTGGATCAACTTGGACCACTTCACCCGAAGGGGAGATGGGACAGAATACTAGTGCGGAAGGCCTGTCTGGTGGGTAAGGGTCCTATACTTCAACAGTGGAGAGAGCCTATAGCCCCTACCTTTTGGGAGTGGCGTAATAGTTTTCATCAGTTGATGCTTTTGAAAAGGAGGGGTGCGAGAGGGAGTGTCCAGTGGTGGGCCTCCTTTCTCCTGGTTTGGATGCCCTACATTCAAAAATTGGGGCCACAAACCCGGAGTGAGGTGTTGAAGGTGGGTTCGCGTGGGGTCTGGCAAGCTGTTAGGGCAGACTGGCCAGGTTTTAGGGTGTATGAACTAATACGTGGGCAATGTTGCGTGATTGCTACCGAAGGAGGGGGGTGAGAGTACAAGGTTGCGTGGGGGGAGGGGGGATGAGATAGGGCGGGTAGGGGAAGGATGGGTGGGTAGGTGGGGGGAAAGGAGAAGGGGAAGGGGGAGAATATAACATGGACAAAAATAATTTGTGCCTGTTGTTGAGCCCTAGGGTGGTGGACAAGAGACAGTCCTGCCCAGGGTAATGTGAATATGTGTATAGTTGTGTGGACTACAAAAGGGGACTGTTACTTCTGGAGAGAGATATGCAATTGTCAGTATATACTTCTGGGAATTTTTTGAACCCACTATTTTTTGTTAAATCAGTCAGGGCCTAGTAGCAGCAGTTTAAGTTTAAATTGAAAACACAGAAGAGAACTTTCTGGTTACATTTCATACCCAGCAGAGAGCTTGTAGTTTTAATTTAATAGTCACTCAGGGCCTAGTATCAGCAAAGTACTTTTAGTTTAAATTTAAAACACAGAAGAGAGCTTTCTGGCTAAATTTAGAACCCAGCAGAGAGCTTGTAGTTTAAATTTCATAATAAGTTACAGCCTAGCAGCAGCAAAGAGCTATAATTTAAATCAAATAAGAATATAGCTTACCTCAGCAGCACAGGACAGGGTACTGTGTAGCAGCCCTCTTTTAATAAGTATTATTTCCCTCCCCACACCCACCCACTCTGGGATAATTGTAGCTTTATAGGTACTTACACATCTTAAAAGGCAGGGGGTGCTCTCAGGTGAAGCTCATTACCCAAATCAGTCATACACTAAGGACCTGAGATTAATTAAGCTTCAGGTGAACAAGGTATATTAAACCTATTAGGTACAGTTCTATTGGTATAAATATCCATAGCAACCCTTAGTAAGTAAAGAACTTAAAGAACTAAACAAAAACTTAAAACTAAGATGCAGACAGGAGTCCAGCAGCAAGATGGGGGCTTTCCAGTCTCTTGCATTGAGTGTCACATGTATGATTTTCTCCCAGTTGGTGAGAGGTCTTACGTGTGCACTAGGTGCAAGGAGCTCTTTGCTCTCAGGGAACGAGTCCGTTCTATAGAGGCTAGAGTAGCAGACTTGGAAAACATAAGAAAGACAGAGAGGTACATAGACGAGACCTACAGGGATATAGTCCTGAAGTCCCACCTCCAGTCTGGCAGCATCCCTGTTGCCATGGAGGAGAGAGGTCACGTGACAGGACAGCATCACCCTGGTGTGGCAGGAAGTGATCCTGTAACTAGGACCTGTCCTCCAGGTGATGTTAAACCCTCTCGCACCAAGGCAGTTTCTCCAGGGCCATGTGCCCATGAGGGAAGGGTTAGAACAGCCGTTATAGTTGGTGATTCGATCATTAGGCATGTAGATAGCTGGGTGGCTGGTGGACATGAGGATCGCCTGGTAACATGCCTGCCTGGTGCGAAGGTAGCGGACCTCACGCGCCACCTAGATAAGGTCTTAGAGATAGTGCTGGGGAGGAGTCTGCTGTCTTGGTACATGTCGGTACCAATGACATAGGAAAATGTGCTAGGGAGGTTCTGGAGGCTAAATTTAGGCTTTTAGGTAGGAAGTTGAAATCCAGAACTTCCAGGGTAGCGTTCTCCGAAATGCTTCCCGTTCCACGTGAAGGACCCAAAAGGCAGGCAGAGCTCCAGAGTCTCAATGCGTGGATGAGACAATGGTGCAGAGATGAGGGTTTTGGATTTGTTAGGAACTGGGAAACATTCTGGGGAAAGGAGGGGCTCTTCCGAAGGGATGGGCTTCACCTTAACAGGGATGGAACCAGGCTGCTGGCATTAACATTTAAAAAGGAGATAGAGCGAGGGGGCGCTAGTGAGCCCGTGTAGGAATGGCCACAATTTAAATCAGCTCTGATCCGGGATTTCCCCACATTTAGCTAATAAGTGCATTTTCATCGCAAAATTCCCCCGTGCTTCTCTGATCCGAGTTTGCAGCATTGGCAGCTCCTTTTTGGCCACCGAGGAGGGAGATCAGAGGTGCTGCTGCTGTTTTGGAGCTAGCGGCTCGTATCACCGCAGCTGGAGCCGCTGTCCTTAACCTGCTGCTGGTGTAGTATCGTGTGCTGGCTCCTGTATCGGCGATCTACAAAGCAAAGCCCTATAAGCTACCTGTCCAGGAGATCGGAGGAGAAGTGGTTCGTGGCTGAAGGTGCGCAGCTACCCGGCTCATTATCAGGTGTTGGAGCAACGGGGGAGACTGGTTCTCTGGCGAACTCTGCACTCCTCTCCGTGGTGGTTACTTGTGTTGGCAGGTGTCTGAGAAGTCAGCGGAGGTGGGTGCTGGGAGAGCTCCCTTGTGGTGGAGCTGTCTGTGTGTGCCTGGCTTGAGTGGCAATTACAGCGGCCATTGCCACGCGATCGTGGAACAAATGCTACCGTCTGTGTTCCAGTCAAGTTTGGCCGGAATCAGTCAGATGGGGAGCTGTCAGCGCAATAGAGACCGGCGTCTTGCAACTTCTTGTTCACAGTGATTGCTGCCTCAATTGTTGGACCCTCACTGCTGTCCCCCTGCTTCTACGTCTGGTCTGTAGACTTGCATTTGTGGTGTAGCCAAATTTGTAATAAAAGACTTAGTCGCAGAGCTTCTGTCTGCAGTGAGCTTGGAGCGCCATCTACTGTTCCAGAGTGGGATTTTCTTTTCTTTTCTTAACCATAGCCCTTTTTTTTTTAGCTTGTGGCAGCTTTTTGCTTCTGCTTGGGCTGCAGGGGGCTGCAATTATCTCTGGTGATACGTGGGTCAGTTTGGACATTGGAGGTGCTCTACATTTCTTTGCCTAATCAGCTGGTGGGGGAGTTTGGGGTCTTATGGCTGCCAAGGCTAAAGGGCTTGAAGCCAGGGAAAAGTTGCGGGCTTCTCAGCGCCTGCTGGGTAAGAGCGGATCCCAGGATAGCCCACCAAGCAAGTTGCTATCAGATGGGTCTGGTGATGAGGCATTGAGTGAGCTTGATCAAGGCCCTGCGGCATCATCTTCCCATGCCCTTCTGCAAAAGGAGCTTCGACGGGGCTTTGAGGATTTAGCCTGTGAATTCCGATCCATGCGGGAGGATGTGATGAGCACGATTGCGGAACTCAGAGGTGATATAAAGGACCTCGGCACTCGAGTGGAAGAGGTTGAAACAAAAATAAATGATCATGATGGGGCTTTGGTGGATTTACAGTGTGCTGTAGACCGGCAACATTCGCAAGCAATGGAACTGACTTATAAAATTGATGACATCGAAAACCGGTCAAGTCGGAATAATGTGCGGTTCCGAGGCATTCCGGAGGCTGTGGGGGGTGAAGATCTGGTGATGGTGCTCAAGACCTTGATGGTTGAATTGCTTACGACAGAGGAATTTGAATCCCGTGGGTCTGGGATGGAGATCGAAAGCGTGCATCGGGCCCCGGGAAGGCCTCCTAACAATCAACCACAGGATGTTATTGCACGATTTCTGCAGTATTCTGATGCAGAGCTTCTCTTGTGAAGGGGTCGGGAGAAAAAAAGTGATCCACTACCAGGAGGCGGCTGTATCTGTATATCAGGATCTTTCGGTTTTTACTCTGGCACATCGGAAGGAGATGAAGCCAATTATAGTGGTGCTGAATAACCAAAGGATTCGCTACTCCCAGTCCTTTCCCTTCCGGATGAATTTCCTTTTGGGAAATAAAAGAATTTCAGCAAAAGACCATACTGAAGCATGGAGAGCACTGCGCCAGGCGGGTCTTGTGGAGGACAATGCGTTGCCGGTGCTTCCAGTCTCCAAACGGCAACATTCCAAGTGGTCTCGGGTGGGAAGATCTGCTCCTGAGCCTTCTGGTCCCGGGGGGAGCCTTCTGTGACTCTATTGTTCAGGGAATGGGTTTATTATCACTATTCTATGTGTGCTAGATTTTTTCCCTTTTTGTTACTTGTGTTCTTACTGTATCAATTGTTTTATGAACATATTGGTATTTTGAAAATTGTTCTGTGTCACTGTGGGACTGGAGGTGAATGAGGCTGTGATGTAACGGGGGGGGGGGGGTATATTAGGAACAGTAGCTTACTGGTTAAATATTCCAGGGGGATATCAATAACATCTTCTGTCATTGTATGTATTGTGCAGGGGGGCCCGGATGGAGCTGGTGTTAGGGGTCAGTTTTACCGTGTCCTGTCCTTTTGGCAGGCAGGTGGTACTGATGGGATGGGGGGATGGCTTTGAGGGGGGGTAGTGTCAGTGGGGGTGGCTTAGGGGGAGGGGGAGGGGTTGAGGGTGGGCTTTTGGTATAATTTCATGGGGTGGGACGTGGAGGTGGTTGGGGGATGTTTTTCCGTATAGTCTTCAGGGGTTGTTGGGTATGCGAATACCTCTAATGCTTCAGGTTGGTGAATGTGAGGGGAGTGGGGGGGGGGGGGTTGGACCACATGGGGCAGGGGGGGAGAGGGGCAATGGTGGTGAGGATGTTGGATATCCATGCTGAAAGTGGTGTCTTTGAATGTAAAGGGTCTTAATTCCCCTGGGAAGCGCTCTTTGCTGTTTAAGGAGTTGCGTTCCCTGAAAGGGGACATTGTGTTTTTGCAGGAAACTCATCTCGTTAGTAGCACACAGGGCTGGTTAAAATGTAAGCCTTACTCTGAGGTATGGGTAGCGTCAGATGCAACCGGAAAGAAGAAGTGTGGCGTCGCCTTGCTGTTCCATCAGTGTTTGTCTTTTAGGGTGGAAGAGGTTAAGGGGGATATTTTGGGGCGCTGGCTCTTCATGAATGTTCGTTTAGATGGTCATTTAGTCACATTGGCTACTATATATGCCCCCAATGATGGTCAAGTGACCTTTTTTGCACGGCTGAAGGCTCTGCTAGCTGAGTTTGCGAAAGGCCCTATTATACTGGGTGGGGATTGTAATGCACACATGGTACCTCATCTGGATTCGACGGGCTGTGCTGGGAAGGTACATGGTGGGCCCAGTAGGGCGTTGTGGAAATTTATGTTTGATTTAGGCTTGCTCAATATTTGGAGAGATACACATGCTGGGGAAAAAAGCTATACCTATTACTCACCTGTTCATCAAGTGCATACCCCTATTGATTATTTTTTGCTGGATCAATGTCTGATGGATGGGGGAGTGGAGGCTGGACATGGGATGTTGACGTGGTCGGACCATGCTCCGTGTTGGATTGCTCTTCCTGCAGATTTGTGCGGTGAGAGGCAATGGCTGTGGCGGTTAGATGATCGCTTCTTTCAGCGGCAGCGTGCGGTTCAGGATCATGAACGCTTTATAACCGAATTTTTTGAACTCAATGATTCTGGGGTGGTTCCCCTGCCTACGGTTTGGGATGCTTTTAAGGCCACAGCTCGGGGTCGTCTGCTAGCTGAGGCAGTCCATACTCGGAAGGCCTGGAAGCAGGAATTCTGCCAATTGATGGCGTAAAGTAGGCGTCTCCAGTTGGAGCATGCTCGGATGGGCTCTAAAAGAGTCTGGAGTCAGTGGCGGGTCGTGCGGGCTAAATTAGATGCATGTATGCAGAGGGACTTGGATAATATGCGTCAGAAATTGTGTCAAACCTTTTATGAACGGGGGAATAAGGTCGGTCGCTATCTTGCCCTACGACTTCGTCAGCAGCATACCTCGAGGGTGGTACGTGAAATGCGGGTGGTTTCTCGGGAGATTGGTGAGGTATTCGCCACTTTTTTGGAACAGTTGCATAAGGCTGAGCCTTTCGATTTGATCCGTGTGCAAGATTATCTGCGGGCTGTTGTATTGCCGCGGTTGAGCGATTCTGATAGAGAGCAATTAGATGCTGAGATTACTGCGGAGGAGGTGGAGACTGCGATCCGATGCTTAAAGGCTGGGAGGGCGCCGGGCAGTGATGGTTTTCCTGTGGAGTATTATAAAGCCTTTCGTGCTCAGTTAACACCGACTTTTGTGGTGCTCTTTAATGAGGTTCTAAGGGGGGGGGGGTCGCTGCCTCCTTCTCAGCTCGAGGCTCTTGTTGCCGTAATTCCTAAGTCGGGTAAGCCATTAGACGAGGCAGCTTCATACCGTCCTATTTCTCTGTTAAATACAGATGTAAAAATATTGGCTTCTGTGTTGGCTGCTCGATTGAATCGGGTTCTACCAGCTTTGGTGCATCCGGATCAGGTTGGTTTTGTGCCAGGCCGCCAAGGCAGTGGATAATATCAGGCGAATGTTGCAGGTGATTCATGTTGCACGACAGGACTCTCAGCCAATGCTTTTGGTGGGAGTTGACGCCGAGAAGGCTTTTGACCACGTCAACTGGGGCTATCTTTGGTGTGTGTTAGATAAGATGGGGTTTGGGCCCAACTTTACACGTTGGGTTCACTGCCTTTATCAAGGTCCTACCGCATGCGTCCGGGTTAATGGGGGTCAGTCGTGGAGTTTTGCGTTGGGGAGGGGAACTCGGCAGGGGTGTCCTTTGTCGCCGCTGCTGTTTGCGCTGGTGGAGCCTCTGGCGCAGAGCTTTCGGGAGCACCCGGACATTTTGGGTGTCTGGGTGGGTCCTTTGGATTATAAAATTGCACTTTTCGTGGATGACATCATATTACACAGGTACACTAAAAAAAATTTTTTTTAAACTGCCTCTAATGTTTCGATTGATTTTTACGTTTTTTGGTGCGCTGAATCCAAATCTGGTAACCAATTTGCTCCATCACGTACAGATTTTTTGCTACATTGGGTTAGCAGTTTGAGGTGAACGTTTCAGATTGAGTGTGATCGAGATAAAAGTTTCTTTGATGAATTCTTTATACTAATTGTTTAGTAGTTATTCAAATAAGAATAAAGAAAATTGTAACAAGGCAGCACATAAGAATAGAGTAATGTCAACAAAACACATTGTGATGGTAGCAAAATTGTCTGCACTTAAAACAGCCACATACATGTGCACAAACATTGAGCATATAAGAGCGAGGTTAGACACAAAGCAAAGCAAAGAAAGGTGCAAAAAATGTTGTACAGGTATGTATGTAAGAATAGAAAACGCAAACCGCACCATTGCAATACATGAAGACAAACATCCGATGTTGTGAAAATAAAATTCTAATAAATGAGATCCGACACTGTGGTAATAACTAGCAAATTTTTATTTCAAAGTTTAGTAAACACGATATTTGTCAACACAGTTTAGATTTTAAAGTCATTCTTGGGTCAATCAATCTCCTGGTGGGCCCGTTTCTTCTTCCCCCGAATGCTTCTCTTGGTGCGCTGCTTGGCGTATTTTTCATCTGGGGTTTCCCGCAGCAGCAACCAGCAGAAATCAGCCATCATAGTGGTGTTCCATCTTCCTTGGTACCTTCTCTCTCTGCGTCCTTGATGTCCTGGTGAAACCTTTCACCTTGTTCTTCACTGTACGCCCCCAAGTTTTCGGGAAAGTAGTTCACATGGGAGTGCAAGAAATGGACTTTCAGGCTCATGTTACAGCCTTGTTCTTTGAAGGCATTGAGCATCCTGGCAACAATATCCTTATAGTTCTCATCCCGCCTGTTCCCCAAGAATTTGAGAACAACATCCTTGAAGGAATCCCAGGCTTCTTTTTCCTTCTCAGACATCGTTTCAGCGAATGCTCCATCTGAAATGAGTTTCCTTATATCAGGGCCAACAAACACTCCTTCCTTTAGCTTTGCTTCAGAAAGTCGGGGGAACTTTGAGCAAAGGTACCGAAAGCACTCACCATCTTTTGGATGGGACTTGATGAATTGCTTAATGAGACCCAACTTAATGTGGAGAGGTGGTAATAGAATTTTATCACGAGGTACCAAGCTCTCATGAAGAACATTTTTCTCACCGGGTCTCAAATACTCCCGAATTGGCCAGTCTTTTTTCCCCCAGTGTAGGTCGCGGGCCCGGCTATCCCACAAGCAAAGGAAGCAGGGATATTTGGTGAAACCGGATTGCTGCCCTAATAGCATGGATAGAATTTTAAAGTCTCCACAAATCATCCACTTATGCTCATCATAACGAATCTTCTGAAGAATCAGGGCCAAATTCTCGTATTTTTCTTGGAGAATAACAGAGTGAGCAATAGGAACTGAAGCGAATGTGTTGCCATTATGAAGAAGAACACCTTTTATGCTGTCTTTTGACGAATCAATGAACAGCCGCCATTCAGCAGGATCATACTTGAGTTTAAACTTTTCCATCACTCCGTATATATCGTTGCAAAATACCAAATCTTCCTCTTTGCTGAAATACTTCAAAAATTGTGTCTCGCGGTTGCAGTACCAATAAAAAGTTGTTCCTGGTGACAATAGATTTTTCTGTTTAAGCCGAGAACCTAGCAGTTGGGCAGCATCTTTTGGGAGTCCTAAATCCCGGACTAAATCATACAATTCAGCTTGAGAGAAAAGTTCAGGTTTCGGATCTGGTTCAGTTTCAAACTCGGAAGTACTGGACTCATCGGGAAAAGCCATCTGATGAGTCTCATCATGATCAGAACCGTCCACACAAATATGATCCAAAGATTTTGGTGGTTCAGGCACAGGTACTTCGTTGCTATGAGGCATAGGCCTAATTGCTCAGGGAAGGTTGGGGTAACTTATTACGTTCTTATTTTTTAAGTTGTATCCCTTCACAATGCAAGAGCAAAAATAGCAGTCACTGCTGTGGTCTCTTTGTTCACGCCACATCATAGGTATTCCGAAACGAAATGCTTGTTTACCTTTCATCCATAAGCGTAGATCTTCCTCACATGTCTTGCACACTGTGAGGAGCCCACGGTTTGTCTTGATCGCCTAACTTCAAACCGAAATAGGCGAAATATACTTTAATAAATGCAGAAATGTTCCTCTGCCGCTTTTTCACGGTATATTCCCCACAAATAAAACAAAAACTGTCCGGAGAGTTGACGCAACCTCTGGCTCTGTGAGCCATCACAAATACACAGCACTGCAAACTACAACTGTAGTGAACCACTTCGGAATAAAGCTGGATTACGAATGAGCAAACAAAAGGTAATAATGAACTTGCAAGAAACTGAAATTTGACAGGAACGTTCATGTCGCAACCACCGTGTTTGAGCGAGCGAACGAGGCGAGGCGAACAGAAAAGAACATGCGCCAGCGCGAGTACTGGATTTAGTCCTCTGCCTCCCAATTGTCCTGTTAATGTATAAAATGAATACAAAACACTCTAAAATATCATGAGGGAGTGTTTCTAGTTAGTTAACCATTACAACCTCTATTTTGGGCCAAGAAAATAAACTGCAGTCGGCTAAAAAGAAATTATGTGAACATTCCTTATATGGGTAAGAAATCTAATTTTGCAAGAAAACGTGACGTGATGGAACATTTTGGCTATTTTTCCTGGATTCAGCACCCCAAAATCTATAGGAATCAGTTGCAAAACTGGAGGCAGTTTTTTGGTAGTGTACCTGTGTTATCATTGGTGAACCCGGTTGTCTCTCTTTCAGCTGCTATGCAGCTCTTT
The DNA here is from genome assembly GCA_033557465.1 of Ichthyophis bannanicus. NCBI lineage: Eukaryota > Metazoa > Chordata > Amphibia > Gymnophiona > Ichthyophiidae > Ichthyophis > Ichthyophis bannanicus. Next base: position 86,845,563 of record CM066033.1, read on the forward strand.
GAGGCCTTTACGCAGGTTTCTGGGTTCAAAATCAATTATACTAAATCTGAGATTCTGAATGTTGGGGTCTCGGAGACGACCTGCTTACAACTGAAGGCTACTTATCCGTTTCATTGGGCGACGGGTGCTCTCCGTTATTTAGGTGTGAATCTGACAGTTGATCGGGCGGCGTTATTTAAGGCTAATTATGGACCCTTAATCCAGCAGGTTAGGCGAGACTTGGAGTCCTGGGCCAGTTTGATGTTGTCCTGGTTTGGGCGTATAGCGGTGGTTAAGATTGTGGTTGTTCCACGGTTTCTGTACCTCTTTCAGGTACTTCCTATTCCTCTGCCTCGGGGAGCCTTGGCTGCTTGGCAAACGCTGCTTATGAAATTTATATGGCAGTTTCGTCGTCCTCGCATAGCACGTCGGATTCTCTATATGCGAACGCGCGCGGTGGGGGCATGGGGGTGCCTAATCTTCAGTGGTACTATGCAGCGGCGCAGTGCCGTGCTAGGGTGGAGTGGATGTCTACTGACAGTTCCAAACGCTGGGTACAAATGGAAATGCATCTTTCGGGAGGGGCCGGACTGGGTGATCGGTTGTGGCTTAGTTCTAAGGTGCGAGGCGGTTTGCATTCCTGTAATCCTTATGTCCTCCATACTCTTCACTGCTGGGACCAATTTGTTTGGCCTCGGGGGGCGGTCCTAACTCCTTTAGCGCCCATTGTGGATAACGCCTTATTTCCCCCTGGGATGAATGATCCGGTTTTTCGGTTGTGGGGGCATAAGGGACTTAGCCGTGCCGGTCAACTATTTGAGGAGGGCCGGTTGCGTTCTTTTAGTATGCTTCAGGAGGATTTTGATCTTCCTGACTGTCATGTTTTCCAGTATACGCAGGTGGTTCATTGGGTGCGGACTCGCGATGTGCGGTCTCAATTTGCACGCGACTTGCCTGATGTTGAACATTTTTGTGAGGGGTGCACCATCACGAAGGGTCTTATTGCAGCCTTGTATGCACATTTGCAAGCCCAGCTGCTGGGCCTCGGCAAGTATAGAGAGCAGTGGAACCAGGACTTGAGTCTTAATTATTCTGGGCAGCAATGGGAACAGGTTGAGGGTAGGCTTTGGAAACGTTTGGTGGCGATTAATACCCGCGAAACTAATTATAAAATACTGTATAGATGGTATATGACGCCTGTGCGGGTTGCTCGAGTGTATTAAGGGGCTTCGGGTTTGTGCTGGCGGGGCTGTGGACAGCAGGGCACTTTGGCGCATATCTGGTGGCTTTGTCCCCGTGTCCGAATTTTTTGGAGGGGGATTCAGTTTCGCTTAAAACAATTGGTTGGGTTGCACATTCCTTGGGATCCGGGCATTTTTCTCTTCGGTGTGAATGTTCCTGGTGCTCGAACTCCTCAGTTGGCATTGATTCGACATGGTTTGAATGCTGCTCGGTTGGCCTTGGCTGCTGTTTGGAAACAAGCTATGCCCCCATCCTTTTCTAGCTGGTTGGAACGGATGTGGGATACGTATACTATGGAACGTGGGGTGGCGGTTGGACGGATGCGGTTACCCCACTTTGAGCAAGTGTGGGAAGCTTTTGTGTTGAAGTATGGTTCATAATTCTTTGGGTGTTCTATATGTCCACCGGAGCAGTTTGCCTTGTGCTTTCCCGTGCGAGGGGGTCCTGGGGTTCCTCCTCTTCCCCATGTGGTCGGGTCCATTGGAGTATTCCCTTCGCTTATAATTGGCCTAGATGTTTTGGGAGGGGGCAGGGGGCAGGGGGAGGGGAGGGGGAAGGGGATGGGGGGGTTGGAGGGTAGGGGGGTGGGTGGAGAGTTTTTGGAGCTAGAGGATGATAGTTGGGGGCGGGGAAATTAAAAATTTTGTAGACAAAAAAAAAAAAAGGCTTTGATGGTTTCATTTTCTGTTGCTTGTTTGTTACTGTATTCTGCACATAGCTCATATGACTACTGCTTGATATATTTATGTTCTGCCTTTAAATAAAAAAAGAGACAGAGCAGCTTTTAAACTAGATAATAGGGGAAAGCCGACAGTCAACCAAGAGCGGATGGTTCGGAAGAATGTATCCTTGAAGGATACTACCAAAAGCAGAGAGGTTCCAAAAAAGAGTAAAGTAGCCCAAATGGCCTCGGGTATGGAGCAGACAGAGCTTAAAGATCCAAAATTACCCATGTCTACCAATAGCCAAATTAATACAAATAAAATACAGTTCCTAAAATGCATGTATTCAAATACTAGAAGTCTAAAAAATAAGATGGGAGAGTTAGAATACATAGCACTAAATGAGAGTGCTATATGACTAGAATATCAGAGACGTGGTGGAAAGAAGACAACCAGTGACACACTGATACCTGGGTACAAACTATATCGTAATGATACAGCTGATCAAATTGGTGGAGGGGGTGCGCTCTATGTTAGAGAGGGCATTGAGTCAGAAAGGATTAAAGTTTTGCAGGAAACAAAATTTGCTGTAGAATCTCTATGGATTGAAATTCCATGTAAAAAGGGGAAGGCGATGGCAGTGAGGGTGTACTATCGACCGCCTGGCCAGAATGAACAAATGGATGATGAAATGCTCAGAGAAATCAAGGAAGCTAATAAAAGTTACAGCCAGAGCTCTTTTACAATCTAGTATGAAGATTCCTCTCTGCACTGGATGCATGAGGAGGTGGAAAAAAGACAGGTAAATATACCTCTTGATTAAGATGAAAAAGTGAGACCACTTTAGGCATAAAGTGTGGATTTGTCCTAAGGACTACCTTATCATGATGGAACCTTGTATAAGGTGGATTAGCCACTAAGGCCTGCAGTTCACTGATGCGGCGAGCAGAAGTGACTGCAATAAGGAAAATAACCTTCCAGGAAAGAAATTTCAAGTAGGTAGTGGCTAAGGGTTCAAAAGGTGGCTTCATAAGCTGACCAAGAACCAAGTTTAAGTCCCATGCCGCCGGAGGAGGTCGAATGGGAGGTTTAGTTAAAGTTATGCCTCTCATGAATCTTGCAATAAGAGGATGAGAGGAAATAGGTTGTCCATTGAGAGGCTTAAGGGATGCTGCAATAGCACTCAAATGGACCCTTACTGAATTCGTCTTAAGGCCTGCATTGGAGAGGTGCAGGAGATATTCCAATAGAGAATTCACAGGAAGTGCCAGAGGGTCAAGACCCTTTTGAGCACACCAAATGGAAAAACCTTTCCACTTAAAAGCATAGGAACGCCTAGAGGAAGGTTTTCTGGAAGCATGGAGGATGTCCTTCACTTGCTGAGAAAGATTTAAGTCTTGAAGGTCTAGGCCTTCAGTAACCAAGCTCTGAGGTGAAGGGACTTGGGGTTTGGATGCCACAAAGTCCCTTCCTCCTGGGACAGGAGGTCTGGAGCAGCTCCCAAGTCCAGGGAGGGGGCTTGGGAAAGATGCAGAAGTAGAGGGTACCACACTTGGCATGGCCAGCGTGGAGCTATGAGGATCATAGATCCTTGATCCCTCTGGAGTTTTGAACAGAGTCTTGGGAATCAAAGGAATGGGTGGAAAGGCATACAGGAAGCCCTGACCCCAATGAAGGAGGAAGGCATCCTTGGCCTGAACTCCCTGACACGGAATTCTGGAACAGAACCGGGGAAGTTTGGCATTCCACGGACTTGCAAAGAGGTCTATGTCCGGGGTTCCCCATTCTTGGAAGATTCTGAGTACCTGATCCATGTGCAGGGACCATTCGTGTGGAAGCAGAACTCGACTGAGTCTGTCTGCCCAAGAGTTTTGGATTCCTGGGAGGTATACTGCCAGGAGATGGATTTGATGCTCTCTGGCGAAGGCCCATAATCTTAGAGCTTCGTTGCAAAGCGACAGAGAGCCAGTTCCTCCTTGCTTGTTTATGTAAAACATGGCTACTTGATTGTCCGTATGAATGAGGAATGTCTTGTAGCTGAGGAAGGTATGAAAGACCTTGAGAGCTAGGAACACTGCTCGAAGTTCCAAGTGGTTGATATGAAGAGAGGTCTCCTGTGGGGACCAAGTGCCTTGGGTGGAGAGGTCTTGTAGATGAGCTCCCCAACCTGTTTGGGAGGCATCTGTTGTGAGGGTTGCTTGGGGCAACAAAGGTTGGAAGGGGGACCCCAGCAACAGATTTTGAGTGGACATCCACCATTGGAGAGACCAAAAGAGACGTTTGGAGGTTGCTATTTGGTCTGAGAGAGTTCCTGAAGCTTGAGTCCACTGGGTGGACAAAGTCCATTGAGCTGCTCTCATGTGTAGGCGAGCATAGGGTACAACATGTACTGTGGAAGCCATGTGGCCTAGCAGTTGTAGTATCTCCGTGGCAGTTAAGTGGCTCTTTGACTGAATCTGGGAGGCTAACTGCACTAGACGTTGGCAACGGGCCAGAGGAAGGTAGGCCCTTGCAGAGGTGGTGTCCAACCAGGCCCCTATGAATTCCAGGGACTGAGTAGGGGTGAGCTGGGACTTTGGGAGGTTTACCACAAGTCCCAGGTATTGCAGAATGCGCCTGGTGCGGTTCAGGGAGATCTGAGCCTCTGACTGGGTTGGAGCTCAGATGAGCCAGTCGTCCAGGTATGGGAAGACAAATATTCCCAGAGTGCGTAGAAATGCAGCAACTATTGCCATGCATTTGGTGAACACTCTCGGAGCAGAGGCCAGACCAAAAGGAAGCACTCTATATTGGCAATGTTTTCCCTGGAACAGAAAACGTAGGAATCTTCTGTGAGATGGATGGATGAGAACATGAGTGTACGCATCCTTGAGATCTAGAGAACAAAGCCAATCCTGACTCTGCAGGTTGTCAGACGGCTGCCTGGGTGAGAATGTTCACAGTCTTGGCAAGTGCATATATCAATATGATTTGCAAGGGATTGTGGGAAATGCAGTCCATTCACACCAGACACAGCTGCTCACAATAATTAGTTGTGCTTGAGTGTAAAGCCAATAAGATATTTATTTATGGGGTTATTTCTCCCAACACAGATATGCTTGGTAGCACATAAAACAGGATACTTGCTTTCAGTGTTAAACTTAGAAAAACAGATGACCTTGTCAGGCAATCAAAGCAAAAGAATAAAGACCTGGTTGGTAACAAACTGGTCTTTTCTGTAGGCTTTAGCTAATATTTTCTTAGCAGTGTTTCAAACAACAAGAGAAACCCACAAAGAAGGGAAAAACTGTTCTTTTCAGGTTAACTTCTTATATCTTCACACATAGACTCAGAAGTGATTCCCTCAGAGCTCACAAGCAATTAGGTAAGGCTCAATTGCTAGCAGTTATCCAGCTGAAACCCCTTAGCTGGCTTGCTTTCTACTGCATGGCCCAAAATCCTACTCAGGAGCTTTTCTGAGTAGATTAAAGAACAAGTTTGTATTTCTTTGTGATGGTTGCTGTACTTTGCAACAGTAAATTACCAAAGGAGTTTAGACAGAGAGCAATCCATATATTCACAGCCTGTATCTAAGACCGCTCCCCCTTCTTCAACAATCATGGGTTCAATATCATGGATTGGCACAGAGGAATTTCTCAATGAAGCACTTTCAGGAGAATACTTGTTTCCCTGCTGTCTTTCAAGGTTATAGCTAGGGCATAGATCAGTGTTCATACCTGAGCTTCCATTGCTGTTAGAGTTCCTCTCTAAATAGCCTGGCCAGTATGTAGTCCAGTTCTTATGTCCAGCCTTCCAATCCAGATCCCTGGACACTGGATCTCTCTTCACATACCTTCTGGCATGGGTCTTAGGGTCCCTTCCACGTGCAGCCGTCTCCCTCACAGGTACCGTCTGGAGATTCCTAGCCCTGCAGCACCATTCCTCTGGCTTTCCCCAGTCCAATGGGGTATGCTGGCCTTTTGAATGTCTCCCAGTATACGTACTGCTCTGGACTCCTTTAGACCTCCCAAATGCTTTCCTCTTCTTTCTTCCAAAAGGTTTCTTGCCCTCTCTGTCCGTCCGGTTTGGCTTCTGCTTCTGATGATCTTCCAGATGATGAAGATGTCCAAGATGAGGATCTCCAAGCTGATCCTGAGGATGAGGATCAAGATGAGGATAATTCTCTGTAGAATAAACTCTACCTTTATTCTGCTTAGATGAGTGCTCCACCTTAGCACAGCGCAGCTGTGCTGAATCAGGCCCTGCCCTTTGAGATGAGTGCTTGGGGATTACCTCATAGCCCTCTTGATTGAACACACGTTTCCCCACTTCAGCTCCTCTAATGGCTGTTGGAAACCTGGTGCATTCTGGGACTGGTAGTCTTTTATGGAAATATTCTGTTTTCTCATTTCTACCAGAACTGACAGGTTGCTTGTTCAGAGTCACTTCACCTTTTCTATAGCTCCTTCCTGAGCTATGATAAGCTTCCTTATCACAAGGTATGGAAGGAGAGTGCCTAGAGAAAGCATCTTGAACTTCTCCTTGTATAGGAATTTGTTCAATTCTCTGAGATCTAAGATGGGTCTGTATCCCCCTGTTTTCTTTGGAATGAGAAAATAGGGGGAGTAGAACCCTGACCCCTGTTGAAGAAGAGGAACTTCTTCTATGGCCCCCTGGGCAAGAAGGGTAGTCACCTCCTGATCTAGAAGTTCGAGGAGAGATGTGGGAGAATTGAAGTTTCTCACCATAGTGTAGGGAGGAAGGTCTGAGAAATGAAGTTTGTAGCCCTCACTTATGATGGAGGGGGTCCACTGCTCTGATGTTATTTGCTCCCATCTGGGAGCAAAATGAGCTAACCTTCCTGGAATGGTGAGAGGTTCTGGCTGTTGTAGAGCCAGAAAGGTTAAGTTCTCTAGCATCAAGTCAAAAACCCTGAGGAGGTTGGGACTGCTGGGTTGCAGCAGTCCCTGCAGGTTTAGGCCTGGCCTGTTTAGGTTGCTGACACTTAGCAGCAAAGCGACCTGTAGAAGATTGTTGGCCAGAAGTGGAAGGAAATCTGCTCCTTTTGTAAAAAGGCTTTTTGAAAGGTTTTTTCTTAGCTGGAATGGAGGTTGACTTTGAAAGTCTATCCAGGGCAAAATTCTCTGCATCCATTTGAGTGGCTTTTATTTGCCACTCTTTGCCAAAGAGATTTTCACCTGTACAAGGCAGATTTCCTAAGCCATCTTGAACCCAGGGCTCTAGATCAGAAGCCTGGAGCCAAGCAATTCTGCGAGCAGCTATGGCAATGCCTGAGGCTCTGCTGGCACCTTCAAAGGAGTCAAAGGCTGCCCTTTTGGAAAACTTTGAAATGTCTTGAGTATGCTTAAGCCAAAGGAGGAACTCATCCCTTTTATCCTCTGGAAGAAAAGGGAGAAAGTTGTGCAGCTTTTGTGCAACTTCCTTTAGAAACATACCCATGTAAAGGCTATATGAGTTGATTCTGGCAATAAGCATGATGGCTTAGAAAATTTTCTTACCAAAAGCATCCAAGGTCCTGCATTCTCTTCCTGGAGGAGCAGAAGAGTGTCTTTTTGTACTCTTTATCCTTTTCATGGCTGACTGCACCACAATGGAATGGTGAGGAAGCTGAGTTTTCTGAAATCCAGGACAAGGAGGGACACGGTACATAGTGTCCAATCTGCGAGAATGAGGAGAAAGGGTGAGAGGAGTCTCCCATAAGTCAATCATATGTTCATGAAGGATTTCATGAACAGGCAAGGTGACTGCCTCTCTAGGAGCCTTAGAGTATCCTAAAATATCTAATTTTTTTGCTCTAGGCTCTGTTTCAGAGGTTACTGAAATAGAGAGTCCTTTAGCCACTTCTATTATGAAGTCTTGAAAGGACAAATCCTCTGGAGGAGACATTCTCCTTTTTGGAGAAGTAGGCTCCTCAGGAAGGGTAATGGATACTTCAGGAGACTCATCTGATGAAACAGAATCATCAGAGGAATCGAAGTATCGTCTGTCAGCTTCTAACGATCGATACGCGTATCAATCGGTACCGACATCGGGCGTCCCCGGTACCGGATCGGTACCGAGAAATAGCCCTGGACAAGGAACCGGAGTCAGTATCCTGGCCAATGTCGATGCAATCGGTACCGGTATCGGTGCTGGTACCGGTACCGACAACGGGGCTCGTTGCGGTACCATCGGCGTCGCAGCTTTAATAAAGGCCGTTATAGCCTGCTGCATGGATTGAACAGTGTGATCCATGGACGCCACGACTGCCTGGATGTCGGTACCGGGAGAAAGTGCCGGGACCCCAGAGCAATCTAACTGGTGATCGGTCGAGGCCGTGCCATCGATGTCAACCTGTAACCCCATAGGAGGAGCTTTGGAAGCCGGAGCTTCCTGCCGGGGTTGTTTGGCTGGGGCAGGATCCTCGAGGGCAAGCCCGGAGGCATCTCCATGCTTAGAGGGAGATTTGCCCTTCAATGACCTGCTAGGTTTATGTTTGGTTACCTGAGATCCATCATGAGAAGAAGACCTGGAAGATGTCGATGGCACCGCCGGTGCATCAGCGGGAAACAGCACATGGAGCTTGGCTGCTTGGTTCTGTAACCCCCGTTTAGACATTAGAGAGCAGGAATGACAATCCGGAATGGAGTGTTCAGGACCCAAACATTTAAGACACCATTCATGGGTATCTGTAATAGAAATAGTACCGCTACACTTAGTGAATCTTTTGAACCCGGAGGCTGGTTTTTCCATGAGGGAAAATTTTCTTGTGGGCCCTGAGACCTAAGAAGAAAATACACCAAGTGAGGAAAAATATTGATTTTCTTATTTTTTTTTAAGAAAGAAAAGAAAAGACCGGCGGTACCGGTCCGGAGTCAGGGAAGGCAGACACACGACCAAAGAAATAAATTAAAACAAAGAACTTCTTCAGCGGTGACAGGAACACGACCTGCTGGCTCCGCGGAAAAGAAGAACTGAGGAGAGTTGGTTAGGAAAGGCGGGAAGGCAGCGCGCAGGCGCGGTGGGATGCTCCCAAAAGCTTTCCTTTTGGGAAGCTGGGGAGCGTTCCCGCGCAGGCTCCATCGGTACCGACGTACCCATATGTGAGGACTCATTCCTGCTTGTTCCTGGAGATATATATATATATATATATATATACACATATATATATGTATGTATACATACCTATGTCCGTACATAGGGTATGTGGAGAAAGATTTATCTAACAAGAAGGGAGGTACCTGCTTGAGTAGATATTCAGAGAATCCTTACTTCTTGGTTAAGGGTAGGAAGCACAGGGAGTTCTCTCATTGGCAAGAGAAGTCTAGAGTCCTCTAAGAACTCTTGCCCTTGAAAAACCAGGAATGTTTTCAATCTGCAGACAGTGAGGCTGAATCCTTCCATAACTCCAGCAGGTAGCTGGAGAAAAAGATGCCATAAAAATACCATATTTACCCTCGATGAGGGTAAAAAGGTGTATGGTGCATTGCTGTGCTCAACATGGAACACGCCTTGAAGAATTGAGGATGGAAGGAAAAATCCCAGACAGGGATTGTCTAAACTGAAAGAAAGAAACCATCTCTGGTGAAGGGGTCCCCTGGAGATGTGCAGCAAACCAGGGAATTGGATAATTCTTTAGGTCTTCTCTTAATTAAAGGCCTGTGACCTTTATTTAAGAAGCCTTTAATGGAAATGGTAAGGGCAAGGAGAATCCAGCAAGCCTGACTGGGTAAAACCCTTCCTAACCATCTGACATTATGTGCTCTCTAATAAGGCCCCATAGTGTAGAGCTGCTCCGTAGAGATGCAGAGAGCATGTTGCAGGTTAATTAGAAGAAAACCTGATGTTCAAGAGCCCGCAGGCAGCATGAACTACTCCACCAAACCCAAGAATTGGGGAGGCTAAGGAGAGAAGGTAAGGCCTGCAACAATAGCCAGAAAAGGTTGTTAAACCATCTGGGACTTAGTGGCAAGGCCAGAAACCATTAAAATGAGAACAAGCCCTGGTTGCTTGGACAGCAAGTCAGTGGTCTAAGCAGTAAGAGCCCCTGCAGTTCTAACTATTGATAGGGCAGCAGAAAGGTCCCAAGGTTGGGAAAGAAATACAGACAGAAGTAGGAGAGGTAAGACTCCGCTACTGTCTGAGAAGCTGCCAGGAAAAATCAAGAATGCAAGGGGGAGACAACTCTGAAAGAAACTGTTAGGGGCTTAAGGAAAAACCCTCAGTAAAGTGGTATCACTCTTACAGACCAAATGTCCTGGAAAGAGTGGCAGAGCTGAAAATAAGACTTATTGAGGATGAAATCCTTAGTAAGTAGTAAGAGAGATGCTGATACATTAGAAAAGTCAAAGATAAGGGATGGTGACCTTATTGACATATGTTACTCCTCTGTGTAGTAGTGGACGAGGAGTAACTGTAGTACCTGTAAAGCATAATCATCTCAAGAAGCCCATTGAGCTAATAGGATGTGTCCTTGAGAGGGACATATGTAAATTTTAGGATGGAACCGATGTAGATGCTTATAGAGGTAAAAAGCAAACTACAGGATGTAAACCTCAATAAGAAAAAAGGATTCAGGGAAGAGTTTATCAGCATCCCTACGGCTGCTGGGTCTGCTGAACCCGTTGAGGTTGTGGCTTCCTGAGTCCCTTGATTCCCCTGCCTAGAAACATCTGTATGATGGGTAGAAGATGGATAAAACCTTCTCTCATTAGGGGAACAAAGCTTAGTAGTAGACCTTCTACAAGCTGGGATAGAGGAAGGCGTAGACAAACCTCTGAAAGCAATAGTGTCAGTAGTAAACTGAGCAGCCTGGAGTAAAGACTCCTTATTAAAGAGATTTTCTCCAGTGCAAGGAGCATTTCCCAGTGTATCTTGTACAGATTTGTCTAAGTCTGAAGCTTGGAGCCAGGCTCTACGTCGTGCTCCTATGGCTATAGCAGAGGTTCTGCTAACAGACTCAAAAGAGTCTAGGGAAGCACGAGTAAGGAACTTAGAAATATTTTGAGCATGACTGACTAGCATAGAAAAATCTGCTCTTTTAGGCTCTTGGAGGAAAGGGGTCAAAAGTAATAAATCTTGTGTGACCTCCTCAAGAGATAATCCCATATAAAAAATATATGAAAGGATTCTGCTGAAAGCATGGATGCCTGGAAAGTTTGACGTCCAAAGGCATCTAAAGTCTTAGCCTCACGACCTGGCGGATAAGAAGAGTGCTTTTTAGTACTCTTAACACACCTCATTGCTGATTCTACCACCAGAGAATGATGAGGGAGATGAGGCTTTTGAAAACCTGGAGAAGGGGGCACCTGGTATAGAAGATCAGTTGCCCTAGAAGGTGGGGATACCATTAAAGGAGTTTCCCACGTTTTAAATAGGAGATCCTGCAAGGTCTGATGCAAAGGAAACAATGACTTCCTTTGTATTGCAGGGGATCTGTATAGGTTGTGGATCCCCTGGTGCAGGGACTTGACCAGGTATAGAAATGGCAAGTAACTTTGCCATATCAAGCAGAAAAGCTTGAAAAAAAATCTCCCTGGAGGGGAATCCTCGAGGAAGAGGAGGAAGAACTAGATCTGTTGAAGAACTAGCTCTAGCAGCCACCTGTTCACTCAGATTCTGTGGAGTAGTAGATCTGGAGGGGTGGAGCATCGAATTATCTTTGAAAGATAGTTGTGGGTACCGATGAAATCCGGTACCACAACTCTTCGGTAGCAAGTCGTCCATGCTAGGGATGAATTCCAAACTCGGTATGGAAGGAAGCGAGCCGGCTAGCATGGGAGGTACCGACACCGATGTCGATGTCGATACTGGTACCGTCGGTGACACGATCAGTCTGTAATGGCACTATCGGTACCGTGGTAACCGAATGTGGCAGACCTTGATCATCGGTGGAATGTCTACGGTACCGTCTGAAGTCGGTACCTAGACGGGTCGGTACCCAGTCATCCAGACTCAAGATCGATTCTAGACTCGGTACCGAAAGAAGCGAGTCTATCGATGCATATCGGGACGGTACCGACGTGGAAACCAGCATCGGTACCGGGACCGATGTGGGAAGATCAGTCGGTAGTGGCTCTAGCGGCACCGAAGATACCGAGAGCGCTCGACTGCGATCATCGGTGTGGAATGTTTCATCCAGCACCATTGCCGATGCCGGGGTACCGGCACATCTCAAAGCGGATACCACCACCGGGCATGGCTCAGGCATGTTCACCAAGGTAAAAACCTCGGGAACAACCTGAAACCCCGTTAGTGCTTTGGAGACTGAAGCCTCCCGCCGGGGTTTTAAAGCCAAAATGTCCTCGGGGCCAAGCCGAAAGGCATCTCTATGAAGGACATGAGATCTACCACCCGAGGACTGGCTAGTCTTTACAGACTTTTGTTTGGTCACCTGATCCTGCGAAAAAGAAGATGGAGCTGGTACCCTCAGGAGTGAGGGGAACGGCGTATCGAGTTGAGCTCGATGCCGAAAACGTCTTGCAGAAATAGAAGTGCAGGAGGGACAGTCCAGCAGATTGTGTTCAGGTCCCAAACATGAAAAGCACCAATTATGGGTGTCTAAAAGTAATTTGGTAGTGCCACAGTTAAAACACTTTCTAGTGGCTAGAATTTCCATGAGGGAAATGTAGAGGCCTAGCAGGCCAAAGCCTGTCAGGCACCAAATAGGAACAAATTTCCTACAGAAGGAAATATCTGTAAAAGAAAAGAAGAAAACACCGGTGGTACCGATGCGTCGTGGGAAGGTAGACGCGACCACAAGAAAAAACAAAAAATAAAGGAAGAATTTTCTGAGGTGACAGGAGGACGTCCTGCCAGCTCCGCGGAAAAACGAAAACTGAGGAGAGGCAGTTGGGAAAGGCGGGAAGGCAGCACGCAGGCGTGTTGGGATGCTCCCAAAAGCGTTCTGATTGGTCGCTGGGGAGCATTCCCGCGCAGACTCCGTCGGTACCGACGTACCCATATGTGAAGACTCATTCCTGCTTGTTCCTGGAGACCATGTTAAAACCCTCTGCCCAGTGTGCAGCAGCGGTCAAGAGAGCAAATAGAATGCTAGGTATCATAAGGAAAGGAATGGAAAATAAAACAAAAGATATTATAATGCCTCTATATCGTTCCATGGTGAGACCGCACCTTGAATATTGTGTGCAATTCTGGTCGCCGCATCTTAAAAAGGATATAGCGTTATTAGAAAAGGTTCAGAGAAGAGCCACCAAAATGGTAAAGGGGATGGAAGGATACTACTATGAAGAAAGGCTAAAAAGGTTAGGGCTCTTTAACCTGGAAAAGAGACGGCTGAGGGGAGATATGATAGAAGTCTATAAATTAATGAACGGAGTGGAACGGGTAAACGTAGATCGATTGTTTACATTATCAGAATATAGAAAGACTAGGGGACATGCAATGAAGCTACAAGGTAAACTATTTAAGACTAATTAAAGAAAATATTTTTTCACTCAACGTGTAATCAAACTCTGGAATTTGTTACCGGAGGATGTAGTAAAGGCTGTTAGTGTAGCTGGGTTTAAAAAAGGTCTGGAGGAAAGGTCCATAAACCATTATTAAGAAGGGACCCAGGATATCAATGCGTGACCCAGTACAGGCATTGCGGAACCTGTGTCTTTTGGGGAAACTGCTAGATTGGCCACTGTTAGAAACAGGATACTGGGCTTGATGGACCTTGGTCTGACCCAGTATGGCATATCTTATGTTCTTATGTATTGCTGTGAATTAATAAACGGAGTTTCAAAAAAAAAAAAAAATCCGCATGATCGTGATTTTATTAGATAATGTTTAAGATTATTTTAGAGATCCTAGATTTGACATTTAGAGGAAGAAAAAGCTCAAAAACAATTAATCATTCCTTGTCCCCGAAGGGCTCACAATCTGTTTTGTACTTGAGGCAATGGAGGGTTAAAGTGGCTTGGCCCAAGGCCATAAGGAGCACCTGTGGGACTAGATACCCCAGTCCCTCTGGCCAGATGTTGCTGTCCTCTAGTAGGATTTGAACCCCCAGCCCGAGGCAACTTGCCTGAACCACTAGGCCATTTCTCTCTCTTTTATCAGTCACAAATAATGAATGATACAACTTCATTCTAACAAGTGAATTAAGCAACTAAATCGAGGTGATAATTGTGTGTTATAATGTTTCCTTTTATGTTAATATTTATTTATTTAACGGGGGGGGGGGGTTATACCACTTTATCCTTTAGTCAAACTGGTTTACATTATGACTCAAGAACAATTTACATAAAACAATGAGGGGTCTGATCTGGTTACAGGAGAACATTAGAAAATAGCAACATATACATGGTAACTTAGGAACGGAAGGGAGTGGAGGAGGTTTAGCTTAGGTGCTAACACTGCTTGTGGCGGAAGCGAGCAGTAGAAGGGACGTGGCGGAAGCGGGCAGTAGAAGATAGTTGGGTGAAGTGGGCAGGTTGAATTGCACTATGTGACAATTAGTAGATTAACTAAGAATCCTGTTATAATAACAAACTTTCATGGGTGTGATGTGTAAGACGCCTGCAGAACTAATGTTATTAATTGGAAGTGTGAAGCAAATGTCTTGTCACTAGTGGAATACCACAAGCACCAAGACTGATTAAATAAGTATCTCTGAGGTAAAGCATAGTTACTCACCTGTAACAGGTGATCTCTAGGAACAGCAGGAATTTAGTCTTCAAATATGGGTATCATCGGTACCGACGGAGCCTGCGCGGGAACGCTCCCCAGCGTCTAATTAGAAGGCTTTTGGGAGCATCCCACAGCGCCTGTGTGCTGCCTTCCTGCTTTTCCCAACTGCCTCTCTCCAGTTGAGTTTTAAAGTTGAGAAAGAGAGGGAACGAAAGAAAAGAGAGTTACAATTCCTAGGTGAGGTGGGTGTGTTGTGAAGACTAAATTACTGCTGTTCCCGGAGATCACCTGTTACAGGTGAGTAACTATGCTATCTCCAGGAACAAGCAGGAATGTAGTCTTCACATATGGGGACTCCCTAGCTGCAGATGCCAGGGAGAAACCCCAGAAGTTATGTACCCTTGTGAAGGTGCTCCACTTCCCCCCATGGATCTCTGGCATCCTACCGGGAAAGGTGGGTAGGAGTTAACTAAGTATGGAACAGGTGCTGTAGAACAGCCTGACCAAACAAGGCATCCCGGCGGGAGTCCTTGTCCAAGCAGTAATGGGCTGTGAAGGTATGAACCGAGGCCCAAGTAGCTGCTCGACAGATGTCAATAGACACAAAGTGTAGATGAGCCAATGAGGCTGCCATGGCTCTCACATTGTGAGCTTAGACAGTCTTCCAGAGAAAGGTTCTTACTCTGATAGGCAAAATAAATACACTGTGCAATCCAGTTGGACAATGTTCTCTTGGAGACTGGAAGTCCCAAATGAGAAGGATCGAAAGCAGCAGAGTTGGGAGGACTTTCTATGTTGCTGTGCCCTCTGTAAGTAAAGAGTAGTTACTCACCTGTAACAGGTGTTCTCCAGGAGCAGCAGGAATCAGTCCTCACATATGGGTGACATCGACGTCGATGGAGCCCCCATGCGGAGAATTTCCCCAGCTTTCTAAGAAAGCCTTTGGGATACACCCATGCATGTGCGGTCCCCTTCCCGCCCAAAGGTGCCATCTTGCTCAGTCAGATGACATAGCTAAAAGACAGCACAAAAAACAAAATGAACTATGTACAACTGCAACTCCCAGGGAAGGAGGGAGGTTGTGAGGACTGATTCCTGCTGCTCCTGGAGAACACCTGTTACAGGTGAGTAACTACTCTTTCTCCAGGACCAAGCAGGAAGTCAGTCCTCACATATGGGTGACTCCCTAGCTCTGGGCTACCAGGAACCCAGGCTGAAAAATAGAGCTCCCTCTGTGAAGCCTCAGCATCAGGGAAAGAATTTTACTGAGAAGAGATCCCACCGGTAGCCCAACAAGAGGGCTGGAGGGCAGGAGTTGCCTAAACCTCAAAGAGATTCCGGAGTACTGCCTGACCAAAAGCACTGTCCCTACGGGACTCCCTCTCCAGGCAGTAATGGGCTGCAAAAGTCTGGCTTGAGGACCAAGTTGCAGCCCTACAAATGTCTGCCAACGGTACAGAGCGGAGATGAGCTACTGATGCAGCCATTGCCCGGACACGGTGAGCTGTGACTCGACCCTGCAAGGGAAGGTCGCTGCCCTGTAAGCCCAGGTGATACAGTCCGCCACCCAAAAGGACAAGGTACGCTTGGAGACAGGCAACCCCAAGTTGTTTGGGTCAAAGGAGATGAAGAGCTGAGTAGCCCTTCTATGACCCTTAGTACGCTCAAGGTAGAAAGACAAGGCCCTTCTACAGTCCAGGGTATGCAGGACTTCCTCAGCCCGGCTGGCATGGAGCCTGGGGAAGAATGTTGGAAGAACCACCTCCTGATTGAGGTGGAAAGAGGAGACTACCTTCGGGAGGAACTTAGGATGAGTCCTAAGGACTACCCTGTTCCTATAGAAACAAGTGTATGGCCTGTCACAGACCAGGGCTTGAAGTTCACTCACTCGTCTGGCCGAGGTCAGCGCCACTAGGAAAAGAGCCTTTCAAGAAAGGAAGCGGAGAGGACACGTGGCCATTGGCTCAAAGGGAGGGCGAGTAAGCTGTTGCAAGACCACATTCAACTCCCACTCAGGGGCTGGTGGACGGAGAGGAGGCTTTAGCAAGAGCAAGCCTCTGAGGAACCTGGACACCAAGGGGTGAACTGATAAAGAGTGCCCTTCCACCTGTGAGTGGTGGGCTGCCAGAGCAGAAGGGTGCATCCGAACAGAATTGGACTTAAGACCCTGATTAGACAAGTATAGCAGGTACTGAAGCACCACTGACACAGGACAGGAGAAAGGGTTCTCCTGGTGTTTATCACACCACAAGGAGAACCGCTTCCACTTCAGGGCATAGGTCTTTCTGGTGGATTGCTTCCTAGAGGCCAAGACCACCTCTTCAACGTCCTGAGGCAGGCCCCAGGGAGCCAGCACTACCCTTGCAGCCTCCAGGCCATCAAATTGAGAGTTTTGAGATTGGGGTGCAGAAGGGTACCCTGATCCTGAGAAAGAAGATCGGGTTGCAACCCCAGAGGGAGTGGGTTGTCCACCACCAGCTGTAACAGAAGCGGGAACCAGGGCTGTCTCGGCCATCTGGAGGCTACCAATATGACCAAGGCCCTGTCCCTTAGAATCTTGAACAAGGTTCGGGCCACCAGGGGCGTGGGAGGAAACGCATACAGGAGGCCCTTGGACCATGAGATCAGGAAGGCATCCGCTGCGAATCTCATGGGATGCAGTTGCCTGGAGCAGAACTGAGGCAGCTGCCAGTTCAGGGGACTGGCAAAGAGGTCTATGGATGGAAGTCCCCACTTCAGGAAAATGTTCTCAACCACCAAAGGGTGCAGTCGCCATTCGTGAGGCTGTAGAACCCTGCTCAATCCAACTGCCAGGAAACTTTCCTGGCCAGGAAGATAGACTGCCCTGAGTAGCATATTGTGTTGAAGTGCAAAAGAGCATAGGGCTTGCGCCTCCTGACACAGGAGCCTGGACACCGTGCCCCTTGTTTGTTCACATAGAACATCGCCACCTGGTTGTCTGTCTGCACCAAGACAGAATGGTGGGCTAGGGTGTGAGAGAAGGCCTTGAGGGCTAAGCGTATCGCCCTGAGTTCCAGGAGATTGATTTGTTGTGTGGCCTCCCAAGGAGACCACAGACCCTGTGTGCACTTGTCCAGACAATGTGCACCCCAGCCCTGCAAGGAGGCATCGGTTGTGAGTACCACAGTGGAAAAAGGTACCTGAAAAGGAATTCCCTGTAGAATTTATTTATTTATTATTTATTTTATTTAACATTTCTTCTATACCGCGCTATTATAATCAGTGCGGTGTACATCGAACAAAACATACTACAATGCATACAGGCAACATTGAGTTTACAGTGAAACAGGATATTAAACATGGAGAAAAACCGGGGAAACTATATACAAGCTAACTTTATACTATGTACATTTCTCTAACTCATCTAGCTGATACATGTGCGTTCGTGGAAGGATAGTACACGTGTGATGGTTAGCGGTGGGACTTATGAGTAGGCTAACCATTATCTGTTTGAGTTAGGGTGTTAGGGCGGCTGGGAGGTAGTTTGTCAATTGAGTGTTCACCTCGGATTGTCTCCGGGTAGAATTTTGTAAATAGGTGGTGTTTCAAGGCTTTTCTGAATGGGGCTAGGTTTTTGATGCCTCGGATTTCATGGGGAAGGGCATTCCAGTTTAAAGGAGCAAATATGGAGAAGGCCCTGTTGGAGGTTGTCTTTGTGCATTTTGTCGTCATCTTGGGGACTACTAAGGTGTTCGTTGTTTGAGGCCTCCAGTTTCTATTTTCAGGGGGTACTGTGGATTAGCTTGCTGATTGGCGTGGAGGGGTAGTTATTTAGGGCTTTGAATGTAAGGACAATTGACTTGTATTGGAGTCTGGCATGTAATGGTAGCCAATGCAGTTCTTTCATGATTGGCGTTATGTGGTCAGATCTTGACGATCCAGAAAGGACTCTTGCAGCTGCGTTCATAGCTAGGCGGAGCGGATTTAAGGTTGATTGTGAGAGTCCGTGGAGGATGATGTTGGCAAAGTCCAGATGTGGGAGGACTAATGCCTGGAAGGTTGTCCGGTAGTCGGTAAATCCAGTAGGGGGCGAAGATGACGCAGCGTTCTGATCTTATGATATATTGCCTTCGTGACGTTTTTTACATGAGTTGTCATATCAAGGTGCTGATCGAGCGTAATGCCTAGATAACGTATGGTGGATTTGGATTTCAACTCTGCATTGTTGGCATGTAGTGCTGGAGGAGGTATGAACTTCCGGTTCCTCGTGACAAATAGAACATCAGTTTTGTCATGGTTGATCCGTAGGTTTTGTGTCAACAGCCAGTCAGCTACAGCTTCAAAGCATCTTATTATTGGGGCGAGTACTGGTGTGTCAATTGTGAACGGCATGTAAACTGCTCCTTGTAACTGATACCTACGCAGTAATGTTTTCTGATACCTACGCAGTAATGTTTTCCTTGTAAATAGATTGTAGATAGTTACCCATGTTATCCAAGTTCCTTCCCTTATCTGTAAACTCATGCATGTTGACTGTACTGAGATTTTTTGTTCTATGTGAACCGCGCTGATGCTGAATAGTGCGGTATATAAGAGAATTTAAATAAATAAATAAATGTCATCTACATAAGCAAGGCATTGTACGTTGAAGGATCAGATCAAGTCACATATCGGCTGCATGTAGATATTAAACATCAGTGCCGATAAGGACGAACCTTGAGGCACCCCCTGGGTCTGCAGAAATGGTTCTGAGGATGTGTGGCCTGCCTTGACTTGTTGCCACCTCTTGGAGAGGTAGGATTTGCACCATTCTAGTGCCGTGCTTTGAATCCCCTTTTCTTTTAGGCGTTGTAAGTACTTGGTTCACAGAATCAAAGGCGGCAGAGATGTCCAGAAAGATGAGTACGAATCCTTGTTGGGAGTTATTTATTCCTGTGACCAAGTCGTTAAAGAGGGTTGTAAGGATGGTGTCAACTCCGTGTGCTTCCCTGAAGCCGTGTTGGGAAGGATCTAGCGGTGCCTCAGTATCGATATGATGTTGGATTTGTTGTTGGGCAGCTTTTTCGATGATCTTGGCAAGCAGGGGGATGCCCGAGATTGGTCTAAATGATTCCACCTTGGATGGATCTAGTCTGCTGTTTTTTAATAGTGGCTTGATTGAGGTGTGTTTTAGGCTCTGCGGGAACGAACCAGTTAAAAAGGACTGGTTCAGAATTTTGCTCAGGATTTGGCTTAGGTCGTGTTGAAGTTCCCTGATCCAGCTTGCTGGGCAGGGGTCGTTGGGTGCAGTGCTGGGGTTGATCAAGGTTATGATGTCCTCAACCTCTTTATTAGATACCTTGGTGAAGTTGCATAATGGTGTTGCCTGGAATGCTTCAGTCGATACAAAGAGGTCGCTGACCCCTATGTTTGTGTTGGTCTTAATCATTTTTGCTTGTAAATAGTTTGCATAGTCCTGTGGTTGAGGCATTGACGGTTGAGCTGACACCGGTTCCCCTGTTATAGACTTTACAATATTGAACAGGGCATGTGGTTTATTGATGGAACGTTTTAATATATCTGTGTGATAAAGTTTCATTCTCTGCATTATCTTCTCACGGTGCGTAATTAAGTATGAGTTGTATGAAGCATGTGTCTCGGGGGAGTGGGTTCGGCGCCATCGCCTCTCAAGTTTGCATAGGTGGTGGAGTGATGTTCGCAGATCATTGGAGAACCATGGTGCATGTTCCTGTTGTCTTATTTTTTTTTCGGTGTATGATGGTCGTGAGGCGGCTCTAAGACTCTCGTCCCATTTGGATATGAGATCGTCTAAGTTGAGGGTTGTGTTGGTCATAAGGGGTCGTTGATTCTCTAGGACTATACTCTGGTTAAAGGTTGGGGGAGTGCAGCCACCACTGCAGGGAGTTCAGGAAAGGTTTGGACACCCTTACTTTGTCTCTTAGGCTTCCTGTAGCCTGCTTCCACTGAGTCCTGAGACACCACTGTGCGGGCCTCATATGCAAGCGGGCATTGGGGGTCACATGCACTGCTGAAGCCATGTGGCCCAAGAGCCTCAGAAAAAGTCTGGCGGATACCAGTGGGATGTCTAGAAACCGGCTAGCCAAGTCCATCAGCCTTCTCGCTGTCTTCTGGCAAGTAAGCTTTTGCGTGCAGGGAGTCCAACCATGCCCCTATGAACTCCAGGTTCTGGGAAGGGCGCAAAGTGGACTTTGCAAAGTTTACGACAAAGCCTAGTTGTTGAAGGAGAGAGACAGTACGGAGGGTGGCTTGCCTGGCCTCCTGGAGAGTCTGACCCCTGTTGAGCCAGTCGTCCAGATAGGGGAAGACAGATACCCTGGTTTCTCAAGTAGGCCGCCACCACCGCCAGGCACTTTGTGAAGACCCGTGGGGCGGAGGTTGGGCCAAAGGGCAGCACTTAGTACTGAAAATGGTTTCCTCCTACCACGAACCTTAGGTATTTTCTGTGGTCTGGATGAATGAGGATGTGAGTGAACGCATCCTTCAGATCAAAGGAGCATAGCCAATCTCCCTGCTGGAGGTAGGGCAGCAGTGTTCCAAGAGTAAGCATCTTGAACTTTTCCTTTTCCAAGAATTTGTTGAGATTTCTCAAGTCCAAAATGGGCCGGAGACCTCCAGTTCTCTTTGGCACAAGAAAGTACCAGGAGTAGAAGCCCTGCCCCAGCTGGTGGGGAGGTACAGGCTCCACCGCCCTGTCTTGAAGAAGACCTTGCAGTTTCTGGAGAAGGAGTTTCTGATGCAAAGTAGGCCTTGGAGGCTCCCCTGGGAAGTAGGAGGGGGGTACTTGATTGAAATAGAGCAAATAACCCTTCTGGACTATGCTCAGTACCCAAGCATCTCTTGTGATGGGCGGCCACTGGTGGGCAAACAGGGCCAACCGACCTCCTGTGCTGAGATGGGCCAGCAGAGGTGGAGAGGCTATGCAGTGGGAGTCAAAACCCCCCTCCCTGCGGAGTAGGAGCAGGAGCTGGAGGCTTTTTGCCTACGGGGCCCATGTCCCTGCCCCTTGGCCTGCTGACCCTGCTGGGGAGTTGGGGAGGCTTGATAATGAGGGAAAGGTTTGTAGGCAGATGCCTTCCTCGGGTAAAAGGTCTTTTTCCCCGAGCCTTCTTATGAGAAGGGGCAGAAGTTTTTCTGGACAACCTTGTCCTTGTCAGAGTCTCGGTCTCGAGCTCAGCAGCCTTTTCGGCCATGGGCTTGCCGAAGAGGTTTTCACCCCAGCATGGGACATCGACCAACTTGTCCTGTACCCATGGCTCGAGGTCCGATGACTGTAGCCATGCCTGGCGTCGAGCATCAATGCCGGCCGCCGCTACGCAGGCCGAAGCCTCGAAGCCATCGTAGGCCGCCCGGGAGATGAATTTGGAGCATTCCCGGATACCCGAGGACAAGGACTTGAACCTCTGCAAAGGTTCCCTGGAGAGGCCAGCCGAGAACCCGGCTATTTCCTTAGCCAGGTCCCGCAAGTACATGCCCATGTACAGCTGGTAGGACTGGACACAGCAAGCAAGCATCGAGCCCGATGGCATCTAGGCTTCAGGCCTCCCTACCGGGGGGCACCGCAGAGTACATCTTCTGGCTTTTCAGTCGATGCATGGCCGATTCCACAACCATAGAATGGTGCGGCAGCTGCGCCTTCTGGAACCCAGGGCTCTTTCTGACTCGATACATGGAATCGATCCGCTTGCTCAAAACTGGCGCCGAGGCCGGTGCCTCCCACATTCGGAAGAGGAGCTGTTCCAGCATCGGAGGAACCGGCACAGTAAAGGCCTCCCTCGGGGGAGAGTCGTACTTTAGGGCATCGAGCTCCGGCTCGAGGCTCCTCCTCGGGATCCGCAGGAACATTCAAAGCCTTGACCATGTCCCTGACAAACTCCGAGAACCGGGTGTCCTCCGGTAGGGACCTACTTTGGGGCTCGGAGTGCGGTGAGTCCGAAGGGACACACCGAGTCCAAAAGGTATCGGGGGACTCCTCGTCCTCTGTCTCCCATGCAGACTCATCCGAGGAAGAGCTGAGGGGCTCCGACCGTGCGGGCTCCAGCAACACCTGCCCCGACGCCGGGGCCATCGGTGTCAACGCCCTCGGTCCTGAATGGGAGGTCGAGGGAGACCGTGACCGAGTCCGAACTCGGGCCTTCATGGCTTCGAGAACCAGCTCGGTCTCCGGGGTCGACTTAGACGTCGACGTCCCGGTGGTCGGGGCAGATGCACCAGTCAGGCTGGCTATCAGCACCCGCTGCTGATCCATGAAGGCAGACAATCTGCACTCCAAGGCTGTCAGCCTGAGTCCAAGCTCAGGAGACTCAGCAGCCACCGACTTGGGCCCCGGCGGCGCCGAGCCCGACGTCGGTTCCCTGGGAGGAGAGTCCTCGAGGACAACAGGACTTACGTGTTTGATGGGCTCCAGCTCTATACAAGACACCTTAGTTGGCTTCTACAGCTCCAAAGGCCCGGGGCGGCGGTCAGGGGTCCGAGACCTGGCACCTCGAGGAACCAGGGGCATCCTCTGACGCCGCCCTCACGAGCTTTCTCTTCTTCTTATGCTCCCGACTGGGGGACCCCCTTTCAGAGGAATCCCGACGAAGCTCGGGGTGCGACTTCCGAGACAGAGGCCTCTGACGAGCTCCAGGCTCGACCGGAGGCAGAGTCAGAAAATATTCTCTCCTTCTGATGCTGCCAGCTTCTGAGTGCCTTAGTGGACATCTTTCCACACGGGACACAGACCTTGGGATCCTGGTCCAGCCCGAGGCAACGCAGGCAGCAGTCGTGTGTGTCGGTAAGAGACATGAGCTTCTTACAACGATCACACTTTTTAAAAACACAAGAGGCCATCGGGGAAAGCACAGTTACTTACCTGTAACAGGTGATCTCTGGGAAAAGCAGGAATAAGTCTTCATATATGGGTACGTCGGTACCGAAGGAGTCTGCGCAGGAACGCTCCCCAGCGTCCAATTAGAACGCTTTTGGGAGCATCCCACCACGCCTGTGTGCTGCCTTCCCGCCTTTCCCAACTGCCTCTCCTCAGTTAAGTTTGAAAGCTAAGACAAAGAGAGAGAAAGAGGGGAAAGACAGAGATAGAGAGATACAACTCCTGGAGGAGGTGGGTGGGTTGTGAAGACTTATTCCTGCTGTTCCCAGAGATCACCTGTTACAGGTAAGTAACTGTGCTATCTCCAGGAACAAGCAGGAATGCGTCTTCACATATGGGGACTCCCAAGCTGAGATGCCTGGAGGAGTCCCAGCATGTTGCGAATATGAGAAAGCCATGCTATGTGATAGGACCTCAGGCATCCAAGGGATGGAGGGTAGGAGTTGAAGTAAAAGATGTGCTGTGGAACAGCTGGACCAAAGAGGACACCTAGATAGGGGTCCTTGTGCAGGTGATATCTAGTAGTAATATTGAACTGCAATAGGCCAGAAAGGACCTCACCTGGTGGTATTGTAAAAGGTTCATGGAGGTTCAGATGGATATGCTAATATGAACCAGCAGAATATTCTGAAGGAGTACCTCAACGTAAATGGAGGTAAGTAAACTGTGCAAAGACAGTTTGAGGTCAGAACCTTTAGTGTGAGAAGAAAAAACCCTAGTGGAACTGGGGTAGTTCAATGAGGTAGGACTTTTGCGGAAAACGCAGAAGTCCTTATTAGATAAGACAAACTCTTTTGACTTTGAAGAGACATAGTTCTTATAAAAGAGGAGCTTTGAAGATTCCTAAATTCAAGAACAAAGAAGGACAGAAGTATGAGGCATAGTAGCCTCCTATTTTCTGAAGATTCAGAATGTCCTTCCTGACTGAAGTCACATAGGAAAAGGAGTATAGAGGGCTTCAGATGTACCTAGATTGAAGGTCATGGTGTAAAGACCCCCTAGATACCACAGGGAGTGGTTGTTTATGGAAAACCCAAGGCATGCTGGAACAGCATTGAAAGGGTTAGAGAGTATCTGTCAGGGCCGTAAGGAGGTGTGTGTGTGTGCACACACACACACATACATATATACATATATATATATACACATATATACAAACCTAGGCAGACAGATAGCAAAACAATATATGGATATATATTTACCTGCTATCATATATAGTAATATAGATAGATAGATAGGTAAATACAGATATATCCATTATGTATGAATATATAGATAAATGGGTACAGACATGCATATGTCTATATACACATACATACATATAGCACACTTACTTACCTGTAACAGGTGATCTCTGGGAACAGCAGGAATAAGTCTTCACATATGGGTACGTCGGTACCGACGGAGCCTGCACGGGAACGCTCCCCAGCTTCCCAAAAAGGAAAGCTTTTGGGAGCATCCCACAGCGCCTGCGCGCTGCCTTCCCGCCTTTCCTAACCAGCTCTCCTCAGTTCGAGTTTAAAGCTGAGACAATAGAGAGAGAGAGGAAAGGAAAGATAGAAAAGAGGTACAACTCCTAGAGGAGGTGGGAGGGTTGTGAAGACTTATTCCTGCTGTTCCCAGAGATCACCTGTTACAGGTAAGTAACTGTGCTATCTCCAGGAACAAGCAGGAATGAGTCTTCACATATGGGGACTCCCTAGCTAAGATGCCTGGGAGATCCCCAAGGATATGAGACCCTGGGAAGGGTTCTACATCCTCCTATGGATCTCAGGCATCCATCCAGGGAAGGAGGGTAGGAGTTGTTTAAGAATGGAACAAGGTGTTTGAGGACAGCCTGACCAAACAAGGCATCCCGGCGGGAGTCCTTGTCCAAGCAGTAATGGGCTGTGAAGGTGTGAACCGAGGCCCAGGTGGCTGCTCGACAGATGTGGTCGATGGACACAGAATTTAGATGAGCCATACAGGTGGCCATGGCCCTCACATTATGAGCTGTGACATGGCTCTCCAGAGAAAGGTTCTTACTCTGGTAGGCGAAAGAAATACACTGAGCAATCCAATTGGACAGTGTTCTCTTAGAGACTGGAAGTCCCAAATGAGAAGGATCAAAAGCAACAAAAAGCTGGGAAGACTTTCTATGTTGCTGTGTCCTGTGTAAGTAAAAGGCAAGAACTCTTTTACAATCCAGAGTACGAAGATTCTTCTCTGCACTGGATGCATGAGGAGCTGGAAAAAAGACAGGTAAATATACCTCTTGATTAAGATGAAAAGGTGAGACCACTTTAGGCATAAAGTGTGGATTTGTCCTAAGGACTACCTTATCATGATGGAACCTTGTATAAGGTGGATTAGCCACTAAGGCCTGCAGTTCACTGATGCGGCGAGCAGAAGTGACTGCAATGAGGAAAATAACCTTCCAGGAAAGAAATTTCAAGGAGGTAGTGGCTAAGGGTTCAAAAGGTGGCTTCATAAGCTGACCAAGAACCAAATTTAAGTCCCATGCCACCAGAGGAGGCCTAATGGGAGGTTTAGTTAAAGTTAGGCCTCGCATGAATCTTGCAATGAGACGATGAGAGGAGCTGATGGGCTAAAGGGACGCTGCAATAGCACTCAAATGGACTCTTACTGAATTTGTCTTAAGTCCTGCATTGGAAAGATGCAGGAGATAGTCTAACAAAGAAGTTAAAGGTAGTGCTAGAGGGTCAAGACCCTTTTCAGCACACCAAATGGAACATCTTTTCCACTTAAAAGCATAGGAATGCCTGGTGGAAGGTTTTCTGGAAGCATGGAGGATATCCTTCACTTGCTGAGATACATTCAAGCCTTAAAGGTCTAGGCCTTCAGTAACCAAGCTCTGAGGTGAAGGGACTTAGGGTTTGGGTGCCACAAAGTCCCTTCCTCCTGGGACAGAAGGTCTGGAGCAGCTCCCAAGTCCAGGGAGGGGGCTTGGGAGAGATGCAGAAGTAGAGGGTACCACACTTGGCGTGGCCAGCGTGGAGCTATGAGGATCATAGATCCTTGATCCCTCTGGAGTTTGAATAGAGTCTTGGGAATCAAGGGAATGGGTGGAAAGGCATACAGGAAGCCCTGACCCCAATGAAGGAGGAAGGCATCTTTGGCCTGAACTCCCTGAAACGGAATTCTGGAACAGAACCGGGGAAGTTTGGCATTCCACGGACTTGCAAAGAGGTCTATGTCCGGGGTTCCCCATTCTTGGAAGATTCTGAGTACCTGATCCATATGCAGGGACCATTCGTGTGGAAGCAGAACTCGACTGAGTCTGTCTGCCCAAGAGTTTTGGATTCCTGGGAGGTATACTGCCAGGAGATGGATTTGATGCTCTCTGGCGAAGGCCCATAATCTTAAAGCTTCGTTGCAAAGCGACAGAGAGCCAGTTCCTCCTTGCTTGTTTATGTAAAACATGGCTACTTGATTGTCCGTATGAATGAGGACTGTCTTGTAGCTGAGGAGGGTATGAAAGACCTTGAGAGCTAGAAAAACTGCTCGAAGTTCCAAGTGGTTGATATGAAGAGAGGTCTCCTGTGGGGACCAAGTGGCTTGAGTGGAGAGGTCTTGTAGATGAGCTCCCCAACCTGTTTGGGAGGCATCTGTTGTGAGGGTTGCTTGGGGCAACAACTGTTGGAAGGGGGACCCCAGCAACAGATTTTGAGTGGACATCCACCATTGGAGAGACCAAAAGAGACGTTTGGAGGTTGCTATTTGGTCTGAGAGAGCTCCTGAAGCTTGAGTCCACTGGGTGGACAAAGTCCATTGAGCTGCTCTCATGTGTAGGCGAGCATAGGGTACAACATGTACTGTGGAAGCCATGTGGCCTAGCAGATGTAGCATCTCCCGGGCAGTTAAGTGGTTCTTTGACTGAATCTGGGAGGCTAACTGCACTAGACGTTGGCAACGGGCCTGAGGAAGGTAGGCCCTTGCAGTGGTGGTATCCAACCAGGCCCCTATGAATTCCAGGGACGGAGTAGGGGTGAGCTGGGACTTTGGGAGGTTTACCACAAGTCCCAGATACTGCAGAATGCGCCTTGTGCGGTCCAGGGAGATCTGGGCCTCTGACTGAGATGGAGCTCGGATGAGCCAGTCGTCCAGGTATGGGAAGACAAATATTCCCAGAGTGCGTAGAAATGCAGCAACTATTGCCATGCATTTGGTGAACACTCTCGGAGCAGAGGCCAGACCAAAAGGAAGCACTCTGTATTGGTAATGTTTTTCTTGGAAAAGAAAACGTAGGAATCTTCTGTGAGATGGATGGATGAGGACATGTGTGTACGCATCCTTGAGATCTAGAGAACAAAGCCAATCCTGACTTTGAAGGTATGGAAGGAGAGTGCCCAGAGAAAGCATCTTGAACTTCTCCTTGCATAGGAATTTGTTCAATTCTCTGAGATCTAAGATGGGTCTGTATCCCCCTGTCTTCTTCGGAATGAGAAAATAGGGGGAGTAGAACCCTGACCTTTGTTGAAGAGGAGGAACTTCTTCTATTGCCCCTTGGGCAAGAAGGGTAGTCACCTCCTGACCCAGAAGGTCGAGAGGAGATGTGGGAGAATTGAAGTATCTCACCATGGTGTGGGGAGGAAGGTCTGAAAAATGAAGTTTGTAGCCCTCTCTTATGATGAAGAGGGTCCACTGTTCTGATGTGATTTGCTCCCATCTGGGAGCAAAATGAGCTAACCTTCCTGGAATGGTGAGAGGTTCTGGCTGTTGTAGAGCCAGAAAGGCCAAGTTCTCTAGCATCAAGTCAAAAACCCTGAGGAGGTTGGGACTGCTGAGTTGCAGCAGCCCCTGTAGACTTAGGCCTGGCCTGCTTAGGTTGCTGACGCTTAGTGGCAAAGCGACCTGTAGAAGATTGTTGGCCAGAAGTAGAAGGAAATCTGCCCTTTTTGAAAAAAAGACTTTTTAAAAATCTTTTTCTTGGCAGGAATGGAGGTTGGCTTTGAAAGTCTATCCAGAGCAGAGTTCTCTGCATCCATTTGAGTGGCTTTTATTTGCCACTCTTTGCCAAATAGATTTTCACCTGTACAGGGCAGATTTCCTAAGCCATCTTGAACCCAGGGTTCTAAATCAGAAGCCTGGAGCCAAGCAATTCTGCGAGCAGCTATGGCAATGCCTGAGGCTCTGCTGGCACCTTCAAAGGAGTCAAAAGCTGCCCTGTTGGAAAACTGAAATATCTTGAGTATGCTTAAGCCAAAGGAGGAATTTGTCCGTTTTATCTTCTGGAAGAAAAGGGAGCAAGTTGTGCAGTTTTTGCGCAACTTCTTTTAGAAACATACCCATGTAAAGGCTATATGAGTTGATTCTGGCAATAAGCATACTGGCTTGGAAGATTTTCCTACCAAAATCATCCAAGGTCCTGCATTCTCTTCCTGGAGGAGAAGAGTGTCTCTTTGTACTCTTTATCCTCTTCATAGCTGACTGCACCACAATGGAATGGTGAGGAAGCTGAGTTTTCTGAAATCCAGGACAAGGAGGGACACGATACATAGTGTCCAATCTGCGAGAATGAGGAGAGAGAGAGGAGTCTCCCATAAATCAATCATGTGTTCATGAAGAATCTCATGAATTGGTAAGGTGACTGCCTCTCTAGGAGCCTTAGAGTATCCTAAAATATCTAATTTTTTTGCTCTAGGCTCTGATTCAGAGGTTACTGAAATAGAAAGTCCTTTAGCTACTTCTCTTATGAAGTCTTGAAAGGACAAGTCCTCTGGAGGAGACATTCTTCTTTTTGGAGAAGAAGGCTCTTCAGGAAGGGCTATGGATACTTCAGGAGACTCATCTGATGAATCAGAATCACCAGAGGAATCGAAGTATCGCCTGTCAGGGTGCTCTTCTAACGCTCGATACGCGTATCGAGCGGTATCGACATCGGGCGTCCTCGGTACCGGATCGGTACAGAGAAATAGCCCTGGACAAGGAACCGCTGCAGCCGGTATCCTGGTCGATGTCAATGCAGTCGGTACCGGCGCTGGTGCCGGTACCGGAGCCGATACCGACAACGGAGTTTGTTGTGGTACCATCGGCGTCGCAGCTTGAATGAAGGCCGTGATAGCCCGCTGCATGGACAGAACATTCTGATCCATCGACACCATGAATGCCTGGAAATCGGTACAAGGAGATTGTGCCGGTACCCCAGAGCATTCTAACAGGTGATCGGTCGAGGCCGTGCCATCGATGTCAACCTGTAACCCCATAGGAGGAGCTTTGGAAGCCGGAGCTTCCCGCCGGGGTTGTTTTGCTGGTGCAGGATCCTCGAGGGCAAGCCAGGAGGCATCTCGATGCTTAGAGGGAGATCTACCCTTCGAGGACCTGCTAGGTTTATGTTTGGTTACCTGAGATCCATCAGGAGAAGAAGACCTGGAAGATGTCGATGCTACCGACGCTGCATCAGCGGGAAACAGCACATGGAGCTTAGCTGCTCGGTTCTGTAAACCCCGTTTAGACATTAGGAGCAGGACGGACAATCCGGAATGGAGTGTTCAGGACCCAAACATTTAAGACACCATTCATGGGTATCTGTAACAGAAATAGTACCGCTACACTTAGTGCATTTTTTGAATCCGGAGGCTGGTTTTTCCATAAGGGAAATTTTCTTGTGGGCCCTGAGGCCCAAGAAGAAAAATACACTAAGTGAGGAAAGTATAGATATTTTTTATTTTTTTTTTTAAAGAAAGAAAGAAAAAGACCAGCGGTACCGGTCCGGAGTCGGGGAAGGCAGACACGCGACCAAAGAAATAAAATAAAATAAAGAACTTCTTCAGCGGTGACAGGGCTCGACCTGCTGGCTCCGCGGCAAAGAAGAACTGAGGAGAGCTGGTTAGGAAAGGCGGGAAGGCAGCGCGCAGGCGCTGTTGGATGCTCCCAAAAGCTTTCCTTTTTGGGAAGCTGGGGAGCGTTCCCGCACAGGCTCCGTCGGTACCGACGTACCCATATGTGAAGACTCATTCCTGCTTGTTCCTGGAAATATCTATCTATCTATCTATATAATACATATATATATATATATATATATGTATGTATGTATATGTATATACATACATACATATACATACATACATACATACATATAAAGAACCCAGTCTCCACATGGGGTATGTGGAGAGAGAAAGATTCATCTAATAACAAGAAGGGAGATACCTGCTTGAGAAGATGTTTAGCGAATCCCATTCCCCCGGTATGAGTAAGAGAACTAAGGGAGTGCTCTCATTGGCAAGGAGAAGTTTAGAGCCCTCTAAGAACTCTAGCCCTTGAAAAGAAACAGGAATGGAGACCTACATGAAAAATGCAGAGGATGTTTTTAATCTGCAGATAGTAAGTCTGAATCCTTCCATAACTCCAGCAGGCAGCTGGAGAAAAAGATGCAATGAAATAAAAAAACATATTAACCCTTCTAGAGGGCAAAATAAGTATGGTGCATTCTTGTGCTCAAAATGAATTAAGCCATGAAGAATTGAGGATGGAAGGAAATACAAGACAAGGACTGGCTGTACTGAAAGAGAACCAGCCTTGGTGAAGGGGTCCACTGGAGATGTGAAGCAACCCAGGGAATTGGATAATTCTTTAGGTCTTTACTTAATTAAAGGCCTGTGTCCTTTATTTAAAAAGACTTTAATGGAAATGGTAAGGGCAGGGGAACCCAGCAGTCATGACTAGGTAAAGCCCTTCCTAACCATCTGGAATTATTGCTCTCTAACAAGGCCCCATAGTGTAGAGCTGCTCTGTAGATGCAGAGAGCATGTTGCAGGCTGATTAGGAGAAAAAACTGGCTGTTTAAGAGCCAGTATGTAACCTGAACTACTCCGCCAAGCCCAAGGATTGGGGAAGGCTAAGGATAGAAGGTTAGGTGATGTGTCTTCAACAATAGCCAGAAAAGGTTTTAGTTTGGCTGGGACTTAGTAGTAAAGCCAGAAAAAATTGATATTGGAGATCAAGCTCTGGTTGCTTGGTCCACCAGTTAGTGGTCTAACCACTAAGAGCCCTTGCAGTTGTAACTATTGTTAGGGCAGCAGAAGAAATCTTAGGTTCCAAGATTGGAAAAGATATATAGACAAACAGGAGTGGTAGAACTCCGTCATTGTCTGAGAAGCTGCCAGGAAAACAAGAATGCAAGGGGAAGACAACTCTGAAAGAAAACTTAGGGGCTTAAGGATAAGCCTTCAGTTAAGTGGTATCACTCTTACAGACCAAATGTCTTAGTAAGAGGGACAGAGTTGAAAAAAAGACTTACAATGGAGTAAATCTTTGAAAAAGCAATATGAGACATGCTGATACAGGAGAAAAGTCAAAGGTAAAGCATAGCAACCGTTTTGACAGCTGTTACTCCTCTGTGTACTTCAGAGGAAGAGGAGTAACCTTACTACCTGTAAAGCATAATCATCTTAAGAAGCTCTATGAGCTAAAAGTCAGAATGTCTCTTGAAACGAGACATGTATAAATTTAGGATGGAACTGATGTAGATGCTTGTAAAGGGAAGAAGCAAACTACAGGTTCTAACCCCCAAACAGGAAGAGGATTCAGTGAAGAGTCTATCAGCAACCCTGCGGTTACTGGGTTTGCTGAACCTGTGGAGGTTGTGGTTTCCTTAGCCTGGTTGGATGTTTCCCCTGCTTGGGAACATCTGTATGATGGGTAGAAGATACATAAAACTTTCCCCTCTTAAGGGAAGAAAGTTTGTTTATTTATTTATTTTATTTATTTATTTAGTATACATTTGTATACCGCTACTTCCAGCGATCAGCAGCGGTTTGATTACAGATTGGAAATTGTCAAATCATGACAGGAAATTTTTGAGGTATAAACACATTGATTAGACAGGAAAGCACAGCACACAGAGAACTATTTTACAGGGAACATGGGCTATGGAGGGTTAAGTGGCTTGCCCAAGACCACAAGGAGCACCTGTGGGACTAGAAACCCCAGTCCTTCCGGCCCAAGGTTGCTGTCCTCTAGTGAGATTTGAACCCCCGACCTTCCGGCCCGAAGTACCTTGCCCCAACCACTAGGCCACTCCTCCACTCCACTTGTTAGTAGAATTTCTACAAACTGGGATAGAGGAAGGCAAAGACAAGCTTCTGAAAGCAACAGTGTCAGCAGTTAACTGAACAGCTTGGAGTAAAGCCTCCTTGTTAAAGAGATTCTCTCCAGTACAAGGAGTATTTTCCAGTGTATCTTGTACCCGTTTGTCCAAGTCTGAAGCTTGCAGCCAGGCTCTACGACGTGCTCCTATGGCTATAGCAGAGGTTCTGCTAACAGACTCAAAAGAGTCCAGGGAAGCACGAGTAAGGAACCTAGAGATATTTTGAGCACGATTGACTAGTATAGAAAAATCTGCTCTTTTAGGCTCTTGGAGAAAAGGAGTCAAAAGTAGAAAATCCTTTGTGACCTCCTCAAGAGATAACCCCATATAGAAAATATATGAGAGAATTCTTGCTGACAACATAGATGTCTGGAAAGGTTTGGCGTCCAAAGGCATCTGAAGTCTTAGCCTCACGACCTGGTGGATAAGAAGAGTGCTTTTTAGTACTCTTAACACGCCTCACTGCTGATTCTACAACAATAGAATGATGAGGGAGTTGAGGCTTCTGAAAACCTGGAGAAGGGGGCACCCTGTATAGAAGATCAGTTGCCCTAGAAGGTGGGGATACCGTTAAAGGAGCTTCCCACGTTCTAAATAGGAGATCCTGCAAGGTCTGATGCAAAGGAAACATAATAACTTCCTTTGGAGTGCAGGGGATCTGCAGAGGTTCTGGATCCCGATGCAGGATATTGACCAGGTATAGAAATAGCAAGTAACTTTGCCATATCAAGCAAAAATGCTTGAAAAGAAATCTCCCCAGAGGGGAGTCCTCTAGGAAGAGGAGGAAGAACTAGATCTGTTGAAGAACTAGCTCTAGCACCCACAGATTCATTCAGATTCTCTAGAATAGAAGATCTGAAAGGGTGGAACATCGGATTGTCCTTGAAGGATAGTTGTCGGTACCGCTGGAAATCGGTACCGCAACCCGTCGGTAGCAAATCGTCCATGCTAGGGATCGATTCCAAACTCGGTATGGAAGGAAGCGAGCCGGTTGAAACAAGCATGGGAGGTACCGATGCTGATGTAGATACCGAAACCGGTACCAAAGTTGATACCGATACATGAAGATCAGTCTGTGGAAGCACTATCGGAACAGAGGTAACCAAATGTGGCAGACCTTGATCATCGGTAGAATGTCTTCGGTACCGTTTGAAATCGGTACCGAGACGAGTCCGTACCCAGTCATCCAGACTAGAGATCGATTCTAGACTCGGCATCGAAGGAAGCGAGTCTATCGATGCATATCTGGAGGGTACCGACGTGAATACCAGCATCGGTACCGGCATCGATACCAATGCTGGAAGATCAGTCTGTAGCAGCTCTAACGGCACCGAAAATACCGAGAGTGCTAGACTGCGATCATCGGTGTGGAATGTTTCATCCAGCACCATTGCCGATGTCGGGGTACCGGCACCGCTCAAAGCAAATACCACCACCGAGCATGGCTCAGGTATGTTCACCGAGGTAAAAACCCCGGGAACAACCTGAAACCCCGTTAATGATTTGGAGGCCGAAGACTCCCACCGGAGTTTTAAAGTCAATATGTCCTCGGGGGCAAGGCCGGAGGCATATCTCAATGATGTACATGAGATCTACCACCCGAGGACTGGCTAGTCATTACAGACTTTTGTTTGGTTACCTGATCCTGTGAAAAAGAAGTTGTAGTTGGGTACCCTCGGGAACCGCGTATCGCGTTGAGCTCGATGCTGAAGACTTCTTTTACAAATACTACTGCAGGAGGGACACTCCAGCGGACAGTGTTCAGGACCCAAACATGGAAGGCACCAGTTATGGGTGTCTAAAATTAATTTAGTACCGCCACAGTTGACACACGTTGTAGTGGCTGGCGTTTCCATGAAGGAAAGTAGGGAGGCCTGGCAGGCCGAAACCCGTCAGGCACTAACAGGAAAAAAAATTCACTACAAAAAGAAAAAATTTTGTAGAAGAAAGAAAAAGAAAACACCGGCGGTACCGGTGCGTCGAGGGAAGGCAGACGCGACCACAAGAACAAACAAAAATAAAGGAAGAATTTTCTGCGGTGACAGGAGAACGTCCTGCCGGCTCCGCGGAAAAACGAAAACTGAGGAGAAGCAGTTGGGAAAGGCAGGAAGGCAGCACGCAGGCGTGGTAGGATGCTCCCAAAAGCGTTCTAATTGGACGCTAGGGAGCGTTCCCGCGCAGACTCCATCGGTACCGACGTACCAATATGTGAAGACTCATTCCTGCTTGTTCCTGGAGATAAAAGGACCCCCGCGAGGTCAAAAGACCGTCCCTCCAGGGAAAAAGAAAAAGAGCGCGAACGCATGCCACGAAGGGCAAAAAAATGAAAAAGAGAGATCGGGTCGATACCGGCGTACCGAACCCAGGCGGGAAGGGGAACCGGCGTCGAACCGGACAAAAAGAGCGAAAATCGCAGAAAAAAAAAATCAAACTTTTCCGGGTGACACAGACTCACATCCGTTGGGCTCCACGGAAAAGGTAAGACTGAGCAAGATGGCACCTTTGGGCAGGAAGGGGACCGCGCATGCGTAGGTATATTCCCAAAGGCTTTCTTAGAAAGCTGGGGAAATGCTCCGCATGGGGGCTCCATCAACGTCACCCATATGTGAGGACTGACTTCCTGCTTGGTCCTGGAGAAAAGGCAAGTGCTCTTTTACAGTCCAAAGTATGAAGATTCCTTTCTGCATTTGAAGCATGAGGCCTTGGAAAAAATACAGGCAGGTAAACCGCCTGGTTTAAATGAAAAGGTGAGACCACCTTTGGCATAAAGTGTGGATGAGTCCTAAGGACTACCTTATCATGATGGAACCTCGTGTAAGGAGGAACAGCAGCTAATGCTTGCAATTCACTGATGCAACGTGCTGATGTGATTGCAATGAGAAAAATAACTTTCCAGGAAAGGAATTTCAAGGAGGTAGTAGCTAAAGGTTCAAAAGGCGGCTTCATGAGCTGCCCCAGAACCAGATTCAGGTCCAATGCTTAGTTAGAAGAAGGCCCCTCATAAATCTCGCTATGAGAGGATGAGAGGAAATGGTTGACCATTTAAAGTCTTTAAAGAAGCTGAAATAGCACTTAAATGGACTCTTACTGAGTTAGTCTTAAGTCCTGCATTAGATAAATGAAGGAGATATTCCAGTAATGATTCCAGAGGTATCACAGAGGGGTGAAGACCCTTTTGCGAACATCATATGGAAAACCTTTTCCACTTGAAAGCATAAGAACGTCTTGTGGAAGGTTTCCTGGAAGCACAAAGGACATCCCTTACTTGTTGAGAAAGGTTAAGACCATGAAGGTCTAGGCTCTTAGCAACCAGGCCCTGAGATGCAGTGAGTGGGGATTGGGATGCCACAACATCCCGTCCTCCTGAGACAGGAGATCTGGAGCAGATCCTAACTCTAGAGATGGAGCTTGAGAGAGATGCAGGAGCAGAGGGTACCACACCTGCCGAGGCCAATGTGGAGTTATGAGAATCATGTGGCCCTTGTCTCTCTGAAGCTTGAATAGGGTCTTGGGAATTAGGGGAATGGGTGAAAAAGCATATAGGAAGTCCTGACCCCAATGGAGGAGGAAAGCATCCCTGGTCTGAGAACCCTGAGCCAGAATTCTGGAACAGAACCGGGGAAGTTTGGCATTCAACGGACTTACAAAGAGGTCTATGTCCAGAGTTCCCCAAATTTGAAAAATGTTTGCTACCTGGTCTGCATGGACAGACCATTCGTGTGGAAGAAGAACTCGACTGAGTCTGTTTGCCCAAGAGTTTTGAATGCCTGGCAGATACACCGCAAGATGAATTTGATGCTCTCTGGCGAGGGCCCATAGTCACAAAGCTTCGTTGCAAAGAGACAGAGAGCCTGTTCCTCCCTGCTTGTTCAGATAGAACATAGCTACTTGATTGTCCGTCTGAATTAGGTCTGTCTTTGTAGCTGAGCTGGGTATTGAACACTCGAAGAGCAAGGAAGATTGCTCTGAGTTCTAGGAGATTGATATGTAAGTGGGTCTCCTGTGGAGTCCAGGTGCCTTGGGTAGAGAGATCTTGCAGATGAGCTCCCCAACCCACTTGTGAGGCGTCTGTTGTTAGAGTGACCTGGGGTAGGGGTTGCTGGAAAGGGGACCCCACCAACAGGTTTTGGGTTGACTGCCACCATTGTAGACACAAAATAAGGAGACTTGTGTTTGCTATTTTGTCTGATAGGCAGCCTGATGCCTGAGTCCACGGAGTGGATAGAGTCCATTGGGCTGCTCTCATATGGAGGCGAGCAAAGGGAACCATGTGCACGGTAGATGCCATGTGGCCTAGTAGTTGTAACATTTCCCGAGCAGTGAGATGAGTTTTTAACACTGCCTGGGAGGCTAACTGCACAATGCGAAGGCAGCAGGCCTGTGGAAGATAGGCCCTTGCTTCTCTGGTATCCAGCAGAGCTCCTATAAACTCTAGAGACTGAGTGAGAGTTAGGCTTGATTTTGGGATGTTTATGACCAGGCCCAAATACTGAAGGATACGCATTGTGCAAGATAGGGAAATTCTGGCCTCTGATTCTGATGGGGCTCGAATGAGCCAGTTGTCTAAGTAGAGGAAGACTAATTTTCCTAGAGTGCGGAGAAATGCTGCCACTACAGCCATGCATTTCGTAAACACCCTTGGTGCTGAGGCCAGGCCAAAAGGAAGCACCCCGCATTGGTAGTGCTTTCCTTGAAAAAAAAAAAAGAAGGAACCTTCGGTGAGTTGGATGGATGAGAACATGAGTGTATGCATCCTTGAGATCTAGAGAACAAAGCCAATCCTGACTCAAGGTATGGCAGCAGAGTTCCCAGAGAAATCATCTTGAATTTCTCTTTGAACAGGAATTTGTTCAGTTCTCTGAGGTCTAAAATGGGTCTGTGTCCCCCTGTTTTCTTTGGAATAAGGAAATAAGGGGAGTAAAACCCTGTACCCTGTTGGGAAATGGGTACGTGTTCTATTGCCCCATGGGCAAGAAGTAAACTGACCTCTTGACTCAACTGAGTGTTGAGAGAAGCCTGAGAATTGAACTGTCTTACCACTGTAAGAGGGGGCATGTTGAAGAAATGAAGCTTGTACCCCCCTCCCTTACAATGGAACGAGTCCATTTTTCTGCTGTTATCTGCCCCCATCTGCCCCCCTGGGATGGTGGAAGGCTCTGGCCCATTCAAGTTCTCTAGATGGGAGTCAAAGCCCCTGTGGAGGCTGAGTCTGCTGGGCCGGTTGAGGCTTAGCAGTCTGATTTCATTTGCTTTGGGGGCTGCTGTCCCTTTCGGGCAGACTGACCTGCAGAATGCACCTGCTGGGTAAAGGAGGGGTAAAACCTCTTCTTTTTAGAGGAGAATGGTTTCTTGTAGGATTTTCTCCTTGCAGGATCAGCTGTAGCTTTGGATAGTCTATCCAAAGTGGTGTTATCAGCCTCCAACTCATTAGCTTTCTCTTGCCAATTTTTGCCAAAGAGATTTTCGCCTGTACAAGGGATATTCCACAGTTTGTCCTGTACCTAGAGTTCTAAGTCAGATGCCTGGAGCCAGGCAATCCTACGAGCCCCTATGGCAATGGCAGAGGTCCTGCTTATGCACTCAAAACAGTCAAAAGCTGCACGATTAACAAACTTGGAAACATCCTGGGCATGTTTGACAAGTGTAAGATAATCCTGCCTCTTATCATCAGGAAGATGAGGGCTCATAAGCTCTAGATCTCCTGTAACCTCTTTAAGGAACATTCCCATATATAAGATGTAGGAACTAATCCTGGCAGAAAGCATAGAGGCCTGGAATGTTCGACGCCCAAAGGCATCAAGAGTCCTACATTCAGGTCCTGGAGGATTAGATGCATGTCTTTTTGCACTGTTGATCCTTCTCATAGCTGACTCCACCACTATGGAGTGGTGTGGAAACTGGGTTTTCTGAAACCCAGGACAAGGAGGCACTCGATACATGGTATCTAGCCCACGGGAATGAGGAGATGTGGTAAGGGGTGTTTCCCACATTCGTAACATGAGATCATGCAAGATCTCATGAATAGGCAAAGTAGCCGCTTCCTTGGGAGCTTTAGGATATTGTAAAATCTCCAACTCCTTTGCTCTGGGGCTCTTTTTCAGGAGCCTCTGTAATGGAAAGACCTCTAGCCACCTTCCTGATGAAATCCTGAAAGGATACATCCTCTGGAGGAGACATCCTACGTTTAGGAGAAGGCAGCTCCTCAGAGAGAAGTACTCCGGCATCGACAGAGTTGTCAGAGTCATCGGAGGATTCAAAATATCTTCTGTCCGGGTGCTCTTGTAAAGCACGTTACCGGTACCAATCGAAGTCGGTACCAGAGGGTTCCGGTACCGGCCTGTCGATACCGGAGGAAATAGCATGACTCGGTGTTGGAAGCACACTCGCCGATGTCGATGCTGTCGGTACCGGTACCGATATCGGTGCCGGAACCGGTGTCAAATACCGGTTGAACTGTCTGAAGCGGTCCCAAAGGCACCGATGCCGCAAGGAGCGCAGTCTGGCGGCTCTCAATAGCCAGAAATCTCTGGTCTATTGACGCTGCTGATGCCTGGCTATCAGTACCAGACGAAGCTGCCGGTACCCCAGAGCATAGCACCAGTAGTTCTGCCGAGGTTGAGGCCTCGAGAACATCCTGGAGCCCCGATAGTGCTTTGGAAGCCGAAGCCTCCCGCCGGGGCAATTTTGCCGGTACAAGTCTCTCAAGGGCAACGCCAGAGGCATCTCGATGCTTGGAAGGAGATCTACCCTTCGAGGACCGGACAGATTTATGTTTGGTTACATGAGATCCATGGGAGGAAGACGAAGCCCTGGAAGACGTCAATGCCACGGATGCTGCATCAGAGGGAAAAAGGGTGCTAAGCTTAGCAGCTCGGTTCTGCCGACCCCTCTTCGACATCATCCCACAGACAACACATTCCGAGATGGAGTGGTCAGGACCTAAACATTTGAGGCACCACTCGTGAGTGTCGGTGACGGAGATGGTACCGCCACACTTGGAACACTTTTTAAAACCAGAAGCGGGTTTTTCCATGTTCAGGAAAAATTGGGCCTAGTGCCCAAAATGGCACGTGGCACCCAAGAGAAAAAAGGCTGGAAAATTCAGATAAGAGATTACAATTTTTTTTTTTTTTTTTTAAGAAAGAACCGGTGATACCGGTATAGCGTCAAGGAAGGCAGACACTACCACCTGTACAGTACCTTGTATTATAGAACATGCTGTATTATAGCGCACACTGTACATAGCCCACCCTAATCTAGAAACACCCCCCTCACACGCACTTCACATCACTGCCCCCACTGCATGAACTCCCCCCCCCGCACACTATTCCTCCTGCATGATCCCCTCCCCGCACACTATCCCTCCTACACTGCATGACCCCCCCAGCACTTCATCTGATTGTATTGTTGTGACACCGCCTTGATTTTTATGATAAGACGGTTTAGAAATACTTTTAAATAAATAAATAAATAAATACCACAAAAAGAATGAAAAATATGGGATAATTTCTGCGGTGACAGGAAAACGACCTGCTGGCTCCGCGGAAAACGAAGAACTGGAGAGAGGCAATTGGGAAAGGCGGGAAGGCAGCACACAGGCGCTGTGGGATGCTCCCAAAAGCTTTCTAATTGGACGCTGGTGAGCGTTCCTGCGCAGGCTCCGTCGGTACCGAAGATACCCATATGTGAAGACTACATTCCTGCTTGTTCCTGGAGATTTCCAGATGTAAATACATTTACCTTGTGTAAGAGATTAATTGATCTTTTACTGTTGTGCTGTTTTGTGCTGAAAACAGTGTAAGAAAGAGAATTTTTTAAAAGCTGTTAAGCAATGGCAATTGAATTTCTAATTGCTTTAAATTTTATGGGGGATTTTTCAAGTTTTGTGGTTATGAATGCATACCTTTACTTGAGCATAATTCTCTGGTACTATGTTTCTATTTTTTTTTGTATTGTGTCCTGACTTCTTTCCTTTGTGAGCTGAGATGTATATATTAATTAATTATATTACTGACAATATTCAAAGCAATGTGAGTTAAACCATCACCTAAGAATTGAAATGAGTTTATTTGCCATAAACTGCTAGTTATGTTTTAATGTTTGTTACTCCTTCAGTAATAAGATTAACTATACCTTTTATTTCATAGTAATTGGAGAGTAAATCACAAATACAATTAGTGATATGTACAATTGTGCACCTGAAAAAAAAGAGAAACATTATAATTTAAGGAATATAGATGTAAGATAAAAGTATGGGATAATTTAGTACTAGCAGTTATGTATTATAATTAGCATTAAATAAGATAATTCTGTTCAAATAGTTGTGCTTGTTTGCAATTGTATGGAACCAAGAGAAGTGCAGTAGTGGTGTGTTATGGTTCTGCAAAATATATATTGCATGCACTGAATCCTACAGGCCAAAGGAGACTATTGTGAATGAAAAGAAATGTGCAATGCTAATGAGTGTGTGACTCCTAGTAAAGCATAGTTACTTACCTATAACAGGTGCTCTCTGGGGAGAGCAGGAATCAGTCCTCACATATGGGGGGTGATGGTGCCAGTGGAGCCCTCGCAGAAGCAACTCCCCAGCTTTCAAAGAAACCTTTTGGGAGGTACCATCACGCACGCGTGGTACCCTTCCCGCCAAAGGGTGCCATCTTGCTCAGTCAGATGATATAGCTAAAGACGGTAAAAACAAAAAAAGATAGTAAGCAGCAACTCCAAGGGGAGGAGGGAGGGTTGTGAGGACTGATTCCTGCTGTCCCTGGAGAGCACCTGTTACAGGTGAGTAACTACACTTTCTCCAGGAACAAGCAGGAAGTCAGTCCTCACATATGGGACTTCCTAGCTACAGGCTACCGAAAGCCCATAGAAAAGGCCATGGTCTCCCTCAGGGGGAGCCGTGAGCAGCACAATTGAGTCTGCAAATACAGACTACAGTAGAACCTGTGTGTCCGTTGGGAACCAATGCTCCAGTAGCCTGAAAACAGAAAGGTTGGAGGGTAGGAGTTGCCTAGACCCTGAAAAGATAACAGAGCAGGGCCGGGCCAAAGGCGCTGTCCCGTTTGGACTCCCTTTCCAGGCAGTAATGAGCTGCAAAGGTATGGACTGAATTCCAAGTGGCGGCATGGCAGATGTCCAGCAATGGGACAGAGTGCAGGTTTGACACAGAGGCCACCATGGCCCTGACGCTGTGAGCCGTGACCAAGCCATCCAACGTGAGCCCAGCCTGTTCATAGGCTAAAGCAATACAATCTGCCACCCAGGTGGACAGTGTCTATTTGGTCACCACTTCCCCCAGCCAACTGGGGTCATAAGAAACAAAAAGCTGAGAAGCTTTCCAGTGGTCCTGGATCTGCTGGATGTAAAAAAACAGGGCCCTCTTACAATTCAAGGTGTGAAGGATGGTCTCTGCCCTGCCGGAGTGAGGTATTGGGAAGAAAGCATAGTTACTCACCTGTAACAGGTGATCTCCGGGAACAGCAGGAATTTAGTCTTTACATATGGGGTATCGTCGGTACTGACGGAGCCTGTGCGGGAACTCTCCCCAGCGTCCAATTAGAAAGCCTTTGGGAGCATCCCACAGCGCCTGCGTGCTGCCTTCCCGCCTTTCCCAACTGCCTCTCTCCAGTTGAGTTTTAAAGTTGAAACAAAGAGAAAGAGAGAGGGAAAGAGAAAGAGATAGAGAGATACAACTCCTAGGGGAGGTGGGTGGGTTGTGAAGACTAAATTCCTGCTGTCCCCGGAGATCACCTGTTACAGGCGAGTAACTATGCTATCTCCAGGAACAAGCAGGAATGTAGTCTTCACATATGGGGACTCCGTAGCTTTAGATGCCAGGGAGAGACCCCAGAAGTTGTGTGTCCCTGTGAAATGGCAACACTTCCCCCCATGGATCTCTGGCATCCAACCAGCGATGGTGGGTAGGAATTCATTAGGTATGGAACAGGTGTTGGAGAACAGCCTGACCAAACAAGGCATCCCGGCAGGAGTCCTTGTCCAAGCAGTAATGGGCTGTGAAGGTATGAACCGAGGCCAAGGTGGCTGCTCGACAGATGTCGTCGATAGACTCAGAGTGCAGATAAACCATTGAAGCTGCCATGGCTCTCACATTGTGATCTGTGACATGACCCTCCAGAGGAAGATTCTTACTCTGATAGGCAAAGGAAATACACTGAGCAATCCAGTTAGACAGTGTTCTATTGGAGACTGGAAGCCCCAAATGAGAAGGATCAAAAGCAAAAAAAGAGTTGAGAGGACTTTCTATGTTGCAGTGTTCTTTGTAAGTAAAAGGCTAAAGCTCTTTTACAGTCCAAAGTATAAAGATTCCTTTCTGCATTTGATGCATGAGGCCTTGGAAAAAACACAGGCAGGTAGACCGCTTGGTTCAGATGAAAAGGTGAGACCACCTTTGGCATAAAGTGTGGATGAGTCCTAAGGACTACCTTTTCATGATGGAACCTTGTATAAGGTGGATCAGCCACTAGTGCCTGCAACTCACCGGTGTTGGCCTAATGGGAGGCTTAGTTAGAAGAAGGCCTCTCATAAATCTTGCTATAAGAGGATGGGAGGAAATAGGTTGTCCATTTAGAAGCTTGAAAGAAGCTGCAATAGCACTCAAATGGACACTTACTGAGTTGGTCTTA
Organism: Ichthyophis bannanicus; assembly: GCA_033557465.1. NCBI lineage: Eukaryota > Metazoa > Chordata > Amphibia > Gymnophiona > Ichthyophiidae > Ichthyophis > Ichthyophis bannanicus. Next base: position 86,888,643 of record CM066033.1, read on the forward strand.
AGTCCTGCATTGGATAAATGAAGAAGATACTCCAGCAATGATTCCAGAGGTATCGCAAGGGGGTTAAGACCCTTCTGCGAACACCATATGGTAAACCTTTTCCACTTGAAAGCATAAGAGCGTCTTGTGGAAGGCTTCCTAGAAGCATAAAGGATATCCTTTACTTGCTGAGAGAGGTTAAGATCATGGAGATCTAGGCCTTCAGCAACCAAGCCCTGAGATGCAGAGACTGGGGAATGGGATACCATAACATTCCGTCCTCCTGGGACAGGAGATATGGAGCAGAACCTAACTCCAGAGAGGGAGCTTGAGAGAGATGTAGAAGCAGAGGGTACCACACTTGCCGTGGCCAATGTGGAGCTATGAGAATCATACGGCCTCTGTCTCTCTGAAGCTTGAACAGGGTTCTGGGAATTAGGGGAATGGGTGGAAAGGCATACAGGAAGTCTTGACCCCAGTGAAGGAGGAAAGCATCCCTGGCCTGAGAGCCCCGAGCCGGAATTCTGGAACAGAACCGGGGAAGTTTGGCATTCAACGGACTTGCAAAGAGGTCTATGTCCGGGGTTCCCCAAATTTTATAAATCTTGGCCACCTGGTCTGCATGCAGAGACCATTCGTGTGGAAGCAGAACTCGACTGAATCTGTCTGCCCAAGAGTTTTGTATGCCTGGAAGATACACTGCCAGGAGATGAATCTGATGCTCTCTGGCGAGGGCCCATAGTCGCAAAGCTTCGTTGCAAAGCGACAGAGAGCCTGTCCCTCCCTGCTTGTTCACATAGAACATGGCTACTTGATTGTCCGTGTGAATGAGGACTGTCTTGTACCTGAGTAGGGAGTGGAACACTCGAAGAGCAAGGAAGATTGCTCTGAGCTCTAAAAGATTGATATGTAGATGAGTCTCCTGTGGAGTCCAAGTGCCTTGTGTGGAGAGGTCTTGCAGATGAGCTCCCCAACCCATTGGAGAAGCATCTGTTGTGAGAGTTCCCTGGGGTAAGGGTTGTTGAAATGGGGACCCCAGCAACAGGTTTTGAGTGGACTGCCACCATTGGAGGGACAAAATAAGGCGATTTGCGTTTGCTATTTTGTCTGACAGGTACCCTGATGCCTGGGTCCATTGAGTGGATGAAGTCCACTGGGCTGCTCTCATATGGAGGCGAGCATAGGGAACCACATGCACGGTAGATGCCATGTGGCCTAGTAGTTGTAACATCTCTCGAGCAGTGAGGTGAGGTTTTAGCACTGCTTGAGAAGCTAACTGCACCATGCAAAGGCAACGGGTCTGAGGAAGATAGGTCCTTGCTTTTCTGGTATCCAGCAATGCTCCTATGAACTCTAAAGACTGAGTGGGAGTTAGACTGGATTTTGGGACGTTTATGACTAGACCCAAATACTGAAGGATACGCATTGTGCAAGATAGAGAAATCCTGGCCTCTGACTCTGATGGGGCTCGAATGAGCCAGTCGTCTAAGTAAGGGAAGACGAATATTCCCAGGGTGCGAAGAAATGCTGCCACCACAGCCATGCATTTTGTGAACACCCTTGGTGCTGAGGCCAGGCCAAAAGGAAGAACCCTGTATTGGTAGTGCTTCCCTTGAAATAGAAAGCAAAGGAACTTTCGATGAGTTGGATGGATGAGAACATGAGTGTATGCATCCTTGAGATCTAGAGAACAAAGCCAATCCTGACTCTGAAGGTATGGCAGCAGAGTTTCTAGAGAAATCATCTTGAATTTCTCTTTGAACAGGAATTTGTTCAATTCTCTGAGGTCTAAAATGGGTCTGTGTCCCCCTGTTTTCTTTGGGATAAGGAAATAGGGGGAGTAAAACCCTGTACCCTGTTGATGAATGGGTACTTCTTCTATTGCCCCTTGGGCAAGAAGCATAGTGACCTCTTGATCTAACAGGTTGATGAGAGAGGTCTGAGAATTGAACTGTCCTACCATTGTGGGAGGGGGCATGCACGAAAAGTGAAGCTTGTACCCCTCTTTTATAATGGAGAGTGTCCAATGTTCTGCTGTTATCTGCCCCCATCTAGGGGCAAAGCGACACAACCTTCTTGGAATGGTGGAAGGCTCTGGACCATTGAGAGCCAGGAAGGCTTCGTTCTCTAGATGAAAGTCAAAGGCCTTGTGGAAGTTGAGACTGCTGAGACAGTTGAGGCTTAGCAGTCTTTGCTTTCCTTTGTTTAGGTGGTTGCTGACTCTTCCGGGCAGACTGACCTGCAGAACGTCCCTGCTGGGAATAAGAGGTATAAAACCTCTTCTTCTTGGAGAAGAATGTTTTTTGAAAGATTTCTTTCTTGCAGGATCAGCTGTGGCTTTGGATAATCTATCCAAAGTAGAGTTGTCAGCATCTAATTCATTTACTTTCTCTTGCCAATTCTTGCCAAATGGATTCTCACCTGTACAAGGAATATTGCCCAGTTTGTCCTGAACCCAGAGCTCCAAATCGGATGCCTGGAGCCAGGCAATTCTACGTGCACCTATGGGAATGGCAGAGGTTCTGCTTATGCACTCAAAACAGTCAAAAGCTGCATGGTTGACAAACTTAGAGACATCCTGGGCATGTTTAACCAGTGTGAGAAAATCCTGCCTCTTATCATCAGGAAGAAGAGGGCTCAAAGCCTCTAAATCTCCTGTGACTTCCTTAAGGAACGTTCCCATATATAAAATATAGGAACCGATCCTGGCAGAAAGCATGGAAGCCTGGAAGGTACGACGTCCAAAGGCATCCAAAGTTCTACACTCACGTCCTGGAGGATTAGAGGCATGCCTCTTTGCACTCCTGATCCTCCTCATAGCTGATTCCACTACAATAGATTTATGAGGAAGCTGAGTCTTCTGGAACCCAGGACAAGGAGGGACTTGATACATGGTATCCAGTTTACGAGAGTGAGGAGAGGTGGTAAGAGGTGTTTCCCACATTCTTAACATGAGATCATGTAAGATCTCATGGACAGGCAAAGTAGCTGCCTCTTTAGGAGGCTTGGGATATTGTAGAATCTCCAACTCCTTTGTTCTGGGCTCTGTTTCGGGAGCCACAGTAATGGAAAGACTTCGAGCCACCTCCCTGATAAAATCCTGAAAGGAGATATCTTCTGGAGGAGACATCCTACGTTTAGGAGAGGAAGGCTCCTCCGGGAGAAGTATTCCGGTACCGACGAGCTGTCAGAATCCTCGGAATCCTCCGAAGATTCGAAGTACCTTCTGTCCGTTGCTCCTGAAGAGCCCAATACCCGTACCGACCGAAGTCGGTACTGAGGGGAATCGGTACCGGTGTATTGGTACCGGAAGGCATCGCATGACTGGGTGCCAGCAAAGCAGACACCGATGTCGATGCTGTCGGTACCGGTACTGGTTGAATTGTCTGACGCGGTTCCGAGGGTGTCGATGCTGCAAGGAGAGCCACCAGACTGCATTCAGTAGCCAGGAACCTCTGGACTATCGACACTGCCGATGCCTGGGTATCGGTACCGGAGAAAGCAGCCGGTACCCCAGAGCATGGCACCAGTAGTTCTGCCGAGGTCGAGGCCTCGAGAACATCCTGGAGCCCTGATAATGCTTTGGAAGCTGAAGCCTCCCGCCGGGGCAATTTTGCCGGTACAGAACCCTCACGGGCAATGCCAGAGGCATCTTGATGCTTAGAAGGAGATCTACCCTTTGAGGACCGGCCAGACTTATGTTTAGTTACCTGAGATCCATGGGAGGAAGACGAAGCCCTGGAAGACGTCGATGCTACAGAAGCTGCATCGGAGGGAAAAAGGGTACTGAGCTTAGCAGCTCGGTTTTGTTGACCCCTCTTGGACATCATGGCGCAAGCCATACACTCAGAGATGGCGTGGTCAGGACCTAAACATTTAAGACACAACTCATGGGTGGCGGTGACTGAGATGGTACCGCCACACTTGGTGCACTTCTTGAAACCCAAAGCGGGTTTTTCCATAGTGGAGGAAATTTTGGGCCTAAGGCCCAAAATGGCACATGCACCTGGAAAAGAAAAGTTCGGAATTTTTTTTTTTTTTAAAGAAAGAAGGAAGAATCGGCGGTACCGGTATAGCTTCGAGGAAGGCAGACACGACCACAAAAAAGAAGGAGAATAAGAAAAATTTTCTGCAGTGACAGGGACAACGACCTGCTGGCTCAGCGGAAAACGAAGAACTGGAGAGAGGCAGTTGGGAAAGGCGGGAAGGCAGCACGCAGGCGCTGTGGGATGCTCCCAAAGGCTTTCTAATTGGACGCTGGGGAGCGTTCCCGCGCAGGCTCCGTAGGTACTGACGATACCCCATATGTGAAGACTACATTCCTGCTTGTTCCTGGAGATAGTAGGTAACACCACCTCCTGGTTGAGGTGGAAAGGGGATACCCACCTTCGGAAAGAAATTGGGGTGTGTATGTAGCATGACCCCATTCTTATAGAATCTGACAGGGTGTTTGGACAACAGGAGTCCTCTCAAGAAGAGGGTAACCAGTGGCTGGACTGAAAAGGGGCTTGCCCTCAACAGGATGGTGATGCACTTCCAGGGCACTGACTTGCACTCATGGAGTTTCATTTGAGCCTGGATTGTGAGAGATAAAGAAAATACTGCAGCAGCAGCTGCACCTGGCAGAAGAACGGGTTCACCCGCTGCTCCGTGCACCAGACCGAGAAGCTGTGCCATTTGAAAGCGTAAGCTCTCCTGACAGAGGTCTTACGGGAGGCTAGCAGGATTTCTTCCATTTCTCCCAAGAGGTTAAAAGGGGCTAAGGTCACCCTTTCAGCAGCCACGCCATCAGTGATACGGACTCCAGGTTGGGATGCAGGAGAGAGCACTCCTCCTGAGACAAGAGCCCTGGGGAGTTCCCCAGGGGGATCGGAGTCTCTACTGACAACTGGAGGAGTAGCAGGAACTATGGCTGCCTGGTCCACCGTGGAGCCACCAGAAAGCGTAGTTACTCACCTGTAACAGGTGTTCTCCAGGGACAACAGGAATCAGTCCTCACTTATGCGTGACATCTGCACCGACGGAGCCCACGCGGAGCAATTCCCCAGCTTTCAAAGAAAGCCTTTGTGATTGCTGCCACGTATGCATGGTCCTCTTCCCATCCAAGGGTGCCATCTTCTTCAGTCAGGTCCCTTAGCTCAAGCCCTACCAAGCAGATGGCAAGAGAAGGACAAAAATCTAGCAACTCATCAGGGGAGACAGGAGGGTAGTGAGGACTGATTCCTGCTATCCCTGGAGAACACCTGTTACAGGTAAGTAACTACACTTTCTCCAGGAACAAGCAGGAAGTCAGTCCTCACTTATGGGACTACCCAGCTACATGCTACCGAACCTGTAACCAAAAAAGCCTCCGTGAGGCCGTGAGCAGAAGCCAGTGCTCGAAGGAGCCCGAGTCCTTGGGTCCTCAGGATGTAGCCCTCGGTAGCCGTGAAGAAGGGTCGGAGGGCAGTAGTTGCTTATATCCTGAATAGGTTACGGAGTACAGCCTGGCCGAAGGCGCTGTCCTGGCAGGACTCCCTCTCCAGGCAGGAGTGGGCAGTTAAGATATTCATGGAAGACCAGGTCGCCGCCCGGCAGATGTCCATCAGGGGCACGGAGCGTAGCCAGGCCACCGAGGCCGCCTTGGCTCAAACCCCGTGTGCGGTGACTCGACGATCTAGCGGGGCACCCGCCTTCGTATAAGCGAAAGCAATGCAGTCCACCGTTTGGTAACTGTCTCTCCCGGCCTATTGGGATCATAGGTCACAAAGAGTCGGCCAGACTTGCGATGAGTCTGGGTGCGCTGCAAGTAGAAGGCGAGAGCCCTTCTGTAGTCGAGGGTGTGGAGAGCCGCTGACGCCCGATTGACGTGGGGCCTCGGGAAGAAAGTCAGCAGGACTATCTCATGGTTAAGAAGGAAGTCCAAGACGACTTTAGGCAGGAATTTCGAGTGGGTACAGAGGACCACCCTATTCCGATAGAACCTGGTGTAAGGGGCATCTTCGATCATCCAGCGTTCTTTTTACACCCTAAGGCAACGTCGTGCGGTCCGCCCCTTTCTACGTCTTCTTTAACCACATTGCTTCTCTCTCTTGTTATCTCACGTTTAGATTATTGTAACGCTTCCCTAGCTGGTCTCCCCTCTTCCCAACTGTGTAGGCTCCAACTGGTACACCACAACGCTGCCCACATTCTGACTCACGCCTCACGGTTTGATCACGTCACCCCCCTTCTCATCCGTTTGCACTAGCTTCCCAATTCCTTTCCAGCTTGAATATAAGATTCTCATTTTCGTACACAAATCACTTCACACCGGTATCCCTCTCTATCTCTTTGATCTAGTTCATTTCCACTGTCCCCCTAGAATTCTCAGATCAATTCACGCCAATTGGTTATCTCTTCCCTCCCCTTCCCAGGCCCATCTGGAGCCCACACGCTCTTCTGCCTTCTTTCTGGGTCCCCACTTATGGAACTCTCTACCACCTACGCTTCGTCTCAAGCTCTTTTTCTACTTTTAAAGCTAGACTTAAGACATCTTTTTTTGCACGGCTTTTTATCTTCTTCCCACTTCTTCCCCTTTTTCCTCTCCCCCCCCCCCCCCACCCCCAGTTGATATTTAGTTCTGTCTGTTTTGCTCCTGACTGTCCCCCCCCCCCTTTTTTTCTTTCTCCCTTTCTCTCTCTCTCTTTCCTATTTATTTTATGGCGTTCTTTTCCTTTCTTTTCGGCAGTGCTTTTATGATTTTATTGTAAACTGCTATATGCCTATGGTTTCGGCAGTATATTACGTTTTTAAATAAAGATAAAAGAGCTAGGAGCTCACGGACTCGGCAGGCCAAGATCAGCACCACCATGAAGGCCACCTTCCAGGATAGGTGCCAGAGCGAGCACGTCTTCATTGGCTCGAAGGGTGAATGGGTTAGCTGCATGAGCACCATAATCAGGTCCCATTCTGCCAGGGGAGGATGGATGGGCGGCTTAGAAAGCATAAGACCCCACTTAAAGCGGGAAACTAACGGTTGCTCCAAGAGGGGCTTTCCCTTGATGGGGAAGTGGTTTGCCGAGATGGCGCTCAAGTGGACCCTGACAGAGTTCGACTTCAGCCCTGCCTTCGAAAGATGGAGGAGGTACTGGAGGATCTATCGAATGGGGCACGAGAACGGGTCGATCTGGAGCTCCGAGCACCAGACCGAGAAGCGCCTCCACTTGAAGGCGTAGGCTCATCTAGTGGAGTCCTTTCTTGAGGCATGAGGGATGAGGCGGCTAGGTTCGGGTGCTGCACCCGCCCCTCCTCCTGAGTTAGCAGACCCAGGGCAGAGTCCAGGGGAACAGGAGGCTCCGTCGACAGCCAGAGCAGAAGCGGGAACCAAGGCTGCCGAGGCCACGAGAGGGCTATGAGGATCAACAATGCCCGATCCCACTGAGCCTTGAAAAGGGTTCTCGCAATGAAAGGGAAGGGAGGGAATACATAGAGCAGGCTGGATGATCCAGTCCAGAAGGAATGCATCGGGGCTCTCCCTGCTCGGGTGCAGTACCAGCCCACAAAAGCGGGGCAGCTACGTTCTCTGGGGACTGGCGAAGAGGTCCATCGCCAGCATCCCCCAGTGGAGAAACAGCCAATTCGCTACTCCTGGATCCAGCCGCTATTCGTGAGGGTGAAGAATCCTGCTGAGCCTGTCCGCCAAGACATTCTCATTCTTCTCATTGGGAAGGTAGGTCACCTTGAGGGACATCTTCTGTCAGACTGTGAAAGAGCAGATAAGGACCGCTTCCCAGCAGAGGGAGCGCGATCCTGTGCCTCCCTCCTTGTTGATGTAGAACATCGCCACATGGTTGTCGGTCTGCATGAGAACTGACCTTCCTCTGAGGTGTTCCTCGAAGGCCCTCAGGGCCCACCGAATATCCCGGAGTTCGAGCAAGTTTATCTGCTGCTGAGACTCCTCGGGCGACCACTGCCCCTGCATGCATTGTGGCCAGTAGTGGGTTCCCCACACTAACAGGGAAGCATTCGTCATCAGCACCGTATCGTCATCGGCACCGTATCATGCTGCGAGCCTGGAAGGGCAATCCCTGCAGGAGGTTGCGGGGATTTTTTCACCAGCGCAGGGACAAACAGAGGTCGGGAAGGACTCTGACGGGGTCCCTGAGGTGACCAAGGGACAGGCTCCATTGGGCACTGAGACGTCCGCATGTGCGGGCAGGCATGGGGGACCACATGCACGGTAGAGGGCATGTGGCCCAGGAGGCATAGCATGGTCTGAGCGATGACCCGGGGAGTGCTTTGGATGCGGGACACCAGAGCTCAGAAGCGGTTGGCGCGATCCATCGGTAAGAAGGCGGTCGCTTGCTGAGTATCGAGGCACACCCGGATAAACTCGAGTGCCTGCACCGGCTCGAGGTGAGACTTTGGGTAGTTGACCAAGAACCCCAAGCTCTCCAATAGAAGGATGGTGCGCGACATTGCTCGCCAGGCTTCTTCGACCGAGCAGCCCATGACAAGCCAGTCGTCGAGGTAGGGAAAGACTGGCAAGCCAGTCGTCGAGGTAGGGAAAGACTGGCACACCCTGACGCCGGAGGTGGGCGGTGACAACAAGGCACTTTCTAAAGACTCGCAGGGCAGACGCAAGGCCGAAGGGGAACACCCTGTACTGGAGGTGCTCTCCCTACACCCTGAAGCGCAGATACTGCCTGTGCTGGGAATGGATTAAGATGTGGGCTAAGCATCCTTTAGATCCAAGGAGCATAGCCAGTCGCCCTGCTGGAGGAAGGCCAGCAGAACGCCAAGGGATATCATCTTGAATTTCTCCCGCACCAAGAACTTGTTCAGTTTGCGGAGGTCGAGAATGGGCCACAGACCTCCAGTCTTTTTTGGGACGAGGAAGTACCAGGAGTTAAAGCCCTGGCCTCAAAGGTGCAGAGGGACCTTCTCGACTGCCCGTTGGGCAAGGAGAGAGTGTAATTCCCGCTGCAGTAGAAGTAGATGCGTGAGGAGTCGAGGAGGCTCCGCCGGGGAGAAGGGAGGTGGAAGCCTGTCGAAGAGAAGGCGATAGCCATCTCGGACGACCTGGAGAACCCAGGTGTCTGAGTAGATGGGGGCCCACGATGGGGCGAAATGGGACAGGCGTCCCCCCACTGGCTGCTGCATCGGCGGAGGGCGAGAGGCTATGCCGATGGCATCAAAACCCCTGAGCGGGTTGTGGAGGAGCCATAGTTTGGGCTTTTGGCCCTTTCGGCTTACATGCCCTTGGCTGGATTTACCTTGGGTCAGGGTGGTCGGCGCAGGGGTAGCCGGGTATGGCAGATAGCCCCGGTACTGAAGGCCCTTCCGAGGAAAGAAGGGCTTCTTGGTTGGTTGTTTCTTTTAGGGCACAGTGGAGGTTTTGCGTAAGAGACGGGTTCGGGTGACGAACTCCGTCTCTATCTCTGCAGTTTTATCATCCATTGGCTTGCCAAAGAGTTGCTCGCGGAGGCAGGACACATCCAGGAGTTTCTCCTGCACCCATTGCTCCAAATTCGAGGACTGGAGTCATGCCTGGCGGCGGATCCCAATGCCCGTGGCCGCCACTCAAGCCGATGACTCGAACCAATCATAGGTGGCTCGGGAGAGGTATTTACAGCAGTCTGCGACAGACTTCAACAGAGTTCTGAATCTATTGAGTGGCTCTCCCTCGAGGCCCGCGGAGAAACCTCCAAGCTCCTTGGCTAAATTGCGCAAGAACATACGGATGTATAGTTGGTATGCCTGAATGTGACAGGAGAGCATCGAGCCTTGGTAGGCCTTGCGGCCCAGGGCATCAAGGGCTCGCGAGTTTCGGCCTGGCAGTACCGATGAATGCGATTTCGGGCTCTTTTGCTTCCTCATGGCCGACTCCACTACCATAGAAGTGTGCGGGAGTTGGGTCTTCCTGAAGCCTGGCCCATGTTGTACCTTGTACATAGTGTCAAGGTGCTTGCTCACGATGGGGACCGAGGCGGGGGCCTCCCATATGCTGAGTAGCAGCCAAGAAAGCATAGGAGGAACAGTGAGGGATTCCTGGGCAGGACTCATACTGAAGAATATCAAGTTCTTCAGCACGCGGGTCCTCCTTGGCCCGAGTGGGCAGGTTAAGGGTCCGAGTCATATCCCGAACGAACATTAGGAAGGCATCGTATTCGGGTGGCGAGCACCGCTGGAACACGGGCGGGGAGGGGTCCAATGGTAGATCCCAGTGGGTACGGGTTTCTGGCGAGATGTCCCCAACAGACTCCCACTCCGAGAAATCGGTCAAGGAGTCCGAGCCAGGCTGATCGCCCCGTCCAATGGCCGATGCCCACTTGGAGCCGGAGGCCCTGGAAGATCTCTCCACCGAGGAACAGGAGGGCGAGCGAGACCAATGTCAAGGACCCTCACGAGGCCCGCGGCTCTCGGGGGTTTCCTGGACAGATTTTGGTGTCCCACACAAGGGACCCATGGTCTTTGGGCGCGAGTCAGCAAAGCTGGCCATGAGCACCTGCTGGGAAGCAATGAACGCAGAAACGCTGTATTCCAGCGCCAGCATGTGGGACTCCCATGCAGGCTGGGGCCCTGTGATGCCGATTCCGGGGGCACCGGATCGGGCGTCGAGGAGGAGAGGGGGTCCTCACCGGGCACCTTTGCCAGAGGCTTCCGCTTCTGTGTGGAGTACCTTGCGGGGTCGCTCCCTGTCCAACTCTCAGGAACACCGAAGGGGACTAAGCGACCGAGTGCGGGAGCACTCGCACTTGTCGGGGGCACCCGACAGCAACTTCGAGGCCTTCTTATTCTTGCGCTGCTCCACCTCAAGGGATCCCTGGTTGGAGTGCCGCCGAGAGTGTGGGGCCGCAGGGGGTGGGACCCCACCGGGGAAGAGATAACCAAGGGTGCCACAAGGATTCCGAGTCGGCCTTTCAGAAAATGTCTTCGGACTTCTGCTTACGGCTGAGCAGGGCCTTAGAGGACATTTTCTTGCAGAGCAAACAGAGCTCCGGATCATGGTTGGCTCCGAGGCACTGCAGACAACCATCGTGAGAGCCCATAAGTGACATGTTCCTAGAGCATCTATCACATTTTTTGAAGCCGGTGGCCATGGGGGCAAAAATGGCACCTGCGAGGTCGAAGACCCATGCGGCCAGTGGTTAGAGGGGAATAAAGGGCGTGAAGCCCGTAACAAAAAATGAAAAAGAGAAGACTATCCCCGACAGCTCTAAAAATGTAGAGTAGGGGAAGGACAGGTAGAGGACCGGTGCAACCAGAAAACACAAAGGCCTGGAGGCCCAAAAACAAAACTTTTTCCGAGGGACGAGGATGTGCATCCGATGGGCTCTGCAGAAAAAGGGAGACTGAGCAAGATGGCACCCTTGGGTGGGAAGAGGACCAAGGATGCGTGGCAGCAATCCCAAAGGCTTTCTTTGAAATCTGGGGAATTGCTTTGCACGGGCTCCGTTGGTGCCGACGTCACCCATAAGTGAGGACTGACTTCTTGCTTGTTCCTGGAGAATCAGCGACGCCTTGTCACGAAGAGCCTTGAAGAGTGTGTTTGGCAATCAACGGCGTGGTTGGGAAGACATACAGGAGGCCATCCGACCATGGGATGAGGACTGCATCTGCCCCTACCCAGGACAGGTGGGGCTGCCGGGAACAAAAGCGAGGCAACTGGTAGTTGTCTGGGCTGGCAAAGAGGTCCACCCATTTTGTCCCCGCAGAGACGAAAGAGCTGGTTGGCTACTCTAGGGTCCAGCTGCCATTCATGTGGCTGGAGGACCCTGCTCAGCCCACCAGAGCATTATCCTGGCCTGGTAGGTATACCACCCACAGGAGTGTTCCCTGTTGAATTGCATAGGAGTAGAGTGTGATTGCTTCATAGCAGAGGGTGCGAGACCCGCGCCCCCCTGCTTGTTCACATAGAACATTGCCACCTGATTGTCTGTTTGGATCAGCACCAACTGTTGTCTCAGGCGGACAGCCAGATATATTGCCCAAAGCTCCAGGAAGTGGATCTGCTAGTTGCCCTAACTTGAGACCAGCTGCCCTGGGTGCAGAGTTCTTCGCAGTGGGCTCCCATCCCGGCAGGGAGGCATCCGTAGTAAGGACCCTTAGAGGGCTTGGGATTTGGAAGGGCATCCCCACATGCAGGGATTTTGCCACCAAGTCAGAGATTCCACCAGTTCTGAGACTCTGTCTTGTAGACAGCCGGTGGCCTGTGTCCACTTGTCCCAAAGGCACCAATGAGCAGCTCTCATGTGCAGACGAGCATCCGGGGTGACATGGATTGTTGAGGCCATGTGTCCAAGTAGGCGCAGTAGAAGTTGAGCTGACACAGAGGGATGGTATTGCACATCTCCGGCCACTGCCCTGAGACGGTCTTCCCGGTCCAGGGGAAGGAAGGCCTTTGCCTGAAGAGTGTCCAACCTTGCTCCTATGAACTCCATACATTGCACTGGGAGGAGATGGGATTTGGGATAGTTTATCATGAACTGCCAGATGTTGCAAGACCTGGTTAGTGCGTGCTGTGGCCTGATGCACCTCTATGGCCATGCCTCCTTTTATGAGCCAGTTGTCAAGGTAGGGAAAGACAAATACCCCCTGGAGACGGAGGAAGGCGGTTAATACTGCCAGGCATTTGGTGAAGACTCCCACCATGAAGCGAAGGTACTGCCTGTGCTGTGGCTGGGGTGAATAAGAATGTGGGTATAGGCATCCTTCAGATCCAAGGAGCATAGCCAGTTTCCCTGCTGGAGGTAAGGCAGCAATCTTATAAGGGAGAGCATCTTTAACTTCTCCTGGGAAGAAAGGAGGAGGTTTCAGACAGGTGGAGGAGATAGTCCTCCCTGAACACCCCGAGGGCCCAGGAATCGGTGGTGACGGCTGGCCACCTGTGGGCATACAGGGTTCGACATCCTCCTGCAGGCTGCTGTCCTCCTTGGGATAGAGAGGCTATGCTCAAGGAGTCAAAAGCTCCCCTGGCTGGGCAAGGGCCGGAGCCGGGGCTGGGGCGAGGGGCCTGAAGCCTTCTGCTTACAAGCAGAGGAGGAGTACCTTGCCCCAACCCCAGTCCTTCCGGCCCAAGGTTGCTGTCCTTGTGGGATTTGAACCCACGACCTTCCGGCCTAAAGTACCTTGCCCCAACCACTAGGCCATTCCTCCACTTGCTTGAAATTATTCTCTCTTTAAGCAGCATTTCCATTAGTGGAGTGGAGGAGTGGCCTAGTGGTTGGGGCAAGGTACTTCAGGTCGGAAGGTCTGGGGTTTCTAGTCCCACAGATGCTCCTCCTTGTGGTCTTGGGCAAGACACTTAACCCTCCATAGCCCATGTTCCCTGTAAAATACTTATCTCCAAGTTATAAAAGCAAGGTTACTTTCTCCAGTGGGACTTTCCTTGAGCACAGTAGGTGGTTGAACTCCAGTAACCTCTTCAGCTTTGGGAACTGCTAACACCTAATCAGGTGTTAGTTCCCTCCCTACCCACCCCGACTCCCACCCACCCCTAGCGAGTAGTCTTGCTTTATAGGGCACCTCCCCATTTGACAAAGCACAAAGAATTGGAGCAGCACATTTTGAATATAATTAAGGAGGTTTAACTGCTTTTTCTCTGAAAGGACAGCTGGGAAACCGGCTGGTACTTGGTAGATCTCTCTCTTTTGTTTAAAAGATACCTAAGCTCCACGAACAGAACAATGGCTGGGAGAAATCGTATCGCTAAAGCTGTTGCACCCGTTACAGCTACTGCCTCGGTCCAGACAGAGGTCCTAATGCCAGTTGAAGGACCAGCTCCATGTGCAGGGTGCCTGCATGCTGAAGCTCTCAGGAAACAAGTGGAGGAACTCAGAGAGGAGGTGGCGAGGCTGAGGAGCATTCAAGACAGTGAGAAGTACATTGATGAGATGCTTCTTGAAGCAACCAAGCTCTCCAGCAGAGGAGAAGATGGGTGCCAACAGAATGTTGATGGCTGGACACAAGTCACCAGGGCCTGCAAAATCACCAATCCAACTTCTCCAGCCCTTGAACTGAAGAACCATTATGCAGCCCTGGAAGTGGAGGAGGTGAAAGCATCCCTGGAAAGGGAAGAACCAGAGCTCAAGTACCCCAAAGTTGCAGAATCAGTGCCAAGGAAACGAAGGGTAGTGGTGGTTGGAGACTCTCTTCTGAGGGGTACTGAGGCGTCCATCTGCCGACCAGACTTGATGTCCAGAGAGGTATGCTGTCTGCCTGGTGCCAAAATCCAAGATGTTACGGAGAGTTTGCCGAGACTCATCAAGCCCACTGACTATTACCCAATGTTGCCAATCCATGTTGGAACAAATGACACTGCCAGGTATACCTCAGAACATATCAAAAGTGACTTCATGGCTCTGGGACAGAGGGTGAAGCAGTTAGGTGCACAGGTGGTGTCCTCTTCAATCCTCCCTGTTGAGGGTAAAGGCCAAGGCAGAGAGGCTCGCATCCTGGAGATGAATGCATGGCTGGGTGGATGGTGTCATCGAAAGCGTTTTGGTTTCCTAGACCTTGGGATGCTGTTCCAAGGGTTGCAGAGCAGAGATGGCATACATGTCTCCAAGAAAGGTCAACGTGTCTTCAGTAGTAGACTGGCTAATCTACTGAAGAGGGCTTTAAACTAGATTTGTTGGGGATGGGTGAAGAAAGCCCCCAGGTAAGTGAAAGCCCCCAGGTAGGCGATACCCATTTTCATAAAGGTATTTAATGTAACAGGGGTAACATGGAAAGCAGTGTGTATAAATGCCCGTAGCATGGGAAATAAGATCCCTGATGTTGAAGCTTTGGTGGGAGTGGCTGACTTGGATTTAGTGGCAATTACAGAAACATGGTTCACAGAAAACCATGATTGGAATGTAACTATACCTGGCTATACTTTATTCAGAAAGGACAGGGTAGGAAGTAGGGGAGGAGGAGTGGCACTATATGTAAAAACTACTATTAAAGCTTTGGAATTACAGAGCTTAAAAGGGAGAGGGGAGGCATAGTGGGTTAAACTAGAAAGAGGGAAAGAGAAATCTATTTACATTGGTGTGCTATACAGACCTCCCTCACAAGAGGAAGAGGTGGACAGAGAGTTAATTGAAGACATGCGCAGCATTGCTAGGAAAGGGGAAGTGCTACTGATAGGAGATTTCAATATGCCAGATGTTGATTGGCACATTCCTGCTGCAGTATCATCTAGAAGGAGGATCCTGGATTCTCTACAGGGAGAACTATTCAGGCAATTGGTAACAGACCCCACACGTGAAGGGGACATACTGGACTTGGTGTTTACCAATGGTGAAAGTGTTTCTGATGTTATAGTGGGAGATCATTTTGCATCCAGTGATCACCAGATGGTGTGGTTCAGTATTAGGACTAGGGCTGTTAGAATCCATTCAAAGGCGAGGATCTTAGACTTTAGGAAGACTAACTTCGCAAAGATGGGCCAATACCTCAGGGAGTCATTAGTTGGATGGGAACAGCTGAGGGATGTAGAAAAACAGTGGGAAAAACTGAAAGGGGATATTTTAAGGGCAACCAACCTTTTTGTTAAAATGGTAAATAAAGGTAAAAGGAAAAGCAAAAGCAAAAGGAGACCGCTATAGTTTTCGCAAGAAGTAGCTGAAAAAGTGAAGAAAAAGAGGGAGGCCTTCATGAAATACAAGAGATCACAGAGAGAGGAAGACAGGCATCTGTATTTGGAAAAACTTAGAGAAGCTAGCTAGTAGTCAAGAAGGCAATGATTCAAAAGGAGGAGGAAATAGCCAATGCAATAAAATGGGGGGGAGGGGGGTAAGACATTTTTCAGATATATTAGTGAGAAGAGGAAGGGCAAGAGTGGTATTGTCAGACTCAAGGGTGCAGGGGGGGAATATATAGAAGATAAGGATAAAGCGGAATTGCTTAACAAATATTTTTGTTCTGTGTTCACAGATGAAGAACCAGGAGCAGGACCTCAGAAAACACCCACAAATACGAACAGAAGCAAAGGACATCTTGAACAATTTTCAAAAGACTGTGTTCGTGAGAAACTATCTCAACTTAAAGTAGACAAAGCGATGGGACCGGATGGGATACACCCGAGAATACTGAGGGAACCTGGGGACGTTCTAGCAGCTCCCTTTTCAATGGCTCATTGGAGTCGGGAGTGGTGCCAAAGGACTGGAGAGAGGCTCATGTGGTGCCTTTACACAAAAGCGGAAGTAAGGATGTGGTTGAAAACTACAGGCCACTTAGTTTAACTTCGGTGGCGAGTAAATTATTGGAAATGCTGCTGAAAGAGAAAATAGTGAGGTTTCTGGAGTCCAGTGGATTACAGGATCCAAGGCAGCATGAATTCACCAGATGCAGGTCTTGTCAGACAAATCTGATTGATTTCTTTGACTGGGTGACCAGGGAGTTGGACCAAGGGAGAGCCCTAGATGTGGTGTATTTAGATTTCAGTAAAGCCTTTGACACTGTTCCTCACAGGCGACTTATAAACAAACTGAGCACCCTAGGGATGGACCCTAAAGTTACTGCTTGGGTTAGAAATTGGTTGGGTGGGAGGCGACAGAGTACACGTAAATGGAGCTCACTCTGAGAAGGATGTTATCAGTGGTGTGCCCCAGGGATCTGTCCTTGGTCCGATTCTTTTTAACATCTTTGTTAGTGATATAGCGGAAGGGCTTTCAGGTAAGGTTTGCCTCTGTGGATGATACCAAAATCTGCGATAGAGTAGACACCCAGGAAGGGGTATATAACATGAGGAGGGATCTAGCTAAGCTTGAAGAATGGTCTAGAATTTGGCAGCTGGAATTTAATGTTAAAAAATGTAAGGTCATGCATTTGGGCTGCAGCAATCCAAGGGAGCAATATAGTATAGGGGGTGAAGTACTTTTGTCCACTAAAGAAGAGAGGGACATACGCGTGGTTGTGTCTGATGATCTTAAAGTAGCTAAACAGGTAGAAAAGGCGATGGCAAAAGCTAGAAGGATGCTTGGGTGCATACGGAGAGTAATGGCTAGCAGAAAAAAGGAGGTGATAATGCCTCTGTATAAGTCTTTGGTGCGACCTCATTTGGAGTATAGTGTGCAATTCTGGAGACCGCACCTTCAAAAGGATTTGAACAGGATGGAGTCGGTGCAGAGGGTGGCTACTAAAATGATTAGTGGTCTTCATTATAAAGTATATGAGGACAGACTGAAGGATCTTAATATGTACACCTTAGAGGAAAGGCGGGATAGAGGTGATATGATTGGGATGTTTGAATACCTCCGTAGCATAAATGTTCAGGGGGAAAGCCTCTTTCAATTGAAAGCAAGTTCTGCTACGAGGGGACATGGGATGAGGGTGAAGGGAGATAGATTCAGGAGTGATAAGCGGAAATATTTCTTTACGGAAAGAGTAGTGGATCCGTGGAATAGTCTCCCAGTGGAGGTGGTAGAGATGAGGACAGTAACTGAATTCAAAAAAGCATGGGACAAACACAGAGGACCTCTAAAGGTAAAAAGGGGACTGTTGTAGTTGTTATGGAAGGACAGACTAGATAGGCCATGTGGTCTTTTTCTATCATCATATTTCTATGTTTCTATAATGCCCTGTTCAATGTAATTTCAGTTTGCTTAATGTAAACCGCACTGATGCAGAATAGCGTGGTATATAAGAGAATGTAAAATAAATTAAATAAATAAATTAGTGTAGTTTCTGGAATTCAATGGATTGCACAATCCAAAGAGCATAGTTTTACAAGAGGTAAGTCTCGTCAGATAAATCTGATCAATTTCTTTAACTGGATGACCAGCGAGTTGGACCAAGGGAGAATGCTAGATGTGGTATTCTTAGATTTCAGCAAAGCCTTCAACACTGTCCCGCACAACAATGCAATGTGGCCTTCGAGTCAGTCCTTGAAACGGATACTAAAGTGACTGACTGGGTTAGAAACCTGCAGAGTGGAAGGTGACATAGGGTAGTCATAAATGGAGTTCACTCTGAGGAGCACGTTACCAGTGGTGTGCCAAAAGGATCAGCCCTTGATCCTGTTCTTTTCAATATTTTTTCAAGTGATATTGTGGATGAGTTATCAGGAAAGGTTTGCAGATAACAAAATCTGCAATATGGCAAATAACATGGGAAAGATCTAGCAAAACCTGACGAATGGTCTAGAATTTGGCAGCTAAATTATTTATATATTTCTAACCACTTTATGAATCACAATAAAAATTTAATGCTAGAAAATACAGGGTCATGGATCTGGGTTACAAAACATAGCAACATAGTATATGATGGCAGATCAAGACTTGTATGGTCCCTCTAGTATGCCCAGTAAAGTGACTAAAGTGGTTCTAAGAAAATAAACGCCATAATGGGTCAGACCAAGGTCCATAGAAACATAAAAAAACATAGAAACATGACGACAGAAAAAGACCACATGGCCTATCTAGTCTGTTTTCCATATCAACCACTGCAACAGTCCCCTTTTTCCCTTTAGAGATACTCTGTTTGTCCCATGCTTCTTTGAATTCAGATACTGTCCTCATCTCTACCATCACAACAGAAGCAGCCACCACGTCAAAAGGCAAAAAAACAGTCCAAGGACGTGATAATGTGGAAAGACAGAGCCTTTATTTAACCAATCAACAACCCCACACAGGCTGTGTTTCGCTATCCTTCATCAGGGGTTTGTCCAAAAACGTACTAAAAACAAAAATATATAAATATGTGAAACATGTAAGAAAACAGATGTCTCAATATGTATTAAAATTAAAAACTAAAAATATGTTACATCAATAAATAAAATAATATAATAAAGGAACACAAATACCATATTGTTCATATCTAAAAAGTAAATGAATATATAAAAATATGTAATAATAAAATAAAACAAAACAAACAACTAGGATGTGACATATAAAACCATAAATACCTCTGCTAAAGAACATTAGACACAAAGTTCTGGTAACTCGTTGTAATCTATAAGAGGTCTGTACTCTATAAAAGAACATAATAAATCATTACAACAGATTTAAATGTGTATATTTATTGTACATGTTCATATTTATAACATAAAATGGAAAGTGGAATACAATACTGGAGGAGAAAATCTTTACACTGGGTAAAAAGAGAACAAAAAAAACATTATAAAGTAACAGGAGTGAGTCAGTGAGAGGGGCAAACAATGTAATCCAGCTAACTAAAATAACTGTCAACAATCAATTACTTCTAAATGGATAACTATTAAAAATCTGTGGTACCCATAAAAATCATATTAAAGACTGAATCGACTGAAGAACAATAGTGTATCATGATAAATGCAAAATAACTGTTAAAAAAGATGGCAAAGAAAAGTGTTAAAAAGAATATTGAAAAAGGGGGCACAAAAAAGGAACCCTGAACCTTAAAACAAATTGTTGATACAAAAGGTATATTCTAAATATATAAGAAACCAAAACGCTGGTTAAAAGAAGAACATAACAACATCTATATGTATATCTATATATAATGTATATTGAATGAGGGAGCACTGCAAACCCATATGCAATAAACGATATGAACGCTGTTCTAAAAAAAAAGGGGGGTTAGATATAATGCTTAAAAAACTTTAAAAAGAGGAATCTAAAACAGCATAAAAGAAGATTGTTCAAAAGATGTTATTGTAAAGAAGCCATCTTTTAAAACATGCGATTGTATAAAACTTTATGTCTTCGTCGGTGGTGGTGCCACTTATACAACAGTTGTTGCATGACAAAAAATAAATAGAAAAATGAAAGATGAATAATAAAAACTACAGAATCATTAAAAAAGTAAAGCCCCAGGGACATTGGATAATACATGCAGCTTATCAATGTGATACAAATTGTTCAAATTAGTATTCATCACGTTCAAAATGCCGCAAAATAACGTAACAGGTATAAAACAAATGTCTGTGAGGCATTAAAATCGCCTCATATAAAACACAACATTGCAAACCAAAGGAAATAGTAATGTAACCGACACTTCCAAGAGGTCAGCTAATACATTTGGATACAATGTAACAAAGGGACAAGAAAGAACATGAATGAAATCAAAACAACGATACCTTGTCTAGCGGGAGCTCCGCCAATACAATTGTCAAAATGAAATCTGATGAGTTGAAGAATGCACGCACATGCGTATAAAAAAGCCTGCTGGGGGGCGGAGTGAAACAACCCGCGGGAAAATAGAATGCTAAGTCAGAATGTAGGGTTCAAAAAACCGGAGGCAATAAAAATTACATCAAACACATAAAAATGATAATAAACCTTCTTAAAGGTAAAGGGAGGAAAGTAAAGAAGATATATATATATATATATATATATATATATATGAAAAACCTAAGAAATGAAGAGCAGGTGAATATAAACCATAAGGAAGAGGGGGGGGAGAGAGAAGAGGAGAAAGGGTGAGAAAGAAAAAAAAGGAGAGAGAAAGGAGGGAGAAAAAGGGAGAAAGAAAAAAGGGGAGGGGAAGGAAGGGGGAGGGGGAGAGAGGGAGGGAAAGGGGGAGGGGGTGGGAGGAGAGAAGGAGGGAAAGGGGGAAAGGGGGAGGGGTGGGAGGAGAGGAGAAGTGGGGGAGGAGGGAAGGGGAGGGGGAGAGAAGGAGGGAAAAGGGGAGGGGGAAAGAGGGGGGTGGGAGGGGAGGGGGGAAAAAAGGGCCGGGGAAGGCAGGCGAGGAGAAGGGGAATAGGAGGGGGGAAGGGGAAGGAAGGGAAGGGATATGTCTGCACAATAAAAAAAAAATGAATAAAAAAAATGAATAAAACAGACCAAACAGACCACATAAACCAAAGTCATATGCAACACTTAAAAAAGGGGTTGTCAAACAGGAGAAAGGATAAAAACATTTATCCTTTGTGGTCCATCTTACACAAAAATAGTGTCTGCACAAAAAGGAAAAATAATAAATTAGTTACTAAAAAAATGTATATATAGAATCTAAGGTCCATTAATTCTATAATTGTACTCTTGCCAATGAAGAACCAAAGGTTTGTCCGTTGAACCTCTTCATTGGCAAGAGTACAATCATAGAATTATGGACCTTAGATTCTTTGTTATTAAGAAAGTCAAACAGAATTGGAGAGGTGGTGATTTGAACAAAACCATCCTGAGACTTGAGCAGACATATTTTTCTATTAGATTCATTGTCCCCCAATGGGCTGAATTTAGACACTGACTTATTAGTTTTTCTTTAAGTTACAATCCTGGATCTATATATACAAATATATAGATATAGACAGAGAGATATATAGAGAGAAATATAGATGTATAGATATATATACACATTTTTTTTTAGTAACTAAATTATTTTTCCTTTTTGTGCAGACATTTCCCTTCCCTTCCTTCCCTCTCCCTTCCCTCCTTCCCCCTCCCCCCCATTCCCCTTCTCCTACCCAGCCCTTTTTTCCCCCTCCTCTCCCACTCCTCTTTCCCCCTCCCACCCCCTCTCTCTCCCCTCCCCCTTTCCCTCCTTCTCTTCCCCTTCCTCTCCCCCTTCCCCCCTCCCCTTTTTCTCCTTCTCTCTTTTTTCTTTCTCCCTTTTTCTCCCTCCTTTCTCTCCCTTTTTTTTTCATTCTCACCCTTTTCTCCTCTTCTCTCTTCCTCCCCCCTCCCCCTTATGGTTTATATTCACCTGCTCTTCATTTCTGAGAAGGTTTTTCATTTATATATATATATTCTTTACTTTCCTCCCTTTACCTTTAAGAAGATTTATTATCATTTTTATTTATTTATTTATTTAGACAGTTTTGTATACCACCTTATCCTTCAATCAAAGTGGTCACAACACAATTGGAGGATACATTTAACACGAGGGGATATGAGACACATACACTAATACTTACAGGGAACATGGGCAATGGAGGGTTAAGTGGCTTGCCCAAGACCACAAGGAGCACCTGTGGGACTAGAAACCCCAGTCCTTCTGGCCCAAGGTTGCAGTCCTCTAGTGGGATTTGAACCCCCAACCTTCCGGCCTGAGGTAACTTGCCCCAACCACTAGGCCACTCATTTTTATTGCCTCTGGTTTTTGGAACACTACATTCTGACTTAGCATTCTATTTTCCCACGGGTTGTTTCACTCCGCCCCAGCAGGCTTTTTTATACGCATGTGCGGGCGTTCTTCAGCTCATCAGATTTCATTTTAGAACAGCGTTCATATCGTTTATTGCATATGGGTTTGCAGTGCTCTGCATTTATACATACACACACACATACATATATACATACATACACACACACATACATATATACATACATACACACACACATATTTATATATATTTATTATTGTGTTCTTCTTTTAACCAGCGTTTTGGTTTCTTATATACAGGTATTCGTCGACTTACGACCTATGCGACTTACGACTGATCGACTTTACGACCGAGTAAAGCTGCATAGGTCGTAAGTCTTGCCGGATTCACAACGCAGCAGAGTGGCGGCAGCGGGTGCGAGTCGGGGACGGAGGACAGCGGCAGGCAAGTGGTGACGGCCTGGGGCAACACACCGGTGCGTGGTGGAGCTGTGAGTGAGGCAGAGGATGAGGGGTAAGGCTGGTGAGCTGTAAAAAAAACAAAAGGAAAAGAGACCCGACTTACGACCGGTCTGTCGGAACCAGACGCGGTCGTAAGTCGACGACTACCTGTATTTAGAATATACCTTTTGTATCAACAATTGTTTTAAGGTTCAGGGTTCCTTTTTTGTGCCCCCTTTTTCAATATTCTTTTTAACACTTTTCTTTGCCATCTTTAACAGTTATTTTGCATTTATCATGATACACTATTGTTCTTCAGTCGATTCAGTCTTTAATTTGATTTTTATGGGTACCACAGATTTTTAATAGTTATCCATTTAGAAGTAATTGATTGCTGACAGTTATTTTAGTTAGCTTGACCTACATTGTTTGCCCCTCTCACTGACTCACTCCTGTTATTTTATAATGGTATTTTTGTCTTCTTTTTACCCAGTGTAAAGATTTTCTCCTCCAATATTGTATTTCACTTTCCATTTTATGTTTTAAATGTGTATTGTCAAAAACGCCCATGCCAGTCGCCTCTAGTTTTAAAGGGGCGTGGTGATTGCAGGAACCTTCCCCTATCAGCCTTAGCAGCCTAGTTCCTTGTGGTGTCTTCTGGGAAATGTAGTACTGCTAAGATGTGTTTGTGCTTCAGGTAGAAGGTTGTAGTTAAGGCCACCGAGGTAAGGCATATAACAGAAAATTTATTTCGCACAAAAAGATTCAAAGTACCAGTTACAGGATTATTACTGTAGGGTTTGCTCAAGGTACAGCAGATGATTGGCAAAGTAAACAAAAGAACCCAAAAATGGCTGTTTTAAAATCTTCTTATTTTCAGAAGCACAGCCTTTGATAGCAAGGCTGCCACCTTCCTTTTAGTCCTTGCTAATTACAGCATAAAGTCCAAACAAGCTTAATCTTCTGTGGCAGTTTGGCATCTATCAGCCTCAATCCCTTCTAGGCTGCATTTCAGGTACAACAGAATTCAAACAAGAAGCAAACATTTAGACTGCCATCAAAAAATTCTCAATAGGCTTGTCACATAATAGAGGAACAAAGAAAAACTCTTCTAGCAGGTAAATTGGCTTCTTGCCGTTTCACAGTTCAAACCACAGGTGGATAACAAGCATGAATCACAGCTCCCTGCTTATCCTTATGCTTCAGTAAACTTCCCTTTTAAAAACATATGGGAATTTACCACCACACTGCCTGTTTCTTATGGTTACATGGCTGCATGAAGTCCACTCCACATAATACCGGGACCGTGCATAGCCTCCCTTTTAAAAAGCTGAAGGACCTCTCAGCTTCCGGGGTCCAACTAAGGTGGTTCAGGCAATTTTTCTTCAACATATCAGTGAAGATGTATCTCTCCTCTGCAAAGCAGGGCAAGAAACCTGTAATAGCCGACCAGGCCTAGAAAACCTCTCAATTGCTTCTTTGTTGCTGGCCTGGGGAAATTCCTGATGCTATCGACTTTGTCGACTAAGGACCTGACCTTTCCGCGTCCTATCATATGCCCCAGGTACGTCACCTCTCGCCTGGCGAAGGTACATTTGCTCGGGTTCAGTGTGAGGCCTGCCTGCCTCATAGACTGCAGTACAGCTTCAACCCTCGGGAGGTGCTCTTCCCAGGTGCGACTGTAGATAATGATGTCATCCATATATGCAGCAGCATATTCTTGATGAGGGCACAGGACTTGATCTACCAGTCTCTGGCAGGTTGCTGCGGTGCCGTGGAGGCCGAAGGGCATCCTCTTAAATTGGAATAACCAAATCGGGGTGCAGAAGGCGGTCTTCGGCCGAGACTCCCTAGTCAGGAGAATCTGCCAATACCCTTTTGTCATGTCCAGGGTGGTCAAAAACTGGCCCTGTCCCAACCGATCCAGTAGCTCTTCGACCCTGGGCATTGGGTAAGCGTCGAATACCGAGATGGCATTTACCTGTCTGAAATCTATGCAGAACTGTAAAGTACCATCTGGCTTTGGAACAAGCACTACTGGACTGCACCATGGGCTCCTTGACTCTTCGATGACTCCCATCTCTAGCATTTTGCATACCAGTGCGACTACCTCCTGTTTCTTAGCCTCTGGTAGCCGGTAGGGTCGTTGTCGGATCACCTTCCCTGGTGTAGTTAGAATCTCATGGGCGACCAGTCGGGTTTCACCAGGAACCGGCGTCAGAACATCTGGAAACCCTTGTAATAGATTGGCCAACTCCTGCCTCCGGACCAAGGATAGCTCTTCACCCACCTGGGGCTCCTGATGTTTCCTCCACTCTGTTACTTGTGGACCCAAATCCTCCTCCTCAGCTTCCTCCATTCTCTCTTCCGAGGTGGCTGTCAGGCCTTCCATCCCGACCCATCCGGTGGAACCAAATCCACAGGCTCCTCGTTCCGTGGGAGTCAACATGGGGACCTCTTCCAGTGGGGGAAACCCTACTCTTTCACACAGCAGCTGGGAAATCCGGTCTCCAACCTTCACAGGGAAGTCTTCCTTACCAAAGTTAAACAATAATACTTTTACAGTCCCTCTATAATCAGGGTCAATCACGCCCGCACCAACGTCCAGGAAGTGTTTTAATGCCAGACCCGAGCGAGGGGCTATCCTTCCATAGCAGCCAACGGGGATCTCAATTTGTAGGCCAGTATCAATGAGAGCCTTTCTATGGCTGGGCACCACTCCATTCACAGCGCTACATAAATCATATCCCGCGGCTTGCGGGGATGCCCTCCTGGGACTCGTGGCCTTTACAGAAACTTTACAAAATTTTAATATGAACTTCTGTTTAACGTGGGGACCGCCTCCCAGGGGTTTTTCATCTGGCTTTCCAGTCTGTTTTCGGGGGTTCCCAAAGAGGGCCAGGGACCACCATTACCATCCCCTCTGCCTTTTGCCCAAGGCCTTTCTCTAATCCTTTCCTAAATTGGGGCCAGTCTCTTCCTAATACCAGGTCGTGGGGACGTTTTGGTACCACAGCCACAGGAATTCTGTTTTGTGCCCCTAACCCTTTTATCTCCACTGTATACATGGGGTAACAAGAGGCAGCCCCGTGGATGCAACGGATCTGGACCTGACCTTCTGGTCTCCTCTGGTCATACTCATTCTGAGCCTCAATTGCCCGCCAAAGCTTCTGGGATACCATGTTCTGGTCAGCCCCAGAGTCAAACAAAGCATTGGTAGTGATCCCCTGTATATTAACACTTAGGAGGAATCCCTCTCTTAGAGGTATCACACTTGTACCAACAACCCAGTGCGAGCCTTGCATCCTCTCTGTAGGTGTCCCATCTCCCCACAACGATAGCACTTCTTTCCAGCCCACTTTCCCTGCTGAGCATGCACATAAGTTCTCACCAACTCTGTTTATTTCCCTGTTTCCTTTCTGATGAACCAAAACTGGCCTCGGCCTTCACTTTTGGCGCGCCCCCTCTTGGCTGACGCATTAATTCAGCTTCCATGTAGCGCTAGGTCAAAAGGGTTGCCTCCAATGTGCTCTGGCAGTTTTGCTGAATCAGAAATGATTGTATCTCCTTTGGCACTGCAGCCATAAACTGCTCCAATACTATCATATCTAGTACCATATCTACAGTTTTTTCCTCCGGGGCCAGCCACTTTAATGTTAGACCACGAATCCTCTGGCTTAATGCCTTAGGGGTTTCTCTGGCCTTAACATATGGTGAAACACGCTTTATGTCTGAACATATGGTGAAACACGCTTTATGTCAACCCCAAACGGTCTCTAATTGCCATTTTTACCATATTCTAGTCCAGGGCCTGGGTAGCTGGCATAGCCCTATATGCGGCCAGTGCTTCCCCTGTTAAAGAGGTTGCTAATGGCACTGCCGATTGGCTAGCTGGCCATCCCACAGCTTGCGCTATTGTTTCAAACGATTCTAAAAAGTCATCTATATCGTCCTCAGATGAAAGTTTGGCAAAGTTAAAGGCCCCACTTGTGGATGGGCCTACCAGACTGTCCATTTGAGGTATTGATGGTCCTGCTGGTACCGGCTCTCCTCCACTTTCTTGTCTTTGGGATGCAATCAGGGCTGCCACTAAGTCCAAGACAGGTTTCTGATGCTCCTTTATAGCTGCAGCTGCACTCTCCTTTGCTTGCTGTGCCAACTCTTGCTGGCACTGAAACTGCATAGCCATCCATTGAATCAACTCCTTGGGCTCCATCTTCAGGGATACCTGAAAGAGAGAACAAAACACCAAGGGCGGCACCACTCAACAGCCTCCTTGTCCCCTTTTTCCTCAAAAGCATTCACTTTTTTTTTTTTTTAATCCGAGCCAACCCCCGCCTGGGTACGCTTTACCTGACTCAGGTGTTGCCTCTTTCTTCAAAAGGGGTGTCTTTGTGATGCTACAAACTGGACTGCTCCATCGTCTGGCCGACTCTACCAGCGAATTCCACGTGAAGCTTCCAGCAGCCGTTTGTGCTGTGCACCTTGTTGCTGTATATCCTTGCATATCCTGAATGGCAAAATCCGTACAACTACGCCACTGTCAAAAAACGCCCATGCCACTCGCCTCTAGTTTTAGAGGGGCGTGGTGATTGGAGGAACCTTCCCCTATCAGCCTTAGCAGCCTAGTTCCTTGTGGTGTCTTCTGGGAAATGTAGTACTGCTAAGATGTGTTTGTGCTTCAGGTAGAAGGTTGTAGTTAACGCCACCGAGGTAAGGCATATAACAGAAAATGTATTTCGCACAAAAAGATTCAAAGTACCAGTTACAGGATTATTACTGTAGGATTTCCTCAAGGTACAGCAGATGGTTGGCAAAGTAAACAAAAGAACCCAAAAATGGCTGTTTTAAAATCTTCTTACTTTCAGCCTTTGATAGCAAGGCTGCCACCTTCCTTTTAGTCCTTGCTAATTACAGCATAAAGTCCAAACAAGCTTAATATTCTGTGGCAGTTTGGCTTCTATCAGCCTCAATTCCTTCTAGGCTGCATTTCAGGTACAACAGAATTCAAACAAGAAGCAAACATTTAGACTGCCATCAAAAAACACTCAATAGGCTTGTCACATAACAGAGGAACAAAGAAAAACTCTTCTAGCAGGTAAACTGGCTTCTTGCCGTTTCAGAGTTCAAACCACAGGTGGATAACAAGCACGAATCACAGCTCCCTGCTTATCCTTATGCTTCAGTAAACTTCCCTTTTAAAAGCATATGGGAATTTACCACCACACTGCCTGTTTCTTATGGTTACCTTTTCAAGGAGGATAATTCTTTCAGGGCTGGCTTTTCCTCAAGACTTCATGTCTAAAGCTTGGCACAGAGAGCAATCCATAAGGATGTCTTCTTCCCCCAACTCTGACACTGGTTCTCCCAGCTGCATGGGTTCTGACTCACCCACCCGGTCAGACTGCTCAGCTGACAATCTCTCCGGTACTCTGAGAGCTTCTCCACTTCCTGGCTTCAAGCTCTGCTGCCAACCTGTTGCAGGGAATTCAGCTCTCTCAGCTCCTGGTAGCTCGGCTCTTCTGCATGAGTCAGCACCTTCTCTGCCTCCTTCTCTTCTCCAGTCTCTGGCTTCTCCTCCCTCTCCTCCTTTCTTCCTCTTCTGCCTGTCTGTATACTCTAGCATATGCTTATACCTCCAGGGTTCTAGCCCCACCTCCTTCCTTCCCAGGTGTTGGCAATCCCCCTACCTTCTAGTATTTGAGTAATCAGGGAACTTGTTGAAATAAGGGTTTTGGACCTCGTGCCCGTAATCTCTCCCTCTTACTCTATTAGACACTGCATGAAACCTGTTCCATCTGGGTTTTTCTGATTCTTGTGTGTGGCTGTGGCTTTCTCACCTTGCACTCCTAAAAGGGGACCCTTTATTAGGGTGAATTCTTTACATTTCTCACCTCCCACATACTCAGGATAGACGACCTTGCCACAGTATATTTATTGTATATGTTCATATTTATATTTATATTGGTTGTAATGATTTATTATCTTCTTTTATAGAGTACAGACCTCTTATAGATTACAACGAGTTACCAGAACTTTGTGTCTAATGTTCTTTAGCAGAGGTATTTATAGTTTTATATGTCACATCCTAGTTTGTTTTATTTTATTTTATTATTACATATTTTTATATATTCATTTACTTTTTAGATATGAACAAACAATATGGTATTTGTGTTCCTTTATTATATTTTATTTATTGATGTAACATATTATTAGTTTTTAATTTTAATATGTATTGAGACATCTGTTTTCTTACATGTTTCACATATTTACATATTTATGTTTCTAGCACGTTTTTAGACAAACCCCTGACGAAGGATAGCGAAACACGGCCTGTGTCGGGTTGTCGATTGGTTAAATAAAGGCTCTGTCTTTCCACATTATCATGTCCTTGGACTGTTTTTTTTTCTCATCTCTACCACTTCCATTGGGAGACTATTCCACGGATCCACCACTCTTTCCGTAAAGAAATATTTCTGCACATCACTACTGAAACTATCCCCTTTTACCCTCATCCCATGTCCCCTCGTAGCAGAGCTTGCTTTCAATCGAAAGAGGCTGTCTTCCTGTGCATTTATGCAACAGAGGTATTTAAACATCTCAATCATATCACCTCTATCCTGCCTTTCCTCTAAGGCAGTGGTTCTTAACCTGGGTTTGATCGAACCCTAGAGGTTCGGTGAGTCAGTCTCAGGAGTTCGGCGGAGGTCAAGACACAAGACACGCACCCGACTCATATGATTTGTGATGAGAGTCATATCCAGCATGGGTGAGACAGCCGTTCACGTTTGGTGTTGAGACAGCAGATGTCAATGATGAATACCTTGACGAAATCACTGAAATTCAGCAGAGCCAGGTTCAACAGCAACTCTTCAGAACAACAACGCCCTCAACGTTTTGGTGTCGACAAATGGTAATGTATCCTGTTATTGCTAGGAAAGCCCTGGAAATTTTTATACCATTTGTTACAACATATCTTTGCGAGCAATCCTTTTCGAGGATGCTGGACATAAAAACGGAGAAATGGAACAGACTTTGCTGTGAAAAAGACATGAGAGTGGCAGCTGCCAAGGTGAAGCCACGCATTTCTGAACTGGTCTCTCAAAGGCAACAGCAGAAGTCACACTGATTTGCAGTAAATATTCATTATTATTGCAGCAGTGTAGCCTCATGGAAATTAGGTGATGGGTGTGTGTTAAATGTTAAAAATAATAAATAGCATAAATACAATAAGTTCATTATTGGAATACATAAGGTTAAAAATTAAAACCATTTCTGTGTGGTAGTATTAAAAAAGGTCATGTCTTTGTGAAAAGTTATATATGTAATTTGTTGTGAGTTCATGCATTGTATTGGTTTTGTTCTTTGAACACCGTGATGTTAATGCGCGATTCATTTTGTGAACCAGTAAAGCACAGTTACTTACCTGTAACAGGTGATCTCTGGGAACAGCAGGAATTAGTCCTCACATATGGGTACGTCGGTACCGACGGAGCCTGAGCGGGAAAGCTCCCCAGAAGGAAAGCTTTTGTGGCCTCCCACTGCGCATGCGCGCTGCCTTCCCTCCTTCCTGACCAACTCTCCTCAGTTCGAGTTTATAGCTGAGACAATAGAGAGAGGAAAGGAAGAGAGAGAGAGATACAACTCCTAGGGGAGGTGGGCGGGTTGTGAGGACTAATTCCTGCTGTTCCCAGAGATCACCTGTTACAGGTAAGTAACTGTGCTATCTCCAGGAACAAGCAGGAATAAGTCCTCACATATGGGGACTCCCTAGCTAAGATGCCCGGGAGATCCCCTGAAGGGTATGAGACCCTGAAAGGTTCTTCATCTTCCTATGGATCTCAGGCATCCATTCAGGGAAGGTGGGCTGGAGTTGTTCAAGAATGGAACAGGTGTCTGAGGACAGCCTGACCAAACAAGGCATCCCGGCGGGAGTCCTTGTCCAAACAGTAATGGGCTGTAAAGGTATGAACCGAGGCCCAGGTGGCTGCTCCACAGATCTGGTCAATGGACACAGAGTTTAAATGAGCCATAGAGGTGGCCATGGCCCTCACGTTGTGAGCGGTGACATGGCCCTCCAGAGAAAGGTTCTTACTCTGGTAAGCAAAGGAGATACACTGAGCAATCCAATTGGAGAGTGTTCTTTTGGAGACTGGAAGTCCTAAATGAGAAGGATCAAAAGCAACAAAAAGCTGAGAAGACTTTCGATGTTGCTGTGTCCTGTGGAGGTAAAAGGCAAGAGCTCTTTTACAGTCTAGAGTATGAAGGTTCCTCTCTGCACTGGATGCATGAGGAGCTGGAAAAAAGACAGGTAAATATACCTCTTGATTAAGATGAAAAGGTGAGACCACTTTAGGCATAAAGTGAGGATTTGTCCTAAGGACTACCTTATCATGATGGAACCTTGTATAAGGTGGATTAGCCACTAAGGCCTGCAGTTCACTGATGCGGCGAGCTGAAGTGACTGCAATGAGGAAAATAACCTTCCAGGAAAGAAATTTCAAGGAGGTAGTGGCTAAGGGTTCAAAAGGTGGCTTCATAAGCTGACCAAGAACCAAGTTTAAGTCCCATGCCACCGGAGGAGGTCGAATGGGAGGTTTAGTTAAAGTTAAGCCTCTCATGAATCTTGCAATAAGAGGATGAGAGGAAACAGGTTTGTCCATTGATGGACTTAAGTGATGCCGCAATAGCACTCAAATGGACTCTTACTGAATTCGTTTTGAGTCCTGCATTGGAGAGATGCAGGAGATATTCCAAAAGAGAATTCAATGGGAGTGCCAGAGGGTTAAGACCCTTTTGAGCACACCAAATGGAAAATCTTTTCCATTTAAAAGCGTAAGAACAGCTAGTGGAAGGTTTCCTAGAGGCATGTAGGATATCCTTCACTTGCTGCGAAAGATTGAAGTGTTGAAGGTCTAGGCCAGTGATGGCTAACCTTTTTGAGCCCGAGTGCCCAAACTGCCGCACAAAACCAAAGAATTTCCTCAAAGTGCCAGCACGTCATTTGCATAAGTGGTCTTATTTGCATAAATA
The DNA here is from genome assembly GCA_033557465.1 of Ichthyophis bannanicus. Classification (NCBI taxonomy): domain Eukaryota; kingdom Metazoa; phylum Chordata; class Amphibia; order Gymnophiona; family Ichthyophiidae; genus Ichthyophis; species Ichthyophis bannanicus. The sequence goes on from CM066033.1 coordinate 86,920,071, forward strand.
TTTGCATAATGTTACCATACACTAACTTTTAGTAAACATGTCTCTTAATGAGTGTATGGATAAAGAAAGACTAAAAGATTTCTACATTACTATAATCCAGTGCCAACCGCCAGGCACATTAGGAACTACTACAAACGCTGCCCATTTAGAACCCATAGCAAACCCGCCGTTTCCTGACAGCATTACCAGGACTCACAAAGCACCATACCCTACCTATCAAAAGGCAACACTGCAAATATTAAACCAATACATTTCAGAGAATACTGGGGAAAGAGAACAAGTGGCAACGTCAAATAGGAATTTCCTCTTGTACCAAACAAAGCGCAGATGTTAATGATGCACATTTCCCAGAGCTGACATATTCCAGTTAATAAATTCAAAATAAAGAGATATCTTTCTACCTTTTGTGCATTTTTTTTTTCAGTTGCAATTGGTCCAGCCACCTTCTTCTGGTTTCTTCATGTTTTCTGCTAACTCTCCATCGTCTGCTGTCCATTTGTCCTTTCTTCTCTCTTCTAGTTTTTTTTCCATTCTCTCTCTCTCTCTACATCTGCTTTAACATACTAATCTTTCTCCTTTTGCTCTTTCCTCATTCCTATTTCATCCACACAAATTTTACCCCTCCATCCTCAATCCCCAATTACTCTCCCAATACCTGGCCAATTGTAGATTTTTCATCCCTCCTACACAAAATATTTTTCCCCTCTCCATTTTACTCTCCCAGCCCCATCCCATTCTAATCCTCCCCCAACATCAGCTCCCTTCTAGTTCCAGTCTCACCCAGCATCCATTCCCTTCTAGTCCCTGCATCAGCCCATTTCCAGTCCAAGTCCCTTCATCAGCTCATTTTCAATCCTAGCCCCCCCATCAGCCCATTTCTACTCATTTCCTAGCCCCACCATCAGCCCATGTCAAATCATAGCTCCCCTCCACTCAGCCCAATTCCAGTCCAAGCCCCCCCATGAGCCTACTTCCAGTTCTAGCCCCTCCATGAGTCCATTTCAATTCAAGCCCCCACCACAGCCCATTTCCAATCTTAGCTCCCCCCAACAGCCCATTTCCAGTCCTATCCTAGCTTTTCCATCAGCCCATTTTCAGTCCTAGCTCCCTTCCCTCACAGCCCATTTCCATTCCAAGCCCCCTCCCCATCAGCTATTTGCAGTTCAAGCCTCCCCTTCCACTCAGCCCATTTCCAGTCCTAGCAACACCCCAACCCATTACCAGTCCTAGCCCCCCGTCAATCAACTTCCAGTCCTAACCCCCATCACCCCATTTTCAGTTTAAGCCCCCCCCCCTATAACCCTTTACCAGTCCTAACCCCCCATCAGCCCATTTCCAGTCAGCCCCCATAGCCCATTGCCAGTCCTAAACCCCCCCCATCAGCCCACAGCCCATTACCAGTCCTAACCACATCAGCCCACCTCAAGTCCTAACCCCTCCCCATCAGCCCATTTCCTGTCCTAGCCCCCCCCATAACCCATTATCAGTCCTACACCCCCATCAGCCCACTACCAGTCTTAACCCCCCATAGCCCATTACCAGTCCTAACCCCCCCATCAGCCCACTACCAGTCTTAACCCCCCCATAGCCCATTACCAGTCCTAACCCCCCCATCACCCCAATTCCAGACAGCCCTCATCAGCTCATAGCCCATTGCCAGCCCTCATCAGCCCACAGCCCATTGCTAGTCTTAACTCCCCCCCATAGCCCACTGCGTCTTAACCCCCCTCCCCAGCCCACTGCCAGTCTTAAACCCCCTCCCGCCCTAGCCCATTGCCAGTCTCAACCCCCCTCCCTCCCTCCCTAGCCCATTGCCAGTCTCAACCCCCCTCCCTCCCTCCCTAGCCCATTGCCAGTCTCAACCCCCCTCCCTCCCTAGCCCATTGCCAGTCTTAACCTCCCTCCCACCCTAGCCCAATGCCAGTCTCATCCCCCTCCCTCCCTCCCTAGCCCATTGCCAGTCTCAACCCCCCTCCCTCCCTAGCCCATTGCCAGTCTCAACCCCCTCCCTCCCTCCCTCCCTAGCCCATTGCCAGTCTCAACCCCCCACCCTCCCTAGCCCATTGCCAGTCTTAACCTCCCTCCCTCCCTAGCCCATTGCCAGTCTTAACCCCCCTCTCTCCCTCCCTAGCCCATTGCCAGTCTTAACCCCCCTCCCTCGGCTCATGGCAATAAAAAAAAAAAAAAGCTGCCCGCTGCCGCCGCGGCGGCATGGAGTGTCCCGCGGGGCTCCCTCTCCCCGGCGGGACTCTCCCGGCGCTGCTCAGCCCCTCTCTGCCGGCTTGCAGAGACGCGAAGGGAGAGAGAGTCTCCCTCGCGTCTCTCTTAAGCCCGCAGGGGCAGATGGGAAATTTCCCATCAGCTCCTGCGGGCTTAACAGAGACGCGAGGGAGACTCTCCCTTCGCGTCTCTGCAAGCCGGCAGAGAGGGGCTGAGCAGCGCCGGGAGAGTCCCGCCGGGCAGAGGGAGCCCCGCGGGACACTCCATGCCGCCGCGGCGGCAGCGGGCAGCTTTTTTTTTTTTTTTAATGTGCGACCTTCCCGCGTGCCAGCTGCAAGGCCTTCGCGTGCCACAGCTGGCACGCGTGCCATAGGTTCGCCATCGCTGGTCTAGGCCTTCAGTAATCAAGCTCTGAGGTGAAGGGACTTGGGGTTTGGGCACCACAAAGTCCCCTCCTCCTGAGACAGAAGGTCTGGAGCCGCTCCCAAGTCCAGGGAGGGGGTTTGGGAGAGATGCAGAAGTAGAGGGTACCACACTTGGCGTGGCCAGCGTGGAGCTATGAGGATCATGGACCCTTGATCCCTTTGAAGTTTGAACAGAGTCTTGGGAATCAAAGGAATGGGTGGAAAGGCATACAGGAAACCCTGACCCCAATGCAGGAGGAAGGCATCCTTGGTCTGAACTCCCTGACACGGAATTCTGGAACAGAACCGGGGAAGTTTGGCATTCCACGGACTTGCAAAGAGGTCTATGTCCGGGGTTCCCCATTTCTGGAAGATTCTGAGTACCTGATCCATGTGCAGGGACCATTCGTGTGGAAGCAGAACTCGACTGAGTCTGTCTGCCCAAGAGTTTTGGATTCCTGGAAGATATACTGCCAGGAGATGGATTTGATGCTCTCTGGCGAAGGCCCATAATCTTAGAGCTTCGTTGCAAAGCGACAGAGAGCCAGTCCCTCCTTGTTTGTTTATGTAAAACATGGCTACTTGATTGTCCGTGTGAATAAGGACTGTCATGTTGCTGAGGAGGGTATGAAAAACTTTGAGAGCTAGAAAGATTGCTCGAAGTTCCAAGTGGTTGATATGAAGGGTGGTCTCCTGTGGAGACCAAGTGCCCTGAGTGGAGAGATCTTGGAAAGGAGCCCCCCAACCTGTTTGGGAGGCATCTGTTGTGAGGGTTGCTTGGGGCAACAATGGTTGAAAGGGGGCCCCCCAACAACAGATTTTAAGTGGATATCCACCATTGGAGAGACCAAAAGAGACGATTGGAGTTTGCTATTTGGTCTGAGAGAGCTCCTGATGCTTGAGTCCACTGGGTGGATAAAGTCCATTGAGCTGCTCTCATATGTAGGCGAGCATAAGGCACCATATGCACTGTGGAGGCCATGTGGCCTAATAGTTGTAGCATCTCTCTGGCAGTCAAGTGGCTTCTGGACTGAGTCTGAGAGGCTAAGTGCACTAGACGTTGGCAACGGGCCTGAGGTAGATAGGCCCTTGCGGTGGTGGTATCCAACCAGGCCCCTATGAATTCTAGGGAATCAGTAGGGGTGAGTTGGGACTTTGACAGATTGATCACAAGTCCCAGATACTGTAGAATTCGCCTGGTGCGATCCAGGGAAGTCTGAGCCTCGGACTGAGACGGAGCTCGGATGAGCCAGTCGTCCAGGTATGGGAAGACAAAAATTCCCAGGGCGCGTAGAAATGCAGCTACTATTGCCATGCATTTGGTAAATACCCTTGGAGCAGAGGCTAGACCGAAGGGAAGTACTCTGTATTGGAAATGTTTTCCCTGGAACAGAAACCGTAGGAATTTTCTGTGGGATGGATGGATGAGTATATGTGTGTACGCATCCTTGAGATCTAGAGAACAAAGCCAATCCTGACTCTGTAGGTATGGAAGGAGAGTACCTAGAGAAAGCATCTTGAATTTCTCCTTGTATAGAAATTTGTTCAATTCTCTGAGATCCAGAATGGGTCTGTACCCCCCTGTTTTCTTGGGAATGAGAAAATAAGGGGAGTAAAAACCTGACCCTTGTTGAGGAAGAGGAACCTCTTCTATTGCCCTTTGGGCGAGAAGAGTGGTCACCTCCTGACCCAACAGGTCTAGGAGAGATGGGGGAGAATTGAAACTTCTCACCATGGTATGGGGAGGAAGGTTGGAGAAATGTAGTTTGTAGCCCTCTCTGATGATAGAGAGGGTCCATTGCTCTGATGTGATTTGCTCCCATCTGGGAGCAAAATGAGTTAACCTTCCTGGAATGGTGAGAGGTTCTGGATGTTTTAGAGCCAGAAAGGTTAAGTTCTCTAGTTTTAAGTCAAAAACCCTGAGGGGGTTGGGACTGTTGGGCTGTAGCAGCCCCTGCAGGTTTTGCCCTGGCCTGTTTAGGCTGCTGACGCTTAGGAGCAAAGCGAGCTGTAGAAGATTGTTGGCCAGTATTTGTGGCAAATCTGGCCTTCTTGTAGAAAGGCTTTTTGAAAGATTTCTTCTTGACAGGGGTAGAGGTAGACTTAGAAAGTCTATCTAAAGCAGCATTTTCTGCATCCATTTGAGTGGCTTTGATTTGCCACTCCTTACCAAACAGATTCTCACCTGTACAGGGCAAATTTCCCAACCCATCCTGGACCCAGGGTTCTAGGTTAGAGGCCTGGAGCCAAGCAATTCTGCGAGCCGCTATGGCAATATCTGAGGCTCTGCTAGCACCCTCAAAGGAGTCAAAGGCTGCTCTGTTGGAGAACTTTGAAATATCTTGGGTATGCTTCAGCAAAAGAAGGAACTCCTCCTTTCTATCCTCTGGGATAAAGGGGAGAAAATGGCGTATTTTTAATGCAATTTCCTTCAGAAACATGCCCATATAGAGGCTGTATGAGTTGATTCTGCCAATAAGCATACTTGCTTGGAAGATTTTTCTTCCAAAAGCATCCAGAGTCCTACATTCTCTTCCTGGGGGAGTAGAAGTGTGTCTTTTAGTACTCTTGATCCTTTTCATAGCTGACTGCACCACGATGGAGTGGTGCGGGAGCTGAGTTTTTTGAAACCCAGGAGAAGGGGGGACACGATACATGGTGTCCAGACGACGAGAATGTGGAAATAGGGTGAGAGGAGTCTCCCATAAGTCCATCATGTGATCTTGAAGAATTTCATGGATGGGCAAGGTGACTGCCTCTTTGGGAACCTTAGAGTATCCTAAAATGTCTAACGTTTTTGCTCTAGGTTCTTTTTCAGAGGATACAGAAATAGAAAGACCTTTAGCTACTTCAATGATGAAGTCTTGAAAGGATAAATCCTCTGGAGGAGACATTCTCCTCTTTGGAGAAGAGGGCTCCTCAGGTAGAGTAAGGGATACTTCAGCAGAGTCATCTGATGAATCAGAATCATCAGAAGACTCAAAGTATCGTCTGTTTGCTTCCAGGGATCGATAAGCGTATCGACCGGTATCGACATCGGGGGTACCTGGAACCGGATCGGTATCGGGAAAAACCCCGGAACCGGGAACCGGAATCGGTATCCTGGTCAATGTGGATGGCATGGGTACCGGTATCGGTTGTGGTACCGGAACCGGAGTCGGTACCGCAGGGCGTCGCAGCCTTAATAAAAGCCAAAATGGCCTGCTGCATGGATTGAACTGTATGATCCATGGACGCCACGACTGTCTGGATGTCGGTACCGGATGAGTGAGCTGGTACCCCAGAACAGTCTAACAGGTGATCGGTCGAGGCCGTGCCATCGATGTCAACCTGTAACCCCATAGGAGGAGCTTTGGAAGCCGGAGCTTCCCGCCGGGGTTGTTTGGCTGGGGCAGGGTCCTCAGGGTCAAGCCCAGGGGTATCTCGATACTTAGAGGGAGATTTGCCCTTTGAGGACCTGCCAGAGCAATGTTTGGTTACCTGAGATCCATCAGGAGAGGAAGACCTGGAAGATGTCGTTGCTGGAGTATCTGTAGAAAACAGCATGTGAAACTTGGCTGCCCGGTTCTATAAGCCACGTTTAGACATCAAAGAACAGGATGGGCAATCCAGAATGGAATGGTCAGGCCCCAAACATTTAAGACACCATTCATGTGTGTCTGTGACTGAAATAGTACCGCTGCACTTGGTGCATTTTTTAAACCCAGAGGCTTGTTTCTCCATGAGGGAGAATTAGTGAAGGCCTAAAGGCCTCACAGAACTAACACACCAAGTGAGGGAAAAAAAAGAAGATTTTTTTTTTTTTTTTTAAGAAATAAAGGAAAAAAGACCGGCAGTACCGGTCTGGAATCGGGGAAGGCAGACACGCGGCCAAAGAAATAAATTAAAATAACAACTTCTTCAGCGGTGACAGGAACACGACCTGCTGGCTCCGCGGAAAAAGAAGAACTGAGGAGAGTTGGTCAGGAAGGCGGGAAGGCAGCGCGCATGCGCAGTGGGAGGCCCCAAAAGCTTTCCTTCTGGGAAGCTGGGGAGCTTTCCCGCTCAGGCTCCGTCGGTACCGACGTACCCATATGTGAGGACTTATTCCTGCTTGTTCCTGGAGATAACATATACCTGTCTTGAATTTGAAAAAAACTCATTTTATTTTTCAATAAAGGGTTCGGTGAATGTGCATATGAAACTGGTGGGGTTCAGTACCTCCAACAAGGTTAAGAACCACTGCTCTAAGGTGTATATATTAAGATCCTTAAGTCTGGGGGGGGGGCGGAGCCAGCGCGAAACCAACATGGCGGTGTAAGTCCTCTTCTCCTGAGCCTTTTGCCATAATCCTGCGACTTACCCGAAACTATCAATTCCCCGGTGGCTCTAGTTATAAGTGAAACATTGGGGATGTCGACGGGCAAGCAAACCCTTCTCGAATTTTCCCCTGCGCCGACGACGACCGGGTCGAAGAGATCTAAGACTGATCCCTTATCGCCGCACAAGCCTGTGTCCCAGCAAGACCCACAGGAGGATATGAGGCAGCTCCTGCAAGAGGTGCGGGCCATCCGGAGCCGGGTCGATTCCAATGGCGATACTTTATCTGCCTTGCAGGAGGACATCAAGGATCTGGGATCGCAATTGCAGACGCTCTCCACCCGCGTCGAAAAAGTGGAAGAAACGGTGGCGGGCCATGACGACAAGCTTAAACGCGCCTTGTCTATGGCGCGCAAGGTGGACTGGCTTGAAAGGAGCGTTGAAGATATGGGAAATAGGGCTCGGCGAAACAATATCCGCATCGTCGGCCTTGGAGAAGGAGCTGAGGGGGGTGACCCCATTCGCTTTATGGAGACTTTCCTACCTAAGGTGCTGAAAATTACCTTCGATCCTCCGCTAGAAATTGAGCGGGCGCACAGGATCCCGGCGTTCTCCTCTGGCCCTAACTCGCACAACTCGAGACCTCGCCCTTTCATCATGTGCCTGCTGAGGCATCAGCAGGTGTTGCAGATATTCGCTGCGGCCAAAGCTAGTCAGGCGCTTCAATATGAAGGGCGCAAAATTTCTTTCTATGCGGACTTCTGCAAACGCACGGTGGAGAAGCGCAGGCAGTTCCTGGAGCTCAGGCCCAGGCTTCGAAATTTACAAGCTCGATTTGGTCTGTTTAGCCCAGCGCGATTCAAAGTTACTTTGAATAACAGCACCAAGTCATTTGAAGATCCTGGCCTGCTGCGCAAGTACATTGAAGATCAAGAGGAGCTCCTAATGCAGCAAAGCTGAGATTGGTGATCATGTGGGGACCTTTCAATCTTTTGTTTTGAGGCCTGATGCAGCTCGTAGCTATGGGGCCTTCGAGTTGAGCGGCGCAGGGCTTATTTGTCAACTGGGGTTTCTTTAGTATTGCTATTCTGGCGGGTGGTCGGGAGTTGAATAAGCTTTGTATATTGTAAGAGGCTACTCCATGTTACTTATGTGTTTTTACTGTCTCACCCTATTTGACTTTTTTTCATTTTTGGTTGGGGGGGGGGGGGTTCTGGGCTCACTGTATATGATAGGATCAGGTGGGATTGGGAGGTGTCTACCGCTTATTGGGTGTTTGAAAATATTGTAAGGATTGGATGGCTAATGGGCTAAGAATTTTGTCCTTAAATGTGAAGGGGCTCAGATCACCGATCAAAAGGAAAAAAAATAATGTTGTATTGTAAACGTCAGTCTGCTGACGTCATTTTGCTCCAGGAGACGCATTTGTCTGCGTCTGAGGCGAGCAAACTGGCGGATAAGCATTTTCTGCTAGTGGGATGCTCTCCCGCTACACACAAAAAAAATGGTGTCGTCACTTTAATAAAGGCCACCCTGGGGCCCCAAACGGCCAGCTCCTGTCACGATGATGTCGGGAGATGGTCTAAATCCCTAGTTAAGCTGGGGAGAGACTTGTTGTCCATTGTCAATATTTATGGAGCTAATGTTGACGACCCCGTTTTTTTCAATAACCTTAGTGGGATTATCCATGAGGACCCAGAGGTTCTGGTAATTGCCGGTGGAGATTTTAACCTGGTAAGCGATCCCTTACTGGATAGGAGTCCCAGTAGGGTAGAGCGCCCTTCTCGCGCACGTTCCGCGCTTTTCTCTTTACTTGGTGCATGTGACCTGGTCGACATCTGGCGATTACTCAACCCCAGGGAAAAAGACTTCACCTTTTTTTCTCCCGCCCATAGCTCTCTTTCACGGATAGATTATTTCTTGCTCTCCAAGTCTTTGATTCCCGGTTGCAGAGGTGTATCCATACTAGGTAGGTCAGTTTCAGACCATAGCGCTATACTAGTGGAGGTTGCCCTAGGGGAGATGGCACGCCCGGACCAGTCCTGGTCTTTTACTCGATCGTGGCTGGCTGATCCTGCTTTCCAGGAGGAAATGCGGGGCGCCATCTCCTCCTTTTTTCGTTGGAACAAAAGGAATGACACCACAACCTGGGCATGGTGGGAGGCCTTTAAAGCCTCAATCCGGGCTGTGATCACAAGTTTTGCAATTAAGGACTCCAGGCGGCGGGCGGCTAAGCTACGCAGCTTGGAAGCGCAAATTCGTGCTGGTGAGCGATTATGGTCTGCCCAACCCGACCCTGGCATTCTTCTCCGGTTACAAAGACTTAGATTTCAATATAATAAGCTTTTGAGCTCTGAGGTAGAGCAGATTATGTTAAAACAGACTGCTCGGTTTCATGTTGAGAGAAATAAGGCTGGCCGGTTGCTCGCCCATACCATAAGAGGAAAGCAGAGCAAGCCTAGAGTAGCTTCTCTTTTATCTAGCACTCAGGAGAGTCTGATCAAAGATGAGCACATAGTGGCTGAGTTTGCTAAATTTTATAGCTCGCTTTATACTTCTGAATCGTCCGCTGACGCCAGCGCATTTACCGCTTTTGTGGATGGTCTTGACCATCCGGTTTTGGAGGAGAGTCAAGTATGCGAGCTTGGGAAACCTTTCTCATGTGATGAGCTACCGTCAGCAATACAGGCCATGTCCTCTGGGAAAGCGGTTGGTCCTGATGGCCTCCCCGCGGAATTCTATAAAGTCTTCAGTAAAGACCTTGCTCCCTTTTTACTGGAGTACTATAACGAATTAGCGCTAGAGAATAGTCCCACTGGAAGGTTTTCGGAGGCTACAATTGTGGTATTAGAAAAGCCGGGCAGGGATCCTTGCTTTGTGGCAAATTACAGGCCCATATCTCTTCTGAACGCCGATTATAAGATTTACGCTAGTATTCTTGCGCACCAATTAGCTCTGGTAGTCGGGGACTTAGTCCATCCAGATCAATGTGGGTTTGTGCCCGGGAGATCCACGTCCGATAACGCTCGTCTTTTATGTAATTTGTTGGAGCAGGTCTCGTTGGATGCCTGCCCTTACCTCGCCCTGTCATTAGATGCTGAAAAAGCATTTGATAGACTGGAATGGCCATACATGTTTTCTACCTTGCGCTGGTTTGGCCTTGGAGATGATTTTATAAATAAGGTTAAGGCGCTTTACTCTTGTGCCTCTGCCAGCATATATGTGAATGGCGTCCTCTCGCGTCCTTTTTTCTCTACACAGGGGAACTAGGCAGGGATGCCCTCTATCTCCTCTGCTATTTAACTTATCATTAGAACCTCTGGCCATTGCAATCCGCAGTCAGGCGGATCTTAAAGGGGTGCAGATGGGGCCTCTGCAAGTTAAGTTATCTGCATATGCAGACGATCTGCTCCTTTTTACGCAGTCTGAGGAAATCTCGTCTATCTTAGCCCTGTTTGGTAGGTATTCCAGTGTCTCGGGATATAAGATTAATTGGTCCAAATCGGTGGCGTTTCCCCTTAATTCTCTCGCTACTTTGACGGAGATGGCGGATTTCCCCTTTAAATGGGAGGCGGGTAGTATTAAGTATTTAGGGGCGTGGTATAACGCATTGGTGGATGAGATGATACAGAAAAACATGGAGGAGTTACTCCTCTTCATTCGGCAAAAACTTGTGTCATGGTCTCCCTTATACCTCTCCTGGTGGGGCCGATTGGAGATCATTAAGATGTCTCTCACTCCAAAGATTAATTATGTCTTGGGAATGCTCCCTTTTACAATTTCTCCGACTTGGTATCGTAAGATAGAGCGGTGTCTTATTTCCTTTTTATGGAATGGGAAGCAACCTCGAATTGCCATTCACAAACTGAAAGCAACCAAAGATGAGGGGGGAGTGCATTTTCCTGATTTCCATCGGTATCACCAAGCTCTTTTGATTAAACAGGGGTCCCTTTGGTTGATTGAGGATGAGTATGGACAGAGTCCGACATGGTTAAAGGTTGAGGCCCGCATGGCTGCCCCCTGTCCTTTGCCGTACCTGGTAGGGGCGTTGTACCCTGACTGGGCTTCGGCGGGGAGGGTTATCAGGTCCACACAGGGGGCTTTCTTAGAATTTGTCCGGAATATCGGTCAGGATGATTTACCCTCGGGGCAGACCCCGTTGTGGTGGAACCCCCGGTTTCGGATTCGTGGGCGCAGATTTGCCTGGAAAGCATGGCAAGAGCGGGGAGTGTGGTCACTTGGACAATTAATAGATGGCAATGGGTGGAAATCATTTACAGCACTGCAGGAGGCGTTCTCCCTACCGGACTCCTTCTTTTTTCAATGGGTCCAGCTTAGGCACTGCATCGCTGCCTCTCGCATATTTACTAAGGAATCTGAGCTAGACGGGGGAGGTGCCTTACTCCGCTGGCTGGGTGCTACGGCCTCTCAACAAGGGGCTACTTCTAAGATATATGCCCTTTGGAGGCTGCGTACTTCCAAATCCCCTATAGGACTCGCCCGGGTTTGGGAATCTGAGATCTCTCGGGAAATTTCTCCTTCTGAATGGAGAATTCTCTGGGGGCCAGTATCCAAAGCCTCTAGGTCTGCTGCGATCACTCAATCACTATATTTTTTCATGCACAGGGCCTTTCTGACCCCATCGAAGATGGCTAGATGGGGTTCTGATATCCCTGGCAAATGCTGGTCTTGCTCTGGAAATGCAGGAACCTACATGCATATGTTTTTTGATTGTCCCCTGGTTCAGGTTTTCTGGAAACAGGTGTGGAACAGGATGCAATCGGTCCTGCAGTTCAGGGCAGACCTGAAGTGGAGCACGCTTTTCTTAAGGTCATTAAGTGTATTTCCTGTAGGGTGCTCGGATCAATCTTTCCTGTTCAATTTCATGATGGCTACAGCAATTAAGATGATTCTGTGGAAGTGGAAGAATTTCCGCAGACTGAGCCTTGACGGTTGGTGGAATTTGGTCTGTCATTATGCTAAGTTAGAGAAGACTTATAGTAAACTCCACCAACCGGATAATGTGGATCTTAATGTTCGCAGATGGAAATTGTTGGATCTTTTTGTGGCCCGCTCCCAGTTCACCTAGATTGTGGTGGACACTTCTCATTTCCCTTTTTGGAGAAGTTAGGGTAGTAGTCGTATTCCAGTGAGCCCGGATGGGGGGAGGGGGGGGGTAGGGGGAGGGTGGGTGATTATTTTTGGTTTTGTGTTTCGGTTATTGTGTTTTGTAGGATAATTGTATAGTGTGTAAATTTTCACTTTATGTTGTTTTGTGAAAAGGCTAAATAAAGACTTTAAAAAAAAAAAAAAAAAAGATCCTTAAGTCTGTCCTCATATGCTTTATAATGAAGACCACTAACCATTTTAGTAGCCACCTTCTGTACTGACTCCAGCCTGTTTATATCCTTTTGAAGGTGCGGTCTCCAGAACTGCACACAATACTCCAAATGAGGTCGCACCAAAGACTTATACAGAGGTACTATCATCTCCTTTCTTCTGCTGGCCATTCCTCTCCCTATGCACCCAAACATTCTTCTAGCTTTTGCTGTCACCTTTTCTACCTGTTTAGCTACTTTAACATTAAATCTCAGCTGCCAAATTCTAGAACGTTCTTCAAGCTTAGCTAGAACCCTCCTCATCTTATCTAGACCTTCCTGGGTGTCTACTCTATTGCATATTTTGGTATCATCCGTAAAGAGGCAAACCTTACACGACAGCCCTTCCACTATGTCACTAACAAAGATGTTAAAAAGAATCGGGCCAAGGACAGATTACTAGAGCACACCACTGGTAACCTCCTTTTCCTCAGAGTGAGTTCCATTTATCTGTACACTTTGCCGACTTCCACTCCACCAATTTCTAACCCACACAGTAACTTTAGGGTCCATCCCTAGAGTACTCAGTTTGTTTATAAGTCGCCTGTGAGGAATAGTGTCAAAGGCTTTACTGAAATCCAAATACACCACATCTAGGATTGTCCCTCGGTCCAACTCCCTGGTCACCAAGTCAAAGAAATCTATCAGATTTGTCTGACAAGACCTGCCTCTGGTGAATCCTTGCTGTCTCGGATCCTGTAATCCGCTGGACTCCAGAAACCTCACTATTTTCTCTTTTAGCGGCGCTTCCAATAATTTACTCACCATTGAAGTTAAACAAACCAGCCTGTAGTTTTCAACCACATCCTTACTTCCGCTTTTGCGTAAAGGGACCACATGTGCCTCTCTCCAGTCCTTTGTCACCACTCTTGACTCCAACGAGGCATTGAAAAAGGTCAGTCAGTGGAGCTGCTAGAATGTCCCCAAGTTCCCTCAGTATTCTAGGATGTATCCCATCTGGTCCCATCGCTTTGTCTACTTTAAGTTTAGCTAGTTTCTCATGAACACAATCTTCTAAAAATTGTTCAAGATGCCCCTCGCTTCTGTTCTTGTTTGTGGGTGATTTCTAAGGTCCTGCTCCTGGTTCTTCATCTTTAGAGAACACATAACAGAAATATTTGTTAAGCAATTAAGCATAGTTACTCACCTGTAACAGGTGATCTCTCGGAACAGCAGGAATTTAGTCCTCACTTATGGGTATCGTCGGTACCGAGGGAGCCTGCGCGGGAACGCTCCCCAGCGTCCAATTAGAAAGCTTTTGGGAGCATCCCACAGTGCCTGCGTGCTGCCTTCCCGTCTTTCCCAACTGCCTCTCTCCAGTTGAGTTTTAAAGCTGAGACAAAGAGAGAGAGAGGGAAAGGAAAGAGATAGAGAGAGAGAGAGAGATACAACTCCTAGGGGAGGTGGGTGGGTTGTGAAGACTAAATTCCTGCTGTTCCCGGAGATCACCTGTTACAGGTGAGTAACTATGCTATCTCCAGGAACAAGCAGGAATGTAGTCATCACATATGGAGACTCCCTAGCTTTAGATGCCAGGGAGAGACCCCAGAAGTTGTGCGTCCCTGAGAAGGGCTCCACTTCCCCCCATGGATCTCTGGCATCCTACCAGGGATGGCGGGTAGGAGTTGATTAGGTATGGAACAGGTGTTGGAGAACAGCCTGACCAAACAAGGCATCCCGGCGGGAGTCCTTGTCCAAGCAGTAATGGGTTGTGAAGGTAAGAACCGAGGCCCAAGTGGCTGCTCGACACATGTCGTCGATAGACAGAGTGCAGATGAGCCATTGAGGATGCCATGGCTCTCACATTGTGAGCTGTGACATGGCCCTCCAGAGAAAGGTTCTTACTCTGATAGGCGAAGGAAATTAACTGGATTGCTCAGTGTGACAGTGTTCTCTTGGAGACTGAAAGTCCCAAATGGGAAGGATCAAAAGCAACAAAGAGTTGAGAGGACTTTCTATGTTACTGTGTTATTTGTAAGTAAAAGGCTAAAGCTCTTTTACAGTCCAAGGTATGAAGATTCCTCTCTGCATTTGATGCATGAGGCCTTGGAAAAAACACAGGTAGGTAGACCGCTTGGTTCCAATGAAAAGGCGAGACCACCTTTGGCATAAAGTGTGGATGAGTCCTAAGGACTACCTTGTCATGATGGAACCTTGTATAAGGTGGATCAGCTACTAGCGCTTGCAACTCACTAATGCGGCATGCTGATGTGATTGCAATGAGAAAGATAACCTTCCAAGAAAGGAATTTCAAGGAGGTAGTAGCTAAAGGTTCGAAAGGTGGCTTCATGAGCTGCCCAAGAACCAGGTTTAAGTCCCATGCCACCGGTGTTGGCCTAATGGGAGGCTTAGTTAGAAGAAGGCCTGTCATAAATCTTGCTATAAGAGGATGAGAGGAAATAGGCTGTCCATTTAGAGGCTTAAAGGAAGCTGCAATAGCACTCAAATGGACTCTTACTGAATTAGTCTTAAGACCTGCATTGGATAAATGAAGGAGATACTCCAGCAATGATTCCAGAGGTATCGCAAGGGGGTTAAGACCCTTTTACGAACACCATATGGTAAACCTTTTCCACTTGAAAGCATAAGAGCGTCTTGTGGAAGGTTTCCTGGAAGCAAAAAGAATATCTTATACTTCCTGAGGGAGATTAAGATCATGGAGATCTAGGCGTTCAGCAACCAAGCCCTGAGATGCACAGACTGGGGATTGGGATGCCATAACATTCCGTCCTCCTGAGATAGGAGATCTGGAGCAGACCCTAACTCCAGGGAGGGAGCTTGAGAGAGATGTAGAAGCAGAGGATACCACACCTGCCATGGCCAATGTGGAGCTATGAGAATCATATGGCCTCTGTCTCTCTGAAGCTTGAACAGGGTTTTGGGAATTAGGGGAATGGGTGGAAAGGCATACAGGAAGACTTGACCCCAGTAAACGAGGAAAGCATCCCTGGCCTGAGCCCCCTGAGCCGGAATTCTGGAACAGAACCGGGGAAGTTTGGCATTCCATGGACTTGCAAAGAGGTCTATGTCCAGGGTTCCCCAAAGTTGAAATATCCTGGCTACCTGGTCTGCATGCAGAGACCACTCGTGTGGTCTGCCCAAGAGTTTTGAAGATACACTGCCAGAAAATGAATCTAATGCTCTCTGGCGAGGGCCCATAGACGCAAAGCTTCGTTGCAAAGCGACAGAGAGCCTGTTCCCCCCTGCTTGTTCACATAGAACATGACTACCTGATTGTCCGTATGAATGAGGACTGTCTTGTAGCTGAGTAGGGTGTGGAACACTCCCAGAGCAAGGAAGATTGCTCTGAGCTCCAAGAGATTGATATATAGATGACTCTTCTGTGGAGAGGTCTTGCAGATGAGCTCCCCAACCCATTGGAGAAGCATCTGTTGTGAGAGTTTCTTGGGGTAAGGGTTGTTGAAAAGGGGACCCAAGCAACAGGTTTTGAGTGGACTTCCACCACTGGAGGGACAAAATAAGGCAACTTGTGTTTGCTATTTTGTCTGACAGGCATCCTGATGCCTGGGTCCATTGGGTGGATAAAGTCCACTGAGCTGCCCTCATATGGAGGCGAGCATAGGGAACTACATGCACAGTAGATGCCATGTGGCCTAGTAGTTGTAACATTTCTCGAGCAGTTAGATGAAGCTATTGCACTGCTTGAGAAGCTAACTGCACCACGCGAAGGCAACGTGCCTGGGGGAGATAGGCCCTTGCAAAGCTCCTATGAACTCTAAAGACTGAGAAGGAGTTAGACTGGATTTTGGGATGTTTATTACCAGCCCTAAATACTGAAGGATACGCATTGTGCAGGATAGAGAAGTCCTGGCCTCTGACTCTGTTGGGGCTCGAATGAGCCAGTCGTCTAAGTAGGGGAAGACGAATATCCCTAGAGTGCAGAGAAATGCTGCTACTACAGCCATGCATTTCGTGAACACCCTTGGTGCTGAGGCCAGGCCAAAAGGAAGCACCCTGTATTGGTAGTGCTTTTGCTGAAAAAGGAACCGAAGGAACCTTCTGTGGGTTGGATGTATGAGGACATGAGTGTATGCATCCTTGAGATCTAGAGAACAAAGCCAATCCTGACTCTGAAGGTATGGCAGCAGAGATCCAAGAGAAATCAACTTGAATTTCTCCTTGACAAGGAATTTTGTTCAATTCTCTGAGGTCTAAGATAGGTCTGTAACCCCCTGTTTTCTTTGGGATAAGAAAATAAGGGGAATAGAACCCTGTACCCTGCTGATGAATGGGTACTTTTTCTATTGCCCCTTGGGCAAGAAGGATTGCGACCTCCTGACCTAACAGGTTGATGAGAGAGGTGGGAGTATTGAACTGCTTTACTATTGTATGAGGGGGCATGCTTGAAAAATGAAGCTTGTACCCCTCCTTTATGATGGAGAGTGTCCAATGCTCTGCTGTTATTTGGCCCCACCTGGGGGCAAAATTACATAACCTTCCTGGAATGGTGGAAGGCTCTGGTCCCCCGAGAGCCAGGAAGGCTAAGTTCTCTAGTTGAGAGTCAAAGGCCCTGTGGAGGCTGAGCCTGCTGAGGCCTAGCAGTCTTTGCTTTCTTCTGTTTGGGTGGTTGCTGACCTTTCCTGGCAAGCTGACCTGCAGAACGTCCCTGCTGAACATAAGCAGGATAAAATCTTTTCTTTTTAGAAAAGAATGGTTTCTTGAACAATTTCTTTCTAGCAGGATCAGCAGTGGACTTGGATAATCTATCCAAGGTGAAATTTTCAGCATCCATTTCATTGGCCTTTTCCTGCCAATCTTTAACGAACAGGTTCTCACAAGTACAAGGGATGTTTCCCAATTTGTCTTGTACGCAGAGCTCTAGATCAGATGCCTGGAGCCAAGCAATTCTACGTGCACCTATGGCAATAGCCGAGGTTCTGCTTATGCACTCAAAGCAGTCAAAGGCCGCACGGTTGGAAAATTTAGAAACATCTTGGGCATGTTTGACCAAAGTGAGAAAATCCTGTCTTCTATCCTCAGGAAGAATAGGACTTAAAGCCTCTAAATCATCTGTGACCTCCTTCAGGAACATTCCCATGTAGAGACTATAAGAACTGATCCTGGCAGAAAGCATGAAAGCTTGGAAGATCCGACGTCCAAAAGCATCCAGGGTTCTGCACTCACGTCCTGGAGGATTAGAGGCATGCCTCTTTGCACTTTTGATCCTTCTCATAGCTGATTCCACTACAATAGAGTGGTGAGGAAGCTGAGTCTTATGGAAACCAGGACAAGGAGGGACTCGATACATAGTATCCAGTCTGCGAGAATGAGGCAAGGTGGTAAGAGGTGTCTCCCACATCCTTAACATGAGATCATATAAAATCTCATGAATGGGCAAGGTAGCTGCCTCCTTAGGAGTTTTGGGATATTGTAGAATTTCCAACTCCTTGGCCCTTGGCTCTGTTTCAGGGGCCACAGTAATGGACAGGCCCCGAGCCACCTCCCTGATAAAATCCTGGAAGGAAATATCCTCTGGAGGAGACCTCCTCTGGGAGAAGCATCGCTGCATCGACAGAACTGTTGGAATCCTCAGATTCTTCTGAGGACTCGAAGTACCGTCTGTCCGGATGCTCTTGAAGAGCCCGATACCCGTACCGACCGAAGTCGGTACCGGGAGTAACCGGTACCGGGGGTCATCGGATGACTGGGTACCGGCAAAGCAGACACCGATGCCGATGTTGATGCTATCGGTACCGGTACCAGTGGGATTGTCTGTCGCGGTTCCGAGGGCGTCGATGCCGCAAGGAAAGCTGCCAGACTGCGCGCAATAGCCAGGACTCTCTGGTCTATCGACGCTGCCAATGCCTGGATGTTGGTACCGGAGGAAACTGCTGGTACCCCAGAGCATGGCACCAGTAATTCTGCCGAGGTCGAGGCCTCGAGAACATCCTGGAACCCCGATAATGCTTTGGAAGCCGAAGCCTCCCGTCGGGGCAATTTTGCCGGTGCAGAATCCTCAAGGGCAACGCCAGAGGCATCTCCATGCTTAGAAGGAGATCTACCCTTTGAGGACCGGCTGGACTTATGTTTAGTTACCTGAGATCCACAGGAGGAAGAAGCAGCCCTGGAAGACGTCGATGCCACCGAAGCTGCATCAGAGGGAACAGGGTACTGAGCTTGGCAGCTCGGTTCTGCCGACCTCTTTTAGACATCATGGCGCAGGACATACAATCCGTGATGGAGTGGTCAGGACCTAAACATTTTAGACACACCATTCATGGGTGTCTGTGACGGAAATGGTACCGCCACACTTGGTGCACTTTTTGAAACCTGAGGCAGGTTTCTCCATGGTAAGAAAAAGGTTTTGGGCCTGAGGCCCAAAAAGGCATGTGCACCTGAAGAAAAAGAAAAAGAGAAAATATATATATATATTTTTAAAGACAGAAATAATAAGAAAAAAACCAGCGGTACCTGGCTCCGCGAAAAAAGAACTGGAGAGAGGCAGTTGGGAAAGGCGGGAAAGGCGGGAAGGCAGCACGCAGGCGCTGTGGGATGCTCCCAAAAGCTTTCTAATTGGACGCTGGGGAGCGTTCCCACGCAGGCTCCGTCGGTACCGACGATACCCAAGACTACATTCCTGCTTGTTCCTGGAGATTGCTTTATCCTCACCAGCTTCTACATATTCCTCCCCTTCACCCTCGAGTCTGACAATACCACTTTTGCCTTCCTCTTCACTAACATATCTGAAAAATGTCTTATCCCCCCATTTTATTGCATTGGCTATTTCATCCTCTTTTTGAATCTTTCCTTTCTGACTACTTTCCTAGCTTCTCTAAGTTTTTCCAAATATAGATGCCTGTGATCTCTTGTATTTCATTAAGGCCTCCCTCTTTTTCTTCACCTTTTCAGCTACTTCTTTTGAAAACCATAGCTGTCTCCTTTTCCTTTTACCTTTATTTACCATTTTTACAAAAAGGTTGGCTGCCCTTAAAATATCCCCTTTCAGTTTTGCCCATTGTTTTTCTATATCCCCCAGCTGTTCCCATCCCACTAATGACTCCCTGAGGTATTGGCCCATCTTAGCAAACATAGTTTTCCTACATTCTAAGACCCTCATTTTTGAATGGATTTTAAGAGCCCTAGTCCTAAATACTGTGTGTGGAGGAGTAGCCTAATGGTTAAGAACACTGGCTTGAGAACCTAGAGACCAGGGTTCAATTCCCACTAGCACTCTTTGTGGCCTTGGGCAAGTCACTTAACCCTCCATTGCCTCATAAAAATCCAAGTTATCAATGTCCCTGTTTAATGTACATTACCAAGTTTAAGTTTCAATGTAAACCACTGATTGAAATGATAAACCAGTATATAAAACCTGTTAAATAAATACATACTAAACCACACCATCTGGTGATCACTGGATGCAAAATGATCTCCCACTATAAGATTAGAAACACTTTTCACCACTGGTAAGCACCAAGTCCAGTATGGCCCCTTCACGTGTGGGTTCTGTTACCAGTTGCCTGAATAGTTCTTCCTGTAGAGAATCCAGATCTCCTTACTTCAAGATGATACTGCAGCAGGAATGTGCCAATCAACATCTGGCATATTGAAGTCCCTTATCAGTAGCATTTCCCCTTTCCTAGCAATGCTATGTATGTCTTAAATTAACTCTCCGTCCACCTCTTCCTCCTGTGAGGGAAGTCTGTATATCACATCAGTGCAAATAGATTTCTCTTTCCCTCTTTCTAATTTAACCCACAGTGCCTCCTCTCTCCTTTTTAAGCTCTGTAGTTCTAAAGCTTTAATATTTTTTTTACATATAGTGCCACTCCCCCTCCCTTCTTCCAACCCTGTCCTTTCTGAATAAAGTATAGCCTGGTATAGATATATCCCAGTCATGGTTTTCTGTGAACCATGTATCTGTAAGTGCCACTAAATCCAAGTCAGCCTCTCCCATTAAAGCTTCAACATCTGGGATCTTATCCATGCTATGGGCATTTATACACACTGCTTTCCATATGTTGCCCCTTTTACCCATTTAATGTTTCACTTACCTGGGGGCTTTCTTCACCCATCCCAAAGAATCAAGTTTAAAGCCCTCTTCAGTAGATTAGCCAGTCTGCTCCTGAAGACACGTCGACCTTTCTTGGACAGATGGATGCCATCTCTGCACTGCAACTCTTGGAACAGCATCCCATGGTCCATGAAACCAAAACGCTCTCGATGACACCATCCACGTAGCCATGCATTCATCTCCAGGCTGCGAGCTTCTCTGCCCTGGCCTTTACCCTCAACAGGGAGGATTGAAGAGAACACCACCTGCGCCCCTATCTGCTTCACCCTCTGTCCCAGAGCCACTTTTGATATGCTCAGAGGGATACCTGGCATTATCATTTGTGCCGACATGCATTAGCAACATTGGGTAATAGTCAGTAGGCTTGATGAGTCTCAGCAAACTCTCCATAACATCTCAGATTTTGGCACCTGGCAGACAGCATACCTCTCTGCATATCAAGTCTGGTCGGCACCAATACCTTCGCTTCCTTGTGGTCACCGATTCTGCAAAATTTGGGGTGTTCAAGCTCTGGTTCTTCCCTTTCCAGGGATGCCTTCACCTCCTCCATTTCCAGGGTTGAATAATGGTTCTTCAGTTCAAGGGCTGCAGACGTTGGGTAGATGATTCTGCAGGCCCTGGTGGTGTGTGTCCTACCTTCATCATTCTGTAGGCTCCCATCTTCACCCCTGCTGGAGAGCTTGGAATGTTCCTCAGCCTCGCCACCTCCTCTCAGAGTTCCTCCACTTGTTTCCTGAGAGCTTCAGCATGCAGGCATCCTGCACATTGGCATTGGGACCTCTGTCTGGACAGAGGCAGAAGCTGTAACGGGGGCAACAGCTTTGGCGATATGATTTTTCCCAGCCATTGTTCAGTTGATGGAGCTTAGGTATCTGTTAAAGCAAAAGAAAGAGACCTACCAAAGTACCAGCCGGTTTCCCAGCTGTCCTTTTCAGAGTAAAAGCAGTTAAATTTCTTAAGTGTGTTCAAAATGTGCTGCTCCTAGTCCCTGTGTGTAGTTAATTGGGGAGGTGCCCTATAAAGCATGACTGCTCACTAGGGGTGGGTGGAAGTTGAGGGGGGGGGGCGGTAGGGAGGGAATTAACACCTGATGAGGTGTCAATAACTTCAAAGAGCTGAAAAAGATACTAAAGCAGAGTTTTAAACCTACCACACTAAAGAAAATATTTCCCCTTTTAAACTAAAGCAACAAAAAGAATGTAACTTTGTTTTAAAAATGTACCAAAACCCTTTTAAGAGATCCCAATTAGAGAGCTAGTAATTTTAAAAAACCACCTTTGCTTGAAATGGATAGCCCCTGTTAGGAATGCCCAGTATCCTATTTCCAACAGTGGCTATCCAGGTCACAAGTACCTGGCAGATTTCCAAAAAGGTACATAGGTTCTACAATGCTTGTCCTGGGGTAAAACAGTAGATTTCCCAGGTCCTCTTTAATAATGGTTTACGGATCTTTCTTCCAGGAACTTGTCCAAACCTTTTTTAAACCCAGCTACACTAACAACCTTCACTACGTCCTCCAGTAACAAATTCCAGAGTTTGATTACACATTGAGTGAAAAAATAGTCTCTTGTAGCTTCATTGCATGTCCCCTAGTCTTTTTACTTTTTGATGGCGTAAACAACCTATCTACGTTTACCGATTCTACTCCATTCATTAATTTACAGAACTCTATCACATCTCTCCCTCAGCTGTTTCTTTTCCAAGTTGAAGAGTCCTAACCTTTTAAGCCTTTCCTCACAGGGGTATACTGCTATCCATTTTACCATTTTGGTGGCTTTTTTTCTGCAGCTCTTCTACTTCTACTATATTCTTTTTAAGATATGGCAACCAGAATTGCATACAATATTTAAAGTGCGGTCGCACCATGGAACGATACAGAGGCATTATATCATCCTTGGTTTTATACTCCATTCCTTTCCTTATGATTTCTAACATTCTACGTATATGCTTTCTTGGCCACCGCTGCACACTGGGCAGAGGGTTTTAAAGTATTATCCACGAAGACGCCTAAAATTATTTTCCTTGGTGATTGTTCCTAATGTGGAACCTTGCATCATGTAACCATAGTTTGGGTTGTTCTTTCCTAGGTGTATAACTTTGCACGCGTCCACATTAAATTTCATCTGCCATTTGGACGTCCAGTCTTCAGATTTATCAAGGTCCTCTTGCAATTTTTAATTTTATGTCATCTGCAAATTTTATCATTACACTCATCATTCCCATTTCCAGGTCATTTATGAATATGTTAAAAAGCAAAGGGCCCAGCACAGATCCCTGGAGTACTCCACTATTCACCTTTCTCAACTGAGAAAAGTGGCCATTTAATCGTACTATCTACTTCTATCTTTTAATCAGTTCCTGATCCACAGTAGTATGCTGCCTCCTATCCCATGACTTTTTAATTTCACCAAGAGTCTCATGTGGGAGCTTGTCAAAGGCTTTCTGAAAATCCAAATTTATCGTATCGACCAGCTCATCTTTATTTATCCGTTTATTCATACAGGTACTGGGGGTGATCTTAAGGTGGCCAGTTTAAGCTTCATCTTGCATGCCATTGAGTCAATGCTGACTCCTGGTGAGACAGTCCCTGAATTGCCAGGCCTTTCTCCCATGCAGTAAGTCTACAGCACCTGTTATTCCAGGGTGGTCATCCATCCAGTACTCCATAGTCTCCGAGATCAGCAGAGATCAGGCTCATTCAGGGCAGCAAAACCAAGGTAAGTTGGCCAAACCAGTAGTTTAGAGGATTGGCAAAACCAGAAGGATGCTTGGGTGCATAAGGAGAGGAATGGACAGCAGGAAAAAGGAAGTGATAACAGGAGGCCTCATTTGGAGTACTGTACGAAATTCTGCAGACTGTACATTCAAAAAGATATAAACAGGATGGAGTCGGTATAAACAGCAGCTACTAAAATGGGATAGAATTAAAAGATCTCATGTTTACTCTAGAGAGAGACACAAAAGAGGGGAGATGTGAAAGACATTTAAATACCTGCATAGCACATATTCACAGGAGAGTCTCTTTTAAATGAAAGGAAGCACTGGAACAAAGGGGCATAGGATGAAGGTGAAAGGAGATGGACTCAGGAGTAATCTATGGAAATATTTTTTATGGAAAGAGTACTAAATGCATGGATGAGCCTCCCAATAGAGATGGCGGAGGCAAGGATTGTATATTTATTTATTTATTTAGACAGCTTTGTATACCACCTTATCCTTCAATCAAAGTGGTCACAACACAATTGGGGGATACATTTAACACGAGGGGATATGAGACACATACGCTAATACTTACAGGGAACATGGGCAATGGAGGGTTAAGTGGCTTGCCCAAGACCACAAGGAGCACCTGTGGGACTAGAAACCCCAGTCCTTCCGGCCCAATTGCCCCAACCACTAGGCCACTCCTCCAAGAAAGAATGAGACAAGTACAGAGGAGAAGGAGAAGATTGTAGAGTGTAGTATTTGGTATGGATGAGCAGAGTGGAGGGCCATATGGTCTAAATATGCCATCATCTTTTTATGTTTCCATGTATAGAAAAGTTTAAAAAGAAGAGCAGAACCAAAAGGACACATTGAGACTGATTCAGACAGAGGTACGTCCGGACACCCAAAAAATGTACGGGGGTCGATTTGTACCCGATTCTGCAACCGCAGGAGCTATACGTTCCCACAGTTGCAGAATCAGGGCACTTAGACGGCCCAGTGTGACCCCTATTCCGAAGCTGAAGACACACCGTGCACTGCCCAGTCAGCCCTCTCAGCACTCTGCTGGTGTGCAAGTGCTGTGGCGTCCCGTCGCCATGGCACCAGCACGTCCAGCAGGAGCCTCCAATGTCCCATGCGAAGTAAAGCTCCATTTCCCCACTGTTTGACCCTTGGTGGGTGGCCTGCTGCTGCGGCATGAGTGGGTAGAGGGGCTGCAGCCTGCAATAGGAGAGGCGCCTGGCACTTATTCCACTTTCGAGGTGGAATAAGCTGGGCGTCCAAGTAGATACCGGCGGACATACAGAGGCCCGACCTGAATGGCCTCTATATGACCAGGCACTTCGGCCTGCCCAAGCTCCGCCTCTGTCCAGCACTCCCCGCACAAATCCTCTGTACATGCAGGGAACACAGGGACAGAATAGCATGACGAGCCTATACAGGGATTGGACGTCCAACCCCGCTATTCGGAGTGCAGAATGAGAAAATCTTGCTACCTAGAGGATACAGAGACAGGTACAGTTATGGGAGATGCCCTAGAACGAACAAAACAACTTTGCAACTGCTTTGGGTTCAACGTGTTTTTGTTTTTTAACTCTATTACCACAAACTTAATAGGGCATTTACATGAAAATTACAAAACTAGCCTCCAGAGCCAAAACCCATGAATTCCGGCTGGAAAAGAAAGTCCTCTCCTGGTTTTATCCCAGTGGTCTCCTCAGCAATTCATATTGGGCTTAATATTCCCACAATGCCCTGGAGGTAACACACTATTGATGCACATATAAATGGATTCATCTGTGTGTGCCATTATGGAAAGACCAAAACACTTGAAGAGGTTAAAAAGAACTGAATTAACAATGCAAGTTGAAGAACACAAACAACTGAACACAAGTTTGCCTTACTCTTTTAGTCCATAAAGCACCAGAACTTTGGGGATGCTAACCCAAAGAAACACAGCACTGCTAACCAGCACAATGTCATATTTAGTCTTGCACGGTGAAACATATTCGAAATGCATACAATGATTTACCTTATGATGAGGTTGAACACTAAGTAGAAGAGGAGGAATCATACTGACAGCTTCTTGGCGACTAATGTTACCCTAAAATAAACCAATGAACCATGAAAATCAAATTTCTCTTCTTGCATGTTACATGCACAAATCTAAAAATACATGAAAACATCTTTAGAATATGAATTAAGGATGTGCGCAGGGCAAGAAATTTCATTTTTTTTGTTTTTCATTTTTTTTTCAGTAATGAGCCCTATTTCAAAATGAAAGCACAATCCTAATATACAGTATACATGTCTGTGTATGAAGTTGGTTTCAGTGGTTTTGATAAGCAAGGTTATAAAATTCGTTCTATAAACCCAAAAGAAACTATCCAATTTTGAAAAAGGTTCAGTCACACAAGGCTTAAAAACTAAACAAATAAAAAAGGAAAAACTAAGTAAGCAAAACAAGAACTTACAGATTCAGTCTCACTGACAAGAAAATGGTGAAATTTTTCCAGTTCTGGAGACTTCCGAAGAATTTTTCGGCTCAGGTTTGTATGCCATGCCAGCTCTTCTGGATACCTAAAATAGATTCAAGAGCATGCATGATTAAAACATTACAGCATACAAAAACACAAGGACCATTCATCTTCTACACATGCTGAGCCATACAGAAAAGGCCACAACTATTATTAACATTCTATCAACGAAGAGTAAGATCAGTGGCCAGGAGACAGTAAGCCACAAGGAGTTCTAGATGTCAATGGTTTTCAAAGTAACTCTCTGAAAGGGTCAAAATGGAGAATGGCTTAGAATGTTGCAGACAGTCTGAAGCCTAGCAGCCTGGAGAGAGATGTGTTATAAAAGCCAAGGTTGTACTTTTGGAGGACATTGTTTGTGAGAACGGGACAGAATGCTTTTGTTTTAGAATGCTGGTGCTGAGAAATGTCTGTGCTTCCTTTGACCTATAACATGACTTGTAACACATAGATAAACAAAAGTGGTGCTGATAGCCTAGCAAAAAAGAGGGGATTTACAGGAACTGCGCAAATCTGTACGACTGTGAGCACCCTCCCCTTAAGGCCTTAAGAGTACTGTGTTTTTAACATAATTCTGTGTGTGTGAATTGTTTTATTACTTATTATTACTTCTCTCTCTCCCATTGCTTTAAGAGAAGGGATCAAATCCCAAGAGCCCAGGTTCTCTTGCCCAGTGAGGGGTGGAGCATGTCAAACAATTTTGTGCCGTGACTCAGATATTCATGTCTCTTCATTCAAGGCAAGGCAGAAAGGATTATGAGTCTGGAATACAGACAGTCATGGGCTTTAGCATTTAAGAGAGGTGATAGTGCAAAACCCTGAAGCATGATGGTATTCAGTAACTAGGGGTAATGAAGCTTTGCAATTTACTCTGACAGGGACTTTTTCTGAAGACAAGCTTTGTTATCTGAAATATGAGTTGGCATTCAATGTTTAAGGGTGGCTGCCCACTAGTCCCAAGTGTATCATCCTACATAGGGTGAGGCAATGGTACATGTGGAAATGTAAGTATTTTTGTATTAGAAGAGAAAGTGTATAATGATGTCATGTTTTAAAAGGATAATGTTTTCTGGTTGTAAAAGATTTTAGAAAGTCTGGCTGAAACTTGGTAATTAATTGCTGATTTTCTTCTTTAGTAAGTTAAAGTCATATTGCAAGACTTGCAAGTTGATATTTGAAATGCCTGTTTTCTTATCAGTAGTGTGTAAAGACTGCACAGATTGTTTTGTTTCGTTCCATTCTTGAGTCTTAAGGTAATTTCAATTGTTTTCTATATTTGAGGATGTGTTTTGGTTTCTAGATAGGTGCACTTTGTTTTGAAAGCTTGGTTTTAGTAAACCTTAGTATAAAGTAATTATTTGAATACAGCACAGTTACTTACCTGTAACAGGTGATCTCTGGGAACAGCAGGAATTAGTCCTCACATATGGGTACGTTGGTACCGACGGAGCCTGAGCGGGA
The DNA here is from genome assembly GCA_033557465.1 of Ichthyophis bannanicus. Taxonomy (NCBI): domain Eukaryota; kingdom Metazoa; phylum Chordata; class Amphibia; order Gymnophiona; family Ichthyophiidae; genus Ichthyophis; species Ichthyophis bannanicus. The sequence goes on from CM066033.1 coordinate 86,947,111, forward strand.
AAGCTCCCCAGCTTCCCAGAAGGAAGCTTTTGGGGCATCCCACTGCACATGCGCACTGCCTTCCCGCCTTCCTGACCAGCTCTCCTCAGTTCGAGTTTATAGCTGAGACAATAGAGAGAGGAAAGGAAGATAGATAGAAGATACAACTCCTAGAGAAGGTGGGTGGGTTGTGAGGACTAATTCCTGCTGTTCCCAGAGATCAACTGCTACAGATAAGTAACTGTGCTATCTCCAGGAACAAGCAGGAATAAGTCCTCACATATGGGGACTCCCTAGCTAAGATGCCTGGGAGATCCCCTTGCAAGGGTTCGCCATCTTCGTATGGATCTCAGGCATCCATCCTGGGAAGGTGGGCAGGAGTTGTTCAAGTATGGAACAGGTGTTTGAGGACAGCCTGACCAAACAAGGCATCCCGGCGGGAGTCCTTGTCCAAACAGTAATGGGCTGTGAAGGTATGAACCGAGGCCCAGGTGGCGGCTCGACAGATCTGATCTATGGATACAGAGTGAAGATGAGCCATAGAAGTGGCCATGGCTCTCACATTGTGAGCTATGACATGGCCTTCCAGAGAAATGTTTTTACTCTGGTAAGCAAAGGAAATACACTGAGCAATCCAATTGGAAAGTGTACGTTTGGAGACTGGAAGTCCCAAATGAGAAGGATCAAAAGCCACAAAAAGTTGGGAAGACTTTCGATGTGGCTGAGTCCTGTTGAGGTAAAAGGCGAGAGCCCTTTTACAATCTAGAGTATGAAGGTTCCTCTCTGCACTGGATGCATGAGGAGCCGGGAAAAAGACAGGTAGATATACCTCTTGATTAAGATGAAAAGGCGAGACCACTTTGGGCATAAAGTGGGGATTCGTCCTAAGGACCACCTTATCATGATGAAACCTAGTATAAGGTGGATGAGCCACTAAGGCCTGTAGTTCACTGATGCGGCGAGCCGAAGTGACTGCAATAAGGAAAAGGACCTTCCAGGAAAGAAATTTCAAGGAGGTAGAAACCAACGGTTCAAAAGGTGGCTTCATAAGCTGACCTAGAACTAGGTTCAAGTCCCATGCTACCGGAGGAGGTCGGATGGGAGGCTTAGTTAGAGTCAGGCCTCTCATGAACCTTGCAATAAGCGGATGAGAGGAGATAGGTTGTCCATTTATAGGTTTTAAGGATGCTGCAATAGCACTCAAATGGACTCTTACTGAATTCGTCTTAAGGCCTGCATTAGAAAGATGCAGGAGATAGTCTAGTAGAGAATTCAAAGGAAGTGCTAGAGGGTCAAGACCCTGTTGAGCACACCAAATGGAAAAGCGTTTCCATTTGAAAGCATACGTGGAGGGTTTCCTAGAGGCATGAAGGATATCTTTCACTGGTTGAGAAAGATTGAAGTCATGAAGGCTTAGGCCTTCAGTAACCAAGCTCTGAGGTGTAGGGACTTGGGGTTTGGGTGCCACAAAGTCCCCTCCTCCTGAGACAGAAGGTCTGGCGCAGCTCCCAGGTCCAGAGAGGGTCCCTGGGAGAGATGCAGAAGTAGAGGGAACCACACTTGGCGTGGCCAGCGTGGAGCTATGAGGATCATCGATCCGTGATCTCTCTGGAGTTTGAACAGAGTCTTGGGAATCAAAGGAATGGGTGGAAAGGCATATAGGAATTCCTGACCCCAATGCAAGAGAAAGGCGTCGTTGGCCTGAGCTCCCTGACATGGATTCCTGGAAAAGAACCGGGGAAGTTTGGCATTCCACGGACTTGCAAAGAGGTCTATGTCCGGGGTTCCCCATTCCTGAAAGATTCTGCGTATCTGGTCCATATGTAGGGACCATTCGTGTGGAAGCAGAACTCGACTGAGTCTGTCTGCCCGAGAGTTTTGAACCCCTGGAAGATAAACTGCCAGAAGATGAATTTGATGCTCTCTGGCGAAGGCCCATAATCTGAGAGCTTCGTTGCAAAGCGACAGAGAGCCTGTCCCTCCTTGTTTGTTTATGTAGAACATGGCCACCTGATTGTCTGTCTGGACTAGGACGGTCAGGTTGACTAGGAGGGTATGGAAGACTTTGAGGGCAAAGAAGATTGCTCGCAGTTCCAGGAGGTTGATGTGAAGGGTGGTCTCTTGTGGAGACCAAGTACCCTGAGTGGAGAGGTGTTGAAGATGGGCTCCCCACCCTGTTTGGGAGGCATCTGTTGTGAGGGTTTCTTGGGGCAACAAAGGTTGGAAGGGGGTCCCCAACAACAGATTCTTGGTGGACATCCACCATTGGAGGGACCAAAACAGATGCTTTGAGGTGAGTATTTGGTCGGAGAGCGCTCCTGATGCTTGAGTCCACTGGATGGCCAAGGTCCATTGAGCTGCTCTCATATGAAGACGAGCGTAGGGCACCACGTCTACCGTGGAGGCCATGTGGCCCAGAAGTCGTAGCTTTTCTCTGGCTGTCAAGTGACTGCTGGACTGAGCTTGGGAGGCCAAGCACATCAGACGTTGGCCCCGGACTTGAGGTAGGTAGGCCCTTGCAGTGGTGGTGTCCAACTGGGCCCCTATGAATTCCAGAGACTGAGTAGGGGTAAGTTGAGACTTGGGAAGGTTTACCACCAGTCCCAGATACTGCAGAATGTGCCTTGTGCGGTCCAGGGAAATCTGGGCCTCTGACTGAGATGGAGCTCGGATGAGCCAGTCGTCTAGATATGGGAATACAAAAATTCCCAGACCTCTTAGAAATGCAGCCACCACTGCCATGCATTTGGTGAACACTCTTGGAGCAGAGGCTAGACCGAAGGGAAGTACTCTGTACTGGAAATGTTTTCCCTGAAACAGAAATCTTAGATATTTTCTGTGGGATGGGTGGATGAGTATATGTGTGTACGCATCCTTGAGATCTAGAGAACAAAGCCAATCCTGACTCTGAAGGTATGGAAGGAGAATGCCTAGCGAAAGCATTTTGAATTTCTCCTTGTACAGAAATTTGTTCAATTCTCTCAGATCTAGGATAGGTCTGAATCCCCCTTTCTTCTTTGATATGAGAAAATAAGGGGAGTAGAATCCTGTCCCTTGTTGAAGAAGAGGAACCTCTTCTATTGCCCCTTGGGCAAGGAGAGAAGAGACTTCCTGACCCAACAGGCTCAGGAGAGATGGGGGAGAATTGAAGTGCCTCACCATGGTATATGGAGGAAGGTTGGAGAAATGAAGTTTGTAGCCCTCCCTGATGATAGAGAGGGTCCATTGCTCTGATGTAATTTGCCCCCATCTGGGAGCAAAGTGAGCTAACCTTCCGGGAATGGTGAGGGGCTCTGGTTGTTCTAGAGCCAGAAAGGTTAAGTTCTCTAGGGGCAAGTCAAAACCCCTGAGGGGGTTGAGCCTGCTGAGGAGTGGCAGACACTGCAGGCTTTGATCTTGCCTGTTTAGGCTGCTGACGTTTAGCAGCAAAGCGAGGCTGAGAAGATTGTTGGCCAGTATTTGTGGAAAATCTGGCCTTCTTGTAGTAAGGCCTCTTGAAAGACTTTTTCTTGGCAGGAGTAGAGGTAGACTTAGAAAGTCTATCTAAGGTAGCATTTTCTGCATCCATTTGAGTGGCTTTAATTTGCCAGTCTTTACCAAATAAGTTCTCACCTGTACAGGGCAGATTCCGTAAGCCATCCAGGACCCAGGGATCTAGGTCAGAGGCCTGGAGCCAAGCAAGTTGTCGGGCTGCAATGACAATGCCCGAAGCTCTACCGGCACCTTCAAAGGAATCAAAGGCTGCTCTGTTGGAGAACTTAGAAACATCAAGAAGCTGTTTCACTATAGAAATGAACTCCTCCTTTCTATCCTCAGGGATAAAGGGGGCAAAATGCCGTACCTTTAGGGCAAGTTCCCTAAGAAACATGCCCATAATACAGACTGTAAGACTTAATCCTGGCTATAAGCATACTAGCCTGGAAAGTTTTCCTGCCAAAAGAGTCTAGGGTCTTACATTCTCACCCTGGAGGGGTAGAAGAGTGCCTTTTGGTGCTCTTAATCTTTTTCAGCGCAGACTTCACCACAATGGAATGGTGAGGCAGCTGAGCCTTTTGAAACCCAGGAGGAGGAGGGACCCGGTACATGGTGTCCAACCTACGAGAGTAAGGAGACAACGTTAGAGGAGCCTCCCATAAGTCCATCAAGTGTTCTTGAAGGATTTCATGGATAGGCAGGGTGACTGCCTCTTTAGGAACCTTAGGGTATCCTAAAATATCCAATTTCTTTGACCTAGATTCTTTTTCAGAGGATGTGGTAATAGAAAGTCCTTTAGCTAGTTCTATAATGAAGTCTTGAAAGGACAAATCCTCTGGTGGAGACATTCTCCTCTTTGGGGAAGAAGGGTCCATGAAGAACTAGAGACAGCTCATCAGAGTCCTCAGAGGAGTCAAAATCCTCAAAGAATCAGAGTATTCTCTATTTGCTTCCAACGCACGATACGCATACCGATCGGTATCGACATCGGGCGTACCGGGTATGGGATCGGTATCGGGTGAAAACCCGGATCCGGCATGCGGAAGCGATCTGCGTTTGGAAGTCAATGGTCTCGGTTCCGGTATGGGAGACGATACCGGAACCGGACCCGGTACCGCTGAACGCGGTACCGAGGGCGTCACAGCTTTAATAAAAGCCAGCATGGCCTGCTGCATGGTCTGAACAGTATTGCTCATAGACGCCACTGCTGCCTGGATGTCGGTACCGGTATGGGCCGGTACCCCAGAGCAGTCTAACAGGTGATCGGTCGAGGCCGTGCCATCGATGTCAACCTGTAACCCCATAGTTGGAGCTTTGGAAGTCAGAGCTTCCCGCCGGGGTTGTTTGGCTGGGGCAGGTTCCTCAGATTCAAAAGAGAGAGCCTCTCGATGCTTTGAAGGAGATTTGCTCTTTGAGGACCTGCCCGAAGAAGGTTTGGTTACCTGAGATCCATCCGGAGAGGAAGACCTGGATGACTGTGATGCTGGATTATCTGAAGCAAACAGCACATGGAATTTGTAGGCCCGGTTCTGCAAACCACGTTTAGACATCTGGGAGCAGGATGGGCAGTCCGGAATGGAGTGGTCAGGTCCCAAACATTTAAGACACCAATCATGGGTGTCTGTGACTGAAATAACAGCACTACACTTGGTACACCTCTTGAAACCAGGGGCTGGTTTCTCCATGAGGAGAATTTGTGTAGGCCTGAGGCCTAACCGAAGTCACCAAGTTGCTAAATAAAAATTATTATTTTTTTTTTTTGTAAAGAAAACAAAAGAAAGACCGGCGGTACCGGTTTCGGTATGGGGAAGGCAGATACGCGGTCTAAAGAAACAAACTAAAATAAGAATTTCTTCAGCGGTGACAGGAACACGACCTGCTGGCTCCGCGGAAAAAGAGAAACTGAGGAGAGCTGGTCAGGAAGGCGGGAAGGCAGTGCGCATGTGCAGTGGGAGGCCCCAAAAGCTTCCTTCTGGGAAGCTGGGGGAGCTTTCCCGCTCAGGCTCCGTCGGTACCGACGTACCCATATGTGAGGACTTATTCCTGCTTGTTCCTGGAGATTGTGAATGATAGCGGATTTCCAGCACAGGTATTTCTTCTGGAGTTATGGGAAGTGCTCCGATGCCTGATATTAGCATTTCAATTTGTTGTACTAATCGCTGTATATGACTTGTAGCACTATACAAATGCTCAGTAGTACAGTAGTAATCAACAATCCTATTGAGATTGTTGCCAAATGTTTTGAAGGAATAATTTTCATATCGTAAGGATTTCAGTCATATGCATAGAGTTGTCATGTGTAATGAGCAGAAATAAATTTATATCTTCTATCTGCAGTTCATTTAAAAGTACGAGGAAGTTTAAATAGTTTGTTTCTTGAAGTTTGAGTCTGTAAGGATATATTAGTATTTTAAGAAAGTTCTCTTTAAGGTGGCTGCTTCAGTAGTGTGTGAAACAAAGCGGAAGCCAGAGACCACGGCCAGACACAAAGAGGTGGTTAAAAAGTCTCTTTATTTGCAGACCCAACAAAGCGACTTTTTAACCATATCTTTGTGTCTGGCCGTGGTCTCTGGCTTCCGCTTTGTTTCACTGTATTTCCTGCGGAAGACCCTCTTCTTTTCCTTTACTGTTGCTTCTGTAGTGTGACATTAAGAAATAACTTTGCTCTGTGTGTTGCGGAGATATTCTTAAAGCAGCTGCAAGCTGACACTTTTTGTTTGCCAATGGTTTTCAGTTATAGTCTTAAAGATTTTTATCTGATCCACACACTTGAAGAAATATGAATTTTGATAACAGAATTGATGATTGAAACTGTTGTTTTATAATACGAATTTTAAAAGAACGTGAAACCTGGGAAATGTTTACAATTCTTGTCCAATGAATTCTGTAAAGCCTGAGCAAGTAAGACTACTTAGAGGCAGATGACTGATGGAATATATTTTTAAACTAAATGAAATTCATATTGGTGTTGGAAATAAGAATAAGAATACTTTCCTTTTTTCCTGCTTCTTTTGGCAATAAGGTTCTATGATTGATTTTGCAGTAGTAGAGTAGCGTGTTTGCACAGCTAGTGTTTTTTTCCCTTGCTATCTGTTTGGGTTTGTACTAAAATATGAAATGGATTCTCTGAGTCAGTGGATTGGGGGAATGCAGTGTACACTGCAGCAATAGCTTGACAGAAAAAGATAACACAAATAACGTAACAACAAAGTTTAGCAGAGTTTTTTGTTTACAGTAACTCTGTAGCAAGCGATATTGCCACAGTTCGCTTTGAATGAAAGTCTTGTCAGAGAAGTTTCTTTTTAAAAAATGTTTACAGTTACAGTAAAGCATAATTTAGCTAATTCCCAAATATAACAAAGAACAACTTTTGATTTCAATTGGCAGCAGTAGAAATAAATACGCATGATTGTGATTTCACTTAAAATTATGTTTAAGATAATTTTACAGTGATCCTGGATTTGACAAGTATGATAGGGGAAGGAAAAACCCAAAACAATTACCCAAGTCTTTATTTGTTTTTGTACAGTAAATAAGTTTGATCACTGATGTGCGAGCATGTGATTGCAAATGCAAATAGGACTCTTTAGAGCTTCTTATATCTGCAGAATAAGAGTCTCTAGAGCAGCGTTTTTCAACCACTGTGCCGCGGCAGGCACACTAGTGTGCCGTGAGATATTGTCTGGTGTGCCGTGGGAAAAATTCCAATTTCATCCGTAACATGTGGCCTCGGCTCACAAATTAGGGTTGCCAACCGGCCGGTTTTCAGCCGTCCTGGCCGGTTTTTCCATGGCCAGGCCGGCTGCCAGCACAGTTGTAAAACCGGCCATTGAAAAGCCGGTTTTTTGCTCTGGCCGCAAGATCGGGAGCGGCCAGAGCAAAAAACCGGCTTTTGTGCCGAAGTCTGCGGCGCGAACGCGATCGCGATTCCCTATAGCAGTGCAGCCGCTGGTTCTGCTTTGTACAGAGCAGCGGCTGCACTACACTTACATTGAAAAGTAAAGAGAAACTGTGTCAGGAGCCCTCCGATCATGCAGAGCCCAAGGAAGTGATGTCATGGGGGCGGCTAAAGTTAATTTGAAAAGGAAAGACAGCCTGTGAGGAGCCCGCCCCCATGACATCACTTCCTCTGGCTCTGCGATGACCGGAGGGCTCCTGACACAGTTTCTCTTTACTTTTCAATGTAAGTGTAGTGCAGCCGCTGCTCTGTACAAAGCAGAAGCAGCGGCTTGGGCAGAGGGGGGGGGGTGTGTGTGTGAGTGAACCAGCAAGGGGGGGGGGGAGTGTGTGTGAACCAGCAAGGGGGGGGGAGTGTGAGTGAACCAGCAGTGGAGGGGGGGGTGTGGTGTGAGTGAACCAGCAAGGGGGGGGGGCGGTGGTGTGAGGTAACCCGCAGGGGAGGGGGGTAAGTGAGTGAGTGACCCAGCAGGAGGGGTGAGTAAGTGACAGGGGGGTGGGTGAGTGAACCAGCAGTGGAGGGGGGGGGTGGTGTGAGTGAACCAGCAGGGGAGGGGGGTTGGTGTGAACCAGCAGGGGAGGGGGGTTGGTGTGAGTGTTTGATTCCTATTCAAGAGAATTACTTTATATATAGTCAATATAGGCACAGAGGTAAATTTTTTTAACATTTTCTAATGGTGGTGTGCCTCGTGATTTTTTTCATGAAAAAAGTGTGCCTTTGCACAAAAAAGGTTGAAAAACACTGCTCTAGAGTACATATTTTAATTGATGTGAAGGACTGGGAAGATCTTTAGTTGTGATAGTGTTTTGATATGTTTAGATATCTTATAAGTTGTGTAAATTTGCATGATATAACTGAAGAATGAAGGAAATGCAGATACAAGTGAAAACTGAATTGCATGTCAAAGTCAAAGCAAGTTTATTTGATTAAAAAAAAGTTAGTTAAAGGAAAAAGAAAACTAAAGAGGTACTTTCAGATTATCAAGTGCATTTATGCGACAGTGTTTGCCATGAAGATTTGCTCGTTTGTTGATATCTGTTATTTTTGTTTCTTACTGTGCAAGAAGCATAGTCATACATGTAATATTAAAGAACAATCTTCAGATTAGGAATTTAGCTTTTACAAGTAATAAAAAAGGAGTGATACAGTTTCATTCTGACAAGTAAGTTAAGTAATTCAACCAAGATGGTGAATGTGTATATGATGTTTTCTTTTTTTCTGTTAGATTAATTGAAAATCTAGATGTACATCACATTCATGAAAGTATAAGAGTAGCAACGTCCCAGTTTATTTTTTGGCCACCTGCAAGAGTCTATTGGATTTTAAATTCTCATGATGTGTGTTTCAGTTTGTTATTATGAAATGACTCATGCAGAGTTGACGTTATTAAAGAAGTGTGCAAGAAATGTCCTGTTACAAGTGGAATAGGTAAAACAAATGCCAAGATTAACTAAATTAGTATCACTGATTGAGATAGACTCAAGGTGTAAATAAATTTCTCTGTGCAAGAAATTAATCAATCCTATATCAATATGCTGTTTGTGCTGAAAAAAGTGTCAAAGAAAGGCTGTAAACAATGACAACTGAATTTCTAATTGGTTTAAATTCTGTTTTTGAAAATTTCTCGAGTACAATTCTGTTTATGTAATGACCTATCTATATTTGTTCCTTTGTGTCCCAATTTACTTCCTTTGTGAGCTGAGATGTCTGTGTTAATGAGATAGTGATATTACTGACAATATTCAAAGTAACATGAGTCAAACCATTACCTAAGATGAGAGGGTTTTCCTAAGAATATTTGTTTTTATTTGAACTTTTTATTAAAGGAATATCCAAATCAAATCACAACTGTGTCATCAACAATACATAGTGTTACAACTTGTAACAGTATTCTCATTTTATCCCTTCTTTTTCCGTATCATTTTGTCCCACTTCCCCCTCCCCTTCCTCCTCTTCTTTCTCCCATGTACATAAGCCAGCATGTTCTGCCTTCGCTTTCAAAGCTAAACAGCATCGGTCTGCGAATAGAGTTGTCAGTTTTTCCATTAGATATATTTGACGGAACCTCTCCACACAGTGCTCCACTAGGGTGGCCCCACCTGCTTCCACCTATGTGGTACTTCACATTTCGCTGCACTTAAGCAGGCCATGATTTGTCTCCTTTCTTTTCTTGGACCTCCGTCTCTCCACCACCCCAATAGATATATTTTAGGTTCCTTCTTTACCTCTACTCCTACAACTTGCTGTATTCACCTTTGAACATTTTCCCAAAAGAGTTTAATTTGTGGGCATGTCCACCAAATATGGAGTGGGAGGAGTGGTCTAGTGGTTAAGACAAGGTACTTCAGGCCGGAGGGCTGGGGGTTCAAGTCCCACCTGGGGACAGCAATCTCAGGCCGGAGGGACTGGGATTTCTAGTCCTATAGGCACTCCTTGTGGTCTTGGGCAAGCCACTTAACCCTCCATTGCCCATGTTCCCTGTAATTATTAGTGTATGTGTCTCATATCCTCTGGTGGGATGCTGTTCCAAGGGTTGCAGAGCAGAGATGGCATCCATCTGCCCAGAAAGGTCAACGCGTCTTCGGTAGTAGGCTGGCTAATCTATTGAGGAGACCTTTAAACTAGATTCGTTGGGGATGGGTGAAGAAAGCCATCAGGTAAGTGAAAGCCCCCAGGTAGGTGAAACATTAAATACCTTTATGGAAAGGGTAACAAATATGGAAAGCAGTGTGTATAAATGCCCGTAGCATGGGAAATAAGATCCCTGATGTTGAAGCTTTGGTGGGAGTGGCTGACTTGGATTTAGTGGCAGTTACAGAAACATGGTTCACAGAAAACCATGATTGGGATGTAACTATACCTGGCTATACTTTATTCAGAAAGACAGGGCAGGAAGAAGGGGAGGAGTAGTGGCACTATATGTAAAAACTACTATTAAAGCTGTGGAATTACAGACCTTTAAAGGGAGAGAGGAGGCATTGTGGGTTACACTAGAAAGAGGGAAAGAGAAATCTATTTACATGGTGTGATATACAGACCTCCCTCACAAGAGGAAGAGGTGGACAGAGAGTTAATTGAAGACATACGCAGCACTGCTAGGAAAGGGGAAGTGCTACTGATAGGAGATTTCAATATGCCAGATGTTGATTGGCACATTCCTGCTGCAGTATCATCTAGAAGTAAGGAGATCCTGGATTCTCTACAGGGAGAACTATTCAGGCAATTGGTAACAGACCCCACACGTGAAGGGGCCATACTGGACTTGGTGCTTACCAATGGTGAAAGTGTTTCTGATGTTGTAGTGAGAGATCATTTTGCATCCAGTGATCACCAGATGGTGTGGTTCAGTATTAGGACTAGGGCTGTTAGAATCCATTCAAAGGTGAGGATCTTAGACTTTAGGAAGACTAACTTTGCGAAGATGGGCCAATACCTCAGGGAGTCGTTAGTGGGATGGGAACAGCTGGGGGATGTAGAAAAACAGTGGGCAAAACTGAAAGGAGATATTTTAAGGGCAACCAACCTTTTTGTTAAAATGGTAAATAAAGGTAAAAGGAAAAGGAGACCGCTATGGTTTTCGAAAGAAGTAGCTGAAAAAGTGAAGGAAAAGAGAGAGGCCTTCATGAAATACAAGAGATCACAGAGAGAGGAAGACGGGCATCTGTATTTGGAAAAACTTAGAGAAGCTAGCAAAGTAGTCACGAAGGCAAAGATTCAAAAGGAGGAGGAAACAGGCAATGCAATAAAATGTGGGATAAGACATTTTTCAGATATATTAGTGAGAAGAGGAAGCGCAAAAGTGGTATTGTCAGACTCAAGGGTGCAGGGGAGGAATATGTAGAAGCTGATAAGGATAAAGCGGAATTGCTTAACAAATATTTTTGTTCTGTGTTCACAGATGAAGAACCAGGAGCAGGACCTCAGAAAACACCCACAAATAGGAACAGAAGCGAGGGACATCTTGAACAATTTTCAGAAGACTGTGTTCGTGAGAAACTAGCTCAACTTAAAGTAGACAAAGCGATGGGACCGGATGGGATATACCCTAGAATACTGAGGAAACTTGTGGACGTTCTAGCAGCTCCACTGACTGACCTTTTCAATGCCTCGGAGTCGGGAGTGGTACCAAAGGACTGGAGAGAGGCTCATGTGGTGCCTTTACACAAAAGCAGAAGTAAGGATGTGATTGAAAACTACAGGTCGGTTAGTTTAACTTCGGTGGTGAGTAAATTATTGGAAACGCTGCTGAAAGAGAAAATAGTGACGTTTGCGGAGTACAGGATCCGAGGCAGCATGGATTCACCAGAGGCAGGTCTTGTCAGACAAATCTGATTGATTTCTTTGACTGGGTGACCAGGGAGTTGGACCGAGGGAGAGCCCTAGATGTGGTGTATTTAGATTTCAGTAAAGCCTTTGACACTGTTCCTCACAGGTGACTTATAAACAAACTGAGCACCCTAGGGATGGACCCTAAAGTTACTGCTTGGGTTAGAAATTGGTTGGGTGGGAGGCGACAAAGAGTACAAGTAAATGGAGCTCACTCTGAGGAGAAGGATGTTACCAGTGGTGTACCCCAGGTCCGATTCTTTTTAACATCTTTGTTAGTGATATAGCAGAAGGGCTGTCAGGTAAGGTTTGCCTCTTTGCGGATGATACCAAAATCTGCGATAGAGTAGACACCCAGGAAAGTGTAGATAACATGAGGAGGGATCTAGCTAAGCTTGAAGAATGGTCTAGAATTTGGCAGCTGGGATTTAATGTTAATAAATGTAAGGTCATGCATTTGGGCTGCAGCAATCCAAGGGAGCAATATAATATAGGGGGTGAAGTACTTTTGTCCACTAAAGAAGAGCGGGACCCTAGGCATGGTTGTGTCTGATGATCTTAAAGTAGCTAAACAGGTAGAAAAGGCAACGGCAAAAGCTAGAAGGATGCTTGGGTGCATATGGAGAGGAATGGCTAGCAGAAAAAAGAAGGTGATAATGCCTCTGTATAAGTCTTTGGTGCGACCTCATTTGGAGTAAAGTGTGCAATTCTGGAGACCGCACCTTCAAAAGGATGTGAACAGGATGGAGTCGGTGCAGAAGGTGGCTACTAAAATGGTTAGTGGTCTTCATTATAAAGTATATGAGGACAGACTGAAGGATCTTAATATGTACACCTTAGAGGAAAGGCGGGATAGAGGTGATATGATTGAGATGTTTAAATACCTCCGTGGCATAAATGTTCAGGGAGATAGATTCAGGAGTGATATGCGGAAATGTTTCTTTACGGAAAGAGTAGTGGATCCGTGGAATAGTCTTCCAGTGGAGGTGGTAGAGATGAGGACAGTAACTGAATTCAAAAAAGCATGGGACAAACACAGAGGATCTCTAAAGGTAAAAAGGGGACTGTTGTAGTTGTTGATATGGAAGGACAGACTAGATAGGCCATGTGATCTTTTTCTGTCATCATATTTCTGTTTGTTAAATGTATCCCCCAATTGACCGCTTTGACCCGGTGAAAAGCGGGATATAAATACAGCTAAATAAATAAATAAAATAAATATGATACATAGACCCCTCTTCCCCACATTCCCTCCAACATCCTTTCGACACTAATGGAAACATCCTATGCAATTGTACCAGCATATAGTACCATCTCATTGTGACTTTGTGCCAGTTTTCTCTTATGGCCACAGATATGGGTAGTTGTCGAACTTGGTCGAAAATGGTTTTCCACTGTTGGGTCCCTATTGTTATTCCCAGCTCCTTCTCCCATTCTAGCATGTATCCAGGCTTATCATACTTACCCGCCACCCCTCCCCCCTTACTGCTTTATATAATACCGATATCAATCCTGAGGACCGCTTTTTTCTGTACCATATAGTTTTGAGATTTGTATAATCTCGCTCTAAACCTTCTTTGTCTAATTTCTGCCTTAAGTAGTGTACCACCTGTCAAATAATGAAAAAGGCCTCCTGCCCCCAAGTTGTACTGTTCTTGCAGTTCCTCGAATGGGACTCAATCCCCCTGATCTAGGAAATGATAAAACCACCTTAGTCCTGAACTGAGTATCCCTCGCACCCTCTACTTTTCCCTTTACCCTATTCCAAATTTGAAGCATATGTCGTACATAGGGTTTAACTTGTTTTGTGACCACGTTCTGCCCTATCCATCCATGGAAGATCTCCCAATGGTTGCCCCCTGTTCTCCGCCCCCTCCAAGGCTACGAACATTTTCTTTTCCCCTCCCTCTCGCCAGTCCATGAAGTATAGAATTTGGGAAGCCCAATAATATGATTGCAAATTCAGTACCCTTAGTCCTCCCTCCTCTCTTGGTCTATACATTACGGCTCAGGCAATTCATGGTGGCTTTTTTTTTCCATATTAATCTATATACTTTCCTTTGAAGCTCTCGCATGTGCCCTCTTAGGATCGTTATTGGAAGGACCTGAAAATAATATAGCACCCTAGGTAAAATATTCATTTTAACTCTCCTATACGTCACACCTACGATATTTGTCCAATCCCCCAAGTGTTGCTCCACTACTTTGCACAGTGAGGGATAGTTTGCTTCATATAGGCTCTGAGGGTGGATTGTTATATTTATTCCCAAATATTTAATAGCCTCACGAGCCCACTTGAATGGGTACTGTTGTTTTAGCTTGGCCAAGACTGTGTCAGTTAAGGTGATAATAAGTGCCTCTGTCTTGTCCATGTTCATTTTAAAGCCTGATACAGTTCCATATCGCTCTATTTCCAATATTCTCGGTAACATTTTCTCAGAATGTGTTACCATCAGCAAAATGTCATCCGTAAATAAGGATATTTTATGTTGCTGCCCCTCTACCTCTAACCCCTTGATATTCTCATCCATCCTTATTATCTGCGCTAGGGGTTCGACTGCTAATGCGAATAAGAGTGGGGACATTAGGCAACCCTGACTGGTACCTCTGTCTAGTTTAAATGCCTCTGTATCTTCCATTAATTCTTCCCCAGGCCCAGGGATCCTGATATAAGGCTTGCACCCAGCATACGTATTTGGGCCCCAATCCCATTTTTTGCATCACTGCAAATAAGGAAGTCCAGTTTACTCTACCAAACGCTTTTTCAGCGTCAATGAAGAGTATCATCATTTTCTCTCGCTGCTGATGTACCGCCCAAATCACTTCCAACCTTCTCTTTATATTATCTGAGGCCTGTCGCCCACCAATAAAGCCCATTTGATCTACATCTATGCGGATTGGCATCCATTTAACTAGTCGACTGGCCAGCAATTCAGCTACTATCTACATCTGTATGGAGTAGTGATATTGGACGATATGAACCGCATTGTAACGGGTCTTTTCCTGCTTTTGGTAAAATTGTAATTCCAGCTAACATTTCTGCTAACAGATGTCATCCCTCTTCTAATATTCCATTAAACACCCTCCCTAAGATCTCTACCACCTCTTTTCTGAATGTCTTATAGAAAGTATTATCTAACCCATCTAATCTAAACCCAACATATCCAAACACATTACACTTGTATTATATAATTTACACTGGCTACCAGTCCAAAGTCAAATACACTGTTATCCAAGTTTTATTCCCCTGTTTACTGTAACTCAGACGCTTGCTTATGGTGCTGAATTTTTGTTCGATGTAAACCGCGCTGATGCCAAAGAGTGCGGTATATAAGAGATGTAAATAAATAAATAAATAAATAAATAAAACGCTAATGTCTATATTCAAACTCATCAGAGAGCTAGCCCCATCCTACCTCACTTCCCTAATCAGCAAACAAGTAGAGACGCGTCTAAAATGAAGATGCAACCAAAATAAATTAGCAGTCCCTCCAGGCTATGAAAAATCCATTAAAGCCATTAATGGAACATTTTCACACTTCGCACCTATTCTCTGGAACGCGCTACCAGATGAGCTAAGAGAAATCAAAGATCTCTCTGCATTCCGCAAAGAACTCAAAACGCAACTCTTTAAACAGCATTTTGGAAATCCTTTGGAACCCCTCTACACCAATCCCACCTAATATAACACATAAAATACACAAATACTCAAAACCAAAACACTCTCTCCACACACATACAGAAGACACCATGTTACATGAGCTAATACCGGCTTACAAATTTAGACCTACGTTCTCTGTTCACTGTATATAGTTCTCAATTTGGTCTAGGTTAAGTCCAAATTTAGTGTTTATCATTTATTGTACATAGTTATTGGAGCTGTTACATGATCCTGTTGTTTAATGTAAACCGTAAATAAATAATCCAGGTGCTTTTTTATTGGGCAGTTCTTTAATCACCCTCTCTATTTCTTCTCATTGTATTTCCTCCTCCAGTATTGCCCTCATATCCTCCCCCACACCTTTGGCAATTCTATCCTCTCCAGATAATTCTTGGCTTGTACTAACATCTCACACCCTCTCACCCTCTTGGTGAGTGTACAGTTCTTTTCAGAATTGGCAGAATCTGGCCCCAATTTGTTTCTCCACCTTCAATAGTCACCTTCCTTCTCCTTAATCATCGATATGGAGGCTAATATTTCTCATTTCCTTAGCTTACGCGCAAGCAAATCTCCCCGCTTTGTCCTACCACTCGTAGAACTTCTGCTTAACCCTTTCCATTTGAAATGTGATTGGTTCTAGTTGTAGTTTATTTAACTCCATTCTTAATTGATTTAAGTGTTTTAGCCTCCATGCTCCATATTGTTCTGTTGCAATTTTAATATTCTCTTGTAATTGCTCTTCTTTTGCCCTCCATTGCTTTTTAATCCTAGCTGCCCAAATAATTAAGTGCCCCGAATCACTACTTTCATTCCCTCCCACAATCCCACTTCTCGGCCAATATTCCTGGAGGCATTTCTGTATATCTATTACAACGTCCTCCCATTTAAGGAGACTTTCGTTCAGCCTCCAAAAGTGTATGCCCCCTTCCCCCCTCTCTTCTTGGATTTTCACCCAGGTTGGGGCATGATCAGATCACGTTATATTACCAATCTCCACTTCTCCCATCCTTAGTTCACATATTTTATAAATCAGGAGGCAGTCTATCCAACTGAAGCTTTTGTGGGGATGTGAGTAAAAGGTATACTCTCTACGGCCCTTATGTTGTACCCTCCATGCATCAGATATCTGGAATTTCTTAATAATCCCTATCACTATTCGCCTGCTTTTTGCATTGTCATCCTCTCCCTTGGCCTGCTGGTCCCAGCTAGGATGTAATGCCAGATTGAAATCACCTCCTAATACCAGCTTCCCTTGAACTGATCGATCCAGTATCTCTCGGACTTCCCTCCAAAAGAGGACTTGTCTCATATTTGGGGCGTATATATTTGTCAAAGTGACTGATTCCCCCATCAATTCTCTTTTCAATAGCAGCACCCTTCCTTCTTTATCTCGGATTGTTTCCCCGACCTGAAGTAGGCACCCTGTCCTCACAAATATGGCCACCCCCACCCCCCCCCTTTTTGCTCCTTCCCCTCCCTTCTCGCCTCTAGGGCTTCCAAAATACTGAAGCAGTAATCCTTCATCTTGGCATCTTAGGTGGGTTTCCTGAACAAATATAATATCCCATCTCAACCTCTCCGCCTCTTGAAAGAGGTGTTGCCTCTTCTATGGAGTATTTAGCCCCTTAACAGTGTTTGTTCCTATTCGAACCATCTTGCCTTTTGAATATCCCTATTATATTTTAAGGTTATTTACCATTTCCTATTCCTTATTACCCCTTCCTCCCCCATTTCCAATCCTTGTCTTCATCTGTACCTTCCCAACCTTTGAACCCAATAATTACTTCCCCCCAACTAGCCCCACAAACTTCAGAGTTTAGATTCAATAGTACACATAACGAATTCCCAACCTCTTCATCCTCCTCCCCTCTATGTAGTCCAGTAGGTTCCTGCATCCTCTCACACATTTATCTATAATGAGCCTTTCAGGAAGTGTCCCTCTCCAGGATATCACTAGAACCTTTCCCCTTTGATAGTCTGGTCAACCTCCGTTTTTTTGTATTCACTCTCTGCCATTTCAGTCCTGCACTCCTAATCAATGCAGTCCGCCCCAATTCTGAGTGGCTCAAGCGGCCTTGTGGAATATTTTGCACTCCAAGCTCCAAGGTTACCCGCTGCTTTTCACACGTTGGGTTATGCCTTTCACTGTAATTAATAGTCCAAAGGGGTAGAGCCACTTATACCTTCAGCCCTCTCTCCTCAGAGGTGCTGTCACCTCTCTCAATTCTCAGTGCCACTGCAGGGTTCCTGGTGATAAGTCCTGGTACAACTCTATGCAACCATCCTGCCTGCTGACATCACTTCCTCCCACTTCCTAAGATTTTTTATTTTACTTTAATTTTTATTAATTTTCATCAAACATATTTACAATACTTTATCATCTCTTACATTCTTTATTGCTGCTCCTTCTCCCCCTTCCCGCCCCTAACCACCCTCCCCATCTCCCCCCTTTTGGCTGGGCTGTTCTTGCCAATTGTTGCTAGTCCTAGACTTTTAGTTCCTTTTTAACACTTCAGACAAAATGTCAATTTCCAATCCCTCACGGAGTCTACCCCTTCCCCCACTATTGCCCTCCCCTCAGAGAACTTCTCTCTTTAGGGTGTTCCCTTCCTATGCCTCTTTGTTAGATCTAGGACTCCTTTGACTGGGGAAAATGTGGGGCTCTCTCTCTCTCCCATGTGCTCAAACAAGGTTTTCCATACCTTTTTGAACTGAGCCAAATGTTCTCTCCTTCTAGCCAAAATCCATTCACATTCATAAATCAGTCCCATTCACACCTACCAGGTTGATATAATTAGTGGTGTTGCTTTGTTCCATCCTGCTGCTATTTCGCATCTAGCCGCGATCACACACATTCTAACCAATTTCCCCTTTCCTCCCCTCCCCCAGCCCTCTCCCCATATCCCCAGTAGGGCTTGTTCTTTTCCCCATTCCATCTTTGCTCCCACATGTATCTCTGCCCAGAATAGTTTTACCTTATCGCAGTGCCACTACATATGGCAAAAGTCCCCCACTGCCGGCCAGCCTTTCCAACATTGGTCCAAATACCCCTTTATCTGCTTACATAATCAATACGGGGTAAGGTACCAACTATACATTACTTTGCATCCATTTTCTACATGCCTAGCTGCCACTTGCCCTGTAGTCAGCCCCTTGTATATTTCCTTCCATGTGTCTTGTGTTATCTCCTTTCCGATGTACTTCTCACACTGCTCTTGGAAGGGCAATTTCCCCATATCTAGTGTTTGAAATATCAAGTGGTAAATTTTTGCTAAGGATTTTTGATGTGTCGGGGAGTTCCAGCTGATTTTCTCAAATCCAGTTAACCCCTTATTAATCAACCTGCTACCTTTAGACCCCATGAACCAATGTCATATCTGCAGATATCCACAGAGGTCTCTCTGGTGGACCCCATGTGTCTCTTTCAATTCTGGAAAGGGTTTTACACTAGCCCCTGAGTACAACTGATATATTTTATGTAATCCCTGTTGCTCCCATCTTCTAAATAGAGGATCTCTCATTCCTGAGAGGAAATCTGGGTTGTAGCATATTGGCTGTAATAAAGAGCTTTCCCCCTGTAGCTTCCTTCCACTGCCCGTACAGGTCCACACTCCCATTACCACCCGCACAAACAGGTTTAGGTGTGCTCCCTGCGTTTTCTTTAACCAGGCGAAGTATTTTAGGGGGGGGGGGCAGACGATGTTGCCTGTACCATCTGCACCCACTTCCTTTTCTGATCTTCCTGCCAACTTAAAATGTTAGAGATTTGGGCTGCTTCATAATACCAAACAAGGATGGGGACTCCCAGACCTCCCTCCCCTTGTGGTCTATACAAAATCTTCCTTGCCACCCTAGGTGGGTGTTGGTTACATATAAAGTGGCTAATACAAAAAGAGTCACCGAGTCCAAACTCTAAGTCTTGGTTCCACTCCCACCATGCCCCCGCTCCTAATCTATGCCCCCCTCTCCAGCCCTACCTAAGGGATTCTCTTTTCCTCACCCTCTCCAAGGCCTCCCTTCTCTTCCCTCATCTTATAATTCTGGGAGACTTTAACATGCACTGGGATCACCCTACTAGGTCACACGACACTTCTTTCCTCACTCACACTGCCGACTTCTCCCTTCATTCAGCAGCTCGTGTGCATTCCCACCCACTCCGCAGGTCATATCCTTGACCTAGTTCTGTCCCCTCTGAATTCCCCCTCACCCCCTTTGCCTTCCATTCTCTCCCAGTCCCTTGGTTCGATCACTTCTGTCTCTTTTTCTCCATCTCCTGCCCTTCCCCCCCTTCTTCCCACCCCTCTCTTGCTGCTATCCCTCCACTCTTGGTGTGTCGCCCTAATGCCTCGATTCTCTCTCGTTTTCCCCCCTCCGATTCCCTCTTCCCCACTGACTTTCATCTTCTTTCCCCTGATACCCAGGCCCAGCTGTGGAATTCCACCCTCTCTGCCACCTTATATGCTCTTGCACCTCTTGCTTCCACTGCACGTCGCCCTCATTCACATCCCTGGAATCATTCTGGCCTCCTCCTTCACCACTCCTACCTCCACAGAGCCGGGTATTGGGGGAGTGTAAGCATCCCTCTCCCAATACCCAGGCTCATTACCATCACAGCCATTCCCATTATCGTTCTCTCCTCCATTCCAGAAAACTGACCTATTTCTCCAATCTCATCTCTACAGCTTCCAGTTCCTCTCGCCAGCTTTATTCTATTCTGTGCTCCCTCTCTGCCCCTGCTCCTCTGCTTCCCCAGCTCCTCCTTTATCCAGCCCTGACCCAGCCCTATTGGCCACGCATTTCTCCAACAAGGTCCTCACCCTATGGTCATCTTTTTCCTCCTGTCCCCCTCCTCCTTCTCCTGCCCCACACCCCTTCCTCCTCCTCTGACCCTGTGGGCCCCATATTCCCCAACCTCTGGTCCTCCTTCCGCCCCATTACACTCCCTGAACTATCTAAGACCCTAGCATCCACTCGCAAAACACCACTGACCCTATTCCTTCCACCTGGCTTTCTGACTCTTCACTAGCCCTGCTCCTCTTATCCTCTCTAAGTTCAATTCTACTCTTCTTTCTGGCTCCTTCCCCTCTCTGTGGAAACACGCTTTAATCCGACCCATCCTTAAGGAGGCCTCCCTGGATGCCTTTATCCCTGCAAACTGGCGCCCCATCTCCAACCTCTCTTTTCTTTCCAAGCTCCTAGAAAAACTAGTATTTTCTCAACTTTCTTCACATGAGATGCCACCCTTTCCCTTCATCCCCGTCAATCTGGTTTTTGCCCCGGCCACAGCACAGAATCTATTCTCCTTTCTATCTCCATTACAGTCTCTCTTGACTTGTCCTCTGCTTTCGATCTCGTTGACCACCACTCTCTCCTCACTCGTCTCCACAAAGTTGGGATCTCAGGTTCTGTTTTTCTCTGGTTTTGTATCCTTCCTGACTAACAGATCCTTTCTATGCTCTCTGGTTCTTCATCCTCTCCCACTCACCCGCTCACCTGTGGTGTTCCTCAGGATTCTGTCTTAGCTCCTCTCCTGTTCAATGTTTTTCTAGCTCCTCACACCCTTGTGGTTCAACAATTTGGTATTTCCGTTTATTATTATGCAGATGATGTTTTTCTCCTCCACCACACTGACCCTATCTCCCCTGATCTTTCCCCACTTAATTCTTTTCTCTCCGCTATCAACTCTTGAATGTCCACCAACTTTCTTCACCTTAACGTATCCAAAACTATGGCTATTTGGTTCACTTTCAGTGGTTCCATTCCCTCTGCCTCTCCCCTGCTTTCTTCCTCTCCCATTCCAGTCGTTCCCTCCCTTCGTTATCTTGGCATCACCCTGGACTCTGCACTATCATTTCATGAACACATCTTCTCCGTGGTCCAGCACTCTTATCTCCTTGAGACAAATCCGTGCCATCTGTCCTTTTCTCCCCGCTTCCTCCCTGAACACTCTGCTCATTTCCTTTGTTCTGTCACGCCTGGATTATTGTAACATCTCTTTTGCCGGTCTCCCTCAATACCAATTGCGCAGGCTCCAACTCATTCAGAACATCGCCGCCCAGATCCTCATTCACGCTACTCATTTCGATCATATCACTCCTCTTCTCATCATCCTTCACTGGCTTCCTGTGCCCTTTCGGATCCAGTTTAAAATTCTCACCTTCGTCCACAAAGTCATCCACACTGGTATCCCTCACTACCTTTCTGACCTAATTCACCTTCATACCTCCCAACGTTCTCTCAGATCAATTCACGCCAACCACATGTTCCTCCCCTCCCCCTGCTCTGCCCGCCTAGAATCCACTCACTCTGCTGCATTTTTCTTCCTTGGCCCAAGATTTGGAATTCGCTCCCCTCTGCCCTCCACCTGGAACTCTCCGTTCCCAAATTTAAAGCTGGCCTGAAGACTCATCTCTTCTGTGCCGCCTTCAACCTGCCCCCTTCCTCCTCCCCCCCCTTTAGTCTTCTGAGTGATTTGTCTTCCCCTATTTGTCCATTCTCTGAGTTTCAAGCTTTTCTCTCACCTTTTCTCTATCTTTGATTCTATCCCTTTCCTGTCACATCAATGGAGTTCTGTTTCTTTTTCCTGCAGTCAATTTATATTTATTTATTTATTTTTATTTATTTATTTATTTAACATCTCTTATATACCGCACTATTATCATCAGCGCGGTTTACATGGAACCAAACATATACATACAGAAAAACTGTAGTGCATTTTACAAGTAACAGGAATTTGAACTTGGTAATAAAGGGAAACTATGTACATTATGTAACTATATACAGTAGTCTATACACATTATATTGTAAACCACCCTGATGCCACGGTGTGGGCGGTATATAAAGAAATGAATAAAGATAAAAATAAAGATAAGCAATGAAGTGGAAGTGGCAATCCGACTTTCACAACACCTAATCACATATGGCAGCCAACTAGAGAATTCTGGCAATATTATTTAAAGGCCTCAGACAGGAGGGGGAGAAAAATCAGAGAGAAAGGCAGTAAGCCCCAAGCCAACACCCGCTTTCCTCAAATATCATTTATAGGCCAAAACGTCACTTCTATCCGGGCTGCATCATCAGGACAGGGAAATGCCAGCTTCTTGAGAACTCTTCAGAATGAAGAAACAGCCCCCTTCATCGATTTTTTAAAGGCAGCGGTAACCCCCATAAACAGTCCTTAGCCAATGATATCACAAGACCAGAATTCAAGTCACTGATAGGTCTTCCAAATGCCAATGGAATCACTCGGCTGTCATCCAATCCACTGAATCATTGAAGCCCGCATGCTGTGCGACATTCAAGGTGAATATCCATTTTAGTTCAAGTCTAGTTAACTTACGCAGCCTGTCACTATACAGGAAAAGCATAGTTACTCACCTGTAATAGGTGTTCTCCAGGGACAGCAGGAATCAGTCCTCACATATGGGTGATGTTAGCGCCAATGGAGCCCACGCAGAGCAAATTCCCAGCTTTCAAAGAAAGCCTTTGGGATTGCTACCATGCATGCGTGATCCCGTTCCCACCCAAGGGTGCCATCTTGCTCAGTCAAATGACATAGCTAAAAAGACGGCAAAAACAAATAAAGATAGTATGACTACAACTCCAAGGGGAGGAGAGAGGGTTGCGAGGACTGATTCTTGCTGTCCCCAGAGAACACCTGTTACAGGTGAGTAACTACACTTTCTCCGGGAACAAGCAGAATGTCAGTCCACACATATGGGAATCCCCAGCTACAGGCTACCAAGAACCTATAGCCAAAAAAGGCTCACTCTCACGAGCCACAAGCAGCAGCAATGAAATCCGCATAACGGACTAAACAGGACATCTGTATCCAAATGAATTAGCACTCCGGTAGACTGAACACAGAAGGGTCGGAGGGTAAGAGTTGTCTAGACACCAAAAAGGTTACGGAGCACAGCCTAGTCAAAGGCACTATCCCATTGGGACTCACTATCCAAGCAGTAATGAGCTGCAAAAGTATGGAATGAAGACCAGGTGGCGGCCCGGCAGATGTCTGCCAGAGAGACTGAACGCAGGTAAGCAACTGAGTTCACCATAGCCCTGACCCGGTGCACCATCACCCGGCTCTCAAGCGGAAGTCTCACTTTCTACACACTAATAACTGTACTGTACCCACTGAGATTTACACGGAGTTGTACCACTGGGGCTCTAGTGTGCTGGGTGTGCTGTTGGGGGAGTCTTGGCGATTGGTGATATCCTAGGGGCTGAGGCTAGGCCGAAGGGAAGCACCCTGTATTGGAAATGATTACCTCCCACCACAAAGCGTAGGTATTGCCTGTAGTTTGGATGGATTAGGATGTGAGTATAGGCATCCTTTAGGTCTAAGGAGCATAGCCAGTCTCCCTGGCCGAGGAAAGGCATCTTGAATTTCTCCCTCACCAGGAATTTGTTGAGGTTGCACAGGTCGAAGATGGGCCTTAGGCCCCCTGTCCTCTTTGGCACGAGGAAGTATCTGGATAGAACCCCTTGCCCTTGAGCTGGTGGGGCAACAGTTCCACCGCTTGGTCCTCGAGAACGCCTGCCAACTCCTTCAGAAGGTGGTCCCGGTGAAGGGGAGACCTGAGGGACTCTCCCGGGAAATAGTGTGGAGGTACTCGGCTCAGGTGGAGGTGGTAACCTTTAATGCCCAGGAATCGGTGGTGATAGCTCCCCACCTGTGGGCATAAAGGGTGAGGTGACCCCCTGTAGGCTGCTGAACCCAGAGTGGGAGAAGGGCCATGCTGCAGGAGTCAAAAGCCCACTCCAGGCTGGGCCGGAGCCGGAGCCGGAGCCTGCGGCTTGGGAATCTTGTGCTTACGTGGACATGCCCCTGTCCCTTGACCTGCTGCCCTTGCTGGGGAGCCGGGGAGGCCTGGTAAGGGGGGTAGTTTCGGTAAGCAGTGGATTTCCTTGGGTAAAAGGGCTTCTTACCCGAGCCCTTCCTTCGGGAAGGGGCAGTGGTCTTCTTGGAGAGCCTAGTCCTCGTCAGGAACTTGGTCTCCAACTCTACGGCCTTGTCAGTCATGGGTTTTCCGAAAAGGTTTTCCCGCTGACATGGGACATCGACCAACTTGTCCTGTACCCACTGTTTGAGGTCGGACGACTGGAGCCAAGATTGGCGGTGTGCACCAATGCCCACCGCAGCTACCTGGGCCGCTGACTCTAAACTGTCATAGGCCACCCGAGAAAAACTTGGAGCACTCAGATGGCTTTGGATAGGCTCTTGAAGCGCTGCAAAGGCTCCTCGGAGAGACCAGCGAGAACCTGGCGAGCTCCTTCACCAGGTCTCTCAGGTACATGCCCATGTACAGCTGGTAGGCCTGGATCTGACAATTCAGCATCGAACCCTGGTAACACTTCCTGTCGAGGGCATCCAAGGTGTGGACCTCCCTGCCGGGGGGCACCGAGGAGTGCGTCTTCTGACTCTTCAGCCGACACATGGCCAACTCCACAACCATGGAGTTGTGACTTCTGAAACCCAGGGCATCAGCGGACTCGATACAGCGAGTCAAGCCGCTTGCTGACCTCCGGCATCTCCTACATGCGGAGCATAAGCTGTTCCAGGATGAGAGGAATGGGCAATGTGAGTGTTTCCCAGGGGGAGTCTCGTACTGGAGGATCTAGAGATCGTCGGCTCGAGGCTCCCCCTCGGACTCCGTCGAGAAAGCCAAGGCCTTGAACATATCCTGGACGAAGTCCAAAAAGCCCATATCCTCCAGTGGGGACTTTCTCCGAGGTTCAGAAACTGGAGAATCGGAAGGGACATCATGGTGATGACGGGTGTCCTGGGACTCCTCATCCTCGGTCTCCCAGTTGGAGGCCTCTGAGGAAGACTCGCAGTGTTCCTCGTGCCTCGAGGGCACCGGCACCGCACACCCCGAACCCAGCAGACTCGTCGGTGATGACCTTGGCCCCGACGAGCAAGAGGCCGAGTGCAACCTTGGCCGAGGATCCACGAGAGCCCACATGCCCTCGAGGATCGGCTCGGCATCCGGGGACGTCTTCGACGTGGAACGCCCAGTGGTCGGGGCAGAGGAACCGGACATCAGCACTTGCTGCTGGTCCAAGAAGGCAGTGACACTGTGCTCCAAGGCCTCCATCCTGGACTCCAATCCTGGAGGCTCCGCAGACTTTGTTGCGGGCACCGATGCACTCGGGCCAGATGCTGGCTCCCCCAGAAGGGAATCCTCGATGAGGACAGTGTGTACTTGCCTAGGCTGATCCACAACCGGGTCCTTCCGAGGAATCTTAGCTGGACGCTCCCTCTCCGATGTCTCGAGTAGACGCTCGGGGCTCCGCAACTGGCCCCGGGAAGATCCCAGCCGATCGGAGCCATCCAGAGACGCCACCTTCCAGGGTTTCTTCTTCCTTTTCGTTTCCTTGGAGGGAGACCCCCTCTCCGAGGACCCACGACGACGCTTGGGTTCAGAGTGCTCCTCCCGAGGCGTCGAGGCCTCAGACGAAGTCCTGGCTCTCGGAAACATGGGGGGAGTCACGAAAAAGTTTGTCATGCTGCTGCTGGTGGCTCCTCAAGGCCTTCAAAGATATTTTCTTACACAGGGTCATGGTCCGGGCCAAGGCACCGGAGGCAGCAGTCATGCGTATTGGTTAGGGACATAATTTTCCCACACCGAACGCACTTTTGGAACCTGCTGGTAACAATGGGGGGGGGGGGGGAAACAGAACCCCAGCAAGGTCAAAAACCCTTCAGGTTGCCAGCGAAGAAAAAAAGGGTGCGAAGACGCCAAAGAAAAGTGAAAACTTAAGTCAAAAAGGAATCAGCCTGATACCGAGGCATCGAAGTCAGGGCGGGAAAGGTACCAGCGCAAGACCGGTGACAAGCAAAAATGCTAAAAAAAAAAATCATCAACTTTTTCCAGGACAAAACAGACTGTTTGACTTATGCTCTATTAAGCAGATCCTGACTTTGCGACATATCCTCTCAACATATATTTTCTTGCACGGGCATAGCACCACATACACCACCCAAGACGACTGACAGTCAGTGGAATGTTTCAAAAAGTGAACTTTTTGAGACTGAGTATCACACCAATCAGCGATGTGCAAAGAAGGTGAACACATTGAATAGTGTGGTAGCGAAGCCAGGCAGGTGCCTATGGAAATAGAGAAAACACAAGCAGTTTCCCCTAGTCAGAAGGAAAGTGCAGGGAATGGTCACTTTAAAAGTCCAGCTAACATTGAAAAAAACCTGTTCAAAGCTGCTGTCCTAAGGCCACGCCCCAGCTCCATGGTAACTGAGGGTGGTAATCTAGGACAGCTGGGGGCGGGGTGGAAAGATACAGGTCAGACTCCCTCATATAAGCCCGAGAGAACAGGGAGCAGGGGGAGGAACAGCGAAGAGAGGAGGAGGAGGAGGAGCAAGAAGGCAAGCTGCAGGTGCCACAAGGCAAGGAACTGAATCAAGAGCTGAGTCTGCTTCAGAGGCGGAGTCTGTGAAGGAACCTCAGTCTGAGCAGGAGTCTCACTCTTACAGGAGGAGGAGAGACGGAAGGGCTAATTTATCCAGGAACCAGCATGGCTAGGGAAGTGGCAGTGAAGCACTGCTGAGGAGAATCCCAAAAGGTATTGCTCGTAAGGATTTTAGCCAAGGGTCTCAAGAGAGGTTCCCAGACAGCAGTTTGAGGGAAGAATATCCCCAAAGCCAGCTCCAGTGTTTAAACCAGTACCAGGGTTACAGGAAGCCTGCAGGAGGTTCAAGAACCCAGGAAGGGCTGGTAAGAAAACCTCTTAACAAGGAAAGCCTGAATGTTTTAAAGCTTTTAAAACGTTTGATAAAAGACCAGGAAGTAACTGGCTTTGATAGCAGCTCTGTGTCCTGAGAGAGGTCTCGAGGGGAACAGCTGTTTTTCAACGATGTCACAGAACCAGAGTGTTCCGAGTGTGAATCAATGGACATTGGAGAAAATGATAATGTCTTGAGTGAACCTGAGCAAGAAATGGAATGTGATTTATCCATAACAGTAAAGTAAGAATGTTTTGGAATTATAAGCTTGAAGAAATTCCCATTTGTTTGATGTGCATGTTGTTCTAAGAAGGAAGGAAGTTTTAATAAGTATGGCTGCTGTGTTTAAAAGAGACTTGTTAAAGAAGAAGGACTAAAGTCTCTGGAATAACTAATTAAAACCCTTAAGGAATTAAAGCCAAGAAGAAAAGTTTATTGCTTGAGTTTTGCTACATTGAAAGTTTTCAATGGACATTTAGTTTCAGTTAAGCACTGTGAATTGAAGCTTTTACCTTTGAAGAAACTGTGTTTGCCTTGTTGAAGTAAGCAAGAGCAATTGATACCTTTGAGAAGTTTTCAAACCTTTTATTTCTTGTGGAAAGTCTGTACATATGATATGCCATGCTTTTTTAAAGAAGTTCCTGTTATCAAGGGAGGCGAATAAAATTTCCTGTGTTGCTTTCAACCCTCGGCTCAGCACTTCATTACAACTACAATTAATTGCTTAAGGAACTACAACTCCCAGAGGCCTTTGCCCAGGAGTTCATAATTGAAAGGAACATTCGCCCCCTTTCCTCGTCAGGCAACCGCCTAGGTGGGGCAAGGGCCCGACAGGTGGCGTAGTATTTAGGATTTCGCCTTGGTCACGTGTTCCCAAGACACCGGAACTACAAGAAGAAGAAAGAAAGGAAAAAAAAAAAAGGGAAAAGTTTTTTTTTTTCCTGCATGCACAAAAAATACAAGCTGCCTGCTGGAAAAGGAAGACCCGGATCAACAGCAGAAGGACCGGTTGGAGCAGATTCCTGAGGCCGTGACCTGCTGGTTGATAAGCCTGAGTCTACACCTGCCTAAGGTAATCCGTATTTATAAGGGATATAAGCGGATACCAGAGCCGGATGGGACTGCAGCAGTGCACCAGGATAGCAAAGGAGAGAGGGCCTATACATTTGAGGGCCGCACTTGGTGTTTTTCTCTCTGTTTTCTCGTTTCAGCCACTACCAAGCATGGAGCAGACGGAGCTTTGGAGATGCATAGCGGACCAGTTCCAGAGGCAACAAGAGATGTCGGCACGGACACTGGACCAAATAGCAACCATGCTCCAAGCCCAGCAAAAGCCGTTGCTCGAGAAGATGGGTGATTGGCTGGGAACGCAGAAACAAGCAGCAGAGTCTCCAAGGACAGTACCAGGTTCCTTAAGGGATACACCAGGGTTTGGGATACCTGGGACTGGGACATTCTCTTTTGGACAGTTAGCAAAAGGGGACGATGTTGATGACTTTCTAGCCGCTTTTGAAAGGGTAGCACTTTTATCAGGTTGGCATAAAGAGCAATGGGCCATACGCCTTGCCGCTTCTTTGACCGGAGAAGCGCTAGCAGCATATAGGGCTATGCCCGTGGAATTAGCCACTGATTATAAGGAGTTACAGAAGGCAATACGAGACCGTTTGGGCCTAAACCCTATGGTCTACCGCCACTTTTTGCGGAGCTCCAGATTAAAACCTGGTGAAACACCGCGTGCTTTGTGCCAGCGGATTAAAGGGTTGGCATTAAAATGGCTAACACCTGAGACTCAAACAAAGGAGTCATTATTCGACTATTATCCTGGAGCAGTTCATGGACGCTGTTCCAAGAGATATGAGATCCTTCCTGATCCTACAAGACTGCAAGACCACAGAGGCAGCGACCGCACTGGCTGAACGTTACCTGGAGGCCAGTGTGGCAAGCCCGGTTAAGGTGGGTGGTCTAACGCAAGCAGTCAAGTAGCCTCAGAAAGGAAGGAAAAGCCTATATGGGGAGAAGGTATGAAGACAATGCCTTTAGATAAACCCAGTTATATGCGCAGAAAATGTTTTTCATGTGGGGAAGAGGGACACATGAAGAAAGACTGCAGAGCTAGGACAGCCCTGATGACCTCCCACTCTGAAGAGAGCGGGGAAGGATTCCTTCTAGATGTAGAAGTGGAGGGTGTCCCAGTAAAGGCTTTGTTGGACTCCGGAGCGGACCAGTCAATGATCTCGAGGAAGCTCTGGAAAGAGATAACATCCCAGATTGGTCCGGCTCCCGAGCCTCAAGAAAAGTCTATAAGGATACGATGCATTCACGGAGCAGCCTCATCGTACCCTGTTCATGTTGTATCAGTGAAAGGTTTAGGGCTAAAGTGGACAATACCTGTGGCTGTAGTACCAAGGCTCCCACAAGCGTTAGTCCTGGGAAGGGACTGGCCCCAGTTAAGGCGTGGGATAGCAGAAGGGCTCCAGCATAAAACTGGTATGGTATCCACCAGGGCACGCGCAAAAGATAAAGAGGAGGAACCAAACTCACCTAGTGACCCGATGTGCGGGTTACCTTCCCATAATGATTTAGTGACCCCTCCGAGAGAGGACAGTAAAAAGAAGAGGGCTGAGAAGCACAAGGAGAGACAGGATAGGTCTCAAAATAAAGCCAAACTTGTAGCTGGTAAGGAGTTACCTTGGGTTCCGGCCGAGCTAGTGGAGAGATTTCCCACTTTTCCTAATGAGCAGTGGACGGATCCCGCACTCAAAAGGGCTTTTGAGTATGCCCAAAAAGGAACAGAAACCTTACCCCGATTTTTTTTAGATAAAGAGGTACTGTATCGGGAGAGTGTAGATACCGGGACAGGGATAAGCAGAAAACAATTAGTAGTTCCCACTGCGTTTAAAATGTCAGTCTTACGGTTGGCACATGACCACCCCATAGGCGGTCACAAAGGGGTACATGGTACCCTGGACCAGATTTTGGCTCGGTTTTACTGGCCGGGCGTTTATAAAGAAACCGCCAGATTCTGCGAGTCATGTGCCGCTTGCCAACGGGTAGCTTCAAACCATCCACCAAAAATACCTATGGTTCCCATACCTGTTGTATCAGAATCCCTACACAGGTTAGCCATGGATATATTAAGAGAACAGTGGGTAGAGCCAGATATTGAAGAAGTAGGTATACCCCACTTGAGAGATTTAAAAGGGCGGCTATGTCGCACCTCCCAAGTGGCTGAAGCAAATATGGCAGCAAGCCAGTTACGCCAAAAGACCTACTATGACAGACGTGCAAAGCCCCGTCAGCTTGAAGTAGGAGAGAAGGTAATTGTTATGGTAGCCGGACCTAGTCGAAAATTTGAGAGCAAGTGGAAGGGACCCTACCGCGTGGTAAAACAGGTAGGCCCTGTATCCTATTCTGTCCAGAACAGAAGGGGGCGCCAGCAAATTTACCATATTAATGTCTTACGCCCCTGGCATGAGCGAATAGCCTTGGCTCGGCTGGCCACAGTAAAGGATAGGACAGATGAGAATCAGATCACACACGACACCCTTATGCGTATTACGAGCTGTGCTGAAGTTGATACGCCAGCCCGTAATATCTTAAGCGGGGGGATATGTGGTGGCGAAGCCAGGCAGGTGCCTATGGAAATAGAGAAAACACAAGCAGTTTCCCCTAGTCAGAAGGAAAGTGCAGGGAATGGTCACTTTAAAAGTCCAGCTAACATTGAAAAAAACCTGTCCAAAGCTGCTGTCCTAAGGCCACGCCTCAGCTCCATGGTAACTGAGGGTGGCAATCTAGGACAGTTGGGGGTGGGGTGGAAAGATACAGGACAGACTCCCTCATATAAGCCCGAGAGAACAGGGAGCAGGGGAGGAACAGCGAAAAGAGGAGGAGGAGGAGGAGCAAGAAGGCAAGCTGCAGGTGCCACAAGGCAAGGAACTGAATCAAGAGCTGAGTCTGATTCAGA
This sequence comes from Ichthyophis bannanicus, assembly GCA_033557465.1. Lineage (NCBI taxonomy): Eukaryota > Metazoa > Chordata > Amphibia > Gymnophiona > Ichthyophiidae > Ichthyophis > Ichthyophis bannanicus. The sequence goes on from CM066033.1 coordinate 86,978,216, forward strand.
GGCGGAGTCTGTGAAGGAACCTCAGTCTGAACAGGAGTCTCACTCTTACAGGAGGAAGAGAGACGGAAGGGCTAATTTATCCAGGAACCAGCATGGCCAGGGAAGTGGCAGTGAAGCACTGCTGAGGAGAATCCCAAAAGGTATTGCTCGTAAGGATTTTAGCCAAGGGTCTCAAGAGAGGTTCCCAGACAGCAGTTTGAGGGAAGAATATCCCCAAAGCCAGCTCCAGTGTTTAAACCAGTACCAGGGTTACAGGAAGCCTGCAGGAGGTTCAAGAACCCAGGAAGGGCTGGTAAGAAAACCTCTTAACAAGGAAAGCCTGAATGTTTTAAAACTTTTAAAACGTTTGATAAAAGACCAGGAAGTAACTGGCTTTGATAGCAGCTCTGTGTCCCGAGAGAGGTCTCGAGGGGAACAGCTGTTTTTCAACGACGTCACAGAACCAGAGTGTTCTGAGTGTGAATCAATGGACATTGGAGAAAATGATAATGTCTTGAGTGAACCTGAGCAAGAAATGGAATGTGATTTATCCATAACAGTAAAGTAAGAATGTTTTGGAATTATAAGCTTGAAGAAATTCCCATTTGTTTGATGTGCATGTTGTTCTAAGAAGGAAGGAAGTTTTAATTAGTAAGGCTGCTGTGTTTAAAAGAGACTTGTTAAAGAAGAAGGACTAAAGTCTCTGGAATAACTAATTAAAACCCTTAAGGAATTAAAGCCAAGAAGAAAAGTTTATTGCTTGAGTTTTGCTACATTTAAAGTTTTTAATGGACATTTAGTTTCAGTTAAGCACTGTGAATTGAAGCTTTTACCTTTGAAGAAACTGCATTTGCCTTGTTGAAGTAAGCAAGAGCAATTGATACCTTTGAGAAGTTTTCAAACCTTTTATTTCTTGTGGAAAGTCTGTACATGTGATATGCCATGCTTCTTTAAAGAAGTTCCTGTTATCAAGGGAGGCGAATAAAATTTCCTGTGTTGCTTTCAACCCTCGGCTCAGCACTTCATTACAACTACAATTAATTGCTTAAGGAACTACAACTCCCAGAGGCCTTTGCCCAGGAGTTCATAATTGAAAGGAACATTTGCCCCCTTTCCTCGTCAGGCAACCGCCTAGGCGGGGCAAGGGCCCGACAATAGTGACTGCATGGTTGATGTATAACCCTTTGACCAGTGGCACGATGAACAATCATGAAGTCAGTGTGTACTAAAACATCTCATAAGTTGCGGGCTCTCCAGAAAGAAAAACAGGGGCCATTACTGAAGATCGAATACAAGGCTAAAATATGGCAATGTCTGTATATGCTCTGGGCTAATTGTTGAGCCCTATCAGAGTACTGTAAAACCACAACCTGTTTGTCCATATCAGAACTAGCCCGCAAAAACACCTTCCTAATGACACCATGTGGGTAACCCTGTTCCTGTAATTTGGTTACTAAAACTTTCGCTTCCTGAAGGAATTCAGACCCAGACGTCAGATCCATAGAAATTGTCCAGTGGGAAGTGCTCTCTTGAGTAAAAGGATGATGATTCTGAAAATGTAATAGCTGATTGTGGTCAACTGCTTTCCTAAATAAAGTAGTATGTAAAACACCCTCCAATACAACCCTTACATCCAAAAATGAAATGGATGTCAAAGAACATGTCATGGTAAATTTCAAATTGTCATCTTGTCGGTTAAACCACTAAGTAAAAACCCATATAATAAGAAACCTTTAAAGTGATTACATTAATATCCCAAGAAAAAAATCACCTAGATTGCAGAAACTCCTAAAATCTATATAGAAATTATGTAATTTTTGTCAGATAGTTCAACAGGAGAAAAAGTTTATCAATAGAGGCTCACAACACCAAATTCACACTTATCTTATAGAAGCCACGACTTTTTGAAAAAGTGTTCCGAAGGTAGCCCAAATCCAATCCAAAGGACAGATCCCCAAGTCACATGTTTCAAGTCCAAACATAGACTCTGTATCAAGTGCTACTGGGAAGTATCCCATGAAGGGCTTTTTCTTAACTGCCACAAGACACCGAAGTTCGTATGTTTAGAAGTCTGCATGCTATATGATAGGCTACTTGGTGTCACATGCATCCACTGGAGCCGCCAATCAGAACAAAGGAATTTCCCCATGTCAAAGGGGAAACCCTCCTCTGATTGGTCCATCCTACATCAAGCTCAGCCAATCGATCTCCCTATTGAGGCCATAAGGATGAACTGTGTTGAGCCGGTATATCCAACGCTGTTCCACCCCCTTAAGTTTTGAAACATGACTGCCACCCCAGGGGTCAATAGGGACATGATCAATGATAGTTCATGTGAAATCCTCAATGTGTGAGATAACTCCAAGTAATGTTCCACCACCGGGGCAGAACAATGTTCCACTGACCCCCGGGGTGGCAATCGTGTTACTTTTTGAAACATTCCACTGACTGTCAGTTATCTTGAGTGGTGTATGTGGTGATATGCCTGTGCAAGAAAATATATGTTGGGAAGACATGTCGCAAAGTCAGGATCCGCTTACTAGAGCAGAAGTCACGTCTGACCACGAGGAAGCTCACCGCACCAATGGTTCAGCATTGCCTCCAAATGGGCCATCGCTGGGAGGATACACGATGGTTTGTAATTGATATGGTGGTGGTTTACCTGCATGGTTAACTAGACTTGAACTAAAATGGACATTCACCTTGAATACAGCACAGTCTGCAGGCCTCAATGATTCAATGGAATGGATGACAGCTGAGTAATTCCATTGGCTTTTGGAGGACCTATCAGTGACTTGGATTCTTGTGATATCATTGGCTAAGGACTGTTTATGGGTGTTACCGCTGCCGTTAGAAGATCAATGAAGGGGGCTGTTTCTTCATTCTGAAGAGTTCAAGAAGCTGACATTTCCCTGTCCTGATGCAGCCTAGATAGAAGTGACGGGCGAACTCGAGTCGACAGTTGTCCAGCTTGCTAAACATCAAGCTTTTGAAGATAGTGAATTACAGCCTTCTAAGAGATACTCCTGCTAAGCTAAATGCTTTCCTGTGTTTTTAAATGCATTTAGAAAATTGTAAAACAAATTTTGGCCTATGAATGATATTTGAGGACAGTGGGTGTTGCTGGCTTGGGGCTTACTGCCTATCTGGCTGACTTTTCTCTCCCACCCCCCTCCTGTCTGAGGCCTTTAAATAATATAAATAATAAAGTTGGCTGTTTTATATGTGTTTAGGTGCTGTGAAGGTCTGATCACCACTTCCCCTTCGTTGCTTAGTGTTTGGACTCGGTGACACTTTTTGTATTAGCTGCTTGAGTGAATGAGAGTCCCAGAGGATTTATTTCATGTTTTTGTAGCCATATAGAGTGGAACAGTTTCTTCTGAACCTTTAATAACACAGCTCTAGGGATATATACCGGCAATGTCTGTTAAAAATATAATATCCTCATAAGCACCACCATCTTAATGAAGGCTATTCTCCCAAACCACCACAGCGGATATCTACTCCATCAGTCAGGGACTGAGAAAACTTTCCTCCACTGAGGTTCGTAATTTACTCGGTAACGCTGTGAGGTATCTTATCAGGTCTGCCGCCCACCTATTATTATTGTTGTTGTTAAATACTGTCGTCTGTGTCGACTCATGGCGACCCTCTGGATAGTTGTCCTAAATTGTGTTCGGTCTTCAATCAGGTGGCTTATTGACGACAGACTGGCACCCATAGCTGCTGTTATTGTATTTATCCATCTCATTGCTGGCCCTCCTCTTTTGTGTTGACCTTCTACATTGCCAAGCATGTCGTCTCTCTCTAATGATCTTTCTCTTCGCATGATGTGTCCAAAGTATGAAAGTCGAAGTCTTGCCATCTGAGCTTCTAAAGAAAACTTAGGTTTGATCTCCTCTAGTACTGGACTGATTTGTTCTTCAGGCAGTGCATGGTAGATACAGTATTCGTCGCCAACACCGTAATTCAAAGGCATCAATTTTCTTCCTGTCTATCTTTTTCACTGTCCAGCTTTCACATCCATATGATGTTATTGAAAATGCCATGGCTTTTACAAGTTGAATCTTTGTATAGAGAGAAACATCTCTGCCCTTGAGTCTAGGTCCTTCATAACCATTTTGCCAAGAGCAATGCGTCTTCAGATTTCTTGACGGCTTGTTGCTTCTTTATTGATAGCTGATCCAAGTAGGTTAAAGCTGTCAACTAGTTCAATTTCTTCTCCATCAATGATGAACTTATTCATTTTGCCAGTTGTCAGGATCTTTGTCTTCTTAACATTAAGGTGCAGACCCATTTTACGACTATATTTCTTAATCTTGTGAAGCAAATGTTTCAAATTGTCTTCACTTTCAGCCAGTAATGTGGTATCATCAGTATCGCAAAGGTTGTTGATATGTCTTCCACCAATCTTCACATCTCTGTTGTCTTCATATAGTCCTGCTTCTCTGATGATTCGTTCTGCATATAAATTAAAGAGGTAGGGGAAAATATGCAGCCTTGTCATACACCTTTGCTTATTTTAAACCATTCTGTTTCTCCTTGTTCTGCTCAAACTGTTGCTTCTTCATCAATGTACAGATTGTGCAAGAGAACGATCAGATGTTCTGGTATACCCATGCTTCTTAATATGGCCAAGTTTCTCATGGTTTACATAGTCAAAAGCCTTGCTATAGTCAATAATGCACAAATAGATATCCTTTTTGATATTTTTTAGTCTTTTCAAGGATCCATCTCACATCCACGATGATGTCTCTCATTCCTCGCCCTTTCCTGAACCTGCTTGCACTTCAGGTAGTTCTTGTTCCAGGTATGGTTGTAGTCTCTGTTGAATAATCTTCAGTAGAATCTTGCTGGCATGTGGGATCAGAGCGATTGTGCGATAATTTCCACAGTCAGTAGGGTCACCTTTCTTCAGTATTGGTATAAACACAGATCTTTTCCAGTCAGTTGGCCATGAATTTGTCTTCCAAATTTCCTGGTAGAGCCTTGTAAGTATGGTATTATTGCTATAACAACTCAGTGGGAATGCCATCAATGCCCGGTGCTTTGTTCTTTGATAAGGCTTTCAATGCTGCTTCCACTTCTTCTTTCATCATCAATGGTTTCTGATCATAAGGCATAGATTGAAACGGCTGTTGGTCCACTTGATCTTTATGGTGTAATGACTCTGTATATTCTTTCCACCTTTTCTTGATCTTCTCAGCATCATTCAACATGGATTCTTGAGCATCTTGTAGCATTCTAATTCGAGGCTGGAATTTTTTCTTTAACTCTCATAGCTTTAGAAAAGCCAATCTTGTTCTTCCTTTAATAGCTTCTGATTCTATTTCCTTGCATGTGTCACTGTAGTACTTTTCCTTGTCTTGTCTTGCTGCAAGTTGGAAATCTCTGTTGAGTTCTGAGATTGCCTCTCTTTGTCCTCTGGCTTTAGCGTCTCTGCATTTCTGGACAATTTTCAGAGTTTCTTCAGTCATCTATTTTGGTCATTTTTGCTTTTTCACCTTATGTAGAGACTTATCGCTTTCTTCCAATACAACCTTCTTGATATCATCCCCATAATTCTTCTGGACCTCTGCCATTTGTATCTAAATCAGCAAATCGATTTCTCAGGCAGTCTTTAAATTCCAGTGGTATATTCTCAAGGTCGAATTTTGCTACATTCATGAGTGGTTTGCTCTTTTTCAACTTTAGCTTGCGTTTTCACACTAGTAGTTGGTGATCTGTACCACAGTCAGCTCCAGGTTTTGTCTTTGTTGATGTTATCGAGCTTTTCCATCATTGTCTTCCACAGATGTAGTCAATTTGATTTCTGTATAGTCCACATGTACAGTCGGCGCTTGTGTTGCTGGAAGAAGGTGTTTCAGATGAGTAGATCATTGCTTTTGCAGAATTTTATCAGCCTTTCTCCAGCTTCATTTCTATCGCCAAGTCCATATTTTCCAACCACTTTGCCTTCTTCTTTGTTGCCAACATTTGCGTTCCAGTCACCCATAACTATAAGCATATCCTGTTTGCATGTTCTGTCAATTTCAGCTTGTACTTGTTCATAGAACTCGTCTTCCTCTTCTGCAGCTGTTATTTGGGGCACATACCTGAATTATAGTTGTGTTGATGGGCTTTCCTCGGAGATGAATAGAAATTAAGTGTTCACTGACTGCATTGTATTTCATTACAGTTCTTGCAAGTTTCTTTTTAACTGTAAATGCAACACCATTTCTTCTTTGTCTTTCATTTCCAGCATAGTAAACCATATGATCATCAGATGCAAAGTGCCTAAAGCCAGTCCATTTCAGTTCACTGACACCCAACAGATCGAGTTGTACACGTTCCATTTCATTCTTGACCACCTCCAACATCCCTTGGTTCATGCTTCGTACGTTCCATGTCCCAATATGTAACATATCTTTGCAACTTCTGACTCTTTTTTTCATGTGCAGCTACATCAGCAGATCCAACCACATCATAAATGCTGACTTTATTATGAGAAGTCTTAAGCTCATCCCCAGTAGCCATTTGAGTGCCTTCCAACCTGGGGGGAGTCTCATCTTCCAGCACTATAGTGCAATTTGTTTTGTGACTATCCATTGGGTTTTCAAGGCAAGATACAGAAGCAGATTTGCCAAGCCTTTCTTCCGCGCATTTCATTCCAGTGTTGTTGCATTTGTCACAGAAATACGATCCTCTGCTTACAACACCGTCCCATTCTGCTGCTGCCCAGATAGGTGGTTTGTCTCAGTCTGGCATCTCAGCTGAGACCTGTCTATCTTGGGAGTCCCTGCCAGTAGCTAAACTACTGATAGCTTAGCTCTCGGCATCACTGATGCACACAAGCCCTCATAGCACGACAAGCTGCAAACCAAGTGAGGGGTCGCCCATCTATAGGGGACTATTTCTTTTAGTCTCCTTTCCTCCCCCCTTTGGGACTGTGAGATTAAGAATCTCTATTTTGTTTATGTTAGCTTTAAATCCCGCAACTTTCTGATATGCTGCTAGTTCTTTCTACAACCAGCCTAGTAATACCTCCAGTTCTGTCAAGGTGAGTAATATATTGTCGGCAAATAAAGATATCTTATGCTCTTATTTTTTCACTCTAATTTTTTAAATATCCTGCTCTGCCCTTATATGCTCAGCGAATGGCTCGACAGAGTACAAATAGCAGGGGCGAGAGTGGACAATCCTGTCTGGTGCCTCGCTGCAACGAGAAGGCGGCGGAGAACCCTCCGTTGATCTTTACTGCTGCCGTTGGTCTTTCATAGAGTGCCTTTATTCATTGTATATAATGTTCCCCTATACCAAATTTACTAAGCGTGGCCCACAAAAAGTTACAATTCACCCTTCAAATCCCCTTTCGGCATCAACAGCTATTACCACCGCTGGCGTATCTTTTCTTTTTATCAACCCACACAGGTTAACTACTCGCTTCACACTGTCTCCTGCCAGCTGCCCTGGGACAAACCCAGTTTGATCAGAGTCAACCAAATGGGGTAAGTAGCGCCCCAGTCTGGACACCAATATGCGTGCCAATATCTTAGCGTCTAAGTTAATTAAGGAGATTGGTCTTTATGAAGCATAATGCAAGGCGTCCTTCCCTGGTTTCAATATCACACTAATACCAGCTTGTCACATTGATTCTGGCAAATTCTCTCTCTCTCTCTCACCCTATTAAATATATATACCAGTCAGAGGGCTAGCTGCTCTCTAAAAGCTTTATATACGCTGGCCATTAGGCCATCTAATCCAGGGGCTTTTTCATTAGCTAACTCTCCTATTGTTTGTTCTACATCCTTTAAGCTTATAGGTTGATCAAGCTCAGCCTGCTCTGTATAGGACAAAGTAACTCAATACTTGCTAAATATTCCATTTCACTTTCCCTTTGCTCTCCCTCCCTGCTGTAGAAGTCTGTATAAAATTCCCTAAATACCTTCCTAATTTCCTTTTTCTCATATGACCATCCTCCCCCTTCTGCCTTATCTTCCCCACTGCCATCTGAGCCTGTAGAACCTTTAGACTCCTCGCAAGTAGCCTCCCTGGCTTGTCCCCATGTTCATATATGCTCTGCCTTGCACACTGCAATTGATAAACTACCCTTCTGACTGTAGGTACTTCACCTTTCTTCTTGCTTTTTCTAAAATTTTAAACTGTCGTTTTGACTCCTCCTTTCCATGCATCCTTCGGCTTCCTTTAATTGTTTGATAGCTTCTTCCATTTCAAGCCTCTTTTTCCTCTTCTTCTTTGCCCCCCATTGCATAAAGCGCCTTCTAATGAATGCCTTGAATGCATCCCACACTATCTCTCCACAACTTCCCCTCCCGCATTTTGCTCAAAATATTCTTTAATATCTCTCTTTATTACCTCCACTAGCTGTGGTTCTTTCAGAAGGCAATCATTCATATGCCAAAATTTAATGCTCTGTTGAGTGCCCCATCCTATGAGCTCCATCCACTCCACACAATGGTCTGACCAGGACACCAGTTCATAGTCCACTTTCCCCACTTGTGACATAAATGGTGATTGCATCATCATATCAATTTATGAGTATGCCCTGTGTGGGACCAAGTAGTGTGAATACACCCTACTTTCCGGATGTGTTTCCCTCCATGCATCCACTAGTTGCCATGTCTTCATAAGTTCCCTTAATTTTTCTCTATGCGGCCGCTCCACCTCTGTTATCTAAACTCAGGTCCAGAACCATATTAAGGTCTCCAGCTAGAATTACTTGTCCTTCCAGGAACCCTGATAGTTCCATGAGTGTCCTCTCAAAAAAGATTCCCTGACTTTGGCAGGGAGCATATAAGCTAATTAGGGTGCACTTGTGGCCTCTTATGTTCCCCGTCACTGCTGTATATCTCCCCAACACATCTATGAATGTTCTCTTTTCTTCAAATGTTTTTCCTTCTCCCCGTTTAGCCGCACAAGAGAACCTTCTGATCTCTCAATTGTATATGCATTTCCTGTATAAATATTATTTCCAGTTGTAATTATCTACTTCCTTAAAAAATAGCTGGTGTTTTCTGAGGATGTTAAGTCCATTGGCATTTATTGTCCCCACCTTAAGACTACACATATCCAGCTCTTCCTTCCCCTTCGCTTCCTCTATACTGCCCTGAACCACCCTTCTCAGTCCCTCCCCTCCCCTTCCCTCCATGATGGCTGCCGACCTCTTAGAGCAGCTCTCCCCTTGCGATCAAGTGAATCCACCAACCCTCCTCCACTCCCATGTTCCTCTTCCCTTCCCCTCTCATCCATACCACATATTCCTTGCATTCTGTCCATCACCCCCCCCCCATCCTCTTGCCTTAATTATAGCTCCTCCAACTCCATTCACGCCACTCTCTTCAACTGCATATTTCCCCTTTAATTTACATATGTATATGCCTCCCCTCATCCCCGCTATATTTACCCCCTTGCCAACACTCCAGAAAGTGCCTCTCCATAAAGTGTTCTATGGGTTCTTTCCAGCCTCTCTCAGTCATTGGAGTTCACATCTTTATCCAGTGCCCTCGATGCGGAGTGTCTGTGCAGTTTGTTGGCTCCTTTCACTCTGCCAGGTTGATCTATTCCACCATTCCATCACCAGTTCCTGTGGCAGCTCCTCCAGGCCCTCTATTTCCAGTGCCTTTAAGTTCTCCAGCACTTCAGCCCTTGTTCTCCTAATTGTTCTGCCCTTCTTTGTTACTCCCAGTGCAAAGGGGAAGTGCCAATGGTACCTTATTCCAGCTTCGCTGTTATGTCTCGTAGCTCTCTGCGTCTCTTTAATGTGAGGGGTGATAAGTCTTCATACAGTTCAATTTTATGTCCTTCCCACTGGAGCTCTGTTTTCACACTCTGCTCATCACCTGCTTCTTGATAATGTGTCTGTGGAAACATGCCACTAAATCACGTGGCTGATTGGGGGCGGTGGTCCCAGAGCTCTGTGAGCCTACTCCACCTCCACTTGTGGGCCTTCCCCCTCTGACCAGAGCTGTGATACGATTTAGTGTATTACAAGGCCACAGTCCTGAGATTTGTCTCCTTCTGGGACCCCACGAAATCTCACATTGCAACGTCTAGCTGTTTTCAATATCTTCTAGTTTATCAGTCTTTCCAGTTGTTTCCCTTCCAGCTCCAGAATTTTACCTTGTAGCACTTTGATAGAGTCCTCTTGTTCCTCCATGTACTCCTCGACCATCTTGATGCCCCTCCCCACCTCGTGTAGCTCTGCCTGCAGGTCTGCAGGCATGGTGCCGAGATCACCTCTTATTTGCTGTATTTCACCCTTGAGTTCCTGGAGCCAGCTTCAAAGTTCTCGTGCTCCCATTGTCTCCCTTCCTTCACCCTCCCTGCCGCCTCCTGTTTCGGCCTCCTCTCCGGCACCCATTTCTTTGCCGCCTCCCTCTGCACCATCTTCTCCTCCTTCTGCGAGGTAGCTGATCTCTCATACGCATAGTTTTTCAGGTCTACTTTCTTTTTGCTCGCCATCCAGTGCTCCTGTTTCTTTTGGGGGTGGGGCACACTTTTTCCATTGCCCAGCGCTACAAATGCAGGAAATTGCTTCTACTAACTGATTTTTAGAGGGGGGGGGTTGAGGAACTCGTTCTTTATGCCGCCATCCTTGGTGGTGATGTCACTGGATTTCTTCTTCTTAAGATTTTTAGTAAACAATTGAAATGAGTTTAATTTAACTGTCAAACTGTCAGTTATGTTTTGATGTTTGTTACCCCTTAAGAAATAAGATTGTGCACCTGACAAGAAAGGTGTGTCTGTCAGTAAGTGGCCTAACTTTAATTTGATAGATGAAGAGAAAAATTAAAGAATGTAGATGCAAAATAAAAGTTAATTGCAAGCTATCTTGGTCTAGTTTAATAAGTTGTAATAATTTAGTGCTAGCAGTGTTGTATTGTAATTAATTAACATTAGATTAGATAACATAATTCTGTCCATTAACTCTATATTGCTATTAGTGGTTGTGCAGGTTTGTCATTGTGAGGCATCAGAAGAATGCTGTTATAGTGAGTTTTGTTCTGCAAATTATATATTATATGCACTGAGTTTTATGAGCTGAAGACAATGACTACTGTGAATGAAATGAAGTCTGCAATGCTACTGAAAGCCGATTGGAGTAAAGATCAGCAATTCCAGCAATGCTACACAAAGATGTATGTGCAGCCATGATGCCTGGGTGGATAGTTACTGACACTCTGTCCAAAATGTGCATAGTGCAGCCCAGACTGGAAGTAGAAGTTGCTGAGGAACTTGGAGTTATCACTAGTGGCAGATGATGTGGGTGAAAACTTCTGAAAAATCTATAAGGGGCCATGGCTAGAAATAGCACATTAGGAATAATTGATAGAGCTTTGCTCTCTGTACGCATTCTTATTGAGACCTTGCAACTATGTGTCACATAGTTCTGATTAATTTTCACATGTATATACACTGTCAAAAACGCCTGAGCCACTCGCCTCTAGTTTTAGAGGGGCGTGGTGATTGGAGGAACCTTCCCCTATCCGCCTTAGCAGCCTAGTTCCTTGTGGTATCTTCTGGGAAATGAAGTACTGCTAAGATGTGTTTGTGCTTCAGGTAGAAGGCTGTAGTTAAGGCCACCGAGGTAAGGCATATAACAGAAAATTTATTTCGCACAAAAAGATTCAAAGTACCAGTTACAGGATTATTACTGTAGGATTTGCTCAAGGTGCAGCATATGGTTGGCAACGTAAACAAAAGAACCCAAAAATGGCTGTTAAAAGTCTTCTTACTTTCAGAAGCACAGCCTTTGATAGCAATGCTGCCACCTTCCTTTTAGTCCTTGCTAATTACAGCATAAAGTCCAAACAAGCTTAATCTTCTGTGGCAGTTTGGCTTCTATCAGCCTCAATTCCTTCTAGGCCAGGGGTCTCAAACACGCGGCCCGCGAGAGAACGTTGTGCGGCCCGCGACGGCTTCTGCTGCTGCTGCCGTTGCCGCCGTGGCAACGGCAGAATCGACGGTCAATTTTAAAAAAACAAAAAACTGGCTTCTGCTGCTCAAGCAGCAAAATCAGCTGTCCTGCGGCCCCTTCCTCTCTGCCCGGAGATCCCCGAGAGTGCTCCATCAGCGGGTGCTTTTCAAGCCGCGAAGAGAGTATTTCCCTCTCGCGAGGCTTGAAAAGTGACTAGGTTTAAGCCGCGCGAGAGGGAAATACTCTCTTCGCGGCTTAAAAAGCACGCCGCAGATGAAGCACACTCAGGGCTCTCCGCGCAGAGGGGAAGGGGCCACGGGACAGCTGATTTTCTGCTGCAGCAGCAGAAGCCAGGTTTTTTTTTAATTTACCTGGGGGGGGGGTGTAGGACTGGAAATGGGCTATTGGCAGGGGGGGGTATGACTGGAAATGGGCTATTGGCAGGGGGGGTTATGACTGGAAATGGGCTATTGGCAGGGGGGGTTATGACTGGAGATGGGCTATTGGCAGGGGAGGGTTATGACTGGAGATGGGGTATTGGCAGGGGGGTTATGACTGGTAATGGGCTATGGTGGGGGCTAGGACTGGAAATGGGCAGGTGGGGGTTAGGAAGGACTGTAGGTGGGCTGATGGGGGGAGTTAGGACTGGTAATGAGCTATGGAGGGGCTGACTGAAATGGGGTAATGGGGGTTAGGGCTGGAAGTGGGCTATTGGCAGGGGGGGTTATGACTGGTAATGGGCTATGGGGGGGTTAAGACTGAAAATGGGGTGATGGGGGGTAAAACTGGAAGTGCGCTATGGGGAGGTTAGGACTGGTAATGGGCTATGGGGGGTCTAGGACTGGTAATGGGCTGGGGGGGGGGTTGCTAGGACTGGAAATGGGCTGAGTGGAAGGGGGGCTTGAACTGCAAATGGCTGATGGGGAGGGGGGCTTGGAATGGAAATGGGCTGTGAGGGGAGGGAGCTAGGATTGGAAATGGGCTGATGGGGGGCTAGGATTGGAAATGGGCTGATGGTGAGGCTAGGATAGGACTGGAAATGGATTGATGGGGGGACTAGAAGGGAGCGGATGCTGGGTGGGGCTGGAACTAGAAGGGAGCTGATGTTGGGGGAGGATTAGAATGGGATGGAGCTGGGAAAGTGAAATGGAGAGGGGAAAAATATTTTGTCTGGGAGAGAAGACAAATCTACAATTGGCCAGGTATTGGGAGAGTAAGTGGGGATTGAGGATGGAGGGGTAAAATTTGAGTGGATGAAATAGGAATGAGGAAAGAGAAAAAGGAGAAAGATTAGTATGTTAAAGCAGATGTAGAGAGAGAATGAAAAAAAAACTAGGAGAAGAAGAAAGGGCAAATGGACAGCAGACGATGGAGAGTTAGCAGAAGACATGAAGAAACCAGAAGAAAGTGGCTGGAACAATTGCAACTGAAAAAAATGCACAAAAGGTAGAAAAATATCTCTTTATTTTGAATTTATTAACTGGAATATGTCAGCTCTGGGAAATGTGCATCATTAATGTTTGCGCTTTGTTTAGTACAAGAGGAAATTAATTTATAGTTTTATTTCTACAGTGTTGTTGTACATTCCAAGTTTGGCTTTTGGGGTTCCCAGTTTAATTATTGTCTTCTTGTTTCTAAATCTTTTAGTCTTTCTTTATCCATACTCATTAAAGAGGCATGTTTACTAAAAGTTAGTGTATGGTAACGTTATGCAAATATTTATGCAAATGAGGCCCCTTATGCAAATGAGGCCCCGCGTCTTATGCGGCCCCCGGGTTACTTTACAAGTCCTCATTTGGCCCTCAAAGCAATTTGAGTTTGAGACCCCTGTTCTAGGCTGTATTTCAGGTACAACAGAATTCAAACAAGAAGCAAACATTTAGACTGCCATCAAAAACTCAACAGGCTTGTCACAACAGAGAAGCAAAGAAAACCTCTTCTAGCAGGTAAATTGGCTTCTTGCCGTTTCACAGTTCAAACCACAGATGGATAACAAGCATAAATCACAGCTTCCTGCTTATTCTTATGCTTCAGTAAACTTCCCTTTTAAAAACATATGGGAATTTACCACCACACTGCCTGTTTCTTATGGCTACCTTTTCAAGGTGGTTAACTCTTTCAGGGCTGGCTCTTCCTCAAGACTCCATGTCTAAAGCTTGGCACAGAGAGCAATCCATAAGGATGTCTTCTTCCCCCAACTCTGACACTGGTTCTCCGAGCTGCATGGGTTCTGACTCACCCACCCGGTCAGACTGCTCAGCTGACAACCTCTTCGATGCTCTGAGAGCTTCTCCACTTCCTGGCTTCAATCTCTGCTGCCAACCTGTTGCAGGGAATTCAGCTCTCTCAGCTCCTGGTAGCTCGGCTCTTCTGCATGAGTCAGCACCTTCTCCAGTCTCTGGCCTCTCCTCCCTCTCCTCCTTTCTTCTTGTCTGTATACTCTAGCATAGGCTTATACCTCCAGGGTTCTAGCCCCACCTCCTTCCTTCCCAGGTGTTGGCAATCCCCCTGCCTTCCGGTAGTTGAGTAATCAGGGAACTTGTTGAAGTAAGGGTTTTGGACCTCGTGCCCGTAATCTCTCCCTCTTACTCTATTAGACACTGCATGAAACCTGTTCCAGCTGAGGTTTTTCTGGTTCTTAGGAATGGCTGTGGCTTTCTCACCCTGCACTCCTAAAAGGGGACCCTTTACTAGGGTGAATTCTTTATGTTTCTCACCTCCCCCATACTCAGGATAGATGACCTTGCCACAATACGCATGCACTTACACATGGCATGGTTTTAAATAAATAATTATAAAAAGTGCAAAAATCCGTTTTACATGAGGAAAATGGCTTTTATATAATTGCATCACTACATATGCTTATGGAGATGTATTTGCATGGAAAGTATGCACCGGCATTCCCAATAGATTCTGGGTCAGATAGAACTGGAGTTGCAATGTGCGCATAAATTTTCAAACACACACAAGCACACATGTCGAATACATGCACAAATTTGCAATTTTTTCAGAGCAGTTTTATAAAAGCACATAAGTGTTTATGTCCCTTTCTACAACAGGCTTAAGATAGGAGCCTTTATAGACTTTATGAAAGCACTAGGAATTCAGCTTTCTTTTTCCATTGACCCCTCATTATGGCATTGTTTATCTTTCCCTATCCATCTTGAGACTACTTTAATGAAACTTTTTTTATTTTTTATTTTTTTTTATTTTAAGATTCTTCTTTTTAAGCAAGGCTCCAAGGATGACTCAACTGTGCTATCTATTTTTTCTTATCTTTCCTGTCATTTATGGAGTTCCTTTCTTAATTGCCTGAATTTTAAATTTGATTATCATAGTAATGTTGAGGGCAATTCTGCTGAGGACATAGAGGTCCATGAAAAATGCACAAGATGTGAACATGCACCACTGAGATAGCCCAGAAGCGCTCCAGTGGCCACACATGGACAAACCTGTGAGTAGCAGACTAGTGGTTAGAGTGCTGGCGTGGCAACCAAAAGACCAAGGTTCGATTCCCACTAACACTTCTTGTGGCCTTGGGCAAGTCACTTAATTCTCCATTGCCTCAGAAAAATCCAAGTTATCAATGTCCCTGTTTAACAGGTTATTTTTAATACTGCTTTATCATTGGTAATGTACATTAAATAAATAAAATACCATGCTCATGCATACAAGCAAGACATGAATCATGGCATGTCCACGTGGATGTCCAAAAACATCCAGACCTGCACTGTGGCCCATGTGCAACAGGAAACAGGATGGACTGATGTCACCATCCCTCAACCCCATGTAGCAGAGTCTGCAAAATAGACACACACCTCCCAAACTCTTCAGAGAGATCATCCTAGCACAGTAAGTACAGAAAGGTGACAGAGAGAGCGCAGAAAAAAGAGGGGTGGAGGGGAGATGAGCAAGAGCAGAAACAGGAACAGTGCACAGTCAGGGGAGCAGCTCCAAAGCAAAGTGAATGAGGGTGTGGAGGACCCAGACAGTGCACAATGAGAATAGCATGTAGGCGATGCAGGTACCAGAGACAGATGAACCTATAGAGAAACACAGAAACACACAGACACAACAATGTCCCTGTGGATTGTGCAATGCTGAGGATGAATACCACCGTGAGACAGATAACTGAATAAACCACAAAGAAAGCACACCGTGAAGCACACCAACCATCCCACACATATGTAACAGTGTAGCAACACCCCCAGATCATGCCAGCCAAAGCTGTGCAAAAAGAATACGGAAAGCACAACCACGAATGACAACAGGAATGTACCATAGGCAATGGAGTGTGAGGTGTATGGTCTGCACAAAACAAGCAGAGCAGGTGTGAACTGAACCCATGGCCTCCAGTACCCAGGACAGTGACCAAACCACTAGGCTAGAGTCCCATTCCATCCCCCCAAATGACAGGCTGCAGTACCCAGTGACAAGCACAGGCAAAAGATAGCAAGAGCACAAAGCAGCTGCAACCTCCCAATTGCCCTGGCACACTGCTGTGTCCAACCAAAGGCACTCAGCAGCAACAGTAAAGCAGAGATGTGAAAATCAGACACAACATACACAGAGGTGATGTTCACAACTGTCATCACTGCCACAAACCTAAACCATGTGGAGACAGTGCTCTGAGAAAGCCTCAGGGACACATTAAAACAGAGAAAGTGTGGGTGACACACCAGCAGCATACCCAAAACAAGCAAAGCAGGTGGGGACTAAATCCCAGCCCCCAGCACAGTGGCCAAACCACCAGACTAGAGCCCCACTCCATCAGGAGGCAGGATGTGTACATCCAAAGTATCAGTGGTGATGGACCCAGCACAGGCAAGCAGAGACCGACATGCACATGAAAGGTGCAGTGCAATGCCACAATGTTCCCATCACCTCAGAAACTATGGTGCAGTGCACAGGTGACAAGTAGCAATGACAAGCCTGAGAACAGCATCCAATAGCCACAATGGGCATCTTCAGGCACACATGAATCAGGAGGCCTGGAGGAGCAGGGCTAGCTGCAGTCCAGGGAGAGTTAGCACATGAGCTGTGTCAGCACAGTAGGTCTAGTTCCAGCATCTGCAGGTAGGGGGATAACACACAGGCAGTGTGTTTTCATCCCTCACAGGGACAGACCCTGAGGGATGAAACAGACACTCATGTAGCGCTCCACTGTTTGTGTCCACAGATGCTTCTGCATCATGAGGGATACAGAAGCATACTGTGCGTGCTTCAGGGCTATCTGGCACACACAACCCCACTACCTCAACCGTATCCGCCGGCAGCTGCAGTGGGAGCAAGGTGAGTATGCATGTACTGTGACAGCACAGATGCCATGACATCTTAACCTGCCCCAGCACAAATTAGCCCACCCACTACAGGGGTGACTGCAGACAGATCATGTGGCAGTGCACATCTGCCATGCACCCCCAAGTACTGCCATTAATGCATGCCCCCTTATATCCCCCACAGCCATCCTGGTGGAGGATTCCCCGCCCCCTGCAATCCCGGCACCCTGTTGCAGCGGGGAGATAGGAGTAAGGGGCAGGGGGGATACAGGTGTGCCTTGGCACTGTATGGGCTGTAGCATGTGCCAGGGCTGGATGTTGTGGCTAAGGGGCCTGCAAGTGCATGACTGTGCAGGTAGGTAGTGTGGCCCTGATCCCGCAGAGACAGGTGGATGCATGCATAGACAGGGGTGCGTCTTGTGTGGAGACACATGGATGGCGGGTTGCAGGGGAGGTATGAGTAGATGGGTGTGATGGCCATGGAAGGCGGGGGGGGGGGGAAGAGTCAGATGGCACAGCAGGTGCCAGCCGCAGGAACAGCAGCAGGATGAGCAGACAGTGGGGTACACACATGGCACATGGCATGTTCAGGGGCATGTGAGTGTGACATGAGCATTGGGTGTATAGAACGACCCCGGGACTCAGGCAGGTGTGTGAGAGCCCTGGGGGCCTGGTCAGAGCCCACTCCAGTGCACATTGCCATGATGTGGAAGCACGTATGGCACAGTCGCATGTCACCTGTGCTGGCGAGTGCATACACCTGTGTCCTGCCAGGGTCATGTCAGATATCTGCCTCCAACACCCTGTGGTGGTCATAAAACTATAATGGCCACCTGCCACAGATGCAGGTAGAAAGCAACCCCTGTCTGCCCCCCCCCCTATTACCCCGACCACCCCATCAGAGCAGGCCTACCTCATGTGAAGTGTGTCTGCAGGAGGCCCTGCCGTGCTGCTACACCCCTCCGGTATGCTGCACCATGTGCTTGCAGTGGTACCACATCATCATCCTCGTCCTCTGGCGCGGCTTCTGCCACATCAAGTGCAGGCTGCCTCCAGAGAAGGGCATAATTATGCAGCAAGCTAGGAACATCCTGCATACCTTAGGAGGCTCATAGAGCAGATTGCCACCAGACTGGTCCAGGCACTGGAATCGGCTCTTTAGCAGGCCGAATGTCTGCTCTATGACTGAGCGTGTCCTCCGGTGTGCCCAGATGTATCTCCACTCGTCAGATGCAAGTGGTCTGACAAATGGCATCATTAGCCAGTCCTGAAGTGGGTAGCGTCAGTCACCTGCAGGGTTGGGAGGGTGGGAAAGGTACAAACAGGGTCTATCCATATCAAGTGGAGCAAAGTTCCACGCTCACCCCCCCCCCCCCGCCCCCGCCCCGCCAAACCTGGATGGGACATTGTGTGGATGGTCCCCAAGGCTTCAGACAACATTATGCCAAATAACTCAGCGGGACCACATTTGGTGGAAGAGCTAGGAGCAGCTGAATGAGGTCAACGTCAAGATAATGCAGTCCATGCAACATACAATGGCCATCTTGTCCAGGCACTGCGGTCCAATCAAACCCTTCAGGAGCCTGCATCTCTGTGGGTTGGTATGATGCCTGGTGCTATGTTCCTCTGCAAAACATGGGACAGGATACAAGCATGCCCCCCATTAGAATGGGGCTGCAAGATATATGCCAAGGTTGCCATAGGAAGTATATGCCCTATGCTATCACCACATTGCCCCGACCTGAATGTCGCAGCACGTCATAGCTGAACCATTAGACATAGCCCACATGGCTACAGCTAGGACTCGCCATAATAGGCTTTGCAGTCAAATGGAAGCAGGGATAGAAGTAAAGACTGACTCGCCGTCACCGTGCAAAGCAAATGGGCAGTGCTGATTGGGTGCAATTAGCTCACCTGTGCTGTCTCCAAGATATACCACATGTCATCTGAGGGGAGCTCCCCTCTTGCTACAGAGGTCACCCAGCCCCAGTATGGACCCGGACCTGCGTTAGTCAGATGTACAGCCTCAATGGGATGTTACATTTGCATGCGGATATGTGCGATGTTACAGAGTCACATTTGTCACTTGTGCAAAATGCAGATGAGCTAGAGATGTAGAACCCAACAATGCAGCAATGTGCCTCCTGTCATGCTGTGTTGGGTATGCATACCAGCTTAAACAAGACAACGTATCTCATGTATGGGAACAGTGGGTATGTCATGGTGAACCAGCATGTTGGTGGTGTATGGAAGCAGCCTGCAACACCAGTGTGTCCCTCATGGCACAGTGGCTGCCTAGTCAGACAGTGTGGACAGCTGTGTCCACTATCCTGCTGTAGCAACAAACATTGTAGCTGGCCATTTCCCATCTGTGTCTTTCAGTATAATAGCTTCTTCACTATTGCTCTACAGATGCTGTTGTATAGGCAGATACAGGCTCCCCTCGATTCACCTCATGCATCTTTCATAGGTACCCTTAGACATTCCTTCCTTATGATCATGTGGAGAGAAACCACACAGTAGACCCCTGTAATACTGCATCATGTCAGCGGTCTGCATGCCACAACCCATCAGATTGTGTCTGTGGACAATGTAGCTCGAGGGCCAGCACAGGGCTCTCCTCTGGAGAACCTGAAGTAGGGTTGGGATGCTCTGGACCATCTCAGCATGGCAGTGGAATCCAGGTGTGGCCCCTACCACACAGCTATAGATCTGTCCAGAAAAACAAATCCCACTGTCAGAATAAAATATCAACCAAAGAAAAAAAAGATTCTGACCTATTAAAGAAAAATTTTTCTCTTCTCCTACATTATTTTTGTCGGAGCTGCCTTAAAGTGGGCAGAATAAAATCTGCCCCACCGCTGTGGGATATGGCACCAGGGGTTGGTACAGCACAAAAGTACACTAGGCCCTGAATGAGTCTGGTTGGGTTAAACTGCTTGGACAATGTGGCTGTGTTGGACCACAGTACACAGACAGTGCCCTCCATCCAGCTGCCCGCAGCCCTCAGACCCATAGTCCAGCCAATATATCATGAATGTGTTGGGTTGGGACCCTGGGAAACATCCACACAAACATGTAATCCATTGGGGGGGGGGGGGGGGATGTGGACGCCTCTCAAACATGGCCCACCAGATATGAACTGATCCAACAGTGGGGTGGGGTGGGCTACCACATGGGTGCCTGTTGACCTGTGCACACTGCCACAGAGTGGAGGGACTAGGGGTCATGCAATGAGGCCATTGTTTAACCAATTGAGGACTGTGCAGGGTAAACATTTTGGAGGTTGGTCTAATCCGTTGGGATGTCCATCCCACTATTCGACCCCCTGCCAGCCCCAGCAATATTCTTCCCATATGAACAGCGGGTTTGTACGGGGAGGCCTAGAAGGGGGCAGGAGGGAGCATTCCGGAGGCAAAGCAAGGGCTGGGCATGGGCGGGTAATGACCCCGGATGTACAGGGCCAATTCAGAGGTTGACCCTGTAAGTCCGGGGCTTTGTATCTAGATGGGGGACTTAGTCCACCTCAAAGGGTGGAGAGTGATCACAGCACAGGACACGGGGATGCAGGTGAGGGGGCACAGGGAGTTCCCCGCAGCCTGACCCAGACCTTGGAAGGCCAGATCAGGGGTCGGGCTGCAGGGGAAAATGAAGTTTGGTCAGTGGCCGGGGATCGCGATCCCTGAATGGAGCCACGGTGCCAGATGACTGGTATGTGGCCAGGCGCGCAGGCTGAAGGGTATGTAGCAGGCACGCAGGCTGATCAAAGTTGGGGCACGGCCTACACGCCCAAGCTAGTAGACTTGAGTCTGGTCCTGCAGGCATATCTAGCCCCTTTGGGGTTGGAATCGGGTGCTACTGCTACATGCCCAGATTCACCCTGTCCCTCCATAACAGTGTTGACCTCTATGGGACCTGTGTATCTTTTGTGGGAACTAGTAGGTACTTGTGGGCTGGAGTGGCCACTGTTGGAAACAGGCTAACGGGCACTGCAGGCGCTTGGTATGACCCAGTAGGGCATTTCATATGTCCTGTATGACCCAGTAGGGCATTTCATATGTCCTTATGTTCAAACATCCCCACCCATCCCGCCCAACATGCATTGTGTACTTTACCTGTGCCAAGCTACACATGTCCATGCAGGGTGATGTGCCCATGCTGTATAACCCACCCATTGGTGTTGTGCATGCTGTGATGATATGTACTCAGACATTCCCACATGTCAGAGGTGAGCAGCCCTCCATGCAGGCATTTATTTATTTATTTATTTATTTATTTAACAAGTTTTTTATACCGCCTTTTCCTTCAATCAAAGCGGTCACAAGAAATACAAGGTATAAACAAGGGAAACAAACAGTATAGACATGACAACATATGGTAATGTAGGAAAAATAACCAGGGTTAACAAAATAGTGGATTATTTATAAAATATATACAATAGATGATATCTTAGTCATTTGTTGATCCATAGTGCTCAATAAAAAGTAAAGTTTTTAATTGCTTACGAAAGTCACTTAAAACATCAATTGCACGTAAATCAGGGGGGAGAGAGTTCCAAATCAAAGGGGCAGCCAAAGAAATTGCTCGTTGTGATGTACATTTGCGTAATTTAGCGAAGTTTCTTGGGGTATTGAGGGTGTTTGAGGTGGATAATCTTCTAGGTCTGTTGCTGGTATCACGGGATAAGAGGGCATGGAGGCTGGTTGCAGAACTGTTGTGCTTCATTTTGAAGATGTTTATGATTAACTTATACTTTATGCGAAGGGTTATAGGGAGCCAGTGGAGATCTTTAAGGATGGGGGTAATGTGGTCATTAGTGGAACCGTTAATTATTCTGGCTGCTGTATTCTGTGCCATTTGAAGAGGTTTGAGAGCATGTTTTGACAGCCCATTGTAGATAGGGTTGCAAAAATCCAGAATGGGGGTAATAAGTGCCTGGCAGACTGTACGAAAGTGTTCATTAGAGATAAGAGGCTTGAGGCGTCTAATTATTTTCATTCGGTAATAAGCGCTTTTAACAGTTTTCTTTATGTGAGATCACAGGTCTAGCTTCTTATCGAGGGTTACCCCGAGGTATCTTACTTCATCCTTAATTGGAATCTCAGTACTGTTGCATGTGATGTACGGTGGGGGATTAAAGTTGGTGTTTCTAGTGACAATAAGTGCTTCAGTCTTCATACAGCGGTGAAGGTGCAACCGGTGCCCCTGGCCATTGCTGTGTCCCCCACACCCATGCATTTCTCCATGATGGCTATGGCTGGCCAGCATGCACATGACAGCCCTTGTCCTGTGCTGCACAGTGACCCACATGCATGTGTGCATTCCTCTGTGCTGTCTCAACTTACCCAGTAGTCAGCCACCAGTGATGGCGCCACTCTCAAAGGCCTCATGTATCCCAGACTGGGCCAGGATTTAGGCATCATGGCATGCTCCATATCAACATTGCAGATGACCTGCATATTCAGCAGGCGGTAGACCTTCCATTTCAGATATGTAGCCTCGTAGCGGTGTGGGGGATGGAGGGCCACATGTGTGCAGTCAATTGCATCAAAGACAGCTGGAAAGCCTGTAATCTCGTTGAACTGCGGCATGACCCACTGCTGCTGGTGTGGGGCATGCAGGAAGGATATGTACTGTGCACAGCGTGCCACAAAGGCATCCAGGACCCCAGTGATGCAGTGCGCCATAGCTGCCTGGCTAAGGCCAACTGCTGTTTGCTAGCACCGGCTGGAAAGAGCCTGTTCCCAGGAAGGCTAGGGAACTGTTTCCTGTCTGTGTGCACATGGTGCCAGGTCTGCCTGCAGCTCCAGGCACAGGTTGTAGATGGAAGCACTATCAAACCTATAGTGGGCCACTCACCAGCTTGCCCAGTCTGGCTCCTGCATGGGGCCGCAGCACCATGGCACCATAGCTACATGCAGGGGCGGCGCTCTACAGCAGAATCCAGCCACCTGATTTCACTGCAGCCTGACCCCAATCATGCTTGTAGGGCCCAGAGTCAGGCTGCAGGGTCTCCCCTGCACACCCTCACCTGCCTATCCTGACCCAAGCCGTCCATTGTCCTCCATCCAGGGGGTCATATTCCACCTCCATGGTGGGTTACATCCCCTGTGCAGGTCACAGAACTGGACGTGCAGGGCTAGCCTTGGAATCGGTCCTGTACGTCCATGGTTTTTGCAGCACCCCCATCGCGCCCTCACCCCACCTGTATATATACCCCCAACCCACAAACAGAGCCTCCTGCACAGGTTACCTTTATATGCAGGGGGCTCTGTTTCCCTATTGCCAGCCAAGCACATCGTGGATCTGAATGTCAGGTTCGCTCGACTAGACCCACTATTCACTGAACAGAATAGCCTCTTGGCCTCCACATCAGCTACTCAGGTGTAGTAGCTGCGTGGCACCATCACCCAGAGTGGACGGTGGTGAGGTGGACAGGTCACACCTGCAGGGTGGCATGGGACAAACAGCTGCTCATCCAAGGGGGTCACTGGGGCCTTGGTGCCTGATAGTGGGGGGGTGGGCCTGCTGGCCATATAGCTTGTCACTGCCTCCATGAATCTGTCTTTGTTACATGGGGCAGCAGGTGTGGTGCAGTGGCACCATTGGTCTACATCTCCCATTGCCATCAGCTGTGTGTGGCTTTTGTCGCCTTTCTCCCTCTCCCCCTCCCTCCACAGTGTAATGTTTGGGATACCCCCTCATACTCATACTCCTGCAACACTGCCACAGCCCCTGATGGGTGCCACACACCAGTTACCTACCAGATCTGTATCTACATCTACACAGGGTACCCTCACTGTGGTCTTGGGAGGACAATGTCACATCATGTTGACATGGCTCTAGCAGACATTGTACATCAGGCACACGTGACACCTACCTGTGTGTGTAAACTGGGTTGTGGAATATACAAGTGTTCATTTACTGATCATGATTTCACTGTCTGTAATGTCCTGCACTGTTACCAATGGATCCAATCGTTGAAAGGGTGCAGGCCCAGTCGTGGATGGGATTTATGTGATGCACGACTGCTGGGCATGCCAACGCATTCATGCATGTGAAGACGTGGCACGTATTCTGTACACCTGTACATCTACGCCACTAGACGTCCACATGTCATAGAACGTGCATCACGTCCATGGACACGCGCACATGGTTTAGACATCCCCAGTGGTTTAGATGTGTTCTCAAGCTGCTGATTCCATGTTTGGGGGTTTTCCTGTGCGACTGTGTATTTGGCAATGGCCCACAAGGTCTTAGCAAGGAAACAACTTCAGCGATGGCAAACTGACCCTCCTCATAGAGGCAGTACTTGGTGACTTTGCTGCCCTGATGGACCCAGAGGAGTGCAAGCTGAGTGCCTATGAACGGCAGTGGCGGTGGCTAGCCATCTGTTGCAAGCTTAATGCCATATACCACAACAACCAGGAGATAGAGGACCTGAAGCGGAAGTGGCAGCAGGTGCACTGGGACACCAGTACAAAGGCACACAGTGAGGGTCCGGATGTTCAGGGGCTGCAGATGACCAACCTGGAAAGGCGGTCCTGGCAACAGTGGACTCTGCTATATTGGAGGGCATCAGTGACCTGGACACCACAAGGATGGCAGGGGATGAGGTACATGCATGATCTGTCTTCAACCTCATATATGGACTCTTTCAGTGCCCTGTGTCTCTGGTTTTGGGACACTACCTCACCTCCCAATGCACTTTTCACATGTGCCCCCTCGGGGTGGGCGTTGGACATGTCGCACTGTCACCCTTCCCTCTGCTGCCTCAAAAGGGGCTCTGTGGTTGGGGTCTGCATTGTGGTATGTGTCTCAGTCTCTGCTGTGCCCACACATCTGCACTGCTGTGTCTCTGGATCCTTCAACTTACACCTCTGCACGGGTGTGTGCACACACTACATGCCTGCTTCAGTAATGGTTTCCTTGGTCATGATTCTCTCAACAGGTGCTGATGCCATTGCAGGACCCAGCACTGCTCCTTTGCCAGCCATGCCACTAGCTGTTCCACCACTGCCCCAGTCACCTGCACAGGCTGCAAACTCTGACGCCAGCAGAGGCAGACGGATCACATCCAGGCAGCCCTAGTGACAGGCTCCATCATCATCAGAGCCAGCAGGGCAACAGGGAGGGGCCATACACAGGAAGCAGCCACGGCAATGCTCATCTGGTTCTGCTGGTGCAGTGTGCCCAGCACCTGCTCACATGCAATGAGGCACATGCACAGCAAATGCGCATGAATATGGAACTTCTTCGCCAGGGTGTCTCACTCCAGGAGCAACAGCTGGCCCTCCAGGAATCGCAACTGGCTGCAACATCCAAGCCTTATGCCTTCATAGGCCACATTGGAATGAACACTGAGACTCTTGTCATGCAGCTGGGCAGGTCTCAGGATGTACCTGACCCCATCTCCACCCCTGGGCTGCCATCTTCAGCCACCAGACCTGTGTCAGCACCTCCACCATGGTCCACTGCTGCTGTGACACCTGCTCCTGTGCCTCCTGCCATGCCTTCCACCAGCAGGGTGTCCACACGTGCCACTGCATGGGCAGCATCAGCTGGGGGGACATTGCCAGGGGCAGTCCAACATCCTGGGTCCTGTACCTCGGGATGGGGGGCCACCTATGATGCTCCTCCCTTTCCATGGGGCTCAGAAGGGGGGGGCACCAACAGCAGAAGCTCATCCTCGGAGGGCACATTTCCCTCCCCTACAGCACATATCCTAGCGCTGGGGGCCGGCAGGTGACCTTAGGACGGGGGAGGGCAAGATTAGGTGGGGGACAGCACTAGTCGTGGCCCAGTGTCTGGATGGGTGTGCCTGGGGTGCGCTTTCTCTAGGTTTCTGTGGGTGCAGTTTGTGGGGGATGGGTGAGGGTAGTGTGCCATGGGTTGTGGTGGGTCACATGGGTGTGGATTTTGCAGTATTGTGTTGTGGGGTGTCACATAGGTGGGGGGTCATGTGCGGGTTGGTATGGTTTGTGCGGGCCTGTGTAGATGGTGTATCCTCTGTATATTTGTATCTCTGCTGTCTGCATTTTACTACACGGTTTGGATCATTAACTGTCTGTCTCTATGTCTCCTGCCGCATTCATCAGGGACATGCTCATTTGTGCCTGCTGCCCTAATGCATGCACCTGGCCTTTTTTTGTCTATCTCCTGCCCTTATTCCATGTTTCTGTTGGTCTAATTTTCACATCTATGCTCTGCCAGCCATATGTACACGGCCTTGCACAGAATACCAGTTGGACATCAACGCTGCAGGTCATGCCCCAATCCCACCCCTTTTCTGGACATTCAGAGTTCCAAGTCCATGTGGACTGTGCATGCACGTCGTCATGTAGACGTGGAAAACCCTATTCCGGAACGACATGTACATGCACCTTATTCGTGGTTCGGAATGACCTCCATAGTATATGATGGCAGATAAAGATCAGCATGGTCCATCTAGTCTGCTCTGCAAGGTGGCAAGAGTAGGTGCACCTGCTGCTCCGTGCAGGTCACCTCTCTCCATGCCTTTGTTTAGTAGTGTACCCACCGCTCCATGCAGGTTACCCCTATTTGTTGAGATATAAGAAATAGTTAAGTTTATTTTGATTTTATCCTGTTGCTATAAAAACTACTTTAATTGTTCTGAAAAGCAGTATTTAAGTTCAACAACTGTAGCTTTTCATCTAGGCAATGTGTTATAAAATCAAGCCCATTGAGAGCAGTTTTCAAAAAGCATTTACCTAGCTAAAAGGATTATTTGAAAATTACCCAGCCTCCCTGCAGACGAATATGTACGCTGATGATTCTTTGAGTTGGTGGGGCTGTTTTGTCTGGATTCTAATTGTTCTTTGCTCTCTTCTAGAATGTGCCATCCTAGATAACCACTCGGTCTATGTAATCATTAAAGTGTCTCTTTAGGGAAGTCGGGGCTTGTAAATATAGACCGATTGTCTCTGTGCTCATTTAACCTGCTGCTGATCAAGGAAGACTGAACATCCGGGTAGGGTGACAAGGGAGGAAGAAGAATGGCCAGATGTCTGCTGGGTGGGTATCAACGCTTATTTATATGTTTTTTTGTATTGTGCATTTCTTAACATTGAGCAATACAAAATGCTTTTGGAAACTGCTGCCTGTATTATCTACCACTTAACATTTTAGTTCCTTGCATTTCCTGCTGCAACCCAAGTTAGGTAAAAACAAATGCCACCATGTTGTGGGGAGTAAATGCAAATGCTTTAGCTCCAATGGGATTCGTGCATCACAAGATCACCAGGAAGGGTCCATTTTTCCTCTAAGAGATTTTCCATTAGAACAAAAGCTGGTTTATTTAGGACAATAATGGCTAAATGCATCCCCAATCATCAAGTAAATAGAGAGGGAGTCGGGGGGGGGGGAGGAGGGAAGAGGGAGGAAAAGGATTCTCAGTTTCCAAATAGAATAGATAAAAATTACTCCTACTGGAGAAGTAAGCATAGAAACTTACTGGAAGGCAGCAAAAGCAGTATTAGGGGGAAAATCATTGTTTATGTAGCTTAAAAGAAAAAGCAAGCTGATAAGGACCGGATGGGATATATCCCAAGATACTGGTTCTGGCAGGGCTTTTAAAGGATATTTTTAATAGATCCTTGGAGACGGTAGAGGTTGGAGAAGGGCCGATGTTACTACTTTTGTGAAAAGGTACCACAGGGAAGAGGTGACAAACTATAGGTCAGTAAGCCTTACCTCAGTAAAGGGAAAAGTACTGGAGGTCCTCCTGGAAAAAAAAATCGTGGACTTTCTAGAAACCAATGTGTTGCATGATCAGAGGCAACATGATTTTACCAAAGGATGATCATGCCAAACAAATCTGATTGATTTCTTTGACTGGGTAACCAGAGAACTGGATCAAAGGCGTGCAAATGGATGTGATCTACCTAGATTAAAGCAAAGCCTTTGATATTGTTCCTCATAGGAGACTTATCAATAAACTAAGTGGCCTCGGGATGAGTCCCAAGGTGGTGACTTGATCAGAAATCGTTTGATTGACAGACAACAGATGGTGGTGGTAAACAGAAATCACTCATAAGAAAGGAGGGTGAGTAGTAGTGTGCCCCAGGGATCGGTCCCGGGACCAGTACTGTTCAATGTATTTGCGAGTGATATTGCTGAAGGATTGAAGGTAAAAGTCTGCCTTTTTGCAGATGACACAAAAAATTGCAAGAGAATCGATTCCTCTGAGGGAGTGGACAACAAGAGAAAAGATTTACAAAAACTGGAAGAATAGTCTAATGTTTGGCAGTTATGATTTCATGCAAAGAAGAGCAGAGTCATGCACTTGGGATACAGAAATGCAAAACAATTGTATGCAATAGGGACTGTGAGGATGGTGTGCACAGACCAGGAGAAGGAGTGATAGTGTCTGAGGATCTCAAGGTGGCGAAACAAGGTGATAAGGCCAAAGTTAGAAGGATGGGTCCAACAAGGAAACAGCAAACTGCCACAGAAAAACCAAACAAAAACCAATCCAGAAACATGGCAGAGGGTGCAAAAAAAAGCCTTTATTATTCCAGGGGGTGAGTGGTGCCAAACCCCCTGGAATAATAAAGGCTTTTTTTTGCACCCTCTGCCACGTTTCTGGATTGGTTTTTGCAAAGTTAGAAGGATGGCAGGTTGCATACAAAGAGTAATAACCAGCAGACAGGAAGAACATAAGAACGTAAGATATGCCATACTGGGTCAGACCAAGGTCCATCAAGCCCAGTATCCTGTTTCCAACAGTGGCCAATCTAGGTCATACGTACCTAGCAGTTTACTCAAAAGACACAGATTCCATAATGCTTGTAATGGGTCAAGCAGTGATATCCTGGGAACCTTTTTAATAATGGTTTATGGACCTTTCCTCCAAGAACTTGTCCAAACATTTTTTAAACCCAGTTACACTTTTACTACATTCTCCGGTAACAAATTCCAGAGTTTGATTACACGTTGAGTGAAAAAAATATTTTCTTTTATTAGTCTGAAATAGTTTACCCTGTAGCTTCATTGCATGTCCCCAAGTCTTCCTATATTCTGATGACAAACAAATCGATTTACGTTTACCCGTTCCACACCGTTAATTAATTTATAGACTTCTATCATATCTCCCCTCAGCCGTCTCTTTTCCAGCTTAAAGAGCCCTAACCTTTTTAGCCTTTCTTCATAGGGGTATCCTTCCATCCGCTTTACCATTTTGGTGGCTCTTCTCTGAACCTTTTCTAATAACACTATATCCTTTTTAAGATACGGCGACCAGAACTGCACACAATATTCAAGGTGCGGTCGCACCATGGAATGATACAGAAGCATTATATCATCCTGTGTTTTATTTTCCATTCCTTTCCTTAAGATACCTTGTCAGCAACACTTCCCTGGTGGCCAGTGGATGCCAGGGCAGGTGAGACACAAAAATATATATTTAAGATTTGAGAGTCTTTTGAAGGCCCAAATGGCTCTTGGTCCTTGTAGTTCTCGAGCTCCAAATCTTTAATGAAATACTTAAGCAGAGTGGTGGGAAAAATAAAGCTTTTATTTCCCTTCTTCACTGAGGTTCAAAATATTGGGTTACAACATTAAAGCAAAAGTCCTTACTTCAGGTAGAACAACAAACTTAGGCTTCTCAAACAAAACTATCATACATTATACAAATGGTGGTGCTTAAACAAATCAAGAATGCTCTGTTGGTACCTTAAACAGATCACAAGTCTGGCAGAGATTCTAGACTTCTGGAAATACACAGTGTACAATCCATTTCATGGTCAGATAAATCTCTTATGGGATCCACTTGCATCGGCTCTGGAGATGGTATGTTTAATTCTGTGTTAACAGTCTCTGGAATATTATATTCTGGAGCTTTGTATATCTCCCTTAATACTTTCCAGTGCCTCGGGCCTAGCCTGGAGCGCTGGCCATGTGTCCCATTAATATTAGCTGTGCCTTCTCTTCTTAGAGATTCCACACTTCCTTCACAAGAACTTTTAAATGGCAAAGCTTTCTTTGTAGGAATATAATTCACATAACTTTTATTGCAGCAGCATGATGATGAAAGGTTTTCTCCTTTGACTTGCTTCCTCCACTCAGAAGCTTCGTGCCAATCCTTTCTCTGAAAGTTTGCTTTACCTTTCAACCGTGGGAACAGCTCTCCTGGTAAGTGCCTGCTCCTGCAACAGCCCAAATCCTGGCTTCCGTGCTTAGCCTGGCTTTTCCTTCCCAGCTGATTCCCACTTGCTTCTTGCTTGCAATCAATGTAAGACTTTCCCCTCTGCCAGCAAACAGCTTTCTCACCAACCTGAGCCGGTCCTTCCTTGGCTCCTTGTGGCTTCCTGTTAGCTCCTGGAAATTCTCTGTTAGGTCCTTCTCTGGCTTGAGACGCTTCTCTTCCAGCTTGACCCGCTCCTCTCTCCTGGACCTGACCCGGTCCTCTCTCCTGGACCTGACCCGGTCCTCTCTCCTGGACCTGACCCGGTCCTCTCCTCTTAGCTTGAGGCAGTTCTTCCTTATAAAGAACTCCTCTCCTTGAGGCTTGTGAATTGTTTGTCATGTGCTCCTGACCAGCTGGGCGTGGCACTCCAGTCTCTCTGACTGCACTCCTGCTCCCTCAAGCTGGTCCCTGTGAACATTGCACTCTGTGCACATCTTTTTCTCTGTGTAAAACAGTTTCATTTCTCTCATCAGGGCTCTCATCAGCCCTCGCTGCATCACAACCTAGCATTCTATTTGCTCTCTTGGCTGCCGCTGCACACTGGGCGGAGGGTTTTCACATGTTATCCACAATGACACCTATATCTTTTTCCTGGGTGGTGGTTCCTAATGTGGAACCTTGCACCATGTAACCATAGTTTGGGTTGTTCTTCCCTAGGTGCATAACTTTGCACTTG
Organism: Ichthyophis bannanicus; assembly: GCA_033557465.1. Classification (NCBI taxonomy): domain Eukaryota; kingdom Metazoa; phylum Chordata; class Amphibia; order Gymnophiona; family Ichthyophiidae; genus Ichthyophis; species Ichthyophis bannanicus. Next base: position 87,009,274 of record CM066033.1, read on the forward strand.
TCCACATTAAATTTCATCTGCCATTTCGATGCCCAGTCTTCCAATTTATCAAAATCCTCTTGCAAATTTTCACAATCCTCATGGGTTTTAACAATTTTAAATAAGTTTTGTGTCATCTGCAAATTCGATAACCTCACTCCTTATTTCCTTTTCCAGGTCATTTATGAATATGTCAAAAAGCAGCGGACCCAGCACAGATCCCTGGGGTACTCCACTATTCACCTTTCTCCATTGGGAAAATTGATCATTTAGCCCTATCCTCTGCTTTCTATATCTTTTCTATCCTCTGCTTTCTATCTTTTAACCAGTCTCCTATGCATGACTCTTTAGTTTTGCCAAAAGTCTCTGATGAGGGAGCTTGTCAAAGGCTTTCTGAAAGTCCAAATACACTATATCAATCGACTCACCTTTGTCTACCTGTTTATTCACACCTTCAAAAAACATAGCAGATTAGTAAGACAAGATCTTCCTTGTCTATGCCACGTTGGCTGTCTCCCATTAAGCCACGACTATCTACATGTTCAGCAATTTTGTTCTTTATGATGGTTTCTACCATTTTTCCCGGTACTGACGTCAGGCTCACCGGTCTGTAGTTTCCCGGATCACCCCTGGAATCCTTTTTAAAAATTGGCGTTACGTTGGCTATCCACCAATCTTCAGGTATTACAAATGATTTTAATGATAATTCACAGATTACTAATAGCAGGTCTGCAATCTCATATTTCAGTTCTTTCAACACCCTTGGATGTATACCATCCTGTCCAGGTGATTTGCTACTCTTCAGTTTATCAAATAGTTGTAATACATCTTCCCGATGTATCAAAATTTCCTTCAATTCTTCTGCACCTTTAAATAACACTTCAGTCATGGGCGACATCCCTACATCTTCCTCAGTAAAGACCGAAGGAAAGAATTCATTCAGTCTCTCCACTATCGCCTTATCCCCTCTTAGTGCCCCTTTAAACCCTCTATCATCTAATGGACCAATTGACTCGCTCACAGGTTTTTTGCTACAAATGTACTTGAAAAAGACTTTATTACTTTGCTTCCACAGCAAGCTTCTTCTCAAATTCTCCCTTTGCCTGCCTTGCATTTAACTTGCCAATGTTTGTGCTGTTTCCAGTTTTCATCATTTGGCTCTTTAATCCATTTCCTGAAAGATGCTTTTTTGGCAACAGCCTCTCTGACCTCACCTTTAAACCATGCTGGCAGGTTTTTGGACTGTCTTCCACCTTTCTTAAAGCATGGAATACAGCTGTTCTGGGCTTCCAAGATAGTATATTTAAACACCCAAGCTTGATGTAAGTCTTTAACCTTTGCAACTGCTCCTTTTAGTTTTTCCTTAACTATTTTTCTTATTTTATCATAGTCTCTCTTTCGAAAGTTAAAAGGTAGTACTGTGGATTTCCTTACCATCCCTCCTCCACTATTAATTAGTGGAGGAGGGATGGTAAGGAAATCCACAGTACTACCTTTTAACGCAATCATGCTATGATCACTACTGCCAAGTGATCAGATCTGGTGTTCAACTAAGGGCTAAGTCCAATATGGCTGCCCCGCTGGTTGGTTCATGAACCAGATGCTCCAAGAAGCAGTCATTTATTTCATCTAGGAACTTTATCTCCTTAGCATGTCCTGCCATGACACTCACCCAGTCGATAACGAGTTAATTGAAATCACCCATTATTATTACTGTGCTGTAACGTTTGTTAACTTCCTTGATTTCTTTGAGCATTTCATCATCCATTTGTTCATTCTGGCCAGGCGGTCGATAGTACACTCCCACTGCCATCGCCTTCCCCTTTTTACATGGAATTTCAATCCATGGAGATTCTACGAAGAATTTTGTTTCCTGCAAAACTTTAATCCTCTATGACTCAATGCCCTCTCTAACAGAGCGCAACCCTTCCACCAATTTGATCAGCTCTATCACTACGATATAGTTTGCACCCAGGTATCACGGTGTCCAACTGGTTGTCCTCCTTCCACCATGTATGAGATTCCAATCATATCTAACCTCTGTTTAGTGCTATATATTCTAACTCTCCCATCTTATTTTTTAGACTTCTAGCATTTGCATACAAGCATTTTAGAGACTGTATTTTATTCATATTAATCTGGCTATTGGTAGGCATGGGTAATTTGGAATTTTTAAGCTCTGTCTGTTCCATACTCAAGGGCATTTGGGCTACTTTACTCTTTTTTGGAACCTCTCTGCTTTTGTTAGTATCCTTGAAGGATACATTGATCTGAACCATTTATTTATTTAACAGTATTTCTAAACCGCCTTATCTTAATAATCAAGGTGGTATCACAGCAAACAATCTGGTAAAGTGAGTGTGTTATACATGCAGTGAGGGTGAAATTTAGTTGAGTGTATGTTGTATTGTGTGCTAGATTGGTTTGAGCTATGTACAAGGTGGGCTATATACAGTGGTGCTAAAAACATTTTCCATACATACATTGTTTAGGCGGTATCATGTACTGTTATACATTCTCTGAGGTTATGTGATGTGTCCATAGTGTTCTATGAACAGCATGGTTTTCAGCTGTTTTCTAAAGTCTTTGAGGTCTGTAGTTGCCCTCAGATCGTCTGGTAGTTTGTTCCATATTGTTGGAGCAGCCATGGAGAGTGCTCTGTCTGTTGTGTCCTTGCGTGTGTGTTTGTATTCACTTGGAGTGCTGACTCGGTTGTGTGTTTCTTTTCTTCTAGGATGTGTGCTGGTGTCTGGTTGTATGAGGGTGTGCAGGCTGTTGGCTGATGTGTGCTGTTTTATCTTAAATAGGTTTATGATAGTCTTGTATCTGATGCGTGCACCGATTGGGAGCCAGTGTAAGTCCTTTAAGGTTGGTGTGATGTGCTCTTGTCTTGCAGTTCCGGATATGATTCGTGCTGCAGTGTTTTGTGCCAGTTGGAGTGGTTTGAGGGCTTGTTTCGGTAGTCCAAGGTATATCGGATTGCAGAAGTCCAGTAGTGGGGTTATCAGTGCTTGACAGACGGTACGGAAGTGATCTGGGGCGAGGAGTGGTTTCAGTCTCCTGATGATTCGCATCTTGTAGTAGGCTTTTTGGATTGTTTTGTCTATGTGTGGCTTGAGGTTGAGTTTATTGTCCAGAGTAACTCCGAGGTATCTTACTTCTGATCTTATTGGTATAGTAGTGCACTCTTGGGTGACTGTCGGCTTTTCCCTATTATCTAGTTTAAAAGCTGCTCTATCTCCTTTTTAAAGGTTAATGCCAGCAGCCTGGTTCCATCCCAGTTAAGGTGAAGTCCATCCCTTTGGAATTGCCCCTCCTTTCCCCAAAATGTTCCCCAGTTCCTAACAAATCCAAAACCCTCATTCTTCCACCATCATCTCAGCCACACATTGAGACTCCGGAGCTCTGCCTGCATTTTGAGTCCTGCGCGTGGAACAGGAAGCATTTAGGAGAAAGCTACCCTGGAAGTTCTGGATTTCAACTTCCTACCTAAAATCCTAAATTTAGCCTCCAGAACCTCCCCTACCACATTTTCCTATGGCATTGGTACCGACATGTACCAAGACAGCAGACTCCTCCCCAGCACTATCTAAGACCTTATCTAGGTGGCATGTGAGGTCCGCTACCTTCGCACCAGGCAGGCATATTACCAAGCGATCCTCACATCCAACAGCCACCCAGCTATCTACATGCCTAATGATCGAATCACCAACTAAAACGGCTGTCCTAACCCTTCCCTCATGGGCACATGGCCCTGGAGAAACTTCCTTGGTGCGAGAGAGTTTTACATCACCTGGAGAACAGGTCCTAGTTACAAGATCACTTCCTGCCACACCAGGGTGAAGCTTTCCTGTCACATGACCTCTCTCCTCCATGGCAACAGGGATGCTGCCAGACTGGAGACTTCAAGACTATATCCCTGTAGGTCTTGTCTATATACCTCTCTGTCTTTCTTATCTCTTCCAAGTCTGCTACTCTAGCCTCTAGAGAATGGACTCGTTCCCTGAGAGCAAAGAGCTCCTTGCACCTAGTGCACACGTAAGACCTCTCACCAACTGGGAGAAAATCATATATGTGACACTCAAGGCAAAAGACTGGAAAGCCCCCATCTCGCTGCTGGACTGCTGTCTGCATCTTAGATTTAAACTTGTGTTTAGATCTTTAAGTTCTTTACTTACTAAGGGTTGCTGTGGATACTTTTACTAATAAAAGTGTACCTCATACGTTTAATATACCTTGTTCACCTGAAACTTAATCACAGGTCCTTAATGTATGACTGATTTGGATAAAGAGCTGCACCTGAGAGCCGCTCCTTTCCTTTAAGATGTGTAGGTATCTATAAAGCTATGATTATCCCAGGGGTGGGTGGGTATTAATGCCCGTGTACAAGTTGTTGACGGGGCCTCACTTGGAGTATTGTGTTCAGTTTTGGAGGACATATCTCACAAGCGATAAAAAAAAAGACTCAAAACCTGTAGGAATGGACAGATAGAGGCATACCAGAATCCCCAATATGTAATTGAAGATAGATGAATTTCTTGATACAGATCTCTAAAATGTACTGATTAGATGAACTTTGGTACCAATAACCATCACAAACAAGTTTATTTTTATACCTACTTCTTTTAAATAGAATGAGACAGCATGATCATGAGAGCTGTGTAACTTTTAAACTAGCTTAAGAACATTGTTAACGCAAGCATAAAGAGTAAACATAGGCTATGAACTATCCAACCATAGTTCAATGTACTGTCAACCATAGGTCTCTGCTGGCACAGCGTAATTTCTACAGTTCCGCAGTGATAACTAATTTTATCATCGTCAAGTAAATTTTATCTAATACACTGTAATCGGCTCTTACTCTATAAAAAGAATGGCATAGTTACTTCCCGATTTTACTATAATAAAAAGAGCCTCTATAGGGGAAAACCTTTGATCCCACAGAAGTGGAACTGTGCTGTGTCCACAGATCTTCTTGTTGACTTACCTTTGAGCTCAAGAAAGAGGAACTTTGTGTTTGAGTGTTTGTGTTCTATGTTTCTCTCTGTGTTTCTCGCTGCTTGAGGGACCAGATGAGACCAAAAGAGCCCAGGGATTGTTACCAGATCAGAGGTAAACTTTCAAATCGTTCAGAGGAAGGCGACTAAAATGATTTTGAGTCAGTGCAAGAAGACATTTGAGAAGAGACTTGAAAATCTAAATATGTATACCCTAGAGGAGCGGAAGGACAGGGGAGGTATGATACAGGTATTTAAATACTTAAAGGGTACTAATGAACAACAACAAAATATAAACAACTTTTTCAAAAAAGGGGAAGCTGTAAAACTAGAGGGCATATAAATGAAGCTGCGAGGAAGTAAAACTTCAAAGCAATATCAGGAATTTTTTTTTTTTTTTTTTTTTTTTTTTACTGAAAATGTGGCTTTGAATGCCCTCCTGATGGAAGCAGAGGAGGCAAATGCAGTGATAGAATTCAAAATGGCATGGGATGGACACAGTGGATCCCTTTATAGCAAGAGGATAAAATCAAAATAAACTTAACTCCTTTTATATTTCAACAGAGGGGGATGGCCTTCGTGGAGCGACAGGTACACCTACTCTAGTCACCTTACTTGACAGACTAGATGTACTACATTGGTCTTTATCTGCTGTCATACTATGTATTATGACTTACTGAGAAGTTGCAAAAATGCAGAAAGAGTCACATGGCCAAGATGACAGAGGTGGTCAGACAGGAATTCCTGGAAGTACTATAGCAGAAAAGGACAGACACTAGTTTATGACTGTATAAACACCGACTGCTTAAGTGGATCAATAAGGAGGCGGGTAGAAGCATTTGCCCTGCATAGAGGAACCCAGCAAAGGTATCCCCACTTTTGTTTACTTAGCCTCTGGAACCTCTGGCCATAAAGATCAGAGATTCCATGGCTATCAAAGGGATAATGGTGGGAAAGCATAGTTACTCTCCCATAGCAGGTGTTCTCCATGGACAGCAGGAATAAGTCCTCACATATGGGTGACGTCTCCGATGGAGACTTGCGCGGGAATGCTTATCTTCCACTGGAAACTTTTGGGAGGCTTCACCATGCATGCATGCCTACCTTCCCACCTGCCACGGCTCCATCTTACCTCCAGTTTTGATAACCAAGCTAACAGCCAGAAAACACAACTCCTCAGGGAGATGGGAAAGTTGTGAGGACTTATTCCTGCTTTCTATGAAGAACACCTGTTAAAGGTGAGTAACTATGCTTTCTCCAAGGACAAGCAGGAAGTAAGGAACCACCAGTCAAGGGCGAGTAGTCCAAAACAAGTTTTATTGAAACCAGACAAGGCTAGGAGGCCACACAAATTCTGACACACAACCTTACACACACACACACGTTTCAGCTGGGCCTTCTTCAGGGATTAAGAATGAAAAAACACATCCTCTATAATGTGGAAACAAGCCACTGGACAGGCAGCGCACTCACATCAATGTCCTGCTACATGAGTAAACTCTCTAACATGCTCATGAATTCGGGCACAGTTTGCTTGCCTGCAAGTGGTAAAGGACAATGATGTGAGCGGGCTACCTGTCCAGTGACTTGCTACCACGTTATACGTTTTTCATTCTTAATCCCTGAAGAAGGCCCAGCTGAATCACAGCCATGTAGGGTTAAATGTCAGGTATTCTTGTGGCCTCCTGGCCTTGTCCGGTTTCAATAAACTTGTTTTGGACTAGACTTGTGTTTTCTGTATTTTTGTGAGTTTCTTAGTGCTCCCTTTGTTGGACTGTCGCAAGCAGGAAGTAAGTTCTCACATATGGGACTCCTAAGCTACACGCTACAGAAAAACCAAGGAAACAAGCCTAATGGGGGCCATGTAACCAGAAGAAACAGCATGAGTAGTCCCCCTTGTGGGACTTGACTGACCCAGCATCCACAGCATACATCAACAAGACAACTCCTTAGGTTCAACTCTTCCTGTCTGTCCAGGCTACCAAAGTCCCAAATACAGTAAATGCAGGAGAATGGCTTAGGCAAAGTTGCTGTCCCATCAGGAATCCCCATCCAGACAGTAATGGGCTGCGAAGGTGTGGAGAGAAGACCACGTTGCAGCCCGGAAAATCTCCTCAATGGAAAGACAGCACAAGTTGACCACTGATGCAGCCATAGCTCGGACATTATGAGCCGTGATATGCCCCTCAAAGTTCAGGCCTGCCTGGGCATAGGTGAAGAATATCCAAGTCTGCCACCCAAATAGTGTGAGTTTGGAGATGACCGCATTCAGCTTTCTGGGGTCAAAGGAGAAAACAGTGGAGTGACATGTCAGTGCACTTATGTTCGCCAACAGTAGAAGGCCAGGGCTCGCTTGCAGTCCAACTTATGCTGCGTGGCCTCCCCTCAGCTGGCTTGAGCCCTTGGAAAAAAAGAGGCAGGACCACCAACTGAGTGAGGTGGAAAAGAGACCACCTTGGGCAGGAAATACAGCACCACCCATTTCTGGTGAGCTCACTGACACGGCATGCCAAAGTGAACACCACGAGAAACACAACCTTCCAGGTGAGAAAATTCAGAGGACAAGATACAATCAGCTCAAAGGGAGCTGACAGGAGTTGTAGCAGAACCACATTGAGGTCCCACACCACTGGCAGGGGCTTAACCGGAGGTTTAGAAAGGAGTAAACCCCACATAAAGCGAGCCACCAAGGGCTGAGCTGAGATGGGCTTCCCGCCCAAGTCACGATGGTAGGCCCTGATTACGCTCAGGTGGACTCTGACTGAATTGGACTTGAGACCTGAGTTGAGAAGGTGCAGGAGATTCTCCAGAGGCTTTTCACCGCAAAGAAGGAGGAATCCAATGCCCTGTCGGTGTAATAGCGAAGGGCCCGCAATGAATACAAACCAGGAGTCTATTGACTAGAATTCAAACCAGTTTAATGTGCACAGTCTCAGGCAATGGTCACATACAAAATGTCTGAGCCCCGAGCTCAGCAAAACGACAGTTTATATATCCTTTTACATCAGTTCTACACAGACAAACTCCTCATTGGTCCTGGTGGCCCCCTCCCTCTCCCAATACCCATCTCTGATCTGGCTTGAACCTGTTCTTATTCTGTAAAGGCCTTTCTAAATGTGGCTCAAATCTCTAGACATAATACTTCTGCTACAGTACATTTCGCTACTTTTGCAAGGTCAGTTAGCCGGCAGAGATAGTGGAAAGCACAGCTGTGAGTATCATAACAGTGGAAAAGTTTTACTTTCTTATCAAAAGCAGAGCAGAGCAAAGCAGTGTCTCTAACAGCTACTGGTATTTCCTGTCTGGTTCTGCTATAATATTCCAAAGTCAGTTATAATATTCTAAAGTAAGGGAGGTGGACTCAGGCCTAGCTGACAGGCCTCTGCTACAGGATGAACTAGGCCATCGCCCATCACATTGGCACACCAGGCAGAAAACCTTCGCCACTTGAAGGCACAGGAGCAGTGTGTGGAATCTCTGCAAGAATCCAGGGGAACATCCGTCACATTCCCGGGGCAGGTTAAGTTCTGAGAGAACTACCTGCTCAGCATCCAACCATGAGGGTGTTACAAGGTCCCATTCTCCCGAAAGACGAGATCTGGAGCACAACCCAGATGGAGAGGTTCTCGCTGAGAGAGTTGAAGCAGTAGGGGAAACCACGGCTGCCTGAACCAGTACAGGGCAATGAGGATCATGGTACCCCGGACTGCCTGGAGCTTCAGCAATGTCCTCAGCACAAGCAGGATTGGGGGGGGGGGGGGTAATGCATAAACAGCCCCACTCTCCACTGTTGGAGGAAGGCATCCATGCCCATCCGGCCAACAGCAGCCATTCTGGAGCAGAACCAAACCACTTGAGCACTGTGCGGCATGGCAAAGAGGTCTATCGATGGAGAGCCCCACTCTTGAAAGACTGGTCCATCACTTTCATGTTTAGAGTCCATTCGTGACATTTGAGAACCCTGCTGAAGTGGTCCACCAGGACATTGAGCTTTCCAGAAAGGTAGGTTGCCCTCAGCTGCATGCCATGGACCACAGTGAACTTCCACAACTGCACCACCCTCCAGCACAAGCGATACGATCCCAAGCCCCCCCTGTTTGTTGATATAAAACATCGCCACCTGACTGTTCATTTGTATCAGAACTACTTGCTTGGTCAGGTGCGTCTGAAATGCCAGGAGAGCATTTGCAATGGCCCGAAGCTCCAGGAAGTTTATCTGGTACAGGCTCACCTGCTCCAACCACAGGCCCTGAGAGCGAGGGTTGTTCATTTGAGCCCCCAAACCCAGCTTGGATGTATCGGCGGTGAGCACCCTGGTGGGGCATAGCTGACTGGAAGGGGAGACCTCAAAGTAGGTTATGTGGCTCCAGCCACCAGTGAAGGGCCTGCATGAGAAGTGTGATAACCACCACACGGTCCCGGAGGTAGCCTGTGGCCTGCTTCCACTGGGTGCTCAGAGTCCATTGAAACTGCTGCATGCAGTGACAGGTCAACAGGGTCACATGCACCTTTGAAGCCATGTGGCCGAGCATCCGCAATACCCCCCAAGCTGTCGTGTAATGCTTTTATCAGATATCGCCAACCACCTCTGTGAGCCACTGCAGGTGGTCCATCAGGAGATAAGCTCAGGCCCAAGTGGTATTGAGAAGAGCCCTGATGAACTCCAGCAGCTGAAAAGGTTGGAGGTGCAACTTGGTATAGTTTATGACAAACTCCAGCTGCTTGAGCACCTGAATGGTGAGGTGGGTCAAATGTTGGACGCCGTCCAGTGTGGAGATCTTTATGAGTCTGTCGTTTAAATAAGGGAAGACGAAAAACCACAGGGTCCCGAGGTAAGCAGCTACCACAGTGAGACACTTGGTGAAGACTCTGGGGGCTGATGCAAGACTGAAGTGAAGCAAACTCTGGAATTTGTTACCGGAGGATGTAGTAAAGGCTGTTAGTGTAGCTGGGTTTAAAAAAAGGTTTGGACAAGTTCCTGGAGGAAAGGTCCATAAACCATTATTAAGAAGGGACCCAGGATATCAATGCTTGAACCAATACAAGCATTGTGGAACCTGTGTCCCTTGGGGAAACTGCTAGGTACGTATGACCTAGATTGGCCACTGTTGTAAACAGAATACTGGGGCTTGATGGACCTTGGTCTGACCCAGTATGGCTTATCTTATGTTCTTATGTTCAGTATTGGTAGTGCTGATCTCCTAGCATGAAACAGAGGTACTTTCTGTGACGTGAATGGATCGGGATGCAAGTATACGCATCCTACAGATCTAGGGAGCATAGCCAATCATCCTTGAGGAGAGAAGGGAGTACCATCCCCAGCGAGACCATATAGAACTTTCTGCACACTAAGCAGCGGTTGAGGTTCCACAGACCAAGAATGAGCCAAACAACCCCCCCTCCCCACCCACCCCTGCCCCGATCTTCTTGGGAACCAGGATGTATCAGGAGTAGAAATCACACCCGACATAAGCCAGATGCACCAGCTCAATGGTGAGCTCGGACAGCAGGGTAGTGACCTCCTCCTGAAGGAGACCGCAATATAGCGGGTCCAGAGAGTACTCCCCTGGGAAAAAGTGGAGAGGCAACTGGGCAAAGCGCAGCATGTATTTGCTTCGGACAATCTGGAGGACCCAAGCATCCATGGTGATGAGGGGCCACCAGTGTGCAAAGTGGACGAGCAAGTTGTAAATAATTCTAAACTTTATATTGTATATGTATATATTTGCTTAATGTTCTATGCATTGGTATATAGTTGCATATTATTCTATGTACTTTGGCATTGTTCGATGTAAACCGCCACTGATCTTGGGAATTGGCGGTATATAAAAGTTTTTCAAATAAATAAATAAAATTCTCCCACCTGAAGTGGTAACCCGTCGGCTGCTGGGAGATTGGCTATGCTCCTGAGGAACCAGTCAAAAGCCCGCCCCAGGCTCCAGCTGAGGGGCAGGCTTGGCCTTTTGAGGCTTGTCATGCATCCGCTGGCACGGGGCCTGTGCTTTCCGCTGAGCACCCAGTGGACTCTGGTAGTATTGGCACTTGCGTTGGTAGGAGGACTTTTTCCCTTGGTATTTCTTCTGGGAGGGGGTCAGCGGTTTTCCTTGAGAACCTGGAGATGACAACATACACCTCCTCAATCTTGCCTGCCCTCTTCTCCACCAACTTGCTGAAGAGGTGCCACCAGTAGCAAGGCACATCCACCAGCTTGTCATGAACCCACTGTTCCAGGTCCAAAGACTGAAGGTGATATGCCCCGATGCCCACAGCTATCACCCAGCCAGCAAACTTGAAGGCATCATAGGTGGCAAAACCATATATTTCAAGCAATCTTTGCTGTGTCCCATCAGAGCGCAGAAGGAATCAAGGTGCTCCGCAGGTATGAGGGAACTGAACTCATTCAGGTCCACCATAATGTCCTTCAGGAACATACTCATGTAAAACTGGTAGGAGAATATGCGGGCAACCAGCATGGAGCCCTGAAAGCATCTCTGCTCGAAGGAATCAAGGGTTCTGGCCTCCCTGCCCGGCAGCATCAAAGAATGAGAGCTGGTGCTTTTGACCCACTTCATGGCAGACTCCACCAGCAAGGAGTTGTGGAGTAGTGTGATAAGGAAGCTTATCATAGCTCAGGAAGGAGCTATAGAAAAGGTGAAGTGACTCTGAACAAGCAACCTGTCAGTTCTGGTAGAAATAAGAAAACAGAATTCTCCCATAAAAGACTACCATTCCCAGAATGCACCAGGTTTCCACCAGCCATTAGAGGAGCTGAAGTGGGGAAACGTGTGTTCAATCAAGAGGGCTATGAGGTAATCCCCAAGCACTCATCTCAAAGGGCAGGGCCTGATTCAGCACAGCTGCGCTGTGCTAGGGTGGAGCACTCATCTAAGCAGAATAAAGGTAGAGTTTATTCTACAGAGAATTATCCTCAGGATCTTGATCATCTTGGACAGCTTCATCATCTGGAGGATCATCAGAAGCAGAAGCCAGAGCGGACGGACAGAGAGGGCAAGAAACCCTTTGGAAGAAAGAAGAGAAAAGCATTTGGGAGGTCTAAAGGAGTCCAGAGCAGTACGTATACTGGGAGACATTCAAAAGGCCAGCATACACCATGGGACTGGGGAAAGCCAGAGGAATGGTGCTGCAGAGCTAGGAATCTCCAGACGGTACCTGTGAGGGAGATGGCTGCACGTGGAAGGGACCCTAGGACCCGTGCCAGAAGGTATGTGAAGAGAGATCCAGTGTCCAGGGATCTGGATTGGAAGGCTGGACATAAGAACTGGACTACCTACTGGCCAGGCTATATAGAGAGGAACTCTTAACAGCAATGGAAGCTCAGGTATGAACACTGATCTATGCCCTAGCTATACCCTTGAAAGACCGCAGGGAAACAAGTATTCTCCTGAGTGTGCTCCATTGAGAAATTCCTCTGTGCCAATCCATGATATTGAACCCATGATTGTTGAAGAAGGGGTTATAGATACAGGCTGTGAATACATGGATTGCTCTCTGTCTAAACTCCTTTGGTAATTTTCTGTTACAAAGTACAACAACCATCACAAAGAATTACAAACTTGTTCTTTAATCTACTCAGAAAAGCTCCTGAATAGGATTTTGAGCCACGCAGTAGAAAGCAAGCCAGCTAAGGGGTTTCAACTGGATAACTGCTAGCAATTGAGCCTTACCTAATTGCTTGTGAGCTCTGAGGGAATCACTTCTGAATCTATGTGTGAAGATATAAGAAGTTAACCTGAAAATAACAGTTTTTCCCTTTTTTGTGGGTTTTGCTTGTTGTTTGAAACACTGCTAAGAAAATATTAGCTAAAGCCTACAGAAAAGACCAGTTTGTTACCAACCAGGTCTTTATTCTTTTCATTTGATTGCCTGACAAGTTCATCTGTTGTTTTCCTGATTTTGTTTTTCTAAGTTTAACACTGAAAGCAAGTATCCTGTTTTATGTGCTACCAAGCATATCTGTGTTGGGAGAAATAACCCCATAAATAAATATCTTATTGGCTTTACACTCAAGCACAACTAATTATTGTGAGCAGCTGTGTCTGGTGTGAATGGATTGCATTTCCCACAATCCCTTGCAAATCATATTGATATACTGTATACACTTGCCAAGACTGTGAACATTCTCACCCAGGCAGCCGTCTGACAGTAGCCATGATTTTTTGAAGCCCAGAGCCTTCTGAACCCGATACATGGAATCAAGCCACCTACTGGCTGACAACATGTGGGTGGTCTCCCACATCCTGAGCAGCAGCGACTGTAGGATCTGATGCACGGGCACCACGACAGGCTCCTTGGGAGCAGAGGGATATTGGAGGAGGATCTCAAACTCCTTCACCCTCAGCTCGTCCTCTGCTTCAGTGAGAATGGAATAGCCTTTGCAATGTCCCAGACGAAGTCCTCCAGGAGAGACTTTCTTCACTCATTTGGAGGGGAAGGGTCCGAGGGCAGGTTCGGACAGTCCCGCTCAGACACCACAGATATCTCCTCAGTCTCCCATCCGACTCTGAAAGGAAGTCAAAATAACACCGGTCCTTCTCCAGATGCTGACTAGGAGGAGAACCCCAACGTTGTTTATTGTTTATACAACATTTGATATACCGCCCCCTGTTACATCGGGGCGGTTTACAATATAAATAAAAACAGTAAATCAGAGACAGAAAAGAAAGAAAAAGTTACGATTACTTGAGGAAAAGAGAAAAGAAAGTAGAAAAAACAGGAGAAGCTAGAAAGAAGAGTCAGAGAAGTCAGCTAGATCCAGGAAAGGCACAGGAGAACAGATGGGTTTTGAGAAGGGAGCGAAATTTGGGGTATGATTCTTCGAGACGGAGGGCAGTGGGTAGTGAGTTCCAGAGGGAAGGACCAAGGTAGAAAAATGCTGATTTGCGGGTGGATTGGAGATGTGCACGGGAAGGAGCTGGGAGGTGAAGACGGTTGATATGGATGGTTGAAGGGGCAGATGGTGCACCGCAGGAGGGTGCTGGTGTGCCAGAGAATCAGAAACTGAAACGTTGAAGAAAAAGACGGTAGGAACTGGTGTGGATTCTAAATGCTGACCCAACGTCCCAGCCTTGGCAGGGAGTGCATCGGTCTCCACGATGTCATGTGGCGACAATGCCGAGGGCACAGAGGGCCCCGGAACTCATGCAGTCAGGACCACTGCCATCTGCACCTTGAGGGCCTGAAGGCGCTCTTCCAGCACCGCCATCTTTGAGGGCATTGGGTCTGAGATAATAACCTCAGCCACGGACTCCAACACCCATCTCAGGGACTCCATGATGGTCAGCGCATCGGGAGACTGTCAGTGGCCCTCCAGGGTCCTGGGAGTCAATTCCTCCCTCGACGTCACATCAGGAAGGGCTTTGGTGTCGATGCCCGTGGTTCTTCACCTGGGATACACCACTATTCACCTTTCTCCACTGGGAAAATTGGCCATTTAGATTTTTATCTTTTAACCAGTTTTAACTGATCCACAGTAGTATACTCCCTCCTATCCCATGACTTTTTAGTTTCACCAAGAGCCTCTCATGAGGGACCTTGTCAAAGGCTTTCTGAAAATCCAGATACACTATATCAACTGACTCACCATTGTCTGTTTATTCACACCTTCAAAACATCATAACAGATTAGTAAAACAAGACCTTCCTTGGCAAAAGTCATATTGGACATCTGCCATTAAGCCATGACTATCTACACGCTCAGTAATTTTGTTCTTTATAATGGTTTCTAACATTTTTCCCAGTCTGATGTCAGGCTCACCGGTCTGTAGTTTCCCAGATCATCTCTTGAACCCTTTTAAAAAATTAGTGTTACATCGGCCATCCTCCAAATCTTCAGGTATTATAGACGATTTTAATGATAGTTCACAGATTAATAATAGTAGGTCTGCAATCTCATATTTTAGTTCTTTCAACACCCTTGGATGTATACCATCCAGTCCAGGCGATTTGCAACTCCTCAGTTTATCAAACAGTTGTAATACATCTTCCCAGTGTATCAACATTTCTTTCAATTCTTATGCGTTATCACCTTTAAATAGCATTTCTGTTATGGGTACCATCCCTACATCTTCCTCAGTAAAGACCGAAGCAAAGAATTATTCAATCTCTCCGCTATGGCACTGTCCCTCTCTTAGTGCCTCACAGGTTTCTTGCTACGAATGTACTTGAAAAAGCTTTTATTATGCGTTTTTGTTTCCACAGCAAACATTTTCTCAAATTATCTCTTTGCCTGCCTTATCAATGCCTTGCATCTAAGTTGCCAGTGCTTATCTTCTTTCCAGTTTTCTTCATCATTTGGCTCCTTTTCCCATTTTCTGAAAGATGATTTTTTGGCAACAATAGCCTCTTTGACCTCACCTTTAAATCATGCTAGCAGCTTTTGGACTTCCACTTTTCTTAAAGCATGGAATACAGCTGGTCTGGGCTTCCAAGATAGTATTTTTAAACACCTATGCTTGATGTAAATCTTTAACCTTTGCAATTACTCTTTTTAGTTTTTTCTTAACTATTTTACTCATTTTATCATAGTCTCCCCTTTTGAAAGTTAAACAGTAGTACTGTGGATTTCCTTGCTGTTCTTGTCCATTTATTAAATCAAATAAATGGATCATGCTATAGTCACTATTGCCAAGTGGCCCCAACACCCTTATCTCTTGCACCAGATCTTATGTTTCACTAAGGACTAGATTCAAAATGGCTTCCCCTCTAGTCGGTTCATGAACCAACTGCTCCAAGAAGCAATCATTTATTTCATCTAGAAACTTTATCTCCCTAGTATGTCCTACCATGTCATTGACCCAGTTGATACTGGGGTAATTGAAATCACCCATTATTAGTGTGCTGTGACTTTTGTTAGCTTCCCAGATTTCTTTGAGCATTTCATCATCCATTTGATTATTCTGGCCAGGAGGTTGATAGTACACCCCCACTGCCATTGCCTCCCCTTTCCCTTTTTATATGGAATTTCAATCCATAGAGATTCTACAGTGAATTTTATTTTCTGCAAAACTTTAATCCTTTGTGACTTAATGCCCTCTCTAACAGACAGCAACTCCTCCACCAATATGATCTGCTCTAATATAGTTTGTAAGCAGGTATCAGAGTGTCCCACTGGCTGTCCTCCTTCCACTATGTCACTAATCATATCCAACCTCTCATTTAGTGATACATGTTCTAACTATTCCATCTTATTTTTTAGTTTTCTAGCATTTGGCTAAAAGCATTTTAGAGGTTTTAAGTTTATTCATATTAATCTGGTTATCGGTAATAAGGAGTAATTTGGAATCTTTAAGCTCTGTCTGCTCTATACTCAAGGGCATTTGGGTTACTTTTATCTTTATTAGAACCTCTCTGTTGATATGCCCTAACGTCAGTCTTTTGCTAGTATCTTCAAGGATACATTGCTCCGAACCATGCACTCTTGGGTGACTGTCGGCTTTCCCCTATTATCTAGTTTAAAAGCTGCTCTCTCTCCTTTTTAAAGGTTAATGCCAGCAGCCTGGATCCATCCCGGTTAAGGTGGAGTCCATCCCTTTGGAAAAGCCCCTCTTTTCCCCAGAATGTTCCCCAGTTCCTAATAAATCCATAACCATGTTCCTTGCACCATCATCTCATCCATGCATTGAGACTCTGGAGTTCTGCCTGCCTTTTGGGTACTGTGTGTGGAACGGGAAGCATTTCGGAGAACATTACCCTGGAAGTTCTGAATTTAACTTCCTACCTAAAAGCCTAAATTTAGCCTTCAGAACCTTCCTACTACACTTTCCTATGCTGTCTTGGTACATGTCGGTACCAATGACAGACTCCTGCCCAGCACTATCCAAGACCTTGTCTAATTGGCACATGAGGTCCGCTAACTTCTCACCAGGCCGGCATGTTACCAGGCGATCCTCAAGTCCACCAGCCATCCAGCTATCTATATGTCTAATGATGGAATCATCAACTATAATGGCTGTCTTAACCATTCCCTCGTGGGCACATGGCCCTGGAGAAACCTCCTCAGTGTGTGAGGATTTTGCATCACCTAGTGAAAGGTCCTAGCTACAGGATCACTTCCTGCCACACCAGAGTAATGCTCTCCTGTCTCGTGACTTCTCTCTCCATGGCAACAGGGAAGCAGCTAGATTTAAGGTAGGACTTCAGTACTATATCCCTGTAGGTCTCTGTCTTCCTTATGTCCTTCACGTCTGCTACTCTAGCCTCCAGGGATCGGACTCGCTCCCTGAGAGCAAAAAGCTCCTTGCACCTAGTGCACACTTGACCTCTCACCAACTGGGAGAAAATCATACATGTGACACTCTGTGCAAAAGACTGGAAAGCCCCAGTCTCGCTGCTGGACTGCTGTCTGCATCTTGGTTGTATGCATGTATTTATTTAGCTGTGCTTATTTACCGCTTTTCACCGGGTCAAAGTGGTTTACAATAAACAAGGGGGACTACATCAAAACAAGTCAATTCAAATTTGCATTGGGGGAGTTATACCATCTTTACATTCCTGATTTGGTATGCACATCAGGATTTCTTATCTTATTTACAGTTCTGGTTTTTCTCTCAGTCTTAGTAAATCTGATGTTCATCATGGACATGACTTCAATCGGTGTTGTTCTGTTCTGATTCTAGGTGGTCACTGAATAGATGGGTTTTTAGTTGTTTTCTAAACGTGAAGTCGTCTTTGTTGTTCCAGATTTTGGTTGGAAGAGAGTTCAATAACGAAGGGGCTTACAAGTCAAATGCATGCTTACAGGTTTGTTGACTGAACTTTGTCCTTTCATGTGGCACAATGAGTGTATTGTTTGTGGTCTGCCATGTAGGTCTTCCAGTGTTCAGTCGAGTTAGTAGGGTTTAAAGATGAGATGTTTTTTGTTGGTAAAGCGCTTTATGGATCAGTACCAATGTTTTATACTTCATCCGTGCTTCTAGTGGGAGGATGTGGAGATCTCTCAGGATCGGGGTGATGTGATCATATTTCTTCATTCTTTGGATGATCCTGGTTGTTGTGTTGAGGGCTGTCCATAGCGGGTTGAGAGTGGTGATCGGTAGTCCTTAGTATATAGCGTTACAATAATCCAAGTGGAGGCGCGTCATTGCTTGCATGACTGATCTGAAATTCTGTTGCTCTATGAGTGGTCTGAGACACTGCTTTGAACATAACAATAAAATATGCCTTACTGGGTCAGACCAAGGTCCATCAAGCCCAGTATCCTGTTTCCAACAGTGGCCAATCTAGGTCATACGTACCTAGCAGTTTCCCCAAAAGACAAAGGTTCCTCAATGGTTGTATTCGGTCAAGCAGAGATATCCCGTGTCCCTTTTAATAATGGTTTATGACCTTTCCTCCAGGAACTTGTCCAAACATTTTTTAAACCTAGCTACACTAACAGCTTTTATACTACATCCTCCGGTAACAAATTCCAGAGTTTGATTATCGTTGAGTGAAAAAATATTTTCTCTTATTAAATAGCTGTATCTTCATTACATGTCCCCTAGTATTTCTTTATTTTGATGGTGTAAACAATCGATCTACGTTTACCCGTTCCATTCCATTCATTAATTTATAGACCTCTACCTCAGCCGTCACTTTTCCAGGCTGAAAAGCCACAACCTTTTTAGCCTCTCTTCATAGGAGTATCCTTCCATCCCCTTTACCGTTTTGGTGGCTCTTCTCTGTACCTTTTCAAATAATGCTATATCTTTTTTAAAATACAGCGACCAGAACTGCACACAATATTCAAGGTGCAGTCGCATCATGGAATGATACAGAGGCATCATAATATCCTTTGTTTTATTTTCCATTCCTTTCCTTATGATACCTAGCATTCTATTTGCTCTCTTGGCCACACTGGGCAGAAGGTTTTAACATGTTATCCACGATGACGCCTAAAAGGTTTTCCTGGGTGGTGGCTCCCAATGTGGAACCTTGCATCGTCTAACCATACTTTGGGTTGTTCTTTTCTAGGTGCCTAACTTTGCACTTGCCCACATTAAATTTCATTTGCCATTTGGATGCCCAGTCTTCCAATTTATCAAGATTCTCCTGCGATTTTCCACAATCCTCTTGGGATTTAACAACTTTAAATAGTTTTATGTCATCTGCAAATATGATAACCTCGCTCATTATTCCCTTTTCCAGGTAATTTATGAATATGTTAAAAAGCAGCGGACCCAGCACAGATCCCTGGGATACTCAACTATTCACCTTTTTCCATTGGGAAAATTGGCCATTTAGCCTACCCTCTGCTTTCTATCTTGTAACCAGTTCCTGATCCACAATAGTATATCATCTCCAATCCCATGACTTTTTAGTTTGGCAAACGTCTCTGATAAGGGACCTTGTCAAAGGCTTTCTGAAAGTCCAGATACCCTATATCAACTGACTCGCCTTTGTCTACCTGTTTATTCACACCTTCAAAAAAACCTAACAGATTAGTAAGACAAGATCTTCCTTGTCTAAAGCCATGTTGGCTGTCTCCCATTAAGCCATGACTATCTACATGTTGAGTAATTTTGTTCGCTATGATGGTTTCTACCAGAACCCTTTTTAAAAACTGGCATTACATTGGCAATCCTCCAATCTTCAGGTATTACAGATGATTTTAATGATAGTTCACAGATTACTAATAGCAGGTCTGCAATCTCATATTTCTGTTCTTTCAACACCCTTGGAACATCCGGTCCAGGTGATTTGCTACTCTTCAGTTTATAAAATAGTTGTAATACATCTTCCCGGTGTAGCGATATTTCTTTCATTTCTTCTGCAACATCACCTTAAACCCTTTTGCGTCCACATAATTGTTTTCTAACTGAAAATTTTTTTCTGTTCTTTTTATTAAGATTTGAGCTAAATGATGCAGAAAATAAAGGTTTTTTTAAAAAACTATTTCTAAGAAACAATATTTACTGTTGCCATATGGCAACTATGGTCCTTAACCCTTCACCACACATGTGGGGTCATTTTGACCCCAAACCTTTTATGTCATGTCAAATTACTTTACTTATTTATTTCAGCCATGACTTAAAACTTCTGGTAGCTTCTCAATATTGACAGCCATTGAATTTCCCGTAGAGTGTTATCATTTAATTGGAACAGTAATAATATGTTAACATTTTTATGGTGTATATACCTATTATACACACCTGGGGTCAAATTGACCCCAGCTTAGCAAAACCAGTGTTGTCAGAATTCCTGTTTCAGGTTCATGTTGTAGTTATTATTGTTAATGTGGCATTGCTAGGCTATTTCATCTGTAGGCTACTGTGATCTTCATGTGAAATTAAGGCGACATTTTTTAGTGTTTGAGTTCATAGCAGGCATGTGTTCGTATGGACCTATTCACTGCTGTTATAGAAGTAATGGCACTTTGCCGCCAACATTGTTTCTTTTTTCTGAGATATATTTGATTGGTAATAACTGAAATCATAATAAATAACTGTTATGTTATTGTTCCAAGGAACTGTTTTCATCACAGTTTGTTTTTTGCAAAGAGATCACACTAGTGAGTTATGTTCCAAAGAAAAACAAAACTGTCATTGTTTTGAGCAGCATGCATCATGACAAGGCAATAGACAAGAATGAAAAGAAGCCTGAGATGATTCTGCACTATAATGCTACTAAGTCTGCAGTAGACAATCTGGACAAGCTTGTGCATAGATATACATGCAAACGTGGCACTAGAAGACGGCCGTTCTGCCTGCTGATGAACATGTTCGATGTCGCTGGTGTGGCAGCTTACATAATTTGGGTGCAACAAAAACCCGAATAGCAAACAGAGGTGTCCCACAAACGGCGACTGTTCCTAACAGAACCGGCAAAGGAGTTAGTTCTGCCACAGCAGACATTGCGATTGAAGAACCCAAGAACACTTCAAAAAGGGATGTGGATCTGCATGCAACTACTTGGATTCAGCTTACCTGGTCCTACAGGTTGTGAATCCAGAGGGGCACGATAGCACTGCCAGCTTTGCACCAGATCATCAGATAAGAAAACATCAAAATACTGCAAGCGATGTGGTACAGCCATATGCCCAGAACATTGCCAACTGTTATGCAATGAATGTGCTGACTAAAAGACGCCTAGATAGATGATTATACTAGGGGTGTTGAGACTTAATTACAATTAAGTGATAAATTGAAGTTAATAGTTAGACAACGTTTAGATCATAAACACTGAACATTTGTAAACAGCAAAAACTGAGAACTGTTTTTAATAAATGCATTAAAATAACAATCCTATGTGGATGAAATTGTTCATGGTTTCTGGTCATTTACTGATGGGGTCAATTCGACCCCAGGAGTGTAAAGTCGTTGGTAATTTAACGTGTGTGATGAAGGGTTAATGGCTGAAAATTAAAAACAGTCTTGGCATCAGTTTCATTTACTGTTGGGTATGATAGTTTAAATAACAGGTTTTTTCAGATGTCAAGCACAGATACACATCACATTTCGCACACAGTGTGCGGATTTTTTGGAAATATAGAATCCGGGGAATTGTTTTGGGGAAAATTTGAAGGTTGCCATATGGCAACAACAGCCATGAAAGGGTTAAATGGCACTTCAGTCATGGGTAACATCCCTACATCTTCCTCAGTAAAGACCAAAGCAAAGAATTCATTCATTCAGTCTCTCCGCTATAGCTTTGTCCCCTCTTACTGCTCCTTTTAACCCTCTATCATCTAACGGTCCAACTGACTCTCACAGGTTTTTTGCTACGAATGTACTTGAAAAGTCTTTATTACGTGTTTTGCTTCCACAGCAAGCTTCTTCTCAAATTCTCCCTTTGCCTGCCTTGCATTTAACTTGCCAGTGCTTGCGCTGTTTCCAGTTTTCGTCATTTGGCTCTTTTTTCCATTTCCTGAAAGATGCTTTTTGGCAACAGCCGCCTCTCTGACCTCACCTTTAAACCATGCTGGCAGTTTTTTGGACTTCCTTCAACTTTTCTTAAAGTGTGGAATACAGCTGGTCTGGGCTTCCAAGATAGTATTTTTAAACACCCCCAAGTTTGTAAGTCTTTAACCTTTGCAACTTTGATCTTTTGTAACAAATAAGGCTTCAGTCTTTTTTAGGTTTTTTGAGGTTTATCATGAGATTTTTTTTTTTGGAGCCATCTGGAGACATTATTGAAACAGTTTATTAGCTGTGGGTTCGTTGGATTTGTGGTTGTGATGGGTCCATAAAACAATGTCATCCGCATATATGTGGAAGTTTTAAGACTGTGTTTAGGTATTTTGGGTAATTCTGGCTCATTGTCTGCTTGAAAGGCATCTCCCAGGGAGGGGCTATTTTAGATCACCAGACACCTGGTTTCACATACTGGTCACAGCCAGTCTGAAAGGCCGGAGCTGCACAAGACACAGATAAGCTTTCTCTTTTCTAACTCTGCTGGTTTTTTTTTTTATTACAAATATAGAATACTAAGGGTTGGTTAAACTTAAGGTATTTGGGAAAATTGCTATTTGCTGGTCCTACATTACGTTTGGGGATAGTCAAACTGCTTGATTTCCTTGTGTAGCCTTAACAGTTTTCTGAGTGTGCCCACAGTTCAGGTATAAGCCTACTAGGGAAGGGACACTTGGATTCCCGCCCACCCTACTCCTCACCCCACCCACCCCTGGGGCTGCATTGCCTATATAGTGGCCAATAGCTTGGCATACGCCCACATTCTCTTAAACAGCATGTCTTGTATTCAGTGCAATACCTGCGGTACTTTCATTCCAAGAAGAATCATTTGGAGACTATGAGTATGTTCTATGTGCCGAAGGTCATCTGCCATGTATAACGAATTGACTCTACTAAGAGAAGACCTAGCTGCCATGCAAAAGAATGGTCTCTACTGAGGGAAGAACTAACTGCAATGAAGCGCACCTCTTCTAGGATACAGACTGAACAAAGTCCACCACTGCTCCCACAAAGAGTCAAACACACCAGGAACAAATGGATCACAGTGGGTTCGGGTAGGTTGTGATCTGTGACACAGAGACATCCTATACACCAAGAGATATCCCTGCATAATGCATTCCCTGCCTTGGATAATGAGGATGCCTTATCCAAAGAAACTGAATGGCCCTTAGAGGAGTCAGTCATAAGAACATAAGATATGACATACTGGGTCAGACCAAGGTCCATCAAGCCCAGTATCCTGTTTCCAACAGTGGCCAATCTAGGTCATTTATTTATTTTTATTTTAACACACATTTATATACCGCATCTTCCAGAGTTCAGTTGCGGTTTACAATAAACAATCAACAAATCAGGTTTCTTTTACATGGAACGTCATATTATAAAAAACAATGAATAACAAAGCAACATATGTGTTATAGAACATCCGTACCTAGCAGTTTCCCCAAAAGACACAGGTTCCACAGTGCTTGTACTGGGTCAAGCATTGATATCCTGGGTCCCTACTTAATAATGGTTTATGGACCTTTCCTCCAGGAACTTCTCCAAACCTTTTTTAAACCCAGCTACACTAACAGCCTTTACTACATCCTCCCGTAACAAATTCCAGAGTTTGATTACACGTTGAGTGAAAAAATATTTTCTTTTATTAGTCTTAAATAGTTTACCCTGTAGCTTCATTGCATGTCCCCTAGTCTTTCTATATTCTGATAACGTAAACAATCGATCTACATTTAGCCGTTCCACTCCGTTCATTAATTTATAGACTTCTATCATATCTCCCCTCAGCCGTCTCTTTTCCAGGTTAAAGAGCCCTAACCTTTTTAGCCATTATAGGAGTATCCTTCCATCCCCTTTACCATTTTGGTGGCTCTTCTCTGAACCTTTTCTAATAACGCTATATCCTTTTTAAGATACAGAGACCAGAATTGCACACAAAATATAAAAGTTGCGGTCTCACCATGGAACGGTATAGAGGCATTATAATATCTTTGTTTTATTTTCCATTCCTTTCCTTATGATACCTAGCATTCTATTTGCTCTCTTGGCTGCTGCTGCTGCACACTGGGCCGAGGGTTTTAACATGTTATCCACAATGACGCCTAAATATTTTTCCTGAGTGGTGGTTCCTGATGTGGAACCTTGCATTGTGTAACCATAGTTTGGGTTGTTCTTCCCTAGGTGCATAACTTTGCACTTGTCCACATTAAATTTCATCTGCCATTTTGATGCCCAGTCTTCCAATTTATCAAGATCCTCTTGCAATTTTCCACAATCCTCTTGTGTTTTAACAACTTTAAATAGTTTTGTCTCACCTGCAAATCTGATAACCTCACTGGTTATTCCACTTTCCAGGTCATTTATGAATATGTCAAAAAGAAGCGGACCCGACACAGATCCCTGGGGTACACCACTATTCACCTTTCTCCATGGGAAAATTGGCCATTTAGCCCAACCCTCTGCTTTCTATCTTTTAAACAGTTCCTGATCCACAGTAGTACACTGCCTCCTATCCCATGACTCTAGTTTTGCCAAAAATGTCTCTGATGAGGGAACTTGTCAAAGGCTTTCTGAAAGTCCAGATACACTATATCAACCGACTCACCTTTGTCCACCTGTTTATTCATACTTTCAAAAAAACATAACAGATTAGTAATACAAGATCTTCCTTGTCTAAAGCCATGTTGGCTGTCTCCCATTAGGCCATGACTATCTACATGCTGAGTAATTTTATTCTTTAAGATGGTTTCTACCATTTTTCCCAGTACTGACGTGAGGCTCACTGGTCTGTAGTTTCCCGGATCACCCCTGGAACCCTTTTTAAAAATTGGTGTTACATTGGCGATCCTCCAATCTTCAGGTATTAGAGATGATTTTAATGAAAGTTCACAGATTACTAATAGCAGATCTGCAATCTCATATTTCAGTTCTTTCAACACCCTTGAATGCATACCATCCGGCCCAGGTGATTGGCTACTCTTCAGTTTATCTAACAGTTGTAATACATCTTCCCGATATATCGATATTTCCTTCAATTCTTCCCCACCTTTAAATACCACTTCAGTCATGGGTAACATCCCTACATCTTCCTCAGTAAAAACTGAAGCAAAGAATTCATTCAGTCTCTCTGCTATCGCCTTGTCGTCTCTTAGTGCCCCCTTTAACCTCTCTATCATCTAATGGTCCAACTGACTCTCACAGGTTTTTTTTGCTACGAATGTACTTGAAAAAATCTTTATTTCGCGTTTTTGCTTCTGCAGAAAGCTTCTTCTCAAATTCTCCCTTTGCCTTCTTTATCAATGCCTTCCATTTGACCTGCCAGTGCTTGTGCTGTTTACAGGTTTCGTCGTTTGGCTCTTTTTTCCATTTCCTGAAAGATGCTTTTTTGGCAACAGCCGCCTCTCTAACCTCACCTTTAAACCATGCTGGCAGTTTTTTGGACTTCCTTCCATTTTTCTTAAAGCGTGGAATACAGCTGGTCTGGGCTTCCAAGATAGTATTTTTCAACAACACCCAAGCTTGATGTAAGTCTTTAACCTTTGCAACTGATCTTTTTAGTTTTTTCTTAACTATTTTCCTCATGTTATCATAGTCTCCCTTTCGAAAGTTAAAAGGTAGTACTGTGGATTTCCTTACTATCCCTCCTCCACTAATTAAATCAAAGGCGATCATGCTATGATCACTACTGCCAAGTGGACCCAACACCCTTATCTCTTGCACTAGATCTGGTGTTCCACTAAGGACTAGGTCTAATATGGCTTCCCCTCTGGCCGGTTCATGAACCAGCTGCTCCAAGAAGCAGTCATTTATCTCCCTAGCATGTCCTGCCATAACACTGACCCAGTCGATACCAGGGTAATTGAAATCACCCATTATTATTACTGCGCTGTAACTTTTGTTAGCTTCCTTGATTTCTTTGAGCATTTCATCATCCATTTGTTCATTCTAGCCAGGCGGTCGATAGTACACCCCCACTGTCATCGCCTTCCCCTTTTTACATGGCATTTTAATCCATTGAGATTCTACAGCAAATTTTGTTTCCTGCAAAACTTTAATCCTTTCTGACTCAATGCCCTCTCTAACATAGAGCACAACCCCTCCACCAATTTGATCAGCTCTATCATTACGATATAGTTTGTACCCAGGTATCACAGTGTCCCACTGGTTGTCCTCCTTCCATCATGTCTCTGATATTCCAATCATATCTAACCTCTCATTTAGTGCTATATATTCTAACTCTCCCATCTTCTTTTTTAGACTTCTAGCATTTGCACACAAGCATTTTAGAGACTGTATTTTATTCATATTAATTTGGCTATTGGTAGACATGGGTAATTTGGGATCTTCAACTCTGTCTGCTCCATACTCGAGGGCATTTGGGCTACTTTACTCTTTTTTGGAACCTCTGCTTTTGGTAGTATCCTTCAAGGATACATTTTTCCGAACCATCCGCTCTTGGGCGACTGTAGACTTTCCCCTATTATCTAGTTTAAAAGCTGCTCTCTCTCCTTTTTAAAGGTTAATGCCAGCAGCCTGGTTCCATCCCGGTTAAGGTGAAGCCCATCCCTTCGGAAGAGCCCCTCCTTTACCCAGAATGTACCCCAGTTCCTAACAAATCTAAACCCCTCATCTCTGCACCATTGTCTCATCCACGCATTGAGACTCCGGAGCTCTGCCTGCTTTTTGGGTCCTGCACGTGGAAAGGGAAGCATTTCGGAGAACGCTACCCTGGAAGTTCTGGTTGCAACTTCCTACCTAAAAGCCTAAATTTAGCCTCCAGAACCTCCCTACCACATTTTCCTAAGTCACTGGTACCGACATGTACCAAGACATGTGATAAGGAAGCTTATCATAGCTCAGGTAGGAGCTATAGAAAAGATGATGTGACTCTGAACAAGCAACCTGTCAGTTCTGGTAAAAGTAAGAAAACAGAGTTTTCACATAAAAGACTACCAGTCCCAGAATGCACCAGGTTTCCAGCAGCCATGAGGGAGGCTGAAGTGAGAAAACGTGTGTGCAATCAAGAGAGCTATGAGGTAATCCCTAAGCACTCATCTCAAAGGGCAGGGCCTGATTCAACACAGCTGCGCTGTGTTAGGGAGGAGCACACATTAGGACAGAATAAGAATAGAGCTTATTCTACAGATAACAGCTACAGAAAGAGCTTCAGACACAGATACAGCAACAGCTTCAAGCTCAAGCACCAACATCATCTCGAGAAACAGAAGCCAAGCCAAGCGGATAGAGAGAGAAGGAAACTCTCTGGAAGGAAGAGAAGAAAGGCCATTGGCAGGTCTGGGAGAGTCCAAGGCAGTACCCATACTGGGAGGTATTCCAAATGCCAGCAGAGTCCATTGGACTGGAGTCAGCCAGAGGAATGGAATGGCAGAGATAGGAATCACCAGTGGCTACCTGGAAGAGAGAAGACTGCACGTGGAAGGGACTTTCAGACCAAGGCCAGAAGGTATGTGAGAGGAGATCCAGTGTCCAGGGATCAAGATTGGAAGGCTGGACATCAGAATTGGATTACATACTGGCCAGGCTATACAGAGATGAATTATGATAGCAGGAGAGGCTCAGGTATGAACACTGATCCAGACCCTATCTATAATAGAGAATGGCAGCAAGGGAATAAGCATTCTCATGATAGTGCCTTAATGAAAGACTCGTCTGTGCCAATGTATGATAGTGACCCTATGCTGATTGATGAAGGGGGAGATACAGCAGATGAAACTATTAATTACATGGACTGTTCTCTATCTAAATGCTATTGCTAGCTTTCTGTAAGCAAACAGATCAGCCATCACAAAGAAACCTAACTTTGTTCTTTATTTCCACTGCAAACAGCTCTTAAAGCAGGATTTGGGTTCACACAGTAGCAGCCAGCCAGCTAAAGGGTTTCAGCTGGTCAATTGATAGTAATTAAAGCTGCACCTGATTGTGTGTGTGAGCAAGGAAGAATCACTGCAGGATCTGTGTGGAAAATAAGCAGAAGTTAACCTAACAAGCAAAGTTCATTTATTTCTTTGTGCCTTTTTCCTTTGGTAATTATTTGCTAAGAAAATATTAGCTAATTGCCTGACAAGCTGAAGGTTGTTTTCTGATTTGCTTTGTGACTTTATGTTATCCATTTAAACACTGCAAGCAAGTAACCTCATTTATATTGCTACCAAGCATATTTGTGCTGGGTGAATTAAACCCCATCAATAAAAGAAGTATTTTATTGGCCTTACCACTGGTATCACAACTCAATTATTGTCTTCAGCTGTGTTTGGGAGTGAAAGAACTACATTACCCACAATACCTTGCAAGAATCATATGAATATATGCATCGTCAAGATTGTGTAAGTTCTCACCCTAGGCAGCCGTCTGACAGACAGCAGACTCCTCCCCAGCACTAAGACCTTATCTAGGTGGCGCATGAGGTCCGCTACCTTCGCACCAGGCAGGCATGTTACCAGGCGATCCTCACGTCCACCAGCCACCCAGCTATCTACATGCCTAATGATCGAATCACCAACTATAACGGCTTCCCTCATGGGCACATGGCCCTGGAGAAACTTCCTCGGTGCGAGAGGGTTTTACATCACCTGGAGGACAGGTCCTAGTTACAGGATCACTTCCTGCCACACCAGGGTGATGCTCTCCTGTCATGTGACCTCTCTCCTCCATGGCAACAGGGATGCTGCCAGACTGGAGGTGGGACTTCAGGACTATATCCCTGTAGGTCTCGTCTATGTACCTCTCTGTCTTTCTTATGTTTTCCAAGTCTGCTACTCTAGCCTCTAGAGAATGGACTCGTTCCCTGAGAGCAAAGAGTTCCTTGCACCTAGTGCACACGTAAGACCTCTCATCAACTGGGAGAAAATCATACATGTGACACTCAATGCAAAAGACTGGAAAGCCCCCATCCCGCTGCTGGACTGCTGTCTGCATCTTAGTTTTAAGTTTTTGTATAGATTTTTAAGTTCTTTACTTACTAAGGGTTGCTATGGATATTTATACCAATAAAACTGTACCTAATACGTTTAATATACCTTGTTCACCTGAAGCTTAATTAATCTCAGGTCCTTAGTGTATGACTGATTTGGGTAACAAGCTTCACCTGAGAGCACCTC
The DNA here is from genome assembly GCA_033557465.1 of Ichthyophis bannanicus. Taxonomy (NCBI): domain Eukaryota; kingdom Metazoa; phylum Chordata; class Amphibia; order Gymnophiona; family Ichthyophiidae; genus Ichthyophis; species Ichthyophis bannanicus. The sequence continues at coordinate 87,038,274 of CM066033.1, forward strand.
CTGTCTTTTAAGATGTGTAAGTACCTATAAAGCTATGATTATCCCGTGGGTGGGTGGGTGTGGCGAGGGAGGGAGGGAAATAACACTTATTAAAAGAGGGCTGCTACACAGTACCCTATCCTGTGCTGCTGAGGTAAGCTATATACTTATTTGATTTAAATTATAGCTCTTTGCTGCTCCTAGGCTCTAACTTATTATGAAATTTAAACTACAAGCTCTCTGCTGGGTTCTAAATTTAACCAGAAAGCTCTCTTCTGTGTTTTAAATTTAAACTAAAAGTACTTTGCTGCTGCTAGGCCCTGAGTGACTATTAAATTTAAACTACAAGCTCTCTGCTGGGTATGAAATGTAACCAGAAAGTTCTCTTCTGTTTTAAATTTAAACTTAAACTGCTGCTACTAAGCCCTGACTGATTTAACAAAAAATAGTGGGTTCACAGATTAAATTGCTTTAATAGAAAGAATTCCAATCAGAAAATTCCCAGAAGTATATACTCACAATTGCAGATCTCTCTCCTTTTCTAGTCCAATGCCCAATCTCCTGCTAAAGCACCAAATATGAAGAAAAACTCACCAAACAGAAAACTACTACTACTTGGAGATTCCATCATCAGAGACACCAACTTGGGAACACAGTTAAAAGGAGAGAAGAAAGTCAAATGCCTCCCAGGCTCCTTAGCCGGTAGGAATACAAACCAAATTATTGATGTACTTAGCACGGAAAGCAAACACTCCAAACTTGATGTCATCCATTTGGGTACAAATGACCTGGCTAGAAATACTGCCTCTACAGTCCAAAAGGACTTCCAATCCATGGGAGAAAAACTCAAGCCCACTGTTAACACTGTAGCATTCTCAGAAGTTCTACCTGTTCTAGGTAAGGGGGCAAAAAGGCTAAATCGTATTAACAGCTTTAATACATGGCTCCAGACCTGGTGCAAACGAGAAGGATGCAGATTTATTGGCAACTGGGAAAACACAATGACCAACAAGAAACTATACTGTGCTGATAGACTACACCTCTCTGTCACAGGGAAAAGAATCCTACGTGAAAAATCCAGGCAGTATGTCAATTTGCATTTAAACTAGAAGGGGGTGACGGACAGGGAAGGTCAAGTTCTGGACGTCACCCCCTGCAAAAGCAGAACAGAAACAACCACACTTTTAAACACATCAAAAGTAACTGGGAAGAAGTGGGTAGAATAAAATCAAAGCAAAATGCACACAAGCCAGTTAAATGCTGGAAAGCAATCAGCACAAATGCACGAAGCTTAGCCAACAAACCTCTGGATCTGGAAGCCCTAATGGTGGAAAAGGACTTGGACATTATGGCCATTACAGAAACATGGTCTAATGAATCACATGATTGGGATATAGCCATACCTGGCTATAATCTATTCAGAAGAGACAGAGAAAATGGAAAAGGGGGAGGAGTATGTCAAAAGCAATATCAAAGCTACTGAAATGCAAGGTGCATGGGGAAAAAAAGAAGCGCTCTGGATCGTGCTGGAAAGAGGAGATGGCACCATCATCCATACTGCTGTAATCTATAGACCCCCGACTCAAATTGAGGAGTTAGATAATGAATTGATTATAGATATTGCCAAGATAGCAACAAAGGGGGAAGCGATCATATTGGGTGACTTTAATCTATCCGATGTGGATTGGATTACTCCTTCTGCAAATCTGGAAAGAAGCAAAAAAATTGTGGACGCTATCCAAGATGTGTTACTTAGACAAATGGTGATGGAACCAACCAGGGAAAGCTCAACGCTGGATTTGGTGCTCACCAACAGTGATAGCGTGTCTAATGTCTGGGTGAGTGCCCCTGTGAGCAACAGTGATCATCACACGGTGTGGTTTGAGATAACAGCCAAGGTGCAATCCAATTATAGCAAGCTCAAAGTCCTAAACTTCAAAAACACTGACTTCAATAAAATGGCCGAGTACTTAAAGGAGGAGCTGACAGGGTGGAAGGGGATAAGGGAAGTAGAATTACAATGGGCTAAACTAAAAGGGGCAATAAAAGGGTCAACAGATAAATATGTAAGAAAAGTAAATAAAAACAAGAGGAGAAGGAAACCTATTTGGTTTTCCAAAGAAGTGGCTGCTCAAATAAGGGCAAAAAACACAGCTTTCACAAAATTCAAAAGCTTGCAAACAGAAGAACACAGAAATGACTACAGGATCAAACTTAAGCAGACAAAAAGAGAAATAAGGATAACAAAATCAAAGGCAGAGGAAAAGATGGCTAAAGATGTTAAGTGCGGCAAAACTTTCTTCAGGTATATTCGTGAAAGGAAGAAGATCAGAAGTGGAATTGCAGGACTCAGAAGTGCTGGAAATGGACTCGTGGAAAATGACATTGATAAAGCGAAATTACTAAACAAATACTTCTGCTCTGTTTTTACAACAGAAAATCCTGGAGACTCCCAAATATAAAAATGGGAATGAGGTAGATACCATACCATTCAGAGAGGATGAGGTTTTAGAACAACTTGCAAAACTTAAAGTGGACAAGGCCATGGGACCGGATGGGATACATCCCAGGATCCTGAAAGAGCTCAGAGAGGTTCTTGCAGGGCCGTTAAAGGATGTTTTCAACAGATCCTTGGAAACAGGAGAGGTTCCTCAGGACTGGAGAATGGCTGATGTCGTACCTCTACGCAAAAGTGGTGACAGGGAAGAAGTGTCAAACTACAGGCCCGTAAGCCTTACCTCGGTGGCGGGAAAAGTAATGGAGACGCTCCTGAAAGAGCGAATAGTGAACTTTCTCAAAACCAGCAGATTACAGGATCCAACATGGCTTTACTGAGGGACGATATTGCCAGACAAATCTCATTGAGTTCTTTGACTGGGTGACCAGAGAACTGGAACAAGGACACGCGACAGATGTCATCTACCTGGATTTCAGCAAAGCCTTTGATACTGTCCCTCATAGGAGGCTTATCAAACTCAGTAGTTTGGGGATGGGTCCCAAGGTGGTAAACTGGATCAGAAATTGGTTAACCGACAGACGACAGAAGATGATGATAAATGGAGCTCACTCGGATGAAAGGAAGATGATTAGCGGGGTACCTCAGGGTTTGGTCCTAGACCCGGCACTGTTCAATGTATTTGTGAGTGATATTGCTAAAGGACTGAATGGAAAAGTCTGTCTTTTTGCAGATGACATAAAAATTTGCAACAGAGTGGACTCCCCCGAGGAAGTGCTTAACATGAAGAGGGATCTGCAAAAGCTGGAGGAATGGTCTGATGCTTGGCAATTAAGATTTAATGTGAAGAAGTGCAGTGTCATGCACTTGGGTAGCAGAAATCCAAGGGGGCGAGAGGTTGGTGTGCACGGAGCAGGAGAAAGACCTCGGTGTGATTATTTCTTTAGATCTCAAGGTGGCAAAACAGTGCGACAAGGCAGTGACAAAAGCCAGGAGGATGTTGGGCTGCATTCAAAGAGGAATTACCAGCAGAAAGGAAGGGGTACTAGTGCCACTGTATAAGTCTCTGGTGAGGCCTTACTTGGAATACTGTGTTCAGTTTTGGAGACCGTATCTTGCAAGGGATGTAATAAGAATGTAAGCTGTTCAGAGGAAGGCGACCAAAATGATTTGGAGCCTGCGTCAGAAGCCTTATGAGGAGAGACTTGAAGACCTAAATATGTACAATTTGGAGGAGAGGAGGGATAGCGGAGATATGATTCAGACCTTTAAATACTTAAAGAGAAATAATGAACAAACAAACCTCTTCCAGAGACGGGAAGCTATAAAACTAGAGCGCATGACATGAAGCTGCAAGGTGGTAAATTGATAGGCAATGTCAGGAAATACTTTTTTACTGAAAGGGTGGTGGATGCTTGGAATGCCCTCCCGATGGAGGTGGTGGGAGAAGACACAGTGAAGGTGGCCTGGGACAGACATAGTGGATCACTCTGCAGCAACAGGATTAAAACGGGATAAACTGAACCATCTAGTTTTCCAACAAATAGGGGTGTCCTACATGGAGCGATGGGGGGAGGAGCGGTGGGTTCACCCCTAAACAAAGAAACAAAAATATGGGGAGGGGTGAAGACATGGGGAGGGGTGCACCTGCTCCTGGCGGGTGCACCACTAAGCAAAGACATGGGTAGGGGTGGACCTATTCCCTAATAAGAACATAAGAACATAAAATATGCCATACTGGGTCAGACCAAGGTCCATCAAGCCCAGTATCCTGTTTCCAACAGTGGTCAATCTAGGTCATCCGTACCTAGCAGTTTCCACAAAAGACACAGGTTCCACAATGCTTGTACTGAGTCAAGTATTGATATCCTGGGTCCCTTCTTAATAATGGTTTATGGACCTTTCCTCCAGGAACTTGTCCAAACCTTTTTTAAAATCAGCTACACTAACAGCCCTTACTAGATCCTCCGGTAACAAATTCCAGAGTTTGATTACACGTTGAGTGAAAAAATATTTTATTTTATTAGTCTTAAACAGTTTACCCTGTAGCTCCATTGCATGTCCCCTAGTCTTTCTATATTCTGATAATGTAAACAATCGATCTACGTTTACCCGTTCCACTCCATTCATTAATTTATAGACTTCTATCATATCTCCTCCCTCAGCCATCTCTTTTCCAGGTTAAAGAGCCCTTACTTTTTTTAGCCTTTCTTCATAGGAGTATCCTTCCATCCCCTTTACCATTTTGGTGGCTCTTCTCTGAACCCTTTCTAATAACGCTATATCCTTTTTAAGATATGGCGACCAGAATTGCACACAATATTCAAGGTGCAGTCTCACCATGGAACGATAAAGAGGCATTATAATATCTTCTGTTTCATTTTCCATTCCTTTCGTTATGATACCTAGCATTCTATTTGCTCTCTTGGCCGCGGCGGCACACTGGGCCGAGGGTTTTAACATGTTATCCACAATGACGCCTAAATCTTTTTCCTGGGTGGTGGTTCCTAATGTGGAACCTTGCATCGTGTAACCATAGTTTGGGTTGTTCTTCCCTAGGTGCATAACTTTGCACTTGTCCACATTAAATTTCATCTGCCATTTTGATGCCCAGTCTTCCAATTTATCAAGATCCTCTTGCAATTTTCCACAATCCTCTTGGTTTTTTAACAACTTCAAATAGTTTTGTGTCATCTGCAAATTTGATAACATCACTCGTTATTCCCTTTTCCAGGTCATTTATGAACATGTCAAAAAGCAGCGGACCCAGCACAGATCCCTGGGGTACACCACTATTCACCTTTCTCCAATGGGAAAATTGGCCATTTAGCCCTACCCTCTGCTGTCTATCTTTTAACCAGTTCCTGATCCACAATAGTACACTGCCTCCTATCCCATGACTCTCTAGTTTTGCCAAAAGTCTCTGATGAGGGACCTTGTCAAAGACTTTCTGAAAGTCCAGATACACTATATCACCCGACTCACCTTTGTCCACCTGTTTATTCACACCTTCAAAAAAAACATAACAGATTAGTAAGACAAAATCTTTCTTGTCTAAAGCCATGTTGGCTGTCTCCCATTAGGCCATGACTATCTACATGCTGAGTAATTTTGTTCTTTATGATGGTTTCTACCATTTTTCCCCGGTACTGACATCAGGCTCACCGGTCTGTAGTTTCCGGGATCACCCCTGGAACCCTTTTTAAAAATTGGCATTACATTGGCAATTCTCCAATCTTCAGGTATTTTAATGATTTTAATGAAAATTCACAGATTACTAATAGCAGATCTGCAATCTCATATTTCAGTTCTTTCAACACCCTTGGATGTATACCATCCGGCCCAGGTGATTTGCTACTCTTCAGTTTATCTAATAGTTGTAATACATCTTCCCGATGTATCGATATTTCCTTCAATTCTTCCGCACCTTTAAATACCACTTCGGTCATGGGTAACATCCCTACATCTTCCTTAGTAAAGGCCGAAGCAAAGAATTCATTCAGTCTCTCCACTATCGCCTTGACGCCTCTTAGTGCCCCTTTAACCCCTCTATCATCTAATGGACCAACTGACTCTCTCACAGGTTTTTTGCTATTAATGTACTTGAAAAAGTCTTTATTTCACGTTTTTGCTTCTGCAGCAAGCTTCTTCTCAAATTCTCCCTTTGCCTGCCTTATCAATGCCTTGCATTTGACTTGCCAGTGCTTGTGCTGTTTCCGGGTTTCGTCGTTTGGCTCTTTTTTCCATTTCCTGAAAGATGCTTTTTTGGCAACAGCCACCTCTCTGATCTCACCTTTAAACCATGATGGCCGTTTTTTGGACTTCCTTCCCTAAAAGACATGGGAAGGGGTGCACCTACTCCTGCCATATAGCTGGGCAGACTAGATGGACCATGCTGGTCTTTATCTGCCATCAGTTACTATGTTACTATTTAAGTGGTTTACTTAAGTTTGCTGGGGATACTTACACTAACAAAACTATAACTAATACGTCTAATGGACTTTATTCACCTCAAGATTTATTAATCTCAGGTCCTTAATGTATGCCTGATGAGGATAAACAGCTGCATCTGAGTGTGAATATGGGCACCTCCTTCCCTTTAAGAGATTTAAGCACCTATAAAGCTACGATTATCCCAGGGGTTGGTGGGAGTCGGGGAGGGAGTGAGGGAAAGGAAAACTTTTTAAAAGCTGGCCACTACACAGTACCCTGTCCTGTGCTTCAAAGGTAATCTGTGACCAATTTCCTGGGTGAATCACGCAGCCCTTGCTTTGACACTGGTGAGGCCTGACTTGGAATACTGTGTTCAGTTTTGGAGACCATATCTTGCAAAGGATGTAAAAAGACTGGAAACTGTTCAGAGGAAGGCGACCAAAATGATTTGGAGCCTGCATCAGAAGCCTTATGAGAAGAGACTTGAAGACCTATCTATATATGTACACTCTGGAGGAGAGGAGGAATAGGGGAGATATGATTCAGACGTTTAAATACTTAAAGAGAAATAATGAACAAACCTCTTCCAAAGACAGGGAAACTGTAAAACCAGAGGGCATAACATGAAGCTGCAAGGGGGTAAATTGAAAGGCAATGTCAGGAAATACTTTTTCACTAAAAGGGTGGTGGATGCTTGGAATGCCCTCCTGATGGAAGTGGTGGAGGCAAATACAGTGACAGAATTCAAAATGGCATGGAACAGACACAGTGGATCCTTTTACAGCAACAGGATAAAATCAAAATAAACGTTAACTATTTAATTTCTCAACAAACAGGGGTGTCCTACAAGGAGCGGTGGGTTCACCCCTAAACAAAGACATGGGGAGGGGTCACCTGCACGGAGCGGCAGGTGCACCTACTCTTGGCATCTTACTGGGCAGACTAGAAGAACCATACTGGTCTTTATCTGCTGCCATTTACTATGTAGCATAGTTACTCACCTGTAACAAGTGTTCTCCAGGGACAGCAGGAATCAGTTTTCACTTATGGGTGACGTCAGCACTGACAGAGCCCGCGCAGAGCAATTCCCCAGCTTTCAAAGAAAGCTTTTGGGATTGCTACCATGCATGCATGGTCCTCTTCCCGCCCAAGGGTGCCATCTTGGTCAGTCAGGTCCCTTAGCTCGAGCCCTACCAAGCAGATGGCAAAGGAAGGACAAAAATTCAGCAACGCCTCAGGGGAGGCAGGAGGGTAGTGAGGATTGATTCCTGCTGTTCCTGGAAAAAACCTGTTACAGGTGAGTAACTATGCTTTGTCCAGGAACAAGCAGGAAGTCAGTTCTTACTTATGGGGACTCCCTAGCTACAGGCTACCAAACCTGTAACCAAAACACACCTCCGCGAGGCCGTAAGCATTAGCTAAAGCCCAAAGCAGCCAGAGTCCTTGGATCCTCGAGGCAAAACCCTCGGTAGCCACGAAAAAGGGTCGGAGGACAGGAGTTGCTTATACCCCAAACAGATTACAGAGTACAGCCTGGCCAAAGGCGCTGTCCGGCGGGACTCCCTCTCCAGAAAGTAGTGGACGGCAAAGGTATTCTTTGAAGACCAGGTTGCCGCCCAGCAGATGTCCATCATGGGCACAGAGTGTAGTGAGGCCGAGGCCGCTTTGGTTCGGACCCCATGTGCAATGATTCGACGATCCAGAGGGACGCCCACTTTCGCATGAGTGAACGCGATGCAGTCCGCCACCCAGAGAGGGTGCACTTGGTGACTGCTCGTCCCTGCCTATTGGGATCGTAGGTCACGAAGGGCCTGTCAGACTTAGGTTGAGTCTGGGTATGCTGCAAGTAGAAGGCGAGGGCCCGCTTGCAGTCGAGAGTGTGGAGAGTCGCCGACGCCTGATCGGCATGAGTCCTCAGGAAGAAGGTCAGGAGCACTCTCTCTTGGTTGATATGAAAGGCAGACACGACCTTGGGTAAGGACTTAGGATGCGTCCGGAGGACCACACTGTTCCAATAAAACCTGGTGTAAGGGGTGCCAGTCATGAGCACCTGAAGCTCACTGACTTGGCGAGCCAAAGTCAGTGCCACCAGGAAGGCAACCTTCCAGGACAAATACCGGAGCGAACACGTCACCATTGGCTCGAAGGGTGGACGAGCGAGCTGCGTGAGCACCACGTTCAAGTCCCATTCCGCTGGAGGGAGACAGATGGGCGGCTTGGATAACAGAAGGCCCCGCATGAAGCGGGAGAAAAGTGGTTGCCCCGAGAGAGGCTTTCCCTTGATAGGGAGATGATTAGCCGATATAGCGCTCAGATGAACTTTAGCATTTCGACTTCATCCCCTTCCTCGAGAGGTGGAGAAGGTACTGGAGAACCCACCGAACCTGGCATGAGAAGGGGTCAATCCGGTGCTCCGAGCACCAGACAGAGAAGCGTTTCCATTTAAAGGTGTAAGCTCGTCTAGTGGAGTCCTTCCTCGAGGCAAGGAGGATTTCCTCGACCTCCTCCGGAAGGGCCAGAGAGGCTAGAGAGACCTGTTCAGCCGCCAGGCCGTGAGGGATAGGGAGGGTAGATTCGGGGTGGATGCAAGGCTGAAAGGGAGCACCCCGTACTGGAAGTGCTCTCCCTGCACCCTAAAGCACAGGTACTGCCTCTGTTGGGGGTGGATCAGGATATGTGAGTAAGTGTCCTTCAGATCCAAGGAGCATAGCCAGTTGCCCTGCAGCACGGGCAGCAGCACGCCCAGAGATAACATCTTGAATTTCTCCCGCACCGGGAACTTGTTTAGCATGCAGAAGTCGAGGATGGGCTGCAGACCCCCCATCTTTTTTGGAACGAGGAAGTACCGGGAATAGAAGCCCCGACCTCGAAGGTGGGGAAGGACCATCTCGACTGCCCGTAAGAGCTGGTGTACGGGAAGTCAAGGAGGCTCTGCTGGGGAGAGGGGGGTGGGAGCCTGTTGAAGTAGAGGCGATAGCCCTCCCGTATGACCTGGAGGACCTAGTTGTCCGAAGTGATCAAAGCAGGACAGGGAACCCCCCCACTGGCTGCTGCGCCACCGGAGGGCGAGGGGCCACGCCATTGGCGTCAAAACCCCTGAAGGGGTTGTGGGGGTGCCGGCATCTGGGCCTTCGAGCCCTTTGGTTTACAGTGACCCTGGCCAGGCTTCCCCTGCGTGGGAGTGGTCAGCGCGGGGGTAGTTGGGTACCGGGGGTAGCCGCAGTACTGGGAGTCTTTCCTGGGAAAGAAGGGCTTCTTGGCAGGGTGCTTCTTCCGAGTCAGCATCGATGTCTTGTGGGGGAGACGGGTCCTAGTGATGTACTCCGTCTCAATCTCCGCAGCCTTCTCTTCCATCGGCTTCCCAAAAAGTTGTTCGCAGAGGCAGGGTACGTCCAGGAGCTTCTCCTATACCCACTGCTCCAAATCCGAAGATTGGAGCCAAGCCTGGCGGTGGGCTCCGATGCCCATGGCCGCCACCCGGGCCGATGTATTGAAGCCGTCATACGAGGCTCGAGAAGTATACTTGGAGCAATCCACCACTGATTTCAAAAGGACGCGCAACCTGTCAAGGGGCACTCCCTCAAGGCCCGCGGTGAAACCTCCAAGCTCTTTCGCCAAGTCGCGGAGGAACATACCCATATATAATTGGTATGCCTGGATGCGACAGGAGAGCATGGAACCTTGATAGGCTTGCGGCCCAGGGCATCGAGGGCTCTGGACTCTTGGCCCAGTGAGACCGAGGAGTGAGACTTCGGGCTTTTCTGCTTCCTCATGGCAGATTACACCATCATCAAGATGTGTGGAAGTTGAGTCTTAAGGAAGCCTGGCCCTCGCTGCACCTTGTACATTGTGTCAAGGCGCTTGCTCACAATGGGGACCGAGACCGGGGTCTTCCACATGCGGAGCAATAGCTGAGATAGGATCGGTGGCACCGGCACGGTGAGGGATTCCCTTGGTGGGGACTCGTACTGAAGAATATCAAGTTCCTCAGCATGAGGAGGGCCCGAGTCATATCCCGAATAAACACCAAGAAGGTGGTGTCCTCGGGTGGCAAAAACGCCGCTAGAGACCAGGTGGCGAGGGGTCCGACGGAAGATCCCGGTGGGTGCGGGTCTCCGGGGATGTGTCCCCATCAGATCCCCAGTCCGAAAAATCGGTCAAGGGATCCAAGCTGGGCGGTTCGCCCTGTCCGATGGCCGGCGGCCTGGAGCTGGAAGCCCTGGACGATCTCGCCCCCGAAGAACAGGAGAGCGAGCGAGACCGACGTCGAGGACCCTCACGAGGCCCGCAGCTCTCGGAGGTTTCCTGGACAGATTTGGGTGTCCCACGTGAAGCTGGCCATGAGCGCCTGCTGGGAAGCAATGAATGCAGAAATGCTGTGTTCTAGCACCAGCATACAGGACTCCCACGCAGGCGTGGGGTCCTGGGACGCCGATACAGGGGTCACTGGATCGGGCGTCGAGGAGGAGAGGGGGGTCCTCACCGGGACGGTCCTCAGAAGACTGGGCGCCTTCGCCGGAGGCCTCAGTTTCTCTGTGAGGTACTTTGCAGGGCCGCTCCTTGTCAGACTCTCGGGAACGCCGAATGGGGCTAAGTGACTGGGCGCAGGAGCGCTCATGCTTATCGGGGGGGCCCAGACAGCAACGTCGAGGCCTTCTTCTTTTTGCGCAGCTCCACCTCATGGGTCCCCTGGTCTGAATGCCGCCTAGAACGCGGTGCCACAGGGGAAGAGCCCACCTGAGGGGAGACGACTGAGGGTGCCACAGAGGACTCTGAGGCAGCCTTTCGAAAAATGTCTCCGTACTTCTGCTTGTGGCTGAGCAGGGCCTTAGAGGACATTTTCTTACAGAGCGAACAGAGCTCTGGGTCATGGTCGGCTCCCAGACACCTTAGACAGTAGTCATGAGTGTCCATAAGCGACATATTCCTAGATCATCTATCGCATTTTTTAAACCCGGTGGCCATGGGGGCTAAAATTGTCCCTGCGAGGTCGAAGACCCACACGGCCAGCGTTTGGAAAGGAAAAAAGGGCGTGAAGCCCGGGGAGAAAAAAGGGAGCAAGGGGAGGACGGGTAGAGAGGACCAGTGCAACCGGAAAAAAAGAAATAAGAGCCTGTTAAGGTGAGGAAACAAAAACTTTTTCCGAGGGACGACGACATGCGTCCGAAGGGCTCCACGGAAAAAGGGAGACTGAGCAAGATGGCACCCTTGGGTGGGAAGAGGACCACGCATGCGTGGAAGCAATCCCAAAAGCTTTCTTTGAAAGCTGGGGAATTGCTCTGAGCAGGCTCTGTCGGTGCCGACATCACCCATAAGTGAGGACTGACTTCCTGCTTGTTCCTGGAGAATACTATGTTACTATGTTCAGAAGTATACAACAAAAAGATGTCTGTGCAACTTAGATGTAGCAACTTCTGAGAAAAAAAATGACCTAGACAGGATTAATGGTACCCTTCACTGATTATTTGGTTGCACAACCCTTGGCAGTGATTACAGCCTCCAAACATTTCTTGTAGCCATCTATAAGTTTCATACATTGTCTGCTGATAGTTTCACCCACTGTTCAACTGGGATTTGTTCCAGCTCATGAATGTTTCCAGGATTCCTTTTACCAGCTCTTTCCAAAGGTTTTTGATTGGATTGAGATCAGGACTTATTGCTGGCCAATTTAAAATGATCCATTGTTTTGTACTTCTGGATGTATTTTTTGGATTACTGTCCTGCTGGAGGACACATGACCTTCGACTCAGACCTAGTTTTCTGACATTAGATAGCACATTTCGATCCAAATACCTTCATAGTCCTCAGACTTCATGATTCCTTTAATACGTTCCAGGCCTCCAACCCCACAACATTATGGAAGCTCCATCATATTTAACTCTAGGAAGGGTTTTTTTTCCCTTATAAGCTTCATTTCTTCGCCTGTAAATGTATCACTGGTCTACGCTACCAAAGAGCTCAAGTTTGGTTCATCTGTCCACAGAACAGTTTCCCAGAAGGACTGTGGTTTCTCAAGGGGGGTTTGGGCAAAGATCAGGCGTGCCTTTTTATGTTCGTCTTTGAGCAGTGGGGTACTCCTTGGCCTTCGCCCATGTAGTCCTTCTTTGTTTAGTACACAGCTTATAGTGCGGGATGAATCCACCACTCCAGATTGCTTCAGATCAGCCTTAAGCTCTCTGGACGTGGTGTTTTACCGACAGTTTCACTAACCTTCCAAAGACTTCTTACATTAATTTTCCTCTTCCCACCATGTCCTAGGAGGTTCTTGACAGTTCCACAAGCAGAAAACCTCTTAACACTGTGAACTGTAGACACAGGAATCCCAAGGTCTTTGAAGATGGCCTTGTATCCTTTTGATGTTTGGTGGTAATGGCTTTTCTGACTGCCATAGGCAGCTCTAGTCTTCTCCATGTGAAAATAGAACAGGGAGTGAATGTGAACATTTTAAACATCAGAACCATCATTCTTTGATTGATTTAAGTCATGAGTACCGACAATCGATCACAGATGCATTTAATTTTACTTCAATTAGAATGTGGTTTTTCTGTTCAAACTGACTTGAATTGTTTGTAAGGGTGCCAATAGTCATGTCCTGGTAATGTCTCCGTTTTTATACTATTTTCTTTTTCAGTTGGTCTTGTTTTATTTGATTCTTTTCTGTGTCAACTATGTCAGCCTATGTGTGAAATGGGTCCAAAGCAATTTCCCTGGCCACTTTTCTTTAGGAGATATTGGACATTAAGGGGTTGAATCGCAAGGGTGCCAATAATGTTGACCACAACTGTAGGTGGAGTCCACTTGCAGCTGGTCTTGGTTGTAAAACAGTAAACAATCGCACTAGGCAGAAGGGACCTCACAGAAAACTTACATAACTTTGGACAGAAGCTCAGAGCTGAAAGAGATAAGAGAAGACTTATCTGCTTGCTCAACAATGGACCTTCTAAATTTTTGCTCTCCTTGCACCTATGCTCTCCCATGTATCTTCATATCTCCTGTCATAAAGGAGAGCACCAAACTCGCAGAGGGTCCAAACAAAACAAAAGAGCGAGCAGAATGAGGGTCACTTGCACTTTATTAATGAACCACCCCGACGCGTTTCGGCGGATGCCTTCATCAGGGGGCTAAAAAGGAACGTTGTACTCTAGTCATGCATTAAAGGAAGCGCATAAGAAATGTGTGACCAATAGTACAATATAAATACAATAATACAATAGTACAGCGTTCCTTTTAGCCCCCTGATGAAGGCATCCGCCGAAACGCATCGGGGTTGTTCATTAATAAAGTGCAAGTGACCCTCATCCTGCTCGCTCTTTTGTTTTCTTCATATCTCCTGTAAATTAATCTTACTTTCATGTACATGTCTCCCTATAGTCGTTTCTATTGGCTAATGCAGAAGTTTATTTTAAGTCAAAATCTTCTTACCAGTGCAGTGGCTGAGGTGCTTCTACTTTCTGACCATCGACCTCCAGGCCCTCTAGTTCTTTGAAATACTTGCTCTTTAAACAATGGAGAATTTCTTTGGCATGGCTAAAGAAAAAGAAAAATGTTATTTTAAATAATGGTGTATCAAGTAATAAGACAAAAAAAAAGTTGTGTGTGACAGTTTATCAGTAGAAGTGTGCTGCAGAAGAAATCACCACCACTCAGTTGAGACACAGGAGAGAAGAATACAGATACCAATCACATATTATGAGTTATGTTATGACATGATGCATTACAGTGGACTTGAATGGATCTATTACATAGAGTCATTTCAATGCACTGGAATGAATATCAAGCCCCGTGTTCATTCCAAGCAAAAGAAAAAAAAACAGTGCAATTTAATTCCAGTCCCTCCCTACCCCTCTTTCTGATCATTTCTTTGTTACTTCCAAAGCCCTCAAGTTCTCAGATGCAGTCTGCAAGCAAGTATTTCAAAACAAGGTATACATGAGTTGATGATCAGAACAAAACGTCCATATACTAACTATTAACTAGCAAAAATCATTGAAGATGAAAAAGAAATGGTAATTCTATTAATTCCATATTGAAAAGTCTATTACAACTACTTAATTATTTAAAGGTAATACAACCAAATCTCTCTGGGTTTCCTTTAACTATTCTCCCTGTTTTAGTACTAAAAAGATTGCTTACCATTATATAAATTTTTCAATACACAAAATCGCTATTCTAGATTTAATTTTTAAAAAGATATTAAAAAAACAATGGATTCTTTATTCAATGCAGAGCAGACATCTAAAAACTATATTTGCTGGATCTTTAGTCTTTTATACGTGAGAGCAATTAATTTGGTCCATTTTAACATTATCAATTTTTTTCTCTGCTTTTTATAGTTATTCCTTCACGTGTCCTTATGAATGCATTATAAATCTAAAAATCCATGATTCATTGCTGATTTCTTTATTAAAGAGAGTCACAATCAATAGTCTCTATATAAACCAACATATTTTAATTTGAACCAATTTATAAGTTCTGCATCACAGAATAAATAATTCAAACTTTTAAATTCTTACTTATTTGATGTGTTCCTTCTTCTCCATCTAGTTTTTATGCAGTCTCTTAAATCACAGCTACAGTCTAATTCAGTGAACACCCCTGCTGGCTTAATTAAAAATGTCTATGGCATGTTTATGTTTATGTTTATGTTTATTTATTTGATAAAAACCGCCTTTCTGAAATAACCAAGGCGGTGTACAATTAAAACAATTTTGGTAAAAGAAGGCCAAGGCCAACGAGAAGGAAAAGAAATGTACAATTTTTTTTTTTTAAAAAGGATAGTAGAAGAGAGGAGGCAGGACGAGACAGAACAACATGGGGGAGCGTCAGAAGGAGGAGGAGAGAGGATAGTAGAGTCACACAAAAGGAGAGGGAAGATTAAACGCTAGGGAAAACAGGTGGGTCTTGAGATTTTGCTTAAAGACATTGTATTGGGGTTCTAAACGGAGGGAGGAAGGGAGAGAATTCCAAAGGGCGGGGCCAGCAAAAAAAAAGGCAGAGGAACGAGTGGATTGTAGATGAGCACGGGAGGGGGAAGGCAAAGTGAGACGGTTGAGGTGAAAAGAGCGAGGGGTGTATCTGGGAGAATGAAAGTAGAGGAGATCTGATAGGTACTGGGGGTGCTGTCATGGAAGGCTTTATGGACCAGAGTTAATAGTTTGAAAGTGGTGCGGAAGGGGACAGGCAACCAATGAAGATGAAATAGCTGAGGTGTAATATGGTCGCGGAGAGAGGTGTGCGTAAGGAGGCGTGCTGCAGTATTTTGGATGCGTTGCAAGCGATTCAGTTGGGATTTGGGGAGACCAATGAAAAGTGAGTTGGAAAAATCCACACGGGACATAACCAGGGAAAGCACCAAGGTAGTGAGTGCAGAGGGGGAGAGAAAGGGACGAACAGAGCGGAGCTGACGAAGGAAGAAAAAGGATGTTTTAGTAATGTGAGAAATGTGTGTATGATAGGACAGATCGGAGTCGAAGTGTACACCAAGGTACCGGAAAGTGGAGACCAGAGGCACAGAGGTGCCAGAAAAAGAGGGGGCCAATGAAGGGGAAGGAGCACCGTGAGTGAACCAAATAGCGATAGTCTTAGTCAAATTTAGATGAAGACAATTAAGTGTTAGCCAGTTTGCCACGGCTGAGAGACAGGAATCCAGTGCAGAGAGATCAGGACTAGAAGGTGAAGTGTGGTGAAGTAGCAGAATGTCATCAGCGTAGAAGAAAGAGGAGATACCAAACTGTTGTATTAGAGAGGCAAGAGGGGCTAGGAAGAGATTGAAAAGAAGTGATTCACATACACCCCTTTTTAACACCTAACGTCATTGCTCTCCACCAAATTTTTATTCTCAGAGAGGGAATCCTACCTCAAACTGTATACCATGTCCATAAAAAAAAATAATACACAAGAGAAAAACAAACAGTCTAATTACAAACTGAGACCTTGGGTTGTATTGTTACCAAGCTAAATATCCAATAATGAGTGCCAATCTCCTCCTCTATAATTTAACAAAGGAACTCTACATGGTGCAAGAATTTTTTTTTTTTAATTTGGGGTTGTTTTTTCTTCACACAATTTGTTATGATTTTAGAACCCCATATTGAACTACAGTGAATTTTCAGTCTTCGCGGGAGATAGGTTCCTAGAAAACCCTGCCAATACTGAAAATGCTAAAACGGAACCACTGATCCTATGGGAGACCTGTTCACCATACACTTTTACTATCTAACACATCAAAAAATGCAATGTGTGCCTTTGAGTCAGTCCTGACTCCTGGCGACCCAGAAGCTCCTGGGTTTTCTTGGCAGTGTCACCGGAAGTAGATTGCCAGGCCTTTCTTCCGAGGCAATGGAGGGTTAAGTGACTTGCCCAAGGCCACAAGGAGTGCTAGTGGGAATCGAACCCTGGTTGCTTGGTTACCAAGCCAGTGTTCTAACCACTAGGCTACTCCTCCACTCTCTAACACATTTCCTTGTAAAAAAAAAACACAGCTTACTTACTGCAACATATAAACTTATCTTTTATGGTGATGACATTAGGATGACACCGTACTGTTTTTCAAACCTCTCTATCTTGGCTGCTCTCAAAAGAACCAAGGGAGAGATTGCTGCCACTCTATGGAGTGGGTGATGGAGATGGCAAGCTGGACAGCAGCTCAACATCTGCAACATAAGCTGTCTCCTCCTCTGTAATCAGCCCTGCATGACTGGTTGAAGGTGTGGGAGATGTTTTTGCCTGAACTGGTTTGAAGTACTGCGTCAGGATGCTTTGCTTTGATTTCCATCTGAATTGTTTCCGTATCTCGGTGTAGGGAAGAAATGTGGCGTAGAGTTCCCTTTTGAACTTGAGGCTGCGTTCCAGCATAGGATCAGATTCTTCTATCTCCTTCGATAGTTGTTCACCATTGACGTCCAATCTTTCAAGTTTAACTATTGTGAGAGGCACAATATTTGGAGTTGATTGCTGCTCAACGTCGTCATGGTCATCATTGTCCTTAATGCCCTGCTTAGCCATCATATCCAATTCTTCATTGGTAGGCTCTATCGCACATTCCCTTAAAATGTCAGCAACATCCTCTTCTTGCATATCTTCAAAACTTTCACCATCAATCCTATGCATCAATTGCAAGATTGCCTGCACATTGATTTTTGTGGGGGGGTTTTTAACATGTTTGTCGTCGACACCAGAAAAGCATTTGAAATTTGCGACGCACTCTAGCCAAACCTTCTTCCAGCAGTTGTTTATTGCAGACTGAAATAAATTTCATCTGGCTACTTCAATACAGTCAATAACGTGATGAACTGTGACAGATTTCAAGAAGTCCTTCATTGCGGTGTCTGGGTTCACATCCAAAGCATTGCATGAATTGAGACAGAGCTCCTGC
Source organism: Ichthyophis bannanicus (assembly GCA_033557465.1). NCBI lineage: Eukaryota > Metazoa > Chordata > Amphibia > Gymnophiona > Ichthyophiidae > Ichthyophis > Ichthyophis bannanicus. The sequence continues at coordinate 87,056,015 of CM066033.1, forward strand.
ATATAAAGCCTTTATGATTCCCTGATTCAATGGCTAGATCAGAGAAGTGAGGTTTTGGGGGATGAAAACTACTTTGACGTTGGGGGGGGGGGCATTTTCAAGCTCCTCTCGAACGTGAATCAGTGCATTGTCTAACATCAAAAGAATCTTGAATGCAAGGTTTTTGCTGTCAAGATTTTGTTTTACTTTGGGATGAATCAGTTGTTGTTGAACCAATCCCAGAATATTTCAGATGTCATCCAAACTTTCCGGTTCCACCTCCAAAGCAGTGGCATGTGGTTAACATTTTTTCCTTTCAGTGCACGAGGATTTTGGGCTTTATACACCATCAAAGACTTGCACTTGACGTCACCTTCTTGCATTTGCACAAAAAAGCAGTATAAAATGATCCTTAAATGCTTTAAAACCAGACACTTTGGTGACAGTTTTTGAAATGTAGGTACGCTTTCCTGTCTGCTTATAGAACAATCTTAAAAAAAAACAAAAAACGCCTTACTTGGGCTGATGTCCATAAACTAGCAAATCATGCAGGCATTCATAACAAAACTCATGTGAAACAAGAGGAAAAGATCTCAGTATCGCCCGGAGACAAAACAGACTCAGCAAACAGAGGGAGGGACAACCAGTCAATACAACAGAACTGGTGAACCCCTGAACATCACTGGTCAGAAAAACCTCTTGTGTGTGTTCACTGTGCAAATCAAAAAAATTTAAAGTAAATTATATGGGTCTTATGGGTCTTCTACAACTAGCATCAGAGCACATGAATAGAATAACTTAGCTTTGTCTAACAGCTTTGTCTTCAGCGGCTTCCCAGCTTTTTCTCCTGCCGGCCGTCAAAGTTTTTTCTGACCAGTGATGTTCAGAGGTTCACCAGTTCTGTTGTATTGACTGGTTCCTCCTTCTGTCTGCTGAATCTGTTTTGGCTCTGGGGATAACAAAGTATTTTTCTCTTGTTTTACATGAGTTTTATGAATGCCTGCATGATTTGCTAATTTATGGACATCAGCCTAATTAAGGCGCTTTTTGTTTTTTTAAGAATGTTATTTGGCTCCTTGTGAGAATTTGCTTTTTGGTATTGCTTATAGAACATGTCTCATTAGCATTAATTACTTGCTCAGATACACACCCATTGTTCTTAATGAGCTCAAGCAGATATTTTAGAAATGCTTAAGTAGTTATTCTATCATTTGCAGACCCTGCTTCACCACAAAGTTTGTTTTTCAGGTAGTATCTGTTTTTGAAGCGAACACACCAGCCACTACTAGCAGAGGCAGCTTTCACGGGGTTTTTTTGACCCTTTGTGACATGTTCATGTGTGGAGTAGCAGCCTAGTAATTAAAGCACTGACTTAGAAACCAAGAGACCAGGGTTACCCTCCGTTGCCTTGGAAGAAATGCCTGGCAATCTATTTCCATTTACGCTGCCAAGAAAACCCAGGTGCTGCTGGGTCACAAGGAGTCAGCATTGACTCGAAGGCACACATTGCATTTTTGACATGTTCATAGATCTGCCTGGGTTTAAGGCACTATAGCAGTGGTACCCACAGCACTTTTTTTTTTTTAATAATTCACCATCTCAATGATCCACAAATTTAAATGTTTTTCCATTTTTCCCATAGCCTCATCAAGAACCACTGAAGTAACTTTTGCACTTTCTGCTGCAGATTCACGCACAACTTTACAAATATCTTCTTTCTTATGGCAGATCGACCTAATTGTGGATTTGTTCACACCGAATTTGCGGCCTACTGTTACTACAGACATCCCAGACTGAAGTTTGTCTAGCACACAAACTGTATCAATGAGGTTCATAACAGCCTTCTTTTGCTTATGTACACTGTCATGCAACACTTATGCTATGCCTGGATGCCATTATTAAATTTAAAAACACACAAAAACTTGGACTAAAAGATGCTCCACAAATGCACTGTTGCCTCGCTGATCCGTATCCTGATGATGCATAATCAAAAAGTTTTGCCTGCTGTGCATGGCCACGAATAATCACAAGGTGCTTGTGAATAGCAGAAAATGGGTTACTCTACTTCACGCGAAAAAGTGAATCCGCAAACATGGAACATGTGAATACCGAGGATTGACTGAGTATAAGTTTATTACTTCTATAATGTCTAACCTGTAATCTTCTAATCAATTAACATCAGATGGTTCTTTAGTAAAACCTTTGTCTAAATGGATGCCAATGGATCCTACTGACCCAGCTAGTTTGACCTTTCAGAATTTGGTACTGAAAGGATTTAGAAGTCAAAGAAAATCAAACAAATATTTTAAGGAAAATGCCCATGGATGAAAGATGTGCCATACAAGAGTTGGCAAAAAAACCGAATTCTCATAAGAATGGTAGACAAAGGAGGGGGGATGGTAATAAAATCAAAAGATCAATCTCAGACTATCACTATTATAAAAAATTGGATTTGTTTCCTAGAGATGCAGGATAAGATGATGTTGGAGCAGGATCTGGAGCTTATGGTGAAATTAGGTCTTACCTGCTAATTACCTTTCCTTAAATCCTTCCAGTTCAGTCCAGATGCATGGGTTGTGCCCCCCAACCAGCAGGTGGAGATTGAGCATGACAGCTTTGTGATGCCATCCTATAAAAGGCTCTGGGGATGAGAAGATTAGCCAGTAATGCCTAACAAACCAGAGTGTCAGCCTTTCAGACAACAGGTGAACACTCCGCACATCAAAATGCACGTTCCCCAATGCGCTCACCGCTTCCTTTTTTTTTTTTCTTCTTTTTTTTTAAAATTTGAACCTGGAAGGACCGCAACACGGAAGCTCCTACCCCTAGATGGCAAGCCCCCCATTGGGTCCGGAAAGTATGGGAACACTCGAGCCCCTTGACACTGCATTTACTCACACTAATGGATCCCGGACACACTTCCCAAGCGGACAAAAAACTAGGCGGGTTCTGGACTGGACTAGAGAGATTTTCAAGGAACGGTAATTAGCAGGTAAGGCCTAATTTCACCTTCCAAATAATCCCTCCTGTCCAGGGACACACCACAGCAGTAACTCCTATGGTGTGGATGCCGCAAAGCCCACTTGCAGTGCTGTGGCCCCAAACCAGGCTTCTCCCCACGCTCGATGATCAAGACGATAATGTTTTGCGAATGCGTACAAGGACGCCCAAGTGGCTGCTTTAGATATCTCTCCCAGCAGAACAAGACATGCCTTCACCCTTCGTCCTTATTGAGTAAGCTTGTAGCCCCCACAGCATGGGTCTGTGCCTCAGCAGGTAGACAGTGGCAATCTCCTCCTTAAGCCATAGGGCAATAGATGCCTTCACCGCTGCATCACCACAATGTGGTCCCCCAAACAGCCTCTTCAAGCAGCAGAAAGGCTTCATCCTCTTCAAGTACATCTGCAACGCCCTCTTCGTATCGAGCAAGCGCAAGCTTGAATCTGCCCCCTCAAATACCTCAGCTCAAAGGACCAGGAGTGTGACAGGTTGATTAAGATGAAATACTGTCACTACGTTTGGCAGGATGGATGGCACTGTCTGCAACACCACCTTCTCTGTGTGGAAGATTAAGTACGTGGATTGCTCTTTTTGTCTAAAGGAGAACTGAGCATTGTTGAACAGGGTTGAAAGACTGTGAAAACAATATAGCGACTAATTATTATGACTGCAAAGAGTTGGAAAAAGCCAAGAATGTGCTCTACTAAGTATGTGAGCTTCTGAAGCCAAGAAGCTGTCTTTAATAAAAGTTTGGTTTGGGAAAAGAAAACAGCAGCTGTTAAAAGTTTACCTGTTATGTTGAATGACCACCAGAAGCTGTGCTCTGTGAAAGTTTATTGGGATGAAAGCTGCTGCCCAGTGATAGAAGGCCTTTTTGTTACATTTTCCTCTGTTAACCTGATTTACTCTTATGTTGGAGAAGCATCCTCTTGCTTTTGCGTTTTGAGCTTTAATGCCTTGGAATCCCACAAAAAAATAAATTTTCTTGCTGCCTTAAACCACCGGTCTCACAACTACATTTGTCCTTATATAAGTAAGCCAACTACAAGCCTCTACCCGAGCATCCAGCAGCCTGCTACCTCCACTCCTGTCCAATCGGGACAGTGGGAGACGCTCCTGCCCTATCCGGGCAGTGGGAGAGGAGGAGCAAGCACAGCCGAGGGCCATAAAGCGCGGCATCCCTATCCCGAGGGAGCCGCACAACTACCCGAGCATCCAGCAGCCTGCTACCTCCACTCCTGTCCAATCGGGACAGTGGGAGACGCTCCTGCCCTATCCGGGCAGTGGGAGAGGAGGAGCAAGCACAGCCGAGGGCCATAAAGCGCGGCGTCCCTATCCCGAGGGAGCCGCACAACTACCCGAGCATCCAGCAGCCTGCTACCTCCACTCCTGTCCAATCGGGACAGTGGGAGACGCTCCTGCCCTATCCGGGCAGTGGGAGAGGAGGAGCAAGCACAGCCGAGGGCCATAAAGTGCAACGTCCCTCCAGGGCGTGCCCGCGCCTGGCGTGCCCTTAGGCTGTGGCGTGCCCTTAGGCTTTGGCGTGGCCCTTAGGCTGTGGCCCAAAGGAAAGATCAACGAGGGAGACTAAGTAGAAAGGACCGAAACATAATTCACAGACAGACAAGGCTAGAGCTCCCCAGGCCGGGTACGAGCTCGCCGACGACATATACAGCGCACCTCAAGCCCACTGGACCGGGTTGAACTAGTGCACAACGCGGAAAACCGAATCCACCGTCCTACACAAAGCTACGCGCAGAAGACCAGGCGACACGTAAGTCATCCGCTAAGAGATAGGCAGGCTAGCGATAACTAAGCAGATAAAACAAACCGACACTTAAAATCCGTCTGTTCAATCTGACTACGTTGAAATAGAGACACCGTGAAATCTGTTGTCCAATATTGCTGACCTTATAATTTCTTATAGTTACAACAGTACCAATATCGATATTGTAACCACTATAGATGTTGCTTTTACTAACACAGATCCCTGACATTGGTTCTGGATACTGACCACGCTGATAACAGTTAAATAACTGCTGGTACTAAATATCTGTTTCAAGATATACTGTTACTAATCATTCATTGTTACAAGATATACTGTTACTACTAATGTTACTATACTAAACTGTTACCACTACAAGATATACTGCTACTACTACTGTTATAATTACAAGATACACTGTTGCTACTCAGCATTGTTAAGGCTGCAAACACAACTACCAAGTAGAATAACACAGCCGTCAGAGTATAGGGCACTGAAGGGCAACACCACCCAGCTCAATGATGGCACTATTCTGGTACGCAGCGATATACCTGGCCACACTAATCCCTGCCTACGCATTCAATCAAAACATATACCAATCCCTCCCACATCTTTACTCCCCATTCTACCTCCTCTACACCTTACAAACACAGCAACCACTCCTACTTCCACCATACTACTTCACAGGAAAGATTATAACTCACACACCCAATGACAGGATATCCACAAAAACCTCTACGAGAAATCGGAGACACCGCAAGCCCAAAGCAGCATTGCCCCGCGCAATCAACCAAACAACCTCACTAAACACTAGCAACCAGGATGCGGAGGCCCTACATGAAGCCTGTAATATCATCCTCATAAATGCTCGCTCAATCAGGAACAAAACACACATAATATGACATCATCACTGACGAAAAACCGGACATCCTATGTATAACCGAAACATGGGTCACAGAAACAGATGCAGCCATATTAAACCAGATCAGTAAACCTGGATACAACCTATATAACTGTCCCCGATCCCACAAAAAAGGTGGAGGAGTCCTTATAATAGCAAATGACAATCTGAAACTCACAAGCACATATCAGAACTCAAATGCAGACATAGACTTACTCAAGGTTGAAAACTCAGCACTATCTATCTATCTGCTTGATATACAGACCCCCCACGTCAAATCATGAGATTCTTGCATCAGCACTGGAAGTAATTTCATCGACACAACCTAGAAAAATCCAGATAATACTAGGAGACCTAAATCTAGCATCCACATCAACCACGAATGCAAACACCTTCCTAGAAGCTATGGCGCAGCTAGGGTACCAGCAACTGATAACAGAACCAACCCATGAAAAAGGCCACACACTTGACATGGTCTTCACACCCAAAAGAGAACAGGAAATTGGTGAGAGGCCCCGGATAGAGATCAATCCACTACCCTGGTCAGATCACCACCAAATCAATATACGGATAAAGCTTCCGAACTTGACCAAGGACACGAAAGAGAAAAGGGGATCACACCAACAACGGAGATTTAACAAACCAGACATGGAAGGCCTCATCAGTGCTATCAAATCCCACATCGACCTGGGAGCAACAGACCTCGATGACCTAACAAGCAATTGGGATTCCGGAATTCAGTCCATAGCAATCCCCAAAGGGAACCAGACACCAAGCACATCCAAACAACCATCAGAACCTTGGTATAACATAACATTGACAAGAATGAAGAGAGACCTCAGGAAGCACGAAAGAATGTGGAGACGCACCAAATCCACCGAACTAAGATCTGTATACCTTAATCTCCTCTCAAGATACAAAGAAGAAGTAAACACAGCAAAGAGGATACACCATACCAACATCCTGAACAAAGCCATCAACATACCACGTGAACTTTTCGCACTAGTAAAATCGCTTACCAAAACAGCGCCACCAGAACATCAGGATAGCCCCATCCATCCACAAACACTAGCAAATCACTATGCAAGCAAGCTGACTTCCACCGCCCCCACGATAAAGGAAGGCACACTGCACCAAAGAACAGAAGAGAAGCAAGAACCAACATGGAACACATTCCACAACCTTGATGAACAACAAACCACAAACATTCTAACCTCCATAAATACCACCACCTCACCACTCGACCCATGCCCAACTGCATGGATCAAAGCGGCAAAAAAAGAGATCAACCAGCAGATAGCCCACATTATAAATCAGTCGCTAAGTCAAGGAATAATGCCCAAACAACTAAAACGATCGATAATAAGGCCAATCCTAAAAAACAATACTCTCAACAAGGAAGACCCGACCTCATACAGACCCATATCCAGCATTTCATTCCTTGCAAAAATCATTGAAAAGGCAGTGCTCCTACAACTGCAAGATCACCTTGATGACCACGATACCTTAGACAAACAGCAGTACGGGTTCCGAAGAAATCATGGAGTTGAAACACTTTTGATAGCGCTAATGAACAACCTCCTTAAAGGACTTGAAGACAGAAAGAAAATGTTTATACTCATTTTCATTGACATCTCCGCCGCCTTCGACACTGTACATCATGGGTTCCTCCTAAACAAGCTGGAATCCATAGGAGTTGGGGGAACCCCCCTCAAATGGTTCTCCTCCTATATATCGAATAGAAGGCCTCAAGTACAATTCAATGGCGAACAAGCTGAACCGTTCTCTCAAACACAGGGCATTCCACAGGGATCAGCCCTCTCGGCTCTACTGTTCAACATTTACATGCAACCCCTATGCAAAATCTTTGAAAGACATGACATCAACTACCACATCTATGCAGATGATATCATGTTATACACACAACTGGACGCCACGGACCCCAATTATACACAGCTCGAAAACTGCCTGGATGAAATGTTGCAATGGCTACAGAAAAATAACATGACGATAAACCACAAAAAAACCGAGGTCATGTATATATCCAGCAAACCGAACTTCAAGCCCCCTGATACAATCACACTGTGCAATAACACATACAAGGCGAAGGATGAGATCAAATACCTAGGTGTCATGCTCGACTGCAACCTAAAAATGGAGACCCACCTACGTAAAACAAACAAAGCCATCTTCCATAAACTTAGAGTGATACAACCGCTAAGAAAAATAATAGATCCATGTGACTTCCGATCAGTGGCGCAAGCACTCATTATGCCACATCTGGACTACTGTAATGCCATCCTTCAAGGTCTGCCCAAGAAATCAATAAATATCCTTCAGTTGGCCCAAAACGTAACTGCCAGGATCATAATGGGAACAAGCATTGCAGAACACATCACCCCCATACTAATAAACCTACATTGGCTTCCAATTGCAGCAAGGATACAGTACAAGATACTAGTAACCGCATTCAAACTTATCAATAACATAGCCCCCTCATTCCTGACCACCCTTATCAGCACACAACCTGCAAATAGAGACAGAAGAAATACCAACTTGGGCACCCTACAGGTCCCCACCACCATCAGAACAGTAAAAACAAGTACATCTCGAAGAGCATTCGCATTCTCTGCACCAACAATATGGAATCAACTCCCTTTTGAACTGCGCTTAATCACGGACATTGCAATTTTCAGGAAAGAGTTAAAAACTCACCTATTCAAATGCTATTATAATCAGCCATGACTCTCAAGTGCGTTAGATACCACTTTATGTAGGAATATGTGAAGATGTATAATACAAGGATAATTCCGAATATATAAATTATGGAAAAGGTGTAATTCAAAAAGAAGGGTAATTGTACAATTGTAAATAATTATGTATAAATGTAAATATGTATAACGAAGTCCCCCATGACACTAACCCTGTGTGCTGTGACCTACCCTCAGATCTATATAATTACTGTCCCCTCCCTGTCCTGATTGACATCCCCAGAAGAAGAATCGAACCGCTGCTGATCGCTGGAAGCAGCGGTATATAAGTGTGTATTAAATAAATAAAATAAAATAAAACAAGTCCCAGAATCCCTCTGGTGACAAACAAGGGAAGCTTTATTTAAAAAGGACACTATAAGGCTGCTCTATGCTTGTAAGGCCTTGGGCCCAAGCAAGGGCATCGCAATATATATATATAGATAGGAAAATACAGATATATCTATCTATATCTATATAGGGATATGTGGAGAGAGAAAGATTCATCTAATAACAAGAAGGGAAAACCTGCTTGAGGAAATGTTTAGAGAATCCATTCTCCCTGGTTATGGACCAGGAGAGCTAAGGGAGTGCTCTCACTGACAGGAGAAGTCTAGAATGTTCTAAGAACTCTAGCCCTTGAATAACCAGGAATGGAGGATGTTTTTAATCCGCAGACAGTAAGCCTGAATCCTTCCATAACTCCAGCATGGCAGCTGGAGAAGAAGATGCAATGAAATGAGATACCTATATTTACCCTACTATGAGGGCAAAATGAGTATGATGCATTCTTATGCTCAATATGAATTACCCCATGAAGAAATGAGGGTGGAAGGAAATACAAGACAAGGACTGGCTGTTACTAAAAGAAAACCATCCCTGGTGAAGGGGTCCACTGGGGATGTGAACCAACCCAGGGGATTGGATAATTCTTTAGGTCTTCAGCTAATTAAAGGCCTGTGTCCTTTATTGAAGAAGACTTTAATGGAAATGGTAAGAGTAGGGAAGAACCCAGTAAAGCCCTTCCTAACCATCTGGAATTATTTGCTCTCTAGCAATGGCCCATAGTGCAGAGCTGCTCTGTAGAGATGCAGAGAGCATGTTGCAGGTTGGTTAGAAGAAAAAACTGGCTGTTTAAAAACCAGTGTGCAACCTGAACTACTCCGCCAAAGCCCAAGGATTGGGGAAGGCTAACGATAGAAGATATGCTGATGTGTCTGCAACAAGAAAACCAGAAAAGGTTCTTAGTCTGTCTGGGATTTAGTACTAAGGCCAGAAAGATTGATATTGGAGATCAAGCCCTGGTTGCTTGGTCAGCAAGTCAGTTGTGTAACCACTAAGAGCCCCTGCATTCTAACTATTGTTAGGGCAGCAGAACAAATCTTAGGTCTCAAGATTGGAAAAGACCCACAGACATAAGTAGGAGTGGTAAAACTGTCATTGTCTGAGAAGCTGCCACAAAACAAGAATGCAAGGGGGAGACAACTCTGAAAAGAAACTCTGGGGCTTAGGGATAAGCCTTCAGTTTAGTGGTATCACTTTTACAGACCAAAATGTCCTAGTAAGAGGGACAGAGTTGAAAAAGACTTACCATGGAGTAAATCTCTGAAAAGAATAGTATGAGACATGCTGATACAGGAGAAACTGTCAAAGGTAAAGGCATAGACGACCTTATTGATAGTTGTTACTCCTCTATCTACTTAGAAGGAAGAGGAGTAACTTTATTACCTGTAAAGCATAATTATGCTAAGAAGCTCTATGAGCTAAAAGTCAGGATGTCTCTTTAATGTAAAATTTTTGATGGAACCGATGTAGATGCTTGTAATGAGAAGCAGCAAACTACAGGTTCTAAACCTCAAAAGAGGAAAAACAGGATTCAGTGAAGAGTCTATCAGCAACCCTGCAGCTGCTGGGTTTGCTGAAGCGGTTGAGGTTGTGGTTTCTTTAGCCTGGTTTGATGTTTCCCTTGTTTGGAAAAAACTGTATGATGGGTAGAGAAAGGATAAAACGTTTTCCCCTTGGGGGAATAAATTTTGGTAGAAGATTTTCTACCACCTGGGATAGAGGAAGGTGTAGACAATCCTTTGAAAGCAACAGTGCCAGTGGTTAACTGAGCAACTTGGCGTAAAGTCTCTTTGTTAAAGAGATTCTCCCCAGTACAAGGAGTATTTCCCAGCCTTTCTTGTACCCATTTATCCAAGTCAGAAGATTGGAGCCAGGCCATGCGTCGTGCCCCTATGGCTATAGCAGAAGTTCTGCTAACAGACTCAAAACAGTCCAGGGTAGCACGAGTAAGAAACCTAGAGATATTTTGAACATGATTAACCAGTAAAGAGTAGTCTGCTCTTTTGTGATCCTGAAGAAAAGGAGTCAAAAACAGGAAACTGCTTGTGAGCTCTTCAAGAGATAGTCCCATATAGAAAATATATGAGAGAATTCTTGTTGAAAACATGGATGCTTGGAAGCTCTTACGTCCAAAGGCATCTAAAGTTCTAGACTCACGACCTGGCGGATAAGAAGAGTGCCTTTTGGCACTTTTCACACGCCTCATTGCTGATTCCACAACAAGAGAATGATGTGGAAGTTGAGTCTTTTGAAAACCTGGAGAAGGGGGCACCCTGTATAGAGAGAGTCAGTGGCCCTTGAAGGTGGGGATACCTTTAAAAGAGTTTCCCACATTCTAAGTAAAAGATCCTGTAAGGTTTGATGCAAAGGAAGCATGATAATCTCCTTTGGAGTCTCAGGGAGAGACAAACTGTGAATTCCCTGGTGCAGGATCTTGATCAGGTATAGAAATGGCAAGTAACCTTGCCATATCAAGCAGGAATGCTTGAAAAGAAATTTCCCCAGGAGGGGATCGTCTGTTATGAGGAGTGAAGGTGAGATCTGTTGAAGATCTAGCCTTAGCACTAATGGATTGAACCAATGGAGTACCAGACCTAAAAAGGTGGAGCATCGCGTTGTCCTGAAAGGATAGTCGATGGTACCGCTCGAGGTCGGTACTGCGGAGAATCGGTGAAAAACTATCCATGCCAGGGATGGACTACAAACTCGGTACCGAAGGAAGCGAGCTTGTGGAAGTAAGCATGGAAGGCACCAGTACCGATGCAAAGGTAAAAAACAGTACCGGCAGTGGTATCGCAGCCGGTACCGACACCGGAAGATCAGTCTGATGCGACTCTAACGGTACCGAAGATACCGAGAGCGGTAGACCTTGATTTCCGGGACAATGTCTTCGGCACCGTGCGAGGTCGATACCGAGACGAGTCAGTACCCAATCGTCCAAGCTAGAGATCAATTCTAGACTCGGCATTGAAAGCAGCGAATCAATCGAAACAGACCTGGAGGGTACCGACATGGATGCCAGAATCGGTACCGGGATAGATACCGATGCTGGAAGATCGGTCTGTAGCGGCTCTGGCGGCACCAAAGAAACAGAGAGCGCTAGACTGCGATCATCAGTGTGGAGTGTTTCATCCAACACCGTTGCCAATGCCGGGGTACCGGCACCGCTCCCAGCGGATACCACCACCGAGCATGGCTCAGGTATTTTCACAGAGGTAAAAACCTCGGAAACAACCTGAAACCCCATTAGTGCTTTGGAGGCCGAAGACTCCCGCCGGGGTTTTAAGCCAAATTGTCCTCGAGGGCAAGGCTAGAGCCATCTCGATGTTGAACATGAGATCTACCACCCAAGGCTGGCTAGTCTTTACAGACTTTTGTTGGGTTACCTGATCCTGTGAAAAAGAAGTTGTAGCTGGTACCCTCAGGTCTGACGGGAACCGCGTATCGAGTTGAGCTCAATGCTGAAAACTTCTTTTAGAAAAAATGCTGCAGGAGGGACACTCCAGCGGATAGTGGTCAGGACCCAAACATGGAAGGCACCAGTTATAGGTGTCTAGGACTAATTTAGTACCGCCACAGTTGAAACATGTTTTAGGGATAGTGGCTGGCGTTTCCATGAAGGAAATGGAGAGGCCTAGTAGGCTGAAAAAAACGTCAGGCACTAAACAGGGAAGAATTCCCTACTAAGGTAAATCTTTTAAGAAAAGAAAAAGAAAAACACCAGCGGTAACGGTGCGTCGAGGGAAGGCAGATGCGACCACAAGAAAAAACAAAAATACAGGTAGAATTTTCTGCGGTGACAGGAGTACGTCCTGCCGGCTCCGCGGAAAAACGAAAACTGAGGAGAGGCAGTTGGGAAAGGCAGGAAGGCAGCACGCAGGCGTGGTGTGATGCTCCCAAAAGCGTTCTAATTGGACGCTGGGGAGCGTTCCCGCGCAGACTCCGTCGGTACCGACGTACCCATATGTGAAGACTCATTCCTGCTTGTTCCTGGAGATGCCAATTTACCTGCTAGAAGAGTTTTTCTTTGTTCCTCCATTAGGTGACAAGCCTATTGAGAGTTTTTGATGGCAGTTTAAATGTTTGTTTGTTTGAATTCTGTTGTACCTGAAATGCAGCCTAGAAGGAATTGAGGCTGATAGAAGCCAAACTGCCACAGAAGATTAAGCTTGTTTGGACTTTATGCTGTAATTAGCAAGGTCTAAAAGGAAGGTGGCAGCCTTGCTATCAAAGGCTGTGCTTCTGAAAGTAAGAAGACTTTAAACAGCCATTTTTGGGTTATTTTGTTTACTTTGCCAACCATATGCTGTACACCTTGGGCAAATCCTAAAATAATAATCCTTTAACTGGTACTTTGAATCTTTTTGTGTGAAATAAATTTTCTGTTATATGCCTTACCTCGGTGGCCTTAACTACAACCTTCAACCTGAAGCACAAACACATCTTAGCAGTTCTACACTTCCCAGAAGACACCACAAGGAATTAGGCTGCTAAGGCTGATAGGAGAAGGTTCCTTCCATAACCACGCCCCTCTAAGACTAGAGGCGAGTGGCTCGGGCGTTTTTGACAAGCTACACAACAAGTCTCTACTTTTTCATCACACCTCGTATACATACCTATTTTTTCTTTTTTTGGCTGTCAAACGGGCTGATGCCCTGCCACCGCCACCCAAGGGGGTACTAAACATTAGAAAAGGCCTTTATCTGATCCCTTCAGTATAGACCAGATGGCACAGAAGCCTGAAGACTGAGCAATACTGGCCAACCTTCTGATGCACAGAGCCTTTAAAGGATGGCATCACAAAAGCTGTCATTGCTCAGTCTCCACCTGCTGGTTGAGGGGGCATAATCTATGTGTCTGGACTGGACTAGAGGGATGATTTGGAAAAATAGGTTACACAATGGCTAAGGAAAAACCAAATAATATCCTAAAATTCCCTTCCCCCCCCTCCCCCCCCACAATTCTGAAAATTTATAAATCATTGAACCCTCTCCTTGAAGGCCCACAGTATCCAGCAGACTAATTTTACATTTTTTTTTTAAATCGGAACCTATGTTAGCAAAATACAAGATTAGATGCAAGACCCATATTTTAATTGTTCTTTCTGACATGAAGAAACTGCGAGAGGAAAATCAGCTAAGTTACTTTGGTATAAAGTGAGACTATAACCAATGCTGGTCCAAAGCAGGACAATCATCATAACTGAGGAGATGGATTTGGATCACTTTATTCCCACAAGGATTCCTAAATCATATGCAATGTGTCTTTATTAAAGATGGTTCTAATCCAGAACTATTTTTGCTAGTGATGATTTCTACCAAACATTGTGACAACTATAGGGGCTACAGCAGCCCCATCAATGGCAACATTTTATGTTATGCCCCTAAAAACATGGAGAAAACACTCTTGATGATAATCTTAGACAAATTTTGTGTGGATTTAGGAGCCAGGCCAAAATATTAGGAGCCAATGTTTGTGATCTCTTCATGCCCCTACCAACCCACCCCCAATTGTCTCTCACGCTGGTCTCTTGTGACCAGTGCCAGTGTTCTTACACCGCATGTCATCTTTAGACAACAGTTACAGCTTCAGATAGCAAGCTTCTATGTAGGTGTGTGATGCAGCGGTGGTGTGCCTGTCTGTGCGTGGGATATGGTGGTGGGGGCCTCTTGTGTGGGTGGGGTGCAGGGCTGCTGTGCATGTCTGTGTGATATGCAGAGGTGGAGTTTCTGTGTATGAATGTGAATGTGTGTGTGTGTGCGCACGCAGTACGGAGGTAGGGTGCCTTTACAGTGCGTAGTGTGGAGCTGGGATGCATGTTTGTCCTATGGAAGCATTCATCACACCTCTGCTTGATTATGGAAACTCGCTGTATCAGGGCATCCCCCAGCAGACCTTACACCCACTCCAAATGGTGCAAAACACTGCAGCACGCATTATTACGGACACTGCAAGAACTGAGCACATCACCCCATCTTACAGCAGCTGCACTGGTTCCCAATGATTGCCAGGGCAATTTTCAAAACAATCCTGATCATCTTTAAAATCTTGCACCATCTCTTGGTAGATGCACTCCAAAATATCATAACAAGGGATATCAGCAATAGACCAAGAAGGACCAATAATGACAATAGGACCAGCACACCTGCAGGATATCACAAGGCTAAACAAGCAACCTCAAGAACAGCTCCTTTGCTACTGGCGTCCACACTCTGGAACTCCCTCCCAATGGGCCTGAGGGCCTTGAACGACACCAAAGACTTCCGCAAAGACCTCAAACCCCTGCTCTTCACAGAAATCTATGAGCAAACAGACAACCAAAAGTCTCCAACCGAACGGTAATGCAACTTCCTCCACCAACTCGATACCCACGATACCCACCATCCCAACTAGACGTAAGAGTTCAACGTATAATGTTGTTAAGTTCCCTCTTGTTAAATGTAACCCTCCAATTGTGATGTGACCACTTTGATTGAAAGATAAGGTGGTATACAAATCTGTCTAAATAAATAAAATAAATATATAAATAAATGGAAGTGGGGTGCAAGTGTGTGGTTCAGGGTGCATGTCTGGGTGCTCTGGGAGGAGGGGAATGCATCTTTCGGCAAATACATATTGCGCCCTTTTGTCCCCATGATTTCATCCCTTAACATCCAACACCTTGCAATCTTCCTTCCCCCTTCCAATCCCTCCCCACTGTCTGTTCACCTTCCAAATTCACTCACTTTCTCCCCCCATCACCCTGCCCTACATTTCCCCCATCCTCTTTCCTTTGTTTTTTGTTACTGTTACTGGCCCTTTAAGTATATGCAATTTCACTCCCCCCACCCTCCCATCTAACTTTTGTTTTTGTTTTTTGGTTTTTTTTTAAATTGCCACCCTGATCATCTCTCTTCTTCTGCCTTCCAGGCTGCAATCCCTGCCTTCCCCTCCTGTTCTGCCCATGTGGATCTGATCTCTTGCAGGGAAAGTTGTGATTGTGGCCCAAATGCAAGTTGTCTGCCCATGGGAGATCAGATTACTGCGGGCACATAGCTTGCCATCGAGCCACGACTGCAGCCATCCCCTTCTCTTCTGCCTGCAGGGATCCAGGGATCGATCTCTCTCGGTCAGATAGAAGGGTTCTTGCTCTGCAATCATTTCCTTATTTGGGGGGGGGGGGGGCAAGTAAATCCCAGGTGCTAAGTGAAAATTTCTGGTCAACATGGTGACCTGGTGCCTGATCTTGGATATGGACAGACACTTTGAAACAGTTATTGTTAATTCAGCAATTGATTAATACCTGTAAAAGGAATTTACAATTCCAGCTGGCTTATCAATTGAAGAAATCGACAACTTCAAATTTAGTGAAAACTAATAGAACAGAATAATTTATTACAATATAAGAGTCACAAAACAACAAGGAAGAAAAGCAAAGCGGAGACCATGGTCACAATTGAAATCTATATTGATGAACCCGACTCAGCTGAGTTCTGGCATGAACACCTGCATCAAGGATCGAAATAGATAATTCAGCAGAATTTCTGCAAAATACATAAAGCTGTTAAAGGGAAACACAATTAGTGAATCCTCACAACTGTAACTGACAAATATAGCTTTTCTGCTGTGACCTAAAGGACTCACTATTTGGTGACAGTATATAAAGGCAATTCCCTTTCTAGCAGCAACTGTTTTGGCCTATACATATTCAATCCCAATACACTATCGATATATATCAACTACAGAAATATTAGTCAAATGCTTTCAGTCACTAAGATTTATTTATGAAACCTGCCCATCTACAAGCTTCTTGGCGAACAATATAAAATATTCATAAATAAAGTGTAGTTACTCACCTGTAGCAGGTGTTCTTCGTGGATAGCAGTAATCAGTCTTCACTTATGGGTGACGTCACCAACTGAGTCCTCTCACAGAAACACTACAAAGCCTTCACAGAAAATCTTTGGAAGATCCAGCACGCATGTGTGATCGCCTTCCTGCCCGAATAAAAGCATCTCCACAGGGAGGAGGAGGGGTAGTGAGAACCGATTCCTGCTGCTCCCGGAGAACACTTGTTACAGGTGAATAACCACGCTTTCTCCAGCCAAGCAAGAAGTGTTTACTGGAAAACTCGAAGGGCATTCGCTAAGGCCCTGAGCTCGAGAAGTTGATCTGATGAAGACTCACCCCCATCTTCCAGAGTCCCTGGATATGCAGGCCATCGAGATGGGCTCCCCAGCCCAATTTGGAGGCATCTATAGTCAGCACCTGCAGGTGCATTGGGGCCCGGAAAGGAAGTCCCACTAGAAGATGAGTTGGCTGCTGGCACCAGGAAAGGCAGTCCTTCAGAAGTGAAGTCACCCTAACCCGGTCCGTGAGAAAGATCGTTGCCTGATGCCACTGTTTATGTTTCACTTGATATACCGCCTTTCAATGAAAGAAATCAAGGCGGTTTACAATTGAAAAAATATATATAAAAGAGGGCCAGTGGCCTCGAAAGGGAAAAGAAGTTATATTAGACAGGACAGTGCAGAGTATAGTCAAGCATACAGACATACAAATAGAGACAGGACTAAAAAAGAGGACACAGGACAAAACGTAGGTAGGAGATAGGTCAAATGCATTGTTAAAAAGATGGGTCTTTAGCTGAGTTTTGAATGTACTGCAATTTTGTTCAAGTCTGAGGGAGGGAGGGTAGGGAGTTCCAAAGGGCAGGGCCAGCAAAGAAAAAAGCAGAGTTACGGGTGGATTGGACATGGGCACGTGCAGGGGAAGGAAGATGAAGGCGATTGATATGAGAGCGACTGGGAGTATGAAATTGTAGAAGACTGGACAAGTACTGTGGGATGTGGATATATATAACTTGATGGACCAACGTGAGAAGTTTGTAATGAATGCGAGAAGCCATAGGGAGCCAATGAAGATTTATGAGGAGAGGAGTTACGTGTTCCCAGCGTGTGGAGTGAGAGATAATACATGCGGTTGTGTTCTGTATACGTTGTATAATTTGCAGTTGGGGATACCAATGAGGACAGAGTTACAAAAGTCGAGACGTGAGATAACCAGGGACAGCATGAGTAGTGAGGGCCTGTGATGTCAGAAAGGGACGAATGGCACGAATCTGCCGAAGGAAGAAGAAAGAGGACTTGGTAACATGGGATATGTGGTCTCGGAAGGAAAGATCAGAATCAAGAAGGACACCCAGATAGCGAAAACAAGATACCAGTGGGATGGGAGAGCCAGGAAAGGATGGGGCCAGCATAGGAGAGGACTTCCATGGGTGAACCAGATAGCTAGTGTCTTAGATATATTCAAGTGCAGACAATTAGTGGCCAACCAATCAGCTACAGTGGAGAGGCAAGAGTTAAAAGGGGAAAGGTCAGGGTGAAGTGAAGAAGTATGATGTAGAAGAATGATACCGTCTTTATAGTAGAAAGCAGAAATACCAGATTGTTGTATCAGTAGTGCAAGGGGTGCCATGAAAACATTAAATAGCAGGGGAGCCAGTACAGAGCCTTGGGGAACACCACAGTGCAAGGGAAAAGGGTCTGAGGGAACATCCGAAGGAGAGCAGGAGAGAACAGTGCAAGACCGGGCAAAGAGATAAGAGTGAAACCATCTATAAACAGTCCCCCGAAGGAGGACTGGAGAGAAGAAGAGGCAGGAGAGAAGAAGAGAGTGATCCACGAGATCAAAGGCTGCAGAGAGATCAAGAGATACCACCACCAAAAAATCACCACGATCGTGTGCAATGTGCATTTCATTGAGGAAAGCAAGAAGCACCGTTTCAACACTGTGACCTTGCCGTAATGCAGATTGACGGGGGATGAAGAAAGTGAGTGGTGTCTAAATGGTGAGATAATTGTGCAAAAACAGCTTTCTCAAGTATTTTGGCCAGGAACAGAAGGTTAGAGACAGGACAGTAGTTGGCGGGAACAAGATGGTCGAGAGAGGGTTTCTTTAAGACGGGGCGAATGAGAGCGTGTTTCCAAGAGTGAGGAAAGATACCAACAGAAAGACTAGTGTTGATGATAGTAAGAATTGAGGGGAGGAGGGCAAGTGAAAGTGTGAGGAGCCACGAGGAGGGAATGGGATCAAGGGAACAGGTGGTCTTGTTGGCAGAGGAAATGGATTTGATGAGTTCAGAACTGGTAAGTGGGTGAAAAGAGACCCAGACATGTGAAAGAGGAGAAGGGGGGAGAGGAGGGAGACGGGGAGGGGATAGAAGGGGAACAGTGAGGTAATTATGCCCTAAGACCAAGAACCTCTGCACAGAAAAATTAAGCCAGTTGTGAAGCGGATGGTGATACTGTGTACAGAGGGTCCATTGCACCTGCCACATCTGAAGCCAGGCAGACTGGGTTATGTGGATTGTGGAGGCCATGTAGCCCAGGAGGCGGAGCATCTGGTGAGCTGAGACCATTGAGTAATGCTGAACGTCCTGGGCCACAGCAATGAGGTGCTGGGCCCGGTCTGAGGGAAGGTAGGCTCTGGCCGCCATAGTATCGAGGAGAGTCCCAATGAACTTGAGGCACTGAGTGGATTGCAGGTGGTAGTTTGGGAAGTTTATGACAAACCAAGCTGCTCCGGCACCTGGCTGGTGTAATGTGCGGACAGACGGACCTCATCAGGCATCCCACCTCTGGTCAACCTGTCATCCAGATAGGGGAAGACAAAGATGCCCTGCACCCGAAGAAAAGCAGCCACTACCACCAGAAATTTTGAGAAAAACGCCAGTCCAAAAGGTAGAAGAACCCTGTATTGATAGTGATGTCCGCTGATGACAAAGGGCCCAGTTATCAAGCGAGGCCGAATCCTCGGTGATGTCCTTCAAGGACACTGATTCCAATGTCAATTGCTGGGGTCGATGCCAAAGTCTTGGAACCGAACAGGGATTCCCACTGCTTTTCACAGTTCTTCAGCCACTTACGCGTCATCTGCAAGCAGAGAGAGCATGTAGAAGTCTCGTAGTTGAGCCCAAGACACTGCAGGCCCCAGTTATAGCAGTCCATGACGGATATTGTCTAGCCACATATGGTGCATTTCGTAAAGTCACTGGTTGGGGTAGACATGTCAGGGAAAACAGCTTCCATCAGGTCCAAAGATTCCAATGCCCTGACCAGGAGGATGTGAGAAAAAAAAAACACCCACACCCCAAAAATGAGGAAAAAAAAAGAAAATTAAAATACAGCGCTGAGGTAGCAACAATACCAGGAGACACAGGAAGCTGAATGAAGAGAAAAAGAAGTACCGAGCGGCAAAAACAACCGACAGGGCAAAAAACCTTTCTTCAGGATACAGACTGACATCTGGAGGGCACCATGGAAAAAAAGAAGACTGAGGTAAGATGGCTCCGTTCAGGCAAGAAGGCGATCATGCATGCATTCTGCATCTCCCAAAGGCTTTCTGTGAAAGCTGGGGAGCGTTCCCACACAAGGGCTCTGTTGGTGACATCACCTGTGAGGACTGACTTCCTGCTTGGTCCCCGAGAAAGCATTATTAACAGACATCAACACTAAAGCTTCCTTTTGGTAGCCTGGATGGACAGAAGGGCCAGTGGGAAGGAGTTGAACCCAAGTCCCAAAGAGATGCTGGAGCACAGCTTGGTTGAAGTTGCTGACACAACAGGCTGTGAAAGTGTGGACCATGTTGCAGCTCTGCAAATCTCCTCCATGGAGATTCAAGCACAAGTTGGCCACCGATGCAGCCATGGCTTGGACATTGTGAAATACGACATGACCATCAAGACTCAGGCCTGCCAGGGCATAAGCAAAAGAGATGCAGTTTGCTAGTCAAACAGACAGCATGGAGACAGCAGCCCCCAGCTTGCTAGGGTCAAAGGAGACGAACAACTGGGTGGACCTCCAGTGATCGCTTGTATGCCTAAAGTAGAAAGCTAAAGCTCATTTGCAGTCCAGCATGTGCAACACAGCCTCTCCCCCCAGCTGGCTTGAGGCCTGGGGACGAAAGTCGGCAGTACGATTGATTGATTGATTCAGGTGGAAAGCAGAGACCACCTTGAGAAGGAATTGTGGATACATTCAAGACCACCCTATTGTGATGGAACCTACTGGGTGGGTGAGCCATCAAGGCTTGGAGCTCACTGACACAGTGTGCTGAAATAACCGCTACCAGGAACAAGACCTTTCAAGTCAGAAATTTCAAGGGGCAGGAAGCAAGTGGCTCAAAGGGAGCCGCCAAGAGCTGCGTGATAACCACACTGAGACCCCAAGCCTCTGCAAGGGGCTTAAAAGGAGGCTTAAAAAGCAGCAAGCCCCGCATGAAACAAACCACCAAGGGCTGAGCAGAAATGGACTTCCCCTCCAAGCCAGGATATGCCCCAATCGTGCTCAGATGGACCCTGACAGAATCAGACTTGAACCACAAGTCCAAGAGGTGCAGGAGGAACTCAAGCAACTTGTCAACTGCATAGTAGAAGGGATCCAAAGCGCTGTCAATGCACCAGAAAGAGAACCTTCACCATATAAATGTGTAGGATCTGTGCATGGAATCCTTGTGGGAGGCCCGCAGGACTTCCGTGACATTCTCAGGCAAGCTGAATACCAAGAGGACTACCAGCTCGATATCCAGGCCGTGAGGGCCAGGAACCAGACATTGGGGCATAGCAAGGACCCAGCCTCCTGGGAGATGAGGTCTGGGGCAAAGCGCAGAGGGAATCACAGCTGTCTGGACCAATATGGAGCAAGGAGAATCAATGTGCTCCTGTCAGTATGAAGTTTCAGCAGGCTTTTCACCACCAGCAGAATAGGAGGATATGGTAAAGCAGGCCCTCTCCTCAGTGGAGAAAGAAGGCATCCAGCACCAGCCATTTATATTTATTTATCTAGGCATATATCTGCTTTTCTACCAGTCAAAGCCGTGTACATTCAGGTACTCGATATATATATACTTCCCTTTTCCCTGAAGGGCTCACAATCTATGTTTTTGCACCTGAGGCAACAGAGGGTTAAGTGGCTTGTCCAAGGTCACAAGGAGCATCTGTAGGACTAGAAACCCCAGTCCTTCCGGCCCAAGGTTGCCGAGTCACCTTGGAGCAAAACTGGTACGCCTGCGAGGGAGTACCCCCACTCCTGAAAAATCCAACCTGCAACCTCCCTGTTAAGGGTCCACTCATGCAGTTGGAGGATGCGGCTCAGCTGATCTGCCAGAGAATTGAGTTCGCCAAGCAGATAGTTTGCCCTCAGTTCCATACCATGGGCAAAGGCAATCTTCTACAGGGGGACCACGTCCCAGTGCAGGAGGTACAATCCTGTGCCCCCCTGCTTGCTAACATAGTACATAGCCAACTGGTTGTCCATCCGAATCAGCACCACTTCCTTGGCCAAATGAACCTGGAATGCCCAGAAGGCATTTGCGATTGCCCACAATTCCAAGAGGTTGATCTGGTGAAGGCTCTGCTGCTCGGACCATAGGCCTTGTGTGCGTAGGCCGTCCAGATGAGCTTGGATGCATCCACTGTCAGCATTCTATGGGGTGGCGACGCCTGAAATGGAAAAGCCCTTGGGCAGATTCTGCCGTTCCACCCACCAGCACAGTGACTGGATTAGAGGCACAGTGACCGCCACCCAGTCCCGTAGGCAGCCGGTGGCTTGTTTCCACTGCATATTCAAGAGTCCATTGAGCTTGTGTCTCGTGAACAGGCAAGGCCATGTGGCCAAGGACTTTCAGCATCTCCCAGGGTGACCTACGTTGCTGACTACTGCCACCAACCTCTGCAGGCGATCCACTGGGAGAAAGGACCAAGTCCAAGTGGTGTCCAGAAGGGCCTCAATGCTGTGAGGGCTAGAGGCAAGACTTGGGGTAGTTGATCATGAACCCCAACCGCTCAAGTACCTGGAAGGTCAGGTGGGCTGATTGCTGAACACCATCCAGAATGAAGCTTTTTATGAGCCAGTCGTCCAAGTAGGGGAAGACGAAGACCCCCAGGGTCAGAAATAAGGGGCCACCACTGCAAGGCATTTTATGAATCTCAGAGTTCCAAGGCCAGTCCTAAAGGAAGTACTCTGTACTGAAGTGACGATTCCCCAGAACAAACCGGAGGTATTTTCTGTGAGCAGGATGGATCAGATGTGCATATACGCATCCTTGAGGTCCAGGGAACATGGTCCTCAATGAGATCATCGAACTTCTCTCGCACTAGAAAGGTGTTGTGGTCTTGAAGGACCAGGATAGGCCGAAACACCCCTCCTCCCCCCATCTTCTTGAGGACCACTTAATACCTGAAGAAGAATCCCTGTCCGACCTGAACCGGGGGGCACCGGCTCAATGGCAAGCTCAGTGAGAAGAGCAGAGATCTCCTCCAGCAGCAAGCTGCAATGCAGTGGGTCCAGGGGATACTCTCTTTGGGGGAAGAGGGCAGCAGCTCGGCGAAGTGTAGCATGTATCCACTTTGGACTATCTGCAGCACCCACATGTCCAAAGTGACAAGAGGCCATCTGTGGGCAAAATGGATGAGCCACCCCTCCACCGGAAGATGTACCCCTTCAGGCACTGACAGACTGGCTATGCTCTGAAAGAACTAGTCAAAATCCCACCCCAGGCTTGGGCTGCAGGGCGGGCTGGGCCTTCTGTGACTTCTCCTGTCGCTGTTGGCGTTTGGCCTGCATCTGTGGCTGAGAGCTGTGAGGGCTTGGGTGGCATCATCACTTGCGCCAGTAATCTGCCTTTTTGCTCTGGTACCTTTTCCACAGAAGGATCAGTAGTCTTCCTTGAGAGCCTGGAGAGAGCCTTTTCGATCTCTCCAGCCTTGTTCTCTACCGGCTTCCTGAAGAAGTTGTCTCCCCTGCAAAGCACATCTGCCAGCTTATCCTGGACCCAGTTTTCCAGAACAGTTGAATGGAGCCAGGCGAGCCAGTGTGCCCCGATGCCCAGAGTCACAACTATGCTGGCTGATTCGAAGGCATTGTACATCACCTGGACCATGTACTTGGAGCAGTCCTTGCCATGCCCGACGAGGGCGTGGAAAGAATCCAGCTTCTCAGAAGGGATGTGTGAAACAAAGCTGGCCAAATCCAGAATGATGTTTTTGACGAACATGCTCGTGTATAACTAGTACAAGAGGACCCTGGCCACCAGCATGGAGCCCTGGAAGCACAGTCTTCCAAAGGAGTCCAAGGTTCTCGCCTCCCTGTCCAGGGGCTGCTCTTGTTCCTCTTCATGGCTGATTCCACCACCATGGAGTTGTGTGGAAGCTGAGGTTTCTCAAATCTTGGGGCTTTCTGGACCAAGTACATAGAGTTCAGCCTTTGGCTGATCATCGGCACCGTGAAGAGGTTCTCCCACATCCTCAGCAGCAGCCTTTGCAGGATGCAGTACACAAGCACCATCATGCTCCTTGAGGGCTGAAGGGTACTGGAGGATCTCCAGCTCTCAGCCCTAGGCTTGTCCTTGGACTCCAGGGAGAAGGGCCTGGCCTTGGCCATATCTCTCACAAAGTCTTGGAAGGACATGTCCTCCAGGGGCAACTTCCGCCGCTTATATAGAGGTGAGAGGTCCAAAGGAAGGTCTAGGAATCCCCGGTCAGACATCACCGATTCTTCCTCAGTCTCCCAGCCACTGGAGTCCGACTCAGAGAGGAAATCCAAAAAGCATCGGGCTTCCTCACAGTGCGGCGAAGAAGGGTGTCGGTGGGACCGACGGTACACTGAATGCTTCTGCAGATGCACCGGGACATCAGACACAGATACGCTGGAAAGGGAAATGGCCATGGGAACTAGCAACGATTCCAATCTTCAGTCCAATGTGCCTGCCCATTCAATAGGTGAGCTAGGCGGCCGGCCGAGATGGGCTGTTTATGCCACTGTTTTGTTGCCTGTGGCAGGCCATGTGCTTCGGCACACATGAACTGCTGCTTCTGAGGGGGGTCAGAAACGGCAGGCCATGTGTACCAAAGCACATAGCCTGCTGCGGAAATAAAGCGGCAGCACAAAGCTGCTGCTTTTTTTTTATTTTTATTGAAAGGCAGCAAACACAAAGCACACAAGAGTCACAGACGCTATATGCATAATACAATAGCAGAAAGTAACAGGGCAAAAAGTGGCAACAGCCAATAAGAATCCAACAAAACGCCCCTTTTTTTTTTTCTTTTCCCTCCTGTTTTATTATGTTCCCCCCCCCCCTCGCCAGCTCACCATCTATCAGCGAGGAGAACCCCATAACACTTTGCCCACCCCCACCCTCCAATCCCCCACCCTCCCCCCTACTATCCCCCCCTCCCCCGAACCTCCACGCCAGCTACAAGTGAAGGGAGCGGACCAGCCAGGCAGTGCATGTGAGACAAAAAAAGAGGAAAACTCTAAAACTCCACCTCACAAGAGAGCATGGAGTCAGCCCCCCTACAGGAGACACAAGGCCCTCAAGTCCTCATGAACCATAGTGTAGGACAAAGGCTTCCCAACTCCTGCTCAAAGCGGGTCAGTCGCAACCTGCCGGCTGCCACCCCACGCTCCATTATATACGTATCCCACATCCGTTCCAACCAGGCCAATAAGGGCGGCGGCTGGTCCTGCTTTCACGCCGCTGCCGAGAGCCGCGTCGCATTCAGACCATGTCGAATTAGGGCCAGCTGAGGACTGCGTGCCCCAGGCACCCAAACACCAAAAAGAAAAATGCCTGGGTCCCAGGGAATGGCCAACCCAACCAATTGTTTTAAACGGTATTGAATCCCCCTCCAGAAAGTTCGGAGGCGGGGCAAGACCACCAGACATTTGCCAAAGTGCCTTTCTGTCCACATTTCCGCCAGCACAGATCCGAACCCCCCGGGTACACTCGAGCAATCCGCTCAGGCGTCATATATCTATATAATAGCTTGTAGTTAGTTTCACGGACATTAATTGCTACTAAACTCTTCCACAGCCTGCCCTCTACCAGTTCCCATTGCTACTCAGAAAAATGGAGACCCAAATCAGAATTCCATTGCTCTCTATACTTGCCCAATCGCGGCTGCTGCGCCTGCAAATGGGCATATAGGGTAGCTATAAGACCCTTCGTAGTCGTACACTCCGCGCAATAACGCTCTATATCAGACAAATCGCGGGCCACTTGAGACCGCACACTGCGAGCCTGAACCCAGTGGGCCGCTTGCGTATATTGAAAAACATGACTATCGGGAAAGTCTAATTCCTCTTGGAGAGCACTAAAAGACCACAACCTACCCTCCTCAAATAATTGACCAGCACGACTAAGTCCCTTGTGCCCCCACAACCGGAAAACCGGATCCATCAGCCCTGGGGGAAACATAGCATTATCCACAATAGGTGCCAGCGGAGTTAAATCCGCCCCCTGAGGCCGAAATTATTGGTCCCAGCAGCGAAGGGTATGTAAGATATATGGATTGCTTAAACGTAAGCCACCTCGCGAATTGGGACCAAGCCACAGCCGGTCTCCCAGTCCCGCTCCCACCGCAATATGCATTTCCAGTTGTATCCAACGTTTGGGGCTAGCCGGGTTCATCCATTCCACCCCGGCTTGACACTGTGCCGCCGCGTAATACCAATAGAGATTAGGCACCCACATGCCCCCAGAGCGCGTGCGCATATAAAGGATTCGACGTGCTATACGCGGCCGACGATACGGCCAGATAAACTTCATGAGTATAGTTTGCCAGCTAGCCAATGTTCCCCGAGACAGCGGTATAGGAAGTACTTGAAAGAGGTACAAGAACCTCGGGACGACCACCATCTTAACCACCGCTATACGTCCAAACCAGTATAGCGTCAAGCCAGCCCAGGACACCAAGTCGTGCCGAACCTGCTGGAGTAGCGGATCATAATTAGCCTTAAAAAGCGCCGTCCGCTCCACCGTCAGGTTCACCCCTAAATAGTGAAGAGCTCCTCTGAAAGGGGTAGGTAGCCCTCAATTGCCCACAGACTGCTTCCGGGACCCCAACATTGAGAATCTCAGATTTAGTATAGTTGATTTTGAATCCAGAGACCTGGGAGAAGGTCTCAAAGAGCTGCATAGCGACAGGGAGGGACGCAGTTGGGTTCACCAACGATAATATGATATCATCCACAAAGAGTGCAATTCTGTAGTCAGTAGGGCCCACTCGTACATAGAAACATAGAAACATGACAGAAAAAGACCACATGGCCTATCTAGTCTGTCCTTCCATAACTACAACAGTCCACTTTTTACCTTTAGAGATCCTCTGTGTTGGTCCCATGCTTTTTTGAATTCAGTTACTGTCCTCATCTCTACCACCTCCACTGGGAGACTATTCCATGGATCCACTACTCTTTCCGTAAAGAAATATTTCCGCATATCACTCCTGAATCTATCTCCCTTCACTCTCTATGTCCCCTCGTAGCAGAACTCGCTTTCAATTGAAAGAGGCTCTCTCCCTGAACATTTATGCCACGGAGGTATTTAAACATCTCAATCATATCACCTCTATCCCGCCTTTCCTCTAAGGTGTACATATTAAGATCCTTAAGTCTGTCCTCATATGCTTTATAATGAAGGCCACTAATCATTTTAGTAGCCACCCTCTGCACCGACTCCATCCTGTTCACATCCTTTTGAAGGTGCGGTCTCCAGAATTGCACACTATACTCCAAATGAGGTTGCACCAAAGACTTATACAGAGGCATTATCACCTCCTTTTTTCTGCTAGCCATTCCTCTCCATATGCACCCAAGCATCCTTCTAGCATCCTTCTAGCATCCTTCTAGCTTTTGCCGTCACCTTTTCTACCTGTTTAGCTACTTTAAGATCATCAGACACAACCACGCCTAGGTCCCGCTCTTCTTTAGTGGACAAAGGTACTTCACCTCCTATACTATATTGCTCCCTTGGATTGCTGCAGCCCAAATGCATGACCTTACATTTTTTAACATTATATCCCAGCTGCCAAATTCTAGACCATTCTTCAAGCTTAGCTAGATCCCTCCTCATGTTATCTACACCTTCCTGGGTGTCTACTCTATTGCAGATTTTGGTATCATCCGCAAAGAGGCAAACCTTACCCGACAGCCCTTCCGCTATATCACTAACAAAGATGTTAAAAAGAATCGGACCAAGGACAGATCCCTGGGGCACACCACTGGTAACATCCTTCTCCTCAGAGTGAGTTCCATTTACTTGTACTCTTTGTCGCCTCCCACCCAACCAATTTCTAACCCAAGCAGTAACTTTAGGGTCCATCCCTAGGGTGCTCAGTTTGTTTATAAGTCGCCTGTGAGGAACAGTGTCAAAGGCTTTACTGAAATCTAAATACACCACATCTAGAGCTCTCCCTCGGTCCAACTCCCTGGTCACCCAGTCAAAGAAATCAATCAGATTTGTCTGACAAGACCTGCCTCTGGTGAATCCATGCTGCCTTGGATCCTGTAATCCGCTGGACTCCAGAAACCTCACTATTTTCTCTTTCAGCAGCGTTTCCAATAATTTACTCATCGCCGAAGTTAAACTAACCGGCCTGTAGTTTTCAACCACATCCTTACTTCCGCTTTTGTGTAAAGGCACCACATGAGCCTCTCTCCAGTCCTTTGGCACCACTCCCGACTCCAACGAGGCATTGAAAAGGTCAGTCAGTGGAGTTGCTAGAATGTCCCCAAGTTCCCTCAGTATTCTAGGGTGTATCCCATCTGGTCCCATCGCTTTGTCTACTTTAAGTTGAGCTAGTTTCTCATGAACAAAGTCTTCTGAAAATTGTTCAAGATGTCCCTCGCTTCTGTTCCTATTTGTGGGTGTTTTCTGAGGTCCTGCTCCTGGTTCTTCATCTGTGAACAAAGAACAAAAATATTTGTTAAGCAATCCCGCTTTATCCTTATCAGCTTCTACATATTCCCCCCCTGCACCCTTGAGTCTGACAATACCACTTTTGCCCTTCCTCTTCTCACTAATGTATCTGAAAAATGTCTCATCCCCCCATTTTATTGCATTGCCTATTTCCTCCTCCTTTTGAATCTTTGCCTTCTTGACTACTTTGCTAGCTTCTCTAAGTTTTTCCAAATACAGATGCCTGTCTTCCTCTCTCTGTGATCTCTTGTATTTCATGAAGGCCTCCCTCTTTTTCTTCACTTTTTCAGCTACTTCCTTCGAAAACCATAGCGGTCTTCAGTAGATTAGCCAGTCTACTACCGAAGATGCGTTGACCTTTCTTGGACAGATGGATGCCATCTCTGCTCTGCAACCCTTGGAACAGCATCCCATGGTCTAGGAAACCAAAACGCTCTCGATGACACCATCCACGCAGCCATGCATTCATCTCCAGGATGCGAGCCTCTCTGCCTTGGCCTTTACCCTCAACAGGGAGGATTGAAGAGAACACAATGTCTGGGTGCTCGCGAAAGCTTTGCGCCAAAGGTTCCATCACCAGCGCGAACAACAACGGCGACAGAGGACAGCCCTGACGGGTACACCTTTCCAACTGAAAACGCCTCGAGTGACCCCCGTTAACCCGTAGGGTTCTGATATAAGCTACGGACCCAATGGATAAAGTTAGGACCGAACCCCATCGTTTCTAGCATGCACCAGAGATAGCTCCAGCTAACACGGTCAAAGGCCTTCTCGGCATCAACTCCCAGCAAGAGCGTCGGCCGAGAATCCTGTCGAGCAATATGAATAACCTATAGCATTTGCCTAATATTGTCGGTCGCCTGGCGACCCGGCACAAACCCGACTTGATCTGGATGTACCAAAGCTGGGAGAACCCAGTTTAATCGGGCAGCCAGTACTGAAGCCAAGATTTTAACATCCGTGTTTAGTAGGGAGATGGGGCGGTATGAGGCGGCTTCATGCAAGGGTTTACCCGGCTTAGGCATAGTAACATAGTAACATAGTAGTTGACGGCAGATAAAGACCAGCATGGTCCATCCAGTCTGCCCAGCAAGATGGCAAGAGCAGGTGCACCTGTTGCTCCGCGCAGGCCACCCCTCCCCATATCCTTGTTCAGGGGTAAACCTACCACTCCATGTAGGACACCCCTATTTGTTGAGACGTTATATGGTTCAGAAGTTAGATGGTACTGTTTATTTTGTTTTTATCCTATTGCTGTAAAGGGATCCTCTGTGTTTGTCCCATGCCTTTTTGAATTCCGTCACCGTGTTCACCCCTACCACTTCCATCGGGAGGGAATTCCAAGCATCCACCACCCTTTCAGTGAAAAAATATTTCCTGATATTGCCTTTCAATTTACCCCCTTGCAGCTTCATGTTATGCCCTCTAGTTTTACAGGTTCCCCGTCTTTGGAAGAGGTATGTTTGTTCATCATTTCTCTTTAAGTATTTAAAGGTCTGAATCATATCTCCCCTGTCCCTCCTTTCCTCCAAAGTGTACATATTTAGGTCTTCAAGTCTCTTCTCATAAGGCTTCTGACGCAGGCTCCAAATCATTTTGGTCGCCTTCCTCTGAACAGTCTCCAGTCTTTTTACATCCTTTGCAAGATATGGTCTCCAAAACTGAACACAGTATTCCAAGTGAGGCCTCACCAGTGACCTATACAGTGGCATAAGTACCTCTTCTTTTCTGCTGATAATCCCTCTTTGTATGCAACCCAACATCCTCCTGGCTTTTGCCACCGCCTTGTCGCACTGTTTTGCCACCTTGAGATCATCAGAGATAATCACACCAAGGTCTTTCTCCTGAACCGTGCATACCAACCTTTCGCCCCCTATCGTGTACATTTCTCTTGGATTTCTGCTACCCAAGTGCATGACACTACACTTTTTTGCATTAAATCGTAGTTGCCAAGCATTAGACCAGTCTTCCAGCTTTTGTAGATCTTTCTTCATGTTAACCACTCCCTCGGGGGAGTCCACTCTGTTGCAAATTTTCGTGTCATCTGCAAAAAGACAGACTTTTCCATTCAGTCCTTCAGCAATATCACTCACAAATACATTGAACAGTGCCGGGCCCAGGACCGAACCCTGGGGCACCCCGCTAATCACCATCCTCTCATCCGAGTGAGCTCCATGTACAATCACCTTCTGTCGTCTGTTAGTCAACCAATTTCTAATCCAGTTTACTATCTTGGGACCCATCCCCAAGCTACTGAGTTTGTCGACAAGCCTCCGATGAGGAACAGTATCAAAGGCTTTGCTGAAATCTAGGTAGATGACATCCATCGCATGCCCCTGATCTAGTTCCCTGGTCACCCAGTCAAAGAACTCAATCAGATTTGTTTGGCAAGATCGTCCTTCGGTAAAACCATGTTGCCTCGGGTCTTGCAACCTGTTGGTTTTGAGAAAGTTCATCGCTATAAGAGCCTCGTGTTGAGAGGGGGGTAGCGGTTCTCCCCGCAGAACCTCATTAAAGAGTACTACCAAGGTTGGAGCTAATTGAGCTGGATGGATTGCAGTGGCGATGCCTGTTGCTTGGCCAATATCACCACCGTATGAGCTTTGAGGCTTGCAGGTGTTACTCCAGCACTGCCGTCTCTAAAGGCATTGGGGCCGAGATATGTAGTTTTAATTTAATAGTCACTCAGGGTCTAGCATCAGCAAAGTACTTTTAGTTTAAATTTAAAACACAGAAGAGAGCTTTCTGGTTAAATTTAGAACCCAGCAGAGAGCTTGTAGTTTAAATTTCGTAATAAGTTAGAGCCTAGCAGCAGCAAAGATCTATAATTTTAAATTTAAAATCAAATAAGAGTATAGCCTACCTCAGCAGCACAGGACAGGGTACTGTGTAGCAGCCCTCTTTTAATAAGTGTTATTTCCCTCCCTCCCTCCCCACCCCACACCCACCCCTGGGATAATCTTTATTTATTTATTTATTACAGTTGCTTATATACCGCACTATTCGGCATCAGCGCGGTTTACAGTATAACAAAGTGACCAAAACACACAGTTTGTTTGGTTTTACATCGAACAGGGGTACAAACTTGGATAACAGGGTTGAACTATATACATGCACTATATACATGAGATAGGCTATATACATGAATTAAAATTCTTATAATAGGGTTGAACTGTACGATAAATAATGAGTCCATTGCGCTATATGTAGTACCATGAATATTTGAGACATTTTGAGTATGGACTGCGAAAAGGCGGCGTTTCTTAGGTGATGCTATCTAGATTCATCGCTGGCTGGGTAGTATTGGAGGAAGAGGTGAAATTTGATTGCCTTCCTGAATTGGGTCAGGTCTGCAATAGCTCGAATGTCTGGTGGGAGCGCATTCCAACATTTGGGGACGTAA
Source organism: Ichthyophis bannanicus (assembly GCA_033557465.1). Classification (NCBI taxonomy): domain Eukaryota; kingdom Metazoa; phylum Chordata; class Amphibia; order Gymnophiona; family Ichthyophiidae; genus Ichthyophis; species Ichthyophis bannanicus. The sequence continues at coordinate 87,087,898 of CM066033.1, forward strand.
AGACTGAAGGCCCTATTTGCTGTTGTGTTATTGCATTTAGTCAAGGTTTTCGGGGTTGTTAGTAGATTTAGGGCTGTTGACCTCCTGGCTCTGTTGAGGGGCACTATATGGATGAGCTCAGTAAGCGCCGTGGAGGATATGCGCTTGATGGCCTTGAATGAGACGATTAGTGTTTTGAAGATAATCCTTCCGTGTATAAGTAGCCAATGAAGCTGTTTTAAAATCGGAGTCACGTGGTCACTTCTGGCGGCTCCATGGAGTACCCTTGCTGCAGCATTCATGGCCAGTTGTAATGGGTTTAGTGTGGATTGCGGGAGACCTTGTAAGATGGAATTGGCAAAGTCAAAGTGCGGTAGGATCAGTGCTTGGAATATGGTCCCGAAGTCATCTGGCTCCAGTAGGGAGCGCAGATGCCTAAGTGAACGGATTTTAAAATAGACCGCTTTGACATTGTTGCTTATATGACATTTCATGTCCACATGTTGGTCTAAGGTGACTCCCAGGTATTTTATTGTATCTTTGGTTTGTAATTCCGCTTCCTTGACCTTTATATGTGTTGGTGGGGTAAAGTCTGGGTCTCTAGCGATGAACAGTACCTCTGTTTTCTTGTGCTGGATGCGGAGGTTTTGTGATTGTAGCCAATCCGATATGGTATTGAAACATTCTATAAGTGGTGTAAGGTCCATTTGAACGGTCGAAAAAGGCATATATAGGAGGATGTCATCCGCATATATCAGACAGCTCACGTTAAATGATCTAATGATGTTGCAGATGGGCTGCATGTATATATTGAATAGTAGAGATGACAATGAGGATCCTTGTGGCACACCTTGTGTTTGATGGAATTGTTTCGACTCTTCTGCTCCGGATTTAACATATTGCCATCGGACATTTAGATAGGAACTGCACCAATCGAGCGCGGTATTGCAAATTCCCTTTTCTTTCAGTCGCCCGAGGAGGATCTCATGATGAACCGAGTCAAAGGCTGCAGCGATGTCTAAAAAGATGAGCACAAAGCCTTGTCGGATGTTGTCAATGCCTGTGAATATGTTATTGAATAAGAAGGAGAGAAGTGTTTCTACTCCATGGTACTCTCTGAACCCGTGTTGGCAATGATCTAAGGGAGCTGTGGAATCTATATGATCCTGAATTTGCCTTTGGACCTCTTTCTCCAATATCTTTGCTAGTAGGGGAATACTAGCTATTGGTCTATACGAATCGGCCTGTTGTAGATCAAGTTTAGGGTTCTTCAATAAAGGCCTGATTGAGGTTTGTTTGAGGGTTGTGGGGAAGGAACCAGTAGTAAATGAATGTTTTGTCAGTTTTGCGATGAATGGACTGAATTCCTTGCGTAGCTCCTTGATCCAAAAAGCTGGGCAAGGGTCTGTTTGTGCTGTGGAGGTATTGAGGGAAGTTATTGTATCTTCAATGCTTTTTCTAGATGGTGTAGAGAACTTGCATAAGGGGGTTAAGCCGGTATGGTCTTGGAACGAGACTGTTGATACTTTGTCGGTCTGTATGATCTTTGACTGGAGATAGTCAGCGAATTTTTGAGGTTGGATATCCACGTGTTGTTCAGGAGATGGTTCCTTAGAAAGGGCTTGAACCAAGTTGAAAAGATCCCGTGGTTTGTTCAGAGATCTTTTCAGAGTATCAGTGTGGTGTTGTTTCATTTTTATTGAGATCGCTTCTCTGTGCCTTGTTAGGTGGAGTTGGTAGGCTGTCAAATCTTGTGTGGAGAGCGATCGGCGCCATTTTTTCTCTTGTCTGCGTAGTTGTGTTAGAGAAGCTCTCAATTCTTGGGAGAACCATGGGGCCGTATTTCTTATTCTCCTGGATGCGTTATTGCTTTGTGGATGTTGTGAGATGGCCTTGAGGTTGAGATTCCATGCGGCGACTAGTTCTTCCGGGTCGGATGTGGTTATGGTGAGGAGGGATTGGGTTTGTGAGAGGATTAACTCTCTGTCAAATGCGCGGAAGTTTCTTGTTGAGGTTCGAGCTGTGCTGTTGCATTTTCGGGTACTATGCCGCTGGCTGTCCCTGGTGGGTATTTGAAAAGTGATAAGTTTATGGTCAGACCAGGGGACGTCAATGATAGACAACATCTTGTTGTGGTTTTGCTCGAGGGCTGCATGTGGTGCGAACACCATGTCCAGGATGTTGCCCTTTATGTGTGTGGGTTTGTCGATGATTTGTGTAAAGCCCAGGTTCTCTATGGCTTCGAGGAATGCAGTTGCATGGCTTTGATGAAGTGAAGGGAGGTTAAAGTCTCCCATTATCCAAATAGGTGAGTTGAGGTTGTGAGCATTAGCAGCAAGGTCAATAATTGTGGGAAGGTCCTCAGGAGATGAAGATGGTGATCTGTATATTAGATTGATGGAGCATTGCTGGTTTTTGATGGAAAGGGAGTCCAGGTTACTTGTACTGGAGGCTTCAGTAATATGGAAATGAAGATCTGATTTAGTAAGTATTAGTACTCCCCTCCTTTTTTAGTTTCTCTGTGTCTTATATGTATAGAGAAGTTGGGAGGTAGGAGTTGGTTGAGGATGACGTTATCCTCCGATGATAGCCAGGTTTCCGTGATCAAAAGTAGGTCCAGGTCATAGAGGGATATCATATCTAGGACAACGGGCCATTTCTTGCGTATGGAACGTGCATTTATCATGGCACATTTTAGGTTGTGGTAGTACTTTAGTTTCTTGTGGTTGGGTGTCATGGAAGGTTGGAGTGGAATGTGTATAAGGTGAGAGCAACGTGTGTCACTACCTGGGTGGGGTCCAGACCATCTTTTTCCATAATTGCTCAAGATGGGGATATGGTTCTGGGACTGAGAAAGTGCATTGGATGTTCCCAGCCAATGTGTAAGGAGATACAGGCTGACAAGGGCCAGGAAGTGTGAGGCCATATTGTGTGTATAGGAGTGTGTGATTGCGATATGGCAAGGTTCTCACTGCAGATTACACAGCAATAGTGGGAATAGTAAAGTATTAATGAGGAGTATAAAGCAATAGATAATGAAGTCAAACGAATGCATATGCAAACATGCTTACATGCTGTAATGGGGTAGTAAGTTGTACATATACGATAAGTAAGATAATGATGGCAGTAAATGTTGGTACTCTTATTGGGGTAACTATTAGAACTATGCAGCCAAGATACAGTCATAAGAGGATAAGCTGAGGAGATTGTACTAAAACAAATTAAATGCACAGTATATGCTACCAACAAGGAACAGATAATGATAATAGTAATGACATAGTATTGTTAATGGCAGTGGTATGCAAAGCTGTTAGGATCAGTACCTGGGAAGGTTAAAATCATGTCTCTGTTGAATTGTTTTTCTTAAGTGTTGCTGTGCTTCCGTGCTTCGTATTCTGGAGCTGTGTGGCTCGAATTCTGATGGTACATTCGGTTAGCGTATCCTACCGCCCCGTTCCACGCCTAAGGGCCAGCTGAGCCCTTCTAGAGGGAGTGCTGCCCCGATTGAACAGCACTTGGAAGATGGCTGCTGTTTCCCGCTGCGGCACCCCCGCTGGAGGCTCTATCCCTGCCCAGGGAGAGCTGATGATGGTGGGGATGCAGGAGCGCCCGATAGCGCTGAGCCCTTCTAGAGGGAGTGCTGCCCCGATTGGACAGCACTTGGAAGATGGCTGCTGTTTCCCGCCGCGGCACCCCCGCTGGAGGCTCTATCCCTGCCCAGGGAGAGCTGATGATGGTGGGGATGCAGGAGCGCCCGATAGCGCCGAGCCCTTCTAGAGGGAGTGCTGCCCCGATTGGACAGCACTTGGAAGATGGCTGCTGTTTCCCGCCGCGGCACCCCCGCTGGAGGCTCTATCCCTGCCCAGGGAGAGCTGATGATGGTGGGGATGCAGGAGCGCCCGATAGCGCTGAGCCCTTCTAGAGGGAGTGCTGCCAGTCCTTGGACCAGGGGTCAACACAGCACAGGACAATCGATCTGCTGTGAGATGTAAAATGAACAGTGTGCGTAATAGCCCAGTAGGCAACTTTCACACCGTATTGTGGACGCACCAACAAGAAAGATATACTGTATCCAACCGCTTCAGTAACCTTTTACCGGCAGACTAACAAACGCATTCAAAACAGACAAACAAACGCATTCAAATCATAGCTTTATAGGTATTTACACATCTTAAAAGACAGGGGGTGCTCTCAGGTGCAGCTCATTACCCAAATCAGTCATACACTAAGGACCTGAGATTAATTAAGCTTCAGGTGAACAAGGTATATAACACGTATTAGGTACAGTTTTATTAGTATAAATATCCATAGCAACCCTTAGGAAGTAAAGAACTTAGATCTAAACACAAACTTAAAACTAAGATGCAGACAGCAGTCCAGCAGCGAGATGGGGGCTTTCCAGTCTTTTGCACTGAGTGTCACATGTATGATTTTCTCCCAGTTGGTGAGAGGTCTTACGTGTGCACTAGGTGCAAGAAGCTCTTTGCTCTCAGGGAACAAGTCCGTTCTCTAGAGGCTAGAGTAGCAAACTTGGAAAACATAAGAAAGACAGAGGTACATAGACGAGACCTACAGGGATATAGTCCTGAAGTCCCACCTCCAGTCTGGCAGCATCCCTGTTGCCATGGAGGAGAGAGGTCACGTGACAGGAGAGCATCACCCTGGTGTGGCAGGAAATGATCCTATAACTAGGACCTGTCCTCCAGGTGATGTAAAGCCCTCTCGCACCGAGGAAGTTTCTCCAGGGCCATTAGCCCATGAGGGAAGGGTTGGGACAGCCGTTATAGTTGGTGATTCGATCATTAGGCATGTAGATAGCTGGGTGGCTGGTGGACATGAGGATCGCCTGGTAACATGCCTGCCTGGTGCGAAGGTAGCGGACCTCATGTGCCACCTAGATAAGGTCTTAGATAGTGCTGGGGAGGAGTCTGCTGTCTTGGTACATGTCATGTAGGAAAATGTGGTAGGGAGGTTCTGGAGGCTAAATTAAAGCTTTTAGGTAGGAAGTTGAAATCCAGAACTTCCAGGGTAGCGTTCTCCGAAATGCTTCCCATTCCACGTGCAGGACCCAAAAGGCAGGCAGAGCTCCAGAGTCTCAATGCGTGGATGAGACAATGGTGCAGAGATGAGGGTTTTGGATTTGTTAGGAACTGGGGAAAATTCTGGGGAAAGAAGAGGCTCTTCCGAAGGGATGGGCTTCACCTTAAACGGAATGGAACCAGGCTGCTGGCATTAACCTTTAAAAAGGAGATAAGAGTATTACTCACCTGTAACAGGTGTTCTCCAGGAGCAGCAGGAGTCAGTCCTCACATATGGGTGTCATCGGCACCGATGAAGCCCCAGCGGAGCATTTCCCCAGCTTTCTATGAAAGCCTTTGGGAAATGCTGGCACGCATGAGCGGTTCCCTTCCCGCCTAAAGCTGCCATCTTACCTCAGTCAAATGACATAGCTAAGAACAGCACACATAAAAATGTAAAAAGTAAATTATATACAACTGCATCTCCAAGGGGAGGAGGGAGGGTTGTGAGGACTGATTCCTGCTGCTCCTGGAGAACACCTGTTACAGGTGAGTAACTACTCTTTCTCCAGGACCAAGCAGGAAGTCAGTCAGTCCTCACATATAGGTGACTCCCCAGCTCTGGGCTACCGAGGAATCCAGGCTGAACAAGAGAACTCCCTCTAGTCTCAGCAGCAAAGAAAGGCTTTTCAAGGACACAACCTCCACCGGTAGCCCAACAGAGGGCAGGAGTTGCCTAAACCTCAAAGAGATTCCGGAGTACTGCTTGGCCAAAAGCACTGCCCCTACGGGACTCCCTTTCCAGACAGTAAAGGGTTGCAAATGTCTGGCTTGAAGACCAAGTTGCAGCCTTGCAGATGTCTACCAAGGGCACAGAGCGGAGATGAGCCACTGTGGCAGCCATTGCCCTAACACGATGGGCCGTGACCCGACCCTGCAAAGGAAGGTCAGCCACCTTGTAAGCCCAGGTGATACAGTCAGCCACCCAGATGGATAATGTACGCTGGGACACAGCCAACCCCAACTTATTGGGGTCAAAGGATACGAAGAGCTGAGTAGCCTTTCTATGCCCCTGCGTACGGTCAAGGTAGAAGGATAAGGCCCTCCTACAGTCCAGGGTATGCAGAACTGCTTCAGCCTGGCTTGCATGAGGCCTAGGGAAGAATGTTGGAAGAACCACCTCCTGGTTGAGGTGGAAAGAGGAGACAACTTTAGGGAGGAACTTTGGATGAGTCCTGAGGACTACCCCGTTCCTATAAATCCTCGTGTAAGGCCTATCACAGACTAAGGCCTGAAGCTCACTCACATGCCTAGCCGAAGTAAGGGCTATCAGGAAGAGAGTCTTCCAGGAAAGGAAGCGGAGAAGGCAAGTAGCCATCGGCTCAAAAGGAGGGCGAGTCAGTTGCTGCAAGATCATATTCAGCTCCCACTCAGGAGCAGGACGACGGATGGGAGGCTTGAGCAAGAGCAAGCCTCTGAGAAATCTGGACACCAAGGGGTGGCCAGACAGAGAATGTCCTTCCACCAGTGAGTGGTGAGCTGCTAGAGCTGAGAGGTGGACCCGCACCGAATTGGACTTAAGTCCTCGATTGGATAAGTGCAGCAAATACTGAAGTACCACTGGTACAGTACAGGAGAAAGGATCTTCTGTACGTAGCTGACACCACACAGAAAACCTTTTCCACTTCAGAGCATAGGTTTTCCTAGTGGACTTCTTCCTAGAGGCTAGAACAACCTCCTCAACTTCCTGAGGTAGGCCCCAGGGAGCCAAAACTACCCTTGCAGCCTCCAGGCCATCAAATTGAGAGATTTGAGATTGGGGTGCAGAAGGGAACCCTGATCCTGAGAGAGCAGGTCGGGTTGCAACCCCAGAGGCAGTGGGGGATCCACCGCCAGCTGAAGCAGAAGTGGAAACCAAGGTTGTCTCAGCCACCTGGGAGCTACCAGCAGGACCGAGGCCGTGTCCTGAAGAATCTTGAACAGAGTGCGGGCCACCAAGGGCGTGGGAGGAAACGCATACAGGAGGCCCTGAGACCAGGATATCAGAAAAGCATCTGGTGCTATCCTCAAAGGATGCAGTTGCCTGGAGCAGAACTTGGGCAGTTGCTTGTTCAGCGGACTGGCTAACAGATCTATCCAAGGGAGACCCCATTTTAGGAAGATCTTTTGAACCACCAAGGGATGCAGCTGCCACACGTGGGGCTGCAGAATTCTGCTCAACCGGTCGGCCAGGCAGTTCTCCTGGCCTGGAAGGTACACTGCCCTGAGAAGCATGTTGTGTTTTAGGGCAAAGGAACAAAGGTCTTGAGTCTCCCGACAGAGGAGCCCGGACCCTGTCCCGCCCTGTTTGTTCACATAAAACATGGCTACCTGGTTGTCTGTTTGAACCAAGACTGACCGTTGAGCCAGGGCAGGAGAAAAAGCTTTGAGAGCTAAGCGGATAGCCCAGAGTTCCAGGAGATTGATCTGTTGAGCTGCCTCCCAAGGAGACCAGAGACCTTGGGTGCACTTGTCAAGACAATGAGCACCCCAGCCCCGCAGAGAGGCATCGGTGGTTAAGACTACCGAGTAACTCTGGCATCTGGAAGGGCATCCCCTTCAGTAGGTTGGGTGGATGTAGCCACCAGTCGAGGGAGGTCAAAAAGTGTTTGGACACCCTGATCCTGTCTCTTAGTCTGCCTGAGGCCTGAGACCACCGAGTCCGAAAGCACCACTGTGCACGCCTCATACAGACCCTGGCATTGGGAGTCACATGTACTGTCGAAGCCATGTGGCTCAGAAGCCTGAGACAGAGTCTGGCGGAGACCAGGGGCCTGTTTAGGAACTGTGTGGCCACGTCCATCAGTCTTTGGGCCCTGTCTTCTGGTAAGAATGCCTTTGCCAGTTGAGAATCTAACCTTGCCCCTATGAACTCCAAGTTCTGGGAGGGGAGCAAAGTGGACTTTGCGAAGTTTATGACAAAGTCCACGTTCTGAAGCAGAGCAATGGTTCTGAGGGTGGCTTGTCTGGTCTGGCATGTCTGACCCCTGATGAGCCAGTCGTCTAGATAGGGAAAGACAAAGATGCCTTGATTTCGCAGGTAGGCCGCAACCACTGCCAGGCACGTGGTAAAGTCTCTGGGAGCGGAGGTCAGGCCAAAAGGTAGTACTCTGTACTGATAATGGTTTCCTCCCACAACGAACCTTAGGTACTTTCTGTGGTCTGGATGAATGAGGATGTGAGTGTATGCATCCTTTAGATCTAAGGAGCATAGCCAATCTCCCTGCTGGAGGTAGGGCAGAAGTGTTCCAAGAGTAAGCATCTTGAATTTTTCTCTCTCTAGGAACTTGTTGAGGTTCCTGAGATCTAGAATGGGTCGAAGGCCACCGGTCCTTTTGGGTACCAGGAAATACCTGGAGTAGAAACCGTGACCTTGGAAGTGAGGAGGCACAGGCTCCACCGCCCTGTCCCTTAAAAGACCCTGAAGCTCCTGAAGGAGAAGGGCTGTGTGCAGGGGAGGCCTCAAGGGCTCTCCTGGAAAGTGAGGAGGAGGCAGTTGGAGAAAACGTAGGGCATAGCCCTTCCGGACTATGTCCAGCACCCAACTGTTGGTGGTAATGAGAGGCCACTGATGGGCAAAGAGTACACTCACTCTCCTAGCCGAAGTAAGGGCTATGAGAAAGATAGTCTTCCAGGAAAGGAAGCGAAGAGGGCAAGTAGCCATCGGCTCAAAAGGTGGGCGAGTCAGCTGCTGCAAGACCACATTGAGCTCCCACTCAGGAGCAGGAGGACGTATGGGAGGCTTGAGCAGAAGCAAGCCCCTGAGAAACCTGGACACCAAAGGGTGCACAGATAAAGAATGTCCCTCCACTAATGAGTGGTGAGCTGCTAAAGCTGAGAGGTGGACCCAAACAGAATTGGACTTCAGACCCTGATTGGATAAGTGCAGCAGGTACTGAAGCACTACTGGCACAGTACAGGAGAAAAGATCTTCCGTACGTAGCTGACACCACACAGAAAACCTCTTCCACTTGAGAGCATAGGTTTTCCTAGTGGACTGTTTCCTGGAGGCCAGGACAACCTCCTCAACTTCTGGAGGCAGGCCCCAGGGAGCCACGACTCATGCCATCAGATTGAGAGATTTGAGATTGGGGTGCAGTAGGGATCCCTGATCATGAGACAGAAGGTCTGGCTGCAACCCCAGAGGCAGAGGTAGAGCCACTGCTAGTTGGAGTAGGAGTGGGAACCAAGGTTGCCTCGGCCACCTGGGAGCTATAAGGAGGACAGAGGCTCTGTCCCTGAGAATCTTGAAGTGTGTTCGGGCCACCAGAGGGGTGGGAGGAAACGCATACAGGAGGCCCTTAGTCCATGGAATCAGAAAAGCATCTGTTGCTATCCGCAGAGGATGTGCTTGCCTGGAGCAAAACCTGGGCAGCTGGTGGTTTAGGGGACTGGCAAACAGGTCTATGGAGGGAAGGCCCCATTTCAGGAAAACCTTCTTAACCACTAAAGGATGTAGCTGCCACTCGTGTGGTTGCAGAATCCTGCTCAATCTGTCGGCCAGGTAATTCTCCTGGCCTGGAAGATAGACTGCTTTGAGAAGCATATTGTGTTTCAGGGCAAAGGAACAGAGGTCTTGAGCCTCCTGACAAAGGATCTGGGAACCAGTTCCGCCCTGTTTGTTTACATAGAACATGGCTACCTGGTTGTCTGTCTGGATCAAGACAGACTGTTGAGCCAGTGAAGCAGTAAAGGCGGATAGCTCTGAGTTCCAGTAGATTGATCTGCTGGGGCGCCTCCCAAGGAGACCACAGGGCCTGGGTGCACTAGTCTAGACAGTGAGCTCCCCAGCCCTGTAGAGGGGCATCTGTGGTCAACACCACCGTATAGGGTTATATCTGAAAAGGCAACCCCACCAACAAATTGGGGGGATGCAACCACCAGTTGAGGGAGGTCAGAAAACGTTTGGACACTCTGATCCTGTCTCTGAGACTGCCTGAGGCCTGTGACCACTGAGTCCGAAGGCACCACTGTGCAGGCCTCATATTGAGCCTGGCATTGGGGGTTACCTGTACTGTCGACGCCATGTGGCCTAGAAGCTTGAGACAGAGTCTGGCGGAGACCAGGGACCTGTTCAGAAACTTGCTGGCTAGGTTTTATGAGTCTTTGTGCTCGGTCCACTGGCAAGAATGCTCTTGCCAGCTGAGAATCCAACCTTGCTCCTATGAACTCCAAGTTCTGGGAGGGGAGCAAAGTGGACTTTGCGAAGTTGATGACAAAGCCTACCCTTTGGAGCAGAGTTATGGTCCTGGTGGTGGCCTGTAGTACCTCTAGGGAGGACTGGCCTCTGATGAGCCAGTCGTCCAGATAAGGAAAGACAGAGTCCTTGATTTCTTAGGTAGGCCGCCACCACTGCCAGGCACTTGGTAAATACCCTGGGAGCAGAGGACAGGCCAAAGGGCAGTACTCTGTACTGATAATGGTTTCCTCCCACAATGAACCCGAGGTACTTTCTGTGGTCTGGATGAATAAGGATGTGAGTGTAAGCATCCTTCAGATCTAAAGAGCATAGCCAATCTCCCTGCTGGAGGCAGGGCAGAAGTGTTCCAAGAGTAAGCATCTTGAACTTTTCTCTTACCAGAAACTTGTTTAGGTTTCTGAGATCCAAAATTGGTCGAAGACCACAGGTTCTTTTTGGTAGCAGGAAATACCTGGAGTAAAAACCGTGACCTTGGAAGTGGGGAGGCACAGGCTCCACCGCCCCGTCCACTAACAGACCTCTGAGCTCTTGGAGTAGGTGGTCTGTATGCAGGGGAGGCCTTGAAGGTTCCCCTGGAAAATATGGAGGCAGTTGGTGAAAATGGAGGGCATAGCGTCGACGTACTATGTCCAGCACCCAACTGTCCTGGGTTATCAAGGGCCACAGGTGGGTGAACGAGGCTAGGCGGCCTCCTGTACAGAACGGGGTCAGCAAGGGAGCCGTGGCTATACTCAAGGGGTCAAAAACTCCCACCCTGCAGAGAGGTAGCAGGGGCCTGAGGCTTGGGGGCTCTCTGCCTATGGGGCCCATTACCCTAGCCCTTGGCCTGCTGACCCTGTGGAGCAGCTTGGGCAGCCTGAAAGTGAGGGTACTGTTTGTAGGCAGTGCCCTTCCTCGGGTAAAAGGACTTTTTACCCGAACCCTTCTTTTTCTGAGAAGGGGCAGAGGTCTTCGACAGCTTTGTCCTCGTGAGGTGCTCAGTCTCGAGCTGGGCGGCCTCATCAGCCACAGGCTTGCCAAAAAAGGTTTTCACCTCAGCAAGGGACATCGACCAACTTGTCCTGAACCCATGGCTCGAGGTCCAATGACTGTAGCCAAGCCTGGCGTCGAGCCGCGATGCCGGCTGCCGCTACTCGGGCCGAAGCCTCGAAGCCATCGTAGGCGGCGCGGGAAATGAACTTAGAGCATTCCCGGATCCTCGAAGACAAGGACTTAAAACTCTGCAAGGGTTCCCCGGAGAGACCAGCAGAGAATCCGGCCAATTCCTTGGCCAGGTCTCGCAAATACATGCCCATGTACAGCTGGTAAGTCTGGACACGGCAAGCAAGCATTGAGCCCTGAAAGCACTTACTACCGACGCCATCAAGGCTTCGGGCCTCCCTGCCGGGGTGCACCGCAGAGTGCATCTTCTGACTCTTCAGACGATACATGGCCAATTCCACAACCATGGAATGGTGTGGTAGCTGTGCTTTCTGGAAGCCAGGACTCTTGCGGAGCCGATAGATGGAATCAACTCGCTTGCTCAAAACCGGCGCCGAGGCCGGGGCCTCCCACATCCGGAAGAGGAGCTGTTCCAGCATCGGAGGAACCGGGACAGTAAAGGCCTCCTTCGGAGGAGAGAGTCATACTGCAGAGCATTGAGCTCCTCGGCTCGAGGCTCTTCCTCGGGGTCAGCCTGGATAGCCAGGGCAGCGGCCATATCCCGGACAAACTCCGAGAACCTGGTATCCTCCGGAGGAGACCTACTCCGGGGCTGACTCATGTGAGTCCGAAGGGACACACAGAGTTTTAAAGGTGTCAGGAGACTCCTCGTCTTCGGTCTCTCAAGCCGACTCGTCCGATGTTGAGTCGGGGTCCGACACCACGAGGCCTCTGGGCACCCGCCCCGATGCCGGAGGCACAGGCGTCGAGACCCTCGGTCCCGAGCGGGAGGTCAAAGGAGACTTTGACCGAGGACAACTTCGAGCCGCAAGGGACTCGAGTATTGGCTCAGTCTCCGGGGTCGACTTTGAGGTCGATGTCCCGGTGGTCGGGGCAGATGCACCAGACAGGCTGGCCATCAGCACCCGCTGCTGATCCATGAAGGCAGACATTCTGCTCTCCAAGGCTGTCAACCTGAGACTCGGCTCAGGTGACGCAGCAGCCCCCGACTCGGGCCCCGGCAGCGCCGGGCCTGACGTCGGGTCTCGGGGAGGCGAGTCCACGAAGACAACAGGACTTACGTGTCCAGCAGACTCCGGTTCGATGCAAGGAACTTTGGTCGGCTTCTCCTGGTCCATGGGCCCGGGACGACTGTCGGGGGTCTTAGACCTGGCCCTGGAGGGCTCAGGGACCTCCTCCGACGCCGCCCTCGTGAGCCGCTTCTTTCTCTTACGTTCCCGGTCAGGGGAACCCCTGTCCGAGGAACTCCGATGCCTCTCGGGATCGGAATCCCGAGATGTCGAAGCCTCAGACGAGGTCCGGGCCCGGGCAGAGGCCGTCCGAGAAAAGCCTTTCACTTTGCTGCTGACGACTTCGGAGTGCCTTGGAAGACATCTTCCCACATGGCCCGCACATTTTAGGATCGTGGTCCGGGCCGAGGCACCGAAGGCAGCAGTCGTGTGTGTCGGTGAGAGAATCTTCTTGAATCGATCACACTTTTTGAAACCACTGGAAGCCATCGGGGAAAAAAGGGACCCCGCGAGGTCAAAGAACCGGCCTTCTAGGGAAAAATAAAAGTTTTGGCGCGAACGCCTAGCCACTAAGGGCAAAAACCAAAAAAAGAAAAAAGGGATTCGATACCGGCGTACCGAACCCAACGGGAGGGGAACCGACGTCGAATCAGAGGAAAAAAGCGAAATAACGCCAAGAAAAAACTTCTCTTTTCCGGGAAAAAACAGGACACAGGTCCGATGGGCTTCACGGAAAAAAAGAGGTAAGATGGCACCTTTAGGCGGGAAGGGAACCGCACATGCGTGCCAGCATTCCCAAAGGCTTTCATGGAAAGCTGGGAAAATGCTCCGCAGGGGCTTCATCGGCGCCGATGACACCCATAAGTGAGGACTGACTTCCTGCTTGGTCCTGGAGAAATATCGATACATCGGGAAGATATATTACAACTATTAGATAAACTGAAGAGTAGCAAATCACCTGGGCCAGATGGTATACATCCAAGGGTGTTGAAAGAACTGAAATATGAGATTACAGACCTGCTATTAGTAATCTGTGAATTTTCATTAAAATCATCTGTAATACCTGAAGATTGGAGGATCGCCAATGTAACGCCAATATTTAAAAAGGGTTCCAGGGGTGATCCGGGAAACTACAGACCGGTGAGCCTCACGTCAGTACCGGGAAAAATGGTAGAAACCATCATAAAGAATAAAATTATTCAGCATGTAGATAGTCATGGCCTAATGGGAGACAGCCAACATGGTTTTAGACAAGGAAGATCGTCTTACTAATCTATTATGTTTTTTTGAAAGTGTGAATAAACAGGTGGACAAAGGTGAGTCGGTTGATATAGTGTATCTGGACTTTCAGAAAGTCTTTGACAAGGTCCCTCATCAGAGACTTTTGGCAAAACTAAAGAGTCATGGGATAGGAGGCAGTGTACTACTGTGGATCAAGAACTGGTTAAAAGATAGAAAGCAGAGGGTTGGGCTAAATGACCAATTTTCCCAATGGAGAAAAGTGAATAGTGGTGTACCCCAGGGATCTGTGCTGGGTCCGCTGCTCTTTGACATATTCATAAATGACCTGGAAAGTGGAATAACGAGTGAGGTTATCAAATTTGCAGATGACACAAAACTATTTAAAGTTGTTAAAATCCAAGAGGATTGTGGAAAATTGCAAGAGGATCTTGATAAATTGGAAGACTGGGCATCAAAATTGCAGATGAAATTTAATGTGGACAAGTGCAAAGTTATGCACCTAGGGAAGAACAACCCAAACTATGGTTACACGATGAAAGGTTCCACATTAGGAACCACCACCCAGGAAAAAGATTTAGGCGTCATTGTGGATAACATGTTAAAACCCTCAGCCCAGTGTGCAGCGGCAGCCAAGAGAGCAAATAGAATGCTTTTGTATCATAAGGAAAGGAATGGAAAATAAAACAAAGGATATTATAATGCCCCTGAATCGTTCCATGGTCAGACCGCACCTTGAATATTGTGTGCAATTCTGGTCGCCGTATCTTAAAAAGGATATAGCGTTATTAGAAAAGGTTCAGAGTAGAGCCACCAAAATGGTAAAGGGGATGGAAGGATACTCCTATGAAGAAAGGCTAAAAAGGTTAGGGCTCTTTAACCTGGAAAAGAGACGGCTGAGGGGCGATATGATAGAAGTCTATAAATTAATGGAGTGGAATGGGTAAACGTTGATCGATTGTTTACATTATCAGAATATAGAAAGACTAGGGGACATGCAATGAAGCTACAGGGTAAACTATTTAATAAAAGAAAACATTTCTTCACTCAACGTGTAATCAAACTCTGGAATTTGTTACCGGAGGATGTAGTAAAGGCTGTTAGTGTAGCTGGGTTTAAAAAAGGTTTGGACAAGTTCCTGGAGGAAAGGTCCATAAACCATTATTAAGGGGGGACCCAGTACAATCATTGCAGAACCTGTGTCTTTTGGGGAAACTGCTAGGTACGTATGACCTAGATTGGCCACTGTTGGAAACAGGATACTGGGCTTGATGGACCTTGGTCTGACCTAGTATGGCATATCTTATGTTCTTATGATTATGACTTCAACCATCAACTTTGTGATGGTGTAAACAACCGATCTACGTTTATCTGTTCCATTCCAGTCATTAATATATAGACCTCTATCATATCTCCCCCTCAGCAGCCACTTTTCCACCTTTTAAGACTTTCCTCATAGAGGTATCCTTCCATCCCCTTTAACATTTTGGTGGCTCTTCTCTATACCTTTTCTAATTCCACTATATCATTTTTAAAATATGGCGACCAGAACTGCACACGATATTCCAGGTGCAGTAGCACTATGGACCGATACAGAGGCATAATATCCTTGGTTTTATTTTCCATTCCTTTCCTTAAGATTCCTAGCATTCTACTTGTTTTCTTGGCCACCACTGTACACTGGGCGTATTATCCACGATGACACCTAAATCTTTTTCCTGGGTGGTTGTTCCTAATGTGGAACCTTGCATCATATAACTGTATTACATAACCACTCAGAGATCTGAGGAAATTGTGTTGCTAAAAACATTACCAACTAGTAAAAAAAGGCGTAAATAACACATCATTCACAAAATTTCTAAGATGAATCCCTAATTCACGTAATAAGCCACAGTGTGGAAGGAGATAAGTACTGGTCAAAAATGAGGCAAGTGCAGAGCCCTGTTGTACTCCAATGGGCTTATCAAACCAATCGGAATGAGTCTCGAAAATCCAGACTTGCGGCTTTTTCTCTGCCAGGAAGAATGGGAGGAGTGGCCTAGTGGTTGGGGCAAGTTATCTCAGGCCGGAAGGTTGGGGGTTCAAATCCCACTAGAGGACAGCAACCTTGGGCCAGAATCCCACAGGTGCTCCTTGCGGTCTTGGGCAAGCCACTTAACCCTCCATTGCCCATGTTCCCTATATAATAGTTATCTACAAGTTATAACGCCCTGTTCAATGTAATTTCAGTTTGTTCAATGTAAACCACCTTGATATCATGAAAGGAGGTATATATAAGAAATGTTAATAAAATGGTGCCATTAATTTTTTATTTAACTCCTCCCCCAATTCCCCTCTCTCAATCTGTAAATCAATATTTACAGAATCCAGAATCACATCAAAGGCTACCTTTAATGACACAGGTCTGTAAAAACATTTCTTTCGAGCTGTTTTGGATATTTCACGTAATCTTTATGCTTTTTGGTGCGCTGAATCCGAAAATGACCTCCATTTTGTCATAGGACATCACGTTTCCGACAATTTAGGTAACTATGTTAAATAAGGTAATACCTCAAAATAAATGGAAATAGACTTATAAAATTAAAGTTTTATTACAATATTTTCATGAAAATCCTTTTTTGAACTGAAATGAGCTCACCTACACACACTAAACTTGATTCTTCTTCCTTGTGAGGCTCCTCTTGGTGCATTTACACTTGTGAGTAGCATCTGGAATGTCTCTCTGAAGCATCCAACAGTAGTCTGCCATCATTGTAATGCTCCATTTTCCCTGGTATCTCCTTTCCATCTCTTTAATGTCTTGGTGGAATCGTTCACCTTGTTCCTCACTCACAGCTCCCAAATTTTCAGAAAAGTAGTCAAGGTGGGTCTGGAGGAAATGCACTTTCAAACTCATCAGGCAACCTAAAGCTTGAAATGCTTTCAGCATTCGTCCGACGATCTTTTTGTAGTGAGGATCTTTGTTATTGCCTAAAAATTTCTGTACGACTTCTTTAAATGCAGTCCACCCTTCTTTTTGAGGATCCGTCATGGTATTGACAAACTCTTGATCAACTATAATCCTTCTAATGTCTGGTCCGCCGAACACACCTTCCTTCAATTTTGCCTCCGACAGGCCTGGAAACTTGATGACCAAGTATTTGAAGCATTCTCCATCTCTTGGAAGTGATTTTACAAACTGCTTCATCAATCCCAATTTTATGTGGAGAGGTGGTAGAAGAACTTTATGGGAAGGTACCAAAGTTTCTCGGAGGACATTTTTTTCACCGACTGTTAGCACCCTCGGCTGCCAACTCTTCTTGGTCCAGTGATTTTGTCGGTCTCGACTGTCTCATAAACACAGAAAACAAGGATATTTGGTATACCCAGCTTGTTGCCCGAGCAGCATGCACAAGACCTTCAAGTCCCCACACACTTGCCAACCATGGTCTTCATGTTTAAGTTTACGAAGAACCAATTCCAAGTTCTCATAGGTTTCTTCAAGTGTACGGAATGACCTACAGGTATGGAAGCGTAAAAACCGTTGTGGAGTAAAACTGCTTTGAGACTTTTTTGAAGAATCTATAAAAAGACGCCATTGCTCTGAATCATATTGGATTTTAAAATGACCCATCAGACCTTCGACATCGATGCAATAAACCAACTTGTCTTCCTGGGCGAAGTAAGGAACGAACTCCTTTTCACGATGTCTGAACCATGAAGATGACACTCCTGGCAACAATAAATTCCTGCTTTTTAGCCTTGATCCGAGTAACTCAGCGGCATCTTTGGGAAGATTCAAGTCTCTTACCAAATCATTCATCTCTTCCTGAAAAAACAATTTTGGTCTTGTATAATCTTCAAAGTCAGAACTTGATTCGTCATCTGGTTCAGGTATGACTTCACCTTCATCGGAGCTAGGTATCTCTTCCAAGGTAGCAGGGGGCTTGGGTACTGGTATATCTGTGCCATGGGGGATGGGACGAATTGCCGAGTGAAGATTGGGGTATGAAATAGAATGCTTCCATTTGGAATTAAACCCTTTCACATCACATGAACAAAAGTAACAGTGGTCACTATGGTTCTTTTGCTCTCGCCATACCATAGGAATCCCACAATGGAAAGATTTTTTCTTACCCTTTAACCAGTTTCGGAGGTCCTCAACACACCGTTTGCACACTTTATGAGGCACCCAGACTTTATCTTGATCTCCAATTTTTAGTCCAAAGTATGCAAAGTATACTTTTTTCACAAAGTCTTGGGGAAACTGCTAGGTACATATGACATAGATTGGCCACTGTTGGAAACAGAATACTGGGCTTGATGGACCTTGGTCTGACCCAGTATGGCATATCTTATGTTCTTATGTTCTTAAAGTCTGTAATATTCTGCTGTTGCTTCAACACTGTATATTCACCACAGATGAAACAAACTGTCTGGCGAATTAAGACACTTTCGCGGAGCCATAACATAACGGTTGAAGAATGACGAGCTAACACGAATTGCGATGAAAAAGTGTGAACAGCCTAGAACCAAGAACTTGATGATGATTTGTGCACAAGTGTGGCATGCAGGAGAGAGCAGCTCTGTGTCTGTACACGAGACGTCACAGTGCTGGCCACGCCCCCCTGCACTGACCGGAGCTGCTGCTATCTGCCCTGTGTCTCCCTCCCACTGGATTCTTCAGGAAAGATTAACCCCTTCTACCATTAGAAGCACAGACTTTAAACTTGCTTAGCTTATGTATATATTGCTGACCATCAGATTTACAGTGCTATATTTTTTTTTACATAACTCGGACAACCCCTTTAAGGTTTTTTTGGCATTTTATATTTTAAATGCACTTATGTGAATTAATTAATAGTAATTTGAATTAAGAGTAATTTGAAAACATTTGATAAATTTGAAGACAATTTTGCATGTTGTGGCAAATCATGACGTCTAGGGGTTTTGTCAATATTTTATTTGTTTTCAGCACACCAAAATACATGGAAATTAGATGAAAATAATCAAACAGCTGTTTAGTCGCAGACCTGTGTGATGGAATCACTTAAATAGGCAGTCATGGTTATTGTGTACAAAGGACATGAGGAAGAATACATTCTAAACAAAGTATCTACTGTCTGGTAAGATTCATTGGGTATGAATCTAACCCACTTAATCAGTTAACGCATATCATTATCTGACCAACTATTCATTTCAATAAAGACAAAGAAGAAGCTCATGTCACATAATTTCAAAGAAAAAACTTTGAGACCATATCAAACCTCAATACTACCACCTCTCTACTTGATCCATGCCCAGTGACATGGATTTAAGGCAGCAAAATCTGAACTCGCCCCATACATATTGAAAGTAGTAAATCAATCTCTACTTCAGGGCGTTATGCCAGATGACCTCAAGAATACAGCGATTCGCCCTCAACTAAAAAATAAAACCCTTAACAGTGACCCCTCTTCGTATCGCCCCATTGCTAGTATACCTTTCTTAGCTAAAATCATTGAGAAGGTAGTTCAGATACAATTGCAGGACCATATTGATACTACCTCCCCTTTAGATGAGCACCAGTACGGATTCCGCCCATATCATGGGGTAGAAATTTTACTTATATCCCTTTTTGACTCACTCAAAGGCATGAATAATGTTAAGCAAGCTTTTCTGCTTATTTTCCTTGATATTTCCTCAGCATTCGACAGTGTAAACCATAGCACCCTCTTAGCCAGACTATCGCAATTAGGTTTAAAAGAGAAAACACTTGGCTGGTTTAAATCTTACATATCTAACCAATTCCAATATGTTCAAATAGATCCATCCCCTTCTCTACCATTCCCACAAGAGCGAGGTATTCCACAAGGATCTGCTCTCTCTGCCTTACTCTTTGACCTTTATCTTCAACCTATTTGCACAATCTTTAAACACCACAATCTAAACTATTTCATTTACGCGGACGACATCATGTTGTTCGCCCCATGCGACACAGATAATCCCAATTATGACAAAATCGCAACCTGTCTCTCTGAAGCCGAACTTTGGCTCTGCTCAATACACATGGATATTAACTTCAAAAAAAACGGAAGCGCTTTTTGTGTCCAGAAACCCAAATTTCACCCCCCCATCTGTTGTTAATCTGATGGACATCACCCTTCCAGTCAAATCTGAAGTAAAATATCTAGGAGTTATCCTTGACAAAACACTAAGCATGACACCTCATATAAAACAGACTGCTAAAACTATATTCTTTAAACTCAGAACCATTCAGCAACTCAGACCCCTCATTGACATTGGTGATTTCAGAACAGTTGTCCAGGCACTTATAATGCCACATCTAGATTTCTGTAACGGATTACTTCAAGGTACATCTAAGAACCACCTTCACATTCTACAAAGGGCCCAGAATGTTACTGCTCGGATTATTTTTAAAGCCAAGCTATCCGACCACATGTCCCCAATTCTATACGCTCTCCACTGGCTACCTGGTGCCAGTAGAATTCAATATAAAACATTAGTCACTATTTTTAAGCTCATTAATGAAATAGCCCCTTCACATCTATCAACCCTAATCCAGACTCCCTCAGAAAACAGAATGAGAAGAAGGGCAAACCTCAACATGCTTCTAATCCCCGATTCTGTGAGAAAAACAAAGCAGGCAACAAGCAATACTGCCTTCTCTTATTATGCACCCAGTCAATGGAACAAACTACCATGCAACCTGAGAGAGATTAAAGACCTTATATCCTTCAGGAAGGAACTTAAAACATACCTTTTCACCCAACACTATCACAACTTACAGCTCACACTCGAGCAGATGTCACAAGAATACACAAATCGTCTAACGCAAGTTTACCCTACCTAACTCATGTCTCACTCTCCACTGCACGTTCCCACTGACAACCCCACTACATTATTCCCACTGAATGATAGTCAGACCTGTACTGGCTGTTGTAAATAGTTATTCTGTTTATTATAGAGTTGCATACTTGTCCTATTCTCTGTAAATAATGAATATTTTCTCAATCTATGTAAAATAATAACTATATTTCAAAGAACATATTAAACTATGTGCTCAAAATGTTCTATGCAATTTAATGTTTACCACGCTCTCTGTAAACCACCCCTGATCTCTGGAAGGGGCGGTATAGAAAAGCACACAAATAAATAAATAAATAAATAAATAAAATAAAGAAGAAAGAATCTTTGCACTATAATAAAACTGTTGAGCAGAAGGAATAAATTTGGCCTGCATCGAATCACTTAACTTGCAAACTATCAAAAAAGTTCAGCAAGTTTAGAGAATGCATTATGAATTTGTGTCATAAAATACCTTTCTTTTTTCATCAATTTTAAGTTTATAAGCATTCAACACTTGACAATAATTTTGACACAGCTCAACCAAGCATCTTTTGCAACAGGCACATTCGACCTTCCACAACTTAATTTTCTATTTAGCAAGCTCATTAGTATACCAAGGCATGTTATGTTGACCAGATATATTAAATTATGCAGTTGTCACATCCCAAATCTGTACTGATTCTGATGCCTTTTGATCGCTCTAAATTGCTTTATCAGCAATGGTGTCCAGGATGGTACTGTTAGTATGAGTAATTAGTTCTGGGGTAGATATTGTAACTTTATATTGCAGCAAAGCAGTGAAGCCGTGTCAAATTAACCAGCTTTTACCAAAGCTTTGTGCCACAGAGTTTAGACATCATGTCGGACAACTTTCTGTTCAGAAAACTCTACTCACCAATACCATTATCCTCTTTGCACATATATAACCACCTCCAGGACATTTGGCAAGAACTGACCATCTGCCACTACTCCATTAAATGGTTTTCCATTGTTGATAAGCATGTCCAAAGTCGAACAGAAGCCAACGGCAGGAAAACACCGTGTTGGGATCAACCCAAGGCCATCTATGTTTCTGGACACAAATGGGTAGGCCCCCATAGTATGAGCAGCAGCCAACTTTTGGAAAAACAGTTCTATTAATATCTGCAAAAACCAGACACACTCCAGGCCTAATGAGGCCTTTGTGTAACAAAATTACAAACTATCGCCCATACACATGACCAGTTTTTTTTATTCTTTCCCAATGAGCAAGCTAACAGTAGCAGCAATACTTGATTAGTGGTTCTGGATCAAGACTGCCAAGTGGGTGAGAAATACAGTTTTTCTGGTAGCTACACATTGGGTATTTTAAGTTAGGCTCTTGTTATAAGTACTGCCATATTTAGTTCTATTTTTATTACCATTGGATGGCTCTGTGACCTCTTCTAGACTGCGTAATCTACTGCAAAATACGATTTTCAGTTTCAATTGATGGAACAAATCACTATCTTACAGTAACATAGTAAATGACAGCAGATAAAGATCTAGTCTGCTCAGGAAGGCGGTTAGAGTTGAACCCATCATTTAATGCAGGTTACTCCCTCTATGCCTTTGCAAGCATTCATGGAACAAAGTTCACCTTTTGTAACCAGTTATTCGTATGGTGGCTGGTAGAGGTTGCCGCAGGGCTTCCATGAACTGGTCCCATTCTCCTTCTGGCACTATCTTCAGCTCCTGGTAGTAATGCTCAAACAACTTGTTCTCTTTGACGATCTCAGGGTAGCCACCTTCCCACCCCTAAAAAGCAAACACAGATTAATGTTCTCTTTTCAAGAACAGAAGTAAAACTGCTTAATTTGAAAAACCTTACTTCTATAAATGAAGAACCTTACTATTCCCTAATAGCCCACTCCTTTTCTTGTAATTCCTAGCATTCTATTAGCTTTCTTGGCTGCTGTTGCACACTGAGAAGAGAATTTCAATGCATTATGACACCTAGATCCCTTTCCTGGTGGTGACTCCTAATGTGGAACCTTGTATCGTTTAAGTTATAGCTTGGATTGTTCTTTCCTAAGTCAATGCCTTGACAAGTTTGTTCTGAATTTAGAGCCAGCTCAAAACCTTAGCAGCCAGAGGCTGAAGCTTCCCTTCACCCTGTTATCTCCAAAGTCGAAGAACTGGAGGGGAGAAAAGAGATTCCACCAGAGGTCAGGCTCCTTTAGAGCCTGATTTACTGGCTGTTTTACTATTCTATTTCTAAGGTAAATGAAAACATAATAACGGAGTGGAGGAGTAGCCTAATGGTTAGAGCGCTGGCTTGGGAACCAAGCGACACAGGTTCGATTCCCACTAGCACTTCTTGTCACTTGGGCAAGTCACTTAACCCTCTAATGCCTCAGAAAAATCCAAGTTATCAATGTCTTTGTTTAATGTACATTGTCAAACTTTAACTGAAATGATAAAGTAGTATAAAAAAAACTATTAAGTTAATAAAGCACAGTTACTTACCTGTAACAGGTGATCTCTGGGAACAGCAGGAATAAGTCTTCACATATGGGTACGTCGGTACCGGAGTCTGCGCGGGAACGCTTCCCAGTGTCCAATCAGAAAGCTTTTGGAAGCATCCCAACATGCCTGCGTGCCTGCCTTCCCGCCTTCCCAACTGCCTCTCCTCAGTTAAGTTTTAAAGCTGAGACAAAGAGAGAGAGAGCAAGGAAGGGAAAGATAGAGATAGAGAAATGCAACTCCTAGGGGAGGTGGGTGGGTTGTGAAGACTTATTCCTGCTGTTCACAGAGATCACCTGTTACAGGTAAGTAACTGTGCTATCTCCAGGAACAAGCAGGAATGAGTCTCCACATATGGGGGACTCCCAAGCTCAGATGCCCAGAGGGAGTCCTAGCATGTTGCAAGTCTAGAACGAGCCATGCTATTCCTCAGGACCTCAGGCATCCTGGGGATGGAGGGTAGCAGTTGAAGATAGAAAAGGAGCTGTGGAACAGCTGGTAGAACAGGGCTTCAAAGGGGGAAGACCCTGTATCGAGGGCATTTAGCAATGAAATATTGTAATCTGGGCCTCCCTTGTTGGCACTGCACAAGTGCACTGAGCTACATATGGATCTGATAGAAGAGCCAGTGAATGTGCTCAAGGGGTACCTCACTGAGAAGTAGAGGTAATAAAGTAGAATAAAAACAAGTGGAGGTCAGAACCCTTCAGGGTGAGAAATAGCCCCAGGGGAAAACTGGGGTAGTATAAGAGGTAGAGCTTCAGCTGAGACGCAGAAGGTACTATTAAAGAAAGCTTAAAGCTTAGAACTGAAGCTCCACACTGTCTTTCCTAAATGGGATCAATTAGGAAAGAAAAAAGGTACATGGAGAGCTTCAGGAGTACCTAATCTGAAAAGGTTATGGTAAGGAAAAAATTTGTTAATTACCACAGAAAGTGGTTATAGGTGTAGCCCCCTGAGTATGCACAGCATTGATAGGGGTAGTGCCCATCTGTCAGGATCATATAGGAATGTAAGGATATCTGAACCTAACAGACAGATAGATAAGTAGATGGATACAGATCTATCTAAAAATATCTCTCATTATATCTGTATATAGGCATAGAACTATAAGAGATATGTATGGGCAGAAGACACACAGATATAGATAAGTATATATATA
This sequence comes from Ichthyophis bannanicus, assembly GCA_033557465.1. Classification (NCBI taxonomy): domain Eukaryota; kingdom Metazoa; phylum Chordata; class Amphibia; order Gymnophiona; family Ichthyophiidae; genus Ichthyophis; species Ichthyophis bannanicus. The sequence goes on from CM066033.1 coordinate 87,112,018, forward strand.
TAGATAAGTATATATATATATATATATATATATATAGATAAGTATATATATATATATATATATATATATATATATATATATACCTATATGAATAGGCAGGCATATAGACACGTCCCCAGGTATATGGATGGAGAGATGTCCATAGAACCTCATCCCCCCTAGGGATATAGGGAGAGAGAAAGATTCATCTGACAGCAAGAAGGTTGATACCTGCTTGAATAGATACATAGAGAATCCTCTTTTCCTGGTTATGACTGGCAGAGTCAGAGGAGAGGTCTCCCTGACAAGAAGTCGTCTGAATTCCTTGCAGAATTTGAGCTCTTGAATAACCAGGATGGCCTACGTGAAAATTGCAGAGGATAACTTCAGTCTGCAGACAGGAAGTCCAGATATCTCCAGAATTGCAGTATGGAGAATGGATAGAGGACGCCTCTGGAGGAAGATACCCTAGTGACCCGCCTATGAGGGCAAGATGGGTATTGGGCATCCTCTAGCTGCCATTGAAGAAATTTACCTCTGACGAGAAGACCCAAGGAGATATGGGCCAAACCAGGGAATTGGCCCTCCTTTAGGTTTTCACGTAATGAAAGGCCTGAGGCTTATGCCTCAAAAGAGATTTAAGATGAGATGGTAAGGGTAGGGAATACCTGCCAGACATGGACATGACTGGGGAAACCCCCCCTAACCATCTGGGGTTATCTGCTAGGCAAGATACTAATGCTCTCTAGCAAGGGCCCATAGTGCAAAGCTACTCTGTAGAGATGCAGAGAGCATGCTGCAGGTTGGTTAGAAGAAAAAACTGGCTGTGAAAAGCCAGCAGGTAACCAGCTATTCTGCCAAGGACAAGGGGGCGAAGAATAGAAGTTAACCAACCAGACTGTGATAATAGGGTTACCCAAACGAGGTTGATAACCTGTTTGGGACTTAGCACTGAGGCGAGGAGGATTGCTAGTGGAGGGGAATCCCTGGTTGTGTAGTGAACAAAACCAGTGGCTTAACCACTAGGAATTGCTGTATCTGCAGCAACTACCAGGGCAGCATGGAAAATTTCTTTGCCCTCTTCCTTTTTCAGATTGGGAAAAAGAAACAGACATGGTAGGACTTCCTATTGTCTGATGAGCTGCCTTAAGGTAACAAGGGGGGGAGACAACTCCAGAAGGGAGAATCCCCCAGTAGAACAGGTAGAGGACCATAGGATAGGGGCTTACCCATTTAAAAGAGCCACTCTTACAAACCAAATGTTGTAGTAAGAGGGAGGTAAGACAGAGTTGCAAGAGACTGACTATGGAGGAGGTCTCTGACAGTTGAGATGATACATGCCAGTACAGGGAAACAACTGTCTGATGATAGTTGCTACCTCTCTTTCCTCCAAGAGCAAGAGGAAAAATCTGTGAATTATGGGCATGATCATCATAAAGACTCTTAGAGTTAGAAAAAAAATGTCTCATGAAGAGATATCTAGGTAGGTTAAGATAAATTTAGTGCAGATACTGCAAGTGAAAAGAAGCAGACTGCCACCCTAACCACCATCCAAGAGGGACAATGATCTATCTGAAACCCTGCGACTGCTGGGTTTGTTGACCCTGTTGAGGTTTGTTTATTTATTTATTTTATTCTCTTATATACCACGCTATTCTGCATCAGTGCGGTTTACATTGAACAAACTGAAATTACATTGAACAGGGCATTATAACTTGGAGATAACTATTTTATAGGGAACATGGGCTATGGAGCGTTAAGTGGCTTGCCCAAGACCACTTGTGGGAGTAGAAACCCCAGTCCTTCTGGCCCAAGGTTGCTGTCCTCTAGTGGGATTTGAACCACCGACCTTCCAGCCCGAAGTACCTTGTCCCAACCACTAGGCCACTCCTCCACTCTGGATTCTTCAGAGCAGGGCAATGTTTCCCCTGTTTGGGAACATCTGTATGATGGGCAGATGGGTAAAACCTTCTCCCCCTAGGGGAAGAAAGTTTGGTAGGACATTTCCTACCTACTGGGAAAGAAGGCGGCGTGGAACAGCCTCTGGAAAAGGGAAAGTCAGTGGATAACTGAGTAACCTGGGAGTAAAGACTCCTTGTTGAAGAGATTTTCTCCAGTGCAAGGAGTATTTCCCAGTCTTTCTTGTGCCTATTTGTCCAAGTCTGAAGCTTGAAGCCAGGCTCTACGTCGTGCCCCTATAGCTATAGCAGAAGTCCTGCTAACAGACTCAAAGGAGTCTAGGGTAGCAGGAGTGAGAAACCTAGAGATATTTTGAGTATGACTAACCAGTGAGGAATAGTCTGTACACCTGGGCTCTTGAAGAAAATGAGTCATAAGATGTAATTGCTTTGTGACCTCCTCAAGAGATAGACCCATATAAAAAATATATAAGAGAATTCTTGCTGAAAGCATGGATGTCTGGAAGGTCTGACGTCCAAAAGCATGCGTCTGGAGGCTATTTTGATGTCCTGCATGTATATTAGGGTAACGTGCTGTTCCATGTTCTTCATCTTCTCTGTTTGACTGTTTCTGTCCTCTACTCTGTCCTATCTTTTAATGGCGTTCTTTTCTTATTTCCTTAAATGATGTAGTATTGTAAACCGCTCTAATACCTTTGGGTCTGAGCGGTATATCAAATTTTAAATAAACATAAACATAAACATCTAGTGTCTTAGACTCACGACCTGGCGGACAAGAAGAGTGCTTTTTATTACTCTTCACTCGCCTCATTGCTGATTCCACCACAATGGAATGATGAGGAAGTTGAGTCTTTTGAAACCCTGGAGAAGGGGGCACCTGATATAGAGAATCAGTTGCCCTGGAAGGTGGGGGTACCTTTAAAGGAGCTTCCCACATTCGTAGAAGGAGATCCTGCAAAGAATGATGCAAAGGAAGCATTATGTTCTCCTTTGCTTTGCTAGGAACAGAGAGGTATTCTGTATTCCCATGTGTAGGATCTTGTCCAGGAATAGGAATGGCAAGTGATTTTGCCATATCCAGGAGGAAAGTCTGGAAAGAAGGATCCCCAGAGGGAATTTCCCTTGGATAGGCTAGATCTGATGAAGAACTAGCGTTGGCACCGAGGGATCTATCTAAGTATATAGGAATAGAAGATCCTGAATGGTGCAGTATGGGATCCTTAGATGGTGATCGCTGGTACTGCAGATCAGGACCAGCGACAGTCTGTAACAGATCGTCCATGCTAGGGATCGATTCCAAACTCGGCATCGAGGGAAGCGAGCCTGACGAGAGAAGCATGGAGGGTACCGACAACAATGGTAATGTGGACATCGGTACCGACTTCGGTACCGTATCTGATACCGGTGGATGAAGGTCAGCCGGTGGCAACTCTAACGGTATCGGAGGGACCGAGAGTTGCGGATCCGAAGCATCAGAACCGAGCCTTCGGTACCAACGGGAGTCGGTACCAAGGCGAGTCGGTACCCAGTCCTCCAGACTGGAGATCGATTCCAGACTCGGCATCGAAGGAAGAGAGTCTATCGATGCACATCTGGAGGGTACCGACGTCGGTACTAGTATCAGTGACAGTACCGATACTGGAAAGTCGGTCTGGAGCGTATCCACCGGGCCCGCAGGTACCGAGGACGCCAGACGACGATCCTTGGTGAGGAATGTCTCATCCAGCACCAGTGCCGACGCCGGGGTATCGGTACCGCTCGAAGTGGATGCCACCACCGTGCATGGCTCAGGTATGTTCTGTGAGGGGTGAACCTCAGGAACAACCTGAAACCCCACAAAGGCTTTGGAGGCCGAAGACTCCCACCGGGGTTTTGGAGCCAGTGGATTCTCGAGGACAGGGCTGGAGGCATCTCCATGCTGTGCATGAGAACTGCCGCTCGAGGACTGGCTAGTCTTGACAGACTGTTTTTGGGTTACCTGATCCTGTGGAGAAGATATGGTCGGTGCCCTGAAGGTACAGGGGGACCGCGTGTCGAGGGGAACTCTATGTTGAAAACTTCCTCTCACAATAGTATTGCCGGAGGGCTCCGGAGGAAAAGGGTCAGGACCCAAGCAGGTTAGACACCAATTGAGAGTGTCTAAAAATAACGTTGTACCGCCAGAGTTTGTACAAGACTAGCCAGTCCTTGTTCACATGAAATTTCATCTGCCATTTGACCTTACAGTCTGTCAATTTTTTTATTTTTTTTTTTATTTATAAAAATTTTTTATACATTACAGAAGGCAAAATAACTCAATTCAAATCCCATCCACCCTATAAACACTAAAAAGAAATACAGTGAGCAACCACATCAAGGGGGGTGCGTCCAATAAAACAGGAAATCTAAGAAAAGCATATAAAATAAGAAACTAATACTAACAAACTGCCATCGGGCCCTGGTTTTCCTTATACTCCCTTACTATCCAGGAAATTTTAGATTTGCGCCTGCGTGTTCTGGCCCTGGGGGCAGTTTTTCATCTTAAATTTCCCTGTAAATGTGTTATATTATATCAGGGTACAAGATATGTATTTCTTGAGTCTCTTCAGCTGTTAAATTTCCTGGATAGTCTGTCAATTTTTTAAGGTCCTCTTGCAAATTTTTCACAATCCCCTTGTGATTTTACAACTTTTCTCAAGGTCATCTGCAAATTATGATCATCTCAGTTGTTGTTCTCATTTTCAGGTTAGTTAGTTATTTGTATTTATATACCGCCTTTCTCCGAGTTAAGGCGGTTTACAAGGAACAAAACGCAACTTACATTGTAACAGTGGTATCAACTATGTACGGCAAGCAATTAAAGAGCTTTTGGCTCAACTATATACAGTTTTGCTATATGCATGGTGCATTGTTCTTATGGGGGGGGGGGCGGTTATTCGCTTGTGTTGAAGTGTTTGGTAAACAGGTGAGTCTAACTGTTTGCAGAATGTCTTTAGGTCAGTGATATTCCTGAGCTGCTCCGGTAAGTCTGTTCCATATGGAAGGTAAACAGACACTTTTTCATGCCTGCTGGTTTGATTTGGTTCTGATGTGGAAGATGACGAGAGTGTTCACTGTAGAAGTTCATCTAGATCTGTGTGATTGGGAGGGCTGTAGAAGTGTGCGGAGGTGGGGGGGGGGGGGTCCGAGTAGATTGCTTTATGAGTTAGCATTATGGTTTTGTATGTTATATGGCTCTGCAGTGAGAGCCAGTGACGCTGTTTGAGTATTGGGGTGATGTGTTCTTTTCTCGTCGTGGCTTGTAGGGTTCTGGCTCTTGAGTGAGAGCTGTCTGGAGAGGTAGGAGTGTGGATTGTGGCAGTCCTTGGAAGATGGCATTGCAGTAGTCCAGGTGCAGTATTATTGATGCCTGGAGTATAGTACAGAAGTCAGAGTGGTCGGAGGCACTGGAGTGTATTTGCTTTTAAGTAAACTGTTTGGGTGTTTGTTTAGGTGTGTTTTGAAGGTTAAGTGTTGGTCAAGTGTTATCCCGAGGTATTTAACCTCGGCTTTGATTTTGATTGTGGTGTTATTCAGCATTATCCTAGGATGCAGAGGGCCTCTGTTTTGTTATAGTTTATTTATAGGTTGTTGTCAGTTAGCCAGTTTGTTACGTTGGTGAAGTATTCTTGATGGGCTGATAGCGTGGGTTGGTCTGTGTCAACTGGCCCATATATATCATAAAGTCATTGGTGTAGACGTTAAGGTTTAAGTTGTGGGTTCTTATGATTGTGCAGAGTGGCTGTAGGTAGAGGTTGAACACCATAGCTGAGAGGGTGGATTCTTGTGAGACTCCTTGCTTGTATGGGGTAGAGAAGTTGTTACTGATCTTTATCTATTGGTATCTATCAGTGAGGTAGGATGTGAACCATTTGTGTACAGTTCCTCGAAGTCCAATTGTGTGGAGACATTGCAACAGTATTTGGTGGTTTATGGTGTCAAAGGCTGATGAGATGTCCAGGAAGATTAACAGGAAGCCTTGATTGGCTAATTGCATACTTTGCATTAAGTGTGTTTATTAAGGAGTAATGTGTCAACTCCATGCTGCAGTCAAAAACAGTGTTGCTAAGGGTCTAGGGGATTGTGTCTGTCGATATGATCTTGCAGTTGATGCTATACTGTTTTCTCTATGATTTTTCCTGTGAAGGGTAGGCTAGCAATGGGTCTGTATGATGCTGGGTCCGAGGTGTCCAGGGTTGGTTTTTCAGTATTGGGGCATATGGAGGTGGTTTTCAGGCATGTAAGCATGGTGCCTTGTTGAAGTATCGCTTGTGTGAATTTGGTGATTATTCCACCGAGTTCTTTTTTGGATGCTTTTATCCATGATGTAGGGCAGGGATCTAAGGGGGAGATGGTTGTATTTAGAGCAGTTATGGGGTTTCTATTTATCTTTCAGCAATTTGGTTGAAGGAGTGCCAGGGGTCTGGGTGGCTGTCTCCGGAAGAGAGTAGGGTGTTGATATTTGGTTGCGGCTGGAGCTGTTTGTAATGTTGGGTGAGTTGTTAGTGGGTGACCTTGGTTTCTTGGTTATCGGTGTTTTTGTCAGCTGTTTCATGATGGAGAAAAGCTCTCTTGGTCGGTTGATTGTAGTTTCATAGTTTGGTGTGGTGTTCTCATTTTACTTTGTGTGTTGCGATGTGGTATTCTTTCACAACTGCAGAAATTGTGTTTTGTCTTTGTCTTGTTTTGTTTTTCACCATTAAAAAGCAGTAGGCCCAGTACAGATCACCGGGATACTCCATTATTCACATTTCTCCAGTGAGAAAGTCGACCATTTAGCACTCTCCTCATTTATGCTTAATACTTATTTTCTTCCACTGTGTAGCTTATCGAGTGAATTATGGGTTCAGTTCAGAATTTATGATTAATTTCTCAAGAATCTCTCATGAGGGACCTTGTCAAAGGATTTCTGAAAACCCAGATGCACTATAATCAACCAGCTTTTATCTATAGGCAATCTTCAGTGAAACAACCTCGAGCAAAACATATACTTAAACCACTAATGTCGGGATCATTTGAGCACTTGAAGTACCAACTTCAGGTTCCACAATGGAAGAAGTGGCCAAACTGGTGGGCTGATATATTTCACCGCTCTTAAGAAATTCATCACTTCCAAGTGCATGGTCACCATCTTACTCGTACTTTATCCTTGTAGCATGCTCATGCTGCCACTTGGACCCAGAGAAGGGCCAATCTTTAGAACAAAATGATAGTACACTTAAAACTATGGCCACATTACCCTGAGTAGGCCTACTTTCGTCAGATCTCAGAAGCTAAGCAAAGTTGAGCCTGGTGAGTATTTGGATGGAAGATCATTTGTAATACCAGGTTTACCGCAAAAGTTCACTAGTGAGAAAATAATTATGCTGACAGTATCAACAAGATTATTCATTTTATATAGAAACACAGAAAATAACAGCAGAAAAAGGCCACATGGCCTATCTAATCTGCCCTGCCATATCCACTACAATAGTCCCCTTTTATCCTTTAGAGATTTTCTTTGCTTGTCCCATGCTTTCTTGAATTCAGATACTATCCTCATCTCCACTACTCCCACTGGGAGACTATTCCACACATCTACTGCTCTTTCCATAAAGAAATATTTCCACGTATTACTAATGAGTTTATCCCCTTTCACTCTCATCCTATGTCTCCTTGTAGAAGAGCTTGCTTTCAATCGAAAAAAGCTCTCCTCTCGGGAATTTATGCCACAAATGTATTTAAACATCTCTATCATATCTCCTCTATCCCGCCTTTCCTCTAACGTATATATACGAGTTGTAACAAAACAGAAACGAACTGTGGCAGCCATGCCCATGACTCAACCACTTATGTCACTGTGTTGTGCAACATCTCACCACTATTCTGCTACAATATTTTTCATCTCTCTAACTGTTTTTCTTTTTCAGGTTTTTTTGTAGCATACTGCTCCATCGCTTTGTCGTGCAACTGGATGTGCAGAAATATGGAGCAAAGAATCAACTTGAAATTTCTAGTTAAGTTGGAGAAGGGCCCAACTGAGTTTCCAATTTCTCCAAAAGGCTTATGGAGAAGATGCAATGTCAAGGCTGCGAGTCTTCGAGTGGCACAAACGCTTCAAGACTAGCCGTGAGGAGGTGGAGGATGACCCCAAGTCAGGATGGCCTTCCACAACAAAAACGGATGAGAACATTGACAGAGTGAACAAGCTGGTGTGGAGTGATCGCAGATTGACGGTGCGGATGATAGCTGAGGAGCTCAGCCTGAACAAGGAGTCAGTGTGGAACATCTTGGAACAGGAGCTAGGGATGCGGAAGGTATGCACAAAGATGGTGCCCAAGCTTTTATCGGACGACCAGAAGGAGCACCAGGTCAATGTTTGTCAAGACTTGCTATAGAAGATCAGGGCAGATCCAGAGTTCGTTGGCCGAGTTATCACAGGAGACAAGACTTGGGTCTTCCAATACGACCATAAAAGCAAGAGACCGAGCCTGCAGTGGAAGACTCGACCGTCACCCAGACCCAAGGAGGAGTGCATATCCAAATCAAGGATCAAGGTCATACCAGCCACCTTACTAACCAGACTACAGGAGGCAGGACTACACAGCACCACCTTGAGTTGGTTTACATCTTAACTCACCAACAGACAGCTACAAGTCAAATGTGGATCAGAGACCTCTCAACCTTTCAGAGCCACACAGAGTGTCCCACAAGGCTCAGTACTCTCCGCCCTGCTCTTCAATCTATACATACAACCCATCTGCGCCATCAAGGACCACAAGATTCAATACACCATATACGCAGACGACATAATGATATTCACACCAATCAAACTGGACAACCCAGACTACTCCAACATAGCCAACTGCTTCCAACAAATGGCAACCTGGCTTCAGAAAAACAATCTGTCAATAAACTACAACAAAACTGAAGCACTATTCATCACAAGAAACCCTACATTTACACCCACAGCCACCATCAATCTGAATGACATCATAATACCAGTAAGATAAGAAATAAAATACCTGGGAGTGACGCTCGATAAGGACCTTAGCCTTCAATCCCACATTGCCAAAACCACAAAGAGCGCTTACATCAAAATGAGAACTGTCAGAAGGCTCAAACCCATCCTAGCTCAGGAGCACTTTCGAACAGTCTGTCAAGCCCTCATCATTCCCACACTAGACTATTGTAATCCCATCTACCAGGGGTTACCAAAAAAGACCCTGAAACCACTACAGCTAGCACAGAACACAGCCGCACGAATCATAACAGATTGTTCAAGTCACGACCACATTACTCCCATTTTGTACCAGCTGCACTGGCTCCCAATCAGCTCCCAAATCCACTTCAAAGTACTTATAAACATATTCAAAATACACAATCTCTCAGCTAACAGCCTACAACCACTCATAAAAACTAACAACAGCAAAAGACCGAGAAGAAAGCACAGTTACTTACCTGTAACAGGTGATCTCTGGGAACAGCAGGAATAAGTCTTCACATATGGGTACGTCGGTACCGACGGAGTCTGCACGGGAACGCTCCCCAGCGTCCAATCAGAATGCTTTTGGAAGCATCCCAACACGCCTGCATGCTGCCTTCCCGCCTTTCCCAACTGCCTCTCCTCAGTTAAGTTTTAAAGCTGAGGCAAAGAGATAGAGAGAGAAAGGGAAAGATAGAGATAGAGAAATGCAACTCCTAGGGGAGGTGGGTGGGTTGTGAAGACTTATTCCTGCTGTTCCCAGAGATCACCTGTTACAGGTAAGTAACTGCGCTATATCCAGGAACAAGCAGGAATGAGTCTTCACATATGGGGACTCCCAAGCTAAGATGCCTGGAGGAGTCCCAGCATGTTGCGAATCTGAGAGCCATGCTATTTTACCAAAACTCCAGGCATCCTAGGGATGGAGGGTAGGAGTTGAACTAAAAAGATGTGCTGTGGAACAGCTGGACCAAACAGGATGCCTAGATAGGAGTCTCTGTACAGGTGATATTTAGTGGTAATATTGAAGGGCAATAAACCAATATGGACCTCACCTGGTGGTATTGTAAAGGGGTATATGGAGGTTCATGTGGATTTGTGAATACGAACCAACAGAATATCCCCAGGGAGTACCTCAATGTAAGGAGAGGTAAATAACTGTGCAAAAAACAGGCTGAGGTTAAGAACCCTTAGGGTGAGAAGAAACAATCCCAGTGGAACTGGGGTAGTTCAATGAAGTAGGACTTTGCGGGAAAACGCGGAAGTCCCTATTAGATAAAAACTGAAGCTCTTTTGACTTTAAAGAGACATAGTTCTTATAGGAGAAGGGAGCTTCGAAGATCCCTATATCCGATAACAAAGAAGGATAGGAGGAATGAGGCATTGTAGCCTCCCATTTACTGAAGATTCAGAAAGTCCCTCCTAATTGAAAAGGAAAGTATATGGAGGGCTTCAGGTGTACCTAAACAGAAGGTCATTGTACAAAAACTCCTCAACTACCACAGGAAGTGGTTGATTATGGAGACACCTAAGTATGCTGGGACAGCATGGAAAGGGATAGAAAGTATCTGTTAGGTCCGTAGGGGAATGAATATATATCTATCTAGGCAGACAGACAGCAATGGTATATAGACATATCTACCTACTATCATATCTTGCAATACACATATATATATAGGCACAGACATGCAGATGTCCATACATACACACACACATACATATACACACACACATACATATATATACATATACACACACACACACATAGCACAGTTACTTACCTGTAACAGGTGATCTCTGGGAACAGCAGGAATTAGTCCTCACATATGGGTACGTCGGTACCGACGGAGCCTGAGCGGGAAAGCTCCCCAGCTTCCCAGAAGGAAGCTTTTGGGGCCTCCCACTGCACATGCGCACTGCCTTCCTGCCTTCCTGACCAGCTCTCCTCAGTTCGAGTTTATAGCTGAGACAATAGAGAGAGGAAAGGAAGATAGATAGAAGATACAACTCCTAGGGGAGGTGGGTGGGTTGTGAGGACTAATTCCTGCTGTTCCCAGAGATCATCTGTTACAGGTAAGTAACTGTGCTATCTCCAGGAACAAGCAGGAATAAGTCCTCACATATGGGGACTCCCTAGCTAAGACGCCTGGGAGATCCCCATGCAAGGGTTCGCCATCTTCGTATGGATCTCAGGCATCCATCCTGGGAAGGTGGGCAGGAGTTGTTCAAGTATGGAACAGGTGTTTGAGGACAGCCTGACCAAACAAGGCATCCCGGCGGGAGTCCTGGTCCAAACAGTAATGGGCTGTGAAGGTATGAACCGAGGCCCAGGTGGCGGCTCGACAGATCTGATCTATGGATACAGAGTGAAGATGAGCCATAGAAGTGGCCATGGCTCTCACATTGTGAGCTGTGACATGGCCTTCCAGAGAAATGTTTTTACTCTGGTAAGCAAAGGAAATACACTGAGCAATCCAATTGGAAAGTGTACGTTTGGAGACTGGAAGTCCCAAATGAGAAGGATCAAAAGCCACAAAAAGTTGGGAAGACTTTCGATGCGGCTGAGTCCTGTTGAGGTAAAAGGCGAGAGCCCTTTTACAATCTAGAGTATGAAGGTTCCTCTCTGCACTGGATGCATGAGGAGCCGGGAAAAAGACAGGTAGATATACCTCTTGATTAAGATGAAAAGGCGAGACCACTTTGGGCATAAAGTGGGGATTCGTCCTAAGGACCACCTTATCATGATGAAACCTAGTATAAGGTGGATGAGCCACTAAGGCCTGTAGTTCACTGATGCGGCGAGCCGAAGTGACTGCAATAAGGAAAAGGACCTTCCAGGAAAGAAATTTCAAGGAGGTAGAAACCAACGGTTCAAAAGGTGGCTTCATAAGCTGACCTAGAACTAGGTTCAAGTCCCATGCTACCGGAGGAGGTCGGATGGGAGGCTTAGATAGAGTCAGGCCTCTCATGAACCTTGCAATAAGCGGATGAGAGGAGACAGGTTGTCCATTTATAGGTTTTAAGGATGCTGCAATAGCACTCAAATGGACTCTTACTGAATTCGTCTTAAGGCTTGCATTAGAAAGATGCAGGAGATAGTCTAGTAGAGAATTCAAAGGAAGTGCTAGAGGGTCAAGACCCTGTTGAGCACACCAAATGGAAAAGCGTTTCCATTTGAAAGCATAGGAACGCCTCGTGGAGGGTTTCCTAGAGGCATGAAGGATATCTTTCACTGGTTGAGAAAGATTGAAGTCATGAAGGCTTAGGCCTTCAGTAACCAAGCTCTGAGGTGTAGGGACTTGGGGTTTGGGTGCCACAAAGTCCCCTCCTCCTGAGACAGAAGGTCTGGCGCAGCTCCCAGGTCCAGAGAGGGTCCCTGGGAGAGATGCAGAAGTAGAGGGAACCACACTTGGCGTGGCCAGCGTGGAGCTATGAGGATCATCGATCCGTGATCTCTCTGGAGTTTGAACAGAGTCTTGGGAATCAAAGGAATGGGTGGAAAGGCATATAGGTATTCCTGACCCCAATGCAGGAGAAAGGCATCGTTGGCCTGAGCTCCCTGACACGGATTCCTGGAACAGAACCGGGGAAGTTTGGCATTCCACCGACTTGCAAAGAGGTCTATGTCCGGGGTTCCCCATTCCTGAAAGATTCTGCGTATCTGGTCCATATGTAGGGACCATTCGTGTGGAAGCAGAACTCGACTGAGTCTGTCTGCCCGAGAGTTTTGAACCCCTGGAAGATAGACTGCCAGAAGATGAATTTGATGCTCTCTGGCGAAGGCCCATAATCTGAGAGCTTCGTTGCAAAGCGACAGAGAGCCTGTCCCTCCTTGTTTGTTTATGTAGAACATGGCCACCTGATTGTCTGTCTGGACTAGGACGGTCAGGTTGACTAGGAGGGTATGGAAGACTGAGGGCAAAGAAGATTGCTCGCAGTTCCAGGAGGTTGATGTGAAGGGTGGTCTCTTGCGGAGACCAAGTACCCTGAGTGGAGAGGTGTTGAAGATGGGCTCCCCACCCTGTTTGGGAGGCATCTGTTGTGAGGGTTGCTTGGGGCAACAAAGGTTGGAAGGGGGTCCCCAACAACAGATTCTTGGTGGACATCCACCATTGGAGGGACCAAAACAGACGCTTTGAGGTGAGTATTTGGTCGGAGAGCGCTCCTGATGCTTGAGTCCACTGGGTGGCCAAGGTCCATTGAGCTGCTCTCATATGAAGACGAGCGTAGGGCACCACGTCTACCGTGGAGGCCATGTGGCCCAGAAGTCGTAGCATTTCTCTGGCTGTCAAGTGACTGCTGGACTGAGCTTGGGAGGCCAAGCACATCAGACGTTGGCCCCGGACTTGAGGTAGGTAGGCCCTTGTAGTGGTGGTGTCCAACTGGGCCCCTATGAATTCCAGAGACTGCGTAGGGGTAAGTTGAGACTTGGGAAGGTTTACCACCAGTCCCAGATACTGCAGAATGTGCCTTGTGCGGTCCAGGGAAATCTGGGCCTCTGACTGAGATGGAGCTCGGATGAGCCAGTCGTCCAGATATGGGAATACAAAAATTCCCAGACCTCTTAGAAATGCAGCCACCACTGCCATGCATTTGGTGAACACTCTTGGAGCAGAGGCTAGACCGAAGGGAAGTACTCTGTACTGGAAAGGTTTGCCCTGAAACAGAAATCTTAGATATTTTCTGTGGGATGGGTGGATGAGTATATGTGTGTACGCATCCTTGAGATCTAGAGAACAAAGTCAATCCTGACTCTGAAGGTATGGAAGGAGAATGCCTAGCGAAAGCATTTTGAATTTCTCCTTGTACAGAAATTTGTTCAATTCTCTCAGATCTAGGATAGGTCTGAATCCCCCTGTCTTCTTTGGTATGAGAAAATAAGGGGAGTAGAATCCTGTCCCTTGTTAAAGAAGAGGAACCTCTTCTATTGCCCCTTGGGCAAGGAGAGAAGAGACTTCCTGACCCAACAGGCTCAGGAGAGATGGGGGAGAATTGAAGTGCCTCACCATGGTATATGGAGGAAGGTTGGAGAAATGAAGTTTGTAGCCCTCCCTGATGATGGAGAGGGTCCATTGCTCTGATGTAATTTGCCCCCATCTGGGAGCAAAGTGAGCTAACCTTCCGGGAATGGTGAGGGGCTCTGGTTGTTCTAGAGCCAGAAAGGTTAAGTTCTCTAGGGGCAAGTCAAAACCCCTGAGGGGGTTGAGCCTGCTAAGGAGTGGCAGACACTGCAGGCTTTGATCTTGCCTGTTTAGGCTGCTGACGTTTAGCAGCAAAGCGAGGCTGAGAAGATTGTTGGCCAGTATTTGTGGAAAATCTGGCCTTCTTGTAGTAAGGCCTCTTGAAAGACTTTTTCTTGGCAGGAGTAGAGGTAGACTTAGAAAGCCTATCTAAGGTAGCATTTTCTGCGTCCATTTGAGTGGCTTTAATTTGCCAGTCTTTACCAAATAAGTTCTCACCTGTACAGGGCAGATTCCGTAAGCCATCCAGGACCCAGGGTTCTAGGTCAGAGGCCTGGAGCCAAGCAAGTCGTCGGGTTGCAATGGCAATGCCCGAAGCTCTACCGGCACCTTCAAAGGAATCAAAGGCTGCTCTGTTGGAGAACTTAGAAACATCTAGAAGCTGTTTCACTATAGAAATGAACTCCTCCTTTCTATCCTCAGGGATAAAGGGGGCAAAATGCCGTACCTTTAGGGCAAGTTCTCTGAGAAACATGCCCATATACAGACTGTAAGAATTAATCCTGGCTATAAGCATACTAGCATGGAAAATTTTCCTGCCAAAAGCGTCTAGGGTCTTACATTCTCGCCCTGGAGGGGTAAAAGAGTGCCTTTTGGTGCTCTTAATCTTTTTCAGCGCAGACTTCACCACAATGGAATGGTGAGGCAGCTGAGTCTTTTGAAACCCAGGAGAAGGAGGGACCCGGTACATGGTGTCCAACCTACGAGAGTAAGGAGACAACGTTAGAGGAGCCTCCCATAAAGTCCATCAAGTGTTCTTGAAGGATTTCATGGATAGGCAGGGTGACTGCCTCTTTAGGAACCTTAGGGTATCCTAAAATATCCAATTTCTTTGACCTAGATTCTTTTTCAGAGGATGTGGTAATAGAAAGTCCTTTAGCTAGTTCTATAATGAAGTCTTGAAAGGACAAATCCTCTGGTGGAGACATTCTCCTCTTTGGGGAAGAAGGGTCTTCATGAAGAACTAGAGACAGCTCATCAGAGTCCTCAGAGGAGTCAAAATCCTCAAAGAATCAGAGTATTCTCTATTTGCTTCCAACGCACGATACGCATATCGATCGGTATCGACATCGGGCGTACCGGGTATGGGATCGGTATCGGGTGAAAACCCGGATCCGGCATGCGGAACCGATCTGCGTTTGGAAGTCGATGGTCTCGGTTCCGGTATGGGAGACGATACCGGAACCGGACCCGGTACCGCTGAACGCGGTACCGAGGGCGTCGCAGCTTTAATAAAAGCCAGCATGGCCTGCTGCATGGTCTGAACAGTATTGCTCATAGACGTCACTGCTGCCTGGATGTCGGTACCGGTATGGGCCGGTACCCCAGAGCAGTCTAACAGGTGATCGGTCGAGGCCGTGCCATCGATGTCAACCTGTAACCCCATAGTTGGAGCTTTGGAAGTCAGAGCTTCCCGCCGGGGTTGTTTGGCTGGGGCAGGTTCCTCAGATTCAAAAGAGAGAGCCTCTCGATGCTTTGAAGGAGATTTGCTCTTTGAGGACCTGCCCTAAGAAGGTTTGGTTACCTGAGATCCATCCGGAGAGGAAGACCTGGATGACTGTGATGCTGGATTATCTGAAGCAAACAGCACATGGAATTTGTTGGCCCGGTTCTGCAAACCACGTTTAGACATCTGGGAGCAGGATGGGCAGTCTGGAATGGAGTGGTCAGGTCCCAAACATTTAAGACACCAATCATGGGTGTCTGTGACTGAAATAACAGCACTACACTTGGTACACTTCTTGAAACCAGGGGCTGGTTTCTCCATGAGGAGAATTTGTGTAGGCCTGAGGCCTAACCGAAGTCACCAAGTTGCTAAATAAAATTTTTTTTTTTTTTGTAAAGAAAAGAAAAGAAAGACCGGCGGTACCGGTTTCGGTATGGGGAAGGCAGGTACGCGGTCTAAAGAAACAAACTAAAATAAGAATTTCTTCAGCGGTGACAGGAACACGACCTGCTGGCTCCGCAGAAAAAGAGAAACTGAGGAGAGCTGGTCAGGAAGGCGGGAAGGCAGTGCGCATGTGCAGTGGGAGGCCACAAAAGCTTCCTTCTGGGAAGCTTTCCCGCTCAGGCTCCGTCGGTACCGACGTACCCATATGTGAGGACTTATTCCTGCTTGTTCCTGGAGATATATACATACACACACACATATATATATATATATATATATATATATATATATATAAATATATATATATATATATGTGTGAGTGTGTGTGTGTGTGTGTATGTATGTATGTATGTATGTGTATACATATACGTATACATACCCATGTCCGCACATAGGGTATGTGGAGAGAGAACGATTTATCTAACAAGAAGGGAGGTACCTGCTTGAGAAGATATTTAGAGAATCCCTACTTCCTGGTTATGGGTAGGAAGCCCAGGGAGTTCTCTCACTGGCAAGAGAAGTCTAGAGTCCTCTAAGAACTCTCGCCCCTGAAAAACCAGGAATGGAGACCTACCTGGAAAATGCAGAGGATGTTTTTAATTTGCAGACAATAAGTCTGAATCCTTCCATAACTCCAGCGGGTAGCTGGAGAAAAAGATGCAATAAAAATACCATATTTACCCTTAATGAGGGTAAAAAAAAAAAGCAGGTGCATTCTTGTGCTCAACATGGATTACACCATGAAGAATTGAGGATGGAAGGAAAATACAAGACAAGGATTGTCTATACTGAAAGAAAAACCATCCCTGGTGAAGGGGTCCCCTGGAGATATGAAGCAATCCAGGGAATTGGATAATTCTTTAGGTCTTCCCTTAATTAATGGCCTGTGCCCTTTATTTAAGAAGCCTTTAATGGAAATGGTAAGGGCAGGGAGAACCCAGTAGGCATGACTAGGTAAAGCCCTTCTTGACCATCTGACATTATGTGCTCTCTAACAAGGCCCCATAGTGTAGAGCTGCTCCGTAGAGATGCCAAGAGCATGTTGCAGGTTAATTAGAAGAAAAATTGGTGTTTAAGAGCCAGTAGGTATCATGAACTACTCTGCCAAGCCCAAGGATTGGGGAAGGCTAAGGATAGAAGGTAAGGTCTGCAACAATAGCCAGAAAAGATTCTTAAACCGTCTGGGACTTAGTGGTAAGGCCAGAAACCATTGAAATTGGAGAACAAGCCCTGGTTGCTTGGACAGCAAGTCAGTGGTCTAACCAGTAAGAGACCCTGCAGTTCTAACTATTGATAGGGCAGCAGTAGGTCCCAAGGTTCGGAAAGAAATACAGACATAAGTAGGAGTGGGAAGACTCCGCTATTGTCCGAGAAGCTGCCAGGAAAACTAAGAATGCAAGGGGGAGACAACTCTGAAATAAAACTTAGGGGCTTAAGAAAAAGCCCTTAGTAAAGTGGTATCACTCTTACAGACCAAACGTCTTAGTAAGAGTGGCAAAGTTGAAAAGATGACTTACGGTGGAGTAAATCTTTGAAAAGTAGTATGAGAGATGCTAATACAGGAGAAAAAGTCAAAGGTAAAGGCATGGCAACCTTATTGACAGCTGTTACTCCTCTGTGTAGTTCAGAGGACAAGGAGTAAGTGTACTACCTGTAAAGCATAATCATCTTAAGAAGCTCCTTGGGCTGATAGTCAGGGTGTCTCTTTAAGAGGGACATATGTAAATTTTAGGATGGAACCGATGTCGATGCTTGTAGTAGTAAGAAGCAAACTACAGGATCTAAACCTCAAACAGGAAAAAGGATTCAGGGAAGAGTTTATCAGCAACCCTGCGGCTGCTGGGTTTGCTGAACCCGTTGAGGTTGTGGTTTCCTGAGCCTGGCTGGTTGTTTCCCCTGCCTGGGAGCATCTGTATGATGGGTAGAAGATGGATAAAACCTTCTCCCATTAAGGGAACAAAGCTTATTAGTAGATTTTCTACAAACTGGGGTAGAGGAAGGCATAGACAAGCCTCTGAAAGCAATAGTGTCAGTGGTTAACTGACCAGCCTTGAGTAAAGTCTCTTTATTAAAGAGATTCTCTCCAGTGCAAGGAGCATTTCCCAGTCTATCTTGTACGCATTTGTCTAAGTCTGAAGCTTGGAGCCAGGCTCTACGTCGTGCCCCTATGGCTATAGCAGAAGTTCTGCTAACAGATTCGAAAGAATCCAGGGAAGCACGAGCAAGGAACTTAGAAATATTTTGAGCATGATTGACTAGCATAGAAAAATCTGCTCTTTTAGGCTCTTGGAGGAAAAGGGGTCAAAAGTAGTAAATCCCTTGTGACTTCCTCAAGAGATAATCCCATATAGAAAATATATGAAAGGATTCTTGCTGAAAACATGGATGCCTGGAAAGTTTGACGTCCAAAGGCATCTAAAGTCTTAGCCTCACGACCTGGCAGATAAGAAGAGTGCTTCTTAGTACTCAACACGCCTCAATGCTGATTCTACAAACAAGAGAATGATGAGGGAGCTGAGGCTTTTGAAAACCTGGAGAAGGGGGCCCCTTGTATAGAAGATCAGTTGCCCTAGAAGGTGGGGATACCATTAAAGGAGTTTCCCACGTTCTAAATAGGAGATCCTGCAAGGTCTGATGCAAAGGAAACATAATGACTTCCTTTGGCTTGCAGGGAATCTGTATAGGTTGTGGATCCCCTGGTGCAGGGTCTTGACCAGGTATAGAAATGGCAAGTAACTTCGCCATATCAAGCAGGAAAGCTTGAAAAGAAATCTCCCCAGAGGGGAGTCCTCGAGGAAGAGAAGGAAGAACTAGATCTGTTGAAGAACTAGCTCTAGCATCCACCGTCTCATTCAGATTCTGTAGAATAGAAGATCTGGAGGGGTGGAGCATCAGATTATCTTTGAAAGATAGTTGTCGGTACCGCTGAAAATGGTACCGCAACTCGTCGGTAGCAAATCGTCCATGCTAGGGATCGATTCCAAACTCGGTATGGAAGGAAGCGAGCCGGCTGAAAGGAGCATGGGAGGTACCGACACCGATGCTGATGTCGATACCGGTATCGGGACCGGTACCGTCGGTGACACCGATATATGAAGATCAGTCTGTGACGGCACTATCGGTACCGAGGTAACCGAATGTGGCAGACCTTGATCGGTAGAATGTCTTCGGTACCGTCTGAAGTCGGTACCGAGACGAGTCGGTACCCAGTCATCCAGACTAGAGATCGATTCTAGACTTGGCATCGAAAGAAGTGAGTCTATCGATGCATATCTGGAGGGCACCGACGTGGATACCAGCATCGGTACCGGGGCCGATGTGGGAAGATCGGTCGGTAGCGGCTCTAGCGGCACTGAAGATACCGAGAGCGCTTGACTGCGATTATCGGTGTGGAATGTTTCATCCAACACCATTGCCGATGCTGGGGTACCGGCACCGCTCAAAGCAGATACCACCACCGGGCATGTCTCAGGTATGTTCACCGAGGTAAAAACCCCGGGAACAACCTGAAACCCTGTTAATGCTTTTGAGACAGAAGCCTCCCGCCGGGGTTTTAAAGCCAATATGTCCTCGGGGGCAAGCCCAAAGGCATCTCTATGATAAGATAAGATATGCCATACTGGGTCACACCAAGGTCCATCAAGCCCAGTATTCTGTTTCCAACAGTGGCCAATCTAGGTCATACGTACCTAGCAGTTTCCCCAAGAGACACAGGTTCCACAATGCTTGTATTGGTTCAAGCATTGATATCCTGGGTCCCTTCTTAATGATTTATGGAACTTTCCTCCAGGAACTTGTCCAAACCTTTTTTAAACCCAGCTACACTAACAGCCTTTACTACATCCTCCGGTAACAAATTCCAGAGTTTGATTACACGTTGAGTGAAAAAATATTTTCTTTTATTAGTCTTAAATAGTTTACCCTGTAGCTTCATTGCATGTCCCCTAGTCTTTCTATATTCTGATAAGGTAAACAATCGATGATGTACATGAGATCTACCAACCGAGGACTGGCTAGTCTTTACAGACTTTTGTTTGGTTACCTGATTCTGCGAAAAAGAAGATCTAGCTGGTACCCTCAGGTCTGAGGGGAAAGGCGTATCGAGTTGAGCTCGATGCTGAAAACGTCTTGCAGAAATAGCAGTGCAGGAGGGACACTCCAGCGGATGGTGTTCAGGTCCCAAACATGGAAGGCACCAATTATGGGTGTCTAAAACTAATTTGGTAGCGCCACAGTTAAAACACATTGTAGTGGCTAGCATTTCCCTGAGGGAAAGTGGAGAGAGGCCTATCAGGCCAAAACCTGTCAGGCACTAAACAGGAAAAAAGTTCCTACAAAAGGAAATATTTGTAGAAGAAAAGAAGAAGAAAACACCAGCGGTATCGGTGTGTCGAGGGAAGGTAGACGCGACCACAAGAAAAAACAAAAATAAAGGAAGAATTTTCTGCAGTGACAGGAGGACGTCCTGCCGGCTCCGCGGAAAAACGAAAACTGAGAGGCGAGGCAGTTGGGAAAGGCAGGAAGGCAGCACGCAGGCGTGTTGGGATGCTTCCAAAAGCGTTCTGATTGGACACTGGGGAGCGTTCCCACGCAGACTCCGTCGGTACCGACGTACCCATATGTGAAGACTCATTCCTGCTTGTTCCTGGAGATAAGGAACCACAGACACCATCAGCACACCAAAGGAATTTGCCAAAACAAATCAGGCCACATCAAGAAGGGCACTCTCCCTGGCAGCGCCTGCTCTATGGAACTCCCTCCCAGACCACCTAAGATCAACCAAAGACCTCAAGGACTTCAGAAAACTTCTTAAAACAGCTCTATTTACAGAACACTTCAAGGACATCACCTGAACTGACTCCTGTTTGCAGCACAACCAAGGCAATATAGATCATGACCCTAGCTCACCATTTTTACATGGCCCTATTCTTGTATATATGTATATTGCTCACTATGTATATAGCTCACCGATAAATCTAGCACACTGCACCACACACCACTCTTCTTAAACCTCCCACTGCATGCTACAGACCACACTAATTATTGATTGTTTGATGTGCTAAACCGCTTTGATTTAATGATAAAGCTGTATACTAAATCCGTCTAAATAAATAAATAAAATAAATAAATCATGAGTTTGTGCCTGAGGGTCAGACAGTCAACCAGCACTTCTACCAGCAGGTCCTCAATCGCCTCCATGACCGGATTCGGTGCAGCAGGCAGGCTCTGTGGAGGGACAAGTCATGGCTGCTCCACCACAACAACGCGCCCGCACACACCGTGCTCAGTGTGAGGCAGTTCTTGGCCAACAAACAGATCACAGCTCTCGACCACCCTCCTTATTCCCCAGATCTCGCAACGTGCGACTTCTGGCTCGTCCCCAGGTTGAAGACTGTGCTCAAAGGAACTCATTTCACCTTTGTAGAAGAGATCAAGGCCACTGTAACGAGGGAGCTGAGGGACCTCAAGGAGGAGGACTTTACTGAGTGCTTCTGTATGTGGCAAAAGCAAATGCAGAAGTGCATTAACTCTGGGGGGGATTACTTTGAAGGGGACAATGTGTAATTTCTCCGTAGATTTTGTAAAAAAACATTTATGGGACAGTCTCGTTTCTTTTTTGTCACACCTCGTATTTAGATCTTTAAGTCTTCCCTCATATGCTTTATTTATTTATTTATTTATTTTATATTTATGCAAATTTTACAAATAAATCAAGAAAGCATAACAATGCACTCTCTTGAAAGAAACAGGTTGGTAAACAGAAATAAAAAAAGAAAACAAATGTACATATGTAGCAATTTAACACAAAATATCCAACCAAACTAGTCCACAAAGAGGGGGCGATTCGTGGGAAATTATATATATGCACACAAGCAAACCAAATATGTAAAGAAACAGGCAGCACATCATATGCTTTATAAAGAGTAATTAGATCTTACCTGCTAATTAGTGTTCCTAAAGGAACTCCAGTCCCTTTCCTCTGGGTTGTGCTCCCCTTCCAGCAGCTTGGAGGCTGAGCTCATCATTGATTTGATGACCTTCTGGTATAAATACCACTGGCACCACCCACCAGCAGCAGTAATCTATTGAAAAAGCTGACTTAACGGAGAGACAATTAAGTAACAATAACTTCAAAATTAACTTCATAATCAACTGCCAAACTCTAGAATATCCCCTCCCATCATCCCCGGAAGGAACTTCCCACCCCCCCCCCCCCCGGGAAGAGGAGGAGGCAGCTTACCTGAATCCGCACCAGCCCTTACCTAACCGCTCCACAGGGCCACTACCAGACCATACCGCCTCGCCACCAAAAACCTCTGCTAGGAGCTTTCAGACATCTTCACTCCCTTAACAGAATTTCAATCCAGCGACATGATTCCGGAAACTGAATCCTGAAAAGAAAACTCAGGTGGGATCAGGGACTAGACTGGAGTTCCTTCAGGAACACTAATTAGCAGGTAAGGTCTAATTACTCTTTCCTTATCGTCCCTCCAGTCCAGTCCCTTTCCTCTGGGATGTAACAGAGCAGTTCAAGCCTGGGAGGGGTCCACAATCACGTACCGAAGTACCACTCTCCTAAAACCAGCATCCGCTGCCGCCTGAACATCCAACCTGTAATGCTTGGCAAAGGTATGTAAAGACAACCAAGTGGCCGCTCTGCAAATGTCCAGCGGTGGAACCGAACTATACTCCTCCCACGATGCCACCTGGGCTCGACTCAAATGCGCTCGGAAGATTTCCGGAACCTGCTTCCCCTTCAGAATGTAGGCCAACACAATAGCCTCCCTGATCCATCTGGAGATGGACGTCTTGGCCACTGCCTCACCCTTATGTGCCCCCCCCCCCGAACAGGACAAATAACCACTCGGACTTACGAAACGGCGCCGTGCAACTCAGATAACGCCTCAGCACTCTGCGCACATCCAGACGGCGTAGCCTCGCATCGTCCCACTCCAGCCCCTCTCTAGGAAATGACGGGAGAGAGACGGACTGATTCACATGAAAAGGAGAAACTACCTTTGGCAAAAAGGAAGGTACAGTACACGTAAGACCACCTTCTCCTTAAAGAAAGAAAGAAAAGGCAGAAGCGACAACAGAGCATGAAGTTCCAAAATACGCCTAGCGGAACAGATAGCCACCAGAAAAACTGCCTTGAGGGTTAAGTCCTTCAAAGAAGCCTTCCCCACTGGCTCGTAAGGTTCGCCAGCTAAAGCATTCAACACCAGATTGAGATCCCAAGCAGGGATCAATGACTTCTGCTGAAAGCGCAGGTGCCGAACCGCTCACAGGAACCTACTTATATCCGCATGGTCTCCTACGGCCTTTCCATGGACTTTACCCCTATAACAGGAAATGGCCGCCAACTGAACCCGCAAGGAGCTGGCTGCCAGGCCTTTTTCGAAACCTGCTTGCAAAAACTCCAGAACCTCTGGCACGGAGACCACTAGGGGCTTCTTCTTCTGACCCACACACCATGCCTCAAATATATGCCATATCCTCACATAAGAGAGGCAGGTCGAGTGCTTGTGCGTGTTGAATAAGGTCAAAAATCACTGCTCCTGAATATCCCCACTTACGGAGCCTAGCCCTTTCAATGGTCGACGGAGTCTCACATCCCCCTCCAGAATCTCAGACAGAGGGGATGTGAGACTCTCCTCATTCAGCAATCTAGCACGCTTAGGCGGGACGCCCGCCTCCTGTTCCTTGGCCATTTCCCGTCTGGTAGGCCCGCATGCCTGCGCTGCTGGGAACCCTCCCGTCCCCTTGCTGACGCAAACAAAAAGCCTTGTGCAACAGAAGAACAAATTCAGGGGAGAAGTCCCCCCAGACTCCACCATCCCCTGAGGACGTAGACGGGGTGGGCTGTGACAAAGAAGGCCCCAGCAGTTCCGCGGTTAAGGGTAGAGGAGAGGCCCTCTCACCTCCCACTCCCAGTGGATCCCTGACCCCCGGGAGTCGGAAGTCCTCAACTCCTGGGAGATCCCCACTTGCATTTCATTTCGTGTTCCACCGAAGCAGCCTCTGCAGCACAGCCCCTGCAGACCCCTGCTTCTGACACCGTGCCCCGCAGACCAGACACTGCGGTCTACCCGGCATGGTGCAGTGCCCTTTAACAACTTCCAAAACCCCAGAAAATCTGACAAGAAAAAAAAAAAAAAAGCTCTCTATCCCTATGCCCCCCCCCCCTTTACTCTTTCAATTTTAATCGATCTTAAAATTTAATTTTAATTTTTTTTTTTTTTTAGAAGCAACACAAACTGAGTGTCAGAAACGCCCTCTGACAAAGGGAACCCAAATCCTAACTTTACCCCAGAGAGCACGCGAAAAACGCGTGGAGAAAATCCAGCCACCTACATCCTGCCGCTGCTGCTTTCACGTGAAGGAGTAGGCTGCGCTGAGCCATGCTTTTGAAGACCACGAGGCACCCGACTCACCATGTGGCTGTCCGCCACTGACCCTGGCTGCCTCTCTCTTGATCAGCACCGGGATTCTTCCTCTTCGGGGCCGTTTTTCAGCAGCGGTGCTGGCGATACTCCTGCCCCGCGTTCAGCCACCTGCCAGGGCTTCGGCATGAGGCGGAACAGGCAGGGAGGTAAGGCATTAAAATGTACCGGCTCGCCCTCCCTTATCCTTAAAGGGGACTCTGCTCTCCTTCTCCTCCCCGATGCGGCTGCCAGCAAGCCTCCTCCTCTTTCGGCCTCCGAGGAGAACCCGAACGGGGGGGGGGGAGGGGGGGCAAATCCCAGTGGGAGCTCTGAAACAGACTGCACCAGCACCAGTCACTTTAAAAGTGGCGCCCCTACAGGGCAGGCCCACGCCTGAGGGCCTCACCAGAGGGCCCTTTGGCGGGGCACACAGGCAAGCAGAGGAAAGGAACCACAGCCACACTGAGAAGTCACATGAAAGACGCACAGTAAGCTCTAGCAAGCAGCCGGAAGAGAAGAGCAGCAAACATAAGTTGCAACCCCTGGACTGAACAAAAACATGCATACAAATCTTATCCTCCCTCTCAGCCTCCTACTCACGCTACTCATTCCTCCACACACATACTACCACCACCCACACACATACACACCATGGCCCCCAACAACAGCATGGACATACATAAGCCGACAACATACCCCCAGGGACACACTCGGAACACCCAAGACAAAAAGACATCCAAGGCACAGGCTTAACAACCACGCTAACACGAAGAAAGAACACAGGACAGTCAACACCCCAAGACATATAAACTATAGAACTCAAACGCCAGATCCATATGCAACAAGATTTACACCCTAGTTGACCACATAGATGACCATCAGCCTGACATACTCTGCATCACAGAAACATGGCTCAGCCCTACTGACAACGTACTACTAAATCAATTGGTACTTGACACATACACAGCATACAACTGCCCACGCGCTCACAGGCAAGGAGGAGGAGCCCTGATAATCGCAAAGAGCAGCCTAAGATTCAAACCAAGAAGTAACACGGACACCCAACACTGTAACACCATCTCGATTGAGAACAAACACATGGCCCTATGTCTCACCTACAGAGCGCCCCGCGCACCGCCTGAATAACTAGCATCAACCCTCGAAGCAATCTGCGCAATTGACTCCAGCCACAAACCCACACTAGTGCTTGGAGACTTCAACCTCAAATCCACTAACACCAAGGATGCAGAAGCATTTCTTCAAGCAATGAGTGCACTACAATTCACACAAATAATCAACTCTCCGACACACAGACACGGATCATCACCAGACCTCATCTTCGCACCCAACTACCTAACTTCAAGAGGCCTAATATCAACACCCACCACGACACCAGTACCATGGTCCGACCACCACATAATTAGTGTAAACATTGTACCACAGGAAGGGAAACTAGACAAATATCCGGACAACACATCCACACAAAGAAGATTCAAACGCTTCGACAAAGATCAGTTCCTACAAAACACGTTACAACACCTAAACCCCGAGACAGATGACCTAGAAGTACAAATCACCAACTGGACCACCACCATATACAATGCTGCCAAAGCAACAGGCTATAGACACACGACACTCCGCTGCAACAAACTACAACACAAGCCATGGTCCTATTGCCAGAGGTCCTATTGCCAGTTGAAGAACCGGTTCCATGTGCAGGGGGCCTGCATGCTGAAGCTCTGAGGAAACAAGTGGAGGAACTCAGAGAGGAGGTGGCGAGGCTGAGGAGCATTCAAGACAGTGAGAAGTACATTGATGAGATGCTTCTTGCAGCAACCAGGCTCTCCAGCACAGGAGAAGATGGGTGCCAACAGAATGTCGATGGTTGGTCAAAAGTCACCAGAGCCTGCAAAATCACCAATCCAACTTCTCCAGCCCTTGAATTGAAGAACCATTATGCAGCCCTGGAAGTGGAGGAGGTGAAAGCATCCCTGGAAAGGGAAGAACCAGAGTTCAAGTACCCCATAGTTGCGGAATCAGTGACCAGAAGGAAACGAAGGGTAGTGGTGGTTGGAGACTCTCTTCTGAGGGGTACTGAGGCGTCCATCTGCCGACCAGACTTGATGTCCAGAGAGGTATGCTGTCTGCCTGGTGCCAAGATCCAAAATGTTACGGAGAGTTTGCCGAGACTCATCAAGCTCACTGACTATTACCCAATGTTGCTAATCCATGTTGGAACAAATGATACTGCCAGGTATACCTCGGAACGTATCAAAAGTGACTTCATGGCTCTGGGACAGAGGGTGAAGCAGGTAGGTGCACAGGTGGTGTTCTCTTCAAGCCTCCCTGTTGAGGGTAAAGGCCAAGGCAGAGAGGCTCGCATCCTGGAGATTAATGCATGGCTGCGTGGATGGTGTCTTCGAGAGCGTTTTGGTTTCCTAGACTATGGGATGCTGTTCCAAGGGTTGCAGAGCAGAGATGGCATCCATCTGTCCAAGAAAGGTCAACGCAACTTTGGTAGTAGACTGGCTAATCTACTGAAGAGGGCTTTAAACTAGATTCGTTGGGGATGGGTGAAGAAAGCCCCCCGGTAAGTGAAAGCCCCCAGGTAAGTGATACATTAAATACCTTTATGGAAATAGGTAACAGGGGTAACATATGGAAAGCAGTGTGTATTAATGCCCGTAGCATGGGAAATAAGATCTCTGAAGTTGAAGCTTTGGTGGGAGTGGCTGACTTGGATTTAGTGGCAGTTACAGAAACATGGTTCACAGAAAACCATGACTGGGATGTAACTATACCTGGCTATACTTTATTAAGGGTAGGAAGAAGGGGAGGAGGAGTAGCACTATATGTAAAAACTACTATTAAAGCTTTGGAATTACAGAGCTTAAAAGGGAGAGAGGAGGCATTGTGGGTTAAACTAGAGAGAGGGAAAGAGAAATCTATTTGCATTGGTGTGCTATACAGACCTCCCTCACAAGAGGAAGAGGTGGACAGAGAGTTAATTGAAGACATACGCAGCATTGCTAGGAAAGGGGAAGTGCTACTGATAGGAGATTTCAATATGCCAGATGTTGATTGGCACATTCCTGCTGCAGTATCATCTAGGAGTAAGGAGATCCTGGATTCTCTACAGGGAGAACTATTCAGGCAATTGGTAACAGACCCCACACGTGAAGGGGCCATACTGGACTTGGTGCTTACCAATGGAGAAAGTGTTTCTGATGTTGTAGTGGGAGATCATTTTGCATCCAGTGATCACCAGATGGTGTGGTTCAGTATTAGGACTAGGGCTGTTAGAATCCATTCCAAGGTGAAGATCTTAGACTTTAGGAAGACTAACTTTGCAAAGATGGGCCAATACCTCAGGGAGTCGTTAGTGGGATGGGAACAGCTGGGGGATGTAGAAAAACAGTGGGCAAAACTGAAAGGGGGTATTTTAAAGGCAACCAACCTTTTTGTTAAAAAGGTAAATAAAGGCAAAAGGAACAGGAGACCGCTATGGTTTTCGAAGGAAGTAGCTGAAAAAGTGAAGAAAAAGAGGGAGGCCTTCATGAAATACAAGAGATCACAGAGAGAGGAAGACAGGCATCTGTATTTGGAAAAACCTAGAGAAGCTAGCAAAGTAGTCAAGAAGGCAAAGATTCAAAAGGAGGAGGAAATAGCCAATGCAATAAAATGGGGGGATAAGACATTTTTCAGATATATTAGTGAGAAGAGGAAGGGCAAAAGTGGTATTGTCAGACTCAAAGGTGCAGGGGGGGAATATGTAGAAGCTGATAAGGATAAAGCGGAATTGCTTAACAAATATTTCTGTTCTGTGTTCACAGATGAAGAACCAGGAGCAGGACCTCAGAAAACACCCACAAATAAGAACAGAAGCGAGGGACATCTTGAACAATTTTCAGAAGACTGTGTTCGTGAGAAACTAGCTCAACTTAAAATAGACAAAGCGATGGGACCGGATGGGATACACCCTAGAATACTGAGGGAACTTGGGGACGTTCTAGCAACTCCACTGACTGACCTTTTCAATGCCTCATTGGAGTCGGGAGTGGTGCCAAAGGACTGGAGAGAGGCTCATGTGGTGCCTTTACACAAAAGCGGTAGTAAGGATGTGGTTGAAAACTACAGGCCGGTTAGTTTAACTTCAGTGGTGAGTAAATTAATGGAAACGCTGTTGAAAGAGAAAATAGTGATGTTTCTGGAGTCCAGCGGATTACAGGATCCGAGGCAGCATGGATTCACCAGAGGCAGGTCTTGTCAGACAAATCTGATTGATTTCTTTGACTGGGTGACCAGGGAGTTGGACCGCGGGAGAGCTCTAGATGTGGTGTATTTAGATTTCAGTAAAGCCTTTGACACTGTTCCTCACAGGCGACTTATAAACAAACTGAGCACCCTAGGGATGGACCCTAAAGTTACTGCTTGGGTTAGAAATTGGTTGGGTGGGAGGCGACAAAGAGTACAAGTAAATGGAGCTCACTCTGAGGAGAAGGATGTTACCAGTGGTGTGCCCCAGGGATCTGTCCTTGGTCCGATTCTTTTTAACATCTTTGTTAGTGATATAGCAGAAGGGCTGTCGGGTAAGGTTTGCCTCTTTGCGGACGATACCAAAATCTGCAATAGAGTAGACACCCAGGAAGGTGTAGATAACATGAGGAGGGATCTAGCTAAGCTTGAAGAATGGTCTAAAATTTGGCAACTGGGATTTAATGTTAAAAAATGTAAGGTCATGCATTTGGGCTGCAGCAATCCAAGGGAGCAATACAGTATAGGAGGTGAAGTACTTTTGTCCACTAAAGAAGAGCGGGACCTAGGCGTAGTTGTGTCCGATGATCTTAAAGTAGCTAAACAGGTAGAAAAGGCGACGGCAAAAGCTAGAAGGATGCTTGGGTGCATACGGAGAGGAATGGCTAGCAGAAAAAAGGAGGTGATAATGCCTCTGTATAAGTCTTTGGTGCTACCTCATTTGGAGTATGGTGTGCAATTCTGGAGACCGCACCTTCAAAAGGATGTGAACAGGATGGAGTCGGTGCAGAGGGTTGCTACTAAGATGATTAGTGGTCTTCATTATAAAGCATATGAGGACAGACTTAAGGATCTTAATATGTACACCTTAGAGGAAAGGCGGGATAGAGGTGATATGATTGAGATGTTTAAATACCTCCGTGGCATAAATGTTCAGGGAGAGAGCCTCTTTCAATTGAAAGCAAGTTCTGCGACGAGGGGACATGGGATGAGGGTGAAGGGAGATAGATTCAGGAGTGATATGCGGAAATATTTCTTTACGGAAAGAGTAGTGGATCCGTGGAATAGTCTCCCAGTGGAGGTGGTAGAGATGAGGACAGTAACTGAATTCAAAAAAGCATGGGACCAACACAGAGGATCTCTAAAGGTAAAAAGTGGACTGTTGTAGTTGTTGTTATGGAAGGACAGACTAGATGGGCCTTGTGGTCTTTTTCTGTCATCATGTTTCTATGTTTCTATGTAAAAGCCATAAGAAAAGAAAAGAGGAACCTAAGAAAAACTGAACGGAGATGGAGAAAGAACAAGTCACCCGAGACTCAGGAACTATATCTAATAAAGCAAAAACAATACAACGAATACATCAACCAAACTAAAAGAGAATACCACACTAACATCATACGTAACTCCAACAACAAACCTAGAGAACTATTCGAAAACGTAAAAGCCCTTACCCAAGGATCAAACTACAGAAGACAAAGTGCAAATAGACCCACAAAAATTTGCAGACCACCTCCAAGAAAAATTCCACTCGGAAGAACAAACAATACCCAGCCCAGCCCCAGAGACTAACAAACTCCCTAATACCTGGGGAACATTCAACACCCCATCCACAGATCAACTCTCACACATCATCACAGCAATCAAGATCAGCACAGCTCCCACGGATCCCTGCCCAGTGTCCTGGATCAAGACTACCAAAGTCAAACTTCATCCAAACCATACACAAAATGGTACACGCCTCACTAACACAAGGGTGCATACCAAATCAACTGAAGCTCGCCACAATAAGACCCATCCCAAAGAAATCAGCACTCGACAAGAAAAATCCAGCAGCATACAGACCCATCTCCAGCATACCCTTCTTAGCAAAAATAATCGAGAAAACAGTACAGCACCAACTACAAGAGTACATAGACATCCATGCTCCTCTG
This sequence comes from Ichthyophis bannanicus, assembly GCA_033557465.1. Classification (NCBI taxonomy): domain Eukaryota; kingdom Metazoa; phylum Chordata; class Amphibia; order Gymnophiona; family Ichthyophiidae; genus Ichthyophis; species Ichthyophis bannanicus. The sequence goes on from CM066033.1 coordinate 87,142,640, forward strand.
GATATCAACCAACACGGGTTCCGCCCCAACCACGGGGTAGAAACACTGCTGATATACCTCTTCGACAGCATCTTCCACACCATAGACAACACTAAGAAAGGAATCCTAATGATCTTCATAGATATCTCATCGGCATTTGACACAGTTGACCACAAGACTCTACTGGAAAGACTTCAGAACATCGGTATACACGGATCCACCCTCAAATGGTTCCATTCTTACCTGACCAACAGACAAATACAGGTCAAGGTAGGCCACAATACCTCCCGACCAATAAGAGTATATCAAGGAGTGCCACAAGGTTCTGCCCTTTCAGCACTATTATTCAACATCTACATCCAGCCAATATGCATCATCATGAAAGATCACAACATACAATATACAATCTACGCAGATGACATCATGATTTATACACCCATCTCAGTCGACAACCCAGACTACTCCAAAATAACAAAACTGCCTCACACATATGTCAAACTGGCTTCAAAAAAACAACCTCTCAATAAACTACAGTAAGACGGAGGCACTGATCATCACGCGAAACCTGGACTTCATCCTACCACCCGACATCAAGATAAAAGACGCCCTCATACCTATAAAATCAGAAGTAAAGTTTCTCGGAGTCACCCTGGACAAAGAACTGAACCTCCAAGCACATATAAGTAGAACGAAAAGTTCATACTACAGAATGCGACTCAGAAGACTTAAACCACTTCTCGCCCCAGAGCACTTTCGCACTGTATGCCAAGCTCTAATAACCCCACTACTAGACTTCTGCAATCCTATCTACAACAGGCTACCAAAACAGACCCTCAGACCGCTACAACTGGCACAAAACACAGCCGCCCGCATTATATCTGGTACCTCAAACCATGATCACATCACACCCATACTGAAAGAACTACACTGGCTCCCAATCATCTCACGCATCAAATACAAAACTATCATAAACATATTTAAGATCAAACACCACACATCTGCCATAAGCCTACACACACTCATACAACCCGACACAAGCACGCGACCAAGGAGAAGAGGCACCTCCAATCGTGTAAGCATCCCAAAAGACTTAGCCAAGACCCGAAAGGACACCACGCAACGAGCACTCTCCCTGGCTGCTCCAGCCATCTGAACACCCTCCCAGATGAACTGAGACTAAACACAGACCTCAAGGACTTCCGAAAACAGCTGAAAACAACCCTGTTCATCGAACACTATGCTCATACCCCTTGAGTTACCAACCAAGACAGACCTCAGTCCCTCCCCCACTCTAAGTCAGTACAATTTATAGCTCACGATGTATATAGCGCACTAGGTAGAAATCACACCGAAATCTTCCACCCCCACCACTAACACAAACTCACCACTGCATGATAACACTTGCCCTTCCCTTGATTGATTGCTGTGAAAACCGCTTTGATTGTAGGATAAGGCGGTATATAAATGATGTTAAATAAATAAATAAATCCCCTGTCCTTAGGGACCAAGAGGAAAAGAAAGGGAACCAATAAACACAATAAATATAAATTAAATTAACTCCAAATTAACAAAAAGAAAAACAAAGACTACACTAAACCCTAGGCACAGGAGCCCTAACTATCCCCCTAAGGCCTAACTGTCTCTCCAGTAAACCCTGAGCTCTGGCTTACTGTTTCCCTCCAGCTGCTTGGAAGCTGAGCTTACTAGGGCTGGTGGGTGGTGCCAGTGGGTGGTGCCGGAGGGTCATCACATCAATGATGAGCTCAGCCTCCAAGCTGCTGGAAAGGGAGCACAACCCAGAGGAAAGGGACTGGAGGGACGATAAGGAACCAAGACCTCTAACCATTTAAGTAGCCACCCTTTGCACAAACTCCAACCTATTTATATCCTTTTGAAGGTGTGGTCCTCTCTTCTTTTATGGACAGGAGTACTTCATCCTCTACACTGTACCGCTCCCTTGGATTTTTCAGCACAAATGCAAAGACTTTTTCAACTACCTTTGTGGCAAAAAACCTGTTAGTCAATTGCACCATTAGATGATAGAGAAGTAAAAGTGGCACTAAGAGTGGACAAGGCCATAGTGGAGAACTGAATGAATTCTCTGCTTCGGTCTTACCTGAGGAAGATGTATGAATGTTACCCATCATAAACAAGTGGGAAGATGTAGGCAGAACAAAAAATAGAAATTACACTTACCTGGTAATTGTAGTTCCTGGAGGATCCAGTTTAGTCCTCCACAGCGGGTAGTGCACCTCCTCCTGCAGCTAGGAGACTGGACCAATCAAACTCTTCTCTGTGATGTATACTGCTGGAACTCCCAGCAGCCCCCCAGTGAATTGTCAACAAGCAAAGTAAAGAGAACAAGATAGGTAACACAGATAGAAAACCCCTCCCCCAATAAACCCGACTCCTTCCCCAAACGAGAGAGCCGGAACCGTGCACATCGCGTCACCCTGGACCACTGAGCCAAGGAAAAAAACGCCCCGACCCCATCAAGGGAAAAAAAAACCAGAGCAAGGAGCGCGGAACCCCAGGCTCGAGAAGCTCAGACAACCAGCAGAATCAGCTCAAACGCACCCGTGGTAGCGCACCGGACAGCAATCGAAAAATTTCGCAGGAGGGAGTGAGGACTAAACTGGATCCTCCAGGAACTACAATTACCAGGTAAGTGTAATTTCTATTTCCTGAGCGGCTATCCAGTTTAGTCCTCCACAGCAGGATGTAACAGAGCAGTATTCAACGGGCGGGACCACCCCACCCGGCGCGCAAAACCGCAGAACCAAAACCGGCATCTTTAGAAGCAAGGACATCAAGCCGGTAGTGCTTAGTAAAGGCATGGAGCGACGACCCAGTAGCCACTCTACAAATGTCTACTGGCGGAACCAAACTGTGTTCCACCCAGGACGTCGCTTGCGCTCGAGTAGAATGGGCCCGCAATCCAAGCGGGACCACCTTCCCATGCAAAAGGTACGCCGACGCAATCGCCTCTTTAATCCAGCGCGCAATAGAGGCCTTCGACGCCGCTTCCCCCTTACGGTTACCTCCGAACAGAATGAACAAGTGATCTGTCTTACGAAACGATTCTGTGACTCGGAGATATCGGCGGAGAACGCGCCGAACGTCCAGAGAATGCAGTTCTCGAGTCGGAGCGGCATCCGGGGAAGAGAAGCCCGGAAGAAAGACGGCCTGGTTCAGATGAAAAGGGGAAACCACCTTAGGAAGGAAAGAAGGCACAGGTCGTAAGACCACACGATCCTTAGAGAACGACAAGAACGGCTCACGACAGGAGAGCGCCTGTAATTCCGAAATACGCCGAGCCGAACAGATGGCCACCAAGAACACTGTCTTCAATGTGAGATCCTTAAGAGAAGCCTGGTGAAGAGGCTCAAAGGGCCGCTGAACTAAAGAGCGCAATACTAAATTCAAGTCCCACGGCGGAACGAGAACTCTGCGCGCAGGACGCAAGCGAAGCACGGCCCGCAGGAAACGCTGCACATCCGCGTGGCCCCCCAGGGGGATCCCCAACACCTTCCCCGGTAACACGAGAGGGCCGCCAACTGCACTTTCAATGAACTAGCAGCCAGACCCTTGTCAAAGCCGTCTTGCAAAAAACTGAGAATGTCCGGGATGGAAGCCGTCGCGGCTCGAAGATTGCACCGCGAACACCAATCCTCAAAAATGCACCAGATGCGCACATACGCGAGAGAGGTAGAAGGTTTACGCGCACGAAGGAGGGTCGCAATAACCGCTGCCGAATAGCCCCTCCGCCTCAACCTAGCCCTTTCAATAGCCAGACCGTAAGCGAGAACCGAGCCACTTGCGGCATCCGCAGCGGACCCTGAACCAGGAGATCCGGTAAGGACGGTAACCGCCACGGCTGTCCGACGAGAAGCCGAACCAGATCTGCGTACCATGGACGGCGGGGCCAATCCGGAGCCACCAGAAGAACATTTCCCGGATGCGCCTCTATGCGTTGAATCACCCGGCCGATCAACGCCCACGGAGGAAAGACGTAGAGGAGCCCGTCGGTTGGCCATGGGAGAATGAGAGCGTCTATGCCCTCGGACATGGGTTCCCGGCGCCTGCTGAAGAACCAAGATGTCTTGGCCGACTGAAAGGTCGCCATGAGATCCATGATCGGTGGTCCCCATCTGCGCACGATTTGAGCGTAGACCTGCGGATGGAGTTCCCACTCTCCGGCATCCACTCGTACTCTGCTGAGAAAATCCGCCGTCACATTCTCCTTCCCCGCGATATGCACCGCCGAAATCGCGAGAAGCCGAGGCTCCACCCACTGGAACAACAAATCGGTCTCCTCCTCCATCGCTCTGCTGCCCGTGCCGCCCTGACGGTTGAGATACGCCACTGTTGCGGAGTTGTCGGAGAGAACGCGCACTGCCCGGCCGATCAGCGAGGACTCGAACGCCAGAAGCGCCCACCTCACCGCTCGCAACTCGAGACGGTTGATCGACCACGCCGCTTCCTGGGCCGACCACGTTCCCTGCGCGAAGCGATTGTCGCAATGAGCTCCCCAACCCGTCAGACTGGCATCTGTTATGACTGGTAACCAGAGCGGTTGTTCCAGAGGAACCCCCGCGCGCAACGTCTTCGAGCTGAGCCACCACCGGAGGGACAGGCGCACTCTTCTCGAGCAAGGCAAACGTCTGTTCAGAGAATCCGTCTGATTCGACCAACGCCGCAAGAGAGCCCGTTGCAGGGGACGCATATGGAACCGAGCCCAGGGGACCACATCGAGTGTCGCCGCCATCGTCCCCAAGACTCGAAGGTACCACCAAGCGGACGGGGCCCGCAAGGCTAAAAACTTCCGCACCAGAAGACGCAAGGCTTGAGCTCGGCGATCTGGCAGAAAGACTAATCCCCGCGCCGTATCGAATTGAACGCCGAGGTACTCGAGGGTCTGAGATGGGACCAAGTGGCTCTTTTTGTGGTTGACCACCCAACCGAGAGACTGTAGCAGAGCGACGACTTTGTTGGTGGCGAGCAAACTTTCTGCCTCGTCCTTTGCTCGAATTAGCCAATCGTCGAGATAAGGGTGAACCAATACCCCTTCCTTTCGCAAGGCCGCCACAACGACCACCATGACCTTGGTAAACACTCGGGGTGCCGTGGCCAGGCCGAAGGGCAGCGCCTGAAACTGATAGTGACCCCACGGCAGAGCAAACCGCAGGAATCGCTGATGAGCCGCCCTGATCGGAATATGCAAGTAGGCTTCTGAAAGATCGAGAGAGGTAAGGAACTCCCCCTGACGCACCGCCACTAGGACGGATCGGAGAGTTTCCATGCGAAAGTGAGGTACCCGAAGGCAACGATTCACTCCTTTGAGATCTAGAATAGGACGCAGAGCCTCGTCCTTCTTTGGCACCACGAAATAAATAGAGTACCGACCGGCCCCGATCTCGGACGCTGGAACAGGTACCACCGCCCCCAAATCCAAGAGACGGTTCAAAGTTACGCGTACGGCGGATAGTTTCTGAGGACCCTTGCAGGGCGAAAGAACGAATGCATCGCGGAGAGGACACGCAAATTCTAGCGCGTAGCCCTCCCGGATGATTTCGAGGACCCACTGGTCCGAGGTGATGTGGACCCAGGAAGAAAGAAAATGACGAAGACGACCCCCGATCACAGGACTTTCTCCCGGTGTCCGCCTCGCTTCATTGCGGCTTGCGATTGCCGGAAGAAGAGAAGGAAGGGGAGGCAGAGGAAAAACCTCTCCCTGCACCTCGAAATCCTCAAAATCCCGATGACTGAGAGGCAAGGCGTCCAAGCTGGAAACTCCCAAATCGAGAGGGCCGGAATCTACGAAAATCCCGAAACTGACCTCTAGTCGAAGACAGACCTCTAGGCTGGCGAGGCTTATCCTCCGGAAGCCTCCCACCCTTAGACTCACCGAGGTCTTTGACCAACTTATCCAGATCGTCGCCGAACAACAGCTTACCCTTAAAGGGAAGTTTACTGAGGCGCGCCTTAGACGATCCATCAGCCGCCCAATTACGCAGCCAGATAGACCGTCGCACAGCAACGACAGAAGCCATACTATTAGCTAAAGTTCGAATCAAGTCATAGTGAACATCAGCCAAATAGGCCGAACCCGATTCTAAGCGGGCCACTTCGAGCAAGCCCTGTTGGTCGAGATGGGAGTCCTGACGCAAATGCTGAGCCCAACGTAAGCAAGCTCGGGAAACCCAGGCCCCACAAATAGAAGTCTGCAAGGCCAAGGAATTAGTCTCAAATGCCTGCTTCAACAAGCCATCCACCCTTCTATCCTGGGTGTCCCTCAAAGCCGCACTGCTCTCAACCGGAATGGTAGTCTTCTTAGTTACTGCGGAAACCGCAGCGTCAATCCTTGGAGAACGAAATTTCTCCTTGTCCTTGTCCGCCAGTGGGTAAAGACGATTCATCGTCCGGATACCCTTCAACCCGGAGTCAGGATGATCCCATTCGGCCTGGATCATCTGGTCGACCACCCGATGGGAGTGGGAACACCGTCTGAGAATCACGCACCGCCTGAATAAGAGGATCCTCAATCTCATCGGCCGCAGGACGCCCGACGGTGAGATTCAGGGCTTGTAAGGACTCCGTGATTAAGGGAAGCAACTCCTCCCTGCGAAAAACACGAATAACCCGAGCCTGCTCCTCCGGCTCTGGAATCTCCCCTTCTTCTAAGTCCTCGACCCGGTCGTCAGGATCCATATCAGACCAGTCCTGTTCCTGCCAAGGAGCATCCGAAGCCTCCACGTCAGCAACGCGGAGCCGCTTAGCAGCCGTAGGGGCACCTCCCCTCGCCTCTTCCGCCTGGAGAGAAGGCGGAAGCGAAGGGGCCGCACCGGAATCAGCCCCTTTCCCCAAACGACTCCTTTGAAAGGCCTGATGCATCAGCAGCACGAAGTCTGGAGAAAAATCACCCCAGGAAACCTCACCAGCCCCCATAGCCGGAGCACTTCCAGACGCCGAGGGGACCGGGGCAAGGGACGGAGCGAGAGCTTCTGGAGACCGCTCAACTCCCCCAGGTACTGGGGAAACCTCCGACTCCGGAGGATCACAGGCGTCCATGGGCTGCTGTAGCTGTGAAGAAACGCAGGAGCAGCACTTGCAAACTCCCGCGTCAGACAGAGAACCCTTGCGGGAGCCACAGATGACACACTGCGGTCGCCGGGACATGAGACTGGAAAAAGAATGGAGAACTTGGTGAAGTCCCCTCTGTAGTACAAATAGATAGCAATCAGCAAGATATACCTTTTTTTTTTTTTTTTTAATCACAGTGTACCACTGTATAGCGCAGCCAGCATGAAGAAATGCAAAATATACACTAGGGAAGGTAACAGTACCTCTCAGGGCTCTGCACAGCCCTGTCCCGATGAAAAGAAAAAAACGGAGCCGAAAACAAAATGGCCGCCGGCACAACGAGGCTAATAAAAAAAAAGGCGCGAAAAACAAGCAAATGAAGAAATTAAATTAAAAAAATAAATTTCAGGGGAATTGCAGGCTAAAACAAAATGGAAAACAACAAAAAACGGCCCAAAGGGCACTTACCCCGAATCGAGGAAAGAGCAGAGCACCGGAGCTGAGAGAGGCAAGGGAGAAGCAACAGACCCGCGGTGAAAAAGCAAACCGGCAGGAACACTAATTATGAACAGTGTTCTCCAAAAGTGCCTCAAGCTGAGTATTCTCTCAAAAGGAAAAGAGAGATAGCAATGCTGATAGTTGCCAGAGCCTCCCCCCGAACTGTCCTGGAGGTGAGATCAAAGGCTAGAAAGAAATACAGCCGACCTGCTTCAGCTGAACAGTGAGCAGACGGTCAGTGCAAGCTCGGCTCCCTCTGCTAAAAGGTATTTAAAGGTACAGACCCCTAAATTAGAAAACAAAGAAAGGTATAACCAATGAAAGAAAAAATAAAAGTAATAGATCTAATGACCCCAAAGTGAGCCCACAGAAGGCTCACACCGCCTCCTGCTGCAAGGAGACTGGACACACTGGGGGGCTGCTGGGAGTTCCAGCAGTATACATCACAGAGAAGAGTTTGATTGGTCCAGTCTCCTAGCTGCAGGAGGAGGTGCACTACCCGCTGTGGAGGACTAAACTGGATAGCCGCTCAGGAACAACACTAAATACACGCAAGCCAGTTAAATGCTGGAAAGCAATGAGCACAAATGCTCGAAGCTTAGCCAGACCTAGAAGCCCTAATGGTGGAAATGGATTTGGACATTGTGGCCATTACAGAAACATGGCTAAACGAATCGCATGACTGGGATATAGCCATATCTGGCTATAATCTATTCAGAAGAGACAGAGAAAATGAAAGGAGGAGGAGGAGTAGCCTTGTATGTCAAAAGCAATATTAAAGCTACTGAAATGCAGGGGGGCATGGGGAAAAGCAGCGCTCTGGATTGTGTTGGAAAGAGGAGATGGCACTGTCATCCATACTGCTGTAGTCTACAGACCTTCAACACAAATTGAAGAGATAGATAACAAATTGATTATAGATATTGCCAAGATAGCCACAAAGGGGGAAGAGATCATATTGGGTGACTTTAATCTACCTGATGTGGATTGGATTACTCCTTCTGCAAATCTAGAAAGCAGCAAAAAAATCGTGGATGCTCTCCAAGATGCGTTACTTAGACAAATGGTGATGGAACCAACCAGGGAAAGCTCAACGCTGGATTTAATGCTCACCAATGGCGATAGCGTGTCGAATGTCTGCGAGAGTGCCCCTGTGAGCAGCAGCGATCATCACACAGTGTGGTTTGAGATAAAAGCCATGGTACAGGCCAATCATAGCAGGCTCAAAATCCTAAACTTTAAAAACACCAACTTCAATAAAATGGCCGCGTACTTAAAGGAGGAGCTGACAGGATGGAAGGAGATAAGGGAAGTGGAATTGCAATGGGCTAAACTAAAGGTGGCAATAAAAGGGGCAACAGATAAATATGTAACAAAAGTAAACAAAAACAAGAGAAGAAAGCCTATTTGGTTTTCCAAAGAAGTGGCTGCTCAAATAAAGGCAAAAAAATAGGAATTACACATACCTGGTAATTGTAGTTCCTGGAGGGTCCAGTTTAGTCCTCCACATTCGGGTAGTGCACCTCCTCCTGCAGCCTGGAGACTGGACCAATCACAAACTTTCTGTATAATGTATGCAGACGGAGCTCCCAGAAGCCCCCAGTGAACTAGTAACAAAGCAGACTTAAAGAAGCAACACATGAGATTATTATAAAGACAAATTCTGAACAAAATGTAAAAACGATGCCCTTCATAATAACATGGACCCCCTCCCCAAACGAGGAAGCCAGAACGCTGCACAGCGCCGCTACCGACGCACCGCCAGAGAAAAAGAGTCAGAAAAAGACCCAAAGCTCTAGGCGAGAGACTGAAGAGTAGACCAAAGAGAAAAGAGAAGAATATGCCGCTCCCAGACCGATTGGTCCGGCACAGCGCGCCGCAGTAGAAAACCTGATAATCGGGAGGGAAGGAGGACTAAACTGGACCCTCCAGGAACTACAATTACCAGGTATGTGTAATTCCTATTTCCTGAGCGGTCCTCCAGTTTAGTCCTCCACATTCGGGATGTAACAGAGCAGTTAACACCGGGCAGGACCTTGCCAACCGGCGCGCAGGACAGCCGAACCAAAACAAGAATCCCGAGCGGCCAACACATCCAAGCGATAATGCTTACTGAAGGCATGTAACGTTGACCAAGTGGCCGCCTTACAAATCTCTACGGGCGGCACCAGGCAATGCTCCGCCCAGGACGTAGCCTGTGCCCTAGTGGAGTGGGCCCGCAGCCCCTCCGGAACGGGACGATGGTGCAACAAATACGCGGACGCGATCGCTTCCTTGATCCAACGAGCAATAAAGGCCTTAGCCGCTGCCTCCCCTTTTCGAACACCGCCAAACAGGACGAACAAGCGGTCAGTCTTACGGAACTCAGCCGACACTTTTAAGTAACGGCGAAGCACGCGACGCACATCGAGGCAGTGAAGCCCCTCGTCGGCCGGGTTCTCAGGAACGCGAGGCAGAACCGGAAGAAAAACCGCCTGATTTAAATGAAAGGGCGAAACCACTTTGGGCAAAAAGGAAGGAACGGGCCGAAGGACCACGCGATCCGGAGTAAAAGACAAAAACGGTTCCCGGCATGAGAGCGCCTGGAGCTCGGAAATGCGCCGCGCAGAACAAATAGCAACAAGAAAAACCGTCTTTAGCGTGAGATCCTTAAGCGTCGCTCGACGAAGAGGCTCGAAAGGTTTGCGAGTCAAGGCACGCAGCACGAGATTCAAATCCCACAAAAAGGAACGGCCACCCTCCGAGACGGCCGCAAGCGGAAAACTGCCTTGAGAAAACGCTGCACGTCCGGATGAGACCCCAGCGGACGACCCAGCACTTTACCTCTATAGCAGGAGAGAGCCGCCAGCTGAACCTTCAGAGAACTGGCCGCCAGGCCCTTGTCAAAACCATCTTGTAGAAAACTCAAAACCACTGGCACGGATACGGTCGCCGTTCGAACACCCCGCCGGGAACACCAGTCCTCAAAGATTCTCCATACCCGTACGTACGTGAGGGAGGTGGAAGTTTTCCGCGCCCTGAGAAGAGTAGCAACCACCGCAGGGGAATAACCCCTCTTTCTCAACCGAGCCCTTTCAATGGCCATACCGTAAGCGAGAACCGACCCACCTGGGGCATCCGTAGCGGACCCTGAAGAAGCAGGTCCGGAAGCGAGGGCAGAGGCCAAGGATCGCCGTCGTGCAACCGAACCAGATCGGCATACCACGGGCGCCTGGGCCAATCCAGAGCAACCAACAACACCCGTCCCCGGTGACCCTCGATGCGCTGGACGACCCGACCGATGAGCGCCCACGGAGGAAAGACATAAAGGAGCTGCGACTCCGGCCACGGCTGGATGAGAGCGTCGAGGCCCTCGGACATGCGTTCCCTCCTCCTGCTGAAGAAACGTCCCGTTTTTGCTGACTGGAAGGTCGCCATGAGATCCATGACAGGCGGGCCCCAACGCCGAACAATCTGAGCGTACACCTGCGGGTTCAGCTCCCACTCCCCTGGGTCTACCCGCACTCTGCTGAGAAAGTCCGCCATGACGTTTTCCTTTCCCGCGATATGCGCTGCCAAGATTGCCGGGAGACGGGTCTGTACCCAAGTGAACAAGGCCGTCGCCTCCGCTTCCAAGGCCACACTGCCGGTGCCCCCCTGCCGATTGATGTAGGCTACCGTCGTCGCATTGTCCGAGAGAACGCGAATCGGCCGCCCCATCACCAATCCCTCGAGGGCTAAGAGAGCGAACCGCACCGCTCGCAGCTCGAGACGGTTGATCGACCAAGAAGCCTCTAGGGGAGACCAGGTTCCCTGAGTGAACCGGTTTTCGCAGTGAGCTCCCCAGCCCGCTAGACTGGCATCCGTCGTGAAAGGTACCCAACGGGGCGGTTCCAGGGGAAGACCCCTCCGCAGGTTTCTGGAACACATCCACCAACGAAGAGACCGACGAACCGGTTGCGGGCAAGGCAAGCGCATGTTTAACGAGTCGAACTGGTTCGACCAGCGACGTAACAGAGCACTCTGGAGCGGACGCATATGGAACCTCGCCCAAGGCACCACCTCCAGAGTCGCCGCCATTGAGCCTAGAAGCCGGAGATACCACCAAGCTGAGGGCGCAGGCATCCCCAGGAACAGACGAACGAGACCCTTCAAGGCCAGAATACGGCGCTCCGGCAAGCACACCAGTCCTCTCGCCGTGTCGAACCGAACCCCCAGATATTCGAGGTCCTGAGACGGCACCAGACGGCTCTTCTGATCGTTGACCACCCAGCCGAGGGAACGCAAGAGAGAAACCACTCGGGCCGTGACATGCACACTCTCGTCGTTGGATTTCGCTCGAATCAACCAATCGTCGAGAATGCCTTCCTTTCGCAAGGCCACCGCAACCACTACCATGACTTTTGTGAAGGTCCGAGGCGCCGTGGCTAGGCCAAACGGCAGGGCCCCACGGGAATGCGAAACGGAGGAACTTTTGATGGGACTCCCGGATGGGAATGTGCAAATACGGCTCCGAGAGGTCGAGAGAAGTGAGAAATTCCCCTTGACGCACCGCCACGATAACTGATTTCAAAGTTTCCATCCGAAAGTGCGGGACCTTGAGGGCCCGGTTTACGCCCTTGAGATCCAGAATTGGGCGAAGGGACCCGTCCTTCTTTGGCACGACAAAATAGATGGAGTAGCGACCGACGCCGTGGTCGGAAGGAGGGACGGGAATCACCGCCCCCAGAGAGAATAGGCGGTGCAAGGTCAAGCGGATGGCCTGAGTCTTCTGAGCGTCCTTGCTGGGAGACAGAACAAAAGAATCTCGGAGAGGAAAGGCGAACTCCAGGGCATAACCCTTCTCGATAATCTCTAGCACCCACTGATCTGACGTGATTTGGGCCCAAGAAGGAAGAAAATCGCGTAAGGGACCCCCGATGACTAGAAGTCCCTCTGGGGCCCGCCTCGCTTCATTGCGGCTTGCGACTAAAGGAGGAAGTCGACGAAGAGGAGGCGCAAGAAAAACCTCGGCCGGCTCCTCGGAAGCCACGAAAACCTTGGGAACGGGAGCAAAAGCGACCACGCTGGGCCCCCCACAGACGGGAAGAACGAAATCTGCGAAAGTCCCGAAAGCCGCGGGAGGGAGGCAAGGTTCTATTCAGCTTAGGCTTATCTTCCGGAAGCCTACCCCCTTTAGATTCTCCAAGGTCTTTCACCAATTTATCGAGCGCCTCCCCAAACAATAATTTGCCCTTGAAGGGCAACTTACTGAGACAAGACTTAGACGAACCATCAGCCGCCCAGTTACGCAACCAGATGGATCGGCGCGCCGACACCAAAGAAGCCTTACTATTAGCCAAGGATCTAATTAAATCGTAATGAGCATCTGCCAAGTACGCCGAGCCCGATTCCAGCCGAGTCACCTCTAAGAGACCCTGCTCATCCAAACCCAAAGCCGAACGCAGGCGCTGAGCCCAACGCAAGCAGGCCCGGGCCACCCAAGCGCCACAAATAGAGGCTTGCAGCAACAAAGCATTGGTGTCAAAAGCTTGCTTCAACAAATTGTCCACCTTCTTATCTTGCGCGTCCTTCAAGGCCGCAGCGCCTTCGACGGGTATGGTGGTCTTCTTAGTCACAGCAGACACCGCCGCATCCACCCACGGCGATTTGAACAGCTCCTTGTCTTTATCGGCCAAAGGATAGAGGCGGTTCATAGTTCGAATTCCCTTCAAACCTGAATCCGGTTGATCCCATTCAGTTTGAATCATTTGCTCGACCACGCGGTGCACGGGAAATACCATCTTGGACTCCCGCACCGCCTGTATGAGAGGATCCTCCAAGGCGTCCTCCTCCGCTGGACGCACAGCCGCTAGGTTAAGGGCCTGAAGAGACTCTGAGATTAAGGGCACCAACTCCTCCCTGCGAAACACCCGAATAATCCGTGCCTGATCCTCCGGCTCAGGGATCTCCCCGTCTTCTAATTCCTCCGCCTCAACTTCCTGATCAACATTCGCTTCCAAATCTGTGCAACTCAGGGCGTCCTGCTCAGGGTCCTCGGACCTAAAACGTTTGGAAGCAGGCTGAGAAACGCGCCGGGGCTCCAACGACGCAACGGAGGGAAGAGGCGCTGGCCAAGTCTCTGGAAGCTGGCCGGAGCGGCTTAAGCGAAAGGCCTGATGCATTAGAAGCACAAAGTCTGGGGAAAAGTCTATAGGAGAGTCAACCGCCATAGCAGACAAGACACCAGAATGACCAGTGGCATGGGGCGTAGGACCAGGCGGCCGAGAGCTCGGGGAGAGATCTCCCTCCGCCAGAACTGAAGGCCCTTCCGTTTCAGGAAGCTCCTTCAAGTCCATTTCAGGAGCTAAGCTAGGAGAGACCGAGTCACAGCCCCGACAGAGGCCAGACTCCGCCCCCGCGGCCCTGCGCAACCCACAGATTACACACTGTGGTCTAGTAGGCATGCTCACCTGCAAACTGTGCCAGAGAGGCGCCCAGCGCAAAACCCTATGTCCAAAGGCAATGCTGAAGGAAGGAGGCCTGTGACAAAGGTGACAGCCAAAACGTTTTTTTTTTTTTTTTTTAAAGAAAGAAAACACTGCCTAGGACCCTTAGGGTACCCAGAGTAAAATCGCCAGTGCCAGAAGCGAAAAAAATGCAAAGGGAAGCCGTGCACTACTGTTAAAACCGGCGGGAAAAAACCGGCACCGAGAAGAACAAAATGGCCGCCTACAGAATGCCCCCGCGCTGAAAAAAACGGCGCGAAAATGAAAAATAAAGAAAGAAAAGGAAATTGAATAAAGAAAATAAACGCAGGCAAGAGCAGGAGCCCCGAAAAAGAGGTACTCACCCCCGAGGCCAAAAACATGGGCAGTCAACTCACCGCGGGAAGGAAATCGGAAGCGCGCTGGCAGGGCACAGTGAGGAAGAAAGACTGAAAACAGCAGCAGTAAAAGAGCTGTCCGTGAAGGTAGGACTCTTCCCTGTGCAATCTAGGGGAGAGTGCAAACCTAACTGGCAAGCAGAGAACCTCGGCAGGGAAGGCAGGAGCCCAATGCAGGACTGGCTTCTCAAACCGGGAACAAGGCTGGATCAGCTGAGCCTTTTTTTTTTCTTTTTTTTTTAAAGTTAAATTTAAAGGAACAGCTACTGAATTAAAGAAAAGGAAAGAAACTCCCAAATGAAAAAGAATCTAGTGTTGCTCCTCCAGTAGTCACTGAGTGTGCCCAGCAGGCACACACGTCCTCAAGCTGCAAGGAGACTGGACACACTGGGGGCTTCTGGGAGCTCCGTCTGCATACATTATACAGAAAGTTTGTGATTGGTCCAGTCTCCAGGCTGCAGGAGGAGGTGCACTACCCGAATGTGGAGGACTAAACTGGAGGACCGCTCAGGAACACAGCTTTCGCAAAATTCAAAAGCTCGCAAACAGAGGAACACAGAAATGAATACAGGATCAAACTCAAAAGAGACAAAGAGAGAAATAAGGATAGCAAAATCAAAGGCAGAGGAAAAGATGGCTAAAGATGTGAAGTGTGGTGACAAAACCTTCTTCAGGTATATTCGGGAAAGGAAGAAGATCAGAGGTGGAATTGCAGGACTCATAAGTGCTGTGAACGGACTCATGGAAAGTGACGTTGAAAAAGTGAAATTGCTCAACGAATACTTCTGCTCTGTTTTTACTATAGAAAGTCCTGGAGAAGGACCACCAGCGACTCCCAAATATAAAAATGGGAATGAAGTAGTTACCACACCATTCACAGAAGATGAGGTGTCAGAACAACTTGCAAAACTGAAAGTGGACAAGGCCATGGGACCGGATGGGATACATCCCAGGATACTGAAAGAGCTCAGAGAGGTTCTTGCAGGGCCGTTAAAGGATGTTTTCAACAGATCCTTGGAAACAGGAGAGGTTCCTCAGGACTGGAGAATGGCTGATGTCGTACCTCTACACAAAAGTAGTGACAGGAAAGAAGTGTCAAACTACAGGTCTGTGAGCTTTACCTCGGTGGCGGGAAAAGTCATGGAGGCGCTCCTGAAAGAGCAAATAGTGAACTTTCTCAAAACCAACAGGTTGCAAGACCCGAGGCAACATGGTTTTACCGAAGGACGATCTTGCCAAACAAATCTGATTGAGTTCTTTGATTGGGTGACCAGGGAGCTGGATCAGGGGCATGCTTTGGATGTCATCTACCTGGATTTCAGCAAAGCCTTTGATACTGTTCCTCATAGGAGGCTTATCAAACTCAGTAGCTTGGGGATGGATTCTAAGATGGCAAATTGGATCAGAAATTGGTTGACTGACAGACGACAGAGGGTGATGGTAAATGGAGCTCACTCGGATGAAGGGAAGGTGATTAGTAGGGTGCCCCGGGGTCGGTCCTGGGCCCGGCACTATTCAATGTATTTGTGAGTGATATTGCTGAAGGACTGAATGGAAAAGTCTGTCTTTTTGCAGACGACACGAAAATTTGCAACAGAGTGGACTCCCCCGAGGGAGTGATTAACATGAGGAAAGATCTACAAAAGCTGGAAGAATGGTCAAATGCTTGGCAATTAAGATTTAATGCAAAGAAGTGCAGAGTCATGCACTTGGGTAGCAGAAATCCAAGGGAAATGTACGCAATAGGGGGCGAGAGGTTGGTGTGCACAGATCAGGAGAAAGACCTTGGTGTGATTATTTCTGAAGATCTCAAGGTGGCAAAACAGTGCGACAAGGCGGTGGCAAAAGCCAGGAGGATGTTGGACTGCATACAAAGAGGAATCACCAGCAGAAAGGAAGAGGTACTTATGCCACTGTACAAGTCACTGGTGAGGCCTCACTTGGAATACTGTGTTCAGTTTTGGAGACCGTATCTTGCAAAGGATGTAAAAAGACTGGAAGCTGTTCAGAGGAAGGCGACCAAAATGATTTGGAGCCTGCGTCAGAAGCCTTATGAGAAGAGACGAAGATCTAAACATGTACACTTTGGAGGAGAGGAGGGATAGGGGAGATATGATTCAGACCTTTAAATACTTAAAGGGATATAATGAACAAACAAATCTCTTCCAAAGACGGAGAAGCTGTAAAACTAGAGGGCACAACAGGAAGCTGCAAGGTGGTAAATTGAAAGGCAATGTCAGGAAATACTTTTTCACGGAAAGGGTGGTGGATGCTTGGAATGCCCTCCCGATGGAAGTGGTGGGGGCAAACACGGTGACTGAATTCAAAATGGCATGGGACAGACACAGTGGATCCCTTTACAGCAACAGGATAAAATCAAAATAAACTGAACCATCTAATTTCTCAACAAATAGGTGTGTCCTGCATGGAGTGGTGGGTTCACCCCTAAAGAGGGACATGGGGAGGGGTGGCCTGCATGAAGCGGCAGGTACACCTACTCTTGCCATTGTGCTGGGCAGACTAGATGGACCATGCTGGTCTTTATCTGCCGTCATTTACTATGTTACTATGCTTCGATGCTATCACAGACTGGCTCCACACTCAGAACCTCAGAATAAACTTCAAGAAAACTGAGGCACTATTCATCACTAGGAACTAAGCTTTCATTCCTCCAGCAGCACTAAAAGTAAGATGCGCCGAGCTCCAAAGCAAGCCCACGATCAGCTACTTAGGGGTCACACTAGACCAACAGTTGGATATGAAAGCCCACATAAACAACACTGTCAAGGCAGTATACCACAAAATACGAACAATCCGGCACCTATGACCTCTACTGGAACCAGACAACTTCAGGACAATCTACCAAGCATTGGTAATCCCCCACTTTGACAATGCCAACTCCATCCTACAGGGACTACCAAAAAATATGCTGAACCCACTGCAGCTGGCAATGAACACAGCTGCCAGAATATTACATGGAGCTGCCAGGAGGGACCACATAACCCCAATCCTGAAGCACCTCCACTGGCTGCCGGTCCACTGCAGACTCATCTTCAAAATCCTACTGCTGACCTTCAACGCCATCAACAGTCTCACCTCCTCCTCCATCACAGACCTCATTCTCCCCACTCCCCCAAACAGAGCCAGAAGCTCAGTCACAGTCAACACCCTAAGTATCCCTAGCAAGATCACGAAGTGTTCTCAAGCAACAAGAAACAGAGCCTTCGTGTACTATGCACCCACATGTTGGAAAGCCCTTCTGCCTGGCCTCCGGGCCATTACGGACCTTACCCAGTTCAGGAAGGCGCTGAAACATCACCTTTTCCTCCAGCACTATTCTCATAACGAGAACACACAACAGCCACCCACCCGCAACCACCAAAGCAGCTGCCCCAAAACACCTACAACACACAGCCTCAGCCCTGCACAGTAGCACTACCAGACACGCGGGAATGCACATGTATATAGTCACCTAATCTTGTGAATAGTAGCTAGGCAGCCCGGTCACTACTTCACTGCTGCTGACCCGACTGCTTAGCCTGTATTATAGTTACCTAAACGAGTAGCCAAGCTACTGCATAGCATGTACATAGTTAGCCCAAGTTGCAAAACTCTGCTTTTTGTAAGTTCAGTACGGGAGCCACCTGTAACTGTATAAACCTGCTGTTAACTGTAAACCGAGCTGATTTTAAAAAGCGCGGTATAGAAAGGATTTAACAAACAAACAGTTATGTTTTTTTGAAGGTGTGAACAAACAGGTAGACAAAGGTGAGTCGGTTGATATAGCGTACCTGGACTTTCAGAAAGCCTTTGACAAGGTCCCTCATCACAGACTTTTGGCAAAACTAAAGAGTTATGGGATAGGAGGCAGTGTACTATTGTGGATCAGGAACTAGTTAAAAAATAGAAGCAGAGGGTAGGGCTAAATGGCCAATTTTCCAAATAGAAAAAGGTGAATAGTCGAGTAATGCAGGGATCTGTGCTGGGTCCGCTGTTTTTTGACATATTCATAAATGACCTGGAAAAGGGAATAACGAGTGAGGTTATCAAATTTGCAGATGACACAAAAGTATTTAAAGTTGTTAAAACACCAGAAAATTGCAAGAGGATCTTGATAAACTGGAAGACTGGGCATCCAAATGGCAAATGAAATTTAATGTGGACAAGTGCAAAGTTATGCATCTAGGAAAGAACAACCCAAACTATGGTTACACGATGCAAGGTCCTACATTAGAAACCACCACCCAGGAAAAAGATTTAGGTGTCATCATGGATACCATGTTAAAACCCTCAGCCCAGTGTGCAGCAGCGGCCAAGAGAGCAAATAGAATGCTAGGTATCATAAGGAAAGGAATGGAAAATAAGACAAAGGACATTATAATGCCTCTGTATCATTCCATCGTGCGATCGCACCTTGAATATTGTGTGCAATTCTGGTTGCCGTATCTTAAAAAGGATATAGCATTATTAGAAAAGGTACAGAGAAGAGCCACCAAAATGGTAAAGGGGATGGAAGGATATCCCTATGAAGAGAGGCTAAAAAAGTTAGAGCTCTTTAACCTGGAAAAGAGTCGGCTGAGGGGAGATATGATAGACATCTATAAATTAATGAATGGAGTGGAATGGGTAAACGTAGATCGATTGTACACCATCAAAATAAAGAAAGACTAGGGGACATGCAATGAAGCTACAGCTATTTAAGACTAATAAGAGAAAATATTTTTTCATTCAACGTGTAAGCAAACTCTGGAATTTACTACCGGAAGATGTAGTAAAAGCTGTTAGTGTAGTCGGGTTTAAAAAAGGTTTGGACAAGTTCCTGGAGGAATTTATCCATAAACCATTAGAAGTGGACCCGGGATATCCACTGCTTGCCCTAATGCAAGCATTGTGGATCCTGTGTCTTTCTGTGAAACTGCTAGGTACTTGTGCCCTAGATTGGCCACTGTTGGAAACAGGATACTGGGCTTGATGGACCCTGCATTTTTTGGCATCATCTCTCAGCTGCGAAATTCTCAACCATTCTTCAAGCTTAGCTAGATCCCTCCTGTTATCTACTCCTTCCTGGGTGTCTACTCTATTCAGATTTTGCTATCATCCACAAAGAGGCAAACCTTACCAGACAGCCCTTCCGCAATATCACTAACAAAAATGTTAAAAGAATCGGACCAAGGACAGATCCCTGCAGCACACCACTGGTAACCTCCTTCTCTCCTCAGGAGTAAGCTCCATTTACTTGTACCCTTTGTCACCTCCCACTCAACCAATTTCTAACCCAGTCAGTCACTTTAGGGTCCATCCCTAAGTTGCTTAGTTTATCAGTCACCTGTGTGGAACGGTGTCAAAGGCTTTACTGAAATCTAAGTACAGCACTTCTAGGGCTCTGCCTCGGTCCAACTCCCTGGTCACCCAGTTTCTCGTCATACTGCTTATAATCATTCCATCCGGACTCATAACATTCCAGAATGATTGAATTAAATACAAGCCACTCTTGAAAAATAAAAATTTTAAATGTCCTGTCCACGGAGTTTACATTCTATGTCAATAGTGTTAAAAAAGGAATGAAAAAAGAAAATAAGGAAATGGAGCTCATCAAAAAGTCATTTGGCATAGCAAGGAAGCTCTAAACAAGCTTCAGCTTCTTAACATATCCCGATGTGCATATCATTGCTCCATATCCCCATATTCATAAGCCCCCTTCAAATTGCACCAAAAATCAAACACACACTTATCTTTAAGTATTGCTTTTGTTCTAGGTCACAGCCAATTCATATTAACAATAGTATCCTTCCACTGTTTAAAAGTCCATTCTGAAATTCAGGACACTGCACAGCTTATTGTGTCCTATGCAGTATCTGCAACAGTATTGCAAATTCTCATTCCACATAAAAATTGCAATCGGTTTCACTCTAAATCAGTTTCTTCAGGGACTATCCCTTTCAAACACAGCTCACTGCTTGAGAAAATGCCACGAATGCTTGAGAGGGACATTAGTAAAATTCCTCATGTTCTATGTAAAGCACAGTATCCGGGAGTGTGAGGTTTTGACCATGGCTAAAGTGCATTTTGGCCATGCAGTAGCAGAGAGCTAACAGCAAGAAGGCTCCCATGCTACAAACGTCACATTACTAGATCATCGGCAGAGTTAGGGCAGAGTGGGGGCAGAGAGTAAGCAGTGGCAACAGCATGCAGCTAGTGCACCTGTGCTAAAGGTGCGCTAGAGGCACAAAGACACCGCTAGCACGGGTGCAACTACCTCCAGCCTCTGATCAGGCAGTAGTTGCACACATCTTACTAGTGCATCAGTAACATATGGCCCAGGCGCAAATGTCAAGCAGTTTAAAACCCCGAATCTTCCCTTATTATTCTGCTTTCAATTCAAGATTTTGATGATCATATAGGTTTACAATGATATTTGTCCATTTTCCTGATTACCTATTGTCCTACCGGGACAATCCAGTCACAGAACTCAAATTGTTTGGTTCTCACATTGCCCTCCCTTGCTTTATCTCGAGTCAACTCATAGATTAGCATTTTATATTGTGTCTCCGCTCCCTAACTATATCCGGACTGAATCATCTTTCAAAAAAATGTAACACAAATCTGAAAACCTACTTTTTTGACAAAGCATTCTCAGATTATCGGGGACAGTAATTGGGGCTTTTGGTTTGGCAGTTTACTTATGACTTTTCTAATGCTTTACTGTAACTATTTGGCTTTCCTTTCTATTTGACAATGTGTTTTTATTGTAAATCGCTGTATTACGTACCCGTGACTAAGGGGGTATATCAAAATTTTAACACACCCATAGCAACATTGACGACGCTGGATGTCAATGTCCAGCACTGAGCCAGGCACTGAACCAGTACTGAACGGGCAGCATGGTATGTTTGCCACAGCAACGAAGCACTGAAGCCACAAAACCAGAGCTTGCAGCACATGAGTATATCTGCTGAGAGAGTGGGCTCACAGACAGACACACATATGTATATACTCACACACAAAGCTATATATCACTAAGGAAAATATGTTGTTCAAGTATGCATTTGCACTGGATAGATGTGGGAGAGCTTCTGGTGTGATGGGCTGAAGAGGAGATGGGAGATGGGGGCCTGTGCTCAGTGAAACAGCTGGTACTGGCCACATAGCCACGGTTGGAAACAGCACAGTAGTACTGACAGGGGGCATGGAAATGAGATGCTGCAATAAATGGCAAAATGAAGGTTTGGTACCAATATGTGCTGCTAGACTGCCACCTTCCCCTCATATAGCTGGACAGTGAAAAAGATAGACAGGAAGAAAATTGATGCCTTTGGTGCTTGTGGCAAATACTGTGTATACCATGGACTGCCCAAAAAACAAACCAGTCAGTACTAGAGGTGATCAAACCTAAGCTTTCTTTAGAAGCTCAGATGACAAGACTTCGACTTTCGTACTTTGGACACATCATGAGAAGAGAGAGATCATTAGAGAAAGACATCATGCTTGGCAAGATAGAAGGTCAACGCAAAAGAGGAAGGCCAGCAATGAGATGGATCGATACAACAGCAGCAGTTACGGGTACCAGTCTATCAAAAATGAGCCGCCTGACTGAAGACCGAACACAATTTAGGACAACTATCCAGAGGGTCTCCAGGAGTCGACACCGACTCGACAGCACTTAACAACAAGAACAACATAGGCATCTAGAGAGCTATGCCGGTACCACTGGCCCTTCACCCTGACCATAAGATGATGTGTCTTTAGCCTACTGGTTCATGAGCAGGTACCTTCATTACCACCACTTTACATAGGTTTGCTTAACTGGAGCTCCCTGATCAGTGGTACACCCCCCCTCTCCTCCCCATGAGGCACTCTGCAGACCTAGGGAGTTCATGTGGGCTCTCAAAGGTCTTTGGGCCTTCACTTTCCTGAGAGCTGATGTGTTCTGCCTGGGAGCAGCCTGTATCCATGAAGGTGTGTAGAGGGTACCTGTGGTGTGTCCCCTGAGCTTTTCTTATGGCAGGAGCATGGGTGTCCCTTGCGGACTGTCTCTCACCCCTCTGGCTGAGGTTGGGCCACGGGGATGGGTGTCTCATCTGGTGGCCAAGGGGGTTGCATCTAAGCACCATGGATTCCATGGGATAGAAGGCGTGAGCAATGGGGTCTCCCAGCTAAACATTCCCCACCTGTGTGCGGTCACTATGTTCAGTCTGCGGATCTGCTCTAGTGCCCTTCATCCCCATGGGGGGCAGCACTCCTTCCTAGCAAGAATACTGTGCCAGATGTATAGGAGGCATGAAAGGGAGGGAACCCAAGCCCTCTCATATCACAAACCTAGTAACCTAATACTGCAGTCTAGGTGCCTCAGGATGAAAGGGGTTCTTACAGCCATTCCACATGGCGGGCACTGCTGACACCCTGCATGCACCCATAAAGGCCTCCATCTCACTTAGATGCTGCATTTGATGCATGCTTCCTTGATTTGCATGCTCCACCACCTTGTACTTTGACCCATTGCTTCCCGTTCCATGAGCAGGACCCAAAAGGCAGGCAGAGGTCCTGAGTCTCAATGCGTGGCTAAGACGATGGTGCAAGGATGAGGGTTTTGGATTTGTTAGGAACTGGGGAAAGGAGGGGCTCTTCCGAAGGGATGGGCTTCACCTTAACCAGTATGGAAACAGGCTGCTGCATTAACCTTTAAAAAGGAGATAGAGCAACTAAATAAAAGGGGAAAGCAGACAGTCGCCCAAGAGCGCATAGTTCGGAAGAAGGTATCCTTGAAGGATACTACCAAAAGCAGAGAGGTTCCAAAAAAAAGAGTAAAGTAGCCCAAATGCCCTTGAGTATCGTGCAGACAGAGCTTAAAGATTCCAAATTACCCATGCCTACCAATAGCCAGATTAATATAAATAAAATACAGTCTCTAAAATGCTTGTATGCAAATGCTAGAAGTCTAAAAAATAAGATAGAGTTAGAATATATAGCACTAAATGAGAGATTAGATACGACTGGAATCTCAAGAGACATGGTGGAAGGAGGACAACCAGTGGGACACTGATACCTGGGTACAAACTATATTGTAATGATAGAACTGATCAAATTGGTGGAGGGGTTGCGCTGTATGTTAGAGAGGGCATTGAGTCAAAGGATTAAAGTTTTGCAGGAAACAAAAATTTGCTGTAGAATCTCTATGGATTGAAATTCCATGTAAGAAGGGGTAGGCAATGGCCAGACCGCCTGGCCAGAATGAACAAATGGATGATGAAATGCTCAAAGAAATCAAGGAAGCTTACAGCACAGTAATAATAATGGGTGATTTCAATTACCCCGGTATCGACTGGGTCAGCGTCACGATAGGACATGCTAAGGAGATAAAGTTTCTAGATGAAATAAATGACTGCTTCTTGGGAGCAGCTGGTTCATGAACCAACCAGAGGGGAAGTGTAGGGTATATTAGTAGCATAAAAATAAGTTAGACTCTCGGTTGTCCAGGGGAAATAGCTACTAATTCCCAGTCCAAAGTTCGGTGAGTTATTCTGGCAATGAGCCACGAAAGAAGTCTGGTCTGCAGATATATATTAGACTTTATTATAGGCAACCAGGTAGAAAAATATACACACACACATATAGCTAATTAGAAACATGAGGTAGAAATTTGTTATAGTACAGATGTACACTTGGACAACGTAATAAATCACTGATTAGTAACCAGACGTTACTGATTCGCTCTGCACTGAGGAAAAGTAAGAAATATATTGCTAACCCCTTGCCCATCCGGAGGAGGAGAGATAAGTCAGTACCTTAGTTCCGTCGGGCTCTCAGGAACAATGCAGTCCAAGGAGGCAGCTCCTAGCTAATGCAGGCTCTAGCCTCGTCAGGCGAGCCGCAGTAAGTCCGAACCGGAGGTATCTGTGAAAGTCTTATCTCAGACCTGTGGAGGACGGCCTAGCCCACACTTAGTGGCTGTCTTGCGGAAGGGTCAGGTTGCAGGAATCAGGTACGCAGTGCACAGCAGAGAGTAACCGGTGCAGAGGTCTGTATGAACAGGTGGGAAAAACCCCCAACTCTCTCTACTAAAGTTTCAGTGCAGATTGCATTATTCTGTGTAAGAATCCTCCGTCATAGGTCCGATGATTGGTTGGCACTAGGCAGTCTGAGGTGTTCTCAGCGAATCAGGAGGTAGATGAGCAGCTTCTTGCAAACAAAGGAGCCATGGTAAGAAATCAGACAGAAGCAACAGTATGTAACTTCTGGGCATGTACAAGTGTCCAAGGCCAGCCACGGACAATAGCTTCTGTATGTATGCTTAGAAACGCTGCGCCAGCAGTTGCTTGGAGGTCGTTTGTAGCTGAACACTGTTAGGGAAATCAGAATCTTATATATATGTCCTTTGTAATAATGATGCTTAGTTTAAGGCCTGCACAAGAGAAATTGGAATCTTATAGAATCAGAATCCTATGTGTATGCCCTTTGTACATTCTGGTGGGTTGGAAAAAGGAATTTGCTGTGTAAGCTGTTTGTTCTAGGATGACTATGTCTGACTCAAGGATGACTTGTTTTTGTATTAGTTACTGATAAACTATAGTGGGCCCCCAGAAGATGGGTGGATGACGTATGACTATGTCTCTGATAATGTATAAAAGTACTGACAATCCCTCCACCCTTTGGAATAAACTGCATACCACTTATGTGCAAGTGTGTGTGTGTTTGTTCCCCTGGATTCCAGACAGAGAAGGTAAGATGAGTCCTCAACCCAGACAGACATCCCCAGGGTTAGTGATAAGAAGTGCTGGGAAAGGAATAACGAACCCTTCACAAACACAGCAAAAGTGAAGTGAAGAATCCATCTTGTCTGTGCAGGTTGGTTCAGGCCTGAGTTGCTGAGCAGGCCGGAGATTTGCATGTAGAATTGCAGGGGTACCAGCCCTACAGAAGCCATTTTGGACTTAGTCCTTAGTGGAACACCAGATCTGGTGCAAGAGATAAAGAGATAAGGGTGGGGCCTCTTGGCAATAGTGATCATAGCATGATCGCGTTTGATTTAATTAGTAGAGGAGGGATGGTAAGGAAATCCATAGTACTACCTTTTAACTTTCGAAAGGGAGACTGATAACATGACGAAAATAGTTAAGAAAAAACTAAAAGGAGCAGTTCCAAAGGTTAAAGATGTACATCAAGCTTGGGTGTTGTTTAAAAATACTATCTTGGAAGCCCAGACCAACTGCATTAAGAAAAGTGGAAGGAAGTCCAAAAAACTGCCAGCATGGTTTAAAAGCGAGGTCAGAGAGGCTGTTGCCAAAAAAGCATCTTTCAGGAAATGGAAAAAAGAGCCAAATGACAAAAACAGGAAACAGCACAAGCACTGGCAAGTTAAATGCAAGGCACTGGTAAGGCAGGCAAAGCGAGAATTTGAGAAGAAACTTGCTACAGAAGCAAAAACGCGTAATACTTTTTCAAGTACATTCGTAGCAAAAAACCTGTGAGTCAATTGGACCATTAGATGATAGAGGGGTAAAAGGGGCAGTAAGAGGGGGCAAGCCTATAGCGGAGACACTGAATGAATTCTTTTCTTCGGTCTTTACTGAGGAAGATGCAGGGATGTTACCCATGAATGAAGTGGTATTTAAAGGTGCGGAAGAATTAAAGGAAATTTCGATACATCGGGAAGATGTATTACAACTATTTGATATACTGAAGAGTAGCAAATCACCTGGACAGGATGGTATACATCCAAGGGTGTTGAAAGAACTGAAATATGAGATTGCAGACCTGCTATTAGTAATCTGTGAACTTTCATTAAAATCATCTGTAATACCTGAAGATTGGAGGATCGTCAATGTAATGCCAATTTTTAAAAATGGTTCCAGGGGTGATCTGGGAAACTACAGACCGGTGAGCCTGACGTCAGTACCGGGAAAAATGGTAGAAACCATCATAAAGAACAAAATTACTCAGCATGTAGATCAGGGGTCTCAAACTCAAATTGCTTTGAGGGCCAAATGAGGACTTGTAAAGTAACCCGCGGGCCGCATAAGACGCGGGGCCTCATTTGCATAAATGTCTGCATAATGTTACCATACAAAGCACAGACGTTAATGATGCACATTTCCCAGAGCTGACATATTCCAGTTAATAAATTCAAAATAGATATTTTTCTACCTTTTGTGCATTTTTTTCAGTTGCAATTGTTCCAGCCACTTTCTTCTGGTTTCTTCGTGTCTTCTGCTAACTCTCCATTGTCTGCTGTCCATTTGTCCTTTCTTCTCTCTTCTAGTTTTATTTCCATTCTCTCTCTACATCTGCTTTAACATACTAATCTTTCTCTTTTTGCTCCTTTCTCATTCCTATTTCATCCACTCAAATTTTACCCCTCCATCCTCAATCACCACTTACTCTCCCAATACCCAGCCAATTGCAGATTTTTCTTCCCTCCCACACAAAATATTTTCCCCTCTCCATTTCACTCTCCTAGCCCCATACCATTCTAATCCTCCCCCAACATCAGCTCCCTTCTAGTTCCAGCCCCACCCAGCATCCGCTCCCTTCTAGTCTCCACATCAGCCCATTTCCAGTCCTATCCTAGCCCCACCATCAGCCCATTTCCTGTCCTAGCTCCCCCCTCACTAAGCCCATTTCCAGTCCTAGCAACCCCCCCAGTCCATTACCATTTCTAGCCCCCCCATAGCCCATTACCAGTCCTAAGCCCCCCAACAGCCCACTTACAGTCCTAACCCTACCATCACCCCATTTTCATTCTTAGCCGCCCCCCCCATAAGCCCATTACCAGTCTTAACCCACCAATTAGCCCACCTGCAGTCCTAACCCCCATCTGCCCATTTCCAGTCCTAGCCCCCACCATAGCCCATTACCAGTCCTAACCCCCCCCCCCGCTGCCATTAACCCACTTCCAGTCCTAACCCCCCATTACCCCATTTCAGTCTTAGCCCCTCAATAGCTCATTACCAGTCCTAACTCCCCCCCATCAGCCCACCTCCAGTCCTTCCTAGCCCCCATCAGCCCATTTCCAGTCCTAACTCCCCCCCATCAGCCCACCTCCAGTCCTTACTACCCCCCATCAGCCCATTTCCAGTCCTAACTCCCCCCCCATCAGTCCACCTCCAGTCCTTCCTAACCCCCATCCGCCCCTTTCCAGTCCTAACCCCCCCCCCCCTCAGCCCATTTCCAGTACTCGCCCCCCCCCCCCATCAGCCCAGGTAAATAAAAACAAAACAAAACCTTGGCTTCTGCTGCTGCAGCCGTAGCAACAGCAGAATCAGCTGTCCCGCGGCCCCTTCCCCTCTGTCCGGAAGAGCCCTGAGTCTGCTCCATCAGCAGCGGGCTTTTCAAGCCGCGAAGAGAGTATTTCCCTCGCGCGCAGCTTGAAAAGTGAATAGGCTTAAGACGCGCGAGAGGGAAATACTCT
This sequence comes from Ichthyophis bannanicus, assembly GCA_033557465.1. Lineage (NCBI taxonomy): Eukaryota > Metazoa > Chordata > Amphibia > Gymnophiona > Ichthyophiidae > Ichthyophis > Ichthyophis bannanicus. Next base: position 87,170,449 of record CM066033.1, read on the forward strand.
CTTCGCGGCTTGAAAAGCCCGCCGCTGATGGAGCAGACTCCGGGCAGAGGGTAAGGGGCCGCGGGACAGCTGATTCTGCTGCTGCCACAGCTACAGCAGCAGAAGCCAGTTTTTTTTTTTTTTTTTTTTTGACAGTTGATTCTGCCACTGCTATGGCGGCAGCGGCAGCAGCAGAAGCCAAGGTTTTTTGTTTCCCTCCATCGCGGGCCACACAAAGTTCTTTCGTGGGCCGCGTGTTTGAGACCCCGGATGTAGATAGTCATGTCCTAATGGGAGACAGCCAACATGGCTTTAGAAAAGGAAAGTGTAGTTACTCACTTGTAACAGGTGATCTCCGGGAAGAGCAGGAATTTAGTCTTCACATATGGGGTATCATCAGTACCGATGGAGCCTGCATGGGAACGCTCCCCAGCGTCCAATAGGAATGCTTTTGGGAACATCCCTCAGCACAAGCGCGCTGCCTTCCCATCTTTCCAACTGTCCCTCTTCAGTTAAATTTTTAGCTGAGTGAAAGGATAGAGGGAGAGAGGAAAGAGGGAGATTAGGGGAGGTGGGTGGGTAGTGAAGACTAAATTCCTGCTGTTCCCGGAGATCACCTGTTACAGGTGAGTAACTACGCTATCTCCAGGAACAAGCAGGAATGTAGTCTTCACATATGGGGACTCCCTAGCTGAAGATGCCAGGGAGATGGCCCCAGGAAGCTGCCACCTATAGTGAGGTGGGCCATGCTTCCTCCCATGGATCTCTGGCATCCCACCAGGGTTGGTGGGTAGGAGTTGAGTTAAGTCTGAAAGAGATTTTGAAGAACATCCTGGCCAAAATGGCATCCCGATGGGAGGCTTTATCTAGGCAGTAGTGGGCTGTAAAGGTGTGTACCGAAGCCCAGGTGGCTACTCGACAAATGTCATCAATAGACACAGAGTGAAGGTCAGCCATAGAGGCTGCCATGGCTCTCACATTATGAGCTGTGACATGGCCTTGAAGAGAAAGACTCTTACTCTCATAAGCAAAGGATATGCATTGTGCAATCCATTTGGATAAAGTTCTCTTGGAGACTGGATGTCCCAAATGACTAGAAATCAAAAGCAAAAAAAGTTGAGAAGACTTTCCATGTTGCTGTGTTCTTTGTAGGTAAAAAGCTAAGGCTCTGTTACAGTCCAAAGTATGAAGGTTCTTCTCTGCATTAGAGGCATGAGGCCTCTGAAAGAATACAGGAAGATAAATTGATTGATTTAAATGAAAGGGCGAAACCACCTTTGGCATAAAGTGTGGATGAGTTCTGAGAACAACCTTATCATGGTGAAACCTAAAGTAAGGAGGATCAGCCACTAACGCTTGCAATTCACTAATGCGAAGTGCAGAGGTGATTGCAATTAGGAAGATGACCTTCCAGGACAAAAGCTTTAGAGTAGTAGTGGCTAAAGGTACAAAAGGCGGTTTCATGAGCTGCCCAAGAACTAGATTTAAATCCCATGCCACCGGTGGTGGTCTAATGGGAGGCTTTGTTAATAGAAAACCTCTCATAAATCTGGATATGAGTGGATGAGAAGGAATTGGTTGTCCATTTAGAGGCTTATAGGAAGCTGTAATTGCACTAAGATGGACTCTTACTGAATTGGTCTTTAGACCAGAACTTGATAAATGAAGCAGATACTCTAGTATCGATTCCGAAGGTATCACCAGGGGGTTTAACCCCTTCTGGGAACACCACATAGTAAAACGTTTACACTTGAAGGCGTAAGATCATCTTGTGGAAGGTTTTCTAGAAGCCTGAAGGATATCCTTTACCTGTTGGGAAAGGTTGAGATCCTGAAGATCTAAGCCAGGGGTCTCAAACTCAAATTGTTTGAGGGCCAAATGAGGACTTGTAAAGTAACCCGCGGGCCGCATAAGACGCGGGGCCTCATTTGCATAAATATTTGCATAATGTTACCATACAAAGCGCAGACGTTAATGATGCACATTTCCCAGAGCTGACATATTCCAGTTAATAAATTCAAAATAGATATTTTTCTACCTTTTGTGCATTTTTTCAGTTGTAATTGTTCCAGCCACTTTCTTCTGGTTTCTTCGTGTCTTCTGCTAACTCTCCATTGTCTGCTGTCCATTTGTCCTTTCTTCTCTCTTCTAGTTTTTTTTCCATTCTCTCTCTACATCTGCTTTAACATACTAATCTTTCTCCTTTTGCTCTTTCCTCATTCCTATTTCATCCACTCAAATTTTACCCCTCCATCCTCAATCCCCACTTACTCTCCCAATACCTGGCCAATTGTAGATTTGTCTTCTCTCCCAGACAAAATATTTTTCCCCTCTCCATTTCACTGTCCCAGCTCCATCCCATTCTAATCCTCCCCCAACATCAGCTCCCTTCTAGTTCCAGCCCCACCCAGCATCCGCTCCCTTCTAGTCCCTGCATCAGCCCATTTCCAGTCCTATCCTAGCCCCACCATCAGCCCATTTCCTGTCCTAGCTCCCCCTCACTAAGCCCATTTCCAGTCCTAGCAACCCCCCCAGTCCATTACCATTTCTAGCCCCCCCATAGTCCATTACCAGTCCTAAGCCCCCCAACAGCCCACTTCCAGTCCTAAACCTCCCATCACCCCATTTTCATTCTTAGCTCCACAATAGCCCATTACCAGTCCTAACCCACCAATCAGCCCACCTCCAGCCCTAACCCCCATCTGCCCATTTCCAGTCCTACCCCCCCCCCCCCGCTGCCATTAGCCCACTTCCAGTCCTAACCCCCCATTACCCCATTTCAGTCTTAGCCCCTCCGTAGCTCATTACCAGTCCTAACTCCCCCCATCAGCCCACCTCCAGTCCTTCCTAACCCCCATCAGCCCAAGTAAATAAAATTTAAAAAAAAATCCTGGCTTCTGCCGCTGCCACCGTGGCAGAATCAACTGTCAATTAAAAAAAACAAACAAACTGGCTTCTGCTGCTGCTGTTGCAGCCGTGGCAGCAGCAGAATCAGCTGTCCCGTGGCCCGTTCCCCTCTGTCCGGAAGAGCCCTGAGTCTGCTCCAGGGAAATACTCTCTTTGCGGCTTGAAAAGCCCGCCGCTGATGGAGCAGACTCAGGGCTCTTCTGGACAGAGGGGAACGGGCCATGGGACAGCTGATTCTGCTGCTGCCACGGCTGCAGCAGCAGCAGCCGCCAGTTTTTTTTTTTTTAATTGACAATTGATTCTGCTGCTGCCACGGTGGCAGTGGCAGCAGCAGAAGCCAGGGTTTTGTTTTTTTGTTGTTTCCCTCCGTCGCGGGCCGCACAAAGCTCTCTCGCGCCGCGTGTTTGAGACCCCAGATCTAAGCTCTCAGCAACCAGGCCGGGAGATGCAGGGAATGGGGATTCGGGTGCCATAGTGTCCCGCTCTCTTGAGAAAGGAGGTCTGGAGCACACCCTAACTCCAGAGGTGCAGCTTGAGAGAGATGTAGAAGCAATGGATACTACGTTTGGCGTGGCCACCATGGCGCTATGAGGATCATAAGACCTCTGTCTCTCTGAAGCTTGAAGAGTGTTGTGGGGATGAGGGGAACGGGTGGGAAGGCATAAAGGAAGTCCTGACCCCAGTGAAGGAGGAAAGCGTCCCTTGTCTGGCAATTGTGAGCCGGAATCCTGGAACAGAACCGGGGAAGTTTGGCATTCAGTGGACTTGCAAAGAGGTCTATGTCTGGAGTGCCCCAGATGTGAAATATCTTTGTCACCTGGTCTGGGTGGAGAGACCATTCGTGAGGCAGCAGTACTCAGCTGAGTTTGTCTGCCGAAAGGTTTTGAATGCCTGGAAGATATACCACAAGAAGGTGAATTTGATGCTCTCTGGCGAAGGTCCATAGTCGTAAAGCTTTGCTGCATAACAGAGAGCTTGTTCCGCCCTGCTTGTTCACATAGAACATGGCTACTTGACTGTCCATTTGGAATAGGACTGTCTTGTAGCTGAGCTGGGCATGGAATACTTGAAGAGCTAGATAGATTACTCTTAATTCTGGGAAGGTTTATGTGAAGACAGGCCTCCTGTGGAGTCCAGGTACCCTGGGTAGAGATGATGCAGATGTGCTCCCCAACCCACCTGTGATACATCTGTTGTTAGGGTAGCCTGGAATAGGGGTTGTTGGAAAGGAGACCCCACTAAAAGATTCTCCAGTGATTGCCACCATTGGGAGGGACAAGATCAGTCGTTGAGAGTTTGATATCTTGTCTGACAGACGTCCTGTGGCCTGTGTCCACTGTGTGGATAGGGTCCACTGGGCTACTCGCATGTGGAGGCGAGCATAGGGAACTACATGAACTGTGGATGCCATATGTCCCAGTAATTGCAGCAGTTCTCAAGCAGTTAGGGAGGATTTTCCCGCTGCTTGAGAAGATAGTTGCACTATGCGAAGACACCGGGCCTGTGGAAGGAAAGCCCTTGACTATCTGGTGTCTAAACAGGCTCCTATGAACTCCAGGGACTGGGAAGGAACAAGTTGGGATTTTGGGAAATTTATTACCAAACCCAAGTATTGGAGGATTCGCACTGTGCGAGACAGTGCAGAGCTGGCTTCTGCAACCGTGGGGGCTCAAATGAGCCAGTCGTCCAAGTAAGGGAAGACGAATATCCCTAGAGTTCGCAGGAATGCAGCCACTACTGCCATGCATTTCGTGAATACTCTTGGTGCCGAAGCCAGACCAAAGGGAAGAACCCTGTATTGGAAGTGTTTTCCCTTGAAAAGGAATCGTAAGAATTTCCTGTGATCTGGATGGATCAGAATGCGAGTATATGCATCCTTTAAGTCTAGAGAGCACAGCCAATCCTGACTTTGAAGGTATGGAAGAAGAGTTCCTAGAGAAATCATTTTGAACTTTTCTTGGAACAGATATTTGTTCAATTCTCTGAGGTCTAGAATAGGTCTGTGTCCCCCTGTTTTCTTTGGAATAAGAAAATAAGGGGAGTAGAACCCTGTACCCTGTTGGAGAATGGGTACTTCTATTGCCTCTTGGGCAAGAAGTGTTGAGACCTCATGATCCAGCAGATTGTCTGCAGAGGTCTGGGAATTGAACTGCTTTAGGACTGTAGGAGGGGGCATGCTGTGAAAATGAAGCTTGTACCCCTCTCCTACAATGGACAGAGTCCAATTTTCTGCTGTTATTTGGTGCCATCTGTTGGCAAAATGACACAACCTGCCTGGAATATTTAGGGGTTCTGGACCCCTCAGAGGCAGGAAGGCTAAGCTCTCTAGGAAGGAGTCAAAGCCCTTGAGGGGGCTGAACCTGGGGAGCTAGTTGAGCTCTCGGGCCCTTTGACTTCTTTTGTTGTCTGGGTTGCTGTTGTCCCCTTTGCGCAACTTGACCCTGACCTTGGCCTTGTTGGGTATAGGATGGATAAAACTTCCTCTTTTTGCTGAAAGAGGGTTTTTTTTATAGGGTTTCTTTTTGGCTGGAGTGGCTGTAGATTTTGACAATCTAACGTGATATTGTCAGCATCTATCTCATTAGCCTTTTCCTGCCAATTCTTGCCAAAGAGGTTTTCTCCTGTGCAAGGGATGTTGCCTAATTTATCCTGTACGCAAATCTCTAAGTCTGATGCCTGAAGTCAGGCAATCCATTGTGCATCAATGGCAATAGCAGAGGTTCTGCTGATGCATTCAAAGCAGTCAAAGGCTGCACGATTTACAAACTTGGAGACATCTTGAGCATGCTCGACAAGAGTAAGGAAGTCTAGTCGTCTGTCATCTAGGAGAAGTGGGCTCATAAGCTCCAAATCTCTTGTGACCTCTTTGAGGAACATTCACATATATAAAATATATGAGCTGATCCTAGCTGAAAGCATGGAAGCCTGAAAAGTTTGACGCCCAAAAGCGTCAAGAGTCCTGCATTCACGACCTGGGGGATTGGATGCATGTCTCTTTGCACTTTTCATCCTACCCATGGCTGACTCCACTACCATTGAATGGTGCGGCAACTGAGTTTTTTGAAATCCAGGACATGGTGGAACTTGATACATGGTATCAAGTCTCCTAGAATGGGGAGAAGTGGTCAAAGGTGTCTCCCACTTTCTGAGCATCAAGTCATGAAGAATTTCATGAATGGGCAGAGTGGCTGCCTCCTTTGGAGCCTTAGGATATTGGAGAATTTCCAATTCCTTTGCTCTAGGTTCCTTTTCAGGAGCTACCATGATTGAAAGGCCTTTGGAAACATCACAAATAAAATCCTGAAAAGACATGTCCTCCAGAGGCAACATTCTGCGTTGAGGAGAAGAGGAATCTTCCGGAAGAAACACTCTGGTACCGACTGAATTATCAGAGTCATCGGAATCGGAGGATTCAAAGTATCTCTGATACTGATGTTCATGCAAAGCACGGTCCCGGTATCGATCGAAGTCGGTACCGAGTTGATCCGGTACCGATCTTTCGATACCAGCCAAAGACGGCATGGGAAGAATTCCCACCAGGGCCAGTACCGTCGGTGATGGTACCGGCATAGGTACCGGTACCCGTTGAACCATTGGTGTCAATGGTACCGCAGCTGTAAGGAGAGCTGCAATACTGCGTTTGATAGCGAGGAATCTCTGGTCTATCGACGCTGCCGGTGCCTAGGTATCGGTACCGGTGAAGACGGCCGGGACCCCTGAGCATGGCACCAGTAGTTCTGTCAAGGTCGAGGCCTCGAGAACATCCTGGAATCCCATTAATGCTTTGGAAGCCGAAGCCTCCCACCGGGGTTGTTTTGCCGGTGTGGTTCCCTCAAGGGCAACGCCAATGGCCTCTCGATGCTTTGCAGGAGAGCTACCCTTTGAGGACTGGCTTTTATGTTTAGTTACCTGAGATCCATGGGAGAAAGAAGAGGCTCTTGAAGACGTCGATGCAATGAACCTGGCATCCGAAGAAAAGAGGGTACCGAGCTTTGCAGCAAAGGTTCTGTCTTCCTCTTTTGGTCATCCCCATGCAAGAGACACACTCAGTTGGAGAATGGTCAGGGCCTAAACATTTGAGACACCAGTCATCGGTGTCGGTGACGGAAATGGAACCGCCACACTTAGTGCACTGTTTAAAACCACTAGCTGGTTTTTCCATCTTTAAGGAAAAATGGGGCCTAATGCCCAAAATGGCGTCTAGCCCCGAAAAAGAAAAGTTTCTGAAGAGAAACAGTTCAGAAGTATTTTTTTATTTTTTTGAAAAGAAAAGAAAAGAACCGGCGGTACTGGTATGCGTCATGCGGAGGCAACGCAACCACAAGAAAACAAGATTAAAGACATTTTCTGCAGTGACAGGGTATGTGTCCTGTCGGCTCCGTGGAAAATGAAAAACTGAAGAGGGACAGCTGGAAAGGCGGGAAGGCAGCGCACATGTGCTGAGGGATGCTCCCAAAAGCGTTCCTATTGGACACTGGGGAGCGTTCCCGCGCAGGCTCCATCGGTACCGACGATACCCCATATGTGAAGACTACATTCCTGCTTGTTCCTGGAGATGATCTTATCTTACTAACCCGTTATGTTTTTTTGAAGGTGTGAATAAATAGGTAGACAAAGGTGAGACGGTTGATATAGCGTATCTGAACTTTCAGAAAGAAAGAGTTTGACAAGGTCCCTCATCAGAGACTTTTGGCAAAACTAAAAAGTAATGGGATACGAGGCAGTGTACTATTGTGGATCAGGAACTTGTTATAAGATAGAAAGCAGAGGGTAGGGCTAAATGGCCAATTTTCCCAATGGAAGAAGGTGAATAGTGCAGTACCCCAGGGATCTGTGCTGGGTCCGCTGCTTTTTGACATATTCATAAATGACCTGGAAAAGTGAACAACAAGTGAGGTTATCAAATTTGCAGATAACAAAACTATTTAAAGTTGTTAAAACCCAAGAGGATTGTGGAAAACTGCAAGAAGATCTTGATAAATTGGAAGATTGGGCATCCAAATGGCAGATGAAATTTAATGTGGACAAATGCAAAGTTATGCACCTAGGAAAGAACAACCCAAACTATGGCTACACGATGCAAGGTTCCACATTGGGAACCACAACGCAGGAAAGAGATTTAGGCGTCATCGTGGATAACATGTTAAAACCCTTCGCCCAGTGTGCAGCAGAAACCGAGAGAGCAAAGAGAATGCTAGGTATCATAAGGAAAGGAACAGAAAACAAAACAAAAGGATATTATAATGCCTCTGTATCGTTCCATGGTGCGACTGCACCTTGAATATTGTGTGCAATTCTGGCCGCCGTATCTTAAAAAGGATATTGCGCTATTAGAAAAGGTACAGAGAAGAGCCACCAAAATGGTAAAGGGGATGGAAGGCTACTCCTATGAGGAGAGGCTAAAAAGGTTAGGGCTCTTCAACCTGGAAAAGAGACGGCTGAGGGGAGATATGATAGATAGCACAGTTACTTACCTGTAACAGGTGATCTCTGGGAACAGCAGGAATAAGTCTTCACATATGGGTACGTAGGTACCGACGGCGTCTGCACGGGAACGCTTCCCAGCGTCCAATCAAAGAGCTTTTGGAAGCATCCCACCACGCCTGCATGCTTCCTTCCCACCTTTCCCAACTGCCTCTCCTCAGTTAAGTTTTAAAGCCGAGACAAAGAGAGAGAGAGAGGAAAGGAAAGATAGATAGAGAGATACAACTCCTGGGGAGGTGGGTGGTTTGTGAAGACTTATTCCTGCTGTTCCCAGAGATCACCTGTTACAGGTAAGTAACTGTGCTATCTCCAGGAACAAGCAGGAATGAGTCTTCACATATGGGGACTCCCAAGCTAAGATGCCTGGAGTCCCAGCATGTTAAAGATTGAAACATGCTACACCTCATATTGCCAGGCATCCTGAGGATGGAGGGTAGGAGTTGAAACAGAAAGGAGCTGTAAAGACAGCTAAACTAGCATAGGACTATAGGCAAGGAGTCCTTGTGTGGATGATAATTATCATGAAATATATTGAAATGAAATATTGCAATATGGACCTCCCCTAACAGGATTGCAGGAAGTATAGAGGTTCATGGAATCTACTGGGGATCTAGTAGAGGAACCTCAAGGAGGACCTCACTGAAAGTGGAGGTGATAAACCTGTAGGACAACAGTGGAGGTCAGAAGCCTGAAAGGTGAGAGGTAACCCCAGGGATCAACTGGGGTAGTACAAAAATGGCAGGCCTTCAGGGGGAAGCTTTATGGAAAAAGCTGAAACTCTTTTGACTGCAGAGTGACTCACTCTTAGGAGCAAAAAGAGGAAGGCTGACCGATTTGGACAAACTGGCCTAGTCCTTGAGGGAAGAAGGGGTATGGAAAAAAACCCGCATCCTCAAAAAGAAAGGACAGGTGTCTGAGGAGTTAGAGCCTCAGATTTACTGAAGATCCGCCATGTCTTTCCTAACTGGTGAGAGCTAGGAAAGATACTGGAACATGGAGCTTCAGGGGTACTTAACCCTTAGGGTTATGGTAGGAGCTGTCACTACCACAGGAGTGGTTGTGTGTGTAGCACCCCCAAATATGCTGAAAACAGCATGAGTATGGGTAAAGCCCCACTGTCAGAATCATATAGAGAGATATACACCTATATGAGCATAGACAGATAGATAAGTATGTGAATACATATTTACCTATATTAAATATCTCGACAGATACACATATATATATGCGTATATATATATGTGTATATACATATAGATATATAGATGGACATACAAGAATATATATCTATAGTGAGATATAGAAGGGCATAACATATACACACACAGCTGACAGACATATATATCTATAGAGATGTATACAGATATATATATATGAATATATAGGCCTATATATAAATGTCTGCAATTAATCAGACAGAGATATGCCTATAAAAGTATATTCCCATAGGAGATGTGAAGAGGAAAGATTCATCTAACAACAAGAAGGTGGAACCTACTTGAGAAGATATATAGAGAATCTATTCCCCCTGGTTATGATGGTGCAAGAATGCCATCCAGTGAAATAACCAGGATGGTTACGTGAAAAGCAGAGGATTTTATTTATTTATTTATTTATTTAACAATCACTTATATACCACATCTTCCATAGATCAGTTGCGGTTCACAATAAACAGCATCAACAAAGCAAAGTTTGTTTTACATATAACATCATATAACCAAAAACAATAAAATTAGAAAACAACAAATGTTCAAGTTAAACAGCACAGAACAGTGCAAAACTATATACATTATATACAAATACACATTGTTTAGGGCTTAAGCGTTGTGCAAAGTACTGTTTCAGCTATAAGAATTTTTATAGGTCATGGGACATCTCAGAGAAAAACAGGTTAGCCTTTATCTAAATCTATTGAGGGATGATCTGTATTATTGTAATGTTTAGTGAATAGATACGTTTTCAACTTTTTACGAAATTCAATGATTTCGGTTAACATTCTTAGATCGTCTGGGAGGGAATTCCAAATTGTAGGAGCTGCATGTGAAAAAGCTCTGTTTGTTAGTTTATTTGCTTTTATGAAGTCTGTCATGATGCGGGCACTAATAAAGTTGGTTTTAAGAAAAGAAATCCTGTTTTAGATGAACTAGATGTGCAGTTACCTCCAGGCACAGCTAGAGGGAGCAGGAACAGACATGCTGGTCTTAATGAACCTAATCTCACTGATGACCTGCAGCTGAAAGGGAACCAGGAAGTCAGCAGTAACGGTTCACTTTATAAGCCAGAGCAGAATGCTTCTGGAGAGGAGTGGCATAAGCAGCAGTGGCATAAGCAGAGGAAGCAGCAGGAGCTGAGGAAAGAGGAAGAAGGAACTGGAGCTGGACTAGAAGGGGAAACAGCAGAGAAGCCTGGAGGCTATCAAGGACATATGTCTGATTGCTGTGGAAGAAGTCAAGCTGGAAGCTGGAGGAGAAACAGACCTCACAAGGTGGGAAGCCAGAAAGCCCAAACTGGACCTGTTGTGCAAGGGGAGTTTGGTGGAAGTTGCTCCAAGGTGAGAGACTCTGCCACGCCTAGTTCCTATACTCTGCCTGTTTGTGACAGAGAGAAAAAAGCTAAGAACCAGAGAGGGAGGTTCTGACAGAAGCTTATCTCTAGAGGATCATTGCCCAGTTTCACCTATTCAGAGGGGAAAGCATTTTTATAAGCAACGGAAGTTTTTACTCAGTGAGCCAAGGTATGAGACATTGAACAGTAACTGTAATGATTGCACTGTTAAAAGCTATGCTAAAAGGATTCCTCCTAAGGGAAACAAGAGTGCAGACTGGTTCACTAAACTACCGCCAGCCTTAAGAGTCCCTGCTTATGTGAAGCCAAACTCCCAAGCTGGAGATTACCATGCTGGAATAGACAGGGACAGTGAAAGCCCTTTGAATCAGTATAGGGGAGAGGATTTGATGGAAGTGGATTCTCCCAGCACTATTCCCTCACCTTTACCTGAGGAAATGGAATGTGATTGGTGCACTGCCTATGCTCCAAAGTGTGTATGCTCCACAGAAGAATAAATGAAGTTTAAGTTGATGTTTATTATACTGAATATTACTTTGAAGAAAACCTGCTTTAAACTGTGAAGTAACAGTTAACTAGCCAGTGAATATTGGTACCTTAGAAACAAAGGACTGTTTCTGTTATCTAAAATATCTCTTAGTTGAACCTTGCTTTAAACGGGGAATAAAAGCCTTTATTACCCTACACTCTGACTCTTTGTTCTTTAATAGCGCTACCTAGTGGCGTATAATCTTTGTGTCACCGGCAACCAAGGGTGACAAGTCTTTGGGAGATTTTAGTTTATTTAATTGACCTTTTCTTTGAGTAGATTTTGAATGCTCTTTACTGATTAAGTTGCTTAGTGTGACTGGGGCCATATCATTTAGAGTTTTAAATGATGTTATTAATGTTTTGTATACTATCCTGCTTTGTATTGGCAGCCAGTGAAGGGATGCTAGAATTGGTGTTATGTGTTGATGTGAGTGTACTTTCATTATTATCCTAGCTGCTGCATTCTGTGCAAGTTGAATTCTTTTAATGTTTTGTTTTGTAGTACCTAATAGAATTAGATTAGCGAAGTCAAAGTGGGGGGTTATGGTGGCTTGAATTATACTGGTAAAATCTTGTATGTATACGAGTGGTCTTAGTTGTTTAAGGATAATATCAGTCTGCAGGCAGCAAGTCCTGAGTCCTCCAGAACTCTAGCATGGTAAATGGACAGAAGACGCATAGGAATGAGATACCATGTTGACCTACATGAGGGACAAAAAGGGTATCATGCGTTCTTTAGCTAAATATGCACTGTCCATGAAGGATTAGGATACCATGAGGACAAGCTGCAAGGAAAAAAGAGCATATTCCCGGTGGGAATTGAACAACTCTTTAAGCTTTCACGTAAGAGAAGGCTGATGTCCTTTATTTTAAAAAGGAGATAGTAGGGTAGGAAGAACCCTTACAGTCATGAGGGCATGACTGAGGAAGCCTTTTTCAACCATCTAGAATAGCTGTTTGAGAAAAGCCTAATGCTCTCTAGCAAGGGCCCATAGTGGAAAGCTTCTCTGTAGAATTGCAGAGAGCATCATGCAGGAGAATTAGGAGATAGAACTGGCTGCTGGAAAAGCCAGCACCTACGTCAACTATGCTGCCAAACCCAAGGGAATTGGAGATGGCAAGAATAGAAGATAGTCTGAGAAGCCTGTAGTGATAAGGATTCCCCAAGAAAGATGAATCCACTGTCTTGGAGTCACTACTAAGGCCAGAAAGAATGTAGTGGAGGACAACTCTGGATACTTGTGGAGAAGAACCAGAGGTCCAATCACTAGGGCTCCTGCATGGGCAGCTGCTAGTAAGACAGTAGAAAGGATCTTTCTGTTTAAAAACAGAAAGGACAGAAGAGGAGTAAGAATACTCTAGGCCTGTCTGATAAGCTGCCCCAAGCAAGAATGAAGAAGGGAGTTAACTCAGAGAGGAAAACTCCATACTGGAATAGTGACAAAACTAGAGGGGGGCTGAAGAAGCAGCCCTCGAGTGTAATAGTACCACTCTTACAGAGGAAAGCTTGGTAAGAGGGTAGAGAAGATGGAGCTGAAAGGAAAAATTCATGCTGGTACAGAAAACTATCATTTGATAGTTGTTAAACCTCTTTCCTTGGCAGGAAGAAGAGGAGAAACCTGTGACCTATAGGCATGAATATCCTAAGAGTTCGTATACATAGAAAAAATGGATGTCTTGTGAAAAGAGATCCATGCCTAGAGTTTAGAATGAAAACAGTGGAAGGCTTCTACTGAGAAGCAGCTAACTGCAGGTTCTAAACCCCAAGAGGCACAAAAATGATTAATCAGAAACCCTGCGGTTGCTGGGTTTGTTGAGCCTGGTGAGAGTTTGGATGCTTCAGACCAGGGCGATGTTTCCCCTGTTTGGGAACATCTGTATGATGGGCAGAAGGTGAATAAAACCTTCTCCCCCTAGGGGAAGAAAGTTTGGTAGGAGATTTCCTACTTACTGGGAAAGAAGAAGGCGTAGAACAGTCCTTAGAAACAGGTAAGTCAGTGGACCACTGAGTAACCTGACGTAAAGACTCCTTATTGAAGAGATTTTCTCCAGTGCAAGGAGTATTCCCCAGTCTTTGCTGTGCCCATTTGTCTAAGTCTGAAGCTTGGAGCCAGGCTCTCCGTCGTGCCCCTATGGCTATAGCAGAAGTACTGCTAACAGACTCAAATGAGTCTAGGGAAGCACGAGTAAGAAACCAAGAGATATTTTGAATATAACTAAGTAGTAAGGAATAGTCTGCACTCTTGGGCTCTGAAAGAAAAGGAGTCAAAAGATATAATTTCTTTGTGACCTCCTGAAGAGATAGACTCATATAAAAAATATGAGAGAATTCTTGCTGAAAGCATGGATGTCTGGAAGGTTTGACGTCCAAAGGCATCTAGTGTCCTAGACTCACGACCTGGCGGATAAGAAGAGTGCTTTTTCTTACTCTTCACCCGCCTCATTGCTGATTCCACTACAATGGAATGATGAGGAAGTTGAGTCTTTTGAAACCCTGGAGAGGGAGGCACTTGATACAGGAGATCAGTTGCTCTGGAAGGTGGGGGTACCCTTAAAGGTGCTTCCCACATTCCTAGAAGAAGATCCTGCTAGGAATGATGCAAAGGAAGCATTATGTTCTCCTTTGCTTCGGTAGAAACAGAGCCTTGTGTAGGATCATGGCAAGTGATCTTGCCATATCCAGGAGGAAACTCTGAAAAGAAGGATCTCCAAAGAGAACCTCCCCTGGACAGGCTAGATCTGAAGAACTAGCCTGGGCACCGAAGGATCTGAGTATATAGGAATATAAGATCCTGCACGGTGCAAAATAGGATCCTTAAGGGATGGACACTGGTACTGGAGGTCAGGACCAGCGACAGTCAGTACTACATCGTCCATGCCAGGTATCGACTCCAGACTTGGTATAGAAAGGAGCGATCCTGTTGAAAGAAGCATGGAAGGAGCTGGCCCTGATGCTACTGCGGATACCGGTACCGATACCGGTAGCGCTGCCGGAATCGAAGCCGACACCGACATCGGAGCAGCCATCAGTGGCAGCTCAATTGGTACCGAGGTGACCGAAATCCTTCGGCAATCACCCTCGGTACCGAGCGTCCGGTACCGATAGATGTCGGTACCAAGATGTGTCGGTACCCAGTCTTCCAGACTAGAGATCGATTCCAGACTCGGCATCGAAGGAAGCGAGTCTATCGATGCACGTCTGGAATGTACCGACGTCGGTGGTAGTATCGGTGTCGATGCCGATACTGGAAAGTCAATCTGGAGTGTATCCACCGGTCCCGTAGGTACCGAGGAAGCCAGATGACGATCCCTGGTGAGGAGTGTTACGTCCAACACCAGTGCCGATGCCGGGGTATCGGTACCGCTCAAAGCGGATGCCACCACCGGGCATGGCTCAGGTATGTTCTGTGAGGGGTGAGCCCCAGGAACAACCCGAAACGCCACATAGGCTTTGGAGGCCGAAGACTCCTGCCGGGGGTTTGAAGCCAATGGACTCTCGAGGGCAAGGCCAGAGCCGTCTACATGCTGTGCATGAGACCTACCACTCGAGGGTTGGCTAGTCTTAACAGACTGTTTGTGGGTTACCTGATCCTGTGTAGAAGAAGAAACGGTCGGTGCCCTGATGCTAGAAGGGAACCTCGTATCGAGGGAAACTCAAGGTTGAAAATCTCTTCTCACAATACTGCAGCCCGAGGGCTCCGGAGGAAAAGGGTCAGGACCCAAACAGGTTAGACACCAGTTTTGGGAGTCTAAAAATAAAGTTGTACCGCCACAGCTTGAACATCTCTTGGAGAAAGTGGCTGGCGGTTCCATGAGGGACATGGAGAGGCCTAGAAGGCCTGAAAAACCTTAAGACACTCAGAAGAAAAAATATTCCCTGAAGGGAAAAAGTACAGAAAAAGAAAAAAGAAACACCAGCGGTACTGATGGCGTCGGGGAGACAGCCGCGACCACAAGAAAACTAAAAAATTAAAAGAAGAATTTTCTGCGGTGACAGGAGGACGTCCTGCCGGCTCCGCGGAAAAACGAAAACTGAGGAGAGACAGTTGGGAAAGGCGGGAGGGCAGCACGCAGGTGTGGTGGGATGCTTCCAAAAGCTCTTTGATTGGATGCTGGGAAGCGTTCCCGCGCAGACTCCATCGGTACCGACGTACCCATATGTGAAGACTCATTCCTGCTTGTTCCTGGAGATGTCTATAAATTAATGAATGGAGTGGAATGGGTAAACGTTGATCGATTGTTTATGTTATCAGAATATAGAAAGACTAGGGGACATGCAATGAAGGTACAGGGTAAACTATTCAAGACAAATAAGAGAAAATATTTTTTCATTCCACATGTAATCAAACTCTGAAATTAGTTACCGGAGGATGTAATAAAGGCTGTTAGTGTAGCTGGGTTTAAAAAAAGGTTTGGACAAGTTCTTGGAGGAAAGGTCCATAAACCGTTATTAAAAAGGGACCCAGGATATCAATGCTTGACCCAATACAAGCATTGTCTGCTAGGTATGTATGACCTTGATTGGCCACTGTTGGAAACAGGATACTGGGCTTGATGGACCTTGGTCTGACCCAGTATGGCATATCTTATGTTCTTATTGCTCTGAGCTGTGCCTATTTACATAGAAACATGACGATAGAAGACGACCACATGGCCTATCTAGTCTGTCCTTCCATATCAACAACTACAACTGTCCCCTTTTTTCCTTTAGAGATCCTCTGTGTTTGTCCCATGCTTTTTTGAATTCTCATACAGTCCTCATCTCTACCACCTCCACTGGGAGACTATTCCACGGATCCACCATTCTTTCCGTAAAGAAATATTTCTGCATATCACTCCTGAATCTATCCCCTTTCACCCTCATCCCATATCCCATGTCCCCTCGTAGCAGAACTTGCTTTCAATTGAAAGCAGCTCTCTCCCTGAACATTTATGCCACAGAGGTATTTAAACATCTCAATCATATCACCTCTATCCCGCCTTTCCTCTAAGATGAACATATTAAGATCTTTAAGTCTGTCCTCATATGCTTTATAATGAAGACCACTAACCATTTTAGTAGCCACCCTCTGCACCGACTCCATCCTGTTTATATCCTTTTGAAGGTGCGGTCTCCAGAATTGCACATTATACTCCAAATGAGGTAGCACCAAAGACTTATACAGAGGCACTATCACCTCCTTTTTTCTGCTAGCCATTCCCCTCCGTATGCACCCAAGCATCCTTCTAGCTTTTGCAGTCGCCTTTTCTACCTGTTTAGCTACTTTAAGATCATCAAACACAACCACGCCTAGGTACCACTCTTCTTTAGTGGACAAAAGTACTTCAGCCCCTATACTATATTGCTCCCTTGGATTGCTGCAGCCCAAATGCATGACCTTACATTTTTTAATATTAAATCCCAGCTGCCAAATTCTAGACCATTCTTCAAGCTTAGCTAGATCCCTCCTCATGCTATCTACAACTTCCTGGATGTCTACTCTATTGCAGATTTTGGTATCATCTGCAAAGAGGCAAACCTTACCCGACAGCCCTTCCACTATATCACTAACAAAGATGTTAAAAATAATCAGACCAAGGACAGATCCCTGGGGCACACCACTGGTAACATTTACATACAGCCGTTATAACAAGGGATATCAGCAACAGACCAAGAAGATCCAATAATGACAACATGATCGGCACACCTGCAGGCTATCACAAAACCAACCAAACAACTTCAAAAAGAGCACCATCACTACTGGCATTCATACTATGGAACTCCCTCCCGACAAGCCTGAGAGCATCAGATGACCTCATAGACTTCCGCAAACACCTCAAAACATTTTTATTTATAGAAACATATGAGCATCCAGGAAACATCCCAAACCCATACTGAAACACTACATCCGCTGCCAACTAAGCACGCACCCATCCTACCCACACACACCAGTTTATCATACCGAATTATTAAATACACTCATGTTAAATGTTACCTTCAATTGTACTGTCTATATGCTGATAAGTAACTGTACTGTCTAAATGTTTACACGTACCCTAATGTTAAATGTAACCCTCCAATTGTGATGTGATGTGACGTGACTACCTTGATTGAAGGATAAGGTGGCATACAAATCTGTTTAAATAAATAAACAAACAAACATCCTTCTCAGAGTGAGCTCCATTTACCTGTACTCTTTGTCGACTCCCACCCAACCAATTTCTAACCCAAGCAGTAACTTTAGGGCCCATCCCTAGGGTGCTCAGTTTGTTTATAAGTCGCCTGAAATCTAAATACACCACATCTAGGGCTCTCTCTCGGTCCAATCATATTTGTCTGACAAGACTTGCCTCTGGTGAATCCATGCATCCTCGGATCCTGTAATACGCTGGACTCCAGAAACCTCACTATTTTCTCTTTCAGCAGTGTTTCCAATAATTTACTCACCACCGAAGTTAAACTAACCAGCCTGTAGTTTTCAATCACATCCTTACTTCCGCTTTTGTGTAAAAGCATCACATGAGCCTCTCTTCAGTCCTTTGGCACCACTCCTGACTCCAATAAGGCATTGAAAAGGTCAGTCAGTGGAGTTGCTAGAACGTCCCAAGTTTCCTCAGTATTCTAGGGTGTATCCCATCCGGTCCCATCGCTTTGTCTACTTTAAGTTGAGCTAGTTTCTCACAAACACTGTCCTTCTGAAAATTGTTCAAGATGTCCCTCGCTTCTGTTCCTGTTTATGGGTGTTTTCTGAGGTCCTGCTCCTGGTTCTTCATCTGTGAACACAGAACAAAAATATTTGTTAAGCAATTCCGCTTTATCCTCATCAGCTTCTACATATTCCTCCCCTTCACCCTTGAGTCTGACAATACCACTTTTGCCCTTCCTCTTCTCACTAACATATCTGAAAAATGTCTTATCCCCCCATTTTATTGCATTGGCTATTTCCTCCTCTTTTTGAATCTTTGCTTTCCCGACTACTTTGCTAGCTTCTTTAAGTTTTTCCAAATTTAGATGCCTGTCTTCCTCTCTCTGTGATCTCTTGCATTTCATGAAGGCCTCCCTCTTTATCTTCACCTTTTCAGCTACTTCTTTCGAAAGCCATAGGGGTCTCCTTTTCCTTTTACCGTTATTTACCATTTTAACAAAAAGGTTGGTTGCCCTTAAAATATCCCCTTTCAGTTTTGCCCACTGTTTTTCTACATCCCCCAGCTGTTCCCATCCTGCTAACAACTCCCTGGGGTATTGGCCCATCTTGGCAAAGTTAGTCTTCCTAAAGTCTAAGACCCTCACCTTTGAATGGCCAGGTCATCCCTCTCTGTTCTTCACTGGCAGCTTACTAGATGCCCTGTTAGTGGGGTAGAGACACAGGTAAGCTGTATGTTATAACTGAAGGGGGTTCAGTGGTTTACTGATGCCCATAACATTGCACTGGTAGCACGCAATAGCAAGGTGCTCACAGCAAACTCCTTGATAGTGTGCATGCATTACAGGAGCGTATACCCTACTACCATGCTAGAGAGGTGCCTAGTGTGGCCATATGTCCCCACCACAGCCACTACACCCCCTCCATGGTATATTCATGTGCTAGCCATACCATTGCCCCATGTTACTTGTGACACTTTAGAAAACATGCACCAACAAGCTGTGCTGTATACAGAACCTCAGGATGGACCTTTTAAACCATAGAAAGATACTACTATTTACACGAATTGGCTATGACGTCTGTACCATGAAAAATGGTAGAAACCATTATAAAGAACAAAATTACTGAACATGAGCATGTGGATAGTCATGACTTAAATGGCAGAAAGCCAACATGGATTCAGCCAAAGTCTTGTCTCATTCATGCAATTATATTTTTTCAAAGGTGCGAATAATCGGACAGATGAAAGCGAGCCGGTTGATATAGTGGTATCTGGATTTTCAGAAAGCCTTTGACATGGTCAATCATGAGATGCTCCTGCGGAAATTAAAAGTCATGGGACAGAAGACAGTGTACGGTCATTGGATTAGGACCTGGTTAAAAGATAGAAAACAGAGTTGAGCTAAAAAGACAATTTTCTCAGTGGAGAAAGGTGAATAGTGGAGTACATTCAAGGGATGTGTGCCGGGCCTGCTACTTTTTAACATATTTATACATGACCTGGAAATGGGAACAACAAGCGAGATGATAAAAATCTGCAGATGATACAAATTTATTCAGAGTTGCTAAAACTCAAGAGAACTGTGAAAAATTGCAAGAGGACCATGAAAAATTGAGACTGAGCGTCCAAATGGCAGATGAAATTCAATGTGGTCAAGAGCAAAGTTATGCACTTAAGGAAGAATAACCCAAAATACAGTTACACGATGCAAGGTTCCACATTAAGAATCACTTCTCAGGAAAAGGATCTGGGCATCATCGTAGATAATACATGGAAACCCTCTGCCCAGTATGCAGCCGCAGCCAAAAAAGCAAATAGAATGCTAGGAATCATAAGGAAAGGAATAGAAAATAAAACAAAAGATATTATAAGGCCTCTGAATTGCTCCATGATGCAACCATACCTTGAATACTATGTGCAATTCTGGTCACCATATCTTAAAAAAAGATATAGCAGAATTGGAAAAAGAACAGGAAAAACGACAAAATTGTAAGGGGGATGGAAGGATATCCCTATAGGAAAGGCTTAAAAGGCTGGGGCTCTTCAAGTTGGAAAAGAGACAGCTGAGGGAAGATAGGATAGAGGTCTATAAAACAATGAATGGAATAGGTAAACATAGGTCATTTACTCCATCAAAAACTAGAAAGACTAGGGGGCACGCAATGAAGCTACAATGTGGCACATCTGAGAAAATATTTTTTTCACTTAGTGCATAATCAAATTCTGGAATTCGTTACTAGAGGATATATTAAAAAAATGGTAGTGTAGCTGGGTTCAAAACAGGTTTGGACAAGTTATTGCAGGAAAAGTCTATAAACTGACAGTTGGGGGTCAACATTATTGGCACCCTTGCAGTTCAATCCCTTAATGTCAAATATTTCCCTAAAAATAAGTGGCCAGTGAAATGGATTCGGACTACACACACATATATCTATATATATCTATATCTATATATATGAGACACAAAAGAATCAATTAAAAAAGGAAATAGTATAAAAACTGGGACAGTTCCAGGACATGATTACTGGCACCCTTATAAACAATTAAAATTAGATTGAACAGAACAAACACAATTCCATTGCAACAAAATTAGACGCATGAGTGAACAATTTTCAGTATTAACATGACTTGAATCAGTCAATGAATAATGGTTCTAATGTTTAAAATGACCACATTCACTCCTTGTTTCATTTTCACAATGGTGAAGACAAGAGATCTGCCTGAAATTTATATGGGTACAAGGCCATCTTCAAAGACCTTGGGATTCCTGTGTCTACAGTTCGCAATATTATTAAGAAGTTTTCTGCTCATGGAACTGTCAAGAATCTCCCAGGACGTGGTGAGAAGAGAAAAATTAATCTAGGAAGTATGCAAAGATTAGTGCGAACTGTTGGAAAAACACCACGTACAACATTCAAAGAGCTTTACGCTGACCTGTCGTAATCTGGAGTGGTAGTTTCAACCAATACCATACGCCGCACACTAAAAAAAAGGTGGTCTTCATGGGTGAAGGCCAAGGAGGACCCCACTGCTCAAAGACAGTTCTGTGGAAAGATGAAGACAAACTTGAACTCTTTAGCAATGCAGACCTGTGATACATTTAAAAGTGAAGAAATGAAGCCTATAAGGAAAAACGCATCATTCCTACAGTTAAATATAATGGAGGTTCCCTAATGTTGTGAGGCCATTTTGCTGCCTCAGAAAAATGGAGGCCTGGAATGTATTAAAGAAATAATTAAGTCAGAGAACTACGAAGGTGCTACCTAACTGGTGAAATGTGCTACCTAATGTCAGAAAGCTAGGTCTGGGTCAAAAGTCATTGGTCCTCCAGCAGGACAATGACCCAAAACATACATCCAAAAGTACAAAAGCATGGTTAAAAGGGAACAAATGGACTGTTTTAAACTGGCCAGGAATGAGTCCTCATCTCAGTCCAATTGAGAACCTTTGGAAAGAACTGAAATCTACCACTGGTAAAAGGAATCCTGGAAACATTCATCAGCTGGAACAAATCACAGTTGTAGAGTGGGAGAAACTACCAGCAGACAGATGTAAGAAACTTACAGATGGCTATCAGAAATGTTTGGAGGCTGTCAAAACTGCCATTAATCCTGTCCAGGTCATATTTTATTTTTTTTCTCATAAATTACTACGTCTAAGTTGCACAGACATCTTTGTTTTGTTGTATACCTTTGAACATACTATTAAAATATTATGACATACAATTGGAATATTTCCAATTATTTCTCAAGATATTGCACACAACATACCTAAAATGTAAGGGTGCCAATAATGTTGACCACAACTGTACAGAACACAGGATCACGATTTAGAAATATGAAGACAACAATTGAACTGGGAATCCCCAAAAAGCAGAACTTGGAATGTACCACAACACTGGAGAAATAAAACTAGAAATTCATTTCATCTTTTGTACTGAACAAAACAGAAAAATGTCAGCAATGCACATGTCCCAGAGCTAGCATATTCCAGTTAATAAATTCAAAATAAAATACTTTTGTCTACCCTTTATTGTTTGGGCATTTTATCTTTCAGTCAAAGTTGTCCCAGTCTCTATTCTGCTTTCCTCATCTGTCTTCTGCTAACTCTTTCCAGTTTCTGATGAACATTTGTCAAAAAAAAATCCTTACTCTTACTATCTTTCTGTCTCTATCAAGTTAAAGAAAATTTAGCTTGCCTACATTCTTTGCATAGACTTTTTAAATCAGAAATCCAAGTGTGCCCTCAGTTCACATAAGGTCCAGGAACAATTAAATTCCCACCCACTCTGAGATTGCATTGCCTTACGATTGATAGCTGTCCTCCAATTAGGTTTAACGCCCGCCTTTTCTCCTTGTCCTAGAACTGCTTTATAATCATCTTAATTAGCATGTCATGTATTCAGTGCAATAGCTGTAGTGCCTTCAATCTAAGAAGAATCATTTGGAGCCTAAGAGCATGCCCTATATATCTCAAGTTACATAACATAAGATATGCCATACTGGGTCAAACCAAGGTCCATCAAGCCCAGTATCCTGTTTCCAACAGTGGCCAATCTAGGTCATACATACCTAGCAGTATCCCCAAGAGACACAGGTTCCACAATGCTTGTATTGGGTAAAGCATTGATATCCTGAGTCCCTTCTTAATAATGGTTTATGGACCTTTCCTCCAGGAACTTGTCCAAACCTTTTTTAAACCCAGCTACACTAACAGCTCTTACTACATCCTCCGGTAACAAATTCCAGAGTTTGATTACACGTTGAGTGAAAAAATATTTTCCCTCTTATTTGTCTTAAATAGTCTACCCTGTAGCTTCATTACATGTCCCCTAGTCTTTCTATATTCTGATAGCGTAAACAATCGATCTACGTTTACCCGTTCCAATCCAGTCATTAATTTATAGACCTCTATCATATCTCCCCTCAGCCGTCTCTTTTCCAGGTTGAAGAGCCCTAAGCTTTGTAGCCTCTCTTCATAGGAGTAGCCTTCCATCCTCTTTACCATTTTGGTGGCTTTTCTCTGTACCTTTTCTAATAACGCTATATCCTTTTTAAGATACGGCGATCAGAATTGCACACAATAATTCAAGGTGCAGTCGTACCATGGAACAATACAGAGGCATTATAATATCCTTTGTTTTATTTTCAATTCCTTTCCTTATGATACTAGCATTCTATTTGCTTTCTTGGCCACTGCTGCACACTGGGCGGAGGGTTTTAACATGTTATCCATGACTCCTCCTAAATCTTTTTTCCTGGGTGGTGGTTCCCAATGTGGAACCTTGCATTGTGTAACCATAGTGTGGGTTGTTCTTTCCTAGGTGCACAACTTTGCACTTGTCCAAATTAAATTTCATCTGCCATTTGGATGCCCAGTCTTCCAATTTATCCAGATCCTCCTGCAGTTTTCCACAGTCCTCTTGGGTTTTAACAATTTTAAACAGTTTTGTGTCATCTGCAAATTTGATAACCTCACTCGTTATTCCCTTTTCCAGGTCATTTATGAATATGTCAAAAAGTAGCGGACCCAGTACAGATCCCTGGGGTACTCCACTATTCACCTTTTTCCATTGGGAAAATTGGCCATTTAGCCCTACCCTCTGCTTTCTATCTTTTAACCAGTTCCCAATCCACAATAGTACACTGCCTCCTATCCCATGACTTTTTAGTTTTGCCAAAAGTCTCTGATGAGGAACCTTGTCAAAGGCTTTCTGAAAGTCCAGATACACTATATCAACCTACTCACCTTTGTCTACCTGTTTATTCACACCTTCACAAAAACATATCAGATTAGTAAGACAAGATCTTCCTTGTCTAAAGCCATGTTGGCTGTCTCCCATTAGGCCATGATTATCTACATGCTGTGTAATGTTGTTCTTTATGATGGTTTCTACCATTTTCCCCGGTACTGACGTCAAGCTCACCGGTCTGTAATTTCCTGGATCACCCCAGGAACCCTTTTTAAAAATTGGCATTACATTGGCGATCCTCCAATCTTCAGGTATTACAGATGATTTTAATAAAAGTTCAGAGATTACTAATAGCAGGTCTGCAATCTCATATTTCAGTTCTTTCAACACTCTTGGATGTATACCATCTGGTCCAGGTGATTTGCTACTATTCAGTTTATCAAATAGTTGTAATACATCTTCCCGGTGTAGCGATATTTCTCTCAATTCCTCTGCAGTATCACCTTTAAATAACACTTCAGTCTTGGGTAACATCCCTACATCTTCCTCAGTAAAGACCGAAGCAAAGAATTCATTCAGTCTCTCCGCTATAACCTTGTCTCCTCTTACTATCCCTTTTACCCCTCTATCATCTAATGGTCCACTTGACTCTCTCACAGGCCTTTTGCTACGAATGTACTTGAAAAAGTCTTTATTTCGTGTTTTTGCTTCCGTAGCAAGTTCCTTCTCAAATTCTCGCTTTGCCTGCCTTATCAATGCTTTGCATTTAACTTGCAAGTGCTTGTGCTGTTTCCAGTTTGTCGTTTGGCTCTTTTTTCCATTTCCTGAAAGATGCTTTTTGGCAGCAACAGCCTCTCTGACCTCACCTTTAAACCATGCTGGCAGTTTTTTGGACTTTCTTCCACTTTTCTTAATGCGTGCAATACAGCTGGTCTGGGCTACCAGGATAGTATTTTTAAACAACACCCAAGCTTGATGTAAGTCTTTAACCTTTGCAACCACTCCTTTTAGTTTTTTCTTAACTATATTCCTCATTTTATCATAGTCTCCCTTTCAAGGTTAAAAGGTAGTACTGTGGATTTCTTTACTATCCCTCCTCCACTAATTAAATCAAACACGATCATGCTATGATCACTATTGCCAAGTGGTCCCAACACCCTTATTTCCTGCACCAGATCTGGTGTTCGACTAAGGACTAGGTTCAGTATGGCTTCCCCTCTGGTCAGTTCATGAACCAGCTGCTCCAAGCAGTAGTCATTTATTTCATCTAGAAACTTTATTTCCCTAGCATGTCCTGCTGTGACACTGACCCAGTCGATACCGGGGTAATTGAAATCACCCATTATTATTACTACGCTGTAACGTTTGTTAGCTTCCTTTATTTCTTTGAGCATTTCATCATCCATCTGTTCATTCTGGCCAGGCGGTCAATAGTACACCCCCACTGCCATCACCTTCCCCTTCATAAATGGAATTTCAATCCATAGAGATTCTACCGCAAATTTTTTTTCCTGCAAAACTTTAATCCTTTCTGACTCAATGCCCTCTCTAACATACAGCGCAACCCCTCCACCAATTTGATCAGTTCCATCATTACGATATAGTTTGTATCTAGGTATCACAGTGTCCCACTGGTTATCCTCCTTCCACCATGTCTCTGAGATTGCAATCATATCTAACCTCTCATTTAGTGCTATATATTCTAACTCTCCCATCTTATTGTTTAAACTTCTAGCTTTTGCATATAAGCATTTTAGAGACTGTATTTTATTAATATTAATCTGGCTATTGGTAGGCATGGGTAATTTGGAATCTTTACGCTCTGTCAGCACCATACTCAAGGGCATTTGGGCTACTTTACTCTTTTTTGGAACCTCACTGCTTTTGGTAGTATCCTTCAAGTATACCTTCTTCCGAACCATGCGCTCTTGGGCGACTGTCGGCTTTCCCCTATTTTCTAGTTTAAAAGGAGAAATTTCACTTACCGTTAATTTCCTTTCCTAGAATACTGCTAGACCAGTCCAGACAAACGGGTTGTGTCCCCCTGCCAGCAGATCTTGGAGACAGAGAATTCTACCAGAGCTCTGATAGGCTGGACTCTGGGGATATGGTCCTACCCCTAGGGGTCTCCCTCAGTATTGACTGTAAAGCGAACCCAAAACATGTAACGCAACTTAACCATAAAACCACACTTAGTGGACATTGAAGTCAACTATGTACAAGGGAACTGAAAGTATCCCCAGAACTGAAGGCTGCTAAGACCGATAACGCAGCCATCGGCACCCCATGGTGAGGCATACTGACAAGGAAGGAACAGAGGCCGGCAGCTTCACCGCATTAGCAGCACCGTAACTGACAGCAGGGTGGGTCCTGGACTGGTTCAGCAGTATTCTAGGAAAGGAAATTAACGGTAAGTGAAATTTCTCCTTCCAAGTCATACTGCTAGACCAGTCCAGACAAATGGGCAGTACCCAAGCTATCTGCTTTCAAGGGGGGGTCAATGCCAACGACAGCACTGCAGCTCCAAACTGGCCCTCTTGCCGAGCGTGAACGTCCAATCTATAGTGACGGACGTGGACAACGACGACCAAGTCGCCGCCCAGCAAATGTCAAGAGGAGCTACTTGAGACCCCTCGGCCCAAGACGAAGCATGAGCCCGAGTGGAGTGAGCTCGGAGCCCTGCTGGAACCTGCTTGCCTTGCAGTATAGAAGCTGCCTCAATAGCTCCTCGCAACCATCTAGAAATGGTGGATGTGGAGGCTGCGGACGCCTGTCGAGGGCCCGCAAACAGGACAAAAAGATGATCGGTCTTACGGAAGGCGTTCGTGATTTTAAGATACCGATAAAGCACTCTCTTCAGGTCCACAGCACACAATTGACTAAGGCGACCGGAACACTGCTCTTTTTCAAAGGTAGGCAAGAAAAGAGGATGGTTGACATGAAACGGGGTAAGCGTTAAATCCTTAAGGGAACATGCCTTCAGGGGCTCAAAGGGAGGAGCAACAAGGGCAAGAAGAACGAGAGCGAGATCCCAAGAAGGAACTAAAGGACGTATCGGGGGCCGTAATGTCTGAACCCCTTTAAGAAAATGCGAAACGGCCACATGCGAGGCAAGAACACGCCCCTCTATCGGCCCTCAAACAAGTTAGCACGGCAACCTGCATGCGCAAGGTCCCGAGCGCCAGACCCTTATCTAGACCGGCCTGCAGAAAGGAAAGAATATCCGGGATGTTGCAACGCCAAGGCCAGATGTGACGTAGCGAACAACAAGTGTCAAAGAGACGCCACACACAAGCGTAAGCCAGCGATGTCGAAGACCACCGTGCCTTAAGCATTGTCGCCACCACACTCGACGAATATCCCTTATGAACTAACCTGTGGCGTTCAAGAGCCAGGCCGTAAGCGAATAAGGAGCCGGGTTATCCATTTCCACCGGCCCTTGGAGCAGGAGCCCTGGGAACGCCCCCAGGCGTAGAGGAGATGCCCGAGACAGCCAGACGAGATCCGCATACCACGGTCTGCGAGGCCAATCCGGTACCACCAGGACCACTGGGCCGCAATACTCCGACTTTGGAGAGTCTTGTCGATCATGGACCAGGGAGGAAAGACATACATAAGGAGATGGGTTGGCCACGCTTGAGACAGTGCATCTATCCCGTGCGACCTGTTGTCCCTCCAACGGCTGAAGTAGATCGGTGCCTTGGTATTCTGCGCCGTAGCCATGAGATCCATTGCCGGTAAACCCCATCGTCGAACAATGGACTGAAAGGACTCTGGCGCCAGAGCCCACTCCCCTGGATCCAGCGCATGTCGGCTGAGGAAATCGGCTTTTACATTGTCTACCCCCACGATATGTTGCGCCGAGATCGCCTGCAGATGCCTCTCCGCCCACGGGAGGAGAAGACTCATTTCCTTCGATACACCTGGACATTTCGTGCCCCCTTAGCGGTTGAGGTATGCCACTGTCGTAATGTTGTCGGACAGAATTCGAACCGCCTGACGCCGCATTAGAGGCTGAAACTTTCGCAAGGCTAAGCGCACCGCTCGCGTCTCGAGGCGAATGATGGACCACCGGGCCTCCCGAGGAGACCAAATCCCCTGCGCTGAGTGTGAGCCGCAATGCGCTCCCCAATCGGAGAGACTGGTGTCTGTCGTTACCAACACCCAGCGCGGAGTCTCCAAGGGAACCCTTCAAAGGAGATTGCGGGGCCGGAGCCACCAACGGAGGCAAAGTCTCACCACCGGTAGTAGAGGCAACCGAACTTGATAATCCTCTGACACCATGCTCGAGGCGAGACCTGTGCTAGGAGACTGCGAACTTGAGAAGTTAACTTGAGGAATCGAGACATTGACAAAAAGACTCGACCTAAGGCTGTATCGAATCGAGCCCCCAAAAATTCGATCTCCTGGGGCGGCTGAAGACAACACTTGTCACGGTTGATTACCCAGCCGAGGCTTTCGAGAAAGGCAACAACCACCGAGACTGTGCTGCAAGCCTCGGGGAGAGAGTCTGCGCGAATGAGCCAGTTGTCCAGATAAGGATAAACTCTGATGCCGCGGCTGAGTAAGGCCGCAGCTACTACCACCATTACCTTGGAGAAGGTTCAAGGCGCCGAAGCTAGACCGAAGGGCATCGCACGAAATTGGAAATGTTGACCGAGTACGGCGAATCGAACGAACCGCTGATGCCCCTCTTGAATGGGAATGTGAAAGAATGCTTCCGCAAGATGGAAGGAAGCTAGAATTCCCCCTTGCATACCGCTTGAATAACGGATCGCAGAGTCTCCATTCGAATGTGTGGTACCCACAGACTGCTATTGACGCCTTTGAGATCCAAGATAGGACGAAAGGAGCCGTCCTTTTTTTTTTTTTTTTTTTTGGCACCACGAAATAGACAGAGTAACAGCCTAGTCCTCTTTCCAACGGTGGAACTGGACGAATGGCATCTAAACGCTGGAGTCTTTGAATGAAGCAACATCCGCTGCCCATTGACGCAGCCAGAGCCATCTCCGAGCTGCTGTCACCGGTGCTACGGAGCGAGCTGACAGCCGCAAGAGATCAGAGAAGGCCTCTGCCAGGAATGCAGCGATGGATTCTAAACGAGCCAACTCGGGATCACCTGGAAGCTGCTGAATCCATCGAAGGGAGGCCCATGCTGCTAGACCTCTGCACACCCCTCCTTGAAGGGAAAGAGCGGACGACGAAAAACCCGTCTTTAGCAGACTCTCAACTTTTTAGGTCTTGCTAGTCACGGAGTGCCGCTCCGCCCTCAACAGGAATTGTGGTATGCTTGGTGACCCCGGTCACTAACGCATCAACTTTCGGGTATGTCAGCCAACGGTCCAAGCCAGAGGGAGACCAAGGGTATAACTGACCAATACCGCGTGCCGTACGTAGAGAGGACTCTGGAGAGTCCCACTCTCGAGATACCATATGCTGTAACTCGGTTGGAAAGGAAAAAGCTTTGGAAGTCTTACGAATGCCCTGTAAAATGGGATCCGGCTGCAACAGGGTTTGAGAACTCTGAGGATCAGGCGTGTCGGCTAGGTGTAGCGACTCCATCACCTATGTGATTAGGGCCGGCAACTCCTCTTTCTGAAAAAGTCTGATATCTTGAGAGCCCTCGTGAACTGTCAGCGAAGAATCAGACGGAGAATATTCCCCATTTTCTTTCTCCAACGAGTCAGGGCTCACCTCCGACGATTTAAAGTCTTCTTGAACATACGTAGTGTCCCGCAAGCCACATGCAACGTTCCTGAAAGGACGTACTGCTTTAAGGTCTGAGGACTTTCGGGACTGCTTGCGAGACCCCACCATATCCTTGTCTGCTACCAGGCAGGTGCTGGAGGTATACCAAAAGACTCAGAAAGCCACAGGTGCCATGCCTGGCGGAAGAGCGTCAGGAACTCACTGTCAGCCAAGGCTGCCGTGGCTTCCAGTGGCTGTGGAAGCAAAATGGGAGCTGACTGAGTCCTTTCTGCAGGAAGATCCTGCTGCAGGGGCTCTAAGGAAGGAGGAGTTAAGGCGCTGATGTCCCCAGCTGGCAGCGCAGTGGGAATGGAGGAAGAAGATTCTCCTGGATGCAGCATGCAGGTGGAACACAAGCAATCTATAAACTCCTTTTTCTTATTATTACATATAATACAGCTGTGCAGAGAAACAGGCATTGCAGAGGCTTAAACCCTTTATTTTTTTTTGTAAACAAAAATCAAGATAGGCTTAGAGAAACAGAAGACTCTTCAAAGAAAAAGGGATTTTGAAACTCCCTGTGCCTTCACAGCATGTTTAAATGTTTTGAAATGGCCGCCCAGAGCTTCTCCCTCCAAAAAAAACACACTGAAGAGAAATCCCTCCTGATTTTCAAAATGGCCGCTGGCACAGAAAAACTGCAAAAAAAAAAAATTTCCTAATCTCTAAACCTTAAATGCAGCAAAATCGCTGGGGAAGAAGCAAGGAGCGCTGCTAGCAACTTAAAAATTCAAATCCTGTATCACCAGAAACGGAGGGGAGAAGGAAACTGTCAGTTATTCACTGTGCTGGTACAGAGGAGCCGAGTTCCCCATGGAGGAGAAGAGAAACTTTCAAAGTCAGTGTAAGGTAGTTACAGCGACTGAAAGGTAGGGAAATTAGAGTTTGATCCCTCTGCAGCCACTTAGACCCTCATGGCAGGGGCTGGAAGGTGTTTCTGGAGAAAAGGGGAGCTGCACAGACAGTGAAATCAGAAGCTCAAACCCTGCTGTATTGCTGATTACAGAAAAGACAGCTATTAAGGAGGGAAGCCTGGGAAACCCAGAGAAACAGCTCTTGTGTGCTCTGGGTGCATCCAGGAAATAAAAATGAAGAAAGGAAAATAGGAACTTCAAACCCCAGTTGAACAGACCCGGATGAAACCAGAAGTGAAGGAATCAGGTCAGAGACAGCCGGACCTGAAGCAGTTGAAATAAACCCAGGGCAGCTGAGGCAAGTAAGAAAACAGTTTACTTACAGTTTCTCTCAGAAATTGATACCTGATCCTCCTGCTGTCTAAGCTCTCGTGGCAAAGACTTAGCGCTGCTTAAAGAAAATCAGGAGCTCTACTGAAGCCAGGCCCAGGAGCTCCACAAGTTTATCTGGGGAATCAAGTTGCTGGGAAACCCAGAGTAACACCTATTGTGAAATCTGGGTGCATCCAGGAGCCTCAAGATACAGAGAAACCTGATTTTAGGGAGGCCTTCGTCCAGCTAACAAGCCCTCATGGCCAGATGCTGGGGATTCTTCCTGTCAGTGAGCTCTACTGTGTCAGAAACAGGAGCTCAGCTGCAAACACCCTGGTGCACAGTGAAACTATACTGGCAGCAACAGGCAAGTGGAAATATCAATCCCCAAAGGGATTCTAAATAATTTTAAAGATTTTGAGGGAAAAACAACAAAAGCAACCAGATCTGCTGGAGACAAAGAAATACTGAGGGAGACCCCTAGGGGTAGGACCATATCACCAGAGTCCAGCGTATCAGAGCTCTGGTAGAATTCTCTGTCTCCAAGATCTGCTGGCAGGGGGACACAACCCGTTTGTCTGGACTGGTCTAGCAGTATGACTTGGAAGCTTCTCTATCTCCTTTTTAAAGGTTAATGCCAGCAGTCTGGTTCCATCCTGGTTAAGATGAAGCCCATCCCTTCGGAAGAGCCCCTCCTTTCCCCAAAATGTTCCCCAGTTCTTAACAAATCCAAAACCCACGCATTGAGACTCCAGTGCTCTGCCTGCCTTTTGGGTCCTGAACGTGGAACGGGAAGCATTTCGGATAATGCTACCCAGGAAGTTCTGGATTTCAACTTCCTACCTAAAAGCTTTAATTTAGCCTCCAGAACCTCCCTACCAGAACCTCCTATATCATTGGTACCAACATGTACCAAGACAGCAGACTCCTCCCCAGCACTATCTAAGATCTTATCTAGGCGGTGGTGAGTTCCGCTACCTTCGCACCAGGCAGGCATGTTACCAGGCGATCCTCACGTCCACCAGCCACCCAGCTATCTACATGCCTAATGAGTGAATCACCAACTATAACGGCTGTCCTAACCCTTCCCTCATAGGCACATGGCCCTGGAGAAAAGTCCTCAGTGTGAGAGGGTTTTACATCACCTGGAGGACAGGTCCTAGTTACAGGATCACGTCCTGCCACACCAGGGTGATGCTCTGTCACGTGACCTCTCTCCTCCATGGCAACAGGGATGCTGCCAGACTGGAGGTGGGACTTTAGGACTATATCCCTGTAGATCTCGTCTGTGTACTTCTCTGTCTTTCTTATGTTTTCCAAGTCTGCTACTCTAGCCTCTAGAGAACGGACTCGTTCCCTGGGAGCAAAGAGCTCCTTGCACCTAGTGCACACGTAAGACCTCTCACCCAACTGGGAGAAAATCATACATGTGACACTCAATGCAAAAGACTGGAAAGCCCCCATCTCGCTGCTGGACTGTTGTCTGCATCTTATTTTATTTATTTATTTATTTAATACTCTTATATACCGCGCTATTCGACATCAGTGCGGTTTACATGGAACATCAAAGAAGTTTTACGGCGGGGGTTACACCGTAAATTACAGATAACAGGGAGATTAACTTGGATAACATGTTAACTATATACACAAAAGGCATAAGGCGGATACCCTATGTACATCACATTGTGGAATGATTACCGAGTGGCTAAGGATCTGTTTAAAGCTTGTGTTTAGGTCTTTAAATTCTGTACTTACTAAGGGTTGGTGTAGATGCTTATACTAATAAAAGTGTATCTAATACCTCTAATATACCTTGTTCACCTGAAGCTTAATCAATCAATCTCAGGTCCTCAATGTATGGCTAATTTGGATAATGAGCTGCACCCGAGAGCAGCCCCTTTCGTCTACGACGTGTAAGTACCTATAAAGCTACAATTACCCCAGGGGCAGGTGGGTGTTGGGGGGGGGGAGGGAGGGAAATAAGACCTATTAAAAGAGGGCTGTTACAAGGTACCCTGTCCTGTACCCTCAGCAGGGGGGGAGGGGGTTAGTCCCTCAGTCTAGAGCAGGAAAAAAAGTTTAAAATGCAGCACGTTCTGGGGACAGAGAAGGGAGAGATATTTATTTTAAAGTAACAGTTAACCTGGCTACCACACAAAGGCCAGTTAGTTGAGAGTGGCAAGGTAAGTTATACAGCTGAGAAAGATGAAGTGCAAAACTAAAGGGAACAGGGAGGTGAAGTAGCACACCAATAAAGACAACAATAAATAAATAGACAGCTAGAACTCACAGCAAAGTCATCACAGGAGTTAAATATCCACCTCTCTAGCAGAACACTGTGAGGGCACTGCTCTTCCCAGAGCAGAGAGAGGCAAATAGAACAGAACAGACTATGCACACGTGGGAGGAGGAGACAGGAAAGCACAGTTACTTACCTGTAACAGGTGATCTCTGGGAACAGCAGGAATAAGTCTTCACATATGGGTACGTCGGTACCGACGGAGCCTGCGCGGGAACGCTCCCCAGCTTCCCAAAAAAGAAAGCTTTTGGGAGCATCCCACAGCGCCTGCGCGCTGCCTTCCCGCCTTTCCTAACCAGTTCTCCTCAGTTCGAGTTTAAAGCTGAGACAATAGAGAGAGAGAGGAAAGGAAAGATAGAAAAGAGGTACAACTCCTAGGGGAGGTGGGAGGGTTGTGAAGACTTATTCCTGCTGTTCCCAGAGATCACCTGTTACAGGTAAGTAACTGTGCTATCTCCAGGAACAAGCAGGAATGAGTCTTCACATATGGGGACTCCCTAGCTAAGATGCCTGGGAGATCCCCAAGGATATGAGACCCTGGGAAGGGTTCTACGTCCTCCTATGGATCTCAGGCATCCATCCAGGGAAGGAGGGTAGGAGTTGTTTAAGAATGGAACAAGGTGTTTGAGGACAGCCTGACCAAACAAGGCATCACGGCGGGAGTCCTTGTCCAAGCAGTAATGGGCTGTGAAGGTGTGAACCGAGGCCCAGGTAGCTGCTCGACAGATCTGGTCGATGGACACAGAATTTAGATGAGCCATAGAGGTGGCCATGGCCCTCACATTATGAGCTGTGACATGGCTCTCCAGAGAAAGGTTCTTACTCTGGTAGGCGAAAGAAATACACTGAGCAATCCAATTGGACAGTGTTCTCTTAGAGACTGGAAGTCCCAAATGAGAAGGATCAAAAGCAACAAAAAGCTGGGAAGACTTTCTATGTTGCTGTGTCCTTTGTAAGTAAAAAGCATAAAGTGTGGATTTGTCCTAAGGACTACCTTATGATGGAACCTTGTATAAGGTGGATTAGCCACTAAGGCCTGCAGTTCACTGATGCGGCAAGCAGAAGTGACTGCAATGAGGAAAATAACCTTCCAGGAAAGAAATTTCAAGGAGGTAGTGGCTAAGGATTCAAAAGGTGGCTTCATAAGCTGACCAAGAACCAAATTTAAGTCCCATGCCACCGGAGGAGGCCTAATGGGAGGTTTAGTTAAAGTTAGGCCTCTCATGAATCTTGCAATGAGAGGATGAGAGGAGATAGGTTGTCCATTGATGGGCTTAAGGGACGCTGCAATAGCAATCAAATGGACTCTTACTGAATTTGTCTTAAGTCCTGCATTGGAAAGATGCAGGAGATAGTCTAACAGAGAAGTTAAAGGTAGTGCTAGAGGGTCAAAACCCTTTTCAGCACACCAAATGGAAAATCTTTTCCACTTAAAAGCATAGGAACGCCTGGTGGAAGGTTTTCTGGAAGCATGGAGGATATCCTTCACTTGCTGAGAAAGATTCAAGCCTTGAAGGTCTAGGCCTTAAGTAACCAAGCTCTGAGGTGAAGGGACTTGAGGTTTGGGTGCCACAAAGTCCCTTCCTCCTGGGACAGAAGGTCTGGAGCAGCTCCCAAGTCCAGGGAGGGGGCTTGGGAGAGATGCAGAAGTAGAGGGTACCACACTTGGCGTGGCCAGCGTGGAGCTATGAGGATCATAGATCCTTGATCCCTCTGGAGTTTGAATAGAGTCTTGGGAATCAAGGGAATGGGTGGAAAGGCATACAGGAAGCCCTGATCCCAATGAAGGAGGAAGGCATCTTTGGCCTGAACTCCCTGACACGGAATTCTGGAACAGAACCGGGGAAGTTTGGCATTCCACGGACTTGCAAAGAGGTCTATGTCCGGGGTTCCCCATTCTTGGAAGATTCTGAGTACCTGATCCATATGCAAGGACCATTCGTGTGGAAGCAGAACTCGACTGAGTCTGTCTGCCCAAGAGTTTTGGATTCCTGGGAGGTATACTGCCAGGAGATGGATTTGATGCTCTCTGGCGAAGGCCCATAACCTTAAAGCTTCGTTGCAAAGCGACAGAGAGCCAGTTCCTCCTTGCTTGTTTATGTAAAACATGGCTACCTGATTGTCCGTATGAATGAGGACTGTCTTGTAGCTGAGGAGGGTATGAAAGACCTTGAGAGCTAGAAAAACTGCTCGAAGTTCCAAGTGGTTGATATGAAGAGAGGTCTCCTGTGGGGACCAAGTGCCTTGAGTGGAGAGATCTTGTAGATGAGCTCCCCAACCTGTTTGGGAGGCATCTGTTGTGAGGGTTGCTTGGGGCAACAACTGTTGGAAGGGGGACCCCAGCAACAGATTTTGAGTGGACATCCACCATTGGAGAGACCAAAAGAGACGTTTGGAGGTTGCTATTTGGTCTGAGAGTGCTCCTGAAGCTTGAGTCCACTGGGTGGACAAAGTCCATTGAGCTGCTCTCATGTGTAGGCGAGCATAGGGTACCACATGTACTGTGGAAGCCATGTGGCCTAGCAGTTGTAGCATCTCCCGGGCAGTTAAGTGGTTCTTTGACTGAATCTGGGAGGCTAACTGCACTAGACGTTGGCAACGGGCCTGAGGAAGGTAGGCCCTTGCAGTGGTGGTATCCAACCAGGCCCCTATGAACTCCAGGGACTGAGTAGGGGTGAGCTGGGACTTTGGGAGGTTTACCACAAGTCCCAGATACTGCAGAATGCGCCTTGTGCGGTCCAGGGAGATCTGGGCCTCTGACTGAGATGGAGCTCGGATGAGCCAGTCATCCAGGTATGGGAAGACAAATATTCCCAGAGTGCGTAGAAATGCAGCAACTATTGCCATGCATTTGGTGAACACTCTCGGAGCAGAGGCCAGACCAAAAGGAAGCACTCTGTATTGGTAATGTTTTTCTTGGAAAAGAAAACGTAGGAATCTTCTGTGAGATGGATGGATGAGGACATGTGTGTACGCATCCTTGAGATCTAGAGAACAAAGCCAATCCTGACTTTGAAGGTATGGAAGGAGAGTGCCCAGAGAAAGCATCTTGAACTTCTCCTTGCATAGGAATTTGTTCAATTCTCTGAGATCTAAGATGGGTCTGTATCCCCTTGTCTTCTTCGGAATGAGAAAATAGGGGGAGTAGAACCCTGACCCTTGTTGAAGAAGAGGAACTTCTTCTATTGCCTCTTGGGCAAGAAGGGTAGTCACCTCCTGACCCAGAAGGTCGAGAAGAGATGTGGGAGAATTGAAGTGTTTCACCATGGTGTGGGGAGGAAGGTCTGAGAAATGAAGTTTGTAGCCCTCTCTTATGATGGAGAGGGTCCACTGCTCTGATGTGATTTGCTCCCATCTGGGAGCAAAATGAGCTAACCTTCCTGGAATGGTGAGAGATTCTGGCTGTTGTAGAGCCAGAAAGGCTAAGTTCTCTAGCATCAAGTCAAAAACCCTGAGGAGGTTGGGACTGCTGAGTTGCAGCAGCCCCTGTAGACTTAGGCCTGGCCTGCTTAGGTTGCTGACGCTTAGTGGCAAAGCGACCTGTAGAAGATTGTTGGCCAGAAGTAGAAGGAAATCTGCCCTTTTTGAAAAAAGACTTTTTAAAAATCTTTTTCTTGGCAGGAATGGAGGTTGACTTTGAAAGTCTATCCAGAGCAGAGTTCTCTGCATCCATTTGAGTGGCTTTTTTTATTTGCCACTCTTTGTCAAATAGATTTTCACCTGTACAGGGCAGATTTTCTAAGCCATCTTGAACCCAGGGTTCTAAATCAGAAGCCTGGAGCCAAGCAATTCTGCGAGCAGCTATGGCAATGCCTGAGGCTCTGCTGGCACCTTCAAAGGAGTCAAAAGCTGCCCTGTTGGAAAACTTTGAAATGTCTTGAGTATGCTTAAGCCAAAGGAGGAATTCGTCCCTTTTATCTTCTGGAAGAAAAGGGAGGAAGTTGTGCAGTTTTTGCGCAACTTCTTTTAGAAACATACCCATGGTAAAGGCTATATGAGTTGATTCTGGCAATAAGCATACTGGCTTGGAATTTTTTCCTACCAAAATCATCCAAGATCCTGCATTCTCTTCCTGGAGGAGCAGAAGAGTGTCTCTTTGTACTCTATCCTCTTCATAGCTGACTGCACCACAATGGAATGCTGAGGAAGCTGAGTTTTCTGAAATCCAGGACAAGGAGGGACACGATACATAGTGTCCAATCTGCAAGAATGAGGAGAGAGAGAGGAGTCTCCCATAAATCAATCATGTGTTCATGAAGAATCTCATGAATTGGTAAGGTGACTGCCTCTCTAGGAGCCTTAGAGTATCCTAAAATATCTAATTTTTTTGCTCTAGGCTCTGATTCAGAGGTTACTGAAATAGAAAGCCCTTTAGCTACTTCTCTTATGAAGTCTTGAAAGGACAAGTCCTCTGGAGGAGACATTCTTCTTTTTGGAGAAGAAGGCTCTTCAGGAAGGGCTATGGATACTTCAGGAGACTCATCTGATGAATCAGAATCACCAGAGGAATCGAAGTATCGCCTGTCAGGGTGCTCTTCTAACGCTCGATACGCGTATCGAATGGTATCGACATCGGGCGTCCTCAGTACCGGATCAGTAACGAGAAGTAGCCCTGGACAAGGAACCGCTGCAGCCAGTATCCTGGTCGATGTCGATGCAGTCGGTACCGGTATCGGCCCCGGTGCCGGTATCGGCGCTGGTGCCAGTACCGGAGCCGATACCGACAACGGAGTTTGTTGTGGTACCATCGGCGTCGCAGCTTGAATGAAGGCCGTGATAGCCTGCTGCATGGATAGAACATTCTGATCCATCGACGCCATGAATGCCTGGAAATCGGTACCGGGAGATTGTGCCGGTACCCCAGAGCATTCTAACAGGTGATCGGTCGAGGCCGTGCCATCGATGTCAACCTGTAACCCCATAGGAGGAGCTTTGGAAGCCGGAGCTTCCCGCCGGGGTTGTTTTGCTGGTGCAGGATCCTCGAGGGCAAGCCCGGAGGCATATCGATGCTTAGAGGGAGATCTACCCTTCGAGGACTAGGTTTATATTTGGTTACCTGAGATCCATCAGGAGAAGACCTGGAAGATGTCGATGCTACCGACGCTGCATCAGCGGGAAACAGCACATGGAGCTTAGCTGCTCGGTTCTGTAAACCCCGTTTAGACATTAGAGAGCAGGACGGACAATCCGGAATGGAGTGTTCAGGACCCAAACATTTAAGACACCATTCATGGGTATCTGTAACAGAAATAGTACCGCTACACTTAGTGCATTTTTTGAACCCGGAGGCTGGTTTTTCCATAAGGGAAATTTTCTTGTGGGCCCTGAGGCCCAAGAAGAAAAATACACTAAGTGAGGAAAGTATAGATTTTTTTTTTTTTTTTTTTTTTAAAGAAAGAAAGAAAAAGACCGGCGGTACCGGTCCGGAGTCAGGGAAGGCAGACACGCGACCAAAGAAATAAAATAAAATAAAGAACTTCTTCAGCGGTGACAGGGCTCGACCTGCTGGCTCCGCGGCAAAGAAGAACTGAGGAGAGCTGGTTAGGAAAGGCGGGAAGGCAGCGCGCAGGCGCTGTGGGATGCTCCCAAAAGCTTTCCTTTTTGGGAAGCTGGGGAGCGTTCCCGCGCAGGCTCCGCCGGTACCGACATACCCATATGTGAAGACTCATTCCTGCTTGTTCCTGGAGATGAAGGGCTACACAATACCTCAGCGGGGGGGGGGGGGGGGGGGGGGGGGGGGGCGGGGGGGGTAGTCTCTCAGGTAGGCTAGAGCAGGAAAAAAAAGTTTAAAATGCAGCACGTTCTGGGGACAGAGCAGGGAGAGATATTTAATTTATGCATAAAGAAGGTTGTGACCTGTAATACGGAGACAACCTCTCCATCAAGAGATATACCTGCATAATGCCTTCTTTGCCTTGGAAAATGAGAATGCCCAACTAATGGAAATTGAAGTGCCCTTTAATGAGAAGATTTATGCCCAGTCTACTGATAATACAGCAAATATGGAGAAAAAAAAATCACAAAACAGGAAGCTACTACTTGGAGATTCCATCCCCAGAGGCACCAATTTGGGAACACAGTCCAAAGGAAAGAAAATGGTCAAATGCCTCCCAGGCTTTTCACTCTATGAATAACCAAACACTGTTTTGTGCCAATAAGTACTTCTTATCGTGATGATTCTATAACAATTCACATCTAGATATAATCAAATTGCAAAGGAGGTCTCAGACTAATCGGCACTAGCTTCCTGACTTCAGTTCTGTCAATACTTTCAGTGCCCGCTTGCATCAATGACCAATCCAATGCAAATAAATTACAGTCCTTCTTAAAATTATGTATTTCAAAAAATGTGCTTATATTAGCAATTATTTTTCCCGTGCTTATCTTAGCAATTCTTTTTCCCAACGCCTCTTATCGGCGCCTCTCCGCATTTCACTCTTTTGAGTTTCTTCAGGAGTTGATCCCACAAAATTTAGAAGAACATTCTACAAAAGTGAAGTGTTGTAATCAGAAACTTTCCCAGATACTTTTACCTTAGGTTTAACCATCATTCTTATATATTCAATGTTAAAGCCGTTCGCAAAATATAATTCACACAAATGCAATTCAAAAACTTTCTTTAGGCTCAATTCGAACTTAAAAGATGCCACACCCCTTGATGCTGCAAACGCCTTCCTCTTACTGAACTGGCAACTTGCCAAGATGGAAAAACGCCGCGCATGCAGCCTGCCTGCTGAACTCTTGTTCTTATACCGCTGTTCTCCACCCTAACAGTGACGTATTGTTCAATTTGTTATTTGACACTGTGTACTTGCAATCAACAGCGCTAGTGTAACTCTCCCATCGGTTCTCATAGACATGCTCCCCAATCGATTTGACTATTTAATCCTCTAGGGATTACTGATTGTAAATGGACTATCCATCATTGCTCTTGCATAATTAAAGTTTGTTCACGCGTTCTTCCTACTTTTCCCAAAACTACTTGCTCTAGAGCAAAACATCTCATCTCATCAAACAGATGCCCTTTTGTCTTCCCTACATACAACAGGTCGCATGGGCATTGGATCGCATATACTACATATGCTGGATCACAAGAAGTATTTCCTTGTAATTTATATGTCATCCCATGATAAACAAAACTACTGATCTCACTGGTTATATTACAAATACTACATTGCCCACATTTTTTATGTCCTCTTTCTATATCATCTGATGGCATTTCTGCCAATAAAGGGCGCAGCATTGCTGGGCTCAATTTTTCTTTCAAATTCTGATTTCTTTTCCAAACACAACGTATCTTTTTATCCCCTAATCCTGGAACATTGCCCAACACACTGGAATGTTTTTTGAGAAAATCGCTTAATTTTAAAACTTAATGGAGAAAATCTAGTAATGAAACTTACTTGTGTCGTATCCTCAACTTTTCTTTTCTCCCAAATCCAGCAATAATGCTCTATTATTAAAGAATGCCCTATTGTAGGATCGTTGGATTACAGATTGAGGATATCCTTTTTCACGAAAATTGTTTACTAGTGTTTTTGATTGTTCTTTAAAGTCCTTCTCATCTGAACAATTCCTTCTATATCGGATGAATTGAGCAAACGGTAATCCGTTTTTCAATCTTTGCGGACGTGCACTTTCATAGTGCAAAAATGTGTTGCGATCCGTGGGTTTTCGATGGATTGATTTTATCCAACTTGACTCACTTTTGACAATGACTACATCCAAAAATGTAATTGTTTGAGCATGGGATGAATATGTAAATTGGATGTTAATATCTCTACTATTTAACCATTCCCAGAATTCTTCTAGTGATGTAAGCGACCCCTTCCATAACAAAAAAAAAAAATAGTCGATATACCGGCACCACAATTTTGTGTTTGATCCAAGTGGGGCTTTACCAAGCCCTTTATCTTCATATTTTCCCATGAATAGGTTTGCAATCGAAGGCGCACAAGTAGCTCCCATTGCTACTCCAGAAATCTGGTGATAAAATGTTTTTTCAAACAAAAATTTTTTTGAAGATGGTTAATTTTGCTAACTGTAATGTAAAAAATATTAATTCTTCTGACAGATCACCTCAATTACGCAAACTCCATTCGACAACCTCATATGCCACCTCTTGTGGAATGCTAGTATATAGGGCTGGAACATCCATCGTGACCAACAGGATGTCATCAAATTGTGCCCAAGATGTATTGGTGGCTAAAATATTCAAAATATTGTGGTGTCTCTCACGTATGAAGGTATATCTGTTAATAAGGGACACAAATAGGATCAACATACATGGATAATGGTTCAAGAATAGTTCCTTTAGTGGACACTATAGGTCTTCCTGGCGGTTTATCTAAATTTTTATGAATCTTAGGTACGAGATATAGTTTTGCTATAGTTGAGGTTGTGACATTCAAAAATTTCCATTCTTTTTTTGTAATTAGTCTGTTATGTAAAGCTTCTATGGTTAACTCTTTAATTTGCTTTTGAATAGTAGGAGTTGAGTCATTCTCTAAAATCCTACATGTTGTCAAATCTACAAGCTGTCATGCAGCTTCTGCTAAATAATACTCACGGCTTAGCACTACTATGGCTCCTCCCTTATCAGCTCTCCTAATAACTATATCAGTTCTGGATTGTAAGGATCTCAATGTCGATTTTTCTTTCATAGTTAATGTACTATACTGACAATACGATGTCTTTTCTAAAGTTGTTGTTTCTCTCAAAATTAAATCTTTAAAACCCTTTCCAGGCCAAGCCCAAAACTCTCGGAATCCAAAATTCTGACTAAATATTCCTATCAAATGGTATATAATACATGACCATAGCAGAAGGAAAATCACTATTAGAACATATTGAATAAGACGGGTACAATTTTCCTGAAATATGCAAAAATTAACCCGGCTGCAGAATGTGGATTAAAAATTTAAATTAGGCCTTCAAAGGGTTAAATATCATGAGGGCCGGATGTATTTGTCCGGGTGGAGTCCAGGTGGATTTAAGAGGCAACTGTATTCTACGTAAACTGACTATTAACTGGAACTTGCCTAGTGACCAATGTGTCCTCTTGAGTCAGTGAAGCAAAATAAATTTTCAAATTTAATTTTCTAATCAATTTTTCAAAATCTATACGAAATTGGAAAGGATCATGGCTCTTATTAGGAACATAAGACAACCCTTTATTCAGTATGTTCATTTGCTCGTGGGACAATTCGATGCCAGCGATGTTCACTACTAAACCTGATGTATTATGGCTAAAATTATATCTATTATCTAAAACACAAAATTGACACAAAACAGTATTTGGTTATTCATAGAGTGGATTGATATTTAATTGTGACAGAACACATCGCTCTGAGAAACGCCCGGTAGATTTCTGTTTCATCCCAGGCTTTTCAGCCAGCAGGAATACAAACCACATTTTTGTTACAGTGAGTGCAGAAAGTGAGCACTCCAAAATTGTTATCATCCACATGACTACAAATGACCTGGCTAGAAACAGTGCCTCTACAATTCAAAGGGACATCCAGATTCTGGGAGAGGCACTCAAACCCACTGTTAACACTAGCATTCTCAGAATTTCTACCTCTTTTTGGTAAGGGGGCAGAAAGGCTGCATTGCATAATCAACTTTAATACATGGCTCCAAACACGGGGCAAACAAGGAGGATTTAGATATATATGCGACTGGGGAAATAGATGGAACAAGAGGCTATACTTTGTTGATGGACTACATCTTTCTGTCACAGGGAAAAGGATCCTAAGTGAAAAACATAGGCAATATGCGGACAGGC
Organism: Ichthyophis bannanicus; assembly: GCA_033557465.1. NCBI lineage: Eukaryota > Metazoa > Chordata > Amphibia > Gymnophiona > Ichthyophiidae > Ichthyophis > Ichthyophis bannanicus. The sequence goes on from CM066033.1 coordinate 87,213,291, forward strand.
ATTTAAACTAGGGAAAGAGGGTGATGGATGGAGAAGGACAAGTTCAGGATATCACTCCCATCAAAAGTATAATATGGAAACAGCCACACATTAACCCACACATCAATGGCAAGGGGAAAGAGGCATGTAGAACAAAATCCATGCAAGCCAGTCAACAAATGCTGGAAAGCAATGAGCACAAATGCTCAAAGCCCAGCCACCTGGAAGACTTAATGGTGGAAATGGGTTTAAACCACGTTTCTGTAATGGCCACAATGTCCAACAAGTCACATGAATGGGATATAGCCATAGCTGGCTATAATTTATTTAGAAGAAATAGAGAAGGCAGAAAATGAGTAGCAGCCCTATATTTATTTATTTAACAGTATTTTTATACCGCCTTATCCTTCAATCAAGGCGGTCTCCATGCAAAAATGCAATGTGTGCCTTCGAGTCAGTCCTGACTCCTGGCGACCCAGAAGCTCCTGGGTTTTCTTGGCAGTGTCACTGGAAGTAGATTGCCAGGCCTTTCTTCCAAGGCAATGGAGGATTAAGTGACTTGCCCAAGGCCACAAGAAGTGCTAGTGGGAATTGAACACTGGTTGCTTGGTTACCAAGCCAGTGCTCTAACCACTGAGCTACTCCTCCACTACAAGGTGGTCTCCATAGCAAACAATTAAAAAGTGAACATGTGTTTTCATGCAGTGGTGTGTGTTGGGTATTTGTGGTGGTGTGCGTTTGATTTAATTGTGTTTTCTACATTGTGCGCTATTCTGCATTGCATTGTGAGCTATTATACAGTCTTATATACAAGTTTGGGGTGGGGGGAGGGTCCATAGTTCTGGCTTGGTTAGTAGATCATGTGGTATGTCCATAGTGTTCCGTGAATAGAGTTGTCATCAGCTGTTTGCGGAAGTCCTTCAGGTCTGTGGTTTGTCTCAGCTCAAATGGGAGGGTGTTCCAGATTGATGGAGCAGCCAGGGAGAGTGCTCATTCTGCAGTGTCCTTGCGGGTCTTGATGAAGTCTTTGGGGGCGTTTACTCGGTTGGATGTGCCTCTTCTCCTTGGTTGTGTGCTTGTGTCAGGTTGTATGAGTGCGTGTGTGTAGGCTTATGGCTGAGGAGAGTTGTTTGATCTTGAATATGTTTATGATTGTTTTGTATTTGGTGCGTGCGCTGATTGGAAGCCAGTGCAAGTCTTTCAGTATTGGTGTGATGTGTTCTTGTCTTGAAGTACCAGATATTATGCAGGCAGCTGTGTTCTGTGCCAGCTGCAGTGGTCTGAGTGTCTGCTTTGGTAGACCAAGGTAGATTGGGTTGCAGGAGTCTAATAGAGGTGTTATTAGGGCCTGGCAGGCTGTGCGAAAGTGCTCTGTGGCTAGGAGGGGCTTAAGTCTTCCGATGAGTCTCATTCTGTTGTATGCGCTTTTGGTTGTTTTGCTTATGTGTGAGTGGAGGTTCAGTTCCTTGTCCAAGGTCACTCCGAGGTACTTTACCTCTGGTTTTATAGGTATGGATGTGTCTTATCTTGATGTTGGGTGGTGGGTCGAAGTCCGAATTTTGCGTGGATGATCATGGCCTCTGTCTTGTTGTAGTTTATTGAGAGGTTGTTATTTTGAAACCAGCTTATCATTTGTACAAGGCAGTTTGTTATTTTGGAGTAGTCCGGTTTGTCGACTGAGATAGGTGTGTACATCATGATGTCATCCGCATAGATTGTATATTGTATGTTGTGATCTTTCATGACATCGCATGTTGGCTGGATGTAGAGGTTGAATAATAGTGCTGATAGGGCTGATCCTTGTGGTACTCCTTGAGTGACTTTTACGGGTCGGGAGGTGTTGTGTCCTACCTTGACCTGTATCTGTCTGTCGGTCAGGTACGAGTGAAACCATTTCAAGGTGGGCCCGTGCAGTCCGATGTTCTGTAGTCTTTCCAGTAGAGTCTTATGGTCAACTGTGTCAAATGCTGACGAGATGTCTACGAAGATCATTAGGATTCCTTTCTTGGTGTTGCCTATGGTGCGGAGGATGCTGTCGAAGAGTTATATCAGAAGTGTTTCTACCCCATGGTTGGGGCGGAAGCCGTGTTGGTTGTCGTCCAGTGGGGCATGGTTGTCGATGTGATCCTGTAGTTGTTGCTGTACTGTTTTTTTCAATTATTTTTGCGAGTAGGGGTATGCTGGAGATGGGTCTGTATGCTGCTGGATTGTTCTTGTAGAGTGTGGATTTCTTCGAGATAGGTCTTATTGTGGCGAGTTTTAGTTGATTTGGCATGAGCCCTTGTGTTAGGGAGCTGTGCACCATTTTGTGTATGATGTGGATGAAGCTTGATTTGGCTGCCTTGATCCAGGTCACTGGGCATGGATCTGTAGGGGCTGTGCTTGTCTTGATTGTAGTGATGATGTGGGATAGTTGCTCTGTGGATGGGGTGCTGAATGTTCCCCAGGTTTTCGGGGAAGGGTTAGTCTTTGGGGCTGCGCTGGGTCTTATTTGTTCTGCTGAGTGGAATTTTTCTTGGATGTGATCTGCAAATTTCTGTGGGTCTATTTGCACTTCGTCTTCTGTTTTCTGTTCCTTAGTGAGGGTTTTTACGATTTTGAATAGCTCTCTGGGTTTGTTGTTGGAGTTGCGTATAATGTTTGTATGGTATTCGCATTTTGTTTGGTTGATGCATTCGTTGTATTGTTTTTGCTTTGTTAGGTATAAGTCGTGGGTCTCGGGTGACTTGTTCCGTCTCCATCTCCGTTCTAATTTTCTGAGATCCCTCTTTTCGTTTCGTATGGTTTTTGAGTACCATGGCTGGTGCTGTAATTTGTTGCAGTGAGGTTTTCGGTGTCTATAGTCTGTTGCTTTGGCGGCGTTGTAGATGATGCTGTTCCAGTTAGTGATTTGGGCTTCTAGGTCGTCTGTTTCAGTGTTTAGGTGTTGTGTTGTGTCTTGTAGGAACTGGTCTCTGTCGAAGCTCTTGAATCTTCTTTGTGTGGGTGTGTTGTCCAGATATTTGTCTCGTTTATTTACTTGTGGTACAATGTTTACTTCGATTATGTGGTGGTCAGACCATGGTACTGGTGTTATGGTGGGTGTTGATATTAGTCCTCTCGTAGTTAGGTAGTTGGGTGCGAAGATGAGGTCTGGTGATGATCCGTGTCTGTGTGTCGGGGTGTTGATTATTTGCGAGAATTGAAGCAAACTCATTGCTTGAAGGAATGCTTCTGCATCTTTGGTATTGGTGGACTTGAGGTTGAAGTCTCCTAGCAGTATTGTGGGTTTGTGGCATGAGCTGATTGCGCAGACTGCCTCGAGGGTTGAGGCTACTTCTTCGGGTGGAGCACGGGGCGGCTCTGTAGGTGAGACATAGGGGCATGTGTTTGTTCTCGACTGTGATGGTGTTACAGTGTTGTGTGTCTGTGGTATTTCGGGATTTGAACTTTAGTCCGCTCTTTGCGATTATCAGGGCACCACCTCCTCACCTGTGAGTGCGTAGGCAGTTGTATGCTGTGTAAGAGTCGGGCACCACTTGATTGAGTAGTACGTTGTCGTTAGGGCTGAGCCATGTTTCTGTGATGCAGAGTATATCTGGTTGGTGGTCATCTATGTGGTCTACTAGGGTGTAAATATTGTTGCGTATGGATCTGGCGTTTATGAGCTCTATTGCTATCGGCCTTGATGTGTTAGATGCTCTGTGTGTTTCCTTTGTGTTGGCATGGTTGTTAGGCTTGTGCCTCGATTGTCTTTTTGGCATGGGTGATCTGTGTGGGTCCCTGTGGAAGTGCTGTGGGCTTATGTATGTCCATGCTGAAGGTGGGGGCCATTGTGTGTTTGTATGCGTGTGGTGGTAGTATGTGTGTGGTGGAATGAGTAGTGTGAGGAGGCGGCCTAGGGGGAGGAACATTGTTGTGTTCATTTTTCTTTTAGTTTAGTCCTGCTGTATTCACTTACGATTTGCTGCTCTGCTCTTCTGGCTGGTCCCTGGTGGTTTTTGTCAAATGCAATATTAAAATGGCTGAAATGCATGGGACATAGGGAAAAGAAGCAGCGCTGTGGATTGTGTTGAAAAGAGGAAATGCAACTATCATCATATCTTAAAAAGAATATAGCGTTATTAGAAAAGGTACAGAGAAGAGCCACCAAAATGTTATAGGGGATGGAAGGATATCCCTAAGAAGAGAGGCTAAAAAGGTTAGGGCTCTTCAACCTGGAAAAGAGACGGCAGAGGGGAGATATGATAAATTAATGAATGGAGTGGAACAGGTAAACATAGATTGATGGTTTACGCAATCAAAATATAGAAAGACTAGGGGACATGCAAAGAAGCTACAGGGTAATCTATTTAAGACTAATAAGAGAAAATATTTTTTCACTCAACACGTAATCAAACTCTGGAATTTGCTACCGGAGGATGTATTAAAAGCTGTTGTAACGGGTTTAAAAAAAAGTTTGGACAAGTTCCTGGAGGAAAGGCCAATAAACAATTATTAAAAGGGACCCAGGATATCCACTGCTTGCCCCAATACAAGCATTGTGGAACCTGTGTCTTTAGGGAAAAGTGCAAGGTACTTCTGACCTAGATTGACCACTGTTGGAAACAGGATACTGGGCTTGATGGACCTTGGTCTGACCCAGTATGGCATATCTTACATTCTTTTGTTATTATACATACAAGTATAGTCTACAGACCTCCAACTCAAACCAACAAAATGGACAGACACTTGATTATTGATATTGCAAAGGTAGCCATGAAGGGGGACGTGATCATATTGGGTGACTTTAACCTACCCAATGTGGATTGGAGTATTCCTTCTGTAAATCTGGAAAGAAGTAAAATAAAATTGTGGATGCCTTCCAAGATGTACTGCTTAGACAAATGGTGATGGAACCAAATCAGGGAAAGTTTGATACTGGATTTGGTACTCACCAACGGAGATGGCATGTCGAATGTCCGGTTGGGTGCCCACATGAGAAGCAGTAATCATCACATTGTGTGGTTTAAGATAAAAGCCAAGGCAGAGTCCAATCACAGCAAGCTAAGAGAGACAAAACGAGAAATAAGGATACCAAAGCAAAGGAAGAAGAAAAGATAGCTAAAGATCTAAAGCGTGGTGGCAAAACGTTTTTCAGGTATATTCAGGAGAAGATGATGATGGAATTACTAGACTCAGAAGTGCCGATAAGTGATTCATGGAAAGTGGCAATGAAAAAGAAAAAATAGAAACATAGAAACATGACGGCAGAAAAAGACCACATGGCCTATCTAGTCTGCCCTTCCATATCAATTACTACAATAGTCCCCTCTTTTCCCTTAGAGATCTTCTGCGTTTGTCCCATGCTTTTTTGAATTGAGATACTGTCCTCATCTCTACCACCTCTATTGGGAGACTATTCCACGCATCTACCACTCTTTCCATAAAGAAATATTTCCGTATATTACTCCTGAGTCTATCCTCTTTCACCCTCATCCTATGTCCACTCGTAGCAGAGCTGCCATTTCTATCATATCTCTTCTACCTTGCCTTTTCTCTGAGGTCTAAGATCTTTAAGTCTGTCCTCCTATGCTTTATAACAAAGACGAGGGAAGGAGTGGCTCAGTGGTTGGAACAGGCTACCTTACGCTGGAGGACTGGAGGTTCAATTCGCACATAGGGACAAGCAACCTCAGGCTAGAGGCACTGGGTTCTCTAGTCCCATGGCTACTCCTTGTGGCCTTGGGCAAGCCACTTAAACCCTCCATTGCCTCAGGTACGCTTAGATTGTGAGCCCTTTGGGGACGAGGAAATAAAACAGTGCCTGTTAGTATATATACAGGGTGGCCCAAAAAAAGTGAGAACATCTCGTAAATTAAAAGCTTAATTATTTACCTTTTTTAGCTATATAACATCTTTCTTTCGACAATTTCTGGTCACCATCTTTTTTTTTTTTTAAATTTGTCAATCGTTTACATCTGTCTTTTTGAATTTTTGTTGTTGTTGTTATTAAGTGCAGTCGAGTCGGAGTCGACTCATGGGGACCCTCTGGATAGCTATCCTAAATTGTGTTCGGTCTTCAGTCAGGCGGCTCATTGTTGACAGACTGGTACCCGTAGCTGCTGTTATTGTATCAATCCATCTCATTGCTGGCCTTCCTCTTTTGCGTTGACCTATCTTGCCAAGCATGATGTCTTTCTCTAATGATCTCTCTCTTCGCATGATGTGTCCAAAGTATGAAAGTCGAAGTCTTGTCATTTGAGCTTCTAAAGAAAGCTTAGGTTTGATCTCTTCTAGTACCGACTGGTTTGTTCTTCGGGCAGTCCATGGTATACACAGTATTCGCCGCCAGCACCATAATTCAAAGGCATCAATTTTCTTCCTGTCTATCTTTTTCACTGTCCAGCTTTCACATCCATATGATGTTATTGAAAATACCATGGCTTGAACAAGTCAAATCTTTGTATGGGAGAGAGACATCTCTGCTCTTAAGAATCTTATCTAGGTCTTTCATAGCCATTCTGCCAAGAGCAATGCGTCGTCTGATTTCTTGACTGCTTGCTGCTTTTTTATTGATAGTTGATCTAAGTAGGTTAAAGTTGTTCACGATTTCAATTTCTTCTCCTTCAACGATTAACCTGTTGATTATGCCAGTTGTCATGATCTTTGTCTTCTTTACATTAAGGTGCAGGCCCATTTTTAGACTATGTTCTTTGATTGTGAGAAACAAATGTTTCAGATCATCTTCACTTTCAGCCAGTAAGGTGGTATCATCAGCATAGCGAAGGTTGTTGATGAGTCTTCCACCAATCTTCACACCTCTGTTGTCTTCATACAATCCTGCTTCTCTGATGATTTGTTCTGCATATAAATTAAACAGGTAGGGGGAAGTATGCAACCTTCTCTTACACCTTTGCTTATTTTAAACCATTCTGTTTCTCCTTGTTCCATTCGAACTGTTGCTTCTTGATCAACGTACAGATTGCGCAAGAGAACGATCAGGTGTTCTGGTATACCCATGCTTCTTAATGTGGCCCAGATTTCTCATCTTTTACACAGTCAAAAGCCTTGCTATAGTCGATAAAGCACAAATAGCTATCCTTTTGGTATTCTTTAGTCTTTTCAAGGATCCATCTCACATCCGCAATGTCGTCTCTCATTCCTCGCCCTTTCCTGAACCCTGCTTGCACTTCAGGTAGTTCTTGTTCCAGGTATGGTTGTAGTCTCTTTTGAATAATCTTCAGTAGAATCTTGCTGACATGTGGGATCAGAATGATTATGCGATAATTTCCACAGTCAGTTGGATCACCTTTCTTTAGTATTGGTATAAACACAGATCTTTTCCAGTCAGTTGGCCATGATGTTAATTTAATTTACAGATTTTTTATATACCGCTCCTTCCATTGATCAGATGCGGTTTACATGGAACAACAGAGCCTTGTAAGTAGATAACAGCTGCATCAGATTGCTGTAATACTTCTATGGGAATGCTATCAATGCCTGGTGCTTTGTTCTTTGATAAGGCTTTCAATGCTGCTTCAACTTCTTCTTTCATCACCAATGGTTCCCGATCATAAGGTACAGGTTGAAACGGCTATTGGTCCACTTGATCTTTATCATATAAAAATTCTGTATATTCCTTCCACTTTTCTTGATCTTCTTCAGCATCATTCAACACAGAACCTTGAGCATCTTATAACATTCCAATTCGAGGCTGGAATTTTCTCTAACTCTCATAGCTTTAGGAAAGCCAATCTTGTTCTTCCACTATTAGTTTCTGCTTCTATTTCCTTGCATGTGTCGTTGTAGCACTTTTCCTTGTCCTGTCTTGCTGCATGTTGGAAATCGCTGTTGAGTTCTGCGATTGTTTTTCTTTCTCCTCTGGCTTTACCTTCTCTGTGTTTCTGGGCTACTTTCAGAGTTTCTCCCATCATCCATTTTGTCCATTTCTGCTTTTTCACCTTTTGTAGAGACTTCTTGCTTTTCTTCCAACAAAACCTTCATGATGTCATTCCATAACTCTTCTGGAGCTCTGTCATTTGTATCTAAAGCAGCAAATAGATTTTGCAGGTAATCTTTAAATTCCAGTGGTATATTTTCTCAAGGTCATATCTTGCTGCATTCATGAGTGGTTTGCTCTTTTTCAACTTTAGCTTGAATTTGTATACTAGCAGTCACACACAGTCAGCTCCAGGTTTTGTCTTTGTTGATGTTATAGAGCTTTTCCATCGTTGACTTCCACAGATGTACTCAATTTGATTTTTGTACAATCCATTGGGTGAAGTCCATGTGTACAGTCACCACTTATGTTGCTAAAAGAAGGTGTTTGAGATGAATAGATTGTTGATCTTGCAGAATTCTATCAGTTTTTCTCCAGCTTCATTTCTGTTGCCAAGTCCATATTTTCCAACTACTTTGCCTTCTTCTTTGTTGCCAACGTTTGCGTTCCAGTCACCCATGACTATCAGGATATCCTGTTTGCATGTTCTGTCAATTTCAACTTGAACTTTTTCATAGAACTCTTCAATTTCATCTGCTTCTGCAGCTGTTGGGGCATAGACTTGAATTATAGTTGACATAGGCATTCCTTGTAGACGAATAGAGATTAAGTGTTCACTGACTGCATTGTATTTCATTACAATTCTTGCAAGTTTCTTATTATAAATGCAACACCATTTCTTCTTTGTGTTTCACTTCCAGCATAGTAGTAGACCATGTGATCATCTGATGCCAGTCCATTTCAGTTCGCTGACACCCAACAGATCAAGTTGTACACGTTCCATTTCATTCTTGACCACCTCAAACTTTCCTGCTTCATACGTTCCATGTTCCAATATGTAAGACATCTTTATAGCTTCTGACTCTCATTTCATGCGCAGCTACATCAGCAGTCAGACGTCCTGAGGGCTTTGATCCAACCACATCATAAATGCTGGCTTTACTCTGAAAAGTCTTCAGCTCTTCCCCAGTAGCTAGTTGAGTGCCTTCCGACCTGGGGGGGTCTCATCTTCCAGCACTATAGTACAATTTGGTTTGTTGTGACTATCCATTGGGTGTTCATGGCAAGATACAGAAGTAGATTGCTGGGCCTTTCCTCTGCGCAGTTTAAGTTTAGTGTTGCTGCCGTTGTCACAGAAATGTGATCCTCCGCTGTCAACACTGTCCCATTCTGCTGCTGCCCAGATGGGTGGTTTGTCTTGGTCTGGCACCTCAGCTGAGACCTGTCCATCTTGGGAGACTCTGCCAGTAGTTTAACTACCGATAGCTTAGCCCTCAGCATCACTGATGCATACAAGCCCTCACAGCAAACCAAGTTAGGGCTGGGTTGCATACAGAGAGGAATTACCAGCAGAAAGGAGGAGGTACTAATGCCACTGTACAAGTCACTGGTGAGGCCTCACTTGGAGTACTGTGTTCAGTTTTGGAGACCATATCTCACAAAGGATATAAAAAGACTGGAAACGGTTCACAGGAGGGCAACCAATGTTATTTGGAGCCTGCGCCAGAAGACGCAAGAGAAGAGACTTAAAGACCTAAATATGTATACCTAGAGTATTAATGAACAAACTTTTTTCAAAGACAGGGAAGCTGTAAAATTAGAGGGCATAACATGAAGCTGCAAGGGGGTAAACAAAGGCAACGTCAGGAAATACTTTTTCACTGAAAAGGGTGGTGGAATGACCTCCTGATGGAAGTAGTGGGGGCAAATGCAGTGACAAAATTCAAAATGGCATGGGACAGACACAATGGATCCCTTTATAGCAACAGGATAAAATCAAAATAAAAGATAGTTAAGTTTAGCTGAACAAATAGGGGTGGCTTGCACGGAGTGGTGGATACACTCCTAAACAAAGGCATGGTGAGGGGTGGACCTGCACGGAGCAGCAGGTGTAACTATTCTTGCCACCTTTCTGGGCAAACTAGATGGACCATGCCGGTCTTTATCAGCCATCATATACTATCTACCCAAACTACTCCAAAGCTCCTTAAACCACTCCCAAGAGCTCTTTGATATAGTTAAAGCCCTAAGCAAAGATCCTGCAAACTAAATGGAAAAAAAATTCTCTTACCTCAAACAATGGCCGACTACTTCAACACAAGCCAACATACAAGCCCACCCCAACAGTACAATCCAACATGCAAACATAGTAAGTGAAACCAGACATCAAAGCACATGGACATCATTCCCAAAAATCACACCGAAATATCTAGAAAATATCACCACAAGCATCAACACAACCACTTCCCCGCTGGTCCCCTGTCCAGTCAGCTGGATCAAGACAACCAAACAGGATCTCATTCCAACAAAGCTAAAAATAATACAACCATCACTAACACAAGGATATGCCCCATCGGAATGCAAGTCAGCCTCTATCCGCCCTATCAGAAAAGGAACATCCGACAACATTAACCAACCATCCTCATATAGACCAACAGCCAGCCTCTCATTCATGACCAAGGTCTTAAGATCGTATACAGGTAGCTCCAGGACTACACTGATACAAGTCACTCACCTGATGACTAGCAATAGGGCTTCAGGCCATACTACAGAGTGGAACTCATGACTGGCCTACTTGACAACTTAAGGCACTGACAAGCCCAAATCCGGCTTCATTCTCATTTTCCTGGATATAAAAGCAGCTTTTAACTCCATCCGATATGACTTCATAATCCAATGGCTTGAAGGCGCTGAACTATCAGATATCCCCCTCTCATGGTTCAAGTCCTACTTAACAGACTAAACTTCAAGTCAGGATAAACCAGTCAATGTCATTCCCCTACAATCAAACCCAAGGAGTCCCCCCCACAAGGCTCAACCCTCTCAGCATTGTTATTCAACCTCCTCCTGCAAACAATATGTACCAAAATAAGGTCCTGTAAGTAACTTTCTCTACCATATCTATGCGGATGACGTACTGATTTACACACCTATCAGTACAACAAATCCCAACACCACACCTATAACAAGCTGTTTCTCCACAATCTGCAAATGGCTCAAAAGACACAATTTGACCATAAATCTAAAGAAGACTGAGGCCATGTTTATCACCAGAGACACAAGCTTTATATCACAGACCTCCATACCTATTGAGGGAACACATATCCAAGTGAAACAAAATATAAGATACCTTAGAGTTACACTCAACCAGAACCTCCCCTTCAAAGCAAACATACGAAAAGTAACTCTGAGCATATATTATAAGCTCAAACAAATCAAGAATCTTAAACCACTCCTACCCGATCATGACTTTCGCTCAGTCATCCAAGCAACCATATTCCCTCACTTTGACTATTTTCAAGGCATACCAAACTCAACCATCCACCCTCTCCAGCTTGCACTCAACATGGCTGCAGGAACCCTCCTCAACGCAAGAAGAACAGACCACATCTCACCTTTCCTCAAACAACTGCACCGACTTCCCATTATAAAGTATTCGAAATTCAAAGCAATATTCAAAATCCTCAATAACTCTAAATCACCACACCTACAAACCCTGCTCCAGATTATACCCAACAGAGAAAGTCGATCGACCTCAAGGCTGCAAATACCACTGTTATGCACAAAAAATAACGTTACCACATCTAAGAGAGCCTTTTCCCTCTACGCACCAGAACTCTGGAACTCCATTCCTGAAAAGCTAAAGGCCACAGCCTTACCACCCTTCAGGAAAGCCCTTAAAACCCACATCTTCAGAGAATGCTCCTCGCAAACCTAGCCTACCTCTGCCACCTTCCACAACCTTCCTCCCTTCCCCCACCCAACCCTACCCCTCTCTTTCCCCTAACTTCAACAGCTCCATACCTTTTTAAATGTACATAGTTACTCCCCAAATACATATATCAATGCTTCCAAGTTGTATTCCCTGTTTTTTTGTAAACTGTTCTGCTACAATGTAAACTGCTTTGACCGTAGGATAAAGCAGTATAAAAAAAAACTTTAATAAATACCCTTTCTCCTCTAAGATATACATTTTTAGGTCTTCAAGTCTCTTCTCATTCATCTTCTGGCACAGACTCCAAATAATTTTGGTTGCCCTCCTGTGAATCGTTTCTAGTCTTTTTATATCCTTTATGAGATATGGTCTCCAAAACTGAACACAATACTCCAAGTGAGACATCACCAGTGACTTGTACAGTGGCATTAATACCTCCTCCTTTCTGCTATTAATTCTTCTCTGTATGCAACCCAGCATCCTTCTGGCTTTGGCCACTGCCTTGTCACACTGCTTCACCACCTTGAGATCCTCAGAAACAAATCAGTCCGAGGTCCTTCTCCTGGTCCGTGAACACCAACCTCTCCCCCTATCGCATATGATTCTTTTGGATTTCTGCATCCCAAGTGCATAACTCTGCACTTCTTTGCATTAAATCTTAACTGCCAAGCATTAGACCATTCTTCCAGTGTTTTTAGATCTTTCCTCATGTTGTCCATTCCCTCAGAAGTGTCCACTCTGTTGCAAATTTTCATGTCATCTGCAAAAAAGGCAGACTTTTCCCATTCAGTCCTTTCCTAATACCATTCACAAAATACATTAAATAGTATTGATCCCTGAGGCATGCCAATGACCATCTTCCTTTCTTCTGAGCAAGTTCCGTTTACCACTACCTTCTGCCATCTGTCAATCAACAAATTACTGATCCATCTTGGGGCCTATCCCCAGGCAGCTTAGTTTATTAATAAGCTTCCTATGAGAAACAATATTGAAGGCTTTGCTGAAATCTAGATATATCGCATCCATTGTATGCCCTTGATCTAGTTCTCTGGTCATCTAGTCAAAGAACTCAAATCAAATTTGCATGGCATGATCTGCCCCTGGTAAAACCATGTTACCTCATTTCATGCAATCCATTGGTTTCCAGAAAGTTCACTATTCTTTCTTTTAAGAGCACCTCCATTAACTTTCCCACCACAGAAGTAAGGCTCACCTGCCTATAGTTTGTTACCTCTTCCCTATTAGCACTTTTGTGAAAATGTACCACATCAGCCCTTCTCGAATCTTGCAGAACCTCTCCCATCTCCAAAGATCTATAAAAAACATCCTTTAAAGGTCCTACCAGAGCCTCTCTGAGCTCCTTCAGTAATGCTGGGCTATATCCCATCCGATCCCATAGCCTGTACACTTTCAGTTTTGCAAGCTGTTCAAAATCATCATCTACTCCATTCCCTTTTGTATATTTGTCAATCTTACATGGTCCTTCTCCAGAATTTTCTTTCGTAATTGCAGAACAGATGTATTTGTTTAGCATTTTCGTTTTTTCAATGTCACTTTGCACAAATCTGTCCTCGGCACTTTCGGGTTTTGCAGTTCCACCTCTGATCTTCCTCTTCTCTCGAATGTATCTACAAAAGGTTTTGTCTCCATACCTCACATCTTTAGCTTGTCACGCCGCCACCGCTCGCCTCAAGCTAAGAGGGGCGTGGTTATTTTATAGGACCTTTTTGCTGTCTGCTTTTTTAGCCCTTTTCAACTATTTCCCGTAGTGCCTTCTGGGAAAGGTAGTCTTTGCTTGGCTGTATGTGTGCATCAGACAAAAAGCTGTAGTTAGGCTCCAAGGGGTTAAGGCAAATGACAGAATTTATTTTACACAATGGTTCGTTCTCACCACGTACAGGATATTGGTTCAGGTCTCTGTGAAAACAGAGTATTCTCCCAAAAACAAACAACTTAAAAATGTCTGTTTAAAGGTTTTCCTTATTGCAGTCTTTTTAACAGAATGGATAATTCACTTTCTTTGTAGCCTTGCTGGTCAAAAGCACAAACAAAAATCACATTCACTGAACGTGATAGTATAGCTTCTCTTCAGCTGCAACAAATACAATTCAGGGCACAAGAAAGCTCTGTAACAAAAGCTACTTTCTTACCCCAATGTTCCTTGTTCCTGCAGCAGGTGCTTAACAAGCTTTCCACAGCTTCCAGGGCTACTTCTTAGTCCTTGTGACCTTTCCCTTTACCAACATGAGGGAATCAGGGCCACCGGCTTGTGGACTATGGGTTCCCTTCCCTGGTAAACTCTCTCTCAGGGTTGGCTCGTTTTCTCCCTGTTCCTCAGGTTTAAAGCCTTGCACACAGAACGGTCCATAGGAATCTCTTCCCCATTTAGCTTTACCTCAAGCTCTCCCAGCTGCATAGGCTCAGACTCTCCTTGTTCCTCAGCTACCAGCCTCCCAGGGAATCCTGGAGTCTCTCCTGTTCCTGGCTTAAAACCCTCTGGCAGATGTGCTATATTCCACTTAGCACTCTCCTCTCTTGGCAGCTCAGGGGCTCTGCTCAACTCTGCACCGGTCAAGCTTTGCCAGCTTGCAGCCGTGCCTTGGCTCGTGGCAGTTTGGCTTCCTGCTTCTCCTTCTCCCCTGCTGCTCCTGACGACGACGACGACGCTCCCTCCTGTTCCCTTCCTTCTACTCTCACACTCTGGCTTCAGTTTATACTTCCAGGGCTCTCTCCTCCACCCCTCCCTAGCCAGGTGATGGCAATCAGCCTGACTTTGTGCACCTGCATACTTGGAGCACTCCCTGCTTAAGGGAATCTGGGCTCTGTATTCTCTTCCCTTCCTTCCACTAGGGGGAGCATGGAATGTGGGCCATGTGGAAGTTTTCTGATTCTTAGCTGTGTTTGTGTCTTTCCTATCCTGCCTTGGTAAAAGGGGGCCCTTTACTACGGTGAATTCCCTGTCTCTTTGTCCTCCCTCATACTCTGGATAGGCCTCCTTGCCACAAGTTATATTTTCTTCTTATGCTATCCTTATGTCTCTGTCTTTTTTTAGCTTTATTCTGTGTTCTTCTTTTTGAGATCTTCTGCATTTTATGAAAGCTATGTTGTTTGCCTTTCTTTGTGCAGCCACTTCTTTGGTGACCCCTGTAGGTTTCCTTTTCATGTTTCTTTTTCCTCCGACAAATACGTGCAATTCGCCCCTTTTTGTCCTCAGCAGCCCTCACTACCCTTGTGTTGTCTTTGGTTATCTCTCGTGTCGACTTTGCAAACTCAGTTCTTGTCGGTCTCCCTAAGTCTCGCTTATCCCGTTTACAACGCATACACCACACTGCTGCTCGTCTTATTTGTCATGCGTCTCCCCGCGGCCACATCACTCCCCTCCTGTTTCACCTCCACTGGTTACCCCTCCCTTACCGTTCCCAATTTAAGCTTCTCACTCTGGTACACAAAGTACTTCATACTGGCTCCCCCCAATATCTTGCTGACTTACTCTCTATCCACTCCCCTCGTTATACTCCCCGCTCCTTTCATCTTCACCGTCTAGCCCTTCCCTCCCCTTCCCGTGCTCATTTACAGTCCACCCGCTCCTCTGCTTTCTTCTTCATCGGCCCCGCCCTCTGGAACTCACTACCTCCCGCCCTCTGTCTTGAACCACTCTTCTCAACCTTTAAACAAAACCTAAAAACACACCTTTTCTCTTTGGCTTTTGATGTGCCCTCTCCTTTTGTGTAATCTCCTCTTCCCCGTCCCTAACCTTCCCTTGTTGTTTCTTCCCCACCCTCTCCATGTCTCTCTTGTCTACTCTTTTTAAACAGAAACTGTACTTTTAATCAGATATTGTATTTCTTTTCTTTTCCAGGCTTCGGCCTTTTTTAAGACAATTGTTTTTATATTGTACATCGCTTTGATTTCTGGAGAAAGGCGATTTTATCAAAACTAATAAACATAAACATAAACATGTTTGTGCGTGCGTGCATGCCTGCATACATACCGACGGTGCAGTAGCCTACTACCCAGATGATCAAGAGTTCAATTCCCACTGGCATGCCTTGTGACCTTGGGCAGGTCACGTTACCCTCCATTGCCTGGAAAAAAAAGGCTGGCAATCTACTTCCTGTGATTCATTGCCAAGAAATCCCAGAGGTAGCTGGGTCGCTAAGAGTCAACACTGACTTGATGGCACTAAAAAAAACCACAACCCATAGATATAGACAGACACACACACACACACCTTTAATTGCCTCTTTTAGTTTAGCCCACTGCCTTTCACTTCACTTATCTCCTCCCACCCTGCCAACTTCTCCTTCAGGTATTTTCCCATTTAACTGAAATCAGCATTTCTGACTTTGAGCTTGCTGTGACTGTTCTTTGCCTTGGATTTTACCTCAAAAACAACACTGTTTAATGATTACTGCTACTCAAATGAGCTCCCACCAGGATATTCAACACACTATCTCCATTGGCAAGTAGATGCAGCATGGAACTTTCCCTGGTTGGTTGCATCATCAGTTGTCTGAGCAATGCTTCTTGGAAGGCATACACAATCGTTTTACTTCTTTCTAGATTTTCATAAGGAATACTCCAATCCACATCTGGTACACCTTTGCACTATCAATGATCAAGTCTCTATCCATTTCTTCTGTTTGAATTTAAGGCCTGTACACTATAATAGTGTGGATGACAGAAACAGGAGATGGCAACCCCAAAAGAAGAATCGAACCGCTGCTGATCGCTGGAAGCAGCGGTATATAAGTGTGTATTAAATAAATAAAAATAAATGGCATTTTCCCCCACATTCCCTGCATTTCAGTGACTAATATTGCTTTTGACATATATACCTACTCCTCTTCCTTTTCTGTCTTCTCTATCTCTTCTAAATAAATTATAGCCAGCTATGACTATATCCCATTCATTTGACTCATTAAACCATGTTTCTTGAATGGCCACAATGTCCAAGTCCATTTCCATCAGCAGGGCTTCCAGGTCCGTAAACTTTGCCTTCCAGCAATTGTTGGTCGGCTTGCTTGTATTTTGGACAGATTTTGATGTGTGGATTAATATGATGACTATTACCAATGTTACACTCTTGCTGGGAGCAACGTCTTGAACTTGTTGCTTCCCATCAGTCACCCCCTGAGACAAGCAGCATGGACTGTGTATACCTTTGGAGATCCGACAGGAAAACCTGGAATGGTCACTGTTGAAACAGGATACTGAGCTTGATGGACCACTGTCTGACACAGTATAGCATATCTTATCTTCTTATAAGCAGTCCCATAAAACAAAAGCAATACATAAGGACCACCTTACCAGAAAAAACAAATGGATGATGAAATGTTCAAAGAAATCAGGGAAGCTAACAAAAGTTACAGCACAGTAATAGGTGATTTCAAATAACTTGGTATTGACTGGGTCAGTATCACGGCAGGACATGCTAGGGAGATAACATTTCTAGATGAAAAAAATGACTGCTTCTTGGAGCAGCTGGTTCATGAACTGACCAGAGGGGAAGCCATGTTGAAGCTAGTCCTTAGTGGAACACCAGATCTGGTGCAAGAGATAAGGGTGTTGGGGCCACTAGGCAATAGTGATCATAGCATGATCACGTTTGATTTAAAGAAGGAGGAATGGTAAGGAAATCCACAGTACTACCTTTTAACTTTCAAAAGGGAGACTATGATAAAATGAGGAAAATAGTTAAAAAACTAAAAAGGAGCAGTTGCAAACGTTAAAGACTTACATCAACCTTGAGTATTGTTTAAAAATACTATCTTGGAAGCCCAGACTAGCTCTATTCCACGCTTTAAAAAAAGTGGAAGTCGTCCAAAAAACTGCCAGCACGGTTTAAAGGCGAGGTCAGAGAGGCTGTTGCCAAAAAAGCATCTTTCAGGAAATGAGAAAAAGAGAGCCAAATGACAACTGGAAACAGCACAAGCACTGGCAAGTTCAATGAAAGGCATTGATAAGGCAGGCAAAGATAGAATTTGAGAAGAAGCTTGCTGTGGAAGCAAAAATGCCTAATAAAGACTTTTTCCAAGTATATTTGTAGCAAAAAACCTGTGAGAGAGTCAGTTGGACCATTAAATGATAGAGGTGTAAAAGAGGGGACAAAGCCATATCGGAGAGAATGAATGAATTCTTTGCTTCGGTTTTTACTGAGGAAGATGTAGGGATGTTACCCATAACTGAAGTGGTATTTAAAGGTGATACAGCAGAAAAATTGAAACAAATATCGATACACCGGGAAGATGCATTACAACTATTTGATAAACTGAAGAGTAGCACATCACCTGGACGGGATGGTATACATCCAAGAGTGTTGAAAGAACTGAAATATGAGATTGCAGACTTGCTATTAGTAATCTGAACTATCATTAAAATCATCTGTAATACCTGAAGATTGGAGGATGGCCAGTGTAACACCAATTTTTAAAAAAGGGTTCCAGGGGTGATCCGGGAAACTATAAATCAGTGAGCCTGACGTCAATAACAGGAAAAATGGAAGAAACATCATAAAGAACAAAATTACTCAACATGTAGATAGTCATGGCTTAATGGGAGACAGCCAACATGGCTTTAGACAAGGAAGATCTTTCTTGTCTTACTAATCTGTTATGTTTTTTTGAAGGTGTGAATAAACAGGTAGACAAAGGTGAGGCGGTTGATATAGTGTATCAGAAAGCCTTTGAACAAGGTCCCTCAGAGACTTTGGCAAAACTAAAGAGTCATGGGATAGGAGACAATGTACTATTGTGGATCAGGAACTAGTTAAAAGATAGAAAGTAGGGCTAAATGGCCAATTTTCCCAATGGAGAAAGGTGAATAGTGGAGTACCCCAGGGATCTGTGCTGGGTCCGCTGCTTTTTGACATATTCATAAATGACCTGGAAAAGGAAATAATGAGTGAAGTTATCAAATCTGCAGATGACACAAAAATCTCTTTAAAGTTGTTAAAACCCATGAGGATTGTGGAAAATTGCAAGAGAATCTTGATAAATTGGAAGACTGGGTATCCAAATGGCAGATGAAATTTAATGTGAACAAGTGCAAAGTTATGCACCTAGGAAAGAACTCCTCGAACTATGGTTACACGATGCAAGGTTCCACATTAGGAACCACCACCTAGGAAAAAGATTTAGGCATCATCGTGGATAATATGTTAAAACCCTCCGTCCAGTATGCAGCGGCAGCCAAGAGAGCAAATAGAATGCTAGGTATCATGAGGAAAGGAATCAAAAATAAAACAAGAGATATTATAATGCTACTATTGTTCCATGGTGGGACCGCACCTTGAATAGTGTGTTCAATTCTGGTCGCCGTATCATAAAAAGGATATAGAGTTATTAGAAAAGGTTCAGAGAAGAGCCACCAAAATGGTAAAGGGGATGGAAAGATACCCCTATGAAGAGAGGCTAAAAAGGTTAGGACTCTTTAACCTGGAAAAGAGACGGCTGAGGAGAGATATGATATAGAGGTCTATAAATTAATGAATGGAGTGGAAGGGGTAAACGTACATCGACTGTTTACATAATCAGAATATAGAAAGACTAGGGGATATGCAATGAAGCTACAGGATAAACTATTTAAGACCAATAAGAGAAAATATTTCTTCACTCAACGTGTAATCAAACTCTGGAATTTGTTACCGGAGGATGTAGTAAAAGCTGTTAGTGTAGCTGGGTTTAAAAAAAGATTTGGACAAGTTCCTGGATGAAAGGTCCATAAACTATTAAAAGGGACACAGAATATCACTGCTTGACCTAATACAACCTTTGTGGAACCTGTGTCTTTTGGGGAAACTGCTAGGTACTTGTGACCTAGATTGGCAACTGTTGGAAACAGGATACTGGGCTTGATGGACCTTGGTCTGACCCAGAATGGCAATTCTTATGTTCTTAGGTAAGTGTGAGTTTGATTGATTTTGGTGCACTTTGAAGGGGACATGAAGCAATAACGCTTTTCACACTGGGATGTGTTAAGAAGCTGAAACTTGTTTAGAGCTTCCATGCTATGCCCAATGATTGTTTGATGAGCTCCATGCTCCATTATACTATTTTTATTCATCTTTCTGACACTACTGACATAGAACAAACTCCGTGGGCAGGAAATTTAAATATTTTTCAATATGGATTGTGTTTAATTTGCTCACTCTGGAATGTTATGGATATGTTATGGATAAAATTATTATCCAGAGAAATAGTGAAAACAAATGGATAAAAATCAAAAAACAAATTCCATTTCTTATCCGACTCAACTTATGACAGATGACTGGAATATTCAGCTTTCCACTCTGGTTAGGAATTTAGGTGTCATTCTTGATTTGTCACTAAACCTTGCACCCTCAAAATTCACAATATGATTAGTACTACTTTAAAAATTGTAAATAAAAAAAAAACCATTTACTGAAAGTGTACTCTGCACCTCCCCTCACCGGTAACAGCACCTGGGCTCTCGGGTAATGGATTTCCACACCCAGAGCAATGAGAAGGAAGCAAGTATGGCTAATACTACAAATCACACACAATTGTATTCTAAAAAACCACCAAAGCTTTGAGAGAGAGAACAAGGCTTTCACCTTGCCACCCTGATATCACAGACTTCGGCTATTACATTTAATGGTCAAAATTCCATTACACAGCATAATTTTCACCTTATTTTTCAACGTCAAGCATCGCGTATATTCATAATGTGCATCTATATGTCTATGTCATAGGTAAGATCTTATTAGCATAGGTCATCAGGAGGAGATATACATATATTCCCAGACATAACTTCATAAACAATAATTCTAACACAAGCAGTTTTCATATCTTTGTTTCAAGACTGAAGATGAAGTTTCTCCCTGCACTGGTCTGTTTCATAAACAAACTTAGTTTCTTTGTTATGTGAAAGTCCAGCATAGTTTTCCAGTAGAGTCTCTCAAGGTCGTTAGCTAAGTAATAGGCCCTGGAATGTCTGAGCTACTGAATCTGTGGTGTTAACTCTTTCTAAGGGCTTTCAGTAATATAGTGTTATTAAGTACCCTCACAGTGTACACAGCCCTGTACAGACAAGCTTCCTTTAATTTATCAGTCTACAATACACACAGGGGCGGCCCAAGGGGGGTGCGGGGCCATGTGCGGAGACTCGGTGCGGGGCCTCATTTGCATAAGTGGCCTTATTTGCATAAATATTTGCATAATGCTAACATACACTAACTTTTAGTAAACATGTCTCTTAATGAGTGTATGGATAAAGACAGACTAAAAGATTTCTACATTACTATAATCCAGTGCCAACCGCCAGGCACATTAGGAACTACTACAAACACTGCCCATTTAGAACCAATAGCAAACCCGCCGTATCCTAACAGCACTACCAGGACTCACAAAGCACCATACCCTACCTATCAAAAGGCAACACTGCAAATATTAAACCAATACATTTCAGAGAACAACAATACATGACCTACTGGGGAAAGAGAACAAGTGGCAATGTCAAATAGGAATTACATAAACAGAATACCTCGGCTCAGTTACACATGCAGAACATAAACCATCACCAAACAAGGAATCACAATTTAGAAACAGGAAGGCAATAATTAAACTGGGAACCCCAAAAGCCAAACTTGGAATGTACAACAACACTGTAGAAATAAAACTATAAATTAATTTCCTCTTGTACCAAACAAAGCGCAGACGTTAATGATGCACATTTCCCAGAGCTTTCATATTCCAGTTAATAAATTCAAAATAAAGAGATATCTTTCTACCTTTTGTGCATTTTTTTTTCAGTTGCTATTGTTCCAGCCACTTTCTTCTGGTTTCTTCATGTTTTCTGCTAACTCTCCATCATCTGCTGTCCATTTGTCCTTTCTTCTCTCTTCTAGTTTTTTTTTCCATTCTCTCTCTCTACATCTGCTTTAACATACTAATCTTTCTCCTTTTGCTCTTTCCTCATTCCTATTTCATCCACTCAAATTTTACCCCTCCATCCTCAATCCCCACTTACTCTCCCAATACCCGGCCAATTGTAGATTTTTATCCCTCCCACACAAAATATTTTTCCCCTCTCCATTTTACTCTCCCAGCCCCATCCCATTCTAATCCTCCCCAACATCAGCTCCCTTCTAGTTCCAGCCTCACCCAGCATCCATTCCCTTCTAGTCCCTGCATTAGCCCATTTCCAGTCCTAGCCCCCCATCAGCCCATTTCCAGTCCTAGCAACCCCCCAACCCAATACCAGTCCTAGCAACCCCCATCAACCCACTTCCAGTCCTAACCCCATCAACCCATTTCCAGTCAGCCCCCCATAGCCCATTGCCAGTCCTAACCCCCCCATCAGCCCACAGCCCATTACCAGTCCTAAACCCATCAGCCCACCTCAAGTCCTAACCCCTCCCCATCAGCCCATTTCCTGTCCTAGCCCCCCCATAGCCCATTATCAGTCCTAACCCCCCCATAGCCCATGACCAGACAGCCCCCATCAGCCAACAGCCCATTACCAGTCTTAACCCCCCCCATAGCCCATTACCAGTTCTAACCCCCCCACCAGCCCACAGCCCATTACCAGTCCTAACCCCATCAGCCCACCTCAAGTCCTAACCCCTCCCCATCAGTCCATTTCCTGTCCTAGCCCTCCCATAGCCCATTATCAGTCCTAACCCCCCCCCATAGCCCATTACCAGTCCTAACCCCCCATCAGCCCACAGCCCATTACCAGTCCTAACCCCATCAGCCCACCTCCAGTGTTAACCCCCCCCCCCATCAGCCCATTTCGTCCTAATCCCCATCACCCAATTTTCAGTTTAAGCCCCCCATAGCCCATTAGCAGTCCTAACCCCCCATCAACCCACTTCCAGTCCTAATCCCATCAGCCCATATAAAGACTTAGCTCCCCCATAGCCCATCACCACTCCTAACCCCCCCAGCCCATCAGCACTCCTAACCCCCCCCAGCCCCCCATAGCCCCCATAGCCCATCACCACTCCTAACCCCCCCAGCCCCCAGCCCCCCAGCACTCCTAACCCCCCCAGCCCATAGCCCCCATAGTCCATCAGCACTCCTAACCCCCCCAGCCCCCCATAGCCCATCAGCACTCCTAACCCCCCCAGCCCCCCATAGCCCCCCATAGCCCATCAGCACTCCTACCCCCCCCCAGCCCATCAGCACTCCTAACCCCCCCAGCCCATCAGCACTCCTAACCCCGCCAGCCCAGCCCAGCCAAAAGCTGTCTTCTCCCGCTGCCGGGGGCGCCGCGGCAGAATCGAGTGTGCCGCGGGGCCCCCCTTCCCAGCAGAGCCTGCCCTCCCCTGTATCCGCTCTCTCGTACAGCTACCTGCAGTCTCACGCGCCGGCTTTCAGAGCGCGAAGGGACTAGTTTCCCTTTCGCGGCTCTGTTAAGCCAGCGGGGGCTGATGGGAACTTCCCATCAGCCCCCGCGGGCTTAACAGAGCAGCGAGGGAGAAACTCTCCCCTCGCGCTCTGAAAGTCGGCACGTGAGACTGCAGGCAGCTGTACGAGAGAGCGGATACAGGGGAGGGCAGGCTCTGCTGGGCAGGGGGGGCCCCGCGGCACACTCTATTCTGCCGCGGCGGCCCCGGCAGCGGGAGAAGACAGCTTTTTTTTTTTTTTTTTTTAAATTTGACTTTAGGATCAGAATGTTTTTTGCGCGGGGCCCCCTGAAACGCGGGGCCCTGTGCAAAAAACATTCTCGCTCAATGGACGGGCCGGCCCTGAATACACAATCGCCTATGGCAATCTTATTCCATGGCCCAGTTTCATAGGTCCCACTATTGTACCATTCATAAAATGCTGTAACTTTTATGGTAATTAACAATCTCTACATAATTGCTATACTTCTGGTATATCTTATCTAAAATAAACTTTTTCCTATATACTGCTATTGTCCATTTGTGGTCCCATTATTTTAGCTAATGTAAAGTTTATCACATTGATGACTTAAGTATAATCCCTACTGTCTATTACACGTTTACCATTTACATACATTCTTTACTCCCCTGCTCCTCTCCCCTCTCCCACACAGAACAAACTGTGCCGTCCATGTTACCCCCTCTCCCCCCCCCCCCCTCCTAGCGCTTGAGATAACCTTCCCCATTCCCTATTATGCTTCTCTAATCTCTGCCTCCTGCAGAAACATAGAAATATGACAACAGAAAAAGACTACATGGCTTATCTAGTCTGTCCTTCCATATCAACAACTACAACAGTTCCCTTTTTTCCTTTAGAGATCCCCTGTGTTTGTCCCATGCTTTTTTTTTTAATTCAGTTAACTGTCCTCATCTCTAACACCTCCACTGGGAGACTATTCCACGGATCCACCACTCTTTCCGTAAAGAAATATTTCCGCATATCACTCCTGACTCTATCCCCCATCACCCTCATCCTATGTCCCCTTGTAGCAGAACTTGCTTTCAATTGAAAGAGGCTTTCCCCCTGAACATTTATGCCACGGAGGTATTTAAACATCTCAATCATATCACCTCTATCCCGCCTTTCCTCTAAGGTGTACATATTAAGATCCTTAAGTCTGTCCTCATATGCTTTATAGTGAAGACCACTACCATTTTAGTAGTCACCCTCTGCACCGACTCCATTCTGTTCACATCCTTTTGAAGGTGCGGTCTCCAGAATTGCACACTATACTCCAAATGAGGTCACACCAAAGACTTATACAGAGACACTATCACCTCTCCGTATGCACCCAAGCATCCTTCTAGCTTTTGCCGTCGCTTTTTCTACCTGTTTAGCTACTTTAAGATCATCAGACACAACCACGCCTAGGTCCCGCTCTTCTTTAGTGGACAAAAGTACTTCACCCCCATACTATATTGCTCCCTTGGATTGCCGCAGCCCAAATGAATGACCTTACATTTTTTAACATTAAATCCCAGCTGCCAAATTCTAGACCATTCTTCAAGCTTAGCTAAATCCCTCCTCATGTTGTTATCTACACCTTCCTGGGTGTCTACTCTATTGCAGAGTTTGGTATCATCCACAAAGAGGCAAACGTTACCCGACAGCCCTTCCGCTATATCACTAACAAAGATGTTAAAAAGAAAATCGGACCAAGGACCGATCCCTGGGGCACACCACGGGTAACATCCTTCTCCTCAGAGTGAGCTCCATTTACCTGTACTCTTTGTCGCCTCCTACCCAACCAATTTATAACCCAAGCAGTAACTTTAGGGTCCATCCCTAGGGTGCTCAGTTGTTTATAAGTCGCCTGTGAGGAACAGTGTCAAAGGCTTTACTGAAATCTAAATACATCACATCTAGGGCTCTCCCTCGGTCCAACTCCCTGGTCACCCAGTCAAAGAAATCAGATTTGTCTGAGAAGACCTACCTCTGGTGAATCCATGCTGCCTCGGATCCTGTAATACACTGGACTCCAGAAAACTCACTATTTTCTCTTTCAGAAGCGTTTTCAATAATTTACTCACCACCGAAGTTAAACTAACCAGCCTGTAGTTTTCAACCACATCCTTACTTCCGCTTTTGTGTAAAGGCACCACATGAGCCTCTCTCCGGTCCTTTGGCACCACTCCTGACTCCAATGAGGCATTGAATAGGTCAATCAGTAGAGCTTCTAGAACGTCCCCAAGTTCCCTCCGTATTCTAGGGTGTATCCCATCCGGTCCCATCGCTTTGTCTACTTTACGTTGAGCTAGTTTCTCACGAACACAGTCTTCTGAAAATTGTTCAAGATGTCCCTTGCTTCTATTTCTGTTTATGGGTGTTTTCTGAGGTCCTACTTCTGGTTCTTCATCTATGAACACAGAACAGAAATATTTGTTAAGCAATTCTGCTTTATCCTCATCAGCTTCTACATATTCCTCCCCTTCACCCTCGAGTCTAACAATACCACTTTTGCCTTTCCTCTTCTCACTAACCTATCTGAAAAATGTCTTATCCCATTTTATTGCATTGGCTATTTCCTCGTCTTTTTGAATTTTTGCTTTCCTGACTACTTTGCTAGCTTCTCTACGTTTTTCCAAATATAGATGCCTGTCTTCCTCTCTCTGTGATCTCTTGTATTTCATGAAGGCCTCCCTCTTTTTCTTCAAAATTTTCAGCTACTTTTTCGAAAGCCATAGCGGTCTCCTTTTCCTTTATTTACCATTTTAACAAAAAGGTTCAATGCCCTTAAAATATCCCCTTTCAGTTTTGCCCACTGTTTTTCTATATCCCTCAGATGTTCCCATCCCGCTAACGACTCCCTGAGGTATTGGCCCATCTTCGCAAAGTTAGTCTTCCTAAAGTCTAATACTGAACCACACCATCTGGTGATCACTGGATGCAAAATGATCTCCCACTATAACATCAGAAACACTTCCACCATTGGTAAGTACCAAGTCCAGTATGGCCCCTTCACGTGTGGGGTCTGTTACCAATTGCTTGAATAGTTCTTCCTGTAGAGAATCCAGTATCTCTTTACTTCTAGATGATACTGCAGCAGGAATGTGCCAATCAACATCTGGCATATTGAAATCCCCTATCAGTAGCACTTCCCCTTTCCTAGCAATGCTGCATATGTCTTCAATTAACTCCCTGTCCACCTCTTCCTCTTGTGAGGGAGGTCTGTATATCACGCCAATGCAAATAGATTTCTCTTTCCCTCTTTCTAGTTTAACCCACAATGCCTCCTCTCTCCCTTTAAAGCTCTGTAATTCCAAAGCTTTAATAGTAGTTTTTACATATAGTGCCACTCCTCCTCCCCTTCTTCCCACCCTGTCCTTTCTGAATAAAGTATAGCCAGGTATAGTTACATCCCAGTCATGGTTTTCTGTGAACCATGTTTCTGTAACTGCCACTAAATCCACATCGGCCACTCCCACCAAAGCTTCAACATCAGGGATCTTATTTCCCATGCTACGGGCATTTATACACACTGCTTTCCATATGTTACCCCTATTACCCATTTCCATAAAGGTATTTAATGTATCACTTACCTGGGGGCTTTCTTCACCCATCCCCATCGAATTTAGTTTAAAGCCCTCTTCAGTAGATTAGCCAGTCTACTACTGAAGATGCGTCACCCTTTCTTGGACAAATGGATGCCATCTCTGCTCTGCAACCCTTGGAACAGCATCCCATGGTCTAGGAAACCAAAACGCTCTCGATGACACCATCCATGCAGCCATGCATTCATCTCCAGGATGCGAGCCTCTCTTCCTTGGCCTTTACCCTCAACAGGGAGAGTTGAAGAGAACACCACCTGTGCACCTGCTTCACCCTCTGTCCCAGAGCCATGAAGTCATTTTTGATTCGCTCAGAGGAATACCTGGCAGTATAATTTGTTCCGACATGGATTAGCAACATTGGGCAATAGTCGGTGGGCTTGATGAATCTCAGCAAACTCTCCGTAACATCTTGGATTTTGGCACCAGGCAGACAGCATACCTCTCTGGACATCAAGTCTGGTCGGCAGATGGATGCCTCAGTACCCCTCAGAAGAGAGTCACCAAACACCACTACCCTTCGCTTCCTTGTGGTCATCGATTCTGCAACTTTGGGGTACTTGGAGCTCTGGTTCTTCCCTTTCCAGGGATGCTGTCAGGCTCCTCCACTTCCAGGGCTGCATAATGGTTCTCCAATTCAAGGGCTAGAGAAGTTGGATTGGTGATTCTGCAGGCCTTGGTGACTTGTGTCCAACCTTCGTCATTCTGTTGGCACCCACCTTCTCCTCTGCTGGAGAGCTTGGTTGCTGCAAGAAGCATCTCATCAATATACTTCTCACTTTCTTGAATGCTCCTCAGCCTCACCATCTCCTCTGAGTTCCTCCACTTGTTCCCTGAGTTTCAGCATGCAGGCACCCTGCACATGGAACCGGTCCTTCAACTGGCATTGGGACCTCGGTCTGGACAGAGGCAGAAGCTGTAACAGGGGCAACAGCTTTAGCGATACGATTTTTCCCAGCCATTGTTCTGTTCGTGGAGCTTTGGTAGATCTCTCTCTTTGCTTTAACAGATACCTAAGTACCAGCTGGTTTCCCAGCTGTCCTTTCAGAGAAACAGCAGTTAAATTTCCTTAATTATATTCAAAATGTGCTGTTCCAAGTCCCTGTGCTTTGTTAAAATGGGGAGGTGCCCTATAAAGCAAGACTGCCCAGGGTGGGAGTTGGGGTGGGTAGGGAGGGAACTAACACCTGATTATGTGTCAGCAGTTTCACAAAAGCTGCAAAGGTTACTAGAGTTTAAAACCTAGTCCAGCAAAGAAAATAGTTCTACTAAAAGCACCACAAAGAATGTAACTATGCTTTAAAAATATACCAAAACCCTTTTAAGATCTCCCAGTCAGAGAGCTAGCAATTTAATAAAAATAAACTCTCAAATCCAATTTCATTACCACCATTTGCCTCAGCCTCATCTCGCTTTGTGCAATTTTAGGGGCCCCAGACTGTTTCCAGTGGGCCGCAACTTCACTTCTTGCCACATAGAAACATGCTATGACTGGTTTCTTCATGCCCCCTGTTTGATCTTCATTCCCCCTGAATAGGAGGAACATCCCAGAGTCTAAAATGTGCATTCAAGTCATCCTACGCACCCAATCTTGTACACACCTCCAAAAATCCTGTACCACTGGGCAGCCCCAGCAGATATGCTAAGAGGTTCCCCGTTTCCCACACCCCCGCTAGCAGTGGTGAAATCCTCGGAAACATCCAGTGCAGTCTATCCAGTGTGTAATACCAACGCAGCATAATCTTATAGCAGTTTTCTCTGATATTCATCGCTAATGGGGCTCTCTTGATATGATCTCTCATGCATTTCCATTCTTTTGGTTTGAGTGTATAACCCTTTCCCATTCCTTCATATAAGGGAGTTGGCTAAAGGTTGTACCCTGGACCGCCCGGTATAAGGCAGATACCAATCCCCTTGACCTTTTCCCATACCACACTATTTCTAGGTCAGTAAAATCCTGCATCAATCCCTCTTTCCCCAGGACCCGCCGCAAGAAATGGCACACTTGTCCATATTGAAATCACTCTCCCTCTGGGAGCTCATACATCTCCTGCAGTTCCTGGAATGGAACAAATTCTCCATCATCCAGGGATTAAAAGTCTGCAGCTCCTTTTTCCCCCACCAGAGATATACTCCTCCTTCCCACCAAGGTGAGAATTCCGGTATTCGCCCTACGTGAGATAGTATCGAAAATCCGCTTTCTTCTCCCCCCCCCCCCCCCCAGTTTTTCCCACCACATCCCAAATCCTCAGGGCCTCATACATACTGGGGCTAAGGATGCCCTAACTCTCCCGAGTTTTAGCCTGCATCCAGGGTAAGGCCTCCAGCATACCACCCCTAGTATAAGTTCCCTCTATTTGTATGTAACGTTTCCTTTCTCCACCTATTCTCCAATCCATCAAGCGTCGAAGTTGTCCTGCCCAATAAGTGCTTGTGTCCAGTACCCTAAATCCCCCCCCAGTTCCCGGGGCCGACAGAGTGTCGACCGAGCTATGTGTGGGGGCTAGCGCTTCCAAATATATTGCATAATTTTCCTCTGTAACATCCTTAGCACCTCCACTAGTATGGAGACTGGCAGCGCCTGAAAATAATATAACATCCTAGGTTGGATATTCATTTTGACTGCAGCGATACATCCAAACCATGAGACTTCCATGTTCACCCACCCCTCCAGTTCCTTGTCCAGTTCCCGAAATAACCCTGGGTAGTTGGCCCGATATAGGCCTTCGATTTGCATGGGGATCTTGAACCCTAAATATTTCAAAGTCCCTTTTGCCCATTTGAATGAGAATTGCTCTTTTAAGGCTGCCTCCACCTCTGGCAAGTCTGTGATATTCAAGGCCTCTGTCTTTTCTATATTTGTCCAGAATCCCGATACCATGCCATATTGTTTTAAATTCCCCCACCACTTCTGGGAGCGAGCTGCCCGGGTCTGCCACACATACAAACATATCATCTGCAAATAGGGAGATTTTTTTTTATCCCTCCCTCCCTACACCTTTTATACCCCCATTCTGTCAGATAGATTGTGCTAAGGGCTCCACAACTAGTGCATACAAGAGGGGGGATAGGGAACACCACTGTCTCTTCCCACAGCCCAGTGAGCAAGCTTCTGAATACCTACCATTAATTTTAACTCTGGCCCTGGGTTCTCTATATAGGCCCCTTATCCACCCGTCAAAATGCTGTCCAAAGCCCATCTTACTCATGGTTGCAAAGAGGAAATCCTAATGTACCCTGTCGAATGTTCTCGGCATCGATAAAGAGAAACAGTACTCCTTCCCTCCCTGCTGAGCTATCCATAGGGTCTCCACTACTTTCTTTATATTATCCGCTGCTTGTCTGCCTTGAATGAAGCCTGTCTGGTCTTGTTGTATCAGCCTGGGCATCCACTTTGCCAATCGCTCTCCTAATACTTTAGTTAAAGTTTTGTGTCTACTGTGGTGAGGAAGCTCATTCTGAGTTAGGAAAAAAAGTGAAAAACCCAAAGAATTCACCCTAATAAAAAGGACCTATTTTGCAAGGTCAGAGAAATAAAACCAAAACCACACCTAGAAACCAGAAAATCCCCAACTGGAATAGGTTTCAGAGTTCCCCTAGTGGAGTAAGGGAGAGTGCATAAAGACCCAAGGTAAAAGACCCTTACGTCAGTGAGCTCCCTAATTACCCAGGTGCCAGAGGGCAAGCTGATCTCCGTCACCTGGGCAGAGAAGAGGTGTGGCTGGAACCTTGTATATTTAAGACTAGGTTAGATTATACAGAGGTGAGCAAGGAGAGCTGGAGGAGCAGCAACGGGAACAGGAGCAGGAACAGCAGGAGAGGAGAGTGCTGGAGAGAGCCAGAGAGAGGTACAGAGCACGAGAGAGGAGAAGCTGCTACAAGCCAAGGTACAGGTACAAGCCTTAGAAGCCTGTCCCATACTGAGCAGTGCAGAGTTGCAAGAGATACTCTCAGCTCTAATGAGAGGCTGTCAGCTAAGCCCAGTGTGCTAGAACGAGAGGTAGAACCAATGCAACTAGGAGAACCTGATGCAGCTTTGAATGAGGAAGATATATTCATGGATTGCTCTTTGTGCCAAGCCTTAGCTACAGAGGGGTTGAAGGAAAGCCAACCTTAAGAGAAAACTCTCCAGAGCAAGGTAACCTTGAAAAGCAAGGAAGTTGTTTTGTGAATTCCCTGTGTTAAGAGGGGAAACTTATGCTGAGAAGTGAGCACAAGCTGAAGCTGTATAATTGTCCTTGTTAAACACCTGCTATCCTGTGCAGTGAGACGGCAAGAAGCCAAGCTAACGGTGAGAGGAAAAAGCTTTTTGTTTTGCTTTGAATGTTCCTAAGAAAACCTGAGTAGAGCTTTGGTTGCTTATTGGAAGTTTGTTCCTGTTGAAAGTTTTGCTTTGCTTAAAGAGGAGCACAGCCTGAAAAATGTTTGGAACTGAAAGAAAGGAAACTGCCATTGAAGAAAGCTGTTTGTGTTTATGCTTTAACCAGCAAGGCTAGAGAAATCTGGAAGCCTTGCTGTTAAAGGGGTTTTTGCTTTTGAGCTGAAGAATACTGTAAGCTGATATTTTGTTTTGACCTTTTGCTTATGTCCAGTTATGTTTTTGAAAGAAACCTGGAGAAATAATCCTGATTGAGGTAATTTATGAACCTTGCATTTGAGTTAATAAATTTCTATCATTGCCTTACTACAAGAGCCAAACTACAAGTTTTTTTTCTACCTGAAGCCATATGTGTAGCAGTTAAACTACATTTCCCAAGAAGCATTGCGGGGGAACCAGTCAGAGAAGGCTGAAAAGGGAAGTTGCTATTATAACCACGACCCTCCATGCTGAATGCAAGGAGCAAGGGCGTGACACTACATTAAGCAGTGATATGGGTCGGTAAGACCCACACTTCATCAGATCCTTGCCCTCTTTGGGAAGCACCGAGATCCCTGCTGTGAGCATATCAGCGATCAGCTTCCCCCCTCCTCTTCCAATATCCCATTAAACACCTGTTGGAGGATTGCACTTACTTCATCCTGAAAAGTTTTGCAAAAGGCCCCCGGGAGTCCATCCAGTCATGGTGCCTTTCTGGTGGGTAGATTTTTAATAACCGCCTCTATTTCCTCACTAGCAATTTCCTGATCTAATCTACCTCTAGCCTCTTCCTCTAAGCTGGGCAACTGGAACCCTTCGAGTTACCTCTCTATCTCCCCTGACCCTATACCATCTTGCCAGGTATATAGTTCCTTATAAAGCTGAACAAAGGTTCCGAGGATATTATCTTCCTGTCTCTCAACCCCTCCCCCGATCCCTTGAATTTTATTAATCAAGATCTGGGCAATGCGCTTGTTGAGGCATCCCACCAATAATTTCCCAGCCTTATTCCCCCATTCATAATAAGTTTGCCTACAGTGCACCAAACAAACTTAAGTTGTTCTGTCTGGTATGCCTGTAGTTCAGTCCTTAGCTGATCTAACCTTCAGTCTCACTGGAACCCTGTAAGCTGATATGTTAGGGTGAGGTTGCGGATTTCTCCCAGAAGCTGATCTTCCCATTGTTGTCTTAACTTCTTTAGCCATGCCGCCCCATTATGAATCGTCACCTGATCACTGCTTTAAGCCCTTCCCATAATATGACATCCCACACTCTCCCAATGTCATTTAGCTGCAGAAATTCTTTAATGGTGATCCTTTTGTCCTCCACCAACTCCCTGCAATTAAGAAGCTTCTCATTGAAGCGCCAAAATTGGATGCCCCCGTGGGCCTCCCCTCAAACTCCACCCATATTGGTCCATGGTCTAACCATGTTATGGATTCAATGCCTGCTCCCCATAGCCCTATTAACAGCAATCAATCAATCTACCAAAATCATATGGATCCTGCTAAAACTGTCTATGTGAGCTTGAATAAAAAGTATACTCTCTGGAAGGAATGGATTTCCCGCCAAGTATCCACCACCCCCATGCGTTGCATTGCCCTGCTTAGGCTCTTCCGGTTCCTTCCCACCTCCTGAAGCGCCTTTGATGTTCAGTCCCATTGGGGGTCAAGAGCCACATTGAAATCTCCTCCAATAATCAGCGTGCCTTTAGCATTGTCCTCTACTAGTCTACCCACCCCCATCCAAAAACTCCCTTGCCCACCATTGGGTGCATATATTAACAGTATGGTGAGTTCCTCTTCCCCCCAGCACCCTCGACCCCGAAATTCCCACTACTCTTCCTTCTTTATCTTTAAAATGGCCCTGTAATTGAAAACCTATCCCCATTCTCAACAGAACTGCAGTCCCTCCCCCCTTTGGGTCCACAGACAAATATTGCTCAGGGTACACAGCCCATGCTTTAGCCTTCCCTCATCCCGGGTTTTAAGATATATGTTTCTTGTAATAAGATGATGTCCCACAATCCACTCAATTTCTCAGAATAACCTCCGGCCTCTTGAGGGGGGTATTAAGTCCCTTAACATTTAAGGTACCAATACACAACATCGCTTTATCCTATCCCTCTCCTAACTTTCCACTGCACTCTCAGGCTCTTAACCCTCCCTCCCTCCCTTCCAAATCTTGCTCCCCTCTCCTGGAGCTTCGCTTCCCATGACATCTGTGATAAGGAAGCTTATCATAGTTCAGGAAGGAATACAAGAGGTGAATTGGCTCTGAATAACCAACCTGTGCTGGCTGGTAAAAGCACTAAAACAGAGTGTTTGCATAAAAGACTACCAGACCCAGAATGCACTAGGTTACAGAAAGCCTCTAGGAGAGCTGAAGTGGGGGAACGTGTGCCTAATCAAGGAAGCTGAGGTAATCCCTAATCACCCATCTCCTAGGGCAGGGCTTGATTCAGAACACCTGGGACTGTGCTAGGGTGGAGTGTCCATCTAGGCACTTTAAAAGTAAAAGGCATTCTTCACACAGACAGAAAGGAGAGAAGCGAGAGAAAGGAGAGCCACAGCAAGGCTAGGAACAGCAAGACGTCCAGGTGGTCTAAGGAAGGAGCCCAAAGCAGTACATATGTTGGGAGAGATTCCAGGGGCAAGCATTCTTCATTGGACTGGAAGAAACCAGAGGCTTAGAGATATAGAGCCAGGAACCCCCAGAGAGCACCTGTAAAGGAGACGGCTGCATCTACAGAAAGAAGGAGCTCCAACACCTATTTAAGGAGGTATGGGAAAAGAGACCTAAAGTCCAGAGATTCTGACTGTAGAGCTGGGCACAGCAGCTTTGCTACCTGCTGGCTACAATACCCAGAGAGGAAACTTAATAGCAACGTGATCTCAGGTATGAACTCTGATCTGTTTCCTAGCTCTTCACAAGGAAGACAGCAGGGAAACAAATGCTATCCTGAGAGTGATCAGTTAGAGAATTCCTCTGAGCCAATGCATGAAAATGATTCCATGATATTTCAGGAGCAAGGGGAAATATCAAATGAGCAAGTAGAATGCATGGATTGCTCTCTGTCTAAGCTGCTGTTTTAAAGTAATCCTCAGTAAAGCAACAATCACCAAAAGGAACTGTACTGTGTTTTGTTTTGTTTTTTTAACTACCCAGAAAAGTTTCTTTAAGTGAAAGCTTTAGGGTAAGTTGGAGCCACGTGGAGAGTGGACCAGCAAGGGTTTGCAGCTGGTTAAGTACCTGTGATTAAGCCAGGCACAAGTGCACGTGAGCTCTGGAAAGAAATATTCTTCACTGTGTGAATGGAAGAAAGTTGTTTTTTTGATAAAAAGCATTTTTCCTTTTGGGTTTGTTTTTCATTTAAGCACTGCTAAGAAAGTTATTAGCAGGGGCTAGCAGAAAGACCTTTTCTGTTCCATCAAGGTCTTTCTTGAGTTGTTGCCTAAGTATTTCAGTTGCCTTATACAGTTGTTTTGTTTTCCTGATTACAATTTCTGAAGAAAAAGTATCCTATTGATGTTACCAAGCATTTCTGTGCGAGGGAATAACTCCCCATAAATAAAATCTGTTTTCTGCTTACACTCGAGCAACTACAATTCATTATTTTGTTGAACGGCTGATTTTGTGTGAATGAACTACAACACCCACAATCCTTTGCAAGTCATATAAATTCCTGTCTTTGCCAAGATTGTGGAACTTTCACAACAAGCACCCCCGTTTACACATCCCCCAGTCTTCTCTGGAGCCCCCCCCCCCATTACATCTGCTCCCACCCTAAAAAAGCCTACCCCCCCCCATTGTATCCCCTTAATTTCATCTCCTTTCTCCCCCCACATCTCACAGTTACTTCTATAAGTCCATCATCAATATCCATGGTGGGGGGGGGGGGGGATCATCATTAAGGTCTTTCTGGCCTCTCCAAGTATTCAAGTATCAGTCCATGCTGCCACGGCAGGCTGGTGTTGTTCCTGTGAGAGTCTCTTGCCTTTCTCCGCTGCTCTTTGCCATCACTGCACTGCCTTCTTCACCGCTGACAACGATGTGTCCTTCGTTTGTTCCCATACTCTGGTAGGCAGCCCCTCACAGCCCAGCTCTTATAGTGCATGCCAGGCTTTTCTCCACTTTTCTCATGTTTTTGGTAGTGCCCTTCACCATGAAGGATAGTCCAAAAGGGTGTATCCATCTATATTGAAGTCCCTGTTTGGGCAGGTAAGTTGTCACTTCCCACAGCTCCAGTTGCCGGAAGAGGGTACCCTGGGGGAGGTCATTATAGAGTTCCACCTCACAAGTCCACCAGGCTATCCACCCAAATTTCCTGGCAACATTTAGGTGGGTAAGATGTCACATGCACTATAATGTTGCCGGATATGTTTCCCTTAGGTGCCCCCAAGCTCCTGTGCGCTCTATCTACACCCACTGGAGGGAGTTCTGCTCCTGCTTCCTCTCCTCCTAAGTGTAATATGTGGCGTAAGAGGCCCTGGACCACTGCTTGGCAATTCTTAAACGCCTCTCCTTCCTGTACACCTCTCACCCTCAGAATGCCCCGTCGAGCATGGTCTTCCAAATCTTCCATTATCTCCTGTATCTGCTCTTGTTGCTGCCTTAGGTGTTCCCAACCTTTACTCAGTTCCTCCAACTCCATATTATGCCATGCCATGTAGTGCTCCACCTCAACCACGTGGCTCCCTAAATCCCCCAGATCCTGTTGCAGGAGCTCCAGGCCAGACTGGAGATCTTCACTAAGGGAGCTAATGTCCTCCTTTAGCTCACGTCTAAAGTTTTGCAGCCAATATTTGAGATCATCATTAGGACCGTGCTCTCTGCATTGTGGGCTTTCCACCCCAGAGTCTCCCGATTCCGCCAACCACTCTGGCCTCCGCATGCTAGCTGTGTCATTGCAGGCAAAGCTCTATTGAAAAACAGGTAATTTTTTCCGGATCAACATTTCAGCTGCCGGTACCCATTCCCGTGCTAGTGGGGATAGTGCATTTGGAGTTCTCACTATTTCTTTGGGGGGAGGGGGGGTGTTCTCGGAGTTCTAGCAAGCTGCCACCATTCAGCTAGCTGACATCACCGAACGTCAGAACTGCTTTGTTTAAAACGAGAAATGTGAAAAGCTTTAAGCCCTTTATATCCGATGCTAATATGTCAACAGTCATTCAAACTAGAATTTTCTCACCTTGCCTAATTTCACAGCCATATATCGTCCAAACACTTAAAGTGCAGAAATCCACAGCTTGGGTTATTACCAACTTCACTTGTGCAGACAGTATTTCAGCTACACTTTCTACTTTACATTGGTTACCTATCAAATACCAAATAAATATTTAAAATGTTTTGGGGAGGGCTGTGACATCAGCAACCAAGATGGCCGCATAAGCTAATTGCTCTAGCCAGCCCCTGCAAAAAAAAAAAAGTTAAAAATAGCTTACAGGAGTGCTCTAAGAAGCACAGAAACAGAGGGGAGAAGTGCAGGAGTACCGAGATGATGGCAAAAATGAAAAAAAATTAACCTGAAAGAATTTGCCTTCTCGGCATCGGGCAACCTCTCCATGCCCCGACCATAGCACAAGAAAATGGCGGCGGAAAGAGAAAAAACAGCAGGCATTAATGTCCAGGCAAAACACAATATAGGAGTAACAGACCCGCTTGTAGATGATACAGCGATAGTGGAGCCGGAGGACCAATGCAACTTTCAAGCAAGCAGAGGTTTGTGCCTGGTTTAAAGAGTTAAGGAATAAGAGTGCAAATGAGGGCAGATATGGTCGCTGGCATTGATAGCTTACAGGCAGAAATAACAGACATGGAGAGACAATTGAAAGAAACAGAACGAGTGGAAGAGCAGGAGGAAGCCGCAGGATCTCTGGACAGAAAGTTGCAGCAGCTTGAACAACAGAATATAACACTTGCAGACAAAAGTGGAGGACTTAGAGAACTGCTCCAGGAGGAGCAATATCCAGTTTCAGGGAATCCTGGAGGGGGACCCATACACAGATTGTGAGGCAGTAGTGCTGGACAATTCAAAAGCACTGCTAAAGGAATCAGGCATAGAGCTAGATAAATTAGACTTCCGGATTGACAGGGCACATCGCGCAATAGGGATTTGCTGGACAGAATAATAAACGCACACCGCGATATAATAGCATGCTTTCATGATATACTTTAAAAAGAGCTTGTACTGAGGAAAGCACGAGCGGGTGGACCTTTTAAGTGGGATCTTGTGCAGTGAAATTGTATGCAGATCTGGCACAAACATTGCAAAAAAGGCCCCAGATGAAGGATGTGTTGACCAAACTCCGGGAAGGAGTAAGATATGGACTGACTTTCCCTTTCAGCGTCAGTTTCAACTACAAGGGGCAGATGTTGAGAGTTTGCACGCAAGAGGAAGCAGTCTGAGACCTCACAGAGGCTGGAATAACGGGGCTGACACTGGAACGGGACACGGGGAAAGCCACACAGAAAACTCAACCAAGATGGCAACGGGTGACGCATGGCCAGCGCAGGTTATATTGGCCATCAGGAGCCACGGAACAGGAGGGCACGGATGACTGAAAAGACTTAAGCCTTCAAGGTTGTGAGTAGACCAGATAACGGGAGACCACAGTGGAAAATACAATCAAGGCTAAAATGTGGTGGGAAAGTAAACACAGGACATAAAAAAAAAAAGTCCTGTGTTAAGATTATAAGGCATGAAGTGGGTTTTGTGTTGTTGAGGAGTCCCTGCCTTTGGTTTCCCTCTGGAAGGGAGGGGGGGAGACGAGGGGGGAGTGAGGGGGAGCTAAAAAGGCTTTGTGGAGTGGGAATGGGAAGGGGGTAAGAGGGAGAACTGCTAAAAATTACAGTGAATGTAAATTGCAAGTTTGATATGTTGGAATGAGGGCATTACTTGTCTGTTTAATGCGATCTGCATGAGGGGGAAGAGAGCAAGAGGTCGGGGAATGAAGGGTTGAATGCAAAGCAGCGGGGCTGGCCAGACTATCTTAACGATGACGACAGCCCGGGCTATCTAGAAGGGAGGGAGAGGATGGCTGGACCGAAAGGGGAGGGTAGGGGGAGGTACCAAGCAATGTTCCCTCTAATTTTCTGTAGGCTGTGTGCGCATAAAATATCAGCTGTGCGGCTTTTGAAGGAAGGTTAAATTTTTGTGTGCCACATAATGACACTCTGAGTTATATACTTTAAAATTTGACTATACATCAGAATACAGTATGTACACCACATTGATTGCACTAGAAAATATTGTAAAACTTGTGAAAACCGTAAATACACAACAACTTTTAAATTTTAAGACATCTGTGTTGTTTTCTATCAGAATCAGAACCATAATTTTTGTGCGCTCTGTTGTAAAGTATGTGCGCTCGCTTGGTGAGGTGTGTGCGCACGCACATGCGCACAGCTTAGAGGGAACAGTGGTACCAAGGCAAGAGGGGGAAAGGAGGGGTTAGTCAATAGGTGAGCTGAACATCATGACA
Organism: Ichthyophis bannanicus; assembly: GCA_033557465.1. Classification (NCBI taxonomy): domain Eukaryota; kingdom Metazoa; phylum Chordata; class Amphibia; order Gymnophiona; family Ichthyophiidae; genus Ichthyophis; species Ichthyophis bannanicus. Next base: position 87,251,745 of record CM066033.1, read on the forward strand.
TTAAATGTTAAAAGGCTCAATTCACCCTTCAAGTGCCAGAAGCTATACAAGGAAATGGCACGCCAGAAAGCATCACTATTCCTAGTGCAAGGAACACACTTGTTATGAGCGCATGAAAGCTTGGTGGCACCTAGGGGGTATGATGTACGACTATTAGCATCAAATACAGCAGAGCAAAAGAAGGGAGGAGCTGCAATATTAATAGACTCAGCATTGAAATTGGTAATTCATACAGTGAACAGGGATAAAGGGGGAAGATACCTGCTGTTGCGGTTAAAGTTAAGCTCGGAGTGGTTCTGTATTGCAAATGTGTATGCACCCACAGGGACACAGAGGGCCTTTTGGAGGAATCTTATGGAAGAAATGGCAAGATTGGGTGAGGGAACCCTGATCTGTGGGGGGAGACTTCAACCTGATATGGGACCCAGGGAAGGACATGACAGACAGCAAGCTGGGGGGGGGGGGGGGTCGACAAGCAGACAGGGTTAGATGCCAGCAGTTTGTGGAACAATAAAGCTTAATAGACGCTTGGAGGTTTTACCACCCAGGGAAAAGACAGTTCTCATTTTATTCCCCGGTACATGACACTTATTCAAGGATTGATACTATTTGGGTGACTAGGGAGGCAGCAGGGAGGATTCGGGGAGCAGATATGGATTCAATCATTTGGACGGATCATGCTCCGGTGGAACTTAGGATTGTAATAAAAGGAGAGGAACGGGGTCCACAATTTTGGAGGCTGAATGAATCATTGTTGGATGACAAGAGAACACACAATACTTTCCCATGAATGACAACGGAGAGGTAGGTTGGAAGACCATCTGGGATGAGTTTAAAGCAGTTTTGAGGGGGGTGCTGATTAAATGGCGTGCAAGAAAAAAGAAGGAACGAGAGGCAAAGGAGACTTGGCATCGTCAGCGTTTAAGGGAGTTGGAAGGGTTGGATGCACAGGATGGGAGGAGGAAATATAAAAGGGCAAAAACTGGTGGTAAGAGCGCAAATAAATGCTTTGCAGGCAGAAGAGATATGATATAAAATGCAAAAATTGCATCGAGTTCTTTTGACGGTGGGAATAAACTATGCGATACATGGCACAGCGCTTAAAAAAACACCACAAGCTGAGGTTGCATATAATGCAGATCAAGGGTCACGGAAAGGCTATCTTACACTCAGAAAAGGAGATCAGAATAGCGTTTGCATCTTATTACCAAAATCTGCATACTGCGGTGCCGCCACCCCAGTAGAAAGTATTCAGAGCTATTTAGATTACGTGCCCCTGCACCATCTAGACTTGGATGATCAGCAGCTATTAAATAGGGAGATAGGGGAAGAAGTTATTCAAGCAATTCAAGAATTAAAGATTGATAAAGCGCCTGGCCTCGATAGGCTGACAGCCCGCTTTCATAAAAAAATTTGGAGGGGCGCTGGTCAACCACCTAGTGCGGCTATTTAATTTACCTAGGGAAAGGGGAAGGCTTTAGCGGATCTCCTTCATAACCAAAGTGGGAAGAGATCCACAAAGTTGTGCATCATATAGACCCATATCCTTACTCAACCTGGATGCTAAATTGCTGGCTAAAGTACTGGCCTTGCGTTTGAATAGGTTAATGGCTAAGTTGGTGCATCAAGACCAAGCTGGATTCATACCTGGGAGGCAGGTTTCTGATAATGTCTGTAAGATTTTAAATTTAGTATGGACCTCTAGTCAGAGCAAAGAACAGACTTTGCTATTGTCATTTTTAAAGCATTTGATCATGTTTCCTGGACCTTTCTCTTCCAAGTGTTGGAGAAAATGGGGTTGGGCGAGGATTTCTTAAACTGGGTGAGAGCGCTGTACCAAAAGCTAAGGTCTGTGTTAGGGTCAATGGGGGTTATTCTGAATTTTTCACTCAGGGTCGGGGAACTCACCAAGGTGCCCCCTTTTGCCCCTCTTGTTTGCACTTTCAATAGAGCCATTTGCAGCGCGAATTAGGATGAATGCAAACCTGAGAAGGATAACAATAGGTCAGGAGGAATATCGGATTGTGCTGTTTGCTGATATAATTTTAGCGGTGACACGTCCCCACTTTACCCTACCTGACATCAAGTGGGAAATAAAAAAATACGGCAGGTTAGTGGGGTTCAACATAAATTGGGCCAAATCTGAGATATTAAAATTTGACAGTACCGGTGGAACTTCAAGATCTATAGCAAATGAACCTCCCTTTTAGATGGGCAAAAAACTCTATTTGCTATTTAGGGATTCAAATTGGAAACCAAATGAAGAACCTATTCGAACTAAACTATAAGAAGTTGTTGGGAGAGGTTGAGGGTTTGCTTACGAATTGGGACTGGGGTTATATCCCTTGGCATGGGCGAATAGCAGCGATAAAGATGTTATTGCTTCCACATTTCTTATTTGTGTTCCAGACTTTACCAATAGCAGTACCCCCAAAAACTTTGAAGCAGCTTCAAAGAAAAGGTAGACCGATTCATATGGCAAAATCGAGCTCCTAAAATAGCAGCAAAGACTATACAGAGATCACAAATGGAGGTGGGCCTGGGGATCCCTAACTTTCAGAAGTATTATTTAGCTGCACAGCTTAAGGCTTTATACTCATGGAATGGTGAGAGACAGAAACAGTGGGTGCAAATGGAGGAAGCGTTGGTATCAGTAGCTGAATTAGAGGCCTTAGTGTGGCAGGGACGAGGAGAAAAGGGCATCAATCCCCTGATAAAGCACACCGTAGCGATATGGCAGACACTGAGAATTAGTGGGGAGCAAACAATATTCACAGGGGATGTCGCTGATAGTCTGTTTCAAAGAAGGGCAAGGAGCAGAACTTGCTATTTTGTAGCGGTGGGCTACATTGGGACTAAATCGGGTTTCTCAAGTGATAAATAAGGGGGAGGGGGAATTTTCACTTACCGTTAATTTCCTTTCCTAGAATCCTGCTAGACCAGTCCAGGCAAGCAGGTTTAGTCCCCCTAGCAGCAGATGTTGGAGACAGATAAATAGAAAAAAATATAAATAAATAAAAAACACACAAAAAACACACTACCAGCAGCCTGATTGTCGTCATATTTCTATGTTTCTACCAGGGAATAGCCAGAAAAAGACCACATGGCCTATCTAGTCTGTCCTTCCACATCAACAACTACAACAGTCCCCCTTTTACCATAGAAACATAGAAATAACCATAGAAACATGGTAATATGTAGCTGAACCCAATAGAGGGTGCTCCAGTATTGTAAAAAGCCATACTCAAACAGATGTAACCATGAACCAAAAAGTAAGGAAAATAGTAACCATACTATGTACAAGAGGCAATAAAGCTCCGCTGCAAAGTCTTGGCTCTTCAGCAATACACCTCTGAACCAGATATCCAGAAGAGGGAGGGTCCTGGATTGGTCTAGCAGGATACCAGGAAAGAAAATTAAAGGTAAGTGAAAATTTCCCCTTCCAGTACATCCAAGCAGGAAGTATCCAAGTTAACTGTTCTTTGGGTGGGAAGATACGGCCATTGAGACAACCTTTGCCCCGAACTGCGCCTCTTCCCGAGACTGAATATCAAGCAGATAATGACGCACAAAGGTGGACAGGGAGGACCAGGTGGCTGCCCTGCAGATATCAAGAGGATGAATGTGAGAGTGTTCCACCCAAGATGTAGCTTGCGCCTGCGTAGAGTGCGCCCGAATACTGAAGGACAGATTTTTCCCTTAAGGATGTATGCAGATTCAATTGCTAACTGCAACCAGCAAGAGACCGTGCGTTTGTAAGTAGGTTGACCCTTATGGGGTCCACAAAAAAGCACGAAAAAGTGATCAGAGGTACAAAAAGAATTTGTCACCCGAAGATATCTATGAAGGATCCTGCCGAGATCCAGAGATCCCTTATTCTCACCCATACACTGATCCTCAGAAAAACAGGGTAGGAAAATTGGCTCATGAAAAGGCGTAAGCACTTTTGGAAGGAACGAAGGAATAGTACACAAGAAAACTCCTTCTTTTGAGAAGGCCAGATAGAGATCCCTGCATGAAAGTGCTTGTATTTCGGATACCCTTCGTGCCAAAGTTATCGCTACTAGAAACACTGCCTTAAGCGTCAAATCTCTCAACATGATGTGTTTAAGCGGCTCAAAAGGCGCCTGCATCAAGGCTTTTAGGATGAGGGATAAATCCCATGTTGATACTGGAGGGCGAACCGGTGGTTGGACTACCTTAGCTGCTTTAAGGAACGGGACACATCCGCATGGGACGCTATAAAGCGCCCCCCAACAGGGCCTCTGAAACAAGTTAATGCCGCTACTTGAACCTGAAGAGACCCCAAGGCTAAACCTTTATCCTGGCCATCCTGGAAGGTAAGGATATTCGGGATTCCCGACCTCCAAGGTCGCACCAGAACTCGAAGGCTCGCCAAACGTGGGAATGTGCTAGTGAAGTCGATGGCCGGCATGTCTTCAGAAGGGTTGCGACCACACGATTTGAGTAATCCTTCTTGCTTAGGCAACGGCGTTCAAGAGCCAGGCTGTAAGCGAGTAAGGAGCCAGATCGTCCATTACAATTGGACCCTGACGTAATAGCCCCTAGCGAGACCCCAGAGGCAGCAGCGGGACTCGCGTTAAGTGGATGAGGTCCGCATACCAGGGCCTCTGAAGCCAGTCCGGAGCTATTAGGATCACTCTCCCCCGGTGTGTGAGAACTCTCCAAAGCACTTTGCCAATTACAAGCCATGGGGGAAAGATGTACAGCAAAGCCTCCTGCGGCCATGGTTGAGACAGGACATCCAATCCAGAGGACTGAAACTCCCTCCTGCGAATGAAAAATTCTAGTACCTTGGTAATCGCTGACGTCACCATTAGATCCATTACCGGTTGACCCCCATGCTCGCAAAATCTTCTGACACGCCCAAGGGGCTAGCTCCCATTCTCCAAGATTGATAGCGTATCGGCTGCGGAAATCAGCCTGAAAGTTGTCCACCCCGGCAATATGCTGTGCCGAGAGAGTCTGCAGATGTGCTCTGCCCAAGGAAGGAGAAGGGACATTTCCCTGGCTACACCTAGAGACTTGGTGCCACCCTGGCGGTTGATATGTGTCACTGTTGTTGCATTGTCACAGAGAACCCGTACTGCCTGATCTTTGAGAAGAGGCAGAAAATGTCTTAGGGCGAGGCGAAACGCTCACACTTCCAGTCGATTTATGGACCAGTGTGCTTCGTGAATCGACCAAGTACCCTCCGTTGACTGATGCTGGCAAACAGCCCCCAACCCGTAGAGACTCGTATATGTTGTTACTAGGACCTAACGAGGGTTCTCTAGGGCAGTGTTTTTCAACCTTTTTTGTGCAAAGGCACACTTTTTTCATGAAAAAAATCACGAGGCACATCACCATTAGAAAATGTTAAAAAAAATTTACCTCTGTGCCTATATTGACTATATATAAAGTAATTCTCTTGAATAGGAATCAAACACTCACACCAACCCCCCTCTCCTGCTGGTTCACCCCCCCCCCTCCACTGCTGGTTCACTCACCCACCCCCCTGTCACTTACTCACCCCTCCTGCTGGGTCACTCACTCACTTACCCCCCCTCCCCTGCTGGTTCACTCACACCATCGCGCCCCCCCCCCTTGCTGGTTCACTCACACACACCCCCCCCTTTGCTGGTTCACTCACACCCCCCCCCCCTTGCTGGTTCACTCACACACACACACACACACCCCCCCCCTCTGCCCTCTGCAGCTAAAGTTAATTTGAAAAGGAAAGACAGCCTGTGAGGAGCCCGCCCCCATGACATCACTTCCTCAGGCTCTGCATGATCGGAGGGCTCCTGACACAGTTTCTCTTTACTTTTCAATGTACGTGTAGTGCAGCCGCTGCTCTGTACAAAGCAGAACCAGTGGCTGCACTGCTATAGGGAATCGCGATCGCGTTCGCGCCGCGGACTTCAGCACAAAAGCTGGTTTTTTGCTCTGGCCGCTCCCGATCTTGCGGCCAGAGCAAAAAACCGGCTTTTCAATGGCCGGTTTTACAACTGTGCCGACAGTCGGCCTGGCCATGGAAAAACCGGCCAGGCCGGCTGAAAACCGGCCGGTTGGCAACCCTAATTTGTGAGCCGAGGCCACATGTTACGGATGAAATTGGAATTTTTCCCACGGCACACCAGACAATATCTCACGGCACACTAGTGTGCCGCAGCACAGTGGTTTGAAAAACGCTGCTCTAGGGAAACATCCCTGAGGAGATGACAGGGCGCTAGCCACCACTGGAGGCTGCATCGAGTCTCTGGGAGGAGCAGAAGCCGGATGTCGTAGACTTTGGACACAGGTGACCAGCATGTGCGCTCTGGCCCAAGGCACAACTTCGATAGTGGCTGCCATGGACCTCAGGACTTGAAGGTAATCCCAGACCCCCAGAGCTGTCTGAAGAAGAAACAAAACGAAGCAAGCCCATGAATTTGCGAAGCCGCTCACGTGTCAAGAAGACTTTCCTCTGCACGGTGTCGAAGCAGGCTTCTAGAAACTCTAGTTGCTGGGACGGATGAAGATGGCTCTTGGAGATATTGAGCACCCATTCAAGATTCTCAAGGAAAGAAACTACTTGACGCGCTTTCAACAGGGAGTCTGTCCGAATCAACCAGTCGTCCAGATAAGGATGCACTCAGATTTCCCGTTTGCACAGAGCTGCTGCGACCATTACCATAACCTTGGAAAAGGTGCGCGGAGCCGAAGCCAGGCCGAAGGGCATTGCACAAAACTGGAAGTGCTGACCCAGTACTGCAAACCGTAGGAAACGCTGTTGGTCATCTCTGATGGAAATGTGAAAGTAAGCTTCTGCAAAATCTAGAGAGGCGAGGAACTCACCTCCGCGTACCACCTGGATCACCGAGCAAAGCACCTCCATTCGGAATCGTGGCACCCGTAGACATCGATTTACGTCCTTGAGATCCAGAATTGGGCAGAAGGACCCATCTTTCTTGGGAACCACAAAATAAATGGAGTAACGACCACAGCCTCTCTCTGCTTGAGGGACTGGTCGAATAACCCTCAGAAGAAGGAGGCAGCACACGGTGGAGCGAATCACCTTTCTCTTCAGGGATCTTCCCCCGGGTGAAACGACGAACGTATCGGGAATGGATCGGATAACATTTGAGAATGTAACCCTGGGAGACTATGTTGAGCACCCATTGATCCAAAGTAATGAAAAATGTTTTGGTTCTCATTTATAAAGCCCTCATCCATGAAACATCTTTGAGAATCTCAGCAGTCTTGAAAGTGTACTCTCCCACAATCTTTATGGCCCCTTCCTGTCATTTCAATACATTCAGTTTAGCAAGCTCTGCAACCGAATGTTTTCGGTAGCAGCACCTAATTTGTGGAATGCCCTTCCAGCAGATCTTCGACTTACATCTTCACTGGCAGTATTCAAGAAAAACCAAAAGGAGGCACGTCTCTTTTCTCAGGCATTTGCAGCTACCTAAGGCACCTTCTCCCTTTCTTTTGGTATTTAAGAGAAGCGACTTGTTACATGTCAAGTTTTGTTGAATGTTTCTTCCCTGTGACCCATGTTTGTATATTGATTGTTTTTTTAAATATCTTATTCATTTGTACTTCAATACATGTATACTCTCTGTAATTCACCTAAAACTCTGAATAGTGTAGCTTATAAATATTAATAAATAGGTAAATGTGAAAAATTTACAAGGGTGTGAAAATACAAGACAATATAATGCACTGAAACAAGGAGACGAGACACTTCATAAGAAAGGGTGAAGTGGGCTTCCAAAGTGAAAAGAATATGAGGGCTGAGCAGAAAAACAAAAAGAAATATTGTTAAGCAACAATTCCGTTTATACTGAAAAAGGACTTGGAGTAGGACCACAGAAAAATGACATATGCAAGTAAGATAGATCTGAAACAACCATCAGGAAACTGAGTTTTCAAGGCACTAGCAAAACTAAAAGCAGATAAAGCAAGGACATATTCCACAAGCATTATGAGAACTTAGACCACGTAGGCTGCCAGAGCTTCCCTAACTTTTGATACTAATTTAGAATCAAGAATTGTTGCAAAGGACTGGCAAATGTAATCCTCGTTCATGGAATTAAGGAAGTGGTTGGGGACTACAATTTGTTTAGTCCAATCTCCAGTGGCGAGTAAAACTAATGGAATCACTGCTAACACAGATGCAACATGATTTAATCAGAGACAGGTATGCTGAAAGGTATGACCTTTTTCTAAACAATGCTCAACTATAGATGCTGCTTTATTTTGCATCTGTAACCTGGACCGATGCTCCTGCAGTCGCTTTTGAACATCCATTTAGTTCTTCTGATATATATCGATCCACATGGGCAGAGAATAGTGTAAATCACAAATGGGATCGTAAACAATTTTATTCCCCTTGTCACCAGTTTATGTTGTCCATAGTTCCATATTTTCCTCCAATAGTCTGCTAACATAAATCACAGTTCTGTGTAGTGAAAATGAGTTACAGTTGACTATTGATTATGCATCAGTAGTGAATTAGGGGTTAATTAAACCTCAAGTTTTATGGGAGAGAGAGAGATTCCTGTATAAATTTTGTGAAAAACATATTCTTGCATAACTACATCATGTGAAACTTATGAGAGGGCGTCCTGATACAAGGATGTAGATAAGGAAAAGCTTCTTCCCATAGCAACTATGCTTTTTCTCATAAAGTGAAAGTCATCTATCAAAGTTCTGAGCTTCTGAACCATGGGATGGGAGATGCCCCTCCCTTGAGCATTCTCGGGCATCAGGCCAGAGTCTTGATTATGTTTAATGGATAGCTGATCCTATTCTGTTGATGCTGTTAGGTAGGCCTGAAGGCTTATGATGGTCGCTCAATATGATCAATCAATTTCTATGAGGCCCATTTCTCTTTCAACTCTAATGATGTACAATATCGGCATATACTTATTCCTATAAACCATCTCATATGCATGGAGGAATTTTCTTGTTTGTACATCTAGTTTTTCAAGATATTTCAGAGGCTAGTCTAGAATTCCAAAACTATATGAGAGTACAGGAATTGCAAGCTGATTGATGGCTTATATCTTATTCTTTGATGCTACTGCACTTTTTATTTATTTATTTATTTAATCAGATTTGTATCCCGCCTTTTCCTTCAATCAAAGCGGTCACAGAACAATACAGTACAAGCGGTAATAAAAGGGATTACATAACACAGGGAGTACATTACATTACATACATAGAATAACTAAACAGAATAAATTACAACATGAATTACAATCCATTTTAGAATCAACTTCAGTCTCCTCTTTTCTCTTAATAGTTTATGCTGAATGGTTGCTCCTTCCTCTACTCCTAGGTATTTATATATAGCTTCATGTTCAAGATCTTTTATGTTACAATCGTCAAAGAGATTATTTCAGTTGTCCTCAGTTTTCCTCCCAGAAAGGTTGCCTTAGCACACTTATCCAGACTAAAAGTCATCCTGATGTCACTGGAGAAGCTTTTTACTAGATGAAATTGTTCAGCTAGGTGTTTATCACTGGAACTATAGAGCTTCAAATCATCTACAAACAACTGATGTGATGTCATCTCTGGGTCTTTGCCAGCTTTAAGGCTAAGGCTAAAACCACACCCTAGCAGTGCATTCAAAGGATTAAGTGCTATACAAAGCAAGAGTAGTGATAAGGAATATCTTTGAAATGTTCCTTGCTGGATATTAGGAATGGTAAACTGTCCATCTGCATACTGAAGGTGGAGTGTGGTTTGCCACGTTTTCATGGTGAATTTTATGTACTCTCTCTCTTTAGAATTTATTTTAGGGGGGGGGGCACTAGTGAGCCTGAATTGACATGGCAGCACCTCCCTGAGGCTCCGTGCCAGGCGTCCCACAATTACTGGAGGGGAGGACATGAATCCGTGATTTGGGGGATAAGTTGAGTGGCTGAGTGCAGCGGAAGACGGGGTGAGGCGGAAAAGGGAATGAAGGCCGGTATGTGATCGCCGCAGCTTAAATTATGCCCCCCCCCCCCGACCTGCTGACGAGAGAGAGGCCTGGTCTGTGCAGCTCTGGTGGAAGGAAAAGCTGATTGATGTTGCTCTGCACGGGCCCTGATCGCTAGCCTCGATGTTTTGCCTGCCTCCCTGGGCTCCCCACTTGGTGAAATTAATTGGTTCCCCGATGTAGCTGCTGTGTGAGAGAGCTGGATCTGAAGTGCCCTGCCGAGGAACAGGGGTTGCTGAGCCTTCTGCTGGAGTCCTTAGCAGGGGGTTGCTGCAGTGAGTACCGGAGGGAGAGCTGACTTAAGTTGCTGCGGCTCTATGGTGCTGCCAGAAGAACGGGAAAGTCTCCGCGGCGGGCACGTGTGTGCGTGAAAGGGGAGAGAGTTTTTGTGCCGACCCTGTCCCAGAGACCTCTGTGGCAGCCATTACCGCATGGAGGGGAGCAGAGAGAGCTGTGGGGCCTGCGGCGGGAAAATTACCTACAGCTGACAGTGAGTGCCAGTATACTCTCTCCCTGTACATTAAGCTGTGGGGGCTGTTGCTTTGGACAATACCAGGAGGAAGGAATTGGGCATGAACTGCAGCAGAATAAGCGTACTGCCCCGAGTTCTTAACTGTGGGTTCCAATTTATAATTCTGCTATCTTTTCTTCAACTGAGCACATGGCTCTGCAGCAATGAATGAATAGCTCCATCTGGTGGTTGAATAGGGTCATGGTGGCCCAGCTTTGCAATAGAAGCTGAAAACGGCCCAGGACACTATCTGTGGTGGTGGGAGGCAGCTGTGCGTAAGGCTATGGCGTCCACCAGAAAGAAAACAGCTGATCTAAAGGAATTTGCTTATGGCAGTGCGCAAACAGAGCCTCAGGAGAGGGCCCAGCAGATGATAGAGGGCCCAACTGCGAGTATGGTAGTGTCTGATTCTGGCAAGAAGGACCCCCTCGCAGCGAGTGCTATTGTGGCTATTACAAAGGAAGAACTCAAATCGTGGTTCAATGAAATTAAAACGGACATTGCTCGGTTCAAAGGAGAAGTAGAGGGGATGTTCTCACAGCTGAGAGCTGATATAACTGAAGTAGGATGCCGGGTAGTGGAAGTTGAAGGATGTCTTGAGACACTGGAGGCGCGCACTGAATTGTTAGAAAAAGGGATGAAGAGTTTGGAAGATGACAAGGAGAGTATGGCATTGAAGGTCGAAGACTTGGAGAACAGAGCCAGGCGACAGAATCTGCGCATAAAGGGTGTCCCTGAGGTAGACGCGTACCAAGATTGTATGAAAACAGCAAAAGCTATCTGTGAGGTGGTCCTGCAAGAGGCAGGAGAAGAAGTGGTGGAGGTGATGCTGGATCGAGCACATAGATCGCTTGGAGCAGCACGACGGGAGCAGCCTAGAGACATTATCATTTGCTTCCATGATTACCAGATTAAGGACAAAATAGCCAGCAAGATGCGTTCCATGGGAAAGTTTAAATGGTAAGGAACTGACGTTGCTATATATGCTGATCTGGCCACAGCTACGCTGCAGCACCAGAAGTCCTGGCGGCAGTTTACTACTCGGCTACGAAAGGGCAATACACGATATAAGTGGCTATTCCCGGTGGGGCTTGCCTTCACTGTTAATGGGACGACTCGGCGTGCGGAGACCTTGCTGGCACTGAAGGAAGCTATGAAGGAGGCAGGAATCCAGCGGATTCCAGAGATGGCGCAGACGGGCGGCACACAGCAGCGAGTTCCTGACAGGCGGTGGCATCGGGTAGACAGACGGGAGAGGAAGTCTGCCCGTGGGGGAATGAATACGCCCTTCCGAAGTTGAGAGATTAATTTGTATGTTTAAATATGCTGTGGGGAGGGGTGATGTGGATATGTCAAGAGTGGGGAGATGGGGAAGACAATGTATATGGGGAAGACAATGTCTATGGGATTGTGTATGTTGTTTCAGGTTGTGGGGTTGGGAGTTCTGGTAAAGTTGGTAGGTGAGTGGGTGTGCAGCGACACTGGGGTCTGGGGGGTCCAGCGACACTGGGGTCTGGGGGGTCCAGCGACACTGGGGTCGGGGGGGTCCAGATTGGGGTGGATGTGGGAGGAGTGAGCACGGTAGAGGGCTATAGGGGTGGGTGTTGAAGGGGAGGAGGGGAAGGGGTTGGGGAACAGGGAGGGGGAGGAGAGTAATCATAGTCGGTTAAGTGTAGGGGTGTGGGGGGTAGGGGGTAGGGGAGGGGGGGGCTCACTATGGAACGGTGCGCACTGATGGTAAAAGTGATACCTGAAAATGGAACGTGAATTAAAGATCCTCACGCTTAATGTGCATGGTCTCAATTCCTGGCAAAAGAGACGGGCAGTGGTAAGAGAAGGTGCCCGAGTCCAGGTGGATGTACTCTTGCTGCAGGAGACCCATTTAAAGAGCTCTCGGGGGGGGAAACTTTGAGGGTAAATACGATAGAGGCTTTTTTGCTGCCAATTGCAGTTCCTATAAAAAAGGGGGTGTGGGGATACTGTTTTCCAAGGAACTCCTGGTGGACACTAAGGAAGTTATTAGAGATCGGGAAGTGTAAATTAGACTTACCTGCTAATTGTAGTTCCTGACGGAACTCCAGTCTAGTCCCGGAAACTCTGGAGTTGTGAACCTCTTCCAGCAGCTTGGAGACTGATCCACATCATCTTTTTGATGTCACTGGTATAAGGACTCAGGCACCGCCTCCTTCCTCTTCAGTAACCTATTGACAAAGCAAACTCACCGGAGCAACAATTAAGTAGAACACACACTAATAGTGAACCAGAAAATAAGAACAGCTTGTAAACTGTAACTAAGAGCGCCCCACCTTGAAATACAGTGGTGAAGGACCCCGCTTCCCATCCCCCCGGAAACCCGTACCGATAACACCTTATGTAGCAACCTGTCTCTTACCTGTAAACTCTTGCGCTTCAGGCTCCACGTCAGGCAAAGAAATGGGATGGGATCCGGGACTAGACTGGAGTTCCGTCAGGAACTACAATTAGCAGGTAAGTCTAATTTACACTTCCTTAGCGTCCCTCCAGTCTAGTCCCGGAAACTCTGGAGAAGTAACAGAGCAGTAAAGAATTCACCAGGAGGGACCTGCCAGACCCACCTGAAGCACCGCCGATCCAAAACAGGTATCCCTCCGGGCCTGCAAATCCAGACGATAATGCCGGACAAACGAATTGAGGGAAGACCACGTAGCTGCCCGACAAATTTCTATGGGCGGCACCAACTTATTTTCCGCCCACGACGCAGCCTGCGCCCTAGTTGAATGCGCTCTCAACCAGTCAGGAACTTCCCTGCCGTTCAACAAATACACCGACGCAATGGCTTCCTTTAGCCATCTGGCTATGGACGTCTTAGACGCAGCCTCTCCCTTGCGAGGCCCGCCGAACACCACAAACAGCCTATCCGAGTGCCTGAACTCCGCCGTCCTACTGAGATACTTCTGCAACGCCCTCCGAACATCCAAGCGATGCAACTGCCGACCCAAGTCGCCATGCGAATCCGCGCGGAAAACTGGCAAAGAGATCACCTGATTGAGGTGGAAGGGCGACAGCACCTTGGGTAAAAAGGACGGCACCAGCCGCAACACCACCTTTGACTCAAAAAATGTCAAAAAAGGTTCCTTACACGACAGCGCTTGCAACTCCGAAATCCTTCTTGCCGACGCCACAGCTACCAAGAACACCACCTTCAACGTGAAATCCTTCAACGTTGCCTTTGCCAAAGGCTCAAACGGCCGCTTCCCAAGACCGTCCAAGACCAATTGCAGATCCCAGGTAGGCACCAGATACCTGCTCGGGGGACGCAACAGCTTCACCGCCGTCAAAAACCGCTTGACATCAGGCAAAACACCTAAGTTCTGACCCTTAACTTTCCCCCTGTAACAAGAAATCCCCGCGACCTGTACCCGTAAGGTAGCGGCTGCCAAGCCTTTCTGAAAACCGTCCTGCAAAAACGCTAAGATCTGAGGCACAGACGCTCGCAACGGCTCACAATGCCGCTCGCCACACCAGGCCTCAAAAATACGCCACACCCGAACATACGCTAAAGACGTCGACCTTCTATGCGCACCGAGCAGAGTGGACACCACCGCCTCCGAGTAGCCCTTAGCCCTCAACCGTGCCCTCTCAAGAGCCATGCCGTAAGCGAGAACCGAGCTACCTGAGGCATGAACAACGGCCCCTGCACCAGAAGATCCTCCAGGACCGGCAGCCGCCAAGGTTCGCTCACCAACAATCTCCGAAGATCCGCATACCAGGGCCTCCTCGGCCAATCCGGCGCGATTAGAACCACGACTCCGTGGTGACTCTCGATGCGACATACCACACGCGCGATTAGCACCCAGGGGGGAAATACGTAAAGAAGCTGACCCTCCGGCCAGTCTTGGATGAGGGCATCCAGCCCTTCCGACATTGGCTCCCGACGCCGGCTGAAGAACCGACCGACCTTCGCCGAGCGAAACGTGGCCATGAGATCCATTATAGGAACTCCCCAACGCTGCACCACCATGCTGTACACCTCTGGATGAAGACTCCACTCTCCGGGGTCTACCTTCACCCGACTTAGGAAGTCGGCCATCACATTGTCCATGCCTGCCACATGCGCCGCCGATAGCCCTTGCAGATTTCCTTCGACCCACCGGAACAAGCGATCCGCTTCGTCCTCTAACTGCACACTGCCTGTGCCTCCCTGCCGGTTGATGTAGGCCACCGCCGCCGCATTGTCCGACAGCACACGGATCGCCACCCCTGTCAGATCTCGCCGAAAACTTAAGAGCGCCTTGAACACGGCTCTGAGCTCCAATCTGTTGATTGACCAGGTCCTCTCCTGAACGGACCACTGACCCTGCGCACACTGACCCTGGAAATGCGCCCCAACAGGCTGGCATCCATTGTCAATGGAATCCAATTCGGCGCCTCTAACGGCATTCCTGCCACCAAGGACTCCGGGCGCAGCCACCACTGTAACGCCTCCCGAGTCTCCTCCGGGCAGATCAACTGTCGCGACAGCGGATCGTTCTGATGCGACCACCTTCTGAGCAACACCCTCTGTAGCGGTCTCATATGAGCCCTCGCCCAGGGCACCAAGTCGATAGCCGCCGCCATTGTTCCCAGGAGCTGTAAATAATGCCATGCCGTGGGACGAGACCTTTTGAGAAAGCTCTGGACCAATTTGCGAAGCGCCACGGCCCGATGTGGAGGCAAAAACACCTTCCCCTCCGCCGTATTGAACCGTGCGCCTAGATATTCGAGCTGCTGAGACGGAATCAGACTGCTCTTGGCCATATTGACGACCCAACCTAAACTCTGCAGAAAACCGACGACCCTGGCCGTCGCCTGCTCGCTCTCCCTGCGGGTCTTCGCTCGAATCAGCCAGTCGTCGAGATACGGATGCACTAGAACGCCCTCCTTGCGCAATGCCGCTGCCACAACCACCATAACCTTGGTGAAAGTGCGCGGCGCCGTGGCAAGCCCGAACGGCAACGCCCGAAATTGAAAATGCCCCATCGGCACCGCAAAGCGGAGGAACCGTTGATGCTCCGGACGGATCGGAATATGGAGATATGCCTCTGCCAAATCGAGCGACGTCAGAAATTCCCCCTTTCTGACTGCCCCAATGACTGACCGCAGCGTTTCCATGCGAAAGTGGGAAACCCGAAGACATTTGTTTACCCGCTTCAGATCCAAAATGGGCCGATAAGTTCCTTCCTTTTTCAGGACTACAAAATAAATCGAGTATCGACCTAAGCTGCAAAGGTCTGGTGGCACCGGCACCACCGCTCTGAGCTCCAACAACCTGTTTAAAGTCTGTTGAACCGCAGCGCGCTTCTGCCGCGCCCCGCACGGGGACAGGACAAAGGAGTTGATCACTGGCTTCTGAAACTCCAACGCAGAGCCCTCTCGAATCACTTCTAACACCCACTGATCTGTCGTGATTGCGGCCCAGGCAGCATAAAAATTTTGTAGACGACCTCCGACTGCCACCTCCACCTGGGCCTCCCCGACTTCATTGCGGCTTTTTTGCAACCGCAGCGGAGGACGCAAAGCCTCTGCTGGCCCCTCGGAAACCACGAAACCCCTGGTTCCGATACGGAAACCGCCCCCTCTGCGGAGGAGGAAACCGGGACGTTCACCAACGCCGAAACTCTTTCTGCCCTCCTCTGGACAGAGATGGAAACCTTCCTGTCTTCTGCTTGTCCTCGGGAAGCCTTCCCCCTTTAGACTCTCCCAAATCCTTAACTATCTTATCCAATTCCTCGCCAAAGAGAAGCTGCCCCTTAAATGGAAGCTTACTCAGTCGGGCCTTAGAAGAGGCATCGGCCGCCCAATTGCGCAACCAGAGATGATACCGCCTCACTGCAACCACCGAGGCCATACTGTTGGACAAACCCCTAATAAGGTCATAATGAATATCTGCTAAATAAGCCGCGCCAGACTCCAGCCGAGTTGCTCCATCCCGCAAGTCCTGTTCTCTCTCTTCCTGGACCTGCTGGGCCCAGCGCAAACACGCTCTGGCCACCCAAGCACCACAAATGGACGCCTGAATGGAAAGAGCATTCACCTCAAACACCTGCCGTAACAAGGCATCCAGTTTCCTGTCCTGAGCATCACTGAGTGCAACACTGCCTTCAACGGGAATCGTGGTCTTCTTAGTCACCGCCGAAACCGCCGCATCTACACGTGGTGATTTGAAGATCTCCTTATCCTGCTCCACAATAGGGTACAAGCGAGACATTACCCTGGAACCCCTAAGGGCAGCTTCCAGTACGTCCCACTCCCCTTGAATCATTTCCCTAACTACTCTATGAATAGGGAAAGCTCGTTGTGTCTTCCGAAAAGCTTGCAACAGCGGATCCTCCAACACAGCCTCGTCCGCTGGCCCCGACACCGGAACATTGAGCGTCTTCAAAGTCTCTGCGAGGAGAGCCGGCAACTCCTCCCTATGAAAAATCCGCACTACTCTTACCTGATCCTCCTGCTCCGCAATCTCACCGTCCTCCAATTCCTCCTCGAGGTCTGGGTCCTGCTCCTCTGCAGCACGCAAGTCCTCGGAAAACCCTGACAGACTCTGCTTCTCAAACTCACCACGCGCTCTCTTCGGCAAAGGCGCCGAAGCCGTCACGGACAGCAGAGTACCCGGCCTCTTCTGACCTAGGTCCCCCGCCATGGGTCCAGCTACCGAGGAGGTCAGATCCCGGGAAGCAGCCCCAAAGGCCTTCTGCATTAGAGCCATAAAATCCGGGGAAAATATAGCTGCCAACTCCCCTGAAAAAGGAGACGGAGCCCCCAGCCTTGAGGAAGGGCCTGGCACTGGCTCCTCAAGCGGTACACCCGGCGACCTAGGACCCTCAAGAGCCCCGGTCGCAGCCACCCCTTCCTCATCCAGCTTATGATCCTCCAGAGCGGCCTGGCTACAGGTCTTACACGCCAGCCTCTGACACCGTGGACCTCTTAAGCCCACAAAGCAGGCACAATGCCTTCCCTAGCATCCTAACTGCGCTCACCCTGGACGGAGTCCCTGCAAGCCACCTACTATCCCCTGCAAAGAACCTCCGCAGCCCTGCTGCCAATTGCCCCAAAAAAACCCGGGCTTTTTTTTTTTTTAACTTTCCAAGTAAAACAGCAAGCAGGACCCCGGGGGAGTCTAATCCCACCAGAGGAAATCAAAAACGAGGCTCAAGATGCCCGTTACACGCGGTTGTTTCCCCGCTAGAGCTGACGGCGTTTTTCCCGCCGAAAAACACACGTGCCGCGGCTCGCTGTCCGG
This sequence comes from Ichthyophis bannanicus, assembly GCA_033557465.1. NCBI lineage: Eukaryota > Metazoa > Chordata > Amphibia > Gymnophiona > Ichthyophiidae > Ichthyophis > Ichthyophis bannanicus. The sequence continues at coordinate 87,269,490 of CM066033.1, forward strand.
CCCGGCTGTAGGAAGACACCCGCTGCACTGCCAAGCTCAGGCCTTACCTGCAGACCGCTGACAAAGCTCACCACTCTGTGTCCACTGAAAGACGCGCCCCCGATCCCGATTTCCCGATCAGCAGAACCGGCAGGGACAAAGGGCAGTGCAGCATGCCTGCAGAGATTGTCCCTCACAGCCCAACTCCTCAGACACAGACAGGCAAAACTTCTGTGTGGCGTCGGGAGATGGTGAAGAAGCACCAGGACACCTCAACAGGTGCAGATTGAAATTCGGGCAATGCCCCCCTCACCGTAGCGCTAAGCTACTCCTCCCCCCCCCCCCGAGGAAAAAATCAAAGAGGGAAAGAGGGGGGCCCTTCACAGCCAAATTTAAAGGCACAGACCCTGACCCTGGCACCCTTTCAACTTACTCCCCCAATCAAACCAAATAAAGAAATAAAAGCCCCAATTTAGAAATAGTAAAGACTTAATTGTTCAAGTGAGCCAGGACTCCGGCTCACCAGCTCCTAGCTGCTTGGAGACTGATCTAAACTGAAGAGGAAGGAGGCAGTGCCTGAGTCCTTATACCAGTGACATCAAAAAGATGATGCGGATCAGTCTCCAAGCTGCTGGAAGAGGTTCACAACTCCAGAGTTTCCGGGACTAAACTGGAGGGACGCTAAGGAAGGGCGGTATGTTCTTTGGTGTGGGCTCTTGGAAGGGAGAGAGGCTACCATTTGCTGTGTGTATGCGCCTAACATAGCTCAAGGCCCTTTTTTTGACCGTATTCTTCCAATTATAGAGGAGCACAAACGGGGGAGCCTGGTCGTAGGTGGGGATTTTAATGTAGCTGTGGATCCGTGCCTGGGCTCCTCGGGGGGGAGGAAGGAGGTGGGATAAATTGGGAAGACAGAAGTTAGCTAAATTGATGTCCACATTGGGATTAGTAGATGTTTGGCAGTATAGTCATGTTGGAGAAAGAGCTTACACCTTTTTCTCACATCCTCACCGAACGTATAGTAGAATTGATATGTTGTGGATAGACTCTAATTGGTTAGATAGGGTGGGCGCTGTGGATATTGGTGCTGTGTCATGGACGGATCATGCTCCGGTAATACTTGCTCTTGCATTTTATAAAGAGCGTACCAGACTCCGGTTTTGGAGACTGGATGAATCGCTGTTGGCAGATCCAGAGGGGATGGCCAGTCTGAGGGACTGCATTACAGAGTATTTTCAATTAAATGGAGGAGCGGAAGTATCCCGGGAGATAGTGTGGGACGGTATGAAAGCGGTAGTCTGGGGGCGTTTAATAGCAATGGCGGCAAAGAAGAGGCAGGCGGGAGTGGTGGAAGAAGGATTGAGAGCTCAGTAACAACAATTACTTAGAAAGCACCAGAGGACTGGGAGTAGGGCGGTGTTACAACATAGAAACATAGAAACATAGAAACATGATGACAGAAAAAGACCACAAGGCCCATCTAGTCTGTCCTTCCATAACAACAACTACAACAGTCCACTTTTTACCTTTAGAGATCCTCTGTGTTGGTCCCATGCTTTTTTGAATTCAGTTACTGTCCTCATCTCTACCACCTCCACTGGGAGACTATTCCACGGATCCACTACTCTTTCCGTAAAGAAATATTTCCACATATCACTCCTGAATCTATCTCCCTTCACCCTCATCCCATGTCCCCTCGTCGCAGAACTTGCTTTCAATTGAAAGAGGCTCTCTCCCTGAACATTTATGCCACGGAGGTATTTAAACATCTCAATCATATAACCTCTATCCCGCCTTTCCTCTAAGGTGTACATATTAAGATCCTTAAGTCTGTCCTCATATGCTTTATAATGAAGACTACTAATCATCTTAGTAGCAACCCTCTGCACCGACGCCATCCTGTTCACATCCTTTTGAAGGTGCGGTCTCCAGAATTGCACACCATACTCCAAATGAGGTCGCACCAAAGACTTATACAGAGGCATTATCACCTCCTTTTTTCTGCTAGCCATTCCTCTCCGTATGCACCCAAGCATCCTTCTAGCTTTTGCCGTCGCCTTTTCTACCTGTTTAGCTACTTTAAGATCATCGGACACAACTACGCCTAGGTCCCGCTCTTCTTTAGTGGACAAAAGTACTTCACCTCCTATGCTGTATTGCTCCCTTGGATTGCTGCAGCCCAAATGCATGACCTTACATTTTTTAACATTAAATCCCAGCTGCCAAATTCTAGACCATTCTTCAAGCTTAGCTAGATCCCTCCTCATGTTATCTACACCTTCCTGGGTGTCTACTTTATTGCAGATTTTGGTATCATCCGCAAAGAGGCAAACCTTACCCGACAGCCCTTCCGCTATATCACTAACAAAGATGTTAAAAAGAATCGGACCAAGGACAGATCCCTGGGGCACACCACTGGTAACATCCTTCTCCTCAGAGTGAGCTCCATTTACTTGTACTCTTTGTCGCCTCCCACCCAACCAATTTCTAACCCAAGCAGTAACTTTAGGGTCCATCCCTAGGGTGCTCAGTTTGTTTATAAGTCGCCTGTGAGGAACAGTGTCAAAGGCTTTACTGAAATCTAAATACACCACATCTAGAGCTCTCCCTCGGTCCAACTCCCTGGTCACCCAGTCAAAGAAATCAATCAGATTTGTCTGACAAGACCTGCCTCTGGTGAATCCATGCTGCCTCGGATCCTGTAATCCGCTGGACTCCAGAAACCTCACTATTTTCTCTTTCAACAGCGTTTCCATTAATTTACTCACCACCGAAGTTAAACTAACCGGCCTGTAGTTTTCAACCACATCCTTACTTCCGCTTTTGTGTAAAGGCACCACATGAGCCTCTCTCCAGTCCTTTGGCACCACTCCCGACTCCAACGAGGCATTGAAAAGGTCAGTCAGTGGAGTTGCTAGAACGTCCCCAAGTTCCCTCAGTATTCTAGGGTGTATCCCATCCGGTCCCATCGCTTTGTCTACTTTAAGTTGAGCTAGTTTCTCACGAACACAGTCTTCTGAAAATTGTTCAAGATGTCCCTCGCTTCTGTTCTTATTTGTGGGTGTTTTCTGAGGTCCTGCTCCTGGTTCTTCATCTGTGAACACAGAACAAAAATATTTGTTAAGCAATTCCGCTTTATCCTTATCAGCTTCTACATATTCCCCCCCTGTACCCTTGAGTCTGACAATACCACTTTTGCCCTTCCTCTTCTCACTAATATATCTGAAAAATGTCTTATCTCCCCATTTTATTGCATTGGCTATTTCCTCCTCCTTTTGAATCTTTGCCTTCTTGACTACTTTGCTAGCTTCTCTAAGTTGTTCCAAATACAGATGCCTGTCTTCCTTTCTCTGTGATTTCTTGTATTTCATGAAGGCCTCCCTCTTTTTCTTCACTTTTTCAGCTACTTCCTTCGAAAACTATAGCGGTCTCCTGTTCCTTTTGCCTTTATTTACCATTTTAACAAAAAGGTTGGTTGCCTTTAAAATACCCCCTTTCAGTTTTGCCCACTGTTGTTCTACATCCCCCAGCTGTTCCCATCCCACTAACGACTCCCTGAGGTATTGGCCCATCTTTGCAAAGTTAGTCTTCCTAAAGTCTAAGATCTTCACCTTGGAATGGATTCTAACAGCCCTAGTCCTAATACTGAACCACACCATCTGGTGATCACTGGATGCAAAATGATCTCCCACTACAACATCAGAAACACTTTCACCATTGGTAAGCACCAAGTCCAGTATGGCCCCTTCACGTGTGGGGTCTGTTACCAATTGCCTGAATAGTTCTCCCTGTAGAGAATCCAGGATCTCCTTACTCCTAGATGATACTGCAGCAGGATAGTGCCAATCAACATCTGGCATATTGAAATCTCCTAGCAGTAGCACTTCCCCTTTCCTAGCAATGCTGCGTATGTCTTCAATTAACTCTCTGTCCACCTCTTCCTCTTGTGAGGGAGTTCTGTATATCACACCAATGCAAATAGATTTCTCTTTCCCTCTTTCTAGTTTAACCCACAATGCCTCCTCTCTCCCTTTTAAGCTCTGTAATTCCAAAGCTTTAATAGTAGTTTTTACATATAGTGCTACTCCTCCTCCCCTTCTTCCTACCCTGTCCTTTCTGAATAAAGTATAGCCAGGTATAGTTACATCCCAGTCATGGTTTTCTGTGAACCATGTTTCTGTAACTGCCACTAAATCTAAGTCAGCCACTCCCACCAAAGCTTCAACTTCAGAGATCTTATTTCCCATGCTACGGGCATTAATACACACTGCTTTCCATATGTTACCCCTGTTACCCATTTCCATAAACGTATTTAATGTATCACGTACCTGGGGGCTTTCACTTACCTGGGGGCTTTCTTCACCCATCCCCAACGAATCTAGTTTAAAGCCCTCTTCAGTAGATTAGCCAGTCTACTACCAAAGATGTGTTGACCTTTCTTGGACAGATGGATGCCATCTCTGCTCTGCAACCCTTGGAACAGCATCCCATGGTCTAGGAAACCAAAACGCTCTCGAAGACACCATCCACGCAGCCATGCATTAATCTCCAGGATGCGAGCCTCTCTGCCTTGGCCTTTACCCTCAACAGGGAGGATTTAAGAGAACACCACCTGTGCACCTACCTGCTTCACCCTCTGTCCCAGAGCCATGAAGTCACTTTTGATACGTTCCGAGGTATACCTGGCAGTATCATTTGTTCCAACATGGATTAGCAACATTGGGTAATAGTCAGTGGGCTTGATGAGTCTCGGCAAATTCTCCGTAACATTTTGGATCTTGGCACCAGGCAGACAGCATACCTCTCTGGACATCAAGTCTGGTCGGCAGATGGACGCCTCAGTACCCCTCAGAAGAGAGTCTCCAACCACCACTACCCTTCGTTTCCTTCTGGTCACTGATTCTGCAACTATGGGGTACTTGAACTCTGGTTCTTCCCTTTCCAGGGATGCTTTCCCCTCCTCCACTTCCAGGGCTGCATAATGGTTCTTCAATTCAAGGGCTGGAGAAGTTGGATTGGTGATTTTGCAGGCTCTGGTGACTTTTGTCCAACCATCGACATTCTGTTGACACCCATCTTCTCCTGTGCTGGAGAGCCTGGTTGCTGCAAGCAGCATCTCATCAATGTACTTCTCACTGTCTTGAATGCTCCTCAGCCTCGCCACCTCCTCTCTGAGTTCCTCCACTTGTTTCCTCAGAGCTTCAGCATGCAGGCACCCTGCACATGGAACTGGTTCTTCAACTGGCAATAGGGCCTCTGTCTGGACCGAGGCAGAAGCTGTAACGGGGGCAACAGCTTTAGCAATACGATTTTTCCCAGCCATTGTTCTGTTTGTGGAGCTTAGGTATCTGTTAAAGCAAAAGAGAGAGATCTACGAAGTACCAGCTGGTTTCGCAGCTGTCCTTTCAGAGAAAAAGCAGTTAAATCTCTTTAATTATATTCAAAATGTGCTGGTCCAATTCACTGTGATTTGATAAAGGGGGAGGTGCCCTATAAAGCAAGACTGCTCACTAGGGGTGGGTGGGAGTTGGGGTGGGTAGGGAGGGAACTAACACCTGATTAGGTGTTAGCAGTTCCTGAACCTGGAGGGGGTTACAGAGTTCAGCAATACTACTGTGCTCAAGTACAGATTCCCCTAAAACAGCAAAAATGAATTTAACCTGGCTTTAAAAAAAATATACACAAAACCCTTTTAAGAGCTCCCAGTCAGAGAGCTAGCAATGTAACAAAAAACACCATACAAAGAAACCCTCAAAACCTCACTTACTGTTTGATGTGTGGAGCCCTGGTTAAGAAAGCCTCAAAAGGGCAGGGCCAAGCAGCCTTTTTATGCAGGCTTCAATTGCACTCAGGAAACAGGCCCACTAACCCCTGATTAGGTGTTAGCAGTTCCTGAACCTGAGGGGGTTACAGAGTTCAGCAATACTACTGTGCTCAAGTACAGATTCCCCTAAAACAGCAAAAATGAATTTAACCTGGCTTTAAAAAAATATACACAAAACCCTTTTAAGAGCTCCCAGTCAGAGAGCTAGCAATGTAACAAAAAACACCAAACAAAGAAACCCTCAAAACCTCACTTACTGTTTGATGTGTGGAGCCCTGGTTAAGAAAGCCAACGGATGACCAGGGTGCGGGAGGATTTGGAGGCGTTAAGATTGGGGGAACTAGCCTTCCAAATGAAAAGGCTGCAGCAAGCATATTATGTTGGGGGTAATAAACCGGGTCGGTATTTAGCTCGGCATCTTAAAAGAAGGCATGTGCAGCAGCAGATATATAAGCTGAAAAATGAAAGAGGCGAATGGGAACATGGGACCGTCAATATCCAGGCGATTTTCAGTAGGTATTACAGGGCCCTGTATAAGGCGGAGCTGAGAGGATCGGAGGTGGAGATCAGACAATATTTGGGAAAACTTAATCTCCCGAAATTGGAGGAGATGGAACAGCAATGGATGGATAGGGCAATTGAGGAAGGGGAGGTGTGGGTGGCAATCCATGGCCTTAAGGAAGGCAAAGCCCCAGGTTTGGAAGGTCTTACGGCCCGGTTTTATAAGACTTTCAAGTTCCGAAATCTGTGGCGAACTTAGCAGGGTCTTTAATGGTGTTCATCAGGGGGGAGGGGGCACTGCCGCGGTCAATGGCAGTGGCAGGTATAGCCTTGGTGCCTAAACCGGGGAAGGATAAGGGGGTGAGTGAGTCATACCAACCTATTTCTCTAATTAATTTGGACGCGAAGATTTTGACAAAGGTTTTGGCTACCCGTTTGCAGAACTTTTTACCTAAGTTGATAAATAATGACCAAACGGGCTTTATCCCCGGCAGGCAAGCCAGTGACAATATCCGGAGGCTATTAAATGTTCTTTGGGTGGTTCAGAAGGCGGGACTGGATTCTTTGGTGGTGGCGGTGGATGCCGAGAAGGCGTTTGATAAAGTTGAATGGCCCTTTATGTTCGCTGTGTTACAAAGAATGGGGATTGGGACAGGGTTTCAAAACTGGATAGGTGCATTATATGACCAGCCAAGAGCTAGGATTTGAGTGAATGGTACTTATTCAGCAGAGTTTGAACTGGAATGGGGCACTCGACAGGGGTGTCCTTTGTCCCCTCTGTTTGTGCTAGTCATTGAGCCTTTAGCACAACAGATTAGAGAGCATGATTTCATTAGGGGTATCCAAGTGGGTAGTGGAGATAATAAAATTTCTCTTTTTGCCAATGACATTATTTACACTGTGAGTAGGCCGGCAGAGTCGTTACCAATGTTACTGGCAGAAATATGGGAATATAGTCTGGTTTCGGGACATAAAATGAATATGGGTAAAACTGAGATCTTGAAGATTAGGCTGGGTCCCCATATGGAGGCTCAGTTGAGGCAGGATTACCCCTTTCGGTGGGCTAAGCAGAAGTTAAAATATTTGGGGGTCTGGGTTTGCTGTGACTGGCGGCAATTGAGAAGATTAAAATTATGATCCTCTAGTTGCCGAAATTCTGAATGATCTTGTGAGGTGGGATAAGGCCACCTTTTTCTGGGTGGGGCGAATTGCCATTGTTAAAATGAATCTGCTGCCTAGGATACTTTATCTGTTCTTGGGATTGCCTAGAATTGTCAGTGGCACAACTGTAGCTGTTGCAGCAAAGAATTTTCTCTTTCATCTGGAGGAGAAGTCCGCCCAGGCTAAATAGAAGGGTGATGTTTAAGCATAGAAGAGAGGGTGGACTGGGTGTCCCGGATTTGCTACGATATTATACAGCGGCACAGTTGTGGGCGCTAGTCTATTGGAGGATAGGGCCGGAGGCCCGAGGTTGGGTGCGAGCAGAGGAGGCCTTGAGGGGCAAAGTGCATTAGCAGACCGTGTGTAGTTTACCGGCCAGGGGAGGGGGGGATAAGGCTGGGGATGAGCTGAAGATGAGTCCCTTTACGGAGCTTACCCTAAAAGGTGTGGAAACGGGAGAAAGCACATCTGGTGGGGGTTAGGGTAGCTATCCAACTTCAGAAAATTAGACGGTGTAGTGGCTTCCATGAGGGGGGGAGAGCCGAGGTCTATAAAAAATGGGAGGATAAGGGCTTGGTGTGGATGGGCCAGTTGTTCTCGGAGAGTGGCCAGCTGTCTCCTTTTGAACGCCTGCAGGAGCAATATGCCCTGGGGAAGGAGGATTGGTTTGGTTACTGTCAATTAGCACATTTTCTGCAGAACAGTTTGAAGGGGGTGGAAAGAGGGACAGTGCGAACCCCTTTTGAAAGGGTGTTACTCCGTGGGGGGGAATCTCGGGGTCTTGTATCACAGATCTATAGGGGATTGGAAAGGTGGGGTGCTTATGCGGCGTATCAGGTGGCGTGGATGCGGGACCTGGGTGGTTCTTGGGATGAGGAAAGGTGGGCGTCAGTTCATGAAGAAACTAAGATTGCATCCAGTTCAGCGGCAGTGCAGGAGCACTGCTATAAAATGCTGTATCTCATGTATATCACACCAAAACAACTAGCCGAGATTGATAAAACTAAAGATCCACGTTGCTGGAAAGGGTGTGGAGCTCTGGGCACGTATTAACACGTGTAGTGGGAGTGTCCAGTGGTCCAAGGAATATGGCAATGGATGCAAGGCCTGGTAGGGACTATGTTGGGCTGGAAGGGGAAGTTAAGGCCGGAGCAGGTACTGCTGGGGGAATGGGGGGAGTCAGGGCATGAGTTGGGGTATCTATTGAAGATGATTTCCATCGCAGTAAGGATGGAAATAGCCTATAAATGGAAAGACCCTGCGGCCCGGAAGTGGACCAAGTGCCAAAGCGAGTTGTATTTGTTTGTCAAATGGCAGAATTACAGGCGCGTTTGACCAACAAATTGAATGGATATCACCGTAAATGGCATCCCTTCATTCAATGGAGGCGGGAGGCGCTGAAATAGTGGGAGTGCTTGAGGGGGGGGGGAAATCATGCTCTAGGGGGAATTGGGGTAAGGATATGTGGTAAGTGGGATTTAGGATTTTGCTATGGGATTTGGTAAGGGGGTTGCTGCTGGTGTTCATTACAGTGGGGGGAGCACAGTTCCATGGAGGGGAAGGGGGGAGGGGCCCTGAGGGTGTGGGGGAGGGGAGGTAAGATGGGGGAGAAGGGAGGTGAGGGGGGGAGGTAGGGGAGGTTGTATTTCTGCGGTATTGTTATTGGGATGTCTTTCAGTTGGGTTTCTTGTGATATGTTACTGTTTATGCTTATGCACTTATGCTGTTTTACGGGCTACGGGTTACTAGAGGAGGTGTGGGTGGTGATTTGATTAGAGGTTGTTCACATAATGTTCTATGGGGGCACTTATTTGATGTAGCCTGGGTTTGTTGGATATTGTTTTTCCAGTCCTGTACTGTTATGTTTCATTGACAGTGCATTAATAAAAAAACTTTAATACAAAAAAAAAAATTGTATGTTTCAAGGTAATTTATGATCCAGGAGTGTTTGTCAAAAGCAATCTGAGATTTCTGCTTTCCTTAGCACTAGTCATGACGACTTGTTTAGCCATATGGCTGATTTTATGATCATATCTGCTATGTTCCTTCCACAACTAGAAGCTATCTTTGGGTACTGCTGAAAGCTTTTGTGCATCTCTTAGAATCAGAAAATGCTTACACTCGGAGTAAAGTAGAACACATACCAATTTATCTTGATCTCTCTGCATGCCATAAAGTCAACAAATAAGTCCCTTTCTGTATAATTTGCCTTCAAATAGGCTTGTTTACCACCCCATTAGGGTATCTGCTCTGTTGGAATCCAATGATTAGATCACTTATTTTTGAAAACCCTTCTCTTTGCTACACAATCTTCTCAACCATAAAAACTGACCTTTTGGAATAACGATAAGGATGAAAACTTTTAAACTGCAACAAATTATTTTATTCTGCATTTTTCCTCTGATGTACAGTATTGTGGTTCGCAACCTTGGGGTCATCTTTGACTCTATTCTCTTTTTCTCTGCACGCATCCAACAAATAGTTAAAACCTGCCACTTTTCTTAGTAAAATTCATCCCTTCCTTTCTGAACACACTAAGGGATCTGTTCACTAAACAGCAATAGCAGCAATTTTGCAAAATCGGTGCCACAGCCCCATTTATTCCTAAGACTTATCCACTTTCTATTCACCTCCCATCTTGATTATTGTATCCTGCTCCTCACTGGTCTCCCTCTGAATTCTCTTTCTCCTCTTCAGTCTGTTTAAAACTCAACTGCAAGACTTATCTTCTGTCAGTGTTGCTACACTCATGTAACCCTTCTCTTCAGGTCACTTCACTGGCTCCCTATCCACGTCCGCATCCAGTTCAAACTTCTCCTACTGACTTACAAGTGCATTCATTCTACAGCTCCTCACTACCTTTCCTCTTATCTCACTCTACACTCCTCCTCGGAAACTCTGCTCCTCTAGCAGTGCCCTTTTATCTGTGCCCTACTCTGCAACTATTAACTTCAGATTTCATTCATTCCACTTTGCTGTTCCATATGCCTGGAACACAACCATCCAGAGTCAGTACGTCGAGCTCCTTCTCTAGCCATACTCAAACCCAGGCTAAAAACCCTTCTTTTTAGGGCTACTTTTGGATCCTCATGCTCCTCTCTCTTGGTCACTACTTATCTTACCATACTCTAGTCTCACGTTTTGTGATGATCTTCATCTTGATTAAATTGTAAGTGCTGTCAAGCAGGGACTGTGTCTTGTATATGTACAGCGCTGTGTATACCTTGTAGCACTATACAAATGATAAGTAGTAGCAGACTATATGATCCCCTTCCAAAGGGGTGTCACAGGATAGAAACATGGGCCACCAGGGACATTTCCTGGCAGATCAGGACTGGGGGAAGGGGGAAGGGGCATTACTACAGATATCACGGTTGGGAGAGAACCACAATTTTTAGCACTCTTTTGTGCAGAGTCTCTGTGCATACTGTTTGCTTATAGCACCACTGCATAAAAAAATCTGCATTAAACCTGCCTTAGGGAATCTTGCACTATAGTGTGGCAGGCTATGGCCTATAATAGTCTGCAAATATGAAAGGCCTGTAAGTTAGGCCCTGATTCAAACCCCCATCTTAGTAAGAACTAAAAATCTGTAAAAGTCTGAGAAAGCCGTTTTAAACTGCTTAATAAGGAGTCTTCATGAATACATAAAATCTTTCATTATTCTCTTATGTTCTGATGATAGAAATGCTTCAATACCTGCATTCCTAGAGCTAGAAACGACCTCGGAGTAGAATTGTATCCATACCTAGAAACCGTACCATTGTTAGAACAATCCTAGGAGGAGGGAGCGGGGTGCTAGGCCCAGAAAGGATCTCCAATTGGACAAAGGCAGGGGGCGTTGGGACCAATAGAAAGTCTGCATGTATCAAGCTGAAAAGAAATGTATAAAATGAATATGTTTCTGTAAGAACTTTGCTCAGTCCTTTTTGAAACCTGACTGTCTGGGCCTTGTACACAATAAATTGGCTTGGACCCTGCAAGTGACTCCTGGATTTATTCATTGTTTGCACTTCGCTGCTTCATATTCTTGGTGCGTTGGCCAGGAAGTGCAAGTAGTGGATGGTATTCAAGTGAATATTCCACGTATTTCGCCTCCAGGTTTGGTGTGGTTGGAACCGTGTCTGTCCAACCGCAGGGGAAACCTCAGGCGCCACCGGTCCTCTTGTATCGGAGAGGGTTCTGCTTTGCCTCGGTGGGCCACTGGGTCCAGCTGGCCAACACCTCCGAACCCAAGGGGAGTCAAGGATCCAACCCATGAACTGGTTTGGTATCGGAAACCAGATCCGGTGAGTAGATTTTTCTCTATTCTTTAGTCAGTTAGTTTTGGGAAAGTCTTGCATGAGTATGCGCGAGACTGCATTGGTATGGGAAAACAGTACCGAGAGTCTGATCACCTCTCAGGGCGCGTCCGAGTAAGCCTTGCATGAGTATGCGCGAGGCCGGCTGCTGTTGGATAGTAAGACAGGCCTGGGAATTTTTGGGAAACGTTGCTGGTATGTTTGGTTGTGTGTGTGACTGAGAGGTCTTGAAAGAGACCAAGCGAGAGCGGACTCCTGAGTAGCGCAGCTCCTGGCCGGGCGACCGCGCCCAGGTCGCCAAAAGGAGGAAGCGTTTGGTGTTTGTCCCCCTCATTGTTCTGTGGGCTGTACAGACCACTTATCTACAGCCATACTACCTACCCTTAATGTCTGTTGTCATGTACATCCTTACGATTATGGGAGGGGCGGAGTCCACGCAAACTCCGTTGGAATGTATGATCAAGAATTTCCGTAAGGGATTTTCAGGAGACTACGGAATAAGAATGTCTCCGTCTCGATTAGAAATGCTATGTGATAGGGAGTGGCCTGTGCTAGCTACTTCATGGCCCCGTGGGGGCACCTTTGATGTGGGAATAGTCTCCCGTGTTCACCAGCTTGTACTGAACACGCGCCCTGACCAGTTCCCCTACATAGACTCCTGGTTGGGTATTTGCGAGAGGCAGTTCCATTGGATGAAGCGTTGCTATGAGGAACAGTGTAGAATACTAGTAGCAACCACCAGGGGAACCCGGAAGTCTGAGGAAGGGAAGCCACCTGTGTATTCCGCCTCAGAGTCCCCAGAAATCCTGACCCATTTACCCCAGTATCCCTGTAGGTTAGTTCCCCCAGCTCCACCAACTGAAGCTGAACCTGATGAGGTACTTCAGAAATTACCGCTGCAGCAACAAAAGAAGCCCACTTCCGAGTGATAGCCCCGAGTCAGGTCCAAGTACATCGGGGGGGGGGGGGGATCAGGGTCCCCCGATGATACTGGAAGCGGAGGCTCTCCTGCCAGCTCAGGGTTTAAGAAGTGATTTAAGAAGTGTAACCCCGAAGAAGGAGAAAGCAGGGCGCCTAATGCCATTGCGCCAAGTACCTGGTCTACCTGTCCTAACTGAACAAGGCCAGATGGTGCCAGGACCAACCAGTTTAAATCTACGTGCCTTTTTCCACTACTGATCTATTGAACTGGAAAACGCATTATGCGTCCTATACTGCAAAGCCCCAAGAATTGACAGAATTAGTGTCTAGTATAATGCAAACTCATCAGCCTACCTGGTCAGATTGCCGCCAGCTTCTGTCCACTCTCTTTACTACTGAGGAGCGAGCGCGAATTGTGCAAGCAGCTGTCCACTGGTTAGAAGAGAATCCCGTAGAAGGGGGGGGAAATGAATCTCCCACAAGCAGCCGCTGCAGCTTTCCCAAATGAAGACCCTAGATGGGATCCAAATGACGAAAGGGGGGCGGCAGCCCTCACTCGATTTCGCCAGGCCTTGCTGCAGGGCCTAAGGAAAGGAGGCCAGAGGGCCATGAATATCGGGAAGGTATCAGAAGTTATCCAGGATCCGGATGAGAGCCCAGCGGCCTTCTATGAGCGATTATCTGAAGCTTATAGATTATATACTCCATACGATCCAGCTGCCCAGGAAAATTTGCGTATGGTAAACGCAGCTTTTGTCAGTCAGTCCCAGAGAGATATAAAACGAAAATTACAGAAATTGGATGGATTTGCGGGCATGAATACAGCACAGTTAATGGAAGCTGCTCAGAAAGTGTTTGTGAATCGTGAAAATGAACGTGATAGAGAAAGTGAACGAAAGATGAAGAAGAAAGCAGATCTTCTTGCTGCCGCTTTAGTTGAACGACATGAAGGAGGTTTTCCTAATCAAAGGAGCAGAGGACGTGGAAGGGGTCGTGAAAGTGATCGGCCCCCACTGGGTGCAAATCAGTGCGCCCATTGTAGAGAAGAAGGACATTGGAAAAGTGAATGCCCGTACTTTGACTCCACCCCCAGGAGGGGGAGGAGGGAGTCCCTGGAGAACAGGAGGTCGATTCCAGCGTCGTGGAGGAATGAACCGAGCACAGTTCCAGCGAGAGAGGGAAGAAGCTATTGAGGGAGTGGCAGTTGCAACGGGCTATGATATGGATGAAGACTAGGCCAGACCAGGCTCCAAGTTCACCCTGGGTCCCCAGGAGCCTATGGTCAGTTTGAAGATAGGGGACCAATATATAGACTTTATGGTAGATACAGGAGCCGAACATTCAGTGGTGGCAAAGCCGGTGGCTCCTTTGTCCTCTCGATCTGTCACCATTATCGGGGCCACTGGAGCTAGGGCCACCAAGCCTTTCCTGCAGAACCGCACGTGTGAACTAAGGGGACAGAAAATAACGCACCAGTTCCTGTATATGCCTGAATGTCCTATTCCACTCTTGGGCCGAGATATGCTTGCTAAGCTTCAGGCGCAAATATCCTTTGCTGAAGGGGGAGAAATGCAAATGACTGTGAACCCAAAGCCTGCTGGATTGATGGTGCCGACTGTTCCCCGAGAAGAAGAATGGCGGTTTTACAGCGTATCTCCGACCAAGCCAGTCAGTTCCTGTATACCCACCAACCTTATAGCCACGCCTGAAGTATTGGCAGAAGATAATCCACCTGGCCTAGCAAAGAACATAGCCCCCGTCATTGTTGCCCTCAAGCCAGGAGCGGAACCAGTGCATGTGAAGCAGTATCCTCTTCCTCAACCAGCTATTGAAGATATCCACTGTCATCTAATGAAACTACTGAAGTATGGACTTCAAGGAGTGCCAGTCACCTTGGAACACCCCTCTTATCCCAATCAAGAAACCTGGGACAGGGGATTACCGCCCAGTACAAGATCTGAGGCAGATAAATGATGCAGTTGAGACTATACACCCAGTGGTACCAAATCCTTATACTCTCTTGGGACTGATCCCCGCTGAGGCTACTCATTTCACCGTCCTGGACCTGAAAGATGCCTTCTTCTGTATACGCCTGGCCCCCACTAGTCAACTTTTGTTCGCTTTTGAATGGCAAGACCCCACAACAGGAAGGCGGGGTCAACTTACCTGGACTCGATTACCCCAAGGATTTAAAAATTCACCTACTCTCTTCAGTGCTGCTTTAAATCAAGATCTCTCAAGCTACTCCGTGAACCCAGGACAAAAGGTTCTTCTTCAGTATTTGGACGACCTGCTCATAGCCACCAATTCAGAAAGTGAATGCCTACAAGCCACCAGTGAACTCTTGTACCTTTTAAATGAGGCTGGATACAAAGTCTCAAGAGCCAAGGCACAATTATGTCAAACCGAAGTTAAATATCTAGGATTCCAGTTGTCCAGCGGAATTCGACGCTTGGGACCGGAACGCAAAGAAGCTGTATGCAGTATTCCTACTCCAACCACCAGGAGGCAAGTAAGAGCCTTCTTGGGTGCCGCAGGGTACTGTCGTATATGGATCCCCAATTTTGCTCTGCTGGCAAAGCCATTGTATCAAGCTACCAAAGGAATGGAAAAGTCTCCATTGGAGTGGGGACCTGAACAGGATGCAGCCTTTCGATCCCTAAAAACCGCCCTGATGTCATCACCAGCCCTGGGTCTACCAGATGTCCAGAAACCTTTCCGTCTCTATGTCCATGAGTCACAAGGAAATGCTTTAGGGGTACTGATTCAATCTCTTGGATCTTGGCAACGGCCAGTAGCTTGTCAAAACAGTTGGATATGGTAGCAAGAGGTTGGACCCCTTGTTTGAGAGCTGTTGCAGCTACAGCCCTTTTAGTGAGCGAAGCAGACAAGCTCACTATGGGACAGAATCTTCAAGTTACTGTACCCCATTCTGTTCTGACCCTCATGGAACACAAAGGGAGTTTCTGCCTCACGAATTCCCGAATGTTGAAGTATCAGAGTATGTTGTGTGAAAAACCCCATATACAATTGAAGGTCAGTCAAGCTCTGAATCCTGCTACATTGTTCCCAACTGATCCTGGCCCCCCTGATCATGACTGTTTAGAAATTATGGACACTGTATTTTCAAGTCGCCCAGATTTGACTGATGTTCCTTTGGAGGACCCAGAACGGACTTTCTTTGTGGATGGAAGCAGTCTCGTCATCAATGGGCATCGTTGTGCCGGGTATGCAATGGTGACCCTTGATCTGGTAGTTGAGTCCTCAGCTCTGGCCCCAGGGACTTCAGCACAGAAGGCTGAACTGATAGCTCTCACTAGAGCACTGACATTAGGAGAAGGGCTCCAGTTAAACGTGTACACAGATTCCAAGTACGCCTTCACAACTTTGCATGCACATGGAGCCCTGTATAAAGAACGAGGGCTGATCACCTCAGGAGGCAAGTCCATTAGGTATGGGCCCGAGATATTGATATTATTGGACGCTGTGTGGGCCCCTAAGCAAGTTGCAGTCATGCACTGTCGAGGTCATCAAGAAGGAGTAGGAGAAGTTGCCCAAGGGAATAGGTTTGCTGATGCCACCGCCCGAAAAGCAGCCACAACTGGACGAGTTGTGACCCAAGATACTTCAGTGCAGGCAGCCTTATTCCCTGTGCCCCTCAGCTCATGGGCCCCCCAATACACTACAAGAGAGTTAGATTACTTCTGTGAAAAGGAGGGGGGTGTCCTAACAGAAAAAGGTTGGGTAGTGCTGCCACCTCCAGAGGGTAGCTCACCTCCAGGTCCCACAGTAATTCCTGAAGCGTTAGGACCAGCCTTTGTTCATGCCTTTCATCAGGCCACACATTATGGGAAAACTGCCATGGAAAAAGCCCTAAGACCCCATTTTTGCATCTCACTATTAGGACCCGTGTCCGCCTCAGTAGCTCGTCAATGTTTGACATGTGCTAAGAATAATGCTAAGCAGGGTCCCAATCCACCTCCAAGAGTGCAGTCAGTAGAAGTGACCCCTATGAGTGATATTCAGGTGGATTTTACTGCCACAAGCAAACGGATATCATTACGTTAGTTCTAGTCTGTACATTTTCTGGGTGGGTAGAAGCTTTTCCCACTCGAACTGAAAAAGCCCAAGAGGTCACTAGAATTCTGCTCCATGAGATTATCCCCCGATTTGGGATACCACTGACTATAGGGTCAGATAATGGGCCCTCATTTGTATCTCAGGTGACTCAGCAATTAGCACGAGCACTGCAGGTGCAGTGGAAATTGCATACTGCTTACAGACCCCAGAGTTCAGGAAACGTAGAGCGTATGAATAGAACCTTGAAGTCTCAGTTGTCTAAACTTTGTCAAGAAGCCCACCTGAAGTGGCCCCAGGTTCTTCCTATAGCCCTTCTTAGGATACGCTCAGTCCCTACTTAGTCATTGGGAATCTCCCCTTTCGAGATTTTGTATGGGCGACCCCCACCCATTGTACAGGGAATAAAGGGAGATATGGAACAGATTGGATCTGAAATTACTAGACAAGAACTATTGGCTTTAAGTTCTGATTTGCAGAGTCTTCACACCTGGGTACAAGAACATTTGCCCATTAATCTGACGGAGCCTCTACATCCCTTCAAGCCGGGAGTGTCAGTGTGGATCAAAGAGTGGAGAAAGACTCCATTGGCACTGCAGTGGAAGGGACCTTATGTTGTCATCCTATCAATATCAACCGACAAAGGTGAGTCGGTTGATATTGTGTATCTGGACTTTCAGAAAGCCTTTGACAAGGTCCCTCATCAGAGACTTTTGGCAAAACTAAAGAGTCATGGGATAGGAGGCAGTGTACTATTGTGGATCAGGAACTGGTTAAAAGATAGAAAGCAGAGGGTAGGGCTAAATGGCCAATTTTCCCAATGGAGAAAGGTGAATAGTGGTGTACCCCAGGGATCTGTGCTGGGTCCGCTGCTTTTTGACATATTCATAAATGACCTGGAAAGTGGAATAACGAGTGAGGTTATCAAATTTGCAGATGACACAAAACTATTTAAAGTTGTTAAAACCAAAGAGGATTGTGAAAAATTGCAAGAGGATCTTGATAAATTGGAAGACTGGGCATCAAAATGGCAGATGAAATTTAATGTGGACAAGTGCAAGGTTATGCACCTAGGGAAGAACAACCCAAACTATGGTTACACGATGCAAAGTTCCACATTAGGAACCACCACCCAGGAAAAAGATTTAGGCATCATTGTGGATACCATGTTAAAACCCTCGGCCCAGTGTGCAGCGGCAGCCAAGAGAGCAAATAGAATGCTAGGTATGATAAGGAAAGGAATGGAAAATAAAACAAAAGATATTATAATGCCTCTATATCGTTCCATGGTGAGACCGCACCTTGAATATTGTGTGCAATTCTGGTCGCCGTATCTTAAAAAGGATATAGCGATTTTAGAAAAGGTTCAGAGAAGAGCCACCAAAATGGTAAAGGGGATGGAAGGATACTCCTATGAAGAAAGGCTAAAAAGGTTAGGGCTCTTTAACCTGGAAAAGAGACGGCTGAGGGGAGATATGATAGAAGTCTATAAATTAATGAACGGAGTGGAATGGGTAAACGTAGATCGATTGTTTACGTTATCAGAATATAGAAAGACTAGGGGACATGCAATGAAGCTACAGGGTAAACTATTTAAGACTAATAAAAGAAAATATGTTTTCACTCAACGTGTAATCAAACTCTGGAATTTGTTACCGGAGGATGTAGTAAAGGCTGTTAGTGTAGCTGGGTTTAAAAAAGGTTTGGACAAGTTCCTGGAGGAAAGGTCCATAAACCATTATTAAGAAGTGACCGAAGATATCAATGCTTATACATTTGTAAAAAGTTTGATGTGTTTGCTTTAATACCTACAAAGTTCTTGCTTTAATACTTAAAAGATGTCTCTGCTTATTGTTTTTCTTTAATACTTACAAAGCTTATATTTACTGTTCAATGTAAATAGTTGATTTCTATTGTTCTATGTAAAATGTATACAAACTGTGTACAATGTTCAATGTAAATAGTTGATTTCTATCGTTCTATGTAAAATGTATACAAACTGTGTACAAGACTGTTAACCTGTTATATGTAAACCGCCCTTGATCTCTGGAAGGGGCGGTATAAAAGAAATAGTTAAATAAAATAAATAAATAAATAAATGCTTGACCCAGTACAAGCATTGTGGAACTTGTGTCTCTTGGGGAAACTGCTAGGTACATATGACCTAGATTGGCCACTGTTGGAAACAGAATACTGGGCTTGATGGACCTTGGTCTGACCCAGTATGGCATATCTTATGTTCTTAACCCCAACTGCAGTAAAAGTTGCGGCTGCTCCTGAACTTGGTCAATGGACTTCAGTAAATGATCCTGAAACTCCATTGCGGCTTACATTGCGGAGACAACCGGCGTTGTAAGAGTCTTCAGAATCTACAATCCTACCCCTGTCACACAAGGGTGGCAGTCGATAGGTCTACATACAGCGGAAGTAAAGAAGAAGAAAAAGACTCTACAAGTTCATCGTACCCTATATTTCAGTTCATTTCCAAAGACTGTAATAATGATGTTTCTCTACTACTGTTTCATGGGGGCGGTAGCCCTAGGATGCCTGGAAAAGACTTTTGCCTTATACAAGCTGCACAAGGGGATAACTACTACCCGAACTGGGATAAAGGTCACTCAGACTTTACTTTATCATTCCTACTATACTTGCACTGGTATAGTTAGTCGATGTGTGTATAATGGTACAGAATTAAATATCTGTACAAAAAGGAGTAAAACCTGCTTCAGTCCTCGTCAGAACCCTTTTAGAGCTGCGATGGAATGATGAGGATGGGGCCGTCATATATGCCACACGTCAACTTTCTGATCCCACAAGACCTGTAACCTTACACTTTGATGCTTGTGATCTTATCAATAGAAATGACCATAACAAATGTGGGACATGGGAGCAAGCCTACTACCATGATGATAAATATGTGTCCTGAAGGGGCGTACGGATGGGGAAAATGTACTGGGAAGCATTCCCCATCCACCTACAGTAAGGCATCTAAAGATGCGTACTTCTGTCCAAAATGGGAGTGTGTGTATTATGCTACCTGGTCGGGTAGCCCTACTGGACAAGATGGGGATAATCGTAAAACCAATTTAGAAAGACTACCCTTGCTTAAGCCGCATAAGTGTAAGAAAGGTGCTTGTAATCCCCTGCGGCTCCTCATACTTGACCACAGCCAGTGGAAGCAGGGGTTCAGATTTGGTTTACGTATAGCAGGGGGAGGAACCGACCCCGGAACTTTCATATATATACACCTCAATACCAAGGCTCATATTTCTTCACCTTATCGAATACATCATACCTTTTATGAAGCTATGAAGGCTGAGTTTGCAATTCCCCACACCTCCCAGAACTTGTTTCTTGAGCTATCAGGAGCTGTAGCGTCTAGTCTCCACATCTCTGATTGTTTCTTCTGTGGTGGAACTAAGATGGGGGGACCAATGGCCTTGGGAGGCACAAGAATTGAACTATTCTATCCCATATAACCAAACTGATCTACATAAAGCCACCAGTGAATGGGTATTAGCTAACCCTATTGTTGGTAACTTATGTTTTGCTCGTACAGGACCACAGTTCACTATGCTAGTTGGACAGCTGATCTGTCTAAATCAGAAGTTCTACAATGCCACTACTAAGAAAACATCCTGGTGGTCGGGTGTAAAACACTCCAGAACCTTCCAACCCTCTAGTCATCTTTCCCAATCTTGCTAAGCTATGGACTAATTTGGGTTCTCACGATACCTGGCTAGCTCCACCTGGACTATATTGGATTTGTGGAGCTCGAGCATATGCTAAGCTTCCTCACCATTGGGGAGGAGCATGTGTATTGGGAACTATACAACCTTCCTTCTTTCTTCTGCCTATTTCCCATGGAGAACAACTGGGCTTCCCAGTGTACAGGAGTCGACAGAAACGAGAGGCCTTAAAAATAGGCCAATGGGACAAATGGAATGATGAGGAGTGGCCACCTGAGAGAATCATTTCATACTACGGACCCGCCACTTGGACACAAGATGGGACATGGGGATATCGCACTCCTGTATATATGATAAATCGTATTATACGTTTACAAGCTGTTGTTGAAATAATAACTAACGAAACTAGTAAAGCACTAACTCTTTTAGCTAAACAAAGTACACAAATGCGTACAGCAATTTATCAGAATCGTTTAGCACTAGATTATTTGTTAGCAGCTGAGGGTGGAGTATGTGGAAAATTGAATTTAACCAACTGTTTGCAGATTGACAATAATGGACAAGTTGTTGAAGATATAGCTACTCAAATGCGAAAGCAAACCTATGTGCCTGTTCAGACCTGGCATAGTCAAACTTGATGGGTGGTTTGGTTCAGCATTTTCATGATTAGGTTGTCTAAAGACTCTGGTGTTTATTGTATTATTCATATTAACTGTATGCTTGTTGCTCCCATGCCTATTACCCCTTTGCTTACGTATGATGACCTCAGTTATTGATAACACTGTGGAACGGAAGGCAGCTACGAAAATCCTAGCTATGCGGCAATATTACCCTATACCCCAAGATGATGCTGTTACACGAGTATAAGTGATTTAATTCCCACCCTTAACTTGCGGGTGAGAATAATCAAAGGGGGGAATGTGGCAGGCTATGGCCTATAATAGTCTGCAAATATGAAAGGCCTGTAAGTTAGGCCCTGATTCAAACCCACATCTTAGTAAGAACTAAAAATCTGTAAAAGTCTGAGAAAGCTATTTTAAACTGCTTAATAAGGAGTTTTCATGAATACATAAATCTTTTATTATTCTCTTATGTTCTGATGATAGAAATGTTTCAATACCTGCATTCCTAGAGCTAGAAACGACCTCGGAGTAGAATTGTATCCATACCTAGAAACTGTACCATTGTTAGAACAATCCTAGAGGAGGGAGCGGGGTGCTAGGCCCAGAAAGGATCTCCGATTTGACAAATGCAGGGGACGTTGGGACCAATAGAAAGTCTGCATGTATCAAGCTGAAAAGAAATGTATAAAATGAATATGTTTCTGTAAGAACTTTGCTCAGTCCTTTTTGAAGCTTGACTGTCTGGGCCTTGTACACAATAAATTGGCTTGGACCCTGCAAGTGACTCCTGGATTTATTCATTCTTTGCACTTCGCTGCTTCAATAGCTTTAGCACTAAGCGTGAAAGAACAAGCTCCTGACACTCTAGATTTTGAAGCATTCCCAGGAAGGTAGGAGGAGAAGGGAGCTTGTGGCAGGCTATGGCCTAGAATAGCCTGTAAATGTATGTAAACGTATGAGAGGCCTAAGCTAGGCCTGAGTCCCAGCCCCCACCTGAGAATATTAAGCTGAGAAATACCAAAGTCAGTAGAAGTTAGAAAAACTGCTTTAAACTGCTTTTTGATAAGGTTGTATAAATCCTTTGTTAGATTCTTCTATGCTGAAGACAGACATATACCAGAGCTCTGTATTCACATATTTTCTAAGCTAGCAGTGACCTTGTAGGAGAAAAGTAACAAGTCTAAGAACTGTGTCTTTGTTAGAGAATCCTGAGCAGGGGGAACAGAATACTAGGCCCAGAGAGAGATCCCCACTGGGCAGGTGCAAGAGTCATTAGGACCAATAGAAAGTTTGCCTGTAATAAACTGAAGAAGAAAGGTATAAAAGGTGTTGTTTACTAGACTCCATTGCTCAGACCTTTTTGAATGTGACATTGCCTGAGACTTGTGCACAAATAAATTGGCTTGGATCTTCGAACTGACTCCTGGTTTTATTCATTGCGTGCACTTCGCTGCAACATATTCCTGGTGCGTTGGCCAGGAAGGTGGAGTACGTGAATGGTGCACAAGTGAATAAACCACGTATTACCGCCTCCAGGTTTGGTCCGGTTGGGACCGCGGCCAACCGACAGCGGAGAGGACCCCAGGCACCGCCGGTCCCCTTGTATCGGAGAGGATTCTGCCCTGCCTCGGCGGCCTGCCGCGTCCGACCGGCCAACACCTCGAACCCGAGGGGAGTCCAGGATTCAACCCAAGGAGGGACTGGCTGCGCAGCGCATTAGTGGCCGGATTCGGTGAGTAACAATTTATCTGGTTTTTAGTCAGTTAGCTATGGGAAAGTCTCGCATGCACGAGACTAATACGGTTTAAGGTAACAGTTTAAGGTAACGAGAGCCTGATCACCTCTCAGGGTGTGGCCGAGTACTCCTTGCATGAGTGTGCGAAACCCCGAGTAGAGCCAGAAGTAGCGAGAGTTCCCACAGCTGAGGTGCCCCCACCTGATGTGCCCCCACCTCATCAGCCACCGTCGGGAGAAGAGCAACCCCCTTCCCGAAGTAGGAGTCTCAGTCCCGAACAAAGTTCACAAAGTTCCCCGGCAGGGCTGCCATCTCCTGGAGGAACTGCCAGCGGGGGATCATCAACTGCCAGTCCAGGGTCACCCGTTAGTCCAACCCACAGCAGAAGAGCCTCCGCTGGACCCGCAAATTTGCGCTATGCCCTCCGAAGCACAGACACGGGCCCGAAAGAAGTTCGCCAGATGCCATTATACCAAGTCCCAGGATTGCCTATTCTAGATGATGGGGATCAGGTTGTGGCCGGGCCAACTAGTCTCGTTTATATGCCCTTTTCTACTACAGATTTATTAAACTGGAAAACGCATTATGCCTCTTATACTGAAAAACCCCAGGATCTGACAGAGTTAATGTCTAGTATCATGCAGACCCACCAGCCTACCTGGTCTGATTGCCGCCAGCTCTTGTCCACCCTCTTTACTACTGAAGAGCGGGCACGGATAGTGCAAGCAACTACCCGATGGTTGGAAGAGAACCCTGTAGACAGGAGAGACCTAGATCCCCAACAGGCAGCGTCCGTAGATTTCCCGAATGAAGATCCAAGGTGGGATCCAAATAGTGCAGAAGGAGAGAGAGCCCTCACCCGTTTCCGCCAGGCTCTACTGCAAGGCCTGAGGAGGGGAGGCCAGAAAGCTATGAATGTGGGGAAGGTAGCAGGCATTCTTCAGTGCCCAGATGAAAGTCCGGCTGCCTTCTATGAACGATTAACTGAAGCTTATAGACTCTATACCCCATATGATCCAGCAGCCCAGGAGAATCTGCGTATGGTAAATGCTGCGTTTGTGAGTCAGTCCCAGGGAAACATAAAACGAAAACTGCAAAAATTGGAAGGATTTGCGGGCATGAATACAGCACAGCTAATGGAAGTCGCCCAGAAGGTTTTTGTGAATCGTGATCAAGAATGTAGAAGGGAAAGTGAAAGGAAGATGAAGAAGAAAGCCGATCTGCTTGCTGCGGCTCTAGTTGAAGGACGTGGAGGATACCCAAACAGAAGGACCCGAGGATGGGGAAGGGGCCGAGGGAGCGCTCGGTCCCCCTTAGGTGCAAATCAGTGCGCCTATTGCAAGGAAGAAGGACATTGGAAGAACGAATGCCCGAATAGCGGCTCCGCCCCCTGGAGGGGGAGGGGGAGCACAAGGAGAGCAGGGGGCAGTTCCAGCAATGAGGAGAAATGCAGCGCGCACAATTTCAGCAGGAAGAAGCCGCTGTAGAAGGAGTGGCGACTACTGAAGACTACTATGTGGATGAGGACTAGGCCAGACCGGGCTCCAAGTTTTCCCTGGGTCCCCAGGAGCCTATGGTCAACTTAAAGATTGGGGACCAGTATATGGACTTTATGGTGGATACGGGGGCCAAACATTCAGTAGTAGCTAAACCAGTGGCTCCTCTGTCTTCCCGATCTGTCACCATTGTTGGCGCCACTGGAACTAGAACCACAAGACCTTTTCTACAGAACCGTGCCTGTGAATTAGGGGGACGGAAGATAACGCACCAGTTCCTATACATACCAGAAAGCCCAGTTCCCCTTTTGGGCCGAGATATGCTTGCCAAGCTCCAGGCGCAGATATCCTTTGTTGAAGGAGGAAAGATGGAAATGACTGTGAATTCAAAGTCTGCTGGCCTGATGGTGCTGACTGTCCCCCGAGAAGAAGAATGGCGGTTCTATCTACCTGCATCCAAGGCAGCTAGCCCCCGTATACCTACCAGCATCTTAACTCCACCCTGAGTGTGGGCGGAGGATAATCCTCCTGGCCTAGCAAAGAATATAGCTCCTCTACTTGTCACCCTTAAACCGGGAGCAGAACCAGTGCATGTGCGACAATATCCTCTCCCACGACCAGCAATTGAAGGCATTCATCGTCACCTCAAGAAATTACTACAGTATGGACTCCTCAGAGAATGCCAATCGCCCTGGAACACCCCCCTCCTCCCAGTCAAGAAGCCTGGGACAGGTGACTACCGCCCAGTGCAAGATTTGCGACGAGTGAACAGTGCAGTTGAAACCATACATCCAGTAGTACCAAATCCATATACTCTCTTGGGACTGATCCCAGCAGAAGCTACTCATTTCACTGTTCTGGATTTAAAACATAGAAACATGAGGACAGAAAAAGTCCACATGGCCTATCTAGTCTGTCCTTCCATATCAACAACTACAACAGTCCCCTTTTTACCTTTAGAGATCCTCTGTGTTGGTCCCATGCTTTTTTGAATTCAGTTACTGTCCTCATCTCCACCACCTCCACTGGGAGACTATTCCATGGATCCACTACTCTTTCCGTAAAGAAATATTTCCGCATATCACTCCTGAATCTATCTCCCTTCACCCTCAACCCATGTCCCCTCGTAGCAGAACTTGCTTTCAATTGAAAGAGGCTCTCTCCCTGAACATTTATGCCACGGAGGTATTCAAACATCTCAATCATATCACTTCTATTCCGCCTTTCCTCTAAGGTGTACATATTAAGATCCTTAAGTCTGTCCTCATATGCTTTATAATGAAGCCCACTAATCATTTTAGTAGCCACCCTCTGCACCGACTCCATCCTGTTCACATCCTTTTGAAAGTGCGGTCTCCAGAATTGCACACTATACTCCAAATGAGGTCGCACCAAAGACTTATACAGAGGCATTATCACCTCCTTTTTTCTGCTAGCCATTCCTCTCCGTATGCACTCAAGCATCCTTCTAGCTTTTGCCGTCGCCTTTTCTACCTGTTTAGCTACTTTAAGATCATCAGACACAACCACGCCTAGGTCCCGCTCTTCTTTAGTGGACAAAAGTACTTCACCTCCTATACTGTATTGCTCCCTTGGATTGCTGCAGCCCAAATGCATGACCTTACATTTTTTAACATTAAATCCCAACTGCCAAATTCTAGACCATTCTTCAAGCTTAGCTAGATCCCTCCTCATGTTATCTACCCCTTCCTGGGTGTCTACTCTATTGCAGATTTTGGTATCATCTGCAAAGAAGCAAACCTTACCCGACAGATCCCTGGGGCACACCACTGGTAACATCCTTCTCCTCAGAGTGAGCTCCATTTACTTGTACTCTTTGTCGCCTCCCACCCAACCAATTTCTAACCCAAGCAGTAACTTTAGGGT
The DNA here is from genome assembly GCA_033557465.1 of Ichthyophis bannanicus. Taxonomy (NCBI): domain Eukaryota; kingdom Metazoa; phylum Chordata; class Amphibia; order Gymnophiona; family Ichthyophiidae; genus Ichthyophis; species Ichthyophis bannanicus. The sequence continues at coordinate 87,295,684 of CM066033.1, forward strand.
CCATCCCTAGGGTGCTCAGTTTGTTTATAAGTCGCCTGTGAGGAACAGTGTCAAAGGCTTTACTGAAATCTAAATACACCACATCTAGAGCTCTCCCTCGGTCCAACTCCCTGGTCACCCAGTCAAAGAAATCAATCAGATTTGTCTGACAAGACCTGCCTCTGGTGAATCCATGCTGCCTCGGATCCTGTAATCCGATGGACTCCAGAAACCTCACTATTTTCTCTTTCAGCAGCGTTTCCAATAATTTACTCACCACCGAAGTTAAACTAACCGCCTGTAGTTTTCAACCACATCCTTACTTCCGCTTTTGTGTAAAGGCACCACATGAGCCTCTCTCCAGTCCTTTGGCACCACTCCCGACTCCAACGAGGCATTGAAAAGATCAGTCAGTGGAGTTGCTAGACCGTCCCCAAGTTCCCTCAGTATTCTATGGTGTATCCCATCCGGTCCCATCGCTTTGTCTACTTTAAGTTGAGCTAGTTTCTCACGAACACAGTCTTCTGAAAATTGTTCAAGATGTCCCTCGCTTCTGTTCCTATTAGTGGGTGTTTTCTGAGGTCCTGCTCCTGGTTCTTCATCTGTGAACACAGAACAAAAATATTTGTTAAGCAATTCACCTTTATCCTTTTCAGCTTCTACATATTCCCCCCCTGCACCCTTGAGTCTGACAATACCACTTTTGCCCTTCGTCTTCTCACTAATATATCTGAAAAATGTCTTATCCCCCCCATTTTATTGCATTGGCTATTTCCTCCTCCCTTTTGAATCTTTGCCTTCTTGACTACTTTGCTAGCTTCTCTAGGTTTTTCCAAATACAGATGCCTGTCTTCCTCTCTCTGTGATCTCTTGTATTTCATGAAGGCCTCCATCTTTTTCTTCACTTTTTCAGCTACTTCCTTTGAAAACCATAGCAGTCTCCTTTTCCTTTATTTACCATTTTAACAAAAAGGTTGGTTGCCCTTAAAATACCCCCTTTCAGTTTTGCCCACTGTTTTTCTACATCCCCCGCTGTTCCAATACCACTAACGACTCCCTGAGGTATTGGCCCATCTTTGCAAAGTTAGTCTTCCTAAAGTCTAAGATCCTCACCTTGGAATGGATTCTAACAGCCCTAGTCCTAATACTGAACCACACCATCTGGTGATCACTGGATGCAAAATGATCTCCCACTACAACATCAGAAACACTTTCACCATTGGTAAGCACCAAGTCCAGTATGGCCCCTTCACGTGTGGGGTCTGTTACCAATTGCCTGAATAGTTCTCCCTGTAGAGGATCCAGGATCTCCTTACTTCTAGATGATACTGCAGCAGGAATGTGCCAATCAACATCTGGCATATTGAAATTTCCTATCAGTAGTACTTCCCCTTTCCTAGCAATGCTGTGTATGTCTTCAATTAACTCTCTGTCCACCTCTTCCTCTTGTGAGGGAGGTCTGTATATCACACCAATGCAAATAGATTTCTCTTTCCCTCTTTCTAGTTTAACCCACAATGCCTCCTCTCTCCCTTTTAAGCTCTGTAATTCCAAAGCTTTTCTGCATACGTCTGGCATCTGCCAGCCAACTCTTGTTTGCATTTGAATGGGAAAACCCTACTACAGGAAGACGAGGACAACTCACCTGGACTCAATTACCTCAAGGATTCAAGAATTCTCCTACTATCTTTAGTGCGGCCCTCAACCAAGATCTTTCAAGCTACTCTGACTCCAGGAAAAAGAATCTTGCTCCAATATGTAGATGATCTGCTCATAGCCACCAACACCAAGACTGAATGTGTGCAAGCCACCAGTGATCTCTTGCACCTCCTAAATGAAGCCGGATACAAAGTCTCAAGAGCCAAAGCGCAGCTGTGCCAAAACGGAAGTGAAATACCTGGGATTCCATCTATCCAAAGGAATCCGAAAATTGGGACTCGAGCGGAAGGAAGCAGTGTGCCGCATCCCAACCCCCACCACCAGAAAGCAGGTGCGGACCTTCTTGGGAGATGCGGGCTATTGTCAAATATGGATACCCAACTTTGCACTCGTGGCGAAACCCTTGTACCAAGCCACGAAGGGAATGGAACGATCACCCATGGAATGGGGCCCAGAACAGGATAGAGCATTCAAATCATTAAAAACAGCATTAATGTCATCACCAGCCTTGGGCCTACCAGATGTAAAGAAGCCATTTCGTCTCTATGTCCATGAGTCATGTGGAAACGTGTTGGGAGTTCTGACTCAGCCCCTTGGATCCTGGCAACGACCTGTAACCTGTCAAAACAATTGGATCCTGTTGCCAAAGGATGGCCACCCTGCCTAAGAGCCGTAGCAGCCACAGCCCTCTTGGTGAGCGAAGCAGACAAGCTCACTCTAGGACAGAATCTTCAAGTCACTGTACCGCATTCTGTTCTAACTCTAATGGAACACAAAGGAAACTACTGGTTCACCAACGCGCAAATGTTGAAATATCAAAGTATGCTGTGTGAAAATCCTTGACTGCAATTGAGTGTCAGCCAAACCTTGAACCCTGCTACCCTACTGCCCACCGGTCCAGGCCCTCCTGACCATGACTGCCTAGAAGTAATGGACACTGTATATTCAAGTCGCCCAGACTTAACCGATATCCCCTTGAACAACCCAGAAAGGACTTTCTTCGTGGATGGAAGCAGTCTTGTAATTAATGGACAACGATGTGCTGGTTATGCAGTGGTGACCCTGGACATGGTAATAGAATCATCAGCTCTGGCCCCGGGAACTTCAGCACAGAAGGCCAAACTAATAGCCCTTACCCGAGCACTGACGATAGGGACTGGGATTCGTCTGAATGTATACACAGATTCCAAGTATGCCTTTACAACATTACATGCCCATGGAGCTTTGTACAAAGAGCGCGGATTAATAACCTCGGGAGGCAAGTCCATCAAGTATGGCCCAGAGATATTGACTTTATTGGAAGCATTATGGGCCCCCAAACAAGTTGCTGCAATGCACTGCCGAGGCCACCAGACTGGAGATGGAGAAGTGTCCCGAGGGAACAGATTCGCCGATGCCTCAGCCCGAGAAGCAGCAATCAATGGAGAAATTTCTACCCCCAATATTGCAGTTCAGGCCGCCATATTTCCAGTACCTCTCAGTGCTTGGACACCACGATACACCCCAAATGAGCTGGACTACTACTGTCAGAATGAGGGGGAGCAGCTATCTGAGACTGGATGGATAGTGCTACCACCGCCCGAAGGAGGCTCACCTCCTGGTATGACTGTGATCCCTGAAGCCCTTGGTCCAGCCTTTGTCCATGCCTTTCATCAAGCTACACACTATGAAAAAACTACAATGGAAAAAGCTCTGAAACCATACTTCTGTATCTCATTATTGGGACCCTTAACTGCCTCAATAGCCTGAAAATGTGTGACCTGTGCAAAGAATAATGCCTGACAGGGTCCTGTCCTACCTCCAAGAGTTCAATCAGTGGGAGTTACCCCCATGGGCAACATCCAAGTAGACTTTGCAGAAATGCCACGAGCCAATGGATACCACTACTTATTGGTGCTAGTTTGTACCTTCTCTGGGTGGGTGGAGGCTTTCCCCACTAGAACTGAAAAGGCCAGAGTAGTCACTAAGGCTCTGTTCCATGAAATCATTCCCAGGTTCGGAATACCCTTGACCATTGGGTCAGACAATGGGCCCTCCTTTGTGTCACAAGTAACTCAGCAGCTAGCCCTTGCTTTACAGATTCAGTGGAAGTCACATACAGCTTACAGACCCCAGAGTTCAGGGAAAGAGGAGAGAATGAACCGAACCCTGAAATCCCAGTTATCCAAGCTCTGTCAGGAGGCTCACCTAAAGTGGCCCCAAGCTCTCCCCATAGCCCTTCTTAGAGTACGTTCAGCCTAGGTCGTTAGGAGTATCCCCATTTGAGGTTTTGTATGGGAGACCCCCCGCCCATAGTTCAGGGGATAAGGGGGGGATATGAGCCAGATTGGATCAGAAATCACTAGACAAGAATTGTTGGCTCTAAGTTCTGTCTTGCAGGACCTCCATACTTGGATGCAAGACCAGTTGCCTATCAATCTGACAGAGCCACTGCATCCTTTCAAGCCTGGAGCCTCGGTGTGGGTTAAAGAGTGGAAGAAGACACCATTGGCACCTCATTGGAAGGGACCATACGTTGTTCTACTGTCAACACCAACAGCAGTGAAGGTGGCAGAAATAGATTCCTGGATTCATCACAGTCGAGCTAGCAGCAGTTCCTGAAAGTCGTCCTTGGACTTCGATCACTAATCCTGCGGCACCATTGCAACTCACCCTACGAAGAGAATAACCCGCCTCCAGCATCTCAGTTATCCATCATCAGAGACTAAGAGACTATGATCATGATGATTGCCTATTATTGTTTCATCTTTGCGGTAGCCCTGGGACCCCTGGAAACAACTTTTGCCTTACCTCCTTGTGCAGCTTGTATAACTACTACCCGAACTGGGATAAAGGTCACCCAGACTTTGCTCTATCACTCTTACTACACCTGCACTGGTACAGTCAGCCAGTGCATGTATAATGGTACAGAACTGAAAGTTTGCACGAAGGGAAAGACTCGTACCTATTTTAGACCCCGACAGAATCCATCTTACTATGTCTTAGAACTACGATGGAATGATGAAGATGGAACTCTCATAAATGCTACAACTCAACTCTCTGATCCCACCAAACCTGCGTCCCTGTATTTTGATGCTTGTGATCTGAAAAACCGAAATGACTTACAGATGTGAATCATGGAAGCAAGCTTACTACCATGACGACAAGTACATGTGTCCCGAAGGTGCATACAGATGGGGAATATGCACTGGGGTACATTCCCCAACTACTTATGGAAAACCATCAAAAGACTATTACTTCTGCCCAAAATGGGGCTGTGTGTACTATGCTACCTGGCCTGGTAGCTCTACTGGACAAGATGGAGATAACCGCAAAGCCAAGCTAGAAAGGATTACCCCTACTGGAACCCAAGAAGTGCAAGAAAAGTGCTTGTAATCCCCTACAGCTTCTCATCCTCGACCTGAGCCAGTGGAAGCAGGGATTCCGATTCGGCCTACGTATAGCAGGAAGTGGAACTGACCCTGGAACTATTGTGTATATCCAGCTTAACACCAAAACTCATGTCTCTTCACCTTACCGAATACATCATAACTTCTATGAGGCCATGAAGGCAGAATTTGTAGTTCCCCATGCTTCTCGAAATCTGTTTATTGAAGTAGCTGGAGCTATAGCATCTAGTCTCCATGTCTCTGTCTCTTCTGTGGGGGAACTCAAATGGGAGACCAATGGCCTTGGGAAGCACAAGAACTGAACTATTCTGTACCATACAACCAAACTGATCTGCATAAAGCTACCAGTGAATGGGTCCTAGCCAGCCCCATTGTTGGTAACCTATGTTTTGCTCGTGCTGGACCACAATTGACTATGCTAGTGGGACAATTAGTCTGTTTAAACCAAAAGTACTATAATGCTACTACCAAGAAGACATCCTGGTGGTCAGGTGCTAATGCCCCAGAACCTTCTAACCCTCTGATTATTTTTCCTCACCTTGCCAGATTATGGACTAATCTGTCCTCACAGTACCTGGCAAGCTCCACCTGGACTATATTGGATTTGTGGAACGCGAGCATATGCTAAACTCCCTGCTAACTGGGGAGGTGCGTGTGTTTTGGGGATGATAAGACCTTCTTTCTTTCTTCTGCCTATTTCCCATGGAGAATGACTGGGTTTCCCTGTATACAAGGGTCGACAGAAATGAGAGGCCTTGAAAATAGGCCAATGGGACAAATGGGATGCGACATCTGAAGAATGGCCACCGGAGAGAATTGTTTCCTACTATGGACCTGCCACCTGGGCACAAGATGGCTCTTGGGGTTACCGCACCCCTGTGTATATGTTAAATCGTATTATACGTTTGCAAGCTGTTGTAGAAATTATAACTAATGAAACTAGTAGAGCACTAACCCTGTTAGCTAAACAAGCCACACAGATGCGTACAGCCATTTATCAGAACCTCTTAGCATTAGATTATTTGCTTGCAGCTGAAGGAGGGGTGTGTGGAAAGCTGAATTTAACTGTTGTTTGCAAATTGATAATGAAGGACAAGTTGTAGAAGATATAGCCAATCATATGAGAAAACAAACCTATCTACCAGTCCAGACCTGGCATGGTTTGCAACTTGATGGATTGTTTGGTTCTCTGTTTTCAGGACTGGGCGGCCTGAAAACACTTGAGCTCATTGTCCTATTCATATTGGCTATCTGCTTGTTTCTCCCATGTCTCCTACCCTTATGCTTGCGTAAGTTGAATTCCACCATTGATAGTATTGTTGAGCAGCTACGAAAATATTAGCTATGTGGCACTATTATCCTATACCCCAAGGTTACACCAGTATAATAGTATAGTGTTACACCAGTATAATAGTATAATATGTGATTTGATTCTCACCCTTTCCTCACTTGCAGGTGAGAATAATCAAAGGGGGGAATATGGCAGGCTATGGCCTAGAATAGCCTGTAAACGTATGAGAGGCCTAAGCTAGGCCTGAGTCCCAGCCCCCACCTGAGAATATTAAGCTGAGAAATACCAAAGTCAGTAGAAGTTAGAAAAATTGCTTTAAACTGCTTTTTGATAAGGTTGTATAAATCCTTTGTTAGATTCTTCTATGCTGATGACAGACATATACCAGAGCTCTGTATTCACACATTTTCTAAGCTAGCAGTGACCTTGTAGGAGAACAGTAACAAGTCTAAGAACTGTGTCTTTGTTAGAGAATCCTGAGCAGAGGGAACAGAATACTAGGCCCAAAGAGAGATCCCCACTGGGCAGGTGCAAGGGTCATTAAGACCAATAGAAAGTTTGCCTGTAATAAACTGAAGAAGAAAGGTATAAAAGGTGTTGTTTACTGGACTCCATTGCTCAGACCTTTTTGAATGTGACATTGCCTGAGACTTGTGCACAAATAAATTGTCTTGGATCTTCGAACTGACTCCTGGTTTTATTCATTGCGTGCACTTCGCTGCAACAAGCTGAGGCTGGAAATATAGCTACAAGATGGGGTTGAAGTGTGGCAGGTGCAGGCCTGTGATCCACAGTGTCTGACATAAGCAGGCAGGCCTAGCTAGCTTGACCTGTAAATGAAGCCTGTGGAGAGGCTCATAGGAATTACACATTCCCCAACATGCTGCTATTGTAGGATAGAACTCTGCAAGAGTACTAAACTAACTTAGATAAGCAAAACTGGGAGATGGAAAAATACAGAAAAATATGTTTAAAAGTTACTGATAAGAAAAGTACATCTGCAAGGGATTTAATTGGGATTGCTGACAGATGAGTTGCAGAGCCCTGCTCCCCTGCATGCACAAATTGGCTCTATGGCCTTGAGAGTATGAAAGTAACAAGGTGATGAACTGGCCATTGTAATTGGGACTGAAAGGGGGGGGGGGGGGTAAGCAGGTGCTGAGCCCACTGCAGGAACATAATTGGATCATCTTATCAGTACCGGGACCAATGAAATGTTTTTCTATACCTAGAATGGAACAGAAGTCTATAAAAGTTGTTGTAATGCTAGAAAACTTTGCTCAGCCATTTTGAATTTGATTCTGCTTGAGACTTGTGCACAAATAAATGATTTGGACCTTCTGAACAGACTCCTGGTATCATTGGTTTGTCTGCGCTTTGCTGCTACATATTCTTGGTGCGTTGGCCGGGAAGTTGTGGAATCAAAGTGTATATAGGGCAATATACCACGACTTTCCGCCTCTATAGGCTTGGTCCTGCCGGGATCGCGCCCTTCCGACGAGGGCTGCTCCCTAGCGCCGCCGGTCCCTTGTATCGGAGGGAGCTGGTCGGACCTCGGCGGGTGCCGGGCCCGGCTGGAGCCAACGCCTCGAACCCGAGTGAGGGGAGTCCGAGGTCCAACTCATGCGCCTGCTTGGGAAGTTTGAGGACCGGATCCGGTGAGTATAGTTTTGATTTGGTGTCTAGACAGATATAGAAAGAGCAGTACTGCCATTGGAACTTGGAATTTGGAATTTGTAATCTCGAGATATTGGAAATTGGTAAGAGAGCCTGATCACCTCTCAAGGAAGGGCCGAGTAACCCCGCATGAGTATTCGCAGGGCGAAACCCCCATCCTTTTTGTAATTGGGAAATTGGTAAGACTAGTCAGAATAGATAGAAACGAATGCATTCTGGGATATGTTGCTAGCATGATTGTGTGACTGAAGTGTGAATGAGAGGTCTGGCAGCACGGACCAAGTGAAGGCGGACCCCTGAGTAGCGCATTTCCTGACCGGGCGACCGCGTTCAGGTCGCGAAAAGGGGGAAGCGATTGTCGTCCTGTCTTGTTATTTGTACTCCTTATACGTTTCCAGGGCCGTGAGGACCCCTTACCCACGGTCCGCCCTCCTTTTCCCTTTTGTCTGTTGTTGCGCGCACACATCGAAATGGGAGGGGCGGGGTCTACTAGAAACACTCCATTAGAATGTATGATCGCACACTTTAAAGAGGGATATTCTGGAGATTATGGTATTAAAATGACAGCAGCCCGCTTACAGATATTGTGTACTAGGGAGTGGCCCGATATAGACCCCACCTGGCCCCGAGAGGGAACGTTCAATGTAGAAATTATTCAGTTAGTACACCGTAGAGTGCGGATAGCGCACCCCGATCAGTACCCCTATATAGATTCCTGGTTAAGTATTTGTGAAGATCCGGCCCTCTGGGCGCAGCGCTGTTATGAGGAACAGTGCAGAATAATGTTAGCTAAAACAGATTCTAGACAGAAAACGGAACAGCCTAGAATGAAAGAGCAGGATAAGAAGTCCAGGAAGAAGCCCATCCTGGTAGATCCTGATTCCCCAGAAATAATTCCCCGACAGCCTCGAACCCCAGGTCCGATAAGAGTAGCCCAGCGTCCTGCCCCAGAACCCCAGAGACAGCCGGTGCGGGACCCAACCCCTGACCCACCTCCCGGAGGGCAGAGAGAGGAATTTCCCTTGGCTGAAGAAGGTGATATTACAGGAATAGAAAAAGGCGAGTCAGATATAGAGATAGAGGAGGAAGAAAATGAAAATGCCCCAAGCGAGGATGACAGCGTACAAGTGGTTGTCAGCACTAGCTTGCCAGCAAAATGTACACCCAAAGTGAAACCTGTTGAAAAAGTAAAAGTGACTTCTGGAAAGACAGTTACGAAAACAACCCTTAGATCCCACAAGACAGCTACTGCCAAAATGATGCCCTTACGGCAAGTCCCGGGGGTGCCTATAAAGAACGAAAATGAGGAGGTGGTAGCGGGACCCTTAACTTATGTGTATATCCCTTTCTCTACAACTGATTTGTTGAATTGGAGGTCGCATTATGCCTCCTATACTAGCAAGCCCCAGGAACTGACAGAATTAGTAACTACTATTATGGAAACCCACCAACCCACTTGGCCAGATTGCCGCCAGCTCCTGACCACTCTATTCACGACAGAAGAGCGAACACGAATTAGAAAAGCAGCTATTGAGTGGATGGCAGATAACCCTGTAGCTCCGGGACAGGGGCTGAACAGAATAGACTATCGGGAAGCGGCCCAGAGAGAATTCCCGAATGAAGACCCCCATTGGGATCCAAATACAGAGGAAGGATCCACAGCCCTAGCCCGGTTTCGCCGAGGCTTTTTACAAGGTCTGAAAAGGGGGGGCCACAAAGCTATGAACCTTTCCAAAGTTTCAGGAGTTATCCAAGGTGTAGATGAGAGCCCAGCAGACTTTCATGAAAGATTAATTGAAGCATACAGAATGTATACTCCCTATGATCCCGAGGCACCAGGAAGTTTATGTATGGTGAATTCTGCTTTTGTAAACCAGTCTCAACCAGACATCAGACGTAAATTACAGAAATTAGAGGGGTTTGTGGGCATGAATGCAACACAGTTACTGGAAGTCGCTCATAAAGTGTATGTGAATCGTGATAATGAAAGGCAGAGAGAATGTGATAGAAAGATGAAGAAGAAAGCTGATTTTTTGGCTGCGGCCATAGTTGAACAGAAAAGGGGAGGTATCCCTAGTCGACGGAGCAGAGGAAGAGGGCGGGGCCGAGGTGGAGGCCGGTCCCAGCAGCTAGGCGTGAACCAATGCGCCTATTGCAGAGAAGAAGGACATTGGAGAGATGCTTGCCCGCAACTCGAAGACGCCCAGCAAGATGACGACAACAATCATCAGTGGCGAGAAGAAAGACGAGGCCGTCCCCAAAACCGCGGAGGAGCCAATCGAGAACAATTCCAGCGAGAAAGAGGAGGAGCCATTCAAGCATTGGCCACAGCGATCCATGATGAAAATGACGTGGATTAGGACAGACCGGGCTCCAAGTTTGCTTTAGGTCTCCAGGAGCCTATGGTCGGAATACAAATAGGAGACCAAATTATGGACTTTATGGTTGATACTGGAGCCCAACATTCAGTAATAGATAAAAAGATAGCCCCATTTTCTACAAAAGCAGTCACCATTATAGGAGCAACTGGTGCCAAAGCTACCAAGTCTTTTCTTCAGAATCGTATATGCAGTCTAGGAGGACAGCAAATAACTCATCAATTCCTTTACATGCCCGAATGTCCAGTGCCACTACTGGGACGAGATATGTTAGCCAAGCTTCAAGCACAAATATCTTTCTCTGAAAAAGGAGAAATGCAAATGACAGTAAATCCCCAAGCCAAACCAGCAGGAATAATGCTGCTGACAGTTCCCCGAGAAGAAGAATGGAGGTATTACATCGATGACTCTATCCAAGACACTTTTTTCGAACAAACTTTAAAGAACATTCATGCACCACCTGGAGTATGGGCAGAAGGCAGTCCCCCAGGCCTAGCCAAGCATATAGCTCCAGTAATTGTAACCCTCAAGCCTAGTGCTACACCAGTACACGTCAAACAGTACCCTCTCCCAAGAGCCGCAATTGAAGGCATTCATCGCCACCTACAAAGATTGCTCGAGTATGGCCTACTAAAAGTATGTCAATCCCCATGGAACACTCCACTTTTGCCAGTAAAGAAACCTGGGACAGATGATTACCGCCCAGTACAAGACTTAAGGAGAGTAAATGATGCAGTTGAAACTATACATCCAGTTGTACCCAATCCTTACACTCTTCTAGGACTGATACCTGCTGAAGCTACCCATTTCACTGTACTGGATCTAAAAGATGCATTCTTTTGCATAAGATTAGCCCCTGTAAGTCAAATATTGTTTGCATTTGAATGGCAGGACCCCATCTCTGGAAGAGGGGGCCAACTCACCTGGACACGATTACCCCAAGGATTCAAAAATTTGCCTACCATCTTTAGTGCTGCATTGAATCAAGACCTTTCAAGCTATCCAGTGGCCCCGGGGAAGAGAGTGCTTCTCCAATACGTGGACGATCTGCTGATAGCTGCAATATCAGAAAGTGAATGTATACTAGCCACCAAAGATCTCTTGCAGTTACTAGATCTTTATTAAAATCTTTATCTTTATTAAAATTTGATAAACCGCTTTCCATTGCAAAACATAAAGCGGTGTACAATAAAAAGTAAGCCATGCAAAGACAAGGAAAAGAACGCCAAAGTAAAACAGAAAAATGAAGCTGGATACAAAGTTTCCAGAGCCAAAGCACAGCTATGCCAAAAAGAAGTGAAATACTTGGGTTTCCGTATAACCCAAGGAAGCCGAAGATTAGGTAGAGAAAGAAAAGAAGCAGTATGCAGAATTCCAACCCCAACAACCAGAAAGCAAGTCAGAGCCTTTCTGGGAGCAGCAGGATATTGCCGAATTTGGATACCCAACTTTGCCCAAATTGCCAAGCCACTGTATGAAGCCACAAAAGGAGAAGAGAAGTCGCCACTGGAGTGGGGACTTGAGCAGAATACAGCCTTCAAGAAGTTAAAGGAAGAATTGATGTCATCACCAGCACTTGGACTACCAGATGTCCACAAGCCTTTCCACTTGTTTGTACATGAAGCACAGGGAAATGCCTTAGGCATGTTTACTCAGAAATTGGGAAATTGGGAGCGACCTGTAGCATACCTATCGAAACATTTGGACACTGTGGCCAAGGGATGGCCACCATGCCTGAGAGCAGTTGCAGCTACAGCACTACTAGTGAGTGAAGCAGACAAGCTCACACTAGGACAGAACATACGAGTCACTGTGCCACATGCAGTCCTTGCCCTCATGGAACAAAAAGCAAATTATTGGCTCACCAATTCCCGAATGTTGAAATACCAGAGCATGCTATGTGAAAACCCACAGATACAACTAGAAGTGAGTCATGCCTTGAATCCAGCCACCTTGATACCCATTAGTGAAGAACTCCCAGAACATGACTGTATCGAAGTCATGGAAACTGTGTTCTCCAGTCGACCTGACTTGACAGATGTACCCATAGACAATCCTGACCAAATCTATTATGTTGATGGGAGCAGTCTCATTCTTGATGGACGACGCTGTGCCGGATATGCAGTCGTCACTCAACACGAAGTAGTTGAATCCTCAGCTCTAGCCTCAGGCACATCAGCCCAAAAAGCCGAATTGATAGCACTCACCAGAGCATTATTGTTAGGAGAAAAAAAACTTGTGCTAAATGTATATACAGATTCCAAATATGCCTTCACTACTCTGCATGCCCATGGAGCTCTCTATAAAGAACGAGGGCTCATCACATCCGGAGGAAAGTCAGTCAAATATGGTCCCGAGATATTGATGTTACTTGATGCAGTTTGGGCCCCAACACGTGTAGCTGTCATGCATTGCAGAGGACATCAAGCAGGAAAAGGAGAAGTTGCCCGAGGAAATAGATTTGCAGATGCTTCAGCACGACAAGCAGCTATGACAGGACAGATTACACCACAAGCTATGCCAATGCAAGCAGCATTGTTTCCAGTACCTCTGAATTTATGGACACCACGATATACCACCAAAGAATTAGATTACTACTGTAACAAGGAAGATGGAGTACTGAAGGATGGATGGATTGAGCTGCCACCAGAAGAGGGCAGTCAACCCCCTGGACGAATAGTAATTCCTGAACTGTTAGGACCATCTTTTGTCAAAGCCTTTCACGAAGCCACCCACTATGGGAAAAGTGCAATGGAAAAAGCACTCAGACCACATTTTTACATCCCTCTGATGACCACCATATCAGCTTCAGTAGCACGTCAATGTTTAATCTGTGCCAAAAATAATGCCAAGCAGGGCCTTATAACGGCACCCCGAGTTCAGTCAGGAGGTGTAACCCCCATGCACAACCTCCAAATTGATTTTACCGAAATGCCAAAAGCCAATGGATACCATTACCTATTAGTATTAGTCTGTACTTTCTCTGGGTGGGTAGAAGCCTTCCCAACCAGAACCGAGAAAGCCCGAGAAGTTACCAAAGTTTTAATGAGAGAGATTGTCCCTAGGTTCGGAATTCCAGCAGTGATAGGGTCAGACAATGGACCCTCATTTGTCTCCCAGGTTACTCAACAGTTAGCAAAAGCTTTGCAGATACAATGGAAACTCCACACTGCATACAGGCCCTAGAGTTCAGGGAAAGTTGAGCGAATGAATCGTACCCTAAAAGCCCAAATGTCTAAGCTTTGCCAGGAGACACACTTGAAGTGGCCCCAAGTGCTCCCGATAGCTTTACTCAGAATACGCTCAGCTCCTGTAAAGTCAACAGGTTTTTCCCCTTTTGAAGTCCTGTATGGTAAACCCCCACCAATAGTGCAGGGAATCAAAGGAAGTTTAGCCCAAATTGGTTCAGAAGTAACTAGACAAGAACTCCTAGCTCTTAGTTTTGTTCTGCAGACTCTCCATGCGTGGATCCAAGACCAGTTGCCTATCAACTTGACGGAACCTTTGCATCCCTATCAGCCTGGTACCTCGGTGTGGATCAAAGATTGGAAGAAGACACCGTTGGAACCCCATTGGAAGGGACCGTACACCGTCATCCTGTCTACCCCAACTGCAGTAAAGGTAGCCGAGATCGACGCCTGGATCCACCACAGCAGAGTCAAGCCCGCCGCTGATCCTGAACCTGAGCAGTGGACGGCAGAGCAACATCTCGATGCACCCTTGCGAGTCACTCTGAGACGGCAACCAGCAACTTAAGACACTTTGTCACAGTGCCTTGCAGTAGCCAAGTCTTTCGAAGAGGATTGCTGTTTTTCCATGCAGCAACAGCTTTGTTTCAACGAACCCAATTTGCGTGCGATTTGGCACACTACAGTATATTGACCCATACTTCAGAAAAAAAAAACCAACTGAACTTGCCAAGTTGGTCGAGGTGTGGTGAACAACTTGAGGATCTTCAATCAACACTCAGCACCCGTTAAATTGCTTCAATAGCAAACGGGACGAAGAAAGAGAACGTCGTGATCAAGATCAGCAAGCTGAGGATTCAGAAGAACTCCAATCAACATGTATCTTTGTCTTTGCTTTGCCCTGGTTGCCTTCTTTGGAGGTTTTGAACTGACTTATGCTTTACCTCCATGCACTGCTTGCATTACTTCTACTCGACTGAAAGTAATTCAGACTTTGATTTACCATTCGTACTATACCTGCAAGGGAAAAGTGACTCGGTGTATTTATAACACCACTGAACTAAATGTTTGCACTTATGGCAAAATTAGAGCATGCTATAATCCGCATCAGAATCCATCCTATTACACGTTGGAAATACGATGGAAGGATGCAGATGGACCTATAACAGCTGCTACGCCACCACTTAAGGACATTACTAAACCTGCTGTTTTGACTTTTGATGCATGTAACGTCATTAACAGAGATAGTTATTCCACCTGTGGTACTTGGGAGAAAGCGTATTGAAATGACCATAAGTATATGTGTCCAGAGGGTGCCACAGGATGGAGGAAGTGTACAGGTAAAAAGGAACCAGGCTATAGTACTGCCCCAGCAGCGGATTACTATTGCCCGGATTGGGAATGTGTTTTTTATGCTACCTGGAATAATGGTATAGTTGACGAAAAGATAGATAAACGAATGGCTACTTTAACTAAGCCAACAACAAATGATAAATGTCAGAAAGATGCTTGTAACCCTTTACACTTGCGCATACACAATCCCTATGCATGGAAACAAGGATACAAGTTTGGTTTACGTATAGCTGGAGGGGCAATAGATCCAGGAACCATTGTGTATATCAGATTGAATACCCAAGCCCATAAGTCATCTAAATATCATATCCACAACACCTTCTATGAGGCCATGCATGTAAATAAGTTTGAGATCCCTCATCCTTCTCAGAATTTATTTCTAGAATTAGCCGGAGCAGTAGTATCTAGTCTTAAAATCTCAGATTGCTATTTCTGTGGCGGAACCCAAATGGGAGATCAGTGGCCATGGGAAGCCCAAGAATTGAATTCTTCTTTGATCTACAATCAGACTGAATTACACAAGACTACTAGTGAATGGGTGTTAGCGCACTCAATCGTTGGACGTCTTTGCTATGCCAGAACTGGACCCCAGTTCACTCAACAGGTAGGACAGCTGGTCTGTCTTAGCCAGAAGTACTATAATGCCACGACCAAAAAGACATCATGGTGGTCAGGACTTAAACACCCTGAACCTCCTAACCCATTAGCCAGATTTCCTGAACTTGCTGATTTATGGACTAACCTTGCCAAAGTCCATGCCTGGCAAGCCCCACCTGGCCTATATTGGATCTGTGGAAACCGAGCATATGCACAACTCCCGCCACAATGGGAAGGAGCATGTGTCTTAGGAACCATCAGACCTTCTTTCTTTCTTTTAAACATTGAGCATGGAGAACAATTAGGATACCCTGTATACACTACTCACCGACACAAGAGAGCATTGAGACAGAAAAGATCACCCCTCCAGATAGGCAAGTGGGAGAAATGGCAGGGTGATGATTGGCCACCAGAAAGAATCATTGAGTATTATGGACCTGCCACTTGGAATGATGATGGTATGTGGGGCTACCGAACCCCAGTCTATATGATTAATCGTATTATCCGCTTACAAGCAGTAGTTGAGATAATAACCAATGAAACTAGTCACGCTCTTACGCTTTTAGCTAGACAAAGTACTCAGATGCGCACTGCTATATATCAGAACGGCTTAGCACTTGATTATTTGTTAGCAGCTGAAGGAGGAGTATGTGGTAAACTGAATTTAACTAATTGCTGTTTAAAAATAGATGATAAGGGTCAAGTAGTTGAAGAGATTGCTAAAGATATGCAAAGACATGCTTATGTGCCAGTGCAAACTTGGCACTCACTGAAATTCCCTAACTGGTTTGCTAACCTTTTCTCATGGGTGGGAGGATTTAAAACTTTCATTGTATTGGTACTAATTCTTGTTGTTGTTGTTGTTGTTATCTTCTTATTACCATGTTTAATCCCATGTTGTATGCGTTCTATTCATAATGCTATTGACAGCACAGTAGAGCGGAAGACCGCCACTAAAATAATGGCTTTATATAAAGCCAGTCCTAGTCGAAATCCTTCGATCATGATGTGATTCTTCTAAAGGTGATTTAATTCTCACACCTTATTAAGTAATAGGGTGAGATTAATCAAAGGGGGGAATGTGGCAGGTGCAGGCCTGTGATCCACAGTGTCTGACATAAGCAGGCAGGCCTAGCTAGCTTGACCTGTAAATGAAGCCTGTGGAGAGGCTCATAGGAATTACACATTCCCCAACATGCTGCTATTGTAGGATAGAACTCTGCAAGAGTACTAAACTAACGTAGATAAGCAAAACTGGGAGATGGAAAAATACAGAAAAATATGTTTAAAAGTTACTGATAAGAAAAGTACATCTGCAAGGGATTTAATTGGGCTTGCTGACAGATGAGTTGCAGAGCCCTGCTCCCCTGCATGCACAAATTGGCTCTATGGCCTTGAGAGTATGAAAGTAACAAGTTGATGAACTGGCCATTGTAATTGGGACTGAAAGGGGGGGTAAGCAGGTGCTGAGCCCACTGCAGGAACATAATTGGATCATCTTATCAGTACCGGGACCAATGAAATGTTTTTCTATACCTAGAATGGAACAGAAGTCTATAAAAGTTGTTGTAATGCTAGAAAACTTTGCTCAGCCATTTTGAATTTGATTCTGCTTGAGACTTGTGCACAAATAAATGATTTGGACCTTCTGAACAGACTCCTGGTATCATTGGTTTGTCTGCGCTTTGCTGCTACATATTAAGATACTAAGGAAAGGAGTGGGGGAAGGAAACGGGACTGTGAATACCAGTAATATGCAAAGCTCAGAAAGGCAGAAGGCTAATTGTTGGAGACAGGTGGGAGAAAAGGGATGATGCTGGGGCAGCGTACGACTAAAGGTTAGCCTAGCCTAGAGCATAGACTCCATGCTCATTTGTGTAGGTAGCGCCGCCACATAATTCTGGAAACGTGCAAAAGCTTGGCTGCTGCTTAATTTCATTTTCTCCATTTACAAAACATGATTGGTCTGTCTGTGATTTTAAGATTACAAGAAATTCTAGCGCCATAATGAGCTTAATAGAGTCCCTGTGACAGCTAGAACACTAATGACGCAACGCAATGACGTTTATGACCCAGCCACAATTACCGTAGCCTCCCGCCGCTTCCCTGACTCCTGCGGTGCCTCGCTGGTTCTTTGCCGAAGTTTGCGCTGTCTCCGACCCATAACGTCCAGAAAGTATAAGAGGCTCCTGCGAGAAAAAAACACTGCTACCTTGCAAAGAGAACTGTAAAGACGCATTCACAGGTAAACGCGCGACAGCAGTAGCACCAAAAATCTGTGAAACCGACAAAAAATAAATCAACATGCGTTCCAAACCTCGCTCCCGACATTGGCTCCTCCTCTTCCTTTCTTTTCTGCTATTTCAACTTCCACGTGCTGCTCTATGAAGTAGAATAGTTTTCAGAACGAGTACCAAAGAGAAAGAGAGGAATGTGCGTGTCCAGCTCCGCCCACCTATTTTCTACGCCCACAGTGACTGATAGGACGTGAAGAATGTGTCTTCCGCCCCTTCTACATACTTTACTCACTCTATTCTTCCAACTTGAGAGGCTTGACCTCTGGGGGCGGAGCACCATGGCTTATTTAACTATAATGCTTGAGTTGCTGAACTTAAGCACTGGCTAATGGAAAATAAATCGGTAATTGTGTTAGTGGCTGCTATAGCCGAAGGAGGATAATATTTTGGGAGCAGAGGAAATACGTTCTTTTACTCGATTGTCATTTCCTTTCAGCTCGGATTTTGAAGAAAATAACAAACAACCTGAGGGGCGGAAGACTAAAAACGGGAGGAGGTGGTCTGTTCCGTGAGTCATTTTTAGTAAAGAAAGAACTAGAGGGAGGGAGGGGGAAGAGAGAGACTTCAGGAGAAAATCTGCTGAAAAGATGGGAGGATGGGGAATGCAACAGAGATTTCTAAAGCTCCATAGAATACGTGGCGTATGCCATTGGTTACAAATAAACTGCAAGTTGGTGGGCTCCGGCGTTAATTGGTCAGGGAAAATTTGTCATACACTGTAGATTTTCAGCAGTCTACTACTCATAAATTGTAGCACTGATGAAATTAAGTACCCGTTCGCAACATTAAGAAGCTCTCCCTAAGGAATGTTTTTACCAGTTTGTAAGGCCCTGCCTTACGCAAGATTACTCTTTGGGTAGTTTCTCCAAATGAGTTAGTTTTCCCGCATACTAGGGCAGTCGTGAACCTCGCTTCTAAGTCAGGGTATGTGATCTTAATCTCTCTAATTTACTTCTAATGTTCGGCCGTAATACTTGCATTGTGCCAAAGAGAGCCTCCTGCTGGCGTTTGTAAGATGTAATATGTATAGTTTGTCAAGATGTGCTTCGCAATTCTTCTTTATCAGGCTCCCAGTACTATGGGAAATATTTCTGTATCTTTCTGCCACATTTTCTTGGTCTTGGATTATATTTCTTGATACTTCAAGATCTTTTCCCTCTCCAGGCGATTCACTCTCCTCAGGATGTCTCTGGTATTGTAGATGGAGAGCACATGCTTTAAAATCTGGCAGCTGTAGGAGCAGCTGCATGTCTGCAGTTGAAATAAGAACGTAAGATATGGCGTTCAGGGTCAGACCAAGGTCTATCAAGCTCAGTATCCTGTTTTAAACAGTGGCCAATCACGAGTACCCAGCAGCTTACCAAAAAGACACACAGGTTCCACAATGCTTGTATTCGGGCAAACAGTGGATTTCCTGGTTCCTTTTTAATAATGGTTTATGGACCTTTTTTCCAGGAACTTAAACAACCTTTTTTTAAACCCAATTACACTAATATCTTTTACTACATCATCCAGTAACACATTCCAGAGTTTGATCATGTGTTTGAATGAAAAAGTATTCCTTTTTGTCCCTCTAGTCCAGTCCCGGAACCATAGAGTTTAGAATCTCCTCCAGCAGCATTGGAGACTGAATGACATCACAGCTCTCTCTCTGGTATAAATAGGCAAGGACTGCCCCCTTCCACCAGTACTTCAGTCTCCAAGCAGCTGAGGAGATTCTGGGCCTAGGGATAGGCCCAGCACAAATAGGCAGAGCTAGGAATTTTTTCTTTGTTTTCCTTTTCTAATTCTTGATGATTTTTTGTTGTTGTTTGGTTGCCTTTCTAAAATAAATAGCCACTTTTTTCTTCCCTCTGGCTCCAGTCCTGCTTCCTCCTTTCTCCCTCAATTTTCCCTCTCGTGGGGGGGGCTGCCCCTTGGTGAGAAGGAGCAGCTTTACAGAGCAGAAGAAGTAGCCTCCCTGCTCCCGAACCCGCAAGCAAGGCTGAGGAGCAGGTGGAAGGCTTAGCCCCAGCCATCTCTAAGGGACAGTGAGATTGGTGGTGGGAGCACCGTTGGAGCCGAAGCCACGAGCAGGCTGAGCTCCGGCGCGTCTGCCTCATTGCAGCACCTCAGGTTGAAGCAGGGAACTGTAAGTAGGTCTCGCCGACTTTAACGGCGTTTTTTCTTTCTTTTTGAATTTTCTTTTACTTGTTTCTTGGAGGGGAGTTGAGACGGAAGTCCCTGCCTCAGCAGGGGATCTCATAAAGGAGTTCTTTGCCCTCCGGACACGTTTTTGCTGCGCGGGAAAAGTCCCGGTGGCCATTTTGAAAACCGTGGGTTTTTTAATAGTGGCTTTTTGGAAGCGTTTTAAGCCTCGTTTGCTGCAGACCTGCTATAGGCTCATCAGGCGCTTACAGAGCGTTGACCTGTTGGGGGGGGGGGGGAAGAAGTTCAAAGGGAAACGAGCTATGCTGTACTTTTCCCTTATTGAAATATTGAGCAGGTATATCTAGGCTGTTTTTTGCAGGGCTCCAACCTGGAGAGAGCCCTTCCTTCCGGGGCTGGCAGTCAGGGCCAGCGGGGGAGGAGAGGGAGTTCACGGGGTGGTTTAGAGCAGTTCTTTGAGGCGGCTGCTATGCCTGCAATTCCACGCTGTCTAGTGTGCAGCAGGAGGAAAAGTTCAGTGCTGGAATCAGGAGTCTGTGTCCCTTGCTCCCTAGAGGCGCAGCATATGGATGGAGAGCCGGGACAGCCCCTAGCAGGCCGGAAGGCTATTCGTACAGGCGCTGAGGCACTGTTATCTCCGTCTCTAGATCCTGAGGAGCCAGTGCCGGGGCCCTCCTCGGGTGGCGGCTCCGCCGGGTCACAGGAGCAGGGACAGGCGGGGGAGGCGACCAGGATTCCACCGAACTTTGTTGCCTTGAGGCAGCAGGCTTTTGCCTTCCTTCAGCCCGTGAGGTCGGCTCTTCCTCACCGAACCCAGAGTCAGAAGCGCTCGGCCTCTCTGGTCGGTTCGGGGAACGGTGCTCCGGTGGCTAAAAGGTGTAGGGCCACTTCGGAGGGTCCCACGCCTTACCTCGCTGATGACCTGAGTGAGGGAACGCCAAAGAGGGAAGAGTTCTCGGAAGATGAGCTGGAAGATGGAGAGTTGCCTGACTCGGAGCAGCAGTGCTGGGTAGTCAGTCTTTCGGTGTGAAGGGCTTCCAGCCCTGGTTTCGGAGACGCTATAGACACTAAACCTGCCTTGCAGCGGAAGAGACATTAGAAGATCCGCTGTTGCAGGCGGTGCGGACATCCCAGAGAGTGTTTCCCCTCCATAGGGTATTTTGGAATATGATACAGGAAGGATGGGATTTGCCAGAGGCGGTCCTGAAGGGGGCTAGAGTGTTGGCTTGCCTTTATCCGCTCGCAAACCGCAGTAGGGAGCTGTTTTGTTCTCCAAAGGTAGTTGCGGCGGTATCAACGGTCACTCAGAAAACCACAATTCCCGTGGAGGGGGACGGCAGCGCTGAAGGATGTTCAGGACAGGAGGTTAGACACACTGTTGAAGCAGGTGTTCGATGTTTGCGCGCTGTCCATGCAGACCGGCTTCGGTGGCACATGGCTGTTTGAGGTGGTCCCAAAGGTTGCAGGAGACCATCTGGAAGGGCAGCTTGAAGATGCCACGCGACTGGAGTCGGGAACCACGTTCTTGGCGGGAGCTCGGAGGTATCTCTGGTTGAGAACCTGGTCGGCGGACAGTTCGTCTAAGGCTCGGCTTAGCAAGTTACCCTTTGGGGGGTACGCTTTTATTTGGGGAGGATTTAGATAAGTTGGTCCAGGACCTCGGGGAGTCCCAGGGAGGACGTCTCCCAGAGGACAAGCCGAAGCAGGGCCGCAGTTCTGCGGGATTCAGGGAGGTCCCGAGAGACTTTCGTAGTTTTCCTTCTCCCTGTTATGGACAGTCCCAGTGGGGGAAGTTCCCGCTTAGGGGTCAGGGGTTTCGAGGATTCAGGGGGGCAGGCCGGGGCTTCGCTCCTTTCCAGTCCTCGGCCACAAAACAGACACAATGAGATAAGGCGGGCTCAGGAGAGGGTAGTTCCCAGGGGAGGTCGGTTGTGGGAGTTTTACCCTGCCTGGGTCCGAATTAAGTCAGATTAGTAGGTCCTGGAGGTCATGCGAACTCGACCTGTCGTAGGTTCTTTTGTCCATTCTCCCTGCTCAGCCCTGGGCACAGGCAAGCGGTCCAGGATACGCTACAGCGGCTGCTGCAGCTTGAGGCGGTGCTGCCGGTGCCCACGGAGCAGTGCGCTTCCGGTCGCTACTCCATCTATTTTGTAGTGCCAAAGAAGGAGGGCACATTTCGCCCGATCCTGGCTCTGACAAGGGTGACCCGTTGTCTCCGGATTACCCATTTTCAGATGCAGACCTTGCGTTCCGTGCTGGCAGCGGTCCGGACCAGGGAGTTCCTGACGTCGTTAGATCTCACGGATGCTTACCTGCGCATCCCGATTCGGCAAGAGCATCAGAAATGGCTGAGATTTGCGGTACCCATGGGACATTTCCAATTTCAAGTGCTGCCCTTTGGGCTGTCAACGGCGCCATGGACGTTTCCCAAGGTCGTGGTGGTGGTGGCGGCGCTCCGCAAAGAGGGAGTACTGGTGCACCCATATTTGGACGATTGGTTGATCCGAGCGAAGTCGAGAGAGGACAGCTCGGCAGCGACGGCCCGGGTGGTCCAGATGTTCGAAGGCCTGGGCTGGGTAGTCAACTTTGCAAAGAGCAGGTTGGTACCATCGCAATCCCTGCAGTACGTTGCAGCGCGCTTCGAAACAAAGCAGGGGAAGGTGTTCCTGCCCGGGCCCTACGTCTGCGACAATTCGTCAGGCGTTTCTTTTCGAGTCTGGCTCCAACAGCATGGCAGCACCTACAGTTGTTGGGAACAATGGCAGCCACGATAGAAGTGGTTCCGTGGGCCCGAGCGCATGTGCGGCTGTTACAGGCGGCGCTTCTCCGTCGTTGGTCGCATCAGTCTGATGTCCTATCGCAGAGGTTAGTTTGCCCTCAGAATGTGCGTCACGAGCTGCGATGGTGGTTGAGAACGGAGAATATGGAAGACAGCATGCCACTGGACCGCCGTCCTGGGGACTGCTCACGACAGACACGAGCCTCCTGGGTTGGGGGGGGCTCATTGCGAAGGCAGGTTTGCCCAGGGTCATTGTTCTCAGGAGGAGACGTCTTGGTCCATCCACAGGTTGGAGATGAGAGCGGTGTTTCTGGCACTACTGGAGTTTCAGGACACTCTCGGTCGGGAGGCGGTCCGAGTCTTGTCAGACAATGCGACAACGGTGGCCTACATCAATCGGCAGGGGGGCACAGGAAGTGCTACACTGGAAGCCGAAGCGGGTCAGCTGTGGGTGTGGGCCGCACACAATCTCCAGGCTCTTGCGGCTCAACATGTGGCCAGCGTAGACAATCTCGAAGCAGATTTCCTCAGTCATCGCAGAGTAGACCCCGAGGAGTGGGTGCTACATCCGGGGGTGTTTGCTCTTCTGGTGAGGCGCTGGGGAGTTCCGGTAATGGCTCTCATGGCGAGCTTCGAGTCAGCGCAGGTAGCAAGGTTTTTCAGCAGGCGCTGGGAACGGATGTCAGAGGGGCTAGATGCATTAGCGAAAAGGTAGCCAGAGGGAGTTCTCCTTTTTGTTTTTTTTCCACCTTGGGCCCTCATGGGCAGGGTGGTGCAGCGCGTTGGGAGACATCGCGGTCGGGTGATTCTGATCGCGCCCGATTGGCCCTGAAGGCCGTGGTATGCAGATTTGGTACGGCTGGTTAGTGGACGATCCGTGGTAGTTACCGCAGCGGGAGGAGCTCCTACGGCAGGGTCCGTTGTGCATGCCCTAGGTGAGTCGGTTCTCGCTTACAGCTTGACTCATGAACGGGCTAGGATGACAGCTAAGGGTTATTCGGCGGTGGTCATTTCTACCTTGCTAAAGGCACGCAGGCGTTCCACCTCGCTGGCGTATGTACGGGTCTGGAGGATCTTTGCAGCTTGGTGTGTGGAGCGTAATCAGCCGTTGTGGGCTTCGATTTCGCAGGTCCTTTCCTTTGTGCAGGATGGAGTGTGGAAGGGATTGGCGGCCAGTTCCTTGCGAGTGCAGTGGGCGGCGATTTCCTGTTATAGGGGGAAAGTGCTCGGTCAGCCAGTAGGATCTCACAGTGACATTAGGCTTTTTCTGAGAGCTGTCTTGCTTCTTCGTCCGTTTGGTACGCTGTTCGGTGCCGACATGGAAGCGGAATCTGGTATTGGAGGCTTTGCTTGAGCTACCGTTTTGAGCCGCTAAGCATCGCCACCCTGAAGGATCTCGCGTTAAAGAAGGTATTTCTGGTAGCTATTTGTTCTGCAAGGAGGATTTCGGAGTTACAGGCTTTTTCCTGTAGGGCACCTTATTTGTCTGTCTTCCATGATAAGGTCGTGCTACGCTCAGTGCCGGACTTTCAGCTGAAGGTGGTCTCGGCCTTTCATGTCAATCACGTGGTGTCGCTTCCAGTATTCTCTAAGCAGCAAAAGGAGAAATCGGAAGGCAGGTTACATCCCCTAGATGTTCGTCGGGTTCTTCGGAAGTATCTTCGGCGGATGCAGCTGTTTCGGAAGACTGACAGATTGTGGCTTTCGGGGGCCGCAGAAGGGTGAAGCGGCAGCGAAAGCATCCATTTCTAGATGGTTAAAGGTGGCTATTGCATCGGCTTACCTTTTGAAAGGTAGCGTAGTTCCAGAAAGTCTCAGAGTGCACTCGACCAGGGCGCAAGCGGCGTCATGGGCGGAGTACAGTTCGGTTTCGGTCGCGGACATTTGTAGAGCGGCGACTTCATCATCGTTACATTCATTCTCGAAGCACTATCACTTAGATGTGCAGGCGGCGGAGGACGTTCGTTTTAGCTCAGCGGTACTTCAGGCTGGGTTTTCTGGTCCCTCCCGTTGATGTGCACTGCTCTGTTACATCCTCTTTGGTTCCGGGACTGGACTAGAGGGATGAAAAGGAAGAATTAATTAGACTTACCTGCTAATTGTTGTTCCTTAAGGAACTCTAGTCCAGTCCCGGACCCCTCCCAGGGTATGCAGCCTGAAGCTGTTGTCGGTTGTATCCTAGGAAAAGGGGTCAAATTGAAGAGGAGTGGGGTTCCGGAGGACGCGGAGTGGAGCCACAATGGGAACCCTGCAGAAGCATGGTTTTGTTTCTACGTTTTTGGCATTTCTACAAGGTCCTTCGTCAAAGAGGTTAGAATATGCACAGGTTTTTAGATTCTAGCCAAAGTTTATTTAGTTTATCTTGTTCTTTATCTACTTATTTGTTGCTCTGCTGAGTTGCTTTGTCATTAGGTACTGGTGGAAGGGGGCAGTCCTTGCCTATTTATACCAGAGAGAGAAGAGCTGTGATGTCATTCAGTCTCCAATGCTGCTGGAGGAGATTCTAAACTCTATGGTTCCGGGACTGGACTAGAGTTCCTTAAGGAACAACAATTAGCAGGTAAGTCTAATTAATTCTTTTCTCTTAATAATCTTAAATGGGTTACAACACTATAGCTTCATTGCATGTCCCTTAGTCTTTTTTTTTTTAAATTTCCAATAATCTTTATTTTAATAAATAAAGTAAGAATACAATAAAGTCCACATCAAGAGGAGAGTTATCTGAATTAACATCAAAAGAAACATACACAAGAAACAGGATCCATTTCATAATCTAGCCCAAATTATACATGGAAAGGAAAAAGAAAACAATTCAAATACTTTCTTTACTAATCAAGAGAGCCTCTAACTGCCCAACGTCGAGAAAAACATATTTAACACCTTCTAATACCAGAATACATTTACAAGGATACTTTAGAAAAAAGGAAGCCCCAATTGCCAGAGTCCGATTTTTTTCAAGGCCAGAAAAGCTTTGCTACGATTCTGAGTACTTCTAGATACATCAGGAAAAATTTGAATAGGATTACCACAAAACAATTGATCTTTTTTCAAAAAATACAATCGTAATATCAAATTCTTATCTTGAAGCAATAAAAAAGAAACAATTAAGGTAGCACGATGAGGAATCGTATCCATAGAAGACTCCAGAAATTGAGAAACATCTAATGACTCTGCTAAATTGGGGTTCCCTTTCCTCTCAAATTCTGGAGAGGAGGTTACACCAGAGGAAATCAATGGAACATAGTAGATTGAGGAAAACTTAATAGACTCCACGTCTTCAATTAGTAAAACCTCCTTAAAATATTTCTGCAACAATATCAAAGGAGCTAAATAATGGGTACAGGGAAAATTTAAGAAACGCAAATTCCTAGAACGATTAGCATTTTCCAAAGACTCTTAACTGGTGGTGTATAACAGCACTATCCTTAATAGAAGAGGAAACCGCAGCCTCTAATACTGATAACTTCCCCTCCAACTTATTAAGAGATTTATTATTCTTAACATGTAATGCTTCATGTTCAGAAAGCTTATGTACCACCTCTGTGGGAAACTGCACAACTTGAGAAAGGGAAGCACGGAGCGAACCCTCCGTACGTGCTACCAAGGTCCAAATATCACGCAATGATACCTCGGCGGGAACAGTTACATCTACAGGCTCAGAGGAAAACACCACCGGAGACGGTAACTTAGCTTTCTGCTCCCCCGACGACTGTGGCAGAGAGGGTTCTTGAGAAAATTGGGGACCCTCACCAAGGACTTCCTCCCTGGAGAAGGAATCCTCAATAAACACTTCCAGCTCTTCCTGCTAAGTCTGTTAAGACTGTTGGACCAATGGATCGTCATCTCTTGGGAACTGGACCTAAATCTTTGGAGAAAGAACTTTCAGGGGAGTCCGTGAGTACGGTGTCTGATTTATCCTCTAATACGTTGGGTGTTGCCCTGCCCTTAGTCTTTCTACTTTCATTAATTTATAGACCTCTTATCGTCTTTTTCCCTCAGCCGTCCCTTTTCCAAGCTGAAGAGCCCTAACCTTTTAAGCCTCTCAGAGGGCTATCTTTCCATCTCCTTTACCATTTTGATGGCTCTTCAATGAATCTTTTCTAATTCCACTATATCAGTTTTAAGATACGGCGACCATAACTGCACACAATATTCAAGGTGTGGTCGCACCAAGGAATGATACAAAGGCATTTATAATATCCTTTGTTTTATTTTCCGTTCCTTTCCTTATGATTCCTATCATTCTGTTTGCCACCATGGCTGCCACTGCACACCGGGCAGAGGGTTTTAACATGTTACCCATGATGACACTTAAATGTTTTTCCTGGGTGGTGGTTCCTAATATGGAACCTTGCATCGTGTAACCATAGTTTGGGTTGCTCTTTCCTAGGTGTATAACTTTGTACTTATCCACATTGCATCTGCCATTTCAACATCCACCCTTCCAATTTATGAAGGTCCTCTTGTAATTTTTCACAATCCTCTTGGGTTTTAACAACTTTGAATAATTGTGCATCATCTGCAAATTTGATTACCTCACTCGTTATTCCCATTTCTAGATCATTTACAAATATGTTAAAAAGCAGCGGACCCAGTACAGATCCCTGGGGTATTTCACTATTCACCTTTCTTCATTTGGAAAATTGGCCATTTAGAACTACCCTCTGCTTTCTATCTTTTTTAACCAGTTCCTGATCCACAATAGTACACTGCCTCCTATCCTGTGACTTTTTAATTTTGCCAAGAGTCTGTCATGAGGAACCTTGTCAAAGGCTTTCTGAAAATCCAGATACATTATATCTACCTTCTCACCTCTACCTGTTTATTCACACCTTCAAAAAAATATAATAGATTAGTATGACAAGACCTTCCTTGGCTAAAGCCATGTTCCTTATTGTCCCTCCAGTCTAGTCCTGAACCTCTGGGTTACGTACCTTCTCCCGTGGCTTTGGAGACTGAGCATGTCATTCTTTTGATGACCCCCTGTATAAAGAGGCCAGGATCCACCTCCTCGCTCCAGTAAGCTCAGTCTCCAAAGCAGCTGGAGGAGTATTGGCCCTAGGAGGTTCAGGACTCACTAGAGGAATGAATAAGGAGATTTAGGGGTCAGTTATGCAGCTCGGTATCATTGTTGTGTACTCAGTCCTTGATGCCTTGTTTGTCTCAGTGGCGTTTGATGTTTCTTTTGGAAAGTTGAATAAAACAAATTTAAACATAAGGAGATTTAGGGGTTAATTAGTTTTACTTTTTGTTTTTAAATCTACATTAGTGGTTTAGGTTTGACAGTTTATAATCTGCAGATTTTAAGGGTAGAGTTACATTGCCCGGGAGAAATGGGCTGCCTCCTCACTTCCCCCCCCCCCCCCCCCACCCTACCTGGAGATCAGTGGTTACCAGTGGGGGTAGAGCGGGATTGAAGGAACAGGATTCCAGCTCCCGAACCCACCGCGTGGGTGAGGAGTCGGCTAACAGAGCACCAGGAGAGGTAGCAGTGAGCAGCAGCCGGGGATCACGTCAGCAATTCGGATGGCGCCGCCTCAGTCGGAGTTTCTCTCTCGCTCTCTGGTGCTCTTCCTGATGCTGACGTCACTGACAGGATGAGCGCAGTGGAATCAAGCAGGACAAGTTGTTTGGCCGTCGACAGGCTGAGGAGGTAAGTTTGCGCAGGCGGCAGAGAAGCAGGCAGTCAAGCATGCAATAGCGCGCGTAGCAGTTTCAGGGCCTGTTAGGCCGGAGCCACGTGATAAAGCACGGGAGACGGTGGAGTAGCATCGCGCCTGTCATCGGATAGAAATGCTGGCTGAGGATGACAGGGGCTAGTGGGGAGATTTCTCTGTAGGGTCTCCTGGTGTATTTGTTTAAAAAAAATGAAGTGCAGACACAGAAATAGAGAGAAGGGGCTGGCTGACAGGCATGCCTTACAAGCCTTTGTGTTTACTCTGTGGAGCAAGAAGAGGGCCACTGTCGGAGGCCGGGGTATGCAGGAAGCGGCCTCAGCAGATATGGCCAAGGAAGATGGAGGGGAGAGCCAAAAGGGGCCACCTCCTGTCTTTCCTTATCCGTGCTCTCCTTCAGAAACCCCCCTGGAGCCGGTAGCAGGACCGTCCACGGCTCCGGACGTTCCCTCTTCTCCAGCCCTGATCCAGGGTGGATTGGCAGCGATATTCTCCCAGGAATTCGTAACCCTGCTACAGCAAGCTCTCAGGGGGGGAGAGGGGTGAGTGTGCCAGCAGGGGCAATAGTGAGGGAACTGGGGGGGGAGGAAACGCCCAGGACCTCAGCTAGACTCGGGGGCGGGCAGCACCCCATCTAAGAAACTGAGACTGCTGGATGACAGGGCGGAGCAGATGGTAGATCTGGAGGAGCAGTTAGAAAATTTGGAGGAGTTGGAGATAGAAGAGGAGTTAGAGGAAGGTGAGCTCACAGAGCAGGAGGACCAGGCAAGAGTGGTTAGTGCTCCGGCGAGAAGAGTTGCCGGCGCTTATCACGGAAACGCGAAAGGCGCTTAACATGCCGGTTTTGGGTCCAGCGGAGGATTCTACGTTGGAGGACCCGTTATTGCAGGCAGTGCGCAAGTCCCAAAGGGTTTTCCCAGTACATAGTGTTTAGGGAAATGATTCAAGAGGAATGAGACATATCAGAGTCCAGGCTGAAGGGATCGAGAGTAATGGCTCGCCTTTATCCTTTGGCGGACCAGGATAAGGATCTCTTTAAGTCCCCTAAGGTGGATGTGATGGTGGTGGCGGCGACCGTAACCAAGAAGACGACCATACCGGTAGAAGGTAGTGCAGCCCTTAAGGATGCCCAGGATAGGTGATTAGACACCTTGTTGAAGCAGGTGTTTGTCATTGCCCTTTCCATGCAGGCTTCTATTTGTGGGGCATGGGTGGCAAGGGCCTGTATTCGATGGTCCCAGAGGATAAGTGGAATACAGCTAGAGGACGCAGCTGAGGAGGCAGCCTGGTTGGAGACAGGGACGGCTTATTTGGTGGATATCCAGTATGATCTTATTCAAGGTCTGTCCAGAAGTATGGCGTTGGTGGTAGCAGTGCGGAAGTGTTTGGCTCCATAACTGGATTGGGGATGGTTCCTCTAAGGCAATGCTGAGGTAAGCTCCCCTTCAGAAGCAGGCTCCTGTTTGGGGAGGATTTGGATAAGTTAGTTCCTTATCATTCCTCCAGTTCAGTCCTCTACTTCTGGGTTGTCATTCTCCTCCTGCAGCTTGGAGACTGGTATGTCAATCTTCTGACATCACTGGATATAGCCTGCCACCCTTTCACTCCAACTCCAGTGTGACCAGTCTCCAGGCAGCAGGAGGACATGGCGAGCCCTAGGGAGGGCTCTCTGGAGTAATGAATAAGGAGCTAGTAGATTATATATATTTGGCATATATTTTACAATTTGATTGCTGATTTTATTTAAAAAAAAAAAAAAAAAAAAGGAAGAGAGAGAGAAGCACTGAGGGTCCTGTCACTCCGGGTTACAGGACAGACTACAGGCTTTCTTGCTCCCTGACTCTGTGAGTGCTCTTAGGCAAGCGGAGGTGTAGACTCATGACATCGAGTTGTTACCTCTTGCTAGGGGTCACCGGTTCTCTCCTCCCTGACTGATCGGGGGAGAGCCCTTGGTGCTGGCAGCCCTTCCTTCAGCTGCAGTGTCTCCTGGACAGCGTCGGAGGCAGCAGCTTAGCGGGCAAACAGTGTTCACCGGAGGAATTGAGACACAGGGCTGATCTGTGATCCGCAGAAGTGTGAGTCTGCCCGGTAAGGCCTGCGGGATTAGGAACGGCTCTTAGCGGGGACCTGGCACTTTTCAGGGCCGGAGCAGCGTGGGGACGTTTTTCGTGCCCTTTTTCCTGTCGGCAGTCCCGGCGGCCATTTTCGCTGCCGCGGCGGCGCCACATGGTGTTCAAAACGCTGCAGATTTCAGTAATTGCACTTTTGAGGGAAGTTTGGTAAGTGGTGGTTTTTCTTTTCTGGCCCATTTTCCTTCTTCTTGCTTCCTCGTTGTCGGGAGTCCGGGGAAGCGGGTGGTCTCTTCGTGACGTTTCAAGCCTTCCTGGGGGGAGGGGGGGCTTTAGATTCTTCGCGGGTTGGAAGGGCAGGAGCGTTTCCTACATTAGTTTCTGTGCCTTCTTTGGTTCTTTACCTTTGATTTCGACATTTTATTTCCTTATTGTAAAAAAAAACAAAAAAAACGGGATTATGGCATCCAGACCCCAATGCCTGGTGTGTGGCACCAGGAGGGGGGCAGTAGCAGAGACGGGGGTCTGTCGGGGATGTGCAGCCCTATCGTCCGCTGTGGAGATGCAAATAGATATCAATGAGACCCCAGATACGCAGGGGCGGCAGGCAGGTCCGGGGGTAGCTTCCCCGCGTTCGCCAGCACGCGACCCGGCTCTTGAGGAGCAGGCGGGGCCCTCCGGCTCTACCCTGGAAGCGTCAGGGTCGGAGTTTGGGGGGTTCAGTGCGGAATTTGTTCTGCTTCTGCATCAGGCCCACTGCCTGAAGCGCCAAGGACAGGCGTCCGGTCTCGGGGTGCTTGGTGGGACGGCGCAGCTTCCGGCGGCTATAGGAGAGGTCGCCCAGGAGCCTCCAGCCGCTAAAAGAGCAAAGGCTATGGATTCTACGGCGGGAGACGGCGAATGGCCGGGGCTTCCAGATGTGGAGTGGGAGCAAGACGAGGGTTCCCAGGATCTGGAGGAAGGAGAGATCCAGGAGCCTGAGGATCAAGCGCGGATCATCAGGGTTTTCCGTAAGGAGGAGCTCTCGGCCTTGATAACGGAGTCTTTACAGATGTTGAAGTTGGTTACTCCGTCGGCAGTAGAGGACGAAGTTGAGGATCCCGTAATTCAGGCGGTGAGACAAACCCAGGTGGTTTTTCCGGTGCATAAGGTAGTTGAAAAAAATGATACAAGACGAGTGGGATCGGCCGGAAGCCGGTCTCCGTGGCATTCGGACCATGACTAGGCTTAACCCTTTGGCCGATAAAGATAAGGAAAGGTTCCGGGCACCGAGGGTAGATGCGGTGGTGTCAGCGGTGACGAAGAAGACTACTATCTCGGTAGAGGGTAGTGCTGCTCTCAAAGATGCTCATGATCGTAAGGTGGACGGTTTGTTGAAGCAGACCTTTGAAGCGGATGTGCTGTCGCTCCAGGCTTCCATCTGTAGAGCCTGGGTGGCTAGAGCGTGTTTGAGATGGGTGCAACGCCTATGTCAGGCATCTCACCTGGATTCCGAGGACTTGAAAGAGCTAGATCGCCTTGAGTCTGGCACAGCTTACTTGGCGGACGTCCATTACGACTTAATTAGAACTTTGGCGAATAGTACCATGTCGGTGGTAGCTGCCCGTCGCTCGGTGTGGTTATGCAATTGGGCGGCGGATAGTTCGTCTAAGTCCAGACTCAGCAAGCTGCCCTTTAAAGGGGGACTGCTCTTTGGAGAGGATTTGGATAAGTTGGTGAAGGATCTAGGAGAATCTAAGGCGGGCAGACTCCCCGAGGATAAGCCAAAACAAGGGAAGTCTTCTCAAGGCTTTCGAGGGCAGTGGCGAGACTTCCGCAGATTTCGTTCCCAGCGGTTTGGTACCTTTCAAAGGGGCTGATTTCAATCACGGGCGCAGGGATTTCGCGGGTTTCGAGGAGCCAGTAGAGGTTTCTCCTCCTCCCCTCCTCTGCAAACCGCAAGCCACAATGAAGCGAGGCGGGTCATAGGAGGACGGCTCAGGGACTTTGTCTGCTTGGACCCACATAACCTCCGACCAGTGGGTGTTGGAGATCATTCAGCACAGATATGCTCTAGAATTCGCTCGTCCAGTACGCGAGGCCTTCGTCATGTCGCCTTGCAGGGGCCCCAAAAAGGCCGCGGAGCTGCGCCTTACGTTGGACAGGTTGATGCAGTTAAAGGCGGTCGTCAGGGTGCCCGACGCCGACTGCGGAGCGGGTCGGTACTCCCATCTATTTCGTGGTGCCAAAGAAGGGTGGCACCTTACGGCCCATCTTAGACCTCAAGGCTGTAAATCGTTGTCTGCGGGTTCCACATTTCCGAATGGAGACTCTGCGATCCGTTATAGTGGCGGTCCGTCAGGGGGAGTATTTTGACGTCCCTGGATCTTACAGAGGCGTACTTGCATATTCCCATCCGAGTAGCGCACCAGCAGTTCCTGCGTTTTGCTCTTCCTTGGGGTCATTATCAATTCCAAGCATTACCCTTTGGTCTGGCAACGGCGCCGCGCACCTTCACCAAGGTGATGGTGGTGGTGGCGGCGGCATTGCGCAAAGAGGGCATTCTCGTGCACCCTTATCTCGACGATTGGTTAATTCGGGCGAAGTCCAGGGAGGAGAGTGTCCGGGTAACCGACAGGGTGGTACAGTTCTTGCAGGAGCTCGGTTGGATAGTGAATCCCCTCAAGTCGCTTGGACCCCTCGCAAAACCTGGAATATCTCGGGGTACGCTTCGACACGAAGAAAGGGCTAGTGTTCTTACCGGACCGGAGGGCCGAAACATTGCGGACCTTGGTTTGCCAGTTTTTGACGAAGTCGGCGCCGTCGGCCTGGGACTACCTTTGAGTACTGGGCACGATGGCAGCAACGCTGGAGGCGGTGCCATGGGCCAAGTTTCATATGCGAGCACTGCAACGGTCTCTTCTGCGCAGGTGGTCCCATCAAGCCGATTCCTTGAGCAAGCGACTTCCCTGTCCGCTCCAGGTCAGGCGATCGCTGACATGGTGGTTGCGTCGGACATCTCTAGCGGCGGGTATGCCATTGGAACAACCAGACTGGATTCCGCTGTTGACGGATGCCAGCTTGGTGGGCTGGGGGGCTCACTGCGGGAGCCATTTCGCACAAGGGATTTGGTCCCCACAGGAGGCCTCCTGGTCGATCAACCGTCTGGAGCTCCGAGCGGTGGCCAGAGCTCTGCAGGCACTCGAGGACTTGGTGCAGGGACGTCCGGTGCGAGTGCTCTCAGACAACTCGGCAACGGTGGCATACACCAACCGGCAAGGCGGCACGGGCAGTGCCGCAATGGAAGAGGAGGCGGACGCGCTATTCGGCTGGGTAGAACAGAAGCTGTCCGATTTCGGCGGCGCACATTGCAGGAAAGGACAACGTCACAGCGGACTTCCTCAGTAGGGTTCAAATGGATGCGGGGGAGTGGGAGCTGCATCCCGAGGTGTTCCAACAGATCGTAGCTCGCTGGGAAATGCTCTGGATGGACTTAATGGCGACCTTCCAGTCGGCAAAGGTGAGCAGGTTCTTCAGCAGGCGGCGCGAACGGATGTCGGAAGGGCTGGACGCGCTGTTACATCCCTGGCCGTCCGACTGTCTTCTTTATGTCTTCCCTCCGTGGGTGTTGATAGGCCGGGTGGTTCAAAAGATCGGTGCTCATCCAGGGTCCGTACTGCTCGTAGCGCCAGACTGGCCGAGATGCCCTTGGTACGCGGATCTAGTGCGTCTTCTAGACGACGAACCGTGGCGGCTCCCGTCGAGAGCGGATCTCTTGCTTCAGGGTCCGCTGTTCATGCCTCAGGTGGATCAATTCTCGCTTACGGTATGGCCATTGAGAGGGCGAAGCTGAAGAAGAGAGGCTGCTCGTCGGCGGTCGTCGCCACTTTGCTTAATGTCCGCAGACGATCGACCTCTTTAGCGTATGTGCGGATCTGGCGAGTCTTTGAAGATTGGTGCTCACGGCGGCAAGTCCGCGCAGCTACAGTTCCAGTTCCTTTTGGTATTGGAGTTTCTACAGGATGGTTTTGATAAAGGTCTGGCGGCCAGTTCCTTGCGAGTGCAGCTGGCGGCTTTCTTGTTATCGCGGTAAGGTCAATGGGGTGTTCACCTGGATGTGAGGCGCTATGTGAAGGCGGTTTCGAGGTTGCGGCCAGTACGACGGGTGTGCATTCCGCCTTGGGATCTGAATCTCGTATTGACGGGGTTATCTCGTTCCCCCTTTGAGCCATTGCGTCGTGCGTCGGTGAAGGATGTGACGCTTAAGACTGTGTGTTTCTGGTGGCTATATGCTCGGCGAGACGTATTTCGGAATTGCAAGCGTTATCCTGTAGGGAGCCGTTCTTATCCTTCTCTAAAGATAAGGTTGTTCTGCGTCCAGTTCCGTCCTTTTTTCCCAAGGTGGTGTCTCCCTTTCACTTGAATCAGGCGGTATGCTTGCCGGTGCTGGGGAGCAATGGGGGTACCGCGTCGGCTTCCTTCCCCCGGTTGTTTGGATGTAAAAAGGGCATTGAAAGAGTATTTGAAGGTGACGGAGTCCTTCCGCAAGTCGGAAAGGTTGTTTGTCTTTTTCGGGGGCCGCCGCAAAGGAGAGGCGGCGGCTAAGGCGTCCATTGCCCGGTGGGTTCGAGAGGCCATTGCATCGGCCTACATGATTCAGGGGCGGTCCGTACATAGTGGGTTGCGGGCGCATTCTACCAGGGCGCAGGCGTCTTCTTGGGCAGAACACTGTTTAGTGCCGCCAGTGGATATTTGTAAGGCGGCGACCTGGTCTTCGCTACATGCCTTCAGTAAGCATTACAGGCTTGATGTCGCGGCGGCAGCTGATGCTCGTTTCGGGTCGGCGGTTTTGTCTGCCGCGTGGAAAGATCCCTCCCATTAATTACTGCTCTGGTACATCCCAGAAGTAGAGGACTGAACTGGAGGAACGATAAGGAAATGATAATTACACTTACCTGGTAATTGTAATTCCTTGAGTTGACGACACTTCAGTCCTCCATCCCACCCGAAGGAGGTTGAAGGTGTTCAGGAGATGCAATGTGAATGGCGGAAACGTATTACAGGTAAGTCGTTCTTGGCTTCCGTTGACGGTGACGTCACCTCTGACAGGGTAGGGTGTAAGAAAGCCTTGCCCACGCAAAAAAACAAAATAAAAATAAGAAAAAGAGCGGTGGCGGTGAGTAGCGTTAGTTAAGATGTTTTTTGCAACGTTAATATTTTCTACTTGTTTGTTGCTCCGTTGAGTCTGCTTTGTTATAGTTCACACTGGAGTTGGAGTGAAAGGGTGGCAGAAGATTGACATACCAGTCTCCAAGCTGCAGGAGGAGATTGACAACCCAGAAGTAGAGGACTGAACTGTCGTCACTCAAGGAACTACAATTACCAGGTAAGTGTAATTATCATTTAAGGATCTCGCGGAGTCTAAGGGTGGAAGGTTACCGGAGGATAAGCAGAAGCGGGGACATGCCCTGGGGGGGGGGACAAATCGGCAGAGGGAGTTTTGGCGTTTTTGCTCTCTGAGGTTTGGTCAGTTTCAGCGGGGACGTTCAGCTTACAGGTCCCAGGGTTTTCAGGGGTTCAGAGGAGCGGGGAGTTTTCGGAGCATTCTCGACCTTCAAGAAGCCTCAATGAAGTGAGGGGAATCCAGGCAGGATTGATACCCATTGGGGGGGGGGGGGGGGTTGGTTGGTTAAGGGAGTTCTATCCTGCCTGGATCCGGGTTACATCAGACCAGTGGGTGTTGGAGGCCATTTGGAATGGTTATTTTATTTATGTATTTATTTTATTTTTTATTTACATTCTCTTATATACCGCGCTATTCTGCATCAGTGCGGTTTACATTGAACAAACTGAAATTATATTGAACAGGGCATTATAACTTGGAGATAACTATTTTACAGGGAACATGGGCTATTTAAGTGGCTTGCCCAAGACCTGTGGGACTAGAAACCCCAGTCCTTCCGGCCCAAGGTTGCTGTCCTCTAGTGGGATTTGAACCCCCGACCTTCTGGCCTGAAGTACCTTGCCCCAACCACTAGGCCACTCCTCCGCTCTCGAGTTCCAGCACCCAGTGGTCAACGCCTTCGTTCTCTCTCCCTGCAGGGCCCAGTTGAAGCTGATTGCGGTACAAGAGATGTTAGAAAGGCTTCTGGCTCTCAGGGTGGTGGTGCCGGTGCCGGAGGACCAGTGCGGTTGCGGTCGATACTCCATATACTTTGTGGTCCCAAAGAAAGAGGGCACCTTTCGGCCGATTCTGGATCTCAAAAGGGTGAATCAGTGCCTCAGGGTGTCGCATTTTTGGATGGAGACCCTGAGATTGGTCATAGTAGCAGTAAGGCAGGGGTAATTTCTCACGCCATTAGATTTGACGGAAGCTTATCTGCACATACCAATTCGCGTGGAGTATCAACAGTTTCTGCGTGTCGCAGTCCCTATGGGACATTTTCAGTTCCAGGCATTGCTGTTCGGGTTGGCAACAGCTCCGTGAACCTTCACCAAGGTGATGGTGGCGGTGACGGTGGCATTGCGAAAAGGAGTGTTGGTTCATCCTTACCTGGACGATTGGTTGATCCGAGCAAAGTCGAGAAGAGAAAGTGAGGAGGCTACCCGCCGAGTGGTACAGTTTCTGCAGAGTCTAGGCTGGGTAGTGTGACCCAGTAGCTCCTCAGGAACCTATGGACATAAGAGAGCATCCGGTGGTGGAAGCCGGTAATGCTAGAGAGAGCACAGATTTCTTTAGAGAAAGAAAAAAACACACTTCCAATCAAGCTAAACAGCACTCCTCGGGGGAAGGGAGTGAGGAAGCCTGTGATTGGGCACGCCCCAAAGGAAGGCGGGCAATGCAGGCCAGAGCCAGCTGCTTAAATATACAGAAACTAGGAAGTCAGGGGGAACTAGTGAAGGACTCGAGAAGTTCTAAAGGAAGGACTAGGAAGGGGAATAACAGGACAACTGGTTCCAGACAAGCTGAGAACACGAGAGAAGCTATCTGAGTTCCCAGAGGGAGATACAAGGATTGCAGAAGGCAAGTCTATATGGGATTATCCTTGCTATAGAGATTCCTGTGACAAGCTGCACCTGGAAGGTACCGTGGGAGAGGATTCAGTAGAGAGAAAACTGCTGCAGGCAGAAGTCTTTTAACTACGCTGAAAACCCAGGGCTACAGAACCAGGCAGAGCTGTGGAAGAAGGACAGAAGGATAAGGTATTCCCCAGATGAAAGGCTTCTGTATCAGGTACCCAAGAAAAGAAGTGTTTATGCTTTTAAACCAGGCAGTTTCTGTTCCACTTTTAAAAGCACAGCTAAACAAGATGGTGGCGTCGGTTATCAGCCAAGGGAAGCTTTAAGTAATCCTGAATATTCTTTTAAGCTAGCTGATATACCTAACCTGGAGAAGGCTGAATGTAATGCTTTTGATTATTCTCCTGACATTGCAAAGTTTGAATACCAAGCACCCACGGCTAGAGAACGTTTAGGAGATAAACGTAGTCCAGCACATGTGTTTGTTCCCAGTACAAACAAACTTAAGTGGCAGCCTGAGATTGATAAGCTCAGTAAACAGTTACTCATTGAAGGGACGGGAGATCAGACATACTTGGGGAAGTTACCGGCTGAGTCACTTCTAAAGGACTTCCAAGACTTCTTAAAGCAGAAGAGAAGTTTTAATCCGGTTGTGCCAGACATTGAATGTATGGAAGAATCTTCTACCTCTGATTCTTTATTACCCCCTGATAATGATGACATGTTAATGGATTGCTCAATCTGTTTAATTGACAGAGACAATTAAACAGCCAAGTTTTTGTACTGTTCTATGAGGTAATAGGACATTGACAATTAACCTCATTTATGCGAGAAAGCTTGAGTGAAGAGACTTTTTCTGTTTCCTTCCTGTATGATAAAGCACATGAGAAGAATGTGTAATAATACAGCGCAACAAGCAACTAGATAAGATTCAGTTATTCCTGTATACTTTTGGATTTAATTTCTTCTGCACCGTCTGTAATTTGCATATTGAACTGCGCACTGGCAAACTAAGCCACGAGCAAATAAACCAGTTAAAATAAATAATCCTTTGCCAAGCCTTATCACTCGTCGCACCACAACACAACTACAATTGCCCACGGGCGTCGCAAGTCAACCCCTCTTTAACCCTCAAGGTTAAGGAGCGGGTGGGGCTGGCTGACAGTAGTCAATGCAGAAAAGAGCAGGCTGGAGCCTTCGCAGGAGTAGGAGTATTTGGGGGCTCGCTTCAACATGAGGGCAGGAAGTCTTTCTACCACGCCTCAGAGCGCAAGGACTAAGAGAGCTCATCCGTGCCTTTCTGAAGAAGAGGGCTCCCATGCCGTGGCATTATCTGCAACTGCTAGGAAAGATGGTGGCAACGCTCGAGGTAGTGCCGTGGGACAGAGCCCACCTGAGGCTGTTACAGAGGGCCTTACTCAGGAGATGGTCACATCAGTCCGATTGGTTGACTCAGAAGTTGCTCTGTCCGCGGGAGACAAGGGAAGCCCTTCAGTGGTGGCTAGGCCTGGAAGTCTAGAGAAAGGGATGCCCTTAGAGTTGCCGAGTTGGGTACCTCTGACGACAGGTGCCAGTCTGTTCGGATGGGGGTGCACACTTCTAAGGACAGTTTGTGCAGGGCCAGTGGACGGAAGTGGAAAAAGAGTGGTCCATCAACAGGTTGGAACTGAGAGCGGTAAAGTTAGCACTTTGGGCCTTTCAGCACAGGCTGCAGGGGAAAGTGATCCGGGTCCTGTCTGACAATGCCACAGCGATGGCCTATATCAATCGCCAAGGGGGCACCAGCAGCGTAGCTCTGGAGGAAGAGGCAGAGGAGCTCTTAGGCTGGGCCGAAGAACATCTGGAGGCGTTATCGGCAGCACATGTAGCAGGGGTGGACAATGTGACAACCGATTTCTTGAGTCATGTCAAGGTGGATCCAGGAGAGTGGGTTCTCCATCAAGAGGTGTTTGACATGCTGGTGCTTCGATGGGGGACACCGGTGATGGATCTCATGGCGACGTTCGAGTCAGCGAAGGCCGCAAGGTTTTACAGCAGAAGGCGAGAAAGGATGTCGGAAGGCTTAGACGCTCTGATGCAGAACTGGCCGGAGGAGCAGCTGTTGTACGTGTTTCTGCCCTGGGTGTTAATAGGGTGGGTGCTACAGCGGATAGAGCGGCACAAGGATCAGGTCATCCTAATTGCTCCAGATTGGCCTCGAAGGCCATGGTATGCAGATCTGGTGTGGCTCTTAGTGGAGCGGCCATGACAACTGCCGGACAGAAGGGATCTGTTAGTGCAGGGGCCATTGAATATGCCTCAGGTGGATTGATTCTCGCTTACGGCTTGGCTCTTGAAAGGGCGAGGTTGAAGGCGAAGGGTTACTTGCCATAGGTCATTTCTACCCTATTGAGGTCCAGGCGTTGTTCTACCTCGGTGGCGTATGTTAGAGTATGGCGTCTTGAGTCGTGGTGTGAAGGTAAAATAGCGCTGGCATTGAAGGCATCTGTCCCGCAAGTTCTGTCTTTCTTGCAAGATGGTTTTGATAAGGGCTTGGCGGCCGCTTCCCTGCAAGTTCAGTTGGCAGCGCTGTCCTGTTATCAGGGCAAGGTATGAGCCTCGGGACACATACGGATGTAAAGCGATTTTTGCGTGCGGTGTCGCTTTTGAGGCCTCCATGCAGGACTGCGGTGCCTGCGTGGGATCTCAATTTAGTGTTGGAGGCCCTGGTTCGGGAGCCGTTGGGTAAGTCAACGTTAAAGGATATCACCCTCAAAGTGGTCTTTTTGGTGGCTATTTGTTCTGCTCGCAGTATTTTGGAATTGCAGGCTTTGTTGTGTAGGGAGCCTTTCTTGTCCTTTCAGGGCAAGAAGGTAGTCTTGAACAGTTCCCTCCTTCTTGCCTAAGGTGGTGTTGGCATTTTCACTTGAATCAGGTGGTGGTATTACCAGTGTTCGGTTTCGATGGCAAGAAAGAGTCCAGGGGACGGCTACATCAGCTGGATGTAGGGCGAGTGTTGCGAAGGTATTTGCAGAGAATGGCTCCATTCCGCAAGTCGGAAAGATTTTGTGGTGTTTGGGGGGCTGAGGCAAGGAGAAGCGGCGTCAAAGTCTTCTATTGCAAGGTGATTGAAAGAGGCTTATATGTTAAGAGGCAAGACAGTTCCGATGGGGCTGAGAGCCCATTCGACAAGGGCACAAGCGGCTTCTTGGGCGGAGTTCAGCCTAGTGCCGGCGGTGGAGATTTGTAAGGCTTCGACATGGTCTTCGCTTCATTCCTTTGTGAAACATTACCGGTTGGATGTTCAGGCGGAAAGGAATTCTTCTTTTGGATCAGCGGTGCTTCAGGCTGGTCTAGCAGGTCCCTCCCAGTAATTTATTCACTGCTCTGTTACATCCCCAGAGGTTCAGGACTAGACTGGAGGGACGATAAGGAAGATGAAATTAGACTTACCTGCTAATTGTTACTTGAGGAACTCCAGTCTAGTCTTGTATCTCTCCATGGTGTTAATCTTGGACTGTAGCCTGAAGCGGAAGAAATTGGGTAAGTAAACAGCAGACGCGGCTTTGCAGGTTGCGGTTCATTCGGGGAGGGTGAGTAGTAAGTTTCTAGGAGATTCATGTCTGCCTGGGGGGTCCTAGGGAGAGGATCAGGTTAGGCCCCAGCAGCACAAAAAGAAAATATCCATGAAGAATAGGTTTGTTCAAGAGGCTCTGTTCAGAGGAGCTTCTGAAGTGTTATTTTGTACAGAGTTAGTTGCTGTTGTTCTTAAGTACTTAGTTATTGCTCTCATGAGTCTGCTTTGTCAATAGGGTACTGAAGCGAGGAGGCGGGTCCTGGCCTATTTATACAGGGGGGTCACCAAAAGAGATGTGCTCAGTCTCCAAAGCTGTGGGAGGAGGTACTTAACCCAGAGGTTCAGGACTAGACTGGAATTCCTCAAGGAACAACAATTAGCAGGTAAGTCTAATTTCATCTTGGCGTTCTCCCATTAAACCATGACTATCTACATGTTCAGTAATTTTGTTCTTTATAATGGTTTCTATCATTTTGCCTGGTACTGACGTCAGTCAGGCTCTTTCTGGTCCTGTAGTTTCCCCGATCATCC
The DNA here is from genome assembly GCA_033557465.1 of Ichthyophis bannanicus. Classification (NCBI taxonomy): domain Eukaryota; kingdom Metazoa; phylum Chordata; class Amphibia; order Gymnophiona; family Ichthyophiidae; genus Ichthyophis; species Ichthyophis bannanicus. The sequence continues at coordinate 87,337,249 of CM066033.1, forward strand.
CTGGAACCCTTTTTAAAAATTGGCATTGCATTAGCCATTCTTCAATCTTCAGGTATTAGACGATTTTAATGATAGTTTGCAGACCTACTATTAGTAATCTGTGATCTGATATTTCAGTTCTTTCAACACCCTCAGATATATGCCACCTGGTCCAGGTGATTTGCTACTCTTTAATTTATCAAATAGTTGTAATATATCTTCCGGTTTATCGCTATTTCTTTGTTCTTCAAGTGCATCATCTTTTAAATACCATTTCAGTCATGGGTAAATTCTCTACATCTTCATTAGTAAAGAACGAAGCAGAGAATTCATTCAGTCTCTCCACTATGGCTTTGTCCCCTCTTAGTTCCCCTTTTACCCCTCAATCATCTAACTTTCAGTTTTTTTTGCTACGAATGTACTTGAAAAGGTTTATTATGTGTTTTTTGCTTCCACTGCACTTTTTATCAAATTTGCTCTTTGCCCACCTTATCAGTGCCTTGCATCTAACTCACCAGTGTTTGTTTCCAATTTTTGTCATTTGGCTCCTTTTGCCATTTCCTGAAAGATGGCTTTTTTTTTTTTTTGGCTACAACAGCCTCTCTGGCCTCACCTTTAAACCATGCTGCTTCTCTGGCCAGGATGGCATTTTGCTTTGTTCTGGAGATCACACATGGGCTTTTATGGCATAGTTCCATAGTAAAAAAATTAAATAAAAATAAAAAAATAGAAAAGACCATATTGGCCCTTTTTAGTTGGATTTTTCACTTCGATTAATTTTATGCCAAATGGTGTAGTTGTGTGGTTAAAACCTTCAGCATGGAGGCAGTAGAAGAGCAGATGCCATAAGGCACACTTTCCTTTTTATACAGCAGTACTGCTGACTCTTTAGATCTGTTTACACTTTGGCCCCTCCAACCAAAAAGATGTTCCACTGCTCATGCATTCTAGTGACAAACACACACATCTCCAGTCCAAACCCCCAAGCTCTCTAGTTCTTGATGCTGTTAGGCAAAATATTGGTGGGTCCATGGCCCCTGTGGCCCACCCTATTCTACTGCCTATTGCCAATATGGATCTTCTCTATATTATGTCTTTAATTTCTATTCTTTACAACCCAATGGAAGTTGAAAAGAATTAGCCAAAAGGGGGAGGGAATAGGGGAAAATAACTCTGAGAATTAAACGGAATGGGATAAAACTTGGCATGGTGGGGGGGGGGGACCATTGAAAAGACACATCAGGTTCTAAAATGGTGTAGATCCAACTGGGGGTTCATGAGACTATGGGGAAAACATGCAGAGCATGGCTCATTGAATTCATACTAGCCCCTTCATTTATGTAGCTGCACTGCATTTGTTTTTTTTTGTCTGTTTTGTATACCAGATGTGATCAAAAAGTATCGACTTTTTGTGTAGCTGTGTAAAAGTGCATCGCACCACGATGCTATTTAAGCATGCAGTGACTTAGTTATGTGCTCTGCATGTGCAGAGTGTAATGTGGCTGCAGCACACCTGTACTTTTTTTTTTTTTTTTTTTTTTTTTTAAATCATGTGATGTTTGGTATCGTGCAAACGTAGTTCATCAGATTTACAATGAATAAAAAGAAATTGAACAGTGAATTTTGCATTAAATTCTGCCAGAAACTTGGAAATTCATGTGGTAAGACTTATGACAAGTTACAGCAATTGTATGGCAATGAATGCATGAGTCATGCTAGAGTTTGACTGGTACAAATGTTTCCAAGAGGGCCGCCAAAGTGTTGACAGTGACGAACGTTCTGGAAGGCTATCCACAAGCAGGAATGAAGACAAAGTTGAAGCAGTGTGTGCCGGAAAATGCTCAAATTGTCAGGAAGCTTGTTGAGGACATGGATATCAGTTTTGGGTCGGAACGGTCCATTCTTCAGTTTGGAGATGAGACTTGTGTCCGCAAAATTTGTTCCGAAACTGCTGTCCCCTGACCAAAAAGATCAACAGATTTGCATCATGCAGACAATCTCATGCATATTCATTGTGGTTGTCCTGAAAATCTGACTGGCTAGATGTGTATTGAGGACTGGGTTGAGAACTTGTACAGAAACGTCTCCCCGCTCAACTCCCTTCTGTGACTGGAGAGCAGCATTCCAGAGCTCTGCCCCCACAGCATTGGTTGGGTCTTACAGTTTCTGCTGCTAGTTAAATTGGAAGCAGGAAGGGCAGGCTCATTCACACAGGTGGGTGAGGGGATTTGAGAACTGCAAATGGCTGTAGAGGCAAGAAATGTACCCTGTGTGATTTGCAAAGCTGGTGCCAACACCTCTGCTTAGTCATATAGGAGCCCACTCTTATCAGGCTTCCTGAAAGTCCTAGTGTTGACATCAGTGGCCCTTCTGTACTTGCGCCCTATGCAGCTGCCTTGTTCACATAGCCCTTGCAACAGCCTGACTACAGATTGGATATTTTTCAGAGATTAAAACTTCTGACATGTTGGTCGTCTTTCTACCTTCCAGATATTTATGTACAAATCTTGAGAAAAGCAGGAGAATCCTGAACAAAGCAGATAGTTGTCAATCCTAACCTCCTGAATAGAAAGCACATCTGACAGCACTCCCTTAAACTTTCAACCCTAGGTATTTTCATAGTTTACCAGTGCCTTACTGTAGCCCTTCCTATGACAGCAGATATTGCAAGTACACATAGCAACAAATAAAGCAGTACAGTTCAGTCAACAGTTTTCATGGTAGAAACATCATAAAAGAAAATTTGAAATGCAGTACATCAGAGCTAGGGAATTATTTCTAATCCCCTTAACTATGTGGTATTCGTGTGTGTGCTTTTGTCTCACTGCATGTGTTGTGTCTATGGTTTGGGGGGAGGGGCTAGCCTAGAGTGGTCGGGCCAGATGCAGGGAGGTAGTTTTGGGGTAGGCATGGTTAACAAGGTAGTGGGGCAGTTGTGGTGGAGATTTTTGAGGGTGGGGCAGGTGCATGTGGGGGAGGTTTTGAAGATGGGACAATTGCAGGGTGGCATTGTTAGGTGGGGTAGTTGGCAGGGTGATAGACTTTTAAGACAGGCAGTTTGTGTGGTGGTGGGGACAGTTGGCAAGGTGATAAAACAGTTGCAGGGGTGGATTTTAGGGGTAGAAAACTTTGGAGGGGAGGGGTAGTACTGGCAGTTTTTGATAGGGCAGTTGCAGTTGGTAGTTTTGTGGTGGTGATAGCAGTTGTCATGGTGGTGTGTTAGTTGCAGGGGGAATTTAGGCTTTTGGGGTGGAGCAATTCACAGGGTGGTGGGGCAGCTGGGGTATTTTTGTGTGGGGTAGTTGTAAGGGGATATTTTTATGGATGGGGGACAGTTTTGCAGGGTGGTGGGGCAGCTTCATGGGGATTGGGTTGGTACAGTTTGCATGACTAGCAGTTGAGTAGGATAGTTATTGGGGGTGGGGTAGTTTCAAGGGGGTGTTAGGTTTAGGTGGTAAGGCACTTGGGGATATTTTTGAGAGGGGATAGTTTGCAGTTTGGGCAATTGGGGGAGTTCAGCTTTTGGGAGTGGAGCAGCTTGCAAGGTGGTAAGGAAGTTGCGTGGGTGGGGGGGGTTTCAGGGCGGTAGCATTTGGCAAGTTGGTAGGGCAGTGGGAACCTTTTGGGGGGTAGAAGGAGTTTGGGCGGGTTGGGAGACTTGAGAACGTGCCAGAGAAAACTGTAAGTTTCCATGGAATCTGGAACGCCTCCCATAGAAATACATTAGGCCATTTGGGGGAAGGGGTCTTATTTTTCTGATTTGGTCCTTTTTCAAACTTGAAATGTCAGTTTACCATTCTTTCCCACGTGCCACTTTTCTTTCCATGCCATTAATTTTTTTGGAACATTATTTTGCCCCAGACAGACAAATATTCTCAACCTCTTTTGTATAATTCTTTCCAGCTTCTGTAAGGCTGGAACGATTAAAAAGTTCCAGCTTCAGTAGCATAGAAACTTACATACAGTGAAATATAGTACTTGGCGAGTTGCTCCTTCAAACTGCCTGTCTCCCTATTCTGAAGTCTTCCCAAAGCACAAACTCCCTTCACTGTTGAAAAATATCCCCTGCAATTGGCCCTATCCCAAAAATGCCATCAACCCCCCACTCCAAAAATACAGCCCACATTTCTCCTACCTCCTCCACCACCTCACTGACTACTGCCCCATCCCCAAAAGCTACCCTTTCTGCAACTGTCCCACTACCAAAAAACTACCACTATTAACTGAATTTTGTTGCTATCTTATTAGTTGCTGTGTACTGGCAATTAATACCTTTTGCTATGGGCAGGGCAATATTAAGAAATACCTTGGAGGATAGTCAAAGGCATTTACAAGGTTTGTAGACCTGCAAACCATCCAAATGCTGCTCTGTGGGATATTCAGCGGCACTAACATGGTGCTGCTGAATATCCATGGGTGCTGCTGCTACATGCCTAGATGTTAAGTGGTTATCATAGAGGTATTCCAGAGCACCACACATCACTAACCAGACAACAATATTGAGCCGCTGCCCAGTTAGCAATACTTGGAGAAAGTCAAGCGCAGAAAACTGTGGTCTAACTTTTGCCACAGAAACTAACCAGGCAGCAGCCGAATATTGCCACTACCCAATTAGTTTTGCAGCGATCTGGGTAGCCTGGATATTCAGTGCCAGAGCCTGGATATGACTCTGGCATTGAATATCTGGATTTTAAGTTCCGTGCTAGCTGGCGCTGAATATCAGGCCTCTAGGGTCCAAAGTTTAGAAGAGTGCTGTCAAATGTGTTGTGTATTCAGAAAATTAGAATTGACATCTATTTTTTTTTCTCCCCCCCCCCCCCCCTGGATTCTATTGGATGTTTTTCAGAGTTTAAAAACTGCAGATCTCAAATCCTTCCCCCCTCTGTGAGTGAGTCTGCCCTTCCTGCTTCCAGTGTAACTAGCACCAGAGACTATGGGTACAATTAAGTCAATGAGAAGGCTGTGGGGGCACAGCGCTGGTATGCTACTCTAGTCACAAGAAGGGAGGAGGTGAACTGGGAGGAGTTTGTTTGCTGTAGAAATTAAGTTTCTGCTTGTGGTGGGAGATGGAAGACAAATGAAGCCCCCTCCACCTAAAAAAAAAAAGTCCCTCGGCGCATTTCTGTGGGGAAAACAGCTGTAGCATATAAACATTGAATCAGTAATATAGCGCTTATGTAATTGTACCTTTCAAGCATCCTTCCCCTCTCATATCCTCTTCCCATCACAGAGAGCCAACCCAGATATAAATACACACACATACAAGCATGCTGTGACACCCAGAAACACATGCATATAATACAAAAATGTACCACAAACATACACACTTATATGAAAACAAAATAGATACAGATAAACATACAAACAAACACCCACACACAAAAAAAATATAGACACAAGATGCACATAAAGGCAATGCAGGTACTGGTGGTGCGTGTTTTCTCCACTTGTTGAGTTCTTAGGAGCCAATATTTGGAACTCTTAGCTGAACAGTCAACAGGAGGTTGTTCAGATAAGGTGCTGACCAAGATATTTAGCAGCACTATCCAGATAATGTCTCTGAATATCTCCACAGGCTGCCCTAGCACTATTTGGTCAATGTAGGGATGGTCCATGGGTGCTGCCAGCACTGTCTATGAAAAGTGCAAACTTTATTCAGTTAGCACAAATCTCCAGGAACAAGCAGGAATGAGTCTTCACATATGGGTACTTCGGTACCGACGGAGTTTGCGCAGGAACGCTTCCCAGCGTCCAATCAAAGAGCTTTTGGAAGCATCCCACCACGCCTGCGTGCTGCCTTCCCGCCTTTCCCAACTGTCTCTCCTCAGTTTTCGTTTTTCCGCGGAGCCGGCAGGATGTCCTCGTGTCACCGCAGAAAATTATTCTTTTGTTTTCTTGTGGTCGCGGCTGTCTCCCCGACACCACCGGTACCACCGGTGTTTGTTTTTTCTTTTTCTGTAATTTTTTCCCTTCAGGGAAGATTTTTTCTTCTGAGTGTCTTCCAGTTCATACTGCTAGACCAGTCCAGACAAATGGGTTATGCACCCCTGCCAGCAGATCTTGGAGACAGAGAATTCTACCAGAGCTCTGATAGGCTGGAGCCTGGTGATATAATCCTACCCCTAGGGGTCTCCCTCAGTTTTTCTCTGTCTCCAGCAGATCTGGATGCTTTTTTTTTTTTTTTTTTTTTTGCTCCTTCAAAAAAATTTAAGATGCTTTATTTCTTTGTGATTTCTCTGGGAGAGATTATACCCTGTAGTTGCCAGTGTACTTATCTGGGCACCAAGATGAATTCCAGCTGAGCTCCTGTGTCCTGCGGGTCACAGTAGAGCTCGCTGATGTGCAGACTTCCCAGCACTAGTCAAGAAGACTATTTAGCTGGATGGTAAGCCTCCTAAAATCCAGTCCCTGGGGCTGATTTTAGTGGTGAGGCAGCTGGCAGCGCTCTTAGCAGCGGTCCGTGGATTCTCTGCACTTTCGGTACTGTGAGTACAAAACCTGTCTTTCTCCCACTGCTGTCTGCAACTCTGTGGTGACTGGATTTATTTTTCTTGATTTTTCAGCGATTTTAGGCATTTCTCTCATGCCTGCAACCCCCCACCTTGTCATTTGACTTTTTAAGTTAATTCCTTAGCTTTTGGGGGTTTTAATTCACTCTTTTTGAAGTTTATTTTTGCCGGTGGCCATTTTGAATAGCTAATGAGCCCTGGTTTTTGGCAGGAAGCCAGATTCCTTCTCTCTTTGCTAGCTTCTAGCACCAAAAAAAATAAAAATAAAATTGCTGTTTAAATTTTTCCACAAAACTGGCTAGCTGTGAGTTGTGTGGGGGTTCCTTTTTCTCTGCCTATGTATTAACATAATGAATAAAAAGTACGGAAGGCATGATTAGAGAACCGGATGCAATTCAGAGCCACAGTACAATGCTAAGACACTGACCACTGGTGCAGGGCTCATGGGTTCCATCCCCCACTGTGCCCAACAAAGAAAGCTGGCTGAGGCATTGCATAGTATGGGGAATATTGTTAAATGCCTGTTCCTCCGGGGCAGAGTTATTTTTTTTTTTAGTTCTCCCTATGCCTTATTCAGGTCTACGCTGCATAAGCTGTCAGACACACAGGGACCTCAGAAATCAACTGTGCTCTTCCCCCAGCGTCTTGATTCCCCAGATAAACTTGGGATCTCCTGAGCCTGGCTTCAGTGGAGCTCTCCATTGGCTTTACGCTGAGTCTTTGCCACGGACATCCCCGGGAAGTTCAGGTATCAATTCCTGAAAGGAAACTGAGTAGCCTGTTTTTTTCTCACTTGCCTCAGCTACTGCTCCCGGACCGGCTGCCTCTGAGTTTTGAAGTTCCTACTTTAAAATTTTTAATCCACATACTGCAGCCGGGTTACTTTGTACGTCTTACTGGAATATTGTACCTGTCTTTTTCAATATACCATTTGATTGGAATTTTAAGTCAGTGTTTTGGATCCTGACTGTTTTGGGCTCTACCTAATTAAACATACTCACTGTCATCTTCCGTACGGCTGGGTTTGAGCTTCTACATCCCTCCCCAGAAACACCTTTCAGCCCCTACCATGGAGGTCTGAGTGGCTGCGGAGGAATCAAACTCTAATTTCCCTACTTTCAGTCACTGTAATGGCCTTACCCTGACTTTGAAAGTTTCTCTGTACCAGCACAGTGAATGACTGACAGTTCCCTTCTCAGCTCAGTGAATACCTTACAATTTTTCTGTGCCAGCGGCCATTTTGTTTTTCTCTTCAGTGTTTCTTTTTGGAGGGAACAGCTCTAGACAGCAGTTTCCACACATTTAAACATGCTGTGGAGGCACGGAGAGTTTCAAAATCCTTTTCTTTGAAGAGTCTTCGGTTTCTCTGAGCCTACCTTGATTTTTGTTTTTAAAGGAAAAAAAAAAAAAAAGGGGAAAAAAAGAGGAAAGGTGGTTTAAGTCTCTACAATGCTTGTTTCTCTGGCTGTATTATATGTAATAAGTAATCAGCCGAATGGGGATTTAAGAGATTGCTTGTGTTCCACCTGCACGCTGCATCCCGGAGACTCTTTCCCCATTCCCACTGCGCTGCTAGATGGGTTCATCAGCACCTTATCTCCTCCCTCCTCAGAGCCCCTGCTGCAGGATCTTCCTGCAGTAAACGATTCAGTCAGCTCCCATGTCGCTTCCACAGCCGCTGGAGGCCACAGCAGCCTTGACTGACAGTGCCTTCCTCACACTCTTCCATCTGGCATGACGCCTGTGACTTTTGGAGTCTTTTGGAATATCTCCTACACCTGCCCAGTAGCAGGCAAGCATATGGCGTGGTCTCGCAAGTGGTCCCATAAGTCCTCAGACCTTAGAGCATTACGTCCTCCTTGGAGCGTTGCATGTGCCTTGCGGGGTACTATGGATATTCAAGAAGACTTTAAATCTTCGGAGGTCAGCCCTGACTCGGAGTACGGAGATGGGGAATATTCTCCGTCTGTTTTCTTCGCTGACGGTTCTCAGCCTTTTTCGGAAAGAGGAGTTGCCGGCTGTAATCACACAGGTGATGGAGTCGCTCCCCCTGGCCGACACGCCTGATCCTCCGGATTCTCAAATCCGGTTGCAGCCGGATCCCATTTTCCAGGGCATTCGTACGGCACGTGGTATTGGTCAGTTATACCCTTGGTCTCCCTTTCACTTGGACCGTTGGCTGACATACCCGACAGTTGATGCATTCTGACCAGGGTCATCAGGCATACCACACTTTTGGTTGAGGGCGGAGTGGCGCTCCGCGACTAGCAAGACCTAAAGAGTTGGGAGGCTGCTGAAGACGGGTTTTCCTTCGCCCGCTATTTCCTTCTTGCAGGGGTGTGCAGAGGTCTAGCAGCTCGGGCCTCCCTTCGCTGGATTCAGCAGCTTCCAGGTGTTCCCGAGTTGGTTCCTTTTGAATCCATCGCTGCATTCCGGGCAGAGGCATTCTGTGATCTCTTGCAGCTCAGCTCGCTTCCTAGCACCGGTGTCGGTAGCTCGGAGATGGCTCAGCCTGCGGCAATGGGCAGCGGATGTGGCTTCATTTCCAGGCTCCAGCGTTTAGATGCCATTCGTCCCGGTCCACCGTTGGAAGGAGTACTGGGCCGTTACTCTGTCTATTTTGGGATGCTTCAGGTCCTGGATTTTCTAGGGGCTGGGTGCGACACTCGTCGGGGGCGGGTGTTTCTACCTCAGGAACGTTTTCAGAAGATCTCTCTTCAGCTCCACCGCTGCTTGGATCAAGCGGCACCTCGGCCTTGGGGGCTACCTTCAACTCTTGGGGTCCTTGGCAGCAACGATAGCCCTCGTTCCGTGGGCGGAAGCGCACATGCTCTGCTTGCCGACGGCACTTCTATCTCGTTGGTCGCCGGTGTCGGACAGTTATCTAATCCGGTTACCTTTGCTTCTGCCGGTGCACCGCAGCCTCCGCTGGTGGCTTCAGGCACACAATCTTCTATGGGGGGTCCCTCTGGAGTCTCTGCGCTGGATCTTGGTGACACCAGTCGCCGACCTCTCCGGTTGGGGAGCGCCTTGCGGCTTGGCCTCGGCGCAGGGGAGTTGGTCACCTCGCGCAGCCCAAGGGTCTATCAATCGTCTCGAGACGCGGAAAGTGCGCTTCGCCCTTCTTCAGTTTCAGCCACTTCTGCGGCGGCGTGCGGTTCGGTTCCTGTCCGACGCCACGACGGTTGCTTACCTAAGCCGCCTAGGCGGCACGCAATGTCCGGATGTCTCACAGGAGAGGCGTTTGCTTCTCCCGTGGGCGGAGGAACATCTTCAGGCTATCGGCGCAGCACATCGCAGGCGTGAACAATGTGTAAGCCAATTTTCTCAGCCGGCACTCTCTGGAGCCCGGGGGCTGGGCTCTGCAGCCGGATGCGTTCCGGTCCATTGTTCACCGGTGGGCACTGCCGACCATAGATCTAATGGCTACGGCGCAGACTGCCAAGGCTTCGCTGTACTTCGGCCATTGGAGGGACGAGGGAGCGCACGGCATAGATGCTCTCTCTAAACCGTGGCTGGCTCATCTTCTCCTGTGTGTTTTCCCTCCCTGATCCGTGATATGCATAGTTCTACGGCGGCTCCGAGACCGTCGCGGCCCTGTACTCCTGCTGGCTCCGAATTGGGCTCGCGGACCATGGTATGCGGATCTCTTCCGTCTGTCTGGGGCATGGCTGCTCCGCCTCGAGGCGTTTCTCGGCCTTCTGATTCACGGACCGGTGGAGATGGAAGACCCGGCTCCTTACTCGCTTTCGGCCTGGCTATTAACCGCTGCCGGTTTGCACGCTACGGCTCTTCGCCTAGCGTGGTCGTGGCGCTTCTCACGGCGCGGTGTTTTTCCACGACGCTGACTTACGCTCGGGTTTGGCGTCTCTTGATGGTTAGTGTTCGCAAAATAACCTCACACCCTGGCGTTGCGGTATTCCGGACATCCTGTCCTTTTTACAGGCCGGAGTGGATAAGGGATTAGCATTCAATTCCTTGCGAGTACAAATGGTCGCTTTAACTTGTTTTCGGGGTCCTATACCGGGGCGATCGATAGCTTCGTATTCGGACATGTCTCGGTTTCTCCGCGTAGTTGGGCCTTCCGGCCTCCTCTGCGTTCGCCTGTGCCGGCGTGGGCTCTCGTGCTTGTCCTCTGTGCCCTCGTTGCTCCTCCCTTTGAGCCTCTGAGGGCCTGTTCTCTTCTAGATTGGACTCTGAAGGCAGTCTTCTTGGTGGCCATAACTTCGGCACGCCGTGTTTCTGAGCTCCAGGCTCTCTGTGTCGAGATCCCTATCTCTCGTTTTCCTCCGAAGGCGTTTCTCTGAACTGTCCCTTCCTTTGTTGCCCAAAGTGCTGACGCCGTTCGCTGTTGACCAGCCTCTTTCCTTTCCGTCTTTTCCAAAGACGCAGTGTGACAGTGGTCGGTCTCCGTTGCGGGCGGTGGACCTTAAGAAGGTCCTTTTTTGGTATCTGGGGGTCGCCAGACCCTTCCATATGACTGTTCCTCTTTTGTCTTGTTCGCGGGTTCTCGTCGGGGATCCGCAGCCTCCGAATCTACCATTTCTAGATGGGTTACGGAGGCCATTGAGGTGGCGTACCTTCTTCAAGGAGAACAAGCTCCACCGGGACTCCGTGCTCACTCCTCTCGGGTGCAAGCAACTTTGTAGGCCGGGAGGTCTCATGTAGTTCCTCTCGATATTCGCTGGGCGGCGACTTGGTCGTCGCTGTCCACCTTTGTCGGTCATTATAGGTTGGACGTTCATGCCCGTCAGGAAGTCCGTTTTGGAGTTGCTGAGCTGTCGGCGGCCTTGCCCCCCCCCCCCCCCCTTGAAAGCAGGTAGCTTGGGTACTGCCCGTTTGTCTGAACTGGTCTAGCAGTATGAACTGGAAGGAGAAATTTCACTTACTGTTAATTTCCTATCCTGGAATACTGCTAGACCAGTCCAGGACCCGCCCTGCTGTTGGTTGGAGTGCCGCTGGTGCGGTGCAGCCGCCGACCGCGGTTCTTCTCTTTGCCGGTATGCCTCGCCCTGGGCAGTCCATGGGTTCATAGGTGGATACTGTTTTCAGCTCTAGGGAGTTCTTCGGCTCCCTTGTATATAGTTCACTTGGGACCCTCTGGGGTGATGTTACCGTTCATGTTGCATTAGCTTGTGGACGTAACTGAGGGAGACCCCTAGGGGTAGGATTATATCACCAGGCTCCAGCCTATAAGAGCTCTGGTAGAATTCTCTGTCTCCAAGATCTGCTGGCAGGGGTGCATAACCCGTTTGTCTGGACTGGTCTAGCAGTATTCCAGGAAAGGAAATTAACGGTAAGTGAAATTTCTCCTTCAGGTGTTAGGCCTTCATGGAACCGCCAGCCACTTTCTCCAGAAAATGTCTAAGCTGTGGCGGTACCTCTTTATTTTTAGACTCAAAAATTGGTGTCTAACCTGTTTGGGGCTTGACCCTTTTTCCCCGGAGCCTTCCGGCTACAGTGGTGTGAGAAGAGACCTTCAACATCGTGTTTCCCTCGACATCAGGTTCCCCTCCAGTGTCGGAGCACAGACCGTTTCTTCTTCCACTCAGGTTTAGGTAACCCACAAACAGTCTGTTAAGACTAGCCAGCCCTCGAGTGGTAGGTCTCATGCACAGCATGAAGACAGCTCCGGCCTTGCCCTCGAGGGTCTCTTGGCTTCAAAACCCCGGCGGGAGTCTTCGGTCTCTAATGCCTATGAGGGGTTTCAGGTTTGTTCCTGGGGCTCACCCCTCACAGAACATACCTGAGCCATGCTCGGTGGTGGCATCCGCTTCGAGCGGTACCGATACCCCGGCATCGGCACTGGTGTTGGACGTAACACTCCTCACCATGGATCGTCATCTGGCCTCCTCGGTACCTATTTATTTATTTATTTTATTTTATTTTATACACATTTATATACCGCATCTTCCAAAGTTCAGTTGCGGTTTACAGTGAACAATAGTTAACAAAGCAAGTTTGTTTTACAGGGAACGTCATATTATAACAGAACATATTTACAAGGAACATCATATTATATATAGAATATACAGTCTAAACAATGTGGGATAATACAGAACAGAATAAACTATATACAGTTTTATATATGTATTTATATACATGGAAGTGAAAGGACATAAGCTGTGAAGTCATCATGATTGTGTGTCAATTGTGTGGGTTAGGGTTTTTGCTTGATGCAGATAGATACCTGTTTAACCTTTGTCTAAAGCAGGTTGTGAGTTATCTATGTTATAGTGTTTGGTGAACAAATAAGTTTTTAATTTTTTGCGGAGTTCCATGATCTCTGTTAGTGTTCGTAGCTCCTCTGGGAGGGAATTCCAGATCGTTGGGGCTATGTGGGAAAAGGCTCTGTTATTTGTTGATTTATGGGCTCTTGTATAATCTTTCGGGATCTTTAATCTGTTCAATTGTCCTTTTCTGTGTGTGGACTTAGATGGTTCTTTGTGTATTAAGTTACATAGCATAGTTGGGGCCATATCATATAAGGCCTTGAATGAAGTTATTATTGTTTTGTAGATTATTCTACTTTGAATTGGTAGCCAATGGAGAGAGGCTAGTATTGGTGATATGTGTTGGAGTGAGTTAATTTTCAATATGATTCTGGCCGCTGCGTTTTGCGCTAATTGCAATCGTTTGTTTTGTTTTGATATGCCTATTAGAATTAGATTGGCAAAGTCAAAATGTGGAGTTATGGTGGCCTGGATTATGTTGATAAAGTCTTGTGTAAATACTAGCGGACGAAGTTGTTTGAGGGTTTTGAGTTTGAAATAAATTTTCTTTATGGTATTGCTAATGTGTGTTTCCATCATAAGGTGTATGTCTAGAATTACGCCTAGATATCTTATTTCGTTTTTTATTTTAATTTCTTGGTTTTGAAGTCTTATGTGTGTTGGGGGGATATAGGATTTGTTCTTGGTCACGATTAGAACTTCAGTTTTAGTGTGGTTTATGTGGAGGTTTTGTGCTTTTAGCCAAGTAGTAATTTCATTATAACAGTCCGATAGGAGTTGTAGCGGTAGGTTGGGTATCGTGAATGGAATATACATCATAATATCGTCTGCGTATAGATGATATTTTACTCCAAATTTTTTGAAAATGTTGCAGACTGGTTTTATGTAGATATTAAAAAGCAGGGCTGATAGCGCTGAACCTTGTGGTAATCCAATTTCTTGTTTATATGTGGTTGAGTTTTGATTTCCAATTCTTACATTTTGCGTTCTATTATCTAGGTAGGATGAGAACCATTTATGTACTGTAGAGTTTAAGCCTATTTGTCTCAAGCTATTGAGCATTATTGTGTGGTGTGCGCTGTCAAACGCAGCTGATATATCAATGAAAAGTAGAATGAAGGCCTGTTTATTATTGTCAATTCCTCTTAGGAGCGTATCTATTAAAACTGTGAGGAGTGTTTCAACTCCATGGCGTGGCCGAAAGCCATACTGTTGCTCATCAAGAGGGTAAGATGAGTCTAGAAAGTCCTGTGTCTGTAATTGAACCACTTTTTCAATTATTTTAGCCAAGAATGGTATGCTTGAAATGGGTCTATATGATGCAGGTAAAGTTTTTTATCAAGTTTGCTGTTCTTGAGGATTGGCCGTATTTGTGCGTGTTTGAGTGATGGTGGGAGGTAACCTTGGGTTAGTGAGAGGTTCACTATTGAGAGAATGTAGGGTAATAAAATTGGTAGGGTATTTTTTATCCATGTTACTGGACATGGATCTAGATATGAAGTTGTGGTGTTGAGACTGGTGATAATGTTTTTTAGTGTCTCTTTAGTTATGGGATGGAACTCGGTCTGAGTTCATCTTGTGGCTGGTGTGATAAGTTGGTAATGTCTATAGACATTGACGGCATTTTTGCTTTTGTTTTGATAATGGTGGGCTAAGGTTTGAACTGAGATGTCTGTAATTTCGCTGTCGGAGGTTTGAGGGTTGGTTAGATTTCTGACAATGGTGAATAACTCTCTTGGCCTGTTATATGATTTTGATAGTATTTTAGAATAATATTCTTTTTTGTGCTGTCCAAGGTTTCTTTGTATTTATTGAGGTGGTTATTGTATATTTCTTTGTGTATTGTCAATTTAGATTTGCGCCAGTTGTGTTCTAGTTTTCTCAGGTTCCGTTTCATTTGCTTTAGTGTATTGTTGAACCATGGTTTGGTATTAGTCTCAGAGTAAGTGATCTTTTTGTGTGTGTGATTAATTTTGGCTGCATTGTTGATAGTTTCATGCCAGGTTTTGACAGTGTCATCTAAATTCGTTGCTGGTGATAAGAGGTGAGGGATTGTTAAATCCTTCATTGTTGAACTTTTTAAATCTTGTAGTTGGGACAAATCTGGATTGGTTGTTAGTGCTAGTGAGGGGATATGTAAGATTTAATTTGATGATGTAGTGATCAGACCAGGGTATCTGTGTACATTCAACTGAATTTGGGTTGATTAGTTTGAAGAGTGTATTAGGGAGAAAGACAAGATCGAGAGTTCCACCTTTGATGTGTGTAGAAGTGTTTATTATCTGATGATATTCCATGTCTGATATTGTGTCAAAGAATAGTTTAGCGTCCAGTGTTGGTAGAGAAGGAAGGTTAAAATCTCCTAGCATGATTATAGGGTGTTGTTCAGTGGAGGAGCTGAGGAGTTCAATAAAAGCGTCAAGGCAATCTGTGTTTTGGTCTGGGGGTCTATATACTAAACAGAGTTTCATGATACTATGGGACCGCTGGATACGCTCCAGATTGACTTTCCAGTATCAGCATCGACGCCGATACTACCACCGACGTCGGTACCCCCCAGACGTGCATCGATAGACTCGTTGCCTTCGATGCCGAGTCTGGAATCGATCTCTAGTCTGGAAGACTGGGTACCGACACGTCTCGGTACGGATATCTATCGGTACCGGACGTTCGGTACCGAGGGTAATTACCGAAGGCCTTCGGTTACCTCGGTACCAACTGAGCTGCCACCGATACCTGTGCCGGCGTCGGTGTCCCCTTCGATTCCGACACTGCTACCGGTATCGACCTCTGTACCGGTATCCGCAGTAGCATCGAGGCCAGCTCCTTCCATGCTTTTTTCACCAGGATCGCTCCTTTCTCTACCGAACCTGGAGTCGATCCCTGGCATGGACGATGTAGTACTGCCTGTTACAGGTTCTGACTTCCAGTACCAGCATCTATCCTTTCAGGATCCTTTTTTGCACCGGGCAGGATCTTCCATTCCCATATATTCCGGCAGATCCTCCGGTGCCCAGGCTAGTTCTGCAGATCTAGCCTGCCCAGGGAAGGTTCTCTTTAAAGATCCTTCTTTTCAGAGATTCCTCCTAGATATGGCAAGTTCACTTGCCATTCCTATCCCTGGCCATGATCCTGCACAAGGCTCTGTTTCTACTGAAGCAAAGGAAAATATAATGCTTCCTTTGCATCATTCCTTGCAGGATCTTCTTCTAAGGATATGGGAAGCACCTTTAAGGGTACCCCCACCTTCTAGAGCAACTGATCTTCTGTATCAGGTGCCCCCCTCTCCAGGGTTTCAAAAGACTCAACTTCCTCATCATTCCATTGTAGTGGAATCAGCAATGAGGAGGGTGAAAAGTTTAAAAAAAGCACTCTTCTTACCCCCCAGGTCGTGAGTCTAAGACACTAGATGCCTTTGGACCTCAAACCTTCCAGACATCCATGTTGTCAGCAAGGATTCTCTCATACATTTTTTATATGAGTCTATCTCTTCAGGAAGTCGCAAGGGAATTATTTCTTTTGACTCCTTTTCTTTCAAAGCCCAAGACTGCAGACTATTCCTTACTACTTAGTCATATGCAAAACATATCTTGGTTTCTTACTCGTGCTTCCCTAGACTCATTTGAGTCTGTTAGCAGAACTTCTGCTATAGCCATAGGGGCACGACGTAGAGCCTGGCTCCAGGCTTCAGACCTAGACAAATGGGCACAACAAAGACTGGCTATGACCCCTTGTACTGGAAATAATCTCTTCAATAAGGAGTCTTTACATCAGGTTGCTCAGTGGTCCACTGACTTCCCTGTTGCTGAAGGCTGTCCTAAGCCGCCTTCTCCAGTAGGTAGGAGATGCCCTGCCAAACCTTCTTTCCCTAGAAGAAGAAGGTTCTATTCTTCTTCTACCCATCATACAGTTGTTCCCAAACAAGAGGGACATTGCTCTGGTCTGAAGCATCCACCCTCTTACCAGGCTAAATAAACCCAGCAACCATAGGGTTCCTGATTAATCAGTTGTTCTGCCTCTTGGGGTTTAGAACCCACAGTTGACTTCTTCCCAGCAGAAGTTTGTCACTGTTTTTTTTCTTTCTAAACTCTACACATGGATCTTTTTCTCAAGACATCCAGTTTTCCATGTATATCTGAGCTGTCAGGATATCCATGCCCATAGGTCACAGTTTCTCCTCCTTTTTTTTTCCTGCCACGAAAAGAGGTTTAACAACTATCACATGATAGTTTTCTGTACCTACATGGAAATTTTTCTTTCCTTCTACAGACTTTCCACATGGTAAGTCTCCTTTCAGCTCCTGTTTCTCTACCCTCTTATACAGTTTTCCCCTGTAAGAGTGGTACTATTACACTGGAGGGCTGCTCTTCAGCCTTCTAGTCTTTCTTTCCATTCCAGTGTGGAGTTTTTTCTCGTGAATAAACTCTCTTCTTTTTTGCTTGGGCAGCTCATCTGACAGGAACAGAGTTTTCTACTCTTGTTCTGTCTGTTCTTTCTGTTTCATACAGAAAGATTCTCTCTGCTATCATATCAGCAGCTGCCCATGCAGGAGTTCTGGAGATTGGAACACTGGTGCTTCTCCACAAGTATCCAGAGTTGTCCTTCACTACTTATGTCTAGCCTTAGTAGTGATCCCAAGACCGTGCATGCATCTTTCTTGGGCAATCCTTATCACTATAGGCTTATCACACTGTCTTCTATTCTTGCCATCTCCAATTCCTTTGGGTTTGGCAACATAGTTGACGTGGCTGCTGGCCTTTCCAACAGCCAATTCTATCTCCCAATTCTCCTGCTTATGCTCTCTGCAAATTCACAGAGAAGCTTTCCACTATGGGCCCTTGCTAGAGAGCATGGGGTATTTCCTCTAATGACTTTCCTACATGGTTGGAAAAGGCTTCTCAGTCATGTCCTCCATGACTATAAGGGTTCTCATACCCTACTATCGCCTTTTAAATCAAAGGACATAAGCCTCCTCTACGTGAAAACCTAAAGAGTTGTTCAATTCCTACACGGAATATGCTCTTTTTTCCTTGCAGCTTGTCCTCATGGTATCCTAATCCTTCATGGACAACACATATTTAACTAAGGAACGCATGATCCCCCTTTGTCCCTCAAGTGGGTCAATTTGTATCTCATTCTTATGCGTTCTCTGTCCATTTACCATGCTAGAGTTCTACAAGACTCATGACCTGCTGCTTACAGATTAATATTATCCTCTGTTTTTTCTCGTAACCATCCTGGTTATTTTACTGGATAGCATTCCTGCACCATCATAACCAGAGAAAATAGATTCTCTATATATACTCAAAACCTGATGTGTTATGCGTAACGGAAACATGGCTAACTGAAACAGATACAGTCTACTTAAATCAACTTAATAGCGACGAATACGATATAAACTATACACATAGAACTAACAAAAAAGGAGGAGGAGTACTTATAATGACAAAAAAGGGATTAAATGCAAGAACAATACCATCTACTATAACCAACAATATTGACACCTTAATTATAAAAACCAACATTTGTAGAATTTGCCTAATATATAGACCCCCTGACCAAAAAGCAGATAGCCTAGATTCTCTAATTGAATTCCTAGGCTCATCTTCAGAACATAATCCCATAATCATGCTAGGAGACTTTAATCTCCCATCACTTCCAGCATCAGAAGCCAACTTGTTCCTAGAATCCATATCAGACATGGACTATCACCAAATAATTAATACAAAAACACATATAAAAGGAGGCATCCTTGACCTTATTCTCCTACCAAGCACACTCTACAAGTTATTCAAAACAGACTCCATAGAATACACACAAATACCCTGGTCTGATCATTACATTATCAAAACAAAATTCACATTCCACACCAACAACACTAAAAATAACACACGAAGTGATCCCACTACAAAATTCAAAAAATTTAATGAAACTGAATTCTTGGATACAACAATACCTCACCTCTCATCATCCCCAATGAATCTAGACGAAGCTGTAATAACCTGGCATGTAACAATCAATAATGCAGCCAAACTTGTTCAACGAATCAAAAAGCCCCCTAATTTAAAAATAAACAGAACTCCATGGTTTAACAACACGCTAAAACAAATGAAAAAATAACTAAGAAAATTAGAACATAAATGGCGCAAAACCAAATCAACCATCAACAAGGAAATATATAACAACCATCTCACAAAATACAAAGATACATTAGATAATACAAAAAATCTTATTTCGCAGCAATCTTATCAAAATCTTATAACAGACCACGAGAACTATTCTCAATTGTTAGAAATCTTACTAATAATCCTCAAACATCGAACACTGAAATCACAGAAATATCGGTACAAACTTTAGCCTTCCATTATCAAAACAAATCTATGCAACCTATAATGACACTAAACAATATAAATACAGTTCATCACTGCTCAGATGAATGGTCAGAATTTCACCCCATATCAAAAGACGCACTAAAGAACATCATTTCTAATCTCAACACCACAACCTCCTTTCTTGATCCATGCCCAGTAACATGGATAAAAAGTACACTCCCAATACTACTATCATACATCCTCCCTATAGTCAACCTCTCATTGCTTCAAGGACACCTCCCTTCTACGCTCAAACATGCACAAATCCGTCCAATTCTCAAAAACAACACACTTGATAAAACATCACCAAAATCATACAGACCCATATCAAGTATCCCTTTTTTAGCTAAAATAATAGAAAAAGTGGTACAAATTCAGACACAAGAATACCTAGATTCATCCTACCCACTTGATGACCACCAATATGGATTTAGGCCTCAACATGGAGTTGAAACACTTTTAACAGTCTTAACTGATGTACTACTCAAAGGAATTGATAATCATAAACAAGCATTTATACTCTTATTTATTGATATTTCGGCAGCATTTGATAGTGTTCACCACACTATAATGCTTAATAACCTGAAACAAATAGGAATAAAAGACACTGTACATAAATGGTTTACCTCTTACTTAAATAATAGAACACAAAATGTAAGAATTGGTAACCAAACATCAACCATATATAAACAAGAAATTGGTCTCCCACAAGGCTCCGCACTATCAGCCCTCCTGTTTAACATTTACATAAAACCTGTCAGTGATATCTTTAAAAAATTCGGAGTATACTATCATCTATACGCAGATGATGATATGATGTACATCCCATTCACGATTCCTAATTTACCAATAAAACTACTATCAGACTGCTTCAATGAAATTACTACATGGCTAAAAGCTCAAAACCTTCACATTAATCATTCAAAAACAGAAGTCCTAATTGTAACAAAAAATCAATCATATATCCCCCCAACCCATATAACATTACAAAACCATGACATTAAAATAAAAAATGAAATAAGATACCTAGGTGTTATTCTAGATACTCATCTGACGATGAACACTCACATCAGAAACACCATAAAGAAAATATACTTTAAACTTAAAATTCTTAAACAATTACGCCCGTTAGTACACCAACTAGACTTCATTAATATAATCCAGGCTACAATAACACCGCACTTTGATTTTGCCAACCTAATTCTTTTAGGTATAACGAAACAAAACATAAAAAGAATCCAATTAGCACAAAACGCAGCAGCCAGAATTATAATGAAAGCACACTCAATCCAGCACATAACACCAATACTAGCTTCCCTACACTGGTTGCCAATTCAAAGTAGGATAATATATAAAACCACAATAACTACATATAAAGCTTTAAACAACATGGCCCCAATCCCATTAAGCAAACTAATTAGCATGGAATCTCAAAAAAAACACGCACAGAAAAGGATACTCAAATAAACTAAATACTCCTAATGATTTCATAAAAGCAAATAAATTAACTAACAAAAGAGCTTTTTCTCATGCTGCCCCATCTATTTGGAATTCCCTTCCGGAGGACCTACGAACTATAACTGAAATCATGGAACTCCGTAAAAAACTAAAAACCTATTTATTCTCCATTCACTACGGCAACATAGATAACCCCTGGATATACTCAGATAAAGGTTAAAAATTATGACAGAGTAATACTAATCCCAACAATTTAACAGACAATACACTATTATAAAAACACTATGATCCAATTCCAAAGTACCCACAACATGTATTTGTATATAGCTTTTTGTACATAGTTTACAAGCCAGTTTTGCTATTTTGCATTAGTTCATGCTGTTAACCATTACTTTTATTGTTACAAAATGTTTGATGTAAAACTAAGCTTATGCTTTGTGGATTGTTGTTTTGTTGTGAACCGCAACTGAACTCTGGAAGTTGCGGGTTATAAATATATGTTAAATAAATAAATATTCTCTCAAGTAGGTTCCACCTTCTTGTTTTTAAATGAATCTTTCCTTTTCACATCTCTGTGAATATACTTATAGACAGACATATCTCTGCTTAATTGCAGACATTTGTCTTTAGACCTATAGATTCATGTGTGTATATATATATATATATATATATATATATATAGATATATATATATATATATATATATATATATATATATATATATATATATATATATATATATATGTCAGTCAGTTGTGTG
The DNA here is from genome assembly GCA_033557465.1 of Ichthyophis bannanicus. Taxonomy (NCBI): domain Eukaryota; kingdom Metazoa; phylum Chordata; class Amphibia; order Gymnophiona; family Ichthyophiidae; genus Ichthyophis; species Ichthyophis bannanicus. The sequence goes on from CM066033.1 coordinate 87,358,559, forward strand.
TGCATATGTTATGCCCTTCTAGATCTCACTATAGATATATAGATGGGTATGCAGAAATCTATATGTCTACCAATATCTACATATATATACAGAGATATCTGTCGAGATACCTTATTATATGTAGAGATGTGTTTACATACTTATTCCTAACTGCCCATGCTCATATAGGCTTTACCTTCCTATATGTTCCAGACAGTGGGCTTTACCCATGTTCATGCTGTTCCTCAGCATGCTTAAGGTAGTACACACACAACCACTCCTGTGGTACTGACAGTTCCTACCATAACTCTATGGTTTAGGTAACCCTGAAGCTCCATATCCAATGTCTTTCCTACCTCTCACCAGTACGGAAGGACAAGGCGGATCTTCAGTGAATCTGAGGTCCAACTCCTCAGACACCTGTCCTTTCTTTGGGAATACGGGGTCCTTCCATACACCACCTTTCCTCAAGGACTAGGCCGGTTTGTCCAAATCCGTCAGTCTCCTCTTTTGCCCTAAGTGTGAATAACTCTGTAGCCAAAAGAGTTTTAGCTTTGTTCCATAAAGCTTTCCTCTAGAGACCTATCGTTTTTGGACTACCCTAGTTAAATCCTGGGGTCACCTTTCACTTCCAGTTTGCCCTTCACTGTTGGTCTACAGGTTATCACCTTAACTTCAGTAGGGTCACCTTGAAGACACCTTACTGGATCCTCCAGTAGATTCCATGAGCCTCTCTACTTCCTGCAATCCAGTAGGTGAGGTCCATATTGCAATTATTCATTTTCAATATATTTCATGATGATTATCATACTTTTAAGGACTCCTTGCCTGTAGTCCTATCTTAGGTCAGCTGTTTTTCCTACAGCTCCTTTCTATTTCAACTCCTACCCTCCATCCTCGGGATGCCTGGCTATATGAGGTGTAGCATGTTTCAATTCCCAACATGCTAGGGCTCCAGGCATCTTAGCTTGGGAGTCCCCATATGTGAAGACTCATTCCTGCTTGTTCCTGGAGATAGCACAGTTACTTACCTGTAACAGGTGATCTCTGGGAACAGCAGGAATAAGTCTTCACAACCCACCCACCTCCCCTAGGAGTTGTATCTCTCTATCTTTCCTCTCTCTCTTTGTCTCAGCTTTAAAACTTTACTGAGGAGATACAGTTGGGAAAGGCGGGAAGGCAGCACGCAGGCGTGGTGGGATGCTTCCAAAAGCTCTTTGATTGGACGCTGGGAAGTGTTCCCGCGCAGGCTCCATTCGGTACCGACGTACCCATATGTGAAGACTTATTCCTGCTGTTCCCAGAGATCACCTGTTACAGGTACGTAACTGTGCTTTTTCAGTCAGCAGTTATCTGGGGGTGCTTAGACCACATGAAAAGCAAGCCTAAGGTGCAATCTAGATAAGTGCTGGCTGAAAATCACGCAAACTGGGTAAATGGTGGTACCTATTTGGACAGCACCATTCACCCAGGATACTCAATGACAGCTTCTATTTGCATACTGCAGCTGAATATGCCACCAGTATTTAAGCACTGTGACTGACTGTCGTGGCAGTTAAATAGTGTTCCTTTTGAAAATCAGTCCCTTAGTTTCTTGGCTGTATGCCAACCTTATTTCAAGCTGATCTTGGTAGTTACCGAAACTGTTTTTCTCATTAAAATTAACTGGATCCCTGTTACTGATAATTTTTAAGTTGTTTATAGTATTTTCTCTGAAGCAGATCAATTTTATGGAATTCTCTACAGGTGGACTGGAGGATGCTTGTGCTGCAGGGGGAGCAACAGCTGCTAACATGGCTCTCCTGGCTGATGGTGGCTGCAGGAGTACTCTCCTTCCTAGTGCTGCGCTGGGTGCACATACCTTACGGCCGTTACTCCTCGCGCATCTTTGGACCACCAGTGCCTGCACGCCTTGCCTGGTTCATACAAGAGTTGCCAACATTGCTGCTGCCTCTCTACCTGTTGGTAAGCCGGCCTATGCCACGTCTCGCACATACTGCCAACATTGTTCTTCTGGCAATCTTCCTGTGCCACTATCTACACAGGTGAGTCACATGGCCAGGGCAAGACTGCATGTCATATTCACACTAGTACCCTCCGCAGGATCAAGCCGCTTTTGGAGATCTCTTTTTAATTATTCAATTTTATTTCACTTACTTGATGTTACATGCCCTTAGTCATTCCAGATATGCCCCAATAAATGGGAGTTCAGCATCCCCCCCTCCTTGAAGCACAGATTTGTAAGTAAACTATTGAACAAAAATGAAAGTACAAGCCAGAGGCCTAGCTCTTAACTAAACCAAATGAAACAATTTGACCTCTGGGAGCATAAAATGCCTAGCATCTTGAGAACATGTTTCCTGTATATAACGTTAGCCTAAGAATTATAGAGATTACTGGGGCCTCTGGTCTTTCATTATGCCTCAGGAAGAACCCCAGATCTGGCTATTCCTGCAGAAATCCCTATGGAATCATTGCCTGGGATCAGTGACTAGAATTAACAGCAATCCTCATATCTTTCTCCCCTCCTCAACACAGAACTGGCTTGTTTGAATTACAGCAGGAGCACAGTGCCTCAGGCCACGACCCCCCTCTTTCCCCCAGATCCCAAAGTACTAGTGTTCCATGTGGTTCAAGCCAAGGCACCAGAGATGGAGCATATGGCCTGAGGCACCAAGCTGCTGCTATGGTCTCATAGTCAAATAATTGTGAGGAAGAGACGAGAGTGAGGGTATGGAGATGTAGAAGGAAAATGAGTGGATCCGTGGAATAGTCTCCCAGTGGAGGTGGTAGAGATGAGGACAGTAACTGAATTCGAAAAAGCATGGGACCAACACAGAGGATCTCTAAAGGTAAAAAGTGGACTGTTGTAGTTGTTGTTATGGAAGGACAGACTAGATGGGCCTTGTGGTCTTTTTCTGTCATCATGTTTCTATGTTTCTATTAAGGATCTTAATATGTACACCTTAGAGTGAGGGGAGAAGTGAGAATATTGGAGAGAACACACGGGTGAAAGGGCAATAGTCAGATAGGGATACAGGGAGAGAGTGAATGAGGATATCGGAAGAACTTTGTCTTGTGAATGAATAAACTGAAGAGGTTATGGGGTGCGAGAGAAGGCAGCAGGGTTGGGAGGAGGTATGTGGGTGGGACAAACAGGATCTCTAAAGGACAAAAGAGGACTGTTGTAATGGTTGAAAGGGAGATTAGATAGGTCATGTAGTCTTTTTCTGCCATCATGTTTCTATCATTCCTTTCCTGATCCTGGATTATTTTCTTTATTTTTTCACTCTGCTCCCCTGATTCCTCCTTTCCTGTCCTCCTCCTGTGCTGTTTTCTGTACGCATTAGTGATATTTTTGCCTGTTGTGCACCTGGGAGTCATACAGTCCTAACGCATGTTCCACCCAAATGGCTCCAATGGCTTCTTCCCTAGCGCTTTAACACTCGATTGCAGGCCAATGCAGCCTAACTCTGTCTTCTAGGAAACGTTGTTTAACCTATGGGAAGCGAGGGGCCTCATCCTTTAATTCTGGACTCTGCCCTTTTCCTGCATGGCAGCTTCTGAGTTGCCCCTGGAGGGCATGCTTTCATCCTCTCAACCAGGGGATGAGGTTAGTCCTCAAGGCAGGAGGTGCACGATAGCGCTAAGGGTAAGGACATCCAGCCAGCCAGAGGCTCCAGCAACCATGCTCTAAGTCACTCTTCATCCTCTAGAGGGTCTCTGGCGGCTATGCCCCTGGTGTTGGGGAGTCTTATTCAAGAGGACAGATTCCAGATTGTCTTCCCCAGAATTCCTTTCTTTTTTTTTTTTTTTTGCAACAAGCCTGGTCCTTCTGGTATGGAAATTCTAGACACTGCAGCCTCTAGGTGCCCCTGGACACAGTCTCATGCTGAGCAGACTGGAAGTAGCAATCTTGTTTGATTGCCTTTGGCTAAGCATCCCACGCTTAGGGTGCTCCCTGGAGACAGGGAACAGTTGAGAGCTATTCAAGATGTTGACTATGCCTCAGATTCAGATGAACTGGTATTTGGCTTTGAGGATGTGCTCTCGCCTTCAGAAGATTAGGCAGAGGTCAGAATAATCTGCCTATTCCGGAAGGAGGAGCTGGCATTTCAAACTTGACGGATGCTTCCGACACAGAGCAGGACTCTAAGGTACAGCGCTCCTTCAGGGGATGTGGAAATCCACTGTTGTCTTCCCATTCCCGGAGGTGATATGATCCGGTCTGAGTGGGCCTCCCCCGACTTACCTAAAAGGTTAAGAGTGTATAAGAAGATCTACGCTCCCCCAGAAGATGAGCATGGCGAGTGGCTTGATTATTCCCAAGGTGGATGCACAAGTCACAGCAGTTGGAAGGCAGATCAGCCTTAAAAGATGTTCTGGACCTCATGGTTAATTTCTTGCTGATGTCTTGAGCACTGCTCCAGTGGATTCAGTCTCTTAGAAACATAGAAACATGACAACAGAAAAAGAGCACATAGCCTATCTAGTCTGTCCTTCCATATCAACAACTACAACAGTCCCCTTTTTACCTTTAGAGATCCTCTGTGTTTGTCCCATGCTTTTTTGAATTCACTTACTGTCCTCATCTCTACCACCGCCACTGGGAGACTTCCACGGATCCACCACTCTTTCCGTAAAGAAATATTTCCGCATATCACTCCTGAATCTATTCCCCTTCACCCTCATCCCATATCCCCTCGTAGCAGAACTTGCTTTCAATTGAAAGAGGCTCTCTCCCTGAACATTATGTCACGGAGGTACTTAAACATCTCATTCATATCACCTCTATCCTGCCTTTCCTCTAGTCTAAGGTGTACATATCAGGATCCTTGGTCTTCATTATAAAGCATATGAGGACACTTACTAATCCATCTTAGTAGCCATCCTCTGCACTGACTCCATCCTGTTCACATCCTTTTGAAGGTGCGGTCTCCAGAATTGCACACCATACTCCAAATGAGGTCGCACCAAAGACTTATACAGAGGCACTATTGCCTCCTTTTTTCTGCTAGCCATTCCTCTCCGTATGCACCCAAGCATCCTTCTAGCTTTTGCCGTCGCCTTTTCTACCTGTTTAGCTACTTTAAAATCATCAGACACAACCACGCCTAGGTCCCACTCTTTTTTAGTGGACAAAAGTACTTCACCCCTATACTATATTTCTCCCTTGGATTGCTGCAGCCCAAATGCATAACATTACATTTTTTAACATTAAATCCCAGCTGCGAAATTCTAGACCATTCCTCAAGCTTAGCTACATCCCTCCTCATGTTATCTACACCTTCCTGGGTGTCTACTCTATTGCAGATTTTGATATAATCCGCAAAGAGGCAAACCTTACCCAACAGCCCTTCCGATATATCACTAACAAAGATGTTAAAAAGAATCGGACCAAGGACATATCCCTGGGACACACCACTGGTAACATCCTTCTCCTCAGAGTGAATTCCATTTACCTGTACTCTCTGTTGCCTCCCACCCAACCAATTTCTAACCCAAGCAGTAACTTTAGGGTCCATCCCTAGAGTGCTCAGTTTAAGTCGCCTGTGAGGAACAGTGTCAAAAGGCTTTATTGAAATCTAAATCCATGCTGCCTTGGATCCTGTAATCCGCTGGACTCCAGAAACCTCACTATTTTCTCTTTCAGCAGTGTTTCCAATAATTTACTCACCACCGAAGTTAAACTAACCGGTCTGTGGTTTTCAACCACATCCTTACTTGCGCTTTTGTGTAAAGGCACCACATGAGCCTCTCTCCAGTCCTTTGGCACCACGCCCGACTCCGAGGCATTGAAAATGTCAGTCAGTGGAGCTGCTAGAACGTCCTCAGGTTCCCTCGGTATTCTAGGGTGTATCCCATCCGGTCCCATCGCTTTAAGTTGAAATTAGTTTCTGACAAACAGTCTTTTGAAAATTGTTCAAGATGTCCCTCGCTTCGGTTCCCGTTTGTGGGTGTTTTCTGAGGTCCTGCTCCTGGTTCTTCATCTGAACACAGAAAATAAATATTTGTTAAGCAATTCTGCTTTATCCTCATCAGCTTCTACTTATTCCTCCCCTTCACCCTTGAGTCTGACAATACCACTTTTGCCCTTCCTCTTCTCACTAACATATCTGAAAAATGTCTTATCCCCCCATTTTATTGCATTGGCTATTTCCTCTTTTTGAATCTTTGCTTTCCTGACTACTTTGCTAGCTTCTGCAAGTTTTTCCAAATATAGATGCCTGTCTTCCTCTCTCTGTGATCTCTTGTATTTCATGAAGGCCTCCCTCTTTTTTTCTTCACTTTTCAGCTACTTCTTTCGAAAGCCATAGCGGTCTCCTTTTTTCCTTTTACCTTTATTTACCATTTTAACAAAAAGGTTGGTTGCCCTTAAAATATCCCCTTTTCAGTTTTGCCCACTGTTTTTCTACATCCCCAAGCTGTTCCCATCCCACTAACGACTCCCTGAGGTATTGGCCCATCTTCGCAAAGTTAGTCTTCCTAAAGTCTAAGACCCTCACCTTTGAATGGATTCTAACAGCCCTAGTCCTAATACTGAACCACACCATCTGGTGATCACTGGATGCAAAATGATCTCCCACTACAACTTCAGAAACACTTTCACCATTGGTAAGCACCAAGTCCAGTATGGCCCCTTCACGTGTGGGGTCTGTTACCAATTGCCAGAATAGTTCTCCCTGTAGAGAATCCAGGATCTCTTTACTTCTAGATGATACTGTAGCAGGAATGTGCCATTCAACATCTGCATATTGAAATCCCGTATCAGTAGCACTTCCCCTTTCCTAGCAATGCTGTGTATGTCTTCAATTAACTCTGTCCACCTCTTCCTCTTGTGAGGGAGGTCTGTATATCACACCAATGCAAATAGATTTCTCTTTCCCTCTTTCTAGTTTAACCCACAATGCCTCCTCTCTCCCTTTTAAGCTCTGTAATTCCAAAGCTTTAATAGTAGTTTTTACATAAAGTGCCACGCCTCCTCCCCTTCTTCCTACCCTGTCCTTTCTGAATAAAGTATAGCCAGGTATAGTTTGTCCCAACGCTGCCCTAGTGGCGAAGAAGCGTCACGGTAGAGGGTGGACACAAAAATATTTGTAATTGAGTTTGGCTTAAAGACAGGGCCAAGGTTTTCTTTGTAGTCCTAGTAGCCTTCTGGTAACTAAAAGCTCAAAGGAACATAATAGTCCGAGTGAAGGGAGAATAAAGGCTTTTATTTCCCCTATTGCACAAAAGGTTCAAAAGCTCAGATCTTTACAGCAACAGAAATTTGTCCTTATTTCAGGTTGAAAGAAAACAAACAAGAACTGTATTTAACCTGTTAACTTCACAGTAATAACGTGAGAAAACAAAGATTCACACTTTCCCCTGGCTACAGCTCTATTCCTTGTCTAAAGGCTCAAAGCCTTCCACCTGACAGTAGCTGCAATCCATTTCAGGGTCCGAAAGGTCATCAGCGACGTCTACCTGCATTGGTTCAAGGTCAGCGATATCTGGCAGCTTGCATTCAGGCTTTTTATACAACGTTTGCACGATGTCCCAATGTTCTGTGTTCAAAGGTAAGCCCTGGTTTTGTGTACCTCTAGACTGAGAACAGTCTCTCTTGCACACAGCTCTTTTACTGGAGAGTCTCTTACTTGATATAGGCTTGTATCCTGAAGTATAAACAGTTCTAGTAGGACAACATTCCTCTATTCCCTGTTCCTCCTGCATCACAGCGTTCAGGAAATTATAATCAGAAAAACAGTGATTACCTTTCTTTCTTGGCTTATCCCAGCAAGGTAAGGATTGAGGCCAGTTCCTGCTGGGGTTTGGCCTTACTTGTACAATGGTAGGCTTTCGGTTCTCCCGGAGGCCTTCTGCTGGTGTTAAACCACATTCACACCAAAGCTTCCTTCTGTCTGAGGCCAGAATGTTACCTTTTTAAAGAAGTTCTTTCATCTTCTTCTTGGTTACTCCATGTTATGTCCTTCAATGGTTGCTGGCCTCTGCCAAACTCAGGTCCAGGACTTTCTAGCACAGTCCTTCTGCTTCCAGGGGTAGCTCCCTTTCTGTATCTCTCCCTCTTGGAAGGCGTGTCCTCTCCACTCCTGGGATACTCGGGTGAACTCCTTCACCTGGCTCTGCTGAGTCTGCTGGGCCTGTTCCTTTCCCCAGGACTCCTATTTCCTGGTCCTTCTCTCCCTCTTGGAAAGCCTGCCTTCTCCAGTCATCTGGGCTTTTTTTAAGAGGAACTCTTCCCTCCTCTGATTGGGTGCAGGCCGGTATTGCATCACTGGCTCTGGGGCGTGGCTCCTCAGTCCTCCGGAGGTCCCACTTGCTCCCCCTATATGGCTCCTTGTAATGCTGCAGCCGGTGTCTGCCTCTTTTTTTTCTAAGCTTAAAGCATTTTCTCCTGTCTGCAGAGGGTCTGCAGTACCACAAGTTACATCCCAATCATGGTTTTCTGTGAACCATGTTTCTGTAACTGCCACTAAATCCAAGTCGGCCACTCCCACCAAAGCTTCAACCTCAGGGATCTTATTTCCCATGCTACGGGCATTTATACACACTGCTTTCCATATGTTACCCATTTCCATAAAGGTATTTAATGTATTACTTACCAGGATGACTTCCACTTGATGATACTGCCTCTTTTGGAGTCAGCTACAGCCTTTTTTTCTAATGTCATGTATGACCTGGTGTATTTGGTAGCCAGGGTTGGTGCCCTAATGATGTCATGGCTCCAGCACTGGGCGACAGACACATCATCCGAAGCCTGCTTAATTCAACTGGGCTTTTAAGGGGAAGCTGGTGAAGGACCTGTTAATTGCCGTTGAGTCTGAGTCAACTCATGGCGACCCTCTCGATAGCTATCCTAAATTGTGTTCGGTCTTCAGTCAGGCGGCTCATTGTTGACATACTGGTACCCATAGCTGCTGTTATTGTATCGATCCATCTCATTGCTGGCCTTCCTCTTTTGCGTTAACCTTCTATCTTGCCAAGCATGATGTCTTTCTCTAATGATCTCTCTCTTCGCATGATGTGTCCAAAGTATGAAAGTCAAGGTCTTGTCATCTGAGCTTCTAAAGAAAGCTTAGGTTTGATCTCCTCTAGTACCGACTGGTTTGTTCTTTGGGCAGTCCATGGTATACACAGTATTCGCCGCCAGCACCATAATTCAAAGGCATCAATTTTCTTCCTGTCTATCTTTTTCGCTGTCCAGCTTTCACATCCATATGATGTTATTCAAAATACCATGGCTTGAACAAGTCGAATCTTTGTATAGAGAGAGACATCTCTGCTCTTGAGAATCTTATCTAGGTCTTTCATAGCCATTCTGCCAAGAGCAATGCGTCTGATTTCTTGACTGATTGTTGCTTCTTTATTGATAGTTGATCCAAGTAGGTTAAAGTTGTTCATGGTTTCAATTTCTTCTCCTTCAACGATGAACCTGTTGATTTATGCCTGTTATGATCTTTGTCTTCTTTACATTAAGGTGTAGGCCCATTTTGAGACTGTTCTTTGATTGTGAGACGCAAATGTTTCAGATCATCTTCACTTTCAGCCAGTAATATGGTATCATCAGCATAGCGAAGGTTGTTGAGTCTTCCACCAATCTTTGCACCTCTGTCTTCATGCAATCCTGCTTCTCTGATGATTTGTTCTGCATATTAATTTAAACTGGTAGGGGGAAAGTATGCAGCCTTGTCTTACACCTTTTGCTTATTTTAAACCATTCTGTTTCTCCTTGTTCCATTCGAACTGTTGCTTCTTGATCAATGTACAGATTGTGCAAGAGTACAATCAGGTGTTCTGGTATACCCATGCTTCTTAATGTGGCCCAGAGTTTCTCATGGTTTACACAGTCAAAAGCTTTGCTATAGTCAAAGCACAAATAGATATCCTTTTTGTATTCTTTAGTGTTTTTTCAAGGATCCATCTCACATCTGCAATGATGTGTCTCATTCCTCGCCCTTTCCTGAACCCTGCTTGCACTTCAGGTAGTTCTTGTTCCAGGTATGGTTGTAGTCTCTCTTGAATAATCTTCAGTAGAATCTTGCTGGCATGTGGGATCAGAGCGATTGTGCGATAATTTCCACAGTCAGTTGGATCACCTTTCTTTAGTATTGGTATAAACGCAGATCTTTTTCCAGTCAGTTGGCCATGATGTTGTCTTCCATATTTCTTGGCAGAGCCTTGTAAGTACGGTAACAGCTGCATCAGATTGCTGTAATACTTCTGTGGGAATGCTATCAATACCTGGTGCTTTGTTCTTTGATAAGGCTTTCAATGCTGCTTCAACTTCTTCTTTCATCACCAATGGTTCCCGATCATAAGGTACAGGTTGAAACGGCTGTTGGTCCACTTGATCTTTATCATGTAAAAACTCTGTATATTCCTTCCACCTTTTCTTGATCTTCTCAGCATCATTCAACATAGAACCTTGAGCATCTTGTAACATTCCAATTTGAGGCTGGAACTTTTTCTTTAACTCTCGTAGCTTTAGGAAAGCCGATCTTGTTCTTCCTTTAATAGTTTCTGCTTCTATTCCCTTGCATGTGTCGTTGTAGTACTTGTCCTGTCTTACTGCATGTTGGAAATCTCTGAGTTCTGTGATTGCCTTTCTTTCTCCTCTGCCTTTCACTTCTCTGCGGTTCTGGGCAATTTTCAGAGTTTCTTCCGTCATCCATTTTGGCCATTTTTTTTCTTTTTCAACTTTTGTAGAGACTTCTTGCTTTGCTTCTCCTTCTTGATGTCATTCCATAACTCTTCTGGAGTTCTGTCATTTGTATCTAAAGCAGCAAATCGATTTTGCAGGCAGTCTTTAAATTCCAGCAGTATATTCTCAAGGTCATATTTTGCTGCATTCACGAGTGGTTTGCTCTTTTTCATCTTTAGCTTGAGTTTGCATACTAGTAGTTGATGATCTGTACCACAGTCGGCTCCAGGTTTTGTCTTTGTTGATGTTATAGAACTTTTCCATCGTTGACTTCCACAGATGTAGTCCATTTGATTTTTATACAATCCATTGGGTGAAGTCCATGTGTACAGTCGCCGCTTGTGTTGATGGAAGAAGGTGTTTGAGATGAATAGATCGTTGGTATTGCAGAGTTCTATCAGTCTTTCTCCAGCTTCATTTCTGTTGCCAAGTCCATATTTTCCAACTACTTTGTCGTCGTCTTTGTTGCCAACTTTTGCGTTCCAGTCACCCATGACTATCAGGATATCCTGTTTGCATGTTCTGTCAATTTCAGCTTGTACTTGTTCATAGAACTCTTCAATTTCATTCTCTTCTGCAGCTGTTGTTGGGGCATATACTTGAATTATAGTTGTGCTGATAGGCATTCCTCGTAGACAAATAGAGATTAAGCGTTCGCTGACTGCATTGTAGTTCATTACAGTTCTTGCAAGTTTCTTTATTATAAATGCAACACCATTTCTTTGTCTTTCATTTCCAGCATAGTAGACCATGTGATCATCTGATGCAAAGTGCCCGATGCCAGTCCATTTCAGTTCGCTGACACCCAACAGATCAAGTTGTACACGTTCCATTTCATTCTTGACCACCTCCAACTTCCCTTGGTTCATGCTTCGTACATTCCATGTTCCGATGTGTAAGACATCTTTACAGCTTCTGACTCTCATTTCATGCGCAGCTACATCAGCAGTCAGACGTCCCGAGGGCTTTGATCCAATCACATCATAAATGCTGGCTTTACTCTGAAAAGTCTTCAGCTCTTCCCCAGTAGCTAGTTGAGTGCCTTCCGACCTGGGGGTCTCATCTTCCAGCACTACAGCACAATTTGTTTTGTTGTAACTATCCATTGGGTTTTCATGGCAAGATACAGAAGTAGATTGCCGGGCCTTTCTTCCGCGCAGTTTAAGTTTGGCGGTGTTGCTGTTGTCACAGAAATGTGATCTTCTGCCGTCAACACTATCCCATTCTGCTGCTGCCCAGATGGGTGGTTTGTCTTGGTCTGGCACCTCAGCTGAGACCTGTCCATCTTGGGAGACCTTGCTAGTAGTTAAACTACCAATAGTTTAGCTCTCAGCGTCACTGATGCACACAAGCCCTCACAGCACGACAAGCTGCAAAGCAAGTGAGGGGTGAAGGACCTAGGTGAGACAAAATCTTACCACCTCCTGGGACTTGTAAAATAGGCCAGTGCCTTTCTCATCAGCTTCCATCTGACCACCAAGGTCGCACTGGCTGGATTTCCAGGTGTCTTGGGACTATCGAAACTACTGGCCTGGAAAACCTTTCTTCCCCTCTGCTTCAGGGCCTCAGGCTCATTCTCAGTCCTTTCTTGGAGCATGTGGGCCCAGAGACTCGGTTCCCTCCAGGGGAGAACTCTCCCGGGCTTTGCAATGAAGGTTTGGGGGGCCCATTACCTGGTGCCTTCAGTGGGTGGCAGGCTTCATCTCTTCTTTCAGGAATGGGCCTGGGTTACCAAGGATCGCTGGGTGCTAGACACCATTGAGTTCGGCTATGTCCTGGAATGCAAAGAGCCAATTACCAATACCTTCATCCTTTCCCCTTGTGAGTCTGCAATCAAAGGTGCTGCGATGCTTCACCTAAAGGCGTAGTGCCCATCTCTCAGACAATTGAGGTAGGGGCAGATACTCTATTTTGTGGTGCCAAAGAAGGATGGTTCCTTCTCGACCCTCAAGGAGGTCAATGAGCACTTGTGCGTCCTGCACTTTTGGATGGGAACCATGCACTCTGATTCAAGCAGTGCGCCAAGAGGAATTCTTGGCTTCTCTGGATCTGGCCGTGGCGTATTTTCATATCCTGATCCAGGTGGATTAGCAGAAGTATCTACACTTTTTCATGCTTGGCTCTCACTATCAGTTTGCCACCCCCCCCCCCCTTTTTTCAGGCTCTCCATCACCCCAAGGACATTCTCCAAGGTGGTGGTGGCTGCGGTGCCAAGGAATCGGTGTCCATCCCAGTCTGGACGACTTGCTCATCCGAGCCCATTCCCTGTCAGAAAGCCTCAGCTCGGTGATCAATCAGGAAAAGAGCCAGCTTTTGCTTTCCCAGTCCTTGGAGTTCCTGGAAGCATGTTTCAGCACTCGAGTGGGCAATTTTCCTACCAGATTAGAAAGTCAGGAGACTGTTGGATTGCCTCTGTTCTGTGCACAGCAGGCCCCCAGAGTCTAGAATTATCTTCAGCTCCTCTGATGGTGGCAACCATAGAGAGAGTACCGTGGGTGCAAGCTCATATGCAGCCGCTCCAACAGTTCTTATTGACTCTATGGTACTCGAGTTTGCAGGAGTTCGAGCCAGGCTTGCGCTCCAGTTGATGGTAAAGGCCGACCTACAGTGGTGGCAGCAGCCCTGTCATCTGAGGAAAGGGGTACCACTGGAGGATTTCTCCTAGATCCTGCTGACAACAGATGTCCAATCTTTTGGGCTGGGAAGCTATTACCAAGACCTTACAGCCCAGGGCCATTGGAATGGTAGGGAAGCGGTATGGTCCATCAACCTTCTCGAGGCAAGGGCTATCAGGTTGGCTCTCCTGCATTTCCAGCCTCTGGTCGAGGGTCAGGCAGATCGTGTGTTTCCAGACAATGCCATGGTGGTGGCTTATGTCAATCGGCAAGGCAGCACAAGGAGCTCCAGAGTGGCTCTGGAGATGGCACTCCTGTTTGCTTGGGTGAAGAAGAACCTCCTAGCTTTGTCAGCCTAGCACATTGCCAGGGTTGACAGTGTTGAAGCTGACTTCCTCAGCTGGCCCTCTCTGAATCCTGGCAAGTGGGAGTTGAGTCGGGAGGTGTTTCATTCTGCGCCAATGAGGTCACCTCAAAATGGATTTGATGGCGATGCGCTCCAGTTTTAAAGTTTGCCACTTCAGTTGCCACACAGAGATAGAATCTGAGGGCGTCAAAGTTCTGTCCCAGCCTTGGCTACATCAGCGGCTGATGTATGTTTCCTCTGTGGTCCCTGGTGGGGTAAATAATTCGGCATATAAAATGCCCCCCGGGCAGGATTGTTCTGGTAGCACCGGATTGGCCACGGAAGGTATGGTTCAGAGATTTGATGCCTTCTCTTCAGCTGCCTCCATCTCAAGGGCTGTTGCAGCAGGGACCAAGCATCTTGGAGGACCTGGCTCCTTTCTCGCCTACAAGTAATGAAAAAGTGAGCCACCAGAGCACTAAATGCAAGATAATAAATACAGTGCCTTAAACATAATTCCTCAAACACAGTCTGATGAAAAATTATCTTCGCATTAGCAAACATTCCATTTTACTAAATTTTTATATAGCAAAACATGTAAAAATATGAAATTCACTTAGCTGAAGCGGAGACGTTCCAAAATATAGAGCTTCAAGAACATCTCCGCTTCAGCTAAATGAATTTTTGAGGTTTATTTTGGTAGGCATGGCTCTTGAAAGGAGACTGTTAAGGGCTACTCTCCAGCAGTAATCTCTATGTGCTATTATACTTGGTGCCCGGAAGAGGTCTATGGAGCTAACATACGTATGGGTATGGTGTCTGTCAGAGCACTGGTGTGGCGCGTGGCACTTGACTCCTGTGGTGGTCAAAGTCTCCTCCCCGTTGGCCTTTCTGCAGGATGGCCTAGTGAAGGGCCTCTCACTTAGCTCCCTGAAGGTTCAAGTGGCAGCTTTGGCCTGTTTTTATGGTCCGGAAGTGGGCAAGTCTTTGGCCTTGAATCCAGATGTCTCACGTTTTCTACAGGGGGTCCGAGATCTGCGTCCTCCCCTTCGGTCTGTGATTCCTTCCTGGGATCTGTGTCTGTGCTCAGGGCCCTGATGGTGGTCCCCTTTTGAGCCATTGAAATGCACTACCATAAAGAATTTGACACTCATGACTGTCCTCCTTGGTCACAATTTGTTCTGCAAGGGGGATCTCTGAGCTGCAGGCTCTGACTTGCTGGGATTTTTAGCTGTCTTTTTCAAAGGAGGCTGTTTCCGTTCGGTGCGTGCCTTCCTTCTGGCCTAAAGTGCTGTCTCCCTTTCATGTGAACCAGTTGGTTTGCCTGCCTTCCTTCTCTGAGAAGCAATGTCAGGGGAAGGATAAGGATCTAAGCCTTGTGGATGTCCAGAGGGTGCTTCTCTGGTACTTGGAGGATACGGATTCCTTTCGTAAGTCAGACCATCTTTTTGTGCTGTTTGCTGGCCCGCATAAGGGTGAAGTGGCAGCCAAATTGCCTTTGGGCTGCCGGATTAAGGAGGCCATTGCCTCGGCATATCTGTTAAAGAACCAGCTGGTTCTGGAGGATTTGCGCACCCATTCAAATGTCCTCGTGGGTGGGGCGGAGCTCAGTAGCCCCTGCAGACATTTGTTAGACAGCAACGTGGACATCACTTTTCCACTTTTATCAAGCATTACCGGTTGGATGTCCACATGCAGGCTGATGCAACCTTTGGCTCAAGAGTTTTGCGAGCTGTTGTCATCTTCCTGCTCAGTGGTGGTGTAGCTTTGGTATATCCCACTTTTCTGGACTGGTCTAGCAGGACTCAAGGAAAGGGCATTAACTGATGAGTACAATGTCACCTTATTTTAAAGTGAAAAAACCCATAATTTAATATCTACAATTATCACTTAGAATTTTTTTTTCTGTAAAGTTTTCCTCTTTCCTCTTTTCTATATGGTCTCCTGTTTTCTGTCTCATATAGTGTAGTTCCTTTCTACCTAATTGCTTTTAGGCTTTTGTAAACCTCTTGGATTACTTTGTTTGAAAGGCGGTATATCAAATAATAAATCATAACTTGTAAACCTTTCCTGAGGGCCCTCTAGCTAGTTGTGTTTTTAGGATATCCACAATGAATAAATGTGACAAGAAACTGGAGACTCAAAATATGCAAACTTGTCTCTTGTAAATTCACTGTTGATCTCTCAAAAACCCAGCTGGCTTTGGGGAGCTCTGCTGTAGAATCTACTCTTGAGTTGCAGCAGGAAATTGTGAGTAGTTATGCTTGAACCGTGACTACCCTGATAACCTCTATAGCCAGTCAGATTTCTTGGATATGCACAATAGGCCTGATATTGTAAGGCATTTAAATGGTTTTCAGAGCTGTAAACTGTGTAAATGCCCCTAAGTGGGATATTCGGTGCTGCTGAATATCCCTGAGTGATGCCACTATACGCCCTGATGCTAACTGCTTAGCATTGGGGCATTTCGGGGGCAGTACCCAGGAATAACGTGCAGCAGCAATATTCAGCCACTGCCTGATTAGTTCTCGGTGGCAAAAGTTAGGCACAGCGGAATATCGCCACTGCACAGTTAGCTTCTGCGCTGTGCAGCTCATAGAGGCATGTTGCAGCAGACCTGGATATTCATTTCCAGTGGCTGTATTGAATAGCTGGGTTTAAAATTCAGTGGCGACAGCTTTGCACCTTAGAGGCGCATAGCCATCACAAGTCAATATCGGGCCCAGTGAATACAAATGAGAAAAGATAGAAAGCAGAGAGTAGGGCTAAATGGCCACTTTTCTCAATGGCGAAAAGTAAATAGTGGAGTACAGAAGGGATCTGTGCTGGACCCACTGCTTTTTTAACATATTCATAAATGACCTGGAAATTGGAATAACAAGTGAAGTGATCATATTTGCAGATGGCACAAAATTATTAAAGGTTGTTAAAAACCCAAGAGGATTGTGAAAAATTGCAAGAGAGTCTTCATAAATTGGAAGACTGAGTGTCCAAATGGCAGATGAACTTTAATGTGGACAAGTGCAAAGTTATGCATCTAGGAAAGAACAACCCAAACTTTGGTTACACGATGCAGGGTACCACCTTAGAAACCACTACCCAGGAAAAAGATTTAAGCGTCATGAATAATACATTGAAATCCTCCGCCCAGTGTGCAGCAGCGGCCAAGAATGCTAGGAATCAAGAATGCGGCCATAGAATGCTAGGAATCATAAGGAAAGGAATGGAGAATAAAACCAAGGATATTATAATTCCTCTGTATTGTTCCATGGTGCGACCACAACTTGAATAGCAGAATTAGAAAAGGTACAGAGGAGAGCCACCACAACGATAAAGGGGATGAAAGGATACCCCTATGAGGAAAGGCTTAAAAGATTAGGGCTCTTTAACTTGGAAAAGAGACAGCTGAGGGGAGATATAATAGAGGTCTATAAATTAATGATTAGAGTGGAACAGGTAAATGTAGATTGATTGCACGTCCGCTAGTCTTTCTACTTTTTGATGGCGTAAAACAATGAAGCTACAATGTAATCTGAGTGAAAAAATATTTTCTCTTATTAGTCAATGTGTAATCAAACTCTGAAATTCATTACCGGAGGATGTAGTAAAGTTGTTAGTGTAGTTGGGCTTAAAGGTTTGGATAAGTTCCTGGAGGAAAGGTCCATAACCATTATTGAAGTTGACCCGGGAAATCCACTGCTTACCCCATTACAAGCATTGTGGAACTTGTGTATCTTTTGGAGAAACTGTTAGGTACTTGTGACCTGGATTGGCCACTGTTGGAAACAGGATACTGGGCTTGATGGACCTTGGTCTGACCCAGTATGACATATCTTATGTTCTTATGAGAGAACATTGCATATATTGGGTTTGCAATATGTATTAGTTTTTCTAGCCTTTTGTGGATATCCTGAAAACCTAATTGACTGGAGTTCGTAGGAGAGGTTTAGAAACCCTGGGCCTGAGTTTCTTTTGACCATGTGGTGCCTTTTATGTGGTGGTCATGATGGTCTTGTAGATAAGTTCAAATTTTTAGCTGTTGGATTATTCAGCTGGTTTGGAGTTTATGGAACATTTATTATCTCCAGGAACAAGCAGGAATGAGTCTTCACATATGGGTACGTCAGTACTGACGGAGCCTGCACGGGAATGCTGCCCAGCTTCCAATCAGAGAGCTTTTGGCAGCATCCCTCGCGCCTGCGCAGTGACTTCCCGCCTTCTCCACAGCCTCTCTTCAGTTTTAGTTTTTCCGCGGAGCCGGCAGGACGTCCTCCTGTCACCGCAGAAACTTTTCTTTTTAATTGCTTTACTTACTTTAGTTTTTTGTTTTCTTGTGGTCGCGGCTGTATTTCCCGCTACCACCGGTATCGCCAGTGGATTTTTGGCTAAATTCTGAGAAACTTTTCTTCAGTTTTTTTTACCTTAACTTCTTGAGCCTACTAGGCCTTTTTCATTATGGAGCCTTCTTTTCCTAAGAAGTGCATTCGATGTCGAAACACTTGTTTCTTTTTAGACACCAATAGTTGGTGTCTCAACTGTGTGGGTCCTGACCCTTTTTCCCCTGACTTGTCAGGAGATAATTTTGTGAGGAAACCTTCAGTATTTAGGGTTTCCCTCGATACCGTTTTTTCCTCGGCACTGAGGGTACCCAGTTTCTCTACTTCACAGGATCAGGTAACCCAAAAACAGTCTGTTAAGACTAGCCAATGCTTGAGTGGTATGTCCCATGCCCAGCATGGTGACGGCTCCGGCCTTACCCTCAAGAACCCATTGGCATTACCCCTGCAGGAGTCTTCGGGCTCCAAAGCATTAAAGGGGTTTCAGGATGTTCCTGGGGCTCACCCCTCACAGAACATACCTGAGCCATGCGCGGGGGTGGTATCCGCTTCGAGCGGTACCGAGCCTCCGGCATCGGCACCGGTGTCGAGTATTCCACTCTTCACCAGGGATCGTCATCGGGCATCCTTGGTACCTTCGGGACCGATCGATACGCACCACATTGACTTCCCTCAATCTCAGCCATGCTCCGGGACGGTACCGGCGTCGATCGGTTCCGATACCCTGGCATCAGCATCGAGGTGGACCACCTTACCTTTTGCAAGAGGTGCTCATCGGGTATCCTCGGTACCGTCGGTATTGATCGGTGTAACCCAGTCTGCCTTAGTGGTATCGGCATCGCCGATACTGCCATCGGCGTCGGCACCTTCGCAACATGCATCAATAGTATCTCTTACTTCGATGCCGAGTCTTGAGCCAATATCTAGTCTCGAGGACTGCGTACCGACGCGTCCCGGAACCGACTCCTGTCGTTTCCAGATAGGCAGTTCCGCAGATCATAGCCATAACTCCCTCATGATCTCAGTACCACTGCAGCAGTTCCCGATGGCTACTTCATCTGCTAATCTTGTATCAGTATCGATGCCTATTCTTGCACCGATACCTACTTTGGAACCGATACCTGGCATTGGTGCAGTACCCTGTACCTCCTCTGGTGCTCAGGCTTTTTCTTTAGCCTTACCAGGGATGGTTCCCATCAGAGATCAGGCTTTTCAGGCTTTTCTCTGGGATATGGCAACCTTTCTTAATATTTCTATCCCTGGTTGTGATCCTACTCATGGCTCACCGGCACAAATAGAGAATATAAAGTTTCCTTTACATCCTGCTCTGCAGGATCTCCTTCTCAGGGTCTGGAAATCGCCCTTACGACTTCCTCCATTCTCTACAGACATTGAGGTTCGGTACCGGGTGCCACCCTCTCCAGGGTTCCAAAAGCCTCAACTTTCTCATCGTTCCCTTGTAGTGGAATCGGCACTGAGGAAAGTTAAGAGCAAGAAGAAGCATTCTTCTTATCCGCCGGGTCGTTCTTCAAGAACACTCGATGCTTTTGGTCGTCAGGCCTTCCAAAACTCTATGTCACAGAGAAATTGTCTTTTTTGACCCCTTTTTTACCAGAGCCCAAGGCTACTGATTATTCCTTGCTCATCAATCACAGCCGGAATATATCTTGGTTCTTGTCTCGTGCTTCTATAGACTCTTTTGAGTCCGTTAGCAGATCCTCTACTATTGCCATTGCAGCACGTCGCAGAGCCTGGCTTGAAGCTTCAGACTTGAGCAGATGGGCACAAACTATACTGGCTCATTCTCCTTGTACAGGAGAAGGTCTCTTCAATAAGGAGGCTTTACGTCAGGTTGCTCAATGCTCCACTGACTCTCCTTCCACTAGAAACCATTCTAAGCCAGCTCCTTCTTCAAAGAGTAGGAAATGTCCTACCAAACCTTCTAAGAAAAGAAAGTTTCATTCATCTCCTGCCCATCATTCGGCTGTACCTAAACAGGGGACACCTCAGCCTAGTCTGAAGTCCTCCAGTTCTGGCCAGTCTCAGCATTCCCAGCAACCATAGGGGCCGGGAATTGTAACTTTCACTTCACTTCTACATATTAGAAGTTTATTCACTGTGCTTTTCTTTTCAGTGTACTAACCTGACGGGGGAAAAATTTTTTGTTCAGGGACAACACACTTCTCCTCTTCTTACTCTCTAGAAGAGCAGTTGCAACTATCCCCTGATAGTTTCTATCCCAACTGAACATCTTTTCCTTCAGTTGACTTACCCTATGGGTACGTCACCCCCCAACCACTTGAGGGGTACCATACTGAACAGCTTCTCTGCCAAGCTCGTTCCCCAGACAGGGAGAAGAGATACCTCCTCTCTTTTCTTGTCTGTTTTTCTTTATTCAGCACAGGACAGTCTCTCTGCTGTTTCCGTCAGCAGTCTGCCTGCAGGAGTTACAGTAATTGTATTACTGGGACTTTTTCCAAGTTCCAGTCCCTTGTTCAAAATTTTGTCTAGCCTCAGTAGTGATTCCAAACTATCTTGGATCCTCCTACTCGTTTAGGCTTTCTCATATTATTCTAACCATCTCCTCTCCTAGGATATGGCAACACACCTGACTTCAGTCAGTTTATCTCATAACTCTCCTGCACAATGCTCTCTGCAGTCTTCAGAGAAGCTTTCTACTATGAGGGCTTTGCTATAGAGCATTGACCTTGTCTCTGAAGTTTCTCTATTAGTAGGGAAAAACTTATAAACCCTTCCTATGCCTGTGAGGGTTCTACACACCCCCTCTAGCCTGGGGTGTTAACACGAGATATCAGTTATTCTGCGTGAAAATCCAAGGCTTCTGTTTATGCATGCTACCTCTGGGTCCTTCCATAGGTCCCTCTGGTATCTTCCCTGCGTTTCTCCACATCTACCATGTCAGTGTTCTGTGGAACTCCCGCCTTGTTCTTTACAGATTCATATGTTCATCTGTTCTCACACGAACATCACGGTTATCTGGTTAGATTGCCTTTCTGCATCTCTCAATCCATGAAAATAGATTCTCTCTCTTCATATCCCAAGTGGGTTCACCCTCTTGTAGAGCACAGAATCGTTTTTTCTTTTATATTCCCCATGTACAATTATGGGGCTGGGTGGTAAACATGTATCTTCAACTTTACATATCTTCAGGTATATCATATATATAGATAGATAGATAGATATTTGATATATTTCACCACCCATATCCTAATATACATATCTGAACATATGTATATATGTGTGTGTATGTGTATGTGTATATATATATATATATATATATTTATATCTGTATAGATATATATATATATATATATATATATGTATATGTGTGTGTGTGTTTGATAGGGGGCCTCGTAAGGGTTGATCTGTCTTACACACTATCACCCCTACTGTCTAGACTACATGTTTTACCTGTCGCCCTATGTCCCATGCCATCTTACGATGCAGAAACTGTTAGGCACCAATACCCTCTTTGGTGCTAACATCTCCATTTTTTCTTTAAGTCCATGAAGCATCAAGCTTCAATATGTTTCCTATCTCTCGCCAGCTAGGAAACACAGTGTACCTCTTTATCTTGAGTACACAACTGTTTTCCGTGGGAATAGGGGATTTTTTCCAGTTCCCCTCTTCCCGCCAGGACTGGGCTAGTTGTCCAACTCCGTCAGTCTTCTTCCTTTAGACCTCTGGGTATTGTAGCCAGCAGGTAGCAAAGCTGCTGTGCCCAGCTCTACAGTCAGAATCTCTGGACTTTAGGTCTCTTTTCCCATACCTCCTTAAATAGGTGTTGGAGCTCCTTCTTTCTGTAGATGCAACCGTCTCCTTTACAGGTGCTCTCTGGGGGTTCCTGGCTCTATATCTCCAAGCCTCTGGTTTCTTCCAGTCCAATGGAGAATGCTTGCCTCTGGAATCTCTCCCACCATACGTACTGCTTTGGGCTCCTTCCTTAGACCTCCTGGACGTCTTGCTGTTCCTCCTTCTGTGTTCTCTCTCTCCTGCTTCTGTCTGTGTGAAGAATGTCTTTTACTTTTAAAGTGCTTAGATGGACACTCCAGCCTAGCACAGTCCAGGTGTGCTGAATCAAGCCCTGCCCTAGGAGATGGGTGATTAGGGATTACCTCATAGCTTCCTTGATTAGGCACATGTTTCCCCATTTCAGTTCTCCTAGAGGCTTTCTGTAACCTAGTGCATTCTGGGTCTGGTAGTCTTTTATGCAAACACTCTGTTTTAGTGTTTTTACCAGCAAGCACAGGTTGCTTGTTCAGAACCAATTCACCTCTTACATTATCTCTTCCTGAACTATGATAAGCTTCCTTATCACAACCTGCAAACAGGTGTGCCACAGACCAGCTGAACCGCATCAATGCCAATTCCCCAAGCAGACTGCCATGTAAACACTATAAAGAAAGAGACATATGTAACAGCTAATATGTGATGGATAGGCAGCACAGAGGGCACACTTATGGTGTACAGTGAAGAGATGGAAGGGTGTGTGCATAGGTGATGAACCTGCACGTACCTAATGGTCATGTTAGCACAAACGAAAAAAAAAGTAAACCCCATGTGGGGATCAAACCTGCAACCTATGGTGTTATAACACATGTCTGTAGCCACTATCCCAAACAACGAGCACAATGCAAAAATAGTACCTCAAAGGGAAGGTGTGTATGGGAACCTGTAACACCCAGTGATGAGGCAAACGGCTAGCAGATAGACAGCTGGCACCGTACAAGGATGTGAGCACAGGTGGGCCATGTACATGACCAGGAAATCATTAAATACAAGTGTCAGTGTGATCAAGCAGCAGCAGAGACAAATGTACGTCAAACACATATTTTTATTTTGGCTAATCATCACAGATAGTGTAGATACCGCCATCATAATATCAAGGTGAGTGGATCCCAGGTGAAAAACGGAAAACACATTTTGCAGGGCAGCAACCCACATCTTACAGAAAGGTCGCTGGCCCGTCTACAGATGATGGGCAGGAGAGATAATGTGCATCAGGTGCATGATGTGCAGTATGCATTAGGCCCCCACCCCCCACATGCTGCTGCATGCCCCAAATGTGTTAGTTACATATGTGTGCATGTAGACAGTAGGCGGTGCATGATGAGGGCCCAACACACATCAATCATGATCTGTTCCTTAAAACATATCTTTCTGCCAACACAGGAGGCACACAAATGAAAAAGCATATGCTGTTAAAAGTTTGAAAGTTTAAACACATATATCGAAATTTATGTTACAGCTGTCACATAATGCCTGATATAGGAATCAAAGCTGCAACAATGTAACCCTAAACAATCGTCAAAAGCACAATGAGGATGTGCTAACAGGTAGCAGAGGCACATGAACACAGAGAATTCAAAAGAAACCATCTGCAGAAACATGCAGAGATAACACTATGCAGAAGGTCCCCCTGCACTGGTTGGTGTGGATACAGTGTCCTTACACATATATCACGGTACATGGAATGCACAAATGAAGGAAGAAAATGGACACTCACACTGCCGCTCTCCAAATATAACGGGGCAATGTGAGTGTCGTTACCTCAGTGGATAAATAGGACTGTACGGACATGCAATGCTAGGTTTGTAAACCAATGCAGAGCGTCACGTCTGTACAGTAAACAGACACAATAACCTGTATATAGAGATGGAAAGAAAGGTCAAACATGTTACAGTAACCCACACAGAAGCCATATTGCAACCTGCTGTGTTGCACCAACATAGTCACATACACATGCACTGTGTACGTTGAAACATGATACAGTGATGCCACACATGCACTGTAACACCTTTGGTGATTGCAAACATCAATCCAAGATGCTGGTGTGCAGTAAAGTGGTGTCATGGCAAATACTGTGTCATGTCCAAGTGGCGGCTAGGTGGACATGGACAAGAGGACCTCTCCAGTGTTCCCTCTGTGCCACACGCATGGCTGTATGCTCATGTTAAACCAAACAGATGAGCGTATCCTGTGTTCCATGTCACACACAAGGGCAAAACACAACAGCACAATGTCAGAAGGATGTACAACATACAGTGACAATGTCAGTCCCTGCTGCAAACGTGGGGACCAGTACACAGTGTCCAAAGTGCAAAGGGTGTTTGCACTCCAACAAGTCATGTTACGACTGTCCTTGAAACCCTGGGCATGCAAAGTCAAGTGTGACATCCCAATATGCCACAGTATTGGAAAGGTCATGTGTGTCTCCTGCGATGAACACGACACCCAGCCAGAGCACAGCAGCAACGGTGTTTTGGACAGGCCTGTCATGCCCAAAGTAGCAGTCCATCCTAGGCATGTGTCCCACTCGCAGAGGTCAAACATCCTATGGCACCATTTCCCAGGGATAGTTCCATGGTGGTGTTGTGTCCTCCAACAGGTGGTGGTTGGTGCCGCCGGATGCACTGTAGTAGATGTGCTTTGTGTGTTTACTGCCCTGTGTCAGAGGAGGATAAACAATGTAGTGGTATGCTGCTTGCAACATCAGCCCAAATTGCAGAGAGTAAAACATCAATATGTATGTAAGGAAACGTCACACAGGCAAACATAACATGATCACAACACAGAACACACTGCATGTTGGGGAAATTTTGAATTGGAACCGCAGACGAGGGTGTCACATGGATATGCCCATGTTTCACAGCTCCTCCCCATGTGCATCAGCGTTCGTGTACAGAGACCCCACAGGAAATGTCTATGAGACAAACAGGAAATCATTAACATGTAAAGGCTGATGTCATTCACAAAAGACCAAAGGTGCAACCTACCGTGTGTTTGCATCAAGTGTATGTTTGCAATCCCTGAGGCACTCAAAGGCCATAACACGTCACAGTGAAGGGAGAAGATGTCATCGAAATGTTTAGAGTCACCAGGTCCCCATGTCCAGCCACTGTTGATGCATGTCCACATTATGGCGATTTCTGTGATACACGAATGCTGTTGCGCAGTGGTCTGTCAGCACACAAGAGGTAGGCCAGCTCACAACACACAACACGTCCACAAAGTAAACAGCATTAAGGTAGAGATAGCACAGTCCCCACCGCTCCCCAGGTGTACAGACCCCTCACACCACATGTTAATGCAAAATGCCTGCATGCTGTATCATCACACAGCCAACCCAAAAACACACACCCACACAGTATGCTAAGGTGAGCATGCCAGCAGTAGCATACAGCCTGTATGTGCACAATTGGAGATTAGTGGAGATAAAGGCCTGTTAAATGCAATGATACCCTGCTGTTGGCTGATGCTACAATGTTAGGGAAGGGTGTATGTGCATTCCACCACCCAAACACCTAGGGCCTGCACACGCACACAGCTCTGTTGGACGTGTCCCAGAGACAGTGTTGGAGAAGACAAACTGGCCAGGAACACATGTGGATATGTGTGCCAACAGCAACATATGGGGTATGGGGGTGCAGGGAAAAGAGGTGAAGAACAACATATGTACATTATGACAGATCACTGCAGACGTGCTCCCCCTGACTGTCGTCACAGACAAAGTAGCTGTAGGTCCACCTACCCCAGACTACTGCATGTTGGATGACGTACCAATGCACCACAGCACCAGGAGGGTCACCAAATATGTCCTGTGGATTGAGAAACACAAGAGAAACATACATATGTCATGTTGGAACTGTGCAACACACACTGCACTTTCACATCCTCAGCTCCCAGACCCCCCCCAAGATCCTTAACAGACTGACTGTTCCACATCACACTGTACAGATTTTTTTTTTATGTTAAAGTTATCACTGAAGTGTGTGTGGCAAACAACAAGGGTCCGTACTCTATCTGTCCCCTTCCTCACCTCTCTTTTGCTGTAAAAAATGTGGAACAGAATTATCTCCTCCCTACCATGTCCCTGTTTGGCTCTAAGCACGCAGTACTATCCTGTGTCCCCCATATCGCTCACAATGCCCCTTCAGTGTGTAATCTGGTGCTATACTGCTGTCAGTTCCTGTAACACAGGGAAATATGCAGGGGCTCCATCCTTATCCTCTGTCCATATACATTTTCTTGGTGTGTATATCTCATACCTTGATTTACATTATCAGCTGTGTGCTGATGTGTTGCAAATATATCTCTCCACGCCTGAGTTATGTCTGCCAAACCACACCCCGATGTTCATTTGCCACCTGACATTGATGGCTGCATGTCATTCCACTGTGTGTAAGTGTTAATTGCAAAGCATGGATATCCTATATGTGCACCTAAACCCTCCCCTCCCATCAGAGCGTCTTTGTGTGTGTGTCCAAAACTTCCTCTCTCTAGGGTCCACAATGTAGGTGTTGTTTTGGACTGCACTCTCCGCCTCTACACACATACCCAGCTTGTAGTTGAGGCTTGTGGTTTGTCTAGTTGTCAGCTATATCTCCCCAGTCCTCCCTGAAAATCCAACTAAAACCCAAATCCCTCCCCCCACCTAATCAGCTCCTGGCTTGCCTACTGTAGCCTACACCTTGCTGATCTGGCCTTGAATCATCTCTGTTTGCCTGCAAAGATGCAACACTGCACTGCATGGCTATTCTACAGCCACACACATAATGGCACTAATACTCCTCCTGTCAGGACACCTCACAGGTTCCCTATCCGTTTCTGCATCCATGTCAAGGCTATGTGCTGACCTATACATACAGCCACACTGTGGTGTTGCAGTAACCTCCCCTACTGATCTCAAATACCAGTAATCACACTACTACCCATCATGTATATAGTGCTACGTATCACATGTAGCACTATACCAAAACAACTAACACACAGTCCCTGCTCATCAGAGCATAACAACCACACAATCAGCTCAAATTATAAATTGTTAAACACACACATTTAGACAACTGGCCCCATCTATGGTCTGCTCTCCTACTGTTTACTCCATACTACACGCCTTTCACCTTGCTGCACCCAAAGCATCAAACTAACTACCTGTGCCTGTACAGCAGCCACACATCAGGTATGTCAGCGTAACACCTCCCACAAGCCTAAAAATACAGACACACATAATCCACCTCCACCAGCTGTTGTGGTCTGCTCACATCATCTGCGTTTCAGTCATGACTAGATTGTAAGCTAGGATAGTCCGGCAGTGTCTGTTACATGTCAGTGCGGTGTTGCATCTTACTGATATTGGTATACAGATGTTAACTAGTGGTAGCAGTACATACATATTGAAACAAATGTAGGTGGCAACATATGCAGTACTTACATGAGAAGACCTCCTCAGTCAGTTGCCGCCTGACTGCTGTGCCCTCACGTGTGTCACCACGGGCACGTAGGATCATCCTCGAGATCCTCATTAATTTGGACAGGGATATGGTGCCTGAGAGCAATGTTGTGCAGGATGCAACAGGCTATATTGATGTCTGCCACAGTCTGTGGTCTGTATTGTAAGGCCCCGCCTGTCCTATCCAGACACCTGAAGCGACTCTTTAAAACGCCAAAGGTGCGCTCTATGACAGAGCGGCTGGAAGCATGGGCCTCATTGTAACTCCTCTCTGCAAGTGTCCGTGGCTGACGCACAGGGGTCAGCAACCAGGGGCGACACCCATATCCTGCATCACCTGCAGAAATAAATGTAGAATGTTAAAGCAGGAGCCAATGCTCACATAAATGGACACAGGTATGTACGTGCAAACCAAATGCACGACACATCCTGACATATACATATAACAGCACATGATGGGACACCGTGACTATGCATCAGCATGTGAAGTTATGACACACAAAACAAGGGGTAGGTGTACGGATTGCCATCAATATAATTTGTAACCACAGCACAAATGCTACCGTCCATTCTACCATCATCACACACCACCATAGCAAGGTAGAGCTGGAGGGCACCACCCCCCCCCCCCACCCAACGTTAGATCACACACAGACAGATGAGATACACACATGTCAGAGATGAGAAATACACACCCAGCAATATACAGTCCTCATACTGTCCAGCCTCAAATTGTCTGAATAGTGCCAAGTGATGCAGTATATAGGAGCCATGGGTGGACCCTGCAAACCTAGGGACCACATTAAGAATATGCATATTTGCATCATATACAACCTGAACATTCAGGGAATGATAGTGTTTGCGGTTGCGGAACACTACCTCCCTTTCTCCAGGCGGGACCAGGGCAACATGTGTGCAATCAATAGCTCCCATCGCATGTGGTATCCCGGCTAATGCCTCAAAGGCCTGGTTCAGGGTCCCCCACTGTTGCCTAGTGTTTTGAATGTCAATGTAATTCCCCACCCTGCTGATCATGGCACGCAGTACCTGGTGGAGACAGCGTGAGAAGGTGGGGCGGCTCATGCCACCCACTGCGGCCACAGATGACTGGAAACAGCCAGAGGCAAAGAAATGTAGGGCACCAAGGAGCTTGACCAAACCCGGTATGGCATGTGACCGACCAGTCAGGGGTTCGAGGTCAGGTCTTAGATCCTCATAGAGCTCCCTAATAGCCCCCATGCTCAGGCGGTAGAGGGAGATGACCTGGTCCTCATGCATGCACTGGAGCTGGGCCCTGGACCTGTAGAGGCAAGGCTGGCGAGCCTGCACCTCTGCACATCTCCTGTGCTGTGCCCGCACAGCCCATGCCTGGCCTGCCCCCACAGCTGCAGGTCTGTGTTGCTGCGGGACTACACCCATGCCCTGTGCCTCAGCCCCATGGACACCATCTCCCCCGTCAGGCAACCGCAGCCCCTGCTCACCTCCCACCGCAAATGCAGCAAACACAAAAGCCGCCATGAACTCCACCCGACCAACTCTTCTAACTCAAACACAGACACTCACCTCACTAACCAAGCCACACACCTTTCCGACCACACAAACCCAGCCACACAATACAACCACCACTCACAAACCCAGCCACACTCCACGATACACCTGCTTCTGACTCTCTCCTTGCTTCACCGACAACACACGCCTTCTCTCCCTCGCCTACACAAACCCCTCAATGTGATCCAGGTGTGCAGGTGTATTTATAGGTTTTTTTTTACAGTGTACACGTTGCGCATGTGCAGCAGTGCTAGCGTGGCGGCTTCGCGCATTGCGCATGTGCCGCAGAGACGCGTTAAATGCGCTGTGTGTGAGCATGAGACATGCGCATGTGCTGCGTCCTGTTACGCGCATGCCCCGCGCCTCACATGCACGCACAGCACATGTGTAACATGGTGTCCCCCGCGCGCACCTTCCGCGCCTCTGTGGCGCATGCTCAATGTGCGCAACATAAAAACACCCTATAAATACACCTGCACACCTGGATCACGTTGAGGGGTTTGTGTAGGTGAGGGAGAGAAGGCATGCGTTGTCAGTGAAGCAAGGAGAGAGTCAGAAGCAGGTGTGTCATGGAGAGTGTCTGGGTTCGTGAGTGGTGGTGGAGAGTGTCAGAAGCAGGTTTGTTGTGGAGAGGTGTGTGTCAAAGCAGGGGAGAGAGTGAGGGGGGAGGCAAGAAGCAGGTGAGAGAGACACGAGCTGAGCTGAGGAGCAGACAGCAGGGAGAGGAGGGGGGGGGGCCAGAAGCAGGTGTGAGGTGGAGCTGAAGAGCAAAGGAGCAGGTATGTGTGACCGGGAGGGAGAGGGCACAGAGGGCAGGGAGATGGAGAGACAGGACATGGCAGGAGTGGAGGAGGGGGGCACGTGTTCAGCAGGACCCAGAGCCGGCAGGGAGTGTGGGGCCTCTGGTGGTGGCTGCAGGCGCATCGGGTGTGTCCCAGCCCACACAGGGGCCACCCAGTGCCAAACAAAGGTGGATACCTGTGCCAGCTGAGGAAAGGAGGAAGGCTGTTAGGTTCAGCCAGCAGGAGAACCACATCCTGCTGGCCAGTGTTCTGGAGAGGTATGATGTGCTGTACGGCCGCCTGAGCACTAACACCACTGTGGGCACACGGATACAAGTGTGGGAGGAGATCCAGGAGGCCATAGCCCAGGCAGGGGGCCGTCCAGGGACCTGGATAGCCTTAGAAAAACGTTCAGTGATATCAAGCGGGGTGTCCGTGCCCACATGGTGGCAGAGAGACAACATGCCATGGGCACCGGAGGGGGTGGTCCCTTTTCCCCAACTCTGACACCCCTGGAGCAGGAACTGGCAGACCGTCTGCGTCCCATCTACCTGTGAGGGCTGCCGGAAGCGCTGGACACCGCCCATCTACAGGCAGGTAGGTCAGAGATATGCTACACATGTAAACCACATGGCCCAGTACATGCCTGCGATGGATTGGAAGGTGGGGGGGCCTATGTCCTGAGAACACGTGTGCCCTAACACAGGCAACTGGGATCCACATATCGAGCAAAATATGGCTGTGTAGGTACAGGGTGGGTGTGACAGGTACCTGGGGCTGCTTGCACGACAGCCGCAGTCCTGGACATTTTACAGCACTGCACAGGTGTACAAAACTGGTTGGGGGGCAGTCCCCCAGCCAGACGTAGTGCCACCCCCCCTTGACTGCAAATGAGTGGGGCAGATGACCGTCCATACAGGGGGCCCGAAACCCCCCACCCCATGAACCCAGAACATGCAGCAGCTATACGTACATGCCATATAGGTCAAACAGAACAGCATACATCTGCAGCCAGGCACACAACACTATATGACAGGGGGACACTGACAGGAGGGGCAAACAAATAGGGCAGAAAACATT
This sequence comes from Ichthyophis bannanicus, assembly GCA_033557465.1. NCBI lineage: Eukaryota > Metazoa > Chordata > Amphibia > Gymnophiona > Ichthyophiidae > Ichthyophis > Ichthyophis bannanicus. The sequence continues at coordinate 87,389,201 of CM066033.1, forward strand.
GAACTGGGGGGACCCACACACACCACGTACAACAGCTATGACGTGTGTTTGAAATCACATGTCCAGGGACATATCCCAGACCAGAGACAGAGGAAGGCCTATCACACTGTGATGGCGAGGTAGGCAAAAACAAACCCCAATGACTACATCACACAGATTTTGAACACATCACACTCTGTCATTGTCCAACATACAGTGTGGATGTCCCACACACCCTTACAAGACATTGAGGTGCACATTGCCACAGCCATACCAACTGCACCTAACCAAGACCACCCAGCACCTGGTGCCATCATCTATACAGGTACTGCAGTGCCACAGACACATTCCCATGACCCCCACCCACGGTGTAAACACATGCCCAGCAACACTCCATCCATCCCCTGCAACAACCCACCACACACACCGATTATGTGATAGCTGTCCGCACACACCGCACAGTGCCTACCCATGCGGCATTCCCCACACACATCTGGCTGACCTGGACAGATTAAGCAATACCTGCCATCCATACCACTCGGGCCAATGCATACACATCGCTCACACAGAATATGCCAGGCCACAATCCTACTCATGGTTCACACACGCACACTGGCTACATGTAACGCTGAGACTGCATCCAAGGACACACGCACAGAGCATACCTCGTGCTGCATATAGTGGGTCCGCCAGTCTAAACCCCAACATAACAGCAAATGTGACACAGCTCCACCAGTGCATGAGGCCACCCTCCCCCCCCCTGTCAGGTGCCACACACTGTGCGCACATGTGCTGTCACCATTGCAGGTGTAGTAACAGCAGGTACAGGCGCACACCACATTGCTGTTTATTTATTTAACAGGTTTTATATACCGACTTTCTACAATTCAAGACGGTTTACAAGGAACATAACAGACAGTATATTTCAACTGAATACATTGTAACAATAAGGATCACAGTATAAATGATTAACAGGTAACTTACTCCTTGCAGAGGCTTAAGAACTATTTACATGGAGGCTTAAAGGGCTATTTACATGGAGAATTAGAGATGAGTTTTCAATTTTTTCCAGAATGCAGAGTGATTGGGACAGTTCCGTAATTGATATGGTAAGGCATTCCAGATAGAGGGGGCGTAAAGGGAGAATGCACGATTACAGGTAGTTTGGCTACATGTTCTCTTAGATATTGGGATGGATAGAAGGTTTTGGTGATGGTGCGGCGTGTTCTATTGTTATTGGAATTGGATAGGAGCAAGGAGAGGCAAGGAGCTGACTCATTGGAAATGATTTTGTGAATGAGGGTGATTTTATTTATTACAATCTTTTATATACCGCGCTATTTGGCATCAGCGCGGTTCACATACAACATCATCAACAGAATAACAGGCTATTCCGTGTTTACAGCAAACAGGTATATAAACTTGGGTAACATAAGGTTAACTTATTACAAACATGATTATATAAAAGGTATCATGACAACACAAAAGTCCTAGCAATCTTACTGAGAAAGTGGGAGAGGCTATCTGAAGATAAGGTGTGTCTCTTATTTGGGGGGGCTTTGGCTGGGGGTAATGTTTGGTGGGTAGTATATGAGGAAAAGGTGATATTTAAGTGCTTTCCTAAATTGGGTTAAGTCGGTAATGGCACGAACGCTTGGTAGTAAGGCGTTCCAGCATCTTGGGGCGTAGAATATAAAAGATCTGCTTGCCGTTATCTGGGTGCATTTTGTTACAGCCTTAGGAAATATTAGTGTGTTTATAGCCGTCGGTCTTCTGGATTGCTTTGAATTTAGCTCTGGACTGAATGGGGAGCCAGTGTAGATCGTAGAGGATTGGCGTTATGTGTGAACGTCTGGGGTTATTTGTGATGAGCCGAGCTATTGTGTTCTGTGCCATTTAGATGGGATGTAGGCTGTTCTTAGGAAGGCCATGATATATGAGATTGCAGTAGTCAAGGGTTGGGATGGTGAGGGCCTGGCAGACAGTGCGAAAGGAGTCTGGGTTTAGGAGAGGTTGGAGGTTCCGAAGGGTACGTAGTTTTGCATATATTGTGTTAGAGGTTTTTTTTATCTGTTCATGGAATGTAAGGTTCTGATCAAGGATAAGACCGAGATATTTCACTTGATTTTTAATGGTGAGGGTGATATCTCCAAGTGTAAGGGTTGTAGGTAGGGTATAGGAAGCGTTGGTGAATACTTGAAGGGCTTCAGTTTTTAGATTTGGTTAATTATGAGGTTGTGATTTGAAAGCCAAGTCTTCAGGTTTGGGATGCATTCAATTAGGTTTGAAAAATTAGGATTTGTTAAATTGAAAGGGGTGAAACACATAATGTCATCTGCGTATAATTGGTAATAAATTCCATAATTTTGAAAAATCTTGCAGACTGGTTGAAGGAATATGTTAAATAGTAGCGCAGATAAACTGGATCCTTGGGGAACTCCCTGTCTTAGGATGAATGGGAGGGATATGTCATTCCCTATACGGACCTGTTGAGTTCTGTTTTCTAGGTAAGAGTGGAACCATTTTAGTGTTGTATCCCTCAGTCCTATTTCATAGAGCCTATCTAGAAGTTGGTGGTGAGGAAGGGAATCGAAAGCTGAGGATAAGTTGAGAAATATAAGGAGGCATCCTTGGGTGGGATTCTGGGTAAATAGGTAGAGTGAATCTAAGAGAGAAGCTAGGAGGGTTTCCAATCCATGATTCTTTTTGAAGCCATGTTGGAGTAGGTCGAGGGGAGAGTGCTCATCTATGAAATTCTGAAGTTGATTTTGGACTAGTTTTTCGGTTATCTTAGCAAGGAAGGGGATACTGGAGATGTCTGTAGGAGGTAGGTGAGGTAGGGTCAAGTTTTGATCTTTTTAGGATGGGGCGGATAGAGGCACATTTTAGGGGTGCTGGTACGGAGCCAGTCTGGAGGGAGGACTCTACAATGTGAAGTATGTAAGGGCTAATGGTGCTATCAGTAGTCTTAAGCCAGGATACAGGGCAAGGGTCCAGGGCAGAAGTTGAGGCATTTAGTTCTTTAATGGTATTGGATATGTTTTTCACGGTGAGGGGTTCAAAGTCATTCCAGGTAATTGAGGGGGTGAAAGTGTGAAGTCGGACACTGTGGTCATGTATTGGTTGGGGGTTAGTTGTAGAGGGGGGTGGGGGGAATTTTGAGGTAAGGTGGTTGGCTATAGTTTGGGCGGTTATCTTTGGAGTCAAGTCCTGATGTTGGGGTTCCATTATTAAGGATTTAGCGATGGAAAAGAGCTCTCTCGGTTTATTAAGAGAACGTTGGATCATATTTTCGTTGTATTCTCTTTTATGTTTTAGAGTTTCAGAGCAGTAAGCTTGGAGTTTTTGCTTTTGTAGATCTCATGTGTGTTAGGGTTAAGAGAGTGTCTCCACTGACGTTCTAGGCGTCTGAATTCTCTTTTTAGGTCTCTTAGTTTTGTAGAGTACCAGGGAGCTTTGGCTTTGAGGAGGTTGTTTAGGTGGTAAAAGGGCAGCAGAGGAGAGAATGTCGTTCCATTTGTCGATGTGAGGGTCAAGGTTCTTGTGTTTGCTATTGAGTAAGTCTAAGGATGGTATTATTTGCTCAAGGAAGGTAGCAGCATTGAATTGTTTGAATTTGCGGGTATGTTGGGGTGGGGTTATTTGAAGTTTTTTATGTGGGGCATTGGGGATTGAAAAGAGGATGAGGGCGTGATCTGACCAGGGAATAGGTTGAATAGTGTGTAAGATCTGTTTAGAGGGTAGTGTTTGCTGTGGGATAAATATTAAGTCAGGGATATTGCCTTTGGAGTGTGTGGGTAGTTCTAGGATTTGGGTAAAGTGGAGGGCCTCCATTGCTTGGAGAAATGAAGAGGACTGCTTTGAGGTTGTTGAGTTTAGGTTTAGGTCTCCTAGGATTGAGTGTGCGTGAGATGGGTTGGGGGAAGCAGGCTGTCTCAAGTATCGTAGAGAGGTCAGTTGAGTCAGCTTTAGGCGCCCTATAAATGAGGTGCAGAGAAAGGGTAGGACTAGAGACTCTAATGAAGTCCATACCTGAGGTGGAGATGGATTCGACTGTGGAGAGGTTTAGGTTAGCTCTTGAAATAATAGCAACACCTCCGCCTCTGCTGGATATTCTGTTGCAGACGTTGATTGCATATGTATTGGGACATAATTGGTTGGCGGGGACGTACTACACAGGTGTAGATATGTGACCGGGCGGGAACGTACTACACAGGTGTAGATATGTGACCTGTGCTAACTCATCCTTGCTGTGTACCTTGTTCTACCCCCCAGGTGACATCCAGGCCATGGAGGCATTTGAGGAGGGGGATGTGCCGGCGCCAGGGGATGCTGAGGGGCCAGAGGCCGCTGAGTCCGGGGATGCAGACTGCACTGGCGGGGAGACCCCAGGTAAGATCGTGCTGGCCAAGGCAGAGGACTGGGTGGTGGATGCTAACGCACAGGTGGGGGCCAGTAACAGCAGCACACGGGCTGTGGAGGACGCAGAGTTGGAGGGGAGTCCCCACAGGATGCAAGCACCAGGAACATCACGCACGCAACACACCAGCATGGATATCATCCTTGCAGAGCTGCGGGCTCATACTGCCTCTGCAAAGCACGATGCGGAAGGTGGGTAACAGAATACACAACAAGCCCCCTAGGGGCTGACGGAACATCCACAATGAGATTCCATGTGCCCCCTAATCTTAGGACACCATAGCACATAGTTCTGTATGTGTAGTGGGGGTGGGTGCCATGTGCACTCCCCCCCCCCCCCCCCTTGTATCATGTACCATCTGGTGTCGTCATGATAATGGGCCCATACATCCGCCTACTATTCACCACAAAATACCCCATGGAGACGTACAGTGGTACACACTGTCATGAGGTGGATCAAATAGTACCTATGGAAATAGGAAAAACTGAGCAGAGCAGTTCTAATAGTGACAGCTTAGAGCAGCATATGGACCAGGGTTGCTATGGGCAATGAACACAAACTGAAGTACCAGGTGTAAGAGCACGCCCAAGCAGTAGATTACCTCATAGCCCATTAGGTAATGAGGGACAGCTGGGGAGAGGCGAGGCTCAGAGAAACACCAAGAGTGACGCAGTTAAAAATCACTCACCAGAGGTCAGAGTTAGAGCCGAGGAAGGAGCTGGTTGGAAAGCTGGTCGGAAAGCTAACCAAAGAGCTGAACACAAGGTCAGAGCTTCACACGGAGACTCACACAGAATTCTACAGGAAGAAGCCCAGGAGAGAATACCAGGGATTTGTTTCAGGGAGCAGTGCAGGACTGAACAAAAGCCCAGTGGTCTGAGCCACGGAGGTATTTCTAAAGGCAGGCTGACAAAAGCTGTGGGAAAGAATCTTTCTAAGAACAGGTATCAAGAGGGCAAAAGCTTTTATCAGGAGGATACTTTTGTGCCCAAAGAGAAATGGAAAGAGAAAGGCAATGAGAGACTTTCATTTGAGAGAAGCTCCGTTAAGTTTCCTGTGCCCAGAAGCCCCGTGAAAACCAAGCCAGAAGGTAGGCTTATTCCTCATAATAGAAGGGAAGCTGAAAGACAGAGTTTTTCCTACACTTACCCAAAGGTGTGTGGCTCTTAGGAAGGAAACTCTGCACTGTGTGGTAACCTCCCATTTTACTCCGGTAGAGAGGAGGAGGGGAGCCCTCTTAACAGAGAAGAGGGATTGTTTAAAAGTAGCCTATAGAAGATAGCTTCGGGGAAGCTTGTGAGGATATGCAATGTGATTTTTGTGATGAAACACCTGCTGAAGCCTACATGGATTGTACACTGATAATTTCAGATGATATTTCTTCACTGTGCTGAACTGACCAGAGAGAGAATCTGTTTAAGGAAACAGAAGTGAAGAAATGTGCTTGTTTTAAGAATAAGGACTGTTTTGCATTACCTTTGTTTTGTTTGGCTGAAGATACAAGCATTCATTTTTGTTATAGTAGTTTGCCTTTATTTCATACCAGAAGTATGGTTTTTGTCCTTTGTTCATAAGTGCTGAAATTCACCCGGGACGGGTAAATAAAAAGACCTCTTTTGAAGCCTTGCTACTCGACTGCAACTACACTCTTAGATTAGCTTGTGGGACTATAAATCCCAGGGGGCATTTCAACACCTGCTTGAGACACCCTCGCTGTTTAAGAAGAGGCCCCACTGTAGCTCCCATGCTTTATGCCTCTGGGAACCTATAGGTGGGTGACAAATGGCGTAGTTTTTCAGATTTTGGCCTTAAGGATTAAAAGGACATTACTACAAAAACTACGTGCCGCTGGAGAAGACTGCTTCCAGACCGGGAGAGCCGTCGGGGACGATTTCTCGCTGGCAGATCGGCCAGGTGGTGCTGACGCAGTAACCTTTCTCACAGGCTGAAACCTACACGAAGGCTCAGGTAAAGTCTACCTAGGCATAAGTGTGGGAGGACAAGGGTGAGAAAGGGGGCGCTGGTGGGCACGCAGAGAAGTAGACTGGGAAAAAGAATCGCAGTGCCACACTTTGTGGTCTTGTTCTTTGTTTCTCTCCACAGGGACGCAGACTCCGAGGATGGAGCCGCAGGATGTCATGTGCTGGATCCAGGCGCAATGGGACAAACAGGTGGAATTGGTCCGATATCTCCAGGAGCAGACTGCAATAACAATGAGGGAACAGCAGAAGCCGCTTATGGACACAATGGAGGCGCTCTTAAGGAAGCCGATGGATGCAGGAGCTGACATCCCCTTTATAGTCCAGGGGGTAGGACTGAACTCTCACAGTGCTTTTTCACTAGGACAGTTGAATCCATATGCTAATCCTGATGATTTCATAGACGCTTTTGAGCGCATAGCCGCAGCTTTAAAGTGGCCAGTGGAGCAGTGGGCAACAAGATTTGCAATGTTGCTCACGGGCGAGGCCCTTTCTGCCTATAAGGCTGTGCCTGCTGTCCTTGCCTCTGACTATGCAGAGATAAAAAGAGCAGTCAAAGACAGGCTAGGGTTAACTCCTATGCATTTCCAAAGAATGTTTAGGGGGGCAAGGATAAAGCCTCGGGAGACCCCTAAGGCCCTGTCCCAAAAGCTAAAAAGTCTAGCCGGAAAGTGGTTAACTCCAGAAGGGAGAACGCTAGAATCAGTAGTGGATATGATTGTTTTAGAACAGTTCATGCAAGCTGTTCCTAATGAAGTGAAAACCTTTCTTACACTCCAGAACTGCCGAACCACTGATGAGGCAGCCAATCTTGCAGAAAGATATTTTGAAGCAGAGATGGCTGACACCTCAGGGGTAGGTGTGTTGCGAGCAGCTGGTATGACAAATTTTAGCAAAAAAGGAAAATGTTCAAAGGGTAACATGTTTGATGCTAAAGTGTCTAATGTTGAGAAACATGATAATGACAATGTTTTGTATGTACCTAAAGGGAAGTGTTTTGCCTGTGGAAAAACGGGACATTTTCAGAGGAGCTGCCCTGAAAGAACGGTCCTGGTGTCAGGAGCTGAGGAACCAAGCCAGGAAGGATTTCTTCTACAGGTCCAGGTAGAAGGTATTGATGCACTGGCACTACTTGACTCGGGGCTGACCAGAGCATGGTTTCACGCAAGCTCTGGGAAGCCATTGAGAAGCGCCGTCAGTCAGCCCCGAGTCAAGCAGAAGGCCAGGTGCGTATAAGGTGCGTGCACGGCGCATTTGTTCCTTATCCCCTACGTAGAGTATATGTGCGAGGGTTAGGCACAGAAAGAGAAGTGAAGGTAGCCGTAATCCCAAAACTGCCAAAAGACATTGTCCTGGGTAAGGACTGGCCTCCCTTTTATGAAGGGCTGGTAAGAGACTTAGGCACCAGAACAGGCCTAGTGTCCACCCGGTCTCAAGCCGGAACCTCAGGGATGGGAAAGATGTCAGCAGGAAGCACGGAGGAGCCTGAGGGAGAGGAAGAATCCCAAGGGGAGGAGCTAGATGAGGGAGAGATAGGCACTCTTCCTGTGCATGAAGATTTGATCCATGCCCCGGTTAAAGAGGGTAAAAAGGATAAGTCTAAGAAATGTCGAGAGAGGTACTGTAGGACCCGAGGGAGGGCTGAGTTAGAGGCCGGTGTAGGATTGCCCTGGGTACCTGCAGAGGTAGTCAAAAAGTTTCCATCATTCCCCATGGAACAAAGGGCTGACCCAGCTCTTAAGAGAGCATTTGAGTGGGCTCAGGAAACCCGACCTACATTACCTAGGTTTTTCTTAGAGAAAGAAATTTTATATAGAGAGAGTATTGACCCACATACTGATGCCATACGGAAGCAGCTGGTAGTGCCAACAACCTTTAAGTACTACGTTTGGCACATGACCACCCGGTGGGTAGTCACAAAGGGATCCAAGGTACGCGTGACCAAATTTTGGCTAGGTTTTATTGGCCAGGGGTCTTTAAGGAGACCAAGCAATACTGTGAATCATGTCCCACCTGTCAGAGGGTTACAGCTATAAAACCCAAAGCAGTACCCATGGTGCCCACACCCACTATAGCAGCTCCCATAAGCCGTATAGGAGTTGACATCGTAGGACCTCTAATAAAAACACCGAGGGGTTTTCAGTATATCCTGGTAATAGTAGACCATGCCACACGTTTCCCTTGGGCTATCCCACTAAGGAACACCTCTGCTAGGATAGTAGCCCTAGAACTCGTAAAGTTATTCTGCGAGGTAGGCTTTCCTAGAGAAGTTTTAACGGATCAAGGTAGCAATTTCCTATCCAAGCATTTGGCTATGGTGTGGGAAGCCTTTGGTATCAAGCATATACGGACGTCGGCATACCATCCGCAGTCTAATGGACTCGTGGAGCGGATGAATCAGTCCATCAAACAGATGCTTAGGAGAGGTTTAAAAAAGGGAGAGATGTCTGACTGGGACACGCTGCTCCCATTCACTTTATATGCGTGCAGGGAACGCATACAGGCGTCCTTGGGGGCATCCCCCTACGAACTGCTGTTTGGCCGAGCTCCAAGAGGAGTTTTGGATATCTTACAGGAACAGTGGGTGGAGCCGGACATACAAGAGGTTGGGGTACCTCAATTTTTAAGGGATTTAAGGGAACACCTAGAGAGGACATCCAAAACCTCCATAGAAAACTTACAGGCCAGTAAGCAACGGCAAAAGCATTATTATGACAGGGGCACGAGACCTAGGCAGTTAGATATAGGAGACAAGGTGCTTATTCAGGTAGCAGACCCGGGGCCTAAGTTTGAATCCCGGTGGAAAGGCCCTTGTACAGTGATAGGGAAGGTTGGGCCTGTGTCTTATCGTGTAGAGAATGAAAGAAGGCGCCAACAGGTTTATCACCTTAACGTACTAAAGCCGTGGAAGGACAGGTCAGCCACTGCCAGTCTGGTTACTGTACAGCAGCGATATAGGACCCATAAAGAAATTACGTGCTGTCTGAAAGGTTCAGCAGCCCGTAATATTTTAAGGGGGGGATCTGTCATGAGGTGGATCAAATAGTACCTATGGAAATAGGAAAAACTGAGCAGAGCAGTTCTAATAGTGACAGCTTAGAGCAGCATATGGGCCAGGGTTGCTATGGGCAACGAACACAAACTGAAGTACCAGGTGTAAGAGCACGCCCAAGCAGTAGATTACCTCATAGCCCATTAGGTAATGAGGGATAGCTGGGGAGAGGCGAGGCTCAGAGAAACACCAAGAGTGATGCAGTTAAAAATCACTCACCAGGGGAGACATCACCTTATCCTGGGAGCACCCGCGGCTTTCCACCTACGCGGAGCAGCGCTGCAGGATGGAGTGGAGACCCGGGGGTACAGCTGCAGGCACCTGGGCAGACGTTCCTGCCGTGGAGGACCCCCCCTGCGATCCCCATAAAGCTCTGTGAGAGCAGAACTTATTTGGGAGACATCACCTTATCCTGGGAGCACCCGCGGCTTTCCACCTACGCGGAGCAGGGCTGCAGGAGGGAGTGGAGACCCGGAGGTACAGCTGCAGGCACCTGGGCAGACGTTCCTGCCGTGGAGGACCCCCCCTGCGATCCCCATAAAGATCTGTGAGCACCACTCGCGGCTTGCGGGGCTGTGTCCTAAGGGGCATGTCACAAGGGGCTAGACACGCCCCTTTTGCGCTCCTGAGAAGCACTTGAGAGCGCTTGACGTTGCCTGCTGTGTCCATGGGGAAACACAAAGGAAAAGCAGTGGTAAAAGCTGGATCTGGGGATCGAGATGTTGGAGATAAAGTGACTGGCCCTATGGACAGGCATGTGTCGTTGCTGCAGCCTGTTAATATTTCGTCGGACCGAGCTTCTTTAAGCCCGGAGTTCCGGCTCCCGCCCCCCTTTCCCCAGCCTCTCTCGTCTTCTACTTTGTTAGAAGCCCCCGCAGTGCCTTTGGCTTCACCTTTGAGGCCTGTTTGCCTAGCTGATCCTGATCAGAATCCTCCTCTTATCTCTGGGGAGGTAACTTTGGTTGATATCTGGACTGCCATACAGCAAATTGATAAACGTTTGTCAGCATTCTACCAACATCTGAACTGTGAGAATGAGTGTTTGTTAAATATCTCTAGCTATTGTAAGCCACATTAACTTTCAAAGTAACCTGATAGCATCATAACGTATTAGATACTATCTTAGCATTACTATATTGCCAGTTGAAAGTCAATTTAAACTGCCAGCTTTGCACTTCTTACAGTGTTCACATTACTGCAATACTGCATTCTCTCTGTAAAGTTAGTCACTATCTTGCATGTAAACTGTACCTGCTCTATTGTGCGCTCTCATATAATCACTCCTCTACAGTGTCTCACACACAATCCAAACCCTCAGAATGGCCCTCCAGGTCGCTGTCATTCTTAGCCTCTACCTCCTCACCCACTGGCTTGGAACCTCCCAATCTCTCTACACACCACATGGCAGGATTCCAATCCTGAATAGCCATGGCAAAAGATGGAATAGTCCCCCTTACTTCAACACAGGAAGTAACACCTACCCACGCCACTCCCACCTGATACATGTAGCATTCCAGCTATCCAATACACCCAACCAGGAAAAACCTTGTAGATGCCGACCCCTAAAATGTGCCATCATTAACGCACGTTCCATCCGCAAAAAATGGCCTGTTGTCCTTGACACAATCTCCTTCTATGACCTTGAGATCCTCATGATCACAGAAACATGGCTATCACCAGAAGACAACGTCCTCCTCAATCAACTACTTCCCCCCAATTTTTCCATACACACGAAACATAGGGAAAACAAAAAAGGAGGAGGGGTGCTCATAATCTCCAAATCAGACCTCAACTTCCAGACTGTGGACTCTTCTAGCACAAACAGCCTGGACACTCTCTCTGTTGCTAACCAACAATTCTCCCTCACCCTCTTATATAGAACACCATCTACTTCTCCAATTGACCTCCCAACCATCATTGACCTTGCAGCTAACACCCGCACTCCCAACAAACCAAATTGGATAATGGGTGATTTCAATCTCCCATCGCTACACCAAAACCACGCAAATGCGTTCCTTGATGCAATGGAAAACCTGGGTCTCAAACAAATCATAAATGAACCCACACATACAAAAGGGAACATTTTGGACTTGGTTTTTGTGCCACATCCAGTCAAAGACAAAAGCCACAATCTGCCAACATCAGTCGTGGATGTACCCTGGTCCGACCACAAATTGATCATTATCCAGATTCCCAGCAACAATGACCAGCTGAACAGAAGCCAACCCACGAACATCACCTCTCGAACTTCCACTAGATGCTTCCGCCCCTTCGATAGGGAACTCATCCTTTCGGAAACCCCATCACTCATCAACAAAACAACACCTGACCTTGATGAACTAATCTCTCACTGGAATTCCAGCCTGCTTGCCATCTCACAACACCCAAATCCTAAAAATACAGCAAGAGCGAAAAGAAATTCCGCCCCATGGTTCTCTCCTGATCTACACGCTTCCCTCATGCAATTACGTAGACTCGAACGCCGATGGCGCCGATCACGCTCACCGGAAGATCAGACCGCATACCTAACCCACCTTGCAATACATCGAGGAACAATCTCTATCAGAATGAGACAATATCACACTGACACCCTAAAGAGGTCATTGAATAAACCTCGTGACCTCTTCAATTTGGTCAAATCCCTCTCAAAGGAACCATCACCCGAGCAACACATTAACATACATCCACAAGAATTCGCTGATTATCTGCAATCCAAGATTGTACAAACTAACAAGGTCACAGCAGTCCAATATCAAGAACCGGCGGACCTCTCTCCACTTAACTTTTTTTCCACACCATCCAATAAATGTATTGAGAACACCATAGCATCACTCAACACCTCCACTGCACAGACCGACCCATGTCCAGCTTTTTGGATCAAGGAACTACGTGATGTGCTCAGTCCTGTCATCGCAAATATAATGAAACTCTCCTTTTCAACAGGTTATTTTCCCACTTCACTCAAGCAGACGTCCATTAGACCATTACTGAAAAACCCCAAACTGGACCCCCAAAAGGTAGACTCCTATCGACCAATAGCTAGCATCCCCATCTTAGCCAAAATAATCGAGAAGGAAGCACAACGGCAAATTCAAGATCACATAGACTCTGTTGCTCCATTAGATAACTGCCAACATGGGTTCAGAGAACATCACGGGGTTGAGACACTACTCACTGGTCTAATCAACAATATCATCACAGGAATCGACAACATCCATCAAGGTTTTGTCCTCATTTTCCTAGACATCGCCGCGGCTTTTGACTCCGTGAGTCACGAAATCCTCCTGGGAAGACTAAAGAAAAGGGTGTCTGCAACAAGGCACTAAAATGGTGCAAGTCTTATCTGGACGATAGATGGCAATATGTGAAGTCTGGATCAGAAGAGTCTAGCCACTTCCATCAAAAACAAGGGGTACCTCAAGGATCCTCATTATCCTCCTTACTCTTCAATATCTACATGCAGCCCATATGCAATATCATAAGATCATTCAACGTAAACTGCATGATATATGCAGATGACATTCTTTTATACATGCCTTTCTCCACAACCCACATGGACCTGACCCCACTCACAGATTGTTTCAATGCAGTTTCAACATGGCTCCAGACACAGAACCTACGTATCCAGCATAAAAAAACAGAGGTCCTTTTCATCTCCAGAGACTCCAACTTTACGCCCCCATCCCACGTCAGTGTCAAGGAAGCTGATTTGCAAACTAAAGATGCAATAAAATATTTGGGAGTTACCCTGGACCAACATCTAGACATGAGACGCCACATAAGCAGCGTAGTCAAAGCCATCTACTTCAAAATCCGTTCCCTCAAACACCTACGCTCCCTGCTGGACCCAGACGATTTCCGTACCATATATCAAGCGCTGATCCTGCCGCATTTTGACTTTGCAAATGCCATCCTACAAGGTCTCCCCCAATCCACACTAACCCCCTTACAGTTGGCCATGAATGCCGCAGCTAGGGTCCTCTACGGTGCATCCAGAAACGACCACGTGACTCCCATTCTCAAACAGCTGCACTGGCTACCAATTCACGGGAGAATCACCTTCAAATCCCTTGTATTAGCATTTAAGGCAATCAAAGGCACCTCATCCCTCTCACTCACGAATCTAATCCACATGGTCCCCCCCAATAGAGCAAGAAGAACATCAGCTGTAAACTTGCTAGCAATACCAAACTCTTCAAACAAGTCCAACACGAACACCACAAACAGGGCATTCAGTTTTTATGTACCAAAATGCTGGAACACCCTACCCCCCGACATTAGAGCCATTACCAATCTATATCAGTTCAGAAAGGCTCTCAAAACATACCTTTTCCGCCAATATTTCCCAGACAGCAACTAAACCAGATATCCCCTCCAAGAAATAACCCAATCTAGAAATGCCCGCACACTGCAGTGTAAATAGATTATGTATATAGTTAACCCAGTTATCCAAGTTTGTACTCCTGTTCAATGTAAAACCTGACAGTTTGTCGTAATGGTCGTTTTGTTATGATGTAAACCGCGCTGATTCTAAATAGCGCGGTATATAAGAAACTGTAATAAATAAATAAATAAACTACTGTTTCATCATTATGCTGTTTTACAGGCAAAGTTGTTGATAAATTTAATATTGTTGACCAACAGTTGAATTCTTTGGCTCAGATTCCTGCCCGTGTTGATTCTCCTCTCCCTTTACTTAAAGATATTTCCGCTGTTTCTTATCGTGTGGAGATGCTGGAGAATCAACAGCGGGCTAGGAACCTACGTTTTCTTAATTTTCCCTTGACCCATTTGCTGTCTCCTAAAATCTTACTTCAGAAGTATTTCTCTGAAATATTGCAATTGAAGGGTTCTGTGGAGGTAGTTCAGGTATACTCTTTTTCCTCTAATGGTCAGTCGTCGCCTGTTACAGAAGGGGCTTCGGCTCCCTCTGTTCAGTCTGTCGGTCAAGACCTAACAGCCTTCTTGGAAGATTCTACGGATTTAATATCCAAGCGTTGCACCTTAGTTGCGACGTTTGGATCTGAATCCATTAAATTATCTGTGCTTAGAGCTTACTTTAAGCACAGGGAAGCTTTATTTTGTGGTTTTAAGCTCCAGGTTTTTCCTGATGTTGGTCGGGTAACACAGCTTAGGCGTAAACAGTTCTTGGGATTGAGAGCTAGAGTAGTTGTTTTGGGTGCTTCTTTTTTTTTTTAAATTCCCTTGCCGTTGCCTGGTGGTGTACCAGGGACAAAATTTTGCCTTTACTGATGTTGAGCAGTTACAGACGTTTTTGTCTGTTAGGGAATTGGCAGAGAAATAAGGGGGTGGGTTATTGTGGTATAAGTGCTCCCTAAAGTGGAGTTAAAGTTTAAACTCCTAATTGCTAAAATGTATTTGGTATTTTCCTATGCATTATTGATTGTTTCTCCGTGATGTGTTCTGATTTATTTGTTTTTTCTTTTATATTCTTTATTTGAATTGTATTTGGAATACCTGAATTGTTTGCTTTAGTGCTGTTTGTATTCAGGAAAGAAAAAAACCTTAAATAAAAGATTAAAAAAAAAAAATCACTCACCAGAAGTCAGAGTTAGAGCCGAGGAAGGAGCTGGTTGGAAAGCTGGTCGGAAAGCTAACCAGAGAGCTGGACACGAGGTCAGAGCTTCACACGGAGACTCACACAGAATTCTACAGGAAGAAGCCCAGGAGAGAATACCAGGGATTTGTTTCAGGGAGCAGTGCAGGACTGAACAAAAGCCCAGTGGTCTGAGCCACGGAGGTATTTCTAAAGGCAGGCTGAGAAAAGCTGTGGGAAAGAATCTTCCTAAGAACAGGTATCAAGAGGGCAAAAGCTTTTATCAGGAGGATACTTTTGTGCCCAAAGAGAAATGGAAAGAGAAAGGCAGTGAGAGACTTTCATTTGAGAGAAGCTCCGTTAAGTTTCCTGTGCCCAGAAGCCCCGTGAAAACCAAGCCAGAAGGTAGGCTTATTCCTCATAATAGAAGGGAAGCTGAAAGACAGAGTTTTTCCTACACTTACCCAAAAGTGTGTGGCTCTCAGGAAGGAAACTCTGCACTGTGTGGTAACCTCCCATTTTACTCCGGTAGAGAGGAGGAGGGGAGCCCTCTTAACAGAGAAGAGGGATTGTTTAAAAGTAGCCTGAGTTACAATCCTATAGAAGATAGCTTCGGGGAAGCTTGTGAGGATATGCAATGTGATTTTTGTGATGAAACACCTGCTGAAGCCTACATGGATTGTACACTGATAATTTCAGATGATATTTCTTCACTGTGCTGAACTGACCAGAGAGAGAATCTGTTTAAGGAAACAGAAGTGAAGAAATGTGCTTGTTTTAAGAATAAGGACTGTTTTGCATTACCTTTGTTTTGTTTGGCTGAAGATACAAGCATTCATTTTTGTTATAGTAGTTTGCCTTTATTTCATACCAGAAGTATGGTTTTTGTCCTTTGTTCATAAGTGCTGAAATTCACCCGGGACGGGTAAATAAAAAGACCTCTTTTGAAGCCTTGCTACTCGACTGCAACTACACTCTTAGATTAGCTTGTGGGACTATAAATCCCAGGGGGCATTTCAACACCTGCTTGAGACACCCTCGCTGTTTAAGAAGAGGCCCCACTGTAGCTCCCATGCTTTATGCCTCTGGGAACCTATAG
This sequence comes from Ichthyophis bannanicus, assembly GCA_033557465.1. Lineage (NCBI taxonomy): Eukaryota > Metazoa > Chordata > Amphibia > Gymnophiona > Ichthyophiidae > Ichthyophis > Ichthyophis bannanicus. The sequence goes on from CM066033.1 coordinate 87,405,287, forward strand.
GTGGGTGACAACACCTCCTACCCCAGATCACCTATACAGTTTACCCATCGAACCCCTCTCCCTGGGTAGTGGTACGTAGCAGAGATAGGGTACTCAGTACTGTGCGTCAGGTTTAGAGTGAACAGCGCCCCACAGATATCTGTGTGCCGTGAATTCCCACATTATCCAACCTATCCCATACGACCAGTGCACAGATACAGCAGTGACACAATGAAGTGAGACACAGTACAATGTGTCATATCTGTGATCACCACGACCCCCAGCGGAATCATTTGCTGGCCTGTGGATGGGTCATGGGACACACAGATGTAAACATGGTACTGCGCTGCTAACCATCATATGCATGGTTGGGCTGCAGACTGGTGTGTTTGGATACGCCAGACATTTGCATGAGTCACGGTGGGGGGGTGCAACACATGTCTCACACATCACCTTGTGTCTTACCCACAGCCACTTGTCAGGTTCTGATGGGCATTCAGGAGAGGATGGACCGGATGCATGCCACAGCTGAGGTGATGGCAGCGGCGCTACTGTGGATTGCAGATGCTCACGAGGTCATGGCTGGGCGTTCGCAGCAGCCAGCCACAGCCCCAGAGGCAGCACCAGCAGAACCACAACAACGGGGTTGCATGGGCCATGGACGTGGGTGCCCACGCAGGTCCTGATTGGGGGGATTGGGTCACTGTGTGCCAATAAAGAAGACAAAACCTGATTATACCTATGTGCCCGTTTATGGTGTTTGACACTGTACTCCCCTGAGTACCCTGTCCCCCATATTGTTAATATGGTCACATGTGCCTCCCCAGCTCCCTTAGGGGTGTGGTGTATGCACTACCACCAATCAACGCACAGACCTTATACCATGCCCTGTGTGCCAGGAACCATGCCATGGGTGCACCCTTCTACCTAGGCATGGGGGTATATCCTACCTCTCCAGTTAGGCAGTAATATGTATATGGTGGTACATGTATGTTTTACGGATCAGTCAGTCTCTCACTCCCCATATCCTCTCCAGTGCCCCACCCATTCCCTCTGACCCACACCAGGGCCTACGTGGCTGTTTAGCTGTAGATGTTTGTGTAAGACACAGGCAGACATAGGTAACTAGCTACAGTCAGTTGTTCACTCTCCCCCCGTGCCTGTAGTGAGCCTCTGCTCCCCCTCCAGACCAACATCCACCTGTCTTGACCTCACCAGCTATCCCCCTGGGCAGCTCCTGGGTACAGCAGTCCATCTCATCCTTCCTGCCACATACCTGCCTCTGGCCGTCCCCACTATTCCCCTACGAGCATGGTGCATCAGATATGGTGCCCACACATAACAGGCAGCATGCATGTGACCATAGCTGTCGGGACACACTACACATTGGCAAATCACAGGGGCACCATGAGACACAGATGCCTACGCACATGGGCAGCCCCCACAACTGCGTGTGGAGACGGTCCATGTATGTTACCCATGTCTACCATGCATACACATAGTGATCTACACACATGTCCCATGCTTACGTCCACAGTCTGTCTATAAGGGAGACACATGACAACTGTGATGTAGTAACACAACTGTTTAAAAACATATTTACAACAGGTATTATATACCAAAGCCCACATGTTGGGTCCCGGGAGACAGGACAGCACAGGGCACGTGTGTGGGCGCCACAAAGGCCATCACACGCTCCTGGGACACCCATCAGGGGATGGCTTTCGAGATGCAGCGCTCCTACACACCACACGCTGCATCTCGGCAGCCATCCACTGAATGGAGCCTGCCAGCCACCGGATGGTGCGGTCCTGGGCCCGCAGGCATTGCACCATGTCCTCCATTGCCACATACAGGTCCTGGACGCACCTGCCACCACATACACACAAGGTGCCAGGTGTCTGTGTGGTGGCATGTGCGTGGGCCCTGTCTGGCAATGGGTGGCGTAGCTACACCCAGACGAGCACCATCGCCACACACATGCGGCAGCTGGCAGGGACCCACAGTGCCCTGTGCTGACCTGTGTTCCCTCCCCCCTGGCACCTCCCACCCACCCTTGCCACCCTCCACGCTCTCCTCCTCCTCCTCACCCCCCAAATCATCACACACACTCTCACCCTCCCACACCACCCTCCACCCCCTCCATGTCCCCATCATCCTCTTCCACCTCTGCCGCCTCCTCCTCTGCCATCTCCTCTTCCTGCCTCCTCCTCCTCCGTCCGGTGTTGTGCTGTGGGGCGTGTTCTTGTGTGCCCTGATGTTGAGGGGCCCTCGCCAGCAGGAGCATCCTCTTTGGGGGATGACAGTCATTAGCACACTATCATGTGAGTCACATACCACATGTACATAGTTTGGTCGCGCACAGGCTGGTGGGCCACTGTGACATTCTGTACTGAGCTGCAGAGGCCGAAACACCTCCACTTTGTGCCATCGCCCCCCTCTGGAGGCGGGCAAGGACCTCTGGGCAGTACAGCCGCAACTCCTGACCCTTTTTCCGTAGGTCCTCTACCTGGGAGGGAAAGCAATGGGTGGGAGCATTAATGACCATATATCTCTGGTGAATGCCCAACACATATCACACATCTCTGTGAGCAGCATCGTGCTGCTCCTGCTCCTCTGGCCAGTGTGTCCTCTACTAACTGTTGCCAGTGCCACCTGCATGTGTGGCTGTGGGTCTGGCCACTTGTGCAGTGCCACCTATGTTTACTGTGCGTAACACCCCGGACACCCCATACCCTGTTCCTACACTCTCCTTGCATGACATGGCAGCACCATGCCACATGTGGTTTGGCCATGCTGGTGTCCAGGGGAGGTCTTCCCTAACTCCCTGTGTGGTCTGGCAAACACATGTGTGTTTGCCTGACCTACACACATCATCCGACACACCTGCCATGGCACCATGATATCCTACCACGCATGGGTGAGGTGTTCTGACATAGAGCGGAAGGTGGGTGGCCCTGTGCACCTTGCCAGGCGCCAGTACCATGACACTTGGCTTTCTACTATACCTCTATGATCATGACTAGGGCCTCCTGTGATTAGGGCAGTTGTGGCTGACTACAACAGGAGTATGGCCCACCACACCTAGCTAGTCTATTAACATCTGTGCTCCTGTCTGGGGTTATGGCAGAGCTGTGAAACCCCAACAGGTGCATGTACCCTTACACCAGCATCTATAATGTTCCTCTGCGATCAGGTACGGGACTCCTGGGGAGTGGGCAGATGTGTGACCTGAAACTGCATACACTTCAATGATATCTGGATTTGTTACAGACCTTTGTAATTTGGTATCAGGGCTCCTGTGGGTGAGGTGGTTAGAGCACATCCACAGCTGCACCTACCATACCATCAGGATCCATAACAGACGTGTGTAATGAGGTCTGGGCCTCCAGGGAATAGGGCAAATATGTGACCTAACCCAGCATAACCTACCACAATATCTAGATGCCATACCCACCTTTGCAATCAGGTCTCAGGCATCCTGGGGGTAGGGTGTCTTAGCATACTTCATCAGCAACATAAACCATATCACCAAGGGTGACTGACAGACCACTTTGAGCAGGTCTCAGACTCCTGGGGGTAGGGCAGATGTTTAAACCTGCAAATGCACACACAACCATACCACCAGGATGTCTGACAGACCACTTTGATCAGGACTCCTGGGGGTAGGGCAGATGTTTTAACCTGCAAATGCACACACAACCATATCACCAGGGTGATTGACAGACCATTTTGGACAGGTCTCAGGACCCCTAGGGGTAGGGCAGATATGTGACCCTGCAACTGCAGAACCTAGCATATCAGCATGCTGTTTACCAGACCTGTTTAGGCAGATCTAGGGGCTCCTTGTGTTAGGGTGTATTTTAACACATCAATAGTACCAGCTGCCATAACACCAGGCTGACAACTGGACCTCTGTGATCAGGTCCTTAGCCTCCTGGAGATAGGGCAAACCACTTTGACGTGATAAACTCACGTGATATACCGCTTATTTAACTAAAAAACATAAATGAGAGAGAGTGCCTACACACAGCAGCATACACAGCTACAATCAACACTGGATATGTATATGGATATACTGACCTGTCCCCATACACTTACCTCACGTGGGTAGTCAGCAAGACGATTATAACGCCTGGTGACACAGTCCCAGGCCCTCCTTACACGCCCGAGGTCCTGCCGCTTGGAGGAGCCAGAGAATAGTTTCTTCTGCCTAGTGCAGATCAGCCCTGCAATGTGGCGCAGCTCCCTGCGGGTAAAAGCAGGCTTTCTAGAACGAGTCGCCATTTTCAGCAATGCCTTGCTCACGCACGCACGTCGCATATGCGCGCCTCAACACAGCAGCGCTGCCACGCATCATTAAGGCACGCTAGCAACGTGCCTGTGCCACGGCCAGTACACAGCAAACGGTGGCACCGTCAATATATATAAAGATCTATGCTACAGACACACATTGCAGTGATGTGTCTGACATTCCTTAACACAATTTGTTTATTATGCATTTATCTTGGTGTTGGCACACTGGGGTCTCAAGCCCATCACCACTGGCTGTGAGGGCATTGTATTAACCAGTGTGCTGTGCCTTTTCACATAGCAATGGCTGGCTACACAGTTACACCAGGTCATCTACATACACTTTCTACTCTGCTTACCAGGCTAGTGTACGGACACAGCTAGAGCACTTTACAGGGCACCTTGGTTTGGCCAAAGTGAGCTGCAGGTGTTTTGGGATGTGCACACGGATTTCAGATCTATGTCAGAATGCTACATGCATAGACAGCCGTATCCTCTGACAGTTATACTGACGGACGCACTTTGTATATAGCTCACCAGCTAATCTAGCAACCTGCAGCCCACGCCACTCTTCCAACATAACCACTGCATGCAACTGGCCACACTTTTGGACATATTGTCATGTGGTAACACACTCTGATGTGATGATAAGAACATATAAGAACATAAGATATGCCATACTGGGTCAGACCAAGGTCCATCAAGCCCAGTATCCTGTTTCCAACAGTGGCCAATCTAGGTTATACGTACCTAGCAGTTTCCCCAAAAGACATAGGTTCCACAATGCTTGTACTGGGTCAAGCATTGATATCCTGGGTCCTTTCTTAATAATAGTTTATGGACCTTTCCTCCAGGAACTTGTCCAAACCTTTTTTAAACCCAGCAACACTAACAGCCTTTACTATATCCTCCGGTAACAAATTCCAGAGTTTGATTACACGTTGAGTGAAAAAATATTTTCTTTTATTAGTCTTAAATAGTTTACCCTGTAGCTTCATTGCATGTCCCCTAGTCTTTCTATATTCTGATAACGTAAACAATCGATCTACGTTTACCCATTCCACTCCGTTCATTAATTTATAGATTTCTATCATATCTCCCCTCAGCCGTCTCTTTTCCAGGTTAAAGAGCCCTAACCTTTTTAGCCTTTCTTCATAGGAGTATCCTTCCATCCCCTTTACCATTTTGGTGGCTCTTCTCTGAACCTTTTCTAATAACGCTATATCCTTTTTAAGATACGGCGACCAGAATTGCACACAATATTCAAGGTGCGGTCTCACCATGGAACGATATAGAGGCATTATAATATCTTTTGTTTTATTTTCCATTCCTTTCCTTATGATACCTAGCATTCTATTTGCTCTCTTGGCCGCCGCTGCACACTGGGCCGAGGGTTTTAACATGTTATCCAAAATGACGCCTAAATCTTTTCCTTGGTGGTGGTTCCTAATGTGGAACCTTGCATCGTGTAACCACAGTTTGGGTTGTTCTTCCTTAGGTGCACAACTTTGCACTTGTCCACATTAAATTTTATCTGCCATTTTGATGCCCAGTCTTCCAATTTATCAAGATCCTCTTGCAATTTTCCACAATCCTCTTTGGGTTTTAACAACTGTAAATAGTTTTGTGTCATCTGCAAATTTGATAACCTCACTCGTTATTCCACATTCCAGGTCATTTATGAATATGTCAAAAAGCAGCGGACCCAGCACAGATCCCTGGGGTACACCACTATTCATCTTTCTCCATTGGGAAAATTGGCCATTTAGCCCAGCCCTCTGCTTTCTATCTTTTAACCAGTTCCTGATCAACAATAGTACACTGCCTCCTATCCCATGACTCTTTAGTTTTGCCAAAAGTCTCTGATGAGGGATCTTGTCAAAGGCTTTCTGAACGTCCAGATACACTATATCAACCGACTCACCTTTGTCCACCTGTTTATTCACACCTTCAAAAAAACATAACAGATTAGTAAGACAAGATCTTCCTTGTCTAAAGCCATGTTGGCTGTCTCCCATTAGGCCATGACTATCTACATACTGAGTAATTTTATTCTTTATGATGGTTTCTACCATTTTTCCCGGTACTGACGTGAGGCTCACCGGTCTGTAGTTTCCCGGATCACCCCTGTAACCCTTTTTAAAAATTGGTGTTACATTGGCAATCCTCAAATCTTCAGGTATTAGAGATGATTTTAATGATAGTTCACAGATTACTAATAGCAGGTCTGCAATCTCATATTTCAGTTCTTTCAACACCCTTGGATGTATACCATCTGGCCCAGGTGATTTGCTACTCTTCAGTTTATCTAATAGTTGTAATACTTCTTCCGGATGTATCGATATTTCCTTCAATTCTTCCGCACATTTAAATACCACTTCAGTCATGGGTAACATCCCTACATCTTCCTCAGTAAAGACCGAAGCAAAGAATTCATTCAGTCTCTCCGCTGTCGCCTCTTAGTGCCCCTTTAACTCGTCTATCATCTAATAGACCAACTGACTCTCTCACAGGATTTTTGCTACGAATGTACTTGAAAAAATCTTTATTTCGCGTTTTTGCTTCTGCAGCAAGCTTCTTATCAAATTCTCCCTTGCCTGCTTTATCAATGCCTTGCATTTGACTTGCCATTTCCTGAAAGATGCTTTTTTGGCAACAGCCTCTCTGACCTCCCCTTTAAACCATGCTGGCAGTTTTTTGGACTTCCTTCCACTTTTCTTAAAGCGTGGAATAAAGCTGGTTAGGGCTTCCAAGATAGTATTTTTCAACAACACCCAAGCTTGATGTAAGTCTTTAACCTTTGCAACTGTTCCTTTTAGTTTTTTCTTAACTATTTTCCTCATTTTATCATAGTCTCCCTTTCGAAAGCTAAAAGGTAGTACTGTCGATTTCCTTACTATGTCTCCTCCACTAAGTAAATCAAAGGCTATCATGCTATGATCACTATTGCCAAGTGGCCCCAGCACCCTTATCTCTTGCACTAGATCTGGTGTTCCACTAAGGACTAGGTCTAATATTGCTTCCCCTCTGGTCGGTTCATGAACCAGCTGCTCCAAGAAGCAGTCATTTATTTCATCTAGGAACTTTATCTCCCTAGCATGTCCTGCCGTGACACTGACCCAGTCGATACCGGGGTAATTGAAATCACCCATTATTTTTACTGTGCTGTAACTTTTGTTAGCTTCCTTGATTTCTTTGAGCATTTCATCATCCATTTGTTCATTCTGGCCAGGCGGTCGATAATACACCCCCACTGCCATCACCTTCCCTTTTTTACATGGAATTTCAATCCATAGAGATTCTACAGCAAATTTTGTTTCCTGCAAAACTTTAATCCTTTCTGACTCAATGCCCTCTCTAACTTAGAGCGCAACCCCTCCACCAATTTGATCAGCTCTATCATTACGATATCGTTTGTACCCAGGTATCACAGTGTCCCACTGGTTGTCCTCCTTCCACCATGTTTTTGATATTCCAATCATATCTAACCTCTCATTTAGTGCTATATATTCTAACTCTCCCATCTTATTTTTAGACTTCTAGAATTTGCATACAAGCATTTTAGAGACTGTTTTTTATTTATATTAATCTGGCTATTGATAGACATGGGTAATTTGGGATCTTTAAGTTCTGTCTGCTCCATACTCAAGGGCATTTGGGCTACTTTACTCTTTTTTGGAACCTCTCTGCTTTTGGTAGTATCCTTCAAGGATACAATCTTCCGAACCATCCACTCTTGGGCGACTGTCGGCTTTCCCCTATTATGTAGTTTAAAAGCTGCTCTATCTCCTTTTTAAAGGTTAATGCCAGCAGCCTGGTTCCATCCCGGTTAAGGTGAAGCCCATCCCTTCGGAAGAGCCCCTCCTTTCCCCAGAATGTTCCCCAGTTCCTAACAAATCCAGAACCCTCATCACTGCACCATTGTCTCATCCATGCATTGAGACTCTGGAGCTCTGGCTGCCTTTTGGGTCCTGCACGGGGAACGGGAAGCATTTCGGAGAATGCTTCTCTGAAAGTTCTGGATTTCAACTTCCTACCTAAAAGCCTAAATTTAGCCTCCAGAACCTCCCTACCACATTTTCCTATGTCATTGGTACCGACATATACCAAGACAGCAGACTCCCCAGCACTATCTAAGACCTTATCTAGGTGGCGCGTGAGGTCCGCTACCTTCACACCAGGCAGGCATGTTACCAGGCGATCCTCACGTCCACCAGCCACCCAGCTATGTACATGCCTAATGATCGAATCACCAACTATAACGGCTGTCCTAACCCTTCCCTCATGGGCACATGGCCCTGGAGAAACTTCCTCGGTGCAAGAGGGTTTTACATCACCTGGAGGACAGGTCCTAATTACAGGATCACCTCCTGCCACACTAGGGTGATGCTCTCCTGTCACGTGACCTCTCTCCTCCATGGCAACAGGGATGCTGCCAGACTGGAGGTGGGACTTCAGGACTATATCCCTGTAGGTCTCATCTATGTACCTCTCTGTCTTTCTTATGTTTTCCAAGTCTGCTACTCTAGCCTCTAGAGAACAGACTCGTTCCCTGAGAGCAAAGAGCTCCTTGCACCTAGTGCACACGTAAGACCTCTCACCAACTGGGAGAAAATCATACATGTGACACTCAATGCTAAAGACCGGAAAGCCCCCATCTCGCTGCTGGACTGCTGTCTGCATCTTAGTTTTAAGGGTTTGTTTAGATCTTTAAGTTCTTTACTTACTAAGGGTTGCTATGGATATTTATACCAATAAAACTGTACCTAATACGTTTAATATACCTTGTTCACCTGAAGCTTAATTAATCTCAGGTCCTTAGTTTATGACTGATTTGGGTAACGAGCTTCACCTGAGAGCACCTCTTGTCTTTTAAGATGTGTAAGTACCTATAAAGCTACGATTATCCCAGGGGTGGGTGGGTGTGGGGTGCGAGGGAGGTAAATAACTCTTACTAAAAGAGGGCTGCTACACAGTACCCTGTCCTGTGCTTTTGAGGTAAGCTATATACTGATTTGATATAAATTATAGCTCTTTGCTGCTGTTAGGCTCTAACTTATTATGAAATTTAAACTACAAGCTCTCTGCTGGGTTCTAAATTTAACCAGAAAGCTCTCTTCTGTGTTTTAAATTGAAACTACAAGTACCTTGCTGATACTAGGCCCTGAGTGACTATTAAATTTAAACTACAAGCTCTCTGCTGGGTATGAAATGTAACCAGAAAGTTCTCTTCTGTATTTTCAATTTAAACTTAAACTGCTGCTACTAGGCCCTGACTGATTTAACAAAAAATAGTGGGTTCACAGATTAATTAGCTTTAATAGAAAGAATTCCTTTCAGAAAATTCCCAGAAGTATATACTCACAATTGCAGATCTCTTTCCAGAAGTAACAGTCCCCTTTTCTAGTCCTTCAAGACTGAGGATCACAGAGCTCTGGTTGAGCTATTTATGCCTGTGCTGCTGAGGTAAGCTGTGACCAACTTCCTGGATGATTAACAGTCCTTGCTTGGATAGAAGGAGTCTTTCAAAATGGCCTTTTGACCTGCCACCTGGTGTTAACACCTATTGAAAAAGTTTCACAGGTCTCTTGCCCCCTAGGTAGAAGGCCTCTTTGCAAAGGTCTCTAGAAGACTTTATTTGCTGCTCAAAGAGTACTGACCCTGTTTTGCCTTTTGTACTAATCTATACTCTTATTTGATTTAAATTATAGCTCTATCTCCAGGAACAAGCAGGAATGAGTCCTCACATATGGGTACGTCGGAACCGGCGGAGCCTGCGCGGGAAAGCTCCCCAGCTTCCCAGAAAGGAAAGCTTTTGGGGCCTCCCACAGCGCATGCGTGCTGCCTTCCCGCCTTCCTGACCAACTCTCCTTTTTCCGCAGAGCCAGCAGGTCGTGTTCCTGTCACCGCTGAAGAAGTTGTTGTTTTAATTTGTTTCCCCGATTCCGGACCGGTACCGCCGGTCTTTTGTCTTTATTTCTAAAAAAACCCCAAAAAAACATATCTTATTTTTCCCCACTTGGTGTGTTTGTTCTGTGAGGCCTCTAGGCCTTCACAGAATTCTCCCTCATGGAGAAACAAGCCTCTGGTTTTAAAAAATGCACCAAGTGTAGCGGTACTATATCAGTCACAGACACCCATGAATGGTGTCTTAAATGTTTGGGGCCTGACCACTCCATTCCGGATTGTCCATCCTGCTCTCTGATGTCCAAGCGTGGCTTACAGAACCGAGCAGCCAAGTTTCATATGCTGTTTTCTACAGATACTCCAGCATCAGCATCCTCCAGGTCTTCCTCTCCTGATGGATCTCAGGTAACCAAACATTCTTCCGGCAGGTCCTCAAAGGGCAAATCTCCCTCTAAGCATCGAGAGGCCCTTGGGCTTGACCCTGCCCCAGCCAAACAACCCCGGCGGGAAACTCCAGCTTCCAAAGCTCCTCCTATGGGGTTACAGGTTGACATCGATGGCACGGCCTGGACCGATCACCTGTTAGACTGCTCTGGGATACCGGCCCATACCGGTACCGACATCCAGGCAGTCGTGGCATCTATGGATAATACCGTTCAATCCATGCAGCAGGCCATAATGGCTTTTATTAAAGCTGCAACGCCCTCGGTACCGCACCAAGCTGTTCCGGTTCCGGTACCACAACCGATACCGGTACCCAGAGCATCCACTTCCACCAGGATACTGGTTCCTGGTTCCGGGGTTTATCCCGATACCGATCCGGTTCCGGGTACGCCCGATGTGGATACCGGTCGATAACGCGTATCGATCTTTGGAAGCTAATAGACGATACTTCGAGTCTTCTGATGATTCCGATACCTCAGAAGACTCTGCTGAAGTATCTCTTACTCTTCCTGAGGAGCCCTCTTTTCCAAAGAGGAGAATGTCTCCTCCAGAGGATTTGTCCTTTCAAGACTTCATTCTTGAACTAGCCAAGGGGCTCTCAATTTCAGGAACTTCTGAAAAAGAACCTAGAGCAAAAAAATTAGATATTTTGGGATACTCTAAGGTTCCCAAAGAGGCAGTCACCTTGCCCATCCATGAAATTCTTCAAGAACACATGATGGACTTATGGGAGACTCCTCTCACCTTATCTCCACATTCTCGTCGTTTGGACACCATGTATCGTGTCCCTCCTTCTCCTGGTTTTCAAAAAACTCAGCTTCCTCACCACTCTATTGTGGTACAGTCAGCTATGAAAAGGATAAAGAGTACCAAAAGACTCTCTTCCACTCCCCCAGGAAGAGAATGTAGGACTTTGGATGCTTTTGGTAGGAAAATCTTCCAAGCCAGTATGCTTATTGCCAGAATCAATTCATACAGCCTCTATATGGGCATGTTCCTGAAGGAGATTGCACTGAAGATACACCATTTCCTCCCCTTTATCCCAGAGGATAGGAAGGAGGAATTCCTTCTTTTTTTAAAGCATACCCAAGATGTTTCAAAGCTCTCCAACAGAGCAGCCTTTGACTCCTTTGAGGGTGCTAGCAGAGCCTCAGGCATTGCCATAGCTGCTCGCAGAATTGCTTGGCTCCAGGCCTCTGACCTAGAACCCTGGGTCCAAGATGGGTTGGGCAATCTGCCCTGTACAGGTGAAAATCTGTTTGGCAAGGAGTGGCAAATCAAAGCCACTCAAATGGATGCAGAGAATGCTGCTTTAGATAGACTTTCTAAGTCTACCTCTACCCCTGCCAAGAAACAATCTTTTAAGAAGCCTTTCTACAAAAAGACCAGATTTTCCACAAATACTGGCCAACAATCTTCCCAAGTTCACTTTGCTCCTAAGCGTCAGCAATCTAAACAGGCCAGGGCAAAACCTGCAGGGACTGCTACAGTTCAGCAGTCCCAACCTCCTCAGGGTTTTTGACTTACTTCTAGAGAACGTAACTTTTCTGGCTCTACAACAGCCAGAGCCTCTCACCATTCCAGGAAGGTTAACTCATTTTGCTCCCAGATGGGAGCAAATCACATCAGAACAGTGGACCCTCTCTATCATCAGAGAGGGCTACAAACTACATTTCTCCAGCCTTCCTCCCCATACCATGGTGAGACATTTTCAATTCTCCCCCATCTCTCCTGCACCTGTTGGGTCAGGAGGTGACCACCCTTCTTGCCCAAAGGGCAATAGAAGAGGTTCCTCTTCTTCAACAGGGGTCAGGGTTTTACTCCCCTTATTTTCTCATTCCCAAGAAAACAGAGGGATACAGACCCATTCTGGATCTGAGAGAATTGAACAAATTTCTATGCAAGGAAAAATTCAAGATGCTCTCTCTAGGTACTCTCCTTCCATACCTGCAGAGTCAGGATTGGCTTTGTTCTCTAGATCTAAAGGATGCGTACACGCATATACTCATTCATCCATCCCACAGAAAATTCCTACGGTTTCTGTTCCAAGGAAAACATTTCCGGTACAGAGTACTCCCCTTCGGTCTAGCCTCTGCTCCAAGAGTGTTCACCAAATGCATGTCAATAGTGGCTGCATTTCTACGCACCCTGGGAATTTTTGTTTTCCCATACCTGGACGACTGGCTCATCCGAGCTCCATCTCAGTCCGAGGCTCAGACTTCCCTGGACCACACCAGACGCATACTGCAGTATCTGGGACTTGTCATCAATCTGCCAAAGTCTCAACTCACCCCTGCTCAGTCCCTAGAATTCATAGGGGCCTGGCTAGATACCACCACTGCAAGGGCCTATCTTCCTCAAGCCCGTTGCCACCGTCTAGTGCACTTGGCCTCTCAAACCCAGTCCAGAAACCACTTGACTGCCAGGGAGATGCTACAACTGCTAGGCCACATGGCATCCACAGTTCATGTGGTGCCTTATGCTCGCCTGCATATGAGAGCAGCTCAATGGACTTTGTCCACCCAGTGGACTCAAGCATCAGGAGCTCTCTCAGACCAAATAGCAACCTCAAAACGTCTCTTTTGGTCTCTCCAATGGTGGATGTCCACCCAAAATCTGTTGTTGGGGGCCCCCTTCCAACCTTTGTTACCCCAAGCAACCCTCACAACAGATGAGCTCCCCAACCCATTTGGGAGGCATCTCCAAGACCTCTCCACTCAGGGCACTTGGTCTCCACAGGAGACCACCCTTCATATCAACCTCTTGGAACTGCGAGCGATTTTCCTTGCTCTCAAGGTCTTTCATACCCTCCTCAACAACATGGCAGTCCTTGTTCATACCGACAATCAAGTAGCCATGTTTTACATAAACAAACAAGGAGGGACTGGCTCTCTGTCGCTTTGCAACGAAGCTCTAAGATTGTGGGCCTTCGCCAGAGAGCATCAAATCCATCTCCTGGCAGTATACCTCCCAGGAATCCAAAACTCTTGGGCAGACAGACTCAGTCGAGTTCTGCTTCCACACGAATGGTCCCTGCACATGGATCAGGTACTCAGAATCTTCCAGGAATGGGGAACCCCGGACATAGACCTATTTGCAAGTCCGTGGAATGCCAAACTTCCCCGGTTCTGTTCCAGAATTCCGTGTCAGGGAGCTCAGGCCAAGGATGCCTTCCTCCTTCATTGGGGTCAGGAATTCCTCTATGCCTTTCCACCCATTCCTTTGATTCCCAAGACTCTGTTCAAATTTTAGAGGGACAAAGGATCTATGATCCTCATAGCTCCACGTTGGCCACGCCAAGTGTGGTACCCTCTACTTCTGCATCTCTCCCAAGCCCCCTCCCTGGACTTGGGAGCTGCCCCAGACCTTCTGTCTCAGGAGGAGGGGACTTTGTGGCACCCAAACCCCAAGTCCCTTCACCTCAGAGCTTGGTTACTGAAGGCCTAGACCTTCAAGACTCCAATCTTTCTCAGCAAGTGAAGGATATCCTCCATGCCTCTAGGAAACCTTCCACTAGGCGTTCTTACGCTTTTAAATGGAAAAGATTTTCCATTTGGTGTGCTCAAAAGGGTCTTGACCCGTTAGCACTACCTTTAAATTCTTTACTGGAATATCTCCTGCATCTCTCCAATGCAGGCCTTAAAACAAATTCAGTAAGGGTCCATTTGAGCGCTATTGCAGCATCCCTTAAACCTCTCAATGGACAACCTGTTTCCTCTCATCCTCTTGTTGCAAGATTTATGAGAGGCCTAACTTTAAGCCTCCCCTTCGCCCTCCTCCGGTAGCATGGGACTTAAACTTGGTTCTTGGTCAGCTTATGAAGCCACCCTTTGAACCCTTAGCCACTACCTCCTTGAAATTTCTTTCTTGGAAGGTTATTTTCCTCATTGCAGTCACCTCAGCTCGCCGTATCAGTGAACTGCAAGCCCTAGTGGCTAATCCCCCTTATACAAGGTTTCATCATGATAAGGTGGTCCTTAGGACCAATCCCCACTTTAGGCCTAAAGTGATCTCCCCTTTTCATCTTAATCAAGAGGTATATCTACCTGTCTTTTTTCCGGCTCCTCATGCATCCAGTGCAGAGAGGAACCTTCATACTCTGGATTGTAAAAGAGCTCTTGCTTTTTACCTCCACAGGACACAGCAACATCGAAAGTCTTCTCAGCTTTTTGTTGCTTTTGATCCTTCTCATTTAGGACTTCCAGTCTCTAAAAGAACACCGTCCAATTGGATTGCTCAGTATATCACTTTTGCTTACCAAAGTAAGAACCTTTCTCTGGAGGGCCATGTCACAGCTCACAATGTGAGAGCCATGGCCACCTCTATGGCTCATCTTCACTCTGTATCCATCGATCAGATCTGTCGAGCAGCCACCTGGGCCTCGGTTCATACCTTTACAGCCCATTACTGTTTGGACAAGGACTCCCGCCGGGATGCCTTGTTTGGTCAGGCTGTTCTCAGACACCTGTTCCATTCTTAATCAACTCCTGCCCACCTTCCCTGTATGGATGCCTGAGATCCATAGGAAGATGAGGAACCCTTCTGGGTCTCATACCCTTGGGGGGGATCTCCCCAGCATCTTAGCTAGGGAGTCCCCATATGTGAGGACTCATTCCTGCTTGTTCCTGGAGATAGCACAGTTACTTACCTGTAACAGGTGATCTCTGGGAACAGCAGGAATTAGTCCTCACAACCCACCCACCTCCCCTAGGAGTTGTATCTCTCTCCTTTCCTCTCTCTATTGTCTCAGCTTTAAACTCGAACTGAGGAGAGTTGGTCAGGAAGGCGGGAAGGCAGCGCGCATGCGCTGTGGGAGGCCCCAAAAGCTTTCCTTTCTGGGAAGCTGGGGAGATTTCCAGCGCAGGCTCCGTCGGTTCCGACGTACCCATATGTGAGGGCTAATTCCTGCTGTTCCCAGAGATCACCTGTTACAGGTAAGTAACTGTGCTTTGCTGCTGCTAGGCTCTAACTTATTATGAAATTTAAACTACAGCTCTCTGCTGGGTTCCAAATTTAACCAGAAAGCTCTCTTCGTTGTTTTAAATTTAAACTAAAAGTACTTTGCTGATAGTAGGCCCTGAGTGGCTATTAAATTAAAACTACAAGCTCTCTGCTGGGTATGATAATATACTATATCCTATACATCCTGATATATCACTATACAGGCCCACTGGGGTATTGAACCCATCACCTCTCCCACTGAGGTCAGTATATTCACCATTGTCCTGCAACAGTATTGGTTGTAATTAAACTATGGCTAGCTTCTCAACCAGTGCAGGTCACTAGACATACTGTCTGGTGTGGCTACCAAGATAAGTTAGCACCAAGGGTACCCATGATGCAATGCACATGCACATATGCATATCAGTAGTCTACATCTGCTCACCGGATAGGAGTTTGCAACTCTGTAGCACATCAACTGGGTAGGGGGACCAAACATGCATGTTACTGTTACAGTGTGCCTACTGACCATGCCATTGTGTGTGTTCTGTGATCACCCTGAGAGTAAAGTCGTGGGGACAGCACCAGGTCCACAGTACCTGGGATGTTTGCAGTAGGTTTTGCTGCAGTTCACCATCACTGCCAGTGTATGGGGTATTCTTTGCAGACAGCCTTGGAAGTTTTCTATGTACATTCCTGTATGCCATTGATGTGTAGCCCATGTGGACCAGGATGCTTGCAACATAATGCATATTGAGTGAGGTTGCCATAGACACCTGTTTTTGGAGCAGGGGTGTGTCAACTCACATGAGGATGATATACGGGGCAAGCCCACTCTCTGTGGGTCAGGGTAGGGAACATGATCTGGAAACAGACACACACTATCATTGTTTCCAATAGGACCAGTTGAGCTAAATGATGACAGACTGTGGGTTCAGCAATCCCCAGCCATCTAAGGACCAGAGAGCTGATGCAGATCTGGACATGGAACTCAACCAGTGGCAGTGCAACTGGTCAGCTAAGCTGCCCCCCACTACATTCTGACATTCAACAGCCAAGGGCAGTCAGTGTGCACCTGCTGCATCCTGCAGGGTGTTGCAGCCATACACATGCTAGCTACAGACAGTCTGCTGCCACATACATAGTGCATGTTCCAAAAGGAACACTGTGCACCCTGGTGTGGGATCTGGCGCACACACCACATAGCTATGTCAATGATTGGGCCCCAAAAACAGAAACCCATAAATATCACTTGAGAGAAATGCTATATGGTACTATGGGGGAACCTAGCCATGCCGTGGTCACTGCTCAGTCAGGGTAAGAGTGATCTTCCAGAATGACACGCTGTGGCCACCCTGTCCGTGCAGGTGGTGGTCGGGCACTACAATGTCCCAGCCATTGCTCTATACCCTGTGCAGATGCATCCTGCCCAGGCCGCCCTGTCCAGCCCATACCCACAGTGCCTTGCTCCTCATTATGCACATTGGCAGGCTTACACTGGAGACAGTGCAAGCAGTGTGGGCTCAGTAAGGTGTAGGCAGCCACAACACACTGGATAGACAGACACACACTCCCACACCTATGCCAGCATTGTGCAAATATAGAGGCTTTTAGCAGCCCTGGCAACCACACCAGTCCTGGGCACAGTACAGGCATGGCTATGGTACGCAATACTGTTGGGGTCACTCCCCGGGGTGGTAAACACTGTCAGAAACCAAAACTGAAACACACTCCACAGATATCAGAAAGGTTGCTATGATGCAGCTCTATCAGCAAATTGTGATTAACTTAGGAATTGTTATCTGCCATTAATCATAGCAACCTTTTGATATATGTGTAACGTATCCCCGGGTTTAGGGCGGCATTGCTAAGGTATGCAAGTGCTAGTATTGGGAGATGCTGCTGCACGCAGGGCCCAACAGCCTGACTCTCCATGAAGCTTTGGATAGTGGAGCCTGTGGGTGTGGGTGTTTATGCCCCTGTTGGCCGCTGCTCTAGGGCAGAGGTTCCCAACTCCGGTCTTGGTGGGCCAAACACTGTTTAGTTTTCATGCTGTCCCTAATGAATATGCATGAGATACATTTGCATACCAGGGGGGCGGCGCATACAAATGCAGCACAGGCATATTTATTAGAGACAGCATGCCGTGAATGGTGTTTGGCCCTCCAGGACTGCAGTTGGGAAACTGTGCTCTAGGTATTGCACATGTTTATGGTGTCTGTGCTCTGTAGGGTAAAATATAGGCGTTTCAGGCATGTTTATGTTATCTGCAATAAAGGTTCCGTCTTTATTACCACGGTTTAGTACTGGGTAAAATATGGCCACTGGGTTGGCAGGAGCCACAGCTGGGACTTGAACTTGTGACCTTCTCAGGAACACACTGGCTGTGTGTACTGCTCCACACTGTTGCCACAGGGACAGTTCATTCCCTGGGGATACCATGACTGTTCATCAGACAGACCCTGTCTGTTGCAATGCACGGCACCCACCTAAGTGGGGCTAGGCAATGGTCTGCTGTGGGCATATGCCTCTGCCACCAGCACCCCTCTGCCACCATGCTGCCATGCCATTATGCTGGTGGTGCGCAGTCCCAGGCTATCCAGTATGCTGGTAGGCAGCTGCCTATGGTGTAGGTTCTCGGGTAGGGGTGCCTACATGGACATATGCGTGCTTCCCCCCCACACCGTCTGCCAATGTTTATTTATTTATTTATTTATTTATTTACTTTCTCTTATATATCGTGCTATTCTGCATCAGTGCGGTTTACATTGAACAAACTGAAATTACATTGAACGGGCATTATAACTTGGAGATAACTATTTTAGACAGGTTTTTTTAGACAGTTTTTTTTTGTATACCGCCTTATCCTTCAATCAATCAATTTTACAGGGAACATGGGCTATGGAGAGTTATGTGCCCTTGGGGGTACCTGCTGGGTAATCTCCCTGTGACACTGTGGAACACACACTCGTGCCCATGTTGGACCCTCATCAGTTGATGTCTTGCTGCTTTACAGTTTCGGCATCCCTATGTGCCACCTAGGCATCTGCCTAACATGCACTGTGCCCCAGCTGGACCACAGCATGTGCCACCTGCAGCCCTCTATATCCCATTTACAGCATTAGTACAGTTGTCCTTTCCTACGTGCCCACTCTGCTGTTACTGCACATGGTCACGCCATAACAAACGTGCCCAATATAGACTTGAAAAAACCCTGATCAGCACTATTTCATTGTGGGATCATTCACTTTGTAGGGGGACAGAGAATAGACCCTTCCAAATATGATAGCTTATTTTTTGAGCTTTGTCAGTGGTGTTGCTTTATGTTTATCATCAATATCACTTTTGGCCAGGTTGGTTATTGGGCTTTTAGATGTGGTTCTGGTCCTTTTATATGTTTATTTGCCTCTTTGTTCCCTGCACATGTATCACAACTATCACTTTTCTGGGTTTCCCTGCCTTTGCTGCACATTGCTGACTGAAATGGTTTCTCTTTCCTGCAAATGTGCCTTAACGCGAGGGTTTCACTGGCATTAGTGTTCAGACTCAGATTTCACAGCGTTAGTGTGCCTGGAGCCTCTCCCCTCCCACTCTCCACCCATTGACCCCTTCTCTCCGCCCTCTGGGAAGCCTTACTCCACCCTTCAGACCCGGATTTCACAGCGTTAGTGTGCCTTAACGCCGCCGCCACGTTATCGTGCGATAAGTGCTGTTATCACACGATAATGTTACATTATTGCGTGGTAACACCACCGCTGCGACGTTAAGACAGTTTAATAAACATACCCCTTAGTGTTTCTTTGCCTCCAACCCACCCGCTCCAGGCATAGATTTATAAGCTCTTAAACCTATTAAAGGGAAAGAGGTGGTCAAATTCACTTTCAGATTTGGCTGGTTATCCTCATCAGGAATAGATTAATTAAAGGACATTAAAATCTTGAGGTAAACAAAATCCTTAAACCTATTAGGTATGGTTGTATTGCTACAAACATCCCTACCAACTTTAAGTAAATAAACTTCTTAAATATCTAAACAAAGCCTTAAAACTAAGATGCAGACAACAGTCCAGCAGCGAGATGGGGGCTTATCCAGTCTTTTGCACTGAGTGTCAGATGTATGATTTTTTCCCAATTGGTGAGAGATCTTATGTGAGCATTACTGTAGGTGCAAGGAGCTCTTAGCTCTCAGGGAACGAGTCCGATCTTTAGAGGCTAGAGTAGCAGACTTGGAGGAGCTATGGAAGACAGAGTTATATAGTTTTAGACCAACAGGGGCATAGTACTGAAGTCGCACCTCCAGTCTGGCAGCCTCTCTGTTGCCATGGAGGAGTGAGGTAACGATACAGGAGAGCATCACTTGGGTAAGAACATAAGATATGCCATACTGGGTCAGACCAAGGTCCATCAAGCCCAGTATCCTGTTTCCAACAGTGGCCAATCTAGGTCATACGTACCGAGCAGTATCCCCAAAAGACACAGGTTCCACAATGCTTGTATTGGGTCAAGCATTGATATCCTGGTCCCTTTTTAATAATGTTTATTGACCTTTCCTCCAGGAACTTGTCCAAACCTTTTTTAAACCCAGCTACACTAACAGCTCTTACTACTTCCTCCGGTAACAAATTCCAGAGTTGGATTACACGTTGAGTGAAAAAATATTTTCTCTTATTTGTCTTAAATAGTTTACCCTGTAGCTTCATTACATGTCCCCTAGTCTTTCTATATTCTGATAGCGTAAACAATCGATCTGCGTTTACCCGTTCCACTCCAGTCATTAATTTATAGACCTCTATCATATCTCCCCTCAGCCGTCTCTTTTCCAGGTTGAAGAGCCCTAACCTTTGTAGCCTCTCTCTTCAAAGGAGTAGCCTTCCATCCCCTTTACCATTTTGGTGGCTCTTCTCTGTACCTTTTCTAATAATGCTATATCCTTTTTAAGATACGGCGACCAGAATTGCACACAATATTCAAGGTGTGGTCGTACCATGGAACGATACAGAGGCATTATAATATCCTTTGTTTTATTTTCCATTCCTTTCCTTATGATAATGTCACGCCCTTAGCCCCTTACATTGGTATGGAGGGGCGTGGTTTTGTTTTTGCTATTGGGGTGCTTCAACTTCTGGCCTTTTTTCTAACTGGATGCCTTTAAATGCATTATGGGAAAGGTAGTTCAGTTAGATATCATTTGGGCTCAGATGAAAAAAAACACCTTCATTGTAGTTGGGTTGAGTAAGTGCATTGACAAGAATTTATTTAGAAAAGAAAGACACGCGAGGTTCACAGATCCACCTTTTTAGATATGTTCACCAGGAATTCTTGTAACTCATTACAGGATAACTTGAACTGAAACAAAACAGCTTTCCTCAGCCTTAATTAACAGCACCTGCTTCCTAGCAGAGCTTGCCGTGCAGTCCCAAACATACAGAAAGAAACTTTAAACCAGGTTTTCTTTCCCTTTTCAGTCCAGAACAAATACCTGGCTATCTTGTGTGCTTAAACACAGCACTTCATACAGATAGTCAAATTCACACAAGCAGATAAAACTCTTTTCAAGGTTTTCTCAGTAGTTAGACAAACAAAAGCATTTCTTCCTCAGTTGAAACGGCATCAAAACTGAGCTCTGCTCACAGCTGTTTCTCAAAAGATAATCAGGAAGATTCAGCTTTGCCCTGCGTCACACTTCTCCTGAACTTAGAACATTAACAAGCTAACACAGCTCTTAGGGCTTTGGACACTGGAGGCTTCTCTTTATGGTTGACATCCCTTGCAACCCTTCTTAATTGGCAGACTGGCATACAGAGCAGTCCATGTATGAGACCTCTTCTTCACAAGGTAAAGCACAGTTACTTACCTGTAACAGGTGATCTCTGGGAACAGCAGGAATTAGTCTTCACATATGGGTACGTCGGTACCGACGGAGCCTGCACAGGAATGCTCCCCAGCATCCAATCAGAAAGCTTTTGGGAGCATCCCTCGCGCCTGCGCGCTGACTTCCCGCCTTTCCCACTGCCTCTCCTCAGTTGAGTTTCATAGCTGAGACAGAAGGAGAGAAAGAGGAAAGGAAGATAGATAGATACAACTCCTAGGGGAGGTGGGTGGGTTGTGAAGACTAATTCCTGCTGTTCCCAGAGATCACCTGTTACAGGTAAGTAACTGTGCTATCTCCAGGAACAAGCAGGAATGAGTCTTCACATGTGGGGACTCCCTAGCTGAGGGTGCCAGGGGAGATCCCATAAAATGCGTATCCCAGGAACAGGACGGCATTTCCCAAACCTGGATCTCTGGCATCCCATGAGGGATGGGGGGTAGGAGTTGAATAGAGAAGAGCTGTAGAGGAACAGCAAATCTAAAGACTACAGAAAAAATGAGTCTTTAGAATGTATGTCAAGTATCAATAAAAAAATTTAATGAACTAGCACAATATAGAGCTTACCTACTGGATTGTAGGAAGTAGAACTGTGATGGAGTGTACTGTAGATGCAGTAGCGGAATCCACAAGGTAACTTCACAGCAGTGAGGATGAAGTTCTAAACCTGGAATGGGCAGGTGACCCAGGTGTCAACTGGGGTAGGATAAGAACGGCAGGTCTTCAATGGAAAGCTTTATTGGAAAAAGCTGAAAACTCTTTTAGGTACAGTTATTAACATTGAGGACTAAAAGAAGAAGACTGACCGATCTGGACAATTAGCCCAGTCCTGAAAGGAAGAGGGGGTATGGAAAAAAGGCCCCTATTCCCAAGGAGAACAGAAGTGTACTCAGAATACTGAAAATGTACACTGTCTTTCCTAGCTCGTAAGAGATAGGAAGACATTGAAGATTGAGACTTCACAGATAGGGAGACCTATAACAAAAATAGAAGCTGTTGACATCACAGCAGTAATTGTGTGTATAACCGCTCCCACTTACTGAGCCATATGAGAATAGGCAAGGTGACTGTCTGGACCCTTTAAGAAGGTAAAAGCTTTATAGCACAGACAGTAAGGGAGATAGTAGGTAATACATATTTCCTATAGACATCTCCCAATGGACCCATATATATATATATATGGGGATACATATATATATATATATATATATGTACATATATGGATAGATATGTGTGATATATATATGTATATATATATGGGCATGACGTATGCCCACACAGGTTACAGAAATATGTATGTATAGGACATATACATACATGAATATAAGTCGGAGGATACATGCCTGCAACTGAGCCCCACAAAAACATTCACATGGGAAATGTGATGGGAAAAGATTCATCTATTAATAAAGGGGGTGAAGACCTAGTACAGGATATCCCTTTGCAGCAACATGTACTTGGCCCTACCCATACAGCCGGCCATACATTAGATCTCATTCTCTCCCCCAATACACTGCTATCCACAATCTTTCCCCCTACCATGGTCAGTGTTCCCTGGTCTGACCATTCTTGCATCTTCTTCTCAGTTTCTTCCCCTTCCTTGGTGTCTGCAGAGGCTATCCCACCCTCTTCTACAGTTTCCTCTCGCTGTCGTATCACCCCAGATACTCTTAGGGCTTTTCCTCCTGCTTCTTCTCTTTTTCCGCCAAACTTTGCTACACTTTCCTCCGAAGAACAAGTTTCCCTCTGGAATTCTCTCTTGTTGAATACACTAGATGACCTGGCCCCACTTCAGACAGCCCCAAATAGGCGTGGATCCCCTCACTCCCCATGGTACACTCCTGCTCTCCACCTCCAGCGAACCCAACTCCGACATCTACAACGACGGTGGGCCCGTCACCCCTCTCCTAAATTGCGCCTTCACTTCCAACAGCTTTTCTCTGCATACCGCCAGGCGATCCAATCTGCCAAGAGAGATTTTCACGAATCGGAAATCTCCACTGCAGCAAGTTCATCTAGGCAACCTTTTTCCATCTTGCGTAGACTTTCTGCTACTGGCCCTGACCAACAACGTTTAGCCGTGGCCCCTAACCCTCAATCTCTTGCTACATTTTTCTCTGATAAAATTCTCCATCTTCGTTCGTCCTTCTCACACCCCTCCCCCCCCCCTTGTCCCCACTCTGCTCTCCGTATTCCTCCTCCCCGTCTAACCTTGCCTTAGCCCATTCCTGGTCTTCTTTCCACTCTGTCACTTCTGCCGAAGTTCTACAGACTTTAGCAAAATCTAATAAAACTACCTGCAAACTGGACCCAATTCCTTCCTCTTGGCTGTCCGAATCTTCTTTAGAGCTCATTCCTATTATTAACACCAGTCTTTCTACCGGTCAGTTTCCCTCATCATGGAAATCAGCTATTGTTCGCCCTATTCTCAAACAGTCTTCTCTCGATCCTTCTGTTCTTTCTCACTGGCGTCCTGTCTCAATCCTTCCTTTCTTAGCTAAGCTCCTTGAGCGCTTTGTCTTTGATCAACTTAATTCTCACACTGAATCCACTAATACCCTTCACCCTCGCCAGGCTGGCTTTCGTCACGGACATAGCACGGAAACAGTCCTTTTAGCACTCCTTAATGACCTGCATGTTGCACACGACCGTGGTGATATTTCCCTTTTGGTATCTCTTGACTTATCTGCAGCTTTTGATTTGATTGACCACCGTACTTTGCTTTCTCGTTTATCTGATGTGGGATTACAAGGCACAGTTTGGCAATGGTTCTGTTCCTTTCTTACAGCCCGTTCTTTTTCGGTTCACGTGGGTAATCAGTCCTCAGCTGCTTTTCCTCTCACTTGCGGTGTTCCTCAAGGTTCTGTTCTTTCTCCTCTTCTGTTTAATATCTTTTTGGCTCCTCTATCTCTGGAAATTCAACAATTCCCTGTGTCTTTTTATATGTACGCTGACGACATTATTCTACTGTTCCATACCTCTCCCCTGACATTAGACATTACTCAGCTAAATCTCTGTCTTTCTCGGATCTCTTCTTGGT
The DNA here is from genome assembly GCA_033557465.1 of Ichthyophis bannanicus. Lineage (NCBI taxonomy): Eukaryota > Metazoa > Chordata > Amphibia > Gymnophiona > Ichthyophiidae > Ichthyophis > Ichthyophis bannanicus. Next base: position 87,429,759 of record CM066033.1, read on the forward strand.
TGTCTCAAAATTTCCTGCACCTAAATCCATCAAAATCCACAGCCATGTGGGTCTCATTGACTGGCTCTTGCCCTTCCCTGGCCCCTTTGCTTGACTCTACTCCCCTCCCTCTTGTGTCATCCTTCCGCTATCTAGGTATAATTCTTGATCTTACGCTGTCTTTTCACCAGTATCTCACTTCCCTTATACGTCGTTCCTTTGCCACCCTCTGGCAGATTAGGGCTGTCCGCTCTCTTCTCCCCGTTTCCTCCCTAGTCACCCTTGTCTTGGCCTTAGTTGTTAGTCGTTTGGATTACTGTAATGTCTTTCTCGCTAATCTCCCAAAGTATCAACTTCTACGCCTTCAGCGCATTCAAAATACCGCTGCCCGTCTCGTCACTTTCTCATGCCGTTTCGACCATATCACACCTATCCTCTTTCGGCTGCACTGGTTACCTCTTTGTTTCCGTTTTCACTATAAGTTTCTTATTCTAATTCACCGTGCTCTTCATACAAACACTCCTCTATATCTTGCAGATCGAATTTCTCTCCACACCCCCTATCGTCAGCTTCGTTCCCTCCATGCAAACCGTCTGTCTCTTCCTTCCCCGTCACAGGCACACCTTGAACAGACCCGCCACGCTGCTTTTTTCTTTCTCGGCCCAGTACTTTGGAATGCTTTACCACCATCTCTCCGTTTGGAACCCTCATACCCCCAATTTAAATCACTACTCAAAACCCATCTATTTCAGCAAGCTTTTCATCTTTCTCTCAATGGTCCTCCCTGATGTCCTCTCAATTGCTTGTCTTTATGTCCGTCTTGTCCATATGTTTGTTTAGTTGTGCATTTTGTCTACCCATGGTCTGGTTTGTCTCCCCCTTTTTTTGGGCCTTTCTCTCATGTTTGTTTTTACAATAACCCTGTTAATTTATGTTTTTAATTATTGGCCCTCCAGTTTGTTTTGTACTGCTTTTGGTTTTTGTTACTCTATTTGTCTATGCTTTTATTCTTTTATACTTACTTTTCTATTTTACTTTGGCGTTCCTTTCCTTATCTGTGCATTTGCCAACCTTTTATTGTACACCGCTTTATGTTGCGACGAAAAGCGGTTTATCAAATTTTAAATAAAGATAAAGAAAGATAGTTCAGTGAAATAACCAGTATGGTTGCATGAAGAAACAGAGGACAATAGCAGTCTGGCAAGAGCATGTCAGGAGTACTGTAGGACACTGACACGTCCAATGGACAGAAAACGCATAGAAGAAGATACCAGGATGACCCAGCTAAGGGACACCGGGGTATCATGTATACTAAAAGAGTATGCGTTGTCCAAGTGGAGCAGAAGAGCATAATGCCAAGCTGTAAGGAAAAAAAGGGGTAGATTCCTGCAAGATTGGGAACTCCTTGGACATTCACACAGAAAAAGCTTGTCTTCTGTATCACAACAGGAGACAAGAGGGTAAAAAGAACCCCTATAGTCATGGAATGAATATATAAGCTTTTTCTACTATATGGGAAAGCCCTCAGAGACAAAGTTCAATGCTCTGTAGCAAGGGCCCATAGTAGAAAGCTTCTCTGAAGATTGCAGAGAGCATTGTGCAGGAGAATTAAGACTGAAGTCAGGTGTGTTGCCACATCCTGGGAAAGGATATGGCTAGAAGAAGATAACCTGAATTGAGTAGTATTATGCAAGATAGTTGAAAGTAGCTTGCAATGACTACTAAGGTGAGTAATCACTGGAACTCCTGCATGCACAGCAAATGAACAAAACAGCAGAGGGGATTCTCCTGTGTAAAAACAGGGAGAAAACAGACAAAGGAGCGGAGATATTCCTGTCCCTGTCTGATGAGTTGTTCAGAGCATGCAATCAAGGATAACAAAAAGTCTACACAGGAAAAGTGTTTCAGTATGGTACCAACTCAAGCAGGGTAAACCCTGGAAGAGAGGGGGTTAGAAGGTGACTTACCATATAGTAAGTCAGCTGAAGGAAAAGATGTCCATGTGGGGACAGAAACTATCATGGGATAGTTGTAACCTCCCTTCCTAGTAGTAAGAAGGGGAGAATTCTGTAACCCATGGACAAAAGTATCCTAACAGCTTAACATACTGAAAAAGAAAAAAGCAGTGTAGAGTTTTAAGAATAAACTTCTGTTAAGAAGAAGTTAACTGTAGATTGCAACGTATAGGAACCTATGGTTGCTGGTTATGCTTAGACTGGTTAGAGTCCGGAAACTTCAGACTAGGATGAGATGTCCCTTGCTTGGGTACATCCGGAGGGTGAAGAAGGGTGAAACTTTCTTTTCTTAGGGAAAGAAGGTTTGGTAGGACATTTCCTACGTCCTGGGGAAGAAGAAGGCTTAGGATGGTTTCCAGAACCAGGGAAGTCAGTGGAGCAATGAGCAACCTGACGTAAAGCCTCTCTATTGAAGAGATTTTCTCCAGTACAAGGAGAATTACCCAGTGTATGTTGTGCCCATCTGCTCAAGTCTGAAGCTTGCAGCCAGGCTTTACGACGTGCTCCAATGGCAATAGCAGAGGATCTGCTAACAGACTCAAAAGAATCTAGAGAAGCACGAGAAAGAAACCAAGAGATATTCCTGCTATGATTAAGAAGCAAGGAATAGTCAGTGGCCTTAGGCTCTGACAAAAAAGGGGATAAAAGAGATAATTTCTCTGTGACATCCTGAAGTGTCAGACTCATATAAAAAATATATGAGAGAATCCTTGAAGCCAGCATAGAAGTTTGGAAGGTCTGGCATCCAAAGGCATCAAGTGCTTTAGATGCACGACCTGGCGGATAAGAAGAATGCTTCTTCTTGCTTCTTACCTTCCTCATTGCTGATTCCACTACAATGGAATGATGTGGAAGATGGTGTTTTTTTTAAATCCCGGAGAGGGAGGCACCTGATACAGAACATTAGTGGCTGTAGAAGGCAAAGGAACCTTTAAAGGTGATTCCCAAATCCTCAGAAGAAGATCCTGCAAAGAATGATGTAAAGGAAGCATTATATTTTCCTTTTCTGCAGGATCTTGGTTAAGAGTAGAGCCAGGGATAGGAATGGCAAGAAAGGTTGCCATGTCAAGGAGAAATTTCTGAAAAGAAGGATCTCCAGTGGAAACTATTCCTGGGTAAGCTGAGGTTGAAGAAGCAGCTTGAGCACCAGAAGACATACTGGACTGGTGCAGAAAAGAAATCCTGCTAGATGGACAGTGATACTGACAGTCCCGATTCGAGACAGTTAGTACTGCATCATCAGTGCCAGGTATCGATTCCAAGCTAGGCATAGAAAGGATCGATGGCACCGATGGAACTGCAGGAATCAACATCGATACCGGTATCGGGAACGGTAATGTCATCGAAGCAGTTATCGGAGGCTGCTGAAGCGGTACCGAGGTAGCCAGAGAGGCTTGGTAAATATCCTCGGTACTGCGTAATCGGAAACGATATGGGTCGGTTCCGAAACGCGTCAGTACCAAGTCATCTAGACTGGATATCGATTCTAGACTCGGCATCGAAGGGAGCGAGTCTATCGATGCATGTTTAGAAGGTACCAACGTCGGTGGTGGTATCGGCGATGCCGATACAGGAAAGTCAATCAGAGTCGTATCGATCGGTTCCGAAGGTACCGAGGATGTCCGATGACGATTCCTGGTGAAGAGTGGAACACTCGACACCGGTGCCGATGCCGGGGTATCGGTACCGCTCGAAGCCGATACCAACCCCGAACATGGCGAAGATACAGGAAAGTCAATCTGGGTCGTACCGATCGGCCCCGAAGGTACCGAGGATAGCAGATGACGATCCCTGGTGAAGAGTGGAACACTCGACACCGATGCCGATGCCGGGGTATCGGTACCGCTCGAAGCGGATACCACCCCCGAGCATGGCTCAGGTATGTTCTGTGAGGGGTGAGCCCCAGGAACAACCTGAAACCCCGTAAATGCTTTGGAGCCCGAAGACTGCCGCCGGGGTTTTATTGCCAATGGGGTCTTGAGGGCAAGGCCAGAGCCGTCATCATGCTTGGCATGAGACTTACCACTCAAGGATTGGCTAGTCTTAACAGACTGTTTGTGGGTTACCTGATCCTGGAGAGAAGAATAAACCGGTGTCCTCACCTCAGGAGGAAAAACGGCATTGAGGGAAACTCGAAAAAGGGAAGGTCTTCTCCCAATACTACAGCCTGATGGTTCAGGGGAAAAAGGGTCAGGACCCAAACAGGTTAGACACCAAGCATTGGAGTCTAAAAAGAAAACTATGTTTCCACAGTGAAGGCACTTCTTAGGGGAAGAAGGCTCCATGTTGGAGAGGCCTGGTAGGCCCAAAAAGTTAAGACAAAAACTGAGGAGAGAAAATCTCTCTAATTTTAGAAAAGAAAAGAATAAAGCACCGGCGGTACCGATATCGGCGGGAAAAACAGCCGCGACCACAAGAAAATAAGAATTTTAAAGAAAAATGTTTCTGCGGTGACAGGAGGACGTCCTGTCAGCTCCGTGGAAAAACGAAAACTGAGGAGAAGGCAGTGGGAAAGGCGGGAAGTCAGCGCGCAGGCGCGAGGGATGCTCCCAAAAGCTTTCTGATTGGATGCTGGGGAGCATTCCCATGCAGGCTCCGTCGGTACATGGCCCTGGAGAAACCTCATCACTGCAAGAGGGTTTTACATCACTTGGGTGTGGCAGGAACTGATCCTGTAGCTAGGACCTGTCCTCCAAGTGATGTAAAACTCCCTTGCAGTGATGAGGTTTCTCCAGGGCCATGTGCCCATGAGGGAAGGGTTAGGATGGCCATTAAAATCGGCAATTCAATCGTTAGTCATGTAGATAACTGGATTGTTGTTGGACGTGAGGATCGTCTGGTAACATGCCTGCCTGGTGCAAAAGTAGCAGACGTTACACACCACCTAGACAAGGTTTTAGATAGTACTGGGGAGGAACCTGCTCTCTTGGTACATGTTGGTACTAGTGACACAAGTAAGTGTGGAAAGGAGGTTCTGGAGGCCAAATTTAGACTTTTAGTTAGGAAGTTTAAATCCAGAACTTCCAGGGTAGCATTCTCAGAAATGCTTCCTGTTCCATGTGCAGAACCCAAAAGACAGGCAGAGCTCAGGAGTCTCAATCTGTGGATGAAACAATGGTGCAAAGAAGAGGGTTTTGGATTTGTCAGGAACTGGTCAACATTTTGGGGGAGGGGGGGTGTTTTCCAAAAGGATAGGCTCTACCTTAACCAGGGCGGAACCAGGCTGCTGACATTAACTTTTTAAAAGGAGATAGAGCAGTTTTTAAACTAGTTAATAGGGGAAAGCCAATAGTTGCCCAAAAGCACATGGTTTGGAAGGATGTATCCTTGAAGGATACTAGCAAAAGAGGTAAGTTAGGGCATCCCAATAGAGAGGAGTGGAGGAGTGGCCTAGTGGTTGGGACAAGGTACTTCAGGCCAGAAGGTCGGGGGTTCAAATCCCACTAGAGGACAGCAACTTTGGGCCGGAAGGACTTGGGTTTCTAGTCCCACAGGTGCTCCTTGTGGTCTTGGGCAAGCCACTTAACCCTCCATAGCCCATGTTCCCTGTAAAATAGTTATCTCCAAGTTATAATGCCCTGTTCAATGTAATTTCAGTTTGTTCAATGTAAACCGCACTGATGCAGAATAGCACGGTATATAAGAGAATGTAAATAAAAAAATAAAAATAAGAGGTTCCAGTAAAAATTAAAGTAACCCAGATGCCTTTAAGTATAGAGCAGACAGCTGAAAGATTCCAAATTACCCCCATCAACTGATAATTATATTGTTAATATGAACAAAAGGCAACCTCTGAAATGCCTGCATGCAAATATTAGAAGTCTAAAAAATAAGATGGGTAATATGTAGCACTAAATGTAAGGTTATATATAATTGGTATCTCAGACTTGCTGGAAGGAGGACAGCCAATGGGACATCATAATACTTGCGTGCAAACTATCACAATGATAGGGTAGATCAAATTGGTAGAGTGGTTGCGCTCTGTGTTAGAGAGGGCATTGAGTCACACAGGCTAAAAGCTTTGCAGGAAACAAAATATACTGTAGAATTTCTGTTGATAGAAATTCCATGTAAAAAGGGAAAAGCAATGGCAGTAGGCGTATACTACTGTTCACTTGGCCAGAATGAACAGATGGCTGATGAAAGACTGAAAGAAATCAGGGAAGCTAACAAAAGTTACAACGCAGTAACGACTAAAAAGCTGTTTGATTATTTTCATCTAATTTCCATGTATTTTGGTGTGCTGAAAACAAATAAAATATTGAAAAAACTCGTAGACGTCATGATTTGCCACAACATGCAAAATTGTTTTCAAATTTATCAAATTTTTTCAAATTACTATTAATTGATTCAAATTACTATTAATTAATTCACATAAGTGCATTTAAGATATAAAATGCCAAAAAAACCTTAAAGGGGTTGTCCGAGTTATGTAAAAAAAAATAGCACTGTAAATCTGATGGTCAGCAATATATACATAAGCTAAGCAAGTTTTAAGTCCGTGCTTCTAATGGTAGAAGGGGTTAATCTTTCCTGAAGAATCCAGTGGGAGGGAGACACAGGGCAGATAGCAGCAGCTCCGGTCAGTGCAGGGGGACATGGCCAGCACTGTGACGTCTCGTGTACAGACACAGAGCTGCTGTCTCCTGCATGCCACACGTGCACGAATCATCATCAGGTTCTTGGTTCTAGGCTGTTCACACTTTTTCATCACAATTCGTGTTAGCTCGTCATTCTTCAACCATTATGTTATGGCTCTGCGAAAGTGTATTAATTCGCCAGACAGTTTCTGTTTCATCTGTGGTGAATATACAGTGTTGAAGCAACAGCAGAATATTACAGACTTTGTGAAAAAAAGTATACTTTGCATACTTTGGACTAAAATTGGAGATCAGGATAAAGTCTGGGCGCCTCATAAAGTGTGCAAATGGTGTGTTGAGGACCTCCGAAACTGGTTCAAAGGTAAGAAAAAATCTTTCTGTTATGGGATTCCTATGGCATGGCGAGAGCAAAAGAACCATAGTGACGACTGTTACTTTTGTTCATGCGATGTGAAAGGGTTTAATTCCAAATGGAAGCATTCTATTTCATACCCCAATCTTCACTCGGCAATTCATCCCATCCCCCATGGCACAGATATACCAGTACCCAAGCCCCCTGCTACCTTGGAAGAGATACCTAGCTCCGATGAAGGTGAAGTCATACCTGAACTAGATGACGAATCAAGTTCTGACTTTGAAGATGATACAAGACCAAAATTGTTTTCTCAGAAGGAGATGAATGATTTGGTAAGAGACTTGAGTTACTCGGATCAAGGCTGAAAAGCAGGAATTTATTGTTGCCAGGAGTGTCATCTTCATGGTTCAGACATCGTGAAAAGGAGTTCATTCCTTACTTCGCCCAGGAAGACAAGTTGCATCGATGTTGAAGGTCTGATGGGTCAATTTAAAATCCAATATGATTCAGAGCAATGGCATCTTTTTATATATTCTTCAAAAAGAAGTCTCAAAGCAGTTTTACTCCACAACGGTTTTTACGCTTTCATACCTGTAGGTCATTCCGTACACTTGAAGGAAACCTACGAGAACTTGGAATTAGTTCTTCGTAAACTTAAATATGAAGACCATGGTTGGCAAGTGTGTGGGGACTTGAAGGTCTTGTGCATGCTGCTCTGGCAACAAGCTGGCTGTACCAAATATCCTTGTTTTCTGTGTCTATGGGACAGTTGAGACCGACAAAATCACTGGACCAAGAAGAGTTGGCAGCCGAGGCTGCTAACAGTCGGTGAAAAAAATGTCCTCCGAGAAACTTTGGTACCTTCCCATAAAGTTTTTCTACCACCTCTCCACATAAAATTGGGATTGATGAAGCAATTCATAAAATCACTTCCAAGAGATGGAGAATGCTTCAAATACTTGGTCACCAAGTTTCCAGGCCTGTCGGAGGCAAACTTGAAGGAAGGTGTGTTTGTCGGACCAGACATTAGAAGGCTTATAGTTGATCAAGAGTTTGTCAATACCATGACGGATCCTCAAAAAGAAGGGTGGATTGCATTTAAAGAAGTCGTACAGAAATTTTTAGGCGATAACAAAGATCCTCACTACAAAAAGATCGTCGGACGAATGCTGAAAGCATTTCAAGCTTTAGGTTGCCTGATGAGTTTGAAAGTGCATTTCCTCCAGTCCCACCTTGACTACTTTCCTGAAAATTTGGGAGCTGTGAGTGAGGAACAAGGTGAACGATTCCACCAAGACATTAAAGAGATGGAAAGGAGATACCAGGGAAAATGGAGCATTACAATGATGGCAGACTACTGTTGGATGCTTCAGAGAGACATTCCAGATGCTACTCACAAGCGTAAATGCACCAAGAGGAGCCTCACAAGGAAGAAGAATCAAGTTTAGTGTGTGTGTAGGTGAGCTCATTTCAGTTCAAAAAAGGATTTTCATGAAAATATTGTAATAAAACTTTAATTTTATGTCTATTTCCATTTATTTTGAGGTATTGCCTTATTTAACATAGTTACCTAAATTGTCAGGAAACGTGATGTCCTATGACAAAATGGAGGTCATTTTTGGATTCAGCGCACCAAAAAACATAAAGATTACGTGGAATAACCAAAACAGCTTTCGAAAAAAAAATTTTGCAGACCTGTGCATGGGAGTGGACAACATGAGGAAATATCTAAAAACACTGGAAGAATGGACTAATGCTTGGCGGTTAAGATTTAATGTGAAGAAGTGCAGAGTCATGCACGAAATGCAGAAATCCAAAGGAATCGTATGCGATAGCGGGAGAGAGGTTTGTGTGCACAGACCAGGAGAGGGACCTCGGAGTGCTAGTGTGTGAAGATCTTAAGATGGTGAAACAATGCAACAAAGCAGTAGCCAAAGCCAGAAGGATGCTGGGCTGTATATAGAGAGGAATAACCAGCAGAAAGGAGGATCTTTTAAGGCCCCTGTTCAAGTCATTGGTAAGGCCTCATTTGGAGTATTGTGTTCAGTTTTGGAGACCGTATCTCACAAAAGACTTGAAATGGTAATACCTAAAGAGTATCAGTGAACAAATAAACCTGTTTCAAAGAAGGGAAAGCTGTAAAACTAGAGGGCATACGATGAAGTTGCAAGGCAGTAAACTTAAAAGCAACATCAGGAAATACTTTTTCACTGAAAGAGTGGTGGATGTTTGGAATGCCTTCCTGATGGTGGTGGTGGGGTAAATACAGTGACGGAATTCAAAATGGTATAGGGCAGACACAGTGGATCCCTTTATACCAAGAAGATAAAATCAAAGCAAACTTAAGTATCTTTTATACTTTTAATGGGGGGGGGGGGGGTGACCTGCACCAAACAGCAGGTACAACCCCTAACACAGGTGGAAGGAGGTGACCTGCACGGGGCTGCAGTTAGAACCACTCTAGCCATCTTACTGGGCAGACTCAATGGACCATATTGGTCTTTATCTGCCATCATATACTATGTTTGTTACCACGCCTGAAATGGTATTAAAAGGTGATGTATCTGAAGAATTGATAAACTCAGAAAATGCATTAAAACTATTTGATAAAATAAAGAGTAGCAAATCACCTGGACTAGATGGTATACATCTAAGGGTGCTGAAAGAACTGAAATATGAGATTGCAGATCTACTATCTGTGAACTATTATTAATATCGTCTGTAGTACTTGAAGATTGGAGAATGGCCAATATAACACCAAATTTTAAAAAGAGTTCCAGGGGTGATCTGGGAAACTACAGACCGGTGAGCCTGACATCAGTACCAGGCGATATGGTAGAAACCATTATAAAGAATAAAATTAATGAACATGTAGATAGTCATGGTTTAATGGGAGAAAGCCAGCATGGATTTAATTATTTATTTCACATTCTTATATACCGCCTTATCTGGTAATCAAGGTGGTTTACAATTAACAGAACAAGGAACATTAAACATAGTTAACTATGTACAATAACAGTGTAACTTTAGAACTATTTGCATAATTTGGTCTGAGTGGGTTAGTGGATGTAACGTTTAGGACTTGATGGAAAAGTTGAATAGTATCGAGTTAGTGAGGTTCGGATGGAGTGGCGTTACGGTGCTTTCCTATTTATGGTAGGGGATTCCAGGTGGGAATACCCATAGTGTTCACTGAAAAGGAACGTCTTTAATCTTTTTCGAAAGTTGGTGAGGTCATTTATTTCTTTCAAATCTGGTGGTAATGCATTCTAAAGTGTTGGAGCATAGTGAGAGAATGCTCTTTTATTTGTAGTTTTCGTTGCTTTACGGAAGTCGTCTGGGTGGTTTAGGGAGTTTTGAGTACAGCTCCTTAGTCTAGTGTTCTGTGCTTTTGATATTAATGTGGTGATGTGTGATGGTGTTATGTCATGTAGCAGTTGAATAAGATAACCAGGTTTTTGTATTTGATTCGACTGGCAATTGGGAGCCAGTGGAGGCTCTGTAGGATTGGTGTGATGTTATCTGTATTATTTGCATGCATTATTATACGCGCTGCTGTGTTCTGTGCAAGTTAAAGGTACAATAGCGTTTGCATTGGGAGACCATGGAGGATGCTGTTTACAATAGTCTAAGTGGGGATTGATCATTGCTTGAATGATCGTTCTAAAGTCAGACGGTTCAAGAAGTGGTCTTAGCCGCTGAAGCATTTTGGTTTTTCTGTATATGGATTTAGCCGCATTGGTTATGTGTGCAGTAAGTGTTAGGGCCCTGCCAATGATTCATCTTTTATTGCGATTGTTGCTTTTCCAAGATGTATTTGGGATGGTGGGGTGAAGTCTTTATCTCTTGATATGAATATGGCTTCTGTTTTGTTAATGTTTATAGCCAGGTTGTTAGAAGCAAGCCATTCAGAGACTTCGTGATAGCATGTCGTGATTTGCTCTAGGTTAAGTTTTAAAGTATTGATTGGGAGGTACATCATGATATAGTCTGCGTAAATATGGTAGAAAACCAGGCCGGGGCTATTCCACAGATTCCAATTTGTTGGAGTCTTGCTAATAGCAAGGAGTGATTGTTGTTGTTGTTAAGTGCCATCGAGTCGGAGTCGACTCATGGCGACCCTCTGGATAGTTGTCCTAAATTGTGTTCAGTCTTCAGTCAGGTGGCTCATTGCTGACAGACTGGTACCCGTAGCTGTTGTTGTATCAATCCATCTCATTGCTGGCCTTCCTCTTTTGCATTGACCTTCTATCTTGCCAAGCATGATGTCTTTCTCTAATGCTCTCTCTCTTCGCATGATGTGTCCAAAGTATGAAAGTTGAAGTCTTGCCATCTGAGCTTCTAAAGAAAGCTTAGGTTTGATCTCCTCTAGTACCGACTGGTTTGTTCTTCGGGCAGTCCATGGTATACACAGTATTCGCCGCCAGCACCATAATTCAAAGGCATCAATTTTCTTCCTGTCTGTCTTTTTCACTGTCCAGCTTTCACATCCATATGATGTTATTGAAAATACCATGGCTTGAACAAGTCTAATCTTTGTATGGAGAGAGACATCTCTGCTCTTGAGGATCTTATCTAGGTCTTTCATAGCCATTCTGCCAAGAGCAATGCATCGTCTGATTTCTTGACTGCTTGTTGCTTCTTTATTGATAGTTGATCCAAGTAGGTTAAAGTTGTTCACAATTTCAATTTCTTCTCCTTCAACGATGAACCTGTTGATTATGCCAGTTGTCATGATCTTTGTCTTCTTTACATTAAGGTGCAGGCCCATTTTGAAACTATGTTCTTTGTGAGAAGCAAATGTTTCAGATTATCTTCACTTTCAGCCAGTAATGTGGTATCATCAGCATAGCGAAGGTTGTTGATGAGTCTTCCACCAATCTTCACACCTCTGTTGTCTTCATACAATCCTGCTTCTCTGATGATTTGTTCTGCATATAAATTAAACAGGTAGGGGAAAAGTATGCAGCCTTGTCTTACACCTTTGCTTATTTTAAACCATTCTGTTTCTCCTTGTTCCGTTCGAACTGCTGCTTCTTGATCAATGTACAGATTGTTCAAGAGTACGATCAGGTGTTCTGGTGTACCCATGCTTCTTAATGTGGCCCAGAGTTTCTCATGGTTTACACAGTCAAAAGCCTTGCTATAGTCGATAAAGCACAAATAGATATCCTTTTGGTATTCTTTAGTCTTTTCAAGGATCCATCTTACATCCGCAATGATGTCTCTCGTTCCTCGCCCTTTCCTGAACCCTGCTTGCACGTCAGGTAGTTCTTGTTCCAGGTATGGTTGTAGTCTCTTTTGAATAATCTTCAGTAGAATTTTGCTGGCATGTGGGATCAGAGCGATTGTGCGATAATTTCCACAGTCAGTTGGATCACCTTTCTTTAGTATTGGTATAAACATAGATCTTTTCCAGTCAGTTGGCCATGATGTTGTCTTCCATATTTCTTGGCAGAGCCTTGTAAGTACAGTAACAGCTGCATCAGATTGCTGTAATACTTCTATGGGAATGCTATCAATGCCTGGTGCTTTGTTCTTTGATAAGGCTTTCAATGCTGCTTCAACTTCTTCTTTCATCACCAATGGTTCCTGATCATAAGGTACAGGTTGAAATGGCTGTTGGTCCACTTGATCTTTATCATATAAAAACTTCCACCTTTTCTTGATCTTCTCGGCATCATTCAACATAGAACCTTGAACATCTTGTAACATTCCAATTCGAGGCTGGAACTTTTTCTTTAACTCTCGTAGCTTTAGGAAAGCTGATCTTTTTCTTCCTCTAATAGTTTCTGCTTCTATTTCCTTGCATGCATCGTTGTAGTACTTTTCCTTGTCCTGTCTTGCTGCATTTTGGAAATCTCTATTGAGTTCTGTTATTGTCTTTCTTTCTCCTCTGGCTTTAGCTTCTCTGAGTTTCTGGGCAATTTTCAGTTTCTTCAGTCATCCATTTTGGCCGTTTTTGCTTTTTCACCTTTTGTAGAGACTTCTCGCTTTCTTCCAATACAACCTTCTTGTTGTCATTCCATAACTCTTCTGGAGCTCTGTCATTTGTATCTAAAGCAGGAAATCGATTTTGCAGGCAGTCTTTAAATTCCAGTGGTATAATCTCAAGGTCATATTTTGCTGCATTCATGAGTGGTTTGCTCTTTTTCAATTTTAGCTTGAGTTTGCATACTAGTAGTTGATGATCTGTACCACAGTCAGCTCCAGGTTTTGTCTTTGTTGATGTTATAGAACTTTTCCATCGTTGACTTCCACAGATGTAGTCAATTTGATTTTTATACAATCCATTGGGTGAAGTCCATGTGTACAGTCGCCGCTTGTGTTGATGGAAGAAGGTGTTTGAGATGAATAGATCGTTGGTCTTGCAGAATTCTATCAGTCTTTCTCCAGCTTCATTTCTGTTGCCAAGTCCATATTTTCCAACTACTTTGCCTTCTTTGTTGCCAACGTTTGCGTTCCAGTCACCCATGACTATCAGGATATCCTGTTTGCATGTTCTGTCAATTTCAGCTTGTACTTGTTCATAGAACTCTTCAATTTCATTCTCTTCTGCAGCTGTTGTTGGGGCATATACTTGAATTATAGTTGTGTTGATAGGCATTCCTCGTAGACGAATAGAGATTAAGCGTTCGCTGACTGCATTGTATTTCATTACAGTTCTTGCAAGTTTCTTCTTTATTATAAATGCTACACCATTTCTTCTTTGTCTTTCATTTCCAGCATAGTAGACCATGTGATCATCTGATGCAAAGTGCCCGATGCCAGTCCATTTCAGTTCCCTGACACCCAACAGATCAAGTTGTACATGTTCCATTTCATTCTTGACCACCTCCAACTTCCCTTGGTTCATGCTTCGTACGTTCCATGTTCCAATGCGTAAGACATCTTTACAGCTTCTGACTCTCATTTAATGCGCAGCTACATCAGCAGTCAGACGTCCCGAGCGCTTTGATCCAACCACATCATAAAAGCTGGCTTTACTCTGAGAAGTCTTCAGCTCTTCCCCAGTAGCTAGTTGAGTGCCTTTCGATCTGGGGGTCTCATCTTCCAGCACTATAGCACAATTTGTTTTGTTGTAACTATCCATTGGGTTTTCATGGCAAGATACAGAAGTAGATTGCCGGGCCTTTCTTCCGCGCAGTTTGAGTTTGGTGGTGTTGCCGTTGTCACAGAAATGTGATCCTCCGCCGTCAACACTATCCCATTCTGCTGCTGCCCAGATGGGTGGTTTGTCTTGGTCTGGCACCTCAGCTGAGACCTGTCCATCTTGGGAGACCATGCCAGTAGTTAAACTACCGATAGTTTAGCTGTAAGCATCACTGATGCACACAAGCCCTCACAGCACGACAAGCTGCAAACCAAGTGAGGGAAGGAGTGATTAATGGAATCAAAAGCTGCTGCAATATCTAGGAAGATCATTACAACTGCATTTTTAGGTTTTTCAGTACTTTTGTTGAGTGTGTCAAATAAGGCTGTGAGTAGGATTTCTACTCCATGGTGTGTTCTGAAGCCATACTCAAGAGGAGAGTTCAATCCTAGGTGGTCCTGTAGTCGGTTTTGTATTGTTTTTCTGTTATTTTAGTTAGATAAGGTAGGCTTGGTATTGGTCTATATGAGCTTGGTTGTAGTTTGTCTAGTTTATTAGATTTTAATATGGGCCGTATAGTTGCCTGTTTGAGGGGTCTTGACATGTAACCTTGAGTTAAGGAAAGGTTTATGATCTTTTGTATTACTGGGGCTAGGGCATGATGTGACATTTTAATCCAGGTAACAGGGCATGGATCCCCTGGGGCTGTTGTAGTGTTTATTGTAGAAACAATCTTTTCTAGATGAGTAATGGAGATTATTGGGAATGAATTTAGTTTTGTAGAATCAAGTGGAGGTTGCAGTAGAATCTTTGTCGGGATTTTGGGATAATTTGGCGCTGTAATAGTCTGCTAGTGTTTGTGGGCTAATTTGGGGAGATGGGTTGGGGGTGTCTGACTTAGAAGATTGTACTATTTAGAATAGATCCCTTGGTCTGTTGAGGTAGTTCATAAGGATTTTTGTGTGGTTTTCCTTCTTGGCCTTGTTAATGGAATCTTTATATTTCTGCAGTGTAATCATGTATTGTGTGTGTGATGTGGATTTGGTTTTCCTCCATTTTCTTTCTATTTTTCGGAGGAGTCTTTTTAGCGTTCTCAGCTCATCATTATACCACATGTTAGAACTCCTTGGGGTTTGTTCATTTGTGGCTAGTGGAGCAATTACTGCCTCAGAATTAGCCAAGGAAGGTCTTGTTTTACTAATCTGTTATATTTTTTTGAAGGTATGAATAAACAGGTAGACCAAGGTGAGCCGGTTGATATAGTGTATCTGGATTTTCAGAAAGCCTTTGACAAGGTCCTCTCATGAGAGACTCTTGGCAAAATTAAAAAGTCATGAGAGAGGAGGCAGTGTGTTGTTGTGGATCAAGAACTTGTTAAAAGATAGAAAGCAGAAGTAGGGCTAAATGACCAAGTTTCTCAGTGGAGAAAGGTGAATCGTCAAGCACCCTAGGAATCTGTGCTGGGCCTGCTACTTTTTTATTTATTTATTTTATTGCAAATTTTATAGGTATACACATCAAGCATAACACCATGAAAACACCTTTTAGTAAATACATAATCAAAAGAAAGAAAGAAAAGGTTTTCTAGCCCATATTAAGGGAAGGCAATCACTTCTAACAAGCAGAAACAAACAAAAACTTACAGGACAATCCAAAACTAAACCACTAAATAAAGTTTAAAAAATGATATACCATAGCACAAAACCCCTGTAAGTCTCTACTTGTTAGACAAAAGATTTTCCAAATGAAGAGGGTCAGTAAACACATACTTAACCTTATTCAAAGTGATTAATTTATTTTATTTATTTAGTGTACACTTATATCCCGCTACTTCCAGCGATCAGCAGCGGTTTGCTATACATAATAGTATGGTTGTACAGGCCATGGATTAAAAACATACATAATGATTCAGTACAGTAACATTTTATTTAACATTTTTTTATATACCGCCTTTCAAATTCTCAAGGCAGTTTACATGGAACATAACTTTGTATACATAGAACTTTTGGAACTATTTACAAGGAAATCGCAAAAAAGTCCCCCCTGCAGCCAAGACATGAGATCTAAGCTGCAGAAAGGACTTCCTCAGCACCTGAGTTGACCTTGCCACATCTGGAAACACCAAAATACAGGACATCTCTTTTAAAGAAATAAGGTTAAAATCTTGAGGGTTTATCGGCCACAGCAGATAAGGAAAAGATTAACATTGCCTGAGCTGAGATTTCCTCATTAGAAGGTTCCAAAAAAGCAGTAAGATCCAAATCAGATTGTGTCTCAACATGGGCAATGTCATCATCAAGTGTCACTAATCGAGTAGGCAGATAATCAGAAACCACAATAGACTCAAAATAAGAAATTAATAAAATCTCTTTGCAATATTTCCTAAATAATATTAATGGAGACAACAATCGCGTCTTAGGAAAATTAAGTAACCTTAAATTCTTTGCCAGATGAACGTTTTCTAGGGCTTCAAATTGTTTAAGCAACACATAACTATTTTTCACTCCCACATGACCCCCCTCTTGCAATAAACCCAAAGGTTTATCAACATCATCCAATCGCTGGGAGCAAGCAGCAATCCTAGTATCCACCTCACTGGACTTAGTAACAACCTGTTGAGAAAACGTCACAGTTTGATCAATAAAACCAGATAACAAAGCATTGGTCTCAGAAACCACTTTCCAAATGTCAAATAAGGAAACATCAGCAGAAGAGGCTGAAAGTAATAAACCTAAGGTCTCAAGCTTACCCAACTGAATAGGAGTTAATAATAAAGAGCCAACACAGAGGCTGTGGGGGGGGCCCTCAGAAACCGCATTCACCGATACAGTTACTGGGCCACCAAGGTGATTACCTCCTTCCGACCCACGCCACAATTCTAAGGAGCAGGATTCAGAGGTGGTGTCCTATCAATGGAACTCAGGGAGACACCAGATAAAGACGCATTAACAGAGGTAGACGTATCAAGTCGCAGAAATTCTGACCCAAGCTTCAGGTCTTCCAACACTCGCACATGCTGGTCCATTGGGCCAACACGACCCTTTGGTGTTGAAACTGCTGTCACAGAGTCTTTCTCCATCACCTTACACTTACTGCGCCCTCTAGGCATCCCCGGTGGCAAGGTCCTGCTACTTTTTAACATATTTATAAATGACCTGGAAATGGGAATAACGAGTAAGGTGATCAAATTTGCAGATGAGACAAAATTATTCAGTCGTTAAAATACAAGAGGTTTGTGAAAAATTGCAAAAACACCTTGATAAATTAGAAGACTGGACATTCAAATGGCAGATGAAATTTAATGTGGACAAGTGCAAAGTTATGCACAGTTACACAATGAAAGGTTCCATATAAGGAACCAACACCCAAGAAAAGGATCTAGGTGTCATCATGGATAATACAGTTACAGTTTGATTTTATTTGATATACTGCAACTAGGTGGTTAACAAAGTAAAATGACAATTGGGTCAAACACAGAACGGAAAGGAAAACTAAACATGGGAAGACCAAAGGGCAGGGAAACTAGAGGAGGGCTTAGGTTACAATTTAGTGGTGAGTATTGAAATAACAGATGAACACAGAGGGAAGAAAGGGAAAGGGGAAAACAAAGACATACCATTTGCCATGCTTGAGGGAAGGGGAAAGATGTACAAGGGGAAACCGGGGGGTCAAGGGGATTCAGCTGAGGGAAAGAGTAAAATGAAGAGGTGCATTTTCAGTTTGGACTTAAAGCAGGTAGAGGAGAGTTGGCAGCAGAGAGCAGCAGGAAGGGAGTTCCATAGGGTGGGGGCAACATCACAAAAGGAGGTGGATCATGCTGTAGATGAATGGACAAATGGAGGTTAGGAATCTCAAGAAGATGTTGGGAGGTGAACGAAGAGCATACTGGGGGATGTATGGTAACAAGAGCTGGGCCAGAAATACAAGATGGCCAGAGGGAAGAAAGTGGTATGTCAGTATAAGAAGTTTATATTTGATGCAGGAAGCAACTGGAAGCCAATGATCAGTAATGAGGAGGGGAGTGACATATTCAAACCTACGGGCGCTGTGTATGAGTTTGATGGCAGTATTCTGGATCAACTGAAGGCAGTGGATTTAATACGGGGAGACTGGTGAAAATCAAATTTGTGTAGTCAAGGTGGGTGATGATTAATGAAAGAATAAGCAAGTGGACAGAAGACTGATCAAGGAGCTTACAGAGAGAGCGGATTTAATGTAAAATGATGAAGTATTATTGGACGGGGAACGAAATGTGATGAAAAAAGGATTTTAATTGTGTCCTTGAAGGGGAGGGAGAATATCATGAATGGAAAGGGGGAGGTAGAGACAGGATCAGCGAAAGATGAGACACAGCGAAAGATGGAAGTATTGAGCTTAAGCCCATGACCAGAAAGTCAATCTGCAGTGATATTGAACTTGATAGATACCTGAGAAATGGTGGATGTAGAATGAAAAAGAAAACTGAAAAGGAGCTGAATGTCATTGGAATAATGACAATTTTGATGTCCAGGGATGCAATCAGAAAGGCCAGGGGAGCCAAATAGACATTGAAAAGAATGCAACTGAGAAAAGAGCCTTGAGGAACACCACAATGAAAGGTTTGAGGGACTGAAAGTAAAGAGAACCAAGAGATCTAATAGGAGCGATCTTTCAAGTATGAACAGAATCAGGCCAAGGCAGAGCCCACAATGCCAATTAAGGAGAGTTGAGAGAGAAAAGAATGACCAACCAAGTTGAAGTCTGCAGTGAGGTCGAGGGGAAACTGATGGTGAGAATCCAGTGAAATGCGGAGATCAGTGATGGCCAGAAGGGAGTGCTCAGTGGATAGGTGGGGTGGAAGCCTGTTTGAGCTGAGGAAGGACACCAGAATGAGTAAGGAAATCCTGCAGCTGCTGAGTGACCAAATGCTTGACAACCTTGGGGGGAAAGGGTAGAAGGAAGATGGGCCTATAATTGAGAGGATCGAGGGGGGGGTAGCCAGTTTGAGGATGGAGATAACGAAGGCATCCTTCCAGCAGGAAGGAAAGGTGCCGGAGGAGAAAGATGAGGCAGCGGTCAAGAAAGTAAATAGAATGCTAGGAATCATAAGGAAAGGAATGAAGAATAAAGCCAAGGAAATTATAATGCAACCACACCTTGAATATTGTATGCAAATCTGGTCGCCGTATCGTAAAAAGGAAATAGCAGAATTAGAAAAAGTACAGAGAAGAAAAACCAAAATGGTGAAGGAGATGGAAGGATGCCTCTATGAGGAAAGGCTTAAAAGATTAGAACTATTCAACTTGGAAAAAAGACGGCTGAGGGGAGATATGATAGAGGTCTATAAATTAATGGAGTGGAACAGACAAGCATAGATTGGTTGATTACTCCATTAAAAAGTAGGAAGACTAGGGGATGTGCATTGAAACTTCAATGTATCCCATTTAAGGCTAAAAGAAAATATATTTTCACTCAACGCCGTCATCAAACTCCGAAATTAGTTGTCAGAGGAAAGTTGTAAGTGTTGCTGGGTTTAAAAAAGGTTTGAACAAGTTCCCGGAGAAAAAGTCCATAAACCCATATTAAGAAGGACCAGGGAAATCCATTGCTTACCACAGGATAAGCATCGTGGAATCCATGTACTTTCTGGGAACATGACAGGTACTTGTGACCTGGATTGGCCACTGTTGGAAACAGGATATTGGGCTTGATGGACCTTGGTCTGACCCAGTATAGCATTTCTTATGTTCTTATTTTAAATGGGGAATACACTTCTAGACTTTTGTCTCACCCAACATGACCCATCAACTTTTGACATGGTGTGACCAATTTGTGTATAAAATGAGCCTTTTTTTTAAATGGCCATTTATACATGGATTTACAGTTTACTAACAAGTGTAAATCACAAATAAGCCTTCTAAAATAACCCCCATCACTTTTTTTATAGGTTGCTTTGTTTTTAATGCTTCTTTTTCTATTTAATTGATGATTGAAATAATGAAGATTTTATTTTGCATGGAGTTATTCTTGTTGTAATCCACCTTGATCCCATTGTTGGTAAAGCAGGTAAGTACCCAGATTAAATTAAATTACTTCATGCAATCTGTTACTGAAGGCCATAGTCAAGGAGACTAACCTAGCAAGGTTCAAAAGAGTTTTGGATGAGTTCCTGGAGGAAAAATTCATAATGTTTGTTAGTCAAGTTGACTTGGGAAAGCTATTGCTGATTGCCTGAAAGGAGCTTTGAGAAACTGGATCTATGTTTTTGGATCTGCTGGGTACTTGTGACCCAGACTGACCACTATCAGAGGCAGGATCCTGGGCTGAAAGGATCCTTGGTCTGACAAAGCATGATTTTTCTCATGTTCTTATGCAGATGGTTTGAAAATGATCCTCTTGGGGGTGGTTTTATAAGAAGGGTATAAATGTCAAAGTAACAAAAGGGCACCCTGACAGAAAACTATTTAAAGTTGTTAAAACCCAAAAGGATTGTGGAAAATTGCAAGAGGATCTTGATAAATTGGAAGACTGGGCATCAAAATGGCAGATGAAATTTAATGTGGACAAGTGCAAAGTTATGCACCTAGGGAAGAACAACCCAAACTATGGTTACACAATGCAAGGTTACACATTAGGAACCACCACCCAGGAAAAAGATTTAGGCGTCATTGTGGATAACATGTTAAAACCATCGGCCCAGTGTGCAGCGGTGGCCAAGAGAGCAAATAGAATGCTAGGTATCATAAGGAAAGGAATGGAAAATAAAACAAAAGATATTATATTATAATGCCTCTATATCGTTCCATGGTGAGACCGCACCTTGAATATTGTGTGCAATTCTGGTCGCCGTATCTTAAAAAGGATATAGCGTTATTAGAAAAGGTTCAGAGAAGAGCCACCAAAATGGTAAAGGGGATAGAAGGATACTCCTATGAAGAAAGGCTAAAAAGGTTAGGGCTCTTTAACCTGGAAAAGAGACGGCTGAGGGGAGATATGATAGAAGTCTATAAATTAATGAACGGAGTGGAACGGGTAAACGTAGATCGATTGTTTACATTATCAGAATATAGAAAGACTAGGGGACATGCAATGAAGCTACAGGGTAAACTATTTAAGACTAATAAAACAAAATATTTTTTCACTCAACATGTAATCAAACTCTGGAGTTTGTTACTGGAGGATGTAGTAAAGGCTGTTAGTGTAGCTGGGTTTAAAAAAGGTTTGGACAAGTTCCTGGAGGAAAGGTCCATAAACCATTATTAAGAAGGGACCCAGAATATCAATGCTTGACCCAGTACAAGCACTGTGGAACCTGTGTCTTTTGGGGAAACTGCTAGATACGTATGACCTAGATTGGCCCCTGTTGGAAACAGGATACTGGGCTTGATGGACCTTGGTCTCACCCAGTATGGCATATCTTATGTTCTTATGCTTATTTTCTAAAGACAATATAGGCATCTGTGTGAGATAAGCACCCAGAACCAACTACAATAGTGCACAAATCTACACCTATTGTGAAAAAGATAAACATGTGCAAATACCCCTTTATTTTTTATAAAATATTCACGTACATTGCAACATCACTCCTGCTTCACCAGACTACACCCTGGAACACTTAAGCATGGTGTGTGATCTTCTCCGTGAACAAGCAGGAAGTCACTCCTCACATATGGGTGACGTCAGTGCCGACAGCTCTCGCGGAAGCATCCCCCCCCAGCTTTCAAAGAAAGCTTTTGGGAGGGAGATGCCACCAGGCATGCATGGTCCCCTTCCTGCCCAAGAGTGCCATCTTGTTCAGTCACCTTTTTTCTGCAGAGCCCTTCAGATGTCTGTCTGGTCTTTCCCCAGAAAAAGTTGATTTTTGGACCTGAGTTTCATACTCATCTCTGGTAGTGCACCGGTACTCTTCCCGCCACCCGAGTTTGCTGCCTCGACATCGAGTCTCAGTCTTTTTGCAGTTTTTTCCTCTTGGCACTTTCATGCCTTTTTTCCAACTGGCGGCACTGCGGGTCTTCGACCTCTCTGGGGTTCTTTTTTCCCCCATGACTACCAGTGGTTTTAAAAAGTGTGATTGGTGTGCCAAAATAATGTCCCTGACCAACACACACAACTGCTGCCTTCACTGTCTGGGACCTGATCACGACCCCACAGCCTTCAGCCTCTTTAAAAAGATGTCCAACAAGGTCCTCAAAAGTTTCCAGGAGCAGCACAACAAGTTCTTCCCGGAGTCCCTTGTATCTCCAAAAGCCAGGACCTCATCTGAAGCCGCGGCATCGCGGAGTGATCCTACAGACCCCAAGCAGCATCGTGGTTCTTCAAAGAGGAGGTCTCCCTCGGGGGAACCCAAGAGGAAGACCTCAAAGGCAGCATCCCTGGATGGCTGTGACAGGCCAGGTAATCCCTGAGCCAGGTTCTGCAGTCCTAGGTCCTCGTCCGAGGGATTGTGAGGGAGCGGCCTGTGAAGGTCCCCCAAAAGGACTCAACCTCGGACCGGCCTCTGTCGCCAGACACCATCCTCGTCAAGGATTCCCCCTTGGGGGAACTGGCTTTGGGCCAGATTCCTTTGGTGCCCACACCGATGGCTACGGAGCCTTCTGTCCTGGAGTCCAGTTTTACCGATTCCTCTGCCCAGACCACCAGGCCCTTGATGTCCAAGACATCCCCAGAGGCCGAACCAATCCTTGAGACCCTTTGGCTGAGACGATCCTTGGCTGAGGTCTCAATTCAGTTCCCGCTCTCCGGGACTGTGATCATCCCCAACCAGTGCACTTGGCGCCAGCTGCGGGACCTTCGAGGGCCATGGGCTGGGGTCAGCCCCGGAACCCACAAGCCAGCCTTCCCGCAAGTCCTTGACAGACTGTTCTGAGTGGGAGATGGAGGATGAGGATTCACCAGACACCCATCACCACCATATTGTTCCTTCGTATGCCCCTCCTTTCGAGCTCCAGCAGTGATCCCCACCCAAGGACATGGCGTTCCTCGACTTTGTCAGGGACATGTCCAAGGCTCTAGCGTTCCCAACGGAATCAGAGGAGGATCCTCGGATGGAGGAGTTAGAAATTCTCCAATATGAGGCTCCCTGAGGGAATCACTCACGGTGTCCATCCCACCCATCCTGGAACGGCTAATGCTCCCCATGTGGGAGACACCGGCATCTGTGCCAGTGCTGAGCAAGCGGCTTGACTCGATATATCGAGTCCGCTGGAGCCCGAGCTTCCACAGCTACCTCACAACCCCATGGTGGTGGAGTCCAGCATGCATCGACTGAAGAGTCAGAAGAAGCATTCCTCGGTGCCCCACCAATAGGGAGGCGCGCACTTGGACGTCCTTGACAGAAAGTGCTACCATGGCTCGATACTCATCGGCTGCATCCAGGCCTACCAGCTGTACATGGGCACCTGAGAGACTTGGTGATGGAGATCACTGGGATCTCGGCTGGTCTCTCCGAGGAACCCCTGCAGCGGTTCAAGTACCTGGCCAAGGCCAAACACAACCAACAAAGAAAGAGCACCTACTTGCAGAGACCTCAAAGACACAAAAAGCAAGAGGTATCGTGGTCACATGCGCTTTATTAATTAAATACCCCAATGCGTTTCGGCAACGCCTTCATCAGGGGGCAGAGAACTGCAAACAACAATAAGTAGATAAAAACATCAATAAGGCTAGACATATAATATGCATACGAATAAATAAACATTACAAATATCAAAAGATTAAAAATACTTATGTGTAAATGTAACAAAATATAATAAACCGTAAATTAAATAAACATAAGTAAACCATTAACTAAAAAGATAAAAACAAGAAGAAGGACAAAAGACTACTTAAAAGGAAAACAATGTGGTCACAGGAAACATCATTATTATAAAAATACTTAAATTTATAAACATCATAAAAATGATGTGGCGCACAGAAACGAACAGTTTGGAAGACCAAAAATGATGTGGCGCACAGAAAAGAAGACCTGTGTCAATCCTATGAAAATAAAGCTAAAAACATGAACATAATAATTAGCACCAAAAAAAATATATATATATATCTCACTTGGTTTGCAGCTTGTCGTGCTGTGAGGGCTTGCGTGCATCAGTGATGCTGAGAGCTAAACTATCGGTAGTTTAACTACTGGCAGGGTCTCCCAAGATGGACCGTCTCAGCTGAGGTGCCAGACCAAGACAAACCACCCATCTGGGCAGCAGCAGAATGGGATAGTGTTGACAGCGGAGGATCACATTTTTGTGACAACGGCAACAACACCAAACTTAAACTGCGCGGAAGAAAGGCCCGGCAATCTACTTCTGTATCTTGCCATGAAAACCCAATGGATAGTTACAACAAAACAAATTGTGCTATGGTGCTGGAAGATGAGACCCCCAGGTCGGGAGGCACTCAACTAGCTACTGGGGAAGAGCTGAAGACTTTTCAGAGTAAAGCCAGCATTTATGATGTGGTTGGATCAAAGCCCTCGGGAAGTCTGACTGCTGATGTAGCTGCGCATGAAATGAGAGTCAGAAGCTGTAAAGATGTCTTACACATTGGAACATGGAACATACGAAGCATGAACCAAGGGAAGTTGGAGGTGGTCAAGAATGAAATGGAACATGTACAACTTCATCTGTTGGGTGTCAGCAAAGTGAAATGGACTGCCATCGGGCACTTTGCATCAGATGATCACATGGTCTACTATGCTGGAAATGAAAGACAAAGAAGAAATGGTGTAGCATTTATAATAAAGAAGAAACTTGCAAGAACTGTAATGAAATACAATGCAGTCAGCGAACGCTTAATCCGTATTCGTCTACAAGGATTGCCTATCAACGCAACTATAATTCAAGTATATGCCCCAACAACAGCTGCAGAAGAGAATGAAATTGAAGAGTTCTATGAACAAGTACAAGCTGAAATTGACAGAACATGCAAACAGGATATCCTGATAGTCATGGGTGACTGGAACGCAAACGTGGGCAACAAAGAAGAAGGCAAAGTAGTTTGGAAATATGGACTTGGCAACAGAAATGAAGCTGGAGAAAGACTGATAGAATTCTGCAAGACCAATGATCTATTCATCTCAAACACCTTCTTCCAGCAACACAAGCGGCGACTGTGCACATGGACTTCACACAATGGATTGTATAAAAATCAAATTGACTACATCTGTGGAAGTCAACGATGGAAAAGCTCTGTAACATCAACAAAGACAAAACCTGGAGCTGACTGTGGTACAGATCATCAACTACTAGTATGCAAACTCAAGCTAAAGTTGAAAAAGAGCAAACCACTCATGAATGCAGCAAAATATGACCTTGAGAATATACCACTGGAATTTAAAGACTGCCTGCAAAATCAATTTGCTGCTTTAGATACAAATGGCAGAGCTCTCGAAGAGTTATGGAATGATATTAAGAAGGTTGTATTGGAAGAAAGCGAGAAGTCTCTACAAAAAGTGAAAAAGCAAAAACGGCCAAAATGGATGACGGAAGAAACTCTGAAAATTGCCCAGAAACCCAGAGAAGCTAAAGCCAGAGGAGAAAGAAAGACAATCGCAGAACTCAACAGAGATTTCCAACGTGCAGCAAGACAGGACAAGGAAAAGTACTACAATGACACTTGCAAGGAAATAGAAGCAGAAACTATTAGAGGAACAAGATCGGCTTTCCTAAAGCTACGAGAGTTAAAGAAAAAGTTCCAGCCTCGAACTGGAATGTTACAAGATGCTCAAGGTTCTATGTTGAATGATGCTGAGAAGATCAAGAAAAGGTGGAAGGAATATACAGAGTTTTTATATGATAAAGATCAAGTGGACCAACAGCCGTTTCAACCTGTACCTTATGATCGGGAACCATTCATGATGAAAGAAGAAGTTGAAGCAGCATTGAAAGCCTTATCAAAGAACAAAGCACCAGGCATTGATAGCATTCCCATAGAAGTATTACAGCAATCTGATGCAGCTGTTACTGTACTTACAAGGCTCTGCCAAGAAATATGGAAGACAACATCATGGCCAACTGACTGGAAAAGATCTGTGTTTATACCAATTCTAAGGAAAGGTGATCCAACTGAGTGTGGAAATTATCGCACAGTCGCTCTGATCCCACATGCCAGCAAGATTCTACTGAAGATTATTCAAAAGAGACTACAACCATACCTGGAACAAGAACTACCTGAAGTGCAAGCAGGGTTCAGGAAAGGGTGAGGAACGAGAGACATCATTGCGGATGTGAGATGGATCTTTGAAAAGACTAAAGAATACCAAAAGGATATCTATTTGTGCTTTATCGAGTATAGCAAGGCTTTTGACTGTGTAAACCATGAGAAACTCTGGGCCACATTAAGAAGCATGGGTATACCAGAACACCTGATCGTTCTCTTGCGCAATCTGTACATTGATCAAGAAGCAACAGTTCGAACAGAACAAGGAGAAACAGAATGGTTTAAAATAAGCAAAGGTGTAAGACAAGGCTGCATAGTTTCCCCCTACCTGTTTAATTTATATGCAAAACAAATCATCAGAGAAGCAGGATTGTATGAAGACAACAGAGGTGTGAATATTGGTGGAAGACTCATCAACAACTTTCGCTATGCTGATGATACTACATTACTGGCTGAAAGTGAAGATGATCTGAAACATTTGCTTCTCACAATCAAAGAACATAGTCTCAAAATGGGCCTGCACCTTAATGTAAAGAAGACAAAGATCATGACAACTGGCATGATCGACAGGTTCATCGTCGAAGGAGAAGAAATTGAAATTGTGAACAACTTTAACCTACTTGGATCAACTATCAATAAAGCAGCAACAAGCAGTCAAGAAATCAGGACCACGCATTGCTCTTGGCAGAATGGCTATGAAAGACCTAGATAAGATCCTCAAGAGCAGAGATGTCTCTCTCCATACAAAGATTAGACTTGCTCAAGCCATGGTATTTTCAATAACATCATATGGATGTGAAAGCTGGACAGTGAAAAAGACAGGAAGAAAATTGATGCCTTTGAATTATGGTGCTGGCGGCGAATACTGTGTATACCATGGACTGCCCGAAGAACAAACCAGTCGGTACTAGAGGAGATCAAACCTAAGCTTTCTTTAGAAGCTCACATGACAAGACTTCGACTTTCATACTTTGGACACATCATGCGAAGAGAGAGATCATTAGAAAAAGACATCATGCTTGGCAAGATAGAAGGTCAACGCAAAAGAGGAAGGCCAGCAATGAGATGGATCGATTCAATAACAGCAGCTACGGGTACCAGTCTGTTAACAATGAACCGCCTGACTGAAGACCGAACACAATTTAGGATAGCTATCCAGAGGGTCGCCATGAGTCGACTCCGACTCGGCGGCACTTAACAACAACAAACATATATATATATAGACACGTATATAAAAAATCAAACATAGAAATAATAATAATGTTGATAATAATGATATTAATAATAAGGGAAACCCAGAACCAACAAGCAACCGACCAAAAATAATAAATCTCAAAAAAAGATACACGGAATGAACTAATTGTATATACAACATAAAAATATTTTATGCAAGACACATAGATAAAATTAAAAAAGAGATAAGAACCTCACAATTTTTTATGTATACAAATATGCAAACAAAATGTGTAAAAGAAAAGATGTGTTCAAAACAACTCTTATTTGAAAAAAATGATATGTACAAACATATGAGTGTAAAATGCCACTATTGCCTCTTAGAGCGGAGAGTTTTCATCACAAGAGTTTTATCTCATCAGTGAGTTTGCCTTTTACCCCTGAAGAAGTTTTAAACGAAACACGGCCTGTGTCGGGTTTTATTGGCAATCCGAATAAAGCTTTTTGACATAATCTACTCTTTGGTCTTTCCTACCACGTTCCTAGACTGTGTTCGGGACCAGTGGAGGCAGGCCTCAGGCCATCTCCTGGACAGAGTCTCAATGACCCGCCAGTTGGTGGACTGCCTGACCTGGTGGCAAACTCCCCAATACCTCAAGGCAGGGATGCCCTTCCAGACCTCAAGCCCAGTAAGTGTTCTCACTATGGATGCCTCCCTCCTAGGCTGGGGAGCCCACTGCAAAGAACTCCACACCCAGGGCACCTGGTTGCAGGACGAGAGCAACCAGCAGATCAACCTCCTGGAGTTGCAAGCGATATCCTTAGCCCTCCGAGCTTTATGCCACCGCCTATGGCACAAACCAGTGTGGATCCAAACGGACAACCAGGTGGTGATGTTATATTATGTGTCGTGCCCTCTGCTCCTATGCAGTCCATCAGGGCATGCTACCACATGCAGTATATTTGCCAGGCCAGGACAACTCACTGACCAACAAATTGAGCAGTGTCCTCCAGCCGCACGAGTGGCAGCTGGATCCCCAGAGTGGCCAACCAGCTTTTTCAGCTCTGTGGAAACCCTGGGTAGATCTGTTCGCCAGTCCGGACAACTACCAGGTGCCCTGCTTCTGCTCCAGGCAAGCCCACCCCTCCATGGTGGCAGCAGACGCGTTTCTCATCTCATGGTCGGAAGGTCTCATGTATGCCTTCCCTCCCACACCGCTAATTGCCAAAATGTTATTCAGGACCCTCCACGACCGGGTCTCATCCTGATAACCCCTTGATCCCCCAGGCAGCCATGGTTTCTGCTACTGCTCTGGCTATCAGTGGAGACCCCCCCCCATCCCATTGAGTACCTCTCCGGGGCTCCTGTCCAAGGAGGGGGGGCTTTCTCTTGCACCCCAATCTGAGATCCCTGTCACTGACAGCGTGATGGCTAAAAGGGTGACCCTGGCCCCTTTCAACCTCTTGGATGAAGTGGAGGAGATCCTGTTGGCCTCTCGCAAAGCTTCCACCAGGAAAGCGTACGCCTTCAAATGGCGCAGATTCTCACTTTGGTGCACGGAGCATGGGACTGACCCGTTCTTCTGCCCAGTGCAGCTGGTATTGCAGTACCTTCTCCATCTTTCGCTATCCGAGCTTAAATCAAACTCCGTCAGAGTGCACCTCAGCACCCTTATGGTGCACCACCATTCGGTGGATGGTAAACCCTTCTCGGTCCAGCCGCTGGTAACCCGCTTCCTGAGGGGACTTCTCTTATCGAAACCCCCAGTTTGCCCTCTGGCAACCGAGTGGGACCTTAATGTCGTATTGGCACAGTTCACTCTCCCGCCTTTTGAGCCCTTGGCTTCCTGCCACCTGCGATGCCTCTCGTGGAAGATGGTGTTCCTGGTTGCACTCACCTTCGCTCGCAGGGTTAGCGAGCTTCAAGTCCTGGTGGCAGAAGTGCTGTATACAGGTTTTACAGGAACATTGTGGTGCTCCGCACACACTCTAAATTCCTTCCGAAGGTTTTGTCGCCCTTCCACCTCAGTCAGGAGGTGGTGCTACCCACTTTCTTCCCAAGACCTCACGCCAGTAGGGCAGAGATGGTCCTCCACACCCTGGACTGTAGGAGGGCCCTGTCCTGCATTCAACATACCCAGGGCCACCGTAAAGCTTCTCAGCTGTTTGTCTCGTATGCTGGGAGGCTGTTAATCTCGTAGGCTGGGGAGACAGTGACCAAACGTACTCTATCTACCTGGGTGGCAGACTGTATTGCCCTTGCCTACAAGCAGGCGGGGCTTCCGCTGGAAGGCCGGGTCACGGCACACCGTGTCAGGGCCATGGTGGCCTCTGTGGCAAACCTGCGCTCTGTCCCAATGCTGGACATTTGCCGGGCCACCACCTGCTCTTCATTTCATACATACACAGCCCATTACTGCTTGGAGGAGGAGTCCCAATAGGACAGTGCCTTCGGCCAGGCTGTGCTTCATAATCTTTTCAGGGTCTACGCAACTCCTACCCTCCGACCCTTCTGAGTTCAGGCTACCGGAGTGCTGGTTTCCCTCGGACATATGGGTCCTACTGTAGTCCGTATCCGTGGACTCATTTGCTGCTGTTCAAGACTCCCCTTGAGAGTGACCATGATTTTTCTCTGTGGGCTTTCGGTAGCCTGTAGCTGGGACGTTCCATATGTGAGGACTGACTTCCTGTTTGTTCCCGGAGAAAGCATAGTTACCCGCCTGCAACAGCTATTCTCCGGGGACAGCAGGAATCAGTCCTCACAACCTTCCCTCCTCCCCTTGTTGTTGCTTCTTTACCATCTATTCTTTTTTGCTGTCTTTTAGCTATGTTATCTTGTGATAGGCGATGGCCTAGTATGTAGCAGAGCTAGGTCTGAAGCCCTTTTTCTCCTGCTTTAAAATGTTATTGCTAAAGCCCTTTTTCTCCTGCTTTAAAATGTTATTGCTGATTTTGGAAAATTGCAGAATGCTGTTAGCTGTTAGAAAGAAATACTGTTCTATTCTGGTTTGATAACATGTTCTGCTCTCCTGGAGATAAGAGAATTAAACCTTGGTACTGTTTATTGTTTAGGTAAGTCAGATGTCTCTTTCAGTAGGAATGTCCTCCACTGTATCTTTGCTGATTGTGCACTGACCTCGTAATTAGGATGAAAATATAGCAGAGAAACTGAACAGTGTAAGAATATTTTGTCTAGCATTATGAAGATTGTTTAGTGTTTTGAGCCAAGGCTAGAGATACGTCTTAACCTTGCTATGTTTGGCCTCGCTTTGTTTTGCTTTTGTTAAGAATGCTTCTGATATGCCTTCCACTATCTTTGTGGCTAACTGACCTTGCAAGAATAGCGAAATATACTGTATACTTTAGTAAAAGTATTATGTTTAGTGTTATGTCTAGTTGCTGACCCGTGGCTAGTAAGACCCAAGCAGGGGGAGCGAGTCCTGGGCCCGGTCAGAGATGTCTATTGGATGAGAGTAAGTGGGCCACTGTGGCCAATGAGGAGTTTTGCCTGTATTAGACTGGAGAAGAAAAGTATATAAACTGTCATTTTTCTGAGCTCTGTGCTCAGACCATTTTGAATGCTACTGCAATCTGAGTCTGTGCACATTAAACCGGCTTGAATCTTTGCCTGACTCCGGGTATTATTTATTGCATTCTTATCAGCTACTACAATCTGACTGAGCAAGATGGCACCCTTGGGCAGGAAGGAGACCACGCATGCATGGTGGCATCTCCCAAAAGCTTTCTTTGAAAGCTGGGGGGATGCTTCTGTGAGGGCTCTGTCGGCGCCGACGTTTCTCATATGTGAGGACTGATTCCCGCTGTCCCTGAAAAACACCTTACAGGTGAGTAGCTACACTTTTTCTGCACACATCCTTATACGCCTGTATACAGCCATGCAATTTTATAAAAGCCCTTTCCACAAAACCAGGCTACTCTGTAGATAATAAGAGAGTCATTTTAAAAGGTTTAGTCTTAATTTGGACATCTTAAGACACACACGTGGACATCAAAATCAGGAAGACCTGCAAACCACCTAAATAGTGCACTACGGTAGAGTGCTACTGAATATCCCCAGATGCCGCCATTAGCCAGCTAGCATTAGGATGTTCCGGAGGTGGATCGGAGGCAGCACTCAGGGATAGTCATTCAGCAGCTATATTCAGCCACTATCTAGTTATTCCTCAAGGCTTGCCTAATTTTCATCACTGAAACTAACAGGGATATCCGGCCAACCCAGATAATCAATGTCAGTGGCCGGATATGGCTCTGGCATTGAATATCCAGGTTTAGCAGTCAATGGTGGCAGCTAACCACTTTATCAGCATTAGCTGTCACCACTGAATATTCTCCCCATAGTATTTTTCGAGCTCTGGAATTACATTAAGAAAGCCAATGTGTTCCACTCCCGTTAGGCTGGTTTCATACCTGCCCACAGCACTGAAACAATTCTAGCTTCTTTCTTGAGTGAAATGCATAGTTTTCTAGATGCTGGAAGGGTAGCATTAGCAGTTTGTCTTGATCTCACTTCTGCATTTGATCTTAAAGATCATGAACTCCTATTCTCACGACTTAGTGAAAAGGCCTAGCTGGAATACTCCTTTAGTGGCTAACTTCATTTTTGCAAGACACCTCCTTTTGTATAGTTGTTGCTTCCACCTCTTCCCTTTGGGGTCCCACAGGGCTGTTTTCACCCCCTTTCTATTAATATCTTTCTCAGTCTTCTCTCTGCTCTACTCCAGAGTTTTGGTACCAGCAGCTTTTGTTATATTGACCATATTCTCCTGGTACAGTATGCTAATATTTGTTATCCATCGTTATCTAAGATAAAATCAGTATCCTTGATGCAGTTCATAGCTGAATTCTAAACAACAGTCTTAAATTAAACACTAAAGTCATTTAGCACTTGGATTATGGGTAGACCCACTCATCTCGATCTCTCCATTGAAAGGGAGTACTGCATTCCTTTGGTTGAATCTTTTAAATATCTGTATATCATCAGGGATTGCAAACTAATCTTTTAAGCACAAATTTCAACATCTGTGAAATCCATTTTTTTGCTTTTACCAAGTTCGTGCTCTACGCCCCTTTTAGATAGATAGATCAACACATACTAATTCATGACATTGTTACTTCATGGTTGAATTATTGCAACTTCATTTATGCTGAACATATAGCACCAGACATAAAGGAGCCTCTTTTATATGGGGGCATGAGGAAAGGTCTGCGCAATTTTCGCATGTTAGTTCCGATTTTTAAAGGACTTATGAACATGATGCACACGCTCTGGGCAGTCACTATTCTGTGAGCATATGCAAAAGTCCTATCATGCATATTTTCATTTGGGATGTGCACAGGGGTGGAGCTTGGGTTGCACATGGTCATTGTATAGGTTATAGAATTCTATGATTTATGCGCATTTCTGCCCAATTAGATGCATGCATCTATGCCTGCTGTAGGGCATGCTTAACTACAGCGACTAGGTTAAGTGCATCAGTATACTCCTGCTTTATAAAATATAGTATGCACATGCTTCATTTTTTAAATGCATGTTGACTGCGTGGGAGCTTATAAAATTACCTTCCAAACATCTGCAATCTATCCAAAACACTGCTAGATGGCTCATAAATAGCGCACAGAGATTTAATCATGTCAATTCCTTACTCTTCAATGATCACTGGCTTCCATTACTGTTCTAGATTTTGTTATAAAATTCTTCTCTTAAAATTAAAGGTATTAAAAATAGGCAGGCCATATTATCTTCACTCCATGCTTAATTCCCATGCCCCCATGTGTATGTTCTGTACACAAGTTCTGTTCTCCGGTAACAAGCAAGAAGTCAGCCCTCATATACAGTTGACACTGACGGAGCCCTGCACGGAAGCTTCTCCACAGCTTTCAAAGAAAGCCTTTAAGATATGCACCACGCATGCATGGTCCTCTTCCCAGCCAAGAGTGCCATTTTTCCTCAGTCTCCTTTTTTCTGCGGAGCCCACCGGACATGTCTTTTTTTTCCCCCAGAAAAAGAGTTACTTTTTTTTTGGAAGTTCTCTTCCCCGGTCGCGTACCGGTTCCCTTTCCCGCCCTCAAGCTCACTTGCCTCTTCATCGCATCTCAGGTTCGTATTCTCTTTCCTTCGACCAGCACGGTTTTATGCCTTTACTGCCACAGCCCTGGGTCTTTGACCTTTTTCCCCCCATGGCCTCTGCCAGCAGCTTCAGGAAGTGTGATCAGTACTCACGGACCATGTCCCTCAAAGACCCACATGACTGCTTCCTCCGTTATAGTAACATAGTAGTTGACGGCAGATAAAGACCAGCATGGTCCATCCAGTCTGCCCAGCAAGATGGCAAGAGTAGGTGCACCTGTCGCTCCGCGCAGGCCACCCCTCCCCATATCCTTGTTCAGGGGTAAACCCACCACTCCATGTAGGACACCCCTATTTGTTGAGACGTTATATGGTTCAGAAGTTAGATGGTACCGTTTATTTTGTTTTTATCCTATTTCTGTAAAGGGATCCTCTGTGTTTCTCCCATGCCTTTTTGAATTCCGTCACCGTGTTCGCCCCCACCACTTCCATCGGGAGGGCATTCCAAGCATCCACCACCCTTTCAGTGAAAAAATATTTCCTGACATTGCCTTTCAATTTACCCCCTTGCAGTTTCATGTTATGCCCTCTAGTTTTACAGGTTCCCCGTCTTTGGAAGAGGTTTGTTTGT
Source organism: Ichthyophis bannanicus (assembly GCA_033557465.1). Taxonomy (NCBI): domain Eukaryota; kingdom Metazoa; phylum Chordata; class Amphibia; order Gymnophiona; family Ichthyophiidae; genus Ichthyophis; species Ichthyophis bannanicus. The sequence goes on from CM066033.1 coordinate 87,463,820, forward strand.
TCATCATTTCTCTTTAAGAATTTAAAGGTCTGAATCATATCTCCCCTGTCCCTCCTTTCCTCCAAAGTGTACATATTTAGATCTTCAAGTCTCTTCTCATAAGGCTTCTGACGCAGGCTCCAAATCATTTTGGTCGCCTTCCTCTGAACAGTCTCCAGTCGTTTTACATCCTTTGCAAGATATGGTCTCCAAAACTGAACACAGTATTCCAAGTGAGGCCTCACCAGTGACCTATACAGTGGCATAAGTACCTCTTCTTTTCTGCTGGTAATCCCTCTTTGTATGCAACCCAACATCCTCCTGGCTTTTGCCACCGCCTTGTCGCACTGTTTTGCCACCTTGAGATCAGCAGAGATAATCACACCAAGGTCTTTTTCCTGAACTGTGCATACCAACCTTTCTCCCCCTATCGCGTACATTTCTCTTGGATTTCTGCTACCCAAGTGCATGACACTGCACTTTTTTGCATTAAATCGTAGTTGCCAAACTTTAGACCAGTCTTCCAGCTTTTGTAGATCTTTCTTCATGTTAACCACTCCCTCGGGGGAGTCCACTCTGTTGCAGATTTTTGTGTCGTCTGCAAAAAGACAGACTTTTCCATTCAGTCCTTCAGCAATATCGCTCACAAATACATTGAACAGGGCCGGGCCCAGGACCGAACCCTGGGGCACCCCGCTAATCACCTTCCTCTCATCCGAGTGAGCTCCATGTACAATCGCCTTCTGTTTTCTGTCAGTCAACCAATTTCTAATCCAGTTTACCATCTTGGGACCCATCCCCAAGCTACTGAGTTTGTTGACAAGCCTCGGGGCAGACCATGACCCCTTGGATTGCAGCCTTTGTAAAAAGATCTCTTCCAAGGCCAGTAAGAGTCGTCAGAGGCAGCATGACAAGATCTTCCAAAGGTCAGACTCTGCCTCGGAGTCCCCAGCAACACCGTGCTCCAAGGCCTCCAGAGTCCCGAAGTGACCCCGCCGTCTGACCGAGGCCATGGGTCCTCCGAGCAGAGCATCCCGGAGGTGGAGCACAAGAAGAAGAAATCATCTTCAAAGGCAGCATCCATGGACAAGTCGGGGAAGGCAGATAAGTCCCGTGCCCGGTCCTGCAGTCCATGCTGCGAGTCCGAGGGATCGGAGCGGGAGCAGCTGACCAAAGTCGACCGAAAAGAATCATCAGCCTCTGGTGACCGGCCTCAGACTCCCGAGGCCATCTTGGTCGAGGACTCCCACTTGTCGGAGCTGGCGCGCGGCCCAGGATCCTCTGTGCCCGCCCCGAAGGCTGCAGAGCCATCTGGCCTGGAGACCAGAATGGCGGCCTTGGAGCGCAGCTAGTCTGCCTACATGGCCCAGCAGCGGGCATTGATGCCCGGTTCTGCCAGGTCATCTGCCTGGACTACCGGGGCCTCAACCTTTAGGACTTCCCTGGACGTCGAGCCGATCCTTGAGCACCATCTGCTTTGAGTTGATCCCCGACACCGATCTCTATCCTAGTCCTAATCCTTGTGAACGAGCTCTTCCCCAATGAGCAGCCACAGCTCCACCCGCAGAGCCTCCGAGGGGCACAGACGGTCGTGCTTGGAGCCCGACCTCACAACCCAGCCCAACCTCAACTCCTCCATCTACTATGAGTTGGACTGGGAGACTAAGGATGAGGAATCTCTGGACACCCGTCGCCACCATGATGTGCCTTCAGACCTGTCTCCCTCCGAGACCCAGCACCAGTCCCCTCCTGAGAATATGGCTTTCCTCAACTTCGTGCTGGAACTGCTGTTCCTCTGCATGTGCGAAACACCAGCATCAGTGCCCATCATGAGCCAATGACTTGACACGATGTATCATGTCCGCTGTAGCCCTGGCTTCCAGAAGAACATAAGATATGCCATACTGGGTCAGACCAAGGCCCATCAAGCCCAGTATCCTGTTTCCAACAGTGGCCAATCTAGGTCATACGTACCTAGCAGTTTCCCCAAAAGACACAGGTTCCGGAATGCCTGTACTGGGTCAAGCATTGATATCCTGGGTCCCTTCTTAATAATGGTTTATGGACCTTTCCTCCAGGAACTTGTCCAAACCTTTTTTAAACCCAGCTACACTAACAGCCTTTACTACATCCTCCGGTAACAAATTCCAGAGTTTGATTACACGTTGAGTGAAAAAATATTTTCTTTTATTAGTCTTAAATAGTTTACCCTGTAGCTTCATTGCATGTCCCTTAGTCTTTCTATATTCTGATATCGTAAACAATCAATCTACGTTTACCCGTTCCACTCCATTCATTAATTTATAGACTTCTATCATATCTCCCCTCAGCCATCTCTTTTCCAGGTTAAAGAGCCCTAACTTTTTAGCCTTTCTTCATAGGAGTATCTTTCCATCCCCTTTACCATTTTGGTGGCTCTTCTCTGAACTTTTTCTAATAACGCAACTGCCTCATAATTCCATGGTGGTGGAGTTGATCATGCGTTGGCTCAAGAGCCAGAAGATGCACTCCTTGGTGCCACCAGCTACGGAGGCCCGCACCTTGAATGCCCTGGGCAGGAAGGGCTCAACGGCTGGATCCAGGCATACAGGTATACCAGGTCTTTTAACATCTTTGTTAGTGATATTGCAGAAGGGCTGTCTGGTAAGGTTTGTCTCTTTGCAGATGATACCAAAATCTGCAATAGAGTAGACATCTGGGAAGATGTAGATAACATGAGGAGGGATCTAGCTAAGCTTGAAGAATGGTCTAGAATTTGGCAGCTGAGATTTAATGTTAAAAAATGCAAGGTCATGCATTTGGGCTGCAGCAATCCAAGGGAGCAATATAGTATAGGGGGTGAAGTAGTTCTGTCCACAAAAGAAGAATGGGCTTAGGCGTGATTGTGTCTGATCTTGTTGTTGTTGTTAAGTGCCGTCGAGTCGGAGTCGACTCATGGCGACCCTCTGGATAGCTATCCTAAATTGTGTTCGGTCTTCAGTCAGGCGGCTCATTGTTGACAGACTGGTACCCGTAGCTGCTGTTATTGTAGCAATCCATCTCATTGCTGGCCTTCCTCTTTTGCGTTGACCTTCTATCTTGCCAAGCATGATGTCTTTCTCTAATGATCTCTCTCTTCGCATGATGTGTCCGAAGTATGAAAGTCGAAGTCTTGTCATCTGAGCTTCTAAAGAAAGCTTAGGTTTGATCTCTTCTAGTACCGACTGGTTTGTTCTTCGGGCAGTCCATGGTATACACAGTATTCGCCGCCAGCACCATAATTCAAAGGCATCAATTTTCTTCCTGTCTGTCTTTTTCACTGTCCAGCTTTCACATCCATATGATGTTATTGAAAATACCATGGCTTGAACAAGTCGAATCTTTGTATGGAGAGAGACATCTCTGCTCTTGAGAATCTTATCTAGGTCTTTCATAGCCATTCTGCCAAGAGCAATGCGTCGTCTGATTTCTTGACTGCTTGTTGCTTCTTTATTGATAGTTGATCCAAGTAGGTTAAAGTTGTTCACGATTTCAATTTCTTCTCCTTCAACGATGAACCTGTTGATTATGCCAGTTGTCATGATCTTTGTCTTCTTTACATTAAGGTGCAGGCCCATTTTGAGACTATGTTCTTTGATTGTGAGAAGCAAATGTTTCAGATCATCTTCACTTTCAGCCAGTAATGTGGTATCATCAGCATAGCGAAGGTTGTTGATGAGTCTTCCACCAATCTTCACACCTCTGTTGTCTTCATACAGTCCTGCTTCTCTGATGATTTGTTCTGCATATAAATTAAACAGGTAGGGGGAAAGTATGCAGCCTTGTCTTACACCTTTGCTTATTTTAAACCATTCTGTTTCTCCTTGTTCCGTTCGAACTGTTGCTTCTTGATCAATGTACAAATTACGCAAGAGAACGATCAGGTGTTCTGGTATACCCATGCTTCTTAATGTGGCCCAGAGTTTCTCATGGTTTACACAGTCAAAAGCCTTGCTATAGTCGATAAAGCACAAATAGATATCCTTTTGGTATTCTTTAGTCTTTTCAAGGATCCATCTCACATCCGCAATGATGTCTCTCGTTCCTCGCCCTTTCCTGAACCCTGCTTGCACTTCAGGTAGTTCTTGTTCTAGGTATGGCTGTAGTCTCTTTTGAATAATCTTCAGTAGAATCTTGCTGGCATGTGGGATCAGAGCGATTGTGCGATAATTTCCACAGTCAGTTGGATCACCTTTCTTTAGTATTGGTATAAACACAGATCTTTTCCAGTCAGTTGGCCATGATGTTGTCTTCCATATTTCTTGGCAGAGCCTTGTAAGTACGGTAACAGCTGCATCAGATTGCTGCAATACTTCTATGGGAATGCTATCAATGCCTGGTGCTTTGTTCTTTGATAAGGCTTTCAATGCTGCTTCAACTTCTTCTTTCATCACCAATGGTTCCTGATCATAAGGTATAGGTTGAAACGGCTGTTGGTCCACTTGATCTTTATCATATAAAAACTCTGTATATTCCTTCCACCTTTTCTTGATCTTCTCAGCATCATTCAACATAGAACCTTGAGCATCTTGTAACATTCCAATTCGAGGCTGGAACTTTTTCTTTAACTCTCGCAGCTTTAGGAAAGCCGATCTTGTTCTTCCTCTAATAGTTTCTGCTTCTATTTCCTTGCAAGTGTCATTGTAGTACTTTTCCTTGTCCTGTCTTGCTGCACGTTGGAAATCTCTGTTGAGTTCTGCGATTGTCTTTCTTTCTCCTTTGGCTTTAGCTTCTCTGCGTTTCTGGGCAATTTTCAGAGTTTCTTCCGTCATCCATTTTGGCCGTTTTTGCTTTTTCACCTTTTGTAGAGACTTCTCGCTTTCTTCCAGCACAACCTTCTTGATGTCATTCCATAACTCTTCCGGAGCTCTGTCATTTGTATCTAAGGCAGCAAATCGATTTTGCAGGCAGTCTTTAAATTCCAGTGGTATATTCTCAAGGTCATATTTTGGTGCATTCATGAGTGGTTTGCTCTTTTTCAACTTTAGCTTGAGTTTGCATACTAGTAGTTGATGATCTGTACCACAGTCAGCTCCAGGTTTTGTCTTTGTTGATGTTACAGAGCTTTTCCATCGTTGACTTCCACAGATGTAGTCAATTTGATTTTTATACAATCCATTGGGTGAAGTCCATGTGTACAGTCGTCGCTTGTGTTGCTGAAAGAAGGTGTTTGAGATGAATAGATCATTGGTCTTGCAGAATTCTATCAATCTTTCTCCAGCTTCATTTCTGTTGCCAAGTCCATATTTTCCAACTACTTTGCCTTCTTCTTTGTTGCCAACTTTTGCGTTCCAGTCACCCATGACTATCAGGATATCCTGTTTGCATGTTCTGTCAATTTCAGCTTGTACTTGTTCATAGAACTCTTCAATTTCATTCTCTTCTGCAGCTGTTGTTGGGGCATATACTTGAATTATAGTTGTGTTGATAGGCAATCCTCGTAGACGAATAGAGATTAAGCGTTCGCTGACTGCATTGTATTTCATTACAGTTCTTGCAAGTTTCTTCTTTATTATAAATGCAACACCATTTCTTCTTTGTCTTTCATTTCCAGCATAGTAGACCATGTGATCATCTGATGCAAAGTGCCCGATGCCAGTCCATTTCAGTTCGCTGACACCCAACAGATCAAGTTGTACACGTTCCATTTCATTCTTGACCACTTCCAACTTCCCTTGGTTCATGCTTCGTACGTTCCATGTTCCAATGTGGAAGACATCTTTACAGCTTCTGACTCTCATTTCATGCGCAGCTACATCAGCAGTCAGACTTCCCGAAGGCTTTGATCCAACCACATCATAAATGCTGGCTTTACTCTGAAAAGTCTTCAGCTCTTCCCCAGTAGCTAGTTGAGTGCCTTCCGACCTGGGAGTCTCATCTTCCAGCACCATAGCACAATTTGTTTTGTTGTAACTATCCATTGGGTTTTCATGGCAAGATACAGAAGTAGATTGCCGGGCCTTCCTTCTGCGCAGTTTAAGTTTGGTGTTGTTGCCGTTGTCACAGAAATGTGATCCTCCGCCGTCAACACTATCCCATTCTGCTGCTGCCCAGATGTCTGCTGCTGCCCAGCTGTCTGATCTTAAAGAAGCTAAATGGTTAAAGGTGGCGATGAAAGCTAGAAGGATGCTTGGGTGCATGGAGAGAGGAATGGCCAGCAGAAGAAAGGAGGTGTTAGTGCCTCTATATAGGTCTTTGATGCGACCTCATTTGGAGTATTGTGTGCAATTCTGGAAAGCGCACCTTCAAAAGGATATAAACAGGTTGGAGTCTGTCCAGAGGGTGGCCACTAAAATGGTCTTCGTTATAAAGCATATGAGGACAGACTTAAGGACCTTAATATGTATACATTAGAGGAAAGGTGATATGATTGAGACATTTAAATACCTCCGTGGCATAAATGCACAGGAGGAGAGCCTCTTTCAATTGCAAGCTCTGCTATGAGGGGGACATAGGATAAGGGTGAAGGGATAGACCCAGGAGTAATATGTGGAAATATTTCATTACTGAAAGAGTGGTAGATGCATGGAATAGTCTCCCAGTGGAGGTGGTAGAGATGAAGATAGTATCTGATTTCAAAAAATCATGGGACAAACACAGAGGATCTCTAAAGGGAAAAAGGGAACTGTTATAGTGGTTGATATGGAAGGGCAAACTAGATAGGCATGTGGTCTTTTTCTGCCGTCATGTTTCTATGTACTTGGACTTGGCAAAGGAACTTGCTGGGTTTTTTGCTGGTCTCTCTGAGGAACCCCTCTAGTGGTTCCAGAGCCTGTCCTCTGCTGTCAGAGTGCTCCAAATTTATGAAGAGCAGCCTATGACGGCTTTGAGTCGGCGGCTAGAGTAGCTGTGGCAGGCATCTGTGCTTGATGCCAGGCTTGGCTACAGTCTTCTGACCTGGAGCAGTGGATTCAGAACAAATTGGTCGATGTCCCTTGCCAAGGAGAGAATCTCTTTGTCAAACCCATGACGGATAAGGCTATAGAGTTGGAGTCCGAGTAACTGATAAGGACTAGACTCTCCAAGAAGACCGACACATTTCCCTGACGGAAGGCCCCGAGTAAAAAAAAAAACACCTTACTCGAAGGGAAGAGCTTATGGAAACTATTCTTAGTATCAAGTCTCCCCAGCTCCCCATCAGGGTCAGCAGGCCAAGAGCATGGCCCTCGTAAGCTGAAGCCTCCCAAAACCCAGGTACTGGCTCTGGCACAACCTGGAGGGAATTTTTGACTCTTTGGGCATAGTCTCTCCATCCCCAGGAGGCCCACCCTGGCAACCCACAGAGGGATGTCTGATTCTGTTTGCCCACCGGTGGCCAGTCATCACCACCGCCACCTGAGCCATCCAGGTGCTCAAGGAAGGCTACCTTTTCCACTTGGAGTAGACTCCCCTTCCATTCTTTCTGGGAGAGCACACCAGGACTCCCTTCCACCAGACCTTGCTACTGCAGGAGCTCGCAGGCCTTCTTGAGGACAGGGCAGTGGAACTCATACACCTGTACCTCTGGGTAAAGGGTTCTACTCTCAGTACTTCCTTGTACCAAAAAGAGCAGGGGGCCTAAGGCCCATCCTAGACCTGTGGGACCTGAACAGGTTCCCGGTGAGGGAGAAGTTCAAGATGCTTTCCCTTGGACTTAAAGGATGCCATACACACGCAACCTCATCCATCACATCCACAGACAATACCTCATGTTCGTGGTTGGGGGTGATCACTACCAATACAGGGCCCTACCCTTTTGGCCTTGCCTCTACCCTAAGGTTCTGCCTAGTGGTGGTTGCGGCACACCTTCGTCTCCAAGGGGCCTTCGTCTTCCCCTATCTAGGTCAACAGCAAAAAATCGGGGGTGCTATTCATAACCAAAAACCCCATATTTACTCCACCAACCTCTCTCAGGGTGAAAGATTTCGACCTCATAACCAAGCAAGAAGTGCATTATCTGGGAGTCACATTCGATCAACATCTGAATTGGGAGGCCCATATCCAAAATATCTCCAAAGCAGTCTACCATAAGCTGAGAACCCTCAGGCACTTACGCCCTCTCCTCAAGTCCTCAGACTTCCGCTTGATAGCTCAAGCCCTCATCCTCCCTCACTTAGACTACTCCAACATCATCCTCCATAGCATGTCAAAGAATGCTCTCCAACCGTTACAGCTTGCCCTGAACACAGCTGCCCGAACAATCTTGTCTGCATCCAGATATGACCACATCACTCCTCTACTGTTTCAGCTTCACTGGCTACCCATAGCAATCCGCCTGATCTACAAAACCCTACTACTCACATTCAAGGTCCTTCACGGAATGTCTGCAACCTCTCTCTCAAAGCTCATACAACGGATGCCGGAGACCAGAACTAGGAGATCATGCATGGTAAACACTCTCGTCATACCCTCAGCAATAAGATCTTCTACCCAATCAACCAAGAATTGTGCATTTTCTCTATTCTCACCAACTCAATGGAACGCACTACCCCCAGTGATATGAGCCATCTCAAACCCTACATCTTTTAAGAAAACATTAAAGGCATACCTATTCCAAATAGCTTACAACCAGCAACCCTAAACTAGCCCTATGACAGATCCCGTGAAAATGCCAACCTAATGTAAATTGCAATCCAATGTTCATGCCAAATTTGATGCAAATCTGTTCCTGTTAATGCCAATCTGATGTAAATTTGTTCTATTTAAACCAGTTTACTGTTTTATGTGTTATATGTAAACCAGTTTATTGTTCATGTGTTATATGTAAACCGCACTGATCCGAAAAGCATGGTATATAAAAACAAATAAATAAATAGATGACTGGCTCATCAGAGGAGACACGGCCGCTGAGGTGCAACAGGCCACGGCCCGTACCATCTGTATTCTACAACATCTGGGGTTCATCATAAACTCCCCCAAATCCCATCTCCTCCTGACAGTGTCTGGAGTTCATAGGAGCCCGACTGGACACCCTTCAGGCGAGAGCGTTCCTACCCCAGGATAGGGCCGGCTGCCTCAGGGCGCTGGCTGCAGACATAGAATACAGACGCACCATGTCTGCTCGCCTCCTGCTACTGTACGTCTGCTGGGCCACATGGCATCCACAGTCCACATCACCCCAGATGCCCGCCTCAATAGGAGAATGACCCAGGCCACCAGATGGCTGCGGGACAGGGTGACAGTGACCTGCCAACTTGCAGACTCCCTCAGCTGGTGGCAGGCTCCACAGCATCTCCAGGCAGGGATGCCCTTCCAGGCCCCCAGTCCCCAGAGGGTCCTCACTATGGACACTTCCCTGCTGGGTTGGAGTGCACACTGCGAAGATCTCTGCACCCAGAGCAGCTGGTTGCAGTCAGAGAGTCAACTGCAGATCAACCTGCTGGAGCTTCATGCCATATTCCTGGTTCTCCAAGCCTTTTGCCACTGCCTGCAGCACCAGTCAGTGCTGGTCCAAATGGACAATAAGGTGGCGATGTTCTACATGAACAAGCAGGGGGGTACAGGGTCTTATGCCCTCTGTCAGGAGGCAGTGGCTCTCTGCTCATTTGCATTTCACAATGGGATGCTCCTGCGGGCGGTGTATCTGCCAGGCCAGCTCAGCACCCTAGCGGTCAAACTACTACTACTATTGAGCATTTATATAGCTCTACCAGTCGTACGCAGTGCCGTACAGACATGTAAGAGACAGTCCCTGCTCGTCAGAGCTTACAATCTAATCAAGACAAACACAGAGCAAGTCAAGACAAAACACGGTACGTACAATCTAGTCACGACACAGAAGTCAAGATCTGAAAGCAACAGAGAAGAGGTGAGACTTCAACCTGGATTTAAAGATGGCTAGAGAGGGTGCCTGGCGTATAGACACTGGTAGCATGTTCCAGGCGTAAGGTGCAGCAAGGTGAAAGGAGCGAAGTCTGGAGTTAGCAGTAGGAGTGAAGGGCATAGACAGAAGTAGTTTGTTAGAAGAACGGGTGGCTGAATCCCAGGATTGCGTCTCAGCTCTTCCAACTCTGGGGAGCTTCACAAGTCTGATCAACACTCAGCTGGCTCGCTTCTGCTCCCACCAACCACACTCCTCATGGGTGGCAGCAGATGTGTTCCTCATCCCGTGGATGGAGGATGTTTTCTATGCCTTCCCGCCCACACCACATATTGCCAAGACCCTTTTGAAGTCTCAGCACAACGTGGGTATCGCTGATATTGATTGTCCCTTGGTAGCCCAGGCAACTGTGGTTCCCTCTGCTCCTCTGCTTGTCCTCGGCAGCCCCAGTCCCCCTGGGGAGTTTCCTGGGATTACTGTCACAGGAGGAGGGCACCCTCCTACACCCCAATCTGGGGTCCCTGTTGCTAATGGCTTGGCTGCTGAAAGGATAGCCTTGGCCCCAGGGGAGATTGTTCCATTCCTTGTGTGACTTGGTACAAGGGTTTCGCCATGAGCGCAAAATTTGGTATCCATATGCGGCAGTAGCCTGCAGCTCCCAAGAAAGCTCGCACCTGTTTCCTAGTAGTGGGGGTTGGGATGCGGCATACTGCTTCTTTTCGCTCAAGTCCTAATTCCGGGTTCCTTTGGACAGGTGGAACCCTAAGTATTTCACTTCTGTCTGGCACAGCTGCGCCTTGGCTCTGGAAACCTTGTATCCAGCTTCATTCAAAAGGTGCAAGAGATCACTTGTAGCTTGTATACAATCAGATTTGTTATTGGTGGCTACATATTGGAGCAAAATTCTTTTTCCCGGAATCACAGAGTAGCTTGACAAATCTTGACTGAGGGCTGCACTGAAGATAGTGGGTGAGTTCTTGAATCCTTGTGGTAATCGAGTCCAATTAAGTTGCCCTCGCCGTCCTGTGGTAGGGTTTTCCCATTCAAATGCAAACAAAAGCTGACTGGCCTCTGTCAGGCGTATACAGAAAAAAAAACATCTTTTAAGTTCAAAACAAAGTGAGTGGCTTCTGCTGGAATCAGTCCTAGGAGGGTGTAAGGATTTGGTACTACTGGATGTATGGTTTCAACTGAACTGTTTACTCGACGTAAATCCTGCACTGGGCGGTGGTCACCTGTCCCAGGCTTCTTGATTGGGAGAAGGGAGGTGTTCCAGGGTGACTGGCATTCTCTGAGAAGTCCATACTGCAATAATTTCTTCAAATGGCGATGAATGCCTTCAATTGCTGGTCTCCGGAGGGGATACTGACACACATGTACTGGTTCTGCTCCTGGCTTAAGGGTAACAAGTACAGGAGCTATATTCTTTGCTAGGCCAGATGGATTATTCTCTGCCCATACTCCAGGTGGGGCTGCAATGCTGGTAAGTATACAGGAACTTTGCTGGCCTGATTGGAGATGCACTATAGAACCGCTACTCTTCTTCTCGGGGAACAGTCAGCACTATCAATCCAGCTCCTTCAATTAGGAAAACTTCCTCCACATCATTCAACTAAAGTATCAGCAAGAAGAACTGCTCTCTTCGCCATCTTACATTCACTTTCTCTGTCACATTATCTCCACAATTCACAGACATTCTAAACAACTTAATCGTGCTGCTGTATTCATGCCCGCAAATCCATCCCGTTTCTGCAAGTTCTGTTTTATATCTCCCTGGGACTGACTTGACAAAAACTGCATTTACCATGCACAAATTCTCCTGGGCTGCTGGATTTCATGGGGCATATAGTGAGGGCTGCCTGCACTATTTGGATTCCACTTCATGTTCTCGGGCGCTGACTGTGGGTGACTCTGAACTGGTAAAATGAATCCCTGCCTGCAGTGTCAGCGGTGGACTGTAGCCCCCACATGTGCTTGTCAACAGACAGAGGAACAATCTAGATAGAGTCCTTACAATAGAAAACTACACTTCTGCAACATGTTATAATAACAAATCCTAACAGAAAGAACTATAGTTCATAACATGACGACTACATAGCTGTTACGTATAACTGGAATAAAATTACTTGGCAAAAAACTAACTGCCAGCCGTAATCAGCTTGGCTTTACAAAAGAAATTACTTTCAATTTCACAGTTTTTAGGAAGCAGAGATTCAAAAAGACATTCATTCTGGATGCTTTTTCCATAAAGTGGGTGGACATCTAAAATACACATTTTCCTTCCTAGTTTATTTTATTAACAATAAGATTAACCCCTCATTCACTCAGGATTCAAAGCACTTTCAAGTTGCGATCTAGTACCGCTGGCTCAAATGCTGCAGAGTCCTGTCAGTGTTCGTAACCTCGGCTTCGTAGGGCAAAAGGAAAATACAAGCATCCTTTCCTATTGAAACCTGAGTCCTACAAGATTTCTGCTCACTTGATCTGCACAGGAATTCGAGTAGGAATGTAACCCTTTCCAGGCTAAGTACAATACTATCGAGATCCACAATCCTGACTAAACATTCTTATTAAATGATATATGATACATGACCATAGCAGAAGGCACATCACTATTACAAAATATTGAATAAAAACAGGTATAATTCCCCTAAAATAAGCACCCATTAGCCCAGCAGCAGAACATTGAAAACATGCCTTCATAGGGTTAAAACATTCCTCTGCACAAACACGTCTCCTGTCAGTTTCACTCTGCGCTGCAAGACAGCTGAATGAGAGAGAGACAGCTTCGTGATTTTACAGTGACTCTAGGGGTTCGCAGTCTGCTTAACTATACTTTTACTATTACATATGCGGTAAAGTGTCACAAATTACCCAACGGAATATAATCCTACCCTTATACTAGAAGGGAAACTCGTGGTTTCAACAGATAACAAAGACAAACTCCCAACGCTTCCTCCTTTTCACAAGCATTCTTCACACAGACAAACATGCTAGCATTTTCCAAATTCTGAATTCCCGGGCTGACTGACAAACCAGAATTACTGAAACCGAAAGGGCTGATGGTTTCGCCCCGTGCACTACTTGCAGGGGTACTAGGATCGCCCGTGGAAGTTGATCAGACTTCCTTTACCTGTTACTGTACCAGAAGTGTCTCGAGACTTTCCCAAAGCTATCTGACTAAGAACCAGAAAAATCAATACTCACCGGATCCGGTAGCTAATGCGCTGCGCAACCAATCCCTCCTTGGGTTGAATCCTGGACCCCCCTCGGGTTCGAGGTGTTGGTTGGCGAGAAACAGCAACCTGCGGAGGCAAGGAGGAGTCTCCTCTGATACAAAAGGACCAGGGGCGCCAGAGACCCTCCTGCGGTCAGTCAGGCTCAGCTCCAGCCGGACCAAACCTGTGAGGCGAGATGTCGGGGCATATTCACTTGCATACCATCCCCCACTCGCACATTCCCGGCCCATTGCACCAGAAATATGTAGTAGCTGATAAGAATGCAATAAATAATACCTGGAGTCAGGCAAAGATTCAAGCCAATTTAATGTGCACAGACTCAGATTGCAGTAGCATTCAAAATGGTCTGAGCACAGAGCTCAGAAAAATGACAGTTTATATACTTTTCTTCTCCAGTCTAATACAGGCAAAACTCCTCATTGGCCACAGTGGCCCACTTACTCTCATCCAATAGACATCTCTGACCGGGCCCAGGACTCGCTCCCCCTGCTTGGGTCTTACTAGCCACGGGTCAGCAATTAGACATAACACTAAACATAATACTTTTACTACAGTATATTTTGCTACTTCTGCAAAGATAGTGGAAGGCATATCAGAAGCATTCTTAACAAAAGCAAAACAAAGCGAGGCCAAACATTGCAAGGCTAAGACGTATTTCCAGCCTTGGCTCAAAACACTAAACAATCTTCATAATGCTAGACAAAATATTCTTACACTGTTCGGCTTCTCTGCTATATTTTCATCCTAATTACGAGGTCAGTGCACAATCAGCAAAGATACAGTGGAGGACATTCCTACTGAAAGAGACATCTGACTTACCTAAACAATAAACAGTACCAAGGTTTAATTCTCTTATCTCCAGGAGAGCAGAACATGTTATCAAACCAGAATAGAACAGTATTTCTTTCTAACAGCTAACAGCATTCTGCAATTTTCCAAAATCAGCAATAACATTTTAAAGCAGGAGAAAAAGGGCTTTAGCAATAACATTTTAAAGCAGGAGAAAAAGGGCTTCAGACCTAGCTCTGCTGTATACTAGGCCATCGCCTATCACATTGTGACCACTTTGATTGAAGGATAAGGTGGTATACAAATCTGTCTAAATAAAATAAATAAATATCTAATGAGATCCCTGACGGTAGTTCAGCTACAGATAGTTCTCTGCCTGATCCCACTAAATGATGTAAATGAGTCCAAACTTGCAGTCTTGTTTTTCTAATGGACATTTTCAATATAAGATTATTGCTATGACGATGCTATGTTGAAAACCTGTGAATGAGAAAATGAAACTAATGTGTTAGTGTCAATATGGGTAAATAAGTAAGATAAATTGATAATTGAGGCACACACATAAAAACTATTATCAGAGCACTTAAACATGTTTCAGTAATTTGTGTATTTTTGCATAATTTCCTAGGAATTTCAGGTAGGTAAATAACATATTACACAAAATGTAAAGCTAGTTATTGATTTGCCACATGAAATTGTACCATTTTTTCACTAGTGCTTTTTAAAATTATGACATCTTCAAAATTGCCTTGCACATGAAATAGAAGAGATGATAAAGTGTTAGGGTGTGTCAATCAGCCTTCTTTTTCGGGGAACCTTCTCTGTGGAACACGCTGCCTGTGCACAGAGCCGGCCCAACCATTAGGCAAACTAGGCAGTCACCTAGGGTGGCAGCTTCTAGAGAGCAGCAAGAACGGGACATTTAAAGCTTAACAATAGATTCTGATAGCCAGGGAGAGCATAAGGCTTAAGATTTATCTAGGTTTTCAATACCTTGAACCAACTCTGGGGCCGGCCCTGTCGCTGCATCTTCGTACTGAACCATCCTGTAAAAAATTCAAGACTGGGTTAAAGGCACATCTTTTTTTCTATGGCATTTGGTATCTAAATCACTCCTGCATGTGGCAGGGATTGCTAGTTGGGATGGAGCTAGACAGATCCCAGTGGGCCCAACTTCCTGTCTGTCGTTTATATAGCGCCCCTTTGGGTGCACTTCTGGGTCTGGGACCAGCCTGTCTGGAGTCCCCTCGAGGGCGAGCTCCATCGGTCCTTGTCAGTTTGATGCCTGGTGTTAGCAGGCAGGATTTCCCTCCTCTTCCCCAGGAAACCTTTCAAAAACACTGCTGTGAACAAGGCTAGCTTAAATAGTATTTACATTTTATTTACAAAATATATACATCAAGTATTGTGATAAAATAATGCAGTATGCACAACCCGTATTAAAAGTTATTCAAGCAGGTAAGGTGTATAGGTGGAATAGCAATATAGGATAAGAGATAAGACAGTTCAAACAACACTACCTTATACATAGTGACCTAAGTAAATCTCCTAACTCCTTTCCCTTTGCCCACCAACCCTAAGCCTCACCCACTCTGAAGCTCTAGACTGGTGGCTGCTTGTGGTTTGGTAGTTCTGTCCAATCGCTGAGGCTGTAGCCTTGATTCTGCCTCCTCTAAGCTCTCCTGCAATCAGGAGAGAGTTTTGCACTCCTGTCCAATCAGGAACAACTGTTGCAGCTCTTCCTTAAGTTGATCTGCCGCTGGACCCTCCCTGTGTCTTCTGGCTCCTAGTCTGGAATTGACTCTGCTGCTGCAGCTCTCTTTTGAGCTGATCTGCCACTGAAGCTTCCAATGAACTGATCTACTGCTGGGCCCTTCCTGGGCCTTGTGGCTCCTGGACTCTTTGCCGCTGCAGCTCTCTTGAGCTGATCCGCCGCTGCAGCTCCCCAGTGAGCTGATCTGTTGCTGGACTCCCAAGCCTGGATTAAGCTCTCCAGAGTGTCTCTACTGCTATCTCCACTCCCTGGGTTGGGAGGAAACCACCGGCCCCCATCTTCCCTCCTACCCCGGACTGGGTCTACAGGAGGCTGTCTGCTGGCATCTTCACACCAAGTCTCCCAGAAGTCTTTTAGCACCATCTTCAGGAGGAGGGCCTGCAGGGCAGGGGGAGTTCCTTCCTCCTCTCTGA
This sequence comes from Ichthyophis bannanicus, assembly GCA_033557465.1. Lineage (NCBI taxonomy): Eukaryota > Metazoa > Chordata > Amphibia > Gymnophiona > Ichthyophiidae > Ichthyophis > Ichthyophis bannanicus. The sequence goes on from CM066033.1 coordinate 87,479,831, forward strand.
GGAGGGTTAAGCTCTTTTTTAGATAAGAGGCCTGACGCCTCTAAATCCCAGGTAACTGTTCTCCAAGCTCAGTTCTGCACAAAGCTGCTGGTAATAGTGCCAACTGATACCATTTCTCGTAGGGTGAGCAATTTCCACTGGCCCCAGTATTTACTTCTCCATCCTCTGTATTTTATTTCCCTACACTATTCCGTATAGATTTAAAGTTAAATCTTAATAATAGATAAAAATGTGAGCAGATATTACCCTTGCTCCTTCAACACAGGCAGTGACTTGCACATCCCCCTCTAAATGTTTACTTTCCAGATTTGCTAGCACAGTGACTGTTACTGCAGGCTGCTCTTTTAATGTTGTCCCTCATCTGACCTCTTTAGTAGTTTAAAGTGACCATTTATCTTTGATTCTACATTATTCAACACACTCTCAAACACCAATCTGTAGAGGAGTTTCATTTATATACCTTTTCTTTCTCATGATTTTCTGTCTATCCTGTTACATTTGTAGTTCCTTTCCTTTTCTTAATTTTAGTACTTGTAAATCACTTTGTTATTTTTTGAACGGTGGTATATTAAGTTCTCTAATAAACATAGGACATACATGTAAATATAAAGGGCCCAATATTCATTTGGGCAGGCTATGCTCTGCTACAGCACATAGCCATACCGACCCACCCTTAACCCTGGATATATTCAATGCTGGGGTCATATGCGGCCCTGGCATTGAATATCCAGGTTTGCCGCACATGCCCAGAAGCCGCAGTAGCTAACAGGGCAGCAGCGATAATGCATGCTGCCCGGTTAGTATCAGGGCGTGTAAGGGAGATAATCGCGGATATTCAATGGCACTACGTAACCGTGTTAGTGTCATTGAATATCCCGATTAGAGGCATTTACATGGTTTACTGGGCTATAAACCGTGTAAATACCTTTCACATATCGGGCCCAAACATCTTGTAAAAATATCCTGTGCCTACAAGTACTTGCTTAGTTGTATGCAATTTTGATATCTGCACATTTGGGGGTGGAATTGCAATTTACATACACATTTTATAAAATATGTGAAAATATTTATACTGCTTCCAAGCAGGGGTTACTGTCCATAGTTCATTTCAGCTATGATTTCTGCAGTTTCTCTGCGGCAATCTTTATAAAGAGACAAAGGCCTTTATAATGTGCCTTTGTAAAATAGACTACAACCAGGTGCCCACTTGCCCTCCCCACCTAGACAACCTGTTATAAAATTTCCACATGCAGTCTGGTTTGGTTTCATGTCTCATCTCATGAGCTGCTTTCTCATGCTTATAAACCTTATTGCTGATGTTTAGTGACTTAGTTATAATTTTCTGGAAAGAAGACATACAGTTCTATAAAACAGAAATCCTTGTCATTCAAGGAAAGAGACTTTTTCTAAGGACATGCCTATTTAAAAAAGTTATTCTGATTTGAAATCTTTTTTTAAATGTTCTTACTGTGTAGGCAGGAACTGCACCATATTACCTTCTAAATCCACTAAAAAATCAAAGTGTGGTAACTGGAAGTTAAGTGGGATCTGACTGGGTGTTTTCAGCCAAGGCTGCTTGCATTGCATCGTGTCAACTTCCTCTTCAGCTGCTGTTCCTTCTTTTCTTGTATGCTCTTCTTTATAATTTGTCTCCCATTTTCTAAGAGTTTCCCCCTTTTGTATGTTTTACTTTTTTCTTCTTATCTGATCTTTTTATATGTTTTTCTCTTCTCTCCTTTTGGATGTATCGGTGTTCTGCTTTATCCCTATTAAACCCTAAGGCTCTGCTAAGAATGTATTGCATCAGTCTCAGTGAATTTTCTCTGTACAGAGGCAAGAGTTGTGGTGGTGCTGCTGAAAAGGGGATGGTGACAGCCATGATTAGTTTCCTATCTGATTTATCAACTCTTAGAAGGGCCTGTGTTTGCCGGCCTTTAGTACACCCTATGGGGGTTATTTTAGAAGTTCTGTTCGTGCTTTGGACATCTGTAAACAGGCATGGCGACGTCCAAATCATGAAGACATTCCCAGAGCCATTTGAGAAGCCAGCTCTGAGTACATCCCAGTCTGAACAAGGGCACGAAGTAAGCATGTCCGGGGTGTTCCCAGAACTTGGACGTTCTTGCCTGATTTCAGAAACATCCTGGGTGTCCTGAGCTACATCCAAATTTATACCTGCTCAAGGCATGAATAGGCATTGAAAAGTGCTTGTTTAGTCAGGCAGACATCTGAAGGGTGTGGAGAAGGTCTGCTAATAACAAAGACTGACAGGGAATGATGTCTCATGTTTTCATTTTGCTACACCACTGGATGTCCACTTGTGTTAAATTGCATGAGATTAATGTCCCCGCCCCACGCTTTCCTAAGGGGGTGGCTATGTGGCTACTGGCACAGACATCCAGGTTGGGGATGTCTATGTTGCTAAAATCGGTTGAGACAAAGATGTGATTGTTGTTTCTCGGCATTTGTTACCCTGTACGTCCCTGATTTTGCTTGGACACCCATGCTAAAATGTCACTTTAAATGTCAGAGTACATAAGTGGTCACTAGTGCAAGCTCTCAAAATATTTGGCCTACAAGGGAATGCAAACCAAAAGAAATAACTGAAAGATGTTACATAAAATTACTCTTCAGGTGCTTATTTTCATGTTATTTGTAGGACATTAATTTTCCCTTTCCTGATTCGTGGAGGAAAACCAACACCCTTCATACCTTTTGTGATAGCATTTGCTTTCTGTGGTTATAATGGATATTTGCAATGCAGTTACATAATGAGCTATGCAGAATATTCTCCAGATTGGACAAGTGATCCCCGTTTCATCATAGGTAAGTTCAAGAGTGATTTGACCTCCACTGACCTTACTATATTAAAATGAGATCCTAGAGTTACCTAGACTCTCTTTTGCTATTCTCTCTGTTCCAGTAATATCTATTGAATGCACTTGCTAATGTAATTTTATATGTATTCTGGGAATAAAAAGCTGAGCATGTGGTCGTTGCAGAAGAAAGCACATTGCTCAGATGGATCTTAGTCAGTCCCCTATTTGCCATCATATTCTTATTGTATTTGGTTTTTATGGAGTGACATCACAAAAGTTTTCTTTTGTTAAATGAGAAATTAATTTGTCTACTAAGATTAGGTGTAGACCAAACACATCCTGAGCATTACACTGTACTTTCAGTAGAACGCAGTATTAGTCCGCCTCAAAGGTTTTAAGACGCATTAATGAAGTTGCTGCACGCTTATGGGAACAGTGGCACTTAATGCTCATTAACCTTTAGTAAAAGGGCCCCGAACTCTCACTTATTAGGAGTGTGTCACACTCACACTGGAACTTCAATACATGTTACATTCAGATACAGTAGGTATGTTCCTCATTTGAAAGCTTTCTCACCCTTGCACTCTTTGAGCCTCTTCTCTCAAGCATTAGAGCCTCAGTGCCAATACACTGACCTTGACCACTACTTTCATGAGCAACAAGCCTAAGAGATTCCAAACGTAACTTCCTTTGTACTGCTTCCTCCTGCTCCATTCTTTTTCCGTTTACTTAAAAGTGCAGGCGCTGTGAAGCCTAGGCACATACTTTTAGCCACTGAGGGGGTCATTCTGTCCCGCGAATAGCAGGGAAGAACGTCCCATCAGGACGTCCATCCCCACAATTCATCCCCCTGCTGGCCTCGTCAATACCCTCCTCGTACGTATAGCAGGTTTATATGAGGAGGCCTAGTTGGGGGCGGGAAGGGACATTCCGGAGGCAGACCATGGGCAGACCGTGACTCCAGATGTATAGGGCCGATTCAGAGGTTGGCCCTGTACATCTGGGGCCTCAAATCTAGATGAGTCTCCCTGGATTGAGGAGGATTGAGGCATGGATCCTGGTGACCCAAGCACTGTTCCCTCTAAGCTGTGCGCGTGTGTGCGCGCGCGCGCGCGCACACACCTCGCCGAGCGAGCGCACATACTTTACAACAGAGCGCACAAAAATTACGGCTCTGATTCTGATAGAAAACAACACAGACGTCTTAAAAGTTAAAAGTTATGATTGTAATTACTAGAAATTTCTCGCTTCATTTAGTAATCGTCTATTTTCATTTAATTTGATTAAAATCAATGTGGTGTACATACTGTATTCTGACGTGTAGTCAAATTTTAAAGTATATAACTCCGAGTGGTGTTATGTGGCGCACAAAAATTTAACCTTCCTTCAAAAGCTGCACACAGCTGATATTTTATGCGCACAGCGCCTACAGAAAATTAGAGGGAACATTGGACCCAGGTGAGAGGGTGCAGGGGTTTCCTCGCAGCCCAACCCAGGCCTTGGAAGGCCAGATTGGGGGTCGGGTTACAAGGAACAGGCATCCGGGTTTGCCAAGCCAGGATCGCGGCTCGTGAATGGAGCTGCGGTGCCATGGCGACGGGATGCCATGACACCGCGGCTCCATTCATGGTACTGCCTGAGTTAGCCAGGCAGTTGCTGGGACATATGGCTGGACAGAATCGGGCCCAGGCCTGCAAGTCCAGACACTAGACCCGATTTTGATCCTGTGGGGGCTGCAGGATCAGAATCTGGTCTAGCTTTGCATGTCTGATTCTGCCCAGCCATATAGGGGGCTGGATGTGCATAAATGGAATTGGCCTCTGAGTGAAGAGCAATTTTCAGCCCAAATAATTTACTGGTATTACCTCCACTATGTCTGATTTTCTTTGGAGGATTGAAAGGATACAAGTATCATTTTGTGCTACTTTTTTTCATTTGCAAAGCAATATTATATTTAAATCTGTTCAGATTTATACCATGAATGCACCATATGAAAAAATATCAGGCTGGATTTTCAAAGGCATTTACATGGTTTTTACAGCCCAGTACACCATGTAAATGCCTAAATGGGGATTGGCACTTAGACAGTTAGTGCTGTTGAATATCCCTTTCTAACTCCCCCATGCACCCCGATGCTATCCAGTTAGCATCAGGGTGTTTCGGGGGCATTCCAGGACAGCATGGAGGTGGCAACAAGCAATGACCGGGCAGCAATGCTATTGCTTGCTCCCCAGTGAGCGATCTGCACTGAAAGGTTAGCATCGGGGCATGTCGGGGGCATTTCAGGGAGGAGCAGAGGCAGCAACAAGTAATAACCGGGCAGCAGCGCTATTGCATGCTGCCCGGTTAGCGATCTGCACTGAAAAGATAGGCGGGAAAACCTTCACCTATCTTTAAGGCGCAGGATCTTCAGCGGCTTCCTATGTCAGCGGTGATCTCTGGATATTCAGTGCCGTTGGTGCGGCATTGAATATCCAGATTAGAGGTCGGCAGTGAGGGCTACACGCCGACAGGACGCATAGCTCTTAGAAAATGCACATAGTTCAGTATCGGACCCATCATTCTTTGGACTTCAGTCTCAGTCTCTGGGGCGGTAAATCTTGCTGTTTGGGATGGTTTACCCTTGGCATCTCTGCATTTGTTAAAATTTGTGTGCAGGCCTCTCCTGCTGCATGTAGGGCAATAGTTCTCAACTATGTCCTGCAGTACTCCACCTTAGTCTTCTGGTCATCACAATAAATACACATGAGGTAGATTGATATAATCTGTCGCATGCAAATTTATCTCTTGCATATGCATTGTGGATATCTTGAAAACTTAACTGACTGATGCTCCCCTTGGGTTAGGTTTGAGAACACTGATTTAGATTTTGTGAGTTCATACTTTAATCTTGTTGCTCATAAAATAAGAGGTTTAAGGATATTGCAGATGAACTAACAGGGAATGAAGCATATTAATGCTAGACAAGATCAAAACTCACCAGGAAATGAAAATACCCTAAACATGAACAGTAATATGTAGAGGAAAGTAGCACTGATGTTTTCTTCCACATTCAGATGATATTTTAACAGCTTTCTTACATTTTATTATCTACATAAAGATTTTATTCATAACGATGAATAGTCTAATCGGCTAACACTCTCGGTCCTAATCAAGTCAGTTGCAGTGAGGAAAAAAACTTCCAATCTCGAATGTGATAAGCAGCACCAATACCTAGATCTGTTTTCTCCCTTAGAAAGCAACTAAATTATCATACTTTCCTATCTCTTCTTCTTTGAAATATTTATTCAGTTTGGTTTAAAGCTACTAAATGTAACCTTGACTCTTTTTTCATTTGTCAAAGTAATTTCATATCTTTCTGCTCTTTTCAGCAAATAATCTTCCTTTTAAAACTGATGTGCTTGTTTTTCTTTGACATAGAAATATTGGCTGCAAGGTAGCTGAAGGTCCATTGATTTGAATTTATCAGTATTTGCTCTACAGAAATTGCATTTTTTTTATTGTTCAGGTATTTCGTTGTGGCTCACAGGCATCATAATTAACATCCATGCTGATCACATACTCAGAAACCTAAGAACACCTGGAGAAACTGACTACAAAATACCTAGGGGTAAGCAAACATAGCACTGGAATAAATCAGTGCCAAGGCACTATCAATTTTTTTAAATCTTTTTTTTATTGTTAGAGATGACATTTAGCATAGTACAAGAAGCGTGTCCGCAGCGGGTGCTACATTCAGAGGTATACATTCAAGGGTTACACTGAAGTGTCATTGATTACCATCAACATGACTATTTACCATCCGCGTCCTCTCCGACTGGTTCGGCAGCTCTCTGTCTTTAGCACCCCTGCTTCTGTCATCCCTTCCTCTTTTCCCTTCCCCCTTCCCTCCCCATCCTCCCCCCCACCCTCACTGCATGAACCACCCACAGAATTGTCGACTCTAGTGTGGGCTGCTGGTCGTAGCCTCTTCAAATTTGTTCCATAGTCCCTAGTAACACAGTGCTATCTTGGATAGGTTTCTGCCACCCTCTCTGTGTATCCAGCCTGCCATCTCTTGCATCCGTTGTTGCCCATTGTTGTTGCTCTGGTGGTCTGGGTGTTGTCCATTGGGCTAGAATGACCTTCCTAGCAAGCAACAGTGCCACCAGTGTAAATTTCTATGTCATCTGTCCCAGTCCTCCCTGTCATAATGGCATTCTATCCTCCAGCAGGAGATTTGTGTACGACCATTCTATTGGGGTGCCAAGCACTCTTTGTAGGTGTCCCTGCACTGCCTTCCAGAACCTCCGCAGGTGTTCACATTCCAGGATGGTGTGCACGTAGGACCCTGGGTGTTTATGGTGTCTCTTGCACTCTGGGCTATCCCATAGCTTCATTCGGGCCCCCCTCTCCCGTGTAAAGTATATCCTCTTAAGTATCTTGAATTGAGTCTCCTGCAGGGAGGCATTAGATGTAATTGTGGGCAGCTGGTGAAGAAGTTGCCTTATTTCTGAGCCGTCTACTTTCTCGCCCAGTTCTGTTGCCCACGTGTGCGCCAGGTTCTCCTCCCAGCTTGTACAATTTTTGGGTCGTGTTCAGGAACCTCCTATCTAGGATTGTGAAGCCCGCTTTCTCCAGGACCAAGCAGGAAGTCAGTCCTCACTTATGGGTGACGTCGGCGCCGACGGAGCCCTCCCGGAGCAATTTTCCCCAGCTTTCAAAGAAAGCCTTTGGGAATTGCAGCGCGCATGCGCGGTCCTCTTCCCGCCCAAGGGTGCCATCTTAGCCAGTCTTCTTTTTTCCGCGGAGCCCTACAGACGTCCCCGTCTTGTCCCCGCGAAAAAGTCGATATTTCTTCATAATTTTATTCTTTCCCGCCCGGACTCGCGACGCCGGTCACGAGTCCTCTTCTTTTTTTCGGTTTTTCTGACTTAGTCAGTTTTCGTTTTCGGTTTTTCCCTGGCAGCCCGGTCCTTTGACCTCGCCGGGGCCCTTTTTCCCCCGATGGCTGCCAGTGGTTTCAAGCGGTGTGGTCAGTGTGACCGAAATATGTCACTAACTGACACACACGACTTTTGCCTCCGCTGCCTGGGCCCGGATCATGAAGAAATGATCTGTGGGCCCTGCGGCAAAATGTCCTCCAAAGCGTTGAGAAGTCGGCGGCATCAGCGGGATAGGATCTTCGCTGACCCCAGCCGTACCCGGACCTCGTCGGAGGCCTCCGCGTCCAAAGGTTCCAGCTCGGACCGTCGCCGGAGTTCCTCCGACAGGGGTTCTCCCTCCGGGGACCATCGACGGAAGGTGAAACCCGCGAGGGCGGCGTCGGTGGACGCTCCTGGCTCCGCGAGGGCCAGGTCGCATAGCCCCGATAGCCGCCCCGGGTCCTTGGAGAAGGAGCACCTCCCGAAGCGACCTCGCCTGGAGTCGGAGCTGCCTGCTCGGGTAAGTCCTGTGGTCCTCCTGGACTCGCCTCCGCGACAGCCAACGTCGGGCCCGACGCCGTCGGGGCCCGAGTCGGGGGCTGCTGGGTCACCTGAGCTCGGACTCAGGTTGACGGCCTTGGAGAGCAGACTGTCTGCCTTCATGGACCAGCAGCGGGCACTGCTCGCTGGCTTCGCTGGCGTCGCTGCCCCGACCGCCGGGACGTCGACGTCCAAGTCGACCCCGGAGACCGAGCCGATCCTCGAGTCGATGCGAACTCGAGTCGATCCTCGGTCGAGGTCACCCTCGGCCTCCCGTTCGGGACCGAGGTCGCCGACGCCGACTCCCTCGGCGTCGGGGCGGCAGGCGCCGCGCCCTGCCCGGGCCGACCCCACCGAGTCCTCGTCGGAGTCGGTCTGGGAGTCTGAAGAGGAAGAGTCGCCTGATTCTTTCCGGACTCGGTGTGTCCCCTCGGACTCACCGGAGTCCGAGCCTCGGAAGCAGTCCCCCCGGAGGATGCCCGGTTCTCGGACTTCGTCAGGGATATGGCCAAGGCTTTGGCCTTCCCTGCGGACCCCGAGGAGGAGCCTCGAGCCGAAGAGCTCGACGCCCTCCAGTATGACTCTCCCGCAAGGGAACACTTTACTGTACCGGTTCCTCCTATGCTGGAACGACTACTCTTCCGCATGTGGGAGAGTCCGGCCACCTCGCCGGTCCTGAGCAAGCGGGTCGATTCTATCTATCGAGTCCGCAAGAGCCCTGGCTTCCAAAAAGCACAGCTACCACACCATTCCATGGTAGTGGAATCGGCCATGCATCGTCTTAAGAGCCAGAAGATGCACTCCTCGGTACCTCCTGGCAGGGAGGCCCGTAACCTGGATGGCCTTGGTAAGAAGTGTTTCCAGGGCTCTATGCTTGCGTGTCGTGTCCAGACCTACCAGCTATACATGGGCATGTATCTCCGAGACCTGGCTAAAGAGTTAGCCGGATTCTCCGCTGGTTTGTCCGAGGAACCCTTGCGGAGGTTCCTGGCCTTGTCCACTGGCATTCGGGAATGCTCAAAATTCATGTCCCGAGCAGCCTATGATGGCTTTGAAGCGTCGGCTCGAGTGGCCGCAGCCGGCATCGGTGCCCGCCGACAGGCTTGGCTTCAGTCGTCTGACCTTGAGCCCTGGGTGCAGGACAAGTTGGTCGATGTCCCCTGCCGAGGTGAAAACCTCTTTGGCAAGCCCATGGCGGAAAAGGCTGCACAAATTGAGACGGAGACTCTCACCAGGACCAGGCTTTCTAGGAAGACCTCCGCCCCTTCCCAGAAAAAGAAGGGCTCGGGTAAGAAGTCCTTTTACCCGAGGAAGGCGGCTGCCTACAAACAATACCCCCATTATCAGGCCCCTGCAGCTCCCCAACAGGGCCAGCAGGCCAAGGGACGGGGTAACGGGTCCCGTAGGCAGCAAGCCCCCAAGCCTGCACCACCAGCCCCTGCTCAGCAGGGTGGGGGCATTTGACTCTTTAAGCATAGCCTCTCCCCCCCCGGCTGGTTCCTCCCAGCACCGGAGGCCGGCTGGTTCACTTCGGCCACAGGTGGTCCAGCATCACCTCAGATGCCTGGGTGCTTCAAGTAGTGCGAGAGGGCTATCTTCTCCACTTCCACCAGGTCCCTCCCTCCTATTTTCCGGGAGAACCTCCACGGCCCCCTCTGCACAGGGAATTGCTCCTTCAGGAGTTAGCAGGTCTTCTACAGGAACAGGCGGTGGAACCGGTGCCCCACCACCTAAAAGGTCAAGGCTTTTATTCCAGGTATTTTCTAATACCAAAGAGAACAGGAGGCCTCAGACCCATCCTGGACTTGCGCAACCTCAACAAGTTCCTTGTGCGGGAAAAGTTCAAAATGCTTACCCTTGGAATCCTTCTGCCCTACCTCCAGCAGGGAGATTGGCTATGCTCCTTGGATCTAAAGGATGCCTACACGCACATCCTCATCCACCCAAGCCACCGCCAATACCTAAGGTTTGTGGTGGCAGGAAATCATTACCAGTACCGGGTACTGCCCTTTGGCCTGTCCTCCGCACCGCGAGTCTTCACAAAATGTCTCGCGGTGGTGGCGGCCCATCTCCGGCTTCACGGCCTATATGTCTTTCCGTACCTCGACGACTGGCTCATCAGAGCAGCGTCCGCTCTGGAGGTCACCAACGCCACACGCCGCACGGTGACTCTTCTGCAGTACTTGGGCTTTGTTATAAACTTCGCAAAGTCCACTTTGCTCCCCTCACAGGATCTCGAGTTCATCGGCGCAAGGCTGCACACTCCTCTGGCACGAGCGTACCTACCGCTCGACAGGGCTCAGCGGCTCATGGACCTAGCCAGCCGTTTTCGCAGCCAGCCCCTGGTCTCCGCCAGGCGCTTCCTGAGACTACTCGGCCATATGGCTTCCACCGTCCATGTGACCCCCAATGCCCGCCTGCATATGCGGCCTGCTCAATGGTGTCTCCGCCAGCAGTGGCGACAAGCCACAGGCGGCCTAGCAGACCTAGTGCGCGTCTCCGAGCCGCTGATCTCGTCTCTCCAGTGGTGGCTTCAGCAGCCGAACCTGATATTCGGAATGCCTTTCCAGTCACCTCAGCCGGCCCGGGTGCTGACAACGGATGCTTCCCTCCTGGGCTGGGGAGCGCATTGCCAAGGGGCACGTACTCAGGGCCTCTGGTCCACGTGGGAGTCTGCTCAGCAGATCAACTTCCTGGAGCTCAGGGCGATCCGCCTGGCTCTCAAGGCTTTCTCCCACCTGACTTCTCACCAGTCCGTCCTTGTCCAGACGGACAATCAAGTTGCCATGTTCTACGTGAACAAGCAGGGGGGCACGGGCTCCTTCCTCCTCTGCCGGGAGGCACAGAGGCTCTGCTCTTGGGCCGTCAGTCACGGCATTCTCCTCAAGGCAGTTTATCTCCCAGGCCAAGAGAATTGCCTGGCCGACAAACTCAGCAGGATCCTCCAGCCGCACGAGTGGCGTCTGGATCCCTTGGTAGTTCAGAAGCTCTTTCTAAAGTGGGGCCTCCCCACGGTGGATCTCTTTGCCAGTCCTCACAACCAGCAACTTCCTCGCTTCTGCTCTCGTCAGCCACACCCCCTTCGGGTTGCGGGGGACGCTTTTCTACTATCATGGTCGGGGAGCCTTCTGTACGCTTTCCCTCCCATCCCGCTAGTCTCTCGGACTCTTTTCAAGGTTCTCCGAGACAAAGCCTTCATGATCCTGGTGGCCCCTCGCTGGCCCCGACAGCCGTGGTTTCCGCTCCTGCTGCAATTAGCGGTGGAGGATCCATTCCCTCTGGGGTTACAACCGGATCTCCTCACTCAGGATCAGGGGTCTCTGCTACACCCCAACCTCAGGTCTCTCAACCTCATGGCCTGGCTGCTGAGAGGGTAGTCCTCGCTCCCCTTCTCCTGCCGGCGGAGGTGGAGGAGGTCGTCCTAGCTTCGCGACGACCTTCTACCCGCAAATGCTACGCCCTTAAATGGCGTCGCTTTTCCGTTTGGTGTACCCAACAGTCTCAGGATCCCTTCTCCTGCCCGGTGTCGGTGATCCTGCAGTACTTGCTATACCTCTCTAATCTGGGACTTAAGTCCAACTCCGTCAAAGTTCACCTCAGTGCTCTTTCAGCACATCATGTGCCGGTGGACGGCAGACCTCTTTCCAGCGACCCTCTTGTAGCGAGGTTTCTCCGAGGTCTTCTTCTACTTAAACCACCTCTGCGCCCGCCAGCGCCTGACTGGGACCTGAATGTGGTTTTGCAGCGGATCACCTGTCCGCCTTTTGAACCTATGGCTACCTGTTCTCTCCGTTTTCTTTCTTGGAAAACACTGTTCTTGATAGCCCTCACTTCCGCTAGACGCGTAAGTGAATTGCAGGCCCTCGTGTCTGATCCCCCTTACACTCGGTTCTACAAAAATAGGGTAGTCCTACGGACTCACCCAAAATTTCTTCCAAAAGTGGTCTCCCCTTTTCATATCAATCAGGAGGTGGTGCTTCCAACCTTCTTTCCCAGACCACACTCCAGCCGAGCTGAAACGGTCCTCCATACCCTGGACTGTAGAAGGGCTTTGAACTTCTACCTTGACCGTACGCAGGAGCACCGTAAAGCTGCTCAGCTTTTTGTATCTTTCGACCCCAATAAATTGGGGCTCCCGGTCTCCAAGCGTACTCTGTCCATCTGGGTTGCGGACTGTATCACTTGGGCTTATGGGGCAGCCGGACTCTCCTTGGAAGGTCGAGTCACGGCTCACTGCGTTCGGGCAAAGGCCACGTCAGTGGCTTACCTCCGCTCTGTTCCGCTGGCAGACATCTGCCGGGCCGCTACTTGGTCTTCGAGCCAGACTTTTGCGGTCCATTACTGTCTCGAGAGGGAGTCCCGCAGGGACAGTGCTTTCGGACAGGCAGTCCTCCGTAATCTCTTTGAGGTCTGAGCAACTCCTACCCTCCATCCCGGATGTGGGCTACCGGTGGGTAATAATTCAGCGAAGATTCTTTCCTTCTGTGCTGCTGAGCTAGAGGGAGCTCATTTTTGTGCTTAGGGTCTCCGGTAGCCTTAAGCTTGGGAGTCCCATAAGTGAGGACTGACTTCCTGCTTGGTCCTGGAGAAAGCGTAGTTACTCACCTGTAACAGGTGTTCTCCAGGAGCAGCAGGAATCAGTCCTCACAACCCTCCCTCCTCCCCTTGGAGTTGCAATCGTCTGCTTTACTTTTTTTGCAAATTTTTATGCTGTCTTTTTTAGCTATGTCATCTGACTGGCTAAGATGGCACCCTTGGGCGGGAAGAGGACCGCGCATGCGCGCTGCAATTCCCAAAGGCTTTCTTTGAAAGCTGGGGAAAATTGCTCCGCGAGGGCTCCGTCGGCGCCGACGTCACCCATAAGTGAGGACTGATTCCTGCTGCTCCTGGAGAACACCTGTTACAGGTGAGTAACTACGCTTTATCTGAGCCCTGTACGGTCGTGGGATGTATGTAGTGATGGCTCTGTAGGTAGGCCATCAGATGTGTGTTGGGGGGTTCCCACTTTCCCTTAACCTGGTCGAAGGCAGGGAATCCCCCTCCCCCTAGGGTTATCAGTTGTCCCATGTATTTACATCCCTTGGCTTCCCATGTTTCAAACCCCGACCTCCCCTGACCTGGTGGGAACTCTGGGTTGTCCACTAAGCTCATAAAGGGGGGCCGTCCCTTGCCACCCACCAATGTGCTCCTCCATCAATGCCACGCTTTGGCAAGGGGGGCTGGAATTAACAATTCTTGGTATATGTTTGAACTAAACTAAATACAAGTGTCTTTTTAATGGACTTAAACCATATATTGAAGGCATCATGGGATCTCAGACTAACAACTATAGTTTCATTAGTAGGCCCTGACAAAGAAATACCCCAGGGGGATATGCAACATGATTAATGCATTTAGCAGACTGTTAATCGTGGTCACCAGGATATTCGGCAGCACTAATGCCGAATAATCCCGTGTGTCACCACTGCATGCTGAATATCACCTCTGCCCAGTTAGCTTCCTGCTTCTCCGGCTAACTGGGATATTCAGTGCCAATGGCTGGATATCACCCTGACATTTAATATCCCGGTATTAGTTTCAGTGGCGATGGTTAGCTGCTGTAATCACGTTAGCTACTGCTGCTGAATATCCTCCCTCCTGTTTTATTGCAGGTAAACAGTGAACATGCCAATGTGTATGACACTCATGGGGTTTTTTTTTTGGGGGGGTTATTATTTTCATTTGGAAGACACTATTCACTTTATGGATTCCTTTCAGTGTTCCTATTCTTTCATAAGGCATGGGGTCTGGACATTTGACTAAGATGTTATACACAAATAATGATTTGCTACTTTAATACTTTAAGCAGGCCTCATCTTCTGCTGACATAAACAACTGGGGCAAAGTTGAGACTTCTCATAAGAACATAAAATATGCCATATGGGGTTAGACCAAAGTCCCATCAAGCCCAGTATCCTGTCTACAAGAGTGGCCAATCTAAGTCATTAGCACCTGTCAGGTTCCCAAAAAGTAGACAGATTACATGCTCACAACTCAGTAAAACAAAGATTTGTAACCACTTCCTCCAAGAACAAACAGGACTAAAGACCCATATATGCAGGGGTGGGTTAAGGCAATCTGCTGCCTGAAGCAAGGAATGAGATGGCGTCCCCCTCCCTCCTGTAGTGTGTGTGTGGGGGGGTATTTTCTCAAAATTCCAGTCAGAGACTGAACCAAACCAAAAAGCTGATTAGATAATATGGAGAAAATGCAAGACATTTGCACTCCAAGGAACTAAAAGAATGAGTGAGAACCACAGCACACTTTATAAAACTAAATTATAACTCATTTTTATTTTGTTATAAACTGCGTTGGTTCTTCTTTTTCTTTTTGAACATATATTTTGCATCCACAGAACCCCCTCCCTCAACAGTGGGTGCAGAGCAGAACTAGGACATTCACCCACAGAACTCAATATCTTAAAAAAACATTATCTGATTCTGGTCATCTCACTAATATTCTCCAGTACCAGGCATATTGAGAACTAATATAAAGCCCTACAAAAGTCACCAAAGATCTACAAGACTAAATCTACCATACCATTATCAGCATAAACTTCCAAAACTCATACAAGGTGCCTACCCAGAAAAAAGCAGCACTGTAAGTAGTGCAATGGCCCTAGAACATCTAACATCTATTTGAAAAGCTGAACAAGGCACATTACTACAGTACAGATGATCCCTGCGCACAAATTTCATGTCAGCAGAGCACACAGCTTTGGTCACACACTCAGAACACAGACTCTCACGAAGTAGAGAATAACCTAAAGTAACAATAAAATTTAGACAAAAATTAACCGAAACCCCAAGAAGCCAAACTCTGCATGCAGTGTAACACCAGATAAGAGATGCAGTTCCCCATACTGTGTAAACTATAAAGATAGTGCAAAGTCCAGTCACTAAACTGAAACGTTTTATCTCCAGGAACAAGCAGGAATAAGTCCTCACATATGGGTACGTCGGTACCGATGGAGCCTGCGCGGGAAAGCTTTTGGGGCCTCCCACTGCGCATGCGCGCTGCCTTTCCTCCTTCCTGACCAACTCTCCTCAGTTCTTTTTCCGCGGAGCCAGCAGGTCGTGTTCCTGTCACCGCTGAAGAAGTTGTTATTTTAATTTGTTTCTTTGGCCGCGTGTCTGCCTTCCCCGATTCCGGACCGGTACCGCCGGTCTTTTTTCTTTATTTCTTTAAAAAAAAAAAAAAAAATCTTATTTTTCCCCACTTGGTGTGTTTGTTCTGTGAGGCCTTTAGGCCTTCACAGAATTCTCCCTCATGGAGAAACAAGCCTCTAGTTTTAAAAAATGCACCAAGTTTAGCGGTACTATATCAGTCACAGACACCCATGAATGGTGTCTTAAATGTTTGGGGCCTGACCACTCCATTCCGGATTGCCCATCCTGTTCTTTGATGTCTAAACGTGGCTTACAAAACTGGGCAGCCAAGTTTCACATGCTGTTTTCTACAGATACTCCAGCATCGACATCTTCCAGGTCTTCCTCTCCTGATGGATCTCAGGTAACCAAACATTCCTCTGGCAGGTCCTCAAAGAGCAAATCTCCCTCCAAGTATCGAGATGCCCCCGGGCTTGACCCTGAGGACCCTGCCCCAGCCAAACAACCCCGGCGGGAAGCTCCGGCTTCCAAAGCTCCTCCTATGGGGTTACAGGTTGACATTGATGGCACGGCCTCGACCGATCACCTGTTAGACTGCTCTGGGGTACCGGCTCAATCTTCCGGTACCGACATCCAGACAGTCGTGGCGTCTATGGATCATACAGTTCAATCCATGCAGCAGGCTATCATGGCTTTTATTAGAGCTGCGACGCCATCGGTACCGCAGCCAGCGGTACCGACTCCGGTTCCGGTACCACAACCGATACCGGTACCCAGGGCATCCACATCGACCAGGATACCGATTCCGGTTCCCGGTTCCGGGGTTTTCCCCGGTACTGATCCGGTTCCGGGTACCCCCGATGTCGATACCGGTCGATACGCTTATCGATCCCTGGAAGCAAACAGACGATACTTCGAGTCTTCTGATGATTCTGAATCATCAGATGACTCTGCTGAAGTATCCCTAACTCTACCTGAAGAGCCCTCTTCTCCAAAGAGGAGAATGTCTCCTCCAGAGGATTTGTCCTTTCAAGACTTCTTCCTTGAAGTGGCTAAAGGTCTCTCTATTTCAGTAACCTCTGAAAAAGAACCTAGAGCAAAAAAATTAGATATTTTAGGATACTCTAAGGTTCCCAAAGAGGCAGTCACCTTGCCCATTCATGAAATTCTTCAAGAACACATGATGGACTTATGGGAGACTCCTCTCACCCTATCTCCACATTCTCGTCGGTTGGACACCATGTATCGTGTCCCTCCATCTCCTGGTTTTCAAAAAACTCAGCTCCCTCACCACTCTATTGTGGTGCAGTCAGCTATGAAAAGGATAGAGTACCAAAAGACACTCTTCTACTCCTCCAGGGAGAAAATGTAGGACTTTGGATGCTTTTGGTAGAAAAATCTTCCAAGCAAGTATGCTTATTGCTAGAATCAATTCATACAGCCTCTAGATGGGCATGTTTCTGAAGGAGATTGCATTGAAAATACGCCATTTTCTCCCCTTTATCCCAGAGGATAGAAAGGAGGAGTTCCTCCTTTTGCTAAAGCATACCCAAGATATATCAAAGTTCTCCAACAGAGCAGCCTTTGAGGGTGCTAGCAGAGCCTCAGGTATTGCCATAGCGGCTCGCAGAATTGCTTGGCTCCAGGCCTCTGACCTAGAACCCTGGGTCCAGGATGGGTTGGGAAATCTGCCCTGTACAGGTGAGAATCTGTTTGGTAAGGAGTGGCAAATCAAAGCCACCCAAATGGATGCAGAAAATGCTGCTTTAGATAGACTTTCTAAGTCTACCTCTGCCCCTGTCAAGAAGAAATCTTTCAAGAAGCCTTTCTATAAGAAGGCCAGATTTGCTACAAATACTGGCCAACAATCTTCTGCAGCTCGCTTTGCTCCTAAGCGTCAGCAGCCTAAACAGGCCAGGGCAAAACCTGCAGGGGCTGCGACTCAACTCTAGAGAACTTAACCTTTCTGGCTCTAAAACATCCAGAGCCTCTCACCATTCCAGGAAGGTTAACTCATTTTGCTCCCAGATGGGAGCAAATCACATCAGAACAATGGACCCTCTCTATCATCAGAGAGGGCTACAAACTACATTTCTCCAGCCTTCCTCCCCATACCATGGTGAGATGTTTCAATTCTCCCCCTTCTCTTCTGAACCTGTTAGGTCAGGAGGTGACCACCCTTCTCGCCCAAAGGGCAATAGAAGAGGTTCCTCTTCTTCAACAGGGGTCAGGGTTTTACTTCCCTTATTTTCTTATTCCCAAGAAAACAGGGGGGTACAGACCTATTCTAGATCTCAGAGAATTGAACAAATTCCTATGCAACGAGAAATTCAAGATGCTTTCTCTAGGTACTCTCCTTCCATACCTACAGAGTCAGGATTGGCTTTGTTCTCTAGATCTCAAGGATGCGTACACACATATACTCATCCATCCATCCCACAGAAAATTCCTACGGTTTCTGTTCCAGGGAAAACATTTCCAATACAGAGTACTTCCCTTCGGTCTAGCCTCTGCTCCAAGGGTATTTACCAAATGCATGGCAATAGTAGCTGCATTTCTACGAGCCCTGGGAATTTTTGTTTTCCCATACCTGGACGACTGGCTCATCCGAGCTCCATCTCAGTCCGAGGCTCAGACTTCCCTGGATCGCACCAGACGCATTCTGCAGTATCTGGGACTTGTGATCAATCTGCCAAAGTCTCAACTCGCCCCTACTCAGTCCCTGGAATTCATAGGGGCCTGGTTGGATACCACCACTGCAAGGGCCTATCTTCCTCGGGCCCGTTGCCAACGTCTAGTGCACTTAGTCTCCCAGACTCAGTCCAGAAGCCACTTGATTGCCAGGGAGATGCTACAACTATTAGGCCACATGGCCTCCACAGTACATGTGGTGCCCTATACTCGCCTACATATGAGAGCAGCTCAATGGACTTTGTCCACCCAGTGGACTCAAGCATCCGGAGCTCTCTCAGACCAAATAGCAAACTCCAAACGTCTCTTTTGGTCTCTCCAATGGTGGATGTCCACTCAAAATCTGTTGTTGGGGGCCCCCTTTCAACCATTGTTGCCCCAAGCAACCCTCACAACAGATGCCTCCCAAACAGGTTGGGGAGCTCATCTTAAAGATTTCTTCACTCAGGGCACTTGGTCTCCACAGGAGACCACCCTTCATATCAACCACTTGGAACTTCGAGCAATCTTTCTAGCTCTCAGTGTTTTTCATACCCTCCTCAGCAACATGACGGTCCTTATTCATACGGACAATCAAGTAGCCATGTTTTACATAAACAAACAAGGAGGGACTGGCTCTCTGTCGCTTTGTAACGAAGCTCTAAGATTATGGGCCTTCGCCAGAGAGCATCAAATCCATCTCCTGGCAGTATATCTTCCAGGAATCCAAAACTCTTGGGAAGACAGACTCAGTCGAGTTCTGCTTCCACACGAATGGTCCCTACACATGGATCAGGTACTCAGAATCTTCCAGAAATGGGGGACCCCGGACATAGACCTCTTTGCAAGTCCGTGGAATGCCAAACTTCCCCAGTTCTGTTCCAGGATTCCGTGTCAGGGAGTTCAGGCCAAGGATGCCTTCCTCTTTCATTGGGGTCAGGGCTTCCTATATGCCTTTCCACCCATTCCTTTGATTCCCAAGACTCTGTTCAAACTTCAAAGGGATCAAGGGTCCATGATCCTCATAGCTCCACGCTGGCCATGCCAAGTGTGGTACCCTCTGCTTTTGCATCTCTCCCAAGCCCCCTCCCTGGACTTCGGAGCGGCTCCAGACCTTCTGTCTCAGGAGGAGGGGACTTTGTGGCACCCAAGTCCCTTCACCTCAGAGCTTGGTTACTGAAGGCCTAGACCTTCAACACTTCAATCTTTCGCAGCAAGTGAAGGATATCCTCCATGCCTCTAGGAAACCTTCCACTAGGCGTTCTTACGCTTTTAAATGGAAAAGATTTTCCATTTGGTGTGCTCAACAGGGTCTTAACCCTCTAGCACTTCCTTTGAATTCTCTTTTAGAATATCTCCTGCATCTCTCCAATGCAGGATTCAAAACGAATTCAGTAAGAGTCCATTTGAGTGCTATTGCAGCATCCCTTAAGCCCATCAATGCACAACCTGTTTCCTCTCATCCTCTTATTGCAAGATTCATGAGAGGCCTAACCTTAACTAAACCTCCCATTCGACCTCCTCCGGTGGCATGGGACTTAAACTTGGTTCTTGGTCAGCTTATGAAGCCACCCTTTGAACCCTTCGCCACTACCTCCTTGAAATTTCTTTCCTGGAAGGTTATTTTTCCTTATTGCAGTCACCTCAGCTCGCCGTATCAGTGAACTGCAAGCTCTAGTGGCTAATCCACCTTATACAAGGTTCCATCATGATAAGGTGGTCCTTAGGACCAATCCCCACTTTATGCCTAAAGTGTTCTCCCCTTTTCATCTTAATCAAGAGGTATATTTACCTGTCTTTTTTCCAGCTCCTCATGCATCCAGTGCAGAGAGGAACCTTCATAATCTAGATTGTAAAAGAGCTCTTGCCTTTTACCTCCACAGGACACAGCAACATCGAAAGTCTTCTCAGCTTTTTGTTGCTTTTGATCCTTCTCATTTAGGACTTCCAGTCTCTAAAAGAACACTGTCCAATTGTATTGCTCAGTGTATCTCTTTTGCTTCCCAGAGTAAGAACCTTTCTCTGGAGGGCCATGTCACAGCTCACAATGTGAGGGCCATGGCGACCTCTATGGCTCATCTAAACTCTGTGTCCATTGACCAGATCTGTCGAGCAGCCACCTGGGCCTCGGTTCATACCTTTACAGCCCATTACTGTTTGGACAAGGACTCCCGCCGGGATGCCTTGTTTGGTCAGGCTGTCCTCAGACACCTGTTCCATTCTTGAACAACTCCAGCCCACCATCCCTGAATGGATGCCTGAGATCCATAGGAAGATGAGGAACCTTTCAGGGTCTCATACCCTTCAGGGGATCTCCCGGGCATTTCAGCTAGGGAGTCCCCATATGTGAGGACTTATTCCTGCTTGTTCCTGGAGATAGCACAGTTACTTACCTTTAACAGGTGATGTCTGGGAACAGCAGGAATTAGTCCTCACAACCCACCCACCTCCCCTAGGAGTTGTATCTCTCTCTCTCTCTTTCCTTTCCTCTCTCTATTGTCTCAGCTTTAAACTCGAACTGAGGAGAGTTGGTCAGGAAGGCGGGAAGGCAGCGCGCATGCGCAGTGGGAGGCCCCAAAAGCTTTCCTTCTGGGAAGCTGGGGAGCTTTCCCGCGCAGGCTCCGTCGGTACCGACGTACCCATATGTGAGGACTAATTCCTACTGTTCCCAGAGATCACCTGTTACAGGTAAGTAACTGTGCTTTTTCTACCTTTGTTGTCTGACCATTTTATTCTCTGGTCATGCCGGACCTGATCTGAGGCTTTTACTTTCCTGTCTTCTCTTAGCACTTGTCAAAAACACCCGAGCCACTCACCTCTAGTTTTAGAGGAGTGTGGTGATTGGAGGAACCTTCCCCTATCAGCCTTAGCAGCCTAGTTCCTTGTGGTGTCTTCTGGGAAATGTAGTACTGCTAAGATGTGTTTGTGCTTCAGGTAGAAGGTTGTAGTTAAGGCCACCGAGGTAAGGCATATAACAGAAAATGTATTTCGCACAAAAAAGATTCAAAGTACCATATACAGGATTTTTTCTGTAGGATTTGCTCAAGGTACAGCAGATGATTGGCAAAGTAAACAAAAGAACCCAAAAAATGGCTGTTTAAAGTCTTCTTACTTTCAGAAGCACAGCCCTTGATAGCAAGGCTGCCACCTTCCTTTTAGTCCTTGCTAATTACAGCATAAAGTCCAAACAAGCTTAATCTTCTGTGGCAGTTTGGCTTCTATCAGCCTCAATTCCTTCTAGGCTGCATTTCAGGTACAACAGAATTCAAACAAGAAACATTCAGACTGCCATCAAAAACTCTCAACAGGCTTGTCACATAACAGAGGAACAAAGAAAAACTCTTCTAGCAGGTAAATTGGCTTCTTGCCGTTTCACAGTTCAAACTACAGGTGGATAACAAGCATGAATCACAGCTTCCTGCTTATCCTAATGCTTCAGGAAACTTTCCTTTTAAAAACATATGGGAATTTACCACCACACTGCCTGTTTCTTATGGTTACCTTTTCAAGGAGGATAATTCTTTCAGGGCTGGCTTTTCCTCAAGACTTCATGTCTAAAGCTTGGCACAGAGAGCAATCCATAAGGATGTCTTCTTCCCTCAACTCTGACACTGGTTCTCCCAGCTGCATGGGTTCTGACTCACCCACCCGGTCAGACTGTTCAGCTGACAACCTCTCCGGTACTTTGAGAGCTTCTCCACTTCCTGGCTCCAAGCTCTGCTGCCAACCTGTTGCAGGGAATTCAGCTCTCTCAGCTCCTAGTAGCTCAGTTCTTAGGTTTAGGTTTATTAAAAACTTGTTATACCGCTCAATACCATAGGCGTCTGAGCGGTTTACAATATATAAAAAACAAGCAAGTTGGTTAAAACAAGCATTGGCTGTGGAAAAAGAAAAGGAATGCCATCAAATTAAAGAAAAGTAGGGGAAAAGGAAAGAGGAGATAAGAACAGAAGTGAACTAAAGATAATAATACAAGTGCACAGACAGGGAAGGAGGGGGAGGAAAGACATACAAATTCGGTGAAAAGGTGAGGTGGTGGGAAGGGGGAGGGAGTGGGCTAGGGAGGAGGGTCAAACGCAAGGCGGAAGAGATGGGTTTTGAGTTGGGATTTGAAAATTTGGTATGAGCTTTCTGCATGGAGGGGAGGGGGGAGTGAATTCCAGAGGCTGGGGACCAGGAAATAGAAAGCAGAGGAGCGGGTTTGTTCTAAATGAGCATGTGAAGGGGAGGGAAGGACCATGCGATTCATATGCATGGAACGGAGGAGGCGGTGGGGGATATGAAATTGTATCTGGTTTGCTAGATAGAGGGGAGTGCCAGTGTAGATTGTTCGATGTGCAAGAATTAGAAGTTTAAACCGAATGCGGAAAGAAATAGGTAACCAGTGATGTTGATAGAGAAGGGGTGTAACATGATCAAACCGAGAGGCATGGGACAACAGACGGATGGCAGCGTTTTGAACGCGTTGGAGACGAGACAGTTGGGACTTGGGTAAACCAGCAAAGGAGACATTACAATAATCAAGACGGGACAACACAAGGGTAAGCAGAAGGGTGGTCAGAGCAGGAGTAGAAAGGAAGGGATGAGTCAGCCCCTTCTCCACCTCCTTCTCTTCTCCAGTCTCTGGCTTCTCCTCCCTCTCCTCCTTTCTTCCTCTTCTGCCTGTCTGTATATTCTAGCATAGGCTTATACCTCCAGGGTTCTAGCCCCACCTCCTTCCTTCCCAGGTGTTGGCAATCCCCCTGCCTTCTGGTATTTGAGTAATCAGGGAACTTGTTGAAGTAAGGGTTTTGGACCTCGTGCCCGTAATCTCTCCCTCTTACTCTATTAGACACCGCATGAAACCTGTTCCAGCTGGGGGTTTTCTGATTCTTATGTGTGGCTGTGGCTTTCTCACCCTGCACTCCTAAAAGGGGACCCTTTACTAGGGTGAATTCTTTACGTTTCTCACCTCCCCCATACTCAGGATAGATGACCTTGCCACACACTCTATCTGGCATTTCTTGTCTCTTCTTTTGTTTTCTTCACTTCCTTCCATCAGCCTATTTCCTATCCCAGTAATCCTCCCCACGTGTCAGCTCCCTTCTAGTCCCAGTGCCCCCTTCCCATTACTCAGCCACCTACCAGTCCCATTCCCAAATGTCAGCTCCCTCCAGTCCCATCCCCAGGTGTTAGCTCCCTTCCATCCCCCTCATTCCCCCATGTCTGTTCCCTTCCAGTCCTCTCTTTCCCCCTCTGTCAGTTCTCTTCTGCTTCCTCTCCTTCCCCCGTCAGCTCCCTTCCAGCCCTCTCTTTCTGCCTTGTCAGTTCTCTTTCTCCCTTTGTCATTTCCCTTCCAGCCATCTCTTTGCCCCATGTCAGCTCGCTTCCAGCCCTCTCTTTCCCCCTCTGTCAGCTCGCTTCCAGCCCTCTCTTTCCTCCTCTGTCAGCTCGCTTCCAGCCCTCTCTTTCCCCCTGTCAGCTTGCTTCCAGCCCTCTCTTTGCCCTTCTGTCAGATCTCCAGGAACAAGCAGGAATGAGTCCTCACATATGGGTACGTTGGTACCGACGGAGCCTGCGCGGGAACGCTCCCCAGCTTCCCAAAAAGGAAAGCTTTTGGGAGCATCCCACAGCGCCTGCACGCTGCCTTCCCGCCTTTCCAAACCAACTCTCCTCAGTTCTTCTTTTCCGCAGAGCCAGCAGGTCATGTTCCTGTCACCGCTGAAGAAGTTCTTTATTTTAATTTATTTCTTTGGTCGCGTGTCTGCCTTCCCCGATGCCGGACCGGTACCGCCGTTCTTTTTCTTTTCTTTTCTTTCAAAAAAAACAAACAAAACTATATTTTACCTCACTTGGTGTATTTTTCTTCTTAGGCCTCCAGGCCCACAAGAAAATTTTCCATCATGGAAAAACCAGCCTCCTGGTTCAAAAAATGCACTAAGTGTAGCGGTACAGATACCCATGAATGGTGTCTTAAATGTTTGGGTCCTGAACACTCCATTCCGGATTGCCAGTCCTGCTCTCTAATGTCTAAATGGGGGTTACAGAACCGAGCAGCCAAGCTCCATGTGCTGTTTCCCACGGATGCACCGGCGGTGGCATCGACATCTTCCAGGTCTTCCTCTCCTGAAGGGTCTCAGGTAACCAAACATAAACCTAGCAGGTCCTTGAAGGGCAAATCTCCCTCTAAGCATCGAGATGCCTCCGGGCTTGCCCTAGAGGATCCTGCCCTAGCCAAACAACCCTGGCAGGAAGCTCCGGCTTCCAAAGCTCCTCCTATGGGGTTACAGGTTGACATCGATGGCACGGCCTCGACCGAACACCTGTTAGACTGCTCTGGGGTACTGGCACTTTCTCCCGGTACCGACATCCAGGCAGTTGTGGCGTCCATGGATCACACTGTCCAATCCATGCAGCAGGCCATAATGGCTTTTATTAAGGCTGCGGCGCCGACGGTACCGCAACGAGTCCCGTTGTCTGTACCGGCACCGGTACCAGCTCCGATACCGGTACCGACTGCATCAACATCGACCAGGATACCGACTCCGGTTCCTGGTCCAGGGCTCTTCCTCGGTGCCGATCCGGTACCGGGTACGCCCGATGTCGATACCGATCGATACGCGTATCGATCGTTGGAATCGGACAGACGATACTTCGATTCCTCTGATGATTCTGATTCATCAGATGAGTCTCCTGAAGTATCCATTACTCTTCCTGAGGAGCCTGCTTCTCCAAAAAGGAGAATGTCTCCTCCAGAGGATTTGTCCTTTCAAGACTTCATATTGGAAGTGGCTAAAGGACTCTCTATTTCAGTAACCTCTGAAGCAGAGCCTAGAGCAAAAAAATTAGATATTTTAGGATACTCTAAGGCTCCCAGAGAGGCAGTCACCTTGCCAATTCATGAAATTCTTCATGAACATATGATTGACTTATGGCAGACTCCTCTCACCCTTTCTCCTCATTCTCGTAGATTGGACACTATGTACCGTGTCCCTCCTTGTCCTGGATTTCAGAAAACTCAGCTTCCTCACCATTCCATTGTGGTGCAGTCAGCTATGAAAAGGATTAAGAGTTCCAAAAGACACTCTTCTGCTCCTCCAGGAAGAGAATGCAGGACCTTGGATGCTTTTGGTAGAAAAATCTTCCAAGCCAGCATGCTTATTGCCAGAATCAACTCATATAGCCTTTATATGGGTATGTTTCTAAAGGAAATTGCACAAAAGCTGCACAACTTTCTCCCTTTCATTCCAGAGGATAGAAGGGATGAATTCCTCCTTTGGCTTAAGCATATTCAAGATGTTTCCAAGTTTTCCAACAGGGCAGCCTTTGACTCCTTTGAAGGTGCCAGCAGAGCCTCAGGCATTGCCATAGCTGCTCGCAGAATTGCTTGGCTCCAGGCTTCTGATCTAGAGCCCTGGGTTCAGGATGGCTTGGGGAATCTGCCCTGTACAGGTGAAAATCTCTTTGGCAGAGAGTGGCAAATTAAAGCCACTCAAATGGATGCAGAGAATTCTGCTCTGGATAGACTTTCCAAGTCTACCTCCATTCCAGCCAAGAAAAAACCTTTCAAAAAGCCTTTTTTACAAAAGGAGCAGATTTCCTTCCACTTCTGGCCAACAATCTTCTACAGGTCGCTTTCCTACTAAGCGTCAGCAACCTAAACAGGCCAGGCCTAAACCTTCAGGGACTGCTGCAACACAGCAGTCCCAACCCCCTCATTTCTCAAACCTTCCTCCCTACACCATGGTGAGACACTTCAATTCTCCTACATCTCTCCTCGACCTTCTGGATCAGGAGGTGACTACCCTTCTGGCCCAAGGGGCCATAGAAGAGGTTCCTCTTCTCCAACAGGGGTCAGGGTTCTACTCCCCCTATTTTCTCATCCCAAAGAAAACAGGGGGATACAGACCCATTCTAGATCTCAGAGAATTGAACAAATTCCTATGCAAGGAGAAGTTCAAGATGCTTTCTCTAGGCACTCTCCTTCCATACCTACAGAGTCAGGATTGGCTTTGTTCTCTAGATCTCAAGGATGCGTACACGCATGTCCTTATCCATCCATCTCACAGAAAATTCCTACGTTTTCTGTTCCAGGGAAAACATTACCAATACAGAGTGCTTTCTTTCGGTCTAGCCTCTGCTCCCAGAGTGTTCACCAAATGCATGGCAATAGTTGCTGCATTTCTACGCACTCTGGGAATATTTGTCTTCCCTTACCTGGACGACTGGCTCATCCGAGCTCCAACCCAGTCAGAGGCTCAGATCTCCCTAAACCGCACCAGGCGCATTCTGCAATACCTGGGACTTGTGGTAAATCTCCCAAAGTCCCAGCTCACCCCTACTCAGTCCCTGGAATTCATAGGGGCTTGGTTGGATACCACCACTGCAAGGGCCTACCTTCCTCAGGCCCGTTGCCAACGTCTAGTGCAGCTAGCCTCCCAGATTCAGTCAAAGAGCCACTTAACTGCCAGGGAGATGCTACAGCTGCTAGGCCACATGGCTTCCACAGTACATGTGGTACCCTATGCTCGCCTACACATGAGAGCAGCTCAGTGGACTTTGTCCACCCAGTGGACACAAGCTTCAGGAGCTCTCTCAGACCAAATAGCAACCTCCAAACGTCTCTTTTGGTCTCTCCAGTGGTGGAGGTCCACTCAAAATCTGTTGCTGGCGTCCCCCTTCCAACCTTTGTTGCCACAAGCAACCCTCACAACAGATGCCTCCCAAACAGGTTGGGGAGCTCATCTGCAGGACCTCTCCACCCAAGGCACTTGGTCCCCACAGGAGACCTCTCTTCATATCAACCACTTGGAACTTCGAGCAGTGTTCCTAGCTCTCAAAGTCTTTCATACCCTCCTCAGCTACAAGACTGTCCTCATTCATACGGACAATCAAGTAGCCATGTTTTACATAAACAAGCAAGGAGGAACTGGCTCTCTGTCGCTTTGCAACGAAGCTCTAAGATTATGGGCCTTTGCCAGAGAGCATCAAATCCATCTCCTGGCAGTATACCTCCCAGGAATCCAAAACTCTTGGGCAGACAGACTCAGTCGAGTTCTGCTTCCACACGAATGGTCCCAGCACATGGATCAGGTACTCAGAATCTTCCAAGAATGGGGAACCCCGGACATAGACCTCTTTGCAAGTCCGTGGAATGCCAAACCTCCCCGGTTCTGTTCCAGAATTCCGTGTCAGGGAGTCCAGGCCAAGGATGCCTTCCTTCTTCATTGGGGTCAGGGCTTCCTGTATGCCTTTCTACCCATTCCTTTGATTCCCAAGACTCTGATCAAACTCCAGAGGGATCAAGGATCCATGATCCTCATAGCTCCACGCTGGCCACGCCAAGTGTGGTACCCTCTACTTCTGCATCTTTCCCAAGCCCCCTCTCTGGACTTGGGAGCTGCTCCAGACCTTCTGTCCCAGGAGGGAGGGACTTTGTGGCATCCAAACCCCAAGTCCCTTCACCTCAGAGCTTGGTTACTGAAGGCCTAGACCTTCAAGGCTTAAATCTTTCTCAACAAGTGAAGGATATCCTCCATGCTTCCAGAAAACCTTCCACTAGACGTTCCTATGCTTTTAAGTGGAAAAGATTTTCCATTTGGTGTGCCCAAAAGGGTCTTGACCCTCTGGCACTTCCTGTGAATTCTTTATTGGAATATCTCCTGCATCTTTCCAATGCAGGCCTTAAGACAAATTCAGTAAGGGTCCATTTGAGTGCTATTGCAGCATCCCTTAAGCCTCTTAATGGACAACCTGTTTCCTCTCATCCTCTTATTGCAAGATTCATGAGAGGCCTAACTCTGACTAAGCCTCCCATTCGACCTCCTCCGGTGGCATGGGACTTAAACTTGGTTCTTGGTCAGCTTATGAAGCCGCCTTTTGAACCCTTAGCCACTACCTCCTTGAAATTTATTTATTTATTTATTTTATTTATTTATCTGTATTTATATCCCGCTTTTCACCGGGTCAAAGTGGTGGGACATATAACAGGGGGTGGGGAATCAAAAAAAGGGGGGGGGGCCCATCACCGGGTGGTCTACATTAATGATTTTGGATGGACATAGAGACTGACAAGATAGACAGTTTATGGTCTGAGGATCTTGAGGAGAATAGGGGTTCCTATTCAGAGATGTTCTTGGAATAGGATGGTTTTTAGCTGCTTTTTGAATGAAGGGAGATCTCCGTTGTTCTTGATGTGGTTTGGTAGAGAGTTCCAGAGGGATGGGGCATAGAGTTCAAAGGCTCTGTTGCAGGTCCGTTGTGTTGCTTTTGTTCTTTTGTGCGGGACGGCAATGGAGCTGTTGGAGGATTGTCTGGTTGTTCTGTTGTGGGTTGGGCGAGGTAGTAGGGTGTGGAGTGGGGTGCTTTGTGTTTGGTGGATGGTTTTGTGGGTGAGTAGAAGAGCTTTGTACTTGATTCTTGCTTCGATGGGGAGAATATGAAGGTCTCTTAGAATTGGGGTGATGTGGTTCCGTTTCTTTGCGTTGTGGATTATTCTTGCCGTGGTGTTTAAGGCAGTTCGGAGGGGATTGGTTTGTGTGGCAGGTAGGCCATGGTAAATTATGTTGCAATAGTCCAGATGAGGGAGTGTCAGAGCCTGCATTACTGTCCTGAAGTCCTGTGGTTCGAGGAGAGGTTGGAGACGTTGTACCGTTTTTGCCTTGTGGAATACAGTTCAGGTGGTCTTGTTGATTTGCTGTTTAAGGGTTAGGGCTTGGTCAATGATAATTCCGAGATATCTTATGTGTGGTGGTATTTGAATTTGCGTGGTTCCCATGGTGAGGTGAGTGGGTGGTTTGAAGTCTGGGTCTTTGGTCACTATAAGAGCTTCTGTCTTCTTTATGTTAATGGATAAGTTGTTCTCTTGTAGCCAGTTGGATACGTCAGTGAAGCAGGCTGATAGCTGGTCGTTTTTTGGGTCAGTGGTTGTAATTGGGGCGTAGAGCATTATATCGTCGGCGTATATGTGGAAGTTGATGTTGTGTGCGCGTATGACTGAACAGAGTGGACGGAGGTAGATGTTGAAGAGCATGGCTGATAATGTGGATCCTTGAGGTACACCTTGATGTTGCTGGAATGGGGGTGAGGTTGAGGTTTTGGTGCGGATCAGTTGTTGTCGGTTGGTTAGGTAGGACTTGAACCATCGGAGTACAGTATCTTTGATCCCAATTGCTTGGAGTCTGTGGAGAAGGATGTTATGGGAGATGGTGTCAAAGGCTGCTGATATATCCAGGAAAATTAGGATGAATCCAGAGTGTTTCTCTTGGGTTCCTATGATGAGGGTGTTCATCAGTGTGGTCATGAGTGTCTCGACCCCATGTAATGGTCGGAATCCGTGTTGCTGCGGGTCCAGTATATTGTTGACGTCCAAGTGTTCTTGAAGCTGACGTTGGACTATCTTCTCGATTATCTTTGCGGTGAGTGGGAGGCTCGCTACTGGTCTGTAAGAGGCAGGGTCTAGGGGCGCAATAAGGTTATTTTCCTTATTGCACTCACTTCTGCTCGCCGCATTAGTGAACTGCAGGCCTTAGTGGCTAATCTACCTTATACAAGGTTCCATCATGATAAGGTGTAGTCCTTAGGACAAATCCACACTTTATGCCCAAAGTGGTCTCACCTTTTCATCTTAATCAAGAGGTATATTTACCTGTCTTTTTTCTAGCTCCTCATGCATCTAGTGCAGAGAGGAATCTTCATACTCTAGATTGTAAAAGAGCTCTTGCCTTTTACTTACACAGGACACAGCAACATAGAAAGTCTTCCCAGCTTTTTGTTGCTTTTGATCCTTCTCATTTAGGACTTCCAGTCTCTAAGAGGACACTGTCCAATTGGATTGCTCAGTGTATTTCTTTTGCTTACCAGAGTAAGAATCTTTCTCTGGAGGGCCATGTCACAGCTCACAATGTGAGGGCCATGGCCACCTCTATGGCTCATCTTCATTCTGTATCCATTGACCAGATCTGTCGAGCAGCCACCTGGGCCTCGGTTCATACCTTCACAGCCCATTACTGCTTGGACAAGGACTCCCGCCGGGATGCCTTGTTTGGTCAGGCTGTCCTCAGACACATGTTCCATTCTTAAGCAACTCCTGCCCTCCTTCCCTGTATGGATGCCTGAGATCCATTGGAAGACGAGGAACCCTTCAGGGTCTCATATCCTTGGGGATCTCCCGGCATCTTAGCTAGGGAGTCCCCATATGTGAGGACTCATTCCTGCTTGTTCCTGGAGATAGCACAGTTACTTACCTGTAACAGGTGATCTCTGGGAACAGCAGGAATTAGTCCTCACAACCCTCCCACCTCCCCTAGGAGTTGTATCTCTCTCTATCTTTCCTTTCCTCTCTCTCTCTATTGTCTCAGCTTTAAACTTGAACTGAGGAGAGTTGGTTTGGAAAGGCGGGAAGGCAGCGCGCAGGCGCTGTGGGATGCTCCCAAAAGCTTTCCTTTTTGGGAAGCTGGGGAGCGTTCCCGCGCAGGCTCCGTCGGTACCGACGTACCCATATGTGAGGACTAATTCCTGCTGTTTCCAGAGATCACCTGTAAGTAACAGGTAAGTAACTTTGCTCTCCCTTCCAGTCCTCTCTTTGCCCTTCTGTCAGCTCCCTTCCAGCCCTCTCCTTCCCCCCCCCCCATGTAGTTCATTCCATTCCCTCTCCTGCCATTTGTGTCAGCTCCGTTCCCTCTCCTTCCCCCAGTGTAGCTCATTCCGCTCCTTCCCCTTCCTTTGCGGCTGCGATAGTGGTAATTTAAAATGAAAGGAAACCAGTGTGGAGCCTCCCGGCCTTATGGAACCCCTGCAGCTGCGTCCTGCCCCCAAAAGGAAGTGAAACTAGAGTGGGACTTGGCGACAGGAGTTCTATGGTGCCGGGAGGCTCCACACCGTTTTCCTTTCATTTTAAATTACCACTATCACGGCCGCAGCAGCTTGTCCATCTTTTTTTGTTTTGTTTTTTAAACTGAAGAAGAAGTGAAGCGGCTGTTTTGGGGGCACTTTTGCCGCCCCCAAAGGTTTGCTGTCTGAGGCCACTGCCTCACTCTGCCTCATTATAGAGTCGCCCCTGCATATAATGAGTAACATTATCCAGTGGAACTAATGACAGAATATGCTATAAAGCTTTTTAACATGAACAGTTAGTATCTCCTATGTGTGCGTGGTGAGGCTCCTTCACCGTCTAATGTTCTGTGGAATAAACTGGACATGTCCTGCATTTCTCTGCAGTTCCCTTTCTTTTTAGGTGTGAGGATCCCTCAAAAAGTGGTTCTCTTCACAAAGTTAATTCTCTTAGGCTTCCTACCTTTTGTATTTGCCAACTGGAGAAGGGCAATAAAAACAACAAAGGTTTAGGCTCCAGAACATCTTCAAAACTATTGTAGAGCCCATATGAATACTGACATTGATAACGAAGCCTATGATGGCACTGAAAACATCAGCAATCAAAGTTAAATCCTCCATCTACGAAAGCTTCTATGGTGAAGGTGGCCACTGCTTCTGCAGAATAATGTTGAAGGCCAGGCAAGTGAGCATCTAAACACAGCCATACTTGGCTTAATCCCCATCATAAGGAGACAGGTTCAGGTATAAGGTTAAGAGCTCTTTAAGTTGCATGTCAAATTTCAGTGTTTATGCATCAAGTCAGGGCTATGAGCCTGTGACACTGCCATTTAGTGTAAATATTTTTTTATTCGAGAACACAAAACAACAAAACCTTAGAAACAATAATCCTGGGCCCATGTGAGCTCTTACACAATGCCACGGGACAAACCAACTAATCAAATCTGCATAAACATCAAATGCAACATGGACAAATGACGAGTCTTTCTCAAAACCCCCACCATCCCCATCCCACCATTCTCTCACTCCCAACTTTATCCCACCATTCTCTCTCTGCCTCTCTTTCCCCATCTCTACATTCTCTTTCCTCACATCTTTTTTTTCTCCTTCCATCTCATTCTTTTTCTCTATCCCCCAATCTGTTATTCTGTCTCAGCTACCCAGATTCCATTTCCATCCTTTGCTACCTCACTGTGTCAGCCCTCCCATCTTTTATCTTTCTCCCCTCCAATCTCTGTCTTTTTCCTTTCCCAATCATCAGTCTTCCATTTCATCCCCTAATCAGCTCTGTATTTACCATTCTCACCTCCCACCTCTTTTCCCTTACTCTAATCATAGAAACATGACAAAAAAGACCACATGGCCTATCTAGTCTGTCCTTCCATATCAACCACTACAACAACTTTAGAGATCCTGTTTGTCCCATGCTTCTTTGAATTCGGATACTGTCCATCTCTACCACCTCCAATGGAAGACTATTCCACGGATCCACCACTCTTTACGTAAAGAAATATTTCTGCATATCACTCCTGAATCTATCCCCTTTCACCCTCATCCCATGTCCCCTCGTAGGAGAGCTTGCTTTCAATCGAAAGAGGCTCTCCTGTGCATTTATCCCACAGAGGTATTTAAATGTCTCAGTCATATCACGTCTATCCCACCTTCCTCTAAGGTGTACATATTAAGATCCTTAAGTCTGTCCTCATATGCTTTATAATGAAGACCACTAACCATTTTAGAAGCCACCCTCTGTACTGACTCCATCCTGTTTATATCTTTTTGAAGGTGCGGTCTCCAGAATTGCACACAATACTCCAAATGAGGTTGCACCAAAGACTTATACAGAGAAACTGTCACCTCCTTTCTTCTGCTGGCTATTCCTCTCCCTATGCACCCAAGTATCCTTATAGCTTTTGCCATCGCCTTTCTACCTGTTTAGCTACTTTAAGATCATCAGACACAATCATGCCTAGATCCCGCTCTTCTTTAGTGGACAAAAGTACTTCACCCCCTATACTATATTGCTCCCTTGAATTGCTGCAGCCCAAATGCATGACCTTGCATTTTTTTAGCATTAAATCTCAGCTGCCAAATTCTAGACCATTCTTCAAGCTTAGCTAGAATCCCTCCTCATGTTATCTAAACCTTTCTGGGTGTCTACTCTATTGCAGATTTTGGTATCATCCGCAAAGAGGCAACCCTTACCCGACAGCCCTTCCGCTATATCACTAACAAAGATGTTAAAAAGAATCGGATCAAGGACAGATCTCTGGGGCACACCACTGGTAACCACCACCTCCTCAGAGTGAGCTCCATTTACCTATAACCTTTGTCGCCTCCCACTCAACCAATTTCTAACCAAAGCAGTAACTTAGGGCCCATCCCTAGGGTGCTCAGTTTGTTTATAAGTCGCCTGTGAGGAACGATGTCAAAGGCTTTACTGAAATCTAAATACACCACATCTAGGGCTCTCCCTCGGTTCAGCTCCCTGGTCACCCAGTCAAAGAAATCAATCAGATTTGTCTGACAACACCTGCCTCTGGTGAATCCATGCTGCCTCTGATCCTGTAATCCGCTGGACTCCAGAAACCTCACAATTTTCTCTTTCAGCAGCGCTTCCAATAATTTACTCACCACCGAAGTTAAACCAACCGGCCTGTAGTTTTCAACCACATCCTTACTTCCACTTTTGTGTAAAGGTACCACGTATGCCTCTCTCCAGTCCTTTGTCACCACTCCCGATTCCAACGAGGCATTGAAAAGGTTAGTCGGTGGAGCTCAGGACCTAGCATCAGCAAAGTACTTTTAGTTTAAATTTAAAACACAGAAGAGAGCTTTCTGGTTAACTTTGGAACCCAGCAGAGAGCTTGTAGTTTAAATTTAATAGTCACTCAGGGCCTAGCATCAGCAAAGTACTTTTAGTTTAAATTTAAAACACAGAAGAGAGCTTTCTGGTTAAATTTAGAACCCAGCAGAGAGCTTGTAGTTTAAATTTCATAATAAGTTAGAGCCTAGCAGCAGCAAAGAGCTATAATTTAAATCAAATCAGAATATAGCTTACCTCAGCAGCACAAGACAGGGTACTGTGTAGTGTCACCCGGTGAGGGTCCCCAGGGGCTGGAGCCTGGGTAATTCACCGGGGCTACTTCAATACTAGCAAAAGGGGATGGTTACAATGCCCTCTGCCCAGTAGACCCGAACCCACTTGTCCCTCTGGCGGTGGGTGACAATGAAGGAACTTCCTCAACTGTGGGAAATCCTGCGCACTCGCAGATTAACTGAGCGATGCGATCGCCTACATGCACCTTAAAATCCTTCTCCCCGATACTTGGGGATTTACTTGCCCGTGGACCTGCGTGACCTCTACCGTATTAATGTCACCATGTTGCTGAAGCACTTGGCAGATAGGGTACAAAAGTGGAAGGAATTACCGCTCTCACTGGGGGGCCGGATTGCATTGTATAAAATGACATTGTTCCCCAAGTGGCTATATGTCCTGCAGACGCTGTTGGTACACCGGAAGGATCTCAGGCTGATGGAAAAACAGATTAATCTTTTGCTCTGGCGGGGGGGGCGTCCCCGTGTTCGACTGGCGGTGTTACAGCGCCCGTGGAGCAAGGGGGGAATGGGCCTTCCCGATATTAAACTTTATAACCGGGCGTGCCTTCTTCGGCATGTGCGGGACTGGTTATGGGGGTCGGGTGACTATACCCCGCTCAAGATGATTGGAGCCTTGGTCGTGCCTTTGCGCGTTCCATACATCTTACATATGAAAGGGGCGAAAGGTCTAGACCCGTGGGTGTGGCTGGTATTGCTCTCTCCCATCGTTCGAGCCTGGCGGTATTTCTGTGGACAGCTGGGGTGTTCGGCCTCTTGCTCTCCATACCTTCCCATACGCGGGAACAAAGATTTTGCGCCCGGACTAACTGAGGCAAGCTTTGTGCGATGGGATCGGTTGGGAATTACTGCTATAGAATCGTTGCTTACAGGGGAGGGGCTCCTCGAATCCTTTGCCGTATTGAGTGGGCAGTACTCCTGGACGCGTGGGGATGTGTTCCTGTATGCTCAGATTCGGAGCTATATTCGCACACTGCCTGTGGCCTCATTGAAGGGTGACATATGCTCCCGGATGGAGGAGTCTCTGCTGGGGGGAGATCGGGTGGCTCGAGTGGCTCAGCTACATAAGTCCCTCTCGGGGCTGTTGCCCTCGGGGAGGGAGGACGCCTTGGCGGAGGCCTGGACACGGGACCTTGGTGAGCTCTTGACGGGTGAGGAAGTGGTGGCTGCCATAGCGAGTATCCCCCAGTTAATGGTGTCTGTGAATTACCGTGACATGCAATACTGGCTGATCCGTAGGTTATATTTCGCACCAAACCAGGCTTGGAGGGCGGGGATAGTGCCCACGAACTGCTGTGCACGGTGTGGGGCTGCGGATGCCACCCTAGGCCATATGTTTTGGCATTGTTCTGCGGTACGGAGTTTCTGGGGTAAAGTTCTTGGCTATTTGGAGAGGTGCTTGACCATAGTGCTGCGGTTGTCACCTGTAAATCTAGTGCTTGATATTTGGAGGGAGGTGATCGGGCCTGATATTGATAAGGTACAAGGGGATTGGTTGCGTTTGGTGCTTGTCACAGCCCGCATGACTATACTGCAAACATGGGTGGATCCCAGGGGGCCGTTGTATGGGCAATGGAGGGTGCGATTGCATGGTATGTTGTGGTTGGAGCGGTATCGCGCGCGGGGTCACCCACGGCTTTGGGAAACTTTCTTGAAGGGTTGGGGTCCTCATCTTCAGTGTATGCCCGCCAAAGCGAGGAGTCGTGTTTTGGGTGGGGAAGGAGGTTAGAGTCCAGTGGGGGGGTGTAGGAGTAAACCCATTTGTTTGTCTTGGGAGGGGGGGGGTAGGGGCAACGAGGGGGGGGGAGTGACAGGGGGGGTACTCTGAGGTTTATTTTCAATATACAGGACACACAACAGAGATATTATGGGCAACCAGCGGCTCGAGTTTATTGGTTTGAATGCTGGTAGGAGCAGAGAGTGTTCACGGACTGGTTGTATGGTTTGGATGTTTTCTGTTTACGTGGTGCTTATTGGGTGGAGTGTCTTTGATTATCTGTGCCTTGGACTCCCTCCTACCTAACAATGTAGCAATGGGGGGCAGACGGGATTGAGGGGAAGATAGCGGAGAGAGGGATGGGAATGCTGTATATGGACTATGGGGGGGGGTTCTTTAATTTCTCAACTGTACGTTTTCTTTAATCTCACAACTGCACGCTGCTTTTAGAGCTTGTATAATGTTCGCTGTTCCATGATGTTTCATTTTGTGTGCTGTTTATTTTTGATGGTCCTATATATGTCAGTCGTATCTCTTGTTACATATGTTTAAAATGAATAAAAAGATTTAAACATAAAATCCTTCTCCCCGAAATTAAAAAGCAGGACTTTCACCACGCCCCTATAATCGGGGTCTATAACCCCTGCCCCAACGTCTAAAAAGTATTTGACCGCTAGGCCCGACCTGGGTGCTATGCGGCCATAGCATCCCTCCGGTATTTTAACCATTATGCCAGTGTCAACTAGCGTTTTTCCCCCCTTTAAAACTATTGCCTCCTCGGCACTAAAAAGATCATACCCTGCTGCAGCTATGGAAGCTCTTTGTGGGCTTTTAGCCTGATCATTGGCCTTACAAAACTGGAGTGCAAATTTTTGCTTTGTTTGGGGTACTTCACTCACTCGTGACTGGGGTCGGTTGCTAGTCTTTTGTGTTTCTCAAACAGAGGGCTAGGAAGTCTGGCAGCTAGTGCCTCTGACCCTGTTCCTTTTTTCCCTGCCGGGGGCTGGGTGGACTTCTGGCCTTGCTTATTAAGACCTTTTTCCATTTCCTGAAAAAATGGAGGCCAGTCTCGTCCTAGGACGACCTCATGGGGCAGCTTCGGGATGATAGCTACCAGTATCTGCTTCTTAGTTCCCCACCCCTTAATAGACAGCTTGTGTAAAGGATAGTGTGAAGATGCGCCGTGCACGCACCTTATCCGCACCTGGCCTTCTGCTTGACTCGGGACTGACTGACGGCGCCCCTCAATGGCTTCCCAGAGCTTGCGAGAAACCATGCTCTGGTCAGCCCCCGAGTCAAGTAGTGCCAGTGCTTCCACGCCCTCTACCTGCACTCTGAGGAGGAAGCCTTCTTGGACCGGCTTGTCAGTTCCGGCCACGAGGACTGTTTTCTCACGGCAGTTCCTCTGGAAATGTCCTGTTTTTCCACAGTTGAAACACTTGCCCTTGTACATAGATAAAACATTGGCAACATCATCAACATTCTTATCATACACATCAGGCATTTTACATTTCCCATACTTTCCTCTCTTGCTAAAATTTTCCATACCTGCTGCCCTTAAGACAGCCACCCCTGAGGGGCCAGCCTTCCTCAGCCTCAAAATATCTTTCGGCTAGGTTGGCTGCCTCCTCTGTGATCTGGCCGTCTTGCAATGTAAGGAAAGTTTTTACTTCCGCTGGCACACCCTGCATAAATTGCTCTAAAATCACAGTGTCAACTATTGACTCTATGGTTCTGCGTTCGGGAGTTAGCCACTTCCATGCTATGCTCTTAAGCCTTTGGTACAAAGCTTTTGGCGTCTCCCTAGGCCTAATCTTAGCCTCATGAAACATCCTTTTGTAATGCAGAGGGGGTTAAGCCCAATCTGTCTTTCACTGCCTTTTTAACCTCCCTATAGTCTGAGGCGAGGATTGCAGGCATTGCCTTGTATGCAGATAGTGCCTCACCCGTTAGCGACATAGTAAATCTGGTGGCCCACTGCTCTGTTGGCCACTTTAATGCCTCGGCAATTCTCTCGAAAGCATCTATAAAGTCATCTAAATTGTCAGATGGGTTTAACTGTCCCAAACTGAAAGCATTACAGGTACCAAGTCCTACCCCCTGTAGCGTAGAGGGCATGGCGACTCCTGCTTCTTGTGGCTTCTTGAGTAGTGCCTCTATAGTTTCGAGGAGGGGTCTCTGCTGCTCCCTTATCGCGATAGCATTTTGCTCTTGGATGTGGCGCGCTATCTCCATCTGTTTGTCCCACTGGGATGCATTCAACGCATAACATCCTGGGGATCCATCTTCTTCTGTGTCTGCGTCCCTGCGGAGAAAAGAAAAGAGAAGGCCCACCAAGTGCGGCTCTTATGCTCCTTTTAACCCGTCTATCTTGTGCACAGTAACGCCCCCTTTTCTCACCCTTGGTCCTGCTACACTAATGACCCAGGTAACTTTACCATAGCCTTCGCGTAGCTTCAGGCTTTGTGAGAAGGGTTGCTGTTGTCCACTCCACCTGGCCGAATCTGCCAGCGAACTCTTTGACGGTTCTCCTGGATGCAGCAATTCTTCTCCAGTTATGAATAGCGTTCCCTTTAATATAGTCCTTTGTTGCCCAGGCCAAAACAAAATCCTGCCAACTACGCCATATGTCACCCGGTGAGGGTCCCCAGGGGCTGGAGCCTGGGTAATTCACCGGGGCTACTTCAATACTAGCAAAGGGGGATGGTTACAATGCCCTCTGGGAGTTGTAGTCCCAATTGCTGAATAAAGAAGGTGAGTCATGGATGAACAGTAAGGCTTTCAAACAGGACTTTTAATTCCCCTTCCGGGTGGATTTTAAAGCAATGGGAACAAAAAGGCAAAACACCATACTTCTGGTACAAAAATCAAAAGGAACAAACTGGAACCAAAATATGCTTATCTTCAGCTGAACACGAAAGTAACACAAACAGTCCATTCAACACAGGTAAGTTTTCCTCACTTCAGTTTGCTTATACTTTAACAGCCTCTTCAACACAAAGAAGTAATGTCATCTGACATAATTAAAGTACAGTCCATGCATGTATCTGATATTGCTTCTTCATAATCATTACATTTCATTTCCTCTGGTTCCTCCTCTGAATAACATTCTTCAGGGTTATAGAAAACGTTATCTTTAGGCAAACTCTGCTCACGGTAATTACACTTCCCTTCTTCCTGGTTAAGAGAGTGCAGTGAATAATTACCACCTTCTCTTGAGAGCTCCCTTTGTGAGTCACATAACTCCTTATACGTACAGGGCAAATCACTATATTCAAAGGCTCTTCTATTAGAAGGACTTGGCCTACCTCCCAACTGCCTTTTCTCTGAGCTCCTGCGTGTGAGTGAGTTATCAGAGCACTGCTGAGACGGAGATGTTTCTCTGCCTTTCTGTCTTGGCTTTTCCTTCAGCATAAAACTTTCCCCAGGACAGACTTTCCCTCTCAGGCTGTACCTGGTTTTAGGAAGATAAAACTCCTCAGCTTTTCTGAGCCTGGCTTCTGTACCGTAGCTTCTCCTAGCTTTCTGGTAAGTTTCACAGGGCACGTCCTTAGCTGGGCACTGCTCTCTACAACAGGCTGCTGTGTTTCTTCCCGTATACCTTTCAGTTTTGCTGGCTTCTGAACTCTCTCTCACTCCTGTGTCTCTGCTTCTCGAACTGGAACTTGTTCTGTTCCTCGCCCTGCCTCTTCTTCTCCTCTCTCGACTAACCTCAGGTGAGCGTGTTTTAACCACGCGTGTCCCTGTGCTTGGTTGGGCTCCACCCCTTCTCAGCTGCCCTTCATTTCTTAATGAATCGGGAACCTGCTTGCTGCTCGGGCGGGTTCTCCCACCATTTGATAGTGTTTGTTTTGGTTGCCTATAGCAACTCTGCTCCATGTGCTGATCTGAGCTGTCATTTTCGGATCTGTTTTCCTCTGTTCTACCTAGCAGCCCTCTTTTAATAAGTGTTATTTCCCTCCCTCCCTCCCCAACACCCACCCACCCCTGGGATAATCGTAGCTTTATAGGTGTTTACACATCTTAAAAGACAGGAGGTGCTTTCAGGTGAAGCTCGTTACCCAAATCACTCATACACTAAGGAACCGAGATTAATTAAGCTTCAGGTAAACAAGGTATATTAAATGTATTAGATACAGTTTTATTAGTATAAATATCCATAGCAACCCTTAGTAAGTAAAGAACTTAAAGATCTAAACACAAACTTAAAACTAAGATGCAGACAGCAGTCCAGCAGCGAGATGGGGACTTTCCAGTCTTTTGCATTGAGTGTCACATGTATGATTTTCTCCCAGTTGGTGAGAGGTCTTACGTGTGCACTAGGTGCAAGGAGCTCTTTGCTCTCAGGGAACGAGTCCGTTCTCTAGAGGCTAGAGTAGCAGACTTGGAAAACATAAGAAAGACAGAGAGGTACATAGACGAGACCTACAGGGATATAGTCCTGAATTCCCACTTCCAGTCTGGCAGCATCCCTGTTGCCATGGAGGAGAGAGATCACGTGACAGGAGAGCATCACCCTGGTGTGGCAGGACGTGATCCTGTAACTAGGACCTGTCCTCCAGGTGATGTAAAACCCTCTTGCACCGAGGAAGTTTTTCCAGGGCCATGTGCCCATGAGGGAAAGGTTAGGACAGCTGTTATAGTTGGTGATTCGATCATTAGGCATGTAGATAGCTGGGTGGCTGGTGGACATGAGGATCGCTTGGTAACATGCCTGCCTGGTGCGAAGGTAGCGGACCTCACGCACCACCTAGATAAGGTCTTAGATAGTGCTGGGGAAGAGTCTGCTGTCTTGGTACATGTTGGTACCAATGACATAGGAAAATGTAGTAGGGATATTCTGGAGGCTAAATTTAGGCTTTTAGATAGGAAGTTGAAATCCAGAACTTCCAGGGTAGCGTTCTCTGAAATGCTTCCCGTTCCACGTACAGGACCCAAAAGGCAGGCAGAGCTCCGGAGTCTCAATGCGTGGATGAGACAATGGTGCAGAGATGAGGGTTTTGGATTTGTTAGGAACTGGGGAACATTCTGGGGAAAGGAGGGGCTCTTCCGAAGGGATGTGCTTCACCTTAACCGGGATGGAACCAGGCTGCTGGCATTAACCTTTAAAAAGGAGATCTTTTTAAAGGTTAATGCCATGAGCACTGTCGGAGTTCCTCTGAACGGGGGTCCCCTGGCCGGGAACATCGTCGGCAGAAGAAACTCGCGCGGGCGGCATCGGAGGACACACCTGGTCCCTCGAGGGCCAGGTCGCACAGCCCCGCCAGCCGCCCCGAGTCCTCGGAGGCGGAGAGGCCTTCTAAACATCCTCGCCTCGAGGTGGAGCCGCTTGGACACGTGAGTACTATAGTCCTCCTGGACTCCCCTCCGGAACCGATGTCGGGCCCAACGCCGTCGGGGCCCGAGTCGGAGGCTGCCGGGTCTTCTGAGTTTGTCCTCAGATTGACGACCTTGGAGCGCAGTATCACTGCCTTCTTGGACCAGCAGCGGGCTTTGATGACCGGCCTCGCCAGTGCATCTGCCCAGACCACCGGGACGTCGACACCCAAGTCGACCCCGGCGGCCGAGTCGATCCTCGAGTTGATGCATACTCGAGTCGATCCTCGGTCGAGGTCTCCCTCGGCCTCCCGTTCGGGACCGAGGTCGTCGACGCCGGCTTCGGCGTCGGGACGAACCCTCGCCCGCACGGAGCCCCTCGACTCCTTCTCGGAGGCGTCGGGCTGGGACACGGAAGGGGACGAGTCGCCCAGTTCTTTTCAGACTCGGTGCATCCCCTCCGACTCGCCCGAGTCGGAGCCTCGAAGGCGATCCCCTCCGGAGGATACGCGCTTCTCCGATTTCGTGCGG
This sequence comes from Ichthyophis bannanicus, assembly GCA_033557465.1. NCBI lineage: Eukaryota > Metazoa > Chordata > Amphibia > Gymnophiona > Ichthyophiidae > Ichthyophis > Ichthyophis bannanicus. The sequence continues at coordinate 87,521,403 of CM066033.1, forward strand.
GATATGGCCAAGGTTTTGGCTTTCCCCGCGGATCCCGAGGAGGAGCCTCGCGCCGAAGAGCTCGAGGCACTCCAGTATGACTCCCCCCCGAAGGAGGCCTTTACTGTGCCGGTTCCTCAGATGCTGGAGCGGCTGCTCTTCCGCATGTGGGAAAGCCCGGCCTCGACGCCGGTGTTGAGCAAGCGGGTCGATTCGATGTATCGAGTCCGCAAGAGCCCCGGATTTCAAAAGGTGCAATTACCCCACCACTCCATGGTTGTGGAATCGGCCATGCATCGGATTAAGAGTCAAAAGATGCATTCCTCGGTGCCTCCGGGTAAGGAGGCCCGAAACCTGGATGCCCTCGGTAGGAAGTGCTTCCAGGGCTCCATGCTTGCCTGCCGAGTCCAAACATACCAGCTGTACATGGGCATGTTCCTCCGAGACCTGGCAAAAGAGCTTGCCGGTTTCTCGGCGGGTCTCTCCGAGGAACCGTTGCTGAGGTTCCAGGCCTTGTCCGATAGTATTCGAGAGTGCTCGAAGTTCATTTCTCGGGCGGCCTACGATGGCTTCGAGGCCTCGGCCCGAGTAGCCGGAGCCGGCATCGGTGCCCGCCGGCAGGCCTGGCTTCAGTCATCCACCTCGAGCCATGGGTACAGGACAAGTTAGTCGACGTCCCATGTAGAGGTGAAAACCTCTTTGGCAAGCCCATGGCTGAGAAGGCGGCGGAACTCGAGTCCGAGACTCTCACTAGGACTCGCCTGTCCCGGAAGACCTCCGTTCTTCCTCAGAAGAGGAAGAGTTCGGGGAAAAAGCCTTTTTACCCGAAGAAGCTGCTTGCCTATAAGCAACCCCACCTTCAATACCAAGCGTCTGCGGTTCCCAATCAGGGTCCGCCGGCTAAGGGGCAGGGCAATGGCCCCCGTAGGCCGCAGGCTCCCAAGCCCACCACACAGCCCCCCACTCAGCAGGGCGGGGTTTTTTGACTATGCCAGCATAGCCTTCTCCCCGCTCCACTCGCTCAGCACGGGGGGCAGGCTGACCCACTTTGCTCACAGGTGGTCAGCCATAACATCCGATGCCTGGGTGCTGCAGGTGGTTCAAAGGGGCTACCTCTTACATTTTCACCAGGTGCCCCCTCCCTACTTCCCAGGGGAGCCTCCAAGGCCCCCTCTGCACAGGGACTTACTCCTGCAGGAGCTGCAGGGGCTGCTGGGGGAGCAGGCGGTGGAGCCAGTGCCCCAACACCTGTGGGGTCAAGGGTTCTACTCAAGGTACTTCCTGGTCCCAAAGAGGACAGGAGTCCTCAGACCCATACTGGACCTACGCAACCTCAACAAGTTCCTGCAGCGGGAAAAGTTCAAGATGCTTACCCTTGGAATCTTGCTGCCCTACCTCCAGCAGGGAGATTGGCTATGCTCCTTGGATCTAAAGGATGCCTATACTCACATCCTTATTCATCCGGACCACCGACAATATCTAAGATTCGTGGTGGCAGGGAAGCATTATCAGTACCGCGTGCTGCCCTTTGGCTTGTGCTCCGCCCCCAGGGTGTTCACAAAATGCCTGGCAGTGGTGGCGGCCTTCCTGAAGTTGTTAAAACCCAAGAGGATTGTGGAAAACTGCAGGAGGATCTGGATAAATTGGAAGACTGGGCATCCAAATGGCAGATGAAATTTAATGTGGACAAGTGCAAAGTTATGCACCTAGGAAAGAACAACCCACACTATAGTTACAAGATGCAAGGCTCCACATTAGAAACCACCACCCAGGAAAAAGATTTAGGAGTCATCGTGGATAACATGTTAAAACCCTCCGCCCAGTGTGCAGCGGCGGCCAAGAAAGCAAATAGAATGCTAGGTATCATAAGGAAAGGGATGGAGAATAAAACAAAGGATATTATAATGCCTCTGTATCGCTCCATGGTACGACCGCACCTTGAATATTGTGTGCAATTCTGGTCACCGTATCTTAAAAAGGACATAGAGTTATTAGAAAAAGTACAGAGAAGAGCCACCAAATTGGTGAAGGGGATGGAAGGCTACTCCTATGAAGAGAGGCTAAAAAGGTTAGGGCTCTTTAACCTAGAAAAGAGGCGGCTGAGGGGAGATATGATAGAGGTGTATAAATTAATGAATGGAGTGGAACGGATAAACGTGGATAAATTGTTTACGCTATCAGAATATAGAAGGACTAGGGGGCATGTAATGAAGCTACAGGGTAAACTATTTAAGACAAATAGGAGAAAATATTTCTTCTCTCAACGTGTAATCAAACTCTGGAATCTGTTACCGGAGGATGTAGTAAGGGCTGTTAGTATAGCTGGGTTTAAAAAAGGTTTGGACAAGTTCCTGGAGGAAAGGTCCATAAACCACTATTAAAAAGGGACCCAGGATATCAATGCTTGGCCTAGTACAAGCACTGCAGAACCTGTGTCTTTTGGGGAAACTGCTAGGTACGTATGACCTAGATTGGCCACTGTTGGAAACAGGATACTGGGCTTGATGGACCTCGGTCTGACCCAGTATGGCATTTCTTATGTTCTTATGAGACTTCAAGGCCTTTTCGTCTTTCCCTACCTGGACGACTGGCTCGTCCGGGCGCAGTCGGCCCTAGAGGTCGCTCAGGCCACGCAACGCACGGTGACTCTGCTTCAGCACTTGGGCTTCGTCATAAACTTCGGGAAGTCCACGTTGCGCCCCTCTCAGGATCTCGAGTTCATAGGGGCACAGCTAGACACTCTGCAGGCTCGTGCCTTCCTGCCTCGGGAGCGAGCCGACAGGCTCATCGCTCTGGCCGGCAGGTTCCACAGCGCGTCTCCGGTTCCGGCCAGACGGTTCCTGCAGCTGCTCGGCCATATGGCCTCCACGGTCCATGTCACCCCGAACGCCCGTCTACATATGAGGCCTGTTCGGTGGTGTCTTCGCACTCAATGGCATCAGGCCACAGGGAGTCTGGTGGACCTACTGCAGATCTCCGACCGCCTGGTCGCCTCTCTGCAATGGTGGCTTCACCTGCCCAACCTGGTGCTCAGCATGCCTTTTCAGCCTCCCGCTCCTTCCCAAGTGCTGACGACAGATGCCTCTCTCCTGGGATGGGGAGCGCATTGTCAGGGAGCACGCAAGGCCTTTGGACTCCTTGGGAGGCGGCTCAACAGATCAACTTCCTGGAGCTACGGGCGATCCGCCTAGCTCTGCGGACCTTCTCTCACCTCACCTCTCGTCAGTCGGTATTGGTGCAGACGGACAATCAGGTTGCCATGTTCTACGTGAACAAACAGGGGGGCACGGGCTCCCTCCTGCTGTGTCAGGAGGCCCGGAGACTGTGCTCCTGGGCAGTCGACCACGACGTCCTTCTCAAGGCGGTTTACCTGCCCGGGCAGGAAAATTGCCTGGCCGACAGGCTGAGCCGGGTCTTGCAGCCCCACGAATGGAGGTTGAACCCCGGCGTTGCCCAGCAAATCTTCCGCCGGTGGGGATCCCCCACCGTGGACCTCTTTGCAGGTCCCCTGAACCGGCAGCTTCCCCGGTTCTGCTCTCGGCACCCGCATCCCTCAGAGTGGCTCCGGATGCTTTCCTCATTTCGTGGTCCACAGGCCTACTGTATGCCTTTCCTCCCACGCCGCTGGTGTCCCGGACGCTGTTCAAGGTTGTCCGGGACGGGGCCTACCTGATCCTGATAGCGCCCCGATAGCCGAGGCAACCATGGTTTCCTCTACTCCTACAGTTAGCGGTGGACACCCCTCTTCCTCTGGGGTTTCAGCCCGATCTTCTGACCCAAGATCAGGGCACTCTCCTGCACCCCAACCTCCGGGCCCTTCACCTGATGGCCTGGCTGCTGAGAGGGTAGTCCTAGCTCCGCTCTCGCTACCTCCGGAGGTGGAAGCGGTCGTCCTGGCGTCTCGGCGACCTTCCACCCGGAAATCTTACGCCCTTAAATGGTGTCGCTTCTCGGTCTGGTGTTCTCAGCGCTCTGAGGACCCCTTTGCCTGCTTAGTATCGGTGGTACTGCAATACTTGCTTCACCTCTCCGATCTAGGCCTCAAATCCAACTCTGTCAGAGTCCACCTCAGTGCTCTCTCTGCACATCATTCGCCGGTGGAGGGCCAGCCTCTTTCCTCGCACCCCTTGGTGGCGCGTTTCCTCAGGGGCCTGCTTCTGCTTAAGCCTCCGTTGCGTCCTCCGGCTCTTGACTGGGATCTCAATGTGGTTCTGCAAAGGCTTACTTGCCCGCCTTTCGAACCCATGGCTACCTGCCCCCTTCGTTTCCTGTCATGGAAAACTCTCTTCTTGGTAGCCCTTACCTCCGCTAGGCGCATTGGTGAACTACAGGCCCTACTGTCGGAGCTCCCTTACACTAGGTTCTACAAGAATAGGGTTGTCTTACGGACGCACCCTAAGTTTCTTCCGAAGGTGGTTTCCTCTTTTCACATCAATCAAGAGGTGGTTCTTCCGACCTTCTTTCCCAGGCCGCACACCAGCCAAGCTGAGACTGTTCTGCATACCCTGGACTGTCGAAGAGCTTTGTCCTTCTACCTTGACCGTACGCGTGAGCATAGGAAAGCTGCCCAGCTTTTCGTCTCTTTTGACCCCAATCGCTTGGGGGTACCTGTCTCTAAGCGTACTTTGTCCATCTGGGTAGCTGACTGTATCGCCTGGGCGTATGGGGCAGCCGGTCTCTCCTTGGAGAGTCGAGTCACGGCGCACCGTGTCAGGGCGAAGGCTGCGTCTGTAGCCCACCTCCGCTCTGTTCCTTTGGCAGATATCTGCCGGGCCGCTACTTGGTCTTCCAGCTAGACCTTTGCGGCTCATTACTGCCTGGAGAGGGAGTCCCGCAGGGATAGTGCTTTCGGACAGGCAGTCCTCCACAATCTCTTTGAGGTTTAGGCAACTCCTTCCCTCCGGCCCTGGTGTTGGGCTACCGGCCGGATTCATATTCAGAGAAGATTCCTTCCTTCTGTGCTGTTGAGCTGGAGGGAGCTCCTTTCAGCTTGAGGTCCCCGGTAGCCTTAAGCTAGAGAGTCCCATAAGTGAGGACTGACTTCCTGCTTTGTCCTGGAGAAAGAGTAGTTACTCACCTGTAACAGGTGTTCTCCAGGAGCAGCAGGAATCAGTCCTCACTACCCTCCCTCCTCCCCTTGGAGTTGCAGTCTTTCTTTTATGGTTTGCTGTTTTCCGCTATGTCATTCGACTGAGCAAGATGGCACCCTTGGGCGGGAAGGGGACCGCGCATGCGTGCTGCAATCCCAAAGGCTTTTTTCGAAAGCTGGGGAAATTGCTCCGTGAGGGCTCCGTCTGCGCCGACGTCACCCATAGGTGAGGACTGATTCCTGCTGTTCCTGGAGAACACCTGTTACAGGTGAGTAACTACTCTATATCATAATGATAGAGCTGATCAAATTGGTGGAGGGGTTGCGCTCTATGCTAGAGAGGGCATTGAGTCTGAAAGGATTAGAGGGAGGAGTAGCCTAGTGGTTGGGGCAAGGTACTTCAGGCCGGAAGGTCGGAGGTTCAAATCCCACTAGAGGACAGCAACCTTGGGCCGGAAGGACTGGGGTTTCTAGTCCCACAGATGCTCCTTGTGGTCTTGGGCAAGCCACTTAACCCTCCATTGCCCATGTTCCCTGTAAGTATTAGTGTATGTGTCTCATAACCCCGCGTGTTAAATGTATCCCCCACTTGTGTTGTGACCGCTTTGTTTGAAGGATAAGGCGGTATACAAAACTGTCTAAATAAATAAAATTAAAGTTTTGCAGGAAACAAAATTTGCTGTAGAATCTCTATGGATTGAAATTCCATGTAAAAAGGGGAGACGATGGCAGTGGGAGTGTACTATCGACCGCCTGGCCAGAATGATGAAATGCTCAAAGAAATCAAGGAAGCTAACAAAAGTCACAGCAGAGTAGTAATAATGGGTGATTTCAATTACCCTGGTATCGACTGGGTCAGTGTCACGGCAGGACATGCTAGGGAGATAAATTTCCTAGATGAAATAAATGACTGCTTCTTGGAGCAGCTGGTTCATGAACCGACCAGAGGGGAAGCCATATTAGACCTTGTCCTTAGTGGAACACCAGATCTAGTGCAAGAGATAAGGTTGTTGGGGCCACTTGGCAATAGTGATCATAGCATGATCGCCTTTGATTTAATTAGTGGAGGAGGGATAGTAAGGAAATCCACAGTACTACCTTTTAACTTTCGAAAGGGAGACTATGAACAAATGAGGAAAATAGTTAAGAAAAAACTAAAAAGATCAGTTGCAAAGGTTAAAGACTTACATCAAGCTTGGGTGTTGTTGAAAACTACTATCTTGGAAGACCAGACCAGCTGTATTCCACGCTTTAAGAAAAGTGGAAGGAAGTCCAAATAACTGCCAGCATGGTTTAAAGATGAGGTCAGATGCAAGGCATTGATAAGGCAGACAAAGAGAGAATTTGAGAAGAAGCTTGCTGCTGAAGCAAAAACGTGAAATAAAGACTTTTTCAAGTACATTTGTAGCAAAAAACCTGTGAGAGAGTCAGTTGGTCCATTAGATGATAGAGGGGTTAAAGGGGCACTAAGAGGCAACAAGGCGATAGCGGAGAGACTGAATGAATTGTTTGCTACGGTCTTTACTGAGGAAGATGTAGGGATGTTACCCATGACTAAAGTGGTATTTAAAGGTGCGGAAGAATTGAAGGAAATATCAATACATCGGGAATATGTATAACAGCTATTTGATAAACTGAAGAGTAGCAAATCACCTGGGCCGGATGGTATATATCCAAGGGTCTTGAAAGAACTGAAATATGAGATTGCAGACCTTTTATTAGTAATCTGTGAACTATCATTAAAATCATCTCTAATACCTGAAGACTGGAGGATCGCCAATGTAACACCAATTCTAAAAAGGGTTCCAGGGGTGATACGGGAAACTACAGACCGGTGAGCCTCACGTCAGTACCAGGAAAAATGGTAGAAACCATCATAAAGAATGAAATTACTCAGCATGTAGATAGTCATGGTCTAATGGAAACAGCCAACATGGCTTTAGAGAAGGAAGATCTTGTCTTACTAATCTGTTATGTTTTTTTGAAGGTGTGAATAAACAGGTGGACAAAGGTGAGTCGGTTGATATAGTGTATCTGGACTTTCAGAAAGCCTTTGACAAGGTCCCTCATCAGAGACTTTTGGCAAAACTAAAGAGTCATGGGATAAGAGGCAGTGTACTACTGTGGATCAGGAACTGGTTAAAAGTTAGAAAGCAGAGGGTAGGGCTAAATGGCCAATTTTCCCAATGGAGAAAGGTGAATAGTGGTGTACCCCAGGGATCTGTGCTGGGTCCGCTGCTTTTTGACATATTCATAAACGACCTGGAAAGTGGAATAACGAGTGAGGTTATCAAATTTGCAGATGACACAAAACTATTTAAAGTTGTTAAAACCCAAGAGGATTGTGGAAAATTTCAAGAGGATCTTGATAAATTGGAAGACTGGGCATCAAAATGGCAGATGAAATTTAATGTGGACAAGTGCAAAGTTATGCACCTAGGGAAGAACAACCCAACTATGGTTCCACGATTCAAGGTTCCACATTAGGAACCACCACCACCCAGGAAAAAGATTTAGGCGTCATTGTGGATACCATGTTAAAACCCTCGGCCCAGTGTGTAGCGGCGGCCAAGAGAGCAAGTAGAATGCTAGGTATCATAAGGAAAGAAATGGAAAATAAAACAAAAGATATTATAATGCCTCTATATCGTTCCATGGTGAGACCGCACCTTGAATATTGTGTGCAATTCTGGTCGCCGTATCTTAAAATGGATATAGCGATTTTAGAAAAGGTTCAGAGAAGAGCCACCAAAATGGTAAAGGGGATGGAAAGATACTCCTATGAAGAAAGGCTAAAAAAGGTTAGGGCTCTCTAACCTGGAAAAGAGACGGCTGAAGGGAGATATGATAGAAGTCTATAAATTAATGAACGGAGTGGAACGGGTAAACGTAGATTGATTGTTTACGTTATCAGAATATAGAAAGACTAGGGGACATGCAATGAAGCAACAGGGTAAACTATTTAAGACTAATAAAAGAAAATATTTTTTTACTCAACGTGTAATCAAACTCTGGAATTTGTTACTGGAGGATGTAGTAAAGGCTGTTAGCGTAGCTGGGTTTAAAAAAGGTTTGGACAAGTTCCTGGAGGAAAGGTCCATAAACCATTACTAAGAAGGGACCCAGGATATCAATGCTTGACCCAGTACAAGCATTGTGGAACCTGTGTCTTTTGGGGAAACTGCTAGATACATATGACCTAGATTGGCCACTGTTGGAAACAGGATACTGGGCTTGATGAACCTTGGTCTGACCCAGTATGGCATATCTTATGTTCTTATGTGCCCAAGTTCCCTCAGTATTCTAGTGTGTATCCCATCCAGTCCCATCACTTTGTCTACTTTAAGTTTAGCTAGTTTCTCACGAACAGTCTTCTGAAACTTGTTCAAGATGCCCTTCGCTTCTGTTCCTGTTTGTGGATGTTTTCTGAGGTCCTGCTCGTGGTTCTTCATCTGTGAACACAGAACAGGAATATTTGTTAAGCAATTCAGCTTTATCCTCATCAGCTGCTACATATTCCTCCCCTTCACTCTTGTGTCCGACAATACAACTTTTGCCCTTCCTCTTCTCACTAACATATCTGAAAAATGTCTTATCCCCCCATTTTACTGCATTGGCTATTTCCTCCTGTTTATGAATCTTTGCTTTCCTGACTAGTTTGCTAGCTTCTTTAAGTTTTTTTCAAATATAGATGTCAGTCTTCCTCTCTCCGTGATCTCTTGTATTTTATGAATACCTCCCTCTTTTTCTTCACCTTTTCAGCTGCTACTTTCGAAAACCATAGCAGTCTCCTTTTCCTTTTCCTTTTACCTTTATTTTCCATTTTAACAAAAGGGTTGGTTGCCCTTCAAATATCCCCTTTCAGTTTTGCCCACTGTTTTTCTACATCCCCCAGCTGTTCCCATCCCACTAATGACTCCCTGAGGTATTGGCCCATTTGGCAAAGTTAGTTTTCCTAAAGTCTAAGACCTTTGCTTTTCAATGGATTTTAACAGCCTAGTCCTAATACTGAACCATATGTTGTTCCTTTTACCCATTTCCATAAAGGTATTTAATGTTTCACTTACCTGGGGGCTTCTTCACCTATCCCCAATGAATCTAGTTTAAAGCCCTCTTCAGTAGATTAACCAGTCTGCTACTGAAGACATGTCGACCTTTCTTGGACAGATGGGCGCTATCTCTTCTCTGCAACCTTTGGAACAGCATCCCATGGTTCAAGAAACCAAAACGCTCTCGATGACACCATCCACGCAGTCATGCATTCATCTCCAGGATGTGAGCTTCTCTGCCTTGGCCTTTGCCCTCAACAGGGAGGATTGAAAACACCACCTGTGCTCCTATCTTCTTCACCCTCTGTCCCAGAGCCATGAAGTCACTTTTGATATGCTCAGAGGGATACCTGGCAGTATCATTTGTGCCGACATGGATTAGCAACATTGGGTAATAGTGGGCTTGATAAGTCTCTGAAAACTCTCCGTAACATCTCTGATTTTAGCACCTGGCAGACAGCATACCTCTCTGGACATCAAGTCTGGTCGGCAGATGGACGCCTAAGTATCCCTCAGAAAAGTCACCAACCACCACTACCCTTTGCTTCCTTGTGGTCACTGATTCTGCAACTTTGGGCTGCTTGACCTCTGGTTCTTCTCTTTCCAGGGATTCTTTCACCTTCTCCACTTCCAGGGCTGCATAATGGTTCTTAAATTCAAGGGCTGGAGAAGTTGGATTGGTGATTCTGCAGGTCCTGGTGACTTGTATCCAACCTGTGTCATTCTGTAAGCTCCCATCTTCTCTAATGCTTGAGAGCTTAGATGTTGCAAGAAGCATCTCATCAATGTACTTCTCACTCTCTTGAATGCTCCTCAGCCTCGCCACCTCCTTTCTGAGTTCAACTTGTTTCCTGAGAACTTCTGCCTGCAAGCATCCTGCACATGGAAGTGGTCCTTCAACTGGCATTGGGACCTCTATCTGGACAGATGCAGAAGCTGTAACGGGGGCAACAGGCAATACAATTTTTCCCTTCCATTGTTCTGTCGGTGGAACTTAGGTATCTGTTAAAGCAAAAGAGAGAGACCTACCAAAGTATCAGCTGGTTTCCCAGCTGTCCTTTCAGAGAAAAAACAGTTAAATCTCTTTAAGTGTGTTTGAAATCAAATATGCTTCTTTCTACCTCCTCTGTTTCCTCTTATCACTACTTTCTTTTCTGTTTTTTCCCCTCCATGCAACTTAGCTTTTCTTTGCCTAGCCCAATCTGTCTGCTATTAGACTTCCTTCTAACTCTATCCTTCATATCCCTTCCTTTTTCCATGTCTCTGTCTCTTGTTTTTATCCTCCCCAACTCTCTTCCTTTTTTCATATATTTCCTTCATCTTCATAATGCTCTTCCTCCTTCTCTGTTTCATAGCTCTCCTCTTTATTCTATGCGATACTGCTCTCTCATCTCTCTCCTATCAGCATCTCCATCTCTCCCCCCCCCCCCCCACCCACTGCTTCTTTTCCTGTCCTCTGCCTACCACTTTACTCAAGCTTTTCTGCCCTTGTAGATCCCGGGTCCGATATTCAAAGCAATTTAACGCAGATAGCAGAACTGCTAAATGTGTTAATCGTGCTGAATGGGATATTCATCAGCATTAACGCTAGCATCAGGGCAGTGTGGAAGTGGCACCCGGGGATAACTGGACAGCAGCGATATTCAGCTGCTGCCCCGTTATCCCTTGGTGGCAAGAGTTAGGCACATTAAAGTCTGTCCTAACTTTAACCACTAAAGTTAACCAGGCAGCAACTGAATATCACCACTGCCTGGTTAGCTTCAACACTATCTGACTGACCCGGATATTTAATGGCGGTAGCCGAATATAGCCCCGGCATTAAATACCTGGATCTTAGATTAAGCAGTGACGACTGGCCACTTTAGAATGGCTAACTACCGTCACCACTGAATATCCGGCTCCCAGTCTCTTTTCCCATATCCCTCCAATTCTTTCTTTCCTCTTATTTATGGTTCAAACTTTCGCTTTACCCATTTCTGTCTCATTTACGAGCATAAGAACATAAGATATGCCATACTGGGTCAGACCAAGGTCCATCAAGCCCAGTATCCTGTTTCCAACAGTGGCCAATCTAAGCCACAAGTACCTAGAAGTTTCTCCAAAAGACACAGGTTCTACAATGTTTGTATTGGGTCAAGCAGTGGATATTCTGGGTCCCCTTCAATAATGGTTTATGGACCTTTGCTGCAGGAACGTGTCCAAACCTTTTTTTAAACCTAGCTATGCTAACAGCTTTTACTACATCCTCCGGTAGCACATTCCAGAGTTTGATTACATGTTGAGTGAAAAAATATTTTCTCTTATTACTCTTAAGTAGGTTACCCTGTAGCTTCATTGCATGCCCCTTTGTTTATGCCATAAAAATATAGAAAGACTATCGATCTGTGTATTTCCAGGAACAAGCAGGAATGTAGTCTTCACATATGGGTAACGTCGGCACCAATGGAGCCCATGCGGAAACGCTCCCCAGTGTCCTATAGCAAAGCTTTTGGGAGCATCCCACTGTGCCTGTGTAGCTGCCTTCCCACTTTTCCAATTCTCCCTCCTCAGTTTTTCATTTGCCGCAGAGCCGACAGGGAGCAATTCCTGTCACCGCAGAAAATTTACTTATTTTGTGGTCGCGTCTGCCTTCCCGTCGACACTAATACTGGTACAGTCGGTGTCTCTTTTCTTTTCTGCTGTCTATTTTATTAAAAAAAAATAAAAATTCTTTGAGGGTCTCTACCCTCCCAGGTGCTTAGGTGCCATTTTGGGCCTTAGGCCCCTTTATTCCTCAAAATGTAGAAACCAACTAGTGGTTTCATAAAGTATTCCAAATGTAGCAGTACTATTTCTGCTACCGACACCCATGACTGGTGTCTTAAATGTTTGGGACTGGATGACAAAGAGGGGCCTGCAGAATAGAGCTGCAAAACTCGGCACCCTCTTTGTCATGGATACAATGTCCGTTGCATCGCCGTCGTCCAGGGCCTCATCTTCCTCCCATGGATCTCAGGTAACAAAACCTAAGTCTTCTTTGAAGTCTGGTCAGTCCTCATCTCCTAAGCATCGAGATGCTTTAAGCATTGCCCTCGAAGAGAACATACAGGTCAAACAACCCCAGCGAGAGGTCCTTGCCTCCAAAGCATTAACGGAGTCCCAAAATTGCTCCCGAGGCTTCCACCTCCGAAGAGCTCTTGGTGCCATGTTCTGGGGTTGTGGCCTGCTGTTTGGGTACCGATACCAAGGCATCGGCTGGTTCCATGGATCAGCATATCCTGGTCATCGAGCGAAGTTTAGCAGCCTTGCTAGCAGCTTCGGTACTGTTAAAGCCTCTGCAATCGGGTCTGCAGTCATCGGTACCGGCGAATGTACCGAATGTATCTGCATCGACCATTGCGCCGCTCTCCACGCTACCACCCATGCCGGCCCTGGAGTCTGTGTCTAGTACTGAGGGTCTGGAACCGAGGCATTCTGATGCCGATTTTGGTTGGTACCATCGGCGGGCCAGGCGGGAGCACCCAGCCCATCGATACTTCGAGTCTTCCGATTCCAATTCTTCTGATGAAGTGATTGGTACCGGAGAGGCTCTTCCAAAAGATCCTTCTCCTTCCCCACAATGCTGTATGTCTCCTCCGGAGGACATGTCTTTTCAAGACTTTATACGGGATGTGGCTCAGGGCCTCTCCATTACGGTGACCTCCAAGAAGGAACCGAGAGCTGAAGAATTTTAAATTCTTCAGTATCCGGCAGCTCCTAAGGAGGCTGCCACCTTACCCATTCATCGGATATTGCATGACCTCATGCTTAGGATGTGGGAAACACCTTTAACAGTATCTACGCATTCTCGGAGACTCGATACCATGTACCGGGTACTGCAGTGTCCCGGTTTCCAGAAGGCTCAGTTACCACACCATTCCATGGTGATGGAATCAGCAATGCGTCGGATCAAAGGTGCTAAGACACATCTCTGGGCTGGAAGGTGAGAACTCTTGATGCCTTCGGCCGTCGATGTTTTCAGACCTCCATGTTATCGGCCAGAATAAGTTCATACATACTCTACATGGGTATGTTTCTTCGGGAGGTGACTAAAGATTTAGAACTAATGGCTCCTCTTCTCCCTGATGACAAGAGGGCTGATTTTCCTGACACTTGTAAAACATGCTCAGAATGTTTCCAAATTTATGAATAGGGTAACCTTTGACTGTTTTGAATGTATTAGCAGGACTTCTGCTATCTGCATCGGTGCAAGTCAGATTGCTTGGTTACAAGCATCTGATCTTGAGCATTGGGTGCAAGATAAGCTGGGTAATATTCCTTGCACAGGGGAAAACTTCTTTGGCAAGGATTGGCCGGCGGAAAACCTCTCAGCTGGAGTCCGAGAATACCACCCTAAATAGACTCTCTAGGACCACTGCCAACCCAGCTAAGAAAAAGGCTGGGTGGCACCAGATAACATCAAAACATTGGACTCTCTCCATAGTGGCAGAGAGGTACAAACTTTACTTCCAAAGTATGCCCCCTCCCTCCACTCCAAGAGAGTTCAGTTCTCGGCCCCCTCACACCACTCTCTTGTGCCAGGAGGTCACCTCCCTTCTTGCCCAAGGTGCGATAGAGGAAGTGCCATTTTCTCAACAAGGCCTGAGCTTCTACTCCCCCTACTTCCTTATACCAAAGAAAACTTAAGGATACAGGCCCATTCTGGACCTCAGAGAATTAAACAAGCATGTGCTCTGTGAGAAATTCAAGATGATCTCTCTCAGAATACTTCTCCCTTTCATCCAGAGTCAGGATTGGCTTTGTTCTGTAGATCTAAAGGATGCATATACACTTATCCATATTCACGCAGAACGCAGGAGGTTTATTCGATTCCTCTTTCAAGGAAGACATTACCAGTACAGAGTTCTGCCCTTTGGCTTGGCTTCTGCCCCAAGAATCTTCACAAAATGCATGGCAGTAGTGTCAGCATTTCTAAGGACTCGAGAGATATTTGTCTTCCCTTACTTAGAAGACTGGCTCATCCGGGCAACAAGAGCTCTAGAGGCCAGCTCTTCTCTCTCCCGCACAATGCAGGTTCTTCAACATTTGTGATTTGTAATAAATCTACCAAAATTCCAACTCACCCTTTCTCAACCCTTAGAGTTCATAGGGGCTCTCCTGGACATGCAGCAGTCAAGAGCTTTTCTACCACAGGTCCGCTGCGCTCAGATAGTTCAACTAGCTTCTCAAACGGCTATGAAGACTTTCCTAACTGCTCAAGAAATGCTTCAGTTGCTCGGCCATATGGCTTCCACTGTACATGTGGTTCCCTATGCTCGTCTGCACATGCGTGCAGCTCAAGGGACCCTAGCTTCGCAGTGGACTCAAGCTTCAGGCCGTCTGGGGAATAAAATCAGGACCGCTGCTAGTCTAATTTCAACCCTCCAATGGTGGCAATCACCAGAAAACCTTCTCCTAGGGTCACCTTTTAAGAGGCCACCGCACCAGTCCACCCTGACGACGGATATGTCCACATTGGGTTGGGGAGCTCATCTGGACAATCTTTCCACTCAGGGTCTTTGTACTCAGCAGGAGGCTCAACTTCACATAAACCTGTTAGAACTCAGAGCCATCCTCAATGTTCTCATAGTGTTTCAGGACCACCTGTGCGTCAAAACAGTTCTAGTCCAGACGGACAATCAGGTGGCCATGTGACCAAACAAGGTGGAACAGGTTCTCAGGCGCTGTACAACGAAGCCCTGCATCTGTGGTCATTTGCCATATGCCATCAGATCCACCTACTGGCGGTGTATCTCCCTGGCAAACAATCTCCTGGTAGGCAAACTCAGTCGAGTACTACTGCCACATGAGTGGTCTCTCCATTCGGATCAGATGGCTTGAATCTTTCAGATCTGGAGAACCCTAGATATAGATCTGTTTTCAAGTCCTCAGAATGCCAAACTTCCCCTCTTCTGTTCCAGGATACTTGCTCAGAACAGTCAGACGATGGATGCTTTCCACCTCCACTGGGGTCAGGACTTCCTATATGCCTACCCACCCATTCCCCTCATCCCCAAGACTCTTTTCAAGCTTCAGAGAGACAGGAGCTACATGATCCTCATAGCCCTGTGCTGGCCACGTCAAGCGTGGATCCACTGCTTCTATGTCTCTCTCAAGCCAAACCTCTGGAGTTGGGATCTGCTCTGGATCTCCTGTCCAAGGAGAACGGGACGCTTCTGCACCCAAACCCCCTGTCCTTACACCTGATGGCATGGCTGCTAAGAGCTTAGAATTCCAGGATATCAACCTCTCCCAACAGGTTAGGGATATCCTTTTGGCCTCAAGGAAGCCTTCCACAAGGCATGCTTACACCTTTAAGTGGAGAAGGTTTTCAATCTGGTGTTCAAAGAGAGAACTTAATCTCTTTTCCGTTCCAGTGGAGACATTACTGGAGTATCTCCTCCCACTTTTCATCCTCTGGACTCAAAACTAATTTGGTAAGGGTCCACCTCAGTGCCATTGCGGCTTTCCACATGCCCTTTGGACAGCTTGTCTTTTCTCAGCCGCTTGTAGCGCGCTTTATGAGAGGTCTCAGCCGTCTCTTTTCCAGGTTGAAGAGCCCTAACCTTTTTAGCCTCTTTTCATAGGGATATCCTTCCATTCCCTTTACCATTTTGGTGGCTCTTCCAATAATGCTATATCTTTTTTAAGATATGGTGACCAGAATTGCACACAATATTCAAGGTGCAGTCGAACCATGGAATGATACAGAGGCATTATAATATCCTTTGTTTTATTCTCCATTCCTTTCCTTATGATACCTAGCTTTCTGTTTGCTCTCTTGGCCACCGCTGCACACTGGGTGGAGGGTTGTAACATGTTACCCAAGATGACGCCTAAATCTTTTTCCTGGGTGGTGGTTCCTAATGTGGAACCTTGTATCGTGTATCAAGCTCCCCTTGCAATTTTCCACAGTCCTCATGGGTTTTAACAACTTTGAATAGTTTTGTGTCATCTTCAAATTTGATAACCTCACTCGTTATTCCTATTTCCAGTTAAATTATAAATATGCTAAAAAGCAGCGGACCCAGCACAGATCCCTGCGGTACTCCACTTTTCACTTTTCTCCATTGGGAAAATTGGCCATTTAGCCCTACCCTCTACTTTCTATCTTTCAACCAGATCTTGATCCACAATAGTACACTGCCTCCTATCCCATGACTTTTTAATTTTGCCAAATGTCTCTCAGGAGGGACCTTGTCAAAGGATTTCTGAAAGTCCAGATATACTATATCAACCAACTCACCTTTGTCTATCTGTTTATTCATACTTTCAAAAAAACATCAGATTAGTAAGACAAGACCTTCCTTGGCTAAAGCCATGTTGGCTGTCTCCCATTAAGCCATGACTATCTACATGTTCAGTAATTTTAAGAACATAAGATATGCCATACTGGGTCAGACCAAGGTCCATCAAGCCCAGTATTCTGTTTCCAACAGTTGCCAATCTAGGTCATACGTACCTAGCAGTTTCCCCAAAAGACACCATCCAGTCCAGGTGATTTTTCTACTCTTCAGTTTATCAAATAGTTATAATACATCTTCCCGGTGTATTGATATTTCTTTCAGTTCTTCCACAGCATCTCCTTTAAATACCATTTCAGTCAAGGGTAACATCCCTAACATCTTCCTCAGTAAAGACCGAAGCAAAGAATTCATTCAGTCTCTCTGCTATGGCCTTGTTGCCTCTTAATGCCCCTTTTACCCCTCTATCATCTAATGGTCCAACTGACTCGCTCACAGGTTTTTTGCTACGAATGTACTTGAAAACGGTTTTATTATGCGTTTTTGCTTCCACAGCAAGCTTCTTCTCACATTCTCTCTTTGCCTGCCTTATCAATGCTTTGCATCTAACTTACCTGTTCTTGTGTTTCCAGTTTTTGTCATTTGGCTCCTTTTTCCATTTCCTGAAAGATGCTTTTTTTGACAACAGCCTCTCTGACCTCATCTTTAAACCATGCTGGCTGTTTTTTGGACTTCCTTCCACTTTTCTTAAAGCGTGGAATGCAGCTGGTCTGATCTTCCAAGATAGTATTTTTAAACACCCATGCTTGATTTAAATCTTTAACCTTTGCAACAGCTCATTTTAGTTTTTTCTTAACTATTTTCCTCATTTTATCATAGTCTCCCTTTTGAAAGTTAAAGATTTCCTTACCCTCCCTCCTCCATTTATTAAATCAAATGCTATCATGCTATGATCACTATTGCCAAGTGGTCCCAGCACCCTTATCTCTTGCACCAGATCTTGTGTTCCATTAAGGACTAGACCCAAAATGGCTTCCCCTCTGGTCAGTTCATAAATCAGCTGCTCCAAGTAGCAGTCATTTATTTTCATTTAGAAACTTTATCTCCCTAGCATGTCCTGCCGTGACACTGACCCAGTCGATACCGGGGTAATTGAAATCACCCATTATTATTACCATGCTGTAACTTTTGTTAGCTTCCCAGATTTCTTTGAGCATTTCATCATCCATTTGTTCAATCAGGCCATGCGGTTGATAGTACACCCCCCACTGCCATAGCCTTCCCCTTCTCCATTTTACATGGAATTTCAATCCATAGAGATTTATCAGTGAATTTTGTTTCCTGCAAAACTTTAATCCTTTGTGACTCAATGACCTCTCCAGCATAGAGCGCAGACTCTCCACCAATTTGATCTGCTCTATCAGTACAACATAGTTTGTACCCAAGTAACAGTGTCCCACTGGTTGTCCTCCTTCCACCATGTCTCTGTGATGCCAATCATATCTAATCTCTCATTTAGTGCTATATATTCTAACTCTCCCATCTTATTTTTTAGACTTCTAGCATTTGCTTACAAGCGTTTTAGAGGACGTATTTTATTCATATTAATCTGGCTATTGGTAAGCAGGGATAATTTGGAATGTTTAAGCTCTGTCTGCTCTGTACTTGGCATTTGGTCGGGGGTTCAAATCCCACTAGAGGACAGCAACCTTGGGCCGGAAGGACTGGGGTTTCTAGTCCCACAGGTGCTCCTTGTGGTCTTGGGCAAGCCACTTAACCCTCCATAGCCCATGTTCCCTGTAAAATAGTTATCTCCAAGTTATAATGCCCTGTTCAATGTAATTTCAGTTTGTTCAATGTAAACCGCACTGATGCAGAATACCGCGGTATATAAGAGAATGTAAATAAATAAAAATAATTTAGGCTACTTTTGTCTTTATTGGAACCCCTCTGCTGATATGCCCTAACTTCATTCTTTTGCTAGTATTCTTCAAAGATATATTGTTCCAAACCATGCGCTCTTCGGCGACTGTCAGCTTTCCCCTATTATCTAGTATAAAAGCTGCTCTATCTTCTTTTCAAAGGATAATGCCTGCAGTCTGGTTCCATCTCGGTTAAGGTGGAGCCCATCCCTCCTTTCCCCAGAATGTTCCCCAGTTCCTAACAAATCCAAAACCCTCATCCACATATTGAGACTACGGAGCTCTGCCTGCCTTTTGGGTCCTGCGCGTCGAACGGGAAGCATTTCGGAGAATGCTACCCTGGAAGTTCTGGATTTCAACTTCCTACCTTAAAGCCTAAATTTAGCCTCCAGAACCTCCCAACCACATTTTCCTATGTCATTGGTACCAACATGTGCCAAGACAGCAGACTCCTCCCCAGCACTATCTAAGACCTTGTCTAGGTGGTGCGTGAGGTCCTCTATCTTCGCACCAGGCAGGCATGTTACCAGGCGATCCTGACTTCCACCAGTCACCCAGCTATCTACATGCCTAATGATCAAATCACCAACTAAACGGCTGTCCTAACCCTTTCTTCATGGGCACATGGTCCTGGAGAAACTTCCTCTGTGTGAAAGGGTTTTACATCACCTGGAGGACAGGTCCTAGCTATAGGATCGCTTCCTGCCACACCAGGGTGATGCTCTCCTGTCACATGACCTCTCTGCTCCATGGCAACAGGGATGCTGCCATACTGGAGGTGGGGCTTCAGTACTATATCCTTGTAGGTCTCATCTATGTACCTCTCTGTCTTATGTCCTCCAAGTCTGCTACTCTAGCCTCCAGAGATCGGACTCATTCCCTGAGAGCAAAGAGATCCTTTGCACCTAGTGTATACATAAGACCCCTCACCAACTGGGAGAAAATCATACATGTAACACTCAATGCAAAAGACTGGAAAACCCCCATCTCGCTGCTGGACTGCTGTCTGCATCTTAGTTTTAAGGTTGTGTTTAGATATTTAAGTTCTTTACTTAAGGATTGCTGGCAATACTTATACTAATAAAACTATACCTAATATGTTTAATGAACTCTGTTTTTATTTATTTATTTACTATAATTTCTTATATACCGCACTATTCGCCATCAGCGCGGTTTACATTAAAACAAAAGACCAGAACAACAGGCTGTTCGGTTTTACAGAGAACAAGGTGTACAAACTTGGATAACATGGGTGAACTATTTACATGAAATATCTACAAGTAGGCGTTATGACAAAGCTCTAGAAGTATCATGTAGTTACTTTCTTTGGTGGGGTTAGCTAGGCGTCATTGCTGACTGGGTAGTACTTGAGGAACAGGTGATATTTGAGTGCCTTCCTGAACTGGGCTAAGTCAACGATAGCACGAATGTTCAATGGTAGAGCATTCCAGCATCTTGGGGCGCAAAATTTGAAAGCTCTGTTTGCCGTTGTCAGGGTGCATTTTGTCAAGGCCTTTGGAATTGTTAGAGAGTTTATTGATGTTGGTCTTCTGGATCTGTTTGGTGGAACGGTATGAATGAGCTCTGTAAGTGAAGAGGATGAAAGACCATTGACGGCCTTGAAGGTCAGTAGTAAGGTCTTGAAAACAAGCCTTCCATGTATGGGGAGCCAGTGAAGCTGCTTCAGGATAGGCGTCACATGGTTGCTCCTAGAGGCCCCATGGAGGACCCTTGCTGCGGCATTCATGGCAAGTTGTAGCGGGTTCAAGGTAGATTGTGGGAGGCCTTGTAAAATGGCGTTAGCATAGTCGAAGTGAGGTAAGATTAGTGCTTGGTTTATAGTCCGGAAGTCGTCTGGATCTAATAAGGAACGCAGGTGCCTGAGTGTTCGGATCTTGAAGTATATTGCTCTTACTATGTTACCTATGTGTACCTTAATATCAAGACGTTGGTCCAACTTGACCCCAAGGTATCTTATTGTGGCTTTTGTTTGCAGATCTGCTTCCTTAACTCTTACTTGGGGTGGTGGAGTGAAATTGTGGTCCCTCGTGATGAAGAGCACCTCAGTTTTCTTGTGTTGAATACGGAGGTTTTGAGATTGGAGCCATTCTGAAACTGCGTCAAAACATTCTATCAGGGGGGAAAGGTCCATTTGATCCGTAGAGAACGGCATGTAGAGCAGTATATCATCTGCATATATCAAACAGTTCACATTGAAAGATCTGATGATATTGCAGATGGGCTGCATGTATATGTTGAACATGAGTGATGATAGAGAGGAACCTTGCGGTACACCTTGCCTTTGATGGAAAGGTTTTGATTCTACAGGTTTTGTTCACCTGAAGCTTAATTAATCTCAGGTCCTTAATGTGTTCTTGATGAGGATAAACAGCTGCACCTGAGAGTGAATATGGCACCTCCTTTCCATTAAGATTTTTAAGCACCTATAATACTATGATTATCCCATGGGCGAGTGGGTGTCGGGGAGGGAGGGAGGAGTAGCCTAGTGGTTGGGGTAAGGTACTTCAGGCCGGAAGGTCGGGGGTTCAAATCCCACTAGAGGACAGCAACCTTGGGCTGGAAGGACTGGGGTTTCTAGTCCCACAGATGCTCCTTGTGATCTTGGGCAAGCCACTTAACCCTCCATTGCCCATGTTCCCTGTAAGTATTAGTGTATGTGTCTCATATCCCCATGTGTTAAATGTATCCCCCAATTGTGTTGTGACCGTTTTGATTGAAGGATAAGGCGGTATACAAAACTGTCTAAATAAATAAATAAAAAAGACTTATTAAAAGCTGGCTGCTACACAGTACCCTGTCCTGTGCTTCTAAGGTAATCTGTGCCCAATTCCCTGGGTGATTCACACATCCCTTGCTTGGATAGAGGTAGTCCTGGGTTGTAAATTTAACCAGAAAGCTCTCTGCTGTGTTTTAAATTTAAACTGAAAGCTCTTTGCTGCTGCTAGGCACTGACTATTAAATTTAAACTAGAAGCTCTCTGCTGGGTTTTAAACTTAAACTGAAAGCTGTCTGAGTTTTTAATTTAACTAAAAGCTGTTTTCTGATATTAGGCCCTGATTGATTTAGGGAAAGGACAAAAAGCAAGGGCGACAAGGGGCACCCCTGTCTCGTTCGCCTCTCCAAATTGATACAAGGTGTTAAACCTCAGTTTACTCCTATTCTCACAGTGGAACATTAATAAAGGGCTCGCACCCCCTTAATAAAGCCCTCCCCCAATCCATATGTCCCCAGGAACTGAAATAGATAGGACCAGTTGACCATATCAAATGCTTTTTCTGCGTTAAAAGTTACGAGGACAGCTGAGGCATGTGTCAGGTGGATCTTTTCTAACGTGGCAGTGATCCGCCACAGATTACTGACAGGGTACTTCCCTTTAATGAATCCCGTTTGACTTAAGTGTAGCAAGTCTGGCAGACACACAGCCAGGCATTCCGCCATTACCTTAGCATATAGTTTTAAATCTTGATTGAGAAGAGATATTGGGCAATACGATTCCCCTGTTTTTGGGTCTTTACCTGGTTTGGGTAGTAATATTATATGGGCCAAATTGACGACATACCTCAGCTCCCCTCGAGTCATCCAGTTGTTAAAAGCATCGTCTAGCGGCTCCAGGATATCTGGTGACAGAATTTTGTAATATTCTATTCTGAATCCATCAGGTCCTGCGACTCTACAGAGAGCTGCCCACACTATGGCAAGCTGCACTTCATCGGTCGATATTGGATCCTCTAATCGCTCTCGTTGACTAGATGCGACCCTTCGCAATGTCACCCAACTCAAGTAGGTTTGTATGCGTGCCCTTGAGACCTCTTCCCTACTATAAAGGGTACTATAGAATTGAGCAAAAATATCCCCAATGCCCTTATTGTCCCGCCGCTCTATCCCAGTCCTATCTCTAAGGAACATTATGTAGCTAGGGCACTGGCTTTTCCGTCAGCAACACAGTAATAACTGGCCCGGCTTATCCTCATATTGATAAAGGCAATATTTGTAATAGGTCAGAGACTTCTTGGCCATTTGATGTACTACTGTATGGCCTGAGTTGCTAAGAGTCACACCCTATTCGCCACTGTTGGGTTCCTAGTAAATGCACGTCAATCCCAACAAACTTGTTTTTCTAACTGGAGAATTTGCACTGCCATATCCCTTCAGCATTTAGCTACATAGGAAATAATCTCGCCCCTTAAAACTGCCTTGAAGAGGAGGTCACGTGACGCATGAGCGAATGAGGATGTTTCTCTGCTCGCTCCGGGGCTGCCTCTTTAATTAATCTTTATTATTTGTCGCTTCTTCTTCCGGAAAGATTGGAACTGAGCTACAGTGTGCAGGAACGGTTGTAGTAAAGCCTGGGGAGTTAACTGAGGCAAAATGCCCTTACCCACGAGGAAAGACCAGGACAGAGTAAACAAAGCCGGAACTTTGGTCTCGGCTGTGGCCCAACCTGCATCACCCGGCATAGAGAGCATGGACTCCTCGACAGAAGAGGTAGCAAAAGAAGTGGTGAAGTTATTAGACCCTAAATTCTACCAGATAATTAAAAATCTGGAGGAGGTGGGAGATTCGTTGATGGAAGTAGGCCAGAGAGTAGAAGAGCTGAAGCACCGTGTAGAAGCCATTGAAGATGCAGAGGGGCACCGAGCGTGGGAAAGTACAGAGCAGCAAACACAGATAGAGGCCCTACTAGCCAAGGTGGATGATTTGGAAAACAGATCTAGGAGAAATAACCTGCGGCTGGTAAGCATCCCAGAGTCTACAACAAATCGGATGCTGCCATCCTTGATTGAATCTTGGCTGCCAAAAGAACTGGGTCTGGAATCCTTGGTTGGCCTAATCCAGGTGGAGCGGGCGCATCGGTTGGGGATCAGGACGGAGGCCAGGCAGCGCCCGAGAGTGGTAATAGCCTGCATTTTGCACTTTCAGCATAAGGTGCAGCTGCTCCAGGCTTACTGTAAGAAAGGGGACCTGGTGCTAGAGAATCAGCGGATTTTGCTATTTCAGGATTACTCCGTGGCAGTGGCGGCGAAGAGAAAGGAATATGCCCCACTCTGTGCTTCCCGTTTAAGCGGAAGATTTGATTCACTCTTGCCTGCACAGCAGTACGTAGGGTTTCAAATCAAGGCCAGAATCATTCATTTGATACGCTGGCTGCAGCGAAGCATTT
Source organism: Ichthyophis bannanicus (assembly GCA_033557465.1). Taxonomy (NCBI): domain Eukaryota; kingdom Metazoa; phylum Chordata; class Amphibia; order Gymnophiona; family Ichthyophiidae; genus Ichthyophis; species Ichthyophis bannanicus. Next base: position 87,544,886 of record CM066033.1, read on the forward strand.
TATGGCAGATTTGGGTAAAGATATGGAGATATCAACTTGAGAGCTCCTTGCACCCTTGGCAGGAGATGGAGGGGTGCTGTTGGCTCAAACACTCACAGATCTTGGGGTAGTGGGCGGAACTCTGAACTGGTGCCCAGACTTCAATAAATGGCAGCGGTCATCTCTTGAACATGGAAGAGAGCTGAGGCTGCTTTGTGTTCCGTTTTCAGAGGGAGATGCGCCCTGGTGTAGGATCGGGAGGAAGAGGAAGTGTTGGTGAATCGGGGCAGCCCTGCAGCATCGAATATGGACCTGATCTCAGCCGGGAGGTGCTGAGGGGAGGGGAGAGGGGTGTATGAATGGAAGGGAGAGAATGTCATTTGTATGGAATTGGGGAAGTGGGATCAGGCGAGTCGAGGGGGAGGGGGGCGGGAGGTGAGTGGGGAGGAGGAGTGAGGGGGTGGGGGGTGGGTTTGGGGAAGGAGTGACTAGGGCAGTCTCTGCATCTCTTTTTTGATACAGGAGTCATGTGTAAACAGTTGGCGCAATCTCAGATCATGCATGGCAGACGTCCTGAAGCTGGGACTGGGCAGCTCGGGGCGATCTAATTGTACATTTGTTTACCTGATGGGATAGTCGTGTTAAGATACTAGTATGTCGCGTGATCTACACATGGTTACATGGAATGTGGGAGGGGTGAGCACGCCTATTAAACGTACTAAGATATTGCAGGCCCTAAAGTGGAGAGGGGCTCAGGTGGCTTTCCTCCAAGAAACGCACCTAAATGAACGGGAACAATGGTAAATTAAAACAGGACTGGGTAGCACAGGTATATGGGGCTTCCTCGGGAGTACGGAAACGGGGGTAGCTATCCTAGTACGAAGAGGCATTCCCTTGGAGGTTTTGTCAAAGGAAGTGGATGCGCAGGGCTGATATATATTCTTGTATGTTAAGGTGCTTGGGGAAGAAATGTTGCTATGGAAGGTGTACGCCCCCAATACCTATGACCATAAATTTTTCAAGTATATTGTTCAAAAACTAATGCGGGCACCCCAGATACCTGTGGTCTTGGCAGGTGACTTTAACTGCCCACACGACCCCGAGTTGGATAAAACTGGCCCTGTGGGAAGAGGAGGGTGGACGCATAGTGGAGTAGGGTACGTTTGTAAAATGGGAGAGTAGGGAGAGGTAGTTGATGTATGGAGAGTGTTGCATGCGGGAGAGAAGGACTACACACATTTGTCTAGAGCGCATCAAACCTGGTCCCGCATAGATTACATTCTATTGTCAAAGCATAGTTTTGGGAGAGTGGCGAATGCAGAGATTGAACCGATCGTAGTGTCTGACCATGCGATGGTTTGGATAGATTGGGGAGGGAGGGGCCCCCCTGAGTGTCTTTCCCAAGACACTTGTGGAAGGATGAAGGTTTCCGGGAGTATCTGTTGCTGCACTGGGGGAGAGTATGAGCGGTTTAATGAAACTCATGCTAATGCACCTACTTTGTTTTGGGAGGCTGGGAAAGCAGTGATGCGCTTGCATGTTATTGCTTACTTAGCCAAAAGACAAAAACAGATAGACCGCCAAATTCTGCAGTTAACACAGGAGCTGCAGGAGCTCAAGCAGGCAGCTGTGTCATGCCCTGATGATGTGGCCCGCAGGAGGGCATATACGCAACTCCGGGCCCAGCTCAATGCAGTGCTACACAGTAGAGCAGTGTACACTTTGCAATTCTATAGACATCAATTTTTCCGCTTTGGAGATCGGACGGGAAAGCTCTTAGCGCGATTAGTGAGGGACTGGAGCAGTACTAAGTTGGTGGCTGTGATCAAGGATGTGAGAGGAGTGAGACACAATGAGCCACAGAAAATAGAGGAAGTTTTTCGGAAATTCTACAAGGAGCTGTACCCTCCAGCAGTGGAGAAAAGTTTTTTAGATGCTGTACCACTGTCAACTTTGACTGAAGCAGAGCTATTAGAGATTAACAAGCCCATAACGGGCGGGAAGATCCAAAGAGTTGTCAGGGCAGGAGTCCCGCAAAAAGCACCAGGGCCCAATGGATATGGAGCAGAGTATTACAAAATTCTGGCGTCTCAGGTGACGCCAACGTTGGCGGCTCTATACGCGGAGGTGCTAGATGTGGGACAGTTTCCGAGAGACATGCGGACAGTAACTATCTGTTATTCCAAAGTCAGGCAAAGATCCAGAAGATCCAGCCTTATATAGACCGATATCTTTAATCAATTATGACATGAAAATCTTGGCCTTGGTCCTGGCCAATCGTCTGCAGAGTATTCTCCCTAGGCTAATAGGGCCGCACCAGTCGGGATTTGTGAAAGGAAGGGAAGTGTTCTTGAATATTAATAAAGTTTTGTTGGGTATGGAGTCCTGCTTGCTTAAGAAAAAAACCCTAATGCTAGTCAATTTTGATGCCGAAAAGGCTTTCGATCGGGTTTCCTGGACCTATATGTTTGAAGTGATGCGACGCTTTGGATTTGGGGGTGCTTTTCTCAATTGGGTTAGAGCCTTATATGCTGATCCTGTGGCTTACATTCTTGTCGGAGTTATGCAGTCTCGGACTTTCTCGCTTGGAAGAGGGACCCATCAGGATACCCCCTTTCTCCCTTGCTATTTGTTCTTCAATTAGAGCCTCTGTTGATATCATTAATTACTATGGAGGAGGTGAGAGGTATACAGTGGGTGGCAGGGGAAATCAAATTAAATGTATTTGCTGATGATATGCTTCTCTGCCTTGTGGCAAGGAGGCCTATCCAGAGTCCAGGGGAGGACAAAGAGACAGGGAATTCACCCTAGTAAAGGGCCCCCTTTTACCAATACAGGGTAGGAAAGCCATAAACACCTCAGGGATCAGGAAACGTCCACATGGAAAACATTTCAGGCTCCCCCTAGTGGAATGAAGGGGAGAGGATACAAGGCTCAGAACCCTTTAGGAAGTGAATGCTTCAAGCACTCAGGTGTCCGGAGTCAGGCTGATTGCCGTCACCTGAGTAGGGTGGGGTTGGAGCTAGAGCCCTGGAAGTATAAACCCAGAGCAGAGTATGATTTAGTAGAAAGGAGAAGCAGGAAGCCAGGCTGAGCAGAGCAGAGCTTCCAGCTGGAGAGAGTGCTATTTGGCACGTAGCACGGCTGCAGGAGAGTTTGGAGCCAGGAACAAGAGAGATTCCAAGATCCCCCGGGAGGCTGTTAGCTGAGCATGCTGAGCAGGACGGGGAGACAGAGCCTATGCAGCTGGGAGAGCCTGATGTGAAGCTGATTGAGGAGGACAATCCCATGGACTGTTCCTTGTGTCAAGCTATAAACCTTGGGAACGTAGAAAAAGCAAGCAGTCCTGAAAGAAGGTCTCCCAGGAAAAAGGTACCCTTATATCACAAGCAGGGTGGCTGAGATCCCATGTGTTTATAAAGGGGAAGTTTACCACAGACTTTAAATGTGCTTTTTGTTTGGTGCTTTAGCCAGCAAAGATAAGAAGGGAATATAATTAGGCTTGCTGGTAAAGACTGTGTATCCTGCAATGGAGAGAACCTTTAAAACTGCATTTTGTGGTTGGATATGTTTTGGACAATTTTTGCTTCCATGAGTCCTGAACCAACAATCCTATGTGTGGTATGATCGAGCCATTGTGTATATAAAAATAATAAATTTCTGTCATTTGCCTTACCTACTTGAGCCTGACTATAGCTTTCTGCATAGTGCACTCATACAGCTGAATAAGGACTACATTTCCCAGAGGGCATTGCTGGGAAATAGTTTTAAAAAAGGCTGAAAAAGCATACAGCAGAAAGTTCCTTCAATAATCCACGCCCCTCTAACCTAGAGGCGAGTGGTGGTGGTGTGACAGCCTCCAGAACTACAGCCTCCAACAACTAGGGGGGTAGTTGTTGGAGGCTGCATTGCGGCAAATTGAGCTTTTTGGTTCCTTCTCCGGATTGAAAATTAGTAAGGCTAAGTCAGTTGGATGTATGAGGATTGATTAGGAAACAGTGGCAGGGTAGTTCCCCTTGGTGTGGGCAGAGGGTCAACTGCGATACCTGGGTATTCAGTTGCCAGAGAATATGTCACAACTATATAGCATTAATATCAAGTCCCAGCTAGCGCGGACAATTGAAAGATTGGCAAAGTGGCGTGACCTTCCTATCTCTCTTAAGGGATGGATAGCCCTCTTTAAGATGATGGAACTTCCCCGATGGATATATATGTTCCGTTTATGGGTTATGAGAAGGGATCTGGTACTTTTACAGAGCCATATTGGTAGATTCTTGTGGAGAGGGCGTAAGCCACGTATTGCACTCTCCGTCTTGATGCAGCCGGTGGAAGCGGGAAGTGCTGGCTTGCCGTCGATACGGGCTTATAACATGGCATGCTTGGTCTGACCATTGAGGGATCTGTTGGAGGGTTCGTCGGAGACATTGCCGGTAGATATAGTGGATGACATGTCAGGGCCCCTGCATAGATCTTTCCTATTACATCAGCTGAATAGTGCATTACCACCGGCATGGAGGGCATCTGTCTATTTTCTCTCCCTCCGGCAAGCGTGGAGGGTCTTGTGTCAGCACAGGCGAGTTGGGTGGCACAAAACGGATTGCTTGCCTTTACTGGGGAATAGTGATTTTTCCCCCGGGTATGCAAGGAGGGGTCCCTAGGAGATGGGCGCAATGTGGCGTGACATGTATAGGGCTACTTAAGATGGAGAGTGAACCGGAGGTTGACTCATTTCTGTCATTGCAGAGGAGATATCACTTGATGGCGCATGAGTTTTATTTCTATCTACAAGTGAGACATTATGTGCGAGGTTTGCAGAGGGAAGTTCCAGCGCTTTTTCATCCAGGGGGCATGGTGGCGTTACTGAGAGCTCTGGAGGGGTGGATAACTATGCAAAGACTTTGGGGGAAATTGTTCCCGGGTTTAGATCTGACGGCGCTGGAGGGCTTGGCAAGTCAGAATATTATCAGAATATAGAAAGACTAGGGGACATGCAATGAAGCTACAGGGTAAACTATTTAATTTTAATAAAAGAAAATATTTTTTCATTCAACGTGTAATCAAACTCTGGAATTTGCTACCGGAGGATGTAGTAAAGGCTGTTAGTGTAGCTGGGTTTAAAAAAGATTTGGACAAGTTCCTGGAGGAAAGGTCCATAAACCATTATTAAGAAGGGACCCAGGATATCAATGCTTGACCCAGTACAAGCATTGCGGAACCTGTGTCTTTTGGGGAAACTGCTGGGTACGTATGACCTAGATTGGCCACTGTTGGAAACAGGATACTGGGCTTGATGGACCTTGGTCTGACCCAGTATGGCATATCTTATGTTCTTGTATTCTTATAAGTCCGTGGCAAAAGGACGGTCTGTCTGGAGTCATGGTGGATGTTGCAGCGGGCTTTTGCGGGTCTGACCAACCTCTCTGAATCTGTATGTCTGCAGGAAGTCCAATATAAGTTTTTATGGTGAGCATACATCCACAATGTTTGGGCTTTGAGAGCAGGATTGGCTCAGACAGATTTGTGCTGATTGTGTGCGAAGAGCAGGGGCACGTTGGCACATCGTTTTCGGATGTGTGCTCGCATTCAGGTCTTCTGGAGGGGGATTTGTGCCAGGTTAAGTGTGTGGGTGACACAGTATCTCTAGTCCCAGAATGGTGCCTGTTCGGGGCCTATAGGATGGATGGGTTTTTACAGAGCCACCAAAGGAAACTATGTGAGAAGGGTTTTGTCTTGGCTAAGCAGTGTATCCTACAGCAGTGGATGACAGGGAGAACTCCAGAGGTTCGAACGTGGGAACTGGCAATGATGGAATTGATGATCATGGAAAAGAGAACAGCTCAATTATTGGGGGTGAACAAATGAGTAACTTTTGGGAGGGTTTCGGATCCAGTTGTTACTCACCCTTCTGTGGACATAGCCGCTGTGGCGTCCACTTCCACGGTAATGGATGGTGCCAATTCCTCTGGACGGTTATGTTCAAGAGGTAATAGGGAAGGAACGACTCCTGAGGAGAGGAAAATAGGTGGGGATGAAGTTGTAGATGAAAGTATACTCTGCACTTCCCCTCACCGGCAACACACCAGGTTCTTGGGTAACGGAAATCCACACACAAAGCAATCAGAAGGAAATCTGTAAAACTTAGTAAATAATACACAACACACTTGTATTATTACAACAACCAAAGCTTTGGGAGAGCAAACTAGCCTTTGTTTACTCTGACATCATAGCTTTAGGCTACTTTATTTATAGGTAAATATTTGATTATACAGCATAATTCTCATTTTATTACGTCTAACATTACGTATCCATACCATCATAGTTCAGTTCTCATTAGCATGGGTCATCACAAGGAGACATACACATATTCTCAGACATAACTATGTAGGCATTAATTCTAATTAATTCTAATACTGACAGTTTGATATCTCTAACCCGAGACTGGGAGACAACTTGCCCTTTACTTATCTTATATAAACATAGACTAGTGTTTATATTACTAGGAACCTTTCACCTAATTATTCTAGCAGAGTCTTTCAAGGATGTTACTGAGTAAAAAGCTCTGAATGGTATTAACTCTTTCTTAGGGCTAGTACTATATTGTTGAGTACCCTGGCCGTATACACAGCCTTGTACAGACTAGCTTACTTTCAGTCCCTCCTCTGATTCTGTAAAGAATCATTTCAAAGGTAAGGCAACTCAGACACTGATATCAAAGAAGGATTGTAACTAGATTCTGGGTCTATCGGTAACATCATTTTAGGGGTCAGTGCCTCCACTGATTACTTACAGCAAGCAGATATTACACAGAGAATTAATGCTCCTAAAATGAGAATGCCCAAAAAAACCAAACAATGATGCTAACATGCCTTGCAAGGGGCCTAGAAAATGAACTCCAGAAAGAAGGAACAGAATCAGAAATCAGAAAAAAAAACTTACATAACTGCTACTTGATACAAAAGTACGATTCCTAACCTTATCTAGTAGGCCTCTCACTATTTTTCCTTCATCGTCAAGCATACTGCAACAATGATTAAAAATTAATCCATGAGACTTCCGGTGATGCGGTGAGCCGGAGCAGACGCATGCTGCTCGGGCTCTGGGCCCCTTCACCCCTCCACCACAGATTTATGCGGTGATCGGGGCTGCATTCGGGGTTCTTCGCCCCCCCTGGGCCCCCCCGCAGAAGCCGCTATTGGGGCCGGTGCCCCGGAGCCCTCCGCCTCCCCCGAAGAGATGATGCTTGGAGGCGGCCTGGATTTCGGCGGCAGACGCCGCGCGGGGAGTGCGGCTACAGTGTGAGTGAGGTGAGGTGAGGTGGTGCGGGGGTGATTCCAGCGGCGGTCGGAGCGGCCTGGATTTCGGCGGCAGACGCCGCGCGGGGAGTGCGGCTGCGGTGTGAGTGAGGTGAGGTGGTGCGGGGGTGATTCCAGCGGCGGCGGCGGCCCTCGGACTGCGGTATCCTGCCCCCCCCCCCCGCATGTATCTACCAGCCGGGCCCGGCGAGTGGGGCCGATGCGGCAGCTGCTGAGGGGACCGGGGGCTGTTGCAGGGCCTGGATCGGGGGCACCACTTGCCTTCCAGCCTCTCTGAGAGCTCCTTGAGGGCAGAGCAGCCCACCAGAAGATCAGAGCACCCACTAGAGGGCTCGCGGGCCTGATACACTTCTCTGTCTTCACCACGTGGACGTCTGGGTCCTGAGCCTGGCCTTAGGCACACTGAGTTCGAGCTGCACCCCCCCCCCCCCCTGCCTCTGGTCTTCGACGGATGCCCTGTTGCTACTGCGCCTCCGGCCCGCGACAGCCTTTGCCACGCACTCTGGGCCCCCCCCCCCCCCCGGCACATCGGTTTCTGAGACCTGAGCCTCCTGTCCGAAAAGTCCGAGCCGGTGACTTGTGTCCTCCTCTCAGCACTCCTGAGTCTGTGACCTGCGCCCTGCCCTTGGCTCTTGGAGGATTGCGACCGCTCACTACATTCGACACCCGAGAGTTGGGGACTCCTTCCTTGCCCCCCGGCACCTCGACGCCTGTGACACGGGCTCCCCTCCCCCCTTCTTCTAGCGAATAGCGGCCCGAGACCTAAACTCTTTCTCCAGCGCTCGGGGAGACTTGAGCGCACCAGAGGCCTCGGAGATGGCGGCGAAGGGAGGCCGTCGGGTGGAGAGGGAGAAGACCCCCCTACCGCCAAGGGGGGGGGAACAGTCCTCGCCGCTGAAGGGAGAGGCCAGGGCTGCAGCGGGGATGGTGGACGAAATCTCCCTGGCCGTGGCGGGGGTGCTGTCCGCGCAATTCGACGACCTGCGGGGCCGCATGGACCTCATCCAAACCTCAGTGGAGGCCCTGGGCGGCCGACTGCAGGAGGCGGAACACCGGATAGAGCGGTCCGAAGAGCATGTGCTGGAGCTGCAACAGGAGATGGCCCGGATGAAAAAGTTACTCCAGGGGCAGGAGGCCAAGCTAGACGACCTTGAAAATAGGTCCCGCCGGAATAATCTGAGATTTCTTGGAGTTCCGGAAGTTATAGAGGACCGGGACCTACAATCCTACGTAGAGGACCTGGTGAAACAAATTCTGGAGAACGACCCCGAGGGCACTTTAATCCAAATTGAGAGGGCACACCGGGTCGGGCCTAGGAGAACCAGTGAGGGCCGACCTAGAGTGGTTCTAGCACGGTTCCTGCGATTCCAACAGAAAGAAGCAGTCCTACGGGCCGCGCGAAAGAAAGGGACTATTCAGAAAGACAATGCCAGGCTACGTGTTGTTCAGGATTACTCAGCGGCTCTGGGCCAGCGGCGACGAGAGTATGGACCTTTGTGCCAGGTTCTGATAGACAATAATATCAAATTTATTGTGCAATACCCTGCCCGGCTGATCTTTACTCATGGGGGGACCCGTCGGTCCTTTGACTCCGCGACAGCAGCAACGCCCTACGTGGAAGAGATACGGCGGAGGGCTGCAGTGGCAGCCGAGACTTGAGGTCCGGAGGGGAGGACTACCGAAGTGCGGAACAAGCCCGGAGTTTCCATTATGGACTTTAACGTGATGGTGATGGTAACTGGGGTGGGGGAGGGTGGAGGATGAGGCCTGCTCAAGCTATTGCTACGTGGGGGTTGGCTGTGTTTCAGAGGTGTGGGGGGCGGGTGAGGAATGGCCCGAGTAGTTGGGGGTGGCTTGCCGGGGGGGCGAGTGGGGGGGGAGTGTAACGGGGCTGGTATAATGGAGGGGTGAGGGGGTCCCTTACGCATCTAGGAATACTTAGAGAAGGGGAGGAGGATGGTAGATGGGATGAGGGTTGGGAGCGGGGAGGAGAGGGGGAGGGGGGGGTCGGTGGGAGTGGGTTGAGGGGATGAGAGGGTGGGGGGTGGGGAAGGGTGGGCAGGGGAGGGAGGGAGGAAGGGGGAGGGGGTGTAGGAGGTGAGCAGTATTTTCAGGGACTAATGGAGGGGTGGACGACGGGAGGGAATTTCCTGGTGAAGAAGAGGGGAGGACCTCAGGCTGGGGGGGTCCCTTCCTCAGAAAAGGTATGGTTTATGCTGTTTTATAATAAGCCTCCTTTTGTATTACATGCCGCTTAAGATTATTTCTTGGAATGTATGTGGTCTGGGCAGCCCCATTAAACGGGCTAAGGTCCTCCAGGCTCTGGCACGGCAGAAGGCGGACATCGCAATGCTCCAGGAAACCCACCAGACTGCTGAAGAACACCGAAAATTATGCCGGGAGTGGGTGGGACAGGTCTGGGGGGCTCCAGCTCAGGGGAAGAAGGGGGGAGTAGTCTTCCTGATTCATAAACGGGTGAGGCTGGAGGTTGTCCGGGATTTTGTAGACCCGACTGGCAGATTTGTCTTGGTGCAGGGAGTCCTTGAGGGGAGGCCTGTTATCCTGGGCAACCTGTATTGTCCAAATGTACTTGACTTGCCCCTCTTTGCCCGCTTTGCCTCCAAGATCGAGACATTGCCGGAGTCCCCCCTGATTTTGGGGGGGGACTTTAATGGGGTCATGGATGTTGACCTTGACACTTCCAAGGGGGGGGAGCAGAGAGACAGAACTGCGACGGTTCGGGCCCTGCGGCGTTTATGCTCTCGACTGGGCTTGGTGGACCCCTGGCGGCTGCTTCACCCGACCGAACGGGATTACACGCATATATCCCGGGCTCATGGCACTAGTGCCCGTATAGATTACCTGTTGATTTCTACAGGCCTGTTCGTTAAAGTGGCGGATGCGCAGATAGGGCCTATGGAGATATCTGACCATGCTTTCGTTTGGCTCGACGTCCATTGGACTGGGACCTCTCCCCGCCCCCCGACGTGGCGATTCCCGCTCGAACTATATAGGGACGCGCAATTTCGCTCCTTTCTTCAACAACGCTGGCAGGAATTTGAAGCTGATCATAGGGGTCACCAGGATGACCCCGAACTGCTCTGGGAAACTGCAAAGGTGGTTCTGCGGGGGGACATAATAGGGTTCCTTGCCCGGAAGAGAAGACTGAGGGCCGAACGTATTATTGGTTTAGAGAAGTTGGTGACGCGATTACGGCGGCAAGGGGCTCAAAACCCGACCGCAGGGCTTAAAAAGCAGCTGTGGGACTCTCAAACGGAATTAAATGAACTTCTGCACCAGCGGGCAAAGAAATCTGTGTTATACTACCGGTACCAACTTTACCGTTATGGGGATAAGCCCGGGAAACTCTTGGCCAGATGCCTCCGGGGACCTAGGGGCTCCAAACTGGTGCCGGGTTTGCGGGATGATTCGGGGGTGTTACACCGGGAGAACTCGGAGATTGTGCGGGTTTTTCGTTCCTTTTTCCAGACCCTTTATACTGCGGAGTCGCCTTCCCATACGCAGATGGAGGAGTATGTGGGGGCTTTGGAGTTACCGCGCTTGACCGCGGAGCAAAGAGCGCAGTTGGAGCAGCCGATAACGGTGGCTGAGCTGCAGGGGGCTATTTCCAAGGCCAGCTGTTATAAATCCCCAGGATCCGACGGGCTTGGTGCGGAATTTTACAAAATCCTTAACGATTTGATCTCCCCAACGCTGGCTGCCGTGCATAATCAGAGGGCACAGCAGGGATACTTTCGCTGGGGAGCTAATCACGCTCATATTGTCCTTATTCCTAAACCGGCGAAGGATCCCCTCTCCGCGACTTCGTATCGTCCTATCTCACTACTCAATTTTGACCTTAAATTGATGGCCAAGGTTTTGGCAGACCGCCTGGCGGAGTTTCTGGGGCTGTTGGTGCATGATTGTCAGGTTGGGTTCGTGAAGGGGCGATACGCAGTTCGCAATCTGCGCAAAATTGTGGCGTCCCTGGAGTGGGTCCAGCATAGACAGTTGCCCTCACTGCTTGTTAGTTTTGATGCGGAAAAGGCCTTCGATCGGGTGGATTGGCAATATTTGCAGTACATCCTTCCACGCTATGGTCTCGGGCCTTTATTTTGTAGTATGGTTGCGAGCCTGTACGCCGATCCGACGGCGGCGATACTTTGTAATGGGGTGGTATCAGAGAGGTTTACTTTGCAAAGGGGGACCCGTCAGGGCTGCCCCCTCTCTCCTCTCCTTTTTGTCCTGTCGTTGGATCCTCTCCTGCGGAGAGTGGCGGGTATGCGTTCCATAAGGGGGGTGAGAATGGGCGCTCATGAATTTAAGATATCTGCCTTTGCAGATGACCTGTTGGTACATTTACTCTCGCCAACAGACTCCTTGCCGCTTCTTTTAGACGAGCTCCGAACCTTTGGACAATTTGCGGGGCTACGTATTAACAGGGACAAATCTGAGGCCATGGACGTGTTGGGGAGCCTTCGGGGTAGTTGGCCGGGGGCTTCCCTCTTCGATGGGCCGGGGATCAATTTGTATACTTGGGGATTGTATTGCCTTGCCATCCAGGACGATTGTATAGGTGCAACCTGCAGCGAATGCTGACCAAGGTGCGAGCCCAGGTGCAGGCCTGGCAGCCTCTCCCCTTGTCCCTATTGGGAAGGATTGCGGCGATTAAACTGGTGCTCTTGCCCCGGATCCTGTACTGGTTGCAGACCCTCCCTGTTTGGCTCCTCCGGAGGGATGCCCGGCTTTTTGAGGTGGCATTTCGGGGCCTCCTCTGGGGGGGGGCGAGAGCTCGTGTCCCCTACAGTTGGCTGGTGGGGAGGATGCGCAATGGGGGGTGGGGGCTCCCGGATCTCGGAGCTTATGCCTTGGCCTGCCAGGCGCGCCATTTGGGGGACTGGCTAGGTGGCACTGACTTTTATACACCCACGGCCTTGGAGGAGGAATATGTGGCGCCCCACTCTTTGCGGGCCCTCTTGCACCTGGAGGTCAGCCAGTGGGCCACCCACTTAGCTGAGAGTGTGTTGCTGCTCCCGGTCCGTAAGACCTGGCGGCAGTTGAACACCTATTGGGGCCGTAATTGGAAGGCATCAAGTTGGCTGCCCCTTCGGGGCAATGCCAACTTTACCCCGGGGACGGAGACCGCGGCCTTTCGTTTTTGGGGGGAGAAAGGTGCCCATAGTGTGGGGAACGTGGTAGACCTGTCCGGGAGGATCAAACCCTTTTCTGTGCTCTCCCGCGAGTTCGACTTGCGGCCTCATCATTTCTTTGCATATATGCAGGTGGCCCATTATGTGGCCTCCCTCCCAGGAGAGGAGTTACATGGCGATCGCTCGGTCCAGCTTATGGGGTTTTTTGGCCTGGATGATTCGACACGACCGTCGATCCGGGGTTTTCACCTCCGGTTGGAGCAGCTTCGCCAGCGCCCAGACTACTGCAGAGTCGAACGGGCTTGGGGGGCAGAAATGGGGCGGGAAATCCCCCGGGGCACTATTTTGGCGGCCCTACGGCGCGCGGTGAGCCTGGTGGAGGGGGCTCGTTGGCGGGAAATACAATTTAAATGTCTTACCAGGATCCACTTCTCACCGCGGAGGGCCCTTCGTTGCCACCTGACTGTGGATGGCGGTTGTCCGCGGTGTGCGGCGCCCATGGCGACCTTGTTACATATGTGGTGGGGCTGCCGCAGGCTTCGCCCTTATTGGCGGAGGATTGCCCTGTACATGGCCGATCTGCTGGGACAACCTATACAGTGGGATGCAGCCTTGGTGGTCTTGGATGTTCTGGCCCTTGCCTCTCCGAGGGGGAAGTGGGGTCGCTGGCTGGTGAGTAAGGCATGTCTGGTGGGTAAGGGACCTTTGTTGAGGCGATGGAGGGAGACCCGCCCTCCCTCTTTTTGGGAGTGGCGGAACTCTTTCCATCAGCTTATGCTCCTGGAGTGTAGGGCTGCCCGGGGCCACGTCCAGCGATGGTCCGCCTTCTTGCTAATTTGGGACCCATACATTCAAAATCTGAGTGCCCGGACTCGTAATACAGTCTTGCAGTTGGGTTGTTAACACCCTTATCTATTGTTTTGTTATTCGGGGGACAGGCGGAACCTCCAGATGGTCCTGTGTGGCTTTGACATGTATGGGGGGGGAGGGGGGTGGGGGGAGGGGAGGGGAGGGGGTGGGGGAAGGGGGTGTGGGTTATTATACTTTGAAAAATCCATGTAACCGTCAATGGGTATGGCTCCTGGGGATAAGAGCTAACCCCAGAGAGTGGTGATTTTCTGTGTGCTATGTACTTGTTGTTTACCGTTGATGGTTCTAAATAAAGTTTTGAAAAAAAAAAATTAATCCATACACGCCATTCCCCTTCGCTAGGAGATAATCTAAAGCCATGCGATTCTGGGCTGCATAAACAGACACCTTGTCCACTGCCCCTTGTAACACACTAATTGCCTCAGTGAGATCCAGGGCTGTAAGTTCAACAACTGCCTGTAATCGCATAATCTGGGTGCCGTATTCTCTGGTGGGTGCTATGGCTCCAAAAGTTGTGAGCCAAACAGTACCTGTAAATACATCTATCTGTGATTTAGTTAAAGGACTGGTAGAGTCTACCAACTGTTGTGCTGCTGTTATGGCTTCATCCTGAGGGGAAACATCCCTTTTTCTTCTTAAAGAATTATTCAGGGTTGATAATAAAGTAATATTTTGGTAAGGTAAAAAAAACGCCACGGGGTGTCTAACTGGGCAACATAGCAAGTACCTGACCAACCTCTAGGAAGTTCTGTATATGCAAGATTACCACACACAAAATAATCCCCTTCTAAAGCCACTAATCCATTTTCCCAAATTGTCAAGTTGTGGGGACAAGATATATTCTGTGTACAATTATTCAAAGCCCACTGAGTAATGTTCATTTCTTTAATTCCAACAGATAAATTACGTTCCCAGGGATGGTAATACCCCAACAAAGGGAAACTCCAGTTAGGTATATTTAGGTCTGAACTAGAGTCATTCAAAGGGTAGCCAGAACTATTATATTGTAACAAGTCATAATCATGCACTTAATTCCCTTGAACTTGTATTAATTGTACTACGGAAATATAGGATTCTCTTACGTGGGATTTCTTATACCAGATAGAAAAATTATGTAGCATTATTATTTTACAAATGTTCCATGGAGTGTCCCCTACCTTTTTCCCTGTACCTTGAGCCATAAAACATATTGGAGGGGACTTTAAAGGCATAGAGCTAATTACTCTAGGTTCTGTGTTTGTGTGAGACCATTAGATTAAAATGTCTTCTGTAACTGAGTGTAAATGTGACTCAAAAATATTTGGGTATTTCCCATAGCATTCCCAAGATTCTAAATGCAGTACTGCTTCATTAACAATAATATGCCACCGCACAACTAAGACCAGATAAGGAAACATTCTTAGCAAACCTCTAAATATCTGAAACTATAATAAATTAATAAATAATAAATTAATAAAACTATAAAATAATAAATAAATAAATAAAACTATAATAAATAATAAATAAATAAATTATAAATAAATGTTCTAAGACAAAATGAAAATACACCTACTCTTCTTAAAATGATGTAGATATATATTATAGCTATAATTACCCTCTAATTCTGAATCTCTTCATGAAGTAGAGGGAGGTTAAGTGTCAAAGGGTCATTGCTTATATATCAGTAAAACACTAATTCAAACTAACTTTATCCACCTAAGCAGCAGTATAGATGCTGGAAGAAGGTGTTTTGCATAATTAGTCCATTCGAAAAGCACTTAATCACGATAGTCCTTTCTGCAATATCACTGTTGTCCAATGGGTCTCTGCGTTGCAATCTCTTGATTCACTGATGCAGGGAACCAACTTCTGGATCCTGTGAAGGAGCCTTTTTACACTGTGTAAGATGTATCCAACGAGAATGTCCTTCCACTTTACAAACTGAGTATCCCACCAGGAGCACACGGAATGGACCTAGGAACTTGGGAGCCAGAAGTATCTTTGGATGCAAATTCTTAATCAGGACCCAATCTCTTGACTTCACTTCTGGATGTGATGATTCTAACGGAACATCTCATTGAGGATTCACCTGCAATAAAGGGGAAACAGACAGGACTGAGTGCAATTGTGAGCAATAAGTCCAAATATCGCTGCGCAACAATTGAGGATCCGGGATTACTACCAAGTCATGTGGAGAAGTAGCTGGACGTCCAGTAACTATTTCGTATGGTGTCAGGCTGGGAGAATTACGCACTGCCATAAGGGCAAAAGGAAGGGCTTCTGTCCAATCTGTAGCCCAATCCTGTGTCAGAGTGTGTAAGTGACCTGTGAGTGTCCTAGTCATCCGTTTCACTTGACCAGAGCTTTGCGGATGATAAGGAGTGTGCAGTTGTCTCTTAATACCAAACCAAATTTTCAATACCCTCCTAGACACTCGCAACGAAGGCTGGACCCAGACAAGAAGAAAGAACAAAAGGTACACCCCAAACAGGAATAAACTGAGTGAGCAGTAATTTGATAGCAACCCCAGCAGTCATATTGGTAGTGGGATAAGCTTCTACCCATCCGGAGAATAGACAAGTGACCACCAAACAAATACCGCCTCCCTCCTCTGGCACAGGGCAGATCTGCAAAATCAAGCTGCAAAATCAAAAAGAGTCCGGAAGACAGAAAACCTGATAACTGACCCTAAGCTGACCCTACTTTGCCAGTCTTGAAACAGCGCAGACAAGCTGTGCCACAGAAAAAAACAAAAAAAAACTTCAGGCGATACCGGAGAACTGCAAAGGCATAAATCATAGTCACAGCGGTGATGCTTATGATGCAGGAACAGGGCAAGTGGAAACAATAGACTGTCAAGACAAATAAGCAGATGATCCTTTTTCCAGTAGCCCTGAGCATCACAGGTTGCACCCCACGAAGTCCACAGAGTTTGGGTTTCAAAGGAAGTAACTTGATATTGCTGCAAGAGAGATGAAAGGGAAAACAAAGTCATATTAGATGGTGTTAAATACAGCAATGTCAGTGACACCGATGCTCGAAGAACAGCTTGCCGTGCTTCTTGGTCTGCAAAATGGTTGCTCTTTTCAAACACTTCTGCTAGCTGTGTACTGGTAAATGGCAAAAATGCTGATTCCACTACATCATTAACTATTGTGACTGCATAGCCCATCTCATCTCTGAAAGCAGAACCATTCACAAACAAAGTTATAACCGGGGCTGATAAAGGTATAGGGGAAAGTTCAGGTCTAGCTCGAGAAAATGTCAAAATAGTTTGGAAACAATCATGAGACCCATCCTCCTCCACAAGATCTGTCAATGGAGCTAGACGTGTTGATGGGTTGCGACTAGCTTACTTTCAGTAGATAGTCACTTTTAGGGGGGAGGTTGGGGGGTGGTTCAGGCAGGAAGGGGGGGTAGAGGAGGGAAGGGTTGGGTTGGGACATAGAGCCATGGAGGGAGGGGTAGGTTGGGATGATGTAGATGGAGTATCTGGCTCCTTCACTGCTTTTGTGGACCCCTCAATACAGTGGACTACATGGAGATTAGACCTGGAAGTGGTGTAATCGTGCATAGGCATATGATGAATTTGAGTGTTTCGCAGAGAGATGAGTGAATGTGTTGTACAAAGCATTCTGTTTTCTATCTTTTGGATATTTGATGTTGAACTTATGTGTTTGGGTAAGATTGTTAGCTGAAGAATATGTTAATACTGGGTTAGAATGCATTGGTTCTAGGGGTTGGCGAGTTGCTTATAAGTAGGGATGGGAATAGGAATTTAAACAGGAAGATAGTTTGTCTGATTCTGTAGACCCTTGAGGGTAACTGTTATTCCCCTAGATTTACTCTATTTGAATACCTTGAATATTTTTATTTGAAATGTTTACTTTAGGGGACTATTTGCTTTAACATGTGCCCGATTGAGTAGTATGTGGGGTGGATAGGATTGGGAAGCATTGCTGTACCCTTATAATGATTTGTATCACTCATGCAATTGACTTGTAAGGGAGTGTGAGTCTTGGATACTTGTTGACTGTTTTAATCCAATAAAAATGAGTTTCTGTAAAACTGCCTTGGATGCCGTCCAATAGAGCTCTGGGGTCGCCTTCATGAGCCGCACTGAAAAAACAATATTCCTGCCAACATTCTAGGAGAAATTTCTGAAACTCCTCTTCATATTGGGAAGCGCCAACTGCCTGCATATCCCCCCAAGAGCAATCCACCCATACCAAGGCATGATCCGAGATCTCATAAGGTCTTATCCAAGCTGTTTCTACCTGTTGGAAAAGAGGGTTGGACAAAAAAATCGCATCTATCCGAGCACTAGTGCTATGAGCTCTAGATCGGTGGGTGTAGTCACGCTCTTGTGAATGTAGAGCCCTCCATGCATCTATTAAGTGCAGTTGTCTCATAAAACAACTTAAATGCCATGAGACATATTGTCTAGAGCCACTGGACTCCCCTGTTACATCCATGCGGGGATCCAAGACTCTGTTCCAGTCACCCCCAAGCATCAAAGGGTAGTCAGAAAGCCTTTCAATTTGAGAAGCTAGAGTAGCAAAAAAATGAGGATCTGGGACATTTGGGGCATAAACTGCTCCAAGAATCATCGCCTTCCCCATTAGTTCTCCCACTACTAATAAATAACGACCCATAGGATCCCTGATCTTCTGGAGGCATTGGACATTCAACCCCTTCATAATGAGCACTGCTACCTATCCCCTTCGTCCTTGAGCTGAAGCCCCATAAATCTGTTCTACCTGCGGTACCCTTCAGCCTATTGAGATCCTCCACTGATTGGTGGGTTTCTTGTAGCATAATGATCTCTCTCTTATGTCTCCAAATAGCCCACAGGATCTTCCTTCTCTTAATAGGGCTTGCTAATCTGCATACATTCCAGCTACTTATTCTCACCTCCAGTCACCGGATGCAAAATTAAGTTGGCCTGACCAGCTAACCAGTGGAGGAGTAGCTTAGTGGTTAGAACACTGGCTTGGTAACCAAGCAACCAGGGTTCAATTCCCACTAGCACTCCTTGTGGCCTTGGGCAAGCCACTTAACCCTCCATTGCCTCGGAAGAAAGGCCTGGCAATCTACTTCCGGTGACAATGCCAAGAAAACCCAGGAGCTTCTGGGTCGCCAGGAGTCAGGACTGACTCGAAGGCACACATTGCATTTGCATTGACCAGCTAACCACTAAAAATCCGAAAATCCCCCCATCCTGGGACCCGTGTTCCACACCCATCCTATCAACAATCATTCTCTTCTCCGTACATGGGTGCACTCTTCCTCCTCGGCCTTCCCTAGTCTCCTTAGTGTTCATATATACTGGGTCATTATCTAACTTCCCCCTTCTTCCCCCCATCATGCCTCCTCTCCCCTGCCTCTTCTATCCCTACCATCCATCTCACTTGAGTCACTTACAGATGTTAGAATCCTCAGTCACCCATTCACACTCCACTTAGTATTTATTTACTGACCCCCCTGTGCCTTACCACTTAACCCCCTGGTGACTAATTATCTCCCTAGATTAACCATAAACATACTCCCATTTGCCATAAACCTATACTACTATTCCATGTTCAGCCAAAACTCTTACCCATGGTTACAGACCCCCAAGCTCGCAGATTCAGGGGTCTCAAGCAAGGTTTACTAAGGCAGTCATTGATCCCAAATAGTTCCCTTGAAACGTACACTTAAACATACCGAAGGAACCCATCCGACCTAACTGAACAGCAACACTAGTAGGACATGCACACCATTGATCTGCACAGCAAAAGATATAATCACAAACAGGATAGGAACTTCCTGAGTTGTATGGCTTACTTGGGCATCCTGTCTGCTGAGCCCCGGTCAGTGTCCGATGATCTTACGGGCTTCCATTACATTTCTTCTTGGTTGGAAATTTTTGACCCCAGTTCTGCCAGACCACGCTGGGCTTAGACCCTGCACAAGAATCCAGCAACTTTACCCTCATCAGTGCCCTCCCCCGGAAAAGAATATGAACCCAAACAACCGGAAGGCTCTCAGGATTACTCGTCCTGTTTGCACAGCCCCTCCTCACCTCCTAGTTCCGTGTCCAGTGTCCAGATCTTCCACACATCCTACCACACCTTCACTACTCGCCATCCGCCCATGAGATCCTCAACTGCCTTTTTGTACAGTTCCAGCGGGCTTAGACACCTCCAAATGCGGGGAGGTGCGATGAGGCCAGGTATTGTTGCGCTGATTTGGGACTCTCAAAGGTCCGCGGCCCCCCAGCAAAAAAGGTTTTTAGTCTTTTAGTCTAGCTGGATATAGGACTGCAAATTTCAATTGTGCTGCCACCAGTCTCTAGCACACTATGGCATACGCCCTACTCTTGGCACTCAGTTCCATTGAGTAATTCTGGAAAACCAAGATTTTCATATTCCCACTTACAATAAGGCCTTGAGCTCTCATCAGTTTCAACACTTTTTCCTTTTGTAAGAAATTCATGAACCTAACTATTACCACTCTGGGTCTTGAAGCGCCCTCACGCACAGGCCCAATCCGGTGAATATGTTCAATAAGTGGTTTGCAATCCTCTCCCAAAGCCAAGGATGAAGTCAACAAGGTTTCCACATACCCCGCCACTCACAGTCTTTCACCGATTCCGGAACACCAACAAAGTGGATATATTTCCTTCTCCCGCAGTTTTCAATGTCATCCAATTTTAACGCTTGCTTCGCCAGCAATGTTTTTAGGTGTTTGAGCTTGGTGTCCATTTTACTTGATACATCATCTACTTGTGATATCTGCCCCTCCGCTTCATTCAGCTGGGAGCCAATGGCCTCAGATGATTGCACTAGAGCAGCGATGGCGAACCTATGGCACGTGTGCCAGCTGTGGCACGCGAAGGCCTTGCAGCTGGCACGCGTGAAGGTCCGCAGAAAAAGAAAAAGCGGGCTCTGGCTGCTGCCGCGGACGCGGCAGCATGCAGTGTCCCACGGGGCCCCCTCCGCCCGCTAAGCCCCTCTGCAAGGGCTTTCAGATTCGCGAGGGAGACAGCGTCTCCCTCGCGTCTCTGTTAAGCCCGCAGGGGCTAATGGGAAATTTCCCATCAGCCCCTTTAGAGGGACTGATGGGAAATTTCCCATTAGCCCCTGCGGGCTTAACAGAGACGCGAGGGAGACGCTCTCCCTCGCGAATCTGAAAGCCCTTGCAGAGGGGCTTAGCGGGCGGAGGGGGCCCCGCGGGACATTGCATTCTGCCGCTGCCGCGGCAGAAGCCAGAGCCAGCTGCTTTTTTTTTTTTTTAAATTTGCCATGGGGGGTGGGTTAGGACTGCTAATGGGCTATGGTGGGGGGGGTTCGGAATTCTAATGGGGTGGGGGGGGTTAGGACTGCTAATGGGCTGGGGGGGTAGGACTGCTAATGGGCTGTGGGCTGATGGGGGCTGTCTGGAAATGGGGTGATTGGGGGTTAGGACTGGTAATGGGCTATCGGGGGGGTTAGGACTGCTAATGGGCTAGAGAGGGGGGGTTAGGACTGCTAATGGGCTAGGGGGGGTTAGGACTGCTGATGGGGAGGGGTTAGGACTTGAGGTGGGCTGTTGGGTGGGGTTAGGACTGGAAATGGGCTGATGGGGGGTTAACACTGGAGGTGGTCTGATGGGGTTAGGACTGGTAATGGGCTATGGGGGGGTTTAGGACTGATAATGGGCTATGGGGGGCTGGGACAAGAAATGGGCTGATGGGGAGGGGTTAGGACTTGAGGTGGGCTGATGGGGTTAGGACTGGTAATGGACTGTGGGCTGATGGGGGGGGTTAGGACTGGCAATGGGCTATGGGGGGCTGACTGGAAGTGGGCTGATGGGGGGTTAGGACTGGAAGTGGGCTGATGGGGGGTTAGGACTGGTAATGGGTTATAGGGGGGGGCTTAAACTGAAAATGGGGTGATGGGTTAGGACTGGAAGTGGGTTGATGAGGGGGGGATAGGACTGGTATTGGGTTGGGGGGTTGCTAGGACTGGAAATGGGTTGGGGGCTGCTAGGACTGGAAATGGGCTGATGCAGGGACTAGAAGGGAATGGATGCTGGGTGAGGCTGGAACTAGAAGGGAGCTGGTGTTGGGGGAGGATTAGAATGGGATGGGGCTGGGAGAGTAAAATGGAGAGGGGAAAAATATTTTGTGTGGGAGGGATAAAAAATCTACAATTGGCCGGGTATTGGGAGAGTAAGTGGGGATTGAGGATGGAGGGGTAAATTTTGAGTAGATGAAATAGGAATGAGGAAAGAGCAAAAGGAGAAAGATTAGTATGTTAAAGCAGATGTAGAGAGAGAATGGAAAAAAAAAACAAGAAGACAGAAGAAAGGACAAATGGACAGCAGATGGAGAGTTAGCAGAAGACACGAAGAAACCAGAAGAAAGTGGCTGGAACAATTGCAACTGAAAAAAAATGCACAAAAGGTAGAAAAATATCTCTTTATTTTGAATTTATTAATTGGAATATGTCAGCTCTGGGAAATGTGCATCATTAATTTTTGCGCTTTGTTTAGTACAAGAGGAAATTAATATATAGTTTTATTTCTACAGTGTTGTTGTATATTCCAAGTTTGGCTTTTGGGGTTCCCAGTTTAATTATTGTCTTCCTGTTTCTAAATTGTGATTCCTTGTTTGGTAATGGTCTGTTCTGCATGTGTAACTGAGCTGAGGTATTCTGTTTATATAATTCCTATTTGACATTGCCACTTGTTCTTTCCCCAGTAGGTCATGTATTGTTGTTCTCTGAGATGTATTGGTTTAATATTTGCAGTGTTGCCTTTTGATAGGTAGAGTATGGTGCTTTGTGAGTCCTGGTAGTGCTGTTAGGATACGGCGGGTTTGCTATGGGTTCTAAATGGGCAGCGTTTGTAGTAGTTCCTAATGTGCCTGGCGGTTGGTACTGGATTATAGTAATGTAGAAACCTTTTAGTCTTTCTTTATCCATATACTCATTAAGAGGCATGTTTACTAAAAGTTAGTGTATGGTAACATTATGCAAATATTTATGCAAATGAAGCACCTTATGCAAATGGAGCTTTAATTGACGTGCTGGCACTTTGAGGAAATTCTTTGGTTTTGTGCGGCAGTTTGGGCACTCGGGCTCAAAAAAGTTAGCCATCACTGCACTAGAGTGTCTAGGCGACCCATGGCATCAAAGCGCCCAGCCAAGACCCCCACCACTGTTACTGCTTCAACCATCGCAGCCTGCCCTGGCAAGCTCAGTGGGGAAGAAGGGGACTCAGCCATTTTGGTAGGTTGTATCGTCGCCTTTTCTCAGTCCCTTCAGGCAGATTTCATATCGCCCTCACTGCATTTCCACTCCGTGGGTTCACCAGGGGTGTGCAGGTCAATTCTTCATCCACTGTGTGCAAAAATTGTTATGTCCAGGGCATTAGTGTGGCTGGGGATTCAGGAGAGAACACAAAACCTGTCTATGCTTCCTTACCACATCTTGTGACCCCAAACTGCCACTTTTAAACTGCCACTGCCAGCCTCCCCACCAAAGACAAAATCGGTGCGGGGAGGGGGGTGTTACAGCCAGGCTCCTGCCTGGGGTGGCAGAAACTCTTGGACTGGCCCTGTCTTTCTGTCACCCCTTGTCACTTTGAACCCTCCCCCCCTTTTAAAAAACTGTCCCATTCAAGCCCTATTAGAGCTAGCAGAAGGAGAACAAGGGTGCCTGAGGCAATCTCCTTCTGCTTGGCCAGTTACTCTAATGATAGTCTTGGGGAGGAAATGAAGGAGAAGTACAGGTGGCCGAAACCAGAAGTGATCGACTCTGAGGGGAAAGAACAGACTTTCTGCTGGTGGCAGTAATCAGCTGTGAGAGGGGGAGACAACAAGCTCAGGCTGGCAAAGGCCCAGTATCTATCTCTCCTCTCCTCTCACCTTTCATCCAGCATCACTCTCTCTCTGTCCCTAACTTTTATCCAGTATCTCCTCTATCTCTTTCTCCTGTTTTGTCAGGCATCCCCCCTTTGTGTCCTTATCCCCCTACCATTACAACCATCTCCCCATCTCTCTATTTCATGTCCAGCATTCCCTCTGTCGCTATACCCCCTCCTATATTCAGAATTTGCTCTGTCTTCCTACTCCTTCATGTCCACCATTTCCCCATTACCCTACTCCGAGTCACTGTCTCTTTCCATGTCCACCATCCTCCTGATCCAGTGCTGTAGTAGCGAAGTGCACGCAATGAATACACCAGGAGTCTATTTACTAGAATTCAAACCAGTTTATTGTGCACATTCTCAGACACCTGTCACTTTCAAAATGGTCTGAGCATGGCGTTCAGTAAAACTACAGCATTTATAGCTTTCTTCATTAGTTCTATACAGGCAACTCCTCATTGGTCCCGGTGGCCCCCTCACCCCCCCCCCCCCCTATGGACCGGGCCCACACCGCTCTCCCCCTGCTCTCAAGCCTTCCTAGCCATGGCTCAGATCAGATGCGCGGCATTTTTTCGCAGAGATGGCTGATGTCTCCCTGCAATCGGGAGTAGAATATAAGTGCAGAAAGTTAAGACGCGGGCAGCATGAATGATTTATTACGATCCCCTGAGGAAACATCGTCTGTGAAACGTCTCAGTGGTACCGGGGATTGACGTTGGGATCATAAGAGAGTAAAAGAGAGATACAGAACATTTCTAATCTGGGAAGTTGACATTGCAAGTTTTTTCATGCTAATAGTTGAGTTTTATGAAGAGTATATTTATTGAAAAACTCCACCAAGATTAGAGTTCTGTTTCGTTTTCTATGAGGTCATTGATGTGATCATGCAATTTGCCTTATTACGACGTGAGTCTAAAAGGCGATGCTTCTGTTTAACTGAGACCTCAAAAATTTGAAATTCTCTAGTCCAGTGTTTGTTTTCAGTGAACGAGATTTTTTTACTAAGTTACAGAATGGCTCAGATCTAGACATAACATATTCTGTCTTGCTTTTTGCTTTTTGCTTTCTGCTTACAAGGTCACTCAGCAGCACAGACACTGTGTGAAAAGCAAGACACTGAAATACATCTGTGGATAACATAACAAACGCAATGGAAAAGTTTTGCATTCTTATCAAAAGCAGCTTGAAGCAGATTTCTATTTTCTCTGGCTGTCAGCTCTGCTTAGCTATCATATTCTGTGAGCTATAATTTATTTATTTATTTAACAAGTTTTTTATACCGCCTTTTCCTTCAATCAAAGCGGTTACAAAGACATACAAAGGTTATACAAAAGCAAGAGAAACATGCACTGCATAAACAAAACATCAAAGTAGTAAGGTGGGATACATAACATAGGTAAACCATTACAGACAATCATTTTACATAAAGGTTACAATAAATGGAATCTAGTTAGGTGTTTGAGCCGTAGTGCTCTGTGAAGAGTAAAGTCTTTAATTGCTTTCGGAAGTCCTTTATATCCTCAATTGATCGTAAGTCGGGAGGGAGAGAGTTCCATATTAATGGGGCCGCTAAAGAAAGTGCTCTTTGTGTAGTGAATTTGCATGATTTTGTGTAGTTACTTGGGGTGCTGAGGGTGTCTGATGTGGTTTTCCTTCTTGGTCTGTTGTTGGTGTTAGGGAGTAAGAGGGCTTGGAGGCTGATTGCAGAGCTCTTGTGTCTGATTTTGAATATATTTATGATCATCTTATATTTGAGCTATAATATTCTGAAGTGGGGGTTGGGGACTCAGGCCTAACCTACAGCTTCTGCTACATAACATACAGTTACAGGCTATTCTAGGCCATAGCCTATCACAGTGCCTCCCCTCTCTCCCTCATTCCCTCGAATATCAACTATCCTCCCTTTTTCCTCAAAGCAAGCATATCCCCTTTCTTTCTTTCTCCCTCACCATATTCAGCATTGCTTCTCTTTTCTGGAGGTACGCGAGCCTTAAAACAGAGAAAACACAGGATTTTCAAGTTTGCTCAGACTGCTGAAGGCTCTCCTAGTCCTGCTCCGCCAAAGTACAATCCCTGTTTCTGAGGGGGTGGAATCGGCAGAGTCTTAAGCAGCTTGTGTGAGGTCAAAGATCCCATGTGTTCTTTCTGTTTCATTGATGCTAGCATCCATCCAGTAGTCAGCAGCAGCAAAGGATCAGTGAGAGCCAAGTGAGACCACTGGGACCGGCTGTACTTTTTTTTTTTTTTTTGGACCATGCAGTACTCGTGACCCCAAGTGAGGATTTTACGATGCCATTAGGGGTCACAACCCACATTTTGGGAGCCACTGTGTTAAAAGCTTTACATGGCTACCTGTTGTTTTTAGATTATAGTTTTAAATTGTTGGTATTGGTTTTTAAGACTCTTTAAGGCTCCAGTTTACTTCAGAGGACAGCTATATGCCTGTGAGGAATTTACCATCAAAGGATCAGGGATTGTTGGTTGTGCCAGGGATTGATCTGGTGCATGCATCCTGGATTAGAGAGAGGGCATTTTCAATCGTGGTTCCTGTGTGTTGGAATAAGTTGCCAGGTAAAATTTACAACTGTTCTATTTGCGGTTTCATTAAGCTGTGAAGATATGATTATTTTGTCAAGCATATGAAAATGATTAGACATTCTGCTTTATGATTGCAGAAGACAGAGACAAATGTGTTATTTGTGAATGGGCATAGTAAGTCAGTGTTGAGTTTTGGTGGTCGTTATGTTTTTTTTTGTTTTGTTTTGTTTTTTTTAAAGCTAAACTGTATATTTATCACTAGTATCTGGATTGTGGACAGCACTTACACTATGAGAGTAATTTTAAAAAGATATTAACACACAAATGTGGCAATTTGCTCACATTAATGGTCCCTTATAAAATCCCAACTGGTTTAAAAGTATGTGCTTTGACATGAAGGCACCTACTTTCAGGGCCAGTGCTAGGGTTTCTAGCACCCCACTGCAACCTATAAATCGGTGCTCCTCCCTCATTATTATTAATGTTGGCGGCACCCTACCCTCCTTTTTCCCAAAAACACTTTGTGAACTCTTTTCAAGCGATATTAGTATTTCTCCTTCAAATCCAGTGTTGTAAGAAAATTGCAGCGAAAGAGCAATTACATAGCCAAAATAAAAATACTTGGCAGTAAATACTTAGCATCATACAAACAAGCTGTGATAGGCTAAAAAATATATATAAAATCTGATTCTGGTCATCTCACTAACAACAACATAAACATTCTCCAGTATATTATGAACTAATATAAAACACTGCAAATGTCACTGAAGATCTACAAGGCCAAATCTACCATACCATACCAGCATACACTTCCAAAACGCATACAATAAGGAGCCTACCCAGAAAAAAGCAGCACTATAAATACTGCAATGGGCCCCAAAACATCCATAAACCTATTTGAAAAGCTGTACAAATCAAATTACTACAGTACAGATTCCTTTGTACAAACTCCATGTACAGAATAAGTGACCACAACCTAAAATAAAAATATGTAGATAAGAATTAAACTGAAACCCCAAGAAGCCAGACTCCACATTCGGTGCTATGCCAGATAAGAGATGCAGTTCCTCGTACTGTGTAAAATATAAAGATAGCGCAGTGTCCATTCACTAAATTGAAAATAAAATAATTTTTTCTACCTTTGTTGTCTGACGATTTTTGATCATGCTGGTTCCAATCTGAGGTTTCTGTTTTCCTCTGTCTTCTCTTAGCTCTCTTTTTATGGTCTATAGTCCATCTGCCATTTCTTGTCTCTCCTTTTGCTTTCTTCATTTTCTTCCATCAGTCTTTTTTCAGTCCCAGTAACCCTTCCCAGTATCAGCCCCCTTTACAGCCTCCCCTCCAGTATCTTCCAGTGTCAACCCCCTTTCATTCCCAGCACCGCCACTGGTGTCTATTCCCTTCCAGTCCCCCTCCTTCCCCACCGTCCAGCCCCTTGTAGTCCAAATTACTATCCCATGTATCAGCGAACTTCCAGTCCCAGTGCCCCCTCCCGTGTCATTTCCCTTCCAGTTATCCAGTTGTCGGCTCCCTTCCAGTTGTCCACTGCCTTCCAGTTCATCCCCAGTTGTCAGCTCCCTTCCATTCTCCACTTTCCCTTCAGCCCTTAACTTCCCCTCTTTTCCACTCCCCTCCTACCCCTCATGTCATCTCCCTTCCAGCCTACACCTTTCCCCCTGTAAGCTCTTTCCAACTACCCTCCTATTACCCAGCCACCTTCCAGCCCCATCCCCAAGTGTCCGCTTCCTTCCCGCACCCCCCCCCCCCCCCCCATGTCAGCTCCTTTCTGGCCCCTTTACTTCCCTTTCCTCCTGTATCAGCTGCCTTGCCTCCCCTCCCCTCACTGATTCATCGTTCAGAAAAGAAAGCAGCCGCGGGAACATTTCTCTGTTCCCGTGGCTCTGCTATCTTTTAAACTGCTGGACCATGGAGTTTCTAAAGGCAATAATAAGCATTTCCTGTTTCTTACTGCTGGAAACACTGCGGTCCAACAGTTTAAAAGATAGCAGAGCCACGGGAACAGAGAAATGTTCCCTTGGCTGCTAACTTTTCTGAAGTGGTGGGTGGCTAGCGACAATGCCCCCCGCCGCCCCCTGCTGCACTTACCCGGCTTACTGGATAGCGCCGGCCCTGCCTACTTTGTTAGTGAGCGTAGCCAGGAGCATGGTCTGGACAGAGCATGGGCAGAGTTAACATGTATTGATTATAAAATAACCTAATTTGCACTCATATTTGTGTACGTTACGAGTTTTCATTTATGCCTGTTACATGTCATGTGAAAATGTCTGCGCCTTAACTTAAGGCATGGAATCTGCCACTTAGCTAGTATTTTTTTAAAGATTGGTAGGAGCCTGCTTGTCTTTTCTTTTCAATTTAAATTTTATTGAATGCATAGATAACAAAGAACACCTTGAATACACCTTTAGTAACACCTACATAAAAGGACTGACACATCCAATGTTAACAAAATATCCCCCTCTCCCCTCCCCGGAGTTCAACACAAGGAGGTCAAAGTCATGTATCAATAACGATAAAAATACAAAAACCTAGAGGAATAATTTTGCACTTTCAAAACAATGCTAGAGAAACAATTTTTGCACTGCCACAGCAAATGCCTGTAACAGTCAGTCACCCTTCAATCTCGCCATAGGAGGACCTCCCACTTCCTGAAACTGTTGCATTCTCATCTGTCTCATTGCTATGAGCTTTGCCATCCCTTAAGTATATTTAAGTTTTTCCACAACTAGCCCCAGTGAGGGAGGATCCGCACTCTTCCAATATTGGGCCAAAGCTAGTTGTGCAGCAATGAATACATACTGAGACCAGCACAACTCCTTAGATTTTAAGTCCCCGGAGCTCTTATTTAATAACGCCAGAGCCTCATTCAGATCAATCCTCTTCTGTAAGAAGACAAAATCTTCTCTCCAAAAGTTCTTAATATTCGGGCAGAATCACCACATGTGAAAGAAATTACCCTCCAACCCACATTGTCTCCAGCGTCAGCCCTCCCCTATGCCCAGGATCTTAAACAGTCTCGTGGGTATGTAGTACCATCTTTAATAAAGTTCATAGTTATTCTCAATTAGATACATCACTTGCAAATCTGTTTAAAGGCGTATCATAGGGGATCATTCCTGCTCCTCCCACACAACCCCTAAATCTTCTTCCCACCTCTCCTGATGTTTGGCCTTCCCATTTATCTTCTCCAGTGGCGCCTTATACAGTCCCCACCGTGAAGGTCTTCTCCAAAGCACAAGATTTCTCCTCTCACCATTTCTTTCCATGTTGCCGTATAAAATGGCAAGTTAGGATTTATTGAAACTGATCCCCATCAACCAGCTCATATTCCTTTTGCAACGCTTCAAAGGTCATCAGACTGCCCTCCCCAAATGTGCCTCTGATGAAGGCTTTTGAGCTGAAATACATTGGGCTACTTTTAATTTTTGTATTTGGATCAAAGGCAGTATATAAAAACCTGTTAAATAAATAAATATTTATTTTTATGTGCTGGAAGATGAAACCCCCAGGTCAGAAGGCACTAAATTGGCTACTGGGGAGGAGCTGAAGACCTTTCAGAGCATTTATGATGTGGTTGGATCAAAGCCCTCGGGATGTCTGACTGCTGATGTAACTGCGCATGAAATGAGAGTCATAAGCTGCAAAGATGTCATACATATTGGGACATGGATTCTCTTGGAGGGTTTTAGGAGGGAGGGATTTTATTTTATTGCATTATGATCTTGTTATGCATGTTTAATTATTGTGAATTCCTTCAGGTCTTTTCTAGAGATATGTAATAAATGGAAATAAATAAATATCCTTAGCCAAATTTTTAACCATGCATTTACCTGGATAACAAAGTTGGAATGTCACACTCAAGTCAAAAATAATTTTCTTTTTTCCTGAGTAGCATGGGTTACATCAGGATAAATATGAACCACTTGGCCATAAAAGGGCACATTTAATCTTCCTAAAGTACAGTTGTAAAGCACGAGACCAATCCATTTCAAATACAAAACTTACTAACAAACTAGTACGGTCTTGTATATTATTCACAGAGACCTCTAACAAATTGGAAACCTCAAGATAGCTCAAGGTACCTGAATTCCCGATGCCCTTAACAGGTAGAAAGTATGCTTTATTAATAGGGGGATTTAGCTTCTTCAGGAATCTTCAGTACATCTTTCAAGTATTTTTACAGGCCTCCAATGGTGACAAAACAGGAAAATGTAATCTCTAGGAACAAACAGGAATGTAGTCTTCACATATGGGTATAGTCGGTACCGACGGAGCCTGCACGAGAACGCTCCCCAGCGTCCAAAAGGAAAGCTTTTGGGAGCATCCCATAGCGCATGCATGCTGCCTTCCCACCTCACTGCCTCTCTCACTTCAGTTCTTCGTTTTCCGCAGAGCCGACAGGACGTCTCTCCTGTCACCACAGAAAACTTTATCTTCTTTCTTGTTTTTTGTGGTTGCGTCTGCCTTCATTCGATGCCTACCGGTACCGCTGGTTCTCTTTTCTTATTTTCTTTAAAAAAAAAAAAAAAACAGAAACTTTTCTTCTTTTCTTTGGTGCCTCACCCCTCCTGGGGTTAGGTGCCATTTTGGGTACTAGGCCCAAAAATCTCCAGACATGGAGAAGCCAACTAGTGGTTTTAAAAAATGTTCAAACTGTGGCGGTACTATTTCCGTCACAGACACCCATGAATGGTGTCTCAAATGTTTAGGTCCTGAACATTGTCCAGCGGAGTGCCTCTCCTGTAGAAAGATGACCAAAAGGGGCCTGCAGAACAGAGCTGCAAAGGCCGGTTCCCTTTTCACTGTTGATACAATGTCAATTGCATCGACGTCCTCCAAGACTTCATCTTCCTCTCATGGATCTCAGGTAACTAAACAAAAGTCTGTAAAGACTAGCCGATCCTTGAAGGGTAAATCTTCTGCAAAGCATCGAGATGCCACTGGCACTACCCTCGAGGAAAGTACACCGGCAAAATTGCCCCAGCAGGAGTCTTCGGTCTCCAAAGCACAAATGGGGTCCCAGAATGTTCCAGAGGCCTCCACCTCTGCAGAACTTCTGTTGCCATGTTCTGGGGTCATAGCCGCTTCCACCGGTACTGACCAGGCATCGGCATTAGCAATGGATAAGAGAATCCTTGCTATTGAACGCAGTCTAGCGTCCCTCTTAGCTGCCTCGGTACCGCTAAGACCACTACAGATGGTTCAAATGAGCTCAGTACCGACACCGGTACCAGCTCCAGTGGCACCCACTCAGGTGGGACGGCTTCCTCCCATGCCGAGCCTCGAGAGTTTCTCCGGCATCGAAGGGTTGGAACCGAAATGCCATGGTACCGATATTCATCGGTACCAGCATCGATTGATGCAAAGCTCCGATGAGTCTTCCGATTCCGATGACTCTACCGATACAAGAGCAGTACTGTTGAAGGATCCTTCTCCTGAGCGCAGAATGTCTCCTCCAGAAGACATGTCTTTTCAGGATTTCATACGTGATGTAGCTAAAGGGCTTTCAATCACGGTTACTCCTGAGAAGGAACCTAGGGCAGAAGAACTAAGAATTCGGCAATACCCTTTGGCTCCTAAAGAGGCAGCGATGCTGCCCATTCATCAGATCCTTCAAGATCTTATGTTCAGAATGTGGGAAACTCCCTTAATGGTGTCACTGCATTCTCGACGCCTCGATACCATGTACCGAGTCCCACCTTCTCCAGAGTTTCAGAAGACTCAGTTACCACACCATTCCATGGTAGTGGAATCAGCCATGCGGAGAATAAAGAGTGCTAAAACGCATTGTTCCAACCCACCAGGCCGTGAATCGAGGACACTCGATGCCTTTGGGCGTCGATGCTTTCAATCCTCCATGCTAGCAGCTAGGATTAGCTCATATTCCCTTCTAGAGGAGGTTACAGCAGATCTGGAACACATGAGCCCTCTTCTTCCCAAAGATAAACGGGTTCAGTACCTCACTTTGCTCAAGCACGCTCAAAATGTCTCCAAATTTGTGAACCGTGCAGCTTTTGACTGCTTTGAAGCTATTAGCAGAACCTCTGCTATTGCTATCTGAGCACGGCACATTGCCTGGCTCCAAGCATCAGATCTAGAGGAGTGGGTGCAAGAGAAGTTAAGAAACATTCCTTGCACGGGTGAAAACTTATTTGGGAAGGATTGGCAGACCAAGGCTAATCAGATTGAATCTGACAATACCACCTTGAATAGACTATCTAAGTCTACAGCCAACCCATCAAAGATATAAACAGGCAAGAAGTTTTTCTTTAACAAAAAGAAAAAATCTTACCATTCTTATTCCTATCCAATTAACTGTCCAGTTCATGCTCCCCAGAAAGGGCAGCAATCTAGACAACAAAGAAAGCCGCAAGCTCAAAGAACACAACCAGCTCAGCAAGTACAGCCTCTGCAGGGGCTTTGACTTCTACCTAGAGAACTTAACCATTTTGCCTCTGAAGGGTCCAGAGACCTTGACCATTCCGGGCAGATTATGCCATTTTGCCAAAAGATGGCAACAAATAACATCAGAAAACTGGACTCTGTCCATTGTAGGACAGGGGTACAAACTTCACTTTCTCAGCATTCTCCCACCTACAGTCATAAAACAATTCAATTCTCAAGGCCCTGTCACCGACATTCTGTGTCAGGAGGTCTCTTCACTTCTAGCTCAAGGAGCAATAGAAGAGGTACCCATATCCCAACGGGAGAGGGGTTCTACTCCCCCTATTTTCTTATCCCAAAGAAAACAGGGGGATACAGACCTATCCTGGACCTCAGAGAATTGAACAAATATCTGTTCCGAGAAAAGTTCAAGATGATCTCCCTCGGAACACTTTTACCATACCTTCAGAATCAGGATTGGTTATGTTCTCTAGATCTAAGAGATGTGTACACGCATATCCTCATCCATGTAAATCACAAGAAGTACCTTTGATTTCTCTTTCAAGGAAACCACTTCCAGTACAGAGTCCTTCCATTTGGGATGGCCTCTGCCCAAGAGTCTTCACAAAATGCATGGCTGTGATAGCAGCATTCCTGAGAACTCTGGGGATATTCGTCTTCCCCTACTTAGATGACTGGCTCATCAGAGCACCAACAGCTCCAGAAACAGAACGAGCTGTTTCTCGTGCCATGAGAATTCTCCAATATTTGGGTCTGGTAATCAACCACCCAAAGTCTCAGCTCACCCCTTCTCAATCCCTAGAGTTCATAGAGGCTCACTTAGACACGCAGCAATCAAAGGCATTCCTGCCACAGCCGCGCTGTCTACGAATAATAGATTTGGCTTCCCAAGCAGTAAAGAAAACCCTCCTAACTGCTCGGGAAATGCTTCAACTGCTAGGGCATATGGCATCCGCTGTACATGTGGTCCCTTATGCCCGCCTACACATGCGAGCGGCTCAGTGGACCCTCTCTTCGCAGTGGACACAAGCCACAGGTCGCTTCATGGACAAAATCAAGAATTCGACAAGTCTCATTTTGTCCCTGCAGTGGTGGCAGTCCTTCGAAAACCACCTGGTAGGTTCCTCCTTCCAGCAACCACTGCCCCAAATCACTCTGACAACAGATGTGTCCAACCTGGGCTGGGGAGCCCACTTGCACGATCTTTCCACTCAGGGTCTCTGGACCTCACAAGAGGCTTCTCTTCAAATAAACCTCTTAGAGCTAAGAGCCATTTACAATGCTATAATAGCATTTCAGGCCCAGCTCAGTCAAAAGACATTTCTTGTCCAAACTGACAATCAGGTTGCCATTTTTACGTAAACAAACAAGGTGGAACGGGCTCTCTGTCGCTATGCAACAAAGCTTTGCGACTATGGGCCCTCGCCAGAGAGCTCCAAATTCACCTTCTAGCGGTATACCTTCCAGGCATTCAAAGCTTGTGGGCAGACAAGCTCAGTCGAATACTGCTGCCACACGAGTGGTCTCTCCAGTCAGACCAACTGGCTCGAGTGTTCCAAACCTGGGGAACACCAGATATAGACCTCTTTGCAAGTCCACAGAATGCCAAACTTCCCTGGTTCTGTTCCAGAATTCCGACTCAATACTGTCTAGCAAACATAAGAACAAAAGATATGCCATACTGGGTCAGACCAAGGTCCATCAAGCCCAGTATCCTGTTTCCAACAGTGGCCAATCTAGGTCATATGTACCTAGCAGTTTCCCCAAAAGACACAGGTTCTGCAATGCTTGTACTGTGTCAAGCATTGATATCCTGGGTCCCTTCTTAATAATGGTTTATGGACCTTTCCTCCAGGAACTTGTCCAGACCTTTTTTAAACCCAGCTACACTAACAGCCTTTACTACATCCTCCGATAACAAATTCCAGAGTTTGATTACACGTTGAGTGAAAAAATATTTTCGTTTATTAGTCTTAAATAGTTTACACTGTAGCTTTATTGCATGTCCTCTAGTCTTTCTATATTCTGATAACGTAAGCAATCGATCTACGTTTACCCGTTCCACTCCGTTCATTAATTTATAGACTTCTATCATATCTCCCCTCAGCCGTCTCTTTTCCAGGTTAAAGAGCCCTAACCTTTTTAGCCTTTCTTCATAGGAGTATCCTTCCATCTCCTTTACCATTTTGGTGGCTCTTCTCTGAACCTTTTCTAATAACGCTATATCCTTTTTAAGATACGGCGACCAGAATTGCACACAATATTCAAGGTGCGGTCTCACCATGGAACGATATAGAGGCATTATAATATGTTTTGTTTTATTTTCCATTCCTTTCTTTATGATACCTAGCATTCTATTTGCTCTCTTGGCCACCGCTGCACACTAGGCCAAGGGTTTTAACATGTTATCCACAATGACGCCTAAATCTTTTTCCTGGGTGGTGGTTCCTAATGTGAAACCTTGCATTGTGTAACCATAGTTTGGGTTGTTCTTCCCTAGGTGCATAACTTTGCTTTGCAAACGATGCTTTCCAGCTCCATTGGGGTCAGGACTTCCTCTATGCCTTCCCACTCTTTCCCCTAATTCCCAAAACTCTTTTCAAGCTTCAGAGAGACAGGGGTTATATGATTCTCATAGCTCCACGTTGGCCAAGGCAATCGTGGTACCCTCTGCTTCTGCGTCTCTCTCAAGCAACTCCTCGAGAGTTGGGATATGCTCCAGATCTCCTTTCTCAGGAGAATGGGAAGCTTCTACATCACAATCCTCAGTCCCTGCACCTCTGGGCCTGGCTGCTGAAGGCATAGAACATTTAGATATCCACCTCTCTCAGCAAGTGAAGGATATCCTTCAGGCTTCGAGAAAACCTTCCACAAGGCGTTCCTATGCTTTCAAATGGAAAAGGTTTTCTATATGGTGTTCAGAAAGGGGGTTTAACCTTGGAGTCGCTTTTGGAGTATCTCCTCCATCTTTCAAATTCTGGTCTTAAGACAAATTCAGTGCGAGTCCATCTCGGTGCTATTGCGGCTATTCACAAGCCCCAAGATGGACAACCAATCTCTTCTCATGCACTTGTGTCAAGATTCATGAGAGGTCTACTATTGACAAAGCCCCCCATAAAGCTACCACCAGTGGTATGGGACCTGAATCTTGTTCTTGGGCAGCTTATGAAGCTGCCTTTTGAACCTTTAGCCACTACAACTTTAAAATTCCTTTCCTGGAAGGTCATTTTCCTAATTGCAATAACTTCTGCTAGGCGCATTAGTGAACTGCAAGCTTTAGTGGCTGACCCTCCTTATACAAGGTTACACCATGATAAAGTAGTCCTCAGGAAAGGTGCCAAAGGTGGTTTCATCTTTTCATTTAAACCAGTTGGTTTACCTTCCTGTATTCTTCCCTATGCCTCATGCCTCCAGTGCAGAAAGGAACCTTCATACCTTAGATTGTAAAAGAGCTTTAGCCTTTTACCTTCAAAGAACTGAACAACATAGGAAGTCTTCTCAACTCTTTGTTGCTTTTGATTCTAGTCATTTGGGACTTCCAGTTTCCAAATGAACCCTATCTAAGTGGATTGCAAACTGCATATCCTTCACTTACGATAGTAAAGGTCTTTCCCTTGAGGGCCATGTTACAGCTCATAATGTCAGAGCAATGGCAAGGAGGAATGGTCTAGTGGTTAGGACAAGGTACTTCAGGCTGGAGGGCCGAGGGTTCAAGTCCCACCTGGGGACAGCAATCTCAGGCTGGAGGGACTGGGATTTCTAGTCCTATAGGCACTCCTTGTGGTCTTGGGCAAGCCACTTAACCCTCCATTGTCCATGTTCCCTGTAAGTATTAGTGTATGTGTCTCATATCCCCTAGTGTTAAATGTAGCCCCACTTTGACCCGGTGAAAAGTGGGATATAAATACAGCTAAATAAGTGGCAGCCTCAGTTGCTAATCTCTGCTCTGTGTCTATAGATGATATCTGTAGAGTGGCTACTTGGGCTTCGGTACATACCTTCACAGCCCACTACTGTCTGGACAAGGACTCCTGCATCTCTTTCAGACTTAATGCAACTCCTACCCTCCATCCCAGTAGGATGCCAGGGATCCATGGGAGGAAGTATGACCCTGTTCACACAGGTTCACAGCTCGCTGGGGTCATTCCTCTGGCATCTTTCAGCTGGGGAGTCCCCATATGTCCCTGCTTGTTCCTGGAGATAGCGTAGTTGCTCACCTGTAACAGGTGATCTCTGGGAACAGCAGGAATTAAGTCTTCACAGCCCACCCACCTCCCATAGGAGTTGTGTCTCTCTCCTTGGCTCAGCTTTAAACTCAACTGAAGTGAGAGAGGCAGTGAGGTGGGAAGGCATCATGCATGCGCTGTGGGATGCTCCCAAAAGCTTTCCTTTTGGACGCTGGGGAGCGTTCCCGCACAGGCTCCATCGGTATCGATACCCATATGTGAAGACTTAATTCCTGCTGTTCCCGGAGATCACTTGTTACAGTTGAGTAACTACGCTATATAGACAAGTTCAGATACCTAATGCGATTTTCAAAGTTTTCCAGCTTCTGTTGAATCAGTGTCATATCTTTAACCAGTGCTTCAATAATGGATTTAGAACTCTTCACATCTTCTTCCCCCTCACTTGGTTTGCAGCTTGTTGTGCTGTGAGGCCTTGTGTGCATCAGTGTTGCTGAGGGCTAAGCTATTGGTAGTTTAACTACTGGCAGGGTCTCCCAAGTTGGACAGGTCTCAGCTGAGGTGCCAGATCAAGACAAACCGCCCATCTGGGCAGCAGCAGAATGCAACAGTGTTGATGGCGGAGGATCACATTTCTGTGACAATGGCAACAGCACTAAACTTAAACTGCGTGAAGGAAAGGCCAAGCAATCTACTTCTGTATCTTGCCATGAAAGCCCAATGGATAGTCACAACAAAACAAATTGCACTATAGTGCTGGATGAGACCCCCCAGGTCGGAAGGCACTCGACTAGCTACTGGGGAAGAGCTGAAGACTTTTCAGAGTAAAGCCAGCATTTATGGTATGGTTGGATCAGAGTCCTTGGGACGTTTAACTACTGATGTAGCTGCGCATGAAAGGAGTCAGAAGCTGTAAAGATGTCTTACATATTGGAGCATGGAACGTACGAAGCATGAACCAAGGAAAGTTGGAGGTGGTCAAGAATGAAATGGAACATGTACAACTTGATCTGTTGGGTGTCAGCGAACTGAAATGGACTGGCATTGGGCACTTTCATCAGATGATCACATGGTCTACTATGCTGGAAATGAAAGACAAATAAGAAATGGTGTTGCATTTATAACAAAGAAGAAACTTGCAAGAACTGTAATGAACTACAAAGCAGTCGGTGAACGCTTAATCTCTATAATTCAGGTATAAGCCCCAACAACAGCTGCAGAAGAGGATGAAATTAAAGAGTTCTATGAACAAGTTCAAGCTGAAATTGACAGAACATGTAAACAGGATATCCTGTAGTCATGGGTGACTTGAACGCAAACGTTGGCAACAAAGAAGGCAAAGTGGTTGGAAAACATGGACTTGGTAACAGAAATGAAGCTGGAGAAAGACTGATAGAGAATTCTGCAAGACCAACGATCTATTCATCTCAAACACCTTCTTCCAGCAACACAAGCGGTGACTGTACACATGGACTTCACCCAATGGATTGTACAAAAATCAAATTGACTACATCTGTGGAAGTCAATGATAAAAAAGCTCTATAACATCAACAAAGACAAAACCTGGGGCTGACTGTGGTACAGATCATCAACTGCTAGTATGCAAACTCAAGCTAAAGTTGAAAAACTATTCAACACTTATAAGAGCAAACCACTCATGAATGCAGCAAAATATGACCTTGAGAATACACCACTGGAATTTAAAGACTGCCTGCAAAATCGATTTGCTGCTTTAGATACAAATGACAGAGCTCCGGAAGAGTTATGGAATGACATCAAGAAGGTTGTGCTGGAATAAAGCGAGAAGTCTCTACAAAAGGTGAAAAAGCAAAAACAGCCAAAATGGATGACGGAAGAAACTGAAAATTGCCCAGAAACGCAGAGAAGCTAAAGCCAGAGGAAAAAGAAAGACAATCGCAGAACTCAGAGATTTCCAATGTGCAGCAAGACAGGACAAGGAAAAGTACTACAATGAAGGAAATAGAAGCAGAAACTCTTAGAGGAAGAACAAGGTCAGCTTTTCAAAAGCTACGCAAGTTGAAAAAAAATTCCAGCCTCGAATTGGAATGTTACAAGATGCTCAAGGTTCTATGTTGAATGATGCTGAGAAGATCAAGAAAAGATGGAAAGAATATACAGAGGTTTTTTTATATGATAAAGATCAAGTGAACCAACAGCCATTTCAACCTGTACCTTATGATCCGGAACCATTGGTGATGAAAGAAGAAGTTGAAGCAACATTGAAAGCCTTATCAAAGAACAAAGAACCAGGCATTGATGGCATTCCCATAGAAGTATTACAGCAATCTAATGCAGCTGTTACCGTACTTACAAGGCTCTGCCAAGAAATTTGGAAGACAACATCATGGCCAACTGACTGGAAAAGATCTGTGATTATACCAATACTAAAGAAAGATGATCCAACTGACTGTGGAAATTATCGCATAATCGCTCTGATCCCACATGCCAGCAAGATTCTACTGAAAATTATTTGACAGACTACAACCATACCTGGATCAAGAACTACCTGAAGTGCAAGCAGGGTTCAGGAAAGGGCGAGGAACGAGCGACATCATCGCAGATGTGAGATGGATCCTTGAAAAGACTGGCTGAAAGTGAAGATTATCTAAAACATTTGCTTCTCACAATCAAAGAACATAGTCTCAAAATGGGCCTGCACCTTAATGTAAAGAAGACAAAGATCATGACAACTGGCAAAATCAACAAGTTCATCGTTGAAGAAGAAGAAATTGAAATTGTGGACAACTTTAACTTACTTGGATCAACTATCAATAAAGAAGCAAAAGCAGTCAAGAAATCTGACAGAATGGCTATGAAAGACCTAGACAAGATTCTCAAGAGCAGAGATGTCTCTCTCCATACAAAGATTTGACTTGTTCAAGCCATGGTATTTGCAATAACATCATGTGGGTATGAAAGCTGGATATAGAAAAAGATAGAAAGAAAATTGATGCCTTTGAATTATGGTGCTGGTGGCGAATACTGTGTATACCATGGACTGCCCGAAGAACAAACCAGTCAGTACTAGAGGAGATCAAACCTAAGCTTTCTTTAGAAGCTCAGATGACAAGACTTCAACTTTCATACTTTGGACACATCATGCGAAGAGAGAGATCATTAGAGAAAGACATCATGCTTGGCAAGATAGAAGGCCAACGCAAAAGTGGAAGGCCAGCAATGACATGGATTGATACAATAACAGCTACGGGTACCAGTCTGTCAGCAATGAGCCACCTGACTGAAGACCGAACACAATTTAGGACAACTATCCAGAGGGTCGCCATAAGTCGATACAGATTCAACGGCACTTAACAACAACATCTTCTTCCAAGACCCCTATCTCTCCTTTGGTCTCTCTTGAGAAAGATTTGTGCTGCTGTGAAACCACTTCAGTTTTTTGAAGTAAAATGTTAAAAGCCTTAGATGTTTGAGAGACTGTAGCATCCAGCTTAACGAACATTCCCCATATGGTCTGCAATGATGCTTCAGAGGGGCCCTGGCCAGGCACAGAAACAACCGAATTGTCCTTATTAATATCAAGCGGAACAGAGGACAACTCTGAAACACTCACTTCGGTAAGCCCTTCCTCTGTTACAGAAAAACTCTCAACTGCCACCGCAGTACCACTAGTGACTTCTTGCAGACTCTCACAGCAGGGAGTGGAAGTTATAAACGTCCCAAATGGAGAAGCTGTGACCACAGATTCCAGTTGCTTCACTCCTGCCTCGAGCTGCTGCAAGGGGGGCAAATGGACCAGTATGTGGTAATTTTAAAATTCTCTTCCAGATAGGGGAATGCTGCCACCAGCATTCTTTGCAGCAAAGCGCTGTACCATTTGGTCCTTTCTTATTTATTTCTTTTATTAATTTAACAAGGGTTTTTTTATACTGAATCGCTTTATCCTTAGTTAAAGTGATTTACATTACAACTTAAACTTGGTAATGAACATTAAAAAGGGACATTGATAACTTGGATTTTTTTTTTTAGGCAATGGAGGCAATGACTTGCCCAAGGCCACAAGGAGTGCTAGTGGGAATCCCAAGACAGTGCTCTAACCATTAGACTACTCCTCCACTCCCATCCTGAACAGGATTTGAGATGAGATGGCTATCCAGGCATTGCTGCTTCTGGTCAGCTACAACAGCTTTGGGGGACTTAGCTGAGCCTTTCCCTTTTCATTTCATTGACATTGTAACAAGGAAATATTCAAGCAAGCCCGCGGCATAGCCTTCACACTGCCGCCATCTTGATTCCTCCCCCTGACCACGGTGGCATTTTTGAAAATTGGACCAAATATATTACTTTTTGGGGGGAATTTAATTCTCTAATATTCAGACTTACAACTTGAAGCATATCTAGCCTAACCCGCACACCCACTTAGCACACACCAAACACTCAGGCTGCCATCTAGACCAGTCCCATTCCCCATACCCATGCATTCCTCCTCACATCCATATACCCCAGGCATCCTCTACACCTAACATCTCCTCCCAAAACAAATCCTATTCCATATAATCACATCCCTCAAAACCCCCTCTCCATCTCATCCAGACCAGCAACAAGCCATTCTCCAAGGACGTCCCAAAGAGGTAGAAACATAAGAGGAAAAGACCCATCAATGCATCATCAGTCCACCCCTGATGCCTCAAATTGTTCTAACAGAAACCATCCCCTGATTTTTTAAATCTTAATTTGTTCAAATTGCCTAGCGTCTTGAAAGTAATTTTATTAACTCCATGCAGTTGACATGTTACCATGTGCATACTTGGGACCTATTATGTGAAGTCCATGCATACTTTAAAAATAGAGTCATTGAGACATAAATGTCCATGTAAAGACATAAATGCCCCACATCTAGATTGTTCAGAAATGTGCATAAGTTATATGATTTTATAACTAATGTTCATAAATTTAGGCACTGCCTGTTATCCAGCCAAGCTCCATCCCATGCACACCTGAACTGAAAGATGCACAATAGGGCTTATGTTTGTGCTTACAGAATAGTGATTGCCTAAAGCGTGTCTGTAAGTGCCCATTCATGCACATAAGCTTTTTATAATAAGGACTTAAGTGTGTCCGTCATAAAATCAGGACCCTGTTGAACTTCATAGATTTCTAACTGATAGGATTCTTCCACTGTCCCTGTGTATTTGTCAGTCCTGTCCCTCAGCCTCCTCCTGGTTCCACTTGTGTTTCTCAGGAGCTCGACTTGGTAAAAGAATATCTCCAGGAACAAGCAGGAATGTAGTCTTCACATATGGGTACGTCGGTACCGACGGAGCCTGCGCGGGAACGCTCCCCAGCATCCAATTAGAAAGCCTTTGGGAGCATCCCACAGCGCCTGCTTGCTGCATTCCCGCCTTTCCCAACTGCCTCTCTCCAGTTCTTCGTTTTCCGCAGAGCCAGCAGGTCGTTGTTCCTGTCACTGCTGAAAATTCGTCCTTTTTTTGTTTTTTCTTTGTGGTCGCGTCTGCCTTCCGACGCTCACCGGTACCGCCGGTTCTTCTTCTTCTTCTTCTTTTAAAAAAAAAAAAAAAAAAAAACTTTACCTCTTTATTATTTTTTTCTTTCATGTACACGCTCCATTTTGGGCCTTAGATCCAAGATATTTTTTTCCATGATTATGGAAAAGCCCGCGTCAGGGTTTAAGAAGGGCACCAAGTGTGGCGGTCCCATCTCCGTCACCGACACCCATGAATGGTGTCTTAAATGTTTAGGGCCTGATCACTCCATCACCGACTGCAGGGCCTGCGCCATGCTGTCCAAAAGAGGAAGGCAAAACCGAGCTGCTAAGCTTAGCACCCTCTTTCCCTCCGATGTGGCTTCCATGGCGTCGACGTCATCCAGGGCTTCTTCTTCCTCTCATGGATCTCAGGTAACCAAACATAAGTCCAGCCGGTCCTCAAAGGGTAGATCTCCTTCTCAGCATCGAGATGCCTCCGGCGTTGCCCTTGAGGGTTCCATACCGGCCAAACAGCCCCGGCGGGAGGCTTCGGGTTCCAAAGCATTATTGGGGCTCCAGGATGTTCTCGAGGCCTCGACCTCGGCAGAACTACTGGTGCCATGCTCTGGGGTACCGGCGACTTCGGCCGGTACAGACATCCAGGCATTGGCAGCGTCGATAGACCAGAGAGTTTTGGCTATGGAACGCAGTCTGGTGGTTTTCCTTGCGGCATCGAGGCCCTCAGAACCGACGCAGACTAGTCAACCGGTACCAAGCCCGGTACCGGTTTCAGTACCAGTCCATGCACCGTCATCGGTGCCGGTACCGTCTGCATCAGCATCGACATCGGGACCTGCTCCGCCGGTACCCAGACATTCGATGTTTCCCGGTACCGATACACCGGTACCGATTTTTCCCGATACCGATTTCCATCGGTATGGGTATCGAGCTCCTCCGGAGCAATCAGACAGGAGGTATTTTGAATCCTCAGAGGGTTCTGAGGATTCTGATTCCTCTGTCGATACCACTACTCTGCTTGCAGAAGAACCTGCCTCGCCTAAGCGTAGGATGTCTCCTCCTGAAGATATCTCTTTCCAGGATTTCATCAGGGAGGTGGCTAAAGGTCTCTCTATCGCTGTGGCCCCTGAAAAAGAGCCCAGAGCAAAGGAGTTGGAGATATTACAATATCCCAAAGTTCCTGCAGAAGCAGCCACTTTACCCATTCATGAGATCTTACAAGACCTCATGTTCAGAATGTGGGAGACGCCTCTTATCACCTCTCCACATTCACGCAGACTCGATACTATGTATCGAGTTCCTCCTACTCCTGGGTTTTAAAAAACTCAACTTCCTCACCACTCCATTGTGGTTGAGTCAGCAATGAAAAGGATCAGGAGTGCTAAGAGACACTTCTCCAATCCTCCTGGGCGTGAGTGCAGAACCCTGGATGTCTTTGGACGTAGAATCTTCCAGGCTACTATGCTATCTGCCAGGATCAATTCCTATATTCTATATATGGGAATGTTCCTGAAGGAGATTACAGGGGATTTGGAAATTCTCAGTCCCTCTCTTTCCGAAGACAAGAGACAGGATTTTCTCAAACTGGTCAAACATGCCCAGGATGTATCTAAGTTTGTCAATCGTGCAGACTTTGATGCTTTTGAGTGTGTCAGCAGAGCATCTGCCATTGCTATAGGTGCACGCAGACTTGCCTGGCTCCAGGCATCTGACTTGGAAACTTGGGTCCAAGACAAACTAGGTAACATCCTCTGTACAGGTGAAAATTTGTTTGGCAAGAATTTGCAGGAGAAGGCCAATGAATTGGATACTGACAATTCTACTCTAACCAGGTTATCTAGAACCACAGCTGACCCTACCAGAAGGAAACCTTTCAAAAAACCCTTCTTTTCAAAGAAAAAGAAGTTTTATCCTTCTTATGCACAGCAGCGACAGACTTCGGGTCAATCTACTTGAAGGACACAACAGTCAGCCAAACAAGGGAAAGCTAAGGCCACCAAGCCTCAGCCTGCTCAGCAGTCTCAGGCCCCACAGGGCCTTTGACTCTCTTCTAGAGAACTTAGCCTTCCTGCCCCTCGAGGGACCAGACCCTTCCATCATCCCAGGAAGGTTGTGCCACTTTGCCCCCAGGTGGGGGCAAATAATAGCAGAACAGTGGACACTTTCCATCATAAAGAAGGGGTACAGGCTTCATTTCTCCAACATACCCCGTCCACAAGAGTAAAACAGTTCAATTCTCAGTCCCCTCTCATCTATCTCCTGGAGCTAGAGGTCTCTATGCTCCTTGTCAAAGGGGCAATAGAGGAAGTACCCATTCATCAACAGGGTACAGGGTTTTACTCCCCCTACTTCCTTATCCCAAAGAGGTCAGGGGGTTACAGGCCTATTCTAGACCTGAGAGAATTGAACAAATTCCCCTTCAAGGAGAAATTCAAGATGATTTCCCTAGGAATTCTGCTGCCATACCTCCAGAGTCAGGATTGGCTTTGTTCTCTAGATCTCAAGGATGCGTATACTCATATACTCATCCATCCATCTCACAGAAAATTCCTCCGATTCCTGTTCAAAGCAAAGCACTATCAATACAGAGTGCTTCCCTTTGGCCTGGCCTCTGCACCAAGGGTGTTCACCAAATGCATGGCTGTAGTAGCAGCATATCTTCGCACCTTAGGGTTATTCGTCTTCCCTTACTTAGACGACTGGCTCATTCGAGCCCCATCAGAATCAGAGGCCAGGGCTTCCCTGTCAAAGACAATACATGTCCTTCAATATTTGGGACTAGTTATCAACATCCCAAAATCCAATCTAACTCCCACACAAGCTCTAGAATTCATAGGAGCGGTGTTGGATACCAGAAGAGCAAGGGCCTACCTTC
Source organism: Ichthyophis bannanicus (assembly GCA_033557465.1). NCBI lineage: Eukaryota > Metazoa > Chordata > Amphibia > Gymnophiona > Ichthyophiidae > Ichthyophis > Ichthyophis bannanicus. The sequence continues at coordinate 87,589,573 of CM066033.1, forward strand.
CCCAGGCCTGTTGCCTTCGCTTAGTGCATCTAGCCTCTCAAGCAGTGTTAAAGCCCTTTCTCACTGCTCGAGAGATGTTAAAACTGCTAGGCCACATGGCATCCACAGTGCATGTGGTTCCTTATGCCCGTCTTCATATGAGGGCAGCCCAGTGGACCCTCTCCACTCAATGGACCCAGGCAGTAGGTCGCCTGTCGGACAAAATAGTAAACACGAATCGACTTATTTTGTCCCTTCAATGGTTGAGGTCCACTCAAAACCTATTGGTAGGCTCCCCATTCCAACAACTCTTACCACAGGTAACTCTCACTACAGATGCTTCCCAGATGGGTTGGGGAGCTCACCTACAGGATCTCTCCACCCAAGGCACTTGGACTCCACAAGAGACTTGTCTGCACATCAATCTCTTGGAGCTCAGAGCAATTCTTCTTGCTCCCCAGGTGTTCCGCAACCTGCTCAGCTACAAGATAGTCCTCATCCACACGGACAATCAGGTAGCAATGTTTTATATAAACAAGCAGGGAGGAACAGGCTCTCTGTCGCTTTGCAACGAAGTTCTGCGAATATGGGCCCTCGCCAGAGAGCATCAGATCCATCTGTTGGCAGTATACCTCCCAGGTATAGAAAACACTTGGGCGGAAGGACTCAGTCGGATTCTGTTCCCTCACGAATGGTCTCTACATGCAGACCAAGTGGCCAAGATTTTTCAAATGTGAGGGACCCCGGATATAGACCTCTTTGCAAGTCCGTGGAATGCCAAACTTCCCCGGTTCTGTTCCAGAATCCTGGCTCCAAATTCCCAGACCAGGGATGCCTTCCTCCTTCATTGGGGTCAGGACTTCCTGTATGCTTTTCCGCCCATTCCCCTAATTCCCAAGACCCTCTTCAAGCTTCAGAGAGACAGAGGTCGCATGATTCTCATAGCTCCACATTGGCCAAGGCAAGTGTGGTACCCTCTGCTCCTGCATCTCTCCTAAGCTCCCTCCCTGGACTTGGGATCTGCTCCAGATCTCCTGACTCAGGAGGGCGAAATGTTGTGGCATCCCAATCCTCAGTCCCTGCACCTCAGGGCTTGGCTTCTGAAGGCGTAGATTTCCAGGATTTTGATCTCTCTCAACAAGTGAGAGATATCCTTTGTGCTTCCAGAAAACCTTCCACAAGGCGCTCTTATGCTTTCAAGTGGAAAAGGTTCACCATATGGTGCTTGCAGAAGGGTCTTAACCCTCGAGAGCTACCTCTGGAATCTCTATTGGATTATCTCCTTCATTTGTCAAATGCAGGTCTTAAGACAAATTTGGTGAGGGTCCATCTGAATGCTATTGCAGCTTCTTTAAAGCCTTTAGATGGACAACCTATTTCCTCTCATCCTCTAGTAGCGAGATTTATGAGAGGCCTTCTCTTAATTAAACCTCCCATCAGACTACCACCAGTGGCATGGGACCTAAACTTGGTTCTTGGTCAGCTCATGAAGCCACCATTTGAACCTTTAGCTACTACCTCCTTAAAATTCCTTTCTTGGAAGGTCATTTTTCTTATTGCAATTACATCAGCACATCGCATTAGCGAATTGCAAGCACTTGTAGCTGATCCACCTTATACCGGGTTCCATCCTGACAAGGTAGTCCTTAGGACTCATCCACATTTCATGCCAAAGGTGGTTTCACCTTTTCATCTAAATCAGGCAGTCTATCTCCCTGTGTTTTTTCCAAGGCCTCATGTTTCAAGTGCAGAAAGGAATGTCCATACTTTGGACTGTAAAAGAGCTTTGGCTTTTTACTTACAAAGAACACAGCATCATAGGAAAGCATCTCAGCTATTTGTTGCTTTTGATCCTTCTCATTTAGGACTTCCAGTTTCCAAGAGAACACTGTTCAACTGGATTGCACAGTGTATCTCCTTTGCTTATCACAGTAAAAACATTCCTCTAGTCTAGAAGGCCATGTCACTGCTCACAATGTGAGAGCCATGGCAGTCTCAATGGCTAATTTACACTCTGTGTCTCTCGATGAGATCTGTCGAGCAGCCACCTGGTCCTCTGTTCATACCTTCACAGCCCATTATTGCATGGACAAGGACTCCCGCCGGGATGCCTTGTTTGGTCAGGCTGTTCTCCGTCACCTGTTCCATACTTAGCTAACTCCTACCCACCATCCCTGGTGGATGCCAGAGATCTATGGGAGGAAGTAGAGCCCTTCCTCAGGGACTCATAACTTTGGGACCTCTCCCTGGCATCTGAAGCTAGGGAGTCCCCATATGTGAAGACTACATTCCTGCTTGTTCCTGGAGATAGCATAGTTACTCACCTGTAACAGGTGATCTCCGGGAACAGCAGGAATTTAGTCTTCACAACCCACCCACCTCCCCTAGGAGTTATATCTCTCTATCTATCTCTTTCTCTTTCCCTCTCTCTCTCTCTTGGTCTCAGCTTTAAACTCAACTGGAGAGAGACAGTTGGGAAAGGCGGGAAGGCAGCACGCAGGCGCTGTGGGATGCTCCCAAAGGCTTTCTAATTGGACGCTGGGGAGCGTTCCCGCGCAGGCTCCGTCGGTACCGACGTACCCATATGTGAAGACTAAATTCCTGCTGTTCCCGGAGATCACCTGTTACAGGTGAGTAACTATGCTTTTTTTGCAATGCTGTAGTAAGACATTACTCGCCAGTTGCAATGCTCGCCATGCTTCAATAACATTGCTAGAGAAGTGAACTTTGCCCCCTGTAGTTGTGCTCGCCACAACTCCAAAAGGGCATCGAGTATCTTAAGAGGCACACCATTATGTCTCTCAGGGTATTTCTGAGTGCCCTTTGCACTCTTTCAGCATGTGTATTGGTCACTGTGGCTGCTTCAGATTCACTGCCCAGCTTGAATATTCACCTCGCAGTAGCCATAACATCCCCCTGACCTTTGACTTCAGGTACCCCCTTGAATTGAATATTGTTTTTCTGGCTCATGTTCTCAGTGTCATCTACTTTGTAAAATGGGTCCAGATAATTTAAATGATTTTAATGCTTAATCTCAGTGGTTCTCAACCTTTTTTGTACCATGACCCCTTTTACCATTGATCAACTTGTGGTGACCCCCAATGATAAAATCAAATGCATCTCTCTTCCTTTACCGTTAACGCATTGTCGCTGTAATCATTTGTTGAATTATTAATATATTATAGGCCTTTGCAATATGTTTTTATTTATAAAATTTACTTATTTAAATCACAATAATCACAGTAACAAGTAACAATATTTGATTTCAAAATTATGATGATTTTGTAGTCAAATCACTAATGTGAAATAAAATTATTTTTTCTACCTTTGTTGTCTGACCAATTTATTCTTTGATCATGCTGGTCCCGATCTGAGGCTTCTGCTTTCCTGTCTTCTCTTAGCTCTTTTTCTGTGGGCTATGGTCCATCTGCCATTTCTTATCTCTTCTTTTGTTTTCTTCACGTCTTTCCATCAGCCTATTTCCAGTCCCAGTAACCCTCCCCAGTATCAGCCCCTTTCCAGTCCTTACTCTCAGTATCTTCCAATGTCAGCTTGCATTCTCATGACTGCCACTGGTGTCCATTCCCTTCCAGTCCCCCTCTGACCAGTCCCTTCTAGTACAAATACCATGGCAGCCCCTCTCAGATCCACTCCCTTCCAGTTCCATTCTCCCATCCCCTCGTATCAGCCCATTTGTAGCCTTAGCCCCCAGTTTTCTTCCAGGGCCAGCATCTCTATCCTCCCCTCCCCACAATCAGCCCATTCCAAGTCGAAGCCCCCCAATCAACTCGCTTCCAGTGCTAGTCCCCCTCAACCCATTACCAGTGCTAGCCTCCCCTAATCAGCCCAATACCAGTCCTACCCCCCATCAGCTCATTACCAGTCCTAGCCTCCTCTAATCAGCCCATTTCCAGTCCTAACCTCCCCAATCAGCTCATTTCCAATGCTGGCCCCCATCAGTCCATTACCAGTCCTACCCCCCTATCAGCACATTACCAGTCCCAACCCCCCTTGATCAGTCCATTCCCAGTCCTAGCCTTCCCTAATCAACCCATTACCAGTCCTAGCCCACCCCCCATCTGCCCATTATAATCCTAACCCGCACTGTCTCTCCCCTCTGTCCAGCATTTATCCCCGTCTGTCCAGTATGTCCCCCTGTCTCTTCCCTTTGTCCATGTCAGCCCCCATCCCTCCATATCAGCCCCCCCTCTGTCCATGTCAGCCCCCTCCCTCCCTCCCTCCATCCATCCATCCATCCATCCATCAATGTCAGCCACCCCTCTCTCCATGTCAGCCCTCCCCTCCTTCCCTCTGTCCATGTCAGCCCCCCTCTGTCCATGTCAGTCCCCCCTCCCTCCATCCATCCATGTCAGCCCTCCCCTCCCTCCATCCATGTCAGCCCCCCTGTTCATGTCAGCCCCCCTCCCTCCCTCCATCCATCAATGTCAGCCCCCCTGTCCATGTCAGCCCCCTTCCCTCCCTCCATCCATCCATGTCAGTCCTCCCCTCCCTCCATCCATGTCAGTCCCCCTGTCCATGTCAGCCCCCTCCATCCATCCATCCATCCATCAATGTCAGCCCTCCCCTCCCTCCATCCATGTCAGCCCCCCTCTCTCCATGTCAGCCCCCATCCATCAATGTCAGCCCCCCTCCCTCCCCCCCTGTCAGCCCCCCTGTTCATGTCAGCCCCCCTCCCTCCCTCCCTCATGTCAGCCCCGTTGCAGGTTCCCTGCCCCCTCCTCCCCTCTCCCTGTCTGCCTGCTGCTGCCCTGCTGTTCCTCTACAGCCGTGGCTTCCTGTCTCTTAGGGAACCACAGCTATGCCTGTAAAACCGTTGTGGAGCCTTCCTGTTTCTCGACGGGCCCCGTGCAGCATTGTCCCGCCTCCAAAGGAAGTGGTAAACAACTCAGTGCCACTTCCATAAGCCAGCTCTCCAAAAAGCCGCAGAGCCTGATCGGATGGTATGATTGTAACCACAACCAGGGCTTCTTGCTACAGCTAAAAAGCTCTTCCTTGAAGAGTGCTGAATGCAGAGGTTTGCCTGCATGAGAAGCTTGTACTGGGCATCTTCATTCTGTCTATTGCATCAAATTTCCCAACAATTACATCTTTCCTGTGGAGGGGAAATTTATTTTCTCCAACCATGCCAGGCATGCTTAGCAATGTGACCTAACAAAATCCCATATATACTGCCAGCTGTTCAAATAAATATTTTTTGTTGGAACACTTACATAAGGTGACTAATAGCATTTGCCGCCTCTATCAAAAGTCCATTTTAATTTTATAATAGTGATCAGTGTAAAAACTTTAAAAAAAAAAAGTTATCAATGTCTAAATGCCAACACAACATCGCATTTCGAACTTGCTTCTGTTAAGCTCTGCATCAGGGTCTGCATTGATATATTCATCAGAAATGGAGATTACAATGTTTATTCTGTTAAGATTGTGAGAACGTCATTCTCAACATACTCGTACAGCTCCAATAGTATCTCATTGTATGCAATATGGGCATTATGCACAATTGCAGTGGCGAGTGATGGAGCATATTCATCTTCGATGGAGGGGTTGCAATTGTGAAGCTCGTCTAAATTACAGAGAACAATTTTGGATCTATATTTTGGATACTATACACCCAAGGGGATTAAACCAACAGGTGGACTGGTATACATTATTGGATCAATATGGACATCTGGCCCTTTAAGGTTTTTCTTTATTGCGGGCGTTGACTGTCTAAAAAGATGCCACGGCCATATTAGACTTAAGTCAGAGACAGTCCAGCAACTTTTTTGAAAGTGGAAGGAAACATGATCTCCATATCAAATGAGTATACAGTGCATTGCAAAAGTATTCATCCCCTCTGAATGCGACAAAACAGGACAAAAACCAAGGGGATGAATATTTTCACTGATGAACAGACTTGCATTCCCCCCCCCCCCCTTACTTTTGACCATAGTGGAAAATTTCTGCTGTTCCCGGAGATCACCTGTTACAGGTGAGTAACTACACTTTCCCCAAATTCTCTGAACCTTTGCCATCAGTTTAGTCTTCACATATGGGTGACATCGGTACTGACAGAGCCCCCACTCTCCCTCCTCAGTTGAGTTTGTAGCTGAGAGAAAAGGAGAGAAAAAGAAAACCTACAACTCCTACAACTGAAATATGAGATTGCAGACGTGCAATTAGTAATCTGTGAACTGTCTAATACCTGAAGATTGTACGATGACCAATGTAACGCCAGTTTTTAAAAAGGGTTCCAGGGGTGATCTGGGAAACTACAGACCGGTGAGCCTGATGTCAGTACTGGGAAAAATGGTAGAAACCCTCATAAAGAACAAAATTACTCAACATGTAGATAATCATGGCTTAATGGGAGACAGCCAACATGGCTTCAGACAAAGAAGATCTTGTCTTACTAATCTGTTATTTTTTTTTGAAGGTGTGAATAAACAGACAAAGATGAGTAGGTTGATATAGTGTATCTGGACTTTCAGAAAACCTCTGATAAGGTCCCTCATCGGAGACTTTTGGCAAAACTAAAATGTCATGGGATAGAAGGCAGTGTACTATTGTGGATCAGGAACTGGTTTTAAGATTGAAAGCAGAAGGTAGGGCTAAATGGCTAATTTTCCCAATGGAGAAAGGTCAATAGTGGAGTACCCCAGGGATCTGTGCTGGGTCTGCTGTTTTTTGACATAATCATAAATGACCTGGAAAAGGGCATATAGAGTGAGGTTATCAAATTTGCAGATTGCACAACTATTTAAAGTTGTTAAAACCCATGAGGATTGTGGAAAATTGCAGGAGGATCTTCATAAATTGGAATACTGGGCATCCAAATGGCAGATAGCTGGGTTGGCAGTAGATCTAGGGAGCCTATTTAGGGTAGTGTTCTCAGACTTCAGCTGAGAGGCCTTGTCTTGCCAGTCCTTGCCAAAGAGGTTTTCACCGGTTCAAGATCTGATGCTAGGAGCCAAGCAATCCTGCATGCACCATTGCAGATGGATGATGTTCTGCTGATGCACTCAACGCAATCAAAAGTTGCTCTGTTAACAAATTTTGAAAAATTCTGAGCATTCCTCACAAGGGTGAGATAATCCACCCTCTTATCAGGCAGAAGAGAAGCCATTAACTCCAAATCTTTAGCCACCTCTCTGAGGAAGATACCCATATAGAGTATGTAGGAACTAATTCTGGCCGATAGCATGAAGGCCTAAAAACATCAACCAAAAGTGTCGAGGGTTCTTGATTCCCTACCTGAAGGGTTTGAGGAATGTGTTTTCACACTCTTGATTCGACGCATTGCCGATTCCACTACCATGGAATGGTGTGGCAATTGTGTCTTTTGAAAACCAGGTCATTCCGGTACCCAGTACATGTTGTCAAGCCGGCGGGTATGGGGAGAAATAGTCAAAGGTGTCTTCCACATACGAAGCATAAGGTCATGAATTATCCAATAGATAGGGAGCGTAGCCGCTTCTTTTGAAGCCGTCGGGTATTGAAGAATTTCCAATTCTTCAGCCCTAGGCTTTTTCTCCACTGTTACTGTTATGGACAAACCCTAGCAACATCGTGAATAAAATCTTGGAAAGACATGTCCTCTGGTGGGGACATGCAGTGCTTTGGGGACGGAAATTGGTCTTCTGGAAGAGTTCGCATGTCTCACATATTGGCCGATTCATTGTACGAGGAATCAGAATCCAAAAACTCTAAGTATCATCGGGAAGGGAGTTCCCACTCCATACGAACGATACCTGTCGAAGCTGGTACCTGGAATCTGTGTAGTCAGAACCTCTGTATCGAAACAGATTCAAGGGCCGGCATAGGCAGTAGTGTGAAAAGCGGCAAGAAAGTCGATGCAGCCTGTATCAGTACCGATGCCGCTACTGATGCCTGCAGAAGCAACTGTATGGGTTTTACTGGAACCGAGGCTGCCAGTAAGGGTTCTAAGCTCCACTCGATGGTAAGGATACTTTGATCCATGGAGCTTGCTGATGCTTGGGTATCGGTACCGGAATTGCGGGCCATGATCCTTGAGCATGGCACTAGGAGCTCTCCCGAGGTGGAGGCTTCAGGAGCATCCTAGGATCCGACTAAGGCTTTGGCATAGTGGGATGTTCCCAAAAGCTTTCCTTTTGGATGTTGGGGAGCGTTCCTGTGTGGTACCGACGTCACCCATTTCTGAAGACTACATTTCTGCTTGTTCCTGGAGATCACATTTTTTTCTCTGTGGCTGCCATTTTGCTGTCTAAAATATATTTTCTCTCATCTTACAAGTTTTTTTAACTGTGTGCATATCGATGCTTGAAGTCTTAAGTAGGCACCTATTCTGGGGTTATTTTATAAAGACACATAGGCGCCTATGTCTCTTTATAATATATCCTCACCAAACCCACAGCAGTCATAGGTAAATGCATTTGTGTATCTTTACATCTGTAATATAAAATTCACATGTACTTTGTGACTGCATCCACACTTCACCCAGACTCTTCCCCCTAGCAGGCCTTCCCTTGAATCACATTCACGAACATTTTCCATTCCTACTTTGTATTACTACTACTACAAGGCATATGCAGTACTGTAGAGATACATATAAAGACAGTCCGTGCTCATCAGACAGACAGACAATACAATAGCTGACAATACAAGACAGACAATACAATAGCTGAGAACAAGGATAGAACTAGGGAAAGGAGACATAGAAGAGACTAAGAGGTCATTTTAAAAGGTTTAGTCATGATTTGGACGTCGGAAGACAAGCACATGGACGTCAAAATCATGGACACGTCTCTGTAACTATTCCACAAATGACATTTGCAGACGTCTCCAGTACAGGGATGTCTAAGTAGGCATGGGGTGTGGCGGAGGTGTGTTCGGGGAGTGGCAGTGTAGTTACACATCCCTGTCCAATCCCAGAAATGTTGGAGACGTTTTCAGGCATATCAATGTTTATACTTGCTCCAGGCACCAAATAGGCATCAGGAAAATGCTTGTTTTCATCTTAAAACATCCAGGGACTGTAGAGAAGATGGAGAATTAAGTGACTAGCTTTAGATCACAACGTCACACATTGGGATTTCAACTCTAACCACTCTGCTCTTAATCCACTACTCCCACCATTATGCTATTAGACACCTTGGTTCAGAAATATTATCCTTGGGACATCTACATAGATGTTAGGTACTCCTGCATATTGGGTGTGTCCATGTTTCCAAAATCATGCCTGAATTTGCACGTGCCTGCTTTTTATCTTTCAGATGTTCTGGCTTTGATGTCCCTGATTGCACTTGGATGTCCTATTGTGAAATGTGCCTCCAAGTAGATCCGTATCAAAAGCAGCCTAAGAGTGCGCCTTTAGCATGGATTTAAAAAGGAGCAGAGATGAAGCCTGACGTACAGACATAGTTAGTTTGTTCCAGGCAAAAGGAACAGCAAGGTGAAAGGATCAGTCTGGAACTGGCAGTGCAAGAAAAGGGAGCCAAGAGATGCAATCCACCAGAAGAGTGGAGTTCACGAGGAGGGGTATAGGGAGAGAGGAAAGGTAGCAAGGAGCAGCAACGTGAATGCATTTATAGGTCAGAAGGAGAAGTATGAATTGAATATGGAAACAGGAGAGGAGCCAATGAAGTGACTTAAGAAGAGGGGTTATATGAGCATATCGGGGTTGGCGGAAGATTAGTCGTGCCGCTGAGTTTTGAACAGATTGAAGGAGAGAGAGATGATTTAGGAGACCAGCAAGGAGGAGGTTGCAGTAGTCTAAACGGGAGGTGACTAAAGAGTGGATAAGTGTCTTAGTAATGTGTTCAGAAAGGAAGGGGTGAATTTTGCTGATATAGAGAAAGAAACAGGTTTTAGCTATTTATTTATTTAAAAAGTACTTATATTCTGCACAAAGGTCCTAGGCAGATTACAAAAAAACATACAGAAATTAAAATCAACAAAACTTGACATTTAGACAAACAGAGCTGCTGTCTGCAAAAAATGGGCTAGCTGCAAAAATCTGCAATACCCAAATTTATGCTGGGCAGTCATATACAAATCCGGAGCATAGTTCTTTCTAACAAAAGTTTCAAATGATAATTAGGACAGGATTATCACAGGAAAGGCCTGTTGGAAAAAATATGCTTTTAGCTTACACCAAAAATGAATAGATTGGATAATCCTTAATGGAATACAAGATCTGGTGCAAGAGATAAGGGTGTTGCAGCCACTTGGCAATAGTGATCATAGCATGATCATATTTGATTTAATAAATGGAAGAAGGACGGCAAGGAAATCCATAGATTTCAAAAGGGAGACTATGATAAAATGAGGAAAATAATTAAGAAAAAACTATAAGGAGCAATTGCAAAGGTTAAAGATTTGCCATACTGGGTCAGACCAAGGTCCATGAAGTCCAGTATCCTGTTTCCAATAGTGGCCAATCTAGGTCATAATTACCTAGCAGTCTCCCCAAAAGACACAGGTTCCTCAATGCTTGTATTGGGTCAAGCAGTGATATTCTGGGTCCCTCTTAATAATGGTTTATGGACCTTTCCTCCAGGAACTTGTCCAAACCTTTTTTAAACCCAGCTACACTAACAGCTTTTGCTACATCCTCCGGTAACAAATTCCAAGCATGGGTGGTGTTTAAAAATACTATCTTGGAAGCCCAGACCAGCTGTATTCCACACTTTAAGAAAAATGGAAGGACGTTCAAAAAACTGCCAGCATGGTTTATAGGTGAGATCAGAGAAGCTGTTGTTGTAAAATAAAAAGCATCTTTCAGAAAATGGAAAAAGGAGCCAAATGATGAAAAATGGAAATAACATAAGCACTGGCGAGTTTGATGCAAGGCAGACAAAGAGAGAATTTGAGAAAAAGCTTGCTGTGGAAGCAAAAATGCATAATAAAGAGTTTTTCAAGTACATTCATAGCAAAAAACCTGTGAGAGAGTCACTTGGATCATTAGATGATAGGGGTAAAAGGGGCAGTAAGAGGGGAGAAGGCCATAGCGGAGAGACTGAATGAATTCTTTGCTTTGGTCTTTACTAAGGAAGATGTAGGGATGTTACCCAAGACTGACATGGTATTTAAAGATGATGCCACAGAAGAATTGAAAGAAATATTGATATACCGGGAAGATGTATTACAACTATTTGATAAACTGAAGAGTAGCAAATCACCTGGACTGGATGGTATACATCCAAGAGTGTTGAAAGAACTGAAATATGAGATTTCAGACCTACTATTAGTAATCTGTGAACTATCGTTAAAATCATCTGTAATACCTGAAGATTGGAGGATGGTCAATGTAACGCCAATTTTTGAAAAGGGTTCCAGGGGTGATCTGGGAAACTACAAACCGGTGAGCCTGATTTCTGTACTGGGGAAAAATTATAGAAACCATTATAAAGTACAAAACTACTGAACATGTAGAGATAGTCATGGCTTAATGGGAGACAGCCAACATGGCTTTAGCCAAGGAAGGTCTTGTCTTACTAATCTGCTACGTTTTTTTTAAGGTATAAAAAACAGGTAGACAAAGGTGAGTTGATTGATATAATGTATCTGGATTTTCAGAAAGCCTTTGATAAGGTCTCTCATGAGAGACTCTTGGCGAAATTAAAAAGTCATGGGATAGGAGGCAGTGTACTATTGTGGATCAGGAACTGGTTAAAAGGTAGAAAGCGGAGGGTAGAGCTGAATGGTCAATTTTCCCAATGGAGAAAGGTGAATAGTGGAGTACCCTAGGGATCTGTGTTAGGTCCTCTGCTTTTTAACATATTTGTAAATGACCTAGAAATGGAAATAACGAGCAAGATAATCAAATTTGCAAATGACACAAAATTATTCAATGTTCTTAAAACCCAAGAGGATTGTGAAAAATTGCAAGAAGACCTTGATAAATTGGAAGACTGGATGTTCAAATGGCAGATGAAATTTAATGTGGATAAGTGCAAAGTTATGCACCTAGGAAAGATGAACCCAAACTATGGTTACACGATGCTAGGTTCCATATTAGGAGCCACTACCCAGGAAAAAGATTTAGGCATCGTGGATAGCACATTGAAGCTTCCTGCCCAGTGAGCTGCAGCAGCCAAGAAAGCAAATAGAATGCTAGGAATCATAAGGAAAGGAATGGAGAATAAAACGAAGGATATTATAATGCCTCTGTATCATTCCATGGTGCAACCAAACCTTGAATATTGTGTGCAATTCTGGTCACCGTATCTTATCTTAAAAAGGATATAACGTTATTAGAAAAAGTACAGAGAAGAGCCACCAAAATGGTAAAGGGAATGGAAGGATGTGTGTGGAGAAGAAAGGGAGGAGTCAAAGATGACTTCAAGGTTGCATGATGAGGAAATAGGGAGTAGAAGAGTTATTGCAGAGATAGAGAAAGGAAGGAGGTTGGTTTAGAGGGAAAAATAAGCAGCTCTGATTTGGCCATGTTCAATTTCAAATGGCGTTGAGACATCCAGGCAGCGATGTAAGATAGGCAGGTAGAGATTTAGGCATGGAGTGCCATAGAGATATCAGATGTAGAGAGATAGATCTGAGAGTCATCATCATAAAAGTACTGAAAACCATGGGAGGAGATGAGAGCACCAAGGAACTGAATATAAAGAGAAGAGGAGTGGGCCCAGAACAGACCCTTGGGGTATACAATTGAGAGTGGGATAGCAGTAAAGGAAGTTCCACCCGAACAAACACAGAAAGAGCAATGGGAGAGATGAGAAGAGAACCAGGATAGCACAGAGCCCATAAAACCAAGCAAGGACAAGGTGTCGAGGAGAAGATGGTGGTCAACAGTGTCAAAAGCACCAGAAAGGTCAAGAAGAATGATTGAGTAAAGGCCCTTGGATTTGGCCAGGAACAGGTCCCTGGAGACTTTCGCAAGAGCCGATTCAGTGGAATGTAAAGTGCGAAAGCTAGATTGCAGAGTCCAGAAGAGCTTGAGAGGAGAGAAAGTCAAGGCAGCGCGATGAACCGCATTGTTCAAGTAGTTTGTAAATGAAGGGAAGGAGGGGTCAGTAATTAGAGGGACAAGTAGCGTCAACTAAAGGTTTCTTAAGGAGAGGAATGACCACAGCATGTTTGAAGGCTGCTGGGACAGTTGCTGTGGAGAGCATTAAGTTGAGAATATGAGAGATGGAAGGGATGACAATGGAGGAGATGGAGTTAAGGAGATGGGTGGGAATAGGATCAGAGGAGCTGTTAGTGAGTTTAAAGAAGGAAAGAAGATGAATGGTTTCCTCTGCGGAGATCCTAGAAAAGGAAGAAAGGGTAGCATAGGTTGAGGGAAAGAGTTGGGAGTGAAGAGGGGATGAGGCTGAAATTGTGGGGAATTGGAGTGTAATCTTGTGGACTTCGTCATGGAAATAGTCAACCAGGGTTTGAGCAGAAAGAGTGGGAGGAGGAGGCGCCTTGAGGAGAGAAAACTGAAATTTGTAAAGAGAACAAGGGTTAAAGGCAAGAGAGTTAGTCATAAGGCTAAAATAGTTTTGTATGACTGATTGGAAAGAGGCAGGCATGAATTTGAAGTGAAGAAAATCAGCAAGGGTGCAGGATTTGAGCCAAATGCGCTCAGCTGAGTGGACACAAGAGCATAGATAGTAGTCAAAGATAACCAGGGCTGAGGTATAGTGCAACTCACAGGACATGGCATGGGCAGAGCAAAAGTATCCAGAGCAGAGGAGAGTGCAGTACTATAGGAAACTACAGTCTCATCAACAGACATAGCAGAGGAAAGAGGTGATGAGAAAATAATGGAGAGAGTCATTGAATCGACAGCATGAAGACTTCTAAAGAGGTTAGAGGAGACTGGACAAGATTGAGGCAGGGAGCAATGAAGAGTGAAGCTTCAGATAAGGGAATAACAGAGGTACAGAAATTAGAGAGTAAACAATTAGAGAAGAAAGCAAAGTCAAGGCAGTGACCATGCTGATGAGTGGGGGCAGTAGAGAAAAGCTGGAGGTGGAATGAGGTGGTAAGGGAGAGGAGCTTTAAAATATAAGGGTCTGAAGGGTTATCAACATAAATATTAAAATCATTGAGAATAAGAGAAGGGGGAGATAAATCTAGAAAGAAGGAAAGCCATAAGTCAAAGTTAGTGAGAAAAGCAGAGGTGGACTTGTCAAGAGGTCGATAAATAGCAGTTATCCGGAGAGGTAATAGATTAAAAAGGCAGATGTGTGGACTTCAAAAGAGAGAAAGGAGTGAGACTGAGGCAGAAGGAGGGGTTGAAGTTAGCAGGAATGAGAGCGAAAAAAATCCAATATCGCCACCATGGCCAGTGGGACAAGGCATGTAAGAAAACTGATAGCTGCCATGACAGAGGGCAGCAACTGAGGCACCAGGTTTCAGTTAGAGCTAGAAGATGGAGAGCGTTAGAGATGAAGAAATCATGAGTAAAAGCAAGTTTATTAGATGTGGAATGTGCATTCCATAAGGTGCATGAGAAAGGGAAAGAGGAGGGGGAAAGGAGAGGGATATGAATGAGTTTGAAGCGATTGTATGAAGAATAGTCTAGGGGGGCAAGGGTTGGAATTAATGTCCCCAGATGATAGAAGAAGGACGGGGCAGAGAGGAGGCGACATGGCGGAAATGAGGATGAGTTTTTTTCAGAGAGGAGAGGGATGAATGAGAGAGAGAAAAAGGTGAAGCTCAAGAGCTGAAGAAAAGGCAGAAGACAAGATGGGGAGGAAATGAGGGTGATAGGGAGGGAGCGTTGAAGTTTGTAGATGTGAGGTAAGAAGATTAGGGAGTGTCATTAATAGGAAGAAAAAGTGATGTGGAGTCTTAAGATGAGATAGAGAGGGAAGCAGAAGACAGAAGAAATAATTAAAGATGGGGAGCACTAGGGAGTAATGGTGGAATAAATCAACCTTATAAGAAGTGACTGTGTTAGGAGGGTGAGGTTCTGTCTGCCACTACTACTACTCATCACCCATACAGTGTCACAAGGTGTATGCAGTGCTGCAAAGGCACATGTAAAAGATGGTCCCTGCTCAAAGAGCTTACAATCCAGTCAAGACAGTCAACACAGCAGCTAAGGACAAGGGAACATCCAGGGAATGGTAAGGGGAAAGATAGTAGACTAAACAGAACAGGATCCAAAGTTTTGTGGCAAAAAAGGTAAAGAAGTACAGAAGATCAGAAAGTACAATTGAAAAATAATCTAAATATACAATTGAATAATAATCTAAATATAGTAGGTCATTCAAGATGCTGAAGGCAGACAGCTTCCATGTGCCATTCTCTGAAAGAGACTGACCTGGACTGAAGGATTTTCAAACAGCCCAGCAGGTTGGAAGTAATGACAGACAAAGGTTTTAAAGAGGGTCAGCTGCATGATTGTGGCTAAAGGGGCAGTGACCATGAAGTTTAAGTATAGGTTAAGTTAAAAGTTGAAAAGTTTGAGCCCGATATTCAAAGGCATTTACATGGTTTAGAGACTTGTAAACCATGTAAATGCCGCTTAGCCGGATATTCTGATTATCTCCACTACATGCCCGATGCTAACCACTTGGCATCGGGGCATGTCGAGGCCGTTCCGAGGGTGACACCAGTCGCGAAATGACTGGCGATATTGCATTGCTGTCCAATTAGCACCTGTGGGTAAAAGATAGGCACAGCAAAAGCTGGCCTATCTTTATCCATGGGAGCTAACCTGGCAGCAGCCCAATATCGCCGCTGCCCAGTTAGCTTCTGCAGGCTTCTGGGCTGTGCAGCGACCCCAGATAGGTGGCCCCAGCATTGAATATCTGGGGTTAAAGGTCAGCAGCGATGGCTATGTGCCATACCAGCGCTTAGCTGTCCCAAAAGAATATCAGGCCCTTCAAGTTTAAGTTTGACAGTTAGAAGAGGAGGCAAATTTTGCAGAGGAAATCAATGTTCCTGTTTGTCAGAATCTGTGGGGGAGCTCTTGGAAGTCCATGAGCATTAATGTTAGCCTCCAGTGCATATAAATTCAAATATCCATACCAGGTAGCAAAGCTCTGCAGGGCCCCTAAGCCTGGCAGCCTTCCTGGTTTGAGTATGGCTGGCATGTGGAGCCTCCCGGCTCTTGCGATGTGCAGTAGGACCACAACTTCCCAGTTTGAGCGCAACCAATACTTGGGAGTCTCCTGGATTGAGTGTGGAACACCAGGTCTCCCAGTACAAGTGCAGCCTGTGTGGTGCTTAGGGCCTTCGACGCTGAGCATGGCCAACACAGCACACAATAGCAAGTTGAGATAGCAGTGAGGACCAGCATCTCTTTCTTTCCCTCCATCCACTGTACTTTGCGATCGCTCGGGACCGGTATCGGTACAGCCTAGTCACATACACAGTCGCTCTGTTTCTCTGCATTTTGTTTGTTAGGGTTTCTGTTTACCACCACCTAAACACCAGAGATGAGTGGCGAATTTAATCTTACCTTTCTGATAAACATTCCTAATACCACTGAAAAAATCAGGTCCAACCATAGAATTTAACAGAAGATGGTAAAATTTCACAGTCTACTGCATTGTGTTGCAGGTGCCTTTGAAGATCAAGATCCTAGGGAAATTTTAGAAAAGTTATTTTCCACAGGTAAAACAAGGTTTTCTCTTGGGAAAGTTTATAAAAGTACCCCATAAATGGCAACTTATGATATCCTGTAATAAACATGTATCTCTAAGGAGCAGAACAGTGTTGCTCAATGTTCGTACTGTGCTAAGTTTTGGTACAACTAGTGCTGCCTGCAGCAGAATGTAATTACTGAGCTCTAATTGAATTCACCAGCAACCTCACTAGATACTATTTTAATTTATGTTTAGATTTATATCCCCTTGTCCCCAATTACATACCACATTAACTTCACTAAAACAAATTAGGCAGTTATGACAATGCAGTGTTCCTCCATAAGAAAAGCACTTGAAACTTTTAACTCTCACTGTCAAGCTCTCAGGACCTTAACATCTTCTGGATGTATTATGGATATCCTTTCTACTAATTCATATTTGAGGACTTATTTACTAATTTGTGATCCCTTTTCAAATAACCCCCCCCTTCCCCCCCCCCCCCCCCCCCCGAAACCATCCACCACAATGATTCATTTTCAGATAACACTTCCCCACCCCGGCATCTAAGGATCTCCAGGAACAAGCAGGAATGAGTCTTCACATATGGGTACGTCGGTACCGACGGAGCCTGCACGGGAATGCTCCCCAGCTTCCAATCAGAAAGCTTTTGGCAGCATCCCTCGCGCCTGCACAGTGACTTCCCGCCTTCTCCACTGCCTCTCTTCAGTTTTCGTTTTTCCGCGGAGCCGGCAGGACGTCCTCCTGTCACCGCAGAAACTTTTTTCTTTGAATACTTTAAATTCTTTATTTTTTTGTTTTCTTGTGGTCGCGGCTGTATTTCCCGCCGCCACCGGTACCGCCGGTGGTTTTTTTCTTAAATTCTGAGAGGTTTTTTCCTCAGCTTTTGTCTTAACTTTTTTGGGCCTACAAGGCCTCTTCATTATGGAGCCTTCTTCCCCTAAGAAGTGCCTTCACTGTGGCAACACAGTTTTCTTTTTAGACTCCAATAACTGGTGTCTCACCTGTGTGGGTCCTGACCCTTTTTCCCCTGAAGTGTCAGGTTATACTTCTGTGACAAAACCTTCACTCTTTCGAGTTTCCCTCGATACCGTTTTTACTTCGGCATTGAGGGTGCCAGGTTTTTCCACTCTACAGGATCAGGTAACCCACAAACAGTCTGTTAAGACTAGTCAATGCTTGAGTGGAACGTCTCATGCCCAGCATGGTGACGGCTCCGGCCTTACCCTCAAGAAATCATTGGCATTACAACCCCGGTGGGAGTCTTCGGGCTCCAAAGCATTTACGGGGTTTCAGGTTGTTCCTGGGGCTCACCCCTCACAGAACATACCTGAGCCATGCTCGGGGGTGGTATCCGCTTCGAGCGGTACCGATCCCCCGGCATCGGCACCGGTGTTGTGTTCCACTCTTCACCAGGGATCGTCATCTGGCGTCCTCGGTACCTTCGGGACCGATCGATACGTTCCAGCTTGACTTCCCTAAATCCCGGCCATGTTCGGTGGCGGCATCTGCTTCGAGCAGTACCGATCCCCCGGCATTGGCACCGGTGTCGAGTGTTCCACTCTTCACCAGGGATCGTCATCTGGCATCCTCAGTACCTTCGGGACCGATCGATACGCCCCAGATTGACACTCTTATGTCTAAGCCATGCTTGGGGACGGCACCTGCTTCGAGCGGTACCGATAGCCCTGCATCGGCACCGGTATGGAGTGCTTCACTCTTCACCAAGGCTTGTCATCGGGTGTCCTCGGTACCTTCGGGACCGATCGATACCACCCAGACTGCCTTTCCCGTATCGGCATCGCCGGTACCACCACCGACGTCGGTACCCTCGAGACATGCATCGATAGACTCGCTCCCTTCGATGCCCAGTCTCGAATCGATATCTAGTCTAGAAGACTGGGTACCGACGTGCCTTGGAACTGACCCTTGTCGTTTCCTGATATGCAGTACCAAGGTTACTTACCATGACTCTCTAGTTGCCTCGGTACCGCTTGAGCAGCTCCCGATGACAACTTCGAGGGCATACCCCGTATCGGTATCGATGTCGATTCCTGCAGTTTCATCGGTACCATCGATGCCTAGTTTGGAATCGATACCTGGCATGGACGATGCAGTGACCACTGCCTTTAATCGTGACTGTCAGTATCCCTATCCATCTGCTAGGGTTCTTTTTTCACACCAGCCTAGTACATCTTCTGATGCTCAGGCTGCTTCTTCAGCCCTAGCCTTGCCAGGGATGGTTCCCATAGGAGATCCTTCTTTTCAGAAATTTCTCCTTGATATGGCAACCTTTCTTGCTATTCCTATCCCTGGCTTTGATCTTAACCATGGCTCTCCTGCAGAAAAGGAAAACATAATGCTTCCTTTACATTCTACTTTGCAGGATCTCCTTCTGAGAGTCTGGAAATCACCTTTAAGGGTTCCTCCACCTTCTGCAGCAACTGATGTTCTGTACCAGGTGCCACCCTCTCCAGGGTTTCAAAAGACTCAACTTCCCCATCATTCCATTGTAGTGGAATCAGCAATGAGGAAGGTAAAAAGCAAGAAGAAGCATTCTTCTTTTCCGCCAGGTCGTGCATCGAGAGCACTTGATGCTTTTGGACGTCAAACCTTCCAAACATCTATCCTGGCATCCAGAATTATTTCCTATATTTTTTATATGAGTCTAACACTCCAGGAGGTCACAAAGAGATTGTCTCTTTTGACCCCTTTTTTGGCAGAGCCCAAGGCTGCTGACTATTCCTTGCTTCTTAGTCATAGCCGGAATATCTCTGGTTCCTTTCTCGTGCTTCTTTAGACTCTTTTGAGTCTGTTAGCAGATCCTCTGCTATTGCCATTGGAGCACGTTGCAGAGCCTGGCTTGAAGCTTCAGACTTAAGCAGATGGGCACAACTTACACTGGCTCATTCTCCTTGTACTGGAGAAGGTCTCTTCAATAAGGAGGCTTTACGTCAGGTTGCTCATTGCTCCACTGACTCTCCTAGTACTAGAGGCCTTTCTAAGCCGCCTCCTTCTGCAGGGGGTAGGAAATGTCCTACCAAACCTTCTTTCCCTAAGAAAAGAAGGTTTCACTCGTCTCCTGCCCATCATTCGGCTGTACCTAAACAAGGGACACCTCGTCCTAGTCTGAAGTTTTCAAACTCTGGCCAGTCTCAGCATACCCAGCAACCATAGGTTCTGGGGATTGTAATCTACAGTTCACTTCTGCCTACCAGAAGTTTGTTCACTGTATTTTCTTAAAATTATTGTTTTTTCCTTTTCAGTATACTAAGCTGTCAGGAAATTCTTGTTCCGGGGCTACAGACTTCTCCTCTTCTTACTTACAAGAAGAGCAGTTTCACCTATCCCATGATAGTTCTGTCCCTGAACAGTTTTTTCCTTTAGTTGACTTGCCCTATGGGTAAGTCACCCTCCAATTACCTGCTCTACCCTCTCAACCAGGGTTTTTTCCCTGACTGAGGGGTACCATACTGAAAAGCTTCTCTAGCAAGCTCATTCCTCAGACAGGGAGAGGGAATATCTCCTCTCCTTTCTTGTCTGTTTTCTTTATGAGGCACAAGACAATTTCTCTGCTGTCTCGTTCAGCAGCTGTGCCTGCAGGAGTTACGGTGGTTGAACTACTGGTACTTTTTACAGATTCCAGTCTCTTTTTCACAAATTTTGTCTAGCCTCCGTAGTGATTCCAAGCTAGTCCTCAGCTATCTTGGATACTCCTACTCCTTTGGGCTTTCTCACATTATCTCCTTCTGGCCATCTCCTTTCCTAGGATATGGCAACACACCTGACTTCAGTCAGTTTATCTCATTATTCTCCTACACAATGCTCTCTGCAATCTTCAGAGAATCTTTCTACTATGAGGGCCTTGTCATAGAGCATTGACCTTGTCTCTGAGGCTTCTCTATTTAGTAGAGAAAAACTTATAATCCATTCCCATGCCTGCGAGGGTTCCCCACACCCTCTGGTCTCGGGTTATAGTACTGGATCTAAGTTTTTCTGCGTGAATATCCAAGGCTGCTAGTGACGCAAGATACCTCTATGTCCTTCCAGTGGGTCCCCCTGGTATCTTATCTCTGCGTTTCTGTACATCTGTCCTGTCGGTGTTCTACAGGACTCGCGCCTTGTTCTTACAGACTGATATTCTCCTCTGTTTTCACGCAACTATCCTGGTTAGTTTGCTGGATTGCCTTCCTGCATCCCTTCAACCCACGGAAATAAATTCTCTATATATATCTCAAGTGGGTCTCACCCTCTGGTTATATGTCTACATACCTATGTCATTAAGCTTGTGGTGCATAACTATGCCCCACATATATATATATATATATGTTGATACATATCTCCACACATATCTTTATTTACATATATGTACGTATATATCTTTCCCATATATATATATGGGTCTGTTGGGAGACTTCTCAAAGGTTGATATTCTTACATGCTATCACCTCACTGTCTATGCTAAAAGTTTTTTCTTCTAGAGGTCCTAGACAGTGTATCTCCCTATTTTACATACTATGCCTTAGTATGCAGAAGCTGTTATGCACCAACCACTACTGTGGTGCTAGCAGCTTCTATTTTTTCTCTAAGTCTTTGAAGCATCAGGCTTCAATGTTTTTCCTATCTCTTGCCAGCTAGGAAAACAGTGTACATCTTCATCTTTTTGAGTACACATCTCTTCTCCTTGGGAATACAAGGTTTTTCCCATACCCTTCTTCCCGCCACGTCTGGGCTAGTTGTCCAAGTCGGTCAGTCTTCTTCTTTTAGTCCTCAATGTTAATGACTCTGTGCCTAAAAGACTTGTCAGCTTTTTCCCATAAAGCTTTCCATTGAAGATCTGCCGTCTCAACCTACCCAGTTGACACCTGGATCACCTGCTAACTCCAGGTGTGGACCTTCATCCTCACTGCTGTGAGGTCACCTTGAAGATTCCGCCACTGCTTATACAGTAGACTCCATCATGCTCTCTACTTCCTACAATCCAGTAGGTAAGCTCCATATTTTAAGTGTTCATTAAATGTTTTTAATGCTACTTATCATACATACCAAGGACTTCCCTCCTGTAGTCCTTAGGTGCGCTGTTTCTTCTCTTACAGCTCCTTTCTTCTCAACTCCTACCCTCCATCCTGCATGGGATGCCAGAGATCCTGAGGGGAAAATGCACTCCTGGTCCAGGCATTTGCATTTTTATGGGATCTCCCCCTGGCATCTATAGCTAGGGAGTCCTCATATGTGAAGACTCATTCCTGCTTGTTCCTGGAGATAGCACAGTTACTTACCTGTAACAGGTGATCTCTGGGAACAGCAGGAATAAGTCTTCACAACCCTCCCACCTCCCCTAGGAGTTGCATCTTTTTATCTATCTTCCTTTTCTCTTCTCGCCTTTGTCTCAGCTATGAAACTCAACTGAAGAGAGGCAGTGGAGAAGGCGGGAAGTCACTGCGCAGGCGCGAGGGATGCTGCCAAAAGCTTTCTGATTGGAAGCTGGGGAGCATTCCCGTGCAGGCTCCGTCGGTACCGACGTACCCATATGTGAAGACTTATTCCTGCTGTTCCCAGAGATCACCTGTTACAGGTAAGTAACTGTGCTTTATCTACCTGGGGGGGGGGAGCATCTATCCATGTGTGCTCCAGCCCCAGTGGTTCCTTTGGTAAAAATGGTATCTTCAGTCCCATAGCAAGTTTTACTACTACTATGGGGTTAGGCCTGCTATTTTTACTGAGGGATCTGCCAAAGCAGGAGCATCCAGGAATCGCTGCTGTCCCCTACCTTTCCTTAGGTGCCATGGGGGGAAGAGGGGGATTTTTGAAAGAGAATGGGAGATGGATTGAGAGAAGGCACAGTTATTTCTTAAGGGATCAGAAGGTATGGATGTTTGGTTTGCTTTTCTTTTTAAACTAAGCATCAGCCCCTTTAAGTCGCTTCCTAGGAACATCAGGCTGCCCATTAGCAACCAAATGCTCCTAGGGGCTGCGGCCACCAGCAAGGCCGGCCCCAGAGTTGGTTCAAAGTTTTGGCGACCTAGGTAAACATTAAGCATTTTGCCTCCCTGGCTCTCAGAATCTATTGTTTAGCTTTGAATGCTCTGCTCTTTGCTGCCCATGTGAAGCTTCTGCCCTAGGTGACCGCCTAGTTTGCCTGATGGTTGGGACAACCCTGGTCGCCAGGAGTCAGCATTGACTCAACAGCACACATACACACACAAGTGATGTTAAGTGCATCTTCTGAAGCTTAATGTAAGTTGCAATATTCATTGTGCATAATTATGAGCCTCACTGTATTCATTTGCTAGCAAAGCAGCTTCTTATTGTTTAATATGCCGACAGAAAAATCCTGTGTTAAGCTGCATTATTTGCAAATAATGTGCTTTATTGTTTTGATACAGCTTAGTAAATGGCAGCATAAATTTGCTATGTTCTTAGTTGCATGGTGTGTGAAAAATTGACATCTGGAAAGAGCTAGCTGGTAGTTTTAAAAAATAAGGTAGTAAATAATGTAAATTTTGTTCTTTGATATTAAGTGTAGCAACAGATGGCTTCATGTTTAACTTTACAAGTAACTGAAAAATAAACACTTTCTTTACACGCTGTTGTGCTCTGACTCTGTTCTTTCAGGAGGGCTGTTTGAATATGTATCTGGAGCCAACTTTTTTGGTGAGATTTTGGAGTGGACTGGATTTGCTATTGCTAGTTGGTCTATTCAGAGTGTATCTTTTGCCATATTTACATTTCTGGTTCTGATTTCAAGAGCTCAACATCATCATCAGTAAGTGTGTAAAAGATTTTCTATTTGATAGCTTCAGTGCTTTGTCTTCTCACCTTGTTTGACAGCACACCAGTATATTTCAAATGTATGACACAAATTGTATTTGGGCAGCTCTTGGCATTAAAAAGAAAAAGTTGTCCTGCGTAGATTTGCGCAGAACACAAAAAAATGCCACTCAGTAAATATCAAATACAAAATTATCAAGAAAAGGTAGATTGGCCAATAGAGGGCTATGCAGGTGTAGCAGCATGTTAAGGTATGAGGGAGTATGGAGCTGCTACAAGGGTGGGGCCACTGGATAGGGTTACCAGATTTTTTGCAGGCGAATCTGGGACACTCTTCCAAAGTGTGTGTGTGTAGGGAGGAAGGGACACCTTAATTTCATGTTTGAGCAACAAGGCATCCATCCAGTGACAGCAACAATATCACTTCCAAGCAGACAAAGAGAAGAGAAATAGAAACAGTGATGCATTTTCCCCAGTACTGTGCAAAATATAAAGCTAATGGGTGTAGAGCCTGATATACAGTGTTGGTCACTACTGCTGCTAACACGGCTAGCCAGCAGCGCTGAATATTAAACTTGGCTATTCAATGCCACGGTCATATCTGGCCACAGCATTGAATAACCAGGTTAGCCACTTTGCCGATCAGTAACTGTGCAGCAGTAATGTTGAGCAATTTGTGGTGAAACTTAGGTCAGGGTTACTTGGACCTGACTTTTGCCGCATATCGCTAACCAGGCAGTGGCTCAATATCACTGCTGACCGGTTACCGATCGGCACCACCTCTGCTCCACCCTGGAATGCCCCGACATACCGTGATGCTAAGCGGTTAGCGTTGGGGCGTTTAGAGCTGGTAGCCGTGGATATTCAGTGCACTGACCATTCACCGTGATTAACACGGTTAGCAGCTCTGCTAACCGTGTTAATCGCTTGGAATATCAGGCCTGTAAATTCTAAAAATTGGCTTATTCAAATCACTGAATTGAAAATATTTTTTCTACCCCCTCTTTCCCCATTGCTAGAATCAAGGACAGGAAGCTGCCAAACAGATTTATTTATTTCTCCAGGAACAACCAGGAAGTCAGTCTTCACATATGGGTGACGGTGGTGCCGATGGAGCCAGCGTGGAAGCATCTCCCCAGCTTTTAAAGAAAGCCGTTGGGAGGTGCCACCATGTGTTCCCTTCCTGCCCAAGGGTGCCATCTTGCTCATTCTCATTTTTTCCACGGAACCCAACAGACGTCTGTCTTATTTCCCTGGAAAAAATTGATTAATTTGTGTGAAAACCTTTTTTTTTCTCCAGTTATGACTGGTCCCTTTCCCGCCTCCAAGCTTGCTTGCCTTGGCATTGCATCTCGGAACCATTTCCAGGATCCCCCCCCCCCCCCCAGCACTATTCACACCTTTTTCCATCCTCTGGCTGCTTTGAGGGTCTTTGACCTTGCCGGGTACTTTTTCTCCCATGGCTAGCAGATTCAAAAAGTGTGATCGGTGCACAAAAGACATGTCACTCACCGATACACATGATTCCTGCATCCGGTGTCTAGGGGCCAACCATGACCCGGAGGTCTGCATCCTCTGTAAAAAGATGTCTGCGAAGCACCTCCATGGCAGAGTCGACTATGTGCCGGCAAAAGAGCCAGAAGATGCACTCCTCTGTGCCCCCAGGCAGGGAGTCCCACGCCCTTGGCCACAAATGCTGGCTAGAGCGAGTCTATATTAATCTTTAAGCAGTATGGTATGGAAAAAAAAGATCTTATGGATTGATCTCGGTCCTATATAAAGCGGTGCGGGAGAATGTGGGTTCCAAGCATAGGATATGGTAGAGTGGGAAAGGATTTGGGAGTAACTATTGATAATAAACAGTGGAAAAGTATTTTGATCATGTTAGGTAACTTCCCTTGTTCATGCCTATAAAAGAAAATTAGTATAAGGTTACAATGAGATAGTACTATACCCCAGTAAAACTACACAAGATGTTTCCATCGATGGCGAAAGGGTATTGGAGAGAATGTGGGGAGGAGGACACCCTTTATCATATATATGATTGATAGGATATGAGAATTAAGGGTGAACAAAGTGGAAATAGGTAATATAATCTGGTCTGACCATGTCCCAACTTGAGTAAAGATACGAGAGGCGAGGGAGGAGTGAGATTCTGGTGGCTGAACAAGAGCCTCCTTAAGCGGGAAGAAGTCGTGACAGATATCAGAGCCTGTATACAGGAGTATTGGCAAGTGAATGACAATGGGGAAGTGTGGGAGGTAGGAGTCCGGGAGGGAATGAAGGCAGTGATTCCTGGGCACCTGATAATGTGGGCAACCAGATTTAAAAAGAATAGTATTGCACAAGAAGAAACACTGCAAAGGGATATTCAAGTTGCAATGGAGCAGTACAGGGAGAAAGGAACAGCAAAGTGGTTAAAGCACCTGAATCTTTATCTTTATTCGCATTATTTGATAAACCACCCAAGCCGAGGCGTCAGGGCGGTGTACAATACAAACAAGGTAAGGCTACTGAAAAATAAAGTCGGAAATGGACGCCAATAATGATAGGACAGAGAGGGACAGAAAGAAGAGAGAAGACAGAAAGGTAGAAAGGAGGGAGGGAGGCTGGGGAAGGACAGGTGAAGGGCATCCAGGAGGACGTTAAGGGGAATGGAGGGCACGGCTGGGGGGCAAGGCACCATCGGCAGGAGGGGGAAGGTCGAAGGCCTGACAGAAGAGATGAGATTTGAGAAGAGCTTTAAAGCGAGGGTGAGTCAATTCAGTACGGAGAGAAAGCGGGAGAGAATTCCATAAGGCGGGACCTAAGAAGAAGAATGCAGAGTGTCGGGTAAGTTCCAAATGGGCCTGAGAAGCGGAGGGAAGAAAGAGGCGATTACCATGAGCTGAACGAAGAAGAGGCGGATAGGGTTGAAGGTGGATTGTGTCAGCCAAACATCGAGAGGTGCCGGTAAGAAGAGCCTTATGCGTGATGATGAGTAGCTTGAAGATATATCTGAACTTCACTGGGAGCCAGTGGAGTGTGAAAAGGCAAGGGGTGACGTGAGAGCAAATGGGTGAGCAGGTGATAAGGTGGGCTGCAGCGTTTTGAACTAGTTGGAGGCGGCAGATCTGGAAGGCGGGGAGACCTGCGTAGATAGCATTGCAGTAATCTAAACGGGTGAACACAAGGGACAAGACGAGGGTGACAATAGAGGGATGAGGAAGAAACGAACGAACGGCCCTTATCTGACGGAGGTGGACAGGAAGGGGAACAAGCATGCGTGGTAGCAACTCCCAAAGGCTTTCTTTGAAAGCTGGGGATTTGCTCCTCGCGGGCTCCATTTGTGCCGACGTCACCCATATGTGAGGACTGATTCCTGCCGTCCCCAGAGAACACCTGTTACAGGTGAGTAACTACGCTTTCACACACAAACAGTATGGATATTTTTTGTATAGAATGAAAACCTTTATATATACTGGTGCTTCCCAAACTCTGGGCAAGACCCCAAATGAGGTTACATCAATCGATGAGTCACAGAAACAGGGCACGTCCCCTCTCTCTGGCATTCCACTGTGACCTTTGCCCATTAATGGTATCTAAGATAGGTCCTCTGAGCTGGTAAACATTCACAGGCACTAGCCCCTCCTGAGTAAGCTACCTATTAGGCTGAATACTGGGGTGAGTCATGAGTATATGCAGCCTTCCAGTTTTAAATGAGTGGGGGAGGGGAGTAGATGAGGAAAGGGAGGGAGAGTGGAGATCTTTGTTTTCTTCATCATCTGGGGTCACATAAATTTTCAGTTCTTAAAATAGGGTCATATTGGATACAATTTTGAGAAGTACTGATGTATGCTATTCATGCTATAGACAAATGACATTTTAAATCAATGCCAGAGTAATTCCTAATTCCTGTTTTCATGTTTTGCTTTACCTATGATTTTTGCATTGCCTTTGATTGTTGTGAATTAAAGTTTAATGCCCTTCATAAACAATTTTTCTGCTAAGTTATTTAAATTGACCTGGAATAGGAAATACTTACTAAACCTCTCTTTTTCTTAAGGTGGTACCTTGAAAAATTTGAAAACTACCCCAAGACGAGAAACATCTTGATTCCTTATCTATATTAAATAGTGCTTTAAAATCTGGCAGTCGGAGTTGATGGAAAAACAGTACACGTTACTGTAATGTACATATTTAAGAAATACTGTAGTCACATTTTCCAGTGAATAATTGTACAGCACTTTTAACCCGGCATTGATGTATTGAATCATAGCTTGAAATATCTGTTCATTTTTAACATGTGATTTTGTATCAGGCAAAAGAATAATCAAAGCTGCAGATTGAAATGTTTATTGCTTGTTATGGGATCATGTTATATCATTCTGAGAAAACTGGATCTTTCATAATTATGAGGGGAGAGTCTATCGCTAGTTTATGCTGCTTTCTTCAGCATAAGAGGGTGATGCGGGAAGGTGAAAGTGTTGAGTTTTTATGTATTTTAGTTTAGACTTAGGGGGTCTTTTACTAATGGGCACTAAGGTGTTGCATGTAATATGCCAATAGCACTGAAACTGTGGCACCTTAGGTGCAACACCACTGTATTGACTGTCAGGGACATGGAAAGCATTTCCCCGACAGTTAACAGCTCTGTCTCCTAGCATGCGCTGCATTAGCATAAGTGCACCTAGGGCACCTATTGACGTGGAGATGTACTGATGTATGCTATTCATGCTATAGACATGCACTAATACAGTTAGAATGCAGTGTGAACACAATGCTAATTACACTGAGCTCACCACATCCACTCTTCACCCCTGACTACCCACTTGCGACCCTAACGCAGGTTGCACAATTAGCATAGGAATCAACCTGTGCTGTCATGGCTTTGCACTAGTTGACAAAATGTGACCCAGAATATGTACTACCAGCTAGTGCCCATTAGCAAAAGACCCCCTTAATTTTAATTTGTTATACATTAGAAATTTTTGATTGGTGGCATATATAGATTTTTAACTAAATTAAATAATTGGACATTTTTGGAAAATGGGAAAGGGTAGTCATGTCTGCAAAAGAATATTTAGGATTTCTCCAGGAACAAGCAGGAAGTCAGTCCTCGCATATGGGTGATGTCGGCATTGACGGAGCCCTCGCAGAAGCATCTCCACAGCTTTCAAAGAAAGCCTTTAGGAGGTGCCACCATACATACGTGGTCCCCTTCTTGCCTAAGGGTGCCATCTTAGCCTCCTTTTTTCCACGGAGCCCTTCAAAAGTCTGTCTGCTTTTCCCTGGAAAAATTAGATTTTTCTACCTGAGTTGAATACTCTTTTCTCCAGTCATGTACTCTTCCTGCCACCCGAGCCTGCTGCTTCGGCATCGAGGCTCTAGTCCATAACTCATTTTTTTCCCTTATGGCGCCTTCGCGCCCTTTTTCCAACTGGCAGCACTGTGGGTCTTCAACCTCGCCGGAGTAATTTTTTCACCCATGACTACCAGTGGCTTCAAGAAGTGTCATCGTTGTACAGTAATTATGTCTCTTACCGATACACATGACTGCTGCCTCGGGCCGGACCACGACCCTCACAGCCTGTGGTCTTTGTAAAAAGATGTCCACCGAGGCCCTTAAGAGCTGTCACAGTAGCACAATAAGTTTTTCCTGGAGTCCCCGGCACTTCCAAAGGCCAAGGTCCAGTCTGAAACCTCAGACTACCATAGCGCCCCCACGGATCCCGGTCGATGCAGTGGGCTTTCAGAAAGGGGGGGTCTCCCTCAAGGGAGCACAAGAGGAAGAAACCCTCAAAGGCAGCATCCCTGGATAGCTCAGACAGGCCAGGTAAGCCCGAGCCAGGTTCCGCAGTCCTCGCCGCTCATCCGAGGGCTTGAAACAGGAGCGGCCTACCAAGGTCACTTGGAAGGAATCGCCTGGAGATAGGCCCTGGACACCCAAGGCCATCCTCATTGAAGACTCCCCTTCGGTGGAATCAGCGCCAGGACAGAGTTCCTCTGTGCCCGTGCTGAGAGCTCCACAGCCATCAGGACTGGAGTCCAGAATGGCGGCCTTGGAGCACAGCCTGTCTGCCTTCATGGACCAGTAGCAGGCGTTGATGTCCGGCACGGCTGGTTCATCTGCCCATACCATTGGGCCCTCGACATCAAGGAAGTCCCCGGAGGCTGAGCCAATCCTTGAGGGCATACGGCACAGAGTCTATCCTCAGCCGAGATCTTGATCCAGGTCCCATTCTTCAGGATTGAGAACTTCCCTGCCTAGCGTGCACGACACCAGTCAAGGGACCTCCGAGGAGTTTGGACCAGGCTCGGGCCCAGGGCCTTCAGGTCACCCTCCCATCAAGTCTTCCACAGACTACTCAAAATGGGAGACTGAGGACGAGGAGTCCCCTGACATCCGTCGCCATCACAATGTCCCCTCGGACCTGTCCCCCTCCAAGTCCCAACGTCAGTCCTCGCCTGAGGACATGGCATTCCTAGACTTCGTGCGGGACATGTCAAAGGCGCTAGCATTCCCAACAGAATCGGAGGAGGACCCTTGGATGGAGGAACTAGAAATCCTCCAATATGAGACCCCACTGAGGGGATCGCTAACTATGCCCAGTCCACGTATCCTGAAATGGCTCACTCTCCACATGTGGGAAACACTGGCATTGTTGCCCATCATGAGCAAATGGCTTGACTCTATGTTTCGGGTTTGCCAGAGCCTGGGCTTCCAAAAGTCACTGCTGCCACATAACTTCATGGTAGTGGAGTCAGCCATGCATTAGCAGAAGAGCCAGAAGACGCACTCCTGGAGGTCCCCCGGGTAGGGAGGCCCGCATCTTGGATGCCCTCGGCAGAAAGTACTACCAGAGCTCGATGCTCATCGGCTGGATCCAGGCCTACCAACTGTACATGGGCATGTATCTGAGAGACCTGGCAAAGGAGCTCACAGAGTACTCAGCTGGTCTCTCCGAGAAAACCCTGCAGCGGTTCAGGAACCTGCCCACAGCCATCCATGAGTGCTCCAAGTTCGTGATTCGAACAGCCTACTATGACTTTGAGTCGGCAGCTAGAGTAGCTGTGTGGGTATCGGTGCCCAGCACCAAGCCTGGTTACAGTCTTCCAACTAATCAATGTGTTCAGGACAAATTGGTCGATGTCCCATGCCAAGGAGAGAACCTCATGGCAAACCCATGACGGAGAAGGCTGCCGAGTTGGAGACTGAGCTCTTGACGAGGACCATAAGATATGCCATACTGGGTCAGACCAAGGTCCATCAAGCCCAGTATCCTGTTTCCAACAGTGGAAAATCTAGGTCATACGTACCTAGCAGTTTCCCCAAAAGACACAGGTTCCACAATGCTTGTATTGGGTCAAGCATTGATATCCTGGGTCCCTTCTTAATAATGGTTTATGGACCTTTCCTCCAGGAACTTGTCCAAACCTTTTTTAAACCCAGCTACACTAACAACCTTTACTACATCCTCCAGTAACAAATCCAGAGTTTGATTACACGTTGAGTGAAAAAATATTTTCTTGTATTAGTCTTAAATAGTTTACCCTGTAGCTTCATTGCATGTTCCCTAGTCTTTCTATATTCTGATAACGTAAACAATCGATCTATGTTTACCCGTTCCACTCCGTTCATTAATTTATAGACTTCTATCATATCTCCCCTCAGCCTTCTCTTTTCCAGATTAAAGAGCCCTAACATTTTTAGCCTTTCTTCATAGGAGTATCCTTCCATCCCCTTTACCATTTTGGGGGCTCTTCTCTGAACCTTTTCTAATAATGCTATATCCTTTTTAAGATATGGCGACCAGAATTGCACACAATATTCAAGGTGCAGTCTCACCATGGAATGATATAGAGGCATTATAATATCCTTTGTTTTATTTTCCATTCCTTTCTTTATGATACCTAGCATTCTATTTGCTCTCTTGGCCATTGCTGCACACTGGGCCGAGGGTTTTAACATGTTATCCACAATGACGCCTAAATCTTTTTCCTGGGTGGTGGTTACTAATGTGGAACCTTGCATTGTGTAACCATAGTTTGGGTTGTTCTTCCCTAGGTGCATAACTTTGCACTTGTCCACATTAAATTTCATCTGCCATTTTGATGCCCAGTCTTCCAATTTATCAAGATCCTCTTGCAATTTAAAGGTATTTAAAGGTGCGGAAGAATTGAAGGAAATATCGATACATCGGGAAGATGTCTTACAACTATTAGATAAACTGGGCCGGATGGTATACATCCAAGGGTGTTGAAAGAACTGAAATATGAGATTGCAGACCTGCTATCAGTAATCTGTGAACTATCATTAAAATCATCTCTAATACCTGAAGATTGGAGGATCGCCAATGTAACACCAATTTTTAAAAAGGGTTCCAGGGGTGATGCGGGAAACTACAGACCGGTGAGCCTGATGTCAGTACCGGGAAAAATGGTAGAAACCATCATAAAGAATAAAATTACTCAGCATGTAGATAGTCACGACCTAATGGGAGACAGCCAACATGGCTTTAGACAAGGAAGATCTTGTCTTACTAATCTGTTATGTTTTTTTGAAGGAGTGAATAAACAGGTGGACAAAGGTGAGTCGGTTGATATTGTGTATCTGGACTTTCAGAAAGCCTTTGACAAGGTCCCTCATCAGAGACTTTTGGCAAAACTAAAGAGTCATGGGATAGGAGGCAGTGTACTATTGTGGATCAGGAACTGGTTAAAAGATAGAAAACAGAGGGTAGGGCTAAATGGCCAATTTTCCCAATGGAGAAAGGTGAATAGTGGTGTACCCCAGGGATCTGTGCTGGTTCCGCTGCTTTTTGACATATTCATAAATGACCTGGAAAGAGGAATAACGAGTGAGGTTATCAAATTTGCAGATGACACAAAACTATTTAAAGTTGTTAAAACCCAAGAGGATTGTGAAAAATTGCAAGAGGATCTTGATAAATTGGAAGACTGGGCATCAAAATGGCAGATGAAATTTAATGTGGACAAGTGCAAGGTTATGCACCTAGGGAAGAACAACCCAAACTATGGTTACACGATGCAAGGTTCCACATTAGGAACCACCACCCAGGAAAAAGATTTAGGCATCATTGTGGATACCATGTTAAAACCCTCGGCCCAGTGTGCAGCGGCGGCCAAGAGAGCAAATAGAATGCTAGGTATGATAAGGAAAGGAATAGAAAATAAAACAAAAGATATTATAATGCCTCTATATCGTTCCATGGTGAGACTGCACCTTGAATATTGTGTGCAGTTCTGGTAGCTGTATCTTAAAAAGGATATAGCGATTTTAGAAAAGGTTCAGAGAAGAGCCACCAAAATGGTAAAGGTGATGGAAGGATACTCCTATGAGGAAAGGCTAAAAAGGTTAGAGCTCTTTAACCTGGAAAAGAGACGGCTGAGGGGAGATATGATAGAAGTCTATAAATTAATGAACGGAGTGGAACGGGTAAACGTAGATCGATTGTTTACGTTATCAGAATATAGAAAGACTAGGGGACATGCAATGAAGCTACAGGGCAAACTATTTAAGACTAATAAAAGAAAATATTTTTTCACTCAACGTGTAATCAAACTCTGGAATTTGTTACCGGAGGATGTAGTAAAGGCTGTTAGTGTAGCTGGGTTTAAAAAAGGTATGGACAAGTTCCTGGAGGAAAGGTCCATAAACCATTATTAAGAAGTGACCGAAGATACCAATGCTTGACCCAGTACAAGCATTGTGGAACTTCTGTCTCTTGGGGAAACTGCTAGGTACATATGACCTAGATTGGCCACTGTTGGAAACAGAATACTGGGCTTGATGGACCTTAGTCTGACCCAGTATGGCATATCTTATGTTCTTATGTAAGATGTAAGAATGTTACCCATGACTGAAATGGTATTTAAAGGAGATGCTGCGGAAGAATTGAAAGAAATATCAATATACCAGGGAGATGTACTACAACTATTTGATAAACTGAAGAGTAGCAACTCACCTGGACCGGATGGTATACATCCAAGGTTGTTGAAAGAACTGAAATATAAGATTGTAGACCTACTATTAATAATCTTTGAACTGTCATTAAAATCATTTGTAATACCTGAAGAGTAGAGAATGGTCAATGTTATGCCAATTTTTAAAAAGGGTTCCAGGGGTGATCTAGGAAACTACAAACCAGTGAGCCTGACATCAGTACCAAGAAAAATGGTGGAAACCATCTTAAAGAACAAAATTATTGAACATGCAGTGTATGCATACAGTCAGGTCCATATCAGGCAAATATTTACACAATAAACACCATCTCAACACTGCCTACTGATCATTGGCCAAATGAGAGTCCAAATGCACCTGTGTGTATTGTGGGACAAAGGTTGTGACTGTGGGACACTGACTTCTGAATGGTGTGTGCATAATTCCTACTGCTGAAATGTGGTACAGATATCATGTTGGTCTCTGCATTACCTGCCACCCTATGGGAAGGCAGTGCCTGGAGGTGAATGTTTGGGTGGGGGAAACAGTAGCATATATGTTTGTGTGCCCTTCGTAGGTGGCATTGCTGTCCAAAACCTATGTTCACATGGCCAGAAGCTATGCAGGCCTACTCAGTGTCTGCATATGTTTTATCAGAGGTCCTGCATGACAGCCTCACTGGCTCCCCATGGGTACCGAGTATTTTATTTATTTATTTATTTAACCAGTTTTATATACCACCTTTTCCTTCAATCAAAGTGGTTTGCATGTAGCTAAGTTGTGTGCATTTGTGGGGTTAGGTGAGGATAGGTAATTGGGAGGAATGGGTACAAGGGGTGGTAGAGTATGACAATCACAAGGATGTTGTTAGAGTACAAAGAGGCAGGGAATGGTGGCATATGTGTCTCCAGCAACTGTTCCAACATCTAACCCCATGTCTAACCTGCTATGCTTCCATGCACTCTTGGGGGGGGGGTGCACTGTATCTGCAGCATGGGAGAGTGCATGTGCTGCACTGACCAGTTTTGCAGTGTCCATGGGAGTACAAACATGGCATTAGGTTCAATGCTCACTGCCAAAAGCTGTGTAGGGGGACACCATATTCAGGTATGTGACAGACGTAGGCCCCTGTGGGCCAACATGCACTCGCAACCTAACTCTGCCCCACTTTCTACTGTGCCTCGCATTGCATAAGTTGTCCCCAAGTTTAAAAAAAAGGGTACATAATGAGGAGCAGAGGATTCTGGGTATTGCCTAAAACAGAGAGGTTTGCACAGGATGTATATGAGTCAGAGGTAAGGTAAATGGCTGCCATCTTAGCATGGGTCTGCCATGGGCATGGCCTGGGTGCACACATATGTTCATGCTGAGAGGCCATTCTCACTCTGATCAAGCTATGACCATGTCACAGCTATGTATTTATATTAGGTGTTTATATTAGGTGAAACTGTAGCGATATGTGTGGTTTTTTTTTTTCTTTTTGTCAGTCCAGTCACTAGACAGGCTGCTGGATATTCATGCTGTTTATACAAAGCCAGTGTACTTACAGTGGTTATATGCACATGCAGTGTGTGATGATTAGCAAACTGCGCATAGATGGTAGGTGAGTGGATGGCACAGCCCACTGTTGCCCAACATAAACAGGCTGCCTGTGATTGATCAAGTTGATTAGAATTCACAAAAATTGAGGCTAGCAGCTGTCCTTGGGCTGCTGCTAACTATGGTCTTGACAGGCGCTACTGCTTGGTATCATCACTCCCCCCTCCTCCTCCTCTTCCCCCTCCTCCTTCTCTATCCTCCCCTCCTCCTCCCCTCTCTTCCTCTTCCTCCTCCTCCCCTTCTCTTCCTTCTCACCCTCCCTCCTCCTCGTCCTCCCCTCCCCCCTCTCCTCCTCCTCCCCCTCGACTCCCCTTCCCCATCCCTCCTCCTCCTCCTCCTCCCCCTCCTCCTCCCCCTATTCCCCCCTCCTCCTCATCCCCTCCCCTCCCCTCCTCCCCTATTCCCCCTCTCCCTCTTCCCCCCTCCCCCCCAGCAAATACAGTGACAGAATTCAAAATGCCATGGGACAGACACAGTAGATCCCTTTATAGCAAGAGGATAAAATCAAAATAAAATTAACTGTCTCACAATTAAATATCTCACAAATAGGGGTGACCTGCATGGATCGGTGGGACACCCCTAAACAAAGGCATGGGGAGGGGTGACCTGCACGGAGCGGCAGGTGCACCTACTCTTGCCACTTTGCTGGGCAGACTAGATGGACCATACTGGTCTTTATCTGCCGTCATGTACTATGTTGCTATGTTATTATGTGTTATGGTCATTGGTTCTGCAAGCATGCACATTGCAATCATAGCCATCTGACAGCATGACTTTATTGCCTCTGCTGCAGCACATATGTAAAGGGTCATTCAACTGGATCCTGTAGATGCATAACACATGCTTTGAACATGATTGGAGACTGTGATATATGTACTGCATATATGTACTGTGATATATGTACTGATATCTCTCTAATATTGCCCATATGGAGGAAGATAGGATATGGGATGATCTGTGCATATTCCCCTGATTTGCTTTGCTGCTTTAGATACAAATGACAGAGCTTCAGAAGAGTTATGAGACGACATCAAGAAGGTTGTGTTGGAAGAAAATGAGAAATCTCTACAAAAGGTGAAAAAGCAAAAACAGTCAAAATGGATGACTGAAGAAACTCTGAAAATTGCCCAGAAATGCAGAGGGGAGGGGGAGGAGGGGAGGGGGGAGAGGGGGTGGGGTTGCAACCACCCAGCAATGCCTCCTACAGCCATACTCACTAGCAGGTTAGAGACCCTAGACCCTGCCCTTCCCGCCAACTGGCGTCCTGTTGTGAACCTTTCTTTTCTCTCTAAAGTCCTTGAAAAACTCGTTTTCTCTCAGCTTGCCACTCACCTCGATTAAACCCTCTCCCTCCACCCATGCCAATGAGGATTCCGTGCCGGCACCAGCACCAAAACTATTCTCATAGCACTTCTCTCCGAGATCCACCGCTCCCACGATCGTGGGGACCTCTCTCTTGTTGTTTCACTAGACCTCTCCTCTGCCTTTGATGTCATCGATCACCGCACTCTCCTTTCCCGTCTGTCCGATTTGGGTATCTATGGCACAGTTTTGGGGTGGTTTCAGTCTTTCCTCTCCCGTACTTTTGCTGTCCACATGGGTTCTAGTGCTTCATCCTCATTCCCGCTGCAATGTGGGGTACCACAGGGCTCTATTCTTGCTCCCTTGCTTTTCAACATCTTTCTTGCTCCTCTCGCCTTGCTTATCCAGCAAACGGGCATCTCCTCTTATATCTACGCCAATGATACCCTCTTAGTGTACCATACTTCTTCCTCTGCTCCCGACCTTTCTCCTCTCAATGACTGCCTTACTCTCGTTGACTCCTGGTTCAGCCGCAATTTTCTTCATGTCAATCCATTCAAATCCTCCACAATTTGGTTCTCTTTTGGTGCCCCTTCTCCCACCCTGTCACCCACTATGTCTGCTCATCCCATCCCCCTTGTTTCTAGTCTCCAGTACCTAGGTGTTACCCTCGATTCTTCCTTCTCCTTCCACCAACACATCTCCTCCTTTTCTGTCAGGCCTACGACCTTCCTGCTCCTGCTGGTGGCTCGGACTCTTCCCCGTCGGGCAACCCCCCACTGCTAGTTTCGTGAC
This sequence comes from Ichthyophis bannanicus, assembly GCA_033557465.1. Taxonomy (NCBI): domain Eukaryota; kingdom Metazoa; phylum Chordata; class Amphibia; order Gymnophiona; family Ichthyophiidae; genus Ichthyophis; species Ichthyophis bannanicus. The sequence goes on from CM066033.1 coordinate 87,626,506, forward strand.
CCCCTGCCTAACTTACCCTGTCCTACCTTTTCGTTCCTTTTTCTCCTGCACTTTCCTGTCTATTAATGGCGTTCATTTCTCCCCTTTATTTTCTGTAGCCCATGGTTTATTATTTGTACACCGCCCTGACGCTTCGGCAAGGGCAGTATATCAAGTTCTGCAGGGGCGGCCCAAGGGGGGTGCGGGGTCATGTGCGGAGACTCGGTGTGGGGCCTCATTTGCATAAATATTTGCATAATGTTACCATATACTAACTTTTAGTAAACATGCCTCTTAATGAGTGTATGAATAAAGAAAGACTAAAAGATTTCTACATAACTATAATCCAGTGCCAACCGCCAGACACATTAGGAACTACTACAAACACTGCCCATTTAGAACCCATAGCAAACCCACCGTATCCTAACAGCACTACCAGGACTCACAAAGCACCATACCCTACCTATCAAAAGGAAACATGCAAATATTAAACCAATACATTTCAGAGAATACCAATACATGACCTACTGGGGAAAGAGAACAAGTGGCAATGTCAAATAGGAATTATATAAACAGAATACTTCAGCTCAGTTACACATGAACAGAACATAAACCATCACCAAACAAGGAATCACAATTTAGAAACAGGACGACAATAATTAAACTGGGAATCCCAAAAGCCAAACTTGGAATGTACAACACTGTAGAAATAAAACTATACATTAATTTGCTCTTGTACTAAAAGCACAGACGTTAATGATGCACATTTACCAGAGCTGACATATTCCAATTAATAAATTCAAAATAAAGAGATATTTTTCTACCTTTTGTGCATTTTTTTTCAGCTGCAGTTGCTCCAGCCACTTTCTTCTGGTTTCTTCGTGTCTTCTGCTAACTCTCCATCGTCTGCTGTCCATTTGTCCTTTCTTCTCTCCTAGTTTTTTTTCCATTCTCTCTCTACATCTGCTTTAACATACTAATCTTTCTCCTTTTGTTCTTTCCTCATTCCTATTTCATCCACTCAAATTTTACCCCTCAATCCCCACTTACTCTCCCAATACCCGGCCAATTGTAGATTTTTCATCCCTCCCACACAAAATATTTTTCCCCTCTCCATTTTACTCTCCCAGCCCCATCCCATTCTAATTCTCCCCCAATATCAGCTCCCTTCTAGTTCCAGCCTCACCCAGCATCCATTCCCTTCTAGTCCCTGCATCAGCCCATTTCCAGTCCTAGCAACCCCCCAAGCCAATACCAGTCCTAGCCCCCCCATCAGCCCACTTCCAGTCCTAACCCTCCATCACCCCATTTTCAGTTTAAGCCCCCCCCCCATAACCCATTACCAGTCCTAACCCCCCATCAACCCATTTCCAGTCAGCCCCCCATAGCCCATTGCCAGTCCTAACCCCCCCATCAGCCCATTACCAGTCCTAACCCCATCAGCCCACCTCAAGTCCTAACCCCTCCCCATCAGCCCATTTCCTATCCTAGCCCCCCATAGCCCATTATCAGTCCTAACCCCCACATAGCCCATTACCAGACAGCCCCATCAGCCCACAGCCCATTACCAGTCCTAACCCTTCCCCATCAGCCCATTTCCTGTCCGAGCCCCCCCATAGCCCATTATCAGTCCTAACCCCCCATAGCCCATTACCAGACAGCCCCCATCAGCCCAAAGTCCATTACCAGTCTTAACCCCCCCATAGCCCATTACCAGTTCTAACCCCCCCAACAGCCCACAACCCATTACCAGTCCTAACCCCATCAGCCCACCTCAAGTCCTAACGCCTCCCCATCAGCCCATTTCCTGTCCTAGCCCCCCCATAGCCCATTATCAGTCCTAACCCCCCCATAGCCAATTACCAGTCCTAACCCCCCCATCAACCCACAGCCCACCTCAAGTCAAGTCCTAACCCCCTCCATAGCCCATTACCAGTCCTAACCCCCCCCCCCCCTCATCGGTTCAAGGAACATTTTAAAAAAAAAAAGCTGGCTGCTGCCGCTGCTGCTGCCGCCGCGGCAGCAGCAGAATGGAGTGTCCCGTGGGGCCCCCTCTGCCCGTCTGAGTCCCTCCCTCTGCGACGGCTGAGCCCCTCTGTGCCGGCTTTCAGATTCGTGAAGGGAGAGTGTCTCCCTTGCGTCTCTGTTAAGCCCGCAGGGGCTGATGGGAGATTTCCCATCTGCCCCTGCAGGCTTAACAGAGACGCGAGGGAGACACTCTCCCTTCGCGTATCTGAAAGCCGGCTCAGAGGGGCTCAGCCATCGCAGAGGGAGAGCTCAGCCGGGCAGAGGGGGCCCCACGGGACACTCCATGCTGCTGCAGCGGCAGCGGTAGCGGTAGCAGCCAGCTTTTTTTTTTAACTTAATTTTGAAAAAAAGCAGAATGTTCTTTGCGCGGGGCCCCCTGAAACGCGGGGCCCTGTGCAAAAATCATTCTTGCTCAATGGACGGGCCGGCCCTGAAGTTCTGCAAATAAAGATAAAGCCCCAGAAAGCAGATTGACTGGCTCCTCCCTCAGAACCAATGTGCATGCAAGATGCCATACCCCGACATGCTCCTTGCTGCAACAGCATTCATGCACGGTACCCCACCATGTCAGGATATCTCATGGCGAAAACAACACATGGGCTACTGCAGGAATACTGTTTTTATGTCTGGCATGCTACACACTGGTATTTCTGTCATGGCACATCAAACCACAGCCAGGGCATTAATGCTTTTCTGCAGCCAGGGCATTAATGCCTTTCTGTAGCTGCATTACAAATGCACATGGTACTCTCTTGTTTCATATGTCTGTTATTTGGGTTGTGGGAATCTGCAAAGTCTGGTACCTGTAGCTGCTATCTCAGCAGGTCATTGTCTTCAGATTGATCTGCACATCACTGTTTGTGTTTTCACAATGACATGTGTATGCAATTTCTTTTGACTGTGTGGTTTTTGGGACTATGCAGCCATGAAGTTTAGATCAGCATTCCAAGCCCCTGTTCCATTTGAATGTTATTTGAGCCTCTGCAGGTATCTGAACATGTGATGTGGTCATCATGTGCTATTCTGCAGCATGTGCTGGGCAGCAGATCAGCTGGTTACACCTCTCATGACCTGGATATCTACATTTCCATCTACCAGCCTTTGTGGTGTATCCCTGTTTCTATCTCTTGCCAATCACTGCCTGTAAACATACTTGCAGAGCTGGAATTCTGATTAACAGGTGTTTGTTGTCCTTGATGAGCAATTGATCTTTGCTTGATGTCACTTGCAGCACCTTGCACAACTTCTGGCAGCAATGATAGAGCAACAGCAGATGTCATCCAAACATAATGTAACCTAACCCCCATAAGGGGTTAAGATTTTTTTTACCTGAGAGGTAGGCAGCAGCGTCTAGCCGCGATCTTTTCCGACGCGGGGAGGGGCTGAAATAGGGCAGAGAGGCAGCCATAGTTGAAGAGGACGTCGGGCCGTGCTTGTGCACGTCACCGCATGCACGCGCGCGTTCGCGGTAGGCCCGGAGTGAAGCCGGGGGCCTCGAGTTAGCTGCTGCTCAGGTAGAGTTCCAGGCGAGTTGGAGGTAGGTGCCTTGGATTTGATTTAGGCACCAGACGGGATTTAGGGGTCCTAGAGACTCGGGAAAAGGGTTGACTTTCAGTAAAGGGACCATGGGGAATCCGATTCCGGGGTCAGAATTTGGAAAATTTGAATGTTTTATGGCTCAATTTTACAGGGTTGGTAGTAGTGTGGTAGGCTATGGCTTAGCATGGCCTGCTACTATGAAAGGCCTGTAAGTTAGGCCTGGATCCTAACTCCCATTATAGCTAGAAAAGAACCAAAAATCTGTGAAAATGAGAAAACTGTTTTAAACTGCCTAATAAGAAGTTTTTATGAATCCATTAGTCTTCTATTATTCTCTTGTGTGTGAAAGAACAGAAATGTTTCAAAAGATGCATTCCTGGAGCCAAGGTTAACCTTGCAGTAGAAAAGTAACCAAGTTAAGACTATACCATTGTTCAAGCAATTCTAAGGGAGGGGGCCAGTTGCTAGGCTCCGGAGGGATTTCTAATTGGACAAATGAAGGGAATGTATAGCCAGTGAGACGTTTGCATGTATCAAGTTGGAACCAATAGAAAACTTTCATGTATCAACCTGAAAAAGAGGTATAAATGGTTATGTCTCTGTATAAACGTTTGCTCAGTTCCTTTTGAAGCTTTTGTGATAGGCGATGGCCTAGTTCATCCTGTAGGTAGCCGAGGCCTGTATATTAGGCCTGAGTCCCCCTCCATTACTTTTTTTTATTTTTATTTATTTAGACAGTTTTTGTATACCACCTTATCCTTCAATCAAAGCGGTCACAACACAATTGGGGGATACATTTAACACGTGGGGATATGAGACACATACACTAATACTTACAGGGAACGTGGGCAATGGAGGGTTAAGTGGCTTGCCCAAGACCACAAGGAGCATCTGTGGGACTAGAAACCCCAGTCCTTCCGGCCCAAGGTTGCTGTCCTCTAGTGGGATTTGAACCCCCGACCTTCCAGCCTGAGGTACCTTGCCCCAACCACTAGGCTACTCCTCCCTTAAGAATATTATAACTGACTTTGGAATATTATAGCAGAACCAGACAGAAAATACCAGTAGCTGTTAGTGAAATTGCTCTGCTCTGCTTTTGATAAGAAAATAAAACTTTTCCACTGTTATGATACTCACAGCTGTGCTTTCCACTATCTCTGCCGGCTAACTGACCTTGCAAAAGTAGCGAAATGTACTGTAGCAGAAGTATTATGTCTAGAGATTTGAGCCACTGTTAGAAAAGCCTGCACAGAATCAGAACAGGTACTAGCCAGATCAGAGATGGCTATTGGGAGAGGGAGGGGGGACACCAAGACCAATGAGGAGTGTTTTGCCTGTATTAGACTGGAGAAGAACAGTATATAAACTGTCGTTTTTCTGAGCTCAGGGCTCAGACATTTTGTATGTGACATTGGCCTGAGACTGTGCACATTAAACTGGTTTGAATTCTAGTCAATAGACTCCTGGTTTTATTCGTTGCGGGCCCTCCGCTATTACATATTCTTGGTGCGTTGGCCGGGAAGGCGTAATACGCGAATAGTACGCAAGTGAATACTACCACGTATTACCGCCTCCAGGTTTGGTCCGGCTGGGCCCACAGCCGACCGACGTGGAGAGGATCCCAGGCGCTGACCGGTCCCTTGCATCAGAGGGTTCCGCCCTGCCTCGGCGGCCTGCTGGGTCCGGCTGGCCAACACCTCAAACCCAGGGGAGTCCAGGATTCAACCCAAGGTGGAACTGGTTGCGTAGCGCATTAGCTACCGGATCCGGTGAGTATTGATTTTTCTGGTTCTTAGTCAGTTAGCTCTGGGAAAGTCTCGAGACTGATTTGGTACAGTAACAGGTAAAGGAAGTCTGATCAACTTCCAGGGCGATCCTAGTACCCCTGCATGAGTATGCGCGGGGCGAAGCCATCGACCCTTTTGGTTTGGTAAATTTAGGTTCAGTCAGTTAGCCCGGGAATTTGGAATTGGGAAATGCTAACATGTTTGGTTGTGTGATGTGTGATTGAGAGGTCTTGCAATACAGGCCAAGCGAGAGCGGACTCCTAAGTGGCGCAGTTCCTGACCGGGCGACCGCGTTCAGGTCGCGAACAGGAGGAAGTGTTTGGTGTTTGTCCCCCTCATTGTTTTGTGGGCTGCGTGGACCCCTTACCCATAGTCATCCTACCTACCCTTTCTGTTTGCTGTCTTGTGCGTTATACGTTATAATGGGAGGGGCAGAGTCCGTACAAACTCCGCTGAACTGTATGATCACGAATTTTAAGAAAGGATTTAGTGGTGATTATGGGGTGAAGATGACACCGACCCGCTTAGAAATATTGTGTAGTAGGGTGTGGCCGGCGCTGGACGCCGGGTGGCCACCAGAGGGTACTTTTGATATCCAAATTGTGTCCCGTGTGCACAAGGTAGTGCGCAGCTATAGTCCCGAACAGTTTTCTTGGGTCTTGGCAGCGACCTGTGGCCTACCTGTCAAAACAACTGGATCCTGTTGCCAAAGGATGGCCACCTTGCTTGAGAGCTGTAGCAGCCACAGCCCTCTTGGTAAGCGAAGCTGACAAGCTCACCTTAGGAGAAAATTTGCGAGTCACTGTACCACACTCTGTTTTAACCCTGATGGAACACAAAGGAAACCACTGGCTCACCAACGCTCGAATGTTGAAGTATCAAAGTATGCTATGTGAGAATCCGCGATTGCAATTGAGCGTCAGCCAAACTCTGAATCCAGCTACCCTGCTGCCAGCCGGTCCAGGCCCTCCTGACCATGATTGCCTAGAAGTAATGGACACTGTATATTCAAGTCGCCCAGACTTAACTGATATTCCCTTGAGCCACCCAGACAAAACTTTGTGGATGGAAGTAGCCTCATGATAGAAGGACAGCGATGTGCGGGGTATGCAGTGGTGACCCTAGACATGGTAGTAGAATCATCAGCCCTGGCCCCAGGAACCTCAGCACAGAAGGCTGAATTGATAGCTCTAATACGAGCACTCAAACTTGGAACAGGAATCAGCCTGAATGTATACACGGACTCTAAATATGCTTTTACAACACTGCATGCCCATGGGGCCCTGTACAAGGAACGTGGATTGATCACCTCAGGAGGCAAGTCTATCAAGTATGGTCCAGAAATATTGACTTTGCTGGAAGCAGTATGGGCCCCCAAACACGTAGCAGTGATGCATTGTCGAGGCCATCAAACTGGAGATGGAGATGTATCCCGCGGAAATAGATTTGCTGATGCCTCAGCCCGAGAAGCAGCCATTGCAGGACAAATTACTACCCCAAATGTAACGATTCAAGCAGCCATATTTCCAGTACCTTTGAGTGTATGGACACCCAGATATACCCAAGTAGAGAAGGACCATTACTGTCAAAAGGAGGGGGGGGGGCAGTTATCAGAAACTGGATGGATAGTGTTGCCCCCGCCTGAAGGGAGCTCAACCCCTGGTATGACCGTGATTCCTGAAGCCCTAGGCCCTGCCTTTGTCCAAGTCTTTCATCAAGCCACTCACTATGGAAAAACAAAGATGGCCAATGCTTTGAAGCCATACTTCTATATCTCCCCGCTGGGACCTTTGACCACCTCAGTAGCCCGAAGATTTATTTTATTTATTTATTTAGCTGTATTTATATCCCGCTTTTCACCGGGTCAAAGCGGTCAATTGGGGGATACATTTAACACGAGGTGATATAAGACACATACACTAATACTTACAGGGAACATGGGCAATGGAGGGTTAAGTGGCTTGCCCAAGACCACAAGGAGTGCCTACAGGACTAGAAATCCCAGTCCCTCCGGCCTGAGATTGCTGTCCCCAGGTGGGACTTGAACCCCCCAGCCCTCCGGCCTGAAGTACCTTGTCCTAACCACTAGACCACTCCTGTGTGACCTGTGCCAAGAACAATGCCCGACAAGGTCCTGTACCTCCCCCAAGAGTTCAGTCAGTAGGAGTGACCCCCATGGGAAATATCCAAATAGACTTTGCAGAAATGCCACGAGCAAATGGATATCGCTACTTGCTAGTCCTAGTTTGTACCTTTTCTGGATGGGTGGAAGCTTTTCCCACCAGAACTGAAAAGGCCAGAGAGGTCACTAAAACCTTGCTCCATGAGATTATCCCCCGATTCGGAATACCTTTGACCATGGGGTCTGACAATGGGCCCTCTTTTATATCACAAGTAACCCAGCAGCTAGCCCATGCCCTGCAAATACAATGGAAGTTACACATAGCCTACAGGCCCCAGAGTTCAGGGAAAGTAGAGAGAATGAACCGAACCCTAAAATCTCAGTTATCCAAACTTTGTCAGGAAGCCCACTTGAAGTGGCCCCAAGCTCTACCTATAGCCCTTCTCCGAATATGTTCAGCCCCCACCACGCCATTAGGGGTATCCCCATTTGAGATTTTGTATGGGAGGCCCCCGCCCATAGTACAGGGGATAAGAGGGGATATGAATCAAATTGGATCCGTAATTACTAGGCAAGAATTGTTGGCTCTAAGTTCTGTTTTGCAGAGCCTTCATACCTGGGTGCAGGACCAGTTGCCTATCAATCTAACAGAGCCCTTGCATCCTTTCAAGCCTGGAGCCTCGGTGTGGGTAAAGGAGTGGAAGAAGACACCGTTGGCGTCTTATTGGAAGGGACCGTATATCGTTTTGCTATCAACCCCAACAGCAGTTAAAGTGGCCGAGATCGACTCCTGGATTCATCACAGTCGAGTGAAGCCAGCAGCAGTTCCTGAGAGTCGCCCCTGGACTTCGATCGCTAATCCTGCATCGCCGTTGCGACTCACACTGCGAAGACAAGATCTATCATCATAAAGACTTTGCCAGCTTGAGCCTGAACATCTACATTTCAGACTCTATCCTCTATTTATCTACCTCAATCAACCATTAACTACCTCATTAATCATCAAAGACTATAATTATGATGATTACTAATTGCTGCTATTTCCTTCTTGCGGTAGCCCTGGGACACTTGAGAACCACTCTTGCTTTGCCCCCTTGTGCAGCCTGTATAACCACCACCCGAACTGGTATGCAAATTACTCAGACTTTGCTTTATCACTCTTACTACATTTGTACCAGTGTAGTCAGCCGGTGTATCTATAATGGTACAGAACTGAACGTCTGCACAAAGGGAAAGACTCGTACTTGCTTCAGACCTCGCCAGAATCCATCTTACTATGTCCTGGAACTGAGATGGAATGATGAAGATGGAGCCCTTATCAACGCTACAAGTCAACTCTCTGATCCTAACCAACCTGCTTACTTGTATTTTGATGCTTGTGACTTGATTAATAGAAATAATTACTACAGGTGTGGATCATGGGAACAAGCTTACTATTATGATGAGAAGTATATGTGTCCTGAAGGTGCGTACAACTGGGGAATATGCACTAGGATATATACCCCAACAACATATAGCAAATCAGCAGAAGCAGACTACTTCTGTCCGAAATGGAATTGTGTGTACTATGCTACCTGGTCTGGTAGCCCTACAGGACAGACTGGAGATAATCGCAAGGCGCTGCTGGAAAGATTACCCTTACTGAAACCTGAACAGTGCAAGAAAAGCGCCTGCAATCCCCTACGGCTTCAGATCTTCGACCCCAGCCAGTGGAAGCATGGATTTCGATTCGGCCTGCGCATAGCAGGAGGTGGAACTGATCCTGGAACCATTGTATTCATCCAGCTGAATGTAAAGACTCATGTTTCTTCACCTTATCGCATACATCATACCTTCCATGAGGCCATGAAGGCAGAATTTGTTGTTCCCCATGCTTCGCAGAATTTGTTCATTGAACTAGCTGGAGCTGTGGCATCCAGCCTCCATGTCTCGGACTGTCTCTTTTGTGGAGGAACTCAGATGGGAGGCCAATGGCCTTGGGAAGCACAAGAATTGAACTATTCCGTACCATATAACCAAACTGATGTGCATAACACTACCAATGAATGGGTCCTCGCCCACTCCATAGTGGGTAAACTATGTTTTGCACGAGCAGGACCACAATTGAATGCACCTGTGGGACAATTAGTCTGTTTGAACCAGAAATATTACAATGCCACTACTGGGAAGACTTCTTGGTGGTCAGGTGCCAATACTCCGGAACCGTCTAACCCTTTGATCATCTTTCCTTATTTGGCCAAGATATGGACAAATCTGGCTACACACAGCACTTGGCAAGCCCCACCTGGACTATATTGGATTTGTGGCACCAGAGCATATGCTAAACTCCCTGCCAAATGGGGAGGAGCGTGTGTTCTTGGAACAATACGACCATCTTTCTTTCTTTTGCCCCTTTCCCACGGAGAACAATTGGGGTTCCCTGTATATAAAAGTCGACAGAAACGAGAGGCTCTGAAAATCAGCCAGTGGGACAAATGGGATGCAACCTCCGAAGAATGGCCGCCAGAGAGAATTGTTTCTTACTATGGACCTGCTACCTGGGCACAAGATGGTTCTTGGGGCTACCGCACCCCTGTATATATGTTAGAACGTATTATACATTTGCAAGTTGTTGTTGAAATTATAACCAATGAAACTAGTAGAGCGCTAACCTTGTTAGCTAAACAAGCCACACAGATGCGTACAGCCATTTACCAGAACCGCTTAGCTTTAGATTATCTGCTTGCAGCTGAAGGAGGAGTATGTGGCAAGCTGAATTTAACTAACTGCTGCTTGCAAATAGATAATGAAGGACAGGTTGTAGAAGATATAGCCAATCACATGAGAAAGCAAACTTATGTCCCAGTCCAAACGTGGCATGGCTTGCAACTAGATGACTGGTTTGGTTCTTGGTTTTCAGGCCTAGGTGGCCTGAAGACACTTATAGTGCTTGTATTTTTGATTGTAACTGTTTGCTTATGTATCCCATGTTTCCTTCCCCTATGCTTGCGTATGCTACACTCCATTATTGATAAAGTTATTGACCGCAAGGCAGCAGCACAAATATTAGCAATGTGGGACTACTACCCTATACCACGGAGTGATCCCTCTACCATAGTTTAAAGTACTTTCATATATATGTGTGATTTGATTCTCACCCTTTCTCACTTGCGGGTGTGAATAATCAAAAGGGGGGAATGTGATAGGCGATGGCCTAGTTCATCCTGTAGGTAGCCGAGGCCCGTATATTAGGCCTGAGTCCCCCTCCCTTACTTAAGAATATTATAACTGACTTTGGAATATTATAGCAGAACCAGACAGAAAATACCAGTAGTTGTTAGAGAAATTGCTCTGCTCTGCTTTTGATAAGAAAATAAAACTTTTCCACTGTTATGATACTCACAGCTGTGCTTTCCACTATCTCTGCTGGCTAACTGACCTTGCAAAAGTAGCGAAATGTACTGTAGCAGAAGTATTATGTCTAGAGATTTGAGCCACTGTTAGAAAAGCCTGCACAGAATCAGAACAGGTACTAGCCAGATCAGAGATGGCTATTGGGAGAGGGAGGGGGGCCACCAAGACCAATGAGGAGTTTTGCCTGTATTAGACTGGAGAAGAACAGTATATAAACTGTCGTTTTTCTGAGTTCAGGGCTCAGACATTTTTTATGTGACATTGGCCTGAGACTGTGCACATTAAACTGGTTTGGATTCTAGTCAATAGACTCCTGGTTTTATTCGTTGCGGGCCCTCCGCTATTACACTTTGACTGACTGGGCCTGTGCACAATAAACTGGCTTGGACCCTGTCAATTGACTCCTGGACTTATGCATTGATTGCACTTTGCCACAGCATATTCTTGGTGTGTTGGCCGGGAAGTGCGAGTGGTAAATGGTATTCAAGTGAATAATCCACGCAATTCGCCTTGAGGTTTGGCCCGGTTGGAACCGTGTCTGTCCCACAGCGGGGGAAACCTCAGGCGCCGCCGGCCCCTTTGTGCCGGAGAGGGTTCCGCCTGCCTCGGCGGGCCATCGGGTCCAGCTGGCCAACACCTCCGACCCGGGGGAGTCCAGGTTCCAACTCAGAAGCTAGTGTGGTATCGGAGACCGGATCCGGTGAGTAGACATTTTTGTGATTCGATAGTCAGAAAGAACAGCCTGGGACAACGTCTTGCGTGCGCAGGACTGATTTGGTATATTTGGTATAGACTAACTGGGAAATCTCGCATTAGTGTGGGCGAGACAAGGGAGCCTGATCACTTCCCATAAGGGCGGTCCTAGTAAGCTCCACGTAAAGAAAGCGGAAGCTGAAGCCATCGACCCTTCTTGTTTGAAATAGTTAGTTAGTCAGTAAACCTGGGCACTTGAAATATTGAAATATGATATCCTGTTGAAATATGCTTGATTGTGTGAGTGAGAGGTCTTGAAATACAGGCCGAGCGAGAGCGGACTCCTAAGTAACGCAGTTCCTGGCCGGGCGACCGTGCCCAGGTCGCGAACAGGAGGAAGCGGGTGGTGTTTGTCCCCCTCAGTGTTCTGTGGGCTGTACGGACCCCTTACCTACAGCCATCCTACCTATCCTGATTGTTCATTGTTTTGTACGTCATTACGTGTACGTAGGGATGTAGAGTACGTCACGTACGCAGGTACGTTGAGTACGTAGGTACGTTTAGATTATGGCATGTATGATCAAGAATTTCCGTAAAGGATTTTCGGGCGATTATGGTACAAAAATGACTCCATCCAGATTAAAAATGTTATGTGAAAGGGAGTGGCCCACATTAGCTGTTTCATGGCCCCGAGGGGGCACCTTTGATTTTGAGATAGTTTTACGACTTCATCAGCTCATATTAAGAGTGTATCCTGACCAGTTCCCCTATATAGATTCCTGGTTAAGTGTAGGTGAGCAGCAGCCCTCATGGATGAAGCGCTGCTATGAGGAGCGCTGTAAAATATTTGTAGCTACGACTAGGAGAACCAAAAAGGCTAAGGAAGAGAAGCCACATGTGTATTCAGACCCAGAGTCCCCAGATATTTTGGATAGGTTACCCCAGCACCCGCAGAAGTTAGTCCCCACAGCACCACCACTTGAAGCAGAGCCAGATGAGGAGCCCCAGAAAACACCGAGACAGCAGCCTAAGAAGCGCCCTACTCGGAGTGAAAGTCCCTGGTCAGGTCCAAGCACAGCAGGGGGACTCGAGTCCTCTGATGAGATAGAAAGCGGAGGCTCTCCTGCCAGTTCAGGGTCACCCACCAAGGAGATTTGTGTCCGGGAGCCTTATGATTTGAGAAGCGTAACTCCCAAGAAGAAGGAGAAAGCAGGGCACCTAATGCCATTACGCCAAGTGCCTGGAATGCCTGTTTTAAATGATCAGGGCCAGATGGCGACAGGACCAACCAGCTTAGTTTATGTACCTTTTTCCACCACAGATTTACTAAACTGGAAAACGCATTATGCATCCTATACAGCCAAGCCTCAGGAATTAACAGAATTAATGTCTAGTATTATACAAACCCATCAGCCTACTTGGGCTGATTGTCGCCAGCTCCTGTCCACCCTCTTCACTACTGAGGAGCGAGGCCGAATCGGGCAAGCAGCCCTCCGTTGGTTAGAAGAGAACCCTGTAGCAAGGGGAGGAATAAATCCCCCGCAAGCAGCTGCTGCAGAATATCCCAATGAAGATCCCGGGTGGGACCCGAATGAGGAAAGGGGGGCGGCGGCCCTAACCAGATTTCGCCAGGCCTTATTCCAGGGCCTGAAGAAGGGAGGCCAGAGGGCCATGAATATCGGGAAAGTATCAGAAGTTCTCCAGGGTCCAGATGAGAGCCCAGCGGCCTTTTATGAGCGGTTGTCTGAAGCTTATAGATTGTATACCCCATATGATCCCGCCGCTCAGGAAAATTTACGCATGGTAAATGCGGCCTTTGTTAGTCAGTCCCAGAGAGATATAAAGCGAAAATTACAGAAATTGGATGGATTTGCGGGCATGAATACAGCTCAGTTAATGGAAGTCGCACAGAAAGTATTTGTGAATCGTGAAAATGAACGAGACAGAGAAAGTGAATGAAAGATGAAGAAGAAGGCAGATCTTCTTGCTGCTGCTATAACCGAAAGACGTGGAGGAGGTTTTCCTAATCAAAGGACCAGAGGACGTGGAAGAGGCCGTGGAAGCGAAAGGCCTCCATTAGGTGCAAATCAGTGCGCCTACTGCAAGGAAGAAGGACATTGGAGAAATGAGTGCCCGCATCTGGACTCTGCCCCTGCCAGGGGAGGAGGGAGTCCCTGGAGGCCAGGAGGAAGATTTCGAAGGAGAGGAGGAATGAACCGAACACAGTTCCAGCAGGAAAGGGAAGAAGCCATTGAGGGAGTGGCAGTAGCAACAGGCTATGACCTGGATGACATAGATGAAGACTAGGCCAGACCGGGCTCCAAGTTCACCCTGGGTCCCCAGGAGCCTATGGTCAGTTTAAAGATAGGGGACCAATACATGGAATTCATGGTAGATACAGGAGCAGAGCATTCAGTAGTAGCCAAGCCAGTAGCTCCCCTGTCCTCACGATCTGTCACCATTGTAGGAGCCACTGGAAATAAAGCCACAAAACCATTCTTGCAGAACTGCATGTGTGAACTAGGGGGACAGAAGATAACGCACCAGTTCTTGTATATGCCTGAGTGCCCTATTCCACTACTGGGCCGAGACATGCTTGCCAAGCTCCAGGCCCTAATATCCTTTGCTGAAGGGGTAGAAATGAAAATGACTGTGAACCCAAAGCCTGCTGGATTGATGGTGCTTACTGTTCCCCGAGAAGAAGAATGGCAGTTCTATAGTTCACCTCCAATAAAGTCAACCAGTCCCTGTATACCTACCAACCTCATAGCCCCACCTGAAGTATGGGCAGAAGATAATCCACCTGGCCTAGCGAAGAACATAGCCCCTGTCATTGACACCCTCAAGCCAGGAGTGGAACCAGTGCATGTGAAACAGTATCCTCTCCCTCGACCAGCCATAGAAGGAATTCACTGCCATTTGATGAAACTGCTGAAGTATCGACTTCTCAAGGAATGCCAGTCACCTTGGAACACCCCCCTACTCCCAGTAAAGAAGCCTGGGACAGGGGACTACCGCCCATTGCAAGATCTAAGGCGAGTAAATGATGTAGTTGAAACTATACACCCAGTAGTACCAAACCCATATACTCTCTTGGGACTGATCCCCGCTGAGGCTACTCACTTCACTGTCCTGGACCTGAAAGATGCCTTTTTCTGTGTGCGCCTAGCACCCACCAGTCAACTTTTATTCGCTTTTGAATGGCAAGACCCCACAACAGGAAGGCGGGGTCAGCTCACTTGGACCAGATTACCCCAAGGATTCAAGAATTCACCTACTCTCTTCAGTGCTGCCCTGAATCAAGATCTCTCAAGTTACCCAGTGAACCCAGGAAAAAGGGTTCTTCTTCAGTATGTAGATGACTTGCTCATAGCCACCAACTCAGAAAGTGAATGCCTGCAAGCTACAAGTGAACTTTTGTACCTTCTCAAAGATGCTGGATACAAAGTCTCAAGAGCCAAAGCACAACTATGCCAAACTGAAGTCAAGTATCTAGGATTCCAGTTGTCCAGTGGGATCCGACGTTTAGGACCAGAACGCAAAGAAGCTGTATGTAATATCCCCATTCCAACCACTAGGAGGCAAGTGAGAGCCTTCCTGGGGGCCGCGGGATATTGTCGTATATGGATCCCCAACTTTGCCCTGATTGCAAAACCACTATACCAAGTCACCAAAGGAATAGAGAAATCCCCACTAGACTGGGGACCCGAACAGGATGTAGCCTTCCGGACTTTGAAAAAGGCCCTGATGTCATCCCCAGCTTTAGGTCTTCCAGATGTTCAGAAGCCTTTCCATCTTTTTGTCATGAGTCACAAGGAAACGCATTGGGAGTATTGACCCAATCTCTTGGATCCTGGCAACGACCAGTAGCCTATCTGTCAAAACAATTGGATGTAGTTGCAAAAGGATGGCCTCCTTGTCTGAGAGCTGTTGCAGCAACAGCCCTCCTAGTGGGCGAGGCCGACAAACTCACACTAGGACAAACTCTTCAAGTCACCGTGCCACACTCTGTTCTGACTCTCATGGAACACAAAGGAAAATTCTGGCTAACCAATGCACGAATGTTGAAGTATCAAAGCATGTTGTGTGAAAACCCTTGGATACAGTTGAAAGTTAGTCAAGCTCTGAGCCCTGCTACATTGTTTCCAATTGGTCCTGGGCCACCTGATCATAATTGCTTAGAAACCATGGACACTGTATTTTCAAGTCACCCTGATTTGACCGATGTCCCTCTAGAGGACCCAGAACAGACTTTCTTTGTAGATGGAAGCAGCATGGTCATCAATGGACATCGATGTCCTGGATATGCAGTGGTGACCCTTGATCTGGTAGTTGAGTCCTCAGCCCTGACCCCAGGAACTTCTGCACAAAAAGCTGAATTGATAGCCCTCACCAGAGCCTTAACATTAGGAGAAGGACTCCGCATCAATGTGTACACAGATTCCAAATATGCTTTCACTACTTTGCACGCACATGGAGCCTTCTATAAAGAGCGAGGGTTGATCACCTCAGGGGGTAAGGACATTAGGTATGGGCCCGAGATATTGATGTTATTAGATGCCCAAGCAAGTGGTGGTCATGCACTGCCGAGGTCACCAGACAGGAGCAGGAGAAGTTACCTGAGGGAATAGATTTGCAGATGCCACAGCCCGAAAGGCAGCCACCACAGGACAAGTTAGGACCCAAGATACTGTAATGCAAGCAGCCCTATTACCTGTGCCCCTTAGTTCCTGGGCACCCCGCTACACTACCAAAGAATTAGACTATTATTGTGAAAAGGAAGGAGGAGTCCTGACAGAACAAGGTTGGATAGTGTTGCCACCCCCAGAAGGTAGCCCACCTCCAGGTCCTACAGTCTTCCCTGAAGCATTAGGACCAGCCTTTGTTCAAGCTTTTCACCGAGCCACACACTATGGAAAAACAGTTATGGAGAAAGCTCTGAGACCTCATTTCCATATTTCATTGCTAGGATCCCTGACCACCTCGGTAGCACAGCAATGCCTGATATGTGCCAAAAATAATGCCAAGCAAGATCCTGTTCCACCCCCAAGGGTTCAGTCAGTAGGGGTGACCCCCATGAGTGATATACAGATAGACTTTGCTGAAATGCCCCGTGCAAATGGATATCACTATATGTTAGTGTTAGTCTGCACATTTTCAGGGTGGGTAGAAGCCTATCCCACCCGAACTGAGAAAGCCCAAGAAGTCACTAAGGTATTGCTACATGAGATCATTCCCCGATTTGGAATACCATCAACTATAGGGTCAGATAATGGTCCATCATTTGTATCCCAAGTGACCCAACAGTTAACTCAAGCTTTGCAAATAAAATGGAAGTTACACACTGCTTACAGACCCCAGAGCTCAGGGAAAGTAGAGCGTATGAATAGAACCCTGAAAACTCAGTTATCCAAGCTTTGTCAAGAAACACACCTGAAGTGGCTCCAAGTTCTCCCCATAGCCCTTCTCAGGATACGTTCCGCTCCCACCAGATCCTTAGGAGTCTCCCCATTTGAGATTTTGTATGGGCGACCTCCACCCATAGTGCAGGGAATAAAGGGAGACATGAGACAGATAGGATCGGAAATAACTAGACAAGAACTATTAGCTTCAGGTTCTGTTTTGCAGAAACTCCAAACATGGGTGCAAGACTGACTACCCATGAACCTGACTGAGCCTCTGCATCCCTTCAAGCCAGGAATGTCCGTGTGGGTGAAAGAGTGGAGAAAGACCCCGCTGGCGCCACATTGGAAGGGACCCTACATCGTCATCCTGTCAACCCCCACCGCAGTGAAAGTTGCAGAATTTGAACCCTGGATCCACCACAGTCGAGTGAAGCCGGCAGCAGCTCCTGATCCTGGCCAATGGACGTCAGTGAATGATCCCGAGACTCCATTGCGACTCACCTTAAGGAGACAGCCAGCATTATAGAGAATCTTCAGAATCTACCTACGTCACACGAGAGTGACCATCGCAGCAGGAGAAAACTCAACAAGTTCATCATACTCAGCTTTCCAGTTAACCTCCAGAGACTGCAATCACAATGTTCTTCCACTATTGCCTTGTGGGAGTGGTGATCCTGGGAATCCTGGAAAAGACTTTTGCTCTACCCCCTTGTGCAGCCTGCATAACCACCACCCGAACAGGACAAAAGATTACTCAGACTTTGCTCTATCATTCCTACTACACTTGCACTGGTACAGTCAGCCGGTGTGTTTATAATGGCACCGAACTGAACATTTGCACAAAGGGGAAAAGTAAGACTTGTTATAACCCTCGACAAAACCCCTCATATTATACATTTGAGATACGTTGGAATGATGAAGATGGAGCCATCCTGAATGTGACAAAACCCCTCACCAACCCCACAAAACCTATTATCTTGAACTTTGATGCTTGTGATGCAATCAACAGAAACGGTTACCACAGATGTGGATCATGGGAGCGAGCGTACTACCATGATGATAAATACATGTGTCCAGAAGGAGCCTACGGATGGGGACGGTGTACAGGAAAGAGTACTGCAGCCACCATTTATACCACCGCATCTAGACATGATTACTTTTGCCCAAAATGGAAATGTGTATTTTTTGCTACCTGGAAGAATGCACCAACGGAACGAGATGGAGATCATCGCAAAGGCAGCCTAACAAAGATCAGATTGTCAGAACCCAAGAAATGCCAGAAAGGTGCCTGCAATCTTCTGCAACTTTTCATAGCCAACCCCAGCCACTGGAAGCAAGGATACAAGTTTGGGTTGCGTATTGCAGGAGGAGATATAGATCCCGGGACTATTATATATCTGCAATTAAACACCAAAACCCATGTATCCTCACCTTATCGTATACATCACTCCTTCTACGAAGCCATGAAATCAGAGTTTGAGATTCCTCCTGCCTCCCAGAACTTATTTCTTGAATTAGCAGGAGCAGTCACATCTAGTCTCCATGTTTCAGACTGTTTGTTCTGTGGAGGAACAACAATGGGAGACCAATGGCCGTGGGAGGCACAAGAACTGAACTATTCTATTCCATACAATCAGACAAATCTGCACAATACCACAATTGAATGGGTACTGGCCCACTCCATTGTGGGTAACTTATGTTTTTCTCGCTATGGACCAATGTTTCATATGGAAGTGGGGCAGCTGGTCTGTCTCAATCAGAAGTTCTACAACAGTACCACTAAGAAGACGTCTTGGTGGTCAGGAGTCAATGCTACTGAACCTTCCAATCCTCTAGTTCTGTTTCCCAAACTTGCCAGCATCTGGACTAACTTAGCAGCATATAATTCCTGGCAAGCACCACCTGGACTGTACTGGATTTGCGAACCCAAGCATATGCCAGACTCCTCACCACTGGGGAGGCGCATGTGTATTGGGAACCATACGACCTTCCTTCTTCCTTCTACCTACATCACAGGGAGAACAATTAGGATATCCTGTATACAGAAGTCGACAGCTGAAGGAGGCCTTGAAGATAGGCCAATGGGACAAATGGGATGCGTCATCTGAAGAATGGCCCCCAGAAAGAATCATTTCATACTATGGACCTGCTACTTGGGAGCAGGATGGGACTTGGGGATATCGTACTCCTGTTTATATGATTAATCGAATAATACGTTTGCAAGCTGTTGTTGAAATAATAACCAATGAAACTAGTAAAGCACTAACCCTTCTAGCAAAGCAAAGTACGCAAATGCGCACAGCCATTTATCAAAATCGTTTAGCTTTAGATTATTTGTTAGCAGCTGAAGGTGGGGTATGTGGGAAACTGAATCTAAGTAATTGTTGCTTACAGATTGATAATAATGGGCATGTAGTTGAAGATTTAGCCACTCAGATGAGAGAACAGACATTTGTGCCTGTCCAAACCTGGCACAGTTTAAAGATGGATGGGTGGTTTGGTTCATTGTTTTCCTGGATTGGTGGTCTGAAATCTCTTATGTTTATTGTACTATTCATATTAGCCATGTGCTTATTGCTCCCTTGTCTCCTACCCCTTTGCTTGCGCATGATAACATCATCCATTGATAACACTATAGAGCGGAAGGCAGCTGCAAAGGTATTAGCTATGTGGCAATATTACCCTATACCCCACGATGATGATGCTATTACACCAGTATAATGAGTGAATTAACCAATGAGTGATTTAATTCTCACCCTTCCTCACTTGCGGGTGAGAATAATCAAAGGGGGGAATAAGAACATAAGAACATAAGACATGCCATACTGGGTCAGACCGAGGTCCATCAAGCCCAGTATCCTGTTTCCAACAGTGGCCAATCTAGGTTATACGTACCTAGCAATATCCCCAAAAGACACAGGTTCCATAATGCTTGTACTGGGTCAAGCATTGATATCCTGGGTCCCTTTTTAATAGTGGTTTATGGACCTTTCCTCCAGGAACTTGTCCAAACCTTTTTTAAACCCAGCTATACTAACAGCCCTTACTACATCCTCCAGTAACAGATTCCAGAGTTTGATTACACGTTGAGTGAAAAAATATTTTCTCTTATTTGTCTTAAATAGCTTCATTACATGTCCCCTAGTCTTTCTATACTCTGATAGCGTAAACAATTGATCTACGTTTATCCGTTCCACTCCATTCATTAATTTATAGACCTCTATCATATCTCCCCTCAGCCGTCTCTTCTCCAGGCTAAAGAGCCCTAACCTTCTTAGCCTCTCTTCATAGGAGTAGCCTTCCAACCCCTTCACCAATTTGGTGGCTCTTCTCTGTACTTTTTCTAATAACGCTATGTCCTTTTTAAGATACGGTGACCAGAATTGCACACAATATTCAAGGTGCGGTTGTACCATGGAGCGATACAGAGGCATTATAATATCCTTTGTTTTGTTCTCCATCCCTTTCCTTATGATACCTAGCATTCTATTTGCTTTCTTGGCCGCCGCTGCACACTGGGCGGAGGGTTTTAACATGTTATCCACAATGACTCCTAAATCTTTTTCCTGGGTGGTGGTTTCTAATGTGGAGCCTTGCATCGTGTAACTATAGTGTGGGTTGTTCTTTCCTAGGTGCATAACTTTGCACTTGTCCACATTAAATTTCATCTGCCATTTGGATGCCCAGTCTTCCAATTTGTCCAGATCCTCATGCAGTTTTCCACAATCCTCTTGGGTTTTAACAACTTTAAACAGTTTTGTGTCATCTGCAAATTTGATAATCTCACTAGTTATTCCCTTTTCCAGGTCATTTATGAAAATGTCAAAAAGCAGCGGACCCAGTACAGATCCCTGGGGTACTCCACTATTCACCTTTTTCCATTGGGAATATTGGCCATTTAGCCCTACCCTCTGCTTTCTATTTTTTAACCAGTTCCTGATCCACAATAGTACACTGCCTCCTATCCCATGACTTTTTAGCTTCGCCAAAAGTCTCTGATGGGGGACTTTGTCAAAAGCTTTCTGAAAGTCCAGATACACTATATCAACCGACTCACCTTTGTCTACCTGTTTATGCACACCTTCAAAAACACATATCAGATTAGTAAGACAAGTTGGCTGTCTCCCATTAGGCCATGACTATCTACATGCTGTGTAATTTTGTTCTTTATGATGGTTTCTACCATTTTCCCTGGTACTGACGTCAGGCTCACCGGTCTGTAATTTCCTGGGTCACCCCTGGAACCCTTTTTAAAAATTGGTGTTACGTTGGCGACCCTCCAATCTTCAGGTATTACAGATGATTTTAATGAAAGTTCATAGATTACCAATAGCAGGTCTGCAATCTCATATTTATTTATTTATTTTTATTTATTACAGTTTCTTATATACCGCGCTATTTAGAATCAGCGCGGTTTACATCATAACAAAACGACCATTACGACAAACTGTCAGGTTTTACATTGAACAGGAGTACAAACTTGGATAACTGGGTTAACTATATACATAATCTATCTACACTGCAGTGTGCGGGCATTTCTAGATTGGGTTATTTCTTGGAGGGGATATCTGGTTCAGTTGCTGTCTGGGAAATATTGGCGGAAAAGGTATGTTTTGAGAGCCTTTCTGAACTGATATAGATTGGTAATGGCTCTAATGTCGGGGGGTAGGGTGTTCCAGCATTTTGGTACATAAAAACTGAATGCCCTGTTTGTGGTGTTCGTGTTGGACTTTGTTGAAGCCTTTGGTATTGCTAGCAAGTATTTCAGTTCTTTCAACACTCTGGGATGTATACCATCCGGTCCAGGTGATTTGCTACTATTCAGTTTATCAAATAGTTGTAATATATCTTCCTGGTGTAGCGATATTTCTCTCAATTCCTCTGCAGTATCACCTTTAAATACCACTTCAGTCTTGGGTAATATCCCTACATCTTCCTCTGTAAAGACCGAAGCAAATAATTCATTCAGTCTCTCTGCTATAGCCTTGTTTCCTCTTACTGCCCCTTTTACCCCTCTATCATCTAATGGTCCAATTGACTCTCTCACAGGCCTTTTGCTACGAATATACTTGAAAAAGTCTTTATTTCGTGTTTTTGCTTCCGTAGCAAGTTTCTTCTCAAATTCCCGCTTTGCCTGCCTTATCAATGCTTTGCATTTAACTTGCCAGTGCTTGTGCTGTTTCCAGTTTTCATCATTTGGCTCTTTTTTCCATTTCCTGAAGGTTGCTTTTTTGGCAGCAACAGCCTCTCTGACCTCACCTTTAAACCATGCTGGCAGTTTTTTGGACTTTCTTCCACTTTTCTTAATGTGTGGAATACAGCTGGTCTGGGCTTCGAGGATAGTATTTTTAAATAACACCCAAGCTTGCTGTAAGTCTTTAACCTTTGGAACCGCTCCTTTTAGTTTTTTTCCTAACTATATTCCTCATTCTATCATAGTCTCCCTTTTGAAAGTTAAAAGGTAGTACTGTGGATGCCTTTACTATCTGTCCTCCACTAATTAAATCAAACATGATCATACTATGATCACTATTGCCAAGTGGTCCCAACACCCTTATTTCTTGCACCAGATCTGGCGTTCCACTAAGGACTAGGTCCAGTATGGCTTCCCCTCTGGTCGGTTCATGAACCAGCTGCTCCAAGAAGCAGTCATTTATTCCATCTAGAAACTTTATCTCTTTAGCTTGTCCTGCTGTGACACTGACCCAGTCGATACCGGGGTAATTGAAATCACCCATTATTACTACTCTGTTGTGACTTTTGTTAGCTTCCTTGATTTCTTTGAGCATTTCATCATCCATTTGTTCATTCTGGCCAGGTGGTCGATAGTATACTCCCACTGCCATCACCTTCCCCTTCATAAATGGAATTTCAATCCATAGAGATTCTACAGCAAATTTTGTTCCCTGCAAAACTTTAATCCTTTCTGACTCAATGCCCTCTCTAACATAGAGCGCAACCCCTCCACCAATTTGATCAGCTCTATCATTACGATATAGTTTGTATCCAGGTATCACAGTGTCCCACTGGTTATCCTCCTTCCACCATGTCTCTGAGAGTGCAATCATATCTAACCTCTCATTTAGTGCTATATATTCTAACTCTCCCATCTTATTGTTTAGACTTCTAGCATTGGCATACAAGCATTTTAGAGACTGTATTTTATTCATATTAATCTGGCTATTGGTAGGCAGGGGTAATTTGGAATCTTTATGCTCTGTCTGCTCCTTACTCAAGGGCGTTTGGGCTACTATACTCCCTTTTGGAACCTCACTGCTTTTGGTAGTATCCTTCAAGGATACCTTCGTCCGAACCATGCACTCCTGGGTGACTGTCGGCTTTCCCCTATTTTCTAGTTTAAAAGCTTCTCTATCTCTTTTTTAAAGGTTAATGCCAGGTTAATGTGGTAGGCTATGGCCTAGCATGGCCTGCTACTATGAAAACTGGCCTGGATCCTAACTCCCATTATAGCTAGAAAAGAACCAAAAATCTGTGAAAATGAGAAAACTGTTTTAAACTGCCATATAAGAAGTTTTTATGAATCCATAAGTCTTCTATTATTCTCTTGTGTGTGAAAGAACAGAAATGTTTCAAAAGATGCATTCCTGGAGCCAAGGTTAACCTTGCAGTAGAAAAGTAACCAAGTTAAGACTATACCATTGTTCAAGCAATTCTAAGGGAGGGGGCCAGTTGCTAGGCTCCGGAGGGATTTCTAATTGGACAAATGAAGGAAATGTATAGCCAGTGAGAAGTTTGCATGTATCAAGTTGGAACCAATAGAAAACTTTCATGTATCAACCTGAAAAAGAGGTATAAATGGTTATGTCTCTGTATAAACGTTTGCTCAGTTCCTTTTGAAGCTTTGACTGACTGGGCCTGTGCACAATAAAGTGGCTTGGACCCTGTCAATTGACTCCTGGACTTATTCATTGATTGCACTTTGCCACAGCAGTAGAAGGGGTTTAATCGGTTGGAAAATTATAGATTTGGACTCATATAAAATCGGGGGTCCTAAGTAAAAAATTAAAAGCAAGTTTGGTATGAAAAGTTTACTTTATTTTTTTTAGTTATAGCCTATTTTGTGTAATGGGGGAGTATGGTGATTCTGATACTCCGATTTTAATTTGGAATGCGTGAGATGAAAGCTGAGATTCCAATTTAATTTTAGAAAATGAAATTACAAAATGGTATTTCAGAAATTTATTGGGTAATGTTAAATTGATGAAATGTCATAGCGGAGAGCTGTTTAGGGTTAAAAACTTGTGAAAACAGTGTTTAATAGTCAGTCGGTGATTAATAAGAAAGGGATAATTTTTTTGGAGTATATACTATTTTTCCTGTTTAAATATGATATAGAATTTTGATACCATTATTTCTAATGGGAGTTTTGAAAGGTAAAATGGAGATTTTAGCTGCAAAATAGAATTCATGGCAACTGATGTTGGAGTGCTGGTGCAAGCATGCTTTTCATTGGCTGGAGGACCGTGGATGATGTCATTTGAGGCAGCGTTGCCTTGGTTGCGGCTGGGAGAGAGTAAAAAAAAAAGGAGAGAGCTGTTTGAAACGGTGGGCAAGTATGTATTTTAAAAAGAGCTCCTGGGTGAGTCTAGCGACTGAGTGACCTGTGTGAATATGATTTTGGTAATAGAGCGGAACTTTGCTTTTGTATGGTGGCAGAGTTTCTGAAAGGGGATGCAGAGATTTGGAAAACAGTGAGAATCACACCTTTACTTATAAAAAGCCTTGTATATTATTATATACTGTATAATTGACTCAGGTGAACATATCTTATAGTGATGCAAGTAATAGGGCTCACTACAAAAAGGTATGTTGGTTTGAATGCTCTAAAGGTGACAAGAGTAATGAAATGAGCTGAATAGACATTTTAATGAGAACAGGTGTAATATAACCTGTACCAGAAACTGTTGTTTAGGGAATAAACCCATAATGTATGTGTAACAGCTCTACAGAGATTACATAAGTTACTACAGTTTCAGTGCACAAGCTATGTTGAAAGATGGAATGAATTTAAATGTTGTGGAATGGACACGTAGTACTGTAGCTCTGAGTTCAAGTCTGAGTAAAGAAGGTGCAAGGATGGTTGTATGAAAGTAGGGGGTTCATTAAGATCGTCAGTATAGGGACCTAAGTTCAGACAGGTGACCTTAGCTAGGGACTTTGCTTAATTTTATTTCATTAGTTAGGGAACTTAACAAAGTTTGAGGGATAAGAATAAATTAGGTTGTTATATACCTACATTAGGGAAAAGTTAGGGTTTTGCTTCCCTTTATTTTGATTAAGTTAGGGAGCCAGGTACTCCGGATTCCAAGGATACAGAGTTGTGGCGGTTCCTGCGCGAAACTTGGGCCCCTACACTTCAACCTTGCAGTTATCTGGACAAAGAGTCAGCTTCACATCTTACCTGAACGTCTAAATAAAGTTAAGTGAAGTACTTAACATAAGCTTTGTTGTTTAAAACAAGGAAAAGGAGAGCAAAAGAAAGAGAGTGAACAATTCTTACCTGTTATTGATGTAATACGTTTTCACCCTAAAGAAAAATAAATCTACAAAAAGCATCAGAACTTATGAGTTAACAATTGAAGTTAACAGAGAATTACACTTCATATGCTGTATTAGCCAGAAGAGATACTTTTCTGATTAGAATAGTTAGGGTTTCCTTCATTAGAGTCGTAATGTGTTGTGGTTGAACTTCTGTAAAAGAAAATATTGGGGGGTTTTTTAAGAAAAAAAATAATTTATACTTACCAGTTGGTGTAATAAAAGATGAAATGTATGCTGGGTTATTCTTTCATGTCCTCCTGAGAAATTGGAAAGATTATTTCAGCTAGAAATACAAGAAAGTGTCAGAACCTGCGTAAAATAAATATCAAGACACTTTGCAATAACTTTATTGGTAAACTTCTTACATACCATCTAAGTTTACTTATTATATATACTTCCCCAGTTCCTTTTTGATGGAACTGGTGTGTACTGTACCTTTCCAATTCGTAAATCTGATGATAACGCCATCCCTTACGGCCACTGACTACACAATTTTACTAAGGAAGCTACATCAGGGCGTGAAACACTGGTTTGCAAATAGGGGTGGGTTACAATACCTTCTGGAGGGAACTGAGGGGTCTGTCAAGTATGCAGGAGTGCTGTTTGCACAAGGCCCTGTGCTTTGGAGGGGTTTGCACTACCAACATCACACAAATGCAGTTTATTTCCCATCAGTGGCAGCCTCAGAGGGATACACTCAGCCCCCATCTCATCTATGTACAGCTGTCCAGATGAATCACACCAATTTTCCTTCCATCAGGTAGATGTGTTCAAGCACTGGCATAATGGGGTTATGACCATTTTGTGCCTCCCAACGCCCAGTGCACCTGTGCACTACATTAGAACTGCACTACTGCATTCCTGAGCAACAACACTCTTCACCTCAGCAGCTGTACATAGATGAGGTGTGTCCTGGCAGGCTTCCTTTACAGCCAATCTGACATGCACATTTCCCCTCAAGGGTTGAGGGGGAGGCCAGGACTGGGAATGGTCTGTTGGTAGGGGATTCCAGAATAGGGGTTGTAAGTTGTGGATGCTAGGTAGACCCAGGAGGTGTTGGGCGCTGATGCTGAGGGAGAGCTAGAATGTGATGGGGTTGGGGGATGGGGTTAACATGCAGAGGGCAAACATTATTTGGTTGGGATCAGGTAGAGCTCTATGATTGTCTGAGTATTTGGAGAGTAGGGGCAGACTGAGGATGGTAGGGTGACATCTGAATGGGCAAAACAGGGATTAGAGGAAGCTGTGCAGGAAAGACCAAAGGGGATGGTTGAGTATGTTGTAGCAGATGTAGAGGGAGAATGGCAGGAAACTGGATGTGAGAGGACAGGACACACAGACAACAGACTATGGTGAGCTAGCAGAGGACATGCTGACACCAGATGAAGGTGACTGAACCAGTTCACATGAATGCTCACATTTCCAAAACGCAAAGGTTAAAGCATACCTGTTGTCTAAATGATATTTGGCTCCACTTTGTCTGATTTGGTATATGTGCTCCATTCACTTCTTTGCATTTTGTCTACTGCCCGAGTTACTTACCTAACATTGTTCTCATCCCAGTGTTGTTATACATTTCTGGTTTTGTTTTTTGGGTAACCAGTTTAATTGTTGTCTTTCAGTTTGCACATTCTGATCCCTGGTTATTGGTTTGCTGATGGACTATGATTAGCATGTTTAACACAGCTGAGGTAGTCTGCTCATGTTGTTTATGTGACAATGACACTTGTTCTCTTTCACCAGTAGGTGAAAGTCTTTGTAACCGACGTAGATCAGACCTGGTGCTCCAACCCATCCACCCCTCCCTCCCCCACACATTTTGCTCCCCCCTCCTTTTACTTACAAAATACACACATACAGCCGCTCTTGGGAAAACAACTGGTCACAGCTTTATTAACTTTTATAACATACCGAACATTACAGTCCAAGAATAATCCTCTTAACAATCCCAACAGTGGAACAATGCCTCACCAGCCATGCTATTAGCAAGGTGACACCGCCTTCGCTTCTGCCACGGTCATGCCAACGGCAATCTTCCTAACCCCCTTTCCCTGACCTCGCCATGTAATTAGCAAAAGTCGGCCAGGGGTTGTCCAGGTCGGGTGCACCCTGCCCCCGGCCCAAGTATAGCCTAAGGCTCCGGACCCCGGATCCTGCCACCGGCACAGGTGACATTAATGTAGGATGAAGGGCACCCCGCCCCCGGCCCAAGTAAAGCCTAAAGCTCCAGACCCCGGAAATCTCAGAGATCCCGCCACCGGTACAGGTGACATTAATGTCCCTATGCTGCCCCCCCACCACGAAGCTGCAACCGGCGAGCCTCCCGCCGACCCACACATTCCAAAGCCTTCTGCCAGTCGCCGATGAGCAAATCAACACCCATGGGGGATAAGTGCCCTCCATCCCCCTATACAACCTTGCACAATCGCTCTCAACCCACGAATGCATGATCAGATAACCTCCTTGTTCCCGGACCCCAACGGCCAATCCGCCGATTACAATTTCTTGCTTTTTTTTTTTTTTATTCAGCCTGCAGGCCTTGGAATTATATCCGACCACATCAACACCACGCCTTGGAACCTTTGTAGAAGCACAGCAAGTTCCCTCTTTGCCGTTCTTATCCTTGCTTGCTGACCCCTGATACCAGGTCATTGCCCCCCAAATGTAACAATATCAATGCAGGCTTGCACCTTAATCGTTCATGGTGTCCAAGCAAAGGCATTAGCTGCGTCCAACGGAGGCCACGCTCACCTAGCCATAACCCAGACACCGCAGCCAGATCCAGACCCCCATTAGTCCCCACCGGCCGCACCGTTTCTGGCTGACCAGCCCCATAAACGGAGGCATGACCCATCTGCCCACTGACCCTATGGCTTTGTTCCACATCCAAAACGCCAACCGGTTAGTATCCCGCAATTGCTCGTCCTTTCACCCCCTCAAAGCCGACATAGCCCACAAAAGCCCTCGCACGCCATCTGCCGATGCTTGTATCTCTCGTTCCGGCAACCCCGCCATGACCCCACTGGTCGCTGCACCCATGCAGGATGAGTGTGCTGTAAACTGACTCGGGCCTTCTCCTACATGCCCCAGCACCATCCTCAGCACTGCTGATACTTACAACACGTCAATAGCCGTGCATCCACATGCATGAAAATTCCCTCTTTCCCACGTGGGTGTAACCACAAATAAACCCTCAGTGTGCCCCCTGGGCCTGTTAAGAGGCCAACCATCTTCTTCAATACCTCCCAAATCCCTTACTTTGCTGGTCCATCGTAGACTTAGCTAGGAGGACCCGTAACAGCCCTTCCTCAACACGAACCTCCTGCGCTGTATACCGCCTCCCATCCCTGACTTGCTGGAGTTCGCTACCAACCCGCCAACACGGAATGCACCAAAACATACCAGGCATAAACCACCCGGAATAGGGAGGCTTCATACCACGACCTCGGCCATTGCTCCATAATTTCTCTGGGACCATGAATCCTTCCATGTCTGCTTCTGGAGCCCAAAGTCGAAAACCGTTCCCACTTGAAACGGGAAAGAGCGTCCATCATCCTGTTAGTACATTCTGGGATATGCCAGGACCTTCCCTACACATTCTGACGCAAACATGATTATACCACTTCCTTCCTTAAGGCTGCCACCCGAAACTGACGCCGAACCCCCCATCAGGGAGCCTGCATTATCTTCCCCGTAAATTTAGCTGAAGCCAACATGTTAGCTACTAACCCCCGCACTCTCGACACCTTATCAAGAGGGAGACGAGCCACCATCTCCCCAGAATCCACTTCCCTCACCTAACAGGTAATCCTCGTCGCCGGGCCTTCTGTCTTCCCACCACCAATGGCACACCCTGTTCGTGCTACCGTTCCACAAAGCATTCGAATAGCTCCAGACCCCACTGCTTGCGCTGTTTCAACGAACAAATTATCGAAATCCTGAACAGTATTCGCACAGCCTACCTTCCACCCTAATACCCATTGCCAGAAAGTATTAAATATTCCAAAGTATGCACCAGAGACTGAGCAGCCCATAGGCTAGCATTTGTCGAATTGACTTCCATCCTCAAAGCTGAACCGAGCAATTGAAACGTCGACCGGTGCACTGGCCACAAACAGAAAGCTGATTCTATATCCCCTTTCACCATCAATGCCCTGTGACCCAATGTTCAGACCAATTCAACAGCCTGATTCAACGAAGCATAACGAACCGCACCCCACTACCACAGGATGTGATCATTCACCTATGCTCCCGACGGAACGACCAGTGATGAATCAGCCATCAGCATCTGTGTGTTTTTTTTTTTTTTAATGATACCCATCACAGGGGCCGCGATTCTGCCTAAAGTCAGCTCTACCTCTGACTTATCCCCAACCCTGTGTGGAAAGCGCCACACCGAAGGCGAATTTCACGCCTTGAACGCTACCCCATTCCATGTACAGGTATAAACCAATCCTCCAGTAACCCCCCTGATACCTCCTTATCCCTCCACTTCGGGTATTGCCAAAGCCAAGCCCCTAAGGCTACTAACCATCTTGGTGTAAGGAACAGGCTGTCCACATCTTTATTGCTTGGGGACCGGCACTGGACCCGAGGGGCCCATTTTCCTACCTTTTGCTGCCGAGTGTCCTCCCCTACAGACGGAGCCCTCATGCCTAATTTGCAGTCAAGGAATGGGCAAGAGGACTTGCTAAACCTCCAGCAACGGGTCTGGGGCGCCTCTGAAATGGAATCCCCGTAAACCCACAGCCTCTCATACTGCTCAGGATGGTGATGACCCCAGACGCTTGCTAACCGCAAAAGGCTCTTGTCCAGTTGACTACGTTATGTGAGACCTTTTGATGCGGCCTGCCTTCTCTTCTTCTTTTCTCTGTTTCTTACTCTCACCTGACCGTTTTCTATCCTCTAGCAGGCAAACATTATCGATATAGCGCCGCTTCCTAATCTTACTGCACAAATTCTTCAGAACTCCCCCCCATACTTCCGAAAAACCGAGAACGTTGGGGCTCCACCCCCTAACCTGCTCACTCTGTCCCCCTGCGCCCCGCCCCCCGCACTGCGATATCCGCTCCCGACGACTATGACTACGAAGAAGGGGACGTGGAGGATGACTCAGACCTGTGCCGCCGCCGACATGAGTGCTTCCTTTTCTTGCTCGCTTTTCCCCCAAGCCTTTGAAAGTGACTTGCCCAAGGTCACGCGAAGTGCCCATGGAATTGAACCCATGATCTTCTGGGTACTAGGCCGCTGCTCTAACCACTAGGCGCTCCTCTATCGCTTCTCGTGAGCTGCTCCCCTCTTCCACCTCTCCATGTTCGGCCTGCTATTCACCTGCCTCCCCACTATCCACTATATGGAAGGACAGACTAGATAGGCCATGTGGTCTTTTTCTGTCATCATGTTTCTATGTTTCTATCCGCCGCCAGGGCTGCTGTTGGACAAGTCTTAGATTGGCCGGTATCCTCCTTTGACGAATGCACGCTGCCCCTTGTCGCACTGGTATCCACCTCTGCCACGCTCTGCCTTGCCGCTATTCCAGCGTCCATGTTCTCTGATCGCTCTTGGCCTCCCGTGCTATGCCCCGCAGTGTTCTGATTTCTTGTAGACCCCTGTGGAGACATGAAAGAAAAGACAGGAAGTGGAACAACCGGAGCCCCACAAAGGTTGCCCAGCCCCCAACCCCTCAGCCCTAGCTGACCATTGGCCCCCCTAATCCCGTGTTCCCATGATGGAGATCCCCCCCCCCCCCACTGGCCACTAGCCTCCCTGCACCAACGCTAACCCCCAGAGGATATATATATATTTTTTACTTATTTATTTTTATTTTTTGCATTCTCGTACTGGGGGCCCATTGAACCGGCATTCCCCTACCCCCCAAGCCCCATATCTCGTCCCCAGCCGACCAGACGAGAATCCCCATACCCTTGCTCAGTTCCCCTACCCACAGTGTTGTCTGATGCTTCCACCTCATTGCTCACTCCTGTATCAGCACTGTGCATAGCCTGAGCCTCCGACGTTATCCCCGTAATCCCACTCCCTGTCCCCCTAGCCTGCACAGCACCAGGACTTGACCTCCTCTTACCTCATAGCTGATCCCCCTTGTCCCCGTTTTCATGTCCACCGAGCCCTAACTCCAGTCCTGGTCCGCTGAGCTCAAGACCCCCCTCGCTCCTTCTTATGTCCTTTACCTCTCATGGCTCGTAGACCCCCCTGATCCCCAGCCGATGCTGTACTCACCCCCCCTCCACCTTCTCCTCAGCCACCCCATTTCCATACAACCCGAATCCCTAACCGCCCTGCCCGGCTCTCTAACCCGGCCATGCCGGCATTTACGTGCCGGCATGAGGCTTTTTTTTTTTAACCCCTTTTTTTTTTGTAAGTATGGCACCGCAGTGTCGCGTTAATTAACCTGCCACCATGCCAGTAGGTGTGAGTGGATCATGAACCACTACCTCAACACACCACCGTGCCCAAATCCCTCGGCAGCCACACGAAAATGGCGTTGAGATAACAGGACCCACACCTGAAATACCGCTGTCCCAAGCCCAAACTAACACTGCACCCCATGAACTTTATTTATATTTATCTTTCCTTTATTTTTTTTAAGTAATTAACCCTCCTTTCTTTTAAATTTCCCGAACTTGCACAACACTTGCCTGTCCACACCAGACGCACTCCTCGTTTCCGAACTAGCTCACCAGTAGTGACACACTCCCACCGGCTCCTTGCTACAATCAAACCTCAACGTCCCAAATTTTCTTTTTTTTTGTATTCTTCTTCTCATCTTTTGCAACAGAGGAAGCAGGCACCAGCACCCGAGGAGGCACAGGAGTGAACGCGACCGTTGCCGACTCCTGGCTCCTCCCCCTCAACGTCGCGATGCCTTCCTCCCCCTGGCTCCACCGCGCTAATGCACACAGGTGGAGCCAATCAGCTGAAAGGTGCCCCGCGTCCTTGTGCCTCTGCCCCCTTTGCCGACACCGGCCACGAGCCCGGGTCCCTCGCACCAGCCGAACTCCCGGTTACGGTCGGCCACTGGGACCCTGCACAATGGCCTTGTATTTTTCAGAGATATGTAACTTTAAAATATTTGCAGAGGTGTGTTGTGCTAGGTAGAGTTTGGCCTTCTATAATTGTTGGTACTGGATTTTGGATATGGCAGTTTTTAAATGTGTTTGACATGGGCATGGATATTTGTGGTAGCATATTGACCCAAGATCACTGGTATGTCTCTAATTAGTCTGAGAACCTGTGGCTAAGGGACACATGCCATCAAAAGCTGCTGTGTGTTTATTGCAATATTGGCAATCAGAGGTATGCATTTCACATCACATACCTGCATATGTTCCACAAACATAACTCTCTGCTGGGCTGATGCTATTGTGTCAATTGCCCTGCATAAATTGAAGGCACAGGACAACATTTGACATGGGTGATGTTCCCTTGTATTCCTAAATAAATTGTTCTAAACATATCTTGTATTTATTTATTTATAAGTGCTTTTATACCGCTTTTCAGGAATCAAACAGTTTACAATAAAACTCAAATAACAAAAGTGGAAGTTACATTGAACAGATAGGTAAAGTACATAAGAACAAATAACTACATTAGTAACTTTGTATAGAAAAAATGTTGTATTACAGAATCATGAAAACTGAAATAAATAAAAACTAACTAAATAAAAGACTCCCCATAATAATTCTTAAATAAATGAGTCTAAAAGTTTGCAAAATGTAGTTGTATCTTTAGTTTGCTTTATGATTTGAAGTAGAGAGTTCCATAAAATAGGTGCATAAAGGGAAAAAGCTATTTTTGAAGTGGAGGATTTACATGTTCTATAATCATTAGGAGCCACAAGAGAGTACTTATTTCCCCTTCTCCGGGGTCTGTTATCTGGAGAGATTAGAATAAGTAATTTTAGCTGATTTGATGTCTCTGAATTCAGAATTTTGAAGGTGGCCGACCGTAACCGGGAGTTCGGCTGGTGCGAGGGGACCCGGGCTCGTGGCCGGTGTCGGCAAAGGGGGCAGAGGCACAAGGACGCGGGGGCGCCTTTCAGCTGATTGGCTCCACCTGTGTGCATTAGCGCGGTGGAGCCAGGGGGAGGGAGGCATCGCGACGTTGAGGGGGAGGAGCCAGGAGTCGGCAACGGTCGCGTTCACTCCTGTGCCTTATATTTTAAACTGCTCTTAAAAGGAAGCCAGTGTAAGTGTTTAAGGATTGGAGTGATATGATCTTTGAAAGAGGCTTGAGCTATTATTCTAGCCGCTGTATTTTGGGCTAACTGAAGACGGCGAAGCATTTGTTTTGGAAGTCCGGTGAGTAAGATGTTGCAGAAATCCAAATGTGGAAAGATCATTGCCTGGACAGTTGATCTAAAATCCTTTGTAGAGAGCAGAGGTCTTCAATGTTGCAGCATTTTTAACTTTGAGTAAATGGATTTAATTATATTGCTTACATGCTTGGAGAATTTAAGTTGAGGATCAAGAGTGACTCCTAAATATTTGACTTCTTTTTTGACTTGAATCTTTTCATCATTTAAATTAATAAAATTTGGGAGAGTGAAGGAGTTGTCCTTAGATATAAATAAAATTTCTGATTTTGAATGATTTATATGAAGATTATGTTTTTCCAACCAGGATCTGATGTTCAAGAAGCACTCTTCAGTCTTCTCCAGAGATAATTGATTAATTTCTGTATAAATCATAATATCATCAGCATACAAATGATAGAATATGCCATGATCCTTAATTATATTGCAGATAGCTTGTATATAACGATTAAATAGAAGAGCTGAAAGTGCTGATCCTTGAGGTAAGCCAATCTTTTGGAAGAAAGAATTAGAAATGATGTTATCAACTCTAACTTGGATGCTACAGTTTGACAAGTATGACTTAAGCCATTGTAAAACTTTTCCTTTTAGACCTATTTCTTGTAGTCTAATTAGAAGTTAATCATGAATTATAAAATCATACGCAGCTGTAATGTCCAAAAATGTTAAGATGAAGCCTGTATTGGGTTTTTCTAGGCCTTTTAGGAGCTCGTCAGTTAAAGTGAAAAGGAGAGACTCAACTTCGTGTTCTTTTCTAAAGCCATGTTGCTGAAGATCAAGAGGAGCATAGCTGTCAACATGGCTTTGTAATTGTATGTGAACTGCTTTTTCTAATATTTTTGTCATATAAGGAAGACTAGAAATAGGTCTGTAAGAGCTTGGTGCAGATTTATCCAGGTTTTTACCTTTATAAATGGGACGAACAGACACCCTTTTAAGTTCTTCTGGAATAATACCTTGAACTAAAGAAGACTTAGGGGTATGTTTACTAAACTGCGTTAGTGCGATTCGCGTTAGGAGCCGCGGTAAAGACAGAAACCCCAAATAAGGACATGGGCGGTACATCGTTACCGATAATGCACATTACCAGGCGCCATAAATGAACGAGCGCTACAGGGCATGTTACCGCGCGTTAATCTTAAGAAGGCGCGCAGGCATACATACACAGCAACAGAGCTGTAGCACAATGGTTACAACACTGACTGATGGTACAGGGGTCATGGGTTCGATTCCCCAGTGGGCCTTATGTATAAGGCTGGCTGAGGCAGCACCATTTATATTTAAGTAGCGATTGTTGAGGCATTTGACGTGTATTTTAAGTAGTGCTGCCAGCAAACACACCCTCACGGTGGCATAACCTAAGGTGCCGCATAAGGCACTCCATAGGGCACATTATAAACCAAGGCACCCTATAATGTCCCCTATAGGACACCTTATAAGGCTGTGAACAAAGCCCTGGCCGGCTGCAGAAGGACTGCACCTCACCACACAAATTGTCTGCTGTGGTCACCAGGATAGGGTAACCCACCCGTACCCATGATGCACTGCACATGCAAATCATCAGTCGAGAGATGGGCACAAGATTGGGTATGCACCCCCACAGCACCTCGGCCTGGTAGGGGGAACAGACCGTGTGTGGCACTGCCACAGCATAGCCATAGACCGTCACATTGTGCGGGTACTGTGCCCACCCTGAGGTTGAGGTGGGGCGCCCAGCACCAGGTCCACAGCACCTTTCATGGCTGAAATACGCCATGCTGCAGGTCCCCATCAGTGTGTGATAGGTAGTTCCGTTAGACACACCTAGGATACATCTGTATCCTGCTGTATGTCCCAGTCATGTCTAGTCCTTATGGGCGATGATGCACCCAGAATAGTGCATATCCTGTGTTGGTGCCATCGTTACCTGCTGTAGGTGAAGGAGGAGAGGGGGGTTGTATGGACCCATAGACAGATTATGTACCACCACACAACCCACTCTCTGGGGCTCAGGGTGGGAAACAGTATCACCCACCAATAGATCCACAGTCTACCTCCCTGCAATGGCAGCAGTAGAGGGAACCATCAACCGCAGTCCTGCTGGGGAACAGACAGAGCAGTACACATCCATAACACATTAGCAGACAGACAGCAGGCCTGGAAATGCTCAGCTGCCCCCCACCATTATCTGACATTCTCCAGCAGCAAGCCTCCAGCCGCTGCACCCTGCAAGGTGTTCCAACAAGACACATACTAGCTGCAGACAGTCCGCCAGCTAGTCCATGGTCCTGGAGAAGATGCATGTACCCAGAACAGTAATGTCAGCATACACACCAAGCAGATAAGTCAGTGATTAGGCCCCAAAAGAAAACCCATACATATCACATGAGAGAAATGCTGTATAGCACTATGGGGGAACCTAGCCATGCCATGGTCACTGCTCAGTCAGGGTGAGAGTAACCTCCCAGCAGGACATGCTATGGCCACCCTGTCCGTGCAGGTGGTGGCCAGGCACTACAATGTCCGAGCCATTGCCCTATGCCGTGTGCAGATGCATCCAGGCCAGGCCACCCTATCCAGGGTATTCCCATGGTACCTTGCTCCTCATTATGCACATTGGCAGGCCAATACTGGCAACAGTGCTAGCAGTGTGGGCTGTGGAGGATGTTGGCAACCACCACACACTGGATAGACAGACACACACTCCCCACACCTATGCCAGCATTGTGCTACTATAGAGGTGTTGGGCAGCCCAGGCCACCACACCAGTCCTGGGCACAATGCAGGCATGGCTATTGTACGCAATACTGTAGGAGTCACTCCCCAGGTTGGTAAACACTCAGACACAAGACCTGTAGCACACTCCACAGACATCAGAAAGGTTGCTTTGATGCAGCTCACTCAGAAAATTGTACTTAACCTAGGAATTGCTATCTGCCAGTAATCATAGCAACCTTTTGATATATGTGTACAATATTCCCAGGTTTAGGGTGGCATTACTAAGGTATGTAAGTGCTAGTATTGGGAGATGCATGCAGAGCCCAAAGTCCTGCCTCTCCAGGAGGCTTTGGATAATGGGGCCTGTGGGTGCGGGTGTGTCTGCCCCTGTTGGCTGCTGCTTTACGGCAGAGGTTCCCAACTCCAGTCCTGCGGTGCCAAACACTGTTCGGGTTTTCATGCTGTCCCTCATGAATATGCATACCATGGGTGTGGTGCATAGAAATGCAGCACAGGCATCTTTATCAGAGGCAGCATGGAACCGAAATGGTGTTTGGCCCTCCAGGACTGCATTTGGGAGACTCTGCTCTAGGTAATGTGCATGTTTTTGGTGTCTGCGCTCTGTAGGGTAAAATGTAGGTGTCTTGGGCATGTTTACGTCATCTGCAATAAAGGTGCTGTCTATATTAGCATGTTGTAGTAGTGGGTAAAATATGGGGACTGGGTTGGCAGGAACCACAGCTGGGACTTGAACCTGTGACCCTCTGCTTCTGAATACACTGGTTTCGTGCACTGCACCACCTTGTTGCCACAGAGTCAGTACATTCCTTGGTGATACCATGACTGTTCATCAGACAGGGCCCGTCTGTTGCAGTACACAGCACCCACCTACATAGGGCTAGGCCACGGTCTGCTCTGGGCACCATGCTGACATGCCCTTCTGCTGGTGATGCGCAGTCTCAGGCCATCCAGTGTGCAGGTAGGCGGCTGCCTATGGTGCGGGTTCTGGGGTAGGGGTGCCTGCATAGACGTCCACGCTCCCCCCAGCCCCGCCTGCCAATGTTTCGTGCCCTTGGGGGTAGCTGTTGGGTACTATCCCCTGTGACACTGTGGGAAACACACTCGTGCCCATGTTGGGCCTTCAGCAGTTGCTGTCTGGCCGCTCTGCTGTTTCAGCATTCGTATGGGCCAACTAGGCATCACCCTAGTCCGCATTGTGGCCCAGCTCCACCACAGCATGTGCCGCCTGCGGCCCTCTGTATCCCCTTCTCGGCATCTGTCCAGTTGCCGTTCCGACATGCCCGCCCTGATTTTGTGGGACATGTGCATGCCATAGGAACCCTGTCCGATGGTGGGGGAAACCCTGAGCAGCGCTATTTCACTGTGGGCTCATTCACCTTGTATGGGGACGGAGTATAGACCCTTCCACGGCTTATATCTTTTCTATGGAGCTTACTCGGGGGGGGGGAGGGGTTGATGTTTCTCATTGATACCATTATTGGCCAGCTTGGTTATGGTTTTTTTCAAGTTTGTTGGGGTCATTTTCAGTGTTTATGTGCCCTTTTGTTCTGTGCACCTGTATCACACTTATCACTTTTTTTAGGTTTCCCTGCCTGGGCTGTACATTGCTGACACTGAAATAGTTTCTCTCCCCTGTAATGTGCATTTAACGGCAGGTTTTCAATCGCGTTTGGATTCAGCTCTTCAGATCAGCGCGTTAGTGTGAAGGGAGCCTCTCCCCACCCACTCTCCGCCCACTGACCCCTTCTCTCCGCCCTCTCTTCACCTTCTGCGGTGTTTTACCGTGCCACGGAGCGTTACGATCGTTAATGTTGGTTAACGCGCGTTATTTATTTATTTTATTTATTTATTTATAGTCTTTTCTATACCGCGCTATTCAGCATCAGCGCGGTTTACAATAAACAATGAAATCACACATTTCCAATAGTACTTTGTGTTTACAGATGAACAGGACATTTAACTTGGCTAACAGGGGAACTATATACAATTCACAACATATACAATTCACAACATGGTCATGTGCTCATTTTGGTTTCAGACAAGGGAGATTTGGGTGGTTTCAGCAGTTGGCGCTGAACTTCTATTGGTTTCCGGGTAATGCAGGAGGAAGAGGAGGTAGTGTTTCAAGGCCTTCCTGAATTGGAATATGTCTGGGATTGCTCGGATGTTGTGGGGGAGGTTATTCCAGATCATTGGTGCATAGAATTTGTAGGCCCTTCTGGATGTTGACTTGGTGCATTGAGTTATTGATCTTGGGACTATCAAGGTGTTTTGTGCTACTGACCTTCTGTCCCTGTTGTGTAACGTTAACGATTGTTACGCGTCATAACGCGCGTTATGATGCGCTAACGATCATTAACGTTACATAACGCGCGTTATGTACCGTTACCGCAGTTTAGTAAACATACCCCTTAGTTAAATTAAGTATATAAGGTGTCAGCTGGTCACGAGCTACACGAATCCAAATGACAGGATATGGGTCAAGATATGAAGTAGATGTATTTACTGATTTAATTATGTCTTTAAGCTGCCTTTCTAGTATAGGAGTACATTGATTCCAGCTATATACAGAAGAAGAAGCGTTATAATTAAAATAATAAATGCATCAAGGTATCGTCCCTATCTTTTCTTCATAAAATTTGGCCATAATGTTGGCTTTAGGGGCTAAAATAGAATTATCTTCCTTTGGCATGGAAGTGAGAGATTTTACAATATTAAATGAATAATTCTCTAGGTCTGTTAATAGAGGACATGATTAACTTGGAATGATAACGTTTGTTGTTATTAATAAGTGATTTATAATCTTAAAGCATGGAAAGAAATAATAATTTGTCATCTGAGTTTTTTTATTTCCTCCATTTTATTTCTAACTTTCTTAATTTTCTTTTTAAAATGCATATTTCTTTT
This sequence comes from Ichthyophis bannanicus, assembly GCA_033557465.1. Classification (NCBI taxonomy): domain Eukaryota; kingdom Metazoa; phylum Chordata; class Amphibia; order Gymnophiona; family Ichthyophiidae; genus Ichthyophis; species Ichthyophis bannanicus. The sequence continues at coordinate 87,665,971 of CM066033.1, forward strand.
GTGTACCAAACTGTGCTTGACCTTCAGTGAAAGCAAGAAGTAAAAACACTGGCTGAAACAGAAGCTGCTCTATATATTGTTAAATTCCATCTGTTTATAAAAATTTTGGTGTCTTGGTGTCATTTGAAGATGAGGTAAGACTTCATTCAGGAAATTATCTTTTTCGAACTTGCAAAATTTCCTGTGGTGAAAAATTATTTGTTTTGTAGTTGATTTACTGGGAAGGACTGGTATGTAGAATTGATAGTGAAATGGTCAGACCAGGGGGTTTGCTGAATCAAAGTTATCATCTATTAGATCTTGTGGAATGAAGATGAGGTCCAAAGTTAATATGCGTTGGTCCTTAATTTGTTTAAATCCCAGGGCATCCATGGCTTTCAAAAAACCTAGAGCTAGATGAGATGGGACAGAAGGTAAATTCAGGTCACCAAGAACTATTGTGAATTTGTTTGAGAAATTATTGTTAAATAAAAAGTCTGTTATGTTGGTAAGTTCATCTCCTTTAGAAGAAGAGGGTCTGTAGATTAGACATAAGATAACATTTGTGTTTTCCAATAAAATAATGTCCATATTTTGAGAAATCTCATTTGAAGTTTTTGTGAATTATAATTCCTTTTTTGCTAAAATGGTTACTCCTCCTCCTCTTTTGTTTGATAATTGAAAATATCATATCCTTTTGGTTTTAATTGATTAATTAAAACTGAATCATTAGAAGTTAATCAAGACTCAGTAATGAAGAGGATGTCAGGATCATTATCAGTAATGTGATCAAATATAAGTTCTCTGTAAGTATTAGGGGTATGTTTACTAAACCGTCTTAAAGTGCGCTGCGCGACATTATCGCACGATAAGGTACATTATCGCGTGATAATGTCGCATCTTGCGGCGCGCAGCTATGTTATCGCGCGATAATGCGCGCTGCGGCGAAAACGAGCGATGAAGGCGGGCAAAGGCTCCCGGAGGGCGGAGGAAGGCTCCCCAGGGGCGGAGAGAAGGGGTCAATGGGTCAATGGGTGGAGAGTGGGAGGGGAGTGGCTCCCCGCACACGAGTGCTGTGAAATACCTGGCTGAAAAATACCGCAAGTGAAAACCTCGCGCTAGAGAGCATTTAAAGGGAAAAGAAACCATTTCCGTCAGCAATGTACAGCAAAACCAGGGAAACCTACAAAAAGTGATAAGTGTGATACATGTGCATGGTACAAAAGGGCAAATAAACAGTGAAAATGACCTCAAAAAAAGGGGAAAAAAACATAACAAAGCTGGCCAATAGTGATATCAATGGGCAACAGTAAAAAACACTCCCAAGAAAGCTCCAAAAAAAAAGAAATGATTTTTGAAAGGGTCTACGCTCCGTCTCCATACAAGGTGAATGAGCCCACAGTGAAATTGTGCAGAGCAGGGTTTCTGACTCCTTTGGCCAGGTTTCCTATCTCCAGGGACTGCACTGTCTCTGTGGCCACAATGTGGTGCAGTGAACACCACTAGTGTGTTCAGGAGCCAAAGGTCATCTGTTCAAGTCCCAGCTGGGGCTCCTGCCAACCCAGTCCCCATATTTTACCCACTACTAAACCATGATAGTAAAGACGAACCTTTATTGCAGAGAACATAAGCATGGTCCAAACACCTCTATTTTACCCTACAGAGCACAGACATCAGAAACATGCGCATTACCTAGAGCACAGTCCCCTAAATGCAGTCCTGGAGGGCCACATATCATTCAGCTTTGATGCTCTCTCCAATATAAGGCCATGTCAGCATGGTGGCAGAGGGGTACCGTTGGTGGAGGGGGCAGTGGCTGCTGCCCACAGCAGACGGTTGCCTAGCCCCCTTCACGTGGGTGCAGTGCACCCCAACAGACAGGCCCTGTCTGACAAACAGCCATGGACTCCCCAGGGAATGCACTATTTCTGTGCTAAGATGGTGGTGCAGTGGACACAGCCAGTGCCTTTAGGACCAGAAGGTCACAGGTTCAAATCCCAGCTGGGACTCCTGCCAACCCAGTCCCCATATTTTACCCACTACTAAACCGTGATAGTAAAGACGAACCTTTATTGCAGAGAACATAAGCATGGTCCAAACACCTCTATTTTACCCTACAGAGCACAGACACCAGAAACATGCGCATGACCTAGACCACAGTCCCCTAAATGCAGTCCTGGGGGGCCACATATCATTCAGCTTTGATGCTGTCTCCAATATAAGGCCATGTCAGCATGGTGGCGGAGGGCCACAAATCATTCACGTTTTATGCTGTTTCTAATAAAGATGTGTGTGCGTGATTTCCATGCGCCGCCCCCCATGGTATGCAGATGTATTCATGCATATTCATTAGGGACAGCAGGAAAACATGAACAATGTTTGGCCCACCAGGACTGGAGTTGGGGATCTCTACCCTAGAGCAGCGGCCGAACAGGAGCAGAAAGAACCGCACCCACAGGCTACATTATCGAAAGCCTCATGGAGAGGTAGGATATCGGGCCTTGCGTACAGCTCACAATACTAGTACGTGCATACCTTACCAATGCCACCCTAAACCTGGGAATATGGTACACATATATGAAAAGGTTGCTATGTTCACTGGCAGATAGCAATTCCTAAGTTAAGCACAATATGCGCATTGAGCTGTATCATACCAATATCTCTGATGTCTGTGGAGTGTGTTTCATGTCTGGTTTCTGACCGTGTTCACCACCCTGGGGAGTGACCACAACAGTATTGCATACCATAGCCATGCCTGTGCTGTGTGTACGACTGTTGAGGTGGCCCGGACTGCAAAAGCTCTCTATAGGAGTACAATGCTGGCATAGGTGTGGAAGTGTGTGTCTGTCCATCCAGTGTGTGGTGCTTGCAACACCTTACTCAGCCCACACTGTTTGCACTGTGTCCAGTGTCAGCTTGCCAATGTGCATAATGAGGAGCAAGGTACTGTGGGTATAGCTCGGACAGGGTGGCCTGGGCAGGATGCATGAGCACAGGGCATAGGGCAATGGCTGGGACATTGTAGTGGCCGGCCATCACCTGCACGGACAGGGTGGCCCCTGCATGTCCTGCTGTGAGGTCACACTCACCCTGACTGAGAAGTCACCATGGCATGGCTAGGTCCCCCCATAGTGCTGGCAGCATCTCTCTATGAGCTGCCTTTTTTGGGGCCCAATCACTAACCTATCTACTTGGTGGGTGTGATGACATCCCGGTTTTGGGTGCACACATTTCTTCCAGTAATATGCACTATGGACTAGCTAGCAGGCTGTTTGCAGTTAGTATGTGTGAGGTTGGAATGCCTTGCAGGGTGCAGCGGCTGCAGATTCACTGTGCTCACTGCTGGAGAATGTTAGATAGTGGTGGTGGGTAGCTGAACATTTCCAGGCCTTCTGTCTGTCTGCTATCACTGTATGGATGTTTACAGAAATGCATGGACTGCCCTGTATGTTGTCTGTCCCCCAGCATCAACTGAGGTTGATGGTCCCCTCTACCAGCACTATTGCAATGATGTTGAATGTGGATCTGTTGGTGGGAGATCCTGAGCTCCAGAGGGCAGTTTGGGTGGTACTACAGAATCCGCCTATGGGTCCAAAGAGCTGTCCCGGCCAGGCCCCCCCAGCCCAGCTCGGCCCGGCCCGGCCCGGCCCGCCCCTCCCCCTGGCCCGGCCCAACCCCCCCTCCCCCCTGGCCCAGCCCAGCCCCCCTCCCCCCCAGCCCAGCCCGGCCCCCCCTCCCCCCCGGCCCGGCCCGGCCCGGCCCCCCCGCCCCCCCGGCCCAGCCCCCCCTCCCCCCCGGCCCCTGGCCCGGCCCGGCCTGGCCCCCCCCTCCCCGGCTCCCCCTCCCCCCCTGGCCCGGCCCCCCGCTCCCCCCGGCCCCCCGCTCCCCGCTGGGCCCCCCTCCCCCCCCCCGGCCTGGCCCTCCACTTTGATGGGCTCTCACGACTCCTGGGGTTAGGGGGAATGTATAGAACTGTCTTTGCACACACAACCATATCACCAGGGTGAGTGATAGCCCACTTTGATGGGCTCTCAGGACTCCTGGGGATAGGGGGAATGTATAGAACTGTCTTTGCACACACCACCATATCACCAGGGTGAGTGATAGCCCACTTTGATGGGCTCTCAGGACTCCTGGGGATAGGGGGAATGTATAGAACTGTCTTTGCACACACAACTATATCACCAGGGTGAGTCATAGCCCACTTTGATGGGCTCTCACAACTCCTTGGTGTAACTGTTTAGCCAGTCATTGCTATATGAAAATGCACAGCACACCGGTTTCAACAGTACCCTAGGAAACAAGTGTAAAAACAACAAGGAAAACTTACAATTTTGTTTTTAAATGTCAGACACATCAGTGCAATGTCTGTCTGCATCATAGATCTGTATAAATATTGTGGGCGACATCATACCCTGTGTGGCAAAAAGATGTGCGCGGCACGGGCACAACTACGCGCAGCGTACCTGCGCGCACGCATTTTGGGGTGCGCATGTGCAGGTGGGGTTCTGCGCATGTGCGCGTGTTGCGTCGTGCGTGCATTCCTCATTGTTGACAAACATGGCAACCCGATCCAGGAAGCCTGCTTTCACCCCACGGGAGCTACGCTGCCTGGCACAGCTGATTGCTGTGAGGCAGCACAAGCTGTTTCCCGGTTCATCCCGGCGTCAGGACCAGATCAGGGTCCGGAGGGCGTGGGATCGGCTGACCCGGCGCTATAATCGTCTGGCTGATTACCCACGTGATGTAAGTGTATGGGGACAGGTCAGTAGATCCACATAGATATATCCAGTGTTGATTGTAGCTGTGCATGCTGATGTGTGTAGCTAGTCTATCTCAGTGATGTGTATTAGGTAAATCCACATGCCATATTGTCTATATATCACATCTGAGTGATTTGCCCTGTACCCAGGGGGCGAAGGACCTGTTCACAGAGTTCCTGATGCCATCCTGGTGTCAGGGCAGCTGCTGCTGGTGATATGCTACAACACACCGTAACACAGGTAACCCATAGATCAGACTAAGGAGGGTTTCTAAACGTCCTGCTGTTATGATGGGGTCTGCAGTTGCAGGGTAAAACATCTGCCCCACCCCCACTTGGCCAAAAAGTCCAAAAAGGTGGGTCCACAGCACCCCTGCTGGTATGGAATATGCTGCTGTTGCTGTTTTCCAATCCACCCTACCCACAGGAGTCCTGAGAGCCCATCAAAGTGGGCTATCACTCACCCTGGTGATATGGTTCTGTGTGCCTAAACAGTTGAATACATTCCCCCTATCCCCAGGGGTCCTGAGAGCCCATCAAAGTGGGCTATCACTCACCCTGGTGATGTGGTTGTGTGTGCAAAGACAGTTCTATACATTCTCCCTATCCCCAGGAGTCCTGAGAGCCCATCAAAGTGGGCTATCACTCACCCTGCTGATATGGTTGTGTGTGCAAAGACAGTTCTATACATTCTCCCTATCCTCAGGAGTCGTGAGAGCCCATCAAAGTGGGCTATCACTCACCCTGGTGATATGGTTCTGTGTGCCTAAACAGTTGAATACATTCCCCCTATCCCCAGGGGTCCTGAGAGCCCATCAAAGTGGGCTATCACTCACCCTGGTGATATGGTTGTGTGTGCAAAGACAGTTCTATACATTCTCCCTATCCCCAGGAGTCCTGAGAGCCCATCAAAGTGGGCTATCACTCACCCTGCTGATATGGTTGTGTGTGCAAAGACAGTTCTATACATTCTCCCTATCCCCAGGAGTCGTGAGAGCCCATCAAAGTGGGCTATTACTCACCCTGGTGATATGGTTCTGTGTGCCTAAACAGTTGAATACATTCCCCCTATCCCCAGGAGTCCTGAGAGCCCATCAAAGTGGGCTATCACTCACCCTGGTGATATGGTTGTGTGTGCAAAGACAGTTCTATACATTCTCCCTATCCCCAGGAGTCCTGAGAGCCCATCAAAGTGGGCTATCACTCACCCTGCTGATATGGTTGTGTGTGCAAAGACAGTTCTATACATTCTCCCTATCCCCAGGAGTCGTGAGAGCCCATCAAAGTGGGCTATTACTCACCCTGGTGATATGGTTCTGTGTGCCTAAACAGTTGAATACATTCCCCCTATCCCCAGGAGTCCTGAGAGCCCATCAAAGTGGGCTATCACTCACCCTGGTGATATGGTTCTGTGTGCAAAGACAGTTCTATACATTCTCCCCATCCCCAGGGGTCCTGAGAGCCCATCAAAGTGGGCTATCACTCACCCTGGTGATATGGTTGTGTGTGCAAAGACAGTTCTATACATTCTCCCCATCCCCAGGAGTCCTGAGACCTGCGTAAGGTGTACTGTCAGTCACCCTGTTGCTATGGTGTATGCAGTTGATGATCTGTGCTAGGACACCCAACCCCCAGGGGGCCAGAGACCTGATTGCAATGGTGGGTATGTCATTCAGATATTGTGTTAGGTTATGGCAGGTAGGTTGCACATCTCCCGTAGTCTGTGAGGTCAGCAACTCATCACACTCGTCTGTGATGTATCCAGATGGTATGCTAGGTGCAGATGTGGATGTGTGTAACAGCACCCCACCCCCATGAGATATGAGATGTGATTACAAAGGCCTGTAACAGAGCTATGTCCCCAGAAATGTATGCTGAGTCAGGTCACACATCTGGCCACTTGCTACAAATCCCAAACCTTGTTGCAGATGAACATTACAGATGGTGTTGGAAGGATACATGCACCTGTTGTGGTTGCACAGCACAGACAGAAACCCTGACATGAGCATAGGTGGCAATAGCCTATTCTGGTGCAATGGCTCCTGCCCCTGGTGTTGGCAACCACACCTGCCGTAAGCATACAAGGCCCAGGTCATAGGAACATAACAACATAAGATAGCCCATACTGGTTCATTCCCTCTTCCTCCTCGCCCAGTATGGTCTGTGCAACAGTGTACAAACTAGTTTATACGTACCTAGCAGTATCCCCAAGAGAGACACGTTACACAATGCTTGTAGTGTGTCAAGCATTGCTTTCCTGAGCCTTGTACAAACCCAAATGTCATGGTAGTGGCCCCTGGCAAGGTGAATAGGGCCACCCACACAATGTTCCATGTTTGGACACAGCACCCATGATTATTAGGATATCATGTTGCCAGTGGGGTTGGGTCCCAGGATGTGCGTAGATCATGACAACACAAATGTGTTAAACAGACCACATACGGGGTTAGCGGGGTTAACATGGACACCATCATTGGCAATCAAAATGTGGCATGGTCATGCAATGTCATGCAAGGGGGCCACAGGGGACTGGACTGATGTGTTCAGGGTGCCAGGCACACTGCACATAGGTGTCACTGCACACATGTCCAGAGACATAGCTACGCATGCAGGTGGCACTGGGAACAGGTCATCGGCTGGAACAAGCAGGAAGTAGTCCTTACATGTGGGTATCATCGGTACCGACGGAGCCTGCGTGGGAACGGTCTCCAGTGTCCAATAGGAAAGCTATTGGAAGCAACCCCACAGCGCCTGTGTGCTGCCATCTTGCCTTTCCCAAATGGCTCTATCCAGTTCATTGTTTTCCACAGAGCCAGCAGGTCATTGCTGAAAAACAGCTATTGTAGTGCCACTCCTGTGGCAGTGTCTGCCTGTTTTTCTTTACTGGTACCACTGGTCTTCTAATTAAATTTTCTAAAAGGTCAGATTCCCCCACACAATGAAACCTTTTTAAAAAAAGAGCAACAATCCCCTTTGTAGGTCTCCCCCCCGGTTTGGCATTAGGCCCTAATCCCTCCTCCATCATGGAAAAGCACTCCTCGGCTGCAGAACATATGCTGATAATGTGCTGGTACCTTCTCAGTCACTGACAACCATGATTGGTGTCGCAAATGCTAATGGCCAGATCAATGCATGTCTGAATGTTTGGCCTGTGGGAAGTTATCCAAGAGCGTTTGGCAGAACAGAGCAGCCAAGCTCGCTACCCTCCTTCCCTCAAACGTGGCCTCAGTAGCAGCCATGTTTGGAATCCAAGATTGAAGGACTTGAGTCCCTTAGAGCGGTCAATGAGAAGGATCGGTTGGTTCAGGCACGAAGAATCGAGTATCTGGACAATCGTCTCCGTAGGAAAAATTTGCGATTTCTGAACTTTCCTCGGTCACCCTTGATAGCTTCCATGGATCTGGTCCGGAAATATTTTATTGAGGTTTTGCAGATGCCCGCTGATTCGCTGCCTCCTGTGGTGAACACTCAATATGTGTCTATCTCCTCCTCAGAGCCTGGGGTTCAGCGGGCTTCTGGAGCGGATTTAGAGATGCCTCAATTGGATTTGTCTGCTTTTTTAGAGAGTTCTTTGGAGGTGGTGACCAGCAGGGCGACTTTATTAGTTAACTTTGCCTTTGAGTCAGATAGGAATACTGTTCTTAAATTGTATTTTCGTAAATTATCTGTCTCTCAGGGTTCTAAAATATTAATTTTTCCTGATTTGGCGAGGGATACGCAAAAGAGGCGGAAGGCATTCCTGGCTTTGCGCCAGAGAGCCGAAGCCTTGGGTGCGGTGTTTAAATTGAGATATCCCGGACAACTGTTACAATTTATTGTTACTAAAGAAGAGGATGGAGGGGGAGATGGTCCCATATCGGCTGCTGTATAATGCAATCTTTGCTCCTATGATTTCACCCATTTTATGTGGCGGTTATGTATCCATGATTTATTTCTTTTTTCTTGGATCTTATTGTGGGGTAACATGTTGTGGTCTGTACCAGTGATGTATTTCTTTTCTTTACAAATAGAGGGTTGCTGGTTAGGCTCTCTCTATAATGTTTTATTTTTATTTCCTTTTGTGATTCTGATTCAGATTCAGAGTTGTATTTCTGGATTGTTATGTAAAAGGTTATAAATAAAAAAAAAAAAATGTATGTAGTATTTAGTGGTATACTGCAGATGTACATTGCCCACCTGAGCTCACATCCGTGAATGGTGGCAGCTGTTGGTCACCCTAATGTGCAATGTCCCGTTAATGTACGTGAAAAGGCCAAGGCACACCAACGTGCATAATGCGCCTTCAGAGCTGTATAGCGCCATGTGCAATGTGCATGTTATATGGACCATAAGTTAAACATTATTCACATAGAGAGAATAATGAAATGCACACGTAGTGTACGACACGTGCTGCATGCACAGTGGTAGAGGCACTGTGCGTCGAGACATCAATGTAAAGTCAATGTCCACTATATTTCCAGAAACAGCCGAACGTGCGTTACTACGCATGCTACAAGTGTGTTGTGATACAACGCACGCACTAATGTGCATTATTATGCCTTACTGAGCATACGCAACGTCACCGCGTCATGAGGCACCGCACGTTACACTAGATAAAATGGCGACGAGTTCCCGAAAGCCTGCATTTTTGGACGATGACATTCTCCTCCTTGGAAGACTGATCTGCTGCAGGCAGAGGCGCCTCTTTCGTGGGTCCTCAAGGAGACAGGACCTTAACAGGGTGAGGCGGGCCTGGGGGCACCTGACCAGGCACTTCAATGCCACTGCACAATACTCATGTGAGATAAATGCATGGGGGCAGGTCAAACAAACCAAGGAGTGCAACACAGTAACCAGCAATCAACACACATATCATAGAAGCATGGCACGGGAAAAGGAGAGGTCTGTGGCTTAATCTGGGAGCAATGCAGCTGCGCTTGTTAATGTGTGCAGATCTTCCCTATCCCCAGGTGGCCTCAGGCCTAGTTACAGATGTCTGTCAGGAATCCTGGTGCTATGGTAATTGCACCTGCTGACGTGAGCAGGTCTGCCCTATCCCCAAGTGGCCTCAGGCCTATTTACAGAGGTCTGTGTTTACCCCTGCTGGTATGGTAGGTGCACCTACCAATGTGCGCAGGTCTGCCCTATCCCCAGGTGGCCTCAGGCCTATTTACAGAGCTCTGTGTTTACCCCTGGTGCTATGGTAGTTGCACCTGTTGATTTGCGCAGGTCTTCCCTAACCCCAGGCAGCCTCAGGCGTATTTACTGAGGTCTGTTGGTAATCCTGGTGCTATGGTAGTTGCTTGTGTTGATGTGTGCAGGTCTGCCCTATCCCCAGGTGGCCTCAGGCCTATTTACAAAGGTCTGTGTTTACCCCTGGTGCTATGGTAGTTGCGCCTGGTGATGTGCGCAGGTCTGCCCTAACCCCAGTCGGCCTCAGGCCTATTTACAGAGGTCTGTGTTTAATCCTGGTGCTATGATAGGTGCGCCTTTTGATGTGCGCTGGTCTGTCCGAACCCCAGGTGGCCCCTGGACTATGCAGAGAGCTCTGTGATACATCCCTGGACCTACATGGATGCGTCTGCTGCTGTGTGCATGCCACAATGGCTAACCACATGTGCAGCACTGTCACCATTGGGTACTGTGGTACAAGCATATGCAGTCACAGCATATGATAGCCACATGTTGTAGTCATGTTGAAAGGTGTAGCAGATATGCAGATCCAGCGCATATGTGTAGGATGTGGCGCATGCCCCAACTACCCCTTGGCAACACATCACACAGATAACGGTACCATACAGCACTGCTGGTACTATGCACATGACCTGCAGCATGACAATGCCACGTATGCCATGGGCTGACCATTTCACGCAAGGGTAGGCAACCAGATAGGCATGGGGTGGCACACAGGCCACGTAGGGGGCAATCCACACATGCCCAGCCTCACTCACAAACATGCAGGTGGTGTTGGCAACAGCTAGCATTGGACCAACAATGTACAGCAGTAGTAGCCCCCTGCTGCTCACAGCCATGTGTGATGTGCAGTAGCTGATGGCCAGGGATGTCTGTCCCCTAACATTCCATTCCATTGCTGTTCCCCCAGGTGGAGGACCTGCGGAAAAAGGGGAGAGAGATGCGGCAGCAGTACCCATGGTTTCTACTGTGGCTGCAACAGGAGGTGCTGGCTCAGGGGGACAATGGGTAATGGGCCTGTGTGTCACACAACAGCATGTTACAGTGGCCCAACAGCTTGTGGGGCCACCATGATGTGGCGTATGCATGACCGAAGTGGTAATGTCTGGTTTTCCCCCACAGTGGATGCAGATGCTGGCGTGGGCCTGTCGCGGGGCAGAGTGGATGGTGCTGGTGGCGGGCAGGGGCTGCCACAGCCGGGCAAATCCCCTGTACCGGAGCGGATGTACCAAGAGCAGGAGGAGGAGGAGGATGATGGCGCGGCAGAGGAGGAGGATATGGAGCCAGCTGAACAAGAGGGGGAGGCCGGGAAGGGGAAGGGGGAGGAGGAAGGGTGGGAGGTCAGGGAGGGGGAGGGGGAGGAGGAGGGGAGGGGAGGTAAGGGGGTGGGGTGGCTGGGGAGGGGAGGGGACAGTGGGTGGGTGGGTGTGGGGCAGGAAGCACCCCTGGAGGTGCGTGATATGCCAGGACCTGCGTTTGTGCACTTGGGCCTGTCAGGTACACACACCCCCATGGGTGCATCCTACCTCACTGGGCAGGTCGTGGCCAGTTCTGAGCATCACAGAACAGCACAGATCACTGTGGGCCCCTGCCACCTGCCCCATGGGTCCGGGGATGTCACCCGTATGGCTGTGGGGCCGGCATACAGTGCTGCAGACAGGACATCTGCAGATGCCACCACACAGACATCAGGCACATGATGTCTGTGTGGGGCATTGTGTGCACGCCGCCTGTCTGTGGCACTGTGTGCCATGTCACAAGGCCAGCAGGAGCAGACCCACACCATGGAGCAGGTGGTAGACACCATGGTACAGATGGCTGATGAGCTGCACATGTTGCATGAGGCTATCACAGGCAGCACAGCTCATCAGCCATCTGGCCAGGGGGGGCCTTCAGGGGCACCCCAGGTGGCCCGCAGGTGGCACCCCTGCCCTCTGCCATCCTGTGACCCGAGGCTGCCACCACCTCTGGGCAGGGTGGGCAAGGCCACCACTTGGTCATGTCCAACAGGTGGATACATGTATATATGTAAATAGTTTTCAGAAATATATATGATGTTACCACATCACAGTGGTCATGTGTCTCATTTCCTTCTGTGCCATTGCACTGAGAGTGACACGTGTGAGCATGTCCCTATGTGTATGGGTGCAACACATATGTCACATACAGGTCTCTGAGGCTGGCTGCAGGAGCTGTGGATATTTCACAAAGCTAAGACTCTTATTTTCTCTCTTATTTCTGATGCTTTCTAGTTATCAATATAGAGTCTAACTGTTTTGTGGGAATTGTTAATATAAAGTTTAACTGTGGTTATAAATTAAGCTTGGGGATATTCAGCCTACTGGAACCTGAGTGTCCAGATAACAAAGGTTTAAATCTGTTGGAGAAGGCTTGCTTTTTCTGGGCAGGGGAGGTGAAGGTTTTTGTTCTCAGTTTCTGCTCTCAGGCAGGCAGGGGCTAATTTGAGCCCATCTCACACCTGACCAGTGGCCACACCTACAGGTCTCTGAGGCTGGCTGCAGGAGCTGTGGATATTTCACAAAGCTAAGACTCTTATTTTCTCTCTTATTTCTGATGCTTTCTAGTTATCAATATAGAGTCTAACTGTCTGTTTTGTGGGAATTGTTAATATAAAGTTTAACTGTGGTTATAAATTAAGCTTGGGGATAATCTGACTGTCTCCTTTTCTGGGCAGCCTTGGAGCAGATATCTGTGGGTGCCCCCAGTTCAGGAATAGCTTACTGGCCAAAGACACTTAGGTTCCCACCCACCCTACCCCTCGCCCCACCCACCCCAGGGGCTGCATTGCCTATATAGTACTCGCATACATTGCCATCTATCCTCTTAACTTAGGTTACAGCCCACATCTTCTTCCTCCTTCCTTCTTCATCTTCCTCTTCTCCTTCTAGGACTGCTTATTCAGCATGTTATGTATTTGGTGCAATAACTGCAGTACTTTCATTCCAAGACGAATCATATGGAACCTCAGAGCTTGTCCTATGTGCCTCAGGTCAGCTACCATGCATAAAGAACTGAATCTACTAAGGGAAGACCTAGCTGCCATGCATAAAGAGGTGACCCTACTCAGGGAGGAACTGGCTGCAATGAAGCGCACCTCTTCTAGGATGCAAACTGAACAATGCCCACCACTGCTCCCATAAAGCATCAAATATCCCAGGGACAAGGGGATCACAGTGGGTTCTGGTAGATTGCGACCTGTAACGCACAGACATCCTATGCATCAAAAGATATCCCTGCATAATGCCTTCTCTGCCTTGGCTAATGAGGATGAGGAACTGAGGGAGGAACTGGCTGCAATGAAGCGCACCTCTTCTAAGATACAAACTGAACAAAGTCCACCACCACTTCCACAAAGAATGAAACACCCCAGGAACAAATGGATCACAGTGGGTTCTGGTAGATTGCGAACTGTGACACAGAGGTATCCTATGCAACAGGAGATATCCCTGCATAATGCCTTCTCTGCCTTGGCGAATGAGGATGCCCAATCCAAAGAAACTGAAGGGCCCTTAAATGAGACAGACAATGCCCAATCTCCTGCTAAAGGACCAGATATGAAGAAAACCTCAACAAACAGCAAACTACTACTACTTGGCGATTCCATCATCAGTGGCATCAACTTGGGAACACAGTTCAAAGGAGAGAAGATAGTATAGTGCCTCCCAGGCTCTTTAGCCAGCAGGAATACAAACCACGTTGTTGAAGTACTTAGCGCAGAAAGTGAACACTCCAAACTTGATGTGGTTATCCACTTGGGCACAAATGACCTGGCTAGAAACAGTACCTCTACAGTCCAAAAGAACTTCCAATCTCTGGGAGAGAAACAAGCCCATTGTTAACACTGTTGCATTCTCAGAGGTTCTACCTGTGCTTGGTAAAGGGGCAAAAAGGCTGCATCACATTAACAGCTTTAATACATGGCTCCAGACCTGGTGCAAACAAGAAGGATTTAGATTTATTGGCGACTGGGGTAACAGATGGAACAAGAGACTATACTGTGCTGATGGACTACATCTCTCTGTCGCAGGGAAAAGAATCCTAAGTGAAAAATACAAGCAATATGTGGATATGCATTTAAACTAGAAAAAGGGGGTGACGGATGTGGAAGGTCAAGCTCTGGACGTCACCCCCTACAAAAGCAGATTAAAATCAGAAACAGACACACATTTAAACCACACATCATAAACAAGTGGGAAGATGTAGGCAGAACAAAATCAATGCTAAACACATGCAAGCCAGTTAAATGCTGGAAAGCAATGAGCACAAATGCTCGAAGCTTAGCCAACAAAGTTCCAGACCTAGAAGCCCTAATGATGGAAATGGATTTGGACATTGTAGCCATTACAGAAACATGGCTAAACGAATCCCATGATTGGGATATAGCCATACCTGCCTATAATCTATTCAGAAGAGAAAGAGAAAATGGAAGAGGAGGAGGAGTAGCCTTGTATCCTAAAAGCAACATTAAAGCTACTGAAATGCAGGGGGCATGGGGAAAAGAAGAAGTGCTCTAGATTGTGTTGGAAAGAGGAGATGGCACTGTCATCCATACTGCTGTAGTCTACAAACCTCCAATACAAATTGAAGAGATAGATAACGATTTGATTATAGATATTGCCAAGATAGCCACAAAGGGGGAAGCGATCATATTGGGTGACTTTAATCTACCTAATGTGGATTGGATTACTCCTTCTGCAAATCTGGAAAGAAGCAAAAAAATCGTGGATGCTCTCCAAGATACATTACTTAGACAAATGGTGATGGAACCAACCAGGATTTACTGCTCATCAAAAGCAATAGTAGAAGGAGATAAGGGAAGTGGAATTGCAATGGGCGAAACTAAAGGTGGCAATAAAAGGGGCAACAGATAAATATGTAACAAAAGTAAACAAGAACAAGAGGAGAAGAAAGCCTATTTGGTTTTCCAAAGAAGTGGCTGCTCAAATAAAGGCAAAAAATACAGCTTTCACAAAATTCAAAACCTCGCAAACAGAGGAACACAGAAATGAATACAGGATCAAACTCAAAGAGACAAAGAGAGAAATAAGGATAGCAAAATCAAAGGCAGAGGAAAAGATGGCTAAAGATGTGAAGTGTGGTGACAAAACCTTCTTCAGGAATAATCAGGAAAGGAAGAAGATCAGAGGTGGAATTGCAGGACTCAGAAGTGCTGAGAACGGACTCGTGGAAAGTGACATTGAAAAAGCGAAATTGCTAAACGAATACTTCTGCTATGTTTTTACTATAGAAAGTCCTGGAGAAGGACAACCTGTGACTCTCAAATATAAAAATGGGAATGAAGTAGTTACCACACCATTCACAGAAGATGAGTTGTTAGAACAACTTGCAAAACTGAAAGTGGACAAGACCATGGGACCGGATGGGATACACCCCAGGATACTGAAAGAGCTCAGATAGGTTCTTGCAGGGCCGTTAAAGGATGTTTTCAACAGATCCTTGGAAACAGGAGAGGTTCCTCAGGAAGACAGGGAAGAAGTGTCAATCTACAGGCCTGTGAGCCTTACCTCGGTGGCGGGAAAAGTCATGGAGGCGCTCCTGAAAGAGCGAATAGTGAACTTTCTCAAAACCAACAGGTTGCAAGACCTGAGGCAACATGGTTTTACCGAAGGACGATCTTGCCAAACAAATCTGATTGAGTTCTTTGACTGGGTGACCAGGAAGCTAGATCAGGGGCATGCGATGGATGTCATCTTCCTGGATTTCAGCAAAGCCTTTGATACTGTTCCTCATAGGAGGCTTATCAATAAACTCGGTAGCTTGGGGATAGATCCTAAGATGGTAAATTGGATCAGAAACTGGTTGACTGACAGACGACAGAGGGTGATGGTAAATGGAGCTCACTCGGATGAAGGGAAGGTGATTAGCGGGGTGCTCCAGGGGTCTGTCCTGGGCCCGTCACTGTTCAATGTATTTGTGAGTGATATTGCTGAAGGACTGAATGGAAAAGTCTGTCTTTTTGCAGATGACACAAAAATTTGCAACAGAGTAGACTCCCTAGAGGGAGTGGTTAACATGAGGAAAGATCTACAAAAGCTCAAAGAATGGTCAAATACTTGGCAATTAAGATTTAATGCGAAGAAGTGCAGAGTCATGTACTTGGGTAGCAGAAATCCAAGGGAAATGTACGCGATAGGGGGCGAGAGGTTGGTGTGCGCGGATCAGGAGAAAGACCTTGGTGTGATTATTTCTGAAGATCTCAAGGTGGCAAAACAGTGTGACAAGGCGGTGGCAAAAGGATGTTAAAGGATGTTTTCAACAGATGTTGGGCTGCATACAAAGAGGAATCGCCAGCAGAAAGGAAGAGGTACTCATGCCGCTGTACAAGTCACTGGTGAGGCTTCACTTGGAATACTGTGCTCAGTTTTGGAGACCGTATCTTGCAAAGGATGTAAAAAGACTGGAAGCTGTTCAGAGGAAGGCGACCAAGATGATTTGGAGCCTGCGTCAGAAGCCTTATGAGAAGAGACTTGAAGACCTAAACATGTACACTTTGGAGGAGAGGAGGGACAGGGGAGATATGATTCAGACCTTCAAATACTTAAAGGGATATAATGAACAAACAAACCTCTTCCAAAGACGGGGAGGCTGTAAAACTAGAGGGCACAACAGGAAGCTGCAAGGTGGTAAATTGAAAGGCAATGTCAGGAAATACTTTTTCACGGAAAGGGTGGTGGATGCTTGGAATGCCCTCCTGATGGAAGTGGTGGGGGAAAACATGGTGACAGAATTCAAAATGGCATGGGACAGACACAGTGGATCCCTTTACAGCAACAGGATAAAATCAAAATAAACTGAACCATCTAATTTCTCAACAAATAGGGGTGTCCTACATGGAGTGGTGGGTTCACACCCTAAACAGGGACGAGGGGAGGGGTGGCCTACATGGAGCGGCAGGTGCACCTACTCTTGCCATTGTGCTGGGCAGACTATATGGACCATGCTGGTCTTTATCTGCCGTCATTTACTATGTTACTATGTTACTATACATGGCATGGTCTCCACAGCAGATGTAGGGGATGGGCATGTGCGCTGATGTACGTATCCCTTGCAGCCACCAGGATGTACCCATGTGTTGCTATGTCCAGCAGACATGGACACATGCATGGTGGCACAGACATGTGGAACCTGTGTCAGCTGGGGAAACCTCTTTCTCGACCCCTGACAGGAGGAGCATTGAAAACACGATCATGACCATCAATACCACCACTGCGCAGACTGATCCTTGCCCAGCTTTCTGGATAAAGGAACTGCGCAGTGACCTCAGCCCAATAATAAATAGGATAATGAACCTATCTTTCTCAACCGGATCTTTCCCGTCTGAACTCAAGCACACATCTATCAGACCATTACTAAAAAATAGCAAGTTAGATCCCCAAAAGGTGGACTCTTACAGACCCATTTCAAGTATACCTTTACTTGCAAAGATAATTGAAAAGGAGGTGCAAAGACAGTTGCAAGACCACATTGACTCAGCTGCTCCACTAGACCCATGTCAACATGGATTCAGGGAGTCACATGGAGTGGAAACACTCCTTACCACCCTCTCCAATAATATAATGACTGGTGTTGACAACATCCATCAGGGGATTGCACTCATTTTCCTAGACATTGCTGCAGCCTTTGATTCAATAAGCCATGAGCTTCTCCTAGGGCGACTAAGGGAGAAAGGCGTCTGCGGAACAGCCCTTGAATGGTGCAGATCATACTTGGAAGATGGCAACACGTACGATCCGGCGGAGCAACATCACAACCATTTCATCAAGGTCAGGGTGTTCCACAGGGAACCTCCCTCTCTGCCTTGATGTTTAACGTTTACATGCAACCCATTTGTAATATCATCCGGTCCTTCAAAGTCAGTTGCATGATATACGCCGACGATGTCTTGCTCTATATACCGTTCTCCATAGATAAATTGGACCTCTCCCCTTTGACAAATTGCTTCAGTGCCATATCTGATTGGCTCCTATCGCAAAACCTCAGAATTCAGCATAAGAAGACTGAGGTGCTCTTCATTACGAGGAACCAGAATTTCAACCCTCCACAATACTTGAAGGTAAAAGAAGCTGATCTACAAACAAAACCCACAATTCGGTACCTGGGTGTTATATTGGATCAAAACCTCAACATGAAGGCACACATAGCCAACACTGTCAGAGCTGTTTATTTCAAGATCCGTTCCCTCAGACATCTTCGCCCTTTGCTTGAACCAGAGGACTTTCGCACAATTTACCAGGCTCTTATAATACCACATTTTGATTACGCCAACACCATTTTACAAGGACTTCCACAATCCACGCTGAACCCCTTACAGCTCGCAATGAACAGCGCAGCGAGGGTTCTAAATGGAGCATCTAGGAGAGACCATGTGACGCCCCTTTTGAAGCAGTTACACTGGCTTCCTATACAGGCTAGGATCATCTTCAAGACAGTACTACTGACATTTAAAGCGGTAAATAACCTCTCCTCCTCATCACTAACCGACCTCATCCAAGCCATAACCCCTAATAGATCAAGAAGATCTGCAGCAATAAACATATTAACAATTCCGAGAGAATCAACGAGATGCACAGCGACAACATCAAATAGGGCTTTCAGATTCTGTGCCCCAAGACTCTGGAACGCTTTACCTTTAAACATCAGATCGATCTCTAATCTAATACAGTTCAGAAAAGCCCTCAAACACTACCTGTTCCTCAAATACTTCCCAGAGAACATTGAATCACATACACTGAATACTTGTAGCTACACGAACACGCCTATTCAGCCAGGGAACACTCCTAGCCAGGTGTCCTGTCCATAATTCTCATGATATTTATTCTCTGACTCCAGTGTGTAAGTAGTTTCCCCTGTTTATCCAAGTATACTGTCCTGTTATATGTAAACTCATAACTATGTTTTCACATTCTGATTTCTCTGTCCCATGTAAACCACGCTGATGCTGAATAGTGCGGTATATAAGAAATTGTAAATAAATAAATAAAAAATAATAATAACACAGACCTGCAGCTGTAGCCAAAGGCCAGGGTTGTGCCGGCACGGTGCCATAGGCATGCCGAGGTGCACCCTCGCCAGCCTCGCCTCTACAGGCCCAGGGCCCTGCTCCAGGGCATGCGTGAGGACCAGGTCATCTCCCTCTACCATCTGAGAACAGGGGCTATTAGGGAGCTCTTTGAGGATCTAAGACCTGACCTCGAGCCCTGGACCGGCCGGTCACATGCCATACCAGGTATGGTCAGGCTCCTGGGTGCTCTATATTTCTTTGCCTCTGGCTGTTTCCAGTCATCGGTGGCCACAGTGGGTGGGATGAGCCGACCCACCGTCTCACGCTGTCTCCACCAGGTACTGCAGGCCATGGTCAGCCGGGTAAGGAATTACGAGGGGTGTCAGATATTAAAGGTATAGGACAAAATTACACTAACATTTGTATTTAAAGAAATTATTCAATACAGTCCTCATATTGTCTGCTCTCAAATACTGTAGGTCAAATAGTGCCGAGTGATGCAGGATATAGGAGTCATGAGTGAACTCTGCAAACCTGGGAACCACATTCAGAATATGCTTTGTGGTGTGTCCCTAGTTCTGTGTGTGTGCGTAGTCTGTGTGTGTGTGATAACTTGGGGGGTGGGGGGTATATAATTGTAATAGCGAAGTGTCCGCAACCAATAAAACCCGGAGTCTATTGACTAGAATTCAAGCCAGTTTAATGTGCACAGACTCAGACAATGATTACATACAAAATGGCTGAGCCCAGAGCTCAGGAAAATGACAGTTTATGTACCTTTCTTCCCCAATCTAATACAGGTCAACCTCCTCATTGGTCTTGGTGGCCCAGCTACTTTCATCCAATAGCCATCTGTGACTGGGCTTACCCCCGTGTTCCCCCCGTGCACATCTCTCTCGCCATGGCTCAAAACTTTAGACATAATATATTCTGCTGAATTTCAATCTGCTTCTCTCTACAAGGTCAGTGTATTAGCAAGGATACAGTGTGCAAGCAATAATACTGAAACAGACATCTGTGCTTAAAACATAACAAAAACAGTGGAATAGTTTTACTCTTTCTTATCAGCAGCCTTCTTATCAAAGGCAGAGCAAGGCAGTTTCTAACAGCTACTGGTATTTCTGTAATATTCCAGAGTCAGTTATAATACTCTAAGAAGGAGGGGGGAGGACTCACGCAGAGCTGGAGTGTGTCTCAGGCAGAGACAGTTTTACAAGATGAAGTAGGCCATCGCCTATCACATTCTCTCCTTTTCATTATTCACACCCGCACATGAGAAAGGGTGAGAATCTAATCACATATATATATGGAAGTACTCTAAACTATAGTAGAGGGATCACTTCGGGGTATAGGATAGTAGTCCCACGTTGCTAATATTTGTGCAGCTGCCTTGCGGTCAATAATACTCTCAATAATGGAGTTCAGCATACGCAAGCATAAGGGAAGGAAACATGGGATACATAAGCAAACAGTTACAATCAGGAATACAAGTATGACAAGTGTCTTCAGGCTGCCTAGGCCTGAAAACCAAAAACCAAACCAGCCATCTAGTTGCAAGCCATGCCACGTTTGTACTGGGACATAACTTTGTTTTCTCATGTGATTGGCTATGTCTTCTACAACCTGTCCTTCATTATCTATTTGCAAGCAGCAGTTAGTTAAATTCAGCTTGCCACATACTCCTCCTTCAGCTGCAAGCAGATAATCTAAAGCTAAGCGGTTCTGGTAAATGGCTGTACGCATCTGTGTGGCTTGTTTAGCTAACAAAGTTAGTGCTCTACTAGTTTCATTGGTTATAATTTCAACAACAGCTTGCAAACGTATAATACGATCTAACATATATATAGGGGTGCGGTAGCCCCAAGAACCATCTTGCGCCCAGGTAGCAGGTCCATAGTAAGAAACAATTCGCTCTGGTGGCCATTCTTCAGAGGTTGCATCCCATTTGTCCCACTGGCCAATTTTCAGAGCCTCTCGTTTCTGTCGACTTTTATATACAGGGAACCCCAATTGTTCTCCGTGGGAAAGGGGCAAAAGAAAGAAAGAAGGTCGTATTCTTCCGAGAACACACGCTCCTCCCCATTTGGCAGGGAGTTTAGCATATGCTCGGGTGCCACAAATCCAATATAGTCCAGGTGGAGCTTGCCAAGTGCTGTGTGTAGCCAGATTTGTCCATGTTTTATCCAAGTTCTCTGACCTTGTTCTCTGTAAAACCAAACAGTTTGTTCATTATGGTATGTTGTTATATTGTAAACCGCGCTGATGCTAAATAGAGCGGTATATAAGAGCCTGTAATAAATAAATAAAATAAATAAATAAATATCCTGGCCAAATAAGGAAAGATGATCAGAGGATTAGAAGGTTCTGGAGTATTGGCACCTGACCACCAAGAAGTCTTTCCAGTTGTGGCATTGTAATATTTTTGGTTCAAACAGACCAGTTGTCCTACCAATGTAGTTAATTGTGGTCCTGCTCGTACAAAACACAGTCTACCCACTATAGAGTGGGCTAGGACCCATTCATTGGTAGTGTTATGCACATCAGTTTGGTTATATGGTACAGAGTAGTTCAGTTCTTGTGCTTCCCAAGGCCACTGGTCTCCTATTTGAGTTCCTCCACAAAAGAGACAGTCCGAGACATGGAGGCTGGATGCCACAGCTCCAGCTAGTTCGATGAACAAATTCTGTGAAGCATGGGGGACTACAAATTCTGCCTTCATGGCCTCATGGAAGGTATGATGTATGCGATAAGGTGAAGAAACATGAGTCTTTACATTCAGCTGGATGAATATAATGGTTCCAGGATCAGTTCCACCTCCTGCTATGCGCAGGCCGAATCGAAATCCTTGCTTCCACTGGCTGGGGTCAAAGATCTGAAGTCGTAGGGGATTGCAGGCGCTTTTCTTGCACTGTTCAGGTTTCAGTAAGGGTAATCTTTCCAGCAGCGCCTTGCGATTATCTCCAGTCTGCCCTGTAGGGCTACCAGACCAGGTAGCATAGTACACACAATCCCATTTCGGACAGAAATAGTCTGCTTCTGCTGATTTGCTATATGTTGTTGGGGAATGTATCCCAGTGCATATTCCCCAGTTGTACGCACCTTCAGGACACATATACTTCTCATCATAATAGTAAGCTTGTTCCCATGATCCACACCTGTAATAATTATTTCTATTAATCAAGTCACAAGCATCAAAATACAGGTAAGCAGGTTGGCTGGGATCAGAGAGTTGACTTGTAGCATTGATAAGGGCTCCATCTTCATCATTCCATCTCAATTCCAGGACATAGTAAGATGGATTCTGGCGAGGTCTGAAGCAAGTACGAGTCTTTCCCTTTGTGCAGACATTCATTTCTGTACCATTATAGATACACCGGCTGACTACACCGGTACAAGTGTAATACAAGTTATAAAGTAGAGTCTGAGTGACTTGCATTCCAGTTCGGGTGGTGGTTATACAGGCTGCACAAGGGGGCAAGGCAAGAGTGGTTCTCAAGAGTCCCAGGGCTACCGCAAGAAGGAAATAGCAGCAATTCGTAATCATCATGATTACAGTCTCTGACGATTACTGAGGTAGATAATGGTTGATTGAGGTAGATAGATAAGGATTGATAGGGTAATACAAAACTGAAGGATGTCTCTTTCAGGAGCAGGTTGGCAAAGTCTTTACGATGACGGATCTTTTCTTCACAGCGTGAGTCGCAATGGTGCTGCAGGATTAGCGATCGAAGTCCAGGGGCGACTCTCAGGAACTGTTGCTGGTTTCACTCGACTGTGATGAATCCAGGAGTCGATCTCGGCCACTTTAACTGCTGTTGGGGTTGATAGCAAAGCGATGTATGGTCCCTTCCAATGAGGCGCCAGCTGTGTCTTCTTCCACTCCTTTTCCCACACCGAGGCTCCAGGCTGGAAAGGATGCAATCACTGTTCCCTCTAAGCTGTGCGCGTGTGCGCGCTGTGATAAGGAAGCTTATCATAGCTCAGGAAGGAGCTATAGAAAAGGTGAAGTGACTCTGAACAAGCAACCTGTCAGTTCTGGTAGAAATAAAAAAACAGAATTTTCCCATAAAAGACTACCAGTCCCAGAATGCACCAGGTTTCCAACAGCCATTAGAAGAGCTGAAGTGGGGAAACGTGTGTTCAATCAGGAGGGCTATGAGGTAATCCCCAAGCACTCATCTCAAAGGGCAGGGCCTGATTCAGCACAGCTGCGCTGTGCTAGGGTGGAGCACTCATCTAAGCAGAATAAAGGTAGAATTTATTCTACAGAGAATTATCCTCAGATTCAGCTTGGAGATCTTCATGATCTTGGACAGCTTCATCATCTGGAGGATCATCAGAAGCAGAAGCCAGAGCGGACGGACAGAGAGGGCAAGAAACCCTTTGGAAGAAAGAAGAGAAAAGCATTTGGGAGGTCTAAAGGAGTCCATAGCAGTACGTATACTGGGAGACATTCAAAAGGCCAGCATACACCATTGGACTGGGGAAAACCAGAGGAGTGGTGCTGCAGAGCTAGGAATCACCAGACGGTACCTGTGAGGGCGACGGCTGCACTTGGAAGGGACCCTAGGACCCGTGCCAGAAGGTATGTGAAGAGAGATCCAGTGTCCAGGGATCTGGATTGGAAGGCTGGACATAAGAACTGGACTACATACTGGCCAGGCTATTTAGAGAGGAACTCTAACAGCAATGGAAGCTCAGGTATGAACACTGATCTATGCCCTAGCTATACCCTTGAAAGACAGCAGGGAAACAAGTATTCTCCTGAGAGTGCTCCATTGAGAAATTCCTCTGTGCCAATCCATGATATTGAACCCATGATTGTTGAAGAAGGGGGAGCGGTGGTAGATACAGGCTGTGAATACATGGATTGCTCTCTGTCTAAATTCCTTTGGTAAATTTACTGTTACAAAGTACAACAACCATCACAAAGAAATACAAACTTGTTCTTTAATCTACTCAGAAAAGCTCCTGAGAAGGATTTGAGCCACGCAGTAGAAAGCAAGCCAGCTAAGGGGTTTCAGCTGGGTAACTGCTAGCAATTGAGCCTTACCTAATTGCTTGTGAGCTCTGAGGAAATCACTTCTGAGTCTATGTGTGAAGATATAAGAAGTTAACCTGAAAAGAACAGTTTTTCCCTTCTTTGTGGGTTTTGCTTGTTGTTTGATGCACTGCTAAGAAAATATTAGCTAGAGCCTACAGAAAAGACCAGTTTGTTACCAACCAGGTCTTTATTCTTTTGATTTGATTGCCTGACAAGTTCAACTGTTGTTTTCCTGATTTTGTTTTTCTAAGTTTAACACTGAAAGCAAGTATCCTGTTTTATGTGCTACCAAGCATATCTGTGTTGGGAGAAATAACCCCATAAATAAATATCTTATTGGCTTTACACTCAAGCACAACTAATTATTGTGAACGGCTGTGTCTGGTGTGAATGGACTACATTTCCCACAATCCCTTGCAAATCATATTAGTATATGCCTTTGCCAAGACTGTGAACATTCTCACCCAGGCACCCGTATGACAGCGCGCGCACACCTTGCCGAGCGAGCGCACATACTTTACAACAGAGCGCACAAAAATTGTGGTTCTGATTCTGATAGAAAACAACACAGACATCTTAAAATTTAAAAGTTGTGATTGTAATTACTAGAAATTTTCCTCTTCATTTAGTAATCGTCTATTTTAATTTAATTTGATTAAAATCAATGTGGTGTACATACTGTATTCTGACGTGTAGTCAAATTTTAAAGTATATAACTCCGAGCGTCGTTATGTGGCACACAAAAATTTAACCTTCCTTCAAAAGCTGCACAGCTGATATTTTATGCGCACACAGCCTACAGAAAATTAGAGGGAACATTGGATGCAATGGCTCTGTTAGATTGATAGGCAACTGGTCCCGCACCCAGGTATGAACAATTCTTGCCTAGTGATTTTCTGATCCAATCTGATTCATATCCCCTCTTATCCCATGTATTATAGGCGGGGGCCTCCCATACAAAATCTCAAATGGGGATACTCCTAATGGCGTGGTGGGGGCTGAACGTATGCGGAGTAGGGCAATGGGGAGAGCTTGGTTCCACTTCAGGTGGGCTTCCTGACAAAGTTTGGATATCTGAGACTTCAGGGTACGATTCATTCTCTCTACTTTCCCTGAACTCTGGGGCCTATAGGCTGTGTGTAACTTCCATTGTATTTGCAGGGCATGGGCTAACTGTAAACATTGCCAGGGGACTAGTAATGAGGTAGAGAAATGAGGCAGAGGTGCAAAGTCTTATTCCTATTAACAGTGCCCCAAAGAGGGCTAGCAGCAAAAGTCATTTTCCTATGAATAATGCCCTGTTGAGGGCTTGCATCTTGAGGTTCTTGGGGTAACTTGCACACAATCAGTTTCATTGTTGGTGGCTATAAGCAAATCATCCACATATTGGGGTAGAATTCTTTTTCCCGGATTTACAGAGTAACTTGACAGATTTTGACTGAGGGCTGCACTGAAGATAGTGGGCGAGTTCTTGAATCCTTGTGGTAATCGAGTCCAAGTGAGTTGTCCTCGTCTTCCTGTGGTAGGGTTTTCCCATTCAAATGCAAACAAAAGCTGACTGGCCTCTGCCAGGTGTATACAGAAAAAAGCATCTTTTAAGTCCAAAACAGTGAAATGAGTGGCTTCTGCTGGAATCTGTCCCAGGAGGGTGTAAGGATTTGGTACTACTGGATGTATAGTTTCAACTGCACGGTTTACTCGACGTAGATCCTGCACTGGGCGGTAGTTACCTGTCCCAGGCTTCTTGATTGGGAGAAGGGGGGTGTTCCAGGGTGATTGGCATTCTCTAAGAAGTCCATACTGCAGTAATTTCTTCAGGTGACGATGAATACCTTCAATTGCTGGTCGTGGGAGGGGATACTGACGCACATGCACTTGGTCTGCTCCTGGCTTAAGGGTAACAAGTACAGGAGCTATTATTCTTTGCTGGCCAGGTGGATTATTCTCTGCCCATACTCCAGGTGGGGCTGCAATGCTGGTAAGTATACAGGAACTTGCTGCTTTGGATGTAGGTGAATAGAACCGCCATTCTTCTTCTCGGGGGACAGTTAACACCATCAGGCCAGTTTATAGTCATTTCCATTTTTCCCCCTTCAACAAAGGATATCTGTGCTTGAAGCTTTGCAAGCATGTCGCGGCCCAAAAGGGGAACTGGGCATTCAGGCATGTACAAGAACTGGTGTGTTATTTGCTGCCCCCCTAGTTCACAGGCGCGGTTCTGCAGGAAAGGTCTTGTGGTTCCAGTTCCAGTAGCTCCCACAATTGTTACAGATCGAGAGGACACAGGGGCCACAGGCTTGGCTACTACTGAATGCTCAGCCCCTGTGTCTACCATAAAGTCCATATGCTGGTCTCCAATTTTTACATTGACCATAGGCTCCTGGAGACCTAAGAAGAATTTGGAGCCCGGTCTGGCCTATTCCTCATCATCCATGAAATCTGCTTCGGTGACTGCCACTCCCTGCATGGCAGTCTCATTTTGCTGGAACTGTTGAAACTGTGCGCGCTGCATCCCCCCTTGCTGCTGGAATCGCCCCCCCCCCCCCCGCTCTCCTGGCGCTTCCGCGTCCCCTCCAGGGGGCGGAGTTCATGTTCGGGCATGTATCCTTCCAATGTCCTTCCTCTTTACAATAAGCGCACTGATTTGCACCTAAGGGGGGCCAAGAGCTCCCTCGGCCCCTTCCCTGTCCTCTGGCTCTTCGGTTAGGATATCCTCCTCCGCGTCCTTCCACTAGTGCTGCAGCAAGCAAATCCACTTTCTTCTTCATCCTTCTTTCACTTTCCCGTTTGCTTTCTTGATCACGATTCACATATACCTTTTGTGCGACTTCCATTAGCTGTGCTGAGTTCATGCCCGCAAATCCTTCTAATTTCTGCAGTTTTCGTTTTATGTCTCCCTGGGACTGACTCACAAAAGCAGCATTCACCATGCGTAAATTCTTCTGGGCTGCTGGATCATAGGGGGTGTAAAGTCTATAGGCTTCAGTTAATCGTTCATAGAAAGCAGCTGGACTCTCATCTGGGCGCTGAAGAACGTCCGCTACTTTCACAATATTCATAGCTCTCTGGCCTCCCTTTTTTAGGCCCTGCAGTAGAGCCTGGCGGAACCGGGTGAGGGCCTTTTCTCCTACATCACTATTCGGGTCCCATCCGGGATCTTCATTGGGGAAATCTGCGGCTGCTGCCTGTCGGGGATCTAGATTTAGGTTTCTCCCAACTTTAGGGTTCTCTTCCAACCATTCAGTGGCTGCTCGCACTATCCGTGCCCGCTCTTCAGTAGTAAAGAGGGTAGCCAAGAGCTGGCAACAGTCAGACCAGGTGGGCTGATGAGTTTGCATAATACTAGTCATTAACTCTGTCAAATCTTGGGGCTTATCAGTATAGGAGGCATAATGCGTTTTCCAATTCAATAAATCTGTTGTGGAGAAAGGCACATAGACTAGACTGGTAGGTCCGGGCACAACTTGACCCTCGTCATTTTGAATGGGTAATCCTGGGACCTGCCGCAGTGGCAGTTGGCGGACTTCTTTCGGGCCCGCTTTTCTGCTTCTAAGGACGTAACGCAGATTAGCGGACCTGGGGGTGGCTCTACTACCGGTGTCTGGACTAGTGGATGGCCCTGGACTGGCATCTGACCCTCCACTAGCGGATTCTTCAGGGTATGATTGTTCCTCGTCAGAGCGCTGCTCAGGACTAGGGCTCCGACTTCTGCGGGGAGGGGTCTGCTCTTCAAGTTTTGGAGGTGGTTGCTCGGGTGGAGGCACCTCGGCTGGAGGTACGCTCACTTGCTCGGGTGGAGGCACCTCGGCTGGAGGTACACTCGCTACCTCAGGCTCTACTCGGGGTACTAATGGGGGTTGGAGTACTGGCGGAGCTGATGGGACAGGAGTATACAGAAAGGCGGGTGGATACTTTGGGATCTCTGGAGACTCTTGGGCTACATAAATAGGGGGCTTCTCGTTCTTGGCAGGGACTCTCGTGGCAGTTGCTAACATAATTTTACTCTGTCCCTCACAGCAACTCTTCATCTAGGAGGGCTGCTCCTCACAGATACGTAACCAGGAATCTATATAGGAAAACTGTTCAGGACTATAGCTGCGCACCACCTTGTGCACACGGGACACAGTTTGGATATCAAAAGTACCTTCTGGTGGCCACCCGGCGTCCAGTGCTGGCCACACCCTACTACACAATATTTCTAAGCGGGTTGCTGTCATTTTTATCCCATAATCACCACTAAAACCTTTCTTACAATTCGTGATCATACAGTTCAGCGGAGTTTGTACGGACTCCGCCCCTCCCATTATAACGTATAACGTACAAGACAGCAAACAGAAAGGGTAGGTAGGATGGCTACGGGTAAGGGGTCCGCGTAGCCCACAAAACAATGAGGGGGACAAACAACAAACGCTTCCTCCTGTTTGCGACCTGGGCGAGGTCGCCCTGCCAGTAACTGCGCTACTTAGGAGTCCGCTCT
Organism: Ichthyophis bannanicus; assembly: GCA_033557465.1. NCBI lineage: Eukaryota > Metazoa > Chordata > Amphibia > Gymnophiona > Ichthyophiidae > Ichthyophis > Ichthyophis bannanicus. The sequence goes on from CM066033.1 coordinate 87,694,448, forward strand.
CGCTTGGCCTGTATTGCAAGACCTCTCAAGCACATTTCACACAACCAAACATGCTAGCATTTCCCAATTCCAAATTCCCAGGCTAACTGACTGAACCTAAATTACCAAACCAAAAGGGTCAGCAGCTTCGCCCCGCGCATAGTGCCGCCCTGGAAGTTGATCAGACTTCCTTTACCTGTTACTGTACCAAATTTGTCTCGAGACTTTCCCAAAGCTATCTGACTAAGAACCAGAAAAATCAATACTCACCGGATCCGGTAGCTAATGCGCTGCGCAACCAGTTCCACCTTGAGTTCAATCCTGGACTCCCCTGGGTTCGAGGTGTTGGCCGGCTGGACCCAGCAGGCCGCCGAGGCAGGGCGGAACCCTCCGATGCAAGGGACCGGTCGGCGCCTGGGATCCTCTCCACGTCGGTCGGCTGTGGTCCCAGCCGGACCAAACCTGGAGGCGGTAATACGTGGTAGTATCACTTGCGGACCATTTGCGTATTACGCCTTCCCGGCCAACGCACCAAGAATATGTAATAGCGAAGTGTCCGCAACCAATAAAACCCAGAGTCTATTGACTAGAATTCAAGCCAGTTTAATGTGCACAGACTCAGACAATGATTACATACAAAATGGCTGAGCCCAGAGCTCAGGAAAATGACAGTTTATATACCTTTCTTCCCCAATCTAATACAGGTCAACCTCCTCATTGGTCTTGGTGGCCCAGCTACTTTCATCCAATAGCCATCTGTGACTGGGCTTACCCCCATGTTCCCCCCGTGCACATCTCTCTCGCCATGGCTCAAAACTTTAGACATAATATATTCTGCTGAATTTCAATCTGCTTCTCTCTACAAGGTCAGTGTATTAGCAAGGATACAGTGTGCAAGCAATAATACTGAAACAGACATCTGTGCTTAAAACATAACAAAAACAGTGGAATGGTTTTACTCTTTCTTATCAGAAGCCTTCTTATCAAAGGCAGAGCAAGGCAGTTTCTAACAGCTACTGGTATTTCTGTAATATTCCAGAGTCAGTTATAATACTCTAAGAAGGAGGGGGGAGGACTCACACAGAGCTGGAGTGTGTCTCAGGCAGAGACAGTTTTACAAGATGAAGTAGGCCATCGCCTATCACATAATTGCTTCATGATTTGTTTCCTGCAGTACTGTGTGTTGGGGGCCCATTCACCTTTGACAATTTCAACCATTTTACGTTGTAATATTTGAGCTGACATGTTACAACACACATGTATGCTTCATGTATATCAACAGTGTTTTGTAGTTTCTGCCATCTTGACTGTACTCCTCCGGTATATGTTACTGTGGCACTTGCTGTGTGTGAACAGTAGCATGACCTTCACATGCTTGCACATGTGTACATCTCTGCCTTTGTCCAAGCTGCATTGGTGTGTGTCTGCCTGAGGCGTTCACAACTGTCAGTACTACATTTTGGGTACTGGTGGTTGGTCATGTGTTTGGTGTTGACACAGATGATGTGTGTTACCCTCATTACCCTTCCCCGTTGTTGTGTGTCTCAAACCTCCAGACACTGGCACATAGCTGTTGTGTGCCATCATGTGCCGTCATATGCTTGTGTCATTCTTCTATCTGTTGTTGGTTTGCACCTACATGTTCATGTGCATGTGTGTGTACATCGTTTCCTGATTGACCTTTCCACATTTCTTTCTGCAGGTGATGCTGAATATGGGTGTCTTGCCTGGTTGCTAACCACTGTGCGTCTTCCATGAACACGTGCAGAGATGAGGTACAATGAGGTCCTTGCCTCCAGCCGCTCAGTCATCGAGCGCACCTTTGGCATTTTGAAGAGTCACTTCAGATGTCTGGATAAGATCGGTGGGGCCTTACAATACAGATCCATGACTGTGGCACAGATCATTCTGGCCTGTTGTATCCTGCACAACATTGCTCTCAGGCACAAAATCACAGTCAAAATTAATCTGGATCTCGAAGATGATCCTACATGCCGTCCTGTATGTGCCCTTGGTGACACACGTGAGGGCACGGTAATCAGGCAGCATCTGAATAATGAGCTCTTCTCATGTAAGTCCTGCATATGTGGGGAAATGCATATGTATGTTTCATTTGTGTTTCTGACTCCACAGAATATGCTGCTGGACATGCCTGGTGCTGTGGTGCAGTGAGAACTGTGTGTACGTCATTCAACCTGCAGGAGACTGGGGTAGGTAGACAATCAAGTAGCTGTACTGTAGGGACAGTGCAGCATTGCACATGTATGATGTTAGCTGTCTTCTGCACATATGTTGTTGTACACCTCTTTGACATGCGCCCCCATATCCCATATATTCATGTCGGCATATATATGCCCATGTGTTCCTCACCAGTTCCTGTGTTTCAACACTCTATTTGGGAACCATCCAATCGAGCTCTGTGTGTCTACAGGTCCTAGGTGTTGTGGCGGTGAACGGCATGCACACCCTTCCCTGACATTGTTGCGTTAACCAACATCAGTGTATTGAAGCATGGACTGTTATAATTATCTCCACTGAGCTCGGATTGTAGACTGATGGGCCGTATGCTACTGGAGGCATGCTCACCTTGTCATACTGTATGTGTGTGTATGTTTTGGGCATGTCCATATGACAATACACTGTGAAGCCATAGTGCATTATCTCATGATGGGATGTGTCTGGACACCTGTGGAGTGGTGATCAATGTGCTATTCGTACCTTTCTGATGTTGCCCTTGTGAACATTATGCACATGTGTTCTGTGTTGTTGCATGACCTATCTCTTGTGTGCTGACAGACCACTACACATCGACATTTCAGTTTCACACGTCACCATACTTTGGACATGTGGCACTGATGGCTGCACATGCAGGTATGGTCATTCAACACATTTGAGTGACATATTCTGCCTTTACTATGTTGTCTTGTGTACATTGACTGCCTCTGACTGTCGTTATCAGACACTTGCTGCACACAATTGGTAGTTTGCATCTTGGATCATTTGTGACTGACATCAACCTTTACGTGTTTGTATGTGACTGTTTGATTCATCATGCTTTATTGTTGGATCTATGTGCACCAACACTGATGGACATGATGTGGACCTCAGAGATGCGTGTGGGGCAGGGGCATGTAGAGATGACAACCTGGTCTTCAGTGCCATTTTCTAATGTCATTGACTTACAATGTGCTCTGTGTTGTGCTCGTGTACTGTTTGCATGTATGTCATTTCATTATGTACATATTGATGGTTCACTCACTGCAATGCAACCTAATGTTGTGTGACGCATAACATAATGGTGTTTCTCTTCCTTTTACCACAGGGCACAGGCAACACACACAGCACATCTACTACACTGCATTTGTAGTCACCATCATCCACTTGTTGGTGGACACAGCAACACCATGCAACGATCCCTGGGAGATGGTGCCATATGGTGATGGACCTATGCGAGTGGGACATAATTGTTGGACTGGTACTTTGAGCATCACAAGGATGACCGACACACCATTGCTGCCATGTTATGGCTGGGTGTCGTGTTCATTGCAGGAGAGACACGTCACCTTTGACATACTGTGGCACATTGAGATGTCACATGTGACTATGCATGCCCAGGGATTCAGGGCCAGTCTTACGGGACATGTATCGTTGCAGACACCATTTGCACTGCAGACACTGTGTACTGGTCCCTACATGTGCAGCAGGGACCCACATACTCGCTGTATGTTGTAATTCCATCTGACATTGTGTTTGTGTGTGTGGCCCATGTGTGTGTCTTCCATCGCAGGATATCCTCATATGTTTGGATCAACAGGAGCATACAGACGTGTGAGGCACAGGAGGAATATTGTGTAGGTTCTCTTTAATTTGTCTGGCTACCTTACACTTGGACATGACACGCTGTTTGCCACCACACCACTGTGATGCGCGCCAACATCTTGGATTGCTGTATGACCCTCACCAGGGGTGTTACAGTGCATCTGGGGCAGCACTCTGTCATGGTTCAACGTACATGGTGCATGTGCCACTGTGGAGTTTGTGTAGGTTAGGGCACCATTGTTGACCTTTCTTTCTACCTACACATACATGTTATTGTGTTTGCTTACTGTACAGATGTGGCGCTCTACATTGATTTACAAACAAATCATTGCATGTCTGCACAGTCCTATTTATCACATGACATTGTGCCACTCACATTGCACCATTAACTTTGCAGTGTGGCAGTAGGTATGTCCATTTTCTAACTGCATTTGTGCATTCCATGTACCTTGACATATGTGTGATGATCCTGTATCCACAGCACCATTGCAGCAGGCCTTCTGCATGGTGCTATCTCTGCATGCCTGTAAGGTTCTGCTTTCTTTGTTCTTTGGCAACATGTGCCTCTCGTATCTTTTACCATGTCCTCATTTTGCATTGTGTAACTGGTTTTGGTCCCATTTGTGCATTAAGGGTGTGTATTTGCCTGGGTACCTGACTTCTGCTTTTTCTCGGCACATCACATGCTGTTTTCTGGCCATCTACACTGCTGTATGACCCACAGATACACACAAATATGGTCTACACAGCTGAGGGGTTGTGCTGGGGCATTGGGACATGACATTATTGTCATGTTTGGCATTTGCCTGTGCACTGCACATCCACATCTCTGCATGCCAGTATGGCATGACATCTCTGTATCTTCGTTTCCTTCCATATCGCCTTGTGGTTGTGGGGTCAGCTTGGTGTACCTGCCTAGACCATGCTCCCTGTCAGTTGTGTGGCCAGACACATATTTCATGGCTGAGCCACCTATCAATGCACTCAGATGGCCATGTACAGTTGGTGGACATTGGACACATGTTACAATCACTTTGTCCTGTCCATCTTACAATGACTTGTGCACAGGTGTTTGACACTGACAGCTATATATGTGCAGACATTCCGGCAAGGTATGTTGGAACGTCAACCATGCGCCATGTGTTCTCTTGCTATTGCAGTGATGATGCAGACGACGTACTTCGATGCCGTCTGAATCACTCACAGCACAATAACCACAGACCACCTTTGAAATGCATGCACGAGGCATTCCGCGTGTGCAACACACGTAAGACCACACTCTAGGCAACCATAAAGGTGCATCATCATGCACATACTGCCGAGGGTGTATAGTAGGAGCACAACAGAAGGAGGTGGATGTAACAGAGCAGCAAACAACATGAGTGAGGAGAACCACAGTGAGGTGACAGACACATCCGGCGACCAAGGTAGCCAGCAGCCCCCAGAGGCTGCCACCAAGGGTGAGGACACAGAGCCATCTAGTGTGTCCCGGCCCCCACGGGACCAGCTGGCACAAGGGGGGAAGCTGAAGCGGAGGCCCGTGCCCGAGGACGCCAGGAGGAAGGCAGTGAGATTCACCCAGGAGGAGAATGCTGGCAAGCGTCCTTGAGAATTATGAAGTGCTATATGGGTTCCAGAGCAGCACCACCACCGTCAGCGCACTTAGCATGGTGTGGGAGGCAGTGCGGGCAACTGTAGCAGAGGCAGGAGGCCCACGCCGAGATGTCAAGAGCATCTGCAAATGCTATAGCGATATAAAGCGGGGGGTACGTGCGCACCTTACGGAGGAGAGGCACCATGCACAAGCCACTGGTGGAGGTGAACCCAGCAGACCTGCCCTCTCACCCCTGGAGCAGCAGCAGGCAGAAAGACTGGGGCCCATGTATCTGCATGGCCTGCCCCCCTGCGCTGGATACAGCACACCTACGTGTAGGTAAGACGGAGATATGTAGTATAGGGTAAGCTAACATCCCAGCACATGCAGAGGCTGCCACAGGGGAGTGTGGGGGCCATGTCCCGAGACCCAGTGTGTAGCAACATGTCCAGCAGAGGCCACAGATACATCAATACCTGCATCCTGTTAGGTTACCCCAAATGATGTCAGACATGCCCCATAATGAGTGCATGGACATGGAAGGAGTACTAGATATACACAGTACCACATGCCAGTGCCAACTGGCATCATGAGTAGGAGTAACTGCAAACACAGGCCACGTAGAACCCCCAGCAAACCCAACGTACCATGACAGCACTACCAGTACACAGAATGCACCATACCAGACCGCTCAGAGTGCAGTGGTGCAAATAGCAGACCAAAACATTGCAAAGAATGACAACACATGGCCTATTAGGGGAGGTGAACAGGTGGCAGTGTGAACCACATTCCACAGTAACAGCATAACACAACTCGTACTGGACATGTGGACCACAGACCATCACCAAACAAAGGATAATGAAGTACAATATAGACCCAGGAGGACAAGTATATGACATGGAAATCACAAGGGCCAAACATGGAAGGTACAACACCACTGTAGGAGGTGAGCTACACAGTACTGACCCCTTGTACACCACATAGCGCAGACGTTCACCATGCACAAAGCCCAGAGCTGACATATAACAGGTATGATGGTCAACGGACAGTGATAGCTATGATGGCCAGAGGAAAGAGATAGAGAACCAAGGAGAGCAGCAAGTACCTGCACTCTAACACAAAATTTATAAACATAAATATGGTAATACTAAAAAATATTAAGAACATAATATCAAAAGCATAGCTGAATCATATAAAATTTAAAGACCTCCAATTTTAAAGACCTCCAATGGCAAAGTCTAGTGTCTTTCTTTGTTAAAATGTTTTTTGGATGTCCTATTATTTATGGTTGGTTTCTATTGTTTTTCTTATGCTTTTATGATTTTTCTATATAATTATTTATTTATTTATTTATTGTTTTACCTTTAGTGATCATATTTGTGTACTACGAAACAAAAAAAGGTATTTTTTTAGTATTATTTATTATCTTTGTTTGTGTCCTCCTCATCTTCCTCTCTTTTTATTGTGTTATGGTTTTCAAATATGTTTGACTCATTTGATCGTATGATTCAGCTATGCTTTTGATATTATGTTCTTAATATTTTTTAGTATTACCATATTTATGTTTATAAATTTTGATATCCTATTTATGTTTTTATCATTATTTATAATTATGTTTATATAATTGATCTACATCTTCTATATAATTTTATAATTTGTTTTATATGTTTAGAAGCACTTATAAGTTTTTATAATTTTTATAATTTTAACATTTTTATTAAATTTTATTTATACGTAATTAATTGATTTTCAAGTTACAATGTTCATATTTGATGTTTGTTGCTGTTAGTTTTTGAGGTGTGTTTCCTCTAAAGACCCCCTAAAGAAGGCTTTCCAGCCGAAACGCGTAGGGGCAATTAAAAAGGTTTTTACCTGAATTGGATTACCACCAGTCTCTTTCTTGCACCTGCTTGTTTGTTCTTCAGAGGAAAGAGATAGCCATGGGACTGAAAGGAATGAAATAGCTATGAGGGCCAGAGGAGAGAGATAGCTATGAGAGCCAGAGGAAAGAGATAGCTATGAGAACCGGAGGAAAGAAATAGCTATGAGGGCCAAAGTAAAATATAGCACCCCACCTCTCGTTCCTGTGTATAACCTGTTGCCAACAAACCAGCCGCAGTCCATTGTTGTCCACTTGTCCGCTGTGAACACCCAGTCGCCTGTTGTGTGGGTATCCAGTCATCTTACCTCATGGGTTCCAGCCAGTCTCACACAACATATGGAGTAAATGACAAGCCTTTTGCAGCATGCCCACTCCACCCCTAAACTGTAGTCCCCAGTCAGCCATTCACAGTGTAACCTGTCACTCGCAGTCCCCAGCTACACACCCAATACCTGGCCCAATGTAGAGATACCATCCCACCCACACTGACCACCCCCACCCCCACCATGTAAGGTCCCCAGCCCCATCTCATGTGGCCCGGCCACAACACTGGTCACCATGCAGCTCCAGCCCAACCCAGTGCTCTCTCCCATCCAGGCCCCACAATGGCCCACGATCAGCCCCTGAAACCCCACCCCCAACCCCATGTCGGGCAAAGCAGACACATCCCACCCATCACCCAGAAGAAGGCCGCGGCCATCGAACAGGGGGCCGGGGAGGGCCTGGCACACCCACACAGCTGCCCCTGGGAAGGGGGATGGCGTCCCCCACCTCTGCAGCTGTCCAAGGGGGCTGTGGCCACCCCGGCTCCCCCCGAGGCCCGCCAGCCTGCCAAACCACAGATACGGATGTTGTCTGCGTGTGGCCACCTGAACTGCGTGACCCTGTGCAAACAACAGCCCTGCAAGATGGACGGACCGTCACTGAACATGTGGACATGCTGTGACTGCTCCTACATGATGCAGGGCACGTACACCGCCACACACCCATCAGAAAGCACATGACACTGCGCAGTGTAGGGCCGCACAGACACCCATGTGAACCACACACATACATGGTGTGCTGGCCTCCAGTACAGCCATAGCAGAGGGATGGGTACAGGGCCCCATGGAGGACCCATCCTACCACTCCCACCACTGAGCATTTGTATAGCGATACAAGCCGTACGCAGCACTGCATAGACATGTAAGAGACAGTCCCTGCCCATCAGAGCTCACAATCTAGTCAAGACAGACAACATAGGAGGTGTAGGCTGAGATAAAACAAGGGGGGAGTGGAAAAGAAAAAGGAGAGCAGGTGAGTCAAGATCCAAAAGCAGTAGCAAAGAGGTGAGTTCTCAGCCTAGATTTGAAGAGGACCAGAGAGGGTGCCTGGTGTACAGACACAGGTAGTTTGTTCCAGGCGTAAGGTGCAGCAAGGTGAATGGAGACAAGTCTGGAGGTAGCAATAGAGGAGAAGGGCACAGATAGATGCACTTTGCCAGAAGAGCGGAGTTCCCGCGAGGGGTTGTAAGGAGAGATAAGAGAAGAAAAGTAGTGAGGAGCTGCAGAGTGAATGCATTTATAGGTCAGTAGCTGAGGTTTGAACTGGATGCAGAAACAGATAGGGGGCCAGTGGAGTGATCTGAGAGGAGGAGTAATATGGGCATGATGTGGCTGGCAGAAGATTAGCCGTGCAGCAGAGTGTTGAACAGATTGAAGGGGAGAGAGATGATTCAAGGGGAGACCAGCAAGATGTAGGTCACAGTAGTCAAGATGGGAGGTGACCAAGGAGTGGATAAAGTGGAGAGTAGTAAAGAGATGGCGAGGGCCAGATGCAAGAGAGTCAGTCAGATGGACATAATAGTCCTGTGTGGCCAGAGCTATGGCTGACTGGAAAGAGACAAGCATGTACCTGAGGTGTAGAAAGTCCTCAAGGGAGCGGGATATGAGCCAAGCAGGCTCAGCAGAGCAAGCACAGGGACGTAGATAGTGGGTAGTGGATTAAAGACAGGGCTGGGGTTCAGAGGGCCCACAGGACGTTGCATGGGAGGAGCGAGAGCATCCAGAGCAGAGGTGAGTGCAGTGTTATAGGATGTTACTGCTGCGTCAACAGACCTAGATGACATAGTGGGATAAAGAGATGAAGAAACAGTAGAAGAGAGAACCAAAGGATCAATAGCATGAGGATATCTGAATAGGTTGGAGGAGATAGTTTAATGTTTAATGTGTAATGTTTATTTATTTGATATACCGCCATTCATAGTTACAGCAGAGTGGTTTACAATATTCAAATTATAAGGAAAAGGCCACTGGCCAAAAAAGAAGAAAAGAAATTACAATGTTGGCAGGACAGTTAGAGGACAGACATGCATATGAAATAACAGAGAAAACCAAGACAAGAAGGGGAATGGTAAGGGGTGATATCACACAAAAGGAGAGGGGAGGTCAAAGGCTTCGGAGAAAAGATGGGACTTCAGCTGAGATTTGAAAGTAGTGTGGTGTTGCTCGAGTCTGAGTGAGGTGGGAAGGGAATTCCAAAGTGCAGGTCCAATGAAAAAGAAAGCAGAAGTGCGGGTGGACTGGAGGTGAGCGCGGGAGGTGGAAGGGAGGTGAAGACGATTAATGTGTAAAGACTGGAGGGAGCAACTAGGAGTATGAAATTGGATACGGTCTGCCAGGTATTGTGGTGTGTGTGTGTATAGAGGACTTGATGTACTAGGGTGAGGAGTTTGAAATGAGTGCGAAAGTGAATGGGCAGCCAGTGAAGGTGAATCAGCAGCAGTGTTATATGGTCACGGGGTGCAGAGTGTGAAATGATCCGTGCGGCCGTGTTTTGGATTTGCTGATGAGAATGAGGCAGCGGGTGATGAGGATTGAAGCATAAAAGGTGAGGGTCAGATAAGGGAAGAACTGAGCTGCAGAGGCTCGAGACTAAGCAACTAGAGAAACATATCAGGTCAAGGCAGTGGCCATGCTGGTGAGTGGGAGCGGTGGAACACAGCAGGAGGTCAAATGGGGAGGTAAGAGAGAGAAGCTCCAAAGCATAGGGAACAGGGGGGCTATCAACATGAATGTTAGGACCCCTGTGAATGTGAGTGGGGGAAGAGGACTTCAGAAAGAAGGAAAGCCATGAGTCAATGGCAGTGAGAACAGTAGAAGCAGACCTGTCAGGAGGTCGACAAATAACAGCTACCCGGAGAGGAGGTGGAGTGAAAAGACGGATGGAGGGAACAGCTAAAGAGGGTATGGGGTGAGACTGGGATAGCAGGAGGGGTTGGAACTGGCATTCCATGTGGATGGATCTTCTATCCTTCCTGTTCCCTCGGCCCGCAATCTAGGGGTTATCTTTGACAACTCTCTCTCCTTCTCCGCTCATATCCAGCTTGTAGCTAAGACCTGCCGCTTCTTTCTCTACAACATCAGCAATATCTGCCCCTTCCTCTCTGAACACACTACCAAAATGCTTATCCACTCCTTAATCTCCTCTCAACTTGATTACTGCAACCTACTCCTTGCTTGTCTCCCCGTGAGCCATCTCCTTCCCCTTCAATCTATACAAAATCACACTGCTCGACTAATCTTCTGCCAGCCTCACCATGCCCACATTACTCCTCTTCTCAAGTCGCTTCATTGGCTCCCTGTCCAATTCCGTATCCAATTCAAGCTTCTCCTACTGACCTATAAATGCATTCACTCTATGGCCCCTCATTACCTCTTATCTCTTATCTCTCCCTACATCCCCTCTCGAAATCTGTGCTCCGCTAACAAATCACTTCTATCAATGCCTTTCACCCGCACCGCGAACTCCCAACTGCGCTCCTTTCACCTTGCTGCACCAGATGCCTGGAATAGCCTACCTGCGTCTGTGTGCCAGGCATCCTCCCTGGCCCTCTTCAAATCCAGGTTGAAGACCCACCTCTTCGCCATTGCATTCATATCCTGACTTCCAATCTCATCTTATCAACGTTTATGACCAAACTATTAACCAAACTGTACCACACCATATCTTGCGAAGAACTGACTAATGCTCTGTACTGTTCTGACTAGATTGTAAGCTCCAATGAGTATGGCTCTGATGGGCAGGGACTCTCTCTTGTATGTTGGCTACCTCTTGTAGGTTAGCTGTACAGCGCTGCATGCGTGGCGCTTTATAAGTGCTGAATAGTAGTAGTAGTAGGAGCCCAACACCACCACCACGACCAGAGGGACGAGGCATGTGGGAGAATCGATAGCCCCCATGACAGAGAGCAACAGTAGATGCAGTATCATCTGGGAGGAGCCAGATCTCAGTTAGAACAAGACGAGGTAGACCATTAGTGATAAGTAGATCATGAATAAAAGCAGGTGTATGAAAGACAGAATGTGCATTCCACAAGGCACATGAGAAGGGGAGAGTGGAAGGAGAAAGGAGAGGGATATGGATAAGATTAGACGTGTTGCATGACGATATCTTCTCTGAGTGTGACAGAGGTCTAGGGGGGCCAGGGTTGGGGCTGACATCTCTGGATGAGAGAAGGTGAAGGAGTAGTAGAGTACGCAGCAGAGAGGAGACAGTACGATGGAACCGAGGGTGAGGCTGCCTTAGAGGGAGGGGAGATGGATGAATTAGAGGCAGAAGGCAGTGCCGCACAAGAGCTGATGATAGGGTAGAGGACAGAATGGAGGGGGATGTGAGGATGGTAAACGGGAGAAAGGGAGGGGAGGAGTGAGGGTGCAGGTAGGAAGGGAGACAGAGGGTTTAAAAGGATGATGACAATGTGATGAGGAGCCATAGTGCAGGAGAGGAAAACAAAGGCCAGAGGATATAGAAAGTGGGAGAAACTGCACCTCTGTGTGAGGTAGGTGAGGAGCAGATGACAGCTATAAGAGACAGTGAGCAACGGGGTGGGTGGGTAGAGGGGAGGGGGAGGGGTAAAGGTTCGGCAGCTGAGGAAGCTGAATAAAAGGTGCAACAATAAATAAGGGGCAGAGTGGTTAGGGAGCACACTCCCACCCAATGATAGTCGGGTGGCACTGGCTACACAGAGAGGGGTAACATAGACCTGTACCTCCCGCCCCCATGCCCCGCCATCTGCCCCCCTTACCCGCACACTGCTGGACACCAGCCCAGCCACTCCCCATGGCATATGCCAATGAGGCCATTCCCCGCCTGGCAGGCCACCTGGCATAGCAGGCCCAACACATACCCGTGTGGCTGACACCCACCCATGCACCTTCCCCGCGCACCCATCCAATGACCAATGCCAGTCATGGCACCAGGGCCCCCCACCATTCCGGGGCATGCACCCATGCACACAAATCCCAGGGCTCCCCACAGGGCACACCTACCCCAGCCCACAGTAGGCCCATCACATCTAGCCCCAACCCCACAGGCATACCTGTCAATGTGGCACGCCCTCAGATGCACCCACATGTGGGCACCAGTGAGGCGATGCTGGCACCCAGGGCACTGACATCCAATGGTACCACACACATCCCCACACCCGCACATCCCGGCCCCCACGCACGTCACCTGGGGGGGCCAGGACCAGACGCACCCACAGGGATGGGCACCACACAGCTCTGTGTTGTCCCCCCCATGTACAATGTATAACCAGTGCCCCTGGGCCATCCAATCCTGCAGCTCTGAGGCCCACCATCCCCCATTCAGATGGGTATGTCACCCCATGCACTACCCTCCTCCCGGCCACACACCCCTTACACGTGTGACAACTGTGTCCAGCTGGGTCACCCCCAAAAGTGCTCACCTGCATAATGGCATACCCGTGCATGCTGCACCGCCCATGCCTGTCCATCCCCAACTGGCATGGTACCCCCCCATCACATGGGCTCACCCAAACGGTATCCCACTGTCCCTCTGATGGTGAAATGCACCAGTCATGGCCACACCCCTATTTCATAAATACATCCCACTCCCATCACAGTGAACCCCATGCCACCCCTCCATGTGGCACTCCCCCATGCCCACAGCACACACACGTGCACCCATGTCTGCCCCCATCCCAAGTCCCGCAAATGTGCACTATCTGGCAACCCACACACACATGTCAGTGGACCCCACCGCAGCCAACAGACAGCACTGTGTGCCAAGACCCACTCTGGCCACACTGGCCCTCTGACCCTATCGTTGCCACCCCGGCACTGGTGCATGCCTGTACATCATATCTGCAACAGGGTGCCTCCTCTTGCGCACCAGGGCACATAGATACACACCACTCACTGTTGTGCCGAGCACCACACATACACACACCCACAGATGTACACCATGGTGATGTCATGTAACCCACAGTCACCCCATGGCACCCCTTTGCCCATTGGACAAGCACACTGGAGGTGGAGGGCTATCCCAGCTGTGCCCTATGATGGCATGCTAGGGTACTATGTGAGGGAGGCAGGTTCTGCTGTTGCCCACTGTACGCCATCTTTGTACATAGGCCCTCTGGCTAAGCTATCTGGACCCTACAATGGGCCTAGCATAGATGTGCGGCTGCTACCCTCCCTGTCTGTCTCATCCCATCCGCCTGTGCTGCATGGAGCCACCATACCATATTGACATAGGTGGTACAAACATCCCATTAGGTATCGGCGTAACATAAATATTTACGGGGATGGGCAGGCACTTCACATCTAAACTGTGTCCCATGTTCCCCCCCCCAGGTGACATACATGCCATGGAGGTGTAGGAGGAAGAAGAGGGCACAGGGTCAGGACCAGGGCCCCTGCCTGAGGCAGCGGCCGTGGTGGGGCCACTGACCGCTGCCAGTATGGTGATAGGGGACGCAATGCGCCGGAGGAAGAGGCGGAGGAACCATCCCTCCACCTGTCAGAGCACAGCGGTCCCAACATCGTACCAGCAGTGCTCTATGATGCCGTTATCCGTGTGATGGGTTGCCAAGGGGTAGTTGGGGAATGCACCACATCTTACACATATGTGCAGCATCTGCATGTCTGCTACACCTTTCGACATGATTACAACATGTGGCTATCATATGCTGTGCCTGCATATTGTCACCAGTAACCTCCCCAGAGCCAGGGGCATGTAGGGTAGGTCAGTCTGGGAATCCTAATTTAGAAAGTATGGCAGTGCATTTGTTCATGCACTGCCTTCTGGGAGTTGTAGTTCCTCTTACTCTAAGCCAGGAATAATTGTAGTCGAGTGGTTTCAGGCAAAATGACAAGGTTTTTATTTCCCCTTCCGGGCGGATTAAATGCAAGTGAAACTTAGGACAAAATAGCCATACCTTTGGCATAAAGAAAACATTTCAGGAACTAAGAACAAAAACAGCTTCTTTGGCTTTCAGCTTCAAATATGCAGTGCTCAATACAAACTCAAAAGTAACAGTCCCTTTTCCATACAAAGGAAACACTTTGCTTCTCTTCTGCTGTTCCAACAGCCTTGTTAACAGCCAGGTCAGCAAAGTGATACGATATGATCAGCTAGTGATAGCGTGCAGTCCATTTGCTCATCTGTTATATCTTCACTAACAGACCCTGTCTGCATTTCCTCCAAATCACTCTCAGCTGGGTAAGTTTGTACACAGTTATACGGCGTTTCAAAATACACTCCCTCTCTATTTCCCCGAGGCCTCTCTTCACAGCACTCTAATGAGCAGGGTTGAGAATTACCGTATATATGGGAATTAGCCTAGGGAGAGTCCAGCAGATCTTGGCAAGCACAAGGAAAACTTTTATACCTAGTTTTCTCTCTATACCATTTATGCAGCCTACCTTTTGGCTTTTGCAAGGAAGAACTTCTCAGCACTGCTGGGTCAGCAAGCGTTCCAAACACTGGATGTGTTTTCCTGCCTTTTAGCTTCTCCTTTTCCTCAGACATACAAATATCCTATGGCCAGCAGCTCTTTCTCTCAGGAGTTTCTGAGTGCTCCCAAACTAGCCTCTCAGGCAGTCTCTCCCACTGGCTGCCTTCACGATAGGGCCCCAGTCGAGGGTTGCTCCCACCTGGCTTTTGGGCATGGGCTCTTTGAGTCTTTGTTGCTCTGGCTTACTGTGCTGTGTCTCCCGTTTCTCTCTCTGCTGCTGCTCCCTTCTCTGCTGTTCTCCTCCTCGTCTCTCTCCTTTCCCCGGGTCAATTCTAATGAGTACTTTTTATATCCCTGCTTCTTAGGGCTCAGCTGCGCCCCTCCCCCAACCAGGTGTTTTCCCTTAACTCCTGAGCTCGGGGATACGTTGCAGCTAGGGCGTGTTTGCTCCTCTCGTGACTCACTTTGTTTATGTTTCCCTTGGCAACCCTGGGCCATGTGCTCTGCCTGCCTGTCAGTTTTTGAAGCAAACTCTTCTGCTTCACTCAGCTCCATAGCCTCGGAAGGGTCTTCTACATGACAGATCCCCCCCCCTTAAGATATTAAGGGCTGCTGACCTTTTATTCAGACAGCTCGTAATTGACTGGCTGCTCATGCGTTTTTCCACACTAACTAGCCTTGCTGTCACTGACCTCTCCTGCCAAGGTTTAAGGACATTTAGATGGTATACTTGGCGGCGTCCCCTATCATTTTCCACCGCATAGGAAACGGGACCTACCCTCTCTACCACCGTACACGGCCCTTTCCACTGGGACTCAAACTTGGGCCCCGCGTCGGCCACCAGGTTTATTACCTTATCCCCTATGGCCAATTGCCGAGGTCTCGTCCCTCGGTCATAATAGCGTTTTTGATGCTGTTGACTGGCCTGAAAATTCTCTACAGACGCTTGGGACGTCCTTTTCAGGCAATTCCTCAGATCCCTAAGAAACTGAGGTACCCTAACTTCCTCTATTTCTGGCTCCACCCCTTGCTCGCGCAATATATCTAAAATCCCTCGCGGGGCTCAGCCAAACAATAATTCATAGGGTGATGCCCCCAAGGATGCTTGTATGCACTCCCGACACGCATATAACACAAATGGGAGTAGAGTGTCCCACTCAGACATCTTTCCATTTAGGCCACGTCTTAACATCTGCTTAATAGACTGGTTCATCCTCTCTACCAGTCCGTTGGACTGAGGATGAAAAGCAGCGGTCCTTATGTGACGTACCCCAAAGGCATCCCACACCATAGCTAGGTGCCTTGACATGGAATTTCTTCCCTGGTCTGTGAGCATTTCCTGTGGAAATCCAATCTCACAGAACAATTTGATTAGTTCAAGAGCTATCGTTCTAGCCGAGGTACTTCGTAAGGGTATTGCCCAGGGGAAACGAGTAGCCTGGTCTACTATCACTAAAATATATTGGAAGCCCTTCGGTGTCCTAACCAGGGGTCCCACAATGTCCATCGCCATTCGGCGAATCGGCATCGATATGGTGGGCGTGGGTATCATGGGCACGGCCTTGGGCTTCGTGGAGGTAAACCGCTGACAAGTGGGACAGGATTCACAGTATCGGGTAGTCTCTTTAAAGACCCCTGGCCAGTAAAAACAGGCCAGGATTTGGTCTAACGTCCCTTGAATTCCTTTATGGCTGCCTACTGGGTGATCGTGGGCCAACCGCAGAACTACTGCTTTGAACATATTTGGCACCACTAACTGTTTTCTCACTGCCCCTGTACGTGGGTCGTTGCTTTCCCTATATAACACCTCCTTATCTAAGAGGAATCTGGGAAGGGTATTTCTATCCTCTTGGGCATATTCGAATGCTCGCTTCAAAGCGGGGTCGGCCTGTTGTTCCTTTGGAAAGGAAGGAAATTTTTGGACAAGCTCTGCGGGAACCCAGGGTAACCCCTCTCCGGCTTCTAACTCAGCCCTCCCTTGGGTCCTACGACGCCTCTCTTGGCGCCTCTCAGCCTTTTCTTTCCTGACCTTTTTGGAAGGAGCGTTGATTAGATCCTCATGTACGGGAAGCGTATCTGACACCTCCTGTTCTAATCCATCTTCACGCTCTGGGGCAGTTCCTATCCTTAGGCAGTTCCTCTGTCCCTTCCGCTGACCCAACCCTTACCCCTGAGGTTCCGGCCTGGGACCGGGTAGATACTAGGCCTGTTTTTTCATTTAGGCCCCTCTTCATCTCTTTGCAGAATGGGGGCCAATCTCTCCCTAGGATGATATCATGCAGGAGCCTCCTTTTCGGTTCCCAGCCTTTCACAGACAACCTATATAGGGGGTAATACGAAGATGCCCCATGCACACATCGTATTTTGACTTGCCCCTCTGCTTGACTCGGTGCAGATCGCAGGCGGGCTTCAATGGCCTGCCAGAGCTTCTGCGAGACCATGCTCTGGTCAGCACCCGGGTCAAGCAGTCGTTGGGCTTCAATGCCCTCTACTTGAACCTTTAATAGGAACCCTTCTTGTATATGTTTTTCTCTCCCAGACACTAGTGCTGTTCACACCGTACAATCCCTACGAAAATGCCCTACTTTGCCACAGTTATAACATTTCCCTTTGGATAAGGGTACAACAGCATTTTCACTGGGTATTTTAACTCTTAGGTTCCTTTCTGATCTCCCAAAGTTAGCGGCCCCAGCCACCTTCAGAACACCCCCTCTTGGGATGCCAGCCAACTCGGCCTCAAAGTAGCGTTCTGTGAGGTTGGCTGCTTCCTCAGTGGTCTGGCAACTTTGGAGCATCAGGAAAGTTTTAACTTCTGGCGGTACGGCTTCCATGAATTGCTCCAGGATGATGGTATCAATCACAGACTCAAGAGTCCTCCTCTCTGGAGCAAGCCATTTCCATGCCAATCCTTTTAACCTCTGAAACAAAACTTTTGGAGTTTCCTTAGGCTTCAGCCTAGCTTCTCTAAACATGCATTTATAAAACAATGGCGTTAACCCCAGCCTGTCCTTAACGGCTTTCTTAACCTCAGCATAATCCGATGCTAGAGCAGCGGGCATGGTCTTATAAGTGGCCAGAGCCTCTCCTCTGAGGGATATGGCAAACCTCACTGCCCACTGTTCTATAGGCCATTTGACTGCCTCTGCAATCCGCTCAAAGGCCTCTATAAAATCATCTAAGTTATCCTGAGCGGTTAACTGTCCAAACGCTAGAGCGCTACAGTCTTGTAGTCCTACCCCCTTAACCAACAAGGGAATAGCTCCTTCGGTGTCCTTTGGCTTCTTCAGCAAAGCCTCCAGCAGTTCAATAAGGGGCCTCTGCTGGGCCTGCGTTGCCGCGGCACTCTGCTCCTGTGTATGACGCGCCAGCTCCATCTGCTTCTCCCACTGGGCAGACATCCAGTGCATCACGTCCTGCGGATCCATCCCGGTGGCTGTTGTTCCTGCAGAGACAGATAAAAAGAAAAGGCCCACCAAGTGCGGCACACTACGGCTTTCTTTTTTAACCCTGTCTTAACCCTGACTTTCTCTCTCTGCTGCTGCTCCCTTCTCTGCCGTTCTCCTCCTCGTCTCTCTCCTTTCCCCAGGTCAATTCTAGTGAGTACTTTTTATATCCCTGCTTCTTAGGGCCCAGCTGCGCCCCTCCCCCAACCAGGTGTTTTCCCTTAACTCCTGAGCTCGGGGATACGTTGCAGCTAGGGCGTTTGCTCCTCTCGTGACTCACTTTGTTTATGTTTCCCTTGGCAACCCTGGGCCATGTGCTCTGCCTGCCTGTCAGTTTCTGAAGCAAACTTTTCTGCTTCACTCAGCTCCATAGCCTCGGAAGGGTCTTCTACATGACAATATGCTCGTGCCACCGTACTCCATGGCGACAGTGCTTCACATGTGGTTAGCCATTGTGGCATGTAAACAGCAGTAAACGAACCTATGAAGGTCCAGGAGATGTATCACAGACCTCTCTGTATAGTCCAGGGGCCACCTGGGGAAAGGGCAGACCTGTGCACATCAACAGGTGCACCTACCATAGCACCAGGAGTAGACACAGACCTCTGTAATGAAGCCTGAGGCCACCTGGGGTTAGGGAAGACCTGCGCACATCAAGAGGCATACCTAACATAGCACAAGGGTAAACAAAGACCTCTGTCATGAGGCTTGAGGCCACCTGGAGTTAGGGCACGCCTGTGCACATCAATAGGCACACATACCATAGCACCAGGGGAAAACACAGACCTCTATAAATAGGCCTGAGGCCACCTGGGGATAGGGCAGACCTGCACACATCAGCAGGCGCACCTACTATAGAACCAGGATTACTAACAAACCTCTGTAAATAGGCTTGAGGATACCTGGGGTTAGGAAAGACCTGCGCACATCAACAGGTGCACCTACCATAGAACCAGGATTAAACACAGACCTCTGTAAGTAGGCCTGAGGCCACCTGGGGTGAGGGAAGACCAGCGCACATCAACAGGCGCACCTACCAGAGCACCAGGATTAAACACAGACATCTGTAAATAGGCCTGAGGCCGTCTGGGGTTAGGGAATACTTGTGCACATCAACAGCCGCACCTACCATAGCACTAGGTGTAAACACAGACCTCTGTAAATAGGCCTGAGGCTGCCTGGGGATAGAACAGACCAGCGCACATCAACAGGCGCAGCTATCAGAGCACCACAATTAAACACAAACCTCTCTATATAGGCCTGAGGCCACTTGGGGATAGGGCAGACCTGCACAAATCAGCAGGCGCACCTACCATAGCACCAGGATTACTAACAGACCTCTGTAAATAGGCCTGAAGCCACCTGGGGATAGAGCAGACCTGCACAAATCAGCAGGTGCAACTACCATAGCACCAGGATTACTAACAGACCTCCGTAAATAGGCCTGAGGCCACCTGGGGATAGAGCAGACCTGCACAAATCAGCAGGTGCAACTACCATAGCATCAGGATTACTAACAGACCTCCGTAAATAGGCCTGAGGCCTACTGGGGCTAGAGAAGACCAGTGCACATAAAGAGGCACACCTACCATAGCACTAGGATTACTAACAGACCTCTGTAAATAGGCCTAAGGCCGCTTGGGGTTAGGGAAGACCAGCACACATCAACAAGCGCACCTACCATAGCACCAGGATTAAACACAGACCTCTGAGAATAGGCCTGAGGCCCCCTGGGAATAGGGCAGACCAGCGCACATCAACAGGCGCACCTACCATAGAACCAGGATTAAACACAGACATCTATAAATAGGCCTGGGGCCACCTGGGGATGGGGCAGACCTGCGCACATCAACAGGCTCACCTACCATAGCACTAGGATTAAACACAGACCTCTTTAAATAGGCCTGAGGCCACCTGTGGATAGGGCAGACCAGCGCACATCAACAGGAGCACCTACCATTGCACTAGGATTAAACACAGACCTCTGTAAATAGGTCTTAGGCCGCCTAGGGTTAGGGAAAACCTGCGCACATCAACAGGCGCACCTACCATACCACCAGGAATAAACACAGACCCCTATAAATAGGCCTGAGGCCACCTGGGGATAGGGCAGACCAGCACACCTCAACAGGCGCACCTTCCATAGCACCAGGATTAAACACAGATCTCTGTAAATAGTCCTGGGGCCACCTGGGGATGGGTAGGTGCTACCATAGCACTAGGATTAAACACAGACCTCTTTAAATAGGCCTGAGGCCACCTGTGGATAGGCAGACCAGCGCACATCAACAGGAGCACCTACCATTGCACTAGGATTAAACACAGACCTCTGTAAATAGGTCTTAGGCCGCCTAGGTTAGGGAAAACCTGCGCACATCAACAGGCGCACCTACCATACCACCAGGAATAAACACAGACCCCTATAAATAGGCCTGAGGCCACCTGGGGATAGGGCAGACCAGCACACCTCAACAGGCGCACCTTCCGTAGCACCAGGATTAAACACAGATCTCTGTAAATAGTCCTGGGGCCACCTGGGGATGGGGCAGACCTGCGCACATCAGCAGGCGGAGAGGAATGGCTAGCAGAAAAAAGGAGGTGATAAAGCCTCTGTATGTCTTTGGTGCGACCTCATTTGGAGTATAGTGTGCAATTCTGGAGACCGCACCTTCAAAAGGATGTGAACAGGATGGAGTCGGTGCAGAGGGTGGCTACGAAAATGATTAGTAGTCTTCATTATAAAGCATATGAGGACAGACTGAAGGATCTTAATGTGTACACCTTAGAGGAAAGGCGGGATAGAGGTGATATGATTGAGATGTTTAAATACCTCCGTGGCATAAATGAGAGCCTCTTTCAATTGAAAGCAAGTTCTGCTACTGTAGCAGCGAAGTGCAGACAATGAATAAATCCAGGAGTCAATTGCAGGGTCCAAGCCAATTTATTGTGCACAAGGCCCAGACAGTCAAAGCTTCAAAAAGGACTGAGCAAAATTCTTACAGAGACATATTCATTTTATACATTTCTTTTCAGTTTGATACATGCAAACTTTCTATTGGTTCCAACGCCCCCTGCATTTGTCCAATTGGAGATCCCTCCTGGGCCTAGCACCCAGCTCCCTCCTCTAGGATTGTTCTAACAATGGTACAGTTTCTAGGTATGGATACACTTCTCCTGCAAGGTCGTTTCTAGCTCTAGGAATGCAAGTACTGAAACATTTCTATCATCAGAACACAAGAGAATAATGAAAGATTTATGCATTCATGAAAACCTTCTTATTAAGCAGTTTAAAGCAGCTTTCTCAAACTTTCACAGATTTTTGGTTTTTACTAAGATGGGGGTTGGAATCAGGGCCTAACTTACAGGCCTTTCATATTTGCAGGCTATCATAGGCCATAGCCTACCACACTACGAGGGGACATGGGATGAGGATGAAGGGAGATAGATTCAGGAGTGATATGCGGAAATATTTCTTTACGGAAAGAGTAGTGGATCCGTGGAATAGTCTCCCAGTGGAGGTGGTAGAGATGAGGACAGTAACTGAATTCAAAAAAGCATGGGACAAACACAGAGGATCTCTAAAGGTAAAAAGGGGACTGTTGTAGTTGTTGATATGGAAGGACAGATTAGATAGGCCATGTGGTCTTTTTCTGTCATCATATTTCTATGTTTCTATGTTACCATAGCACCAGCATTACTAACAGACCTCTGTAAATAGGCCTGAGGCCACCTGGGGATAGGGCAGACCTGCGCACATCAGCACCAGGATTACTATCAGACCTAGGGTTGCCAACTGGCCGGTTTTCAGCCGGCCTGGCCGGTTTTTCCACGGCCAGGCCGGCTGCCGGCGCAGAGGCAAAACCGGCCCTTTAAAAGCCGTTTTTTTTGCTCTGGCCGCAAAATCGGGAGCGGCCTGAGCAAAAAAACCGGCTTTTCTCCGCTTCAGAGGGAGCCGGGGAAGCCCGCGCGAGGCCCCGGCTCCCTCTGAACAGCCACCAGCGTGAAGAGCCTTTACCTTCACGCTGGCGTCTGTTCCTGTGAAAGCCGCGAATGCTGGGAAAGGTTAAAGGGCAACCTTTAACCTTTCCCAGCATTCGCGGCTTCACAGGAACAGCCGCCAGCGTGAAGGTAAAGGCTCTTCACGCTGGTGGCTGTTCAGAGGGAGCCGGGGCCTTGCGCGGGCTTCCCCGGCTCCCTCTGAAGCCTCAGACAGCCGCGATGCTGGTCCGGGGGGGGGGGGGGGGGGGGTGGGGGGGGCAAGGACTGCATGGGCTGTGATGGGGGGACCTGGACTGGAAAAGGGCTAAGGGGGGGGGGGACTTGGACTGGAAAAAGGCTAAGGGGGGGGGGGACTTGGACTTGGACTGGAAAAGGGCTAAGGGGGGGGGCCTTGGACTGGAAAAGGGCTAAAGGGGGGGACTTGGACTGGAAAAGGGCTACGGGGGGGACTGGGACTGGAAAAGGGCTAAAGGGGGGGGGACTTGGACTGGAAAAGGGCTAAGGGGGGGGGGACTTGGACTGGAAAAGGGCTAAAGGGGGGGACTTGGACTGGAAAAGGGCTAAGGGGGGGGGGGACATGGACTGGAAAAGGGCTAAAGGGGGGGACTTGGACTGGAAAAGGGCTAAGGGGGGGGGGACTTGGACTGGAAAAGGGCTAAGGGGGGGGGGGACGTGGACTTGGACTGGAAAAAGGGCTAAGGGGGGGGGACTTGGACTGGAAAAGGGCTAAAGGGGGGGACTTGGACTGGAAAAGGGCTAAAGGGGGGACTTGGACTGGAAAAGGGCTAAGGGGGGGGACTTGGACTGGAAATAGGCTGTGATGGGGGGGGACCTGGACTGTAAAAGGGTTATGGGGGGGGGACATGGACTGGAAATGGGTTGTGATGGGGGTGGAGGGGACCTGGACCAGAAAAGGGCTATGGGGGGGGTGACCTTGGACTGGCAATGGGCTATGATGGGGGGGGGGACCTGGACTGGAATAGGGGTATGGGGGTGGACATGGACTGGAAATGGGGTGTGATGGGGGTGGAGGGGGGTGGAGGGGACCTGGACTGGAAAAGGGCGAGGGGGGGGGGGGAACTTGGACTGGAAATGGGCTATGGTGGAGGAAGGGGGATCTTGGACTGGAAATAGGCTGTGATTAGGGGGGCTAGGACTGCAAATGGGCTGTGATGGTGCGGGGGGACTCGGACTGCAAATGGGCTGTGATGGTGCGGGGGGACTCGGACTGCAAATGGGATGTGATGGTGGGGGGGCCTAGGACTGGAAATAGGCTGTGATGGGGGACTTGGACTGGAAATGGGCTGTGATTGGGGGGGGGAGCTAGGACTGGAAATGGCCTGTGATGTGAGGGCTAGCACTGGAAATGGGCTGATGAAGAGCTGGAATAGGACTGGAAATGGGCTGATGTGGGGCATGGGAGAATGGGACTAGAAGGGAGTGGATGCTGGGTGGGTCTAGAACTATAAGGGAACTGATTTGGGGGGAGGACTAGAATGGATGGGGAATGAGAATAGAGAGGGGAAAAAATATTTTGTGTGGAAGAAAAGTCTATGATGGGCTGGTATTGGGAGAGTAAGAGGGGCTTGAGAATGGAAGGGTGAAATTTAAACGGATGATAAAGGAATAAGGAAAGAATTGGGGGAAAGAGCAAAAGGGAAACAATCAGTATGTTAAAGCAGAAATAGAGAGAGAATGGAAAACATCTGAAAGAGAAGAAAGGACAAATGGATAGCTCGCAGAAGACACGAAGAAACCAGAAGAAAGTGACTGGAGCAATTGCAACTGAAAAATAAAACGCCCAAACAGAAGGTAGAAAAATACTTTTTATTTTGAATTTATTAACTGGAATATGTCTGGTCTGGGAAGTGTGTATTGCTAACATCTTTGCGTTTTTGTTTAGTGCAAGAGGAAATTACTTTATAGTTTTATTTCTCCAGTGTTGTACATTTCATGTTTGGATTTTGGGGTTCCCAGTTTAATTATTATCTGACCAAGGAAGTTAGCCTACACGTATCCTCGGTAATTTTTGTGGGTGGGGCTGGGGGCGGGGCAGGGATGGGACTAGGGGCGGAGAATGGGTGGAGCATGGCGAGCCACAGGTGTCGGGTTTTTCTCGGTGAAAAAGTTGGCAACCCTAATCAGACCTCTGTAAATAGGCATGAGTCCGCCTGGGGTTAGGGAAGACCTGTACACATCATTTCTGCTTGGTGTATGTTTTTTTCCTTTATGATTCTGGAGTTCTTTTAACGTTTTCTCTGCTGTTTTATTGTAAACCACTTTGCTGGCTCGATATGGCAATATATCAGATTTTAAATAAACTAAACTACTGTGCATGAGATGGGCAGCTGAGAGTGGAGAAGTGGCTTCTGGGTAGAGCAATAGTCTGAGAATCAAGGAAACCAGGATTCAAATCAAATTTCTCCCCCTCCCCCCAATGCTCCCTGTAACTTTGGGCAAGTTAATTAACCCTCAATTCCATCAGGTTCTATCTTAGATGTTAAGGCCTCTGAGGAAGGAACCTACCAACGACATCTGATCTGTAACTCATCTTGTGCACTGTCGTGAAGCATCTCCTTCTGAAGAATTTCTCCTCAGATTCATAGCAGATCTCATTCTGGTTACACTGGTTTACTGGATATAATGATATCCAGTACTCACAACAGTATTAGTATTGGAAAGCTATGCATATTCTCAGCAGTTATTCTCTGAACTTCTCTTGTGTCTAACTTTCCAAAGTGCAGGGACAACTCTAAGTTCTAGTCAGGCTTCAGCCTGACTCTTTGTTAAGAAGTTTAGGGCCTGATTTTCGAAGGCAGTTACATGGGTAGTGCCTTCCAAAATTCACATTACAAAAAGAATATTATTCACACTAGTGTGTATCAATATTTATTTTATTGTATCAAAATGTTGATCATTTCAATTGCACATATGTCTGTAAATTATTTATATATCTATCATCATGTAAAAACTATCAATTCATAAAACCCCCTATATTAATTATACAAAAACACTTGCTATTACATGTAATATTAACAGAGTCCCCAATACAATGGGGTATATTTACTAAACGTTAAGTAACGTTAACACGCGTCAAAGATACCTAATGCATGTTAAAGATACCTAACACTCGTTAACGTCACCGTCCACGGTAATTCCCGCAGAGGGCGGAGAGAAGGGGTCAATGGGCGGGGGTGGGCAGGGAGAAGCTACCGCGTCACTAATGTGGGGTACTGAAGGGCTGAACATTACCGGGAATGAAAACCTGTTGTTAGCTGCAGATATGCAGGAGGGTGAAACCATTTCAGCATCAGCAATGTACAACATAGGCAGAGAGCCCAAAAACATGATAGTAGTGCTCCATATGCAGCAACAGCAAAGTGCACAAGTATGAACGGCCACTATAGCAATGGTGCAAATGGGGCACAGGGGGCTGCAGGTGGGGCATGTACTGGGGGCAGTTAAGGCACAGGGTGGACTAGGCTGCCGCCTAGGTGGCACATAGGAACATAGGAACTGGACAGCAGCAAGACAGCAGCTGACCAAGGCCAAACACAATCCACCTACAGCTACCTGGTCCACCCTAGCCAATAGTTGCTAGGGCACTGACCTGTCATCCCCCCAGCCATCCCCCCCCCACGTGGAAGGGACATAATATTGGTAGGAGGTGATGTGGGTATGTGAGGATGTCTATGTATGCCTCCCCACCGCAGACCCTGCACCCTAGGCGACTGCCTACCTGCACAGTGGATGGCTTGGGACTGCGCACTACCAGCACCTTCAGCATATGCCCAGGCAGCATGGCAGGGGGGCGTGTGTTGGTGCTGGAGGGGACAGTGGCACCGACCTGCAGTGCACCCAGGCAATGCCCTGTACCAGTTCGTGGTGTGCAGTATAACAGAAATGGTCTGGCTGAGGAGACGTAAGGTTAGCCCCAGGGACTGCTGTGCATCTGTGGCAAAAGTGTGGTGCAGTACACACAGCCTGCTTGTCCCAGAGCAGAGGGTCACAGGTTCAGGTCCCAGCTGTGGCTCCTGCAGAGCACATCCCTATATTTTCCCCACAATGCAGATACAACAGCAACATGTGCCCTACCCAAAGCAGCGGCCAACAGGGGTGCAAACACTCTCTCACACAGGCTCCACTATCCAAAGCTCCATGGAGAGTCAGGCTGTTGGTCCCAGCACAGAGCCGCAGTTATCACCAGAGCACTATTACTACCTCCTGCACAGTTTGGCAATGTCAGCACTGTGATCATGACCAGTGTGGAGGGCAGGGTTGCCAACCATCCCTATCTTTGCACAATGCTGCGATAGGTGTGTATGTGTGTGTATATCTATCCATTGTTTCGTGGCTGCCTACACCTCTCTGGGCCCACAATGTCCCACTTTTACCAGCATTGGCCTGCAAATGTGCATAATGAGGAGCAAGATATTGTGGGTATGGCCCGGGCAGGGCAGACTGGGCAGGATACATCTGCAGAGGGCATAGGGCAATGGCTGGGACATTGTAGTGCCCAACCACCACCTGCATGCACAGGGTGGCCACATCACGTCATGCTGTTAGGACACTCTCACACTGACCGAACAGTGACCATGGCATGGCTATGTTCCCACATAGTGCTATATGGTATCTGTCTCAAGTGATATATGTGTGCCCCCTTTTCTGGAGGGCCAAGCACTGGGGAACTTGCCAGGTTCTTGTGCCATACATTCCAGGTCTGGGTGCGCACAGTTCTACTGTGAACATGCAGAACAGACTGGTTATTGGCGTGTCCACGGTTAGTTCCTGCATGGCCGGGACACCTGGCATGGTGCAGCAGGTATAGGCTGCCTTTGCCTGCTGCTGGTGAATGTCAGACCATGGTTGGGGAATGGGGTACAGCTGTAGTCCTAGAACTGGTGGGGGCACAGGGGAAAGGCAATGGACAGGTGATCTACTGTAGTGCACAATATTGTAACATATGCATGTTGCATCTTACGCACATTACAGTGCATGCATGTTGCAGCGTGTGCTGTCTGTTTGGGACGTGCATTGTTACGTGCCATAATCTGACTGCATATGCTAAAGCACCTACTCATAGTTTATAGGGCACGTAGAGAGCTCTGTAATATCACGCACGTCAGACGCTCTGCTACGTGCATTCTCTGCAACATGCGTAGGACGCAGAACGTGTAGGATGCTCTACTGCGTGATAATCTAGCAGACACGATGGCCACTTGGTGGAACATATTTGCATTGTGCCTGTTGTGATTGTTTGGGATAGTGGTTGCAGATGTGCGTGGAGCCAACATAGGTTGTGGGTTTGGGTCCCACAGGTTCCTTTTCCTTTCTTTTTGTTTGTTCTGCTCTCCTTACCATACATTGGCTCTAGCTATGTCCCTTCTCCACACACCCTTCCCTCTCTTCACTGTACACTGCGGTGTCTCCTCCATGCAGCCTATCTGTCACATGCTCGCTGTTACATATGCTCCCTTTCTTTAGGATGTCTGGGTGGGCAGGTGGCTCAGTGGTTTGGTATTGGTGTCAGTGAGCTGTGTTTGGGCTCTTCAGTCTACCACTTCAATTCCGTCTTATACCTTTTTGGATCCCCTGCCCATTTTGCCCTTATACGCATGCCATCCACACATCTAGCTCTTCAGACCGACCCCTGATGCCCTTTCTGTTATATTTGTTTACTCTTCTGCATGCTGTTTCACTGCACACCATTTCATGGTGTGTGTGCCTGTTTTACTTGTGTCTCACGTCCCCATTCCGGACTGTGTTATCAGCTGCCTGTGCTCTATGGCCTTACACCTACGGCTCCTTTTCTCATGTGGTACCATGTCTGCACATCCCTCAGCGTGTCTTCTACTGTCAGCGCGCCTTCGATTGCAACCCCTTCAGATGCGCTGGTGCTTCCCGTCCGCTATGGTGTTCATGCGCGCTGGGTCCATGGCGCACTGTACCATGCACTGTACCGCGTGTTAGCGCCTTGTACCACGCATTACCTGACACAGCTTGCTTTAACAATGCACTGCCCACTCCTTTATATGGGCATCCGTATCATTACCGTGGAACCTAACGCGGGTACCATTACCGCGGTTTAGTAAACATACCCCAATGTATCATAATAAACAGCTGTATATCATTTATAAATTTTGTAAACAATCATTTCTTATACTATTCATTTTATACACTTCATAATCTCTAGATAATATAAATTACAAAATTCTCTATATTCCCATTCACTCCAATAATTCATACAACAAGCACACATACACTTTAATTTCTCTTAATATTCAATAATGTAAGTCACACATATCCACAATGCACTATCTCTATCCACTGCTTTCCTCATCACCTCCAACTGTTAAACAAGGCAGGAATAATTCCTCGAGGCAAAAATATGGATACAAAAACTGCTTTTCCAAGCAGCGTGGTCCGATCAGTTGATATGCTGAAATCTTCAAACTAATACTTCCGCTCATGTAATTTTACTTATATAGACTTCAGGATCTCTACTCTTCTGTCTAACTTCACCAACAAATTTATATTGCAACTTCACAAGCACCCACTACAAATAGATACAAAAAAAGCCATTTTAATACTCCTCATTGAAAAGACATCTCGTCTTGCATTCAAAAAGTATTTTCTTTACTGTATCTATAAAGATCCCACAACTTTTACCTCCAAAGCTAGGTAAACATAATCCACGAGCGATCAGGCTCCAATCTAATGAGCGCTAATGGGCCACATAAATTAAACTCCAAACTGCTCCATTTTTGACCATATATCCAAGCCTCCCGAAAACACCGTATAAGTAACAGTTTCGCCGGTGTCCGGCTTCTTCAGGGACTTTCTCTCTATATACCCAAACAAAATAAAATCATTAATCACATTCACAAAAACATACAAATATCGGAATCTTCCTACACACACTAGAAACAGACCCAAGACGAAAAGAAACTGACCTTTAATAAGCCACCATTCTTGTATGACGTTCAGTTCTTTTAGACGAAACAGCAATTATATCCAAAAGTCATCCAATCACAGATCAGTAAAACCAATGCCATTCGATTTGGGAATTTAACCCTTGCGGTTCTACACTCTTCCAACGAAAAATAAATTGTTGCTCCTTACGGCATAATAACTGTTGAAAATTACCACCCTCACCACCCCTTACTTGCAATAAAACAAAACACCGAAGGTCATCTAAAGAATGATTTTTCAATCTCCAATGTGTTACTAAAGGTGCTGATTCCACACCACGATGAATAGCCAACAAATGTTCAATAACGCGCGTTTTAAATGGCCGAGAAGTTTATCCAATGTACAACAATGAACAAGGACATAAGATGACATAAATTACTCCCTTAGTCAAACAATTGATATCCCCCTGTAAATGGTAAGTAAACCCTAAAAAGGATGTGTAAAAGATTGTATCTCCAACGTCCATACAAGTAAAATTACATGAGCAGAAGCATTAGTGTGAAGATTTCAACATATCAACTGATTGGACCACGCTGCTTGGAATAGTATTTTTTGTATCCATATTTTTGCCTCGAGGAATTATTTCTGCCTTGTTTAACAGTTAGAAGTGATGAGGAAAGCAGTGGATAGAGATAGTGCGTTGTGGATATGTGTGATCTACATTATTGAATATTACGAGAAATTAAAATGTAGGTGTGCTTGTTGTATGAATTATTGAAGTGAATGGGAATATAGAGAATTTTGTAATTTATATTAACTAGAGATCATGAAGTGTATAAAATGAATAGTATATGAAATGATTGTTTACAAAATTTATAAATGATATACAGCTGTTTATTATGATACATTGTATTGGGGACTCTGTTAACATTACATTTAATAGCAAGTGTTTTTGCATAATTAATATAAGGGTTTTTATGAACTGATAGTTTTTACATGATGATAGATATATAAATAATTTACAAACATATGTGCAATTGAAATGATTAACATTTTGATACAAGAAAGTAAATATTGATACACACTAGTGTGAATAATATTCTTTTTGTAATGTGTATTTACATATGGTGAATGTATTATTAATTAATTATAATACATTTTATAATAATTTTTGCATTGTGTATTTTTGCTATGTGCATTGTTTGCAAATTAGTGGTGTGATTATAATATTGTGAACTAATACAGAACCCTACAACAAAGTCATTGAGGATCTGTAGAGCAAACTTACCATACCATACCAGCTCAACCTCCAAAACTCACATAAGGAGCCTACCCAAAAAAAGCATAACTGCAAATACTGCAGCAGGTTGTGGCCTGGTTATCCCACAAAAAAAGTTCCCCAAATATCACCAATTACCAATAAATTACTTAGACGGCAGTTGCTTTAGCTACAAAGACTTTTATTTAGAATAACAAAAGTGATTATAAAATAGCAAAACAGCAAATGCCTGTCTAGGGATGACGGACAGCACCTTCTCTCTGTAAGGGGAGAAAGTACTGCCCCCAATTCTTTAAAATGGCTGGTTTATATATATTTCTCTTTGCCTCATATGTCTGCTTCAAATTAGTTTCAGTGAATTCATCATAAATTCTTAGGTGTTTGCAGGGCCTCTAGGCTTCCTGTAACACTTTTCCCCAGGGAAGGACCCTTTTACGTTTATACATCTGGGTCAGCTTATCAAGGTCTGCCTATCTATGCATGGCCTGTGACCTCTGCCCCTTCCTGTGTTTTTCCTTTTTCTGGCACTAATTGAAACCTTCAGGGCAGGAGTGCTCGTGCTCATTAGTTTGAATTCTTTGAATTCCTAGCTGGGCCTGTATTTTCTTGTTAGGCTCCAATACTGCTAGGCCCAATATTTTGCATACTCCTATGCAGAATATGGTTACCCAGACTCCTCCATAGTGTAGCAGCAGATAAGCATGCAATAAATAAATCCAGGAGTCTTTTCAAGGATTCAAGCCAGTTTAATGTGCACATGGCTCAAGCAATAAGCAATTTCAAAATGGCTGAGCAATGGCTTCTAGTAAAACAACAACTTTTATAGCTTTCTTGTCCATTCTAAGCATAGGCAAACTTTTCATTGGTCCCAGTACCCCTCTCACCCATCTATTGGTCCCGGTACTGATATGGCTACCCAATCGGGACTCTGGTCTGGGCCCAGCACCTGGTTGCCCCCCTTCTAGTCCCAATTACAATGGTCAGTGTCTCCAACTTGTTACTTCTCTCCTCCAAGGTCGCTGAGCTTGTTAAAACATATGGGAAGCAGAGGCACTGTGACCTTGCTCTCTGCAGAGTTAATTAATTCCATAGAAGCATAGCACACCTTATCAGTACCAATTAAACTTGTTTTTCTTCTATTTTCCAAATTTCGTTTCTGCTTAGCTATGTTCAGTTAAACTGAGTTAAGTTTCGATTCTTATAGCTACAGTATTCACAAGTGGGGGTTGGGACTCAGGCCTCACTTATAGGCCTTTCACAATAGTAAACCATACGAGGCCATAGCCTACCATATTCCTAGGCCATAGCCTACCACAATAGCAGGCCGCATCTACTCCTTTATACCCACATGCTTGTCTTCTGTGCCTTCCATATGCTATGTAGTTTCACCAGGTAAGCGTGCAGTCATATAAAGCCAACATATACAGCAGACCTAAGGCAGACTTAAGTCAAATTTCCCAACATTTGCCACTTTTTCTTTTTCTTTTTTTTTTTTTTTGTTTGGGGGGTAGCAAAAGTAATCCCACTAAGGGGCATGAATAACAACCATTTGAGACAAAGATGGATCATCCAAAGGCAATCGCTGGTACTGTTCCCTTGATACAATATACATGGTTTTAGTGCTTTGCGATATCATTCGTTTACAGCAGGCAAGTAAAATGGATAAGGCACAACAGGCAATGATTGCAAAACAAGCTATACCTAAAAGCGTAATAAAGAAGGCTTTAAGTCCTACACCTAAACTAGCAAACCATGAAGCAATACTACCCCAGATATTATCAAGTTGAAGCCCCCCCCTTAAAATCATCAATATGCAACTCAGAGAGATGATTTATCTTATTCATAGCATCAAGGACAAAAATGGTATGGTTAGCGATGACAGTACAACAGTTTGTAGCATTAATGAAAGTGCATGTGCCGTCTTCAGCAGCCAAAAGTAAATCCAAAGCTTGCCTATTCTGCAGAATCATTTGTGTATTTTGCTCAAGGGACTCAGCTAGGCGTGAGATAGACTTGGTAACAGCTTTCATTTGAATATGCAACAAACATTGCAAACGGCGTACAGCCATACCAAGCTCAGCAGTAAGGGCGGGGGTGGCAAAGGGAATCCAGGCCGTTGCGCTAAGGGCATCCAAACGAGTTTTAGTCATGGGATAAGTGGAATTGATATACTCGAATGAGGCCTGAATGGCATCATCCTCGGCTATAGAGGAATCCCAGGGACTAGCATATGCTGAGGAGCTACGTTTTAATCTATGCAGGGTGGGGCGAGAAGCAGAACGATGGGTAACATTAAGAGGTATCAAGACAGAAAAAGAAGAAACTTTGACCAAAGCACAGGGTAATAGGGAGAGGTTAACTACCTGATACAGAGTTTCCCCACACAACCAATAATGACCCCCTACAGCAAAGAGGTTTGTGGCAGGTGTCCATATGCGACTCATACCCATGCGACTCATTGCCCATCAAACCACTTAACAGAAGATTTTCCCGTGGTGGATGAGGTAAGATCCCTCCTGAAACTGGACATTGGGAGATAGCATGAAGTATATGGAGATTCATTCTGAGAACCTGTTGTCAGCACAGCTGAACCATCGTGGTAAATGGGACCAACCCCCACATACCAGCGGAAGTCAGATCCATTAAGCACCAACGGGTTCTCCCTAATATTTCTCCAATCATTTTGCATCTTGGAAAAGTCCATATTACCGGTTTGATTATACCACTTTATCATGACAGAATTACTAGCAAAATGAAAGGACCCATTAATCACATTATATCACCATTAATCACTGCTGATCGTAGGAAGCAGCGGTATACAAGTGTTTACTAAATAAATAAATAAATAAATAAATAAATAAAATGACAGGTTACACCTGTCTGAAAAAGCAATGGATACATTTGTTATCAAACATAGATCAAATATCATATTCGGGTCAACATGTACACGCAAAGGGTCATGTATCATATTCATCGCATGCCACGTCTGGGAACAATTAAAAGCTTCATAACAACTGGCAGAAAAATTATTATTATCTACACAAGCAAGCTGTCCTGCATACTCATTTAAGGGAACCTTTGAAACATGTACTGGAGCATATGATACACCCTTTGGTAAAGGGGTACAAATAATGCAGTCTGCAATGTTCATCAGGGAAACAATGTGTAATACTGATTGCTTCCACAAGTTCAGAGAGCCTCCAGGTAAAGCCCGGGGTGCTCGAGATATTGTTTGGTTAGTCTGGTTCTATCCCTGGAGAAACAAAGCTAGCTGTCCATCTGGATGTAAGCACTCAATAAGGAGCACGATTATGACAGAGATTCCCAGAAGGAGGTACAAGGACGCCCACGGAGTAGGCTTGACAGCGATCATTTTTGGTACTAATAATGTAGCACTGTGGTGAGAACACGTGAGTTCTGTAGGGAAATAAAACTGATTAATCAGATGGGACAGCTGGAGACGCTTTTAGATGGCTGACATGCACCCAAGTATCAGTATCATTCAGTCTGGCAGCAAAAGGGGAAGCAGCAGTGACAATGTGGGGTCCTGAAAAGGTTGGGCAGTCCCAGGATGCACGAACACAATTTCTTTTATAGACAATGGAACCTACAGGGAAGCAAGGTAACAAGGATGGGCTGGACACAGACTGTGTGACTGCTACACGGTCAGCAATTTCTTGGAGCGCAATCCGGAGACCTGCAAGATAAGCAGAGAAACTATCATGAATCTGAACCAGAGGCTGTGGCAAGCTAGTTGTGCGCATGCGCCGGCCAGTGGCCATTTCATGAGGTGTCAGATGTAATCGCTTGATCGGGCTATTACGCAGCTGAAACAGGCACATTGGTAATGCTTGTAGCCCGGTCATTTGACCAGAAGCGCAAATCTTTCTGAGTTGAGTTTTCAAAATGCCATTACATCGTTCAACAAGACCATTGGAAGTAGGTTTATACACAGAAACATACTTCCACTGAACAGGAAGATGCTGGGTGAGTGCAGTCACAAGAGCATTATGAAAGTGAGAGCCATTGTCAGAATATATGACTTTAGGAATGCCAAATCGGGGAATTATTTGTGTTAGCAAAACCTCTACTACTTCTTCAGCAGTCTCTTTATTGCAGGGTAAAAATTGGTGTTACATTGGCGATCCTCCAATCTTCAGGTATTAGAGATGATTTAAATGATAGTTCACAGATTACTGATAGCAGGTCTGCAATCTCATATTTCAGTTCTTTCAACACCCTTGGATGTATACCATCTGGCCCAGGTGATTTGCTTCTCTTCAGTTTATCTAATAGTTGTAAGACATCTTCCCGATGTATCGATATTTCCTTCAATTCTTCCGCACCTTTAAATACCACTTCAGTCATGGGTAACATCCCTATATCTTCCTCAGTAAAGACCGAAGCAAAGAATTCATTCAGTCTCTCCACTATCGCCTTGTCGCCTCTTAGTGCTCCTTTAACCCCTTTATCATCAAATGGAACAACTGACTCTCTCACAGGTTTTTTGCTACGAATGTACTTGAAAAGGTCTTTATTTCGCGTTTTTGCTTCCGCAGCAAGCTTCTTCTCAAATTCTCTCTTTGCCTGCCTTATCAATGCCTTGCATTTGACTTGCCAGTGCTTGTGCTGTTTCCAGGTTTCGTCGTTTGGCTCTTTTTTCCATTTCCTGAAAGATGCTTTTTTGGCAACAACAGCCTCTCTGACCTCACCTTTAAACCATGCTGGCAGTTTTTTGGACTTCCTTCCACTTTTCTTAAAGCGTGGAATACAGCTGGTCTGGGCTTCCAAGATAGTATTTTTCAACAACACCCAAGCTTGATGTACGTCTTTAACCTTCGCAACTGCTCCTTTTAGTTTTTTCTTAACTGTTTTCCTCATTTTATCATAGTCTCCCTTTCGAAAGTTAAAAGTACTGTGGATTTCCTTACTATCCCTCCTCCACTAATTAAATCAAAGGCGATCATGCTATGATCACTATTGCCAAGAGGCCCCAACACCCTTATCTCTTGCACTAGATCTGGTGTTCCACTAAGGACTAGGTCTAATATGGCTTCCCCTCTGGTCAGTTTATGAACCAGCTGCTCCAAGAAGCAGTCATTTATTTCATCTAGGAACTTTATCTCCCTAGCATGTCCTGACATGACACTGACCCAGTCGATACCGGGGTAATTGAAATCACCCATTATTATTACTGCGCTGTAACTTTTGTTAGCTTCCTTGATTTCTTTGAGCATTTCATCATCCATTTGGTCATTCTGGCCAGGTGCTCGATAGTACACCCCCACTGCCATCGCCTTCCCCCTTTTATATGGAATTTCAATCCATATAGATTCTACAGCAGATTTTGTTTCCTGCAAAACTTTAATCCTTTCTGAGTCAATGCCCTCTCTAACATAGAGCGCAACCCCTCCACCAATTTGATCAGCTCTATCATTACGATATAGTTTGTACCCAGGTATCACAGTGTCCCACTGGTTGTCCTCCTTCCACCATGTCTCTGATATTCCAATCATATCTAACCTTTCATTTAGTGCTATATATTCTAACTCTCCCATCTTATTCTTTAGACTTCTAGCATTTGCATACAAGCATTTTAGAGAATGTATTTTATTCATGTTAATTTGGCTATTGTTAGACATGGGTAAATTGGGATCTTTAAGCTCTGTCTGCTCCATACTTGAGGGCATTTGGGCTACTTTACTCTTTTGTGGAACCTCTCTGCTTTTGGTAGTATCCTTCAAGGATACATTCTTCCGAACCATCTGCTCTTGGGTGACTGTCGGCTTTCCCCTAATATCTAGTTTAAAAGCTGCTCTATCTCCTTTTTAAAGGTTAATGCCAGCAGCCTGGTTCCATCCCGATTAAGGTGAAGTCAGGGAAGCATTACTAGTTACTTCTTTGGCTAACTGATCTGCCAGGGCATTGTCCATCTGGTGGAAAGAGTCTCCCTGTGTGTGTCCAGGAACCCATTCACAGCACAGAAACAGATTGTTGATTATGCGTTTCTCTAAACACTCATAAATTTGATGTATCTCATCAAGATGTGAGATTGAGCTGCCTGAAGAGGTGATAAAACCTCTTTGTGACCATTTCTGATGAAGCGCTGTCAGCACTTGTGCTGCATAATGGGAGTCAGTGAATATGATAATGTTCTGTTTCTCCTGATGCAGTAAGACTGCCAAAATTGCACAGAGTTCAGCACCTTGGGTGCTGTAAGTACTCGGCAACTGATATTGCAGAACATCCAGAATGTCACCAGAGGGAGATATCTGTACTGCACTGAAACCAGAACATAGTGACGTCTCAGAACCGTCAGTGAACCAGACTTCAGAATTAGCAGGCATTTCATGAAGAGACAAAATATTATCTGTGAAAGAAAAAGTGGGGACCTTGTCCCCTTCCTCACCAACAGTAACAGAAACTAAATTCTGAAGGTAGCCAAAAGGGTGACCTGCAGGGAATGGCTTAATGAGGATATGACTCCATAGCAGGGCAGCACAGACTTGGTGCAGCCGGTGTGAAGTGAAATGCAGAGTGTTACTGCATAACAATGCTTCCACATCACCAGAGCAATACACAGTGAGAAGCCCTTCTGAGCCGCCTCCACCCGCACGCTGCTAGCTCTCCCAGGGAAGGGATCGAGCCATCGGGACACCTCCACAGCAACGTGCTCTGTCCAATCGGGACTGAGAGCAGCATTTAAAAAGCAGCCGCAAACAAGCGCGCCCGCGCCTGAGGGCCGCGCAAGAGGGCCCTTTGGCACGGCCCTTAGGCGAAGGCTCTTACTACAAATACTAATCCAAATCTGAGACACAGAAGACAAAGAAGAACAAACTAATCACAACATCCCGGCACTGCTGAGCTCTCTTAGGATCGAGCTCGCGTACCTCACGTTATCACCCAGATCTTCAATGCAGCAAGTATAGACATTGAATGTGGCTAAACAAATAGCCCTTCTATTTAGAATTACTAAATTAGATTGCTAAATTAGATTACTTTATACTGCTCTACCAGCGCAGTTAGTTTATCTCCACTACCATCAGCTTGCTTCTCTAGCAACACTAGCTAAGATGTACAACCAGTAATCTGATACAAATACATAATCCATAGTATACTATAACAAGCATATATTGTTTAACTATACTAGAATTCTACTTCATCACCATACCTAGCTAATTACTAAGATATGTAACATGTCGAATCACTAGCAGCTATAAGTAATATGTAAACTGTTCTACTATTACAAGCCTTGTTATACCATCATATGCACACTACTTTGTATGTTATTGTTGCCAGTCATCCAAATATATTACTGCTAACACTATCATCTTATAAACTATTGGATGATTTTTATACCTCTCAGTAAATCATTTATATTACTTGCTGATTGCTACTGTTGTCAGTAACCTCATCAAGAACCACTATCTGATTTACTGTTGTCAGTATTTCAGTTATAATTACTCCCTGATCCATACTGTTGTCAGTAAATAATCTTCTTAATATTCTGCAGTACTTCACTATTACTGTTGTCAGTAAATAATCATCTTAATATTCTGCAGTACTTTACTATTACCAGTATATGATTGCTCATACTGCTACTTTTACACATGACCTAATTACTGAAATATAAATCATTACACCTAATTCTTTCCTTACGAATTATCAAGTGTAACATCTCACAGACTAAAACCTAAATTAATACTTCTGCAGTTCATAACAATTCACCATTATAGATAGATTAACACTGTACATATTTGAAACCCAATCTCTCCAAAATAAACAACAACCTAGCTCTTTGTGTAATACTGACACTCATTTTACTTGCCACACTCCAAATATATATCACTCAAACTCACTTCATATACACAAATGGCAAGCACAAAAACCATGCTGCTAAAAGCATCATACACCTGCATCCTCCTAACAATCCTAATTGACCTAACTCTAACGCTTAACAGTAAAAACTACAAGACAATCCCAATCATACACACAACAAATCGGAACATCCTCCATAATGGCTATTATCCCTCACAAAACCAAGCTAAAATAAACTACCACAGACTCATCCAAATAAAACAAACTAATCCACAACATGTCACACAGCCAGACTACCACTACAAATCAACATTTTTATCATGCACCCTCATAAATGCTCGATCATTAAAAAATAAAATCCCTATAATTAATGATCTACTGACTGACTCAAAGCCTGATATACTATGTATAACAGAGACTTGGCTCTCAGATACAGATACAGTTATCCTAAATCAACTTGACAACTCCAACTACGATATCTTCTATACACATAGAGCCAACAAAAAAGGAGGTGGTGTATTGATTATGACAAACAAAACACTAAAAACTAAAAAAATTCTATCTAACTCAAACAACAACACCGACACTCTCATAATAAAAATAGACCAACTCAGAATCTGTTTAATTTATAGACCCCCCAACCAAAATGCAGATAGCCTCCACTCACTAATAGAACTCCTCAACTCATCATCGGAACAGAATCCACTAATTGCCCTAGGTGATTTCAACCTTCCCTCACTACCAATAAATGAATCCAACCTTTTTCTCGAAACGATATCTGATTTAGACTACCATCAAGTAATAAATATACCTACCCACACCAAGGGTGGCACTCTTGATCTTGTACTACTACCCAAAGCAATCTATAAATTGTTTAAACCAGACTCATTAGAATGTTCTCAAATACTGTGGTCTGATCATCACCTTATCAAACTAAACCTCAACTACAATATTAACTGCACCAAAAAACACGCAAGAAATGACCAGACAACAAAATTTAAGAAATTTAATGAAACTGAGTTTCTTGATTCCACAATCCCTCACCTTACTCTATCACCAACAAATCTGGATGAAGCCGTCAAAAACTGGCATACTACTATAAATAATGCAGCCAAAATAACCCAATGTAATAAAAAACCAACTCACTCAAAAAACAACTACACACCATGGTTTAATAGTACATTAAAACAAATGAAAAGAGTACTAAGAAATCTAGAACGTAAATGGCGTAAAACCAAATCTAACATTGCGAGAGAAATATATTACAACCACTTCACACTCTATAAAGACGCCATAGATAACTCAAAGAAAAATTATTACGCTACAATCCTATCAAAATCATATAATAGACCAAGAGAACTATTTTCCATTGTTAACAATCTAACAAACACTTATCAAACCTCCAGCAAGGAAATCACTGACATCTCTGCACAAACTCTAGCTAATTATTACCAAAACAATACTAAATACTCACCAATGACCCTAGACCCTAGCTACAAACCCCTCCACATTCTAAATGAATGACCAGAATTTCACACTATATCCAAAACATCATTAAAGAACATCATTCTCAATCTCAACACCACAACTTCTTATCTCGACCCCTGCCCAGTAATCTGGATAAAAAACACACTCCCAACTCTTATATCATTCATACTCCCTTTGGTCAATCTATCACTACTCCAAGGTTACCTCCCACCCTCACTTAAACATGTACAAATCAGACCAATCCTGAAGAATAACTCACTTGACAAAACTACCCCAAAATCTTACCGACCTATCTCAAGTATACCTTTCTTATCAAAAGTCATTGAAAAAACCGTACAAATACAGACACAAGATTTCCTTGATTCATCCTACCCTCTTGACGACCAACAATATGGATTTTGTCCCAAGCACGGAGTTGAAACACTTCTGACTGTTCTAACTGATACACTCCTAAGAGGAATAGACAACCACAAAAATGCCTTTATCCTCTTATTCATCGACATATCAGCCGCTTTTGATAGTGTTCACCACTCAATATTACTTAACAACTTAAGATACATAGGAATATACTCTACAGTTCATAAATGGTTCACCTCTTATCTGAGCAATAGAACCCAAAATGTCAGAATAGGCGATCAAACATCAGATTCATATAAATTTGAAACAGGTTTACCACAAGGCTCTGCGCTCTCAGCTCTGTTATTCAATATATACATAAAACCAGTTTGTGACATCTTTAAAAAAATACGGTGTACTCTATCATCTATATGCAGATGATATTATGATGTACATCCCTTTCACAATTCCTAACATACCGTTGCAACTCCTATCAGATTGTTTTAATGAAATAACTTTATGGCTAAATGCCCACAATCTCCAAATAAACCAATCAAAAACTGAAGTACTAATAGTCACTAAAAATCAAGATTACACCCCACCAACACATATAACTCTTCAAAACCACGAAATTAAAATAAAAAACGAAGTAAGATACTTAGGTGTCATTATAGATAAACATCTCACATTAGATACCCATATCAGGAACACCACAAAGAAAATTTATTTCAAACTCAAAACACTTAAACAACTTAGACCGCTTGTATACATACACGATTTCATCAGTATAATCCAAGCCACCATAACCCCCTACTTTGACTTTGCTAACCTTATATTACTAGGTACATCAAAAAATAATATTAAAAGACTGCAAATTGCACAAAACTCAGCAGCGAGGATTATAACGAAAACACACTCTCATCAACATATAACACCAATACTAGCGTCACTTCACTGGCTACCAATTCAAAGCCGGATAGAATACAAAACACTAATAACTACATTTAAAACACTATTTGATATGGCACCTGACACATTAAGTAACTTAATTACCAAAGAACATCCAAAACCTACTCAAAGAAAAGCTCAACGGAACAAACTCAAAACCCCCAAAGACTTCACAAAATCAAATAAATCAACAAACAACAGAGCGTTCTCACATGCAGCCCCAATAGCCTGGAATGCCCTCCCTATCGAACTAAGAATGTTAACAGAGATTAAAGAATTCCGCAAAAAATTGAAAACACACCTTTTCACAATACACTACAATAGCATAAACCAACCCCCAAATGAATTAGATAATGGCTAATCTCTATCTAACCTTCATCTCTCTATAATTTTCTGCTCAACATCTCACTATAACAGAAAAGATAATCCAACCCACATGAATCTGAACCACTCATTATGTCTATACCTCACATAAAATGTATATGTATATATAATGTATATAGTGTTGCACTGTTCTGTGCCAAACTGTTTAGCATTCTCTATTAACTTTACATTGTATATAGTTATGACGTTTCATGTAAAACAAACAATGTTTTGTTGACTGTTGTTTAATTGTGAACCGCAGCTGATCTCTGGAAGCTGCGGTATATAAGTGCTTGTTAAATAAATAAATAAATAAGGGATGGAAAGTGTTATAGGTCTTTCGGACTGCCTCACTGGTGGCCACTAAGCCCTTCTCAATGTCAGGCAGAACCACCGGTATTTCTGTAACAGAAAAAGATCCTGACAAGTAGGACACAATTTTACCATCATCCTGGTAAATCACAGCTGCCCACGTGTGATGTCCGTGAAAGCTAATGAGAAACATTTCCTTTGAATAGTCAGGGAGACAGAGACTTGGTGTGTGTGATACATCAGACAAAAGAGATTGAAGCAAAATCTGGTCAGGGGCTGACAGGCTGATAGCAGTGGACCCCTTAACCCCACCTTTCAAATATTTGTGAAAGGGATATGTGCATTGACTGTGACCTGGGATCCAATTACGGCAGAAGTTTATCATGCCGAGCATAGATCGTAATTGCTTTACAGTGGAGGGCATCTGTAATTGCAGGCAGTGTTGTTTAGTTTTCTCTGTCAGGGACAGCATCCCATCTTCTACTAGGAAACCCAGAAAAGTGACTTCAGTTTGGCAGATCTGTGCCTTGGCCATGTTAATCTGGTAACCACTTTCCAAAAGATAACAAACAAGTTTATCTATGAGGGCCAGGTTTGTTGCAGCCTCAGCTGTGGAAAGCAGTAAGTCATCTACATACTGTAACAAAGACACATTGCTGGGCAGTTCTGCCCTGAATGATTGTAAATTAGCAACTAGTGCTTGAGAGAATATGGAGGGACTTTCCACGTATCCTTGGGGTAACCTGGTCCACTGGTAATGCTGACCCTCAAAAATAAATGCCAGAAACTGCCTGGATGTGGGTTTGACCACTATCCCAAAAAAGGCATGGGAAAGGTCCAGAACAGTATGATACTTGTACAGGGTAGTCGTTGTCAGCAATGTGGCAGGGTTTGAGACTACTGGAAACTGTGGTTCAACAACACTGTTAAGTGCTCGTAAGTCATGCACTATTCGCCACTTCCCATTAGGCTTTTTCACAGGGAATAGTGGGGTGTTGTATGGGGAGTTACTGAATTCAATGATTCCGTGCTATAACAGCTCCTGAATCTCCTGGCGAGATCCCTGCAGGGCCTCCGGTTGGAGAGGATACTGCGGAATCTTTGGTGGTTTACAGCCAGGCTTGATATGAATGGTAACAGGCAGATGTGATTTAACTCGGCCATAGGGGC
This sequence comes from Ichthyophis bannanicus, assembly GCA_033557465.1. Lineage (NCBI taxonomy): Eukaryota > Metazoa > Chordata > Amphibia > Gymnophiona > Ichthyophiidae > Ichthyophis > Ichthyophis bannanicus. The sequence continues at coordinate 87,737,531 of CM066033.1, forward strand.
TGAGGAGCAGTGACTGCTCAGGGCCTTTTTCTCTCAGCGGACCATAGGTGAATTCAACCTGTAATTTCACCCATCAAATTCACTGGTCAATGTGGGGCAAACAGAAAAGAATGAGAAATCTGCTGATCTCCTATTCTTAAACAAATAGGTGTAGTTAGGTAAGATGTAAGGGGTCTACCATCAAACCAGTGGTAGTCATTTTCTTTCTACTAAGCTGGCATCTGTGTGGTAAAGCAGTTAATACAGAGGAAGTGGCTCCTGTATCAAGTAACATTTCTGTGGGCTCATCATTAAGATGTACTGTGATCAAAGGTTCCTGATATGTGAGCCTCGCCTGTAAGATATAGATTCCCAGTCATTGTTGGGGTGGGGGTCCAGAATCCCGGGGAGGTGTCCACAAGGGAAAACGCCTCCTGTCAAAGTTCTCATTTTTGCGCTGAGCACAGCATGAGCGCTGGAAATGACCGTAACCACCACAGTTCCAACACTGTGGGGCAGGATGACGGATATTTTGTTGGTAAGAGGGACCTCGATGCTGTGGCTGAGGATAACGGGGTCGTTGGGCTCCGTTATAGTAAATGTGCTCCTTATCTCTATCCCATACCTCATCACAGGGGTCTGGAACATCATCCTCATAAGGATCCAGATATTCCATGTCATCAATTTTCTCCTGCTGTTCCCTAATTTTCTGTTTTAGTTGTCTGATAAGTTCATTATTAGATTTATCAAGATGTGATTTGGTGGTGGATTGGGGATCTTTAATTTCTTGTAACCCTTTAATTTGAAGGTTTAACAAGCGTGCTTGGGCCTGTTCCAAATCCTTCTCAGGTTTCAAAGTGTCCTCCTCTAAGGACCGAGTATAATGCAAAATATGGGCCTGTTGTTTAGGCCACGGCTCGGACTTCAAGGCTACTATAGACTTTAATTTTGCAGTCACGGGTGGGGGTAATGTATTACACAAGGTCTGGAAAAACACGGGTCTCATACAAACATCATTGTATGGTACCCCCATCTGTGCTTCCCATAAGTCTTGAAATCGTATGAGGTATGCACTGATATCCTCACCTATTTGGAATCTCATGGTAGAGAGAGGAGCCAAACTGCACTGAGTAGGGTACATCTCCCTGAGGGCGTCCCAAATACGAGGACGATACTCGTTGAAGGAAGCACCATCATAAGTGTTAACTGTGACCTTCACCTGGTCTAAGTCGGCATTGGCAAACACTTGATTTGTCGCACTGCTTCCCAGAATTTTGGCCAATAAAGCTTTGATATCTCCCAAAGCCAAATTATATCCAGCCGTAATTCTTTCAAATTTTTGAATCCATGTCCCTCCCCCTCTACTGAGAGGAGGTAGACTACTGGCTATGTTAGTCATATAAGTAAAACTCCATGGTATATATTTAGATTTTCCTTTATTTGTGTAGATTACTGGAAACAGAAGCTGTTTATTAGCGTCCTGATTCTCATACTTCTCCCAAACCCTAAGACCTGCCTCCATATAGGCAGAATCCCAGTTAGGGTCTCCCGCTCCTCCGCGAATGCAGAGTCGGGCAGTGTTAAGGTGTACGGTTTCCAGTGATCCATTAGGGGGCCACTGTAACATCTGGGGCTGGTTGGCTTTTGTCCAACCATACATGTTGGAGGACCATCGGTAAACATAGTAACCATTTCCATCCTCCTACTCTGTAATAAAAGTAAGGATACATGGTTGTGGAGCTCGAGGGGTTTTACCACCTTGCACAATTCCACAAACCAGTGTAAGTTCACTTTTTTCTCTTCGTCATCTACTTCCTCATCTACCTTCTCCTCTTCTTCCTCTTCTATAATCGCCTTAAGACGTTTTTCCCTATCTGCTAGGTCTAACTCCCATCTTTTAAGATTCTCAGTAATTCTTTCCTCAGATTGTTTTAAAGCTTGAGCCTGACTTACTAAATCTTCATGTTCTGCTGTTAATTGCTGTTTCAACTCTTCTAATTTTGCCTGTGCCTCAGCATATGCATTGGAATCTGGGGCAGGGGTGGCTTTTAAGTTAACATGACCCTCAATCTTTGCCCAAGCTCCCTCAGTGTCCAAGAGTTTATGCAGGACCTGTTCTGGGGGTGGAGAGGCTGCTGGGTGAGAAGTCGGTTCTGACTTGGGCTGTAAGACAGGGTCGGAATAGCCTATGGCTGCCATAGCTTTACTTTCGGCTGCCCAATAAGAAGGTGGGGGTACAGGGGCAGATGGCAAAGGCTCTGGACCGGCCTGCATCCACAGGGAAATATGTTGCAAATGTTCCAATTGGGCTTTGCCACATTTGTTAAATAAAATATGATCCCTAATTTTGGTCAAAATGAGCAGATCAAATGACCCCCCTGCTGGCCAGGCAAGTGAGGGTGTTTTCTTCGTCCATTTTTCCCATTGTTTAGAACAATTTTTTATCGAGGCTTCCAGTAGGGGGTTCTGTTTAACAAGGCTATCTATGGGGTTAGGACCGGGCTCAGTTCTTTTCTCATTATTTTCTTCCTGTTTGGATTTTCTTTTAAACATTTCCCTAGCTGTCCCTTCTCTATAGTCTATGTAGACCTGGTGTTTTCACTGTTCAGGGACAGGGGCAATTAACTTCGCCTTTTACCAATAGCAACTTGAACCTCTTTATTTACAGAGGCGCGCGTAATTTCGCTTTTAGGTGGCAATCCAAACCTCTTGATTTACAGAGGTGCGAAACTATGAATCCAGGACTCATACAAACATATAACTCTTGTGCTTCGTCCAAACCCAGCCAATCCCCTCGCAGTGATGGGGGTATGGAAATGTGGATAGGGACACACACTCGCTTTGTATCAATGATACGTACAGTCTCAAGCGTACACCAATCAATCCTGGAAATACAAAGACCTAATGTCTGAGCAAAACTTTCAAACTTTCTTTCCCTAATATTGCAACTAAATACAAAGACACTCTAACGTTTACAGAGACACTCTAACAGTTTTTCTACATAAAAGAACATTAATTACATAAAATACATATGCATATGTGTAAATTTGGTACTCACCCACCACTCGAACCCGGGCAAGTCTTCTGTCCTTGCCTGTAGACAGGGAAACTCAACACTCACCAATGGAGTCTTCATAGGGTATCCAAAATTCCTCGTTCGTACTGGAATGGTATTCCTTTTCTTTCTTCGTCACTCAGGACGGTATCCCCATCTTCTGGACCAGCAGAAGGAATCCTCTTCTCCTAATGAGAAGGTATTCTCATCCCCTGTTTTTTTTTATTTGGAAAACAGGAGGTAGTCCCTCTGACAAAAAGGCAGGCAAGTCAAAACTGCAGTCAGAGGAGTCCTTGGGCAATTTAGAAAAGAAAATTTAGAAGTATCTAAACTCAATTTAGGGGTGGGGTTTCAGCACCAATTTGTGGCCTGGTTTTCCCACAAAAAAGTTCCCCAAATATCACCAGTTACCAATAAATTACTTAGACGGCAGTTGCTTTAGCTACAAAGACTTTTATTTAGAATAACAAAAGTGATTATAAAATAGCAAAACAGCAAATGCCTGTCTAGGGATGACGGACAGCACCTTCTCTCTGTAAAGGGAGAAAGTATTGCCCCCGATTCTTTAAAATGGCTGGTTTATATATATTTCTCTTTGCCTCAAATGTCTGCTTCAAATTAGTTTCAGTGAATTCATCATAAATTCTTAGGTGTTTGCAGGGCCTCTAGGCTTCCTGTAACACTTTTCCCCAGGGGAGGACCCATTTACGTTTATACATCTGGATCTGCTTATCAAGGTCTGCCTATCTATGCATGGCCTGTGACCTCTGCCCCTTCCTGTGTTTTTCCTTCTTCTGGCACTAATTGAAACCTTCAGGGCAGGAGTGCTCATGCTCATTAGTTTGAATTCTTTGAATTCCTAGCTGGGCCTGTATTTTCTTGTTAGGCTCCAATACTGCTAGGCCCAATATTTTGCATACTCCTATGCAGAATATGGTTACCCAGACTCCTCCATAGCAGGCCGCATCTACTCCTTTATACCCACATGCTTGTCTTCTGTGCCTTCCATATGCTGTGTAGTTTCACCAGGTAAGGGTGCAGTCATATAAAGCCAACATATACAGCAGACCTAAGGCAGACTTAAGTCAAATTTCCCAACAAGGTCTGGAACATCCAAACACCTATTTAAAAAGCTGAACAATTCAGATTACTACAATACAGATCCCTACGTACAAACTCCATGTTAAGAGAACACAGACCCTCACCAAAGTACAGAATAAGTGACCATAACCTAATAATAAACATATGTAGATAAAAATTAAACCGAAACCCCAAAACGTCAGATTCTGCATACAATGCAATGCCAGAGAAATAGAAAGAGATGCATTTCCCTGTACTTTAAAAAATATAAAGATAGCACCAAGACTGTTCATTAAAATGAAAATAAAATTCTCTTCTACCTTTGTTATCTGACCATTTTATTCTTGATTATGCTGGTCCCAATCTGAGGTTTCTGCTTTCCTCCACCTCCTAGTGCTAACCCTGTCCACCTTTCTCTAGGGGCAGCATGAGGGTGATGCAGAGCCATGTTTGGAGATTCATTGCAGCATTATTTGCATAAATTTAGTATACTTTATTTTAAAACGTATATGCCACCAATCTAAAATCCTAGGTGACTTCCAAACATATACATGCAATTTAGTAAAACAGATGTTACAATAAAACAAATATAATAAAAAAACCGTTAAATTTGATTAATTAAAAGCCACATACACAGCCCCCCTCCCCCAATCAGACCAACACCAATCTGCACATCAGATTTATTTCGCTATGACCAAATTATTGATGAGGAGGAAAAATATAAAATGAGAAACTAATCCTGGTAGCCATGATTTTAAACTCTGGATTGGATTGTGCTAGAGCTGGAAAAATCCAGATCTTAGCAATGGTGAAGCTATCAGGCTACTAAACAAAATAAAACTGAGACGTTCCTTTAAAATTTGACATTTCCTTTAATCTGACCTGACAAAATATTTTAAATTTCAGTCTGGCAGCATAAAGAACACCAAACTGCAATCTCAAAGAAAATACATATTCCAGTACCCTTCCCACCCAAAGTTGACCTTACAAAGAACCCAGAGTACAGGACCAATAGAGCAAATCTACTATTTCATAACAGCACTAATTTCCAAAACTCACATAAGATGGAGCACACCCAAAAAGAGCAGCAACACAAATATTGCAGTGGGCCCTAGAAAATCCATATTCCTATTCAGAAAACTGAACAAGCCAGATTACTACAGCTCCCTACATAGAAACTCCATGCTAACAGAACATGTAGCCTCAGTCACACATGCAGAACAGAGAGAGTTCTTCACCAAGTAGGGAATATATCAATACAGACTAAAAACAGACATATGTAGTCAAAAAATGCTGTCCTAGCGCTCTTCAGTTTAAATAAAAGTGAAACCGGTGTGGATCCTTCTGCCTCTGTGAAGGAACCATGCAGCTGCATCCCACCCCCAAAGGAAGTTAATGTAACTTCCTTTGGAGGCGGGATGCAGCTTCCTTCACAGAAGCAGGAAGGCTCCGCACCGGTTTGGCTTTTTATTTAAACTGTAGATAACACAGCTGTGGTTCTCTAAGAGGCAGAAGTGGCGGCTGCTAGGGAAAGGAGAGGGTGAATCTGCCGCTGCCGAGAAGCAGACTCAGCAGCAACTTATGCACTTGTTTAAAAAAAAAAAAACAACAAAAAACTTTTGAAGGCGGAGTGAGGCAACTGTTTTGGGGGCATTTTTTGCAGCCCTCAAAACTTGCTGCCTGAAGCAACCACCTTACTCCACCTCATTATAGAGCCACCCTGTAAACAGGCACGCGTCCCTTACTGAGGATGCACTTATCACTACCCACTGACATCGTAAGTACACTAATGCTAACTGCACAACACATGTTTAGCACAAGCTAATGGCACCTGTGCTAACCGCATTGTGTAGTCAATGCCCTCTCTCCAACCCTAACCCACCCTATCCCCACTCCAGCCCATGCAGCGACTTTATTATGGGATTTTTACCACAGCGGCTTGAGATTTAACATGCGGTAAGAGTTACCACGCTTTAGTAAACATACCCTTTTGTATTTAACTCACGCCTTTCCAGTAGCAGTTTCAAATCATTTTCAAACATTTGAACGGACTATTTCCCAGTCACTTGAACCCTCAACAATAGGTGTTATTCTGCACCCCCGACACTTGCTAGGAGACACACATGAAATTCCTATATGCCTGATTGTGCAAATGGGGGAAATAAACCATTGCATCACACTGCTAATGTACTCTTTTTAACTTGTTAATTTTCCTTGACACACAATAAAAACAAAAGAAAGGGAGCGACAAAATAAACTTCAGAGATCTGTATATTAGTCCTCAATGGACTCCATCTCTTCCTCCTCATCACAAAAAAATGTGTTTTTCTGGCTCATCTATTTCCATACTACTGTCTTCTATTACCTTTAGTTGTGTGAAACATTCTTCCTGATTAGGCTAGAAAGAATCTCCCTCTGGCTGCAGGCACAGAGAAAAAACAACAACCTCTTTTACCTTGGAACCCTTACTCTTAAAGAGCTCACCCGAGTCTTTACTGTCTCTACTCACCACCTGCCTCTCACTGGCCTCACCCCACAGTCTTACAGAAGCTGTAGTCACCCCCTGTTTGCCAAGTAGGAAAAACTCTCACCTGTAGTTTCCCTGTTCTTAAGGTTCTACTGGCCACCAAACTCTAACTCTCTATTAAGGTGGTTCTTTTTAAGATATTCAGGCCTGCAGAACAGTGGTGGTGGTCAGTCTCCTGGATCCTCACCACAGCATGAATTTGGAAAGGTGAGCAATTAGATCCAAAAAATCCAATTCCAAAACTGCATGGGCAGTAGAAATTATCACAGATACTAGTGGCACTGGTTGCCACCCCTGTATAATTTGTTGTCTTTTTGATTGACATCTTCTCATGTCTTTTTCAAATCTACATTTTTCCTTCACCTCTACATCATCTTTCTTTCTGTTTCTGTCTTGTTTCTCTAATTCAATGATTAAATTTTGTCTGTTGCTGAGTTATGGAAATGCATGTACTATTCTGATGATGATACTGATAGAGCAAAAACTTACTGCAACCTGCAGGCATTTCTCATCTTTCTCTGTCTTGTCCTTAGTTGGTTGTCTTTCTCATGCTTTAAATCTCAAACTTTCACTTTCTGCAAAATTCAGGAATGTGCAAGACAAGACCCTTAGAGGGATTTTATGAGTCTCTTCTTAGATAATTTTCATAAAGAGGCACATTCCAACCTGGCCATCCAGCTGCCGGGATCTTCCTGTACCCCTTCCTATTTGTCATGGCCTGGCAGCATGATCACCCGATGTCCAGGGGACTTATTCTGCCTCTGTGGTGGAATGAGTTCCCCATCTAAGTTCACAGCCCCGGACGTACAAGGCCGACTTCAGAATCAACCCTGTATGTCGGGGGTCGCAGCGTGCCCATGTCCTGCCCTCTGAAACTCCCCCTCCCACCCCCATCTAGGCCTCTCTGTACAAACACGCTGTTTGTATGGGGCGGCATTAGCCGGGGCTGGCAGGGGAACGAATAGCAGGGATGGATGTCCAATCCAGACAGCCATCCCTGCTATTCACTGTACTGAATGACCCCCAAAATCATTTGTGCCACTAAATAAAAAAGAGTTGGCAATAACTCCTTAATGAAAAAAATGGTACTAATGAAAGACCCTTGATAAGAAATGGGAACACAACACAGGTAATGTCTCCTAGAATTTTAAGTAAGCATAAGAACATAAGAACATAAGATATGCCATACTGGGTCAGACCAAGGTCCATCAAGCCCAGTATCCTGTTTCCAACAGTGGCCAATCTAGGTCATACGTACCTAGCAGTTTCCCCAAAAGACACAGGTTCCACAATGCTTGTACTGGGTCAATCATTGATATCCTGGGTCCCTTAATAATGGTTTATGGACCTTTCCTCCAGGAACTTGTCCAAACCTTTTTTAAACCCAGCTACACTAACAGCCATAAAGTCAAACAGTATAACTTTGCATCTCAAGCACCATATAATTTTTTGCCTGTAAGCATTCTATAGCAGAATACTGAACTGAATAAAAAGTAGTATAGAATTATTTAAACCGTTAGAAAACCAAATATAATATGCAAGCTCCAAATCCCTTTTCATAGCATTTATAATAATGCTTAAATTACAATAGATAGCATTTCTTATTGAAAGCAATGTTACATAATAACTGAAGCATCACATGACCCTTTCTAAACACCAATTGAATTTTCATTGTCTGCTTTAATTCTTTTCATAGTTCACATATGTATGAGTCATGGGTTTATAATTTAAGTGGTTCAGTAATTTATAGGAAATAAAAAGAACTGAATTTGCCCTTGGAAGAGGAGAAATGAATAGTGCAAATTAGCTTTTGTCTTCCCTTTTGTTTTGCGGGAAATAGTGCATATATTGAATGCAAGAGGTATGTATTCATCTCTCCTAGTTTTGTCAGAATCTTCATTAACTGGATTCATTTTCAGCAGTGAACCATGCCTATGAGGTAGAAAGGTAGACTAACAAGAACCACTTTAAAAGGTCAAGAAGAAAGAAGCATGAAGTAATTCACCAAGGGGTATGTTTACTAAACCGTCTTAATGTGCACCCGGCGACGTTATCACGCGATAAGGTACCTTATCGCCCGATGAAGGCGCTTTAACGGGTGCAGAGGTACCTTCGCGCGTGATAACACTTGCAGCGGCGCAAATGAGTGGTGAGGGTGGAGAAAGGCTCCCGGAGGGTGGAGGAAGGCTCCCCAGGGGCGGAGAGAGAGAGTCAATGGGCGGAGAGTGGGAGGGGAGAGGCTCCCCGCACACTAACGCTGTGAAATCCGAGGCTGAAAACTAACGCCAGTGAAACCCTGGTGTTAAAGCTGATTTAAAGGGAAAAGAAACCACAGCCACGCAACTGGCATGACCGCCTTGGGTTCCCCTCCCCTTACCCCGTCGCCTCCCCCCCCCTCCCGCCAATAAGTCACAACGTTACACCAGTGGGTTTCTTTCACCAAACTATTTCTATTTATTTACAAACAATGGTTATTAACAGCACAAAAACTGTTGGCCACAGCATGCACGTAACAATCAACAAAAACACTGTATACAAATTCCTTGTAGCACCTCTTTCCTTCTGCCCCCTCGAGAGACACAGCCAATATCCCACAGACTTTGCAAATGGCAGGAGGCGAATTTTATGCCGTGAAAGCTTTTTCTCAGTCCCTTAGTCTTTCCATATCCTTCAGTCGAAAAGCTGTCATGCCTGCCGTTCAAGCAGACTTGGCAACCTTTTCTTCTTTACCCCCCCTTGCCCACCGTCAAAGCAAGGCAGGGGGCCCTCTGCGCGGTGTTCTTGTCACCATCTCACTCTCTCCGGGGACAGGTCCGTGTTTCTCTCCTGTACCTCTCCCCCTTTACTTAAGGCCTAGGCTGTGTTCTCTCTCACCGGGTGCGTTTTTCCAGCTGTCTCGCATGCTGCGACGCTTCCCCCCCCCCCCATTTTGCTAATTGGGTGTGTCGGGCGGGTGTCCGGCTTCCTCCAGGAAGGGGGGGTGAGTGGCAAAGAGGCCGAGCCTGCGCCGGGTGCACTTTTTTGTATGTGGCTCTTTGCCCGCCCCCCCTCCGCCGTCCCCCCGCCCCTCCCGCCCTTCCCCCTAACCTTCGGCTCGCCACCGCGTGCCTGTGCCCGGCCATGTTGATTCGCAGCCGGGTCTCAGCCACGCAACTGGCATGACCGCCTCGGGTTCCCCTCCCCTTACCCTGTCGCCTTCCCCCCCCTCCTCCCGCCAATAAGTCACAACATTACACCAGTGGGTTTCTTTCACCAAACTATTTCTATTTATTTACAAACAATGGTTATTAACAGCACAAAAACTCTTGGCCACAGCATGCACGTAACAATCAACAAAAACACTGTATACAAATTCCTTGTAGCACCTCTTTCCTTCTGCCCCCTCGAGAGACACAGCCAGTATCCCACAGACTTTGCAAATGGCAGGAGGCGAATTTTATGCCGTGAAAGCTTTTTCTCAGTCCCTTAGTCTTTCCATATCCTTCAGTCAAAAAGCTGTTACGCCTGCTGTTCAAGCAGACTTGGCAACCTTTTCTTCTTTACCCCCCCTTGCCCGCCGTCAAAGCAAGGCAGGGGGCCCTCTGCGCGGTGTTCTTGTCACCATCTCACTCTCTCCGGGGACAGGTCCGTGTTTCTCTCCTGTACCTCTCCCCCTTTACTTAAGGCCTAGGCTGTGTTCTCTCTCACCGGGTGCGTTTTTCCAGCCAACCCCGCCAACAGCGAATCCTCGCTTGTTGACGGGGCCCCACCGATCAATGCGCCGCTGTGGCCAACACCTGCTTCTGCCATAGGCGTTCGACCGCATCTTGTATGGCGCAGAGAAAAATGTCCATTCCAATGTCTGACAAGTGCACTCCATCTGTGCGATACAATCCCGGGCATCTCTCTTCTATGAGGTCGTGCGTGATGCTGTATCCCCCTATGGCCCCCATGAAGCGGGCCATCCATCTGTTCACTTTTCGTCTAGTCCTCTCTAACGCCCTGTGCGAGTTCTCGCCCCTCCACACTCGCCGCGGTATGATGTGTGACCATGCTAAGAGCATCCCGGGGAACGTGTTAGCCAACGTCAGCAGGTCGCCTTGCATCCTCTTGGTGAGCTCGACGCTGCGCGTAGACGCAAGGTCGTTGCCCCCAAAATGGATCACAATCATCACTGGGTTCCCGGTAGATCTCTTCCTTTGGAGCAATGACGGCATTAGCTGGTCCCACACCATACCCCGTCGTCCCAGCCACACCACAGAAACTTCTGCACTTGGTAATCCCAAATTCAACCCCTGCGGTCTGCACCGTGTCCTTTTTTGGGCCCAGTGAACAAATGAATGGCCACATATCCACACTTCTCATGGCCATAGGTGGCAACTTACTCCTGCATGGGTCACAATCAGAAAGATATGATTACGGCAGCACTTATCCAACAACGATCATTCGCTTTGTCTGTACACAAAATGTTTCCATATATTACCATCATCATCACATCCTGCTCTCTGTCCGTTACAACATTTTTTTTTTAATTACTTAGCCCCATCATTCCTCACTGCGCTGGACATATATACAGTTTGTATCTATCCGCGCGCCATCGGCCTATCTTCATTATCTGCTCTCTGGACATCCCTATGCTGGCTGCCGTTGAAGCAGCTCCAATGCGAAAGGAGTGCGAGCCGTACAAGCTTGCATCCCGTCCCGTTCTTTCAATTATTAGCTTGAGTACTCTGATAAATTCGAAACGTGTACGAACCATTGAGTTTCTGAGTGCGCCCGTAACTGTTGGTAGGCTAAAGCATTTCTCAGTGGGCATGAGGGGTCATCGTGCAATGCCGACAGCACCACCTGTGCCCCTTTTCCCTCGGCGTCGGTCTTGGATTGGTGCAACTGCAGCACTAATGCCCTAGTGAGTATGCTCACATCGCGCTTTTCCATACCTCTGCGGGCTGTCCCCTGCTCCGAGGATGAGGAAGCTACTAGCTCCCCTACTCGAAATGCTCCGTAAAAGGCCCAGGAAAAGGCGCATCGAAACAGCCTCGTCTCGTACTCATCGTAACACACTTGGCTAGTCGTTACCATCAGTTGATGGAGCATCTGATGAGTGATCGGGCGGCGTTTGTCTACTTTTCGGGGCTGCCCCAAGGACCAGCCTCTCATTACCTTCTTTATGATAAACTCAGCCTTGGGGCTCTTCTTCCCCATAGCCTTTGCAAAAAAGGATACAGCCGCTAAACGGGCTTGTACTGCAGCTTTTGTGTAGCCATTGCTTTTGCACTGCATAATCCATCTCAGAACCGTTGCTACTTTTAATCTGTCTTCTTGCTGTATGACAGCCTCTCTGCAAAATGTTTGGTATTGTTCCCATGCCGCTACGTATCTGCGCTGGGTATTCTCTGCTAAGGCGCCTAACAGGAGCTCCCAGATCTCGGTGGACCATACTCCCAGACTTGATCGGGCACCGCTGTCTTGACCGCGTCGGCCTTGGGTGCCAGCTGGTGAAAAAGCCAGATCTTAGAACGAGAAAGAGCATCGGCAATGTTATTATTCTCGCCTTCGATGTGCTCAGCTCTAAGGGTTATGTTATGTGCCAGGCACAGCAACACTATTCGCCTTAATAGTGCCACTACCTTTGGCGTCTTAGCTCTCATACAGTTCACCGCCCACACCACCGCGAGGTTATCAATATGGAAGGTGATAGCTCTGTTGGCGAGCTCCGGGGCCCAGATACTCAGGGCTACCATTAGCGGGAAAAGCTCCAGGAACGTGATGTCCCTGGTGGTTCCATCCGCATGCCACTCCATGGGCCATGTCTCAGAGCACCACGCCCCTTTATAGTATATGCCGAAACCAATCCCCCCCGAGGCATCGGTGAAGAATTTGAGTTCCGCATTAGATACTGGGAGTGCTTGCCAAAAGGCAAGGCCGTTGAAGGTTGTGATGCAGCGGACCCTCTTGCAGAAGGAAGAAAAGTTTTAAATTCAGAAAAAAACAGGTATGAGCTGCAATATCCTGAAGGTCCACATAGAGGGAGCAGGAGAGTCAGCATAGAGTCAGAAGAACCACGCCTCTATGGGCAGGACTTAGGCCCAGTCAGTTCCGATTTAAGCAGAGGCAGGTCTGAATCAAGCAGACCAGTCAAGGGACAACTCCAGAGACAAGCCAAAAGAGAAGTGCTAAGAGAAGTACCAAGCCAGGTTGAGAGAGATGTTCCAACACCCAGCCTGGGAGAGAGACATGTCCAGGGAGAAGTGCTAGGACACATCCTGGGAGAAAGACATCCGAGGAATGTCGTGGAGGAAAGATATCCAGTGAAAAGATATCCAGGAGAAAGATATCCAGAAGGGAAAGATATTCAAGGAGAGAAAGGTATCCGGAGAGATATCCAGAGAAGTGACCTGGGAGAAAAGTGGAGAACACAGAGGCCTGGTGAGCGAAGAGAAGCTGAAAGGGCGAGGCCACCAGACAACAGCCTCAGGAGTGAAAGCAAGGGCGGATGGCAACAGCTGCAGCCTTGGCTCAGAGGGGTTCCTCCACACACTAAGGCAAGAGAGATATCGTGGGAGTACTTAGGCCATCCTGAGTTGGAGGACACCCAGACTAGGCCTCAAGCCTTTCCGGAGAAAGAAAGAAGAAAGCTCAAAGGTAAAGCTTCCATTTATTATAATTGTTTGCTTAAGCCTAGCCTAAAAGAAAGGCAGGGGAAAGAAGTTTATCTGCATGACAATAACATTTATGAGCAAAAACTAACAGATAATTTCCCTAAGAAGAGAACTGCCAATATTAAACAGTATGCTGAGAGAGCTTTTAAAACTATAGCTGATGAAGAGCCATTGTTTTACCCAGTAGCCAGAAACCGACGCCCTAACTTAACCACCAGACACTGGGAAACTGTACGGCACGCTTTTAAAAAGCCAGAGCTCAGCCATGCAGAAGCCTCAGACTCAGAGCCATCTGATATAGAATGGATGCAAGTGGAATCTGCGGGTGAAGAGGCTGAGGAACCAATGGAATGTACATATTGTACAGCAGTGAAGCTGTAGTCTATTTGGAGTTCCATGAATGCATAAAGTGAATGCAGTATTTGTCCTACTTTAAGTTACTGTGAAGTTAACAGTTATTACTTTGACCGTTTTTGTGCTTTAAACCTGATGTAAGGACTGGTGCATTTTTGTGCAAAGGGGAAATAAAGCCTTTTTCTTTTTCCCTCCACTTTGGTGTGAAGTTATTCTTTTGGGAAGTTGGTAACGAGGTCGGCACAAAGGACCGCTACCTTTGACCCTCGCACCTGGCCAACCCCAATCACCCTAGTCTTGTGCGCTCCCCAGCCCTTCCGTGGAAAACTACGCCGCCACCAGGGGGGGCTGTGGGGGACAAGGTGCGAAGGAATTGAAGCCAGACCTGCAGGCTTGGTGACCCTTATGCGATGGTGTCTTTTTGCGATACCCTTCGTTGCCCATGCCATACGACGACAGAACACCCTCCCCATGGGTATCACCCTGCATGCAAAGAATAGTAAGCCCAGCATTGACTGAAATTGTTGGAGCGTCGCTTTTCGCTGGCTGTGCAGTAGTTGCATATCTTTCCTCAACTTCAGCACCTTCTCTACTGGCAAGCGCGACCTGTGTGCCGGCACATCTAATTGTATGCCCAGGAAAGTGATGATCCCTTTTGGGCCATCTGTCTTCTCCTTCGCTAACGGGATCCCAAACGCTCGCGCCGTCTGCTCAAAGATATCCAATATTCTTTTGCAGTCATCATGTTTTTTTCCCACAAATAGGAAATCATCCAGATAATGCACAACCGTATTGGGGCCTGCCAGGTCTTCGACTACCCAATGTAAGAATGAACTAAATTGTTCAAAATATGCGCATGATACTGCGCATCCCATGGGCAAACATTTATCGTAGAAGAACTCCCCATTGAACATGAAACCCAACATTGGAAAAGATTCGGGGTGCACTGGCAATAACCGGAATGTAGACTCGATGTCCGCCTTCGCTAGTTGTGCTCGCGGCCCCTTGCTTCGTATGAGCCTAATTGCCTGATCCATGGTTGCATATTTGACAGAGCATAACGTCGGATCAATATAATCGTTGACTGACTGTCCCTCCGGGTATGATAGGTTATGAATTAACCGGAATTGTCCCGGCTCCTTTTTGGGTATGACCCCCAATGGGGAGACTACGATATCCTTGAATGGGGGCGAATGGAAAGGACCCGCTACTCTCCCCATACCTAATTCTTTTGCTATCTTGCTGCGGGTGATCTCGTTGTGTTTTTGGACAGATGGTGGGTTGTTAAGTAAGCGCGTTTGTGCTCTTTTCATCAAAATTAGGGATGGGATGCGGAAACCCTGAGAGAAGCCATCTTCGATACTGATAGCTATGTCCCGCTTAGGGTATGCTCTTAGCCATGGCCGCGTATGCTCAGGTCTGATGGGTGTTGGCGCCAACCCCTTCGGTGGATCGTTGCTATAGTGTTCTGAAAGGCTTGGCCTCCCTTGTAGCCCTGCATGTGAAAGCGAGGTGTCCGCTTCCGCATACTGAGCAGGAATGCTTGAATTTACACGGCTGCCATGTACAACTCCCTGCGTTGCCCGTCTCCCTGGTAACTGATTGGCCTGCCGCCATTGCGTGTTCTGAAAAGGCTGTTGCCACTGTGTGCTCGGCAGTGGCTGCTGCAGCCCGTCCTGAGACCATGGCCTATTGGGCGCCATTTCTTCTGTCCACATGTCCAGAATTCTATGGTGCCATGCTAGGGTGGGATCGTCAGCCATGCTTCTCCTGAACTTCACATCATAGTTCAGCCAGGCCCATCCACCGTATTGTTTATGTGCTCTGGTGATCGTGTCCAGGTACCTGCTTCGGGTTCTTTCTCCATCACCACGCTCATAAAGACGTGGAATGCTGTCACCCAATTGTTAATGGATTTGAGAATTTTAGGTTTCCTATCCTCTCACTTCTTTTAGCCTTATCTTTTCCACTGTTTGACTCATCATCTTGATCCCTGAGCAGGAGAGAGAATATGTCAATATACTCCCTCCTCCAAATCCTCTTTTTTATCTTTTTGGGTACCGACACAGCCAGGGAGCTCACCCCGCAGCGTGGGTCACGACTGGTGTCGCGCCAATCCATCTGCGTTCTTTGGGTCGCTCCCGCTGGCGTGCATGCGCGGTCCTCGCCCCTCTGGCTTTGCCCCGACCAGGCCTGTCTGAGGGATTGTTTCGGGCTCTTCCCCTTTTTAAATTTCTTTAATGCATATCGCATCACGTCTGCCCATTCTATGTCCCTCTCACTGTCTGAACTGGATTCATCAGATGATGATGTTGATAACTCTGGCGCTCCCTTTCCACACCCCGGCCTACCATGTGCTGAGTTGGGTGTTGTCATGCTGCCGCTCGACGACGGCATTTCGTTGTTCGTAAAGCCTGGAGTTCCCAGCCGTTGTTTTACTGAGGTCAGGCTGTGTTGCGTAACCTGATCCCGAACCATCTGGAGCAGGTCGTCCAGCTCTTGCTTCTGTGGCGGGGTAGCGTTTTCCTGTTACTGTGGCACCTTCCTTCTATTACTGCGCCGAGGCTTCGCTGCTGCTGCATAGGTGGTTGCCTTGCTGCTAGCCCTCTGTGTCCCTCTCCTGTTCGAACCAGCAGCTGCCCGTGCCTTTGATGCTGGCGCTGCCTTCGGTGCAGTCTTGGTGCCCCGAGTCCCGGAAGCCTTTTGTGTCTCCTTTCTCGGCATCTCTTAACTAGGATAGAAGTACTAAGCAGAGGTAATGGAAAGCCTAAATTACTATCATTCTCAGATACTTGCTCCAATTCCGTGTTCCCTTTGATTCCCATGGCCCCACATATATATCCAGAGCTCTCCCTGTCCTTATAAAATCACTCCATCTATCTATGTATAACTATATCACTATCTAAACATCTCTGTATGCATATATCCCCCCACTGCACAATAAGTACGATATTCCTTATGAGCCTCTCATAACAGAACAGACAAAAATCATCCTAACAGTCTGCAGTACCGCTTATCTCCACCAGATGGCAGCTTTACTCTTGTATTCACATCCCCAATTGCCTTAATGCATCAGCATTAAAAGTTCACTCTGCTTTCCCCTTTTTTTTTTTTTACAAAGAAGATCTCTCTAGGCTGCTCCTGCCCCCACCCTTATTCGACTGCCCTTCGTGTACTTTGCTTTGGCGGTGATTGTTGCCTCCAACATCCTGTTTATCACCCTTGCTTGGCCACGTGCACAGGGCTCCAATAGCCCAGCATCTCTCCGGACTATTCCCCCCCACTACTGCCACATCGCTACCGGTAAGGGTTTGCTAGCCTGTGCTTCCTGCTGCCGCCTCACCTTGCACCCTCCCCCCCACCGCCGGACTCGACCACAGCATCGGAGCTCCCTTACTCTCAACTCCCCGCCACTGTTTGAAGCACCGCTAACCCCACGCTGTTCCAATCCCCCCCGACCACACTGCTGCTTTCATTGTCATGATGTTAAGGATTCTCTTTTTACTTGCGGTTGTCTGCGACTCCGTGTGCTTTTTTTGCTCCGTCGCGCTGCGGCCTTGTCGGCAATGTCCGGCTTCCTCCAGGAAGGGGGGGTGAGCGGCAAAGAGGCCGAGCCTGCGCCGGGCGCGCTCTTTTGTATGCGGCTCTTTGCCCACCTCCCCCTCCACCGTCCCCCCGCCCCTCCCGCCCTTCCCCCCTAACCTTCGGCTCGCCACCGCGTGCCTGTGCCCGGCCGCGTTGATTCGCAGCCGGGTCTTTTCCGTCAGCAATGTACAGCAAACTCTGGGAAACCTACAAAAAGTGATAAGTGTGATACATGTGCACGGAACAAAAGGGCAAATAAACATTGAAAATGAAAAGAGGAAAATGAAAAAAAACATAACCAAGCTGGGCAATAGTGATATCAATGGGAAACATCATAAAACACTCCCAAGAAAGCTCAAAAAAAAAAAAGATATGAATTTTGGAAGGGTCTATGCTCCATCCCCATACAAGGTGAATGAGCCCACAGTGAAATTGCGCTGAGCAGGGTTTTCCTCTCCATTGGACAGGTTTCCTATGGCGTGCACAAGTTCTGCAACAGCAGGGCGGGCATGTCGGAATGGGCAACTGGACAGATGCTGGAAAAGGGGACCCAGAGGGCTGCAGGCGGAACATGCTGTGGTGCAGCTGGGCCACAGTGTGGACTAGGATGATGCCTAGCTGGCCCATAGGAATGCTGAAACAGTAGAGCAGCCAGACAGCAACTGATGAGGGCCCAACATGGGCATGAGTGTGCTTCCCACAGTGTCACAGGAGATAGTACCCAGCAGGTACCCCCAAGGGCACGGAACATTGGCAAGCAGTGCTGGGGGGAAGAATGGACAGCTATGCAGGCACCCCTACTCCAGAACCCGCACCATAGGCAGCCGCCTACCCGCACACTGGATGGCCTGAGACTGCGCACCACCAGCAGAAGGACATGTCAGCATGGTGGCAGAGGGGTACTGGTGGTGGAGGGGGCAGTGGCAGCTGCCCAGAGCAGACCGTGGCCTAGCCCTGTGTAGGTGGGTGCCATGCACTGCAACAGACAGGCTGTGTCTGACAAACAGTCATGGTATCACCAGGGAATGCACTGTCTCTGTGGCAACACGGTGGTGCAGTGCACAAAGCTAGTGTGTGCAGGAGCAGAAGGTCACAGGTTAGAGTCCCAGCTGTGGTTCCTACCAGCCCAATCCCCATATTTTACCCACTACTAAAACGTGGTAATACAGATAGAACCTTTATTGCAGATGATGTAAACATGCCCAAAACTCCTTCATTTTACCCTACAGAGCACAGACACCATAGACATGTGCATTACCTAGAGCAGAGTCTCCCAAATGCAGTCCTGGAGGGCCAAACACCATTCAGATTCCATACTGCCTCTAATAAAGATGCCTGTGCTGCATGTCTATGCGCCGCCCCCATGGTATGCAGATGTATCTCATGCATATTCATGAGGGACAGCATGAAAACCTGAACAGTGTTTGGCCCACCAGGACTGGAGTTGGGAACCTCTGCCCTAAAGCAGCGGCCAACAGGGGCAGACACACCCGCATCCACAGGCTCCATTATCCAATGCCTCCTGGAGAGGCAGGATGTTGGGCCCTGCGTGCATCTCCAAATACTAGCACTTGCATACCTTAGCAATGCCACCCTAAACCTGGGAATACGGTACACAGCTATCAAAAGGTTGCATGATTACTGGCAGATAGCAATTCCGAAAAGTACAATTTTCTGATTGAGCTGCATCATAGCAACCTTTCTGATGTCTGTGGAGTGTGCTACAGGTCTTGTGTCCGACAGTGTTTACCACCCTGGGGAGTGACCCCAACAGTATTGCGTACCATAGCCATGCCTGCACTGTGCCCAGGACTGGTGCGGTGGCCAGGGCTGCCAAGCACCTCTATAGTTACACAATGCTGGCATAGGTGTGAGGAGTGTGTGTCTGTCTATCCAGTGTGTGGTGGCTGCCAACACCCTCCACAGCCCACACTGCTAGCACTATTGCCAGTATTGGCCTGCCAATGTGCATAATGAGGAGCAAGGTACTGTGGGAATAGCCTGGATAGGGTGGCCTGGCCTGGATGCATCTGGACAGGGCATAGGGCAATGGCTCGGCCATTGTACTGCTCGGCCACCACCTGCACGGACAAGGTGGCCACAGCATGTCCTGCTGGGAGGTCACTCTCACCCTGACTGAGCAGTGACCATGGCATGGCTAGATTCCCCCATAGTACTATCATAGTATTTTTCTCATGTGATATGTATGGGTTCTCTTTTGTGGCCCAATCACTGACTTATCTGCTTGGTGTGTTTGCTGACATCCCAGTTCTGGGTACATGCATCTCTTCCAGAAACATGTACTATGGACTAGCTAGCAGACTGTCTGCAGCTAGTATGTGTCTTGCTTGAACCCCTTGTAGAGTGCAATGGCTGGAGGTTTGCTGCTGGAGAATGTCAGATAGTGGTGGGGAGCAGCTGAGCATTTCCAGGCCAAATGTCTGTCTGCTATTGGTTTATGGATTTGTACAGATCTGTACTGACTGTGCTGTAGGGTGTCTGTTCCCCAGCAGGACTGGGGTTGATGGTCCCCTCTACTGCCACCATTGCAAGGAGGTAGAATGTGGATCTGCTGGTGGGAGATTCTTTTTTCCACCCTCAGCCCCAGAGAGTGGGTTGTGTGGTGGTACATAATCTGCCTGTGGGTCCAAACACACACCCCTCTTCACCTACAATCATGTAACCATGGCACCAACACAGGATGTGCACTATTCTGGGTGCATCATAGCCCATAAGAGCTAGACATGACTGAGAAATACAGATGGACACAGATGTATCCTAGGTGTGTCTGCAGGAACTGCCTATCACACACAGTAGCACTGATGGGGACCTGCAGCATGGTGCATGTCAGCCATGAAAGGTGCTGTGGACCTGGTGCTGGGCGCCCAACCTCACCCTCAGGGTGAGCACAGTACCCGCACAATGTGACAGTCTGTAGCTACTCGGTGCCAGTAACACACACGGTCAGTACCCCCTACCAGGCTGAGGTGCTGTTGGGGTGCACATGGTCAGTTCCCCTTACCTGGCCGAGGTGCTGTGG
This sequence comes from Ichthyophis bannanicus, assembly GCA_033557465.1. Classification (NCBI taxonomy): domain Eukaryota; kingdom Metazoa; phylum Chordata; class Amphibia; order Gymnophiona; family Ichthyophiidae; genus Ichthyophis; species Ichthyophis bannanicus. Next base: position 87,757,792 of record CM066033.1, read on the forward strand.
GGATGCATATCCCCATCTTGTGATCATCTGTAGATTGCTGATTTGCATGTGCAGTGCATCATGTGTATGGGTAGGTTGGTCCTATCCTGGTAACCACAGCAGACAGTTTGTGGGGTGACGTGCAGTCCTTCTGCAGCCAGCCAGGGGTTTGTTAACAGCTGTAGCTTACTGGTTACTTCACTGCCTGTGGAGCCAGAGGTCATGGGTTCAGACCCACAGTGGGGTTATTTGATTGGGCTGTCTGAGGCATTGTCTATTTTTAATGAACATTAATGCTGCCAGCAAAAACACCCTCAGAGTACTGTAGCCATAAGGTGCTTCTTAGGGCGCCCCATAAGGCACCTTCTAAGGTGTCCTATAAAGCGCCTTATAAGGTGCCTTATAAGGTGTCCTATAAAGCGCCTTATAAGGCATCCTATGAAGCGACTTATAGGGTGCCCCATAGGGGACATTATAGGGTGCCTTGGCGGACAGTGCACTTTATAATGTGCCCTTGTTGTTGTTAAGTGCCGTCGAGTCGGAGTCGACTCATGGCGACCCTCTGGATAGCTATCCTAAATTGTGTTCGGTCTTCAGTCAGGCGGCTCATTGTTGACAGACTGGTACCCGTAGCTGCTGTTATTGTATTGATCCATCTCATTGCTGGCCTTCCTCTTTTGCGTTGACCTTCTATCTTGCCAAGCATAATGTCTTTCTCTAATGATCTCTCTCTTCGCATGATGTGTCCAAAGTATGAAAGTCGAAGTGTTGTCATGTGAGCTTCTAAAGAAAGCTTAGGTTTGATCTCCTCTAGTACCGACTGGTTTGTTCTTCGGGCAGTCCATGGTATACACAGTATTCGCCGCCAGCACCATAATTCAAAGGCATCAATTTTCTTCCTGTCTATCTTTTTCACTGTCCAGCTTTCACATCCATATGATGTTATTGAAAATACCATGGCTTGAACAAGTCGAATCTTTGTATGGAGAGACATTTCTGCTCTTGAGAATCTTATCTAGGTCTTTCATAGCCATTCTGCCAAGAGCAATGCGTCGTCTGATTTCTTGGCTGCTTGTTGCTTCTTTATTGATAGTTGATCCAAGTAGGTTAAAGTTGTTCACAATTTCAATTTCTTCTCCTTCAACAATGAACCTGTTGATTATGCCAGTTGTCATGATCTTTGTCTTCTTTACATTAAGGTGCAGGCCCATTTTGAGACTATGTTCTTTGATTGTGAGAAGCAAATGTTTCAGATCATCGTCACTTTCAGCCAGTAATGTGGTATCATCAGCATAGCGAAGGTTGTTGATGAGTCTTCCACCAATCTTCACACCTCTGTTGTCTTCATACAATCCTGCTTCTCTGTTGATTTGTTCTGCATATAAATTAAACAGGTAGGGGGAAAGTATGCAGCCTTGTCTTACACCTTTGCTTATTTTAAACCATTCTGTTTCTCCTTGTTCCGTTCGAACTGTTGCTTTTTGATCAATGTACAGATTACGCAAGAGAACGATCAGGTGTTCTGGTATACCCATGCTTCTTAATGTGGCCCAGAGTTTCTCATGGTTTACACAGTCAAAAGCCTTGCTGTAGTCGATAAAGCACAAATAGATATCCTTTTGGTATTCTTTAGTCTTTTCAAGGATCCATCTCACATCCGCAATGATGTCTCTCGTTCCTCGCCCTTTCCTGAACCCTGCTTGAACTTCAGGTAGTTCTTGTTCCAGGTATGGTTGTAGTCTCTTTTGAATAATCTTCAGTAGAATCTTGCTGGCATGTGGGATCAGAGCGATTGTGCGATAATTTCCACAGTCAGTTGGATCACCTTTCTTTAGTATTGGTATAAACACAGATCTTTTCCAGTCAGTTGGCCATGATGTTGTCTTCCATATTTCTTGGCAGAGCCTTGTGAGTACGGTAACAGCTGCATCAGATTGCTGCAATACTTCTATGGGAATGCTATCAATGCCTGGTGCTTTGTTCTTTGATAAGGCTTTCAATGCTGCTTCAACTTCTTCTTTCATCATCAATGGTTCCCGATCATAAGGTACAGGTTGAAACGGCTGTTGGTCCACTTGATCTTTATCATATAAAAACTCTGTATATTCCTTCCACCTTTTCTTGATCTTCTCAGCATCATTCAACATAGAACCTTGAGCATCTTGTAACATTCCAATTCGAGGCTGGAACTTTTTCTTTAACTCTTGTAGCTTTAGGAAAGCCAATCTTGTTCTTCCTCTAATAGTTTCTGCTTCTATTTCCTTGCAAGTGTCATTGTAGTACTTTTCCTTGTCCTGTCTTGCTGCACGTTGGAAATCTCTGTTGAGTTCTGCGATTGTCTTTCTTTCTCCTCTGGCTTTAGCTTCTCTGTGTTTCTGGGCAATTTTCAGAGTTTCTTCCGTCATCCATTTTGGCCGTTTTTGCTTTTTCACCTTTTGTAGAGACTTCTCGCTTTCTTCCAGCACAACCTTCTTGATGTCATTCCATAACTCTTCCGGAGCTCTGTCATTTGTATCTAAAGCAGCAAATCAATTTTGCAGGCAGTCTTAAAATTCCAGTGGTATATTCTCAAGGTCATATTTTGCTGCATTCATGAGTGGTTTGCTCTTTTTCAACTTTAGCTTGAGTTTGCATACTAGTAGTTGATGATCTGTACCACAGTCAGCTCCAGGTTTTGTCTTTGTTGATGTTACAGAGCTTTTCCATCATTGATTTCCACATATGTAGTCAATTTGATTTTTATGTAATCCATTCGGTGAAGTCCATGTGTACAGTCGCCGCTTGTGTTGCTGGAAAAAGGTGTTTGAGATGAATAGATCATTGGTCTTGCAGAATTCTATCAATCTTTCTCCAGCTTCATTTCTGTTGCCAAGTCCATATTTTCCAACTACTTTGCCTTCTTCTTTGTTGCCAACTTTTGCGTTCCAGTCACCCATGACTATCAGGATATCCTGTTTGCATGTTCTGTCAATTTCAGCTTGTACTTGTTCATAGAACTCTTCAATTTCATTCTCTTCTGCAGCTGTTGTTGGGGCATATACTTGAATTATAGTTGTGTTGATAGGCAATCCTCGTAGACGAATAGAGATTAAGCGTTCGCTGACTGCATTGTATTTCATTACAGTTCTTGAAAGTTTCTTCTTTATTATAAATGCAACACCATTTCTTCTTTGTCTTTCATTTCCAGCATAGTAGACCATATGATCATCTGATGCAAAGTGCCCCATGCCAGTCCATTTCAGTTCGCTGACACCCAACAGATCAAGTTGTACACGTTACATTTCATTCTTGACCACCTCCAACTTCCCTTGGTTCATGCTTCGTACGTTCCATGTTCCAATGTGTAAGACATCTTTACAGCTTCTGACTCTCATTTCATGCGCAGCTACATCAGCCATCAGACTTACCGAGGGCTTTGATCCAACCACATCATAAATGCTGGCTTTACTCTGAAAAGTCTTCAGCTCTTCCCCAGTAGCTAGTTGAGTGCCTTCTGACCTGGGGGTCTCATCTTCCAGCACCATAGCACAATTTGTTTTGTTGTTACTATCCATTGGGTTTTCATGGCAAGATACAGAAGTAGATTGCTGGGCCTTTCTTCCGCGCAGTTTAAGTTTGGTGTTGTTGCCGTTGTCACAAAAATGTGATCCTCCGCCGTCAACACTGTCCCATTCTGCTGCTGCCCAGATGGGTGGTTTGTCTTGGTCTGGCACCTCAGCTGAGACCTGTCCATCTTGGGAGACCCTGCCAGTAGTTAAACTACCGATAGTTTAGCTCTCAGCATCACTGATGCACGCAAGCCCTCACAGCACGACAAGCTGCAAACCAATGTGCCCTATAGAGTGCCTTATGCGGCACCTTAGATTACGGCATGTGAGGGTGTGTTTGCTGGCAGCACTAATTAAAATATAAATAACATGCCTCAAAAAGCAATACTTACACATAACAGCTGATGTCTCAGCCAGCCATATGCATTAGGCACACTGGGGGATCAAACTCATGACCCCGTACCATCAGTCAGTGTATTAACCATTGTGCTACAGCACTGTTTCTGTGTTTGTATGTCTGCGCGCCTACGTAAGACTAACGCGCGCTAACCTGGCACGGCTTCCTCAATAGCGCCTTAATGTGCGCAGCGCACTTCATCACGCGATGACATGCGATTCCTTCGTTCAGACCGTAACACCCACCCTTCCTATTGCATCCTGCACATTTTCGCTGGGCGCACATTAGCACGGTCTACGAGATATACCCCCTGGTGTAACCATTTAGCCAGTCATTGATATAGAAAAAGGCATAGCACACCAGTTAGTACAATACCCTCACAGCCAGTGGGGATGTGTTCAAGACCCCAGTGTGCCAACACCAAGATAAATTCATGATAAGCAAACTGTGTTAAGACACATCACTGCAATGTGAGTCTGCAGAATAGATCTTTATATATTTGATTGTACCACCATCTCCTGTGTACCAGCCATAGCCACAGACACATTGCTAGCATGCCATAATGATCCGCGCAGGTGCTGCTGTGCGCGCTGAGGAGCGCATGTGCATGCGTGAGCAAGGCAGTGCAGAAAATGGCTACCCAGTCAAGAAAGCCTGCATTCACCAGGAGGGAGCTCAGGCACCTAGCCGGGCTCATTTGCACGAGGCAAGAGAAGCTTTTTCCTGGATCCACAAAGAGGCAGGACCTGGGACCGCGTCACAAGGCGCTTTAACCGTCTTGCGGACTACCCACGAGAGGTAAGTGTATGGGGACAGGTCTGTGTATATGTATACATACCCATTATGGATTGCAGGTGTGCATGCTGCTGTGTGTAGGCAGTTTATCCTATTTCCCTCATTAGTGTAACACACATGATCTACAGCCCAGGTATCATATCAAAGTGGTTTGCCCTGGCCCCAGAAGGCCAAGGAACTGCTCACAGAGCTTCAGATGGCAGCCTGGTGTTATGGCAGCTGCTGCTGTCGCTGTGTGAAGGTACACCGTAACACGAGGAGCCCCGACATCTGCCTACATTGGTTTTGTAAATATCATCCTGATGTGGTAGTTTCTGCAGTTGCATGGTCACACCTCTGCCTTACCCATAGTGGTCCTGAGACCTGATCCAAATGCTCAGTCATGCACACAGGTTGTGGGTGCTTTTGCAGGTTGAAACATCTGCCCAACCCCCAAGGAGTCCAGAGAGCCCATCAAAGTGGGCTGTCAGTCACCCTGGTGGTATGGTGAAGATGCTTTTGCTGTTTACTACTTCCCTCCACCCCTAGGAGTCCAGAGAGCCCATCAAAGTGGGCTGTCAGTCACCCTGGTGGTATGTTGAAGCTGCTTTTGCTGTTTACTACTTCCCCCCACCCCCAGGAGTCCAGAGAGCCCATCAAGGTGGGCTGTCAGTCACCCTGATGGTATGTTGAAGCTGCTTTTGCTGTTTACTACTTCCCCCCACCCCCAGGAGTCCAGAGAGCACATCAAAGTGGGCTGTCAGTCACCCTGGTGGTATATTGAAGCTGCTTTTACTGTTTACTATGTCCCCCCACCCCCAGGAGTCCAGAGAGCCCATCAAAGTGGGCTGTCAATCACCCTGGTGGTACGGTGAAGATGCTTTTGCTGTTTACTACTTCCCCCCACCCCCAGGAGTCCAGAGGGCCCATCAAAGTGGGCTGTCAGTCACCCTGGTGGTATGGTGAAGCTGCTTTTGCTGTTTACTACTTCCCCCCCCCCACCCCCAGGAGTCCAGAGAGCCCATCAAAGTGGGCTGTCAGTCACCCTGGTGGTATGGTGAAGCTGCTTTTGCTGTTTACTATGTCCCCCCACCCCCAGGAGTCCAGAGAGCACATCAAAGTGGGCTGTCAGTCACCCTGGTGGTATGGTGAAGATGCTTTTGCTGTTTACTACTTCCCCCCACCCCCAGGAGTCCAGAGAGCCCATCAAAGTGGGATGTCAGTCACCCTGGTGGTACGTTGAAGCTGCTTTTGCTGTTTACTACTTCCCCCCCACCCCCCCAGGAGTCCAGAGAGCCCATCAAAGTGGGCTGTCAGTCACCCTGGTGGTATGGTGAAGCTGCCTTTGCTGTTTACTACTTCCCCCCACCCCCCAGGAGTCCAGAGAGCCCATCAAAGTGGGCTGTCAGTCACCCTGGTGGTATATTGAAGCTGCTTTTACTGTTTACTATGTCCCCCCACCCCCAGGAGTCCAGAGAGCCCATCAAAGTGGGCTGTCAGTCACCCTGGTGGTATGGTGAAGCTGCTGATGTGTGCTAAGGCACCCTACCCCCAGGAGGCATGAGACCTGAGTGCAAAGGTGGGTATTCCATCTAGATATTGGGGTAGGTGATGCTGGGTTGGGACACACATGTGCTGTATGCCATGGCAGCCCAGACCCCAGTACAAATGTCTGTTATGGATCGCAAACGTATGGTAGGTGCAGCTGTGTATGTGCTGTAAACCATCTCACCCCCAGGAGCCATGAGACCTGCCAACGAAGGTCTGAGACAAATCCATATATCAGTGATGTGCATGCAGTTTCAGGTCACACATCTGTTCAATCCCCAGGAGCCCCGCAACTGATTGCAGAGGAATATCATAGATGCTGGTGTAAGGGTACAACACCTCACAATGTCCACACCACCAAAACAACATGTACCGGTCCAAATCCGTCCCATACTCATTATCTCTCAACATCCACATATACATATAAAAGTTCCTTATATGTTGCTAAACACACATCACTGCACATAAGGTCTCACTAACCACGGGCCTACAACACGCATACAACAGACTAAACAGTCATAATGCACAACCCCTGTTAACATCAATGACGTTTATTTATTTATTTATTTTATTTATTTATTTAGCTGTATTTATATCCCGCTTTTCACCGGGTCAAAGCGGTCAATTGGGAGATACATTTAACACGAGGGGATATGACACACATACGCTAATACTTACAGGGAACATGGGCAATGGAGGGTTAAGTGGCTTGCCCAAGACCACAAGGAGTGCCTATAGGACTAGAAATCCCAGTCCCTCCGGCCTGAGATTGCTGTCCCCAGGTGGGACTTGAACCCCCGGCCCTCCGGCCTGAAGTACCTTGTCCTAACCACTAGGCCACTCCTACAAGCCACCCAAACCCAATCAATGAGACAGCACATAACTGTCAGAAACATGCTTTGTGTCCCAAAGGGTGGCCGTTCTGCCTCCCCCCCCCCCGATGCCGCCACCCAGAGCCCAAAGCCATTCTGCACGCATCCTTGCCCCATCAGGGGAAAAGCACCTGTCCAACAAAACATATAACCAACAGGAAATACACAAGCAATGAAGAACAACAGCACAAGCCAGCACACCCAACTCAGGCCCCGTACTCACCCCTATTCAAAGTTAGCAAGGCAAACAGCCAGTGGATTGTGGACTTCATGTTGGTTATATGTTCTGTACACTCATGCACAGACCCACAGCCACACATGCAGGTAGCACTGGCAACCGTTAGTAGAAGAAACACTGAGCAGAGGCACAGGAGAAGCACAATGCTGCACACAGAGATGTGTGATATGTGTGTGCCACCCACCAGAGATATATGGTCATTAATGCACCCTCCCATTGTCTTACCCCCCTAGGTAGAGGACCTACGCAAAAAGGGGCGAGAGTTGAGGCTGCACTGCCCGGAGGTCCTTGCCCGCCTACAGGGGTGAGGAGGACGGGGGGAGCGTGGAGGGTGGCAAGGGCTGGTGGGAGGTGCCAGGGGAGGAGGGGGTGGGGGAGGGGGAGGTGGGAGGTGCTGAGGGGGGAGGGTAGACTGGATGACAGGACAGCACAGGGCAGTGTGGGTCCCTGCCAGCCACCGCATGTAGGTAGTAATGGTGCCCGTCTGGGTGGAGCTACGCCATCCAGTGCCACACACAGGGCCCACACACATGCCACCACACAGACACCTGGTACCATGTGTGTATGTGGTGGCAGGTGCGTACGGGACCTGTATTTGGCACTGGATGGCATGGTGCAATGCATGTGGGCCCAGGAGCGCACCATCCGATGGCTGGCAGGGTCCATTCAGTGGATGGCTGCTGAGATGCAGCATGTGGCTGGTAGGGGCGCTGCATCCCGACAGCCATCCACTGATGGGCATCCCAGGAGCGTGTGATGGCCCCTGTGGTGCCCACACACGTGCCCTGTGCTGCCCTGTCTCCAGAAACCCAACATGGGTATAGTGGCTGGTGGGACAACACCGCCCACAACAGCTGGGCACACAGGAGCTGGATTGTCCACTGTTGGTACTAGAACACTCGGCTTGATGGTCCCTGGATTGATCTGTATGGCATCTCTGATGTCCCTTTGTTCCCATGTATATATACCCCCTGTAAATAAATGTTTACACATATGTAATAGTACATCACGATGGTCATGTGTTTCCCTTCCAGACAGACTTTGGATGTAAGCATGGGACATGTGTGTAGATCAGTATGTGTATGCAAGGTTGACATGGGCATCATACATGGCCCGTCTCCACATGCAGTTGCGGGGGCTGGCCATGTGCATAGGAATCTGAGTCTTATGTCAACCCTATGATGTTCCAAGGTGTAGGGTGTCCCACGAACTATGGGCACATGCATGCTGCCTGTGATGTCTGGGCTCCATATCTGCTGCACCATGCATGTACAGGAATAGTGGGGATGGGCAGCAGCAGATATGTGGCTAGAAGGACGGGATGTACCGCTGTACCCAGGGGCTGCCCAGGGGGATAGCTGGTGAAGTCAGAACGATTGGCTGTTGGTCTGTATGGGGGCAGGGTCCCACCACAGGGGCAGGGGAGAGGTAATGAGACACCTGTAGCACACTACCTCTGTTTGCCTGTGTCTCACACTGACATTTACAGCTAGTCAGGCACATAGGTCCTGGTGTGGGTCAGAGGGAATGACACACATGCGGGTGGGGACCTGGAGAGGATAATGGTGTGGGAGAGAATGACTGCACCGTAGAAATGGACATGTAGCAGCAGATACCTAGTATTGCTGACCTGGGGAGGATGGATATACCCCCACGCATAGGTGGAGGGGTGCACACATGGCATGGTTATCGCCACACAGGGCATGGTGTACGGTCTGTGTGTTGAATGGTGTTATGGCATACACCACTACCCTGAAGGAGCTGGGGAGGCACATGTGACCATACACACAAAATGGGGTACCAGCTACCCAGGGAATCCCAGTGACAGACTCCAGAGACAGGCACATAGGTATGATCATCATCGCCACCTTTATTGGGACACAGTGGTCCACAACCTCCACTCATGACCTGTGGGGCCGACCACGCCCACATCGTCCACGGCCCATGCAAGCCCGGCGTCCTCGGTCCGCTGGATGTGCCTCTGTGTCTGGCGCTGGCTGTTGGAAACGGCCAGCCATGGCCTCATGAGCATTAGCAAAGCAGATTAGTGTCCCTGCCATCACCTCCGCTGTGGCTTGCATCCGGTCCATGGTCTCCTGGATCCCCATGAGGACCTGACAAGTGGCTATGGGTGAGACACAAGGTGATGTGTGAGACATGTGTTGCACCCTCTCCCCACCGTGAGTCCTGCAAATGCCCTGTGTAACACCCGCAACCAGTCCGCAGACCACCCATGCCCTGGGAGAGTGGTCCTACGGGTAACCTGTCTAGGTGATCTGGGGTAGGTATGGACCACAGGTGGCTATTGCGGTGAGTTGTGGGCAGCTGTACAGGCTCATTAACAACAGGACACCAGATGGCACATGGTACATGGGGGTGAGTGTACCGTGCACCCAACCCCAACACCTATATGGCAGTATGTGATATGGCGCCCTAGGGTTGGGGGGCACATGGGATCATGTTGTGAATGTACAGCCAACCCCCAGGGGGCTGGTTGGTTACTAGGTTACCCACCTTCCGCATCACGCTGTGCAGCAGCTGTATGGGCCCTCAGCTCCGCCAGGATGGGGTCCATGCCTGTGCGCTCGCCACGTGCTGTTCCTGGTGGATGTTCCGTCTGGGGACTGCCCTCTGGTTCGGGCTCCTCCACAGCCCGTGGGTTGTGGTGGCTGGCCCCCACCTGTGAGTTGTCCTCCTCTGCCCCACTCATAGCCTCGGGCAGCAGAATGAGCTGTGGTGTTGTTCCGCCAGTGCTGTCTGCATCCCCAGACTCTGGGGCCTCTGGCCTCTCCGGATCTCCTAGCGCCACCACATCCCCCTCCGCATACGCCTCCAAGGCCTGGATGTCACCTGCGGGTTTGAACAAGATACACAGAAAAGAAGTTACAGTGCGGTAATAAAAATGGGTGATTTCAATTAACCCGGTATCGACTGGGTCAGTGTAATAGCAGGACATGCTAGGGCAGTGATGGCTAACCTTTTTGAGCCCGAGTGCCCAAACTGCCGCACAAAACCAAAGAATTTCCTCAAAGTGCCAGCACGTCATTTGCATAAGTGGTCTTATTTGCATAAATATTTGCATAATGTTACCATACACTAACTTTTAGTAAACATGTCTCTTAATGAGTGTATGGATAAAGAAAGACTAAAAGATTTCTACATTACTATAATCCAGTGCCAACCGCCAGGCACATTAGGAACTACTACAAACGCTGCCCATTTAGAACCCATAGCAAACCCGCCGTATCCTGACAGCATTACCAGGACTCACAAAGCACCATACCCTACCTATCAAAAGGCAACACTGCAAATATTAAACCAATACATTTCAGAGAATACTGGGGAAAGAGAACAAGTGGCAACGTCAAATAGGAATTTCCTCTTGTACCAAACAAAGTGCAGATGTTAATGATGCACATTTCCCAGAGCTGACATATTCCAGTTAATAAATTCAAAATAAAGAGATATCTTTCTACCTTTTGTGCATTTTCTTTTTCAGTTGCAATGGGTCCAGCCACTTTCTTCTGGTTTCTTCATGTTTTCTGCTAACTCTCCATCGTCTGCTGTCCATTTGTCCTTTCTTCTCTCTTCTAGTTTTTTTTCCATTCTCTCTCTCTCAACATCTGACTTTAACCATACTAATCTTTCTCCTTTTGCTCTTTCCTCATTCCTATTTCATCCACACAAATTTTACCCCTCCATCCTCAATCCCCAATTACTCTCCCAATACCTGGCCAATTGTAGATTTTTCATCCCTCCTACACAAAATATTTTTCCCCTCTCCATTTTACTCTCCCAGCCCCATCCCATTCTAATCCTCCCCCAACATCAGCTCCCTTCTAGTTCCAGTCTCACCCAGCATCCATTCCCTTCTAGTCCCTGCATCAGCCCATTTCCAGTCCTAGCCCCCCATCAGCCCATTTCCAGTCCTAGCTCCCCCATCCATTTCCAGTCCAAGTCCCTTCATCAGCTCATTTTCAATCCTAGCCCCCCCCCATCAGCCCATTTCTAGTCATTTCCTAGCCCCACCATCAGCCCATGTCAAATCATAGCTCCCCTCCACTCAGCCCAATTCCAGTCCAAGCCCCCCCATGAGCCTACTTCCAGTCTCTAGCCCCTCCATGAGTCCATTTCAATTCAAGCCCCCACCACAGCCCATTTTCCAATCTTAGCTCCCCCCAACAGCTCATTTCCAGTCCTATCCTAGCTGTTCCATCAGCCCATTTTCAGTCCTAGCTCCCTTCCCTCACAGCCCATTTCCATTCCAAGCCCCCTCCCCATCAGCTATTTGCAGTTGAAGCCTCCCCTTCCACGCAGTCCAGTTCCAGTCCTAGCACCACCCCAACCCAATACCCGTCCTAGCCCCCCGTCAATCAACTTCCAGTCCTAACCCCCATCACCCCATTTTCAGTTTAAGCCCCCCCTATAACCCATTACCAGTCCTAACCCCCCCCATCAGACCATTTACAGTCAGCCCCCCATAGCCCATTGCCAGTCCTAACCCCCCCATCAGCCCACAGCCCATTACCAGTCCTAACCACATCAGCCCACCTCAAGTCCTAACCCCTCCCCATCAGCCCACTACCAGTCTTAACCCCCCCATAGCCCATTACCAGTCCTAACCCCCCCATCACCCCATTTCCAGACAGCCCTCATCAGCCCACAGCCCATTGCCAGTCTTAACCCCCCCCCATAGCCCATTGCCAGTTCTTAACCCCCCCACCCATAGCCCATTGCCAGTCTTAACCACCCCATAGCCCATTGCCAGCCATCATCAGCCCCCAGCCCATTGCCCGTCTTAACCCCCCCCATAGCCCACTGCAAGTCTTAACCCCCCCAGCCCACTGCCAGTCTTAAACCCCCCTCCCTAGCCCATTGCCAGTCTCAACCCCTCTCCCTCCCTCCCTAGCCCATTTGCCAGGTCTCAACCCCCCTCCCTCCCTCCCTATCACATTGCCTGGCTCAATCACCCTCCCTCCCTCCCTAGCCATCTGACAGTCACTAACCCCCTCCCTCCCTCCCTCCCTAGCCCATTGCCAGTCTCAACCCCCCTCCCTCCCTAGCCCATTGCCAGTCTCAACCCCCCTCCCTCCCTCCCTCCCTCCCTAGCCCATTGCCAGTCTCAACCTCCCTCCCTCCCTAGCCCATTGCCAGTCTCAACCTCCCTCCCTCCCTCCCCATTGCCAGTCTCAACCTCCCTCCCTCCCTCCCTAGCCCATTGCCAGTCTCAACCCCCCTCCCTCCCTCCCTCCCTAGCCCATTGCCAGTCTCAACCCCTCCCTCCCTCCCTCCCTAGCCCATTGCCAGTCTCAACCCCCCTCCTCCCTCCCTAGCCCATTGCCAGTCTCAACCTCCCTCCCTCCCTAGCCCATTGCCAGTCTCAACCTCCCTCCCTCCCTCCCTCCCCCATTGCCAGTCTCAACCTCCTCCCTCCCTCCCTCCCTAGCCCATTGCCAGTCTCAACCCCCCTCCCTCCCTCCTCCCTCCTAGCCCATTGCCAGTCTCAACCCCCCTCCCTCCCTCCCTAGCCCATTGCCAGTCCTCAAACCCCCCTCCCTCCCTCCTCCTCCCTAGCCCATTGCCAGTCTCAACCCCCCTCCCTCCCTCCCTCCCTAGCCCATTGCCAGTCTTAACCTCCCTCCCTCCCCAGCCCATTGCCAGTCTTAACCTCCCTCCCTCCCTCCCTCCCTAGCCATTGCCAGTCTTAACCTCCCTCCCTCCCTCCCTAGCCCATTGCCAGTCTTAACCCCCTCCCTCCCCTCGCCCATTGCCAGTCTTAACCCCCTCCCTAGCCCTTTGCCAGTCCTACCCGCCCCCCCGCGGCTCATGGCAATTAAAAAAAAAAAAAAAGCTGGCCGCCGCGGCGGCATGGAGTGTCCCGCGGGGCTTCCTCTGCCCGGCGGGACTCTCCCGGCGCAGCTCAGCCCCTCTCTGCCGGCTTGCAGATACGCGAAGGGAGAGAGAGTCTCCCTCGCGTCTCTGTTAAGCCCGCAGGGGCAGATGGGAAATTTCCCATCAGCCCCTGCGGGCTTAACAGAGACGCGAGGGAGACTTTCCCTTCGCGTATCTGCAAGCCGGCAGAGAGGGGCTGAGCTGCGCCGGGAGAGTCCCGCCGGGCAGAGGAAGCCCCGCGGGACACTCCATGCCACTGCGGCGGCCAGCTTTTTTTTTTTTTTAAATTGCCATGAGCCGGCATATATTAATTTGCGACCTTCCCTCGTGCCAGCTGCAAGGCCTTCGCGTGCCACAGCTGGCACGCGTGCCATAGGTTCGCCATCGCTGTGCTAGGGAGATAAAGTTCCTAGATGACATAAATGACTGCTTCTTGGAGCAGCTAGTTCATGAACCGACCAGAGGGGAAGCCATAATAGACCTAGTCCTTAGTGGAACACCAGATCAGGTGCAAGAGATAAGGGTGTTGGGGCCACTTGGCAATAGTGATGATAGCATGATCACCTTTGATTTAATTAGTGGAGGAGGGATAGTAAGGAAATCCACAGTACTACCTTTTAACTTTCGAAAGGGAGACTATGATAAAATGAGGAAAATAGTTAAGAAAAAACTAAAATGAGCAGTTGCAAAGGTTAAAGACTTACATCAAGCTTGGGTGTTGTTGAAAAATACTATCTTGGAAGCCCAGACCAGCTGTATTCCACTCTTTAAGAAAACTGGAAGGAAGTCCAAAAAACTGCCAGCATGGTTTAAAGGTGAGATCAGAGAGGCTGTTGTTGCCAAAAAAGCATCTTTCAGAAAATGGAAAAAAAGAGCCAAACAACGAAACCTGGAAACAGCACAAGCACTGGCAGGTCAAATGAAAGGCATTGATTAAGCAGGCAAAGGGAGAATTTGAGAAGAAGATTGCTGCGGAAGCAAAAACGCAAAATAAAGATTTTTTCAAGTACATTCGTAGCAAAAATCCTGTGAGAGAGTCAGTTGGTCCATTAGATGATAGAGGAGTTAAAGGGGCGCTAAGAGGCGACAAGGCGATAGTGGAGAGACTGAATGAATTCTTTGCTTCGGTCTTTACTGAGAAGATGTAGGGATGTTACCCATGACTGAAGTGGTATTTAAAGGTGCGGAAGAATTGAAGGAAATATTGATACATTGGGAAGATGTATTACAACTATTAGATAAACTGAAGAGTAGCAAATCACCTGGGCCAGATGGTATACATCCAAGGGTGTTGAAAGAACTGAAATATGAGATTGCAGACCTGCTATTAGTAATCTGTGAACTATCATTAAAATCATCTCCAATACCTGAAGAATGGATGATCACCAGTGTAACACCAATTTTTAAAAAGGGTTCCAGGGGTGATCCGGGAAACTACAGACTGGTGAGCCTGACGTCAGCACCGGGAAAAATGGTAGAGACCATCATAAAGAATAAAATTACTCAGTATGTAGATAGTCATGGCCTAATGGGAGACAGCCAAGATGGCTTTAGACAAGGAAGATCTTGTCTTACTAATCTGTTATGTTTTTTTGAAAGTGTGAATAAACAGGTGGACAAAGGTGAGTCGGTTGATATAGCGTATCTGGACTTTCAGAAAGCCTTTGACAAGGTCCCTCATCAGAGACATTTGGCAAAACTAAAGATTCAAGGGATAGGAGGCAGTGTACTACTGTGGATCAGGAACTGGTTAAAAGATAGAAAGCAGAGGGTAGGGCTAAATGGCCAATTTTCCCAATGGAGAAAGGTGAATAGTGGTGTACCCCAGGGATCTGTGCTGGGTCCGCTGCTTTTTGAGGATCTTGATAAAATGGAAGACTGGGCATCAAAATGGCAGATGAAATTTAATGTGGACAAGTGCAAAGTTATGCACCTAGGGAAGAACAACTCAAACTATGGTTAAACGATGCAAGGTTCCACATTAGGAACCACCACCCAGGAAAAAGATTTAGGCGTCATTGTGTATAACATGTTAAAACCCTCGGCCCAGTGTGCAGCGGCAGCCAAGAGAACAAATAGAATGCTAGGTATCATAAGGAAAGGAATGGAAAATAAAACAAAAGATAATATAATGCCTCTATACCGTTCCATGGTGAGCCCGCACCTTGAATATTGTGTGCAATTCTGGTCGCCCTATCTTAAAAAGGATATAGCGTTATTAGAAAAGGTTCAGAGAAGAGCCACCAAAATGGTAAAGGGGATGGAAGGATACTCCTATGAAGAAAGGCTAAAAAGGTTAGGGCTCTTTAACCTGGAAAAGAGACGGCTGAGGGGAGGTATGATAGAAGTCTATAAATTAATGGAGTGGAACGGGTAAACGTAGATCGATTGTTTATGTTATTAGAATATAGAAAGACTAGGGGACATGCAATGAAGCTACAGGGTTAACTATTTAAGACTAATAAAAGAAAATATTTTTTCACTCAACGTGTAATCAAACTCTGGAATTTGTTACCGGAGGATGTAGTAAAGGCTGTTAGTGTAGCTGGGTTTAAAAAAGGTTTGGACAAGTTCCTGGAGGAAAGGCCCATAAACCATTATTAAGAAGGGACCCAGGATTTCAATGCTTGACCTAGTATAAGCATTGCAGAACCTGTGTCTGTTGGGGAAACTGCTAGGTACGTATGATCTAGATTGGCCACTGTTGGAAACAGGATACTGGGCTTGATGGACCTTGGTCTGACCCAGTATGGCATATCTTATATTCTTATGTTCTAATGTTCTTAAGTGTTAATGCAGGTCATGTACTGTGTATTACGTACGCACCATCATCAATGCGGTGTGCGCCTGTAGCGGCTGTTACTCCACCTGCAATGGTGTGAGCACATGTGCGTATAGTGTGTGTTAACCAACAGGGGGGGTGGGGCTGGCACACGTCATGGTGGAGGTTGGCACGCGGTCGGGGTGAGGGATTGGCTCCCAACCGGTTTGCACACCTGTGCAGTGTTGTACCATGTCCAGGGCTGTGGCTGTGGTGCAAGCTGCCCCAGGACCCGGTCACACCCACCCTGTACCCACACAGCCATGTTTCCACGACATGTGTACCCCAGTTGCCTGTGCCACGGCATACCTCTCCGCAGGACATAGGCCCCCCACCTCCCCGTCCATGGCAGGCATGTTCTGGGCCATGTGGATCACATGTGTGGCACGTCACAGACCTACCTGCCTGCGGATACTTGGTGTCCAGCTCCTCCGGCAGTCCATGCAGGTACACGGGGTCCAAACGGTCAACTAGTTCCTGCTCCAGGGATGTCAGGGGTGTTGGCAAGGGGCCACCCCCTCTGGTGCCCATCGCATGTCGCCGCTCTGCAACCATGTGGCCACAGACACCCCTCTTGATGTCATTAAATCTCTTGCGGAGGCAGTCTATGTCCCATGACGGCCCTCCTGCCTGGGCCACGACCTCCTGTATCTCCCCCCACACCTGGAGCCGTGAGCCCACAGTGGTGGTTGCACTCAGGCGGCCATACAGAAGATTGTATCTGTCAAGGACACTGGTCAGTAGGATGTGGTTCTCCTGCTGGCTGAACCTTACTGCCCTCCTCCTTTCCATAGCAGGCACAGGTATGCACTGTCGTTTTGCGCTCAGTGGCCCCTGTGTGGGCAGGGACACTCCTGATTGTCCTGCAGCCCCCTGCACAGGCCCTGGAACCCCTGCTGGCTCTGGCTGCACATGTGCCCCCCTTCCACCGCTGGTGGCCTGTCCTGACCCACAATCCCCCTGCCCTCTGTGCCCTCTCCCTCCCTGTCACACATTGGTGCTAGTTTGCCCCTCACCTGCACCTCACACCTGCCTTGGACCTCCCTCCTCCTCCTCTGCCTGCACCTCTGGCCAGCCCCTGCCCTTCTGCCTGCTCCTCACCTCCCCCCCTCACTCTTCCGCTGCCTTGCAAAGCACCTCACCCCCGCCATTCACAGGCCTGCCACCTCTCTGTTACACACCGTCTTTTGACTCTCTCCTTCCCTGTCTGACAGAGCATGCCTCTCTTTCGCCTACACAAACCCATCAGTGTGATCGTAATGTGCAGGTGTATTTATAGTGTTTTGTACGTATTGCGTGTTGCACATGCGCAGCGGCGCCTGCGTGCGTTGCACATGCACAGCAGAAACGCCGGAGGTGCGTGCGTGGGACACCATCTTACACACGTGCTCTGTGTGCATGCGTGCGCAGCATGCGCGTAACAGGGCGCACTGCATGTCCCACACGCATGCACAGCACGTGTGACATGTGTCCCGTGCATGCACCATCTGCATCTTTGCGATACATGCACAATGTATGCAGGTGCCGCTGCGCATGTGTAACGCATGCTACGTAGATATGAGGTCTGTCAGACGGCTGCCTAGGGTGAGAACTTACACAATCTTGACGATGCATATATTCATATGATTCTTGCAAGGTATTGTGGGTAATGTAGTTCTTTCACTCCCAAACACAGCTGAAGACAATAATTGAGTTGTGATACCAGTGATAAGGCCAATAAAATACTTCTTTTATTGATGGGGTTTAATTCACCCAGCACAAGTATGCTTGTTAGCAATATAAATGAGGTTACTTGCTTGCAGTGTTTAAATGGATAACATAAAGTCACAAAGCAAATCAGAAAACAACCTTCAGCTTGTCAGGCAATTAGCTAATGTTTCTTAGCAAATAATTACCAAATAAAAAGGCACAAAGAAATGAATAAACTTTGTTTGTTAGGTTAACTTCTGCTTATTTTCCACGCAGATCCCAGCAGTGATTCTCCCTTGCTCACACACACAATCAGGTGCAGCTTTAATTACTATCAATTGACCAGCTGAAAGCCTTTAGCTGGCTGGCTGCTACTGTGTGAACCCAAATCCTGCTTTAGGAGCTGTTTGCAGTGGAAATAAAGAACAAAGTTAGGTTTCTTTGTGATGGCTGATGTGTTTGCTCACAGAAAGCTAGCAATAGCATTTAGATAGAGAACAGTCCATGTAATGAATAGTTTCATCTGCTGTATCTCCCCCTTCATCAATCAGCATAGGGTCACTATCATACATTGGCACAGACGAGTCTTTCATTAAGGCACTATCATGAGAATGCTTATTCCCTTGCTGCCATTCTCTATTATAGATAGGGTCTGGATCAGTGTTCATACCTGAGCCTCTCCTGCTATCATAATTCCTCTCTGTATAGCCTGGCCAGTATGTAATCCAGTTCTGATGTCCAGCCTTCCAATCTTGATCCCTGGACACTGGATCCTCTCTCACATACCTTCTGGCATAGGTCTGAAAGTCCTTTCCACGTGCAGTCTTATCTCTTCCAGGTAGCCACTGGTGAATCCTATCTCTGCCATTCCATTCCTCTGGCTGACTCCAGTCCAATGGACTCTGCTGGCATTTGGAATACCTCCCAGTATGGGTACTGCCTTGGACTCTCCCAGACCTTCCAATGGCCCTTCTTCTCTTCCTTCCAGAGAGTTTCCTTCTCTCTCTTTTCCTGAAGCTCTTTCTGTAGCTGTCTCTGAAGCTGGGCTGGAGCTTGTAGCCGTTGCTGTCGCTCCCCCTGAAGCTGTTATCTGAAGAATAAGCTCTATTCTTATTCTGTCCTAATGTGTGCTCCTCCCTAACACAGCGCAGCTGTGTTGAATCAGGCCCTGCCCTTTTAGATGAGTGCTTAGGGATTACCTCATAGCTCTCTTGATTGCACACACATTTTCTCACTTCAGCCCCTCTCATGGCTGCTGGAAACCTGGTGCATTCTGGGACTGGTAGTCTTTTATGTGAAAACTCTGTTTTCTTGCTTCTACCAGAACTGACAGGTTGCTTGTTCAGAGTCACATCATCTTTTCTATAGCTCCTACCTGAGCTATGATAAGCTTCCTTATCACAGGTCTAAGTATGCTGCACATCTGGATGATGCTGAGGGGTTTGTGTAGGTGAGGGAGAGAAGGCGTGCATTCCCAGACAAGGACGGAGAGAGTTGGAAGCAGGTGTTTCTTGTGGAGTGGCTGCATTTGTGTGTGGTGGTTGTATTGTGTGGCTGGGTTTGTGTGTGGCGGTTGTATTGTGTGGCTGGGTTTGTGTGTGGTGGGAAAGGTGTGTGTTAATGAGCTGTGTGTCTGTGTGTGTCTGTGTGTCTGTGTTAGTGAGCTGTGTGTCTGTGTGTCTGTGTGTGTGTCTGTGTGTGTCTGTGTTAGTGAGCTGTGTGTCTGTGTTTGTGTGTCTCTGTGTGTCTGTGTTAGTGAGCTGTGTGTCTGTGTCGGAGGTAGGTAGCGAAGTTGGATGGGTGGAGATCATGGCAGCGTTTGCTGCATTTGCAGTGGGAGGTGGGCAGGGGCAGCGGTTGCCTGTTGGGGGAGATGGTGTCCACGGGGCTGGGGCACAGGGCATGGGTTTGGTCCCGCTGCAACACAGGCCTGCAGCTGTGGCGGCAGGCCAGGCAGGGGCTGTGCAGGCACGGCGCAGGAGGTGTGCAGAGGTGCAGGCTCGCCAGCCTCGCCTCTACAGGCCCAGGACTCAGCTCCAGGGCATGCGTGAGGACAAGGCTATCTTCCTCTACCGCCTGAGCACAAGGGCTATTAGGGAGCTCTATGAGGATCTAAGACCTGACCTCGACCCCCTGACTGGTCGGTCACATGCCATACCGGGTTTGGTCAAGCTCCTTGGTGCCCTACATTTCTTTGCTTCTGGCTGTTTCCAGTCATCTGTGGCCACAGTGTGTGGCATGAGCCGCCCCACCTTCTCACGCTGTCTCCACCAGGTACTGCGTGCCATGGTCAGCCGGGTGGGGAATTACATTGCCATTCCCCACACTGGGCAACAGTGGGGGACCCTGAACCAGGCCTTTGAGGCGGTAGCCGGGATACCACACGTGATGGGAGCTATTGATTGCACACATGTTGCCCTGGTCCCACCTAGAGACAGGGAGGTAGTGTTCCGAAACCGCAAACACTATCATTCCCTGAATGTTCAGGTTGTATGTGATGCAGATATGCATATTCTGAATGTGGTTCCTAGGTTTGCAGGGTCCACCCATGACTCCTATATCCTGCATCACTCAGCACTATTCCGACAATTTGAGGCTGGACGATTTGGGGACTGTGTATTGCTGGGTGTGTATCTCTCATCTCTGACGTGCACATGGTGTTCATGTGACTAACTATATGTGCACATATCTATCTTGGTGGTGTATCCCTTGTTGTGTGTATGTGTCATCAGTCTGTGTGTGATATGATGTGGGGGTGGGGGTTGGTGCCCTCCAACTCCACCTTGCTATGGTGCTGTGTGATGATGGTTGACTGGATGCTAGCATTTGTGTCGAGGTTACAGATCATGTTGATTGCAATCCGTACACCTGCCCCTTGTTTTGGGTGTCCGAACTTCACACGCTGATGCATGGTTCAGGTGTCCCATCATGTGCTGCCATATGTCTCTGTCAGGATGTGTTAGGCATTTGTTTTGCACATATCTACCTGGAGTGGAGGAGTGGCCTAGTGGTTGGGGCAAGGTATTTCAGGCCAGAAGGTCGGGGGTTCAAATCCCACTAGAGGACAGCAACCTTGGGCCGGAAGGACTGGGGTTTCTAGTCCCACAGGTGCTCCTTGTGGTCTTGGGCAAGCCACTTAACCCTCCATAGCCCATGTTCCCTGTAAAATAGTTATCTCCAAGTTATAATGCCCTGTTCAGTGTAATTTCAGTTTGTTCAATGTAAACCGCACTGATGCAGAATAGCACAGTATATAAGAGAATGTAAATAAATAAATAAAATAAATCTACCTGTGTCCACTTGGGCGGACATGGGCTCCTGCTTTGACGTTCCACATTTCTTTCTGCAGGTGATGCGGGATATGGGTGTCGGCCCTGGTTGCTGACCCCTGTGCATCAGCCACGGACACGTGCAGAGAAGAGGTACAATGAGGCCCATGCCTCCAGCCGCTCGGTCATAGAGTGCACCTTTGGCGTATTAAAGAGTCACTTCAGGTGCCTGGATAGGACAGGCGGGGCCTTACAATACAAACCGCTGACTGTGGCAGAGATCATTATAGCCTGTTGCATCCTGCACAACATTGCTCTCAGGCACCATATCCCTGTCGAAATTAACGAGGATCTGGAGGATGATCCTATGTGCCCCCCTGCACGTGGCCATGGTGACACACGTGAGGGCATGGTAGTCAGGCGCCAGGTGATTGCGGAGCTCTTCTCATGTAAGTACTGCATATGTTTCCACCCACATTTGTTTGGATATGTGTGTACTGCTAATACTAGTTAACATTTGTATACCAATATCAGTAGGATGTAACACTGCACTGACGTAACAGCCACTGCCTGGCTATCCCAGTTTCAAATCGATTCATGACTGAGACACACAGGATGTGGGCAGGGCACAACAGCGGGTGGAGGTGGATCATGTATGTGGGGAGTATGAGTCTTCTGAGAGGTGTTAGGCAGACATACCTAGTTTGTGGCTGCTTGTGATAGGGGCTGCTGTGCAGCCACAGGTAGTTAGTTTGATGCTTTGGGTGCAGTACGGTGACAGGCATGTGGTATGGCGTTAACAGTGGGAGAGCAGACCATGGTTGGGGCCAGTTGTCAAGATGTGCATGTCTCTCCGTGAGTGAGTTTGAGCTGATTGTGTGGTTGGTCTGCTCTGATGAGCAGGGTCCATGTGTTAGTTCTTTTTGTATGGCGTTACATGTCGTAATTAGCAATATATACATGCTCAGTAGTATGTTGCTTACTGGTATCTTATATCCTTATGGTACGTTACTGCAACACCACAGTGTGCCTGACAGTATAGGTCATCACAGAGCCCTGACATGGATGCGTGGAGAGATAGGGAACCTGTGAGGTGTCCAGCCGGGGGACTGTCTTTGCCCTTTTTTGGCTGTCGACTAGCCATGCAGTGCTGTGTTGCATAGTTACACGCAGGCAGAGATGATTGAGGCCAGATCAACACGGTGTAGGTTACAGTGGGCAATCCGAGAGCTGAATATGGGCTTTGACTTGGGTTTAGGTGGTGTTATCAGGAAGGACAGGGCAAATCTAGCTGATGACATCTAGACATAACCACAAGACTCAACTACAAGCTGGGTAAGTGGGGGTGAGTGCAGTCCACGACAACAACTACATTGCAGACCCTAGAAAAGGACAGTTATGTCCACACATACATAGAGACTCTGATGGGAGGGGAGGGTTCAGGTGCACATATAGACTATCCATGCTTTGCCATTATCACTTACAAACAGTGTGATGACATGCAGCCATCACGGTCAGGTCACAAATAGACATCGGAGTGTGGCTTAGCAGACATAACTCAGCCGTTGAGATATGTATTTGCAACTCATCAGCACACAGCTGTTACTTTGAGTAGAGGTGTGGGATATACACAACAAGGTGATGTATACGGACAGGGGATAAGGGAGGTGCCCCTGCATATGTCCATGTGTTGCAGGAATTGACAGCGGGGCATCAGACGCCATCGAGACACCAGTACACACAGTGAGGGGCCATTGGGAGCGATATGGGGGACACAGGTTATTACTGCAGCCTTGGAGCGAAGCAGGGACACGGTAGGGAGCGAACACCTCTGTTCACCATTTTGTACGGCAACAGAGACGTATCTGAGGGGACAGACCGAGTACGGGACCTTGTAGTTTTTCAAACAACCTCAGTGATAACTCTCACATGGATGAGATCTGTACAGTGTGATGGGGAACAGTCAGTCGGTAACGGATCCTGGGGGGTCTGGGAGCTGAGGACAGGATGGTGCAGTGTGTGTTGCACAGCTAGAACATGACATATGTATGTTTCCTTTATGTTTCTTGTCCACAGGACTTACCTGGTGACACTCGTGGTGCTGTAGTGCATTGGCAGGTGACTGTACGTCATCCAACATGCAGTGGTCTGGGGTAGGTGGATCTACAGCTATATTGTCAGTGACGACAGTCAGGCGGAACACATGTCCTCAGTGATCTGTCATATTGTACATATGTTGTTGTTCGCCTATTTTCCCTGCACCTCCATACCCAATATCTTGCTGTTGGCACACATATCCCCATGTGTTCCTGTCCACTTTGTCTTCTGCAACACTGTCTCTGGGACACGTCCGACAGAGCTGCATGTGTGTAGTGGTCCTAGGTGTTTGGGTGGTGGGCTACACGTGCACCCTTCCCCGACATTGTACCATCAGCCAACACCAGTGTATCCTTGCATTTCACACAGCCTTTCTATCCACTAATCTCCAATTGTGCACATCCAAGCCATATGCTACTGCTGGCATGCTCACCTTAGCATACTGTGTGTGTGTGTGTTTTTGGGTTGGCTGTGTGATGGAACAGTGTGTGGGCATTTGCCATTATCATGTGGTGTGAGGCGACTGTACTCCTGGGGGGCGATGGTGACTGTGCTATCTCTACCTTACTGCTGTTTACCATGTGAGCATTCTGGAATGTGTTGTGTGATGTAAGCAGAGCTGTGTATTGTGTATTCCACAGACCACTGTTGAACAACAGTTTTGTATCACAGATATCGCTGTAATGTGGACATGCATCAACAGTGGCCTGACATGGTGACATGGTGGTTCTACACATTTTGATGAAATCGTCTCCCTTCACAGTGACCTGTTGTGGCCTTTGGGTGCCTCAGGGGATCCAAGACATACACTTGATGCAAACACACTGTAGGTTGCACCTTTGTTCTTTTGTGAATGACATCAGCCTTTACATGTTAATGATTTACTATTTGTATCATATACATTTCCTGTTGGCTCTCTGTTCACGAGCGCTGATGTACATGGGGTAGAGCTGTGAGACGCTTGTGTAACATGGGCATGGACATGACCATATCCATGAGACACCCCCGTCTGCGGTTCCAATTCGGAATGTCCCTAACGTGCAGTGTGTTTTGTGTTGTGATCATGTTATGTTTGGCTGTGTGTCCTTTTATTATGTGCATATTAATGTTTGACTCTCTGCAATTTGTGCTTGTGTTGCATGCAGCATGCCAATACATTATTTATCCTCCTCTGACACAGGGCAGGGAACAAACCAGCCACATCTACTACAGTGCATCCGGCGTCGCCATCATCCACCTTTTGGGGGACACAACACCATGGAACTATCCCTGGGAAATGGTGCCACAGGATGTTTGACCTCTGCGAGTGGGACACATGCCTAG
The DNA here is from genome assembly GCA_033557465.1 of Ichthyophis bannanicus. Classification (NCBI taxonomy): domain Eukaryota; kingdom Metazoa; phylum Chordata; class Amphibia; order Gymnophiona; family Ichthyophiidae; genus Ichthyophis; species Ichthyophis bannanicus. The sequence continues at coordinate 87,782,239 of CM066033.1, forward strand.
GATGGACAGTATTCTTGTTGGAGTGCTACTGTGGCCATGACAGACCTGTCCAACACACTGCTGCTGCCGTGCTCTGGCTGGAGGTCGTGTTCATCGCAGGAGACACACATGACCCTTCCGGTACTGTGGCATATTGGGATGTGACACTTGACTATGCCTGCCCAGGGTTTCAAGGACAGTCTTCACCTGACTTGTTGGATTGCAGACACACTTTGCACTTTGGACACTGTGTACTGGTCCCCACATATGCAGCAGGGACTGACATTGTTGCTGTATGTTGTACATCCCTCCATAAGAACATAAGACATGCCATACTGGGTCAGACTGAGGTCCATCAAGCCCAGTATCCTGTTTCCAACAGTGGCCAATTTAGGTCATACGTACCTAGCAATATCCCCAAAAGACACAGGTTCCACAATGCTTGTACTGGGTCAAGCATTGATATCCTGGGTCCCTTTTTAATAGTGGTTTATGGACCTTTCCTCCAGGAACTTGTCCAAATGTTTTTTAAACCCAGCTATACTAACAGCCCTTACTACATCCTCCGGTAACAGATTCCAGAGTTTGATTACATGTTGAGTGAAAAAATATTTTCTCTTATTTGTCTTAAATAGTTTACCCTGTAGCTTCATTACATGTCCCCTAGTCTTTCTATACTCTGATAGCGTAAACAATTGATCCACGTTTATCCGTTCCACTCCATTCATTAATTTATAGACTTCTATCATATCTCCCCTCAGCCGTCTCTTCTCCAGGCTAAAGAGCCCTAACCTTCTTAGCCTCTAGGAGTAGCCTTCCATCCCCTTCACCAATTTGGTGTCTCTTCTCTGTACTTTTTCTAATAACGCTATGTCCTTTTTAAGATACGGTGACCAGAATTGCACACAATATTCAAGGTGCGGTCATACCATGGAGCGATACAGAGGCATTATAACATCCTTTGTTTTATTCTCCATCCCTTTCCTTATGATACCTAGCATTCTATTTGCTTTCTTGGCTGCCGCTGCACACTGGGCGGAGGGTTTTAACATGTTATCCACGATGACTCCTAAATCTTTTTCCTGGGTGGTGGTTTCTAATGTGGAGCCTTGCATCGTGTAACTATATTTTATTTTATTTATTTATTTGCAGTCTCTTTTATACCGCGCTATTCGACATCAGTGCGGTTTACAATGAACATAAGAGTTGCACATCTCAATTTCATGATTTGTGCTTACAGTGAAACAGGTATAATAACTTGGGTATACATTAAACAGGAAAATTAAACTTGGGTATGCATTAAGCAGGTATAACAGGTAAAATAGGGTATAAATAACCAGTCCCTTAACAAGGAGACACGATGAATAAATACAGTCTACTTTATGCAACAATATAATGAGTTATGCGGCACTGCATAAGTTTCTCATGGTGGTTGGAGGGGAAGGTGTGATTGCGAGTGATCAGTCTGGGAATGTGACGTGCATGAGTTTGAGGTGCTGCATTGAGATGTGAGAGTGGGTGAGTGTGGGGAGAAGACTGCATCATCGTAGTGATGAAGAAAGAGGTGCCGTTTCAGTGCCTTCCTAAATTGGGAGAGTTCACTGATGGTTCTGATAGTTGCTGGTAGTGCGTTCCAGCAGGATGGAGCAAAGAAGGAGAAGGCTCTGGATCTAGTGAATTGAGAACACTTCGTGCTTGCCTTAGGTAATATGAGAGTATTTGCGGCATTCGATCTCCTTGCTCGATTGGGAGGTGTGATTGAAATTAGATCAGTAATGGCAGTAGCAGGGTATTTATTGATGGCTTTATGGGTCATAATTAGGATCTTGAATGAGATCCTGGCTTGTATGGGTAGCCAGTGCAATTGTTTTAGTATTGGGGTAATATGAAAACTTCTTGAGGCTCCATGAAGGATTCTTGCAGCTGAATTCATTGCAAGTTGTAAGGGGTTAGTCGTGCACTTAGGTAGACCATACAAGATCGCATTGGCATAGTCAAAGTGAGGCATTATTAGGGCCTGAAAGACAGTTCGGAAGTCATCAGGTTCTAACAGTTGACGCAAATTGCGGAGGGTCCGGATTTTATGGTACACCGACTTTGTTATGTTTTTTGATATGAGCCTTCATATTAAGTTGCTGATCAAGCGTTACACCTAGGTATCTTACTGTAGTCTTGCATATGATCTCTGCGTCGCGAACCTTGATAGACAGGGGTGGAGTAAAAGCCGGATTCCTGGTTACGAAGAGGGCTTCTGTCTTTTTGAAATTTAACTTAAGCATTTGTGCATTTAGCCAGTCTGTGACAGCGTCAAAGCACCTGATAAGTGGGGATAGTTCAAGATGTTCTGTCGAAATTGGCATGTACATCAAGACGTCGTCAGCATAGACCAGGCAGTTGATATTAAATGATTGGATGAGATCACAAATGGGTTGCATATAGCAAGGCGGATAGAGATGAGCCCTGTGGAACACCTTTAGTTTGGGGGAAGGAATTGGAGTTGGAGGGGCGAGAACGGACATGTTGCCAGCAACTATAGTGTGGGTTGTTCTTTCCTAGGTGCATAACTTTGCACTTGTCCACATTAAATTTCATCTGCCATTTGGATGCCCAGTCTTCCAATTTATCCAGATCCTCCTGCAGTTTTCCACAATCCTCTTGGGTTTTAACAACTTTAAACAGTTTTGTGTCATCTGCAAATTTGATAACCTCACTAGTTATTCCCTTTTCCAGGTCATTTATGAATATGTCAAAAGCAGCGGACCCAGTACAGATCCCTGGGGTACTCCACTATTCACCTTTTTCCATTGGGAATATTGGCCATTTAGCCTTACCCTCTGCTTTCTATCTTTTAACCAGTTCCCGATCCACAATAGTACACTGCCTCCTATCCCATGACTTTTTAGCTTCGCCAAAAGTCTCTGATGGGGGACTTTGTCAAAAGCTTTCTGAAAGTCCAGATACACTATATCAACCGACTCACCTTTGTCTACCTGTTTATGCACACCTTCAAAAAACATATCAGATTAGTAAGACAAGATCTTCCTTGTCTAAAGCCATGTTGGCTGTCTCCCATTAGGCCATGACTATCTACATGCTGTGTAATTTTGTTCTTTATGATGGTTTCTACCATTTTCCCTGGTACTGACGTCAGGCTCACCGGTCTGTAATTTCCTGGGTCACCCCTGGAACCCTTTTAAAAAATTGGTGTTACGTTGGCGACCCTCCAATCTTCAGGTATTACAGATGATTTTAATGAAAGTTCACAGATTACCAATAGCAGGTCTGCAATCTCATATTTCAGTTCTTTCAACACTCTGGGATGTATACCATCCGGTCCAGGTGATTTGCTACTATTCAGTTTATCAAATAGTTGTAATATATCTTCCCGGTGTAGCGATATTTCTCTCAATTCCTCTGCAGTATCACCTTTAAATACCACTTCAGTCTTTGGTAACATCCCTACATCTTCCTCAGTAAAGACCGAAGCAAAGAATTCATTCAGTCTCTCTGCTATAGCCTTGTTTCCTCTTACTGCCCCTTTTACCCCTCTATCATCTAATGGTCCAATTGACTCTCTCACAGGACATTTGCTACGAATGTAATTTAAATAGTCTTTATTTATTTCATGTTTTTTCTTCCGTAGCAATTTTCTTCTAAAATTCCAGCTTTGCCTGCCTTATCAGTGCTTTGAATTTAACTTGTCAGTGCTTGTGCTGTTTCCAGTTTTCATCATTTGGCTCTTTTTTCCATTTCCTGAATGTTGCTTTTTTGGCAGCAACAGCCTCTCTGACCTCACCTTTTATCCATGCTGGCAGTTTTTTGGACTTTCTTCCACTTTTCCTAATGCGTGGAATACAGCTGGTCTGGGCTTCGAGGATAGTATTTTTAAATAACACCCAAGCTTGCTGTAAGTCTTTAACCTTTGGAACCGCTCCTTTTAGTTTTTTTCCTAACTATATTCCTCATTCTATCATAGTCTCCCTGTTGAAAGTTAAAAGGTAGTACTGTGGATGCCTTTACTATCTGTCCTCCACTAATTAAATCAAACATGATCATACTATAATCACTATTGCCAAGTGGTCCCAACACCCTTATTTCTTGCACCAAGATCTGGCGTTCCACTAAGGACTAGGTCCAGTATGGCTTCCCCTCTGGTCGGTTCATGAACCAGCTGCTCCAAGAAGCAGTCATTTATTCCATCTAGAAACTTTATCTCTTTAGCTTGTCCTGCTGTGACACTGACCCAGTCGATACCGGGGTAATTGAAATCACCCATTATTACTACTCTGTTGTGACTTTTGTTAGCTTCCTTGATTTCTTTGAGCATTTCATCATCCATTTGTTCATTCTGGCCAGGCGGTCGATAGTATACTCCAACTGCCATCACCTTCCCCTTCATAAATGGAATTTCAATCCATAGAGATTCTACAGCAAATTTTGTTCCCTGCAAAACTTAATCCTTTCTGACTCAATGCCCTCTCTAACATAGAGTGCAACCCCTCCACCAATTTGATCAGCTCTATCATTACGATATAGTGTGTATCCAGGTATCACAGTGTCCCACTGGTTATCCTCCTTCCACCATGTCTCTGAGAGTGCAATCATATCTAACCTCTCATTTAGTGCTATATATTCTAACTCTCCCATCTTATTGTTTAGACTTCTAGCATTGGCATACAAGCAACGTTGTGTTGTTGTGTTTTGGTCATGTGTGTGACATGGAACACAGGATACGCTCATCTGTTTGGGTCAACACACGCATACAGCCATGCGTGTGGCATGGGGGTGCAATGGAGTGGTCCTGTTGTCAAGGTCCACCTACTCTCCCCTTGGACATGATACAGTTGTTGCCACGACTCCACTTTACTGCACACATACAGCTTGGATTGATGTTTTTGCTCACCAGGGGTGCTCCCATGCATGTGTGGCATCACCGTTTCATGTTGAGATGTACACGGTGCATATGCAGCTGACTGACTATCTTGGGGAAACACAGCCTGTGGCAATATGACTTCTGTGTAGTTTACTGTTGATTATTTGCCATTACTTTCCATCCCTATATACTGGTTATTGTGTTTGTTTACTGTACAGACGTGACGCTCAACATTGATTTGCAAACCTTGCATTGCATGTCTGCACAGTCCTATTTATCCCCTGAGGTAACGACACTCACATTGCCCCGTTATATTTGGAGAGTCACAGTATGAGTGTCCATTGTCTTCCTTCAATTGTGCATTCCATGTACCGTGATATATGTGTACAGACACTGTATCCACACCAGCCAGTGCAGGGGGCCCTCCTGCACAGTATTATCTCTGCATGATTCTGTAGGTAGCTTCTTTTTAATTCTCTCTGTGTTCATGTGCCTCTGTTACCTGTTAGCATATCCTCATTGTGCATTCGACGATTGTTTAGGATTTCATTGTTGCAGCTTTAATTCCTATATCATGCATTATGTGCCAGCTGACACATGACTTTCGATATGTGAGTTTACACGTTCAACTTTTTCACAACATATGCTGTTTTCATTTGTGTGCCTCCTGTATTGCCAGATAGATATGTTTGGAGGAGCAGATCATGATTGATGTGTGTTGGTCCCTCATCATGCACCGTCTACTGTCTACATGCACTCATATGTAGGTAACACATTTGAGGCGTGCAGCAGCATGTGGGGGTCGGGGGCCTAATGCATACTGCACACCATGCACCGGATGCACATTATCTCTCCTGCCCATCATTTGTAGACAGGCCAGTGACCTTTCTGTAGGATGTGGGTTGCTGCCCTGCTAAATGTGTTTTCCGACTTTCACCTGGGATCCACTCACCTTGATATTATGATGGCGGTATCTACCCAATCTGTGCTGATTAACCAAAATAAACATATGTGTTTGACATACATTTGCCTCTGCTGATGCTTGATCATGCTGACAGAAGTGCAATGTGTGCCTTTGATTCAGTCTGGATGCCCTGTGACCCAGGACCACCCAGGTCCATGGTTTCCTTGGCAGTGTCACTGGAAGTAGATTGCCAGGCCTTTATTCCAGAGCAATGGAGGGTTAGGTGACTTGCCCAGGCCACAAGGGGTGCTAGTGGGAATTGAACTCTGGTTGCTTGGTGACCAAACCATTGTTCTCACCACTAGGCTACTCCTCCACTCCTTGAACTCACTGACACATGTATTTACTGATTTCCTGGTAATATACATGGGCCACCTGTGCTCACATCCTTGTACGGTGGCAGCTGTCTATCTGCCAGCCATTCGCCACATCACTGGGCGTTACAGATTCCCATACATGCCCCCCCCCCCCTTTGGGGTACTATTTTTGCATTGTACTCAGTGCACTTACTGTGGTTGTTTGGGGTAGTGGTTACAGACATGTGTTACTGTCTGTCTGCTATTGCTTTATGGGTGGGTACAGATCTGTATTGCCTGCCCTGTAGTGTGTCTGTTCCCCAGCAGGACCGGGGTTGATGGTCCTCTCTACTGGCAACATTGCAGGGAGGTAGAATGTGGATCTGTTGGTGGGAGATCCTGTTTCCCACCCTCAGCCCCAGGGGGTGGGTTGGGTGGTGGTACATAATCTGCCTATGGGTCCATAAGGGCTAAACCTGACTGGGAAATACAGATGTATCCAAGGTGTGTCTGCAGGAACTACCTATCTCACACGCTAGCACTGCTGGGGACCTGCAGCATGGCCTATTTCTGACATGGAAGGTGCTGTGGACCTGGTGCTGGCCGCCCCACCGACCCTCAGAGTGAGCACAGTACCTGCACAATGTGACGGTGTGTAGCTACTCTGTGCCAGTAACACACACGGTCAGTTCCCCCTACCAGGCCTAGGTGCTGTGGGGGTGCATACCCCATCTGCAGATCATCTGTAGACTGCTGCTTTGCATGTGCAGTGCATCATGGGTGTGAGAGGACTAACCCTACCCTGGTAACCGCAGCACACAGTCTGCAGAAGTTATTTGGTAGCCAGACAGACATCTCTTTACAGTTATGGATCTGTAGCCCACTGGTGACTGCACTGCTTGTGGAGCCAGAGGTTGGTGGTTCAAATCCCCTGTGGATTTCTTCATTTCATTTACTTTATTTATTTACATTCCCCCATATACTGCGCTATTCTGCACCATTGCGGTTTACATTGCACAAACTGGACATACATTGAACAGGGCATTATAACTTGGTGATACGTATTTTACAGGGTACATGGGGGGCTGTCTGGGGCAGTTTGTGTGTAATTTCAAGTAGTACAGCCAGCAGAAACACCCTCACAGTGCTGTAACCTTAAGGTGCCTTATGGGGCACCTGAAGATTACAGCACTGTGAGGGTGTTTCTCCTGGCAGCACTGCTGTAACGTAGAAAGGAGACTGCCTCAGGTAACACTGTTGTAACGTAAGAAGACATATGCCTCACGCAGCACTGATGTACATTAGAAAGCACTATGCCTCATTCAGCACTGCTGTATAATAAAGTGTAATGCCTGAGACAGGTAATCATTAACCCCACTGGGGGATTGAACTCATGACCCCTGGTTCAGCAATCCATGTATTAACCATTGTGCTACACCTCTGCTGCAATGTTTGCAGCTCAGCGCACCTACTTCAGGTTTCCATGTGTTAACATGCGCAGTGAATTACAGTGAAGTAACCACTTTGTTATAACGCCGTCAATTCGCGCCAAAAGGGGAGGAGATTAGACTATGGACGGAGCTAGTCGAGCATTAAGAGAAAGGAATGAGTCGGTTCTATACTTGTATTGTGTATGTAATAGATGAAAAAACAAGGAAGCAGAAAAAACTTGTAAAAAATCTTAGTCAATACGAAAGTTTCCATATTTTCATAGCTCTGCCTGAGGTATCTGTGTGGTTTTACTCAGAACCCGAGATCCTTACGATTGCCACAGTGACATTATATGATTTTTACAAGTTTTTTCTGCTTCCTTGTTTTTTCATCTATTACATACACTATACAAGTATAGAACCGACTGATTCCTTTCTCTTAATGCTCGACTAGCTCCGCCCATAGTCTAATCTCCTCCCCTTTTGGCATGAATTGACGGCGTTATAACAAAGTGGTTACTTCACTGGCTTTTTACACACGTCCTGATGTGAGAATAGTGTTGGCGTTCTCCCAACTCTAAGGTAAACGAACACAGTTTATTTAGCAGTTTTGCAATTTGTTGATACAAACTTCGGCGTTATTTGCAACATTGTAATATAAATAACTGCCTTTACAGTTTCACAGAAGAAGCGTCATTTGAAGCTGAACTGTCTAGTTTTTGCTATCTCAGTCAGGTCAGCGGTATATTTTATATAATCTTTGCAATATTAACACCAGCTCTCTGTAGAATAGTTAACATCTTTTTCATTGTCTACCGCGCTTTTTATTCATTTGGAGTTTACTGCCAATGGTTTTTAGATAAGCGCCGCTTATCGGTGTTTCACTAGCGACAGTTACTCTAACAACAGTAATCTTCTGCAGTCTTCAAAGACTTTATAAATTATGTGCAATATTTCTCCAGGATAGTTAGTGTTATTATTATCTTTTAGTGTTACTTATTTTAATAACAGTACTCTCTGCACCTTTGGAATCAGTGAGTATCGCCCAAAATAGTTCTTGACAATAAGTATCATTATTGACATTATACCAACACATGGGTACATCCCTGTGGCTGTGAGGGATACATACATCAGTGCAAATGCCTATCCCCTATACCTGCTGTGAGGACTGTGCCATGTAGGTGACATATGTCATGCACTCATACACACAGGGACATGCTCACATGTATCATGCTCTGTGTAACTACATGTCAGGTAATGAGACTCATGACAATTGAGACGAGGTATAAAAAATATATATTCATATGTTTATAACATAAATGTCATGACACAAAACAAATATATAATGTGATATATTACAACAGTATGTACAGGCACATCACATTGGTGGCCAGCTGGTGCACAGACAGGGGTCCCCCCTGTGGCCTCAGGTAGTGGCAATCCCGGGACACAGGACTTCACAGGGCAGGGGTGCCATGCACCATTGGTTTGTTCACACCCCCTGGGGGCCTCCCTGGCTGGATGGCCAATGAGCTGCGCTGCCTGTGAGTGCCTCATGCAACATGCACAGCTCATCGGCCATCCTGACCACGACGTTCACCACCTGTGCCATGGTCCAGGTCTGTTCCCACTGGGCGAGAGATATGGCACACAGTGCCACAGACAGGGTGCATGTGTGCTCACCCCCACACAGGCACCATGTGCATGGTGTCTGTGTGGAGGCATCTGCACACATCCTGTCTGCGGCACTGTGTGCCTCCTCTGTGGCCAGATGGGCAACATCCCCAGGGCCATGCTGCAGGTGGCAGTGACCCCCAGTGCCCTGTGCAGTCCTGTGCTGCTCAGGACTGGCCACAACCTGGCCAGTGAGGCAGGATCCACCCATGGTGGTGTTTGGATGTGGCAAGCCCACGTGCACACCTGCAAGTGCTTCCACATCATGCACCACCAGGAGTGCATCCTGCCTCCCGCCCTCCCACTCCATATGCCCCCTCCCCTCCTCATCCCCCTCCCACACACCCTGGCCCAACCCCTCCCCCTCCCCACCCCCAGCAAACATACCCACCCTCCCCTCCTACCACACCCTCTCCCATTCCTTCTCCCACTCCCCTACCTGGCTCTCCCCCACATCATATGCAGCCACTCACCACCTCCATTGGCAGCTGCTGCTCCTCCTCTGCCCCCTCCCCAGCCACCCCCTCCTCATCCGCATCCTCTTCTTCCTCCTTCTTCTCCTCTTCTTCCTCAGGCCTCTCCTCTTCCTCCTCAGTATCATCCTTGTCCCCGGTCTCATCCCCCTCATCCTCCTCGTCCTCCTCCTCCTCTATGGACTCGACCACATTCGCCACCTCCAGTGGGCTGGCTGGCTGGGGCTGAGCCTGCGGGCCCTCGGGGTCAGGTTGACAGGGCTGTGATGGCCCCTCGCCACCATTTATTTATTTATTTATTTAACATTTCTTATATACCGCGCTATTTGTCATCAGCGCGGTTTACATCAAAACAATAGAACACTTGACCAGATACATTGGCCGTCGTTTACATAAAACGGTGAGTTAACATGGATGAGAACTTGGGGAACTATTTACATTCAGGTTTCTAGCAAACTTAGGAAACTATGTACAAATCGATTGTATTACATATTAGGTATGATTAGAGTGTTTTACATCATGTAGCGGCTGTATGATATAGTGAGGGTGTGTGGGAGGTAATGGGGTATCGGGATGGCTATAATGTAAGAGAAATAGGTGGTGTTTGAGGGCTTTTCTAAATTGAATAAGGTCTCTAATAGCTCTAATGTGTGGGGGGAGTTTGTTCCAGCATACGGGGGCATAGTTCCTGAAAGCCCTATTGGTGGTGATCTGGTTGAGTTTTGTGGATTCAATTGGTATAAGTAGCATGTTGGCAGCCTGGGATCTCCTGGATCTGTTGTCTGGAGAACGCGTTATGAGGTCGGAAATGGATGGGGGAGCTATCATGTTGATGGCCTTGAAGGTAATGAGGAGGGTTTTGTACAGGATTCTACTGCTTATGGGAAGCCAGTGTAGTTCCTTTAGAATGGGGGAGATGTGGTCGACCCTTGAGGTTCCGTAGAGCACACGGGCTGCCGCATTCATGGCTAGCTGTAATGGTTTGAGGGAGCTCTTTGGAAGGCCATGTAGAACTATGTTGGCATAGTCGAAGTGCGGTGTGACTAGTGCCTGGAAGATGGTGCGGAAATCCGCGGATTCCATCATGGGCCTAAGATGCCGTAGGGTTTTTATCTTGAAATAGATGGTCTTGACAGTGCGTTTGATATGTTCCTTGAAGTTGAGTTGTTGATCAAGAATTACCCCGAGATATCGTATGTTGGATTTGATTGGAAGTTCCGCGTCTCTGACTTTGAGTGTTGGTGGCGGAGAGAAGGCTTTATTCCTTGTGATCATTAGTACTTCCGTTTTCTTGAAGTTTATCCGGAGGTTCTGAGTGAGTAGCCAGTCAGTTATTGTGTTGAAGCAGTCAACTAGCACTGTATAGTCGGGACAATTGATGACAATGGGTGTGAATAGCAGGACATCATCGGCATACATAAGACACGATATGCCAAATGAACGGGCAATGTCACAGATTGGTTGCATATAGATGTTAAAGAGCAACGCGGAGAGGGAGGATCCTTGGGGTACACCTTGGTGCTGTTGGAAAGGTTCGGAGGTGGTGCTTTGAATCCGGACTTGTTGACATCTGCCTTCGAGGTAGGATTTACACCAGTCCCACGCTTGATCTCGGATTCCCTTTTCATGTAGTCGGGTGAGGAGCTGCAGGTGGTCTACGGAGTCAAACGCTGCTGATATATCAAGGAAGATTAGTGCGAAGCCATTCTTTATACTGTCAGTTCCATTGATCAGTGAACTGGTTAATGTTGTCAGTAGGGTTTCGATACCGTGTGCTTCTCTGAATCCATGTTGAGAGGGATCCAGTGGTGAGGAGGAGTCAACATGCTGCTGGATCTGTCTAAGGGTTATTTTCTCTAGGATCTTAGCCAGAAAAGGGATACTGGAGATTGGTCTGTAAGATTCCTCTTTCTTTGGGTCAAGTTGATTGTTTTTTAGTAGTGGGCGGATGGATGTGTGCTTGAGCGCATCTGGGAAGACTGCTGTTTCAAATGACAACTTGGTGATGTTGGCTATGATAGGGCTGAACTCCGTGCGCATCTGCATCCACTGTGAGGAAACACGGACATTACCACCTCGGTCATGTGTTCACCAGATTATGGACACATAGTAGGTGCCCCCATAACCTGCTGGAGCATTGAAACATGCTGTTGTGTGATACACAAGCTGCATCACTCACCATCCCCTGGTGCTATCATCTCCCACTGCAGCCGCAGCTGGTAGTTGGGCCGGCACTGCCTCATCTCTCGCCCTTTCTTCCTCAAATCCTCTGCCTGGGGAAACAGCAAAGGATAGTAACTGTTGTGGGACAGGCATGCATGGCCATCATCTGACGCAGATCACGCATGGTTGTGTGCAGTGGGCTTATGCTCCTGCTGTACACTGACAGTCCAACACTATCTGTCGGTAATGTCATCTGCTTGTGTGCAAGTGCAGCTGGGCATATGTGGTTTACCTCCTATGTTTTCATGTGTGCTACCACCCAGGCACAACATGGCTATCTGATGGCCTACTTTTACGTAACATGTTCGTCCCATGGCATATGTGGCATTGTCATGCTGCTGACCATGAACATCATACAGGCTGTGCTGTCTGGTACCTGTTTCTGTGTGGTGAGTTGCCATGGGGGAGTTGGGGCATGTGCCACATCTTACACATATGTGATGTATCTGCATGTCTGCTACACCTTTCCAGGTGACAATGACATGTGGCTATCATATGATGTGAATGCATATGCACATGCCACAGTACTCATTGGTGACATTGCTGAACATGAAGATAGCCATTGTGGACAGGTGTTTCCAACTAAATGTCATGGCTGGCCATGCACATGGCAGATGAGATGTGATATGGCAACATGCTATGTTGTGGAACATGGACATGATGTCACAGCATATGTGGACACAATGCAGGCCTCCACAGCATGGCCAGACATGCAGGATGGGGAATCCATTGTCACCATGGATGACATGGTGTGTGACACCAACCATTGTGCTTGAGGGTCCATGGGGCACTCATGTCATCTACACATGGGGGTGGACAGTTCGGCCATCACATGCTCTGTGCTGTGTGACATTGTGACCACCATCTGGTGCATGCCATGCTGTGTTACTGTACACAAGCACAGTGGACACACGGGGTATTGTGGCACAGATGGGTGCATACACATCTAAGATGGGCCAGCATTACATTGGGTCACCAAAATGGAAATGTCTATGTGTATGCTTCTGTATATTTATCTGATTTACTGCTCTTCAATATGAAGCAAAGCGGTTCACAACAGTCATTCACACAGAGTGACCCAATGGCCGGGGGACATGAAGGATGTGACAGGAATTGACAGGGTAGCAGATATGACAACCAAGCACACTAGATGGGGGAGATGATCAAAACAACAGATTAGTACTGCATATGGGGGTTTGAATGTGTATAATTATACAAGAGGAGAGGAGAGGTATGCAGCAGAGAAGAGCGATTGGGTCTTCAGGTGATTCCTGAAGGTGGTGTAATGATGTTCAGGTCTGAGTGAGGTGGGCAGTAAGTTCCAGGGTACAGGTCTGACCAGGGGGATGGCAGAGGTGTGGGTTGATTGGAGGTGGGCGCGGGGTGGGGAGGGGAGGTGATGGGGGGTTCTGAGATGTGACCGGAGTGCACAACTAGGAACCTGGAACTGGATAGGATTCGTGAGGTACTGTGGTGTGTGGGTATAATGGACCTGATGCACCAGAGTGAGGGGTTTGCAGCGGATGTGAACATCCATAGGGAGCCAGTGGTGGTGAGTGAATAAGGGTCTGACATTATCTAGATGCATAGAGTGGGAAATAATGCGTGCAGCTGTGATCTGAATGCATTGTAATCTGTGTAGCTGTGACTGTGGAAGACCTATCAGGCCAGAGTTACAGATATCAACATGTGACATGACAAGGACAGCATAGGAGTGGTAAGGGCTTGTGGCGTCAGAAAGGGTCGATTAACGCGGATCTGGGGGTGGTCCACAAATGTATGTCTTGGTAGTGTGAGAGATATGGGCCTGCAAATAGTGATCAGAGTCAGGGATGACACCGAGATACCAGGAGCAGGGGACTGGGGGATGGGTGATGCAGGGATAGAATGAGCCAGTGGGGAGGGGCTGACATGAGTGCACCAGATAGCAAGCGTCAAAGTCAGGTTTAGGTGAGGACAATTAGTGGTGAGCCAAGCAGCCACAGCGGTGAGACAGGAACTGTGAGGGGAGAGATCAGGGTGAGGAGAAGAGGTGTAGTGCAGAGGGACCAGGTTATCGGCATCGTCATAGGCAGAGATCCTACATTGTTGGACCAAAGGAGCATGAGGTGCCAGGAATACAATCATAAGGACAGGTGCTGGTACAGATCCTTGGGACATGCCACAAAGCAGTGTAGAGGGTCTGAGGAGATTGTTGGTACTGACAGGGAGAGAACAGTGCAGGGCCGGGAAGGAAGATAAGGGTGGAACTAACGGTATACCGTGCCACAGAGTCTGGACACATGTAAATGGGAATGGGGAAGTGGGTGATCAACCAGGTCATACGCTGCAGATGGGTCTGGCTATGACGCCACCAGAGGGTCACCAAGGTCGTGAGCCACATGCAGTTCTTGTGAAAGGTAGGAGGGACAGTCATCACACTATGACCCTGATAAACACATGCTTGATGGGTATGTTGGAAGTGTGTGGAACCACTTGATGGGAAATCTGTGAGAAGACCATTTCTAAACGTATTCTGGGAGGAAAACGGATGATTGGGAACAGGATGATAGTGAGCTGGGATAAGAGGGTCAGGAGAGGGCTTTTTGAGTACAGGCCATGTGAGGACATGCTTCCAGGGCTGAGGAAACGTATCTGTGGAAAGACTAGTATTGATCATGGTGAGGATGGAGGGGATAGGAGTTAGAGGTGTGTGAGTAGTCAGGAAAGGGGTACAGGATCAGGGGAGATGCGGGTCTCTTTGGTACAGGACATGTGTCTACTACATTCTGAGGTTGTAAGTGGATGGAATGAGGGTTGAAGGGGGAAGCGGAAGTTGACAGACAGTGAGATGAGGATGCCCTGTGTCAGGGATCCCAGTGTTGGGGAAAGATGCGAGCTGGAGGGGAGGGTGTTGACTGGGTGGGTACAGTTTAGGTATCTGGCTGGAGTGTTGTTAAGGACCTATGAAAAGAGTGGAGGTGATGTGTTTGGTTTGTGGCAGAGGTGATAGCTGGGGGGTCATAGGTTTGTCAGGCCTTGTGAACCTGCGGACGATAATGAGAATGCTGCGATGTGATAGACGATAGGGTGGTGATTGGGGGTGCCTTCTGCCACAGCCACCAGGCACCATGGAGGTGGGTGCAGAGAAGGTGGAGGACACTATGATACCAGGGATGAGAGGGATGGTGGTGTGAGAGTCGTGGTTGTGGAGAAGCCAGGTTCACAGGTGCATCAGGAAGACAGGAGGACCAGTTAGAGACTGTCGGGTATATTCGTAGCACAAAAATAAGTTAGACTCTCTGTTGTTGTCTAGGGGAGATAGCTACTAATATACAGCCCCAAAGTTCGGGAGTTATTCTGGTAATGAGCCACGAAAGAATTCTGTTCTGCAGATATATATTAGACTTTATTATAGGCAACCAAATAGAAAAATATACACACACATATATATGGCTAATTAGAAACATAAAGTAACAATTTGTTATTTTATTTTATTTATTTATTTATTTATGTTTATTTCTATACCGCTTTTTCCAAAGATCAAAGGCGGTTTACAGGTAACATTTAGTGAACATGGTTTTACATAGAACATAGAACATCGTTATTGTACAGATATACACTTGGACAACGTAAGAATTACAGACTAGTAAACCAGACGTCACTGATTCGCTCTGCACTTAGGAAGAGTAAGAAATATATTGCTAACCCCTTTGCCCTTCCAGGAGAGGAGAGATAAGCCGGTACCTTAGCTCCGTCGGCAGAGACAGCTTCGTCCAAGGATGCAGCTGTTAGCTAATGCCGGCTCCAGCCCCTTCAGAGGCGAGCCGCAGTAAGTCCGAACCGGAGGGATCAGTGAAAGTCTTATCTCAGACCTGCGAAGGACGGCCTAGCCCACACGTCTGGCGAAAGGCTCAGGGCTCAGGAATCAGGTACGCAGTGCACAGCAGCAGGACCGGTGCAGAAGTCTATGTCCAGGTGGGGAAAAAACCCCCCAACTCCTTCTCTCACCGCTACTTAGAACTAGAACTTTTCCAGCGCAGAATGCAGAATTCTGTGTGTGAATCCTCCGTCATAGGTCCGATGATTGGTTGGCAGCAGTCAGTCTGAGGTGTTCTCAGCGAATCAGAAGGTAGATGATGCGCAGCGTCTTGCAAACAAAGGAGCCATGGTAAAAGTCAGGCAGAAGCAACAGTATGTAACTTCTGGGCATGTACAAGTGTCCAAGGCCAGCCACGGACAATAGCCTCTGTATGCATGCACACTTAGAAACGCTGTGCAAGCAGTTGCATGAAGGACAGGCTTATAGCTGAACACAGCAAAAGTGAAGTGAAGAATCCATCTTGTTTGGTGCAGTTTGGTTCAGGCCTGAGTTGCAGAGCAGGCCAGAGATTTGCATGTAGAATTGCAGGGGTACCAGCCCTACATCTCCCCCCCCTTGTAAGATGGAGGATGCTACAAGGGAGTACACTCCATCGTACAAAGCCTAACTAGCAGTACTACCGTGCAGGTCAGAACCAAATGACAAATGATTGACCAATACAGGAGAAGTGGATAATACTTCAAGCACAAAATGCATGAAAACAATACTGCATGAGGAATAATACAGTGAATACACTCAAGCAATAAAAGAAGTCAAAATAAAAGGACATTGATACAGGCAAGTCAACGCAATCAAAATAATGCAGGTGAACTTCAAACTCAAGAGCATAGATCGTATCCAAACCAAAAATGCATATCAGTAATGCAATATAATGTGTTAGTGTAACACTAAGGTGAACACTCAAAAGTAATGAGAAGCCATGTGTAACTGTGTTAGTAAAATGAACACATGCTATCTATGAAAAAAACAACTCAATTAAGAGTAATGGATAACTTCCAAAGAAAATGGTGACACTTATTCAAAAGTGTGACGTTCCAGCAAATCCTGCAGACGCATGGCAGGCAGCAGAGGTGCAGGATGCATAGAGCGACGAAGAGTACGAATCTGTCTCAGTTGATACAAAGAGAGAAGAAAGTGGAGCACCAACAGAAAGAAAAGACCAGGCACAATGACATGGGACATAAAATCAGTTTGTAAAATGTCCACATCTCGTGAATCAAAGTTATAATCAGCAATGGCAAGGTCGTCCTGGTCAATGGACAATTCAACTGTGTGAGAGTCCTTATAGTCCAAAAGATAGTTCAAGGCTGCAGTGAAGTCAATCTCATGACCTCGAAACACATCCAATATCTGGAGCTCCGGCGAAACAGGGTCAGCATCAAGATAAAACAAGGAAACTCCACCAACATTAACAATGGAGTTCTTGGGAACATCAATCAAGCAAACATTGCAGGGTAGAGGAACTCTATTATGAATGTCATGTTTATTCATGGTGACCAGGAGTTCACTCAAAGGGGTACTAACCAGCCAAACATTGTTGACAACAGCAACTTTCGTCTCTGAAAAGTCATCGTACTTGGTCATGGTAACTTTACATTGTTCTTTCACATTTTCAGCAGACAACCCACAAAGAGCTGTAGAAGTGTCCTTCAGGAAAGGCTTACCAGGACATAACCAATGAATGTCCTTAGAGCGTTGGCACATGCCAAGATTAGGCACGAGGTATTGACGTGGATCATCATAGTGGTAAGCGAGGTATTCGGGAGTGTCGACCCGGAGATAAACATTCTCAGACCAAGTACCAACATTAATCACCTGCTTCAGCTGGTACACATTATCAGGTACTATGAAAGGCAGGTTCAACAAAAAGGCAAGTTCCATATTAGGTACATCGACATACAAGGGAATAGCAGTCCCCATGTGGAAAGCAATCTGGATCTGGAGTGGTTCGATGTGATTTCTGGTTATTTTAGCAAAAGCTTCAGTAATCAGGTCCGGAGATACCAGATATGCAGGAATCTGCCCTTGAATCAAGTTACTGATGCTATTGTCTAGTTCCCTAAACAAATCATAAGTAAGATCGCGGATGGGCTGCATGAAAGTACGCTCATCGTTCAAGAGACTTTTAAGCATAGACAATTCCGCAGTGGTCATAGCGATTTGCTTAGAATGAAGATTAACCACAGTGACTGTATCACGTATGGTTTTACCATGAGCTTGTAATTGACTTTGCTGTGAATGAATCTGAGTTCGGATGTCTTTCATATCAGCTTTAAACTCCTGGATAGTACTCTGAAGTTTACTAATAGAGACAGCATTAGCAATAGACATCGAGGAAGCAAATAAGGAGCCCAGAGCAGCAAACAGTACACCAACACCAAGTCCTATGAATCTTTTCTGTCTAGCAGAGTCCGGTCTGATAGGTTGAATCATAATCTTTTCCAACTGACCCAAAATATTCTGTACATTTGCAGTGGCATAATCCATGTGAGTTATGTACCACTGCTGTATATTGGTGGTGCGTGCAACAGACGAATCAAAATGTTTCTGTAAAACATGTCGGGGATCTAGGGACACAAAAACTTTCTGTGTGACAGTCTGGGACTGTGTAATCAGGAAACCAGGCGTATCCTGTAGCACGACACCAGAAAGAGGGCCAGGTTCAATCAATCTGGCAACCTCGGATCCCGCTAACATCAAAATCAGGAACAGGACCTTCAAAGTCCGAGACTCCATCTGTAAAAGAAAACAAACAGGCTATGCTGCCTCAAGGTTAGAATCACTCACAACATCAAGAGGCTCATCAGGAAGGAACTTACTGGGATGACATGGTCTAAGCTGATTAATGTGGACCCATTTAAGGGAGCCTTCCCTCTCAGTACTGGACTTCATTCGAATTTGATAAGCAACAGGGGAGGCTTTATCCACAATAGGAAATGGACCGTTCCAGCTAGGTAGAAATTTACAGTCTTTAACCTTATTCTTACCAAAATTGTAATAGAATACCTTATCGCCAATCTGGTATTCTTTAGAGGTAGTCCTCAAATCATAGTAGGCCTTCCTCCCCCTAGCAGCAGTGTCCAAATTCTTTTGGGCAAAGGCAAAGGCACTTTGCAAGTGTTGTCTTAAATGGGCAACATATTCATGAGCAGTTGTAGCAGCAGCGAGATTCACATCATTAGTCCTGTAAAGAAGATGAAGGGGTAAAACCATGTCCCTACCTGTCATCATCTCAAAAGGGGACACACCAGTAGCACGATGACGCGTGGCTCTGATAGCCATCAGGACCAAGGGCAGTTTGATGTCCCAGTCCTTCCCAGAGGAAGAAACATACTTTTTCAAGATACTGATGATAGTTTTGTTTGCTCTCTCCACTTGTCCAGAGGATTGTGGACGATAAGCAATGTGGACTTTGGCCTTCACACCTAGTACCTTCCACAGATGCTTAATGACTTGTCCCGTGAAGTGGGAACCCTGGTCGGATTCCACTCGCATGGGGAGGCCCCACCTGCTGAAAACATGGTTTAACAACAAGGTGGCCGTGGTCTCGGCGGTACAGTTGGGTGCTGGGATGCACTCGACCCACTTAGTAAATAAGCAGGTAACTGTCAACATATATTTGTTGCCTCGAGAGGATCGGGGCACGGGGCCGATCCAATCAATCTGGAGATCAGACCAAGGCATGGTCAGACCTCTGTTTCTCAAAGGTGCTCTATGAGAAGGAGCTGCAGGTTGAAATCTGCAACAGGTCAGACAACCTTTAGTATACAATTGTACATCTTGGTACATGTGGGGCCAGTAGGCCACTTGTTTCAACATTTCATAGGTTATTCGGTCACCTCTATGACCGGCACAAGGCTCATCATGAGCGTGCTGTAACATAACTCCACGGAAGGCCCGAGGTACCACCCATTGCACAATACCATGCTTACTCGTCCGTATCAACAGATCTTTCTGGAGATGGAACATGTCCTTGGAGATGTAGAGGATTCTCAGTTCCTCATCGTCCTGACACTCCTCCAGAGTTAATGGGTGTTCCTGGGGGTTCTGCAGAAAAAGGTAGAAACGTCCAAGAGTAGGATCTTGTTTCTGGGCTTGCACGAGGTCGAGATCTGTGCTCTCGCCACACCATTGAACCACAGGGGGCATGGTGGATAATTGAGCTTGTCGCCGGGTAACCGCCGTCACCATTTGAAGCCCATTGGTCTCGGGAGCCTCCAACTGCCAGAGGTCTCCAGAGACAGCACCCTCCTTGGCAAGCTGATCAGCTAGATCATTTCCAATCTTGTCAGGGTTATCAACACGGGAATGACCTTTCACTTTCTTCCAGTAGATGGTCATGTCATTTTCATGAGCTACCTTGTCCAAGGCCAGAATCAATCCGGCATGTTTGACAGGTTTCCCTTTGGAATTCAGCATATTGTTAGATTTCCAAACGGGTAAGTGGGAAACAAAATTCTGTCGGACGTAGTCTGAATCAGTACAGATGGTTAGGGTGTGAACCCCTCCCTGAGCAGCGGACTGGAGAGCTGCCAGGGCTGCAGCTAGCTCTGCATACTGAATAGTCTTGGTACCTAGACGGTACTTGAAGGGTTCACAAGGGTGGTTCTGGTTCCAAACCACACCTATACCTGCTACCAGTTCATGGTCAGGCTCTCGACGGTAAGCACAACCGTCCACATACACCTTGGGGTAGCCTTTACAGAGGTTCTCATCATAAGGACAATGACGAGAAGGCTCAGGCGTACATGACTCCATTTCGGTGTCTAAATTACCCACTAAAGGTTCTCTCTGGCAGTGCAATCGTGCAATTCAGCCAGGCCCTGTGCGGCGGCATCCTTGCGGTTTTGAGCATACCTAACTTCTAGGGGCCAGCCCTGAAGTGCTAAGGTCCAGGAGACAATGCGACTGTTTGACACTTGTCCCGATTTAATCCGATCACTGCCTAGGAACTTGATGGGTTGGTGATGAGTCTCAACAACCAACCTCTCACCTTGGATATAACTGCGGAAATACTGGAGGGCCCAGACTGTGGACAACAAGGATTTCTCACAGTCAGAGTATTTCTTCTCCACTTCCGTTAAAGCTTTGCTGGCATAGGCAATAACTTTCCTATCTGTGTCATGCATCTGGTACAGAACAGCACTCATAGAGTGATCGGTGAAACCTAGTTCCACGAAGAATTCTCTGCCACTCTCTGGATAGGCAAGACAGGGAGCTCGACTCAAAGATGCCTTCAGCTCTTCTAGAGCTGCCTCTTGGTCGGGATTCCATACCCAAGGTTCATCTCTTTTGAGGAGTTTGACCAGGGGTTGGGAAATCTCCGCATATTGATCCACAAATTGGCGTGAATAATTGCAAATGCCCAAGAATGAGCGCAGCTCACTCACGTTGGTCGGACGTTTGAGTTGTTGCAAGGCCGCAATTCTCTTCCTTTGAGGTCGCAGTCCCTCAGCAGAAACTTCGTAACTCAAATAATTGAGAGATTTCCGGCACCATTGGCCCTTTGACAAGGACAGCTTTGCTCCCGCAGCTTTCAGTTGCTGGAAGACATGCTCTATTTCTTGCAAATGGTCAGTGAAACTGGTGTTCTTCACCAGTATGTCGTCTACATAGACGAGGGTGCCTCTAGTCTCAGCATCAGGCAAAGCCTTATGCAGGAAAATATTGAAGTCTGCTGGGGCATTCAAATAACCAAACGGTGTCCGATTCCAAGTATATTGCCGCCTACCGAAGGTAAAAGCCAGCTTATGCTGATCTTCTGGATGGACAGGTATAGTCCAAAATCCTGAGGCCAGATCCAGTCTGGTAAAGTACCTTGCACCCTTGATGGTGGCTAAGTTCTGTTCCAGATGTGCCATAGGCCATCTGGATAGAGGTACCTTTTTATTAAGCTGGCGATAGTCCAAAGCTAAGCGCCAGCTAGAGTCCTTCTTGATGACAGGCCACAGTGGGGCATTGTAAGTACTGTTGCATTGACGTATAATCCCCTTTTGTTCCAGGGAATTAATTATTTCCTGAACGGATTCATAGGAGGCCAATGGGATTTTATACTGCCTCACAAAGACAGGTTTACTGTTTGGATCCGTAGGAATACGGGTGACATGTAGGTCGGTGAGACCACAGTCATAGGTGTCAGTGGCAAACAGGTCCTGGTGACGGTACAGCAGGTCTTTTAATTGGGCCTTTTCTGACTCATCAGTGCAGGCGTCTGCTGCAGCAAGTTTTTCCGCAACCATTTCATCAAATCCCAGAACAGGTTTATTTGAAGGTATTTCAACCTTCTCCTCAATCTCATCTTGGAGAGAGGAGACCTGGATAGCTTGGACAGCATGAGGCTCCCCCCCCTGGTGGGTGAGGGAACTAACAGCCTCATCGAGTTTACTTGACAAAATCAGATGGTCAGACTCGAGGTCCACCTGAGAGGTCACAGCACTATGTGGCCAGACAAACTGTAAGGTGAGGAGGCCTCGGGGTGAGGATCGAACACACGCAGGGGTCCCCCCCCCCTTCACAGATGTTCCAGGAAACAGGGGCTTCCCCAATAATCTGGAGACTCAATTCCACACTTGGGAATGATTCTGCCACTAGGAATCCCAGGGGTTCGCCTTTCACAAGGTGAATGCGATCTGGATTTGGATTGGTGAGCAATAAGTGTAAGGAGGGAGCTGTGGCCTCCATGCAGGGTACGGGACCCATGGCTAGGCCCAGCTCCTCAAAACGTGAATTTGGACTGAAGAAGACCAAGTTGTCTGAGACCACTTGTCCTCGGGTCACCTGTATCGGCAGGGGACAATCCTGTACCCTCCCAGGTATGTGGGTGTCTTCTGCACAGACCACTTCACAGACATGAGGAATAGTCTGACCAGCCCGTAGGGATGGGCGGGCACCAGAGAAATCCACCGGATCTCCTTCCATCCTACTCCAGAGGATGTTGTTCACGAAATCCACATAAGTTCCCAGTCGAACAAGGCAATCTGAGCCTAAGGAGAGGGGCACCTCAAGTCCTCTGATGATGGAGAAGGTGTGCCGAAAACCTTTGACCCCAACTTGCAAGGGGAGATTGCAGTAGCCCATTAATGTCTTGAGCCCTTCCCCAGGCACTTGGAACGAAGTCTTCGCTCCCATTACCCAATCAAGGGTAAGCTGTTGTTTGAGCCGATAGAAAAGAGTCTCACTGATGAGGGAGTGGTCACAGTGGGGTAATAGGTAGGCCCTTTCCTTTTGGGACATGCCCACCTGCACATATATAAAGGGACCTTTCTCAGCCGAGAATATGTCCGTCAGTCTCCTAGGGTGATCTAGGCAGGGATGGGATGGAGGAGGGGTTTGCACCACACAACCTTCCACAGGTTCCTTCAGGAATATCTGCAGGCAGTCAGTATCAAGGACAATGTTAGCTACTGAACCCACTGCAATGGAAACCACGTCGCTGATGCCCTGATCCTCATCTCCAGCCCTTTCATACTGGAGCTGAAGGATTTGGGGATCAGCTGACCTCTGGAAATTAATCCTGATGGACTTGTTTGTGCGTTCCACCAAACAAGGACCACTGACTCTGCTGTCATGTTTTACCCTAGCATAAGGTATGGGATGTGTGACCTGTGTCCAGATCACTTCCTGGACGTAGTCCAGAATGGGGCGTAACCGTTTCAGGAGCTCATTGCCAATCAGGAATTCTTCCCCAGGGCACTTAGTAATGATTACAGGATGTTTCACCTGTAATTTTCCAATTTGGAGGTTAAGCCAGACCTGCCCCATAGACTCTATGGGCTGATTCCCATAAGCTGCGAGTGACAAATCACTGGGTGTGACGTGTAGGGTCCTCTGACTCCCCAAGGAAGCAGTGAGTCTATCAAAGAGACTCGAGGTAATCAGGGTAGCCTCAGAGGCTGAATCTATCAGGCCCTCACAGAGAAAAGCCTGCTGAATTGTAACAGGAACAGTGTACCTCTGTCCTTTTGGCTTGAGTTTACCCAGAAAATACTTGTGCTTCCTGATGGTGTCAAAGGCTGGACCCTCGCTGTCCATGGCAGGACTGTCACTCTGTGTCCCTGGGGTGGCATCCACGGCTGGCTGCACCTGTGCAATAGTGACCTGTGGGACAGAAACAAAGTCGGTTAGTCATTCAGTCGCCTTAGAAGGGGAAGAGGAGTCAACCAGTTCCTCCTCCGGCTTTTGAGGTTTTGCTCGGGGCTTAGGAGGTGCGCTACTAGCAGGAGCCTCCTGTGAGGAGCTGAATGCAATGCTAGCCTTCATCATATCTGTCAGCTCGCTTATTCTCTTCTCCAGTTCCAGGTATTTGTCAAAACCGGGCTTTCTCTTCCAGTTCCGGTTCTGTGGAGTGAAACGCTGATTCCCAGAGCGCTGCTTAGACCCAGATGACTGGTTATTCTGGGGTGGCCTGGGAGGATTCTGTGGAACAGAAGGAGAAGCGTTATTTTCTAACGAAAGAGTGGATTTTACAGCACTAACACACTGTTTTGGCTCTCTGGCCTTGCTGGGAGCCCTTACTGTGCTGCCAGTATTGGTTGCTCTCATGTTGGGAACAGCTTCCCAAATCCACTCAGCATGTTCTATCACACGTGACAGGGGTTCGTGACGCTTGTCAGACATATAAGGTTTGATAGATGGAAGGAGCAACTGACAGTAAAGATTACGAAACTCCTGATGGTGTTCTATTGTTTCCCAGGAAGGGTCACTCTGGAAGAAAGTCTGCCTAAGTCTGTAAGCAAACTCTCGGGGAGTTTCATTTTCCCTATGAGTCATACTAAATGCTGCCTGCTTTGCAGCAATATCATCAGGGTATGGCCCATAATGTTTCTTTAGTGCCTGTTCAAAAATGACAATGTCCTTCTTTTCATCATCTGCCATGGCCCGAATAAATTGCTGGCAAGGCACATCAAAAGACCATGGAAGATACAAAACCATGTCCTCCCCCCTGGTAATGTTCAGTGCCCGAAAGGCATCTTTGACAGCAGCTAAATGTTCATTTATGGTGGCATGCCCAGTTTTCTCAAAAGGAGTGACCATGCTCCGCAAGGTCTTGATAATTTGTAATTGTGCGACAGATGCCCCGTCATTTGTGTGTTTCCCTTGCAGGACACGGGAGCATAAGGAATTTTTCGTCCCTTCAGCTCCCTCTGGTGGTCGCTGCTGGTACAGTGTGCCATCACCAGGGAGACTTCTCACCCCCCCCTTCACCGCTCCCTGTATGGGGAGGGGTCGAGAGTAGGGTGTTTCACTCCGCCCAGTTTCTCTCCTGTGCTCATGCGCTGATGGGAGAGAACTGACTCTGTTCTGGAAAAGCTGCCGTTCTACCCTGGGCAGGGTTTCCAGTGGCAAACTGCCGTCATCTACCCTCTGGTACTTCGAGAAGCCGAGAGGGCTGAAATTCTCCCTGTACTCTGTCTCATTACTTTGAGAAGTGGACATGCACGCTAATTCAAAACAGTCAGCTTGCTGGATTTCGAGGTTAACTCTCTGTATTTCCTGCCCACAATCTTGACATGCAACAGATAGCTTTCTTTCGAGATTAACCATGCGCTGACGTGCTGCAATCAGAGCAGTCTCTATCTCATTTAACTGAGCCGTCAACGCATTCTCACGTCGCTCATAAAGAGCGGCGAAATCTGTTAGTCTCCTGGTCTGGGCGGCCAGTTCAGAGCTACAACCAGTCAGAAGGTGCACTTCTGTTTGATCCAAAGCATTCCGCTGCCCGAGAGCGGAAACCTGATCCAGCCAGCCTTCTGTGTAAACCATCGTAAATCTATAGCTGAGACAGGCTGTAAAAACAAACACAGGGCACGGCTAGAGAATTCTCTAAGGCAGAGAGCCTGTAATCTGGGTTCTGTCGTCTGTCTCACAGACGATGCTCTCTGGTTTCAAAAACCGTAGCATAAACAGAAAGATTACACAAATTCTGAAACGTGTAGCACATTCAGAAAGACTCATCCCTTGGAAGAGACCCCCATATGTCGGGTATATTCGTAGCACAAAAATAAGTTAGACTCTCTGTTGTTGTCTAGGGGAGATAGCTACTAATATACAGCCCCAAAGTTCGGGAGTTATTCTGGTAATGAGCCACGAAAGAATTCTGTTCAGCAGATATATATTAGACTTTATTATAGGCAACCAAATAGAAAAATATACACACACATATATATGGCTAATTAGAAACATAAAGTAACAATTTGTTATTGTACAGATATACACTTGGACAACGTAAGAATTACAGACTAGTAAACCAGACGTCACTGATTCGCTCTGCACTTAGGAAGAGTAAGAAATATATTGCTAACCCCTTTGCCCTTCCAGGAGAGGAGAGATAAGCCGGTACCTTAGCTCCGTCGGCAGAGACAGCTTCGTCCAAGGATGCAGCTGTTAGCTAATGCCGGCTCCAGCCCCTTCAGAGGCGAGCCGCAGTAAGTCCGAACCGGAGGGATCAGTGAGAGTCTTATCTCAGACCTGCGAAGGACGGCCTAGCCCACACGTCTGGCGAAAGGCTCAGGGCTCAGGAATCAGGTACGCAGTGCACAGCAGCAGGACCGGTGCAGAAGTCTATGTCCAGGTGGGGAAAAAACCCCCCAACTCCTTCTCTCACCGCTACTTAGAACTAGAACTTTTCCAGTGCAGAATGCAGAATTCTGTGTGTGAATCCTCCGTCATAGGTCCGATGATTGGTTGGCAGCAGTCAGTCTGAGGTGTTCTCAGCGAATCAGAAGGTAGATGATGCGCAGCGTCTTGCAAACAAAGGAGCCATGGTAAAAGTCAGGCAGAAGCAACAGTATGTAACTTCTGGGCATGTACAAGTGTCCAAGGCCAGCCACGGACAATAGCCTCTGTATGCATGCACACTTAGAAACGCTGTGCAAGCAGTTGCATGAAGGACAGGCTTATAGCTGAACACAGCAAAAGTGAAGTGAAGAATCCATCTTGTTTGGTGCAGTTTGGTTCAGGCCTGAGTTGCAGAGCAGGCCAGAGATTTGCATGTAGAATTGCAGGGGTACCAGCCCTACAAGACATGTGAACCTGGGGAGTGTGAGGGGAACTCTGTGGGTGAGAGGTCACCAGCAGATGGGAAATGTGGGGGAGTATGAGGGGTGATACGACAGGAGTAGCATGGGGGGGAGGAAATAAGATGGTAGAGAATGGGCTACCTGTGGGACGGAGGCAGAGTCAGATGGTGCAGGAAGACATTGACAGGTCAGGGAATATTGATCTGTCCAGGGTAGAGGTGTAGTGCGGAGACATTGTACGGGAAAATGGGGGGGGGGGTGGGCGGAGAAGGGAGCAGATCAAGGGTGTGTCCCACTAAGTGATTGGGAAAGGGGACATGCTAGGCTAGGGACATGTCCTGTAGATGTGTGATAAAGGCATGATCCCGAGTGGACGACATTGAGTAGGGATGGTGATTAGGGTCCCCTGCAATTAGCAGGTGAGGAACGGCCAGTGACAAGTCAGAGATGGTTAGAAGAAGGGGGTCCCAGTTGTCAGGCAAAGAGCCAGAGGAGAGTGGGGAATGAGGATATGCAAAGCAGATGAGGTATGGAGGTAGAGTAGGGGAGATCCCAGGTAATGCAATAATGAAGATGTGACTTGTGTAAAGGCAAGCGGGGAGCAGATTAGGGCCGCAAAACCACCACCCATGGCATGCCTGGGGGGATATGACATGTGGGTCCATGTGTGACTGACTGTGGTTGCCATGCTCAGCCTACTATGCTTTTTATCTCTTCATCTGTCTGGGCGACTGTGGACATGCATTAAATCTACATTGCGTCCCTGATAGGTCTCATGGGGGCATGTATCTCTGAAGCATCTGTACATATGTGCACTCTGACACATTCCCATAAGATGCGCTTATTCCATCTGTGACATATGACGTGTACATGCATGGGTGTGAGACATTAGGAAAGACATATGCATCTTCCCTCTCACAAGCTGGGTGCATGGACTTCACTGGACTCACATTGGGTGTTGTGTATGCACATCAGTCACCATGGCAACAGGGTCAGGTCTGGCATGATGTGCAATGGTGTATGGATATAGACAGTTGGGGAACACACCCTGTACATCTGAGCACACGGGATGTGCCTCACCTACCTACATCATGGCTTGTACAGACACCTAAGCCATGAACATTGTGAGTACCAGACCTGCACACAGCAGCAGACACACCTATAAGGGTCCAAGAGATGGAATACAGATCCCTGTCAATAGGCCTGGGGCCACCTAG
The DNA here is from genome assembly GCA_033557465.1 of Ichthyophis bannanicus. Taxonomy (NCBI): domain Eukaryota; kingdom Metazoa; phylum Chordata; class Amphibia; order Gymnophiona; family Ichthyophiidae; genus Ichthyophis; species Ichthyophis bannanicus. The sequence continues at coordinate 87,810,248 of CM066033.1, forward strand.
GAGTAGGGCAGGCCTGCACACAGCAGCAGGTATACCTACAAGGGTCCAAGAGATGGTATACAGACCCCTGTCAATAGGCCTGAGGCCACCAGCAGGCGCACCTACAAGGGTCCAGGAGATGTCACACAGCCCTCTCTGTGTATGCCTGTGGCCACCTAGGAGTAGGGCACACCTGCACACAGCAGAAGAGGCACCTACAAGGGCCCAGGATATGTCACACAGCCCTCTCTGTGTAGGCCTGGTGCCACCTAGGAGTAGGGCAGATCTGCACACAGCAGCAGATGCACCTACAAGGGTCCAAGAGAAGGGATATAGACCCTTGTCAATAGGCCTGAGGCCACCTAGGAGTAGGGCAGGCCTGCACACAGCAGCAGGTGCACCTACAAGGGTCCAAGAGATGTCACACAGACCTGTCTGTGTAGGCCTGAGGCCACCTGGGAGTAGGGAAGACCTACGCACAGCAGACGTCGCACCTACAAGGGTCCAGAAGATGTCACACAGACCTCTCTGTGTAGGCCTGAGGCCACCTGGGAGTAGGGCAGGCCTGCACACAGTAGCGGGCGCACTTACCATAGCACCAGAATTGTCCACAGAACCCTGTCAATGGGCCTAAGGCCACCTGGGAGTGGGCCAGACCAGCACCTACCATATCACCAGGATTAAACACAGACCTGTGTCGGTGGGCCTGGTGCCACCTGGGTGTAGGGCAGACCTGCACACATACGCAGGCACATCTACAATAGCACCAGGATTGACCACAGACCTGTCCTTTTCCCATGTATGATATGTGTGTTGATTGCTGGCTACTGTGTTGCACTCCTTGGTTTGTGTGACCTGCCCCCATGCACTTACCTCACGTGGGTAGTCTGCGGATGAATTGAACCGCCTTGTCAGGCGCTCCCAGGCCCTCCTCACCCTGTGGAAGTTCTGTCTCTTTGAAGAGCCAGGGAAGAGGCGCTTCTGGTGACAGCAGATAAGCCCAAGTACCTCCAGCTCTGAGCTTGTGAAAGAAGGCTTGCGGGAACAGGCAGCCATCTTGTCTGCTGGGTTTGGTGCGGAATGTCATGATGCAGTATTGTCGCGTATGTGCAGTAATGCACGTTCTGACGCTATGAACCTTCTCTCAGTCGATGGCGTGCTTCATTTCCATATACATGCGCAGCACACGCAATGATGCACGTAATGCTTTTTCAGGATATGTGGCGTTACATGTCTTAGCACGTATGACACATCAATGGGATGATGTGCGTTCCATCTACCACTGTGCGTGCAACGCATGTCGTACACTATATCTGCATTTCTGTATCCGCTCTATGTGCACAATGTGTAACGGATGGTCCATACGTCACCTGCATTGCGCATGGTGCTATATGGTTCTGACGGCATGTTATGCACGTTGGGGCGCACGGACGTCTGCGTTACGCGTTGACCACGCGTTATATTCAGGGCGTGTTGTGTGGCACCAAACACATTACAAAAGCTATGATTAGGTACGCCCATCTCCTCATGTGGTACGCATCAGTTTGTCGTTTCTTGGGATTTGAACTCGCAACATGTTGATTGCCTGGCATTTCCCCAAACCACTGTATTACACACTCCAGGGCATGTTTCCTAGCTGCTGTATGTGTCACCGACGCCATATACAGATGTAAGCAGGTAGGGGGGTGATCCAGTGTCATGGGGGCAATGGGCTGTCAACGTGGATTGAAAGGCTCCTTGGCTGTTTAACGCACATTAATGGCACATTGCACTTTAAGATGACCAATAGGGTACGTTAGGCTGACAAGGCTCCCTAAGGGCTCTGCGGTGCTCTGACATAATGCACCTTGAGTCAAGGCGCCTTATAAGGCGCCGTAGGTTAAGGTGCACTAGGGATATTAAGGTGCCATACGTTAAGGTGCCCGGATGGTGCGCCAAGGATAGGCAATGAACACGTGATGGTGGGAAGGAGAGTTGGGAGCTGATGAACCTGTCATAACTGCGGGAATCCTACGTGGCTGCCAGTAAAGTGGACAAATATGTTGGAGGTAGCTGTACCGATGCACAGGGTGTTGGCAATGTAACATGCTGCAGTGAATGTGGGTGGTGGAGGATGGGAATTTGGGTCCCCCAGTGGAGGCAGAGGTGCCAGGATATTTGCAATGATAGGTGGACAGGGGAGTACTGCTGCCATGCAGATCAGGAACAGACGAGACAGGCACGCACAGATGCAATGCAGAAAGGGTTACCAGTATAGGACGTAGGGTAGCAGCCTGCACAAGTGGACAGGACTGTACACAGCTGACAGAGGCAGATAGATGGGCTGAGGGATGTTTGGCAACTAAGATAAGGGTGTTATGGGCTGGCAGCACAGATCTGCAGGGATGTGACTGTTCCAGGTATGAAAATGATTTCAGTGTGACAGACTTATAATTATGTGACTAAGGTGGAATTGAACCCATGAACCCCTATCTATGGAGTCAGTGTACTAACCAGTAGATCACACCTCCATGGCTCTTAGCATAGCAATGGCTGCATAAAGAAGGACTTCAGGTCACCCCACAAGATGTCAGCTGTGTGGGCCAGGATAGGGTAACCCCACCAGTACCCATGCTGCACTGCACATGCAGACCAGCAGTCTACAGCTGATCACCATATGGCAGTTGCACCTCTCCAGCACCTCAGCTTGGTATGTCGAACTCACAGTGTGTGATACTGGCACAGGGAGGCTACAGACCATGCCACTGCACAGGTTCTGTGTTCACCCTGAGGGTGAGGATGGGCACCCGACATCAGCTCTGCTGTACCTATGGTTCTGGGGTTCGGCTTGCAGTGGGACCTGGCATCACCCTGTATATATGTATATGTCCCAGTCACATCTAGTAGTACAAACAAAAGCAACAAAGTATCTGTAGGAAACACAGGAGCAAGGAAACAGATACAAGGCTGGCAGAAGTTCAGGTTTGGACAAACCCCTTTTATTAGTGACCCCCTGGCAGAAGTTCAGGTTTGGACAAACCCCTTTTATTAGTGACCCTTGGCAGAAGTTCAGGTTTGGACAAACCCCTTTTATTAGTGACCCCTGAGGCAGAAGTTCAGGTTTGGACAAACCCCTTTTATTAGTGACCCCTTCTGGCAGAAATTCAGGTTTGGACAAACCCCTTCTATTAGGGTCACTAATAAAAGGGTTTTGTCCAAACCTGAACTTCTGCCAGTCCTTGTATCTGTTTCCTTGTTCCTCCAGTCACATCTGGGCCAGGTGTACTGGAATCCACCCAGAACAGGCCATACCCAGTGTTACAATGTGGCTGCCATAGCCACCTGTTATCAGGGCAGTGGGGATGTCTGGACTCACATTAGGTATATGTAGCAATGCTTAATATACTGCTCTCTCCAGGGTCAGAGTGGTTTACAATATACGTTCCTTGTCCCAAAATATACCTTTTCGTAATCGCGGCAGTGTAGGGACATGTGGCACGGCCATGGGGGACTAGTGTTACACCCAACAATCCCAGTCCCCCTGGCCAGAAGCTGTCATCCAGGGGGGTGAACCAGATCGGTACCTGGTACTAGGACCCTGGCAGACCAGCAGTAATGCTGGGAGTAGGTCTGGATAGCCTCAGCTGCCATCCACCGAGGTCTGACATTCACCAGCAGAAGGCACAGTCAGACTGTACCTGCTGCACCCCACCAGGTGTTCCAGCCATGCAGGTACTAACTGCAGACAGTCCATATTGCATGTTCCCAGAGGAACTATGTGCACCCAGAGTTGGGATATACAGCACAGACACCCAACAGGTGCCTCAGTGATTGGGCCCCAGAGACAGAATCACACCAGTATCACTTGAGACAAACACTATATTGCACTATGTGGGAACTTAGCCAGGCCATGGTCACTGTCGGACACTCGGTCAGAGTGAGTGTGTCCTCCCAGCATGACATGCTGTGGCCACCCTGTCCATGCAGGTGGTGGTAGGGCCCTACAATGCCCCAGCCATTGCCCTACCCCCGAGGCAGGCGCATCATTTCCAATTCGCCCTGTCCGGCCCATAGCCACAATACCTTGCTCCTCAGTATGCACATTTGGAGGCTCACGCTGGCAAGAGTGTAGTATTGTGGGCCCAGTGAAGGGTAGGAAGCCACAAAACAGTGGATAGACATACACACACCCACTCCTATTGCAACATTGTGCAAAGATAGGGGTGGTTGGCAGCTCTGCCTGCCACACTGGTCCCAATCACAGTGCAGGCATTGCTAAGGCATGCAGGAGCTAGTATTAATGCTCTGGTGATAACTGCTGCTCTGTGCCGGTGCCACCAGCTTGCCTCTCCATGAGGCTTTGGTTAGTGGAGCCTGTGTTTGGGTGTTTGTACTCCTGTTGGCTGAGGCTTTGGGGATTGCACATGTTGCTGTTGTATGTGCAATGTAGGGTAAAATTTGGGGACATGCTCTGCAGGATCCACAGCTGGGACCTGGCCCTGTGACCCTCCACTTCAGGACACACTGGCTATGTGTATTGCACCACACTGCTGGCACAGTGGCAAAGCAGTCCCTGGGGCTACCTTTGCTGTTCATTAGACAGACCTTGTTTGTTGCACTGCATGCCACACACTGGAATAGGTCATGGCCTTGGTCTGCTGCAGGCGGGTGCCACTACCCCCTCTGCAACCAAACCCCCCCTGTCATGCTGACATGCCCATATACTGTCGTTGCTGGTAGTGTGCAGTCCCAGGCCATCCAATGTGCAGGTAGGCGGGTGCCTAGGGTTCAGGGTCTGGGGTGCAAAGGCATACATGGACATCCACACATCCCCCCATCTCTGCCTGCCACTGTTCTGTCACTTCTGCATGGGGGTGAGATGGCTGGGGGTGTCAGGTTGGTGATCTAGCAACTGTTGGCTAGGGTGGACCTGCTAGATAGATTGTGTTCTGCCAGCAGACTGTGGACAGGCTGGGGCATGCAGTGCAGGTACAGTGTATCCAATTTGGACTACTGGGTGTATACATGTTTCAGACAACGCATGGTCACACCCTGCACTGACCTGCAGGGGCTGTTTTGTGGGGGTGTTCATTTAGCTGGGTTTACAAGCAGTTTGAGACGTACCCTGGGGACAGTACATATACCCTTGTTTGAGTGGTCTCCAGATGTGCACTGCTTGCCCCATTACAGCCATTGTGTTTCCTGTGTGACATTTGTGACATTTGTGGTACCTGCAGGGTACATGTCCCCTGGATGGAACACCGTGGAACACAGACTACTGGGCATGTTTGACCTTGGTCAGCTGCTGTCTTGCAGTTTTCCAATTTCTGTGTTCCTATGTGCCACCTAGGTGACTGCCTGGTCTGCCCTGTGCCCCACCTGCCCTCACTGCATGTCCCGCCTGCAGCCCCCTTTGACCCATTTGCACCATCACCATAGTGCCCTTTCATACTTGGACACTATGATGTTGCTGCAAATGGATCACTACTATCACTTTTCTTGGGCTCCCTGTCTGTGCTGTACATTGCTGACACTCTCTCTCTCCTGCAAACGTGCATTTACCGACAGGTTTTCACTGGCGGTAATGTCCCAGCGTTAATGTTCCAGCGTTAGTGTAGCAGGGGCCTCTCCACGCCCACTCCCCGCCCATTGACCCCTTCTCTCTGCCTTCTCTCCACCCTCTGGGACAGTTACCGCATGCCGGGAACATTACCGCGCGTTAACGTTGCATCAGGTAACATTACTGTGCGATAACGTTACCGATGCTACATTACTGCACCTTAGTAAACATACCCCTAACTCTCTTGGTTTCTTTTGTTTTTCTTCAGGATAAAAAAAAGCGTTATTTATTATTTATTTATTTAATTTTCTTATATACCGCGCTATTTGTCATCAGTGCGGTTTACATTGAAACAATACAACAATTGGTCAGATATAACAGACCTATTACAAGTAACAGGAAAATTAACATGGAAGTAAGTGTTTATTCTTTAAGAAGGCTAATGTTTCCTTTATGGGCAGTAGAATACATATCTTTCCTGGCGTGTCCAAGTGGATACAGATTAGGAGGAAGACGTGTTTGGAACTTCACGCCAAGGCTGTTGCCTTGGGTGTAAGATTCCAACTGAGATTTTCATGTAAATTCGTGCTATTTTACCAGAATAGAACATGTCATTTCTTTGAGCCTCTCAATTACATTTTTTTCTGGATACTAAGAGACTGCAGGGCTAATTCTGGGGGTTTATATTGGGGGTTTGTAGGTATGCTTTGGCAATAGCAGCCTACTCATGTATTAAGTGCCTTCTTCTTCTTTTTTCCGTTTTCCCACAGATTCTTAATTTTTGGATCCTCCTCCAATTGTGGACTAATGGTTTTTTTCCTGTTATCTTATATGAAGATGGAATGTTAGTTTCCTGTTCCAAGGATCTCTTTCTCTGAACCGATTCCAGTCTTTTTATATCCTTTGTGAAATATGGTCTCCAAAACTGAACACAATATTTGAAATGTGGTCTCACCAGCAACTTGTACAGTGGCATTAGTATCTCCTCCTTTCTGCTGGTAATTGCTATCTGTATGCAACCCAGTATACTTCTGGCTTTGGCCACTGTCTTGTCACACTGTTTCGCCACTTTGAGATCCTCAGAAACAATGAATCCAAGGTCCTTCTCCTGGTTGGTGTATACTAACCTATCGCCCCCTATCTCATACAATTCCCTTGGATTTCTGCATCCCAAGTGCATGATGCTGCACTTCCTCACATTAAATCTTAACTGCCAAGCATTAGACCATTCTTCCAACTTTTGCAGATCTTTCCTCAAGCTATCTATTCCATCCGGGGCATCACCACTATTGCAAATTTTCATGTCATTTGCAAAAAGACAAACTTTTCCATTCAGTCCTTCAGCAATATCACTCACAAATACCTTGAACAATACCGGCCCCAGGACTGATCCCTGGGACACGCTACTAATCACCTTCCTTTCATCCGAGTGAGTTCCGTTTACTATCACCTTCTGTCATCTGTCAGTCAACCAATTTCTGATCCAGTTCCCCACCTTGGGACCCATCCCCAGGCTGGTCAGTTTATTGATAAGCCTCCTATGAGGAACAGTATCAAAGGCTTTGCTGAAATCTAGGTAGATCACATCCATTGCATGCCCTTGATTTAGTTCTTTGGTCACCCAGTCAAAGAACTCAATGAGATTTGTTTGGCATGATCGTCCTTTGGTAAAACCATGTTGCCTGAGATCATGCAGCCTATTGGTTTTGAGAAAGTCCACTATTCTCTCTTTCAGGGGCGCCTCCATTACTTTTCTCACCACCAAGGTAAGGCTTACTGGCCTGTAGTTTGCCACTTCTTCCCTATTACCACTTTTGTGAAGAGGTGCCACATTGGCCCTTTTCCAGTCCTGCGGACTCCTGTCTCCAAGGATCTATTAAAAACATCTTTTAAAGGCCCTGCAAGAACCTCTCTGAACTCTTTCAGTATCCTGGATGTATCCCATCCAGGCACATGGCTTTGTCCACTTTCAAACACATCATCTTCTGTGAATGGTGTAGTATCTACTCCATTTCCATTTGTATATTTATCAATCACAGGTGGTCCTTCTCCAGGATTTTCTTTAGTAAAAATAGAACAGAAGCATTTGTTTAGCATTTTTGCTTTTTTAACGCCATTTTCCATGAATCCATTCTCAGCACTTTTGAGTCTTGCAGTTTCACCTCTGATTTTCCTCTTCTCCCAAATATACCTGAAAAAAACATTTTATCAACATGCTTTAGATCTCTAGCCATCGTTTCTTTGTTTTTGCTATCCTTATTTCTCTTTTTGTCTCTTTTTAGCTTTTTCCTGTATTCTTTTCGGTGTTCCTCTGTTTGCGAACGTCTGAATTTTGTGAAAGCTGTGGTTTTTGCCTTTATTTGTGCAGCCACTCCTTTAGAAAACCAAATAGGTTTCCTTTTCCTCCTGTTTTTATTTACTTTCCTTACATATGTATCTGTTGCTCCTTTTATTGCTTCCTTAAGTTTAGTCCACTGCAATTCCACTTTCCTTACCTCCTCCCATCCTGCCAACTCCTCCTTCAGGCACTTGGTCATCTTCCTGAAGTCAGCGTTTTTGAAGTCTTGGACTTTGAGCTTGCTGTGAGGGGATTCTGCCTTGGCTTTTATCTCAAACCATACAGTGTGATGATCATTGCTGCTCAAATGGACACTCACCCAGATGTTCAGCACATTTTCTCTGTTGCTGAGTACTAAATCCAGCATCAAACTTTCCCTAGTCGGTTCCATCACCATTTGTCTAAGCAATGCATCTTGGAAGGCATCCACAATTTTTTTACTTCTTTCCAGAATTGCAGAAGGAATACTCCAGTCCACATCGAGTAGATTGAAGTCACCCAGTATGATCCCTTCCCCCTTCATGGCTACCTTTCAGTATCAATAATCAAGTCTCTATCCATTTCTTCAGTCTGAGTTGGAGGTCTGTAGACAGCATGGATGATTGTGTCATCTCCTCTTTCCAACACAATCCATAGCGCTTCTTTTCACCACGTCCCCTGCATTTCAGCAGCTTTAATATTGCTTTTGACATATAGGGCTACTTCTCCTCCTTTTCTGCCCTCTCTGTCTCTCCTAAATAAATTATAGCCAGCTATTTTTATTTTTTTATTTAAAGGGTATTTCTATCCCGCCTTATCCTTCAATCAAGGCGGTGAGCACAGCAAACGATCATTCGAAGTGTTGTGTGTGTCAGTTGAGCATATGTACAGTGTGGGTGCGTGTGTGCGAGTGTGTTGATTAGAGTGGGCTATTTACAGTGTGCGCTATGTACAGTATATACATGGGTTTCTGGGTCCGGACCAGATTGGATCCAGTTGTAGATTCAGGTTAAGCGTTTGGGCCGTAGTGTTCTGTGAAGAGTACCGTCTTCAGGTGTTTTCAGAAGTCCTTCAGATGGTCAGTTGATCGTAAGTCGTGAGGGAGTGAGTTCCATATTGATGGGCCCGCCAAGGAGAGTGCCCTTTGTGTGGTGGACTTGCATGCTTTTGTGTAGTTGTTTGGGGTGCTGAGTGTGTCTGTTGTGGCTTTTCTTCTTGGTCTGTTGCTGGTGTTAGGGAGTATGAGGGCTTGGAGGCTGAGTGCTGATCTCTTGTGTCTGATTCTGAATATGTTTAAGGTCATTTTGTATTTGATGTGTTGGCTGATTGGGAGCCAGTGGAGGTCTTTGAGGATGGGGGTGATGTGTGCTTGGGTTGTGGAACCGGTGATTATCCTGGCTGCTGTGTTTTGGGCCATTTGAAGTGGTTTGAGTGATTGCTTTGGTATTTCGTTGTAGATCGGGTTGCAGAAATCCAGTATGGGGGTTATGAGCGCTTGGCAGACTGTGCGGAAGTGTTCATGGGAGAGTAGAGGCTTGAGGCGTCTGATTATTTTCATTTTGTAGTATGCGTTTTTGGTGGTCTTTTTGATGTGTGATTGTAGGTTCAGCTCTTTGTCAAGGGTTATTCCGAGGTATTTCACTTCGTCCTTTAGTGGAATTGTCGTGTTGTTGGTTGTGATGAATGTTGGGGGGATGAAGTCGGTGTTTCGTGTGGTGATGAGTGCTTCTGTCTTGTTGTAGTTGATGGCTAGGTTGTTGTGTGTAAGCCAAGTGGACATGTTGTCGAGACAGTTTGCTATCTTGTTGTAGTTGGGGCTGTTGAGGTTGATAGGCGTGTAGATCATGATGTCATCTGCGTAGATTGTGTAGTTTATTTCGTGGGCGGATATGATGTCGCAGATCGGTTGTATGTATAGGTTGAATAGTAGTGAGGATAGCGCGGATCCTTGTGGTACTCCTTGCTCGATCTTCGTGGGTTGTGATGTTTTGGTTCCGATTTTGACTTGGAACTGCCTGTCTGTTAAGTATGAACTGAACCAATTTAGGACGGTGCCGGTTATTCCAATGTTCTGTAGTCTGGTTAGGAGGATACTGTGGTCCACTGTGTCGAAGGCCACTGATATGTCTATGAAGATCATTAGAGTTCCTTGGTTGTAGTTGTCTATGGTCTGGATGACGTCATTGAATAGGTATAGTAGAAGTGTTTCGACTCCGTGGTTGGGGCGGAAGCCATGTTGATGTATATCCAGCGGGGCGTGCTCGTCGATGTGATCCTGGAGCTGTTGTTGCACTGCCTTTTCTATGATTTTAGCCAGAAGCGGTATGCTGGAGATTGGCCTGTAGGCTGCTGGATTGCTCTTTTCTAGGTTGGTTTTCTTGGGGATTGGCCTTATTGTGACTATGGCTATATCCCCTTCATGTGACTTGTTAAACCATGTCTCTATAATGGCCACAATGTCCAAGTCCATTTCCACCGTTAGGGCTTCCAGGTCAGTAACTTTGTTGGCTAGGCTTCGAGCATTTGTGTTCTTTACTTTCCAGCATTTGTTGAATGGGTTGCCTGTATTTTGCATGGATTTTGTTCTACACGCCTCTTCCCACATGTGTAGTTTAAAAGTGTGACTGTTTCCAATGTTATTATGTTTTTGCTGGGAGTGACATCCTGACCTTGTCCTTCTCCATCCGTCACCCCCTTTCCCTAGTTTAAATACCTGTCTACATACTATCTGAATTTTTCACTTAGGATCCTTTTCCCTGCAACAAAGAGATGTAGTCCATCAGCACAGCATGGTCTCTTTTGATCCATCTGTTTTCCCAGTTGCCTGTATATCTAAATCCTTCTTGTTTGCACCAGGTTTGGAGCCATGAATTAAAACTGTTTATGCAATGAAGCCTTTCTGCCCCCTTACCAAGAACAGGTTGAACTTCTGAGAATGCAATAATGTTAACAATGGGCTTGAGTTTCTCTCCCAGAGTCTGGAAGTCCCTTTGAATTGCAGAGGCACTGTTTCTAGCCAGGTCATTTGTACCCAAGTGGATGACAACTACAATTTTGGAGTGCTCACTTTCTGCACTATCTTTATCTTTATCTTTATTTGTTTCTTTATATACCGCACACGCCAAAGACACCAGCGCGGTTTACAACAAGCTTAAAATAAGAGTCATAACAGCACTGCTAGAAAGAAAGGATAGAAAAAATAGAACTCCATTAATGCAATAGGAAAGGGACAGAGGTAGAGAAAGGAGAGAGAACACATGAGTAGGTCAGAGACAGACAGACAAACAAACTGAGGAGAACGAGACAAACCTATGAGGGGTCTGTGGGGATGGAGGAGGGGAAGGGAAGATCGTAGGCCGTGCAAAAAAGATGGGTCTTCAGACCGGCTTTAAATTTACTAAAGGATAGTTCAAGTCAGAGGGCAGGGGGGAGCGAGTTCCAGAGCCTGGAACCAAGGAAGAAAAAGGCAGAGGAACGGGTGGATTCGAGGTGAGCAGAGTCAGGAGGGGGAAGAAACATACGGTTGGTGTGGATAGAATGCAGGGAACATTGAGGAGCATGAAGACGGACCAGGTTAGAGAGATAGCACGGGACACCAGTGTGTATCGCCTTATGAACGAAAGTGAGGATTTTAAATTGAATCCGGTAGGAGATGGGAAGCCAGTGGAGACCAATAAGAAGGGGAGAAATGTGATCATAACGGGAAGCATTAGTAAGTATCTATACCAACAATGGTTTGTATTCCTGCTGGCTGAAGAGGCTGGGAGGCATTTGACCATCTTCTCTCTTTTGAATTGTGTTCCCAAGTTGTTGCCTCTGTTAATGGAATCTCCAAGTAGTTTTTTGTTTTGTGATTTTTTTTCCTTCATATTTGGTGCATTATCAGTAGATTGGGCATTGACTCTCTCGTTTCAAGGGCACTTCAGTTTCCATGGATCGAGCTCCTTCATTATCCAAGTCAGAGAAGGTATTATGCAGGGATATCTCTGTGTTACAGGTTGCAATCTACCAGAGCACACTGTGATCCATTTGTTCCTGGGCTGTTTGATTCTTTGTGGGAGTGGTGGTGGATTTTGTTCAGTTTGTACCCTAGAAGAGGTGTGTTTAATTGCAGTTAATTCTTCTCTTAGTAGAGTCAATTCTTTCTGCATAGCAGCTAACTTGAAGCATATAGGGCAAGCTCTTAGGTTCCAAATGATTCTTCTTAGAATGAAAGCATCACAGTTATTGCACTGAATACACGACATGCTGGTTAAGACTGTGATAAAGCGGTCCTAGGAGAAGGAGAAAAGGTGGGTGTAACACCTAAGTAAAGGACAAATGTCAATGTATATGATGATTACATAGGCAATGCAACTCTGGGGCAGGTGGGGAGAGAGGTAGGGTGGGTGTGAAGTTAAGTGTCCCTGGCCAGTAGACCCTATATGAACATAGGGCACACTCAGATATCTGATTTAAAGGCTATGCAAGGAATGTAGGTAGTTTAAATATTCCTAAACTTATAGTCAAAAGTTAAAATTTATATTAAAAAACAAACATGCAATTGTAAAGTCTGAAAGCTTAGCTTGTGTAGTCTCTTGGAGTTGTAATGGCCATGTATATGCACGGAAGCTGAGAAAATATTCCAGCATCAACAGTTCAAAGCTTATCTTTCAAAACAGAATCACACTGCAGGTCAATTATTTCTAACTGAAACTTCTCTGAAACCTCAAGTATATTCACAGAAAATGGTTTATGGAAAATTGCTAAATGTTTTTCAAGATTTTTGAAGTTAGCAAGTCTTACTTGGAATTCATTTAACTTGGAAATTTTGTTGCTGTGCTTTTTTGTGAGAGCATCACAAAGAGTTATCCATGTAACTGATTATTATTGGAAAGCTATTGTTCCCAAAGCTATAGTTTAGTCTCAAAGATGGGAATGCTGTCATAAACGCTAGTAATCAGTTTCTTTTTTCCCTGAATCTTAGGGATATGTTTACTAAATGGTGGTAAGGGAGCCTGTGTGCCGTTAACGCGTGTTCTCGGCACACCAGCGCTCTTAATGCTGCGATAACACTGTTTTAATGACCATTAAAGGCTCCAGCAGTGTTAAAGGTGCAGTAGGTGGATAGTGGGCATTAACGGGGTGGAGAGTGGGTGTTAACGAGGCGGAGAGTGGGTGGTAACAACGTGCGTACCCTTAATGCTGGTTGCACAAAGTATTTCATAGGCATTTAACGCTGGGAACACTAATGCAATTGAAAACCTTGTGGAAAGGCTTTTTTTCTGAGGGGAGAGAGCCTATTTTAATGTGTGCAATGTGGTACACAGACAGGGGAGCCCAAGTAGTGATAGTAGTGGTCCATTAGCAGCAACGCATAGTGCCCTGGGCCGATGTTGCCAATGTGACAAAGGAGGTGTCACATAGGTGCTTCTATGTATTAAAGGAGGTGTCAAGTGGGCACCACTGTGGGGCCTGCAGGTCCAGGAGGGTGGCATGGCATCTGCCTAGGTTGCATATCTAAGATGTATGATATGACACTACAGAGACAGTGGGAGCACGCAGACATGCTGCTGCAGGCAGATGTGAATGCTGCCAGCATCACTGTCACCATGCTGCCATGTCAGTGCTGTGTGAGTGTGTGGGTTGCGGTGCAGTGTATGTAGCCTGCAGCTGGAATGAGTTGTGTTCCGGTGCAGTGTGACAGGTGCCATCTTGCAGTTGTCACTGACAGTGGGATACCAAGCATGGTGAGAGCAGGCACACTGGAGTACATACCCCCCTCCTGAGGGCTATGGCACCAGCACCTGTACCTACAGCCTCTGTGGTAGGAGGGCCGGAGAGCCACGGTATCACCGTCCCTCAAGCTAGTGAACCTTTGCCTCTCTCCACAACTCCCCCATCATTTCTCTCATCTCCTTTGTCATCTGAATCTATTGCTGAGGTAGTAGCTTTCTATAATGTTGGACTAACCTCTGCTCTAGATGCACCTGCTCTGACCATGACACATCCTGTGAGTTGTACATCATCCCTGCCCTGGCTGTTGCCCATGCTCTATGTTCCTGTGCTTGCTCAGCTGAGTGTGTGTGACTGAAAACCGCACCCTTATGGATTTTTCACATCTCCAATACACATATGTCTCATGTCAGTCAGTCATAGCACCTGCAAACCCAGACTATCATGTCCATCTGCTTAACTCATGTGTCTTTGACCCTTGCTGTCCTTTCACAACTCTCAACTTTCCTCTCAAGGTGGCTGACTCCGACTCCCCCCCCTGTCCATGATGAGCAAGCTCTGGCTGTCAGTGTTCTTTACAAGTTCCACAAGATCACACATCAATCCCTATGAGGTCAGCCATATCCCTACCTCCCCCTCCTCACTCGTAAACCTCTCCCCATACCTCTGATACACTATCATCCTTTTCTATGATCTCAGAGGAGGCACGCACACACTGTCTTTCCTCCCTCTACCTTACCACCTGTTCCTCTGATACTATTTTCAAATGTCTCCTGGGCTCCATCACCCACACCGTGTCCCTACTAACTTTCATACACTCATATTTCCAACCTATTGCTCTCCACTGCAACTGTCCATGCAGCCTAGCAGCATGTCACAGAGACTGCAGACAGCCAAGTGCATATAGGAATGCTCCAAGTGATGCCTTCTTGCAACTTGTAATGGACACCTAAATATTCATACATGGACCAACATATTCTGTGGCTCCAAAACTAAGGCCACTGTGTGTATAATTAAAGATTTGCAGGTTCGATGCCAGACTGTGGATCAGCAATGGTAGCTACAAGTGTTTTTACTTTATCATACCATTCATGGTCGGGAGCAGTAGGTGCAACGCCCTTCCCCTCCCCCACTCCCCCCCTCTTATGGTAAGCCTGGCTCCCCACATGCAGAGGTCACATCTCATTCACCATGAGATCTGCCACCTTCCCACCTCTCTCTCTTCACTCCCAATCCTCCCTCCACCTCTGCTACCCTCTCGCCCTCTATTATGATCTCACCACCTGTTCCTCTGATCCTATTTCCACACCTTTCCTGGGCTCCATCACCCACACTGTTGTCCCTGCTAACTCTCATATTTCCAACCTATTGCTCTTCAATGCAACTGTCCATGCAGCATGGCAACATGTCACAGAATCTGCAGACAGCTAAGTGCACATAGCCACACCCCAAGCCAGGCCCTCATACACCCTGACAATGGTCACCTAAATACAGATAATAGGGGAAAGCCGAAGTCATCCAAGAGCACATGGTTCAGAACAATGTACCCTTGAAGGATACTAGCAAAAGACTGAAGTTGGGGCATATCAGCAGAGAGGTTCCAATAAAAGCAAAAGTAGCCCAAATGCCCTTGAGTACATAGCAGACAGAGCTTAAAGATTCCAAATTATCCCTACCTACCAATAGTCAGATTAATATGAATAAAATACAACCTCTAAAATGCTGCACTTGCAGCATGCAAATGCTAGAATGTATGCAAATGTTAGAAGTCTAAAAAATAAGATTGGAGAGTTAGAATATATAGCACTAAATGAGAGGTTAAATATGATTGGTATCTCAGAGACATGGTAGAAGAAGGACAGCCAATGGGACACTATGGGGTATGTTTACTAAACTGCGGTGACGTTACATAACGCGCGTTATGTAATGTTAACGATCGTTAAGTAACGTTAACGCATGTTAAGAGACGTTAACGATCGTTAACATCTCATAACGCGCGTTAACGTTACTTAACGATCGTAGACGTTCTGTTGTGCAGTAAAACACCGCAGAAGGTGGAGAGAGGGCGGAGAGAAGGGGTCAATGGGCGGAGTGTGGGCGGGGAGAGGCTCCATTCACACTAATGCACTGATCTGAAGAGCTGAATCCTAACGCGACTGAAAACCTGCTGTTAGATGCACATTTGCAGGGGAGAGAAACCATTTAAGTGTCAGCAATGTACATCATAGGCAGGGAAACCTACAAAAAGTGATAAGTGTGATACAAGTGCACAGAACAAAAGGGCACATAAAAATTGAAAATGACCTCAACAAACTGGAAAAAACCCTAACCAAGCTGGCCAATAGTGATAATATTGGAAAACAGCAAAAAACACTACTGAGAAAGCTCCCAAAAACAGATATTAAGTGTGGAAGGGTCTATGCTCTGTACCCCGACAAGGTGAATGATCCCACAGTGAAATAGCGCTGATCAGGGCTTTCCCTTATTATTGGACAGGTGTCCTATGGTGTGCACATGTCCCGCAACAGCAGGGTGGGCATGTTGGAACGAGCAACTGGACAGATGCCGGAAAAGGGGATACAGAGGGCCGCAGGCGGCACATGCTGTGGTGCAGCTGGGCCACAGTGCGGACTAGGGTGATGCCTAGGTGGCCCATACGAATGCTGAAACAGCAGAGCAGCCAGACAGCAACTGCTGAAGGCCCAACATGGGCATGGTGGTGCTGGGGGGAAGCGGGGACACCTATGCAGGCACCCCTACCCCAGAACCCGCACCATAGGGAGCTGCCTACCCGCACACTGGATGGCCTGAGACTGCGCTCCACCAGCACCACCAGCAGAAGGGCATGTCAGCATGGGGGCATAGGGATACTGGTGGTGAAGGGGGCAGTGGCAGCTGCCCAGAGCAGACCGTGGCCTAGCCCTGTGTAGGTGGGTACCATGCACTACAACAGACAGGCCCTGTCTGACGAACAGTCATGGTATCACCAGGGAATGCACTGACTCTGTGACAACAAGGTGGTGCAGTGCCCTAAAGCAGCTGCCAACAGGGGCAGATACACCCGCACCCACAGGCTCCATTATCCAATGCCTCCTGGAGCGGCAGGAGTTTGGGCCCTACATGCATCTCCCAATACTAGCACTTGCATACCTTGGCAATGCCACCCTAAACCTGGGAATACGGTAAACATCTATCAAACGGTTGCTATGATTACTGGCAGATAGCAATTCCAAAGTTAAGCACAATTTGCTGATTGAGCTGCATCATAGCAACCTTTCTGATGTCTGTGGAGTGTGCTGCAGGTCTTGTGTCTGACAGTGTTTACCACCCTGGGGATTGACCTCAACAGTATGGCGTACCATAGCCATGCCTGCACTGTGCCCAGGACTGGTGCGGTGGCCAGGGCTGCCAAACACCTCTATAGTTGCACAATGCTGACATAGGTGTGGGGAGTGTGTGTCTGTCTATCCAGTGTGTGGTGGCTGCAAACACCCTCCACAGCCCACACTGCTAGAACTGTTGCCAGTATTGGCCTGCCAATGTGCATAATGAGGAGCAAGGTACCGTGGGAATAGCCAGGATAGGATGGCCTGGCCTGGATCCATCTGTACATAGCATAGGGCAATGGCTCGGACATTGTAGTGGCCGGCCACCACCTGCACGGACAGTGTGGCCACAGCATGTCCTGCTGGAAGGTCACTCTCACCCTGATTGAGCAGTGACCATGGCATGGCTAGGTTCCCCCATAGTGCTATATAGCATTTTTCTTATATGGTATTTATGGGTTCCTTTTGGGGTTCTATCACTGACTTATCTGCTTGGTGTGTATGCTGCCATCCCAGTTCTGGGTACATGCATCTTCTCCAGGACCATGCACTATGGACTAGCTAGCAGACTGTCTGCAGCTAGTATGTGTCTTGCTGAAACACCTTGCAGGGTGCAGCGGCTGGAGGCTTGCTGCTGGAGAATGTCAGATAGTGGTGGGGGGTCAGCTGCCCCCCACACACCCACCAACCCAAATCATGTAACCATGGCATCAACACAGGATATGCACTATTCTGGGTGCATCATAGCCCATAAGAGCTAGACATGACTGAGAAATACAGAAGGACACAGATGTATTCTAGGTGTGCCTGCAGGAACTACCTATCACACACTGATGGGGACCTGCAGCATGGCGTATTTCAGCCATGAAAGGTGCTGTGGACCTGCTGCTGGGCGCCCCACCTCACCCTCAGGGTGAGCACAGTACCTGCACAATGTGACGGTCTGTGGCTACTCTGTGCCAGTACCACACACGGTCAGTTCCCCCTACCAGGCCGAGGTGCTGTGGGGGTGCATATCCCATCTTGTGCCCATCTGTCGACTGCTGATTTGCATACATACTGATTTGTACATATGTATACAGTTTACCCTGTTGTTCCAAGTTTAAGTCTCCTGTTATAATGTAAGCACACAATTGTCCTC
Source organism: Ichthyophis bannanicus (assembly GCA_033557465.1). Lineage (NCBI taxonomy): Eukaryota > Metazoa > Chordata > Amphibia > Gymnophiona > Ichthyophiidae > Ichthyophis > Ichthyophis bannanicus. Next base: position 87,828,265 of record CM066033.1, read on the forward strand.
TGAATGTGCAACCTTTGTTATATGTAAACCGCACTGAAAACAAATAGCGCGGTATATAAAAGATGTTAAATAAATAAATAAAGAAATAAATCATGGGTATGGGTGGGTTAACCCTATTCTGGTAACCACAGCAGACAGTTTGTGTGGTGACATGCAGTCCTTCTGCAGCCAGCCAGGGGTTTGTTAGCAGCAGTAGCCCACTGGTTACTTCACTGCCGGTGAAGCTAGAGATCATGGGTTCAAACCCATGGTGGGGCTATTTGATAGGGCTGTCTGAGGCATTGTCTATTTGTAATGTACATTAGTGCTGCCAGCAAAAACACCCTCAGAGTACTGTAACCTTAAGGTGCCCTATAGGGTGCCTTGGCAGACAGTGCACTTTATATTGTGCGTTATGGGGTGCCTTATGCGGCTCCTTAGGTTACACCACCGTGAGGGTGTGTTTGCTGGCAGCACTAATTAAAATGCCTCGACAATCACTACTTAAACATAAAGGGTGATGCCTCAGCCAGCCTTATGCATACTGGGGAATCAAAGCCATGACCCCTGTACCATCAGTCAGTGTAGTAACCATTGTGCTACAGCTCTGTTTCTGTGCTTGCATGTCTGCACGCCTTCTTAAGATTAATGCGCGGTAACATGCCACGGCTCCATCATGTAACGCTTGTTAATTTATGGCGCCTTGTAACATGCGTTATCGGTAACGATGTACTGCCCATGTCCTTATTTGGGTATTTCTGCCTCTACCGCAGATCCTAACGCGAATGGCATTACCGCAGTTTAGTAAACATACCCCTATGATAACTAGGTATAAACTATATTGTAATGATGGAGCAGATCAAATTGATGGATGGGTTGCGCTCAATGTTAGAGAGGGCATTGAGTCACAAAGGATTAAAGTTTTGCAGGAAACAAAATTTACTGTAGAATTTCTATGGATTGAAATTCCATGTAAAAAGAGGAAGAGGAAGGAAATGGCAGTGGGGGTGTACTATTCACTGCCTGGCCAGAATGAACAAATGGATAATGAAATGCTCAAAGAAATCATGGATCCTAACAAAAGTGACAGCACAGTAATAATAATGGGTGATTTAAATTACCCCGGTATGGACTGGGTAAGTGTCACAGCAGGACATGCTAGGGAGATAAAGTTTCTAGATGAAATAAATGACTGCTTTTTAGAGAAGCTGGTTCATGAACCGTCCAGAGGGGAAGCCATTTTGGACCTAGTCCTTAGTGGATTTTCAACCTGGAAAAGAGACGGCTAAGGTAAGATATGATAGAGGTCTATAAATTAATGAATGGAGTGGAATGGGTAAACACAGTTTGATTGTTTACGCCATCAAAAGATAGAAAGACTAGGGAGCATGCAATGAAGCTACAGGGTAACCTATTCAAGACTAATAAGAGAAAATATTTTTTTAATCAATGTATAATCAAACTCTGGAATTTGCTACCGGAGGATGTAGTAAAAGCTGTTAGTGTAGCCGGGTTTAAAAAAGGTTTGGATAAGTTCCTGGAGGAAAGGTCCCTAAACCATTATTAAAGGGGACCCAGAATATCCACTGCTTGACCCAATACAAGCATTGTGGAACCTGTGTCTTTTGGGGAAACTGCTAGGTACTTGTGACCTAGATTGGCCACTGTTAGAAACAGGATACTGGACTTGATAGACCTTGGTCTGACCCAGTATGGCATATCTTATGTTTTTATGTTATGTTCTTATGTTTATTTATATTTATTTATTTATTACAAGTTCTTATATACCGCACTATTCGGCATCAGCGCGGTTTACATTATAACATAAAGACCATAACAACAAGCTGTTTGGTTTACATCGAACAGGAGTACAAACTTGGAGAACCGGGGTAAACTATATACAAGAGATAATTACATAGAACAGAATAGAGTCTTAATAATATCAAGAACGGCATGGTGTGTTCATGAGTGGGTCACTTCCTCTGGTTCAATTGCTGGTAGGGTAGTATTGAAGGAAGAGGTGGTATTTGAGTGCACATGCTGGTATTTGAGTTGCACATGCTGGTTCAAGAGTCACACCCAGAACATTGGTATGTTACATTAGCCATAGCACAGCTTATTTGCCACCCCCCACAAATACAGAGATTTTGTGCAGGCAGGTCTCATACCTCCAGTCCATACAAACATGGCATTCTCTGTGTGACCTAACAGCCATGCCACCAAACTGCACACACAGTATAGCTACTATGTGCAATCATGTATTTGCTATTCAGCTGGTACACCATGGCCATCACCAGTACATTTGTGACAGTGTATGAAACCATAAGACACCTCATCTGTGACTACTCTACGGCACCACTCATGGGCATCTGAAACATTGCTTACCCCATCAAACACATGCTGTATCCATAACTTCATAGCTCACTCATGTCACAGAACTGACCGCCGTGGCGGTGGGGTACTCATCTTATCCAGATCAGACCTTAGGTTCCAGCTTGCAGCCTCAAACAGCACATCGACCCTTGATTCTGTGACCATCACAAATAAACAGGTCACTATCAACTTACTGTATAGAGCACCATCCTCCTCACCTGACGACTTAGCCACAATCATTGATATGGCCTGTAACTCTTCAAACCCATACACCCCAAACTGGGTTCTAGGCGACCTTAACCTCCCAACCATTCAAGACAGCCATACTAATGCCTTCACTGATGCACTCATCGAACTAGGCTTTGTTCAGTTGGTCAACACACCTACTCATATAAAAGGTAACACACTGGACCTTATCTTCGCACCACAATCAGCTCTTACCCATTGGCAGCAGTCCTACCTAAATTCAATTACAGTACCATGGTCCGATCATCTCCTAATCCTGTTTCAGATGCCTATTTGCCCTTGATCTTCCAAGACACTCCCAGCAGATGCACTCTCCTCAGAGCACTTCAGACGCTTTCACCCTTTTAACCAAGAAGACATCCTAAAGAAGACCCAGAACCTAATTTGCTCTCCTGAAAAAAGCCTTGATGACATGGTCGACTCTTGGAACTCCTGCCTAGATGCTGTGATCCACTCTCCTACCTCAATCAAAACACCCCATAAGAAAAAGAATGCACCATGGTACTCTCCAGAGTTAAGAAAATCACTCCTCCTCCTCAGACAACTAGAAAGACGATGGCGACGTTCAAGAACAACCGAGAACCACGATGCATTCAAAACACAATTATCAAGGCATCGCTCATCCGTATCCTCCAGTATGAAAAAATATTACGCAGGCAGACTACAGCGCTCCCTCAACAAACCTCACGAGCTCTTCCACATTGTGAAAACCTTATCAAAGGAACCCTCTCAGGGTGCTCCACCACACCTAGACCCCCAGGAATACGCCAACTACTTACGAAGCAAAAGTAATCAGCTTGATTCAACCTCTATACCCCCCACTTCAGCCAATACCCCCTACACTGTCCCTACACCCCCACCTAGCGAGACCCAACACAGTTTCTCATCCTTTTCCACCCCAAATGACAGAGTCATTCAAGATACCATCTTAAAAATAAACCCTACAACATCTCCCTCCGACCCCTGTCCAGCTTCCTGGATAAAGACACTACGGGCTGATCTTAGCCCATTTCTAGCTAAAATAATGGATGTATCGTTCGCAACAGGGACTTTCCCCCACGCTCTGAAACAGACCTCCATCAGACCTCTCTTAAAAAACAGCAGGTTGGACCCCTCCTTGATGGAATCGTATAGACCCATCTCCAGCATTCCTCTCCTTTCGAAAGTCATCGAAAAGATTACCCAACGTCAACTACAAGATCATCTTGACTCCAATTCACCCTTGCACCCATGTCAGCACGGATTTCGTGAGTCACACGGTGTTGAAACCCTACTGACTTCCCTGTTCAATACTCTAACTATAGGCCTAAACAATATCAGACAAGGTTTTGCTTTAATCTTCATGGACATTGCTGCGGCATTCGACACTGTTGATCATGAAGTTCTCCTGTCACGTCTTAGAGAGAAGGGAGTTCATGGATCCGCCCTCTCCTGGTGTTCCTCATATCTCAGAGACCGTTGGCAACATGTTCGTTCTGGATCTTCAACCTCTGACCCCTTCCAGCAAACCAAAGGTGTGCCACAAGGCTCCTCCCTTTCCGCCTTACTTTTCAACGTTTATATGCAGCCTATCTGTGACCTCATCCACTCTTTTAACATCAACTGCCTGGTCTACGCCGATGATGTCCTTATGTATATGCCATTCTCAACAGATCTCCTTGACCTCTCCCCACTAATCGAGTGCTTCGATGCGGTTACAGACTGGTTAAAATCACAAATGCTTAAGATAAATTTTAAAAAGACTGAAGTCCTCTTTGTGAACAGAAACCCTGCATTCACTCCACCAAAGTCCATCAAGGTGCGTGACGCTGAGCTCATCTGCAAGACCACAGTTAGATACCTAGGGGTTACTCTCGATCAACAGCTCAACATGAAGGCTCACATCAGCAACGTAACGAAATCTATCTATCATAAAATCCGGACCCTCCGTCATTTGCGTCAGTTGCTCGAACCTGATGACTTTCGTTCAGTCTTTCAAGCCTTAATAATGCCCCACTTGGACTACGCCAATGCTATCCTCCATGGCCTACCAAAGAGCACGATTAACCCCTTACAATTGGCCATGAACTCGGCTGCAAGAATCCTTTATGGAGCCTCCAAGAGAACTCACATCACTCCAATACTGAAACAGCTACATTGGCTTCCGATGCAATCCAGGATCTCTTTCAAGATACTAACCTTGACTCACAAAGCGATTAATAACAACTCCGCATCTTCCATCACCGACCTGATATCAATTACACCCCCTAATCGTGCAAGGAGATCAACTGCCTCTAACTCCCTTGTATTACCTAAGGCAATCACGAAGTGCTCTCAAGCCACTAGATCCAGAGCCTTCTCTTACTTCGCACCATTATGTTGGAATGCCCTACCAACAGACATCAGAACCATCAGTGACCTTTCTCAGTTCAGGAAGGCACTGAAGCACCACCTGTTCTTGCTTCACTACAATGTTTCCGACACCGTCTCACACCAACCCACCTCTACATCCCAGGTCAACACGTTAAACCCATGCACTCTATAGTCTTAACACGAAGAGTTGCAATCTCACCTTGCTTCCGCTCTCATCAGGAATCATATAGCTGCACTTAGCGGCTTTGTATATAGTTGCCTTTTGTACATAGTTTATTATGTTCGCTGTTTAAGAAACCTGTTTAATGTAAACCTGTTTAATGTATTGCCCTGTTCATTGTAAGCACTGATCAATGTTGTGAAGTGTAATTTCTGTTCACTGTAAACCGCGCTGATGTCGAATAGCGCGGTATAAAAGAAACTTTAAATAAATAAATAAATAAAAATACATGCACAGTTCTGGCTTTTCACAGCCACACACTGACAGTACTGCTGATGACCTGGGCACTCATTCATGGTACACATATGTTGAGTCCAATGTCATCATCCAATTTACTGACTGCAACATGGATTGTACACATATCGTTGATATCCCTTACCTTACACATCTCCTTCCAACTCTCACATTTACATTGCCTTACCCAGGTGTTCCCTCATCCATTGCATGCTCCCTCAACTCCTATTGTGCAATGGGTGTAAAGATCCTTGAATGCTAGGAGCCCTAACACCATGTAGAACCTAGCTGTGAGGTGTACTTACAGAGGAAAGAGCCTATATAAATATCTGCAGTGTGATGCACTGACAGGGGAGACACAGACAGTGATAGTACTGCTCCATGAGCTGCAACAACATGGTGCCCACATATGATAGGGCACAATGTTGATGGTGCAAATGGGCCACTAGGGTTTCACATGGGTCATGCGGTGTGGTTTGCTGGAGCACAGGGCAGACCAGCCAACTGGCCTGGTGACACATAGGAACTTAGGAAAATATGAACATAAGATATGGCATACTGAGTCAGACCGAGGTCCATCGCAGTCAGTATTCTGTGCCCCACATTTGACAATGAGGGTCATGGTTACAGGGCAGTTTCACCAGATGGCACACATGTGAGTCATAGTGAGCTAGCAAATGGATTATACATTGCATGCAGCTACATACAGTACCTTTAGTAGTACCCCTTCCCATGCCAGGTGTAGTGAAGGTTTAGCATAATGGTTAGAGCACGTCTTTGAACACAGCAGACTATACTTTGCTCCCCACTTGGAGTTTGGGGGATTTTTTTAAACTCTCCTCTACATACCATCCAAAACAGTGAATGGTCTGCAATGAATCATGTAAGCAATCATTATGATATATTTCAAGCATGCTCATTACAATCCTGACTATTGGACAGCCAGAGTTTCATGCCTCTGCTTTGCCCCATTTCAGAGTGTTGCTGCTGTAACCACAGCAGATGTGTGACCCATGTAGTGGGCAGGCTTGGGATATATGATCCTACCTGTGAGGGCAGATCTTGGCCTCCATCACCTATATTCTTCACATGCAGCCACCTTCTACTAGAGTGATGTTGAGCTAGCAATCTGTTTATACAGCACATGCAGGTACATACAGTTCCTTTAGTAGTACCCCTTTCATGGCAGGTGATGTGGGGCTTTAGCATTATGGTTAGATCCCTGTGTTTGTAACACAGCAGACCACAGTTTGATTCCCACCTGTTTTTTTTTCTGTTTTCAAATCTCCTCTATATACCATCCAAACCAGTGCAGGGTCTGTATTGAATCATGTACCATTTCATTATGATAGATTTCAAGCACGCTAATTACAATCCTGGCTATTGGACATGCAGAGTTTCTTGCCTCTGCTTTGGCCCATTAAAGAATATTGGTGATGTGACCCCAGCAGATATGTGATCCATGCAATGGACAGGATTGGCCTCTTTGACCTTAATGTACACACATTAATGTTGCATCTCAAGTGCTCATTTCACTTACTGATGCAACATTAGATGGCCACAGATCTGTTGGATCCATCATCTCCCCCTGTCCTTCCATCCATTACCTTTATATTGCCTTTCCTGCTTCTCCCTCATCCAGTGATAGGTTCTTCGCTGTTTTCGGATGTTAAGTTACATGCTTGGCACCTTAACGCCTGTTATCTTGCTAGCGTACGCTAAACGGGCCCTTGCACCCTTAGCGCAATTATGCTTACTGCCCGCCCCAAGCCTTTATCGCACACAGACACCCTTAACGCTGCCTTTAACACCTGTTACCTTAATGCCCTTTAGTAAACATACCCCTTAGTGTTGAAACAATTCAGGTGGCCCATAGTATCCACCATAAAAACAAAGTCTTCTGAAAATCAGTCATACAATAAAAAGACCGTAAATTCATGCAGTGAGGAGTCATGCCTGATCTGGGTAGTGGGAAATAGGGAAGGAGAAACAGTGAACTGTAGAGGGTTTCTGCTCACTCATCCATGTTATCACTAAATAATTCCAGGTCTTCCAGGGCAGGATGAGTCAGTCCTGGTTTTATTTCCATTAATTTCAATTGGCTCAACCTCCTCCCTGATGTCCAAAGGCCATCTTTATTTGTATTGCTTGCACTCTCCTCATCTGTGTTTTCTTCCTGTCATCTACTCTTGCCTTCAACCCTTTCCCTAACTCTCTCCTGCCTATTTCTCCTACTCCTAGCTTCCCCCATGCACTCTTTTCCTGTACTCAGCCTTTCCTTCTTCTCCTGCTCACCTAATCAGTTCCTCTAGGAAGCCATGGAAGAAGAGTCTTGGGTCCAGCATTATTGTTGTTGTCATGACAACTGTCAGTGGAAGAAGGGATATAGGCCTAGTGGCCACAGCATGGTACAAAAGAAGGGGCAGTGATAGCGGGTTGATGGACTCATTATGTAAACCTCCTTGTGTGGCAGGTGCAGGCCTGTGACCCACGGTGTCTGACATAGGCAGGCCAGCATGACTAGCTTGACCTGTAAATGAGGCCTGTGGAGAGGCATATAGGATTGCACATCCCCCAACATGCTGCTATTGTAAGAAAGAACTCAGTAGAAATATTGAATTAGCGTAGATAAGCAGAATTGCAGAATTAAGAAATGGAAAAATACAGAAAAGATGTGTTTTAAAGTTACTGATAAGAAAGAGTACATTTGCAGAGAAATATTGAGGAGTGCTGACAGATGAGTTACAGAACCTTGCTCTTCTGCACGCACAAATGGTCCCATAGCCTTGAAAGTGTGAAAGTAACAAGTTGATGAACTGACCATTGTAATTGGGACTAGAAGGGGGGCAGGCAGGTGTCATGCCTACAGAAGCCCACAGAAGGAACATAATTGGAGAAACTTATCAGTACCGGGACCAATAGAGGGGCTACGGGAGGTACGGGAGCGTACCGGGACCAATGAAATGTTTTTCTATACCTAGAATGGAACAGAAGTCTATAAAAGTTGTTGTAATGCTTGAAAACTTTGCTCAGCCATTTTGAAATTGCCTTGCTTGAGACTTGTGCACAAATAAATGATTTGGACCTTCTGAACAGACTCCTGGTATCATTGGTTTGTCTGCGCTTTGCTGCTACATATTCCTTGGTGCGTTGGCCGGGAAGTTGTGGAATCAAAGTGTATATAGGGCAATATACCACGACTTTCCGCCTCTATAGGCTTGGTCCTGCCGGGATCGCGCCCTTCCGACGAGGGCCGCTCCCTGGCGCCACCGGTCCCTTGTATCGGAGGGAGCTGGTCGGACCTCGGCGGGTGCCGGGCCCGGTCGGAGCCAACGCCTCGAACCCGAGTGAGGGGAGTCCGAGGTCCAACTCATGCGCCTGCTTGGGAAGTTTTGAGGACCGGATCCGGTGAGTATAGTTTTGATTTTGGGTCTAGACAGAAATAGAAAGAGCAGTACTGCCATTGGAACTTGGAACTTGGAATTTGTAATCTCGAGATATTGGGAATTGGTAAGAGAGAGCCTGATCAACTCTCAAGGAAGAGCCGAGTAGCCTGGCATGGGAATTCGCTAGGTGAAACCCTCATCCTTTTTGTAATTGTACTTGGAAAAGACTAGTCAGAATAGATAGAAACGAATGCATTCTGGGAATACGTTGCTAGCATGATTGTGTGAACGAAGTGTGACTGAGAGGTCTGGCAGCACGGACCAAGTGAAAGCTGGCCCCTGATTAGCGCATTTCCTGACCGGGCGACCGCGTTCAGGTCGCGAAAAGGGGGAAGCGATTGTCGTCTTGTCTTGTTATTTGTATTCCCTATACGTTTCCAGGGCCGTGAGGACCCCTTACCCACGGTCCGCCCACCTTTTCCCTTCTGTCTGTTGTTGCGCGCACACATCGAAATGGGAGGGGCGGAGTCTACTAGGAACACTCCATTAGAATGTATGATCGCACATTTTAAAGAGGGATATTCAGGAGATTATGGTATTAAAATGACAGCAGCCCGTTTGCAGATTTTGTGTACTAGGGAGTGGCCCGATCTAGACCCCATCTGGCCCCGAGAGGGAACGTTCACTGTAGAGATTATCCAGTCAATACACCGTAGAGTGCGGGTAGCGCACCCCGATCAGTACCCCTATATAGATTCCTGGTTAAGTATTTGTGAAGATCCGCCCTCCTGGGCGCAGCGCTGTTATGAGGAACAGTGCAGAATAATGTTAGCTAAAACAGATTCTAGGCAGAGAAAGGAACAGCCTAGAATGAAAGAGCAGGATAAGAAAGCCAAGAAGAAACCCATCTTGGCAGATCCCGATTCCCCAGAAGTAGTCCTCAGGCAGCCCCGAACCCCAGGTCCAGTAAGAATAGCCCGGCGGCGTCCTGCCCCAGATCCCCAGAGACCGCCGGAGCCGAGGCGAGACCCAACCCCTGACCCCCCTCCTCCTGGAGGAGAGGAAGAGAAAGAATTAGCGGGAAGAGAAGAGGAGGATGTAAAAAGTGAGCCAGAAGCGGAGCTAGAAGAAAAAGGAGGGAATCCCCCAGAAGAAGAAGAAGAGGACAGTGTACAAATAATTGAGGAAGCTAGCGCCAGCACTAGCAAGCCAGTGAAAGAAAAACCCAAAGCAAAACCAGTTGAGAAAAAGAAAGCGACTCCTGCAAAGACAACGACAATAGCCCTTAGATCCCAGACCCAAATGACGCCTGGGACGACAGCCAAACTGTTTCCCTTAAGGCAAGTCCCGGGGTGCCCGTAAAGAATGATAATGATGAAGTGGTAGCGGGACCCCTAACTTATGTGTATATCCCATTCTCTACAACTGATTTATTAAATTGGAGGTCGCACTATGCCTCCTATACTAGTAAGCCCCAGGAGCTGACAGAATTAGTAACTAGTATTATGGAAACTCACCAACCCACTTGGCCAGATTGCCGTCAGCTCCTGACCACCCTATTCACTACAGAAGAACGAGCGAGAATTAGAAAAGCAGCTATCGAATGGATGGCAGAAAACCCTGCAGCTCCAGCGCAGGGGCAGAATATAATAGATCGTAGAGAAGCAGCTCAGAGAGAATTCCCAAATGAAGACCCCCAATGGGATCCGAATACAGATGAAGGATCCACCGCCCTAGCCCGTTTTCGCCAAGGCTTTTTACAAGGCCTGCGAAGAGGAGGCCAAAAAGCTATGAACCTTTCCAAAGTAGCAGGAATTATCCAAGGAATAGATGAGAGCCCAGCAGATTATTATGAAAGATTAACTGAAGCTTATAGAATGTATACTCCCTATGATCCCGAGGCACCAGGAAGTTTATGCATGGTGAATTCTGCTTTTGTAAACCAGTCTCAACCAGACATTAGACGTAAATTGCAGAAATTAGAAGGGTTTGCGGGCATGAATGCAACACAGTTATTGGAAGTCGCTCATAAAGTGTATGTGAATCGTGATACTGAAAGACAGAGAGAATGTGATAGAAAGATGAAGAAGAAAGCTGATTTTTTGGCTGCGGCCATAGTTGAAAAGAAAAGGGGAGGTGTCCCTAATCGAAGGAGCAGAGGAAGAGGGCGGGGTCAAGGCGGAGGCCGGACCCAGAGACTAGGCGTGAACCAATGCGCCTACTGCAAAGAGGAAGGACATTGGAGAGATACTTGCCCGCAACTCGAAGACGCCCAGCAAGATGACGAATACGATCATCAGTGGCGAGAAGAAAGACGAGGCCGTCCCCGAGGCCGAGGAGGAGCCAATCGAGAACAATTCCAGCGAGAGAGGGGAGGAGGAGCCATCCAAGCATTGACCACACAGGCCCATGATGAGGATGACGTGGATTAGGACAGACCGGGCTCCAAGTTTGCTTTAGGTCTCCAGGAGCCTATGGTCGAAATACAAATAGGAGACCAATTTATGAACTTTATGGTTGATACTGGAGCAGAACATTCAGTAATAGACAAAAAGATAGCCCCATTCACCAAGAAAGCAGTCACCATTATAGGAGCAACTGGTGCCAAAGCCACAAAGTCTTTTCTACAAAACCGAATATGCAGTCTAGGAGGACAGCAAGTAACTCATCAATTCCTTTACATGCCCGAATGTCCAGTACCCCTACTGGGACGAGATATGCTAGCCAAGCTTCAAGCCCAAATATCTTTCTCCGAACAAGGAGAAATGCAAATGACAGTGAATTCCCAAGCCAAACCAGCAGGAGTAATGCTGCTGACAGTACCCCGAGAAGAAGAGTGGAGATACTACATTGATGATTCGATTCAAGATACCTATTTTGAACAAACTTTAAAGAACATTCATGCACCACTTGAAGTATGGGCAGAAGGCAGTCCCCCAGGCCTAGCCAAACATATAGCTCCAGTGATTGTAACCCTCAAGCCTAGTGCTACACCAGTGCACGTCAAACAGTACCCTCTCCCAAGAGCCGCAATTGAAGGCATTCATCGCCACCTACAGAGATTACTTGAGTATGGCCTACTGAAAGTATGTCAATCCCCGTGGAACACCCCACTTTTGCCAGTGAAGAAACCTGAGACAGATGATTATCGACCAGTGCAAGATTTGAGAAGAGTAAATGATGCAGTTGAAACTATACACCCAGTTGTACCCAATCCTTACACTCTACTAGGATTGATACCCGCTGAAGCTACCCATTTCACTGTACTGGATTTAAAAGATGCATTCTTTTGCATAAGATTAGCCCCTGTAAGCCAAATATTGTTTGCATTCGAATGGCAAGACCCCATCTCTGGAAGAGGGGGCCAACTCACCTGGACAAGATTACCCCAAGGATTCAAGAATTCACCTACCATCTTTAGTGCTGCACTAAACCAAGATCTTTCAAGCTATCCAGTAGCCCCGGGGAGGAGAGTACTTCTCCAGTACGTGGATGATCTGTTGATAGCTGCCGTATCAGAAAAAGAATGTATACGAGCCACCCAAGATCTCTTGCAGTTACTAAATGAAGCTGGATATAAAGTTTCCAGAGCCAAAGCACAACTATGCCAAACAGAAGTGAAATACTTGGGTTTTCGTATTACCCAAGGAAGCAGAAGATTAGGCAGAGAAAGAAAAGAAGCAGTATGTAGAATTCCAACTCCAACAACCAGAAAGCAAGTCAGAGCCTTTCTGGGAGCAGCAGGATATTGCCGAATCTGGATACCCAACTTTGCCCAAATTGCCAAACCACTGTATGAAGCCACAAAAGGAGAAGAGAAGTCACCACTGGAGTGGGGACTTGAGCAGGATACAGCCTTCCAGAAGTTAAAAGAAGAATTGATGTCATCACCAGCACTTGGATTACCAGATGTCCACAAGCCTTTCCGTTTGTTTGTACATGAAACACAGGGAAATGCCCTAGGCATGTTGACTCAGAAATTAGGAAATTGGGAACGACCTGTAGCCTACCTATCGAAACAATTGGACCCTGTGGCCAAAGGATGGCCACCCTGCTTGAGAGCAGTTGCAGCTACAGCGCTACTAGTGAGTGAAGCAGACAAACTCACACTAGGACAGAACATACGAGTCACTGTGCCACATGCAGTCCTTGCCCTCATGGAACAAAAAGTAAATTATTGGCTCACCAATTCTTGAATGTTGAAGTACCAGAGCATGTTATGTGAAAACCCACAGATACAACTTGAAGTAAGCCATGCCCTGAATCCAGCTACCTTGATACCCATCAGTGAAGAACTCCCAGAACATGACTGTATCGAAGTCATGGAAACTGTGTTCTCCAGTCGACCTGACTTAACAGATGTGCCCATAGACAATCCCGACCAGATCTATTACGTTGATGGGAGCAGTCTCATCCTTGATGGACGACGCTGTGCCGGATATGCAGTCGTCACTCAACACGAAGTAGTTGAATCATCAGCTCTAGCCTCAGGCACATCAGCCCAGAAAGCCGAATTGATAGCACTCACCAGAGCTTTGTTATTAGGAGAAAAACTTGTGCTGAATGTATATACAGATTCCAAATATGCTTTCACTACCTTGCATGCCCATGGAGCTCTCTATAAAGAAAGAGGACTCATCACATCCGGAGGAAAATCAGTCAAATATGGTCCCGAGATATTGATGTTACTTGATGCAGTCTGGGCCCCAACACGTGTAGCTGTCATGCATTGTAGAGGACATCAAGCAGGAAAAGGAGAAGTTGCTCGAGGAAATAGATTCGCAGATGCCTCAGCACGACAAGCAGCTATGACAGGACAGATTGCCCCACAAGCTATACCAATGCAAGCAGCATTGTTTCCAGTACCTTTGAATCTATGGACTCCACGATATACCACCAAAGAATTAGAATACTATTGTGACAAAGAAAATGGAGTATTGAAAGACGGATGGATTGAGCTGCCACCAGAAGAGGGCAGTCAACCTCCGGGAAGAATAGTAATTCCAGAATTGTTAGGACCATCCTTTGTTAAAGCTTTCCATGAAGCCACCCACTATGGGAAGAGTGCTATGGAGAAAGCACTCAGACCACATTTCTACATTCCTCTGATGACAACCATATCAGCCTCAGTAGCACGACAATGTCAAACCTGTGCCAAGAATAATGCCAAGCAAGGCCTTATTACAGCACCCCGAGTTCAGTCAAGAGGTGTGACCCCCATGCACAACCTCCAAGTTGATTTCACCGAAATGCCAAAAGCCAATGGATACCATTACCTACTAGTATTAGTTTGTACTTTCTCTGGGTGGGTAGAAGCATTCCCAACCAGAACTGAGAAAGCCCGAGAAGTTACCAAAGCCCTAATGAGAGAGATTGTCCCCAGATTTGGAATCCCAGCAGTAATAGGGTCAGACAATGGACCCTCATTTGTCTCCCAAGTTACTCAGCAGTTAGCAAAAGCTTTGCAGATACAGTGGAAGCTCCACACTGCATACAGACCCCAGAGTTCAGGGAAAGTTGAGCGAATGAATCGTACTTTGAAAACCCAAATGTCTAAGCTTTGTCAGGAGACACACTTGAAATGGCCCCAAGTGCTTCCCATAGCTTTACTCAGAATACGCTCAGCCCCTGTAAAGTCAACAGGATTTTCCCCTTTTGAAGTTTTGTATGGTAAACCCCCACCAATAGTGCAGGGAGTTAAAGGAAATCTAGCCCAGATTGGTTCAGAAGTAACCAGACAAGAACTCCTAGCTCTTAGTTTTGTTCTGCAGACTCTCCATACGTGGATCCAAGACCAGTTGCCTATCAACTTGACGGAACCCTTGCATCCCTACCAGCCTGGAACTTCGGTGTGGATCAAAGATTGGAAGAAGATACCGTTGGAACCCCATTGGAAGGGACCGTACACCGTCATCCTGTCTACCCCAACTGCAGTAAAGGTAGCCGAGATCGACGCCTGGATCCACCACAGCCGAGTCAAGCCCGCCGCCGATCCTGAACCAGAGCGGTGGACAGCAGAGCAGCACCCTGATGTACCCTTGCGAGTTACTCTGAGACGGCAACCAGCAGCATAGACACTTCATCACAAGTGCTTTGCAGTAGCCAAGTCTTTCGAAGAGGATTGCTGTTTTCCATGCAGCAACAGTTTTGTTTCAACGAACCTGATTTGTGTGTGATTTGACACACTACTTTGAGACTACATTGACTAAGCCAGACTTCACAAGCCAACTGAATTGCTAAGTTGGTTAATGTGTGCTGGACATCTTGAGGATCTTCAATCAACACTCAGCACCCATTAAATTGCTTCATTAGCAAACGGGACGAAGAATAATAGACCGTCGTGATCAAGATCAGCAAGCTGAGGATTCAGAAGAACTCCAATCAACATCAACATGTATCTTTGCTTCTGCTTTGCCTTGGTTGCCTTCTTTGGAGGTTTTGAACAGACTTATGCTCTACCTCCATGCACCGCTTGCATTACTTCTACTAGAACTGGACTGAAAGTAACTCAGACTTTGCTTTACCATTCTTACTATACCTGCAAGGGAACAATAACTCGGTGTATCTATAACACCACTGAACTAAATGTTTGCACTCATGGCAAAATTAAAGCATGCTATAATCCGCATCAGAATCCATCCTATTACACGTTGGAAATAAGATGGAAGGATGCAGATGGACCTATATTAGCTGCTACACCACCACTTAAGGACATTACTAAACCTGCTGTTTTGAATTTTGATGCATGTAATGCTATTAATAGAGATAGTCAGTCCACCTGTGGTACATGGGAGAAAGCGTATCGAAATGACCATAAGTATATGTGTCCAGAAGGTGCCACAAATTGGTGGAAGTGTACAGGTAAAACAGGATCAGGGTATAGTACTGCTACAGCGGCAGACTACTATTGCCCGTATTGGGAATGTGTTTTCTATGCTACCTGGAACACTGGTATAACTAATGAGAAAATAGATAAACGGATGGCTACTCTAACCAAGCCAACCACGAATGATAAATGTCAGAAAGATGCTTGCAACCCCTTACATTTGCGTGTACATAACCCCCATGCATGGAAACAAGGATATAAGTTTGGTTTACGTATTGCTGGAGGAGGAACAGATCCAGGGACCATTGTGTATATTAGATTGAATACCCAAGCCCACAAGTCATCTAAATATCATATTCATAGTACCTTTTATGAAGCTATGCATGTAAATAAGTTTGAGATCCCTCACCCTTCACAGAATTTGTTTCTAGAATTAGCCGGAGCAGTAGTATCTAGTCTTAAGATCACAGATTGTTATTTCTGTGGCGGAACCCAAATGGGAGACCAATGGCCCTGGGAAGCCCAAGAATTGAACTATTCCATGATTTACAATCAGACTGAATTACACAAGACAACCAGTGAATGGGTGTTAGCGCACTCAATCGTTGGACGTCTTTGCTATGCCAGAACTGGACCCCAGTTCACTCAAAAGGTAGGACAGCTGGTCTGTCTTAGCCAGAAATACTATAATGCCACGACCAAGAAGGTAGCATGGTGGTCAGGAATCAGACATCCTGAACCTCCTAACCCATTAGCCAGATTTCCTGAACTTGCAGGTCTATGGACTAACCTCGCCAAAGTCCAAGCCTGGCAAGCCCCACCTGGCCTATATTGGATCTGTGGAAACCGAGCATATGCGCAACTCCCACCACAATGGGGAGGAGCATGTGTCTTAGGAACCATCAGACCTTCGTTCTTCCTGTTAAACACTGAACATGGAGAACAATTAGGATACCCTGTATATACTACCCACAAACACAAAGGAGCATCTAGACAGAAAAGAGAGGCCTTACAGATAGGCAAGTGGGAGAAATGGCAAGGTGATGATTGGCCACCAGAAAGAATTATTGAGTATTATGGACCTGCCACTTGGAATGATGATGGTATGTGGGGCTACCGAACCCCAGTCTATATGATTAATCGTATTATTCGCTTACAAGCAGTAGTTGAAATAATAACCAACGAAACTAGTCATGCTCTTACGCTCTTAGCTAGACAGAGTACTCAAATGCGCACTGCTATATACCAGAATCGCTTAGCCCTTGATTATTTGCTAGCAGCTGAAGGAGGAGTATGTGGTAAACTGAATTTAACTAATTGCTGTTTGAAAATAGATGATAAAGGTCAAGTAGTTGAAGAAATTGCTAAAGATATGCAAAGACATGCTTATGTGCCAGTACAGACTTGGCACGCCTTGAAATTTCCTAACTGGTTTGCTAACCTTTTCTCTTGGCTGGGAGGATTTAAGACTTTTATTATCTTAGTACTAATCCTTGTTGCTGTTGTCCTCTGCTTACCATGTTTAATCCCATGTTGTATGCGTTCCCTTCATAGTGCTATTGATAGTACAGTAGAGCGGAAGACCGCAACTAGAATAATGGCTTTATACAGAGCCAGCCCTAGTGGAACTAGTAAGAATCCTTTGATCAGGATGTGAATCTTCTGGAAAGTGATTTAATTCTCACACCTTATTAAGTAATAGGGTGAGATTAATCAAAGGGGGGAATGTGGCAGGTGCAGGCCTGTGACCCACGGTGTCTGACATAGGCAGGCCAGCATGACTAGCTTGACCTGTAAATGAGGCCTGTGGAGAGGCATATAGGATTGCACATCCCCCAACATGCTGCTATTGTAAGAAAGAACTCAGTAGAAATATTGAATTAGCGTAGATAAGCAGAATTGCAGAATTAAGAAATGGAAAAATACAGAAAAGATGTGTTTTAAAGTTACTGATAAGAAAGAGTACATTTGCAGAGAAATATTGAGGAGTGCTGACAGATGAGTTACAGAACCTTGCTCTTCTGCACGCACAAATGGTCCCATAGCCTTGAAAGTGTGAAAGTAACAAGTTGATGAACTGACCATTGTAATTGGGACTAGAAGGGGGGCAGGCAGGTGTCATGCCTACAGAAGCCCACAGAAGGAACATAATTGGAGAAACTTATCAGTACCGGGACCAATAGAGGGGCTACGGGAGGTACGGGAGCGTACCGGGACCAATGAAATGTTTTTCTATACCTAGAATGGAACAGAAGTCTATAAAAGTTGTTGTAATGCTTGAAAACTTTGCTCAGCCATTTTGAAATTGCCTTGCTTGAGACTTGTGCACAAATAAATGATTTGGACCTTCTGAACAGACTCCTGGTATCATTGGTTTGTCTGCGCTTTGCTGCTACACTTGTGCTCATTCAGGTCAGCAAAGAGGGCTAGATTGGCTGCCAGTATGGTTTTGAGTTATTGCCAATGGTGGCATCAGTGATCATGATGCAGGCATGCTGTACTGTCTTTGGCATGGGGAGCAATCAGCCTAGTTGCTGGCTGGAAAGAATGGCACACGGTGGCAAACAGCAGATGGTGGGAATTATAGGCCTTATAACTTCTGTTGCCTGCTGTTTGCTTTTGGCTGGTGCAGCAAGATGGAGCCAAGGTTGAATTTTTGGTTGAGCCTATTCTTTTGTGAGATTCCAGTGGGCCAGATGAAGAGGCTCAAAGAACTGGTAATGGCCCATGGATTGTATGTTTGACATCCCTAATCTACTGATTGAATTGGGCACTTGGTTCTAAGTTTCAGTTTAGTTATAGTGGGTTAATGTATCTTAATGAAATGCATAGCCACTCTGGGTATTTTAGAGACCTTCTTATTTTAAAGGCAGATGTAAGGTGGTTGCGTATGGTGATTTTGAGTCAAAAAATTTCTTGTTACAGTTGGAGTTCCACAAAGATCTATTATTTTGCCTCTATTATTTAACATTTATTTAGCCCCTCTGGGGAAATTAATTCAAATTGTTATTATTACATAACATAGTAACATAGTATATGATGACAGATAAAGACCAGTATGGTCCATCTAATCTGTCCAGTAATGTGGCTACAGTGGTTGTACCTGCCACTCTGTGCAAATCACCCCCTCTATGCCTTTGTTTTGGGTTTTTTATGGTTGCACTCTTCATTCAATCAAGTCACCCCTCTATTTGTTGATTTAAGATTGTTTTGATTTCATCCTTCTGCTATAAAGGGATCCACTGTGTCTGTTCCCATGCCATTTTGAATTCCATCACTGGTTTTGTCCCTACCACCTCCATCGGGCGGGCATTCCAAGCATCCACCTCTCTTTCAGTGAAAAAGTATTTCTTTGCATTGCTTTTAAGTTTACCTCCATGCAGCTTCATTTTACGCCCTGAAACATAGGGGTATGTTTACTAAGCAGTCTTAACGTGCTCCCGGCGATGTTATCAGGCGATAAGGTACCTTATTGCCCGATGAAGGCGCGTTACTGGGCACTAAGGTACCTTAGCGCGCGATAACGCACGCAGCGGCGCAAATGAGCACTGAGGGCGGAGGAAGGCTCCCCAGGGGCAGAGAGAGAGGGTCAGTGGGCATAGAGTGGGAGGGGAGAGGCTCCCTTCACACTAATGCTGTGAAATCCGAGGCTGAAAACTAACGCCAGTGAAACCCTGGCGTTAGAGCTGATGTAAAGGGAAAAGAAACCATTTACGTCAGCAATGTACAGCAAAACCAGGGAAACCAACTAAAAGTGATAAGTGTGATACATGTGCACGGAACAAAAGGGCAAATAAACAGTGAAAATGACCAGAAGAATATGTAATAAAAACATAACCAAGCTGACCAATAGTGATATGAATGGGAAACAGCAGAAAACACTCCCGAGAATGCTCCAAAGAAAAGATATGAATTTTGGAAGGGTCCATGCTCCGTCCCCATACAAGGTGAATGATCCCACAGTGAAATATCACTGATCAGGGTTTTCCCTCTCCATTGGACAGGTTTCCCATGGCACACACATATCCCACAACAGCAGAGCGGCCATGTCGGAATGGGCAACTGGACAGATGCTGGAAAGGGGACACAGAGGGCTGCAGGCAGCACATGCTGTGGTGCAGCTGGGCCACAGTGCGGACTAGGGTGATGCCTAGGTGGCCCATAGGAATGCTGAGACAGTAGAGCAGCCAGACAGCAACTGACGATGGCCCAACATGGGTACGAGTGTGTTCCCCACAGTGTCACAGGGGATAGTACCCAGCAGGTACCCCCAAGGGCACAGAACATTGGCAGGTGGTGTTGGGGGGGAAGCACTGACGTCTATGCAGGCACCCCCACCCCAGAACCCTCACCTTAGGCAGCCGCCTACCTGCACACTGGATGGCCTGAGACTGCGCACCTCCAGCACCACCAGCAGAAGGGCATGTCAGCATGGTGGCGGAGGGGTACTGGTGGTGGAGGGGGCAGTGGCAGCTGCCCACAGCAGACCATGGCCTGGCCCTGTGTAGGTGGGTAGGAAACACAAGGAGCAAGAGTGATGATGACACAGACGCTTTTATTAATAGTCCCCAATGCGTTTCGGCAGATTGCCTTCCTCAGGGGGTTAAAATAACTCAAAAACATATAAGAAATACAATATATTAAAACCATGATAGAAGATAAAAACAAAAGGAAACATCAAATAAAATAAAATAAAGCTACCCGGGCAGGATGTGAAGAATTAATTAACATATCTCAACCTAATGACACTCAAATTAGATAAATAAATAAATAAATAGTTAAAAAATAAATAATTAAAAACATATATACAAAACTGTTAATACACGTATTGGTATCTATGACTACATTGCATAATATACCCTATAACAAATATAGTGTAAACGTAAGATAACTAAACCGTAGTCGAAGGAACATGTAAAAAATGTTAAAACCATTTTAAAACAACGCAGGGCAGAAGAAGACATAAAACCAATAAATAAATGGGGTAACTTAAGACTGGGCCGTATAAAAACATTCAAAAGAGAAGAGAGTAAATAAGATAAGTGGCACATAATTATACTTTTACTCACTCAATGCACACCATCAGCAGGTCATCAAATGGTACATTTGAGAAGGGCAAGTAGCCAAAAACTCAACTGTACACTGTCCTGATAAAAAACAATAAATAAAACACTGGGTGAGGAGAAGACTTATCTCAATACAGACTTAGTACTATGGGAAATCCCCTGGTTGGATTCAAATTGTACAAGAGGAATGTTAAAAATGAACATTGAGTTATTGGTGGTGGCGAGAAGCAAAGAGGCATCTGACAAATTCTATCTAACCTTTTTGATGTCTTGGAGATCTGCACCTTGCCCACTCACATTCTTAAATGACAGAGATGTAAGGCAGGGGTCTCTGAATCCAGTCCTAGAGGGCCACAAACCAGTCAGGTTGGCAGGATATCTCTAATGCATATATATTTCATGCATATTCATTAGGGCTATCCTGAACACCCGACTGGCCTAGGGGTTCAAGGAGGACTGGTTAAGAACCACTGATCTAAAGGTTGCTATGATTACTGGCAGATAGCAATGCTGAAGTTAAGCACAATCTGCTCATTGAGCTGTATCATACCAACCTCTCTGATGTCTGTGGAGTGTGTTCCAGGTCTGGTGTCTGACAGTGTTCATCACCCTGGGGAGTGACCCCAACAGTATTGCATACCATAGCCATGCCTGCACTATGCCCAGGACATGTGTGGTGCCCAAGGCTGCCAAATACCTCTTTAGTTTGCACAATGCTGGCATAGGTGTGGGAGTGTGTGTCTGTATATCCAGTGTGTGGTGGGTGCCAATGCCTTCCCCAGCCCATACTGCTTGCAAGGTTGCCAGTGTTAGCCTGCCAATGTGCATAATGAGGAGCAAGGTACTGTGGGTATAGCCCAGACAGGGTGGCCTGGCCTGGATGCATCTGCACAGGGCATAGGGCAATGGCTCGGACATTGTAGTGCCTGGCCACAACCTGCACCAACAGGTGCTGGGAGGTCACTCTCACCCTGACTGAACAGTGACCACGACATGGCTAGGCTCCCCCATAGTACTATACTGATGTTCTCTCAAGAGAAATGTATGGGTTTTCTTCTCTGGGGCCTAACCACTGACTTATTTGCTTGGTGGGTGTGCTCACATCCCAATTCTGGATGCATACATCTCCTCTAGGAACATATGCTGTGGACTAGCTAGCAGATTGTCTGCAGTTATATGTGTATGGCTGGAACACCTTGTAGGGTGCAGTAGCTGGTGACTCACTGTGTGTGCTGCTGGAGAATGTCAGATGTGGTGGGGGGCAGCTGAGAATTTCCAGGCCTACTGTCTGTCTACCATTGCACATGATGGATGAGTACAGCTTGGCATTGGCTGCCCTGTAGGGTTCTGTTCCCCAGCAGGACTGGGGTTGATGGCTCCTCTCTTACTACCACCATTGCAGGGAGATAGAATGCAGATCTGTTGGTGGGAGTTTCTGTTTCCCACCCTGAGCCACTAGAGGGAGAGTGGGTGGGTGGTGGTACATAACACAGGTACACTAAAAAAAAATTTTTTTAAACTGCCTCTAATGTTTCGATTGATTTTTACGTTTTTTGGTGCGCTGAATCCAAATCTGGTAACCAATTTGCTCCATCACGTACAGATTTTTTGCTACATTGGGTTAGCAGTTTGAGGTGAACGTTTCAGATTGAGTGCGATCGAGATAAAAGTTTCTTGGATAATTCTTTATACTAATTGTTTAGTAGTTATTCAAATAGAATAAGAAAATTGTAACAAGGCAGCACATAAGAATAGAGTAACACAAGCAACTGAAGCAGGGATATTTGGTGAAACTGGATTGCTGCCCTAATAGCATGGATAGAATTTTAAAGTCTCCACAAATCATCCACTTATGCTCATCATAACGAATATTCTGAAGAATCAGGGCCAAATTCTCGTATTTTTCTTGGAGAATAACAGAGTGAGCAATAGGAACTGAAGCGAATGTGTGTGCCATTATGAAGAAGAACACCTTTTATGCTGTCTTTTGACGAATCAATGAACAGCCGCCATTCAGCAGGATCTACTTGAGTTTAAACTTTTCCATCACTCCGTATATATCGTTGCAAAATACCAAATCTTCCTCTTTGCTGAAATACTTCAAAAATTGTGTCTCGCGCGGTTGCGGTACCAATAAAAAGTTGTTTTCCTGGTGACAATAGATTTTTCTGTTTAAGCCGAGAACCTAGCAGTTGGGCAGCATCTTTTCGGAGTCCTAAATCCTGGACTAAATCATTCAATTCAGCTTGAGAGAAAGTTCAGGTTTCGGATCTGGTTCAGTTTCAAACTCGGAAGTAAACTGGACTCATCGGGAAAAGCCATCTGATGAGTCTCATCATGATCAGAACCGTCCACACAAATATGATCCAAAGATTTTGGTGGTTCAAGCACAGGTACTTCGTTGCTATGAGGCATAGGCCCTAATTGCTGAGGGAAGGTTGGGGTAACTTATTACGTTCTTATTTTTTAAGTTCTATCCCTTCACAATGCAAGAGCAAAAATAGCAGTCACTGCTGTGGTCTCTTTGTTCACGGCCACATCATAGGTATTCCGAAACGAAATGCTTGTTTTTACCTTTCATCCATAAGCGTAGATCTTCCTCACATGTCTTGCACACTTTGTGAGGAGCCCACGGTTTGTCTTGATCGCCTAACTTCAAACCGAAATAGCGAAATATACTTTTTTAATAAATGCAGAAATGTTTCCTCTGCCGCTTTTTCATGGTATAGTCCCCACAAAATAAAACAAAACTATCCGGAGAGTTGACGCAACCTCTGGCTCTGTGAGCCATCACAAATACACAGCACTGCAAACTACAACTATAGTGAACCACTTCGGAATAAAGCTGGATTACGACTGAGCAAACAAAAGGTAATAATGAACTTGCAAGAAACTGAAATTTGACAGGAACGTTCATGTCGCAACCACCGTGTTTGAGCGAGCGAACGAGGCGAGGCGAACAGGAAAGAACATGCGCCACGCGAGTACTTGATTTAGCCCCCCGCCTCCCAATTGTCCTGTTAATGTATAAAATGATACAAACACTCTAAAATATCATGAGGGAGTGTTTTCTAGTTAGTTAACCATTACAACCTCTATTTTGGGCCAAGAAAATAAACTGCAGTCGGCTAAAAGAATTATGTAACATTCCTTATATGGGTAAGAAATCTAATTTTGCAAGAAAACGTGACGTGATGGAACATTTTGGCTATTTTTCCTGGATTCAGCACCCCAAAATCTATAGGAATCAGTTGCAAAACTGGAGGCAGTTTTTTGGTAGTGTACCTGTGTAATCTGCCTATGGGTCCAAATGCCACCCATCACCTACAACATGTTACCATAGCACCAACAGAGCATGCACTATTCTGGGTGCATCATAGCCCATAAGGGCTAGACTTGATTTGCAGATATACCCCAAGTGTGTCTGCAGGAACTACCTATCACACACACACTGGCATTGATGGGTACCTGTGACACAGCCTATGTCAGCCATGGAAGGTGCTATGGACCTAGTGCTGGCCACCCCACAGCACCCTCAGGGTGAGCACAGTACACACACAATGTGACGGTCTGTAGCTACTCTGTGCCACTAACACACACCATCGGCAACCCGTACCAGTCCGAGGTGCTGTGGGGGTGCACACAGGTGGATCCCCCTACCAGGCAGAGGTGCTGTGGGGTGCATACCCCATCCTGTGATCATCTGTAGACTGCTGATTTGCATGTGCATTGCATCATGGGTATGGGTGGGGTGACCCGACCCTGGTAACCACAGCAGAATGTTTGTGTGGTGACCTACAGTCCCTCGTAGCCAGCCAGGGGTTTGCTAATAGCTATAGAGCAGTAGCCCACTGGTTATTTCATGGTCTGTAGAGCCAGAGGTCATGGGTTTGATCCCACAGTGGGGTATTGTCTATTTCCATTTTAAATTAGTGCTGCCAGCAAAAAGACCCTCACCGTGCTGTAACCTGAAGGTGCCTCATAAGGCGCCCCATAAAGTGCCTTATAAGGCTTCCTATAGGGGACATTATAGGGTGGCTCAGCGGACAGGGCACTCTATAATGTGCCCCATGGAATGTCTAATAGGGTGCCTTATAAGGCACCCTAGGTTACGGCACTGTGAGGGTGTGTGAGGGCAGCACTAATGTAGACTAAAGAATGAAATGCTGTACACAGCACTGCCTAAATGTAAAGAGTAATGCCTCATAGATTTGGCATACTGGGGGAATCAAACTCATGACCCCTGTACCATCAGTCTGTGTATTAACCATTGTGCTACACCTCTGCTACTGTACATGCATGGCAGCATGCCTACATAAGACTAACGTGTGTTAGCCTGGCACGGCTCCCTCAATGGCACAATAACACGCGATTGCCATGTTTGGACCATAGGACCAATTATTTTTATTGCATCCTGCACATTATGGCTGGTCGGACATTAACACGGTGTACTACACATACCCCCTTGTGTAACAGTATAGGTAGCCATTGCTATGCAAAAAGGCATAGCACACAGGTTAAGACAATGCCCTCACAGCTAGTGGTGATGTGTTCGAGACCCCAGTGTGCCAACACCAAGATAAATGCATAATAATTAAACTGTATTCAGACACATCACTGCAATGTGTGTTGGCAGCTTTGATCTTTATTATATACTGATTGCACCATCAGTTCCTGTATACCAGCCATGGCACCAGCACGTTGCTAGTGCGCCTTAATGACGTGCGCTGCGTGCGTTGCTTCACAGAGCGATGCTGCGTGCATGCGTGTGTGCGTGAGCAAGGCAGTGTAGAAAATGGCTACCCGATCGAGAAAGGTTACAGCGCAAAGGTTTACATAATTGGGTTGAATCCACTGGAAAGGTAGTCTTTTCAAATGAAATGATTTATGATCTGTCTACACTCCCTTTCTTTCTGTCATAAGTTATTAACCCTTCCCTATAATATTGGTTTTTATTAATTTTTTATTACTGTTTTTTATTACTGTTAATGTATTTTTATATAGATAAGTGACATTCCAACACTTTTATTTTGTGATTTTGTATTATTTGTGATTTATGTATTCTAATTTTTATCTAATTTTATTGATTATGATTTTATTATTTATTTTTTATTGAGTATGATGTGAATATTTATTATTTCTCTATAATGCTTGTTTATGTTTTCATGCGTATAGTGTGCCTGAATCCCCTGACGAAGAACAATCGAAACACGGCCTGTGTCGGGCTTTTGGGCTTTATTTGAGTGCAATAAAAGTTCTCCTTCCTTTTACCACGGACTAGTACTGGGTTTCTTCTGTTTACGTGGTATTGTGCTTTTTTGGTCGATACCCGCTCGAGAAAGCCAGCTTTTACCAGCCAGGAGCTGAGGCACCTTGCAGGGCTGATCTGCACTAGGCAGACCAAACTCTTTCCGGGCTTCTCCAGGCATCAGGACCTGGCCCGTGTGCAGAGGGCCTGGGACCGCATCACCAGGCGCTATAACCATATGGCAGACTACCCACGTGAGGTAAGTGTGTGGGGACAGGTCAATATATGTATATACATATTCATTGTGTATTGTAGGTGTGCATGCTGCTGTGTGTAGGCATTCTATCCAATTTATGTTTATTAGTTACACCCACGTGATATACCACCTATGTATCATATCAAAGTGGCTTGCCCCATCCCCAGGAGGCTAAGGACATGATTACAGAGTTCAAGATGTCATATTGGTGTCATGGCAGCTGCTGCTGTTGATGTGTTAAAAGAAACCTTAATCCAAGGAGCCCCTAGATCTGCCTAAAGAGGTTTGGGAAACATCATGCTGACATGGTAGGTTCTGCGGTTGCAGGGTCACACATCTGCCCTACCCCAAGGGGTCCTGGAACGTGATCCAAAATGCACACTCACTCACCCTGGTAACATGGCTGTGAGTGAGGTTGCAGCTTAAAACATCCTCTCTACCCCCAGGGGTCCTGAGAGCCCATCACAGTGGGTTCCCAGTCACCTTGGTGATATGGTTGTGTGTGGCTGTGCAGTTTAAAACATCCTCCCTACCCCCAGGACCCCTGAGGGACCATCAAAGTGGTTTCCCAGTCACCCTGGTGATATGGTTGTGTGTGCCTTTGCAGTTTAAAACATCCTCCCTATCCCCAGGAGTCCTGAGGGCCCTTTAAAGTGGGTTCTCAGTCACCCTGGTGATATGGTTGTGTGTGCCTTGGCAGTTTAAAACATCCTCCCTATCCCCAGGAGTCCTGAGAGCCCATCAAAGTGGGTTCTCAGTCACCCTGGTGATATGTTTGTGTGTGTGCCTTGGCAGTTTAAAACATCCTCCCTATCCCCAGGAGTCCTGAGGGCCCTTCAAAGTGGGTTCCCAGTCACCCTGGTGATATGGTGTATGCTGCTGTTGCTTTGTTAGCTTCCACCCTACCCCCAGGGGTCCTGAGAGCCCATCAAAGTGGACTGTTAATCACCCTGGTGCTATGGTATATGCTGCTGTTGATATCATATAAGCTACCCTATCCCCAGGAGTCCGGAGACCTGCTGAACGTGTCCAGTTAGTCAGCCTGCTGATATGGTGTATGTTGCAGATGATGTGTGCTAAGACACCCTGCCCCCAGGGGGCCTGAGACCTGTTTGCAAAGGTGGGTATGGCATCCAGATATTGTGGTAGGTGATGCTGTGCTTTGACACGCATTTGCCCTATTCCCCTGAGGCCCATGCTTCATGACACAGGTCAGTTCTGTATCCTGATTGTATGGTAGGTGCAGCTGTGGATGTGGTGTAAAGCAGCCCACCCCCGGGAGCCATGAGACCTGATTAAGAAGGTGTGAAACACATCCATATGTCATTGCTGTGAACCCAGTTTGTGGTCACATAGCTAGTCACTCCCCAGGAGGGCCGTAACAGATTGCATAGGAACATTATAGATGCTGGTGTAAGGGTACAAGATCTCACACTGCCCACTCCACAAACCCAACAGGTTATGTTTCAAATGTTTCCATATTCAGTATCTGGGACAATCTGAGTGTATATATCTATGTTCATAATATGTTTTTAAAGACACAATACTGCACAGAAGGTCTCAGTAACCATGGGCCGACAACACGCATACCACAGACTAAACTGTCTTAATGCACATGGCTGTATAACAGCAATGACCTTCTGTGCACATCCCGACAAGACATCCAAACACAATCAATGGGACAGCACTTAACTACCCAAACTATGCATTGTGGCCCAAAGGGTGGCTGTCCTGCCCCACATTCCCCGATGCATCAACTCAGAACACAGGAGCATATTTGCAAGCATCCCTGCGTCACCAGGGGTAAAGAAACTGTCCATCTAAACATATGACCAACATGAATCACACAATTTGCTTAGACGAACAGCACAATCCAGCATACCCAACTCATGCCCCGTACTCACCCCTATCCAACGTTAGCAAGGCAAAGAGCCAGGAAATTGTGGATGTCATGTTGGGTATATCTTCTGTTGGACTGGTGCTTTTCCCTGATGAAGCAAGGATGTATGTGAAACGCCTCTGGGCTCTGCGTTGATGTGTCATGGAATGGGAAGCAGGACGGCCACCCTTAGAGGTGCAAATAATGTTTCTGAAGGTTAAGTGCTGTCGCATCGATTGTGTTTGGGTGGCTTGGTGGGATCTGCACTGAAGGTCATTGACGTTATAAGGGCTTGTGCGGTATGACAGTTTAGTCTGTTGTATGCGTGATGTGAGCCGCAGGCTACGGAGACCCTATGTGCAGTAAGGTATTAAACCACATAATGAACAGTGATATATATACATGAATGTTGAACTATAGGAAATATGGTACGATGAGCAACAGTATCTTATGTTTCTGTTGAGTAGGGATTGTGAAAATGTGTTGTATTTCACTATTGGAACGACAGTATATATGTTGGTGTGAGGGTACATGCACTTGTTGTGGTTGCACAGCTCTGTCACAACCCCAGATAGACACACAGATGTTCATAGGCCAGCTAGGTGTGGCAGGCCATGCCCCTGTGGTAGTCAGCCATAACTGTCCTGATCACAGGAAACCCCAGTCCTGACCCTAGAGGTACAGTGTAACGGCAGGTGTCATGTCAGTGGCGTCTGGCACAGGGCACACAGCCACCCACCTTCCGCTGTATGTTAGGGAACATCACCCATGCGTGTCTTCATATCATGGTGCCATGGTGGGTGTGTTGGCTGATATGTTTAGGTCAGACAAATACACATGTGTTTTCCAGACCACACAGGGGGTTGGTGAGATCCTCCTGTAAACACCAGCTTGGCCAAGCCACACGTGGCATGGTGCTGCCATGTCATGCAAGGAGAGTGTAGAGACAGGGTATGGTGTGTCCAGGGTGTTATGCACAGGACACATATGTGTCACCGCACACATGGCCCTACCCACAGCCACACGTGGGGGCACTGACAACTGTTAGTACAGGACACACTGAGCAGAGGAGCAGGATAAGCACGATGCTGTGCACAGAGATGTGTGATATGTGTTGACCACCCACCAGGGAGATATGGTCAGTAATGCACCCTCCCATTGCTTTCCACCCCCTAGGTAGAGGACCTACGGAAGAAGGGCAGGGAGATGTGGCTCAGATGCCCTGATGTCCTGGACAGGCTAAGAAGGCAGGCAATGCCAACACCTCTGCAGCTCAGTAGACAATGTCACAGTGGCCCACCAGCCTTTGCGGGGCCAAACTATTTAAATGTGTCATGTGACTCACATACAAGTATGCTAATGACTGTAATCCCCCACAGAGCAGGATCACGCTGCTGAGGGCACAGCGCCAACCCCACACACCGTGACAAGGCCCACACCCCAGAGACGAACCGAAGAGGAGGAGGAGGAGGAGGAGGAGGTGGCAGCGGCAGCAGCAGCAGCAGCAGAGGAGGAGGAGGAGGAGGGGGAGGGGGCAATGGAGGTGGAGGAGGAGGTGCCAAGGGAGGAGGCAGCAGAGGCCCCTGAGTCAGACGGGGGCAATGGGGGAATGGAGGAGGTGGAGGGTGGGGTGGGAGGGGAGGGTGAGTGGGCCATGTCAGGTGGGGAGGGGGAGGAGGGGAGCATGGGGGGCGCTGAGGGTGGGTGGGAGGTGCCAGGGGTGGAGGGGGTGGGGGAGGGGGAGGTGGGGTTTGCTGAGGGCGGGGAGGAATGGGTGGAGCACAAGACAGCACAGGACACTGTGGGTCCCTGCCAGCACCCGCATGTGGGTGGGAATGGTGCCCAGGATGATTGTGGCTATGCCACCCATTGCCACAGACAGGGCCCATGCACACGCCACCACATACACACCTGGCACCATGTGTGTATATGGTGGTAGGTGTGTACATGACCTGTCCGTGGCAATGAACGGCGTGGTGCAACCAATGGGGGCCCTTGAACGCACCATGCATGTGCTGGCAGGGTCCATTTAGTGGGTGGCTGTCGAGATGCAGCGTGTGGTGGGTACGGATGCTGCATCTCAACAGCCATCCACTGATGGGTGTCCCAAGAGCGTTTGATGGCCCCTGGCGCGCCCACACACGTGCCCTGTGCTGTCCTGTCCTCCATGACCCAACAGGACAGCTGGGTCCTGATGTTGTGGACTGCCCACTGATGGACACAGAACACTGGGCGGGAATGACCCTGTGTTGACCTAGTATGGCACAACATATGTTCAGATGTACAAATGTTAATATGTTCCTGTACAGTTGCACTTATTTTGTAAATACAGTTTGTGAAAAACATCCTAATGGTCATGTGTTGCCCTTACAGACAGACTATGGACGTAAGCATGGGGCATGTCTGTAGATAGGTATGGTATGCAAGGTAGACATGGGTGTCATACATGGACCTTCTCCACATGCAGGTGTGGGGGCTGCCCATGTACATAGGCGTGTGAGTCCACGGTTGACACTGAGATGTGGCAATGTGGAGCATGTCCCAAAATACCTAGGCACGTGCATGTTGTGTGCAATGTGTGGGAACCATATCTGGTGCACCATGCTGGTGTGCCAATAGCAGAACCTGAAAATAGCTATGTCTGTGCTCGGAGGTTAAGATGTGCTGCTGAACCCAGGAGCTGCTCAGGGGGATGACTGTTGAGGGTGGCCCAGGACAATGCATGTCACAGGGATGGGCGGTGGGTGACTATAAGTGCATGCACGAATGAGCAGCCGACCTACGCAAGCCACCCTTGTCTGTCTGTGCCCCATGCAAGTCTATGTGGGAGGGAAGCCACGTAGGCCGTGTTGCGGGCAGGGAGAATGTTCACACATGTGTGACCAATGTTGGGGGATATTAGGGGTGGGAGACGGCAACATATCCCAACACCAGACATGTAGCATCATGACATTTGCCATGTGCAACAGGGGAGGGTGGGTATCCCCCCACGCTGAGGTCCTGGGGCTGGGACCTGCCACAGTCCATGACACACAAGGCATGTTATGACCTCTGTGCACAGATAACTGGCAGTACAGCCACCCCACCACTGAGGGGCATGGGTGTGGGTCATGTGGGCAAGGAGACAACATGCGGTGCAGGCTATGTAGGGGACCGCAGTCCCACAAATTGGAAACAAACACACAGGATGTACAGGTCCAAGACTGTTTATTAAACACCCTCACATCCTTCATGGATGCCCACACCACCCACGGCCCAACCCACCCCTCTGTGGTGTCTCTGGTGCTGCAGCCTCTGGTGGCGGTGCTGGTGCAGGCTGCTGCATCCGGGCCGCTAGTTCTCCAGGGCACCCGCAATTTGGAGGAGCGCCCCTGCACTTATCTCATTTGTGGCCCATATTTAAGAACATAAGAACATAAGATATGCCATACTGGGTCAGACCAAGGTCCATCAAGCCCAGTATTCTGTTTCCAACAGTGGCCAATCTAGGTCATACGTACCTAGCAGTTTCCCCAAGGGACACAGGTTCCACAATGCTTGTATTGGTTCAAGCATTGATATCCTGGGTCCCTTCTTAATAATGGATTATGGACCTTTCCTCCAGGAACTTGTCCAAACCTTTTTTAAACCCAGCTACACTAACAGCCTTTACTACATCCTCCGGTAACAAATTCCAGAGTTTGATTACACGTTGAGTGAAAAAATATTTTCTTTTATTAGTCTTAAATAGTTTACCCTGTAGCTTCATTGCATGTCCCCTAGTCTTTCTATATTCTGATAAGGTAAACAATCGATCTACGTTTACCCGTTCCACTCCGTTCATTAATTTATAGACTTCTATCATATCTCCCCTCAGCCGTCTCTTTTCCAGGTTAAAGAGCCCCAACCTTTTTAGCCTTTCTTCATAGGAGTAGCCTTCCATCCCCTTTACCATTTTGGTGGCTCTTCTCTGAACCTTTTCTAAAATCGCTATATCCTTTTTAAGATACGGCGACCAGAATTGCACACAATATTCAAGGTGCGGTCTCACCATGGAACGATATAGAGGCATTATAATATCTTTTGTTTTATTTTCCATTCCTTTCCTTATCATACCTAGCATTCTATTTGCTCTCTTGGCCGCCGCTGCACACTGGGCTGAGGGTTTTAACATGGTATCCACAAGGACGCCTAAATCTTTTTCTTGGGTGGTGGTTCCTAATGTGGAACCTTGCATCGTGTAACCATAGTTTGGGTTGTTCTTCCCTAGGTGCATAACCTTGCACTTCTCCACATTAAATTTCATCTGCCATTTTGATGCCCAGTCTTCCAATTTATCAAGATCCTCTTGCAATTTTCCACAATCCTCCTGGGTTTTAACAACTTTAAATAGTTTTGTGTCATCAGCAAATTTGATCACCTCACTCGTTATTCCACTTTCCAGGTCATTTATGAATATGTCAAAAAGCAGCGGACCCAGCACAGATCCCTGGGGTACACCACTATTCACCTTTCTCCATTGGGAAAATTGGCCATTTAGCCCTACCCTCTGCTTTCTGTCTTTTAACCAGTTCCTGATCCACAGTAGTACACTGCCTCCTATCCCATGACTCTTTAGTTTTGCCAAAAGTCTCTCATGAGGGACCTTGTCAAAGGCTTTCTGAAAGTCCAGATACACAATATCAACCGACTCACCTTTGTCCACCTGTTTATTCACTCCTTCAAAAAAACATAACAGATTAGTAAGACAAGATCTTCCTTGTCTAAAGCCATGTTGGCTGTCTCCCATTAGGTCATGACTATCTATATGCTGAGTAATTTTATTCTTTATGATGGTTTCTACCATTTTTCCCGGTACTGATGTCAGGCTCACCGGTCTGTAGTTTCCCGGATCACCCCTCGAACCCTTTTTAAAAATTGGTGTTACATTGGCGATCCTCCAATCCTCAGGTATTAGAGATGATTTTAATGATAGTTCACAGATTACTGATAGCAGGTCTGCAGTCTCAAATTTCAGTTCTTTCAACACCCTTGGATGTATACCATCCGGCCCAGGTGATTTGCTACTCTTCAGTTTATCTAATAGTTGTAAGACATCTTCCCGATGTATCGATATTTCCTTCAATTCTTCCACACCTTTAAATACCACTTCAGTCGTGGGTAACATCCCTACATCTTCCTCAGTAAAGACCGAAGCAAAGAATTCATTCAGTCTCTCCGCTATCGCCTTGTCGCCTCTTAGTGCTCCTTTAACCCCTTTATCATCTAATGGACCAACTGACTCTCTCACGGGTTTTTTGCTGAAGCTCCTGCGTGTTCACCACCAGATCGTGGTGGATTTGCAGGAGACCCTGCCGAGTGCCTGTGGGTGAGATACCTCTCCAGTAGCCAAATGTCACACATACACATGTCACGCATATCCCACCAGATCAGTCTGCCGAACATTGATGCATGCCACAGCTAGCAATGCATGACCAGGGTTAGACCTGTGTGTCCCATGAGCCATCCTCATGCCTGAAAGGGGTCATGATGAGTGGTCATGGGAATCACAAAGCTCACACATGGCAGTGTGGCAGGTTAATCTGTTAATGCTTGTTCTGCACACTGGTTGTCTGAGATAGGTCATATGATGTGAGGGGTCATTGCACACACATACATATCTATATCAGGGGTTCACTGTCCCCTACAATGCTGGTGCTCAGTGCACATCATGTGGACATACTATGCTCCATAACAATACCCATGGAGGGGTGTCTGTCGGGCAGTGTGTCTGGGTGGCCTGTTAACAGTGGTTCCCGCTGTCTGATCACCTGGTATATATGGCCATGCACAGTATGTGTGGGTCTGAGCCCCTAAAACATGCTGCCACTTGACAAACCATCCTAAAAGGAGGGTGTAACACACCTGGCACATGACACCCCTCCCCCAACCCCAAAAACAATCAGCAATGTCGTCATTATCCATTCCCCTTGTGGATGTTGCCAACACAACCATGGGAATCAGTGTGTATGATGTTACCCACCTTCAGCATTGCGCTGTGCTGAGGCACTGTGGGCCCTCAGCTCAGCAAGTATGGTGGCCATGGACGTAGGTGCTGTGCCTGCTGAGCCTGGAGCCTGCATGGGGTGGTGGCTGTCATCAGGTTCATCAGCTGGCCCAGCCTGTTCAGTGCTTACACCGTCCCCCAATGTGGCACCTGCATGGGTGGCCCTGTCCTGAGCCTCCGGCACCTCAGAGCTGGCCGGTGGCTGTTCCCCATCACTTGTGTCGCCGGACACTGTGGCCTCTGGTTCCTCCTCACCCTGAGACCTGGGCACATCCTCCTCCTCAGGTGCCTCCATGATACTGTAGTCACCTGGGTTGTGTTAAAAAAGCATACACATCACATATTGTTTTTCACAGTTGACCTATGTACACGTGTGTAGTACATCCCCCCACAATCAATGTGTGCTTGGGGTGCCCTGTACGTGTGCTGCATAGATACTACTACACCGCAAACTAATACTATTATGCAACTATAGGGCACTGCCAAGCACACGCATCACTGTGAATATAGTATGACAAACAGACATTCCCTGATCAGCAGGCATTAAGATCTTAACGGAGATTGCAATAACAGGTGTGGGAGGAGGTTGTTAGCATGCGTGAGGAGACATGTCCGGAGCAGATAGTAAAAGGGATGGCGTTTGAAACACATGTGAGATTAGGGCAGAAACATCGCAATTGAAGGGGTGTGATGCAGTAAAGCACACCCATGTGCCCCCGGCATAGGCAAATAGTTAGGGTGCAGAAGCAGGTGGGAGAGGTGCAGGCAGATGGCAGATGCATAAACAAAGGGGATTGCAGACATGGATTGAGAGCAGTAAGGTGTACGTTGCATACATATCTGCCTGGGGATGGGTGGTGTCCAGGGCCTCTGGCAGCCTCCGCAGATATATTGGCCCAAGTCTGTTGGCCAGCTCCTGCTCCAGGGGTGTGAGGGTTGGAGTGAAGGGGCCACCCCCACCGGTGCCTATAGCATGTTGCCTCTCAGGTACCATGTGTGCTCGCACACCACGCTTGATATCGTTGAAACGTTTCCGGAGGCTGTCCAGGCCCCTGGGTGGCCCCCCTGTCTCTGCCACAGCCACCTGCACCTCCTCCCACACCTCTGTTCATGTGGCCACTGTGGTGCTGCTGCTGAGCCGCCCATAGAGAACCTCGTAATTCTCAAGAACACAGGCCAGCAGTATGTGGTTCTCCTGAGGGCTGAACCACACAGCCCTCCTCCGCTCAGCATCAGGCACAGGTACCCGCCTTCTCTTGGCAGTGGGGGTCCCCTGTGTGGGCTGGGACCCACCCGATGTGCCTGCTTCCACCCCTCCAGGCCCACCACTCCCTCCCAGCTGAGCAGGTGGCCGCCCCTCCTCCACCCCAGCCTTGTGCTGCTGCTCCAGCACTCTACGCTGTTCCCCCTCTCCCTCCCTATCAGTCATCCCTGCTCCCACCCCCAGGGCTTCCCCTCACACCTACTCACCGCCCCCCTTCCTCTCCCTGCTGTCTGCCTCTCACCTCTCCTGTCTCTCTCACCTGCTGCTCGCCTCCCCTCCTCTCTCTCTCCTCTGCTTTCTCACACACCTCTCCACCTGCGTCTGCCCTCTCCAACACCTCTCCAACTGCCACTGACTCTCTCCACCAACACTACTTCTGAAAACACTATCAAATACTACATGCCTTCTCTCTCTCTCTCTCTCTCCTACACAAAACCCTCAATATGACCCAGGTGTTCAGGTATATTTATAGGTTTATTTTAGGTAACACGCGTTGTGATGCTCATGTGCGCGTGCGTGGCTGCTGCGCGGGTTGTGCATGCGCAGCACAGACGCTGAGGTGCATGTGCAGGAAAAGTCATACATGCGCTGTGTGCGTGGGGCATATCACATGTGCATGTCTAACGCTTATGCACTGCGAATGTAAAAAATGGTGTCATGCGCACGCACCTTCCACGCCCCTGCAGCGCATGCACAATGCACGCAACGTACGTATACCCTTTAAATACACCTGCACACCTGGGACATATTGAGGGGTCGGTTTAGGAGACTGAGAGGCCGTGGTGTGTTAGTGGAGGTTGAGGAGAGTCAAAGGAAGGTTTTTTGTGTGTAGTGGCTGTGTTGGGAGTGCTGTTTGGATTGTGTGCCTGGCTGTGTGTGTGTGTGTGTGTGTGTGTGTATGTGGTGTGAGTGGTGTGTGGCTTGGTCAGTGAGCTGAGTGTCTGTGTTTGAGTGTCATTGAGAGGTTGGACGGGTTGAGTGTATGGCAGCCTTCATGTTTGCTGCAGTTGCAGAGGGAAGTGAGCAGGGGCTGCGGTTGCCTGAAGGGGGAGATGGTGTCGATGGGGCTGAGGCACAGGGCATGGGTGTAGACCCGCTGCAACACAGACCTGCAGCTGTGGTGGCAGGCCCGGCAGGCCCTGAAAGGACAGCTGGGAAACCGGCTGGTACTTGGTAGATCTCTCTCTTTTGCTTTAACAGATACCTAAGCTCCACGAACTGAACAATGGCTGGGAAAAATCGTATTGCTAAAGCTGTTGCCCCCGTTACAGCTTCTGCCTCGGTCCAGACAGAGGTCCTAATGCCAGTTGAAGGACCAGTTCCATGTGCAAGGTGCCTGCATGCTGAAGCTCTGAGGAAACAAGTGGAGGAACTCAGAGAGGAGGTGGCGAGGCTGAGGAGCATTCAAGACAGTGAGAAGTACATTGATGAGATGCTTCTTGCAGCAACCAAGCTCTCCAGCACAGGAGAAGATGGGTGCCAACAGAATGTCGATGGTTGGACACAAGTCACCAGGGCCTGCAAAATCACCAATTCAACTTCTCCAGCCCTTGAATTGAAGAACCATTATGCAGCCTGTCACAGGGCCTACCTTGGCAGCGTACTGGAGCGAGGTAGGTGGGACATAAAAACATTTAAGGTTGGGGTTGGCCAATAACTTACAGGGCCCAGGGACTTTCAGCCCTGGTAGTGTCCTTTGTTACCAAAATCCCACAGAAAACAAAAGGTCCAAGTGGAGGGAAAACAAAAGGCATTTATTTCCCCTTTCATGCACAAAGGTTCATATGCTTGGACACAGAACATCAAACACAAATTCCTTACTTCAGGATAAAGAAAAAGAAAGCATTAAAGGAAAACTGTTATCTTCACAGTAAATGGTAAAGCAGGCAAACATTCCCAAGACCTAGCTTAGTTGCTTAGTAAGGACTCCAAGCTTCCTGTCCTACAGAAGCTACAGTCCATCTCGGTGTCTGATGCAAATTCCACCTGCATCGGTTCCCCTTCTGAAGCCTCTGAGCCTAAGTCAGTACTTGTTGGTAAGTTGTAATAAGGCTTTTTAAATATCTTCTGCACAACCTCCCAATGCTCAGGGCTGAATACAGGGCGTCGGTCCTGCGCCCACAGATACTGGGAACTGTCTTCCTTTTGCAAGTGTTTTGTCTTAGCTTTCTGTAAAGCTTGGTTATTAACAAGTCTCTTGGTTGGTGCGTGTTTCTTGCACCTTATCTCATAAGCATTCTCACAAGGATAATATTCCTGTGCTCCCTGTACTCCCTGTACTCATCAGCAGTTTGTACCCTGCTTTTAGTTAAATATGGGTTACCTTTTCTTCTCGGCTTGTCTGCTCCAGGTGAGGTTTGAGGCCTGCTCCAGTTGGGATCCTGCCTGGCCTGAGCAATAGGCCTTGTGCTCTCCAACCGTCTTGCTGTTGGCTTTAGACCACAGTTACAGCCACGCCTTTGCTTCTCTGTACAACAAACACTCACTCTGGCTGGAGTTGTCCCACCTTCTCCACGGGGACTCCTTTCTTCAAACCTCTGAGGCTGTTGCTGCCTCCTGCGAAACCGTTGGTCAGGGATTACTGCTCCTTCTGGATATCCAGCCCATTCACTCGGATGTCCTGCCCAACCTGCTGGTTCTGCTGGTTCTCTTGGCAGTCCTCCTTTCCCAGGCCGTCCTGCCTGTGCCTTTCTCCAGGGCTGTCCTGTCTCCTCAGGATATCCTCCTTTCCAGGGTTGTCCTGCCAGTTCTCTTCCTGGCCGCTCTGCTCCTGATTCTGCTTCTCCTGACTCTGCCGGTTCCGCTCCTGGTTCTGCTTTCCAACCTTCCAAATTCCCTTTAAAAGGCACTCCTCTCTTTCTTGATTGGAAGCTGGCTGGCATTACCTCATGACCTTGGAGGTGTGGTTCCTCTGTTCCTCGGAGGTCCCTCCTGCTCCCCCTATGTGGTTCCTCGCGATATTGCAGATTGTGCTTGACTTTTCCTGCATTTAAAACATTTTCTTCCCTTCTCAGAGGGTCTGCAGCATCACACATCCCCCCTCTTAAAATATTACGGGCTGGTGAAGCCTCTTCCACACAGCACGTAATACGTGACATAGCATCTGCGTTAAAATGCAGCTTCCCTGCTCGATGCTCCACTTTAAAATCATAGGGCTGCAAAGCCATGTACCACCTGGTTAAGCGGTTGTTCTCGTTTTTCATGGTGTGTAACCATTTCAGAAGGGCATGATCCGTAATTAGAATAAACTTCCTGCCTGTCAAATAGAACTTGAGGGCTTCTATGGCCCATTTAATGGCGAGACATTCCCTTTCAATTGTTGCATACTTTCTCTCAGCCAGTGATAGTTTCCTACTAAGGAACATAATGGGGTGTTCTGCACCTTCTTGTACTTGCGAGAGAACAGCACCCAGACCTGTTTCGGACGCGTCTGTCTGTAAGAGAAAGGGTTGCCGGAAGTCCACACCACGCAATATGGGGGCTTGGCACAATTTTTCCTTTAAATTTTGAAAGGCTGACTCGGCCTCAGCTGACCACTGTATCATAATTGGGGCATTTTTCCGCAACATTTCTGTGAAAACAGCACTTTCCTCTGCGAAGTGCGGTATGAAGCGTCGGTAATAACCGATAAGGCCGAGGAAACTTCTCAATTGTTTTTTGTGTTGCGGTACAGGAAACATCCGGACACTCTCCACTTTGTCCAGTAGCGGTCGCACCGTGCCCCGTCCGACCAGATGACCTAAGTACTTGACCTCCTTGGCCGCAAAGGTACATTTCTTCGGGTTTAGCGTTAAGCCGGCCCTCCTCATGGCTTCTAGGACTGTTCCCACTTGCTGGAGATGTTCTTTCCACGTGGTACTGTGGATCACGACATCGTCCATGTAGGCTGTTGCGAAAGTCTGATAGGGCCGAAGAATGATGTCCATTAGACGCTGGCATGTGGCCGCTGCCCTGTGCAGACCGAAAGGCATTCTTCGGAACTGGAACAGGCCCAGAGGTGTGCTAAAGGCAGTCTTGGGTTTAGCATCACGGGTTAAAGGGACCTGCCAGTAGCCTTTTGTCATGTCTAAAGTGGTAAGGAACTTCGCCTGCCCAAGCAGGTCTAACAGTTCCTCAATCCGAGGCATCGGGTAGGCGTCGAAAGTGGACACGGCATTCACTTGTCTGAAGTCTATACAGAAGCGCATAGTTCCGTCGGGCTTAGGTACTAGTACCACGGGACTGCACCAAGGACTATGCGATTCTTCTATGATGTTTAATCGTAGCATCTCCTGTACTTGATTGATGACTTCCTGGTTTTTTTTGCTTCCGGCAACCGATACGGTCGTTGCTGAATAATTTTTCTGGGTGGTGTGAGTATCTCGTGTGCGACCAAGCCAGTTTCTCCTGGTATAGGAGTTAGCACATCTCTATACTCTTCTAAGACTTGGATCAATTCCTGCTTCTGCCTCACGGAGAGCTCCTCCCCCATCCTTGGCTTAAGAGATTCTCCGCACTCCTCTATACGGGGACCAAGATCCTCCTCTGGGGGTTCACTTCCCACAGCGATGAAGCCCTCTAGGTCTCTCTTCCCCGTAGAGCCGAAACCTCCTGTTCCCCGGCTCGTTGGCGTAAGCATGGCGACCTCTTCAAGGTTGGGAAATCCCACACGTTCGCAAATCAATTGTGCTATTCTATCTCCTCTTTGGACCTTGAAGTCTTCGCTTGAACAGT
Organism: Ichthyophis bannanicus; assembly: GCA_033557465.1. Classification (NCBI taxonomy): domain Eukaryota; kingdom Metazoa; phylum Chordata; class Amphibia; order Gymnophiona; family Ichthyophiidae; genus Ichthyophis; species Ichthyophis bannanicus. The sequence continues at coordinate 87,868,332 of CM066033.1, forward strand.
TGCATAAAAGAACTTTTAATATGCCCCTATAGTCTGGGTCGACTACCCCGGCGGCCACATCAATACTATGCTTGGCCGCAAGCCCGGATCGCGGTGCTATCCTCCCATAGCACCCCTGTGGTAACTCTATTTGAAGATCTGTAGAAACTAACATACGTCCCTGTTTTGGGATCACCTGGTCCTCAGCACTATAGAGGTCATATCCCGCAGCCTGTGCAGATGCCCGTTGAGGGCTATGTGCTTTCTCTGAAGTTTTGCAAAACTTTAAAACAAACTTCTTCGGGGAGTCTGCTTGTTCTTGTAAAGGTGACTTCTTCGTTTTTTCCCAAAGAGGGCCAGGAATTATAGGGTTTGTAGCTTTGCTAGGGTTATTCGGTTGTGGCTTGGGGTTCTCAGTAGGCTCTTGCCGAGTGCAAGTGGAATTTGGCACCTTGGGTGGAGATAAGCCCTCTTTAAGACTTCTCCTAAATTGTGGCCAATCGCGGCCTAATACCAATTCCTGGGGCAACTTTGGCACAACTGCCACTAGCATTTCTTTTTCTAAGCCCAATCCTTTAACCCACAACTTATTGACAGGGTAGCGGGTAGCCGCTCCATGAATGCATTTTATTTTAACATTTCCTTCTGGATGTTCAGGAACTGACAATCCCTGATCCTTGATCACCGACCATAACCTTTTGGAAACCATGGTCTGGTCAGCTCCTGAATCCAGAAGTGCTTGTACATTGACTCCATGAATTTTTACATTTAGCACGAAACCTTCTCGCATTGTCCTTGGGGCCTCTCCCACAAGAGCCGTGCGAGAATAACACTCACTTTTTAAGTGACCTTTCTTACCACAAGCATAGCATCTTTTAACATTTTCTTGTATATTACTTTTCAAATTACCATATGGAGGTTTTGAGGGATTTTCTACTCTCCGTGCCTCCATTCCTATGGCCAATTTGGGAGTCCCTACCCTAGGTTGGGTGACTCTTTCTGCCTCCAAGTATCTCTCGGTGAGAGCTATGGCATCTGTAGTAGTACAGCAATTTTGTAAAATTAAAAAGTTCTGTACTCTACTAGGTACAGCGGACATGTACTGCTCCAATACTATGGCATCCATTAATGTATCTATATTTTTCCTTTCTGGTTGTAGCCATTTGTGTGCTAGGCTCTTTATCCTATAACCAAGGGCTTTTGGTGTTTCATCAGCCCTAAGGAACGTGGCTCTAAACATTTTGTTATAGGCCAGGGGTGTAAGGCCTAAGCGATCCCTAATAGCTATGATGACCTCTTCATAGGTGTTAGCTAGTGCTGGGGGCATTGACCTGTACGCGGCTAGCGCCTCCCCCGTAAGGGACGCTGCCAGTCGAATGGCCCATTGCTCGGGTGGCCAGTTAGCTGACCGAGCAATCCTACTGAATGAGTCCAAAAAGTCGTCCACGTTATCATTAGGACTTAGCTTTCCCACCACCAGATCATTACATGACCACTGTCCAGTTCCTGGGTTGGCCGGTCCGGTACCCTGCAGCCTGTCCGCGTTGACTTTTACCATCTCCTCTTGCTTTTGAGCCAACCATTTCTCCATTGTCTGTAATACTGGCACTTGCTGCGCTTGCATCGCCTGCAATGCTTGGGCTTGGTTTTTCAGGGCAACTTCCGCTTGCTTATCAAATTGATGTGCCATCCAGGCACAGAGGTCCTTAGGCTCCATGATGAACCTGCAAAAAAAAAGGAGACAAAGAGAAAAAAAAACAAGTGTGGCTCTCCCAAACTTTCTTTCTTCACTCTCTATCTTTTTTTTTTTTTTTTTTAAACTTCCCTGGCATCCAACACTTGTCAGGCCTAATTACATTTTACCTGACTTGAGTGTTGAGTCAGCTCTGGAACGTTAGTGCTGTCCCCTCTGCAGCTCCTCTGCTTCTGGGTGGCAACAGGATTTTCCTTCAGGATTTTCACCTTCCCTTCCGGACTTCAGGATTACTCCACTTCGGGTTTTCTCCCTCCGATCCGGTCTCTCCAGCTGATCCGCTCCGGCTCTTGTCCTTCCAGCAGTTCCAACTAGGCTTTCCTTCTTTTTTTTCAACTCAGGAGTTTTTCTTTTCTTTCCTTTTCTTTTCTTTTCTTTTCTATGCGCAGACGTAGGTTCCAAGCAAGGAAAAATCCAATAACTACGCCATTTTATGTCACAGGGCCTACCTTGGCAGCGTACTGGAGCGAGGTAGGTGGGACATAAAAACATTTAAGGTTGGGTTTGGCCAATAACTTACAGGGCCCAGGGACTTTCAGCCCTGGTAGCGTCCTTTGTTACCAAAATCCCACAGAAAACAAAAGGTCCGAGTGGAGGGAAAACAAAAGGCATTTATTTCCCCTTTCATGCACAAAGGTTCATATGCTTGGACACAGAACATCAAACACAAATTCCTTACTTCAGGATAAAGAAAAAGAAAGCATTAAAGGAAAACTGTTATCTTCACAGTAAATGGTAAAGCAGGCAAACAAACAGTCTCTATTCCCAAGACCTAGCTTAGTTGCTTAGTAAGGACTCCAACCTTCCTGTCCTACAGAAGCTACAGTCCATCTCGGTGTCTGATGCAAATTCCACCTGCATCGGTTCCCCTTCTGAAGCCTCTGAGCCTAAGTCAGTACTTGTTGGTAAGTTGTAATAAGGCTTTTTAAATATCTTCTGCACAACCTCCCAATGCTCAGGGTTGAATACAGGGCGTCGGTCCCAGGGTTGAATACAGGGCATTGAATACTGGGAACTGTCTTCCTTTTGCAAGTGTTTTGTCTTAGTTTTCTGTAAAGCTTGGTTATTAACAAGTCTCTTGGTTGGTGCGTGTTTCTTGCACCTTATCTCATAAGCATTCTCACAAGGATAATATTCCTGTGCTCCCTGTACTCCCCATACATCAGCAGTTTGTACCCTGCTTTTAGTTAAATATGGGTTACCTTTTCTTCTCGGCTTGTCTGCTCCAGGTGAGGTTTGAGGCCTGCTCCAGTTGGGATCCTGCCTGGCCTGAGCAATAGGCCTTGTGCTCTCCAACCGTCTTGCTGTTGTCTTTAGACCACAGTCACAGCCACGCCTTTGCTTCTCTGTACAACAAACACTCACTCTGGCTGGAGTTGTCCCACCTTCTCCACGGGGATTCCTTTCTTCAAACCTCTGAGGCTGCTGCTGCCTCCTGCGAAACCGTTGGTCAGGGATTACTGCTCCTTCTGGATATCCAGCCCATTCACTCGGATGTCCTGCCCAACCTGCTGGTTCTGCTGGTTCTCTTGGCAGTCCTCCTTTCCCAGGCCGTCCTGCCTGTGCCTTTCTCTAGGGCTGTCCTGTCTCCTCAGGATATCCTCCTTTCCAGGGTTGTCCTGCCAGTTCTCTTCCTGGCCGCTCTGCTCCTGATTCTGCTTCTCCTGACTCTGCCGGTTCCGCTCCAGGTTCTGCTTTCCAACCTTCCAAATTCCCTTTAAAAGGCACTCCTCTCTTTCTTGATTGGAAGCTGGCTGGCATTACCTCATGACCTAGGAGTTCCTCTGTTCCTCGGAGGTCCCTCCTGCTCCCCCTATGTGGTTCCTCGCGATATTGCAGGTTGTGCTTGACTTTTCCTGCATTTAAAACATTTTCTTCCCTTCTCAGAGGGTCTGCAGCATCACAAGCCCTGGAAGTGGAGGAGGTGAAAGCATCGCTGGAAAGGGAAGAACCAGAGTTCAAGTACCCCAAAGTTGCAGAATCAGTGACCAGAAGGAAACAAAGGGTAGTGGTGGTTGGAGACTCTCTTCTGAGGGGTACTGAGGCGTCCATCTGCCGACCAGACTTGATGTCCAGAGAGGTATGCTGTCTGCCTGGTGCCAAAATCCAAGATGTTACGGAGAGTTTGCCGAGACTCATCAAGCCCACTGACTATTACCCAATGTTGCTAATCCATGTTGGAACAAATGATACTGCCAGGTATACCTCGGAACATATCAAAAGTGACTTCATGGCTCTGGGACAGAGGGTGAAGCAGTTAGGTACACAGGCGGTGTTCTCTTCAATCCTCCCTGTTGAGGGTAAAGGCCAAGGCAGAGAGGCTCGCATCCTGGAGATGAATGCATGGCTGCATGGATGGTGTCATCGAGAGGGTTTTTGTTTCCTAGACCATGGGATGCTGTTCCAAGGGTTGCAGAGCAGAGATGGCATCCATCTGTCCAAGAAAGGTCAACGCATCTTCGGTAGCAGACTGGCTAATCTACTGAAGTGGGCTTTAAACTAGATTCGTTGGGGATGGGGGAAGAAAGCCCCAAGGTAAGTGAAAGCCCCCAGGTAAGTGAAAGCCCCCAGGTAGGTGATACATTAAATACCTTTATGGAAATGGGTAACAGGGGTAACATATGGAAAGCAGTGTGTATTAATGCCCGTAGCATGGGAAATAAGATCCCTGATGTTGAAGCTTTGGTGGGAGTGGCTGACTTGGATTTAGTGGCAGTTACAGAAACATGGTTCAGAGAAAAACATGATTGGGATGTAATTATACCTGGCTATACTTTATTCAGAAAGGACAGGGTAGGAAGAAGGGGAGGAGGAGTGGCACTATATGTAAAAACTACTATTAAAGCTTTGGAATTACAGAGCTTAAAAGGGAGAGAGGAGGCATTGTGGGTTAAACTAGAAAGAGGGAAAGAGAAATCTATTTGCATTGGTGTGATATACAGACCTCCCTCACAAGAGGAAGAGATGGACAGAGCGTTAATTGAAGACATACGCAGCATTGCTAGGAAAGGAGAAGTGCTACTGATAGGAGATTTCAATATGCCAGATGTTGATTGGCACATTCCTGCTGCAGTATCATCTAGAAGTAAGGAGATCCTGGATTCTCTACAGGGAGAACTATTCAGGCAATTGGTAACAGACCCCACACGTGAAGGGGCCATACTGGACTTGGTGCTTACCAATGGTGAAAGTGTTTCTGATGTTGTAGTGGGAGATCATTTTGCATCCAGTGATCAACAGATGGTGTGGTTCAGTATTAGGACTAGGGCTGTTAGAATCCATTCAAAGGCGAGGATCTTAGACTTTAGGAAGACTAACTTTGCGAAGATGGGCCAATACCTCAGGGAGTCATTAGTGGGATGGGAACAGCTGGGGGATGTAGAAAAACAGTGGGCAAAACTGAAAGGGGGTATTTTAAGGGCAACCAACCTTTTTGTTAAAATGGTAAATAAAAGCAAAAGGAAAAGGAGACCGCTATGGTTTTCGAAGGAAGTAGCTGAAAAAGTGAAGAAAAAGAGGGAGGCCTTCATGAAATACAAGAGATCACAGAGAGAGGAAGACAGGCATCTGTATTTGGAAAAACTTAGAGAAACTAGCAAAGTAGTCAAGAAGGCAAAGATTCAAAAGGAGGAGGAAATAGCCAATGCAATAAAATGGGGGGATAAGACATTTTTCAGATATATTAGTGAGAAGAGGAAGGGCAAAAGTGGTATTGTCAGACTCAAGGTGCAGGGGGGGAATATGTAGAAGCTGATAAGGATAAAGCGGAATTGCTTAACAAATATTTTTGTTCTGTGTTCACAGATGAAGAACCAGGAGCAGGACCTTAGAAAACACCCACAAATAGGAACAGAAGCGAGGGACATCTTGAACAATTTTCAGAAGACTGTGTTTGTGAGAAACTAGCTCAACTTAAAGTAGACAAAGCGATGGGACCGGATGGGATAAACCCTAGAATACTGAGGGAATTTGGGAACGTTCTAGCAACTCCACTGACTGACTTTTTCAATGCCTCGTTGGAGTCGGGAGTGGTGCCAAAGGACTGGAGAGAGGCTCATGTGGTGCCTTTACACAAAAGCGGAAATAAGGATGTGGTTGAAAACTACAGGCCGGTTAGTTTAACTTCGGTGGTGAGTAAATTATTGGAAACGCTGCTGAAAGAGAAAATAGTGAGGTTTCTGGAGTCCAGCGGATTACAGGATCCGAGGCAGCATGGATTCACCAGAGGCAGGTCTTGTCAGATAAATCTGATTGATTTCTTTGACTGGGTGACCAGGGAGTTGGACCGAGGGAGGGCTGTAGATGTGGTGTATTTAGATTTCAGTAAAGCCTTTGACACTGTTCCTCACAGGCGACTTATAAACAAACTGAGCACCCTAGGGATGGACCCTAAAGTTACTGCTTGGGTTAGAAATTGGTTGGGTGGGAGGCGACAAAGAGTACAAGTAAATGGAGCTCACTCTGAGGAGAAGGATGTTACCAGTGGTGTGCCCCAGGGATCTGTCCTTGGTCCGATTCTTTTTAACATCTTTGTTAGTGATATAGCGGAAGGGTTGTCGGGTAAGGTTTGCCTCTTTGCAGATGATACCAAAATCTGCAATAGAGTAGACACCCAGGAAGGGGTAGATAACATGAGGAGGGATCTAGCTAAGCTTGAAGAATGGTCTAGAATTTGGCAGCTGGGATTTAATGTTAAAAAATGTAAGGTCATGCATTTGGGCTGCAGCAATCCAAGGGAGCAATACAGTATAGGAGGTGAAGTACTTTTGTCCACTAAAGAAGAGCGGGACCTAGGCGTGGTTGTGTCTGATGATCTTAAAGTAGCTAAACAGGTAGAAAAGGTGACGGCAAAAGCTAGAAGGATGCTTGGGTGCATACGGAGAGGAATGGCTAGCAGAAAAAAGGAGGTGATAATGCCTCTGTATAAGTCTTTGGTGCGACCTCATTTGGAGTATAGTGTGCAATTCTGGAGACCGCACCTTCAAAAGGATGTGAACAGGATGGAGTCGGTGCAGAGGGTGGCTACTAAAATGATTAGTGGGCTTCATTATAAAGCATATGAGGACAGACTTAAGGATCTTAATATGTACACCTTAGAGGAAAGGCGGGACAGAGGTGATATGATTGAGATGTTTAAATACCCCCGTGGCATAAATGTTCAGGGAGAGAGCCTCTTTCAATTGAAAGCAAGTTCTGTTACGAGGGGACATGGGATGAGGGTGAAGGGAGATAGATTCAGGAGTGATATGCGGAAATATTTCTTTACGGAAAGAGTAGTGGATCCATGGAATAGTCTCCCAGTGGAGGTGGTAGAGATGAGGACAGTAACTGAATTCAAAAAAGCATGGGACCAACACAGAGGATCTCTAAAGGTAAAAAGTAGACTGTTGTAGTTGTTGATATGGAAGGACAGACTAGATAGGTCATGTGGTCTTTTTCTGTCATCATGTTTCTATGTTTCTTTGTTTCTACAGGCACAGGGCCCAGCTCCAGGGCATGCGTGAGGACCAGGTCATCTCCCTCTACCGCCTGAGCACGGGAGCTATTAGGGAGCTTTACGAGGATCTAAGACCTGATCTTGAGCCCCTGACTGGTCGGTCACATGCCATACTGGGTTTGGTCAAGCTGCTTGGTGCCCTACATTTCTTTGCCTCTGGCTGTTTCCAGTCATCTCTGGCCACAGTGGGTGGCATGAGTCACCCCACCTTCTCACGGTGTCTCCACCAGGTACTTCATGCCATGGTCAGCTGGGTGGGGAATTACATAGCCCTTCCCCACACTAGCCTACAGTGGGGGACTCTGAACCAGGCCTTTGAGGCGTTAGCCAGGATACCACACGTGATGGGAGCTATTGATTGCACACATGTTGCCCTGGTCCCGCCTAGAGACAGGGAGGTAGTGTTCCGCAACCGCAAACACTATCATTCCCTGAATGTTCAGGTTGTATGTGATGCAAATATGCATATTCTGAATGTGGTACCGAGGTTTGCAGGGTCCACCCATGACTCCTGTATCCTGCATCACTCGGCACTTTTCACACAATTTGAGGCAGGACAGTATGAGGACTGTCTATTGCTGTGTGTGTATTTAACATTTCGTATGTGCACATGCTGTTCATGTGCCTAACCGTATGTGCAAATGTATGTTTTGGAGGTGTATCCCATGTTGTGTGGTAATGTCATCTGTCTGTGTGTGATATAAGGGGGGGGGGGACTCCAGATCCACCTTGCTATGGAGCTTGGTGCTGATAGTTCAATGGTTGCTAGCATTTGTGGCGTGGTTACAGATTATGTTGTTTCCAAACTGTCCACCTAACCCTTGTCGTGTGTGTGTGACCGTCACACCCTGATGCATAGTTGTGATGTCCAATCATGTGCTGCCATATGTTTATGTCAGGATGTGTTTTGCATTTGTTTTGCACTTATATACCTGTGTCCATTTGGGTGGACATAAGCTCCTGCTTTAACGTCACACATTTCTTTTTTGCAGGTGATGCAGGATATGGGTATTGCCCCTGGTTGCTGACCCCTGTGCGCCAACTACGGACACATGCAGAGAGGAGGTACAATGAGACCCATGCCACCAGCCGCTCCGTCATAGAGTGCACCTATGGCGTATTAAAAAGTCGCTTCAGGTGTCTGGATAGGACAGGCAGGGCCTTACAATACAAACCAGACTGTGGCAGAGATTATTATAGCCTGTTGCATCCTGCACAACATTGCTCTCAGGTACCATATCCCTGTCGATATTAGTGAGGATCTGGAGGATGACCCTACTTGCCCCCCTGCACGTGCCCGTGGTAGCACACGTGCGGGCACAGCAGTCAAGCGTCAGCTGATTGCGGAGCTGTTCTCATGTAAGTACTGCATATGTTCCCACCTACAGTTGTTTGAATATGTGTGTACTGCTAATATTAGTCCACATTTGTATTATGATATCAGTAAGATGCAGTAAGATGCAGCACTGCACTGCCAGGTAACTGAGACGGGCTGGCCATACCAGCTTCATATATACTCATGCCTGATACACATTACATGTGGGCAGGGCACAACAACAGGTGGAGGTGGATTATGTGTGTGTGGCGTTTTACGCCTGTGGGAGGTTTGGGGTGGACATACCTGGTTTGTGGCTGCATGTGATAGGGGCTGATGTGCAGCCACACATAGTTTGTTTTGATACTTGGGGTGCAGCAAGGTGAAAGGCATGTGGTATGGCGTTAACAGTGGGAGGGCAGGCCATGGATGGGGCCAGTTGTCTAGATGTGTGTGTTTTTCATTGGCACATTGTACCCTTATCACAGTTGTAAACCATCTTTCTGTCCGTCTATGTGTGTCAGCCAGCTGTATGCCATCCTACCCTGCTGTGCATGCTGCTACCACACATCTTGCACTGGTGCACATTTCTGCATTGTGGGTTGAACATATCCTGGTAACCACAGCAGACTGTTTGTATGGTGATGTGCAGTCCTTCTGCAGCCAGCCAGGGGTTTGCTAGCAGCTATAGAGCTGTAACCCACTGGTTACTTCACTGCCTGTAGAGCCAGAGGTCATGGTTTCAAACCCACAGTGGGGTCATTTGATAGGGCTGTCTGAGGCAGTGTCTATTTTTAATGTACATTAGTGCTGCCAGCAAAAACACCCTCAGTACTGTAACCATAAGGCGCCTCATTAGGCGGACAGTGCACTTTATAATGTGCCCTATGGAGTGCCTTATAGGGTGCCTTATGCGGCACCTTAGGTTACGCCACGTGAGGGTGTGTTTGCTGGCAGCACTAATTAAAATAAAAATAATATGCCTCAAAAAACACTACTTAAACATAAAGGGTAATGCCTCATCTAGCCTTCTTCATTAGCCACACTTGGGGATTGAACTCATGACCCCTGTACCATCAGTCAGTGTATTGACCATTGTGCTACACCTCTGCTTCTGTGTTTGCATGTCTGCGCGCCTAATTAAAATTACCGCACGTTAACGTGCTTAGCGGCTTCTTGCACGATAATATGCGCAGCGCACGTTATCACACGATGATCCCGTTTTGCTATGCTAAGACCGGAACGCCCATTCCTTTTATGGCAGCCTGCACACTATCGCCAGGCGCACGTTAAGACTGCTTAGTAAACATACCCCATAGAATAGAAACATAGAAATATGACGACAGAAAAAGACCACATGGCCTATCTAGTCTGTCCTTCCATATCAACAACTACAACAGTCCCCTTTTTACCTTTAGAATAGAAACATAGAAATATGATGACAGAAAAAGACCACATGGCCTATCTAGTCTGTACTACTGAGAGAAGCTGTTCTTACCAGGAAGGAATCTGCAACTGTTGGAATTTCTCAGACTCTTGGATTAAAGGAAATACTTTGAGTTTAAACTGATAAAATCTGTTTCTATTTTAAAGTTCTATGTAGCAAGCCAGCCTTTACTTAAACAAACTATAAAGGTCAGTTAGAGCACAGTGTAAGAAGCCAGCCTTTACTTAAACCTTAAAAGTCAGTTAGGGCACTGTACAGCAAGCCATCTTTCAGCTAGTGTATTCCATGTTTTAAGAAAGGTGGAAGGAAGGCCAAAAAACTGCCAACATGGTTTAAAGGTGAGGTCAGAGAGGCTGTTGTAGACAAAAAATAATCTTTCAGGAAATGTAAAACAAAGCCAAATGATGAAAATGGGAAACAGCATAAGCACTGGCAAGTTAGATGCAAGGCACTGATAAGGCAGGCAAAAAGAGAATTTGAAAAAAAGCTTGCTGTAGAAGCAAGAACACACAAAAAACCCTTTCAAATACATTCATGGCAAAAAACGGTGAGAGAGTTAGTTGGACCAATAGATGATAGAGAGATAAAAGGGGCACTATGGGAGGACAAGGCCATAGCGGAGAGATTGAATGAATTCCTTGCCTCGGTCTTTACTGAAGAAGATGTAGGGAAGTTGCCCATCCTACTACTACTACTACTGAACATTTGTATAGTGCTACAAGATGTATGCAGTGCTGCACAGACACTTGTAAAAGATGGTTCCTACTCATTACACTGTGTAACACAATTTTTGTTCCTGGGTAGTGACTGTTATTTCCTAATTGCTTATAACTTAAAAGTATGGAAAAGGGTTATTATTCTCATTAAACTTTGCTTTTGTGAATAGATCTGTGAAATGTATGTACAGTATTCCCATTGTTGAAAAAGGCTTACTTGTGCCTTTTTGTTCACACAAAATAAAAAAAACATAGTGTGACACAGTAGGCAGTATAGAGCACATGGAGGTAAGAGAAAATGAGGAACTTACCTCAGATTTAGCTGAGCAGCAAATAAACTCAGTAGGAACAGCTGAGCAGCAAATACATTCAGCACAGGAGAAGCCAAAAGGCATTAGAATGAATTTTCATGGTGATAGTCCTGACGTGGTTAGAAACAGAAAGCCTCATCAGGAACACCTGTTCACAAAGACCCACGTAGCATGCAGAGAAGGGAAGCATATAAGTTGCTGGCTAGAACCAGGAAAGGCCAGCAGGGGCAGCGACTCAGGAGGACTGAGCAAGCAACCAGTGAGCACGTGTCATTCTGAAGGAAGTTTGCCGGGAGAAGGAAACAGTAGGTCTGATCCCAGAGCAGGAAGCAGCCAGGGACGTGGCCAGGAGCCTGCTAGGTTTGATGGTGGTTGGAGAGTCCGGGAGAGAGCTGTCAGGAGCCCAGAAACAAGAACCAGAAACACAGTTAAAAGGTGGGAACCTTGCTTTTCTGAGGAAAAGGCTAAAAGCTCTGTGTGTTTTAAAGGGCAAGGGTATGGCACTGGAAGTGACTTTGATGTTGAAAGGTATCCAGTGATTCCACCAGGTTGGAAGAGAAAGGAAAGCCAGAAAGAAGCTATCACCATACCAGGCATTCAGAGCCCTAGGTTTGAAGAGCACTTTTTGGGAAAAGTAATCCATGCACCACAGGAGGGTTTTCAGGAAGCCAGCACATGTAAAGAGTGTGACCCTTATGCTATCGGGAGTGAATCCGAATTAATGCAGTGGGAGAATAACAGCTGTACTCCTGACCCGGTTCCTATGGATTGCACAATATGTTTTTCAGATGATGTCATATCTTTATGTTAAGCCTGTGGAAAGCAGCCATGTGCTAGTGTCAAAGGAAAAGAAGATATTTTTCTTTGTAGCAGTTTCTTTTTGTTTTTCTGCTGTTTTGTTTGTGTTGTATCCAAAGAATATCCGTTTGGGAAGGGGAATAAAGCCCTGACATTATTTTGCCTTACCATTCGACTGCAAGTCTCTTTTTGGTAGAAAGGCAGCGTGAACTTTTAAAGCCCTAGGCAGCCGCCTAATAGGGTTCAGAGAAGGTCTATCTTACAGACCCCATCACAATAGAAACAGAGAAATATTATGACAGAAAAAGACCACATGGCCTATCTAGTCTGTCCTTCCATATCAACCACTACAACAGTTCCCTTTTTTCCTTTAGAGATCCTCTGTTTTTGTCCCATGCTTCTTTGAATTCAGATATAATTCGACATAACACACAGACACAACATATAATCAATCAAGACTCCAGTTCAGCCATTAAGCTTGGGAGCGCTGAAGGCACAAACAGTGCAATTTTAAAGCCCCGATCAGCATCATGAACAGGGAGCAGGAAAAAAACTCCCTCTCACTCCCTGCAGAGAACCACCAATTAGGACTCTAGTTCAGCCCTTAAGCTAGGGAGCGCTGAAGGCACAAACAGTGCAGTTTTACAGTCCCTATCGGCATCCTGGACAGAGAGCAGGAAAGAAAACCCCTCCCACTCCCTGCAGAGAACCACCAATCAGGATTCCAGTTTAGCCGTTAAACTTAGGAGCGCTGGAAGCTGACAGCAGTGTTGAACTCTCACAAGTAAACTGTAAGTTTTCATGAAACATAATCTGTACATAATAGCATTGCCCTTCTCATAAATGTTATTATAATCCCTTACCGAAGCACAGTAAATAAATTAGACTGCATATAATTTGATATACTTTGAAAAACTATTGTATCAAATATTTTACTGTTAATCATTTACTCAACATGCATAGCTATATACCAATCCATAGCTATAAAACAATCCATTTCATCGCCCATTTCAAAGCTATATATACAGGAGGCATAATAGACTACTTCAAATTAATTTATCAAGCACTATAAATCAAATAAAGATCAACAACCTAAACATACATCCATTGAAATGTGCTCTAATCCATAAGGAACAAATACCACATCATCACTGATTATATAGATGAATAACAATTGGATATAATGCGTATAACAGAAACATAGCTTACAAATACAGATCAGGTAATATTAAATCAAATTTCTTCTCAAACATGAAACCCATAGCTGCCCAAGAATCAATAAAAGAGGAGGCGGAGTTCTCATCATCAGAAGAAAATCGCTATGTTTCAAAACCCTTTCAACTCGAAGCACAGAGAGCTGTAACATGATAACCATTTCAAACAACACATAACGTTTTCTCTTATATACAGAGCACCTGGTAAAAATAATGATGACCTCTCACTATTACTTGAAGAAATTTGCTACAATTCTAACCCACAGAAGCCTCTCATCATCCTAAGGGACCTTAATATACCATCTACAACCACAAGATAAGGCAAAGCCTTTACTCAAGCAATTGAAGACCTACAGTATAAACAAATAATAAACACTCCAACCCATAAGAGAGAAGGAACCCTTGATCTCATCTTTATACCAATAATGCTCTTAGATAGGAAGCTTATTCAACTTCCAACAGTGACACCTGTCCTATGGTCAGACCTCTACATCATAACCTTCCAGTTAACCACTTCTGTACTAAATGCACCTGCAGAAGTAATAAATTCACAAAGAAGATTCAAACACTTCAACAAAGAAATATTTCTACAACAGATCTTATCACAAATAAACTATGGGGTATGTTTACTAAACTGCACTAATGTGCGCGGCACACATTAGCGTGCGCTAAGGTACCTTAGCGCAAGCTAATTTCGCATTATGGGGCACAAATGTGCACGCACAGGTGCGCGGCGCACTATAGTGCACGCTCATGTGCGCGGTGCGCTAATGTGCGATAAAGGCGGGGAAAGGCTCCCGGAGGGCGGAGGAAGGCTCCCCAGGGGCGGAGAGAAGGGGTCAATGGGTGGAGAGTGGGAGGGGAAAGGCTCCCCGCACACTAGCGGGGCTGAAATTCAAGGCAAAAAATACCGCGAGTGAAAACCTCGCGGTAGAGCCGATTTAAAGGGAAGAGAAACCATTTCTGTCAGCAATGTACAGCAAAACCAGGGAAACCTACAAAACAGTGATAAGTGTGATACATGTGCACGGAACAAAAGTGCAAATAAACATTGAAAATGACCCCAACAAAATAAAAAAAATTATAATCAAGCCGGGCAATAGTGATAATAATGGGAAACATCACAAAACACTCCCAAGAAAGCCGCAAAAAATAAATATGAATTTTAGAAGGGTCTACGCTCCGTCCCCATACAAGGTGAATGATCCCACAGTGAAATAGCACTGATCAGGGTTTCCCTCTCCATTGGACAGGTTACCTATGGCATGCACATGTTCCACAACAGCAGGGCGGGCAGGTCGGAATGGGCAACTGGACAGATGCTGGGAAAGGGGATACAGAGGGCTGCAGGTGGCACATGCTGTGGTGCAGCTGGGGCACAGTGTGGACTAGGCAGATGCCTAGATGGCACTTAGGAATGCTGAAACTGAACAGCAGCCAGACAGCAACTGATGAGGGCCCAACATGGGCACGAGAGTGTTTATCACAGTGTCACAGGGGATAGTACCCAGCAGGTACCCCCAAGGGCACAGAACATTGGCAGGCGGTGATTGGGGGACGTGCGGACAGATATGCAGGCACCCCTACCCCAGAACCCACACCATAGGCAGCTGCCTACCCGCACACAGGATGGCCTGAGACTGCGTACCACCAGCACCACCAGCAGAAGGGCATGTCAGCATGGTGGCGGAGGGGTACTGGAGGTGGAGGGGGCAGTGGCAGCTGCCCAGAGCAGACCATGGCCTAGCCCTGTGTAGGTGGGTGCAATGCACTGCAACAGACAGGCCCTGCCGGACAAACAGTCATGGTATCATCAAGGAATGCACTGTCTCTGTGGCAACACAGTGGTGCAGTGCACACAACCAGTGTGTTTGGAAGCAGAAAGTCACAGGTTCAAGTCCCAGCTATGGTGCCTGCCAACCCAGTCCCCATATTTTACCCACTACTACAACGTGCTAATACAGACAGAACGTTTATTGCAGATGACTTAAACATGCCCAAAACACCTACATTTTACCCTACAGAGCAAAGACACCATAAACAGGCGCATTACCTAGAGCAGAGTCTCCCAAATGCAGTCCTGGAGGGCCAAACACCATTGAGGTTCCATGCTGCCTCTAATAAAGATGCCTGTGCTGCATATCTATGCACCACCCCCATGGTATGCAGATGTATCTCATGCATATTCATGAGGGACAGCATGAAAACCCGAACAGTGTTTGGCACACCAGGACTGGAGTTGGGAACCTCTGCCATAAAGCAGCAGCCAACAGGGGCAGACACACCCACACCCACACCCACAGGCCCCATTAGCCAATGCCTCCTGGAGAGGCAGGACATTTGTCCCTGCGTGCATCTCCCAATATTAGCACTTGCATACCTTAGCAATGCCACCCTACACCTGGGTATACGGTACACAGCTATCAAATGTTTGCTATGATTACTGGCAGATAGCAATTCCTACGTTAAGCACAGTTTGCTGATTGAGCTCCATCATAACAATCTTTCTGATGTCTGTGGTGTGTGCTTCAGGTCTGGTCTCTGACAGTGTTTACCACCCTGGGGAGTGACCCCCAACAGTATTCCGTACTATATCCATGCCTGTACTGTGCCAAGGACTGGTGTGGTGGCCAGGGCTGCTAAACTCCTCTATAGTAGCACAATGCTGGCATAGGTGTGGGAGTGTGTGTCTGTCTATCCAGTGTGTGGTGGCTGCAAACACCCTCCACAGCCCACACTGCCAGCACTGTTGCCAGTATTGGCCTGCCAATGTGCATAATGAGGAGCAAGATACCATGGGTATAGCCCGGACAGGGCGGCCTGGCCAGGATGCATCTGCACAGGGCATAGGGCAATGGCTGGGACATTGTAGTGCCCGGCCACCACCTACACAGACAGGGTGGCCACAGCATGTCCTGCTGGGAGATAAACTCTCACCCTGACTGTGCAGTGACCACGGCATGGCTAGGCACCCCCATAGAGCTATATAGTATTTTTCTCATGTGATATTTATGGGTTTCCTTTTGAGGCCCAGTCACTGACTTATCTGCTTGTTGTGTATGCTGACATCCCAATTCTGGGTGCATGCATTTCCACTAGGAACATACACTATGGACTAGCTAGCAGACTGTTTGCAGCTGGTATGTGTCTTGATGGAGTGCCTTGCAGGGTGTAGTGGCTGAGGGCTTGCTGCAGGAGAATACCAGATAGTGGTGGGGTGCAGCTTAGCATATCCAGGCCTAATGTCTGTCTGCTATTGCATTATGGATGTGTACAGAGCTGCATTGACTGCCCTGTAGGTGTCTGTTCCCCAGCAGGACTGGGGTTGATGGTCCCCTCTACTGCCACCATTGCAGGGAGGTAGAATGTGGATCTGTTGATGGGAGGCCCTGTTTGCCACCCTCAGCCCTGGAGGAGAAGGGTGGTGGTACATAATCCTCCTAGGAGTCCATAGGGGCTACACCTGACTGAGACATACAGATATATCCAAGGTGTGTCTGCAGAAACTACCTATCTCACACATTAGCACTGCTGGTGACCTGCAGCATGGCCTATTTCTGCCATGGAAGGTGCTGTGGACCTGGTGCTGGGCGCCCCACCGCACACTCAGGGTGAGCACAGTACCCGCACAATGTGACGGTGTGTAGCTACTCTGTGCCAGTAACACACATGGTCAGTTTCCCCTACCAGGCCGAGGTGCTGTGGGGGTGCATACCCCATCTTGTGTTCATCTGTAGACAGCTGATTTGCATGTGCAGTGCATCATGGGTACGGGTGGGCTAACCCTATCCTGGTGACCACAGCAGACTGTCTGTGTGGTGACGTGCAGTCTCTCTGCAGCCAGCCAGGGGCTTGCTAGCAACTATAGAGCTGTAGCCCACTGGTTACTTCACTGCCTGTGGAGCCAGAGGTCATGGGTTCAAACCTACAGTGGGGTTCTTTGATAGGGCTCCCCAAAGCATTATCTCTTTTTAATGTACATTACTGATGCCAGCCAAAACACCCTCAGCGTACTGTACCCATAAGGTGCCTCAGAGGGCGCTTTATAGGGCGCCCTATAGGGCACCTTATGGTTACCGTCCATATAAGGTGCACTATACGTTATCCTGTGGAGCGACTTATAGGGTGCCCTATAGGGGACATTATAGGGTGCCGTGGTGGACAGTGCACTTTATAATGTGCCCTATGGAGTGCCTTATAGGGTGC
The DNA here is from genome assembly GCA_033557465.1 of Ichthyophis bannanicus. NCBI lineage: Eukaryota > Metazoa > Chordata > Amphibia > Gymnophiona > Ichthyophiidae > Ichthyophis > Ichthyophis bannanicus. Next base: position 87,885,568 of record CM066033.1, read on the forward strand.
CTTATGCGGCACCTTCAGTTACGGCACGTGAGGGCGTGTTTGCTGGCAGCAATTAATAAAATACAAATAAAGTGCTGCAGGAAACAATATGTACATGTCAAAGCTGATGCCTCTGCCAGCCTTACATATTAGGCACACTGGGGAATCAAACTCACGACCCCTGTATCAGCAGTCAGTGCCTTGACCATTGTGCTACACTGCTTTTCCTCCTTGCATGTCAGCGCACCTACTTCAGATTTTCATGCGTTTAAATGCACAGTGCTATGACCTTGCTGTGCCTCATAGGGCACCCTATATGGCGCCCTATAGGCCACCCTTTATGCAACATTGTAGGGTGCCGTGGCGGACAGTGCACTTTAAAATGTGCCTTCTGGGGTACCTTATGAGGCGCCTTATGCAGCACCTTATGTTACAATACTTTGAGGGTGTGTTTGCTGGCAGCACTAATTAAAATAAAAATAAAATGCCTCCTAAAGCAATATTACCTATAACAGGTAATGCCTCAGCCAGCCTTCTTCATTAGGCACAGTGGGGGATTGAACCAATGATCCCTGCATTATCGGTCAGTGTCTTAACCATGGTACTGTGGCTCTATTCCTGTGCTTGCACATCAGCGCGCCACTTATACTTCCCGCGCACGTTTCTCATGCGCTAATGTGCGCGGTGCACATGAGCGCACAGCGCACATTAGCGCATGTTTAATCCCGGTTTGCTTTTTTCTGACTGACACGCATCCCGCATTTTATGGCATCCCGCACACTAGCGTGGCGCGCACCTAACGGGGTTTTAGTAAACATACCCCTATAACTCAGCAAACCTTGAAGAAATAATACATAGCTGGAACTCAACAATTCACAAGGCAGCCATTGCCCCTCCTAAAAAAGCACGTGCCATCAGAAAGAACATTGCACCATGGTATTCCATTGAGATTAACACCTTGAAACAAGACCTGTGAAAGCAGAACGAAAATGGAGAAAAACGAAAGATGTGCAGGATAAAATCAACTATACTAACAGGATGCAGGAATGCCAGTCTCTAATAAATGCTTGTAAGACGGAATACCACACAAATAAGAACATAAGAACATAAGATATGCCATACTGAGTCAGACCAAGGTCCATCAAGCCCAGTATCCTGTTTCCAACAGTGGCCAATCTAGGTCATACATACCTAGCAGTTTCCCCAAAAGACACAGGTTCCACAATGCTTGTACTGGGTCAAGCATTGATATCCTGGGTCCCTTCTTAATAATGGTTTATGGACCTTTCCTCCAGGAACTTGTCCAAACCTTTTTAAACCCAGCTACACTAACAGCCTTGACTACATCCTCCGGTAACAAATTCCAGAGTTTGATTACACGTTGAGTGAAAAAATATTTTATTTTATTAGTTTTAAATAGTTTACCCTGTAGCTTCATTCCATGTCCCCTAGTCTTTCTATATTCTGATAACGTAAACAATCGATCTACGTTTACCCGTTCCACTCCGTTCATTAATTTATAGACTTCTATCATATCTCCCCTCAGCCGTCTCTTTTCCAGGTTAAAGAGCCCTAACCTTTTTAGCCTTTCTTCATAGGAGTATCCTTCCATCCCCTTTACCATTTTGGTGGCTCTTCTCTGAACCTTTTCTAATAACTCTATATCCTTTTTAAGATAAGGCGACCAGAATTGCACACAATATTCAAGGTGCGGTCTCACCATGGAACTTTGTCCACCTCTTTATTCACACTTTCAAAAAACAAACAAACATAACAGATTAGTAAGACAAGATCTTCCTTGTCTAAAGCCATGTTGGCTGTCTCCCATTAGGCCATGACTATCTACATGCTGAGTAATTTTATTCTTTATGATGGTTTCTACCATTTTTCCCTGTACTGACGTGAGGCTCACCGGTCTGTAGTTTCCAGGATCACCCCTGGAACCCTTTTTAAAAATTGGTGTTACATTGGCGATCCTCCAATCTTCAGGTATTAGAGATGATTTTAATGATAGTTCACAGATTACTAATAGCAGGTCTGCAATCTCATATTTCAGTTCTTTAAACACCCTTGGATGTATACCATCCGGCCCATCTGGTATACGAATCTAATCATGGGTTCATTAAATAAATCGCGAGAGCTATTCAATATAGTAAGAACCTTGGCAAAAATCAAATCTGAAGAGCACAATCTACGTAATTGAACCTCAAATCATGGCAAACTTCCTTCAATCAAAGCTCAGTCCTAATCAAAATCAAATGAAACTATTAATAACTGAAAACCAATCAGTAACTGAGAAAGCCTGTTTGTGGCCCACATTTCACATACCATCCATCAAAGAATTAAAACAAATAATAACTAATCTCAACACCACAACCTCTTTTCTTGATCCTTGTCCAGTATCTTGGATCAAAATAACAGCTGAACAACTAGCCCCCACCTTACTTAAAATAGTGCAACTTTCACTCTCACAAGGAATTATGCCCTCTATACTCAAAAAATCAATAGTAAGGCCAATTATAATGAGCAATACCCTTGATTCTGATGACCCCAGTTCATATAGACCCATTTACAGCAAAGATAATTAAGGGGTATGTTTACTAAACCGTCCTAATGTGCGCCCGGCGCTAGTGTGCAGGATGCCATATAAGGAGTGGGCGTTTCAGTCTTAACCTAGCAAACCGGGATTATCGCGCGCTCTTGTGCGCTGTGCGCTAATGTGCGCCGCGCACATTAGCGCACAAGAAATGCGCGCGGGAAGCATTAGCAGGCACGCTGATGTGCAAACAGAGGAGCAGGGCTGCAGTACAATGGTGAAGACACTGACAGATGGTGCAGGGGTCATGGGTTCAATCCCCCACTGTGCCCAATGAATAAGGCTGCCTGAGGCACCAGCTGTTATGTGTAATATTGCATTATGAGGCATTTTAATTACTGCTGCTAGCAAACGCACTCTCAAAGCGCTGTAACATAAGGTGCTGCATAAGATACCCCAGAGGGCACATTTTAAAGTGCACTGTCCGCCACGGCACCCTACAATGTTGCATAAAGGGTGGCCTATAGGGCGCCATACCCAAGTTATTATACCTGTTTCACTGTAAGCACAAATCACGAAATTGAGATGTGCAACTCTTATGTTCATTGTAAACCGCACTGATGTCGAATAGCGCGGTATAAAAGAGACTGCAAATAAATAAATAAAATAAAATCTTACCTGTAGAAAAATACAGGTAAAATCTGTAACACATCGATCAGCCTTAATAGACCAGTTACCTGGAGTTCCGCAGGGTTTAGCACTTTCTGCTCTGCTGTTTAATATATATTTGCAGTCTCTCTGCAGCATAATAACTAAATACAAAGTAAACTACAATATTTATGCAGATGATATTATGATTCACACATCATTCAACATCAACCAACCTGACTACTCAAGTATAATAGCATGTATAAAAGAAATGACAACCTGGCTAATGGAACAAAATCTGCTGATAAACTACAAGAAAACAGGCAATCTTTATAACAAAGAATTTTTACTATGTCCCACAAAAATTTCTACAAATATCACATAACTTCATTGAAGTGAAAACAGAAATTAAATACCTTGGTACTGTATATACCTTGACCAGAAATTAAACTTCCAAACTCATATAACAAAGGTTACACAAGCTACTTACCACAAATTAAGAATAATACAAAAGCTCAAACCTCTTCTAAACTCGAATGACTTCCGCACAGTCTGTCAAGCATTGATTTTGCCCATCTTAGACTATTGTAACATCATCTATCAGGGTCTACCTATCCAATCTATTTACCCTTTACAATTACTACAAAATACAGTGGTTTGTATTATATCTGGGAAATCAAGAACCAATCACATAACTCCAACCCTAAAACCCCATAATTATCAGGACTAAATACAAAGTTATACTCACTATCTTTAAAATCTTCACCATTTATCACACCTATACTACAAGCTCTCATAAGTAAAGACTCTGAAAGCAGAAGAAAAAGGTAAAACAATAAAAATCTATTAATCATACCATTAAACAAAACCAAAGCAAAGCAAACAACTTGCAGCAGAGCCTTCTCAATATATGCTTCATCACTCTGGAACACACTCCCAGAAAGCATAAGAACAATCAGTGATTTATGGGAATTCTGGAAAGCATTAAAAGCTCACGTATTTTTGGAATACTATAGTCCGGAGACTGAAACATCAGGCAGAACATACTCATTACAATAAATTATGAATTGATTTACACCTCCTCATAGACGATACCCCTGTTTCATCCAAGTTTAATATCCTTATTCTATGTAAAGTTTTCTTGTTTATTGTTGAATGTAAACCGCTTTGAATTTAAGAAAAATGGTATAGCAAAATTATTAAATAAATAAATAAAATACATATAATATTTACTTATACTTAAGTTATTCAAGAAAGGCCATAAAACATTTAGAAGTGAGTAGATTTTTGACATTTACGATTATATTGTAAATCACTTTCACGAATAAAGCCCCAGATGTAGTCTCCCATCATGTTCTCATTAAACTGTTCTTGGTAGCGGCATTCAAATTCCAGTATATCCTGGTGGAAATGTTCACCTTGCTCCTCTGAGTACATTCCCATGTTCTCCTTGAATTTATCAAGATGAGTATCAAGGATATGGACTTTGAGAGACATCCTGCAGTCCATTTTTCCATAATTCCACAGGTACACTAAAAAAAGTTTTTTTTAAACTGCCTCTAATGTTTCGATTGATTTTTACGTTTTTTGGTGCGCTGAATCCAAATCTGGTAACCAATTTGCTCCATCACGTACAGATTTTTTGCTACATTGGGTTAGCAGTTTGAGGTGAACGTTTCAGATTGAGTGCAATCGAGATAAAAGTTTCTTGGATGAATTCTTTATACTAATTGTTTAGTAGTTATTCAAATAAGAATAAAGAAAATTGTAACAAGGCAGCACATAAGAATAGAGTAATGTCAACAAAACACACTGTGATGGTCGCAAAATTGTCTGCACTTAAAACAGCCACATACATGTGCACAAACATTGAGCATATAAGAGCGAGGTTAGACACAAAGCAAAGCAAAGAAATGTGCAAAAAATGTTGTACAGGTATGTATGTAAGAATAGAAAACGCAAACCGCACCATTGCAATACATGAAGACAAACACCCGATGGTGTGAAAATAAAATTCTAATAAATGAGATCCGACACTGTGGTAATAACTAGCAAATTTTTATTTCAAAGTTTAGTAAAAACACGATATTTGTCAACACAGTTTAGATTTTAAAGTCATTCTTGGGTCAATCAATCTCCTGGTGGGCCCATTTCTTCTTCCCCCAAATGCTTCTCTTGGTGCGCTGCTTGGCGTATTTTTCATCTGGGGTTTCCCGCAGCAGCAACCAGCAGAAATCAGCCATCATAGTGGTGTTCCATCTTCCTTGGTACCTTCTCTCTGCGTCCTTGATGTCCTGGTGAAACCTTTCACCTTGTTCTTCACTGTACGCCCCCAAGTTTTCGGGAAAGTAGTTCACATGGGAGTGCAAGAAATGGACTTTCAGGCTCATGTTACAGCCTTGTTCTTTGAAGGCATTGAGCATCCTGGCAACAATACCCTTATAGTTCTCATCCCGCCTGTTCCCCAAGAATTTGAGAACAACATCCTTGAAGGAATCCCAGGCTTCTTTTTCCTTCTCAGACATCGTTTCAGCGAATGCTCCATCTGAAATGAGTTTCCTTATATCAGGGCCAACAAACACTCCTTCCTTTAGCTTTGCTTCAGAAAGTCGGGGGAACTTTGAGCAAAGGTACCGAAAGCACTCACCATCTTTTGGAAGGGACTTGATGAATTGCTTAATGAGACCCAACTTAATGTGGAGAGGTGGTAATAGAATTTTATCACGAGGTACCAAGCTCTCATGAAGAACATTTTTCTCACCGGGTCTCAAATACTCCCGAATTGGCCAGTCTTTTTTCCCGCAGTGTAGGTCGCGGGCCCGGCTATCCCACAAGCAAAGGAAGCAGGGATATTTGGTGAAACCGGATTGCTGCCCTAATAGCATGGATAGAATTTTAAAGTCTCCACAAATCATCCACTTATGCTCATCATAACGAATCTTCTGAAGAATCAGGGCCAAATTCTCGTATTTTTCTTGGAGAATAACAGAGTGAGCAATAGGAACTGAAGCGAATGTGTTGCCATTATGAAGAAGAACACCTTTTATGCTGTCTTTTGACGAATCAATGAACAGCCGCCATTCAGCAGGATCATACTTGAGTTTAAACTTTTCCATCACTCCGTATATATCGTTGCAAAATACCAAATCTTCCTCTTTGCTGAAATACTTCAAAAATTGTGTTTCGCGGTTGCGGTACCAATAAAAAGTTGTTCCTAGTGACAATAGATTTTTCTGTTTAAGCCGAGAACCTAGCAGTTGGCAGCATCTTTTGGGAGTCCTAAATCCCGGACTAAATCATTCAATTCAGCTTGAGAGAAAAGTTCAGGTTTCGGATCTGGTTCAGTTTCAAACTCGGAAGTACTGGACTCATCGGGAAAAGCCATCTGATGAGTCTCATCATGATCAGAACCGTCCACACAAATATGATCCAAAGATTTTGGTGGTTCAGGCACAGGTACTTCGTTGCTATGAGGCATAGGCCTAATTGCTGAGGGAAGGTTGGGGTAACTTATTACGTTCTTATTTTTTAAGTTGTATCCCTTCACAATGCAAGAGCAAAAATAGCAGTCACTGCTGTGGTCTCTTTGTTCACGCCACATCATAGGTATTCCGAAACGAAATGCTTGTTTTTTACCTTTCATCCATAAGCGTAGATCTTCCTCACATGTCTTGCACACTTTGTGAGGAGCCCACGGTTTGTCTTGATCGCCTAACTTCAAACCGAAATAGGCGAAATATACTTTTTTAATAAATGCAGAAATGTTCCTCTGCCGCTTTTTCACGGTATATTCCCCACAAATAAAACAAAAACGGTCCGGAGAGTTGACGCAACCTCTGGCTCTGTGAGCCATCACAAATACACAGCACTGCAAACTACAACTGTAGTGAACCACTTCGGAATAAAGCTGGATTACGACTGAGCAAACAAAAGGTAATAATGAACTTGCAAGAAACTGAAATTTGACAGGAAAGTTCATGTCGCAACCACCGTGTTTGAGCGAGCGAACGAGGCGAGGCGAACAGGAAAGAACATGCGCCAGCGCGAGTACTGGATTTAGCCCCCCGCCTCCCAATTGTCCTGTTAATGTATAAAATGAATACAAAACACTCTAAAATATCATGAGGGAGTGTTTCTAGTTAGTTAACCATTACAACCTCTATTTTGGGCCAAGAAAATAAACTGCAGTCGGCTAAAAAGAAATTATGTGAACATTCCTTATATGGGTAAGAAATCTAATTTTGCAAGAAAACGTGACGTGATGGAACATTTTGGCTATTTTTCCTGGATTCAGCACCCCAAAATCTATAGGAATCAGTTGCAAAACTGGAGGCACTGTTTTGGTAGTGTACCTGTGTTCTTAACCAGTCTCAACTAGCTCTATATAAATTGCCCCAAAAGCCTAGAACCACTGCAACAAAGCTGTTCCTTCCTAGTAAGCAGCTTGGGAACTTCCATGCCCTCAAGAATCTTTTTTTTTTGTGGTCCAACAAAGACACCAGCTTTGACCTTTACCTCAGACAGTTTAAGGAAGAAGTCTTGAAGGTACTTGAAGGCTGTCGACTCTTTCTCTAGAGCTGTGACAAATTGTTTCATAAGGTCCAATTTGATGTGCAGTGGTGGCATCAGCACCTTCTGTGGTTCCACCAATGGCTCCTACTTCAGTTTCTTTGTCCCAACAGAAAATTCAGTTTGCTGTGGCCAGTCCCACCTGTGGTAGTGCACTGCAGTGTCCTTGCTGTCCCAAAGACAAAGATAACTTGATAAAACCACTTTGGAGACCCATCAGAAATGCTACCATTTTAAAGTCTCTGATAACCTCCCAGCTGTACTCAGCATACTTCAAGTTTCTAGCAAGGTCTTGACACTGCTGTAATCTTCTTTGAGGCTCTCTGAGTGAGCTAGGGGAAGAAACGGGCACTTGTTCCCATTATGTAGCAGCACGGCTTTGAAGCTCCTGGAAGAGCTGTCAATGAACAGGTGCCACTCCTTCGGATTATATGCAATTCCGATAGCGTTGAACAGACTGGTCACATTGTGGCAAAAGCAGAGCCCAGCTTGACTAGTGAAGAAGCTGGAAAAAGTGTGGTGACTTCCTCTGACCTGTGACTTACACACTTTCATCCAACAAGTTCCACTGCTTGAATCTGGATGTCAAAAGCTCGGCATTGGACTTGGTGAGATCTAGATCTCTGACCAAATCATGGATTCCTGCCAAATTCTTGGGACAGCAAACTTCATGATTCTCTTTTCCTCTCTGTACCATCTTGCCAAATAAAAATGAGAAATGTGAAAATAAAAAATAATTATATATATATATAATTATGATGATAAAATTAATTTGAATTAATGATGTTCTTGCTAAATATTTCATACATTATGTAAAATTCAGCAACAATAAAGATTTTATAACATAAAATGCCACAGTTTTCTTGCAGTGCTCGCAAGTAAAATGAGGTACCCAGGGATTGTCAGAATCCCCAACAGGCATGCCGAAATATACCTTGTCAGGTTCACACATCTTGGCAGATGCTTCCATGGAGTACTTTTTTGCACTTGTCTTGATAAAATTGCCACAGACATAGCAAAATGCATCTACTGGATGCTTGCAGCCTCTTGATGCCATGTCAGTCCACTTAAGAAGATAGAATGAAAATGAACTGGTGAGCTTAAGACATGTGTTGTTGCTCGCTTCTAGGTTTCCAGTCGGTAAGGAGGCTGCTGAATGACCTTGCTCACTCCGCGCAAAACCGTTGTTTATATAGATGCGAGGTGGAGATGACATTATAATCTTTATCTTTATCTTTATTCGGTTTCTTGATAAACCGCCTAAACCATAATGGTCACCAAAGGCTTTTATTAAAAGTTCTCAAAAGTTATACAAAGTTCCAAAAGTTTTACAAAGTTCTGGAAAGCTCTAGAAAGTTCTAGCATTTTCCAAAGGGTACTCCAGGCTTACTTTGCACTAAATCTATATAGATCCTCCTGCAAAATAGGTAATTTTCAAAAATATCACTCTCCTGGTCCCAAAAGCAATGTTTGTGGGCCATAATTGCCATTCCCTATGGTTTTGAGACTTAAGATATTAGAAAATAACACCTATTACCCAGGAATAAGAAAAAAGTAAAAATTTGTTACACAGTGTAATGTAGTCAAGACAGACAACACAGTAGCTGTAGACATGGGATACAGCTAGGGGGAATGGTAAGGAAATACAGCTAGGGGGAATGGTATTTAAAGGTGATGTATCAGAAGAATTGAAACAAAATTTTGATAAACCAGGAAGATGAATCACAACTATTTGATAAACTAAAGAGTAGTAAATCACCTGGATCATATGATATATATCAGAATGTGCTGAAAGAACTGAAATATGAGAATGCAGAATAGCCAATGTAACACCAATTTTTTAAAACACAGAAACATGATTTATTTATTTAAAAGGATTTACATCCCACCTTCTCCTTTAATCAAAGAGGTGTACACAGCAACCAATCAAATATATTGACATTTGTGTGATAATGCAGTGTTATACAGTGAATGAGTATGTGTGTAAGTTGGCATTGATTCATGGTGGGCTATTTACAGCATGAGCTACTTTACAATCTTATGTAAAGGAGAAAGGGTGGGGGGTTGGTATTAGTCCAGGAGTTGGCGGGCACAATTATGTGCTATCACCGTAGTGCTCAATGAAGAGCATTGTCTTGAGTTGTTTTCGAAAGTCCTTAATTGTCTTCTGTCGATCGAAGGTCATCAGGGAGGGCGTTCCATATTTCAGGTGCCGCCATCGATAGAGCTCTTCTTGGGGTGTTCTTACGAGCCTTGGTGAAGTCTTTTGGTGTGTTTATGGTATCCAAGGTGCCTCTCCTCCTCGGTCTTGTGCTGATGTCGGGTTGTATGAGTGGTTGTAGGCTGAGTGCTGATGTCCGGTGTTTGATTTTGAATATGTTTAAGACTGTCTTATATCTGATGCGGGCGCTGATTGCGAGCCAGTGGAGGTATTTTAGAATGGGGGTGATGTGATCTTGTCTTTATGAGCCAGATATTATGCATGCTGCTGTGTTTTGAGCCATTTGCAGTGGTCTGAGTGTCTGCTTAGTTAGGCCCAGATAGATTGGGTTGCAGAAGTCTAGGATGGGAGTTATTAGTGCTTGACAGACTGTGCAGAAATGATCTTGAGTGAGGAGGGGTTTGAGGCATCTGATTAGTCTCATCTTGAGGTATGCATTTTTGGTGGTTCTGCTGATGTGTGACTATAGGTTTGGTTCCTTGTCGAGAGTCACTCCGAGGTATTTCACCTCCGGTTTTATGGGTATTGTTGTGTTGTTGACCTTGATGGAGGGAGGCGGAATGAAGCTGGAGTTTTGGGTGATGAGTAGTGACTCAGTCTTGTAGTTTATGGTCAGGTTGGTGTCTTGAAACCAGCTGGTCATATGTTTGAGAGAGTCTGTTATTCTGGTGTAGTCAGGGTTGTCGAGGTTGACTGGGGTATTTATCATGATGTCGACGGCATAGATTGTGTATTGTATTTTGTGTTCTTTCATGATGTTGCAGATCGGTTGAATGTAGAGGTTAAATAAAAGTGCTGATAGGGCGGAGCCTTGTGGGATGCCTTGCTTGATTTTTGAGGGTCGGGAGGTGTTGGGGCCAATCTTGACCTGGAACTGTCTGTCCGTTAGGTATGAGTTGAACCACTTTAGGGTGGTGCTGTGTAGTCCAATGCTCTGTAGTCTTGCTAGGAGAATTCTGTAGTCCACTGTGTCAAACACTGATGATATGTCTAAGAAGATCATAAGTGTTCCTCTCTTGTGGTTGTCTATGATTTGGATTATGTTGTTAAAGAGGTATAACAGGAGTGTTTCGACTCCATGGTTCGGGCGGAAACCGTGTTGGTTGATGTCCAGTGGGGCATGTGTGTCAATGTGATCCTGGAGTTGATGCTGTACCGCTTTTTCTATAATCTTTGCCAGTAGGGGTATGCTTGAGATAGGTCTGTAGGCTGCTGGGTTGCTCTTGTCTAGTGGGGATTTCTTCAGGATTGGTCTTATTGCAGCTAGCTTTAGTTGGTTTGGCATGACTCCTTGGGACAGTGAGCTGTGCACCATGTTGTGTATGGTGTGGATGACGTTTTCCTTTTTTTGCTTTAATCCATGTCACTGGGCATGGATCTGTTGGTGTGGTGCTCATGTTGAGCGCGGTGATGATGTGTGAGAGCTGCTTTGTAGATGGAGTGCTGAATTTGTCCCATGTTTTAGAGGATGTGGTTGGTTTGGTGGTTATGCTTGTCATTGGTTGCAGTGAGGTATCCAATTTTTCTCGTAGGTGGTCTGCAAAGGATTGTGGGTCTATCTGCACATCTCTTTTAGTATTGGGTTCATCAGTAAGTTTTTCACTATTTCGAATAGTTCTCTCGGCTTGTTGAAGGCTTTGAGTATGATGTTTGTGTGGTATTCTCTTTTTGTCTGGTTGATGAGTTCGTTGTATTCCCTTTGCTTTGTTAGGTATAGGGCCTGAGAGGTGGGAGATTTGGTGTGTCTCCATCGGTGTTCTAGTTTCCTTAGACCCCTTTTTGTGTTACGTATGTCCTTTGAGTACCAGGGTGTGTGATAGTTTTTGATGCAGTGAGTTTTCTTGGCTTTGTATTCATTGGCTTTGGCGGCAGCATTGATGATATTGTTCCATTTGTTGATTTGCTCGTCTACATCCTCTGTTTCAAGGTTCAGGTGGGGTATAGTGTCCTGAAGAAATTGTCCTTGTCGAAGCTTTTGAATATTCTTTGCACGGGTGGGTTGCCATGAGGCTCGTTATGTTTTCCTCCTTGTGGCACAATTTTTATTTTAATTCTGTGATGGTCTGACCAAGGTACAGGTGTGACAGATGGTGTTGATATGCAACCTCTGTCAAGTAGGTAGTTGGGGGCGAATATGAGGTCTGGTGATGATCCGTGTCTGTGTGTCGGTGTTTTGATCAGTTGGATGTATTGTAGGGAGGCCATTGCTTGTAGGAAGGTTTCTGTATCCTTTATGGTAGCTGATTGAAGTCTCCCAATAGTAACAGTGGTTTGTGGTTAGTGTTGACCGCACAGACAGCTTCTAGCGTGGAGGCTAGCTCATCTGGTGGGGCATGGGGAGCTCTGTAAATGAGGCCCAAGGCCATCTGTTTGATGGCATTTAGATGGTTTAAAGTCCAGTAAACTGTGCAAACCCTTAGCTGGGGATATTCAATGGCACCTACATATCCCCAGCTAAGTCCCCTGTGAGTCCCAATGCTAACCAGTTAGCATCGGGGCATGTTGGGGGCAGTCCAGGGCAGAGCAGAGGCGGAGACCGGTGCTAACCATGCCCGGTTAGCAATCGGCACCTTAAAGATAGGCACTGCATGGTAGCTTCGGCGGCTACTGGCTTTAGTGGGAATCACTGGATATTGCATGCCAGCACCTCAGCAGTGAATATCTGGTTTGGAGGTCAGCGTGGAGGGCTATGCACTGACCGGCACATAGCTTTTTGAAGATCTGGGCACTTCAATATCGGGCCCCACATGTTCTATCTAGTCTGCCTTTCCATATTAACTACAATAGTCCGCTTTTTTCCTTTAGAGATCCTCTGTGTTTGTCCCATGCTTTTTTGAATTCAGATACTGTCCTCGAGTCCCCCACCTCCACTGGGAGACTATTCCCTTCATCTACCACTCTTTCTGTAAAGAAATATTTCCATGTATTACTCATGAGTCTATCCCCTTTCACTCTCTTGCTATGCCCCCTCATAGCAGAACTTGCCTTCAATTGAAAGAGACCCTCCTTTGCATTTATGCCATGGAGGTATTTAAATGTCTCTGTCATATCACCCCTATCTCTCCTTTCCTCTAAAGTATACATATTAAGATCTTTAAGTCTGTCCTCATATGCTTCTATTTTAGTAGCCACCCCCTGCTCCGACTCCAACCTGCTTATATTCTTTTTAACGTGCGGTCTCCAGAATCGCACACAATACTCCAAATGAGGTCGTACTAGAGACTTATACAGAGGCACTGTCACATCCTTATTTCTGCTTCCATTCCTCTCCCTATGCATGCAAGCATCCTTCTGGCTTTTGCTGTCACCTTTCCACCTGCTTAGCTGCTTTAAGATCATAAGAAACAACCATGTCCAGGTCCCATTTTTCTTTCATGGACAGAAGTACTTCACCCTCTTCACTGTACCGCTCCCCTAGATTTTTGCAGTCCAAATGCACAACCCTGCATTTTTTAACATTAAATCTCAGTTGCCAAATTCTCAACCATTCTTCAAGTTTCACTAAATCCTTTCTCATATTATCTACAATCTCTTGGCTGCAGATTTTGGTATCATCCACAAAGAGGCAAATCTTACCCGACAGTCCTTCCACAATATCACTAAGGACAGATCCTACAGCACATCACTGGTAACCTCCTTCTCTTCAGAGTGAGCTCCATTTACCTGTACACTTTGTCACCTCCCAGTTTCTAACTCAGTCATTCACTTTAGGGTCTATCCTAGGGTCCTCAATTTATTTCTAAGTTGCCTAGGTGGAATGGTGTCAAACGTTTTACTGATAAGAACATAAGAAATGCCATATTGTGTCAGACCAAGGTCCATCAAGCCCAGTATCCTGTTTCCAACAGTGGTCAATCCAGGTCACAAGCAACCAGCAGTTTCCCAAAAAGACACACATGTTCCATAATGCTTGTATTGGGGCAAACAGTGGATTACATGGGTCTTCTTTAATAATGGTTTATGGACCTTTACTCCAGGAACTTGTCCAAACCTTTTTTAAACCCAGCTATACTAACAGACCTTACTACATCCTCCAGCAACGAATTCCAAAGTTAGATTACGCGTTGAGTGATAAAATATTTTCTCTTACTAATCTTAACTAGGTTTCACTGTAGCTTCATTTCATGTCGCCTAGTCTTTCTACTTTTTGATGCCGTAAACAATTGATGCACGTTAACCCATTCCACTCCATTCATTAATTTATAGACCTCTATCGACTCTCTCTTTTTCAGGTTGAAAAGCCCTAACCTTTTAAACCTCTCCTCAAAGGGGTATCCTTCCATCTTCTTTACCATCTTCTCTGTACCCTTTCTAATTCCGCTATATCTTTTTCAAGATACAGCAACCAGAATTGCATACAATATTCAAGGAGCGGCCGCACCATAGAACAATACAGAGGCATTATAATATCCTTTTATTCTTCATTCCTTTCCTTATGATTCCTAGCATTTTATTTGACTTCTTGGTCAGAGGGTTACAATGACACCTAAGGGGGATGTTTACTAAACTGCGGTAACATTACAGACCGCGCATTATGTAACGTTAATGATCGTTAGGTAACGTTAACGCGTGGTATGTAATGTTAACGCACGTTAACATTACCTAACGATCGTTAACATTCCCGGCCACGGTAAACACCGCAGAGGGGGGAGAGAGGGCGGAGAGAAAGGGTCAGGGGGAATGGAGTGGGTGGGAAGAGGCCCCCTGCACACTAACGCGCTGAACTGAAGGGCTGAATCCTACCGCAAATGAAAACCTGCCGTTAGATGCACATTTGCAGGAGAGAGAAACCATTTAAGTGTCAGCAATGTACAGCATAGACAGGGAGCCCAAGAAACGTGATAGTAGTGCTCCATTTGCAGCAACAGCATAATGCCCAAGTATGAAAGGCCACTATGGCGATGGTGCAAGTGGGGCATAGGGGGCTGCAGGCGGGACATGTAGCAGGGGAAGCTGGGGCACAGGGTGGACTAGGCAGGCGCCAAGGTGCCACATAGGAACATAGAAACCGGAAATCAGCATGACAGCAGCTGACAACGGCCAAACACAATCCACCTACATCTACCTGGTCCACCCGAGCTAACAGTTGCCAGAGCACTGACCTAACATCTCCCCAGCCAACCCTCCCCCAAGCGGAAGGGACATACTATTGGTAGGCGGTGATGGGGGGGATGTGAGGATGCTCATGTATGCCCCATGCCCCAGACCCTGCTCCCTAGGTGACCACCTACCCACACAGTGGATGGCCTGGGACTGTGCACTACCAGAACCAACAGCATATAGTCATGTCAGCATGGCGGGGGGGGGGGGTGTGCCCATGCAGGAGGGGGCAGCGGCACCTGCTGGCAGTGCACCTAGGCCATGCCCTGTACCAGTAGGTGTTGTGCAGTGCAACATAAAAGATCTGGCTGAGGAAAAGTATAGGTAGCCCCAGGGGCCACAATGCATCTGTGGCAACAGTGTGGTGCAGTACACCCAGCCAATGTGTCCAGAAACAGAGGGTCATAGGTTCAAGCCCCAGTTGCAGAGCATGTCCCTATGTTTTACCCTACAATGCAGATACAATAGCAACATGTGCAAAGCTCAAAGCAGCGGCGAACAGGGGTACAAACATCCACTCACACAGGCTCCACAATCCAAAGATGCATGGAGAGTCAGGCTGTTGGCCCCAGCATTGAGCTGCAATTATCACCAGAGCACTACTACTACCTCCTGCACAGTTTAGCAATGTCGGCATTGTGATCAGGACCAGTGTGGCAGGCAGGGTTGCCAACCACCCCTATATTTGCACAATGCCGCAATAGGAGTGTGTGTGTGTATGTCTGTCCATTGTTTTGTGGCTGCCCACACCTCACCGGGCCCACAATGTCCCACTGTTACCAGCGTTAGCCTGAATATGTGCATAATGAGGAGCAAGGTGTTGTGGGTATGGCCCGGACAGGGCAGATTGGCCAACATGCATCTTCACAGGGTGTGGGGCAATGGCTGGGACACTGTAGTGCCCGACCACCGCCTGCATGGACAGGGTGGCCACAGCATGGCATGCTGGGAAGGCACTCACTCTGACCGTGCAGTGGCCATGGCATGTCTAGGTTCCCACATAGTGCTCTACACTATCTGTCTCCAGTGATACTTTTGTGTTCCTAGTGCTGGGGCCCCCCAATCACTGAGATGCCTGCTTGGTGCACATAGTTCTTTTGTGAGCATACACTATGGACTGGCTAGTGGACTGTCTGCAGTTAGACTGTGCATGGTTAGAACATCTATAAGGTACAGTCTGATTGTGCTGTCTGCTGATGATTGGCAGACAGTGTTGTGTGGCAGTTGGGGTGTTCCAGACCTAACCCCCAGCATTGCTGCTGGTCTGCCACTGCCCCAGGCACAGGTATGGCTCTGGCCCACCAACCCTGGAGGGCTGTCTTATAGCAGCAGGGTGGAGGTTGCTTCACCGGGGCTGGGGCACCTGTTCCTTACCTACAAAAAGGGTGATGTGGGCCCTTTGGGGTATGTAGTGTATACCACTTTGACCTTACAAAGGCACTGCTACACACACCTCATGCAGGTCTAGAAACCCCTCTGCCCTGATAACAGGTGCCTATGTCAGCCAGACCCAAACACAGAGTACACACTAATCTGGGTGGTGTCTGGTCCGAGAGGGCCATATGTGACTGCAGGATGAAGATGGACACCGCATTACCTTTAGCTGCACTGCAAGGAACACCTGTCACACACTGGTATTGATGGGGATGTACAGCAGGGCCTATCTCTAGCACCACATGTACTGCGGACCTAGTGCTGGGCACCCATCCTATCCCTCAGGGAGAACACAGAACCTGCACAATGACATGGTCTGTAGCCACACTGTGCCAGTATCATGCACTGTCAGTTCGTCCTTCCAAGCTGAGGCACCGGAGAGGTGCTGACCCCATTTGCTGATCAGCTGTAGACAGCTATTCAGCATGTACTTGCATCATGTGTACTGGTGGGGGTTACCCTATCCTGGCACTCAGAGCAGACAGTTTGTGTGGTGACCTGCAGTCCTTCTGTACCCAGCTATTTCTGTGGCATACACCACGGAGGTATAGCCTACTGGTTAATACAATGCCGTTCATGGGTTCAATTCCTCATTGTTCCCTCCTCTCATGCCTGTCCTACTCAAATAGTGTGCATGCCTGTAACAGTCATATTTTTGCAGATTTGTGCTGCCAGCCCATAATACCCTTGCCACAATTGCCAACATTCCCTCGGCCCGTCTATCTGCGTCTGTCAACTGTGTAGAGTCCTGTCTGCCTGTGCAGGCTGTCACCCCATGTCCTGCACTGCTACCCTTTCCTGCATTGCTCCTCTTCATGCTTGCTTCACCTGTGACTGATCTGCATGGCACCACCACTCCGCTGTCCACCCATCATTGTAACTTTCCTGCCACCTCTGCCTCCACTGGGGGACACGTATTCCCATCGTCTGCCACCAACTGTATTTCCAGTACTTTACATTGCCAACTGTATTTCCAGTACTTTACATTGCCACCAACTGTATTTCCAGTACTTTACATTGCCCCCCACCATGTTTGTCATCAGTACTGGCAGCCACATGGGATGCCCGCAGATATGGCAGGTTCAGCTGCTCCCAGCTCTCCCTCCTTCACTCACCTGTTCATTGCCTTTCCTGAGTGTTCTATCTAGTGTTAGGGCTAATCAACTGCCTGGCCCAACGGCTTTAGATCCGCCGTTGCAGGGGCCTCGGATGCACAGCGCTCTAGTCGGGGGTGAGAGCAGGAGCTCCCCCTTCCTCCCCGAGCCCGCCAATCAACTGCCTGGCCCAATGGCTTTAGATCCGCCGTTGCAGGGGCGCGCCCGCGCCTTGCGGGCCCGCTCCTTGCGGGCCCACGCCTGAGGGCCTCGCCAGAGGGCCCTTTGGCATGGCCGTTAGGCGTTGGTCCGTGGCGTCTGCGTCTGGAGGCTATTTTGATGTCCTGCATGTATATTAGGGTAACGTGCTGTTCCATGTTCTTCATCTTCTCTGTTTGACTGTTTCTGTCCTCTACTCTGTCCTATCTTTTAATGGCGTTCTTTTCTTATTTCCTTAAATGATGTAGTATTGTAAACCGCTCTAATACCTTTGGGTCTGAGCGGTATATCAAATTTTAAATAAACATAAACATAGTGTTAGGGCTACATCTGTCTCTGTTCCTCACAGGTCATGCATGTCATCCTGAAGCACCTTACAACCCTTAGGCCACATTAACCTATGGCACCAATACCTTGTTAGGCCACCTTAACCTATGGTTCCATAACCCAGGGTGCCTTCTAAGGTGCCTTGTCCAGGGGTGCCTAATACGGCGCTTAGCCTAAGGAGCCCTACTGTATAGGGCACCTTACAAAGCACCTTATGAGGCACCTTATAAGGCACCTAATAAGGCACCTTATAGGGCACCTAACAAGGCACCTTATAAGGCACCTTACTTATAAGGCACCTTACAAGGCGCCCTACAAGGCACCTTACAAGGCGCCCTACAAGGCATCTTACAAGGCACCTTACTTATAAGGCACCTTACAAGGCGCCCTACAAGGTCCAGGTGATTTGCTACTCTTTAGTTTATCAAATAGTTGTATTATATCTTCCAGGTTTATCGATATTTCTTTCAATTCTTCTGATGCATCATCTTTAAATACCATTTCAGTCATGGGTAATTTTCCTACATCTTCTTCAGAAAAAATCAAAGCAAAAATTCATTCAATCTCTCTGCTATGGCCTTGTCTCCTCTTAGTGACCCTTTTAGCCCTCTATCATCGAATGATCCAACTGACTCTCTCACAGGGTTTTACTACGAATGTACTTGAAAAAGTCTCTATTTTGCTTCCATGGCAAGTTTCTATTCAAATTCTTTCTTTGCCTGTCTTATCAATGCCTTGAATATAACTTGCCAATGCTTATGTTGTTTCCAGTTTTCATCATTTGACTCCTTTTTCCATTCCCTGAAAGATGCTTTTTTGGCTACAACAGCCTCTCTGACCTCACCTTTAAACCATGCAGTTTTTTGAACTTTCTTCTACCTTTCGTAAAGCATGGAATACAACTGGTCTGGGCTTCAAAGATAGTATTTGTAAATAACACCCATGCAACTGCTCCTTTTAGTTTTTTCTTAACTATTTTCCTCATTTTATCATAGTATCCTGTTTGAAAGTTAAAAGGCAGTGGATTTCCTTGCCATCCTTCCTCCATTTATGAGATAAAACATGATTATGCTATAATCACTATTGGCAAGTGGCCCCGACTCATGCACTATTTATTTATTTATTTAACAGTTCTTATATACCGCGCTCTTTATTATCAGTGCGGTTTACATTTAACAATATACTCCCAGACAGGAACAATTCTGTCCTGAGTTCACATATAACAGGGATAGTAACATGGATTTGAACTGGGGGAACTATGTACAATAATAGTAGTGAGTAATGGTTGGAGTTCTATTTACAGTGTTGGTATTCTATTTAGTAAAGTACATTTGGAAGTGTTACAATTGTTTGAAAAAGATTTTCTCTGGACTGTGTTACATATTCTGTAAATTGTATAATTACTAGAACTTGTGTACAAGGACAAGGTCCAAAATGACTTCCTCTCTTTTCGATTCCTGAACCAGCTGCTCCAAGAAGTAGTCATTTATTTCATCTAGAAACTTTATTTCCCCTGTCGTGACACTGACCCAGTCGATACTGGAGAAATTGAAATCACCCATTATTATTACGGCATTGTAACTTTTGTTAGGTTCCCTGATTACTTTGAGCATTTCATCATCCTTTTATTCATTTTGGCCAGATGGTCAGTAGTATACCCCCACTTCCATTGCCTTCCCCTTTTCGCATGGAATTTCAATCCATAGAGATTCTACCGTGTATTTTGTTTTCTGCAATACTTTAACCCTGTGTGACTCAATGCCCTCTCAAACATAGGGGTATGTTTACTAAACTGTCTTAATGTTCCTGGCGTTAGCTCCAGCGATAATGTGAAGAATGCTATAAAAGGAGTGGGCGTTCCAGTCATAAGGTAGCAATCGCGGGTTATCGCGCAATAAAGTGCGCCACGCACATTATCGCGCGATAAAGTGCGCCACGCACATTATCACGCGATAGAGGGAGCCACACACGTTACCGCGTATTAACCTTAACTTCGTGTGCTGACCTGCAATCACAGCAATGGAGGTGTAGCACACTGGTTGTTACAATGCCTGCTGAAACAGGAGTCATGAGTTCAATCCCCCAGTGGGACTAATGAATAAGATTGGCCAAGGCAATTCCTTTTCCTGCTTGAAACAGTACAACAATCTGTGCTGCCAGCTAAAAATACCCGCACCCCAGTGCCATAAGCTAATGCATCTTTTAGGGCGCACCAGAAGGCACATCCCAAACCACCATGTCAGTCAAGGCGGTTTATAATGTGCCCTAGAGGCCATGTCGAAAGGTTGCCAACTGCCAAGCTACCATAGTAGGCACACCTTAAGCTGGCTGAATCTAAGGTGTGGCCTAAGATGCCCCAAGGATGTATAGGTGACCCCAAAAATGTTGGCCAAGGGCAGTAAAGTCCCCCAAGTTGAAAAGTAAGAGAGGTATGGGCCAATTACAGATGTAACCCTCACACTGCACAGAGCAACAAGGAAAGACAATGCACAAGTAATGGAAGGAAGTAGATCTGAGCTGATGGACCAGACAAATCTGCGTCCAGCCCATGTGGCAGCTGGAAAAATGGACAAACATATCGGGGGCAGCTGTAACGATGCACAGGGTGATGGTAATGTACCATGCAATAATGACAGTGTGGCAGAGGATGGGAAGACGTGTCCAGCAGAGGAGGTAGAAGTGGCAGGATAGGTGTAATGACAGGAGGACAGCGGAGTAGCAGTGCCATGCAGAGCACACACAGGAGAGGCAACCAGGGAGAGCTGCAATGCAGAAATGTGTAGCACTGCAGGACGTGGGGTAGCAGCATGCAAATCAGGGTAGGACGACACACAACTGGCAGACACACATAGATGGACAGAAGGATGGTTGTCAACTGTGATAAGGGTACAATGTGCTAACAGCACAGATCTGCACAGATATGACTGTCACAGGAATGAAAAGTAGCTGTGCAGGACAGGCATACAAATGAAAGAGAACAGAGAGGAATCAAACCTATGACCATTAGCACAAATGTCAATGCACAAACCGGTAGGCCACACCACCAACATGAGGTCATTAGCAAAGGCTGCATACAAGAATACTGCAGGGCATCACACAAGAAGCCTGCTGGCTGCCAGGATAGGCAAACCTCCAACAGTAAACATGATGAAATACACATGCAGATCTGGTGTGTACAGATCAGATCACAGTCTGTAATTGGGACAAGAGCCACATATAACTACAGTCAAACCTCGGTTTTCGTTTGCCCCAGTTTTCGTTAGCTTCGGTTTTCGACGACTTTTTTTGGTTGCAATTTTGTCCCGGTTCTCGTACATCCGCTTGGTTTTCGTACTTGTTTTTGCGATTGAGCTCTTTGCTTTCAGCGTTCCTTACTGTAATCAAGGAGTGAGAGTGTGGCTTCCGATGTTCCCTGCTGATTGGCAAACTTGAGGGATCTGTGTGTGTGCTGTCTGGTGAGGTGAGAAAAGTGCCGCTGTTCTGCTGATGCTGAGAATTGCAGGCGGGGGAGAGAATCGGTGATCGGAGGTGTGTGATTGAAGTGCCCGAGCTGTTCTGCTGATGCTGAGAATTGCAGGCGGGGAGAGAATCGGCCATCGGAGGTGTGTGATTGAAGTGCCCGGAGCTGTTCTGCTGCTGAGAATCGGAGGCAGGGAGAGAGTCGTTCTGCTGCCTGGTTGAGACTTCGGGGCTCATGCTGCTGCAGCCATTGCCACATGGCTCTGGAATGCATGCTCAGCTCTGGGTGTCTGGAACGTATTAATTGGATTTACATTATTTCTTATGTGAAATATTGCTTCAGTTTTCATACGTTTCGGTTTTAGTCAGACTTTTTTGAACGGATTAATCATGAAAACCGAGGTTTGACTGTACATGCACACACACAATGAAATGTTATGCAGTGGATACAGCATGCAAAAGAGGAAACCTAAACCCAAAGGGCGGCAGGGGATGCTCTTTGGAGCAGGGCAAAATTTGGAACAGAAGAGGAGAAAATTGAACCTGCAAACAGGTGTGCCACAGACAAGCTGGACTGCAGCAATGCCAAACCCCCATGTGGACTGCCATGTAAACACTATAAAGAAAGAGACATTATGTAATAGCTAATATGTGATGGATAGGCAGTAGAGAGGGCACACTTTGGTGTACAGTGAAGAGATGGAAGGGTGTGTGCATAGGTGATGAACCTGCAGGTACCTAATGGTCATGTTAGCACAACAGAAAAAAAAAAAGAAGTAAACCCCATGTGGGGATCAAACCTGCAACCGATGGTGTTATAACACATGTCTGTAACCACTATCCCAAACAATCACAATGAGCACAATGCAAAAATAGTACCTCAAAGGGAAGGTGTATATGGAAACCTGTAACACCCAGTGATGTGGAAAACGGCTGGCAGATAGACAGCTGGCACAGTACAAGAATGTGAGCACAGGTGGGCCATATACATGACCAGGAAATCATTAAATACAAGTGTCAGTGTGATCAAGCAGCAGCAGAGACAAATGTACGTCAAACACATATTTTTATTTTGGTTAATCATCACAGATAGTGTAGATACCACCATCATAATATCAAGGTGAGTGGATCCCAGGTGAAAAACGGAAAACACATTTTGCAGGGCAGCAACCCACATCTTACAGAAAGGTCACTGGCCCGTCTACAAATGATGGGCAGGAGAGATAATGTGCATCAGGTGCATGGTGTGCAGTATGCATTAGGCCCCCTCCCCCCACAGGCTGCTGCATGCCCCAAATGTGTTAGCTGCATATGTGTGCATGTAGACAGTAGGCGCTGAATGATGAGGGCCCAACACACATCAATCATGATCTGTTCCTTAAAACATATCTTTCTGGCAGCACAGGAGGCACACAAATGAAAAAGCATATGTTGTTAAAATTTTTAACGTTTAAACACACATCGAAATTTATGTTACAGCTGTCACATAATGCCTGATATAGGAATCAAAGCTGCAACAATGTAACCCTAAACAATCGTCAAATGCACAATGAGGATATGCTAACAGGTAGCAGAGGCACATGAACACAGAGAATTCAAAAGAAACTATCTGCAGAAACATGCAGAGATAACACTATGCAGAAGGTCCCCCTGCACTGGTTGGTGTGTATACAGTGTCCTTACACATATATCACGGTACATGGAATGCACAAATGAAGGAAGAAAATGGACACTCACACTGCCACACTCCAAATATAATGTTGCAATGTGAGTGTCATTACCTCAGGCGATAAATAGGACTGCACAGACATGCAATGCTAGGTGTGTAAATCAATGCAGAGCGTCACATCTGTACAGTAAACAGACACAATAACCTGCATATAGAGATGGAAAGAAAGGTCAAACATGTTACAGTAACCCACACAGAAGCCATATTGCAACCTGCTGTGTTGCACCAACATAGTCAGTCACATGCACATGCACCGTGTACGTTGAAACATGATACAGTGATGCCACACATGCACTGTAACACCCTTGGTGATTGCAAACATCAATCCAAGATGTTGGTGTGCAGTAAAGTGGTGTCGTGGCAAATACTGTGTCATGTCCAAGTGGAGGCTAGGTGGACATGGACAAGGGGACCTCTCCAGTGTTCCCCCTGTGCCACACGCATGGCTGAATGCTCGTGTCAAACCAAACAGATGAGCGTATCTTGCGTTCCATGTCACACACATGGGCAAAACACAACAACACAATGTCAGAAGGATGTACAACATACAGTGACAATGTCAGTCCCTGCTGCAAACGTGGGGACCAGTACACAGTGTCCAAAGTGCAAAGGGTGTCTGCACTCCAACAAGTCATGTTATGACTGTCCTTGAAACCCTGGGCATGCAAAGTCAAGTGTGACATCCCAATATGCCACAGTACTGGAAAGGTCATGTGTGTCTCCTGCGATGAACATGACAACCAGCCAGAGCACAGCAGCAACGGTGTTTTGGACAGGCCTGTCATGCCCAAAGTAGCAGTCCAACAATAATACTGTCCATCCTAGGCATGTGTCCCACTCGCAGAGGTCAAACATCCTATGGCACCATTTCCCAGGGATAGTTCCATGGTGTTGTTGTGTCCTCCAACAGGTGGTTGATGGTGATGCCGGATGCACTGTAGTAGATGTGCTTTGTGTGTTCACTGCCCTGTGTCAGAAGAGGATAAACAATGTAATGGTATGCTGCTTGCAACATCAGCCCAAATTGCAGAGAGTAAAACATCAATATGTATGTAAGGAAACGTCGCACAGGCAAACATAACATGATCACAACACAGAACACACTGCATGTTGGGGACATTTTGAATTGGAGCCACAGACGAGGGTGTCACATGGATATGGTCATGTCCTTGACCATGTTACACAGGTGTTTCACAGCTCCACCCCATGTGCATCAGCGTTCGTGTACAGAGACCCAACAGGAAATGTCTATGAGACAAACAGGAAATCAATAACATGTAAAGGCTGATGTCATTCACAAAAGACCAAAGGTGCAACCTACCGTGTGTTTGCAGCAAGTGTATGTTTGGGATTCCTGAGGCACTCAAAGGCCATAACACATCACAGTGAAGGGAGAAGATGTCATCAAAATGTTTAGAGTCACCATGTCCCCATGTCCAGCCACTGTTGATGCATGTCCACATTATGGCGATATCTGTGATACACGAATGCTGTTGCACAGTGGTCTGTCAGCACACAAGAGATAGGTCAGCTCACAACACACAACACATGTCCACAATGTCCACAAAATAAACAGCATTAAGGTAGAGATAGCACAATCCCCACCACTTCCCAGGTGTACAGACCCCTCACACCACATGCTAATGCAAAATGCCTGCATGCTGTATCATCACACAGCCAACCCAAAAACACCCACCCACACAGTATGCTAAGGTGAGTGTGCCAGCAGTAGCATACGGCCTGTATGTGCACAATTGGAGATTAGTGGAGATAAAGGCCTGTTAAATGCAATGATACCCTGCTATTGGCTGATGCTACAATGTTAGGGAAGGGTGTGCGTGCATTCCACCACCCAAATACCTAGGGCCTGCACACACACGCAGCTCTGTTGGACGTGTCCCAGAGACAGTGTTGGAGAAGACAAACTGGCCAGGAACACATGTAGATATGTTTGCCAACAGCAACATATGGGGTATGGGGGTGTAGGGAAAAGAGGTGAACAACAACATATGTACATCATGACAGATCACTGCAGACATGTGCTCCCCCTGACTGTCGTCACAGACAAAGTAGCTGTAGGTCCACCTACCCCAGACTACTGCATGTTGAATGATGTACAGTCACCTGCCAATGCACCACAGCACAAGGAAGGTCACCAAGTATGTCCTGTGGATTGAGAAGCACAAGAGAAACATACATATGTCATGTTGGAGCTGTGAAACACACACTGCACCTTCACGTCCTCAGCTCCCAGACCCCCAAGATCCTCAACAGACTGATTGTTCCACATCACACTGTACAGATTTGTTTTATATTAAAGTTATCACTGAAGTGTGTGTGGCAAACAACAAGGGTACGTACTCTGTCTGTCCCCTTCCTCACCTCTCTTTTGCTGTAAAAAATGTGGAACAGAATTATCTCCTCCCTACCATGTCCCTGCGTGTCTCTAAGCACGCAGTATTATCCTGTGTCCACCATTTCGCTCCCAATGCCCCTTCAGTGTGTGATCTAGTGTCTCAATGTCATCTGCTACACCACTGTCAGTTCCTGTAACACAGGGAAATATGCAGGGGCTCTATCCTTATCCTCTGTCCATATACATTTTCCTGGTGTGTATATCTCACACCTTGACTTACATTAACAGCTGTGTGCTGATGTGCTGCAAATATATCTCTCCACGTCTGAGTTCTGTCTGCCAAACCACACCCCAATGTTCAGTTGCCACCTGACATTGATGGTTGCATGTCATCCCACTGTGTGTAAGTGTTAATTGCAAAGCATGGATATCCTATAAGTGCACCTAAACCCTCCCCTCCCATCAAAGCGTCTTCGTGTGTGTGTCCAAAACTTCCTCTCTCTAGGGTCCGCAATGTAGGTGTTGTTTTGGACTGCACTCTCCTCTTCTACACACATACCCAGCTTGTAGTTGAGGCTTGTGGTTTATGTCTAGTTGTCATCAGCTATATCTCCCCAGTACTCCCTGAAAACACAACTAAAACCCAAATCCCTCCCCCCTCCCCTAATCAGCTCCTGGCTTGCCTACTGTAACCTACACCTTGCTGATCTGGCCTTGAATCATCCCTGTTTGCCTGCAAAGATGCAACACTGCACTGCATGGCTATTCTACAGCCACACACATAATGGCACTAATACTCCCCCTGACTGACCTTTTCAATGCCTCGTTGGAGTCGGGAGTGGTGCCAAAGGACTGGAGAGAGGCTCATGTGGTGCCTTTACACAAAAGCGGAAGGTGTAGATAACATGAGGAGGGATCTAGCTAAGCTTGAAGAATGGTCTAGAATTTGGCAGCTGGGATTTAATGTTAAAAAATGTAAGGTCATGCATTTGGGCTGCAGCAATCCAAGGGAGCAATACAGTATAGGAGGTGAAGTACTTTTGTCCACTAAAGAAGAGCGGGACCTAGGCGTGGTTGTGTCTGATGATCTTAAAGTAGCTAAACAGGTAGAAAAGGCGACGGCAAAAGCTAGAAGGATGCTTGGGTGCATACGGAGAGGAATGGCTAGCAGAAAAAAGGAGGTGATAATGCCTCTGTATAAGTCTTTGGTGCGACATCATTTGGAGTATGGTGTGCAATTCTGGAGACCGCACCTTCAAAAGGATGTGAACAGGATGGAGTCGGTGCAGAGGGTTGCTACTAAAATGATTAATGGGCTTCATTATAAAGCATATGAGGACAGACTTAAGGATCTTAATATGTACACCTTAGAGGAAAGGCGGGATAGAGGTGATATGATTAAGATGTTTAAATACCTCCGTGGCATAAATGTTCAGGGAGAGAGCCTCTTTCAATTGAAAGCAAGTTCTGCTACGAGGGGACATGGGATGAGGGTGAAGGGAGATAGATTCTGGAGTGATATGCGGAAATATTTCTTTACGGAAAGAGTAGTGGATCCGTGGAATAGTCTCCCAGTGGAGGTGGTAGAGATGAGGACAGTAACTGAATTCAAAAAAGCATGGGACCAACACAGAGGATCTCTAAAGGTAAAAAGTGGACTGTTGTAGTTATGGAAGGACAGACTAGATGGGCCTTGTGGTCTTTTTCTGTCATCATGTTTCTATGTTTCTATTTATTTATTTATTTAGCTGCATTTATATCCCGCTTTTCACCGGGTCAAAGCGGTTGGGGGATACATTTAACACGAGGGGATATGAGACACATACACTAATACTTACAAGGAACATGGGCAATGGAGGGTTAAGTGGCTTGCCCAAGACCACAAGGAGCACCTGCGGGACTAGAAACCCCAGTCCTTCCGGCCCAAGGTTGCTGTCCTCTAGTGGGATTTGAACCACTGACCTTCTGGCCTGTAGTACCTTGCCCCAACCACTAGGCCACTCCTCCCTGCATCACCTGCAGAAAGAAATGTAGAACATTAAAGCAGGAGCCCATGCCCACATAAATGGACACAGGTATGTAAGTGCAAACCAAATGCATGACACATCCTGACATATACATATAACAGCACATGATGGGACACCACAACTATGCATCAGCGTGTGAAGTTATGATACACAAAACAAGGGGTAGGTGTACGAATTGCCATCAACATAATCTGTAACCACAACACAAATGCTACCGTCCATTTTACCATCATCACACACCACCTCCCCCCCAATGTTAGATCACACACAGACAGATGAGACACACACGCATGTCAGAGATGAGAAATATACACCCAGCAATATACAGTCCTCATACTGTCCAGCCTCGAATTGTCTGAATAGTGCCGAGTGATGCAGGATATTGGAGTCATGTGTGGATCCTGCATACCTAGGGACCACATTCAGAATATGCATATTTGCATAACATACAACCTGAACATTCAGGGAATGATAGTGTTTGCGGTTGCGGAACACTACCTCCCTGTCTCCAGGCGGGACCAGGGCAACATGTGTGCAATCAATAGCTCCCATCACGTGTGGTATCTCGGCTAATGCCTCAAAGGCCTGGTTCAGGGTCCCCCACTGTTGCCTAGTGTTGGGAATGGCAATGTAATTCCACACCCGGCTGACCATGGCACGCAGTACCTGGTGGAGACAGCGTGAGAAGGTGGGGCGGCTCATGCCACCCACTGCGGCCACAGATGACTGGAAACAACCAGAGGCAAAGAAATGTAGGGCACCAAGGAGCTTGACGAAACCCAGTATGACATGTGACCGACCAGTCAGGGGCTTGAGGTCAGGTCTTAGATTCTCATAGAGCTCCCTAATAGCCCCCATGCTCAGGCGGTAGAGGGAGATGACCTGGTCCTCACGCATGCCCTGGAGCTGGGCCCTGGGCCTGTAGAGGCAACCGCAGCCCCTGCTCACCTGCCACCACAAATGCAGCAGACACAAAGGCCAGTCAGAAACCGTGGCAGGAGGTTCAAATTGACCTTTATTGATCCACGGATAAGATGCGCCAAACCCAACACAGGCCGTGTTTCGTACACCACTTCCTCAGGGGTTATAGGCTCACTACAAATATACATACACATGAAAACAACAGCAAAAAGAAATTGTTGTATAAACATGGATACCAAAAGACATATCATATTATACCACATTTAAAAAAATGTCATATTATACCACATTAAAAAATATATATATACAACTAAGATAATTCATTAAAAATTTTTTTTTAAAATAAACTGAGTATAAAAATGTACAACTAAAACACTTTAATAATAAACCAATAATAAATAAATTAAAAAATTAAAAATTAAAAATAACCATAAAAAACACTCATAATGCGATAACTCACTTGCTAAAACTATAAAACAACATCAAGAGTATCTATAATGATGTTAATAATAACAATGAAATATAATAAAGAAAGATGGGTCAACTATGTATATATGTTCATAAATCCACTTTGCTATAACCACAAAAACAAAAATAAAGGAGAAAAAGGAGAAAAACGGAGAAAAGGAGGAGGAGGAGGACTTAAAAAACATAAATTGTTAGTGCCAATGTCCAAAATAAATTAAAACATAATGAATAAAATTAAAATGTAAAGATATTGATTTAATAAAATTAAATAATTTAAGAATTTTTTTTATAATAAATATATTAAAAATAAAATATATATGGATATACTTACATTTATATATATAAAAAAATATATATATAAAATATAAAAAATTACACACATACAATGTATAATAAAATTATACTATAAAAAAACTTTAAAAACGAATTACACAATAAGAAAATTTAAAAACATAAAAACAATGATTGTTAAATGTAACTAAAATGAATATTCTATTAAAAAATATAATAAATAAATAAATAAATAAATAATGATACGACCTACCACTGCACCAAGCTAAATTCAGAGAAACCTTTTGTAGAGCAGAGGCACGGATAGCACCGGCCTCTAGTGCACGATGCAATTATGATCGTGTGTGAAAAAACTAAACAAATAAACAAATAAGTAAAATCAATAAATAATTTAAACATTGGCAAAGACAATATAAATGAAATTAAATTAAATGTATCTTTCAAAGGAATCATAACCTAAAGAGCATCATAGAACGGGGAGAGCCCAGTATTCAACTAACTAGATTGTGTTCAACCAATCGGGTGCTATGATACAAAACTATGTGTTCTGCTGTCTTTAGAGAGACTGATGGTTGTGATACGAAAATTGTAAAATGTGTCCTGATAAAATGATGTTATTAATACCTTAAATTAAAAACAAAAATGTTTAGTGGTTTTACCAAAACTGATTATTTAAAACGTGCAAACTGCCGTAGGTAAGTAGCCAACACTTTAAAACTCAAAAAAGGGGGAGAGAGATATATAGGTGGGGGATGAGAAAAAAATTTTCTCTCGTACTCTATGTATTAAAGACTAACCTATGGTGATATTATTGGCACTAAAAATACTACTAATGGAATACATATTGGAGAATAACTTTTGCCGTGAAGAGTGCAGGATCGTGACAACAACGGCGGAGTACAGTGAAAACAAAAATTTTCATGCAATGCTGAAATGTTTTAGCGTAGAAAAATGTTAAACCCGCTCTATCTAGTAAAGATCATTGTTCTTGTGACAGGATTGTATGTAAAAGTGAGAACCCTGTGTACCGAAAAACATTAAAGAGATGGGTCGCCATCTACTGAAAGCACAATGATGGATATGAATGAAAACGTGTGCTTGCCCCGTGTCTCCGTTGTTTTGAGGGAAGCCGTGCCAGTCAAAAAACTTATAAATTGCCCCTGTCACCTATAAAAATATCGCATATGATAAGTTGTCCCACCTAAGGAATCGCCATAAGAACGACGCCGAGTACTGATATCGCTGTTAAACTACACATATATACTTCTTTTAAAACGCCATTTCTGGCGGGAAAACCGGAGGCATTCAATCCTAGACAGTCACCATGTTAGGAGTACTGTTAAAGAAGTTTACTGCAACAAATAGCGTACTAGTCTCGTATACCCATTATTTTTAGGGGACAAATTAAAAACAATAATACATTGACAATTGTAAAACACCCCTATAGCCCTTAAAAACATACCGCATATAATCGGTTATCCAAACCTGAAGTACACTCGTAACCGTCATGAAACCAGGCACCTCGCACTGATTATAGCCTTACAGTCAAACTGCACATGCGTGCTTCTTTTAAAGCGCTATTTTTGGCGGGAAAAAAAGGCTTTTTTACAATTGTCAATGTATTTTTTACAATTGTCCTTGCATGACACGGCAGCACCATGCCACGTGTGGTTTGGCCATGCTGGTGTCCAGGGGAGGTCCTCCCTAACTCCCTTTGTGATATGGCAAACACATGTGTTTGCCTGACCTACACACATCATTCGACACACCCGCCATGGCACCATGATATCAAGTATACAGCCATGTAGCGCTATAGAAACATAACAGATCCACAGATCCAGCTTACAAGAGCATACCACACACACAATCAGCTCAAAATACCAAATGAAAACCACGCACAGCTGGACAAGTGGCCCCAAACATGGCCCTCTCTCTCACTGTGAAAACCACACCACATGCCTCTCACCTTGCTGCACCAAAAGCATAACACAAACCAACTGTGGTTGCACATCAGCCGCTATCACAATCATCCACAAACCAGGAATGTCACCCCAAAACCTCCCACAAGCCTAAAACCACCCACCCACATCATCCACCTCAACCCGCTGTTCTGCCCTGCCCATATCGTTTGGTTCTCTGTCATGCTTCTATTTGACGTTGGCATGGACAGCCAGTGTCTGTCACATGTCAGTGCAGTGTTGCATCTTACTGATATTGGTCCACAAATGTTAACCTGTATTAGCACTACACACATATGCCAACAAATGTAGGTGGAAACATATGCAGTACGTACATGAGAAGAGCTGTGCAATCACCTGCCGCCTGACTGCTGTGCCCTCACGTGTGTCACCACGGGCACGTACAGGGGGGCACGTTGGATCATCCTCCAGACCCTCATTAATCTCGGCAGGGATATTGTGCCTGAGAGCAATGTTGTGCAGGATGCAACAGGCTATGATGATCTCTGCCACAGTCTGTGGAGTATATTGTAAGGCGCCGCCTGTCCTATTCAGACACCTGAAGCGACTCTTTAAAATGCCAAAGGTGCGCTCTATGACAGAGCGGATGGTGGCATGGGCCTCATTGTACCTCCGCTCTGCACGTGTCCGTGGTTGACGCACAGGGGTCAGCAACCAGGGGCGACACCCATATCCTGCATCACCTGTAGAAAAAAATGAGGTAAGTTAAAGCAGGAGCTCATGTCCCCCCCAAATGGACACAAGCATATATGTGTAAAATAAATGCATTGCACATCCTGAAAGAAAAATATGACATCACAACTATGCAGCATAGCAACATTGAAATATGATGACACAAAAGGACCACATTGTCTATCTAGTCTGTCCTTCCATATGAACAAGTACAACAGTCCCCTTTTTACCTTTAGAGAGTCTCTGTGTTTGTCCCATGCTGTTTGGAATGCAGTTACTGTCCTCATCTCTACCACCTACACTGTGAGAGCATTCCACGGATCCACCACCTTTTCAATGAACAAATATGTTGGCATGTCACCCCGAATCTATCTCCCTCCACCCTCATCCCATGTTCCCTCGTAGCAGAACTTGCTTACAATTTGATGAGGCTCTCTCCCTCAACATATATGCCACGGAGGTATTTCTACATCTCCATCATATCACCTCTATCCCGCCTTTCCCCAAGGTGTACATCTTAAGATCTTTCGGTCTGTCTTCATATGCTGTATAATGAAGACCACTAATCATTTCAGTAGCCACCCTCTGCACCGACCCCATCCTGTTCATATCCTTTTGAAGGTGCAGTCTCCAGAATTACACACTATACTCCAAATGAGGTCGCACCAAAGACATATACAGAGGCATTATCCCTTCCTGTTTTCTGATAGCCATTCCTCTCTGTATGCACCCAGCCAGCCTTCTAGCTTTTGCCCTCGCCTTTTCAACCTCTTTAGCTACTGTGACATCAGCAGACACAACCACGCCTAGGTCCCGCTCTTCTGAAGTGGACAAGAGTACTTCACCTCCTATACTATATTGCTCCCTTGGATTGCTGCAGCCCAAAAGCCTGACCTTACATTTCCTACCATGACATCCCAGCTGGCCAATTTAACACCATTCATCACGCTTAGCTAGATGACTCCTCATGTTTTCTACAGATTCCTGGGTGTCTACCCTATTACAGATTGAGTGGGGGAACCTAAGAAACACCAGACAAGGGGTAGCTGTATGGATTGCCAACAACATAATATGTAACAACCACACAAATGCTCGCATTCAACAACCAGCATCACACAGCACCATAGCAGGGTGGATTTGGAGGGCACCAACCCCCCCCTCCCCTTATATCCCACAAAGGCAGATGACACACACACACAATGAGGGATCTACTCCAAGACACACATTTGAACATACGCGTAGTCACATGAGCACCATGTGCATGTCAGATATGGGAAATACCCACCCAGCAATATGCAGTCCTCATACTGTCCTGCCTCAAATTGTCTGAATAGTGCCGAGTGATGCAGGATATAGGTGTCATGGGTGGACCCTGCAAACCTGGGGACCACATTCAGAATATACATATTTGCATCACATACAACCTGAACATTCAGGGAATGATAGTGTTTGCGGTTGCGGAACACTACCTCCCTGTCTCAAGGCGGGACCATGGCAACATGTGTGCAATCAATAGCTCCCATCACATGTGGTATCCCGGCTAACGCCTCAAAGGTCTGGTTCAGGGTCCACCACTGTTGCCTAGTGTGTGGAATGGCAATATAATTCCGCACCCGGCTGACCATGGCACGCAGTACTTGGTGGAGACAGCGTGAGAAGGTGGGGCGGCTCATGCCACCCACTGTGGCCACAGATGACTGGAAACAGCCAGAGGCAAAGAAATGTAGGGCAGCAAGGAGCTTGACCAAACCTGGTATGGCATGTGACCGATCAGTCAGGGGCTCGAGGTCAGGTCTTAGATCCTCATAGAGCTCCCTAATAGCCCCTGTGCTCAGTCGGTAGAGGGAGATGACCTGGTCCTCTTGCATGCCCAGGAGCTGGGCCCTGGGCCTGTAGAGGCATGGCTGGCAAGCCTGCACCTGAGCACGCCTCCTGTGCCGTGCGGGCACAGCCCCTGCCTGCCCTGCCCCCACAGCTGCAGGTCTGATTTGCAGCGGGACTACACCCATGCCCTGTGCCTCAGCCCCATAGACACCATCTCCCCTGTCACACAACTGCACCACCTGCCCACCTCCCGCTGCAGTTGCAGCAAACACAAAGGCTGCCATAACCTCCACCCATCCTGCTCCTCTAACACACACAAACACAGACACCACGTCACTAACCAAGACACACACCTTACACACCACACAGAAACACAGCCACATGATACAACCAACACCAATCACAAACCCAGTCACACTCCACAATACACCTGATTCTGACTCGCTCCTTCCGTCACTGCCAACACACAACTTCTCTCCCTCACCTACAAAAAAACCCTCAAAGTGCAACATGTGTTCAGGACTATTTATAGGTTTTTTTACGTAGCGCGTGTTGTGCGTGCGCAGATGCGCGAGCACGACGGCTGCGCACGCATAGCTGGCAGTGCCCATTGTGTATGCGCTGCACACATGCAGCACTGTGCATGCACCACGCCTCACGCGCAAACGTACTTTCTGCATCTGCATGGCGCATCGCAATGCACACAGCCAACTATGCATTGTGGTAATGAGGACACTGACAGGCATAGGAAAAGGGTTGGTTTTAAAACTTTTTCTTCTGAGTCAAAGCATGGCTCAGGCAGGCAATCAGTTAAATCAACACCTAGAGAGAAAAACCACATGATTGAGAATCCTGAGTACAGACCACACCCTGCCTCCATGACAACACAAAATGCAAATGAGAAACACATGGGGGGAAGAGCTAGGAAAATGCTTTTCACACTCAAAGATTTAAGCTCTCAGAAGCAAAGAGCGAAAGCAGTGGAGGAAGCAGTAGCAGAAGCAGAGGCAGAAGCATTAGGAGAACCAGAATCAGGAACAGAAGATTCTGACTTGGATTCGGAGTTGGAGCTGGAAGTGAGAGAGAGCAGGAGAAGAGGAAACCAAGAAGCAAAGTCCAGACAGAAGTCTTGGACTGAGCAAACGCAGGAATCACGGCAGAGAGTTCAGAAGCAAAAGCCAGGGGAGTGGCAGAGCAAGTCTGAGCCTCAGCACAGAAAGGTTTCTAATGGCAGCTCTTCTACCAGGTACAGCTGTATAGAGTTTGTAAGCCCTTGTGAAGGTAGGAAACAGAACTCTAGCAGAATTGTAGAATACAGCTCAGATAGCAGTGAGGCTGCTGAGAACTCTGAAGGGGAGATTTATTCTTCTGTAAAGCCTGAAAGGAAGTCTGTGCATAGAAGCCAGCAGAGACGACAGAGTCATGTGAGTGTTTTGCCTAGAGATACAAAGCCCTGCAATGCATATAGAAAGCCCGAGGGGAGAAAAAGGAATCCCTGGGATAAAGTGTTTAAATTAATGCAACAACTGAAGACAGGTTATGCTGATAAAAACCCAGAGCTGTTTCAGGATGAAATAGAGGAAATGGAAACAGAATTATATGAGTTAGACCACGACTCAGATTCTATAATGGATTGCTCAACAGCTTATGTTTAATAATAAGAAAAGCTGAAAGAATTCAGAACTGTGTTTAAATGCTCTGAGTGTTTGTGAATCCTGAAAGAAAAGAAAAGGATTACAAAGTTGTTTTGCTCAGCACTGTTTAAAGCATTGATTTCAAGTTTGCTGAAGGAAGCTATTTGAGTCCATCCTTATTTCTGTTACACCTTGTTCATGTTCCAAAGAGAAGTTTACTTTGCTAAGTTTGATGAAACAAGATAAAATAAATAAATTTCCTGTGAACTGCCTAAAACTACTCGGACTACTTATTAACCACAACTACAAAAGGTCCCAGCAGCATATGCTCTGGAAATAAGTTAGTTTAACAAAGAAAAGTTGGCAAGCTGCTCCTTATAGGCGATTGCCTAGACACTGCAGCGCCACAGCATGCGCAGTGTGCGTGGTGGCTGTGTGCGCGCTGTGTAGTTGACTGTGCCCATTGCGTATGCGCTGCGCGTAATACGCAAGCACGCACACATGCATTTCCTGCTTCAGCACGGCGCATGCGCAATGCGCACAGCCAACTACGCATGCGCATCATGTGCAGGTGCCGCGCTCACGCAACTGCACACACGCAACGCACGTAACGTAAATAAACCCTATAAATACACCTGTACACGTGCTGCATGTTGAGGGGTTTTGGTAAGCGAGGGAGAGAGAAGGTGTGTGGTGTCAGTCAGAGAGAGAGAGAAGCAGGTGTCTACTAGAGCTAAGTTAGTGTGTTGTGGGTCAGAGTGGTAGAGGCTGGGTTGTGGAGGAGAGGTGTGAGGGAGAGCAGGGGATGAGGAGAGGTAAGGAGCAGGTGAGTGAGAAAGGAGGTGAGGTGAAGAACAGAGAGCAGGGAGAGAAGGGAGGTGTGAGGTGGAGTTGAGAAGGGCAAGAGAAGGAATGTCTGACAGGGAGGGAGAGGACAGGGAGATGGAGCCACAGGACAGGGCAGGAGTGGAGAGGGAGAGGGACAGGGAGAGGGAGGGGGGCCACCTGTTGGGGAGGACACAGATATGGCAGGGAGTGTGGTGGAGGCTGCAGGCCCATCGGCCCAGCCCACACAGAGTCCTCTCACTGCAAAACATAGGCGCATACCGGTGCCAGCTCTGCAACGGAAGAGGGCTCAGAAATTCACCCAGCAGGAAAACCAGATCCTGCTGGCGTCTGTTCTGGAAAATTATGAGGTCCTATACGGACGACTAAGCAACACCACCACAGTTGCAACACGCACCCAGGTGTGGGAGGAGGTGCAGGAGGCAGTTGCACAGGCAGGGGGCCCAAGCAGAGACCTGGACATCCTCAGGAAGAGGTTCAATGATATAAAGAGGGGTGTGCGTGCACACATGGTGGCAGAGCGGAAGCATGCCATGGGCACTGGAGGGGGAGGTCCCTTTACACCCTCCCTAACACCCCTGGAGCAGGAGTTGGCGGAGCGGCTAGGGCCTATCTACCTGCATGGACTGCCAGAGGCACTGGACACTGCCCATCCCCAGGCAGGTAGGTACCCAAATCACACCTTGCTGCTCCCAACCCATTGAGTACATGCCCTTTGGATATGCATCAGGCATCTTATTAGCACCTCCTCATACCTGCTCCCCTGGATCATCTCCTACCCTCTGCCTTTGGCTCATGAGTGTGCTGTCCCCCATTCCACCCCTTTTACTCTGTGTTTTTCTGCCCTCCAACCACATGTTTCATTGACACCATCCCTTTTTATGTCTGCCATGCACATGTGGCTACATGTCTGCTACAAGCCCCCTCTCAGACCTGTCCTTGTTATGTCTGTGTCTAATCTAAGCACTGCTGAGCAGGGATGGTCCTTCTGTGGGATAATGCACACCAGGGGTCTTCAAACTTTCTAAACAGGGGGCCGGTTCACTGTCCCTCAGACCATTGGAGGGCCGGACTATAGTTGAAATAAACACTATGAACAAACCCCAAAGCACACTGCATAATAAAGAGAAAGTTTCCTACCCTTTTGTTTCTTTTTTCCAGTGGCAATTGCACTAGCCACGTTAGTCTGGTTACTTTGTGTCTTCTGCTAATTCCCCATCATCTGCTTTCCATTTGTCCTTTCGTCCCACTTCTAGTATTTTTTCCATTCTCTCTCTACATCTGCTTTAACATAGTAATCTATCTCCTTGTGCTTTTTCCTCATTCCTAGTTCATCCACTCAAATGTTAGTCCTCCATCCTCAATCCCCACTTACTCTCCCAATATCTGTCCAGTTGTAGATATCTCTTACCTCCCACAAAAACTATTTTTCCCTCACCATTTCACTCTCCCAGCTCCATCCCATTCTGATCCTCGCCCAACCTCACTTCCCGTCTATTTCCAGCCCCACCCAGCATCCGCTCCCCTCTAGTCCGTGCATTAGCCCATTTTCAGTCCTAGCCCCCCATCAGCCCATTTCCAATCCTATCCCTGGCCCACCATCAGGCCAGTACCAGTCCTAGGTCCACATCCATTTTCAGTCCTATCCAAGTCCCTCCATAAGTGCATTTCCAAACCCCAGCCCCCCAACAGCTCATTTATAGTCCTCTCCTAGACCCACCATCAGCCCATTTGCAATCTTAGCACCCCCAACAGCCCATTTCGAGCCCTATCCTAGCCCCTCCATCAGCCCACTTCCTGTCTTAGCCCCACACTCAGCCCATTTCCAGTCCTAAGCCCCCCATCATCCCACTTCCAATCTTACCACCACCCATAGGCCATGACCTGTCCTAACCCCCTCCCCCCCATCAGCCCACTTCCAGTCTTACCTCTCCCCCCCATAGCCAATTACCACGCCAAACCCCCTCCCCCCCATCAGGCCAGCTAGGGTACGAAATAAACAAAACACGGCTACTGCTGCTGCTTCCACCGTGGCAGCAGCAGAATCAAGCATCCCGTGGGGCCCCCCCCCTGCTCTGCAGTGTCCTCCATGCGGCTTCAGTGTGGGCTTGTCAGAGCCGCGTGAAGGGAGAGTTTCCCTTTCTCACAGCCATGTCAATCCCACCACGGGCCTGATGGAAAATCCCATTAGCCCCACGGCAGGATTAACAGAGCCACGAGAGGAGAAGCTCTTTCTCTTTGCATGGCTCTGACAGCCAACACTGAGGCTGCATGGAGGACACTGCAGAGCAGGGGGGGCCCGCGGGATGCTTGATTATGCCACTGCTACGGCGGCAGTGGCAGCAGCAGGTTTGTAAGTTGTTAACCTAGCTGGGCTGCTGCTCAATGAATGTGCTGGCCCTGTGTAGAGCTGCCCCTGAGGACTGGCAGCGGTGGCAAAAACACCCATTGGGCTGCATAAATGTCCTTGGCGGCCCGCATATGGCCCTCGTCCCGTAGTTTGAAGACCCCTGATGTACACATTGATGTGTGTGCTAGGTACTGGCCTATATATGCCTAATAGTGGTAGCAGGAGCTGCAGTGGTAGCTATGTAGCACATGTACAGGCCACGGCCAAACACACATTGATTGTGGGGTGGATGTGTTACACAGTTGTTTGTAGTTGCACCATGCTAACCGATCTGTGCTGTGTATGGTCTTCCACAACCCAGGTAACTACACAACCATGGCCCCAGCTGAGGAGGAGGAGGTGCAATTGCTCGAGGATGTGCCAGAGCCCCAGCCCACAATGTCCGGGGGCAGCACCAGTAATGGTGACTGGAACCCAAGCACACACATGGAGGCTGAGCCAGAGCACCACACCCCAGACTTCACTGCCACAGAGGGCTCTGAGGCCATCACAACCCACCACCCCATTCATGCGCCAGCGCCAGAAGAAACCCCTCCACCAGACATGGACCCAATCATTGCAGAGCTGAAGAAACACACTGCTGCAGCATGGCGCAATGCAGAAGGTGGGTAACAGCATACCCCACAATCCCCACGGGGTTGTCCTAACATCCACAAAATAATTGCATATTGCCCACATAGCATAGCGTTCTGATGTTGGGGGGGTTGTCTTATGTCCTCTGTGGTTCTACCTCCTGTAGCATGGCTTGTCAGGTGTCAGCATTTGTGAGGGGCTCAGACACATGCACACTGTGCTTGGCCATATACCCCACATAAGCCCAAAGAGGAAAGCAATGATCGCAGGTCACCCAGACACCCTATGTGACAGAGACCTCGTCATGGGTATTGTCACGCAGCATCATTTGAAGACATAATCTGCAGTGTGTGCCAGCATTATAGAAATGGGGGCACCCCAGATATGTGTATGTGTGTCTCATGCCCCCTCAGATCATCTGACCTATCCCAGACAAGCAGTGTGCAGACCAGGCATTGACATATCAAACTTTGGCAATGTGCCATGTGTGAGATCTGTGATTCTCATGACCCCTCATCCAGACCCCTTCCAGACATGGGGATGGCTCATGGAAGACACAGATCTAAGCATGCTCATGCGTTGCTAGGTTTGGCAGGCATGACTGTTCTGCAGAATGATCTTGTGGGATATGCGTGACGGTTGGTACTGGAGAGGTATCTCACATATCACCCTCTGTCCCACCCACAGGCACTCATCAGGCACTCCAGCGTATATACCTGGCTATGGGGGAAAATACCAGGGAGCTGCGGCTGATCCGGGAGGAGATACGGTCGGGAGTGCTTGCCCGCATTGCGGATGCCATGGAGGAAATTGTGGGCCTAATGCGACAGCCAGCACCAGCACCAGCACCATCACCTGAGGTGCCAGGACAAGGTGCAGCACCGCGGGGGGTGTTGTGCCCTGGGAGACATGGGCGGCCACGCAGGAGGTGACTGTGGGTCTAATAAACAGCTGTTAACCAGTACATACAATGTGTGTTTTCAAATGTGTGTCCCTGTGTTCCCCCAAGGAGTGTGCAAATGCATGTTGTGTCCCGCACACAGGCCCCTCGATGGTGGGTTGTCTGTACTGCCAGGTATCACTGCACAGATGCCATCACATGCCATGTGTGCCATGCACTGTGTCAGGTCCCAGCCCCTGGGCTGCAGCGTGGTGGTTTACACATCCTCCCGGGTTGCACAGGGGAAATGTCCTGAAGCTACATGCCCAGTGTTGGGAGCCGTCACAGTTTTCATCCCTTCATACCCCCTACATTGGACGCACATGTGTGACCATTGTCCCTGCCTGCAACACTGCCTATGTGCCTGCCCCCCCCCACAAACGTATACGGTTACTCACCAACCATATCTGTGACATGTGTTGTCCCAGGACGCACTCAACAGCTTTACCGCTGAGTAGCTCCTGGGCTCAGCAGTACATCTTACCCTGCCAGCGCAGACGTAGTGGTTTGCCAGTTCTACTATTGGCACACAGGCATGTTGCATCAGAAACGGTTCCCACACATTTCACACAGCATGCACGTGCCTCAGTATCCTGGGACGTCCTCTACATTGCAACATCTAAGGGTCCACCCTGGTCTCACACACTTACACACATGGTCAGCCCCCAAGACTGCATGTGGAGCCAGTCCACGCATGATACCCATGTCTACCTTTACAACACATACCTGTCTACACACATATCCCATGCTTGCATCCATAGTGTGTTGGTAAGGGAGACATGTGACCATTTCGAGTTATGAAACAGTGTGTATATTTAACAAACATATCAATGTTTGGCACGAATAGGGACAATACCTATCACCCTCCCCCCCCAAACACCCCCTCCTCCACACTGCCACCCCCCACCCGCATCAAACACCCTCCTCCACCCCTCCCCCAACACCACATCAGCCACACCCTCTCCCTGCATGCTGCATGCCCAGTGATGGAATACAGGACAGCACAGGGCACATGTGTGGATGTCACAGGCGCTATCAAACACTCCTGTGATGCCCTTCAGCGGATGGCCGCCGACAGGGCAGCCGCTCCACCTCGGCGGCCACCCGCTGAATGGCTCCTGTCAGCCACTGGTGTGAGTGCACTAGGAGATGCACACGCCACTCCAAGGCATCCAGGACCACATACAGGTCCTGCACACACCTGCCGCCATACACACACATAGTGCCAGGTGTCTGGGTGGTGGCATGTGCATTTGACCTGTGTGTGGCCCTGGATGGTGGATCGACATGGCGTGGCTGGCGGGAACCCACAGTGCCCTGTGTGTTCCCCATCATCCTCCCACACCCACACATCCCCCTCCTCCCCCCTGCCACCTCCCACCCACCCTCCATACCCTCCTCCACCCCTCCCCCACCCCCACATCAGCCACACCCTCTCCCTCCCCTGCCACCCCACCACCCACCCCTTCCATGCCCCCATCAGCCCCCTCCTCCGCTTCACTGTCCGCCGGCTCTTCACCCTCCTCCTCGGCCTCGGACTCCACCTCGGCCCCGTCCTCCACCACCACCACCTCCACCTCTGTGGCATGGTGGGCAGGGGGGGCGCCTCAGGGCATAAGCAGATGTGGTGGGCTGTTCATCGTTGTCATCACCCTCTGTGGAAGATGACAG
Organism: Ichthyophis bannanicus; assembly: GCA_033557465.1. Lineage (NCBI taxonomy): Eukaryota > Metazoa > Chordata > Amphibia > Gymnophiona > Ichthyophiidae > Ichthyophis > Ichthyophis bannanicus. The sequence continues at coordinate 87,927,495 of CM066033.1, forward strand.
TCATCAGCACATTATCATGTGTGTCACATAACACATGTACATATGCAGGCACCACACAGGCTGGTGGGCCAATGTGACATTTGTTACTGGGCAGCAAGGTTGCCAATACTCACCGTCACGCTCTGACTGCACCACCCTCTGGAGGCGGGCAAGGTAATCGCTATGATGGAGCCGCAACTCTCGCCCCTTCTTCCGGAGATCCTCTACCTGTGGATGTGAAAACAATGTGTGGGGGCATCAGTGACTGTTTACCTCTGGTGGGTGGCCAACATAAACAAACATCTGTGTGGGCAGCATCTTGCTGCTCCTGCTCCACTGCTGTGTGTGTCATGTACAGCATAGTTACTCACCTGTAACAGGTGATCTCCAGGAACACCAGGAATAAGTCTTCACATGTGGGTAGCGTCGGTACCAACTGAGCCTGTGTGGGAATGCTCCCCAGCGTCCTATAAGAAAGCTTTTGGGAGCATCCCACAGCGCCTGCATGCTGCCTTCCCGCCTTTCCCAACTGCCTCTCTCCAGTTGAGTTTAAAGCTGACACAAAGAGAGAGAGAGAGATAGATAGGGAAAGAGAGAGAGAGAGAGAGAGACAACCCCTAGGGGAGATGGGTGGGTTGTGAAGACTTATTCCTGCTGTTCCCGGAGATCACCTGTTACAGGTGAGTAACTATGCTATCTCCAGGAACAAGCAGGAATTAGTCATCACATGTGAGGACACCCTAGATGTAGATGCCAGGGAAGGATCCCCAGAGTGGTGAGGCCCTGTGGAGGGGTTCCACTTCCTCACATGGATCTCTGGCATCCTGTAAGAGAGGCGGCTAGGAGTGGATTAGGTATGGAAGAGCAGCCTGACCAAACATAGCATGCCTGCGGGAGCCTTTATCCAAGCAGTAGTGGGCCGTGAACCGAGGACCAGGTAGCTGCTCCACAAATGTCGTTAATATAGACGGAATGGAGGTGAGCCCTAGAGGCTGCCATGACTCTCACATTGTGAGCGGGAACATGGGCCTCCAGTGAAAGGTGTTTGCTATGATAGATAAAAGGTAATACATTGAGCAATCCAGTTGGATAGAGATATTTTGGAAACTGCTGTACACAAATGCGAAGAATCAGAGGCTATGAATAGCTGAGAGGACCTTCTGTGTTGCTGGGTCCTCTGCAGATGAAAAGCCACAGCTCTTTTACAGTCCAAGGTATGCAGAGTCTTCTCTGCATTTGAAGCATGAGGCTTTTGAATGACTACAGGTAACTAAATCTCTTGGTTGAAATGAAAGGAGGAAACCACCTTAGGCATGAAGTGTGGATGTGTCCTTAGGATTACCTCATCATGGTGAAATGGTGTGTAAGGTGGATCAGCCACTGGAGCTTGCAATTCACTGATATGACTTGCTGATGTGATTGCAAGAAGGTATATTACTTTCCAGGACAGAGACTTTAAGGAAGTAGTGGCTAAGGGCTCAGGAGGCGGCAGCATATGCTGGCCTAGAAGCAGATTGAGATCCCATGTCACTGGAGGTGGTCTAAGGGGAGGTTTCGTTAGATGCAGGCCTCTCAAGATTCTGGATATGAGAGGATGGGATGAAATGGGTTGTCCATTGATGGGTTCAGAAGGAGCAGCAATGGCACTTAAATGGACTCTGACTGACTCAGTTTGGAGACCAGTGTTTGATAAGTAAGGGAGTTCGTCCAAAACATGTTTATATACGGATGACAAGAGGGTTGCGGCCCTTTTGTTATCTCCAAATGGAATCTCACGTCCCCTTGACGGCATAGGAATGCCTTGTGGAAGGTTTCCTGGAAGCATAATGGACATCTTTCTCTTCCTGAGTGAGGGGAGGGCCAACGCTGTTACAGCCTTCAGTAGCCAGGCTCTGAGGTACAGAGACTGGGGGTTTGTATGCCATACATTCCCATCCTCCTGCGACAGTAGGTCTGGAGCTGACCCTAAGTACAGGGGTGGAACCTGGGACAGATGTAGAAGCAGAGGGTACCACACCTTGTGTTGCCAGCGTGGGGCTATGAGGATCATGTTGCCTCTGTCCCTCAGGAGCTTGAATAGGGTCTTGGCAATCAAGGGAATGGGAGGAAAGGCATATAGGAATTCCTGCCCCCAGTTGAGGAGGACAGCATCCCTCGCTTGACAGCCCTGAGCCGGAATCCGTGAACAGAACCGGGTAAGTTTGGCATATGATGGACTTGCAAAGAGGTCTACATCTTGAGTTCCCCAGAGTTGCAATACTCTGCAGAATTGGTCCATGTGTAGAGACCATTTGTGCGGAAGCAGAACACGACTGAGTCTGTCTGGCCAAGAGTTCTGATTGCCAGGGAGATAGACTGGCAGGAGATGGATCTGCTGCTCTCTGGCAAATGCCCACAGTTGAAGAGCTTAGTTGCAAAGGGACAGAGAGCCTGTTCCTCCTTGTTTGTTCACATAGACCATGGCTACCTGATTGTTTGCGTGAAGTAGTATTCTATTGGCCTGTAGAAGGGAATGGAATACTTGAAGAGCCAGGCGAATTGCTCTGAGCTCCAACAGATTGATGTGGAAATCAATCTCCGGACAATTCCAGGTGGCTTGGGTGGAGGTGTCCAGTAGATGTGCAGCCCACCCCACTTTGGAGGCATCTGTTGTTTATGTGATCTGAGGAGGGGTTTGCAGGAAAGGTGACCCCTCCAACAGGTTTTGTGCTGACTGCCACCAGTCCTGGGACAGGGTACGGCGGTTTGAGTTTAGTATCAGATCTGAGAGACAGCCTGTTGCTTGCGTCCACTGGGAAGAGAGGGCCCATTGGGCTCGTCTCATGTGGAGACGAGCATAGGGGACCACATGCACCGTAGATGCCATGTGACCCAGCAGCTGACGCATCTCTTGAGCCGAGAGGTGAGTCGTTTGTTGTGCTGAAGAAACAAGTTGCACAATGCTCATACTCCCACCCAGGAAATGACACCTACACACGCCGCTCCCATTTGATACACATAGCACTCCAGCTGCCCAATACACCCACCCAGGAAGAACCTCCGAACTACCGACCCCTAAGATGTGCCATCATAAATGCGCGTTCTATTCGCAAAAAGTGGCCTGTGGTTCTTGAAACAATTTCCCGCTATGACCTAGAGATACTCATGATCACAGAAACCTGGCTATCAGCTGAAGATAATGTTCTCATCAACCAACTTCTACCACCCAATTTCGTCATACACACAAGACATAGAGAAAACAAAAAAGGAGGAGGGGTACTCATAGTCTCCAAATCGGACCTTAACTTCCACATAACAGATTCCTCTAGCTCAAGCAATCTAGACATACTCTCCATTACAAACCAGCAAATCTCCCTCAACCTCTTATACAGGACACCGTCCACGTCTCCAGATGACCTCCCAACCATTATTGACCTTACTGCCAGCACCCTCAATCCCAATAAACCAAATTGGATAATGGGTGACTTCAATCTCCCATCGTTATCCCAAAACCACGCAATTGCCTTCCTTGGTGCTATGGAAGACCTGGGACTCAAGCAAATTATCAATAAACCCACTCATATAAAGGGAAACATTCTGGATTTGGTATTTGCTCCTCAGACAGTCATTCAACAAAACCACAACCTACCAATATCAATCGTTGATGTACCCTGGTCAGACCACAAACTGATCATTTTCCAGATCCCCATCATCAATGAGAAGCTGCACAGAAGCCAAAACATGCACAGCACATCACGGACGCCCACAAGAAGATTTAGACCATTTAACAGAGAACACATCTTGGCTGAGACCCAATCACTCCTCAACAAAACCACACCAGACCTCGACGAACTAATCACCTCCTGGAACTCCAATCTGCATGCCATATCACAACCTCCAATTTCCAATAACACAAAGAGGAGAAAAAGAAGCACCGCCCCATGGTTCTCTCCTGAATTGCGAGCCTCTCTGACTCAACTCCGCAGACTGGAACGCCGCTGGCGCAGATCACTTTCCACTGAAGATCAGACCGCCTACCGTACTCACCTCTCCACACACCGTAAAGCAATCACAACCACAATGAAACAATATCACACAGACACCCTAAAGAGATCACTGAATAAACCACGTGACCTCTTCAACCTGGTCAAATCCCTCTCAAAGGAACCTTCTCCCGAACAACACAGTGAGATTCATCCACAGAAATTCGCTGACTACATGCAATCCAAGATAGTGCAAACTAACAAGGTGTCAACAGTCCCGTTCCAAGAACCAACGAATGCAACCCCACTAAATAACTTCTCTACACCATCCACTAAATGCATCGAGGACACCATAGCATCTCTCAATACCTCCACTGCACAAACGGACCCATGCCCAGCTTTTTGGATTAAGGAGCTACGTTGTGCGTTCAGCCCCTTCATTGCAAATCTAATGAACCTCTCATTCACAACAGGGTACTTCCCTGCAGCACTCAAGCAGACTTCCATCAGGCCACTTTTGAAAAACCCCAAGCTAGACCCGCAAAAGGTCGAATCTTATAGGCCTATAGCTAGCATTCCCCTCTTAGCCAAGATAATTGAGAAGGAGGCACAACGGCAAATCCAAGATCATATAGACACCACAGCTCCCCTAGATCACTGCCAACATGGGTTCAGAGAATATCATGGGGTCGAGACCCTTCTCACGAACCTATTCAACGACATTATCACAGGCATTAACAACATCCGACAAGGATTTGTACTCGTCTTCTTAGACATCGCTGCGGCGTTCGACTCGGTAAGCCACGAAATTCTCCTCGGACGACTGAAAGAGAAAGGTATCTGCAACAGTGCATTAGAATGGTGCAACTCTTATCTGGATGGTAGATGGCAATATGTGAAGTCCGGTACAGAAGAGTCAAAACGCTTCCATCAAAAGCAAGGTGTGCCTCAAGGTTCCTCATTGTCTTCCCTACTATTTAACATATACATGCAGCCCATCTGCGACATCATAAGATCTTTCAAAGTCAACTGCTTGATATACGCAGATGACATTCTCTTATATATGCCTTTCTCCACAACTCAATTAGACCTGGCACCGTTGGTAGACTGCCTCAATTCGGTCTCAGAGTGGCTCCAATCACAAAACCTTCGCATTCAACATAAAAAAACAGAGGTGCTCTTCATCTCCAAAGACCCCAACTTCACCCCTCCAGCCCACGTCAGTGTCAAGGAAGCTGACCTACAAGCTAAAGAAACAATAAGATACCTTGGAGTTACATTGGACCAACGTCTGGATATGAAACATCACATAAATAACATAGTCAAAGCTGTATACTTCAAAATACGCTCGCTTAGGCATATGCGCTCCATGTTGGACCCTGATGACTTCCGAACCATATACCAAGCACTAATCCTGCCACACTTCGACTTTGCAAATGCCATATTACAAGGTCTCCCTCAATCCACTCTTAGCCCATTACAGATGGCCATGAATGCCGCAGCAAGAGTCCTCTACGGAGCCTCCAGAAGCGACCACGTAACTCCCATTCTTAAACAGCTTCACTGGCTCCCCATCCATGGGAGGATCATCTTTAAAACCCTAGTCCTATCATTCAAGGCAATCAAGGGTATCTCATCCTCCTCACTCACAGATCTGATTCACACTGTACCCCCCAACAGATCCAGAAGAACATCAGCCGTAAACCTACTGACAACCTCGAAGGCGTTGACAAAGTGCAACATGACAACCTCAAACAGAGCCTTCAGTTTCTATGTACCCAAATGCTGGAACGCTCTACCCTCCGACATAAGGGCCATTACTGACCTACTCCAGTTCAGGAAGGCACTCAAATACCACCTCTTCCTTCAATACTACCCAACCAGCAATTGAACCAGAGGAAGTGACCCACTCATGAACACACCATGCCGTTCTTGATATTATTAAGACTCTATTCTGTTCTATGTAATTATCTCTTGTATATAGTTTACCCCGGTTCTCCAAGTTTGTACTCCTGTTCGATGTAAACCAAACAGCTTGTTGTTATGGTCTTTATGTTATAATGTAAACCGCGCTGATGCCGAATAGTGCGGTATATAAGAACTTGTAATAAATAAATAAATAAATAAATAAATGCGAGGACAGTGAGGCTGAGTCAGGTAGGTCTTTGGCAGTCTGGTATCTAGCCTTGCTCCTATGAACTCCAGCGATTGCATGGGAGTCAGAAAGGATTCCTGGAGATCTATGACAGGGCCTAGATATTGGAGTCCACGCATTGCATACGAGAGAGAGGCCTGGGCTTGTGTTTGTGACTCTGCCCGGATGAGGCAATCGTCCAAGTAGGGGCAGACAAATATTCCCCTGGTACGGACAAAATCGGCTACCACAGCCATGCACTTTGTGAATACTCTGGGTGCTGAGGCAAGGCTGAAGGGAAAACTTTGTTTTGATAGTGGTTTCCTTGATGGAGGAACCAAAGGAACTTTCTGTGTGATTGTTGGCTGAGAACATGGGTGTACGCATCCTTATGATCTAGAGAACAAAGGCAGTTCTGCCTGTGTAGGTCAGGAAGTACATTTCCTACAGAGATCATTTTGAATTTCTCTTGGAACAGGAACTTGTTCAGTTCTCTGAGATCTAAAATGGGTCTGTGACCTCCTGTTTTCTTTGGTATGAGGAAATAGGGGAGTAGAACCTGGAACCCTGTTGGAGATGAGGTACCTCTTCTATTGCTCCTTGAGGTAAGAGCTGTTTTACCTCTGGATTCAGTTGGGGGGAATTTTGACAACTGAACGTCCTTACTATTGTAGGGGGAGGCAGGCTTCGGGAATGACGCCTGTACCCTCTTCTATGATGGACAGAGTCCAGGGTTCTGATGTTATTTGCCTCCATCTGTGGATGAGGTGACCTAACCTTCCTGGGATTGTTGAAGGTTGTTTTCTCTGGAGTGGCAGGAAGGGTAGGTACTCTATCACAAAGTCAAAGGCACTGTGGGGGCTGAAGCTGCTGGGTCTGCTGAGGCTGAGTAGCTCTCGGCTTTCTCTGCTTAGTAGATTGTTGACCCTTTCTAGCAGCTTGTCCTGCAGGTTGTCCTTGCTGAGTATAGGACTGATAGTATCCTTTCTTTTTGGAGAGGACAGGCTATTCTAAGGCTCTCTTCTTTGCAGGATCTACAATTTTTGAAAGCCTGGTCAAGGTAGAATTGTAACCATCCAAATCTTTGGCTTTTTCCTGCTGGCTCTTCCCAAAAAGGTTTTCACCAGTACAGGGGATGTTGGCCAGTTTATCCTGTACCCAGTGTTCCAGGTGAGAGGCTTGCAGCCAGCCAAGTCTCCTTGCCCCAATAGCAATGGCAGAGACTCTGCCTATGCACGCCAAACAGTCACCTTTATAAATGTTCTGGGCATGCTTGACAAGTGCTAAATAGTCGTGTTCTCTGTCATCTGGGAGATGTGGACCTACCAGTTGTAGATCTCCTGCGACCTCCTTCAGTAACATTCCCATGTACAGGATATAGGAACCTATCCTGCCTGAAAGCATGGATGTTTGGACGACACGGCGACCAAAAGCATCTAAGGTCGTACACTCCCTACCAGGACGGTTGGTGGCATGTTGTTTGTAACTTTTAATTCTCCTCATAGCAGACTCCACCACAATGGAGTGATGAGTGAGCTTTGTTTTCTGAAAACCAGGGGACAGAGGCATATGATACATAGTAGGCAGCCTGTGAGAATGTGGAGAGCTGGTAAGAGGAGTCCCCCACATTCTCAAAAGACGATCCTGTAAGATCTGATGTATTGGCAGGGTGGCTGCCTCCTTTGTAGTTTGGGGATATTGGTGAATCTCTGTCTCCCATGCCCTGTGCTCAGATTCAGTTACTACTGAAATGGAGAGGCCCTTGACTACATGTGTGATGAAATCCAGGAAGGACATATCCTGAGGAGGGGACAATCTCCTCTTGGGAGAAGCAGGCTCATCCTCGAGAGATACATCGTTACTCTCTGAGCTGTCAGAGTCATCAGACTCCTCAGAAGATTGGATGTATCTTCTCTCAGGGTGCTCAGGTAAAGTGTGGTATTGGTACCGATTGGCCTCGGTATCAGAGTGGCCTGTTACCGGGGTGTCGATACCAGTACTCATCGGCACCAATGGTGCAGTTGCCGATGCCGGTTCCGCAATTGCTGCGGATACCGGTGCTGGAATTTGCGGGGTCTGGGATGGTACCAAGGTCTTTGATGCCGCAAGGATAGGCGCCAAACTGAATTCGATGGCCACAATCCTCTGGTCCATCAACCCTGCCGATGCCTGTGTATGCGTATCGGCTAAAGCCAGTACCCCAGAGCATGGCACCAGGAGTTTGGACGAGGTTGAGGCCTCCAGAACTTCTTGAACCTGTGACCTTCTGCTCCTGAACATGCTGGCTGTGTTCACTGCACCATACTGTGGCCACAGAGATAGTGCAGTCCCTGGAAATAGGAAACCTGGCCAATGTAGTTGGAAACCCTGCTCTGCGCAATTTCACTGTGGGCTGATTCACCTTGTATGGGGACGGAGCGTAGACCCTTCCAAAATTCATTTCTTTTTTTTGGAGCTTTCTTTGGAGTGTTTTTTGATGTTTACCATTGATATCACTATTGGCCAGCTTGGTTATGTTTTTTTCCCATTTTGTTGAGGTCATTTTCAATGTTTATTTGTCCTTTTGTTCCGTGCACATGTATCACACTTATCACGTTTTGTAGTTTTCCCTGGTTTTGCTGTACATTGCTGACGGAAATGGTTTCTTTTCCCTTTAAATCGGCTCTAACGCCAGGGTTTCACTGGCGTTATTTTTGAGCCTCGGATTTCACAGCGTTAGTGTGTGGGGAGCCTCTCCCCTCCCACTCTCCACCCATTGACCCCTTCTCTCCGCCCCTGGGGAGCCTTCCCTCCGCCCTCCGGGAGCCTTTCGCCGCCTTCAGTGCTCGTTTTCGCCACTGCCTGCGTTATCGCGCGATAAAGTACCTGTGTGCCTGAGGAAGCGCCATTATCGCACGATAAGGTACCTTATCACGTGATAACGTCACAGAGCGCACATTACGATGGTTTAGTAAACATGCCCCTATATGTCATAGCCTTTTACGTAAGTGATAGCTTGCATAATACAGAAATCTTAGAATATTTTAAAATATGGAGGCTATCCATTTATTTATTTACATATGACTAGTTATGTATTACCATTGTTTTTTATAAGTTATATGTTAGATGGTTTTTTGTTGAATCTTTTTATAATACATATGTCTATAGTTTCATATGATTTTTTTATATGTATGTTATTATTGTACACTGTAGTTTTAATGATACTCTTTAGCTCCTTTTTCTATAACGATGCTGTACTTTTTAGTTTTTTAATTTACGTATTTATTATTGTTAACTGTATTAACTAGTAGGTAAACAAATTTCCCCTGTACCCTTGCTATTGGTATTATCCTCTTTACAGGTTCTCCTCCATTTTTGTGACTTCTTGTCACATGAATTGCTTACATATGTCCATGTACATGTTGAGCTGCACCCCCACCATTGCACATCTTTCTTTGAAATGTCATTATCAGATCCTTGTATTAGGGTTCTGTATCAGTCATCTGCACATCCCCCTCTAGCAGCCTCCCTTCTCATCCACATTTATCTGCAGGCTCCTGATGAGGCACATACATGATGTTAGTGACATCAGTGACATGGCAGTAGCCCAGATATGTTATGCTTCCCCTGGGATTGACAGAAACATTATGTCAGCATGCAAATACAGCTGGGTCCTTGGTTCTTACCCCAATATCCACATGATTGTAGAGTTCAGCAGCTGTGCCAGGTCTTCCTCAGGCATCCGGGCCTCTGTAACATAATAGATACTACACATGAGCATGCTAGGGTGGCATGTAGAGGCATAATGTTTGGATATATCAATCAGCATGGCAATGAGTTTACATAGGGCATACTCTCCCACACACAAAGGAGGAAACACTCTAGACATCGTATTCATACCTAAAAAAATGACCTCACATGGTCCGACCACCACATGATAACATTTGAACTACCACTGATCCCAACTAACCACAAAAAAGGAACCTCAACAGCAGGGAATCCGCAGATACAGAGAGTTCAAGAAGGATGCTCTGATTGAACACTTCACACCCATAATACACTCACCTCCAATGGATCTTTCAAAACTAGTAGATGATGGGAATAATACTATAACAGCCTATGCCATGCTACCACCAAAGCGAACAACGAGACGAATTACTACAGCACCCTGGTATTCAAGAGACATAAAGGAAGCAAAACTTAAACTAAGACAACTAGAACACAATACCCTGAACACTTCTGAGAATATATCACTTCTGAGGACTACAATAAACGGATAAATCAGAGGAAAAGAGTACGAGTACAGTAATCTCATCTCTAAAGCACTAAACTGACTGAGGGAACTGTTTGAAATTACCAAGTCACTCATACGAGCCTCACCTACCCTGAAAGTCTCAAGCTTGAACCCACAAGAATATGCCTCCTATCTACAGAGCAAACTCCCTCCTGTTAAAGATACAATTCCACTAGATCAGATAATATCAAATGAGGCAAGTAGCATGCCAAAATGGAGCTCATTTACCCCTATATCAAACAATCAACTAGACCAAATCCTATCAATGATAAACACCACCTCATCCCCACTGGACCCATGTCTCACAGCATGGATCAAAGCTTATCAAATCGTATCAGTTTATTTTAGTCCATTTAACCTGAAGACCTCCGATGATATTATGTTATATACTCCATTCACAAGAAAGAATCCGGACTTCTCTACTATACTCTCATGCCTTATTGAAATGATCCACTGGCTACAAGAGCAATCTCTAACATTAAATTTCAGCAAAACCGAGGCACTGGTCATAAACAGAGATTCCATCAGAGAAGATTACAATCAACAACTATGACATCCCCATCAGATCTGAGGTCGAATACCTTGGGGTGATGCTAGACCAGAAACTGAATTTCCAAACACATATCAAGAAAGCAACTACAGCAACATACCAAAGAATAAAGATCCTTCACAACCTCCAACCACTATTGGATCATAATCTGTTCCACACTGTCTGCCAAGCGATCATTACCCTTCACTTGTATTACTGTAATTCTATACTCCAAGGACTACCAAAAAATACCCTCCTTCTGCTACAAATTACCCAAAACTCTGCAGCTCGCTTGATCAAATGGACATCCCAACAAGAGCATTTCACCCCAGTCCTGAAGAGCTACATTTGCTGCCCATCCAAGCACACATCAAAAATAAATCTCACATGAACACATTTGAAAGTATACATAACTTATCTGCTGGCTGCTTGCGGTCACTCATTCACACAACCTCAGAGAGCAAACCAAGAAGAAATCAAACTGCAAATCTACTTAAAGTCCCCAAACTCAAAATAGCCAGCATGCAAGAAACATGCCAGCGCACTTTCTCCATCTATGGTCCAACTCTATGGAACTCCCTATCAAGCAATATAAGAGCAATGAAAGACTTAAAAGAGTTCAGAAAGAGGCTCAAAACACACATCTTCCAGAAATATTTTGGGACAGTCATATAACACCATATTGGACAGACAAGTTCCCTCAATCATACACAGAATTAGACACTCCTTGATTTTCACTGTAAATAAGATACCTATATTCAGTATATCCAACCTTGATTCTCACTGTAAATAAGTTACCTGTATTCAACATGTCATAGTCCCCACCCTTACTATTATATGCATAGTTAAAAATAACCGTTATCTTGTTTTTGTCACAATGTTCTATGAATGTTCTATGTAACCTAAATTCTGTTGTGTTCAATGTAAACCACCTTGATAAACCAGAAAGGCAGTATATAAGAAATGTTAAATAAATAAATAAATAAATAAATACTCACAGGCAAACAGCTGCTATATGAGCTGTCCTCTGGCCTGGGTGCCTGCCCCTGTATTCTCCCTGGCATGTGCAGGCCAGCACTTGGGATCATCCTCAAGGTCTGGGTTAATATTGACTGCGATTGCAATTTGTATTGTATGCATCAGGCCACTATGATCTCATCCACAGTGAGAGGCTGATATTGTAAAGCACCATCAGATTTGTCCAAACACCTGAAGCAATTTTTCAACATGCCAAATTTGCACTCTATAACAGAGTGGGTTCTGGCATGTGCCTCATTGTTCCTGAGCTCTGCATTTGTCCTTGCAAATTTCACAGGGCTCAGCAACCAGGCCTGCACCCATATCCTGCATCACCAGGGTGGAGGAAATTAGTGAGTGTTAGATACATTGCATATGTGGGCAGTTGCAGCCATTCTACCTGTGATCCTTGCAATGGAAAGATTGATTCATCTGACCAGCAATCTCAGGGCAGGGGGAGATAAGGGGTGGCCATTGAGTGAGATCACAGTGTACAAACTAGATCAAGGGCATGCAATGGATGTGATCTAGCTAGATTTCAGCAAAGCCTTTGATACTGTTCCTCATAGGAGGCTTCAGAGAACACCAAGGAAAGAAGAAGAGCAACAGCCCTCCGCAGAAATCACAGGAGTCACCAGAACAGCGCAGGGAGGACACGGCCACACTTCTTAAAAACAAAGAAACCTTTTATTTTGTAAAACCTTCAGAGGTACAGACCCGACTTGGCCAAGTTTCGGCTGTCAGCCAATTAAGATTCAATTGCATATATATTCTAATGGCAGTCAGGACATTGTAACAAGAACCAGTAGCTGAAAGCTCAATAAGCACTTCTCAGGTATGCCTTCAGCATCTACTGAGAAAGTGATGGCATACCGACTTGGCCAAGTCAGGTCTGTACCTTTGAAGGTTTTACGAAATAAAATGTTTCTTTTTTTTAAGAGTTGTGGCCTTGTCCTCCCTGCGGTGTTCTGGTGACTCCTCATCGAAGTCTTATTAATAAACTCAACAGCTTGGGGATGGGTCCCAAGGTGGTGAACTGAATCAGAAATTGGTTGACTCATAGACGACAGAAAGGAATGGTAAACGGAACTCACTCGGATGAAAGGAAGATGACTAGCGGTGTGCCCCAGGGTTCAGTCCTGGTACTGTATTTGTGAGTGATATTGTTGAAGGACTGAATGGAAAAGTCTGTCTTTTTGCAGATGACATGAAAATTTGCAACAGAGTGAATTTCCCTGAGGGAGTGTATAACATGAAAAAAGATCTACAAAAGCTGGAAGAATGGTCTAAAGCTTGGCAGTCAAGATTTAATGTGAAGAAATGCAGTGTCATGCACTTGGGAAGCAGAAATCCAAGGGAATTGTATGCGATAGGGGGCGAGAGGTTGGTGTGCACGGACCAGGAGAAGGACCTCGGAGTGATTGTTTCTGAATATCTCAAGGTGGCGAAACAGTGTGACAAAGTGGTGGCAAAAGCCAGGAGTATGCTGGGTTGCATACAAAGAGGAATTACCAGCAGAAAGGAAGACGTACTAATGCCACTATACAAGTCACTGGTGAGGCCTCACTTGGGATATTGTGTTCAGTTTTGGAAACCATATCTCGCAAAGGACATAAAAAGACTGGAAATGGTTCAATGGAAAGTGACCAAAATGATTTGGAGCCTGCGTCAGAAGAATTATGAGTAGAGACTTGAAAACCTAAATATGTACACTCTGGAGGAGAGGAGGGACAGAGGAGATATGATTCAGACCTTCAAATACTTAAAGGGATATAATGAAAAAACAAACCTCTTCCAAAGACGGGGAAGCTGTAAAACTAGAGGGCATAACATGAAGCTGCAAGGGGGTAAACTGAAAGGCAATGTCAGGAAATACTTTTTCACAGAAAGGGTGGTGGATGCTTGGAGTGCCCTCCCGATGGAAGTGGTGGGGGCAAATACAGTGATAGAATTCAAAATGACATGGGGACAGACAAAGTGTATCCCTTTATAGCAACAGGATACAATCAAAATAAACATAACTATCTCATATTTCAACAAATAGGGGTGACCTACAAGGAGTGGTGGGTATATCCCTAAACAAAGGCATGGGGAGGCGTGACTTGCACGGAGTGGCAGGTGCACCTATACTTGCTGCTTACTGGGCAAACTAGATGGACCATACTGGTCTTTATCTGCCATCATATACTATGTTACTATGTTACATGGCATAATGCACAACAAGGTGATTTTGTGGAATGCTGTGCCCAGTAATCTCAGTCCAGGTACTGGGTCGCTTCACATCGCTGACCCTGCAGACAGTGGAACCACAGTGCTGCAGAGGGGTGGATCCTGTGAGTTGGTCAGAGTAAGAGAGTTTGGAGTATCCTGGTGTGAGATGGTCAGGCAAGTCCAGCTGATTTGATGATACAATCATGATGCACTCTAGGACCTGCAATGAGTCTCTCACTGTATAATGAGGGACTCAAAGCAGTACACTTCAGTGGGCTGCCATTGCACTAGCGCACACCTGGGTTGGAGCCAAGATAACTTGACATGGGTTGTCAGCATCTCATGTTCCATTTGGGATTTCCTACTGACACCAGATGCACACGACATGCTTGATCCAGTCCTGGTTTAGAGCTAATTGCATGCAGGAGTAGTAGGCAGCAAATAGCAGACGTATTCAACAGAGATGTATTCATTAAATCTCCCTGCATTCATTTGTATGACCCCAAGTCTGAATCAGGCTTGTGGGCCGGATCTGGGGGCAGTTGGGAACCCTATATCCTTGAGTGGGAATGCTGCACAGTGCTGCTGTCCACATATTCTCCCTCTGAATGTGCAGCCATGATTAGCAGGTGGTCACATGAGGATCAAAAGGTACCTGGGGAGCAGTACATTATTGATGATAAATGAAAATGGGTTAGGGAACCGACAAAGTGCAGATTGCCATCTCAGAGTTGAGCCTGGCATGGAACCTGTGACCTTGTATTATTAATGCCACTGGGGCCATCTGTGGGTAAGCTTAGCTGTGTGTATGTGTGTGTGGTTGCAAGTCATCCTGCCTACTGATTACATATCTGATTGCCACAAGCATTGAATTCACCTGAGTTTGCTTTGGCACAGCACAGGGCTGCCAGGTTTGGACAGATATTGGCAGGTTACCTGTGGCAGGATCTGCTGAACCCCTTGCACTGAATTGCCAGAGGCAGCAGGTCCTGGGAGCAGGTATAGGGTTCCTGTGTTGGTGAGTTCCAACTGGGAGGTTATAAGTCAGTCCAGCCTCTGAGCCCAGAGAATCCTGCTACATTTGGGAATCTGTGATCTGGCTACAATTAAAACTTCAGTTTACTGAGACAAAAACGCAAAATCTGAAACACACCAAAAGTTGTCAGACTTCCACAGCATGACCTAATGTAAGCTAAACCAGTGCTATTATTCTTGTTAGTTTTACACTATTCTGTACCTCCAGAAATGGTACCAAATATTGCCTGAACAAGCACCCAGAATATTCTATATTAACTGTACCCAATTTTATGCTCAAACCCTATCGTTCCATTCATTTACCCCATCCTAAGTGATACTATTTTAGCTGAACTGCTACACTGTTTCATTTGAACACAGCTAAATTGTTACACTATTCAGAGCTAGTCATACTTGACACTATACTAAACTGTTACTGTTATAATTGAGACAGTTATATTTGAACTGCGACACTATTACAAGTTATCACAACAAAACTGTTACACTAAACTGAACCAGCTCTACCCAACGGAGACAGACCCCTGTCACCACCTAGTCACCATGCCACCACCCACTACAACCACACTCTCCTATACCCTTGCCAGCTGCTGCATGATACTTGTGCTGACACACGGCACTCAAGCCCTCATCCCCTCCCATAACTCCATCCCAATTCTACATGGTTCATGGAGGAGATACTATGGATCCCCCAACCACCAAACAGCGAGACCGGGGAACATGCCATACCCTCACCTCATTTATATCGCCCTCCATCAGTCCAAAACCCCTCAGCATGAACCTCACACCCTCCCCCGCGACCTCAAGTGTGCCCTCATAAACGCCCGTTCCATCCATAAGAAATGGCCTGTCGTATCTGACATGTTATCCGCCCATGATATTGACATCCTATGCGTTACTGAGACATGGTTGTCAGCCTCAGACTCTGTTCTCCTTCATCAGTATGTCCCCCCTAATTTCTCTATCCACTCATGCCACAGAACAGACCGAAGAGGTGGAGGAGCACTTATCCTAACCAAGAAAGACCTACAATTTCAGATAATCGCCTCCAACAATACCTCTCACCTCGACTCCATAGCAAACAAACACATCACCATCAACTTGCTATACAGAGCACCTTCGCCATCACCGGATGACCTTTCCATAATTATCGACCTCGCCTGTAACCCCATCAACCCACGCACATCAAACTGGGTATTGGGCGATATCAACCTCCCTGCCCTCCAAGACACTCAATCCAAGGCCTTCCTCGATGCCCTTAAAGTACTAGGCTATACTCAATTAGTCAACTCCCCTACCCATGTCAAGGGAAATACGCTTGATCTTGTATTCGCACCACAAGCAGCCACCCGCCCCATGCACAAGATCAATCTCTCACTAAGCCCAGTTCCATGATACTACATCACATGAGACAGATACTAGAGCCAAAAGACTTCCGAACAGTCTTTCAAGCACTAATAATGCCTCATTTTGACTATGCCAATTCCATACTGCACGGCCTCCCGAAAAGCTCGCTGAACCCCTCGCAGCTCGCAATGAACACTGCAGCCAGAACCCTCTACGGAGCATCCAGAAAGGACCATATCACCCCAATCCTAAAACCTCTGCACTGGCTTTTGGTCCACTGCAGGATTACCTTTAAGATCTTAACAATGACATTCAAGGCCATCAACAAATGCATGTCCATCTCCCTCTCAGACCTCGTCCAGACCACCCCCCTCAACAGATTGAGGAGATCATCTGCCAACAACACCATACTTCTCCCGAAAGCTATCACCAAATGCTCCAAGGCTACAAGAAACTGTGCCTTTGCACTGTATGCACCTTCTTGCTGGAACACCCTGCCACCAGACATTCGTGCCATAAACAACCTCTCCCAGTTCAGGAAGGCACTCAAACATCATCTCTTTCTTCAGTACTTTTCCAATGCAGACGATATCACAGCCACCCACACCTCGACCCAAGTCAGCTCCCACAGAGTACCCACCCCACACACCGTAATCAGATCACTTAAACTACCCCCCCCCCCCCCATAATCCCCCCCCCTGGTAACCACTGAAGAGCTGTCCATAACTCTGCGACATACAATTATGTATGTGTATATAGTCATACTGTTTAATTTGTAAATAATGCCAAATCACATGTAAAACCTTGATACTAATTTGTATATAGTTCACCTGTTCACCACGTTTTAAACTCCCTGTTTAATGTAAGTCCAATGTTAGACTGTTCTGCATTGCACAATTTTTGTTGCCTGTGAACCGCGCTGATAATAAATAAATGCCGTACTCTCAGCTAATGGAGACTGCATACCTCACTAGGATGGTATTAGAAAAGGACTTATCTTGGCTACAGCACAAATAATGTGACAATGGTTGTCAACTCACTGAGTTCATAAGAGTGCTGCCTTTCCAATGAACTGTGTAATGTTCTGCATATGCGGGAGGTGGAGGGGGGGAGATGGGGACAAATGTGTAAACACAAAATGGCCATGGCAAGACCACCCTAGACAGTTCATTGTGCTACTTAAGAGCTGTTGCTGGAATCAAACCTGTGATCTTTGATGATTTGATTCAGTGCTGCACTTGGGGGAGCTATCTGTGAGCATAGGTGACAGACATTCTGACTGAAGGATGGTCAGTGTTTGAGTGGCGGATTAGATGCTGCCAAGGAAGAATTACAATGGTTGTTGGGTTGCAGAGTTACCAAAGCTATTGTCAGCTTATTGCTCACAGTAGTTGCAAAGGGCTGCCACACTCCCGTGCACTCACTTCCCATAGCAACCATGTTCTGGGTGCAGGTACTGATTTCCATAGTCAGTTAGTTGCAGCAGTCAGATTGTGACTCATTCCAGCCTGTGATCACATATTCCCTGTGCAGTTTGTGATCCCTGGTTGTGGCAATGTAAATCCAGACCTCATGTCCCAGGATACATCGGCTGGATCATGTAGGCTACATCCTTGGTCATGTAGGCTGGAATGAGTGATGTTCTTACAACTGCAACTCTGTGAGATGGTGACTCCTCACTTTCCCCTAGAATGGGACTGCCACTGGCTACAGATGCCCAACCAGGCTCAGCCCAGTCCTGGTCTGATCCCCTTGCATGCAGGGACCTGTGGTCTTGGTTGAGTCCAAGTGAGTACTCAGAACTACATGTCCCTGCATGCAAAGGGGGGAACGCAGGACTGGATCAAGCCTGTCAGACATATCTGGAGTCATAAGCCTAGGCCATAGTTAACATGGTGTGGTTGTCTCTGCAGGTTCTGCGGGCATTCAGCTGACAGGTGCTTCATTACCTTGGTAGCCTAACAGACTTGTTTCATAACACAATGTTGCTTCTTAGGCATCCCTACATCTCTATGTGATCTATGAGCAGGATGATGTGCATCTATACTCGTCAATGATTCTCTACTATGCTGCATTGTATTTAGTTATTGCAGATCCCTGGGCCAAAGGTTTGATTCTCATGCTCTCCTGGATCCTTTAAAGTCCGGCTTTCGTCCCTTACACTTTACTGAAACAGCTCTTACCAGAGTCTCCAGTGGCTTTTTCCTGGCAAATTCCAAGGGCCTCTACTCTGTTCTCATCCATCTTGACCTCTCTGCTGCTTTTGACACTGTTGACCACAACCTTCTCCTTGTTACCCTGTCTTCGCTTGACTTTAGCGGCTCTGTACTATCCTACTTCTCCTCCTACCTCTCCCATCACTCTTTCAGTGTGTGTACTGGTGGCTCCTCCTCCTCTGCTACCCCACTCCCAGTTGGAGTCCCCCAGGGATCCGTCCTGGGTCCGCTCCTTTTCTCTCTATATACCCAGTCCCTTGGTGCGCTTATCTCCTCCCATGGCTTTCAGTACCATCTCTATGCCGATGACTCCCAAATCTACCTCTCTACGCCTGAAATTTCTACGGTTATCCAGACCAGGATCTCTGCCTGCCTTTCCGACATTGCTGCCTGGATGTCTCACCGCCGCCTGAAGCTGAACATGGCGAAGACTGAACTCCTTATCTTTCCCCCAACCTCCCCCCCCCCCTCTTCCTCCTTTCTCAGTCTATGTGGAAAACTCAGTAATCCTTCCTGTTTCCTTGGCCTGCAATCTGGGGGTTTTCTTTGACTCTTCTCTCTCTTTCTCTACACATATCCAGCTCGTAGCTAAGACCTCCCGTTTCTTTCTCTACAATATCGGCAAGATCCGCCCCATCCTTTCTGAGCATACTACTAAAACCCTTATCCACTCCTTAGTCACCTCTCGTCTTGACTACTGCAACCTGCTCCTTGCTGGTCTCCCTCTGAGTCATCTCTTTCCCCTTCAATCTATTCAACATTCTGCTGTACGACTAATCTTCCATCAGCCTCGCTATATCCACATTACTCCTCTTCTCAAGTCACTTCACTGGCTCCCTGTCCGCTTTCGCATCCAGTTCAAACTTCTCCTCCTGACCTTTAAGTGCATTCACTCTGCGGCTCTACAGTACCTTTTATCTCTTATCTCTCCTTACCACCCCTCTCGGGAACTCCGCTCTTCTAAGAAACTACTTTTGTCTATGCCCTTCACTCCTACTGCTAACTCCAGACTTCGCTCCTTTCACCTTGCTGCACCTTATGCGTGGAACATGCTACCGGTGTCTATATGCCAGGCACCCTCTCTAGCCCTCTT
Source organism: Ichthyophis bannanicus (assembly GCA_033557465.1). Classification (NCBI taxonomy): domain Eukaryota; kingdom Metazoa; phylum Chordata; class Amphibia; order Gymnophiona; family Ichthyophiidae; genus Ichthyophis; species Ichthyophis bannanicus. The sequence goes on from CM066033.1 coordinate 87,947,288, forward strand.
TAAATCCAGGTTGAAATCTCACCTCTTCTCTGTTGCTTTCAGATCTTGACTTCTGTGTCGTGACTAGATTGTATGTACCGTGCTTTGTCTTGACTTGATTGTTAGCTCTGTGCTTTTCTTGATTAGATTGTAAGCTCTGATGAGAAGGGACTGTCTCTTACATGTCTGTACAGCGCTGCGTATGACTGGTAGCACTATATAAATGCTCAATAGTAGAAGTAGTAGTAGTAATTCTCAGAACATCTCTGAGGCACATTTGATGTTTACCAATTCACGCCTTAGTTTTTCCTCCTGCATCCCCCCCCCCCTGCAGACAGTGCAGGCTTATTCCACTGTTCATCTGATGGTGAATGTGTGAGGGGAGCAATAACTGCATATCATGCTGTGTGAACTCAATGATTGACCACCCATTGTGGTTTCACTTGTGCTGTGTCCCTATATACTAGCATCCCACTGAGGTGTGCTGTCCCCATTAGCTTTGCGGACACATTGGCAGCCAGACCACAGTTCCCAGAATGTATCTGTATTATGTGACCTCAGAGGCTGCACTATGTGACATCACCACAGCTGCAACTCAGTAAGGTGGATACTCCTCAGCTGCCTCCAGGTCATGTATCCATGGATAGAGAGTGCTAGGGGGTGTGGTTGGGCTCTTCTGTTGCTTTGAGTGTTCAACTGACAGGGCCGTGGTAACCTCCACAGTTTAATACACATTTTTGGTAATAAACTGATAGCTTCCATGCCACCCCTGACTCACAGATTTCTATACAAGCAGGGTGACGGTATATCACCTATCACAGCTGGCCCTCCCACCTGCATGGCAAGGTCAGACCATTAAGTTCATTACAAGCTATTTCTGTGGTTTTCTGTGCACCTCTTTCCCCCTAGGAGGATCATTTGTTTGCTGCCATCTATCTTCCCCTTATCTGTCTCCTTACATGCAATGTTACAGAATCCACAGACCAATAACAGGGTCATTTTGTGAGGCAGGACTGGATACTAATCTGAATCCGGGAACTGAGTAAGTTAACCCTTCTTGTAATGGGTCTCAGATTTTAGCCCAGGTGTGTGTTTTAGTGTTTGGAGGCAAGTGATTTGTGCCTTCAGTCTGAGCTGGTTGTACACAATGAGATGTGCATTGCATGCCCACTATGCAATATGGTTAGATTGTGCCACAAGCCAGACTGCTTGACACTCTTGTAACAGCTAACGAGGAAGGAAAGGAGACTCAGGAGTCACTTTTCAGGAAGCAAGCTGCGTTTAATGTGCACACAGGTTCAGAGAAAATAAGTTTCATAAATTCTGAGCCCCGCTCTGAGGGCTCATAGAGATGATATAGACATCTTATCAATTCATCACAGCATTTCTTCATGATTGATCCTACTATCTCTAGCGAAGCAGAGGAAGAGAAGTTATCTCTAGCAAGCAGAGAGAAACGCAGGACAAAGGAATAGAGGAGGGATAAGTATGTATCAGGGTATGACTTCACCAAGGGGGTGTATCCTTTTTCACACAATATCACCAAATTAACTCTTACCTGTCTGGATTCCACCTCATTATTCCACCCTTTTTAAGGAAAAATTTGCCTTCGTAATGAAGGAGGCCCATTTTCTCATATGATCTGATCTGACTGTGAAAGGGATTTGTATTTATACATACTGGCATCACATGGGCAGCAGTAGTTAGTCTACCAAAAGTGCCAGGCCCACCCATAGTATTTGTGGGAACATAAGTATAAGCATTTTTGACCACATAACAAGAACCATCCTAAAGGAAGATACATTTCTGAATGACCATAAGAAACCTTGGTAATAAACTTGCAAGATAATACAGTATTAGATAAATCAAAAGCACCAATATTAGCATTTTCAAAAATAAAGCAATCTGTGGCCTTGAGCGTGGAGGCAACCTTCAAGGAAAAAAGGATTTTGTTATAATAGTCTGAGGAAGGATATAAGAACATAAGAACATAAGATATGCCATACTAGGTCAGACCAAGGTCCATCAAGCCCAGTATCCTGTTTACAACAGTGGCCAATCTAGGTCATACGTACCTAGCAGTTTCCCCAAAAGACACAGGTTCCGCAATGCTTGTACTGGGTCAAGCACTGATATCCTGGGTCCCTTCTTAATAATGGTTTATGGACCTTTCCTCCAGGAACTTATCCAAACCATTTTTAAACCCAGCTACACTAACAGCCTTTACTACATCCTCCAGTAACAAATTCCAGAGTTTGATTACACGTTGAGTGAAAAAATATTTTCTTTTATTAGTCTTAAATAGTTTACCCTGTAGCTTCATTGCATGTCCCCTAGTCTTTCTATATTCTGATAAGGTAAACAATCGATCTACGTTTACCTGTTCCACTCCGTTCATTAATTTATAGACTTCTATCATATCTCCCCTCAGCCGTCTCTTTTCCAGGTTAAAGAGCCCTAACCTTTTTAGCCTTTCTTCATAGGAGTATCCTTCCATCCCCTTTAACATTTTGGTGGCTCTTCTCTGAACCTTTTCTAATAACGCTATATCCTTTTTATCTCCCTAGCATGTCCTGCCGTGACACTGACCCAGTCGATACCGGGGTAATTGAAATCACCCATTATTATTACCGCGTTGTAACTTTTGTTAGCTTCCTTGATTTCTTTGAGCATTTCATCATCCATTTGTTCATTCTGGCCAGGCGGTCGATAGTATACCCCCACTGCCATCGCCTTCCCCTTTTTACATGAAATTTCAATCCATAGAGATTCTACAGTAAATTTTGTTTCCTGCAAAACTTTGATCCTTTGTGACTCAATGCCCTCTCTAACATAGAGCACAACCCTTCCACCAATTTGATCAGCTCTATCATTACGATATAGTTTGTACCCAGGTATCACAGTGTCCCACTGGTTGTCCTCCTTCTACCATGTCTCTGATATTCCAATCATATCTAACCTCTCATTTAGTGCTATATATTCTAACTCTCCCATCTTATTTTTTAGACTTCTAGCATTTGCATACAAGCATTTTAGAGACTGTATTTTATTCATATTAAGTTGGCTATTGGTAGACATGGGTAATTTGGGATCTTTAAGCTCTGTCTGCTCCATAGTCGAGGGCATTTGGGCTACTTTACTCTTTTTTGGAACCTCTCTGCTTTTGGTAGTATCCTTCAAGGATACATTCTTCCGAACCATCCGCTCTTGGGTGACTGTCGGCTTTCCCCTATTATCTAGTTTAAAAGCTGCTCTATCTCCTTTTTAAAGGTAAATTCCAGCAGCCTGGTTCCATCCCGGTTAAGTTGAAGCCCATCCCTTTGGAAGAGCCCCTCCTTTCCCCAGAATGTTCCCCAGTTCCTAACAAATCCAAAACCCTCATCTCTGCACCATTGTCTCATCCACGCATTGAGACTCCGGAGATCTGCCTGCCTTTTGGGCCCTGCACTTGGAACGGGAAGCATTTCAGAGAATGCTACCCTGGATGTTCTGGATTTCAACTTCCTACCTAAAAGCCTAAATTTAGCCTCCTGAACCTCCCTACCACATTTTCCTATGTCATTGGTACCGACATGTACCAAGACAGCAGACTCCTCCCCAGCACTATCGAAGACCTTATCTAGGTGGCGTGTGAGGTCCGCTACCTTCGCACCAGGCAGGCATGTTACCAAGTGATCCTGACGTCCACCAGCCACCCAGCTATCTACATGCCTAATGATCGAATTACCAACTATAACAGCTGTCCTAACCCTTCCCTCATGGGCACACGGCCCTGGAGAAACTTCCTCAGTGCGAGAGGGTTTTACATCACCCGGAGGACAGGTCCTAGTTACAGGATCTGTTCCTGCCACACCAGGCTGATGCTCTCCTGTCACGTGACCTCTCTCCTCCATGGCAACAGGAATGCTGCCAGACTGGAGGTGGGACTTCAGGACTATATCCCTGTAGGTCTCGTCTATGTACTTCTCTGTCTTTCTTATGTTTTCCAGGTCTGCTACTCTAGCCTCTAGAGAATGGACTTGTTCCCTGAGAGCAAAGAGCTCCTTGCACCTAGTGCACACGTAAGACCTTTCACCAACCGGGAGAAAATCATACATGTGACACTCAATGCAAAAGACTGGAAAGCCCCCATCTCGCTGCTGGACTGCTGTCTGCATCTTAGTTTTTAGTTTTTGTTTAGATCTTTAAGCTCTTTACTTACTAAGGGTTGCTATGGATATTTATACCAATAAAACTGTACCTAATATACGTTTAATATACTTTGTTCACCTGAAGCTTAATTGATCTCAGGTCCTTAGTGTATGACTTCACCTGAGAGCACCTCCTGTCTTTTAAGATGTGTAAGTACCTATAAAGCTACGATTGTCCCAGGGGTGGGTGGGTGTGGGGAGGGAGGGATGGAAATAACATTCTAATGCTCGGTGACTTTAACCTCCCCTCATTACCAGCTTCATATGCTTCCCTCTTCCTAGAATCAACAGCAGATATGGATTTTCACCAAATAATAAACACTAGCACACATGGAAAAGGTAGTATTCTTGACATGGTCCTCTTGCCAAATGTACTTCATCAACACCATAACCCCAACTCCCTCAAATGCACACCTATCCCATGGTCAGACCATTACCTAATTAACTTTAATATCACAACAAATAACATTTCAGTCAAACGAATCCCAACTAATCCACCAACCTCCAGATTTAAAAAATACAATGAAGAAGAATTTCTAGACCTTATAATTCCTAACCTATCAACCTCACCACAAAACCTAGACGCAGCAGTAACTAACTGGCACAAAACTATCAATAGCGCTGCAGCTAAAAAAGAAATCATTAAGAAAAACACTCATTCTAAAGTTGGTCAAACCCCCTGGTACAATAAGGATTTAAAACTAATGAAAAAGAATTTAAGGAAAGCTGAATGTAAATGGAGGAAAAATAAAAACACGATTACAAAAGACTTATACCTCACGCTCCTTAACAAGTATAAAGATGCAATTAACAATGCCAAGAAAAATTACCACGCCTCCATCCTAAATAGCGCAATAAACAGACCTAGAGAACTTTTCTCAATAGTCCAAAAGCTGACAAATAATATCCACAACTCCAGCAACGAAATCACAGATATTACTCCACAGACATTGGCAAATTATTACATGAACAAAACAATGTCCCATCCCCCCCTACCTAAACCCATAAATACTTCTCAAATACATCATGCAGACAAATGGTCTGTTTTCCAACCCCTAACTAATATTGCACTCAAGAACATTATCACAAACATTAATACAACAACCTCACTCCTTGACCCTTGTCCAGTAACCTGGATAAAGAACTCTCTACCTATACTCTCTCAATTCATCCTCCCAATAATAAATCTTTCCCTAAAAGATGGATACCTACCCCCTACACTAAAACACGCACAGATCCGCCCAATCCTAAAAAACACTACCCTTGACAAATCATCACCTAAATCCTACAGACCCATATCGAGTATTCCATTTATGGCTAAATTAATTGAAAAGCAGTACAAATTCAAACACAAGATTACATTGACAGCTCAGCCCCCCTTGATGATCAGCAGTATGGGTTTCGCCCCAGACACGGAGTAGAGTCACTTCTAACAGTTCTAATCGATACACTTGTAAGAGGAATAGACAACTCAAAACAAGCATTCTTACTCATATTCATTGATGTCTCCGCAGCCTTTGACAGTGTCCACCATTCAATAATGACCCACTCACTAGACATAAAAAAATCAATTCGAAAAACAAAAAAAACCACAAGCTCAAGAGCATTCTCATATGCAGCCCCCACCCTATGGAATAAACTCCCACTAAGCCTCCGCAAAATAAAGGATCTCAAGACATTCCAGAAAGAACTAAAAACATATCTGTTTAAAGAACACTTTATAAATCCTAATGAACCCCCCTCATCCCCTCACCACACCTCCATAAAAATCCCCCCTAACCACAGATCAAAAAGCCTCAAACCTCAACACACTTAGAAAAAAAACAACCCTTAAAACCACAATTAATAATTGACTAATGTAAATATTTGACTGATGTAAATAGTTAAAGCAGTTGTATAATTACATGTTCCATGTTATTGTTCATGAAAAGTTAATTGTACATAGTTTGAAGAAAATACGATGTTCCATGTAAAACCATGTTCATTATGTTAATTGTAAACCGTTCATTATGTTAATTGTAAACCGCCTTTGATCTTGGGAAAAAGCGGTATAGAAGAAAAGCATAAATAAAATAAATAAAAATAAATAAACTTAGGCAAATAGGTATAAAATCTACTGTTCTAGATTGGTTTACCTCTTATCTAACTGACCGAACTCAAACGGTACAAATCGGTAACCTTACTTCAAAAACATACAATCAAGAACTAGGCCTCCCCCAAGGTTCAGCACTGTCAGGGTTACTATTTAACATATACTTAAAACACATCTGTAAAATCTTTAAAAAATTCAATGTCCACTATCACCTATATGCGGACGACATTATGATGTATGTCCCTTTCAAAATACCAAATATCCCTTTACAACTCATTAACGAATGCCTCAATGAAATAAACACCTGGCTACATGAAAACAACCTATACATCAATCACTCAAAAACAGAAGCACTAATAGTAACTAAAAACACAACGTTCATTCCCCCCTCACATATTACATTGCAGAACAACGACATCAAACTAAAAACTGAAGTACGTTACTTAGGCGTTATACTAGACAAACACCTCAGCATGGACACACATGTAAGAAATATAACAAAAAAAGTTTACTTTAAACTTAAAATATTAAAGCAACTCCATCCTCTAATGCACCTACTAGATTTTCAATGAGTTATACAAGCAATAATAACCCCCCATTTCGACTTTGCAAATCAAATCCTACTAGGTGCAACAAAACAGACCTTGAAAAAACTTCAATTAGCACAAAACGCGGCAGCTAGGACCATAACGAAGGCCCCACCTTTTCAACATATAATCCCTATATTAGAATATTTACACTGGCTCCCGATTCAAATCCGAATAGATTACAAAACTCTTTTAACTACCTACAAAGCCATAAATAAAACAGCACCCCCGACCATAAATAACCTCATCAAAATAGAGCCTACTCATAATCTGCAAAGAGAGACCAGTTAAACAAATTAACAACACCAAAAGAATTTATAAGGGCCAAAAAAACCACAAATAAGAAAGCCTTCTCCCATGCAGCCCCCATATTTTGGAACACAATCCCATCAGAATTAAGATCCTTATCTGAAATCATGGAGTTTAGGAAAAGACTTAAAACACACCTATTTACAATGCACTATGGTTCCTTGACAAATTCACCTCTCACCTCTCAGCTAGGTAAAGGATAACCCTATTCCAGCTAACATATTCTTCCAGAAAAAGAATGAAGTACTGAAGCCCTAAACCAATGTATTGAAAACAATTGAATAACAAATAACTCAGTATATAGTTTAATTCTGTTCCTTTGTACATAGTTTACTATTGTTAATTGTTAAATGTAAGCTCCAATTTGTTATATGTAAAAACAGCTCTCCCTGTTTACTGTTGTTCCATGTAAACCACATCTGATCAATGGAAGGAGCGGTATATAAAAAATCTGTTAATTAAATTAAATTAAATAACACTTGTTAAAAGAGGGCTGCTACACAGTACCCTGTCCTGTGCTGCTGAGGTAAGCTATATTCTTATTTGATTTAAATTATAGCTCTTTGCTGCTGCTAGGCTCTAACTTATTATGAAATTTAAACTACAAGCTCTCTGCTGGGTTCTAAATTTAACCAGAAAGCTCTCTTCTGTGTTTTAAATTTAAACTAAAAGTACTTTGCTGATGCTAGGCCCTGAGTAACTATTAAATGTAAACTACAGCTCTCTGCTGGGTTCCAAATTTAACCAGAAAGCTCTCTTCTGTGTTTTAAATTTAAACTAAAAGTACTTTGCTGATGCTAGACCCTGAGTGACTATTAAATTAAAACTACAAGCTCTCTGCTGGGTATGAAATGTAACCAGAAAGTTCTCTTCTGTGTTTTAAATGTAAACTTAAACTGCTGCTACTAGGCCCTGACTGATTTAACAAAAAATAGTGGGTTCACAGATTAAATAGCTTTAATAGAAAGAATTCCTTTCAGAAAATCCCAGAAGTATATACTCACAATTGCAGATCTCTCTCCAGAAGTAACAGTTCCCTTTTCTAGTCTTTCAAGACTGAGGATCACAGAGCTCTGGTTGAGCTATTTATGCCTGTGCTGCTGAGGTAAGCTGTGACCAACTTCCTGGATGATTAACAGTCCTTACTTGGATAGAAGGAGTCTTTCAAAATGGCCTTTGACCTGGTGTTAACGCCTATTGAAAAGGTTTCACAGGTCTCTTGCCCCCTAGGTAGAAGGCCTCTTTGTAAAGGTCTCTAGAAGACTTTATTTGCTGCTCAAAGAGTACTGACCCTGTTTTGCCTTTTGTGCTAATCTATATTCTTATTTGATTTAAATTATAGCTCTTTGCTGCTGTTAGGCTCTAACTTATTATGAAATTTAAACTACAAGCTCTCTGCTGGGTTCTAAATTTAACCAGAAAGCTCTCTTCTGTGTTTTAAATTTAAACTAAAAGTACTTTGCTGATGCTAGGCCCTGAGTGACTATTAAATGTAAACTACAGCTCTCTGCTGGGTTCCAAATTTAACCAGAAAGCTCTCTTCTGTGTTTTAAATTTAAACTAAAAGTACTTTGCTGATGCTAGGCCCTGAGTTACTATTAAATTAAAACTATAAGCTCTCTGCTGGGTATGAAATGTAACCAGAAAGTTCTCTTCTGTGTTTTAAATGTAAACTTAAACTGCTGCTACTAGGCCCTGACTGATTTAACAAAAAATAGTGGGTTCACAGATTAAATAGCTTTAATAGAAAGAATTCCTTTCAGAAAATTCCCAGAAGTATATACTCACAATTGCAGATCTCTCTCCAGAAGTAACTGTTCCCTTTTCTAGTCCATGTAACACCAATAAAGTAGAATAAGGTAGAAAACATTAGTTTAGGCTGTTTACAGTTTAAATTGCTCAGTATTGTAAACTTCTGCATTTCACACAAATTAGAAGGCACAGCAATAAGGCAAGTTGATAATGGGGCTCCAGCCTGAAATGTACTACGTACATCAAAGTTTGAAGTATTCAAAGCAGTCTCGGCAAGTAATGTTACCGTATTTATACTTCCTGAGCCCAACAAGGGAAGGCCCCACCCAAATGCCAGAACCAAAGTCAACATAAGCAGGTGCATATTAACCATGGAGCTGGTGTTCCACTACACCTTGGTCCTTTAGCAGTATCTGAAGATAACTCCTCAAGCTTCTGCTGTGCGTAGACTAGCCGGCTTCCGGTGTGCGGCTAGCGCAGGGCTCTCTCGTCTGCCGATTCCCTGGTTCTCCACAGTGTGAGGCGTAGGGGATCCTGAGGATGTTCGTGCACCGTCCACTTGTCATCCAGGTCAGGAGCAGCTTTCTTGAGACGGGTATGATGAATCCGCGGGGTAACCTCTGCAACCTTGACTGCGGTTGGTGTGGCCAGGAGAACTGTGTAAGGATCTCTCCAGGTAGGGTACAGTAGTTCACGTTTCCATTCCTTAATCCACACACGATCTCCCGGCTGGTGGGGGTGGAGCGGCTCTGACAAAGAGATAGGCAGTCGCTCTTGTATCCACCTGTTCAAAGACTGAAAAACAGATCCCAATGCCAGTAGGTGTTGTCTCATAAGTTCATTACCTATCTGCTCTAAGTCTCCCTTAAGGCCCTGAACAATGGGTGGTGGTCGACCATACAGTAGTTCATAAGGGGATACTTCCAGGGTCTGAGTCAGAGAGGACCAAATACAGAGAAGGGCTATTGGTAAGGCCTGATCCCACTTAAGATGAGTTTCCTGACAGAGTTTGGACAACTGAAGCTTCAGGGTTCGATTCATCCTTTCCACTTTCCCTGAACTCTGTGGGCGGTAAGCAGTATGAAGTTTCCAAGTAATCTGGAGGACCTAGGAGAGGTCCTGAATGCACTTAGCAACAAACACAGGGCCATTATCTGACCCTTTAGTAAGGGGTAGGCCAAACCTAGGAATGATCTCTTTCAGCAGGGCCCTTGTAACTTCTCAGGCTGTCTCCGTTCTACAGGGGTAGGCCTCAACCCATTCTGAAAATGTAAACACTATCACCAGCAGATATCGATAACCCCTTACTTGGGGTAACTCAGTGAAATCCACTACAATATTCTCCATAGGGGCAGCCCCAACTGCCTGTATAGAAACGGGAGGTAGAGGCCCTTGGCGGGGGTTATTCTTGGCACATTGGAGACAGCGAAGTGCTGCAGCTGCCGTCAAGGCAGTCAGATGTGGGACATAGAAGTAAGACTGTAGAATGGTTTGCATGGAGGTCTTACCTAAGTGGGTGGTCTCATGAAATTGGCAGACAAAAGCAGGCGCTAGACTCTCAGGGATAACATATCGGGGTGGATCTTCCAGTAACCGCAACCACCCAGCAGTGGTGAGAGTAGCCCCTTCCTGAGTGAAGAAATCCATCTCTTTAAGTCCCACTCTGATATAGGAATGGGAAACAGGGGGGCTTGAGCACTTACTGGGACTGTTCCTCGCTGGGCTGCTAGCTTGGCCTCCCTATCAGCCCTGCAGTTACCCTGGATGACCAGAGTGTCTCCTCGCTGGTGTGCCTTGCAGTGAACTACTGCCACCGCTTCTGGTGCTCACACAGACTCTAGTAACACCAAAATCTCCCTCCCATACTTTATAGATTTCCCGCTTGAATTTATGAGTCCCTTTTCTCTATAGAGGGCCCCATGGGCATGGAATGTAGTGAATGCATACTTAGAATCAGTGAAAATGTTTGCCTTCAGACCTGCAGCTAACTGGAGGGCTCGAGTAAGGGCAATGAGTTCAGCTTTCTGGGCAGAAGTCCCCAGGGATAAAGGCTCAGCCTCCACAACAACCCCAGGAGTGACCACCGCATATCCAGCCTTCCGCTGTCCATCTTCCACGAGACTGCTGCCATCAGGAGAGGCCAGCAGTACATCCTTCAGATCTGGGCGGCTGGAATACACTTCATCCATAACCTGGATACAATCATATTCAGGTAGCCCAGGTGCTACAGGGAGTAGAATAGCAGAATTTTATTTATTTATTTATTTAAGTTTTTATATACCATCTTTCTACAATTCAAGACAGTTTACAGAGAATGTAACAGACAGTATATTAAACTGTATACATAGAAACAAAACATAACATGGTATAAATGATTAACAAGTAACTTTCTCCTTGAGGAGGCTTATGGATAGGAACTATTTACAAGGAGATTTATAGAAGATGGTTAGAGAGAGCTATGTAAGTAGGGAAAAATGTTCCTGGAAGAGATAATTTTTAATTTCTTCTGGAATTCAGGGTGATTGGAACAGTTCCGGAGTTCATACGGTAAGGCATTCCAGATAGAGGGGGCATAAAGGGAAAATGCCCAATTACAGGTAGTTTGGCTACATTTTCTCTTAGAAGTTGGGATGGATAGGAGGTTTTTGGTGATGGTGCGGTGTGTTCTATTGTTGTTGGAATTAGGAGCTAGGAGAGGCATGGAGCTGACTCATTGGAAATGATTTTATGAATGAGGGTGATTACTTTGAATTTAACTCTGGAGTGAATGGGGAGCCAGTGTAGATCAAAGAGGATTGGCGTTATGTGTGAGCGTCTAGGGTTATTTGTGATGAGCCGAGCTATTGTGTTCTGTGCCATATGGATAGGGTGTAAGCTGTTCTTGGGAAGGCCATGATAGATGAGATTGCAGTAGTCAAGGGATGGGATAGTGAGGGCCTGGCAGACGGTGCGAAAGGAGTCTGGGTTTAGGAGAGGTTGGAGGTTCCAAAGAGTATGTAGTTTTGCATATATTGTGTTAGAGGTTTTTTTAATCTGTTCAAGGAATCTGATCAAGGATAAGACCGAGATATTTCACTTGATTTTTAATAGTGAGGGTGAGATCACCAAGCGTAAGGGTTGTAGGTGGAGTGTAGGAAGCGTTGGTGAATACTTGAAGGGCTTCAGTTTTAGATTGGTTAATTATGAGATTATAATTTAAAAGCCAAGTCTTCAGGTTAGTGATGCATTCACTTAAGTTTGAAAAGTTAGGGTTTGTTAAATTGAATGGGGTGAAGCACATAATGTCGTCTGCATATAACTGGTAATAAATTCCGTGGTTTTGAAAAATCTTGCAAACTGGTTGAAGGAATATGTTAAATAGTAACATGGATAAACTGGATCCTTGGGGAACTCCCTGTTTTAGCATAAAAGGGAGGGATATGTCATTCCCTATACGGACCTGTTGTGTTCTGTTTTCTAAATAAGAGTGGAACCATTTTAGGGTTGTGTCCCTCAGTCCTAATTCATAGAGCCTATCTAAGAGTTGGTGGTGAGGAAGAGAATCAAAAGCTGAGGATAAGTCGAGAAATATGAGGAGGCATCCTTGGGTGGGATTCTGGGTAAATAGGTGCAATGAATCTAAGAGGGAAGCACAGAGGGTTTCCACTCCATGATTCTTTTTGAATCCATGTTGGAATAGGTCAAGTGCTCATCTATGAAATTCTGAAGCTGATTTTGGACTAGCTTTTCGGTTATCTTAGCAAGGAAGGGGATACTGGAGATAGGTCTGTAAGAGGTAGGTGAGGTAGGGTCAAGTTTTGATCCTTTAAGGATGGGACGAATAGTGGCACATTTTAGGGATGCTGGTACTAAGCCAGTCTGGAGGGAGGTCTGTACGATGTGGAGTATATAAGGGCTAATGGAGGATTGAGTGTTTTTCACTATCTCCAAGTGAACCCGAAGATTTGCACACAGCATGCTCTGGTACTTTGTCATCCACTCGTTGGTAAACCAGTAATTGACTTTATACTCCATCAGGGTCAGTGCTGCATGCGGCACTTTAACATACAGTTCTTGCCCAAGGGACAATTTATCAGCCTCTGTTGCTAGAAGAGCTGCCGCTGCTACTGTGCAAAGACAGGGAGGCCACCCCCTTTCCACTGGATCCAGCTGTTTGGACAGATAAGCCACCGGTCATTGCCAGGAGCCTAGGCTCTGAGTGAGGACACCAACTGCCATCCCCCTCTCTTCATGGACATACAGGTGGAATGGTTTTTCCACATCGGGCAGTCCTAGACTGGGTGCTGATAGCAAAGCCTTCTTCATATCCTGAAAGGCCTTCTTTTGGTCCGGACCCCAGTGGAAAGGTTCTTGTTCTCCCCCTGTTGTGGCTGCATACAGGGGCTTTGCCAACACTGCATAGTTGGGTATCCAGATTCGACAAAAACCGGCAGCACCTAAGAAGCCTTTCAACTGCCTACGATTTTGTGGCTCAGGAATAGAACAAACTGTTTCCCTCCGCTCAGAGCCCAATCTTCGAAGGCCTTGGACAACATGGAACCCCAAATATCTGACTTCAGTCTGGCACAGTTGGGCCTTACTTCGGGACACCCGATAGCCAGACATCCAAAGTAGGTGTAGAAGTTCTGAAGTAGCAGTTAAACATTCTTCCCGGGAAACAGCAGCAATGAGTAAATTGTCCACATATAGTAACAATACGCGTTGAGAAGGGCAAGACTGAAACTGACGCAAATCTTGACTAAGTGCATCCCCGAACAGCATGGGGGAATTCTTGAATCCTTGGGGTAACCGTGTCCATGTCAATTGTCCCTTACTCGTACCAGTAATAGGGTCTTCCCATTCAAATGCAAACAGTGGCTGGCTAGGAGTGGCCAATCTCAAGCAGAAAAAGGCGTCCTTTAAGTCCAAAATGGTAAAGCAGGTTGCTTGTGCAGGAATCAAATTCAGTAAATTGTAAGGGTTTGGCACAACAGGATGGATGGTAACAACAGCTTCATTGACCTTCCGTAGGTCCTGTACAGGTTGGTAATCATTAATACCTGGTTTTTGAACTGGCAGCAAAGGGGTGTTCCAGGGTAATTGGCATGGTTTTCAGGCGTCCAAACTTAAGTAGTCGCTGGAGATGTTTATGAATGCCCTCAACATCTCTTCAGGGTAGGGAATATTGCCTGACACAATTGGGACATTCGTTTCTTTTTCTTTTTCAGTGGCCCATTTCTCTGCAATAGGCACATTGATCTCATTCCAATAGTCCTTGCTCCAATGATCCTCGCCAGGTTCCTCTACCACGGCCTCAGCTTCTCGGTTCCCACGTTGACTTTCCATGCCCTTTCTCAACTAGCGCTGCTGCTAACATATCAGTTTTCTTTTTTATCTTTTGTTCACACTCACGCTTCATCTCCTGATCTCTGTTCACAAATACTTTCATAGCAACTTCCATCAGCTGGGTTATATTCATTCCAGCAAAGCCCTCAAGCTTCTGAAGTTTCCTTCGAATGTAGAGTCTTTCATAAAACTGGCCAGGGCTCTCATCGGGGGTTTGCAGTACCTCAGATATTTTCCCTACATTCATCGCTTTCTGGCCCCCCTTTTTAAGGCCTTCCAGGAGAACCCGATGATAGCAATCCAGGGCAAGGCGGCCTGTATCAATGTTTGCCGCCCAGTGGGGTTCTAGGTCAGGAAAATCTCTCAGCGCTGCTTGCTGGGGATTCTGTTCACCTGGAGGGTTCTCTTCCAACCAATTCATGGCTGACCTAGTCACCCGGTATCTCTCTTCAGTACTGAGTAAGGTTAAAAGGAGCTGACGAAAGTCGGACGAGAGGTTTGAATAATAGACGAAAACAAATCTATCATAGCTTGAAGTTTATCAGTATAGGATGGATAATGAGTTTTCCAGTTCAACAAGTTGGTGGTAGAAAAAGGTACATACACAAAAGTGGGAGGGCCTTCGACGAGCTCTCCTTGGGCATTGAAGGCAGCCGGTCCTCGAGCCTCTCGGAGCGATAGGTGGAAACTAACTTCTGGAGTCTGTTTGCTAGCACGTACTGTGTGTGGGTCTCTCCTGAGGTCGTAATGCTCCAGTACTGGGGGAGGAGGCATATTAATCTGAGACTGACTTCCCTCAGATCTGGGAGTCAGGGAACTTTCTGAAGTGCTGGGCAGGTCTGTATCTGAAAATGGCATTCTTGCCTCACTGGCAGTGCTCTTCTGACTATCATAAAAAGTAGTAGCTGTCAAAAGGGGCGGGGGAGAAGCTGTATCTGTTCTAGCTAGAGTCCCTGCTGAGCCTGCTAACCTAGTCGGAGTCATCTGCAGGGGAACATGTGGGGGGGGGGGGGGGGAGGAAATTCTTCTGTCTCTGGCTCCTGTACTAAAACTGGTAGTTTTATTTTTGCTTTAGGCTACATTTTCTGTGGACTACGAGACAGAAGTATGCGACAGTATTCCTCATTGCATCTCCTTAGCCATTTAGGTTTCTGCCTACAGACAACAGTATAAGGGAATTGATCAGGATGTTTAGCTACCACAACTTGGTGCACTCTGCTAACCAAGGTTCCATATCAGGGCCAATCAGTATTAAAGTTGGGCCATTCATTCTCACAATATTTCTTTAACAAGGATGGAGTCATGCGAATCCCATAATCTGCAGAGAATCCCTTCCTGAAATGCTTTACCATACACTCTAAGGGGCTGCATTTCATCTCTGATCCCCCCATATCTTTCTTCCAGTCTCTGAAAACACAGATCAAAGAAATAAGGGATCCTTCTGCCCTAGACACAAAATGGGTGACTAACAAAATGGCGCTTCCTCCTTTTCCGGACCTGGGCGCGGTCGCCCAGAACAGCACTACTCAGGAATGCACTCTCACTCCACAAGCCTCTGCTTGTTTCAAACACCGAACTCAATCACACACCAACACACAGACACTCTCCCAGTCCTCCAGAAAACAGTCTGACTATAAGGAATGCGGTTTCACCCAAGCGTTGGGCTTTTAAGGCGTTGCCAAGAGGTGATCAAGCTCTCCTTCTCCCCGTAGGAAGGACAGATTTTTCTGAACTGCAGATACAGAGACAGACCCTTTTATCACTTACCCCATTCAGATGACTTCCGGAGACTAATGGGTTGGTTCCTGGACTCCAGGGTTCATAGGTGTCGATAGGAAAAAGCCAGCAGCTGTGGTGAATCAGGAAGCAATACTCTCCAGAACAATTGGTCTGGGGGCGTCTGGTATTTCCTCCCGCGGTTGCCACCCTCCGGCTCAAACCGATCGAACCCAGAGGCAAAAACCTTTTTTCGTTCCTGTCCTTCCAGGCCAAAACACCAAATGTAACAGCTAACGAGGAAGGAAAGGAGACTCAGGAGTCACTTTTCAGGAAGCAAGCTGCGTTTGATGTGCACACAGGCTCAGAGAAAATAAGTTTCATAAATTCTGAGCCCCGCTCTGAGGGCTCATAGAGACTATATAGACATTTTATCATTTCATCACAGCATTTCTTCATGATTGGTCCTACTTTATTACAGTGTAGTCCCGATTGGATAAATTCTACTATACTCTTATCTCTAGCGAAGCAGAGGAAGAGAAGTTACCTCTAGCAAGCAGAGAGAAACGCAGGACAAAGGAATAGAGGAGGGATAAGTATGTATCAGGGTATGACTTCACCAAGGGGGTGTATCTTTTTTCACATAATATCACCAAATTAACTCTTACCTGTCTGGATTCCACCTCACTCTCACCCCTGAAAATGTGTAATATGGTATTACAGCACCTCAGTCCTGGACATGTCTACCCTGGCCTTTCTGTGACTGGGGGCAGGGTAACCAGCATTGATTGTGCTGCCTTCTCAATTGGGTGTGGTTCAGTTAAATTCATAACTTTCAGTTGTCAGATGTTTCAACTAGCTAGAGTTGGGAAGCTAGATGCTTGGAGCTTCAAAGGTCAGTGGTTCAGCCCAGGCCCAGGTCTGCCTTTCCCACATACATTTACCATGTGCCTCTACTTTCCATAACAGGCCCTGCTCTCATATTAGCATTTTAGATGCCCAGCCTGGCCTAGTGCATTAACTGTGTGGCTCTATTTTCCATAATAGGCCCCATTACGGTAGGCATGTGGCTCCAGATCTTGGGGCACCCTGATCCATTCCTGGGTTTATCTTACTAGCTGTATCGACTTACTATCTGTATTTCCTTGGAGAAATCAGCAATGTGAAACCAAGACTAGATCAGGGTGTCCCTAAAAGCTGCAGCCAGTTGGCCTCCCTCGACCCCATTCTGCGATAAGCTCTTCAGATGCCCAGCCTGGCCTAGTACATTTACTGTGGCTCTATTTTCCATAACAGGCCCCATTAAGGTGGGCCCATGGCTCCAGAGCTTGGAGACACCCTGATTCATTCTTCGTTTTACCTTACTAGCTGCATGGACATGTTATCTGGATTTCCTTGCAGAGGTCAGCATTGTAAAACTAGGACTGGATCAGGGTGTCCCTGCAAGTTAGAGCCAGTTGGCCTCCCTTGATCTCATTCTGATATTAGCTTTTCAGGTGCCCAGCCTGGCATGTGTGCCCCACTGATGGCAAATGTAAAGTAATGAGAGGTCACTCAACCAATAGCCAGCCATGCCCATAATGCCCCTCCTTGAATTGTTGGAAGAATGATGAGTGATGTAGGAATCATGGGTTGACCCAGTAAACTTGGGCATCACATTCAGTATGTGCATGTTTGCATCGCACACCACCTGCATATTCAGGGAATTATAGTGCTTCCAGTTTCAGAACACCTCTTTCCTGTCTCTGGGTGGGATAGGTGCCACATATGTGCAATCAATGGCTCCCATCACATGTGGTAGACCTGAAATTCTGTGAAATTGCTGTTTGAGGGTTACATGCTTTTGCCTTTCATTGGGAAATACTATGTAGTTCCTGACCCAACTGAGCATGGTTCTCAGTACTTGGTGGAGACATCTACCATATGTCTCTGGATATTCCTCCAACTGCATAGGCTCTGGATATTCCTCCAACTGCAGCAACAGATGTTTGGAGGCAGCCAGAGGCAAAGAAATGTAGTACACTCAAGAGCTTTGTCAGTCCTGGTATGGCACATGATCGGACTGTAAGAGACTCGAGGTCACATCTTAGATCCTCATAAAACTCACTTATGGCCCCTGTGCTCAGCCTGTAGAGGGCGATCACCTGGTCCTCAGGGATGCTGAGGACAATGGCCCTGTTTCTGTAGATAAGGGCCTTCTGGGAAGGCCTTCCCTCCTCCGAGGATGTAATGTCTGCCGCTCTCCAGGCTGGGGCCCCTGCATATTGGCCCCTACCACCTGAGCAGAGGCAGGGGGCAGGGACTGGCCCAGGTATTGTTGGGCCTCCTCAACTGCCTCTTGTCCTTCCCCTTCTAGCTACGATGCAATCTCTGCCACAATGTAGTAGGCCATGATGTAGCAAGGCACAGGCCACAGCACTTTATAAGGCTGAACTGTGGGTTGGCCTTCCTGCACACCTGACTGTCACTTAGCAATTGCAAATGGCCATTAGAGAGAACCAGGCGCACGTAACACCAGCTCTGAGCTGGTGTTCCGATTACACGCTTCTGTGCCTCTAATGCCCACTAATTTGGACCAGCCGAGACCACCCACTCTCTGCCCAGTCACTACCCATTCTCCACCTCTTTTGCCTTTGCTAGGCGCTGCCAAATTAACTCCCATTACAACTGCATTCTGGGCACTTTATGGTGTGCATACTGCTACTGGGTGCCCATACTGGCTGCATATGCCTTTAGCACCGTTTAGTAATCATTCCCGTTGGTACCACATTCACTATCCTCAAGCTTTAGTCGCAGAATAAAAGTGTTTTTATCTAGAGTTCAGGCTTATTTTCTCTTTTTCAGTATTTACTTTAAAATAATTTTCTTTCAGCTTTAACAAGAACCTCCGGCCAAATCAATTTTGAAAACTAGTAGTGCTTCTCAGTGTCAACCAAAACTGTCAGCTTTTAACAACTTTCACAAGTCAGATCTTCAACCTGACTATCTGACCAGCCAATCTCTTTAAAACAAAATTTCCTAACTCCAAAAGTAGAATTTTTGGCAGCCCAATTAATTTTTTTAGCAACATCTATTGAAGTTACTTCAAAGGTGTCTGAATAACATCTCTTAAGGAGATTCTTCTCCTAAAAAGACTCCTTTTCAAATTTTTCTTTCCCCAAAAACTAGGTTCAGTTTCAACATTATTTAAATTCTCTTTTTTCTCAAAAATCCCTAAAATAATCTCTCTCACACAACCATAGCCTAATGCATCACTCACTCACACAAATCCCCAACTGCCACACAGCATGTATAATCATAAAATTTCA
The DNA here is from genome assembly GCA_033557465.1 of Ichthyophis bannanicus. NCBI lineage: Eukaryota > Metazoa > Chordata > Amphibia > Gymnophiona > Ichthyophiidae > Ichthyophis > Ichthyophis bannanicus. The sequence continues at coordinate 87,966,546 of CM066033.1, forward strand.
ACAGAGAAAAAGTGCTCTTCCACTCACTGTAATAAAAAAGCGTTCCATAGACATCTCAAACAGAAGTTTATCCTTCCAGTTTATAGAAATCCCTACCATTACAGCCTAAACATTATTTTTAATAATTTTCAGTACTGTCACTTTAAAAATGTATAAACCAAAAATAAGTACTATAAACTGCATTATTAAAAAACGGCATTCTTGCCTGAAAATTGACTTAAGCAGGGCTCTGAAGACAGATCTCTGCTCAGCCCCATCACCTGCTGCCTCATGCTGATGTAACCAGCATGCATACCCAGCACACAGCTGTCTATACATCTGGATTTTGCCCAGGAATTAAACTTTTAAATTTATAATTAAATTAAGCTCCCCTGACCCTCACAACTTTAATCTTGCTGTTTTTACAGTTGTGGTCAACATTATTGGCACTTTTGCATTTTAGGTATATTGTATACAATAGCTTGATAAATAATTGGATATATTCCAACTGTATATCACCATAATATTTTAATAGTATATTCAAAGGTATACATCAAAAGCAAGATGTCTGTGCAACTTAGACGGAGTACTTTCTGAGAAATAAAAACAAAATGTGACTTGGACAGGATTTATTTACATTCTCTTATATACTGTGCTATTCTGCATCAGTGTGGTTTACATTAAACAAGGCATCATAACTTGGGAGATAACTATTTTACAGGGAACATGGGCTATGGAGGGTTAAGTGGCTTGCCCAAGACCACAAGGAGCACCTGTGGGACTAGAAACCCCAGTCCTTCTGGTCCAAGGCTGCTGTCCTCTAGAGGGATTTGAACCCCTGACCTTCTGGCTTGAAGTACCTTGCCCCAGCCACTAGGCCACTCCTCCACTCCATTAATGGTACCCTTCACTAATATTTGTTTGCACAACCCTTGGTAGTGATGATTGTCTCCAAACATTTTTTGTAGACATCTATAAGTTTCGTAAATCTGTCTGCTGGTAGTTTCTCCCGGTCTTCAACTGTGATTTGTCCCAGCTCATGAATGTTTCCAGGATTCCTTTTACCAATGGTGGATTTCAGCTTTTTCCAAAGGTTCTCGATTGGATTGAGATCAGGACTGACCAGTTTAAAACAGTCCATTTGTTCCTTTTTAACCAGTCTTTTGTACTTTTGGATGTATGTTTTGGGTCACTTAACTGCTAAAGGACCCATAACCTTTGACTCATACCTAGCTTTCTGACACTAGGTAGCACATTTTGCTCCAAAATACCTTGGTAGTCCTCTGACTACATGATTCCTTTAATAAGTTACAGGCCTCCAGTTCCTGAGGTAGCAAAACAGCACTACAATATTATGGAACCTCCACCATATTTAACTGTTGGAAAGGTGTTTTTTTCCTTATAAGCTTCATTTCTTCAGCTGTAAATTGTCTGCAATGCCAAAGAATTCAAGTTTGGTTTCATCTGTCCACAGAACATTTTCCCAGATGGATTGTGGTTTCTCAAGGTGGATTTGGGCCTTTTTATGTCTGTTTTTGAGCAGTGTAGTCCTCTTCGACCTTCGTCCATGAAGTCCTTCTTTATTTAGTGTGTGGCGTATGGTGCGGGTTGAAACTACCACTCCAGATTGTTCCCATAAGAACATAAGAACATAAGATATGCCATACTGGGTCAGACCAAGGTCCATCAAGCCCAGTAACCTGTTTCCAACAGTGGCCAATCTAGGTCATACGTACCAAAAGACACAGGTTCCGCAATGCTTGTACTGGGTCAAGCATTGATATCCTGGGTCCCTTCTTAATAATGGTTTATGGACCTTTCCTCCAGGAACTTATCCAAACCTTTTTTAAACCCAGCTACACTAACAGCCTTTACTACATCCTCCGGTAACAAATTCCAGAGTTTGATTGCACGTTGAGTGAAAAAATATTTTCTTTTATTAGTCTTAAATAGTTTACCCTGTAGCTTCATTGCATGTCCCCTAGTCTTTCTATATTCTGATAACGTAAACAATCGATCTACGTTTACCCGTTCCACTCCGTTCATTAATTTATAGACTTCTATCATATCTCCCCTCAGCCGTCTCTTTTCCAGGTTAAAGAGCCCTAACCTTTTTAGCCTTTCTTCATAGGAGTATCCTTCCATCCCTTTACCATTTTGGTGGCTCTTCTCTGAACCTTTTCTAATAACTCTATATCCTTTTTTAAGATACGGTGACCAGAATTGCACACAATATTCAAGGTGCGGTCTCACCATAGAACGATGTAGAGGCATTATAATATCTTTTGTTTTATTTTCCATTCCTTTCCTTATGATACCTAGCATTCTATTTGCTCTCTTGGCTGCCGCTGCACACTGGGCCGAGGGTTTTAACATATTATCCACAATGATACCTAAATCTTTTTCCTGGGTGGTGGTTCCTAATGTGGAACCTTGCATTGTGTAACCATAGTTTGGGTTGTTCTTCCCTAGGTGCATAACTTTGCACTTGTCCACATTAAATTTCATCTGCCATTTTGATGACCAGTCTTCTAATTTATAAAGATCCTCTTGCAATTTTCCACAATCCTCTTGGGTTTTAACAACTTTAAATAGTTTTGTGTCATCTGCAAATTTGATAACCTCACTTGTTATTCCACTTTCCAGGTCATTTATGAATATGTCAAAAAGCAGCGGACCCAGCACAGATCCCTGGGGTACACCACTATTCACCTTTCTCCATTGGGAAAATTGGCCATTTAGCCCAACCCTCTGCTTTCTATCTTCTAACCAGTTCTTGATCCACAGTAGTACACTGCCTCCTATCCCATGACTCTTTAGTTTTGCCAAAAGTCTCTGATGAGGGACCTTGTCAAAGGTTTTCTGAAAGTCCAGATACACTATATCAACCGACTCACCTTTGTCCACCTGTTTATTCACACTTTAAAAAAACAAAAACAAAAAAACATAACAGATTAGCAAGACAAGATCTTCCTTGTCTAAAGCCATGTTGGCTGTCTCCCATTAGGTCATGACTATCTACATGCTGAGTAATTTTATCCTTTATGATGGTTTCTACTATTTTTCCTGGTACTGACGTGAGGCTCACCGGTCAGTAGTTTCCCGGATAACCCTTGGAACCCTTTTTAAAAATTGGTGTTACATTGGCGATCCTCCAATCTTCAGGTATTAGAGATTATTTTAATGATAGTTCACAGATTATTAATAGCAGGTCTGCAATCTCATATTTCAGTTCTTTCAACACCCTTGGATGTATACCATCTGGCCCAGGTGATTTGCTACTCTTCAGTTTATCTAATAGTTGTAATACATCTTCTCGATGTATCGATATATCCTTCAATTCTTCCGCACCTTTAAATACCACTTCAGTCATGGGTAACATCCCTACATCTTCCTCAGTAAAGACCGAAGCAAAGAATTCATTCAGTCTCTCCACTATCGCCTTGTCGTTTCTTAGTGCCCCTTTAACTCCTCTATCATCTAATGGACCAACTGACTCTCTCCCAGGTTTTTTGCTACGAATGTACTTGAAAAAATCTTTATTTTGCGTTTTTGCTTCCACAGCAAGCTTCTTCTCAAATTCTCCCTTTGCCTGCTTTATCAATGCCTTGCATTTGACTTGCCAGTGCTTGTGCTGTTTCCAGGTTTCGTCATTTGGCTCTTTTTTCCATTTCCTGAAAGATGCTTTTTTGGCAACAACAGCCTCTCTGACCTCACCTTTAAACCATGCTGGCATGTTTTTGGACTTCCTTCCACTTTTCTTAAAGCGTGGAATACAGCTGGTCTGGGCTGCCAAGATAGTATTTTTCAACAGCACCCAAGCTTGATGTAAGTCTTTAACCCTTGCAACTGCTCCTTTTAGTTTTTTCTTAACTATTTTCCTCATTTTATCATAGTCTCCCTTTCAAAAGTTAAAAGGTAGTACTGTGGATTTCCGTACTATCCCTCCTTCACTAATTAAATCAAAGGCGATCATGCTATGATCACTATTGCCAAGTGGCCCCAACACCCTTATCTCTTGCACTAGATCTGGTGTTCCACTAAGGACTAGGTCTAATATGGCTTCCCCTCTGGTCGGTTCATGAACCAGCTGCTCCAAGAAGCAGTCATTTATGTCATCTAGGAACTTTCTCTCCCTAGCATGTCCTGCCGTGACACTGACCCAGTTGATACCGGGGTAATTGAAATCACCCATTATTATTACTGCGCTGTAACCTTTGTTAGCTTCCTTGATTTCTTTGAGCATTTCATCATCCATTTGTTCATTCTGGCCCGCTGGTCGATAGTACACCCCCACTGCCATCACCTTCCCCTTTTTACATGGAATTTCAATCCATAGAGATTCTACAGCAAATTTTGTTTCCTGCAAAACTTTAATCCTTTCTGACTCAATGCCCTCTCTAACATAGAGCGCAACCCCTCCACCAATTTGATCAGCTCTATCATTACGATATAGTTTGTACCCAGATATCACAGTATCCCACTGGTTGTCCTCCTTCCACCATGTCTCTGATATTCCAATCATATCTAACCTCTCATTTAGTGCTATATATTCTAACTCTCCCATCTTATTTTTTAGACTTCTAGCATTTGCATACTAGCATTTTAGAGACTGTATTTTATTCATATTAAGTTGGCTATTGGTAGACATGGGTAACATAGAGCGCAACCCTCCACCAATTTGATCAGCTCTATCATTACGATATAGTGTGTACCCAGGTATCACAGTGTCCCACTGGTTGTCCTCCTTCCACCATGTCTCTGATATTCCAATCATATCTAACCTCTCATTTAGTGCTATATATTCTAACTCTCCCATCTTATTTTTTAGACTTCTAGCATTTGCATACAAGTATTTTAGAGACTGTATTTTATTCATATTAAGTTGGCTATTGGTAGACATGGGTAATTTGGGATCTTTAAGATCTGTCTGCTCCATAGTCGAGGGCATTTGGGCTACTTTACTCTTTTTTGGAACCTCTCTGCTTTTGGTAGTATCCTTCAAGGATACATTCTTCCGAACCATCCGCTCTTGGGCGACTGTCGGCTTTCCCCTTTTATCTAGTTTAAAAGCTGCTCTATCTCCTTTTTAAAGGTTAATGCCAGCAGCCTGGTTCCATCTCGGTTAAGGTGAAGCCCATCCCTTCGGAAGAGCCCCTCCTTTCCCCAGAATGTTCCCCAGTTCCTAACAAATCCAAAACCCTCATCTCTGCACCATTGTCTCATCCACGCATTGAGACTCCGGAGCTCTGCCTGCCTTTTGGGTCCTGCACGTGGAACGGGAAGCATTTTGGAGAATGCTACCCTGGAAGTTCTGGATTTCAACTTCCTACCTAAAATCCTAAATTTAGCCTCCAGAACCTCCCTACCACATTTTACTATGTCATTGGTACCGACATGTACCAAGACAGCAGACTCCTCTCCAGCACTATCTAAGACCTTATCTTGGTGGCGCGTAAGGTCCGCTACCTTCGCACCAGGCAGGCATGATAACAGGCGATCCTCACGTCCATAAGCCACCCAGCTATCTACATGCCTAATGATCGAATCACCAACTATAATGGCTGTCCTAACCGTTCCCTCATGGGCACATGGCCCTGGAGAAACCTCCTCGGTGCGAGAGGGTTGTACATCACCTGATATGGCTTTTCTTATGGTCTTAAGCAGCTCTCTTGTCTTCATCATTGTGAGAATGGAACAGGGAGTGAATGTGGCCATTTTAAACATTAGAGTCATCATTCATTGGTTGATTCAAGTTTTGTGAGTACTGACAATTGATCACAGGTGCCTCTAATTTTACTGCAATGAGAATGTGGTTATTCTGTTCAAAGTGATTTGGATTGTTTATAAGGGTGCCAGTAATCATGACCTGGCAATGTCCTTTAGACCATTTCCTACTATTTCCTTTTTTAATTGGTCTTGTTTTATTTGATTCTTTTATGTGTCAAATATGTGTGTATATATAGCCCAAAGCCATTTCACTTGCCACTTTTTTAGGAGATATTGGACATTAAAGCATTGAACTGCAAGGGTGCCAATAATGTTGACCACAACTGTAAGAAAAAATGAAGCTCCGGAGCCTGCCTGGAGACCAGGAAGTCACCCCCTGCCCCACTGATTCTGTCTTAGCTGCAATTTGCTGCAAAATGCACCCATTAAACATGTTTAAAATTTATTTTCCCGGCTCCCCTACCCTGCACCACTATCATCTTCTGTCCAGTGCCCTCTCCAATGCCACATCACAAGGCTACAGCAATTTTGGCCATTCACGGCCAGTAAAAGAGCCTCCTGCACCTTTAAGGCCATCTCCATCCCCTAAACAGGCCTCAGATCAGGGTCTGTATTGCACTCGCCTGCCCTGATCTAGCCTCACAGAACTCCTTTGATGCTGTCAGCCAACTCTGGGCCCAATTCAGCTCCTAACAGCCAGAAGCAGGCCCAGAGCTCACCAACAGTATCAGACCTACTGTACCTGGCCTCTCCAGCCCTAACACAGGACAGCAGCAATGTCAACCATGATCCATTACCTGATCGTGGCTCCCACTAGCTATAGCAATTGCTGCAGCTCTTTACCAGCCTTGGCCCCCCTCCTTCTGACAGCATGATCCATGGCTGCGAATCGCAGCCCTCGATTTTTTTTTTAAATGCTGCCCTGCCTATTGCTGCGGGACCATTTTAGTTGTTTAATTTTTTAACAGGACCTTTCTACTTCACAGCAGCCCCTGCAGCACCAACTTATTTTCTTTATATATTTAATTTTACCATTGCAATGCTTCCTTCTACTGCCTCATGCCAGCAAACCACCATGCAGCGCCAGGTAAATAAATACAAATGTATTTATTTTATTTTAAATACAGCCATGTTCCATCATTCTTTCAGCCCCCGGATAAACAACAGTAACAACTATGTGTGTATATTTATTTATTTAAACTTCTGGTTACAGAAGATACAAGTCTTATGAAGAGGTACACTGGGATGATTACCAGTTCAAAATCCTTTATTTATTTATTTAACATTTCTTATATACCGCGCTATTTGTCATCAGTGCGGTTTACATTGTAACAATAAAACACATTGGCCAGATAAATTGGTCTTCGTTTACAGATAACAGGGGAATTAACATGGAGGTAAACCAGGGGAACTATATACAATCTTTGAAACTACCTGTTGGTACATATGTCAGTTCTATGCATTCATATAGGATAGGTATGGGGTTGTGAGGGTAAGGGTTGGAGAGGGGGAGGTGTATCCAGAAGCTTGAAGTGTGTGGTAAAAAGGTGGTGCTTGAGGGCTTTTCTAAACTGTCTCAGGTCCCTGATTGCTCTAATGCTGGGAGGGAGTTTATTCCAGCATCTGGAGGCGAAGTTAGCGAAAGCTCTGTTTATAGTTGATTGGTTAGACTTTATGGATTCGCTCGGTATGATTAGCATGTCCACAGCGGAAGTTCTTCTAGGCCTGTTGTTCTCTGTGTGTGTGATGAGATCCGAGATGGCTGCAGGAGATAGTTTATTGAAGGCCTTGAAGGTAATAAGGAGGGCCTTATATAGGATCCTACAGCTTATTGGAAGCCAATGAAGTTCTTTTAGAATGGGGGAGATGTGGTCACTCCTTGAGGCTCCATAGAGGATACGGGCTGCTGCATTCATGGCTAACTGTAGGGGGTTGATGGTGATCTTAGGGAGGCCATGCAGTATTATGTTAGCATAATCGAAGTGCGGTGTGACTATCGCTTGGAAGACAGTTCGGAAGTCGTCAGGTTCCAACATAGGTTTCAAGTGCCTCAGGGTTTTAATCTTGAAGTATATTGATTTTAAGGTGCGCCTTATATATTCCTTGAAGTCTAATTGTTGATCCAGTATCACTCCCAGGTAGCGTATATTGGATTTGACCGGGAGATCGGCATCTCTGACTTTTAGAGAAGGTGGGGGAGAGAAACATTTGTTTCTTGTAATTATTAGGACTTCCGTCTTTTTGAAGTTGATTCGGAGGTTCTGAGTAAGTAGCCAATCCGTTATTGCATTAAAACAGTTGATTAACACTGTGTAGTCTGGGCAAGCGACAGATATGGGTGAGAATAGCAGTACATCGTCTGCATACATGAGGCAGGATATACCGAAGGAGTGTGTGATGTCTCAAATTGGCTGCAAGTAGATATTGAACAGAAGCGCAGACAGGGAGGAGCCTTGGGGCACACCCATTGTCTGCTGGAAGGTATCAGATGTAGCGTTACCAATGCATACGTGTTGCAGCCGGCCTTCCAGGTAAGATTTGCACCAGTCCCATGCTCGGTCATGGATTCCTTTCTCATGAAGACGCTTCAGAAGCTGTGTGTGATCTACGGAGTCAAACGCAGCCGCTATATCCAGAAAGATTAAAGCGAAGCCCATCTTGAGGTTGTCAGTGCCGTTGATAAGCGTGTTAATTAGAGGTGTTAGTAGAGTTTCTACACCGTGGGCTTCCCTGACTCCGTGTTGACAAGGATCTAATGGGGAAGAGGAGTCTATATGCTGCTGAATCTGTCTCTGGGTTAGCTTGTCGAGAATTTTAGCTAGTAATGGGATACTAGAAATTGATCGGTAAGAGTCCTCTCTCTTTGAGTCCAGCTGATTGTTTTTTAGAAGTGGACGGATGGAAGTTTGCTTGAGAGCGTCTGGGAAGACACCAAATTCAAATGACACCTTCGTGATGTTGGCTATGAATGGACTGAGTTCTGTATGCATGGTCCTAATCCAGTGCGCTGGGCATGGGTCAGATGGGGCCGTTGTCGTGTTGATGGAGGCGATTACATCCTCTATGGTCTTTGCAGAGGGTGGGACAAGTTTGGTGATTGGGAACTGCGGGTGTGAAGACTGGGAGAGTTCTTGTGGTGTTGCAGTTGTTGCAAAGGTTGTTTGTTGGTTGTGGTGTTGCAGTTGTTGCAAAGGTGTGAAAACAGAAGGGGCGAGGAAGGATACCAGCCCAAGACATGTATACCTGAACCAAACAAAGGAGTTACACCCAAGCACTGACAGCAGCAAGGAAAAAGCACAGAAAGGGAACTTCAGAAAACTATCTATGGAATGTGTGGTGCTCGTGGCCATGTCACAGACTGGTGTCTTAGGTTGAAGGTGTAAAAGGTTTAAGGACATAGTTAGAGACTACAAGATTAGCAAAGAAAGTTTAAGTTCCTCCCACTACTTCACCACAGAGGTTCTATCAGCCAACTGAAAATGTCACAAAACAAACCATTTCAACTCCCCCTGCAGGACAGAATTCCTGGAGAACCAGAAAAGGGAGGAGCTAGGGAGAAGAGCAGGAGTGCTGGGGTGGGCCAAATGGCAGGTTTCTTCTTTATACTCTGTCTACCCAGATCTAGATGGGCACACAGGACAAGGAGTAGCCTGCGCAGTGGCAAGACCCTTGCTTGCCTGGGAACCTGGAAGCAACGGAGATACAAATGCATTTTTAACCGGAGATACAAATGCATTTTTAACCAGTCTTTTGTACTTTTGGATGTATGTTTTGGGTCACTTTCCTGCTAAAGGACTCATAACTTTTGACTCAAACCTAGCTTTCTGACACTAGGTAGCACATTTTGCTCCAAAGTCCTCTGACTTCATGATTCCTTTAATAAGTTACAGGTCACAGAGGAAGAGATGGGGTTGGAAGTAAATCAACCCTTTAACCTATACAGTGGTAGGAGCCAGAAGCCATGGTTTTCAACTCATTCTTGAAGGTAGGAGACTTAAGAACTCTTACATAAGACATGTCAGAAAGATATAACAATATAAAACAGCTGGGGTGGAAGGCAGAGGTGCCAGAATGTCATTCCCCTTGAGGGGTAGGGGGTGGTGGCAAACTCTTCCCCCTTGGCCAGCCAAACTCAGTGAGGCTGCAATTGCCAGCCTTCCCCTCTTGTCTGCCCATGGGGACCCAATCTCCCGTGGGCAGACAAAAGAGGTCTTTGCCATGATCACCACTCGGCATGTAGGAGCTTGCACTTTACTGACCATCTGCTGAAGGGAGGGGCTGTCTATGAAGGGAGGAGTCATAAATCATAATCTGTGAGAGAAGAGGGGGCATAACAGGCATATAAACTAAGATTGCTTTGCTTCACCTGTGAAAAGACTGCTAATACAAGATATTTCTGAACTGTGCTACTCAGACTGTCAGCATTCCAGACAACTCTGTGAGAGAGAGAAAACTCAATTGTGGACAATTATATTGTTGTTGCTAATGATTAGGATTGCCATGGAAAGGCACCTTCATTATCTTTGAGTTACAGAGAGGTAATCAACCAGTGTGCAGAGTATAAGCAGAAAAGAATGCCCAGAGCTAACTTTATAATGCTGCTTTTAGAAAAGATATTGTGGTAACATTGCCTATTTGCTTTGTGAAAGGCACAGTTTAGCCAGAAGCCAGATTTACTAAGTGACAGCTTCTGCACATCAGCTGTAAGCAACTAAGGAGGAGAAGTATCCTACGGCCATGGAGGGGTCGTCCACGGTGTCGTTAAGGTGTTACCTAATGGCCCATAGTCACAGTGATGAATACAATTGGCTACAGTAACATTTTTGTAAAAAGAAAGTTCTGACATTTTACGTGTGACTCCCTTTTCCAGTGTGTCCTCAACATCACTTGTATGGCACACAGGCCTTGGACATGCCATTATTTTCAACACTGCAGGCACACATATTGCATGGTTGGGGCTGCAGTGCTCCTGTTTTCAGGTTGGCTTGTCTCAGCCATCTTGGACTTTATGATTGGAGGGCTCACACATAGAATGATCAGCCGTGGCATATGACAGAGCATTCTGGACACACAGGGCAGTCCAGTGTTTGTGTTGTACATTTTTCCATATCACAGATGCAGGGTAGCACAATGCATTTGTGATACATAACACATACAGGCAATGGTCAAGGTCAAATGGACATACACATTACATTACTGCCATTGACAGATGACACCTGTGTATTGCCCAGGCATTTGTGAAGAACTCCTGCATGTGCCTATAGGGGTCATTACGCATGCAGCATCCCAGAGTGGACATCATGCACATATGACACTGGGGTTTCTACTTGAAGAATGGCCTTGGATGAGGGTATGTCTCTGCCCCTGCAGTGATATCTGGGCTTGGGGTGTGATAGCTGTGACACGCCAGACCTGCAAGAGCTTCCTGAGGGATTTGACAGAAAGAGTTGTGTAGACTTGCGACAACACACCAGTACAATTTTCCTGACATTCAGGGTTCACGGACCATGATGGATCACGGGGAGACATATAGGCATACCTATATGCATCAACATCATTTGACAGGCTTGGCATTGGATATCTGATACTGACAGGAATATAACATTGTTGCATTGATGGACATGGTGTTCCTCTCAGTACACATGATGATCCACAATATATTTATTTATTTAGACAGATTTGTATCCCACCTTATCCTTCAATCAAAGTGGTCACATTACAAACGGAAGGTTACAAATAACATAAGGTACATAAAACATTATACAGACTTAAACAAAAATTAAACTAAATGAGTTAATGTAATAATAGACTTATTGGTAAAAACTACTGATTATTTACTAAATCATAAGTTTCAGGGAAAAACAAGGTATTCAAAACCTTGCGAAAATCTTTAATATTACTCATAGTCCTGAGGTCCATTGGGATAGAGTTCCAAAGTCTAGATGCCAGTAATGAAGGAGCTCTTTTTGAAGTTGCTTGTTTAGTCTTACAGTATTCAGCAGGAGTGCCAATTCTGTTGTCATTGTTGATGCTGCTTCTTCTTGGCCTAGCAATAACATCCCTTGTAATAATACTCTGCAATGCATCTGCTGATAGATGATCGTATATTCTAAAGATGATTAACAGCGTTTTGAATTTAGACCTGATATTTACTGGAAGCCAGTGCAATTGCTGTAAAACAGGGGAGATATGATTTGTTATAGCAAATCCAGTGATTATGCGTGCAGCAGTATTTTGAACCATCTGGAGAGGGTGTAAGGTTTGCTGAGGGAGGCCTTGATAAAGTAGATTTCCGTAATCTTGGAGGGGGGTGATGAGTGCTTGGCACACTGTACGGAAATGGTCTTGATGGAGTAACGGTTTCAGTTTTCTAATAATTTTTAAATGATGATAGGCCTTGATTGCAGTTTTGGCAATATGAGATTTATGGTTCAAAGCCTTATCCAATATTATGCCAAGATATTTGACCTCATTCCTAACTACAATGGATCTATCTAATAGGTCAATAGTGTTCGGTGGAATGAAATTAGAGTTTCTAGTAACGAACATTGCCTCTGTTTTATCATAATTAAGTGTAAAATTATTATCTAAAAGCCAGGTATTCATGTCTTGGAGGCATCTAGAAATTGCTGATGTGTCAAGTGATTGTAAAACTATTGGAGCATATACCATGATGTCATCAGCATAGAGGTGATAATGGAATTTGTGAAGTTTAATGATGTTACATAAAGGTTGGATATAAATATTAAATAGTATGGAAGATAAAGCTGAACCTTGTGGTACTCCTTGAATAATAGGGAATTGCAAGGATTTTTTTTAGTCACATTTAACTTGCTGCATACGGCCTTCTAGGTAAGAGCTAAACCAATTTAGAGTATTCTTTCGTAAACCTATGTGGTGTAAACGGTGCAGTAGCTTAGAATGAGAAATTGTGTCAAAAGCAGCCGAGACATCCATAAATATTAGCAAGAATCCCTTTCTAATGTCATCTATGCCTCTTAAAAGGTTATCAAAGAGAGAAGTGAGCAAGGTTTCAACACTGTGTTGTGGTTTAAAACCATGCTGGTGAATGTCCAGTGGTGCATTTAAGTCTATGGGGCTTGTTTACAAATCTGCGGTAGCGGTTCGCAATCGTTATCGGAGCCGCGACCCCATTGATTTCAATGGGGCCGCGGCTCCGATAATCACCGCAAAACGCTACCGCGGCTTTGTAAACAAGCCCCTATGTGATCTTGAAGTTGATTTTGCACTGACTTTTCAATAACTTTGGCAAGGAATGGTAAACTAGAAATTGGACGATAAGAGTTTGGTTCAGATAGGCTTAGTGTGTTACCCTTAAGGACTGGTCAAATCATAGCTTGTTTCAAGGATTGTGGTAAGTATCCTTGTTGAAGGGAGTCTTTCACAATTTTATGAATGTAAGGTGAGAGCTGATGTTTTGTTGCTTTGAGCCAAGACACTGGACGTGGGTCTGATGGTGATGTTATTGTATTAAGTCCATACATTATGTCTTCTATCTGTTGGGATGATGGAATATTGAAGTTTTCCCAAATTTGTTGGGAATCATTGATTCCATAATCATCTGTCGGTGTTGGGAACCTCTGGGTTAGAGAGATGCTAAGAAATTTATTTGCAATAGTAATTGTACTAGATTCAAATGAATTACTAGAAGAAATTGGTTTAAATTTATACTCATTTCTGGTTAGTATGAGTACACCTCCCCCTTTCTTATGTGTTCTAATGCAACTAAATGCTGAGAAGCCTGGTGGAGTTAATTGATTTAAGAGAACTTGATCAGAGTCATCTAACCAGGTCTCAGTAATGCAAATAACGTCTAATAACGTCTAATAGTTTATTTAGTATCATGTCAAGGATTGTCTTTAGTTTATTTCTAACTGATCTAGCGTTCAAAAGCACACATGGAATATTAGCTTTATTGATTGGATTAAAATGTGTAGTATTTATGAGATGAGAGGGCATAAAAGGTGTGGCGTTAAGTGCTTTGCGAATAGCTTGCTGATAATCTTCATAGCATAGTAACCAAAATGACCAAGTAGGTTGATTAATATGTATTTTGGAGAAAGGAATATATATGTCAGGAATCAAGAATTGTGCATAGGGAAAAAATGTATAAAAGGCTGTAAGAAAAGTAAAGAGATAGTTGAAGTTAGGGAGTATGTTAGAAGGTTACTGACCTATAGACGATTAAAGTATCATGTAGCAGTTGGTGGTTTGCCAGGTTCTGTGCCTCGCCTGTGCAGGTTAAGCAGGCAGTCCAATCCCGACGGTGGCAGCTCTTCAACGGTAGCAAGGGAGGAGTAGCCTAGTGGTTGGGGCAAGGTACTTCAGGCCGGAAGGTCGGGGGTTCAAATCCCACTAGAGGACAGCAACCTTGGGCTGGAAGGACTGGGGTTTCTAGTCCCACAGATGCTCCTTGTGGTCTTGGGCAAGCCACTTAACCCTCCATTGCCCATGTTCCCTGTAAGTATTAGTGTATGTGTCTCATATCCCCACGTGTTAAATGTATCCCCCAATTGTGTTGTGACCGCTTTGATTGAAGGATAAGGCGGTATACAAAAACTGTCTAAATAAATAAATAAATAAATTGAAATCAGCTGTGCAGGTTAAGCAGGCAGTCCGATCCCGACAGCGGCAGCTCTTCAACTGTAGCAAGGCTCCTCCCCCTAGCCCCGATTGGCAGTTCAGCCAAGGGAATGCCTTACTCGCGATCGGGCAATGGGTTGCTTGATGACATTGAAATCAGCTGTGCAGGTTAAGCAGGCAGTCCGTTCCCAACGGCGGCAGCTCTTCAACGGTAGCAAGGCTCCTCCCCCTAGCCCCGGTTGGCAGTTCAGCCAAGGGAATGCCTTACTCGCGATCGGGCAATGGGCTGCTTGATGACATTGAAATCAGCTGTGCAGGTTAAGCAGGCAGTCCGATCCCGATGGTGGCAGCTTTTCAATGGTAGCAAGGCTCCTCCCCCTAGCCCCGATTGAAGAAGGTATGCAGGTATTGGCTCATGTGTCAAACATGCACATAGGTGGACACATGGCTGCATATGTCATCAGACAATAGCACAGTGCATGTGGTGCATAAGTGGACAGTTGTAGGACTGACACATAAATGGAGCAGACACATAGGTACACTGATGTTGGGTGAGGTTTCTAATGAGAATGCAATGGAGGGGGTCTCAGCACATGCCTTATGCTCTTTTTGGCATCATGCTTTTCCAAACCCAGACATCAATGATATACAATACACAAATGTGCATTGAGCACATGGTCACATATTACAAGTATGGTCTATTGATCACAGGCATAACCATCTAATGGGCACTGCATATGCCTGACACAAGGGCCTGATGTTGCGAAACTAAAGTGACAAAATGTCAGAGGGTGCATTTAACTATCATCTGCGAAGTGTGTGCAATCTAGGACCGATCACCATGCCACTGACCTGCCTAGGGGTTGCAACATTAACCAGAAGGAACATAATGGTCAAGTGAAGTGCAGATGTCATTCTTGGAAAGGACAGAGCTACTGCAACCCTGCCTACAACATGTCATTAAGTACAGCCCACAACATGCTCAATGGTATGTGTTTGGTTCCATAAAGAAATGAATACTGTTGAAAAGTAAAATTTTCAGGAACAGAAAAAGTCAACATAGTGGTTGTGCATAGGTTGGGTTCAAACCAGGATCTAGTATTTACAGGAGCAGTGCTCACACATATCAAAGGTACAAATGTCCATCGAGGGGCAGACACAGATCATAATATCGGATGTAATTATTTATTTGGCTCAGCTGAGATAAGACTTTTCCCCATGTAAAAACCGTATGCAATAAACAAAAGGAGCTACATCAAACAGATCATGACATATTTACAGGGGTCATATATTCAACATGGGCTCACCTTATCTACATTCCTGATTGGTTATGTATCAAGATTACAAAAGTTATTTACAATTCTCATTAGTCTCTCAGTCTCCAACATATCTGGTAATCAACATGATCATGTATTCATTGGGCGGTGCTGGCATTGGTGCCAAAGTGTTCTCTACATCAGTATGTTCTTACTTTTTCTCCAAATGCAGAGATGCGGGTTGTTGCATATTTCTGTTGTATGAGATTTCCATAGGGACACGGCATGGAGCTAAAATAAAAAGGTACATAAGTAGTATAATGGGTACACTACTCATCAAACTGATTGACAGGTGAGATAAGGATGACAGGAGCCAATCAGCGCTCACTTCCGGTGTATGTCCCACCTCAGGCCACGCCCCCTCCCATAGAAGTGAATGGTGAGTTAGCCCCGCCCATTCATACGCCCAGGCGTGGCCACACCCCCCCCCCACTATGGCACGCCCCCAACCCACCCCCAAGGGTGACATCAGTCAATCAGCGCCCACTTCGGGGTTTGTGCCACACCCACACCCCACTGCACAATGTTGGCATTAGCCAATCAGTGCCCACTTCTGGGTTTGTGCCACACCCACGCCCTCCAACCCTCAACCACACTCCAGCCTACATCATCAGAAATGACATCACCGGAATCAGGGTGTCATCGGAAATGGACAGTGTTGCTTTTCGATGACATCACCGGAAACTGGCAAATCAGAAATAGACAGTGTCGCTTTTCGATGACATCAGCAGAAGCAGAGTGACTGACTCTAGAAATGTGTTTTGCTGGTGGTTAATGCTGACATCTGCAAAAGCAGGAACCCTGGAAAACAAAACAAAACAAAAAAAATGCTTTCTCTCCCCCTGCCCCTGTTCTTTTTTCTCACAAAGCAGTGCAATGCTTTTATGTGTATTGCAGGCTATTTAGAACTGATTGCTAAAAATAACCCTTTGGTAGCAGCAGCAGGAACACAATGCATTTGGTATACATGTTTTTCGCAGAGACACAGCACTTGGGTATACAGGCTTTTCACAGAGACACAGCACTTGGTATAGAAGGGCTGACAGGCTCATCCTCTCAGTCTCCAGGCTGTGAAAGCGAGGGCTCCGAGGTTGGGGTGTTGCGTCGTGCCCTCGTTCTGTGTGATCAGGTCTGGGCGCCGTGGGAGTTGTATTGGAGGGCCGCGGGCCAGACATAGCAGGAGTGTGAACCACGTCTGGCGAGGCCAGCTGGGCACTATGAGGAGGATGCTCGCTTTGTCCAGGATGACTCGTTGCAGGGTCACTGAGATCAGGGGAATGGGTGGGAAGGCGTACAGCAGAGACCTCTCCCCCCCAGTATACGTCAAATGCATCCCCCGCCAGTTTCAGTGCAGACGGGCGTTTGGAGCAGAATAGGGGACATTTGGCATTCTGTTCCGTGGCAAAGAGGTCGTCTTGCGGGGTACCCCATCACCTGAAGATGTCGTTGGCGACCGCAGGGAGTAGAGCCCATTCGTGAGGTTGCAGTTGTCTGCTCAGTCTGTCTGCTAGGGTGTTCTGGTCCCCGGGAAGGTAGGACGCTTGTAGGCAGCAGTTGTACTTGAGTGTGATAGACCAGATTGCTAGTGCCTCCTTGCAGAGAGAGAGAGATCCCGTGCCCCCTTGTTTGTTTATGTAGAACATCGCCACTCGGTTGTCTGTCTGAATGAGGATGGAGGACCCCTGTAGCTGTGGCAGGAACGCGTGTAAGGCGTGTCTGACTGCCCGCAGTTCGAGGAGGTTGATGTGTAATTTCTTCTCTCGTGCCGTCCAAACTCCCTGAGTGTTGAGCTGAAGGAAGTGCGCTCCCCATCCCGTGTTGGAGGCGTCGGTGGTGAGGACCACCTGGTGCTGGCGTTGGTGGAGGTCTTTGTCCTCTGAGATATTCGTCGGTAGGGTCCACCATTGGAGATGCTTCCTGAGATGTTGAAGGACCGGGATCAGCTTGGAGAGGGACTGAGTGTGCTGGTTCCAGTGGTGACGCAGGTGCCACTGGAGGTGGCGCATGTGTAGCCTCGCCAGGGGAAGGACCGATGTTGTCACAGCCATGTGTCCCAAGAGGCACAATATGGAGTGAGCAGAAGTCTGTTCCCTCGTGGATATTTCCTGTGCTTGGAGGGTGATGGCACGCACCCGGCATTCCGGAAGATAAGCCTTCGAGGAGCGGGTGTCGATCACCGCGCCTATAAACTCCAGGCATTGAGAAGGCTGTAGTTGGGATTTTTTGTGGTTGATGATGAACCCCAGGGCGGATAGCAGGAACATCGTGCAGCAGAGTGAAAGCCGGAGCTCTTGTGCTGAGGGTGCAGTGAGGAGCCAGTCGTCCAGATATGGGAAGACGCTTATACCTTGTCTGTGGAGGTGCGCTGCTGCTATGGCCACGCACTTTGTGAAGACTCATGGAGCAGGAGAGAGGCCGAAGGGGAGTACCCTGTATTGGAAATGTCGACCCAGGACGTTGAATAGTAAGTACTTCTTGTGAGATTCATGGATGGGGACATGAGTGTAAGCCTCCTGGAGGTCCAAGGATACCATCCAATCGCCATGTTGAATCAGGGGCAGAATGGAATTGAGGGAGTACATCCTGAACTTCTCTCTGGTGATAAATTCATTGAGCTTGCGGAGGTCCAGGATGGGGCGAACGCCGCCTGAATTTTTGGGGATTAGGAAGTACCTGGAGTAGAATCCAGTGTTCACCTCATTGGGAGGTACTTCTTCTATGGCTCGAGAGGCCAGGAGGTGAAGGAGTTCCAGTGTCATGGGAGTCTCGAGATGGGTTGGGGTGTTGCTGACTGGTTTGGACCGCTGTAGGGGTGGTCTGAAGAAATGTAGGTGATACCCCTCGCGGATTATCTGGAGGACCCACTCATCTGAGGTGGTATCTTCCCAGGTGCGGATGAATTTCGTTAGGCGCCCCCCGATTGGGGAAGACGCCCGCAAGTCTCAGTCAAAAGGAGGGTCCACTTTTTGACGCTTGGTGGTTTCTGGGTTTCTTCTTCTTGCATTCCCTCTGGTTTTGACGCTGATGAGAGGGCCCTTGGTACATGTCATATTTGTATCTGGGCCCTTGCCACTTTTGCTGTGAGTTATAGGAGGTATATTTTTTGTTAGATTGGTAATAGGGCTTACGTTGGTAGTTGGCCCTGTGGGTGGTAGTGTTGTTGTTGCGCTCAAGGCCATCCTCTGCCAAGGTCTGAAGGGTCGTGCAATGCTCCTTCATATCATTTACTGCATCTGTCACTTTGTCGCTGAATAGAGATTCTCCAGAGCAGGGGGCATCAGTGATCCTGTCATGCGTGTCTTCACGCAAGCCCAGGCCCTTAGCCATGCCCATCGCCTGGCGGATATGGCTGTTCCCGCTGTTCTGATGGCCGTATCGAAGGAGTCAAAAGCCGTGCTAGCTAGGTGCTTGCTGCATTTGGCTATATCTGTGATGGAGACGGTTACAGATGACTGCATTTCCTTGGGGAGGGAAGGTATGGCATTCTTGATCTCTGCAATGAGGGTATCCTGGAAGAGGATATGTTGAAATTGGTGGGCGACGATCCTGGCATTGAGCATGGCTCCTTGAAAGACTTTTTTGCCAATGTCATCCAGGAGCTTGTGGTCCCGTCCTGGGGGGTTGTTAGAGTGGGTACGGGATGATTTTGCTCTTTTCAGCGCAGATGACACCACTATGGACTGATGTGGTAGTTGAGGTTTTGTGAATCCTTGCAGGGGCTGGACTTGGTACTTAAGGTCTAGCCTCCTTGAGAAGGGACGGCCTAAGGCCGGGGTTTGCCAGAGCCTCAGTTGGTTGTCCCGTAGTTCCTGGTGAATGGGTAGTACAAAGATGGGTTTTGGGGCATTCAGACCTCTGGTTTGGGATGGTCTGAAGCGTCCAGCCCCTCAAGAGTTGATGTGGTCGCCACCTTACGTATGAACTTAGGGTAGGTGAGGTCCACGGCGGGGGGCAGCTGGGCAGAGAGGGGCCCTCTTCCGAGGGAGGTAGATTGGTTGCTGCCGAGCCCACGACCGCCTCAATGTCCTGTCCATCCACCGAGGTGCTGCGTGCTGGTGAGGGATTGATGGTGCAGGCTTTAGCAGTGGTGGGAGGGGGCGTTGTTTGCTCCACGAAACGCAAGAGAAGGCCGAGGATGGCTGAAGAGTTGGTACTGCTCCTCTCTCTGTGCATCTCTTGTGCTTTGAGTGAGAGCTGGAGCTGGAGGGGGAGGAGTCTGATCGGCGCTGGTGCCTGGGCCGGTGTCTTCTCCGCTTTTTGTGGTGGGAGTTGCCCCGGTAACGCGGACCTTGATTTCCTGATGTGTCGCTGCTATCCCTGTGTCTCCTTGATTTTTTGCGTCCCCGATGTCTCTCTCCGCTGCAGCAACTGCTTGTGGAACGGCGCTGAGAACGGGCTCAATTGGCGCTGCGTGGAGCATTGCCAAGAGACAGCCATTCTGCACTGAGACATTCGGTGCCGAGGGGAGAGGAAGCTGTGCCATGGTTCAGACGTCGCAGGAGCTCTACGTTGGAGAGCCATCGCAGAAGATCAATGTCAGCGCGTCTGTCCCCGTGATGATGTGATCTTTGCGGGCTGACTCGATTCTGGCCAATGGAAGGACTGTGGGCAGAGCCAGCAGCCACACTGGGGGTGCCATGATGCGAGGCCTGATCCAGTGTGCAGGGGGTGGCCGTAGGAGGAATAAGCTGTCCTGGGGCCCCGATTGCAGCTGTGGATGTCTGGTGGAGTTCGGGAGCCCCGGTTGTTGCTGCGGTCGTCTGGAGGGGGCCGTGGACCGAAGGAGAAGCAGATGTGAGTTCGGCTGGTGCCGGTGGAGGAGCTGGGTTAGAAGTACCACAACCGGGGATGGAGGCCCTGTTGGGCGCATCCCGTGCCGGGTTCAGGTCGGAGTCGTGTGCAGATGCGGCCAGGTGTTCCTTAAGCTTGTATCCTCTGTGCTTCCTGGCCTGAGGAGAGATTCGGACACACTGAAGGCAGTCTTTGATCCTGTGTCCGGTTCCCAAGCAACGGATACAGAAGTCATGTGTGTCCGTGCTGCTCATCTTCTTCTTGCAGTGAGTACCCTTTTTAAATCCTGGTTTAGTCATGTTGTGTTGTATTGTAGTAAGAATAATGCTGGAGAGCTGATCTGTCTTGCCGGCAAGGCGGAAGAAAAAAGACTGACCGGGCTGGGGGCGGGCCGTTGAGGTGGGGTCTACCTGTGCATGCTCAGAAAGGTCTCCTTTCTTAGCTCTGGAGAGCACTTCCGTACCTATGGCGCCACCCAGAGGACGTCAGCAGGTGTGGCTGACGTATCCTGCTTGTCCATGGAGAAGCTTTTCTTTCCAAAATGTTAAGCTACAATTAACACATTTTTGTTAGAGAAACCAGTGCTGTCCATGTGATAGAATTTTGCTTTTAAGACCTCACTGTTAGAGAGAAGTATTCTGGCAGTCCTGTAGTTCAGACTGAAATACAGAGAGAGACCCGAGTTCAAATCCCACAACAGCTATTTTTTAGTGGCTTTGAAAAAAAAAACAATACAGAGAAACAAGTCTGGACATGCTTCTAGGAAAGGAAATGGTAACATGTGAATGGTAGAACGAACAGGCTATACTTTAAAACACACAGGATTTGTGGAATAAATCCATTCTGAAGATGTTAGCAAAATAAAAAGAAGTCAAAGCACGGCAATCATGAAGGAAACCTTATTGAAGAGCATTTACTTTGACCCCAAGGCAATAGGGAGCTTTGGGGGCATAAATACTCTACTTCAAGCTGCTAAAAAGCATGATAAAACAGTCAACAGAAGCGATGTAGTTAGATGGTCTACAGGACAAGATGCTTATACTTTACACAGACCTGCTAGAGTCTGTTTTAAAAGAAACAAGACGATCATGTCAGATGTGGATGCGCAATGGCAGGCTGATTTAATTGATATGGCATCCTTGTCCCATTATAGAGCATGTATATAACTACCTAAAAGCTGTAAAATACCTTAACCCAGATCTTGTATATAGTTCACCCCCGTTAATCCAAGTTGAATGACCTTGCTTTCTGTAAGTCCAGCACGGGCGTTTTACCTGTGTCTGAACAAAGCTGATGTTATTTGTAAACCGAGCTGAGACCAAAGAGCGTGGTATAGAAAAATAAATAAAATAAAAAAATAAATAAAATAAATAACAATGGCTATAAATACATTTTAACAGTGGTAGACATGCTGTCAAAATATGCTTGGGCTGTAAGTTTAAAATCGAAAACGGGTCATGAAGTTGCTAAAGCCTTTGAAAAAATATTTAATCTAGGTCGTATACCTGAAAAAATACAGACAGACAAGGGTAAAGAATTTTTAAATAGGTCTCTGTGTGGTAGGCGAAGGCCTATGATCCATGTTGCTTGAACTAAACAGACAGGCCTAAGCAGCTTGACCTGTAAATGAAGCCTGTGGCTAGGCCCAGAGGAATGAAAAGACCCTTTGAATGCTGCCACCATAGAATCGAAACTTAACTAAGCATAATCAAGCATAGCAAAGCAGAATCGAAACTTAGGAGAAATAGAAAAACTGCTTTAATTGGTACTGATAAGAATGTGAGAAGCTTCTATGGAATTAATTAACTTTGTTGAGAGAAAGGTTACAGTGCCCTGCTTTCCCACATATTCCAGCTAGCTAGTGACCTTGGAGAAGAGATGTATCAAGAGCCTAAGAACTGACCATTGTAATGAGGACTGTAAGGGGGGGAAACAGGTGCTGAGCCCAGACAAAGGTCCTCATTGGATAACCACGAAAAGGCACCGGGACCAATAGATGAGGCGAAAGGGGTTACCGGGACCAATGAAAAGTTTGCCTATGTCTAGACCGGAAAGGAACAGTATAAAAGTTGTTGTTTTACTAACAGCCATTGCTCAGCCATTTTGAATGTGATTCTGCTTGAGTCTTGTGCACAATAAATGATTTGGACCTTCTGAACAGACTCCTGGTATTATTGGATTGTTTGCGCTCTGCCGCTACATATTCTTGGTGCGTTGGCCGGGAAGGTGTGGTTAGTAGAGGGTATACGAGCTGATATACCACGACTTTCCGCCTCTATAGGTTTGGTCCTGCCGGGCCCGTGCCCTCCCGACGTGGGCTCGGCTCCCAGGCGCCACCGGTCCCGTTGCAACGGAGGGAGCTGGGCCAGGCCTCGGCAGGTGCCAGACCCGGTCGGAGCCAACACCTCGAACCCGTGAGGGGAGTCCGAGGTCCAACTCATGCGCTTGCTCGGGAGCGGGGACCGGATTCGGTGAGTATAGTTTTGGGAAATGTCTAGACAGATGAGTCAGAACTGCAGCTTGAAACTTGTGAACTTGTGAATTTTGGTAAGAGAGCTTGATCACCTCTCAAGGCGGTCCAATTAACCTTGTATAGTGTATTCGCGAGGTGAACCTACCGTCTTCTTGGTACGAATTTGGTATAGCCTAGTCAGAAGAGACAGGATTGGGCTTTTTGGGATACGTTGCTAGCATGATTGTGTGAATGAAGTGTGATTGAGAGGTCTGGTAACACAGACCAAGCGAAGGCGGACTCCTGAGTAACGCATTTCCTGGCCGGGCGACCGCGTCCAGGTCGTAAAAAGGAGGAAGCGACCGTCGTCTTGTTTTGTTTTTTGTTTCCCTTGAATGTCTCTAGGGCCGTGAGGACCCCTCACCCACGGTCCGCCCTTCTTTTCCCTTCTGTTTGTTGTTGCGCGCACACATCGATATGGGAGGGGCGGGGTCTACAATGCACACTCCATTAGAATGTATGATTAAGTATTTTAATAAAGGATATTCAGGAGACTATGGGGTGAAAATGACTGCGTCACGATTACAAGTTCTGTGCACTAGGGAGTGGCCTGCATTAGATCCTATGTGGCCCCGAGATGGAACATTTGCCATAGGAATCATAAAGTCAATTTATCAGAAGGTGCGAGCAGCGCACCTCGATCAGTTTCCCTACATAGATTCCTGGTTAAGTATTTGTGAAAGCCCGCCCCCTTGGGCCCGGCGCTGTTATGAAGAACAGTGCAGAATAATGGTAGCACTGACAGAACAGACACAGAAGACAGGGATAGCTAAGAAGTCTATTTATGTTGATCCCGAGTCCCCGGAAGTTGTAACTAGACAGCTCCCAGCTCAGCGCCCAGTAAGAGTACCACCGCGTCCCGCGGCAACCCCCCGGGACCGGCAAATTCCACCCCCTGACCCGCCAGTAGTTCAGCCAGATGATCCGCCCCCTGAAGAGGCCGATCAGCTCGAGACTGAGGAAAATCTCGAGTCAGAACAGGAAGAAGAAGAATCGTCTTCCCAGTATGAGACTGACAGTGTAAAATCAGCTGTCAGTGCGGGCTCATCTGCTGCGAGCGAGGGTTCCCAGACTAAGCGTACTTTGAGGAAGAGAGGCCCTACTAAGAAATTATTGCCACTGCGACAGGTCCCGGGAGTGCCCGTGAGGAATGATGATAACCAGATAGTAGCGGGACCCACAAGTTTAGTTTATGTGCCTTTCTCCACTACTGATTTGTTGAATTGGAAAACGCATTATGCCTCTTACACTGACAAGCCCCAAGAATTAACAGAGTTAATGAATACAATTATACAAACCCACCAGCCTACTTGGTCAGATTGCCATCAGCTCCTGTCTACTTTATTCACTACTGAGGAGCGGACGAGAATTATGCAAGCAGCTGTCAATTGGCTAGCAGACAATCCTCTAGCAGAGGGAGGAGGAGGAATAGATAATCGCGAAGCAGCAAAGAGAGAATTTCCTAATGAAGATCCTCGGTGGGATGCAAACACCGATGTAGGATCCAGAGCCCTAGCTCGGTTTCGCCAAGGCCTTTTACAAGGTCTGCGAAAGGGGGGCCAGAAAGCCATGAACCTTTCCAAGATAGCCGAAGTTATCCAGGGCGCAGATGAAAGCCCAGCAGTATTCTATGAGAGATTAGCCGAGGCATACAGAATATACACGCCCTATGACCCAGCTGCACCAGAAAGTCTGTGCATGGTAAATGCCGCTTTTGTTAGCCAGTCCCAACCAGACATTAGACGTAAACTACAGAAATTAGATGGGTTTGCGGGCATGAATACAACTCAGCTAATGGAAGTCGCTCAAAAGGTGTATGTGAATCGTGATAGTGAAAGGCAGAAAGAAAGTGATCGTAAAATGAAGAAGAAAGCCGATCTTTTGGCTGCCGCTTTAGTTGAACGGAGAGGGGGAGGTGTCCCTAACTGAAGGAGCAGAGGCAGAGGGAGGGGCTGAGGAGATAGCCGGCCCACATTGGGCGTGAATCAATGCGCCTATTGCAAGGAAGAAGGACATTGGAGGAACACATGCCCGCAACTCGAAGACGCCTCACACGAAGAAGGAGAGAACGCCCCTTGGAGAGAGAGGGAGAGAGGCCGATCACAGAATCGCAGAGGAACAAATCGAGTACATTTCCAACGGGAAAGAGAGGAGGCCATAGAAGGAGTTGCAACCGCAACGAACTATGATTTAGATGAAGCAGATTAGGACAGACCGGGCTCCGAATTTGCCTTAGGTCCCCAGGAGCCTATGGTCTGCTTAAAGATAGGGGACCAATTCATGGACTTTATGGTTGATACTGGAGCAGAACATTCTGTAGTAGATAAGCAAATAGCTCCTTTGTCCACAAGATCAGTCACTATTATGGGAGCAACTGGTGCCAGAGCCACCAAGCCTTTTCTGCAAACCCGCGTATGTAACCTAGGAGGACAGCAAATAACGCACCAATTCCTTTACATGCCTGAGTGTCCAGTGCCACTACTGGGACGAGATATGCTAGCCAAACTGCAGGCCCAAATATCCTTTACTGAGAAAGGAGAAATGCAAATGACTGTGAATTCGAAGCCTGCAGGATTAATGGTGCTTACTGTCCCCCGAGAAGAAGAGTGGAGATATTACAGTACTAAGCCAGCTCCTGATACCAATTTTAGTTTGCTAAAGAACATTATGGCTCCTCCTGGGGTATGGGCAGAAGGTAATCCACCTGGTCTGGCTAAGCACATAGCCCCAGTAATTGTGACCCTTAAACCTGGAGCAGAACCAGTACATGTTAAACAGTACCCACTCCCAAGACCAGCAATTGAGGGCATTCACCGCCACTTGTTAAGGTTACTGGAGTATGGCCTTCTCAAAGTATGTCAATCACCTTGGAATACACCTCTTCTGCCAGTTAAGAAGCCTGGGACAGGTGATTACCGCCCAGTGCAAGATCTAAGGAGAGTGAATGAAGCAGTTGAAACCATACATCCAGTTGTGCCAAATCCCTATACACTCTTAGGACTGATACCTGCTGAAGCTACCCACTTTACTGTTCTGGATTTGAAAGATGCATTCTTCTGCATACTATTAGCTCCGATTAGCCAATTGCTGTTTGCCTTTGAATGGCAGGACCCTGTCTCAGGAAGACGGGGCCAACTTACCTGGACACGATTGCCTCAAGGATTCAAGAACTCACCCACCATCTTTAGTGCTGCACTAAACCAAGATCTCTCAAGCTATCCTGTAACTCCTGGGAAAAGAGTGCTTCTTCAGTATGTGGATGACCTATTGGAGAGTGAATGTGTACAAGCCACAAATGACCTTTTACAACTACTAGATGAAGCTGGATACAAAGTTTCCAGAGCAAAAGCACAGCTATGCCAAAGAGAAGTAAAGTATTTAGGTTTCCGGCTGACCAAAGGAAGCCGACAATTAGGACCAGAAAGAAAAGAAGCTGTGTGTAGTATCCAAACCCCAACCACCAGGAAGCAAGTTAGAGCCTTTCTGGGAGCAGCAGGATACTGCCGAATATGGATACCTATCTTTGCTCAGATTGCTAAACCACTATATGAAGCCACCAAAGGAGAAGAGAAGTCACCACTAGAGTGGGGACCCGATCAAGACGAAGCTTTTAAAACCTTGAAGAAAGCATTAATGTCATCACCAGCACTTGGACTACCAGATGTCCAGAAGCCTTTTCATCTATTTGTACATGAAATGCAAGGGAACGCTCTAGGAATGTTAACTCAGATATTGGGACATTGGGAGCGACCTGTAGCATACTTATCAAAACAATTGGACACTGTAGCCAAAGGATGGCCACCATGTCTGAGAGCTGTTACAGCCACAGCATTGTTAGTGAGTGAAGCAGACAAACTCACCTTAGGACAGAACCTACGTGTTACAGTACCACACGCAGTACTTGCCCTTGTGGAACAAAAAGGAAATCATTGGTTCACCAATTCTCGAATGCTGAAATACCAGAGCATGTTATGCGAAAATCCTCGAATACAACTGGAAGTGAGCCATGCTTTCAACCCAGCTACCTTGATATCAGCGAGGACCCACCAGAACATGACTGTATAGAAGTCATGGACACTGTGTTTTCAAGTCGACCTGATCTAACTGATGTACCTTTAGAAAACCCTGACCAGACTTACTTCGTGGATGGAAGCAGCCTCATCATCAATGGACGATGCTGTGCCGGGTATGCAGTAGTTACCCGAGAAAAAGTCATTGAATCATCAGCTCTTGCATCAGGGACATCAGCACAGAAAGCAGAATTGATAGCACTCACAAGAGCACTAATATTAGGAGCAGGACTTCAGTTGAATGTATACACAGACTCAAAATACGCTTTCACTACTTTACATGCTCATGGAGCTCTGTACAAAGAACGAGGACTCATTACTTCCGGAGGCAAATCAATTAAGTATGGCCCAGAAATATTAATGTTGTTAGATGTGGTATGGGCCCCTGTACAAGTTGCTGTCATGCACTGCCGAGGACATCAAACAGGAAGAGGAGAAGTTGCCCAAGGAAACAGATTTGCTGATGTCTCAGCACGCAAAGCAGCCATGACAGGACAAATTTCATCACAAGCAACACCAGTACAAGCAGTATTGTTTCCTGTACCCCTTAACTTGTGGACACCACGATATACCACAAAGGAGTTGGACTATTATTGTACTATAGAAAAAGGGGTACTGAAAGATGGATGGATTGAGCTGCCACCAACAGAGGGTAGCCAACCTCCAGGATGAATAGTAATCCCTGAATCATTGGGACCAGCCTTTGTAAAGGCCTTTCATCAAGCTGCACATTATGGGAAAAATGCAATGGAAAAAGCACTTAGACCACATTTCTGCATTGCATTGTTGGGAGCTCTGTCAGCCTCAGTAGCTCGCCAGTGTTTAACTTGTGCCAAAAACAATGCCAAGCAGGGTCCTACACCGCCACCCCGAGTTCAGTCAGGTGGTGTGACCCCTATGCACAACCTACAAGTGGACTTTACTGAAATGCCAAAAGCCGGTGGATATCGTTACTTGTTAGTCTTAGTTTGCACCTTCTCTGGGTGGGTGGAAGCTTTCCCCACCAGGACTGAAAAGGCCAGAGAAGTCACCAAGGTCTTACTGAGGGAAATTATCCCCAGATTTGGAATCCCTGCAGTAATAGGGTCGGACAATGGGCCCTCATTTGTATCTCAAATTACCCAACAGTTAGCATGTGCCCTGCAGATACAATGGAAGTTACACACTGCATACAGACCCCAAAGTTCAGGGAAAGTTGAGCGAATGAATCGTACTCTAAAATCTCAGTTGTCTAAGCTATGTCAGGAGACCCACCTGAAGTGGCTCCAAGTTCTCCCAATAGCTTTACTTAGGATACGCTCAGCTCCTGTGAAATCATCAGGATTTTCTCCCTTTGAAATCATGTATGGTAAACCCCCGCCAATAGTGCAGGGAATTAAGGGTAGTTTGACACAAATTGGTTCAGAGATAACCAGACAAGAACTCCTAGCTCTTAGTTCTGTTCTGCAGACTCTTCATGTGTGGATACAGGACCAGTTGCCCATCAACTTGACGGAACCCCTGCATCCCTACAAGCCTGGTACCTCGGTGTGGATCAAAGATTGGAAGAAGACACCGCTGGAACCCCATTGGAAGGGACCATACACCGTCATCCTGTCTACACCAACAGCCGTAAAGGTAGCGGAAATCGAATCCTGGATCCATCATAGCAGAGTCAAGCCAGCAGCAGTTCCAGACCCAGACCAGTGGACTGTGATGCAGCATCCTGATATTCCTTTACGACTCAGCCTGAGGCAGCAACCAGCGGCCTAGAACTTCTCTGGGCCACCCAAGAACTACGGTACTCTACAGTTGACAAGTCTTTCGAAGAGGATTGCTGTTTCCAATACAGCAAAACTTGTTCTTTCAATTGGGATTGGAGAGGACCCAATGTGTACGTTTGTGGTACACTGAATAACTTTGCATTGATAGACTTTATTCAGGCCAACTATGGTTGGTAGGTTGGCATACAGCGGCAACTTGAGGATCTTCAATCAACATTGACACCCGTTGAATTGCTTCATTAGCAGACGGGTTAACATCATGTCAAGAAGCAGTGAACGTCGAGGTCAAGATTTTCCAGCGGAGATTCAGAATGACTACAATCAATATGCATCCTTGATTCTATTTTGTTCTGGTTGCCTGCATGGGGAGCTTTGAACTTACTTTTGCCTTACCCCCATGTACTGCCTGCATTACTTCTACTCGGACTGGAATGAAAGTAACTCAGACTTTGCTTTATCATTCTTACTACACCTGCACTGGTACAGTAAGTCAGTGTATATATAATACCACTGAATTGAACATTTGTACTAAGGGTAATACTAAAGTTTGTTTCAACCCACATCAGAATCCATCCTATTATACTCTAGAAATACGATGGAATGATGCAGATGGAGCTTTACTTAATGCCACACCCCCACTTACTGATCCTACAAGGAATGCTGTTTTGTATTTTGATGCTTGTGATGCTATAAATAGAGATAGTCGGTCTAATTGTGCTAACTGGGAAAAAGCATATTATCATGATCACAAGTATATGTGTCCAGAGGGAACCACTGGATGGGGAGCATGTACAGGAAAACGAGTTTTATCAAATGAATATAGCACAGCATCAGTTGAAGATTACTATTGCCCAAAGTGGGAATGTGTTTTCTATGCCACATGGAAAACTGGTATGATAGAGAATACCAGAGATAATCGAATGGCTGCCTTACATCAGCCATATGTAAAGCATCCAGAAAAATGTAAGAAGGGTGCCTGTAATCCATTAGAGTTACATATAATAAATCCCAGTGCATGGACACAAGGGTATAAATTTGGGCTACGCATTGCAGGCTCCGGGTCAGATCCAGGAACTATTGTGTATATTAAACTGAACACCCAGGCCCATCGTTCATCACGGTACCATATACATAATACCTTCTATGAAACTATGCATGTGAATAAGTTTGACATCCCTCACCCTTCTCAAAATCTGTTCTTAGAATTAGCTGGAGCAGTAGTATCCAGTCTCCACATTTCAGATTGTTACTTTTGTGGAGGAACTAGAATGGGTGATCAGTGGCCCTGGGAGGCCCAAGAATTAAATTACTCAGTAGCTTATAATCATACTGAGCTACATAAGACCACAAGTGAATGGGTATTAGCACACCCAATAGTTGGACGTCTGTGTTATGCTCGAACTGGACCCCAGTTCAATTTGAAAGTGGGACAGCTTTTCTGTCTTAGCCAAAAGTTTTATAATGACACCACAAAACAGACGTCCTGGTGGTCAGGGGTTAATGAACCTGAACCTACCAATCCATTAGTAAAATTCCCTGAGCTTGCCGATCTTTGGACCGACCTTGCCCAACCTCATGCCTGGCAAGCCCCACCTGGTTTGTATTGGATCTGTGGAACCCGAGCATATGCTCGACTCCCTATTCATTGGGGAGGGGCATGTATCCTAGGAACCATCCGACCTTCTTTCTTTCTGTTACCCACAGCGCAGGGAGAACAATTAGGTTACCCAGTGTATACTAAGAGACATAAGAGATAGGCAAATGGGAGAAATGGGATGGTGATGGCTGGCCACCCGAAAGAATTATTGCCTACTATGGACCTGCCACTTGGGAGCAAGATGGCACCTGGGGATACCGGACCCCTGTGTATATGCTAAATCGTATTATACGCTTGCAAGCAGTTGTCGAACTAATAACTAATGAAACTAGCCAAGCACTCACACTTCTAGCTAGACAGAGCACACAAATGCGTACTGCAATATATCAGAATCGCTTGGCACTAGATTACTTATTAGCAGCTGAAGGAGGAGTATGTGGTAAGTTGAATCTAACCAATTGCTGTTTGAAGATAGATGACAAAGGTCAAGTGGTTGAGAATATTGCTGAAAACATGCGAAAGCAAGCCTATGTGCCAGTACAGACTTGGCATGGTCTTAAGATACCTAATTGGTTTGAATCTATCTTCTCCGGATTGGGAGGACTTACTACTTTTGCTATGATAATATTGGTATTTGTAGCCTTGTTTCTGCTGTTACCATGTATAATCCCATGTTGTATGCGCTCTATTAATAGTGTTATTGAGAATACAGTAGAACGAAAGACTGCCACTAAGATCTTAGCCTTATGGCACCCTAATCCTGGTACGCTTGGTCATAACCCAACTCCAGTGTAATTAAGTGATTTAAATCTCACACCTTATTAGCCCTAGGGTGAGATTAATCAAAGGGGGGAATGTGGTAGGCGAAGGCCTATGATCCATGTTGCTTGAACTAAACAGACAGGCCTAAGCAGCTTGACCTGTAAATGAAGCCTGTGGCTAGGCCCAGAGGAATGAAAAGACCCTTTGAATGCTGCCACCATAGAATCGAAACTTAACTAAGCATAATCAAGCATAGCAAAGCAGAATCGAAACTTAGGAGAAATAGAAAAACTGCTTTAATTGGTACTGATAAGAATGTGAGAAGCTTCTATGGAATTAATTAACTCTGTTGAGAGAAAGGTTACAGTGCCCTGCTTTCCCACATATTCCAGCTAGCTAGTGACCTTGGAGAAGAGATGTATCAAGAGCCTAAGAACTGACCATTGTAATGAGGACTGTAAGGGGGGGAAACAGGTGCTGAGCCCAGACAAAGGTCCTCATTGGATAACCACAAAAAGGCACCGGGACCAATAGATGAGGCGAAAGGGGTTACCGGGACCAATGAAAAGTTTGCCTATGTCTAGACTGGAAAGGAACAGTATAAAAGTTGTTGTTTTACTAACAGCCATTGCTCAGCCATTTTGAATGTGATTCTGCTTGAGTCTTGTGCACAATAAATGATTTGGACCTTCTGAACAGACTTCTGGTGTAGCAGCAGAACGCAGACAAACCAATGATACCAGGAGTCTGTTCAAAAGGTCCAAATCATTTATTTGTGCACAAGTCTCAAGCAGAATCAAATTCAAAATGGCTGAGCAATGGCTGTTAGTAAAACAACAACTTATATACTTTTCTTGTCCATTCTAGGTATAGGCAAACTTCTCATTGGTCCCGGTAACCCCTTTCACCCCATCTATTGGTCCCGGTAACATTACGTAGTCATCCAATTAGGACTTTGGTCTGGGCTCAGCACCTGCTTACCCCCCTTCTAGTCCCAATTACAATGGTCAGTTCTTCCAACTTTGATACTTCTCTCCTCCAAGGTCACTTAGCTAGCTAGAACATGTGGGAAAGCAGGGCACTGTAACTTTTCTTTCAGCAGTGTTAATTAATTCCATAGAAGCTGTGCTCTCTTATTAATACCAATTAGAGCTGTTTTCTGTCTTTTCTAAGTTTCGTTTCTGCTTAGCTGAGTTAAGTTTCAATTCTATGGAAGCAGTATTGGGGGGGGGGGGGGGGTTCACACCACTGGCCTAACCACAAGCTTCATTTACAGGTCAAGCTGCTTAGGCCTGTCTGTTTAGTTCAGGCAGCATGGATCATAGGCCTTCGCCTACCACATTCCCCCCTTTGATTATTCTCACCCGCAAGTGAGAAAGGGTGAGAATCAAATCACATAATACTAGGTAAAGGTATCACTCTGTGGGATAGGGTAGTAGTTTCACATAGCTAGTATCTTTGTAGCTGCCTTACGCTCTACAGTGTTATTAATAACTGAAGTTATCATTCACAAGCAAAGTGGCAAGAAACAAGGGAGCAACAAGCAGATAGTCAGAGTCCATAGTTTGGCAAGAGTGGGAAAAAGAACTAAAGGAGTAGAAGGTTCAGGAGCATTTATGCCGGACCACCAAGATGTCTTCTTTGTTGTGCTGTTGTAAAACTTCTGATTTAGACAGTCCAGCTGTCCAATCTTCATAGCAAATTGTGGTCCGGTGCGAACAAAACACAAACAGTCAACAATGGGGTGGGACAATACCCACTCACTAGTAGTATTATGTAAATCAGTCTGATTGTAGGGGATGGAATAATTCAGTTCTTGAGCCTCTCAAGGCCACTGATCTCCCATCTTGGTTCCTCCACAAAGAAACAGTCATAAATGTGGAGACTAGATGCTACTGCTTCGGCAAGTTCAAGAAACAAGTTCTGGGAGGGATGATGAACCTTCAGCCCAGTTCACGTGGTACTTATACAGGCTGCACAGGGTGGTAAAGCAAAAGTCATTTCAAAGCACCCCAAGGCTGCTGCCAGAATAAAGCAATAATAAGAATTCATAATGGGCATAGTCTCTGGAAAAGTGGTGGAACTGACGGCATCCACAACAGATAACAAATGTAGAGTTGATTGTAGATCCTCAAGCTTCTGCCGTACGTAGACCTACCAGCTTTGTGGCAGGAGTATTGCTGTAGATTCTAAAGTATCACTGTCCTCTGGGATGTCTCAGGTTCTTAAAATATCATAGTACAGTCTCTCAGGCTATTATTGCCTTGAGGAGATCAGAGCATTTGAACACAGTCTCTTAGAAGACTCAATTTCTTAACACAACACAGTCTATTTCTGATGATTGCAGCTTTCTCCAGATGCGAGGCTTACCTTCAGATAAACGAACAGTCTTGAAATAGTGCAGTTTCTGAGGGACCAATAAGTCTTAGGTCCGTGGCTGTTGTCGTAGGGTGAGGCGCAATGAAGTCTCAGGATGCTGTACAGTAGTCCAGTGATCAGGTTCAGAAATAGTTGCTGGCTTTACTCGACTATGATGGATCCAAAATTCGAATTCTGCGACTTTTACTGCAGTTGGAGTTGACAGGATGACAACATAGGATCCCTTCCAATGCAGGGCTAATGGTATCCTTCTCCACTCTTTGATCCACACCGAGACTCCAGGCTTGAAAGGATGCAGGGGTTCAGGCAAATTGATGGGTAATCGATTTTTGTACCCAGGTATGAAGACTGCAAAACAGAACTTAAAACCAATAGTTCATGCCTAATAATTTCAGATCCTATCTGTCTCACATCTCCTTTTATTCCCTATAAATAGGCTACAGATTCTCAGAATCTCAAAAAGGGGAACTCCTAAAGACTTAGCAGGGGCTAAGTATATCCTAAGAAGGGCTATAGGAAGAACCTGGGGCCACTTCAGGTAAACCTTTTGGCAAAGTTTGGACAACTGAGATTTCAAGGTTCTATTCATACATTCTACTTTTCCTAAAGTTTTGAAAGCTGTAGGTAGTATGCACCTGATAATGTCAATATCTCGGGGCCATACTTAATGGACTTGCTGCCTAAGGTTATCCACCCTCATTATTTGTACAGGGTCCCATGTGCATGCAAGATTGTAAGGGCATACTTGAAATCTGGGTACACATTTAGACAGAGCCCTTTTCCTATTGTTAGTGCTCTAGTGAGGGCTATCAGTTCAGCTTTCTGTGGTCAAGTTTCTGGGGCCAGGGCTGAGGACTCAACTACCAAATCAGGGGTCAGCAGCACAACAATGTCTATTGATGATAAAACTGCCTTCAGCCACAAAGAAGGTCTGTTCAGGGTTCTCCAGAGGGACATCAGTCAAATCCAGGTGGGTTGAGAATACAGTGTCCATAATTTCTAAACAGTCATGATCAGAGGGAAACAGTCATGATCAGAGGATCAAGACCAACTGATAACAACATAGCAGGATTCAAAGCTTGACTGACCTTCAGTTGTATTTGGGGGTTTTCACGCAACATACTCTGATACTTCAACATTCGTAGATTTGTTAGCTAGTAGTTTCCTTTGTGTTTCATATTGGTTAGAACAGAGTGTGGTACAGTAACTGGAAGATTCTGTCTCAAAGTGATCTTGTTAGTTTTGCTCACTAGGAAGGCTGTAGCTGTAACAGCTTCTCAAATAAGGTCCAAGGGATTGAGTCAACACTCCTAGAACATTTCCTTGTGACTCATGAACATAGAGACTGAAAGGTTTTCTGGACATCTGGTAGGCCCAGAATTGGTGACAACATCAGAGTGGTTTTCAAAGATCAAAAGGCTGCATCCTGTTCAAGTCCCCATTCCAATGGAGACTTTTCTTCTCCCTTGGTGGCATCATATAGTGGTTTGGCAATCTGAGCAAAGTTAGGTATCCATATCCGGCAGTATCCTGCTGCTCCCAGAAAGGCTCTGACTTGCTTTCTGGTAGTTGGGGTTGGGATACTGCACACGACTTCTTTTCTCTCGCGTCCCAATTGTCGGCTTCCTTTGGTCAGACGAAAGCCTAAGTATTTTACTTCTTTTTGGCATAGCTGTGCTTTGACTCTGGAAACTTTGTATCCGGCTTCATCCAATAGTTGCAAGAGGTCAGTAGTGGTTTGTATACATTCACTTTCAGAGGTGGCGGCTACCAGTAGATCATCTACATATTGGAGGAGTACTCTTCTTTCAGGGGCTACTGGATAGCTTGAAAGATCTTGGTTTAGTGCAGCACTGAAAATGGTAGGTGAGTTCTTGAATCCTTGAGGTAGTCGTGTCCAAGTGAGTTGGCCCCGCCTCCCCGAGACAGGGTCCTGCCATTCAAAGGCAAACAGCAATTGGCTAATTGGGGCTAATCTTATGCAAAAGAACGCATCTTTTAAGTCCAAAACAGTAAAGTGGGTGGCTTCAGCAGGAATCAATCCTAAGAGTGTGTAGGGATTTGGCACAACTGGATGTATGGTTTCAACTGCTTCATTCACTCTCCTTAGATCTTGCACTGGGCGGTAGTCCCCTGTCCCAGGCTTCTGCACTGGCAGGAGAGGTGTGTTCCATGGTGACTGACAAACTTTGAGTAGGCCATACTCCAGTAGCCTTAACAAGTGGCGATGGATGCCTTCAATTGCTGCTCTTGGGAGTGGATATTGCTTGACATGTACTGGCTGTGCACTAGGCTTGAGATTCGCAATTATTGGAGCTATGTGTTTGGCTAGGCCTGGTGGATTGCCTTCTGCCCATACTCCAGGAGGGGCATCAATGCTTTTCAAAGTAGGTTCAAAATAGGTATCAATAATTGGCTCAGTACTTGGCTCAGTACTATAATATCTCCCTTCTTCTTCTCGAGGAACAGTAAGCACCATTAGTCCAGCAGGTTTTGTCTGGGAATTCACTGTCATTTGCATTTCTCCTTTCTCAGTAAAGGATATTTGGGCCTGCAGCTTGGCTAGCATATCTCGTCCCAGCAATGGCACTGGGCACTCTGGCATGTAAAGGAATTGGTGCGTTATTTGCTGTCCTCCTAAATTACATATGCGGTTTTGAAGAAATGGCTTTGTGGCTTTTGCGCCAGTTGCTCCCACAATGGTGACTGCTCTTGTAGAAAAAGGAGCTATTTGTTTATCTACTACAGAATGTTCTGCTCCAGTATCAACCATAAAGTCCATAAATTGGTCTCCTATTTGTATACTGACCATAGGCTCCTGGAGACATAATGCAAATTCGGAGCCCGGTCTGTCCTAATCTGCTTCATCCAAATCATAGGCTGTGGCGGCTGCCACTCCCTGGATGGCCTCCGTGCGTTCTTGTTGAAAATATTCTCGATTGGTTCCTCTGCGGTTCTGGGGTCGGCCTCTCTCTCTTTCCCTCCAAGGGGCGTGTTCCCCTTCATCCTGAGAGGCCTCTTCGAGTCGCGGGCATGCACTTCTCCAATGTCCTTCTTCTCTGCAATAAGCGCATTGGTTCGCGTCTAATGGGGGCCGGTCATTTCCTCGGCCGCGCCATCTTCCTCTGCTCCTTCGATTAGGGACACCTCCCCTTTTCTGTTCCACTATGGCCGCAGCCAAAAAATCCGCTTTCTTCTTCATCCGTCGATCACTTTCTTTCTGTCTCTCATTATCACGATTCACATACACTTTATGAGCGACTTCCAGTAACTGTGTTGCATTCATGCCCGCAAACCCTTCTAGTTTCTGTAATTTCTGTTTTATCTCTCTGGGACTGACTGACAAAAACGCAAATTCTCCTGGGCTGCTGGATTGCATGGGGTATATAGTGAGGCTGAATAATACTGTCTGAATAATACTGTTCATTTGTT
Source organism: Ichthyophis bannanicus (assembly GCA_033557465.1). Lineage (NCBI taxonomy): Eukaryota > Metazoa > Chordata > Amphibia > Gymnophiona > Ichthyophiidae > Ichthyophis > Ichthyophis bannanicus. Next base: position 88,003,481 of record CM066033.1, read on the forward strand.
CACTTAAATCCTAAAGCTTTCAGTTCAGTAAATCAGTGGCAGAGGGAGAGGCACCTAAACAAGTCTGGTCAGCTGACTGGCTGGCAAACTACTTGGGAATCTACAGGGAGGAGTCCCCCCCCTGCCCTAGGCCCACACTGTTTCTCCTAGCAACGCTCTATCCGGGAGGGTTTGTTTTTTTTTTTAACTTCTCTGCTGTGGGCACATTAGTTCACGCCTACCGGGGGTGTGACATCATCGGTGGACTGGGCCCCCTCCCCCCCCTTAAGCACTCTGAACGCATAGGGCAGGCAGAAAACATAAGCTTAGATTAAGCACAGACATACAATTTAGATACAGTTCTTTAAAATATAAAACTATTATTTTGCAACATATTATAACATCTATTAACTGGAATGAAATTACTTAGCATGGAAACTAACTGCCAGCCGTAGTCTGCATGTCTCTGCAAAAGAAATTATTATTTTATTTTTTATTTTCATTAAATCTTACAGTTCAGAAAGCAGATATTCAAGAAACATGAAATAGATACTTTTCCATAGCATTGGTGGATATCTAGAATGCATATACACCCTCTTTTTAACAATAAATATGTCTTCTATCAGGTGCTTGCCACCGTATATCAGGAAATAACGTCTTGAAATTTAAAAGACTTTTTTTTTAAAAAAAACCAAAGTACCCCCTTTTCCTCTGGACATGGACACACAAAATTCAAATACAGAAAAACAAATGAATTTATCTTGAATTGTAAAGGTCTTCATTAGTCACTAGTACAGAGTTTAACAATTCAAAGTAATTACCTTAAATCTTACAGTATGGGGAAGCATGCATTCAAATGACTTATAATACACAATTTCTTATTCACTCAGAATTTAAACCATTCATTCTCAGGTTGCAATCTGGTACACTTCCAACCCAGAATGCTGCACCATCCCCCAAGGTTCTCAACCTCTATTTTTGAGGGTCAAAGGAAAAAACACTTTATTTGCTCCCTCTTGTCCGTGTCAGTTAGTTTTTGGAACGACAGATATACTTCAAAAAACAAAAGAACTCCTGAGTCACTGTAGTTATCACAGCTGTAAAGTAATAACTAGAAAACTAATTATAAATTCATCTCCTATCACACTTTGATTGAATGAATCCTTTATTTTAAACAAGCAAGAGATTTTTCATTTGGGAGTCATTTTTTTCCCTTCTAGCAAGCTGTGTGAGAGCCACACCCCTTTGCTCACTGGAAATGAAATGAAACAACTTAGTTTCACAGATGCACAGAGACATGCTAGCAAGAATCATTTAAATCAGTGTCAAGTCGTGATCTAATAATTACTTTGTAGGTCAAAGTAAAAAAAAACCCAAAAACAGTTTGCTTAGTTTCTCTATCATTTCTGAAAGGTAACAATAATATAACAGGAGCAATTGACGTAAAAATACAGACAGAGCAGAGAATATAACTAAAAGCAGTTTACGGAGCTCCGATGAGGTTAATATGACCTTCAAAACTAAAATTCTGACTAAATATTCCTATCGAATGGTATATAATACATGACCATAGTAGAAGGAACATCCCTATTAAAACGAAGTGAATAAAAAACAGGTATAATTGTCCTAAAATAAGCTCCAATTAGCCCAGCAGCAGAACATTGAAAACATGCCTTCATAGGGTTAAAAAGCACCTCTGCACAGACACGCCCCTTGTCAGTCTCACGCTGTACTGTAGGAAAAGCTCTGACTGAGTGAGACATGTTCTTGATTTTTCAGTGAGTCAAGCGGTAAATTATCATACATTACCCAACAGAATATAATCTTACATTAAACAAAGACACATAGACAAATGACACACATGCTAGCAACGTATCCCAAAAACAGCCCAATCCTGTCTCAACTGACTAGTCTATATCAAATTCCAAAATCAAAAGACCTTGCGTATACTCATGCAGGGTTCTAGTTTCTCCTTGCGCATACTCATGCAAGGTTCAAAAAGACGATAGTTTCACCTTGCGCATACTCATGCAGGGTTAGTCGGACCGTCTTGAGAGGTGATCAAGCTCTCTTACCAAATTCCAAATTCCAAAGTTACAAAATCCAAGTTTCAAACAGCAGTACTGCTCTGACTCATCTGTCTAGACATATCAAAATCTATACTCACCGGATCCGGTCCTAGTTCCCAAGCAAGCGCATGAGTTGGACCTCGGACTCCCCTCACGGGTTCGAGGTGTTGGCTCCAACCGGGTCCGGCACCCTCCGAGGCCTGGCCCAGCTCCCTCCGATGCAACTGGACCGGTGGCGCCTGGGAGCCGAGCCCACGTCGGGAGGGCACGATCCCGGCAGGACCAAACCTATAGAGGCGGAAAGTCGTGGTATATTGCCCTATATACCCTCTATTACCACACCTTCCCGGCTCCAACGCACCAAGAATATGTAGCAGCAGAACGCAGACAAACCAATGATACCAGGAGTCTGTTCAGAAGGTCCAAATCATTTATTTGTGCACAAGTCTCAAGCAGAATCAAATTCAAAATGGCTGAGCAATGGCTGTTAGTAAAACAACAACTTATATACTTTTCTTGTCCATTCTAGGTATAGGCAAACTTCTCATTGGTCCCGGTAACCCCTTTCACCCCATCTATTGGTCCCGGTAACATTACGTAGTCATCCAATTAGGACTTTGGTCTGGGCTCAGCACCTGCTTACCCCCCTTCTAGTCCCAATTACAATGGTCAGTTCTTCCAACTTTGATACTTCTCTCCTCCAAGGTCACTTAGCTAGCTAGAACATGTGGGAAAGCAGGGCACTGTAACTTTTCTTTCAGCAGTGTTAATTAATTCCATAGAAGCTGTGTGCTCTCTTATCAATACCAATTAGAGCTGTTTTCTGTCTTTTCTAAGTTTCGTTTCTGCTTAGCTATGTTCAGTTAAGCTGAGTTAAGTTTCAATTCTATGGAAGCAGTATTGGGGGGGGGGGGGGGTTCACTCCTCTGGCCTAACCACAAGCTTCATTTACAGGTCAAGCTGCTTAGGCCTGTCTGTTTAGTTCAGGCAGCATGGATCATAGGCCTTCGCCTACCACACTGGTATTATTGGATTGTTTGCGCTCTGCCGCTACATCTGAAGAATTTATTAAAACAAAGAGGGGCTCATCATTTTGTAACCAATAATGATGTTAAAGCAGCAGTGGTAGAAAGATTTAACAGGACTTTGAAATCCAAAATGTGGCGTTATTTCACAGCACACAACACCTTTAGGTACCAAGACGTACTGCAGGCTTTTGTGCACAGTTATAATCACAGTTTTCACAGAACAATAAAGGCGAGGCCTATAGATGTGACATACACAAATTCTCCACAGATCTGGAAAAGAGTCTATGGTGATAGCATCAAACATAAGCACACCAAGAACCCCTTAAAGAAAGGAGATCATGTAAGACTTTCAAAAACTAAAGGAAAATTTGAAAAGGTTACGAGCAAACGTGGACTGATGAGGTATTTATAATAACAGACATTTTAAACAGGGGACAGAAAGCGGAATACAAGATACATGATTATGACAGTGAAGCCATACAAGGTTCTTTTTATCCTGAAGAATTGCTAAAAGTCATCCCGCAACAGGACAGAATATACCGTATCAATAAGGTTCTAAAGGTAAAAGGATGTGGCAGGAACAGATTCTACCTCGTGAAATGGAGGGGATGGCCTGTTAAATTTAACAGTTTGGTTAAAGCATCAGAGATTCAAGACATCTTTTTTTCTTTTGAAGCAGCATTAAAATAAAATTAAAAAAAAAAAAGAATGATGGTGGCTTTTATATCACACTGCCTAGCAATGCCTCAGCAGGAGTGTTTCCACAAAATACCAGCGCTAATTTTACCATACAGCTAGCAAGGCCGTTGGACCTACAAGGACCGTGGGAAGTAGGGTTAGTGGAAATACAATATCCCAACACTTGGGAGAATATTAAGGAAGATCAAAAGTATGTTGTCACCTCCATAGCAGGAAATATACAGCACCACATGACAGTCAGGAGAGGACATTACGTGACCATGCAGAATTTAGTGGAATCCAAGAATCAGGACATTAGCAGCATCTATAAATCTGTGGCACCACAAATCATTTATGAACCCTATGCGCGAAGAATCCGAATAAAATCGGAAGATAAGTCTGTTATTACTGCAGATGGTGATTTGGCAACCATTTTGGGAATAGAAGCTGATGTTAATACACAGCGTTCCCATTTTCCAGCGGATATCACAGGCGGTTTTAATACCCTCTACCTGTATACAGATATTGTAGAGCAACAGTTAGTAGGTGACCATTTTGTGCCACTGCTGCGCTGTGTTCCAACTAAGGGGTTTAGGGATGAGTTTATCACATTAACTTATGATAAGCCACATTATATCCCTGTGAACAAACAGCACATTGACACCATCACGTTTGAAATAAAGACAGATCAAAACAGATACGTCTCATTTCGTTACGGGAAGGTGATCCTTAAGCTTCATTTGTGCCCGTGGAGGGTGGTTGTTTTTTAAAATGGTTGTGGTTAAAGACTACGGAGACCCCAAAGCATGCAGGAATACAGCACAAGTTGGCTATTTTATTTATTTATTTAACAATTTCTTCTATACCGCCCCTTCCAGAGATCAAGGGCGGTTTACATAGAACAGTTAACAAAATTTTGTATACTTCTGTATACTTTACATGGAACAGAGTTTTGAACTATATACATGTAATATTACATGGAACATAACAGAACTAATTACAAGTGACTATTTACAAGGAGCAGTAAAACTATGGACTTTCAGGATATCATGGAGTACCAATCATGTACGGTGCCGGTGTCGGTGGGGTGTTTCGTAGTCTCTTTAGAAAAGCTATTCCGTTTTTGAGAAGGGGTTTTGAAATTATTAAACCACACATGAAAGGCGCCGCAAAAAACATAGCCAAGGATGTCATGAGTCATGTCACAACGGCTGTTCTAAATAAAATGAGCCAGTCTACAGAACAGGCAGGATCAGGACTGGCTGTGATTAGAAGAGCTGTTAAAAGAAAGAGAACCACATCTCGGGAGTTACCGCAAAGACCACCCAAGCCTTTTAAAAGAAAGAAACCCGAAGGTGACAAGTCTCAGAAGCTTGACCACTGGTCTAAGAAGAGAAGCACTAGCTCTAGGAAGCAAGATATATTCTAAAAAAGCACTATGGCTTTTGTACACCACGGCTCTGAAGAGTGTGTAAAATCAGAACTGGACCTGTTTCAACTAGCCCCGACCCAGACAAGTATCGAAAAAAGTATTTATGTGGAAATTCACCATTATTGGCTTTGTCGGAAACAGCCCCTTTGGACTTCTATATCGCAGGCCATGGTGAAGACTACATTGATTTAAATAGTACTCTTTTGCACCTGACCTGTAAAATTGTGGATGAAGAAGGCTCAAACATTGATCCAACAGCAAAAGTAGCACTGGTGAACTACACAATCACATCACAATCACACAGAACACGACCTAGACGCTCTGCACACCCAAAGTTACGACCCAATTTAACTGTAAATTTCCAGAGGTAATATATCTTTCTGTATATAGCTTGTATATAGTTTACCATGTTGTCTCCAAGTTACTGACCCTGTTATAATGTAAGCAAAAGACCCTGTTATAATGTAAGCAAAGGACTGTTCTAATGCGAAATTTGTTATCTGTAAACCGCGCTGATACCAAAGAGCGCGGTATATAAAAACTGTAAAATAAAATAAATAAAATAAATCTCTGTTTAGTCAGCTGGATGTTACCCTGGGAGACCAACTCATTAGCCAGAGCAACAACTGCTACCCCTAAAGAGCACTCAAAGAGCTGCTTCTCAATTATGGTGAAGGATCCCTCAAATCACAGTTTAAAAGCAGGCTGTTTTATAAAGACACAGCCGGGCAGCATGAAGTGAGAGAGATAGGATCTCGCAACATCAGATTTACTGAAAGGGCCCAATTTACAGCCTCTAGCCACTAGGTAGAGCTATTGGGGCATTTACATAGCGATCTATTTTTTCAAGAAAAACTATTGATTAATGGTGTGGATCTCAAAATTAAATTGACCCGCAACAAAAATTCTTTCTGTTTAATGAGCGGTGATGTCGAAGAAAGTTATAAACTCCTTATCCTAAATGCTGCGCTCTTTGTAAAGAGAGTTAAAGTTTCCCCCGGAGTGCGCTTGGGACATGCGGAAGCTCTGCTGAAAGCTAATGTCAAGTATGCTATTGACCGTGTGGGGTTGAAGGTGTTTAGCATACCAGCCGGAGCCCGTGTGACTAACCAAGAAAATCTCTTTTTGGGGCAGCTACCAAAACTCATTGTGCTGGGATTTGTGGATAATGATGCTTTCAGCGGTAATTATGCTAAAAACCCCTTCAATTTTAAACATTATGATATTAATTTTGCCGCTCTGTATGTGGATGGTGAACAAGTACCCAGGAAACCTCTTCAACCTGACTTTCAAAATGGATGTTGTGTAAGAGAATATATGCAACTGGTGCAAGCAACTAGCAAACATCTGAAAGACACAGCGTTGCTGATTGACTGTCAGGAGTTTTACAAAGGTTATACCCTGTTGGCGTTTGACCTTTCACCAGATCAGGAGTGTGCAGACCATTACTTGCTGATTAAAACTGGTAACCTGCGGGCTGAAATACGTTTTGTCAGCACCTTACCTCATACAGTTAACATGATTGTTTATGGGGTTTTTGACAATGCGATAGAAATTAATCATAGAAGGAATGTTCTTTTTGATCATTCGTGAAAATGAACACCATGCAGATCTTCCGTATTTTAAAGAAGGACCCCTGTGTTGCATATTTCTTTTTAGATGTGCTACCCAGCGACTGGTTAGTTGATGTACAAATATCAAGGAAGCCCGTGTGTTTAGTGGTAAATACACACCCTCATAACCTACCTGGAGAACACTGGTTAGCCCTCTATATATGTGGAGATGGAACAGGGGAATTTTTTGATTCTTATGGACAATCCCCAGATATCCTTTCCTACCAGTGTTATGAGCTTTTTCAACAAGCATTGTAAAGCTGTTTTATACCACAGCAGACAATTACAGCACCCAATGTCCATGGCTTGAGGATATCACTGTGTATTTTTCTTGCACCACTGCTGTAAAGGGGTACCTTTTGAAAATATTTTAGAAATGTATTCTGAAGATTTAATGCAAAATGATGATATGGTGTTACATTTTGTAAAACGCAACAAACAAACTTTGTGTAGATCTTTTAGAAATCCGTTTCATAACCAGCAGGTGTGTGTTTCCTATCATGAATGTTTTGCTGCTTCTAAATAAAAAGTAACCCCTCTAAGGAGGTTTTTTGAAAAGAAACCAGTCTAGTCTTTTATTTTTGTTTTTAAACATTTTATTGAAAATACATGTTTGTTTGGGTTTTTTTATACACTCAACCACCAGTATCTGTGAGATAATTTACATTTTTTGTGAGGGAGTAGCTCTTTGCTCTTTTTTGGCTGCGTGTACATTTTAGTAACCTTCACAGATGGGTTCTCCTTGAGGCGTGCCAGTACAGCTAACATTTTACAAATCCATTAGATCATCAACAATAACCAAGTTTACTTTATTGGTTGGAAACATCCGTTCATCATTAAAAGTATCAGGTAAAGTGTTCATAAATGTAATAAAAGGATATTTATTTAACATTTCTTTATACAAAGGTTGCCAGCAACTGTAACACCATACAATATTGTTAGGCATGACAGTCAATACACAACCAGCGTGTTCTAGCAGCTTTTTAACAAAGAAACTCTTGCCTGAATTGGATGGCCCAGCTAAAATACAAGAAAAAGGATGTGACCAGCGCACATCCACCACGCTAGTATCTGTAGAGTAATGTGTTAAAGCCATCCTCCAAGTTCACCCTTTTGTCATACACAACCTTTTGTGTTTTTTTAATCACACCAGTCTCTATTGTCCAATCCTTTTTGTTTCTTATAATACCAGGTTGCTGTACTCCTATCTTTTTCTGGGGTAAATCTGCTGCCCCAGGCTTGTAGTCCAAAACTAGATCTTTCAAACTAGTGAAATTGATTTTCTGGCAGTTTTCTACGTTTAACGTAATCCCTTTCACTTTCATACAGGTCTTCCCGCTTGACAGCTTGTAACCATATGTTTTAGGCCCCGCTGATACAAACTCTGTGATATGTTCACCTGAGGGTATCTCACTTGTGAGCTCACCTAAATAATCACCCAAAGATGGGGTCCAATCTCCCTCTCGACTTAGAAATATCACAGAATCTGTATCATGGTACAGGCAGTGCTCTTGTAAACTATCTAGACGATTGTACAACTCCAGGCGTGCATAAGCCGTTGTAAAACAAGCAATGAAAACATTGGTGCTACCCGAACAATATACAGCGGTCTTTTGAGTGCCTCCAAGACACACAGGCTGTTTCATCATCAATAAAATCGCATGATGAAACCTCGAATTCAGGAGAAAACAGATATTTAAAGAGATCATCAGGTTCTCTCACAATGCTTGCTGTAGGCAGGTTTGTTCTTTGACCAAATTTACCCCACAGGGAATTTAAGAAAAGTTTTGCTATTTGATGCTTAGCAGGGTTTACTTGATCTGGTCTGCACGCAAACACACCCCCTCTTTTCTAAAGAAATCAGCTATGTACACATTTTGTTTTTCAGTATCATTTCACAACCGAGGGTAGCCAGAAGCCTCTTGTTTTTGACGGAGGTGCATTTTGATGTATTCGGAAAAGAGATTATCAGATTTTTGCTCGAAATGCCAGATTTCATAGATTTCAACAACCACATACCCTTTTGCAATGGCTAAATTCATCTCCACCGTACACCAAGTCCCCACAAAAGCTCTCTCCTCATCCGTGTGGGCACACATTTCCTGTTGCCATGTGTCAGCACACGTATGACACAGCGGAAACATAAGCTTACCGCTCAACTGTATGGGTAACACCGGGAAAAAGAGCTTTCGTGGAGGATATACTTCTGCTTTTATAAAACCAAAGTAATTTGTAGGGGGGCCAAATTTGTCATAAATGATTTGTGGATGGCCTATTGGATATTCCTTTGTTTTATTGACAAAAGGGTATAGACTAGTAAAATCATAGTAGTGTATCTTTTCCCCAGGTCTTGTTTTGTGGTACAGACAAATGGCATTTGTTCTACCCCCTAAAAGGGCATCTTGTGGAATCAGAGGTTGCGGTAATGCTGTGTCAGCCAGGAAACCTGCACAGCCCTCGTCATTTTCTTTTACCATCCGCTTCCACTTGTGCTCCCATAGACTTATGACCTTGAACCCACGGCTTTCCAGGAATGCAGCTTTTAGCTGTGTTTTGTAATAAAGAAAACCATAGGTCGTGGCTGTTACAGGATTCTGGTCTTTATTGTTACAACAACTCGGACAGCCGTGATGAAAGCAACCATTAAACTCGATCACTGCATAACCATCAAGAAAATAAGACCCCACCTTTTTTTCGCCACCTTTCAGAGCATGTGTGATCTGTATATTTTCTTTGGCCTCTACATACATCAGCCATTGAATAGAGGGGGATGAATATCTTTGTCTGCCGGTGATAGTTATCCGGTGGAATGAGTGCCACAGTCTTGGGTTCTAAAAACATTAATCTGTACATAGCCATACATATAGATGCAAGAGCTATATATTGGAAAGGGTCTAAACAACTTGTTAGAATTTCTGAGAAGTCACCCTGCTCTACAACCACTTTTTCTCTGTTATTTTCATGATTTCAGCTCGGTAGAGAACACAGGCCTGTCGCAAAATAGATACATCCTGCTGGCAGTAATAAGCCAGCTCTTTTTGCACATTAAAAGTTTGATGCTGATTGTCCTTGTACCATTGTGAAAATTCCTCTTTTTTTTCAGGCAACATGTTTCCCACACCGTAATGTTCAACACCCGGCATGGGGCCCACATAATTTTGATTTTCCAGAGTATTAAAAAAGTGTGGAAAGCACCCCTTGCTGCCTGTAAAACCCATGGCTTGTGGAAGTTTGCTAAGTTTCATAGGCAGGAAATTTAGAGAGTCTATAAAACGGATAGTCAAAGGTTCAACGGTAATCTGTAAAAGTTTAGTACCTTGAACCAGCAGCCCTGTGCTCATCTTTTCCTTTGGCAGTTGTTTAAGAACAAAATACCCATCATAACCTTTGGAATTATGGGCTATGAAGGTGTAGCCTTTAAAGTTTTTGTCACAAAACATCTGTATAAAGGCAGAAATACATTTGAGGCCCTTGAATTCCCAGTTTCTTTCATCATTTAAGTCCGTCGCATATATGTAATTAGGGACATGCCAGCCTGTTTCTTGCATACATTCACAATCATAAAAAATATACTTTTCAGATGTTTCAGTTTTACCAATAGGGGTCATAAAACATAAGTGGACGCCATCCCCGGTTAAGGGTTCACGGCATAGTTTACATTGTCGACCCTTGCACTTATGTTTCTTGTCCACATAAGACTCACATTTCTGGCACAGTATCTTAGATAAACACGCCACTTCTTTTTTCAGAGCCAAATACGTGTGTCTATCTAAACACTCTTTAGAACGACAAAGGAGTTTGCAATTAGGACATCTCTTTTGTACAACACTATTCGCACACGTTAGTGTCAAACAAAGACGACACTATAATGTGCAATTATGATTGTGACTGTACAGTTTCTGACAGTAACTACAGAAGTTGCGCTCCCCATAGAATTTTTTGACATCGGTTATACCATAGAAATGGTCATTGTGTAGCAACAAGAACACAGGTCTGTCTGATGTCTTAAAACAAACCCATGAATGTGTGTAAAGCACAATACGTATGTTTATCTTTAAATGCTGTTCAAATATTGCTATATCATCGAGCATGACTTTTCTATGTACTGGCCATCCCAACTCATTATGTAGTTTTTAGCACCTTCTAACAGTTCAACATCTGTTATTTTTACCAGTGACATGAGGGCTGTGAGGCTACCTGCAAAACACAGGTTATTATCAGTGTTATTCAAGTCTATCAAATACATCCTTTTCTTAAGAATAATTTGGCTAAATGGTATAGTCTTTAAGATCCTACGAGTCCCCCCCCCACCCTGATTTCTTATGACAAGTACAACACGGAATATATCACAAACCTGGATTTCTCTGTGACTCTGAAGGAGTTTAGCGATCTGATCTAAGAAATCATCAGCATCTAATGCTTCTGGGTTTAACTTTCCAGAATACAAGGAATTGTGAAAAAGAGATGAATGTAGATGCACCTGTACATAATCACCAGGTGAAACTCTGCTGCTAACCTCATCCAGAATATGCTGAATACCTTGCCGAATGGCATTTTGAGCCTCAGATAATGATGTTACCCTGTATAAATTAATAAACCAAAATTCCTCTGAATAAATTACACCATTAAACTTGTCTAATTTACGATCCCACCTTTTCACAAACTGAACATAGCTAACTGGTTCTGATTCTTCAGAGGGGTCTAATGCAAGATTATTTGTTCTGTCTTCTGAAACAGGGTGATCAAAGACACGGCTTTCACCACGCTCTCCGTATTCTGTATCGGCATGTATAGATTCGCCGTCAGAAAAACGTTCGCTGTATGATCTTTTCCTGTTAGACTTCTCTCCCATAGTCGCTGATTTTCTAACATTTTCTCGATCTGAAAAAGAAAACGTAGGGGCTAATACTTTTTTTCTTTAACAGCGGCCTTAAAATCTAGGCAAGGGATAAAGCCTGAATACTTACTATTTTGCTTGTCTTTTGGCTTTCGGTAAGGAGCTGGTTGCTCTTCTGTATCAGCGTGTGTAGATTCGCCGTCAGAAAAACTCTCGCTGTATGTTCTTTTCCTGTTAGACCTCTCTCCCATAGTCGCTGATTTTCTAACATTTTCTCGATCTGAAAAAGAAAACGTAGGGGCTAATATATTTTTTTTTCTTTTACAGCGGCCTTAAAATCTAGGCGAGGGATAAAGCCTGAATACTTACTATTTTGCTTGTCTTTTGGCTTTCGGTAAGGAACCGGCTGTTAATTAGGTTGGTCATCTTGTTTTGTAGCATCTTCTCGGTCTAAAATAAAAAAGATTAAAGGTTGAGACACATTATAAAGAGCATGGCTACTGGAAAATTAAAAAACACATGACATACCTTTTAACTTTCTTTGCTGTCTTCGTTTTGTAAGAGAGAGCCTATTGGTAAAACCTGGTTTCTGCTCCTATTTTTAAAGACAATCATAAATTCGGAGACAGAAACATTACATAACCAATATTTTTAAAAAGTAGGACTCATATCTACTCACCATCTTGATGTCTGAAGCACATGCTTCTGATATGGCCTCCTTACCATCTATAGACTGTGTGATCTGCTTTGTAGCAGCTTCCTGGTCTTTAATATTTAAAAAAAACCCATAAAGACACATTATAAAGAGCATGGCTACTGGAAAATTAAAAAAACATACCACATACCTTTTAACTTTCTTTGCTGTCTTCATTTTGTAAGAGACTATGTGATCTTTTCTGTCAGCTGGAATGTACTGCACCTTTTTAAATGAAATTCTTTGATGGGATTTACAACCCCAGACTCTTTAACTGAAACATCTCTGGATCTCTGACTTATTGTTTTATGTGTCACCCCCACCCCCACCCCAACAGCAATTCACACCACACCATTTTTTTTTCGCATTGCAATAGATGCTATATATTGTGTATGTGGACCTATGTGGCTAATACACATTCCCCCATTCTCAGACGTTCTCCACATTCTTATCATATGGTCTATTGTGTAGGCCATGCCCTGATAATTCACACTGTCCCAGTTTTTCCAGACAACCCATTGTAGGTTTAATTAAGTAGGAATTCCTAAAACACACCACACAAAGCTATAGGTTCAAAATGTTTTATTTCAAATAAAATGTTTTCATCTTGTGAACGGATTCATTTGAGCATTACAAGTTTTTTAAAAAAATATAAAGGCATACATATAATTTTTGTTCATCTGCATGTTCAGCTAATAGATTCTGGAAATACAAACATTTTCATAAAAAGTCAATGTTTACAGAACTTGGTGTTTTTTTTAAAGAACAATCTATAATCTCTGTCATAGATTAAACCTTCCACTAGCTCCATATCACAGTCTGCCACAGATCTAAGCAAAATATTGAGCAGTTGTCCTGGATTTCTACTGGTATTAAAATCTCTGATGAGTTCAAACAAAAAATTCAAATTTTCATAAACTAGGTCAGTTTCTTTCATTTTATGACCAACAATCATGGCAACATTTACAATAGGCCCTAGATACAACCTGTTACAAGTTTTATGCATTTTCTGTTGTATTTCCTGGTGCCCCCACCTCAAGCAATCATGATGTCTTTGCCCTGGAGCATTTATTAGACAAGCTGCACAGTCTCTATGTATAAAGTCCTGCCAGCATTTCTTGATAATATAGCACACCATTGCTTGTATAACCGATTTAAATGTGTTTATTTCTTCAGGTTTTGAGTTGTCCTTTTGATTAATTATGACATCAAACGCCTCCCTTTGATATGTACAGAGAAAGCACAAGCAGTGTAGATTGATTGCCTGTATGTCCTCTAGCTCTTGTAGGAGCAGAGATTAGTTACTTCCCTACAAAAACAAAACAATGTCGGTGTGAAATGAACTACCTCTTCTATAACACTTTTCTACAAAAAAAAAGACTTCTCTTACCTCTGCTGATCCTAGTTCTTCCAGTAAACAGGTTGTTTCTGCATCTGCTGCAGCATAATATAATTCTATGTCCTCTGGATCCGTTGTGTTGTCATCCGGTAAGTCAATTTCGGTGCCTGAATCACAAAGATCTTGAGAGTCAAACAACTTTTGGGCATCTGGTAAATATTCAACCCCTGTTAATTCATGTTCAGACTCTGCCGGATTCTCCTGTTGTTCAAATGGATTTTCTATCAGTGGATAACCCTCTGCTGCGGCATCACGATCCTTAATAAAATAATTAATGTTATTCACCTTGTTGGAAATTCTGCTTGGTGTTCCAAAAAGAGCCATTTTTTCTTTTTGAATCTCCATGTTAGAATTTTCCCCACACAGGACACACAGCCTTACACCAGGAGAATGCTCAGAACACCTGGAGCATGCTCAGAACAAGTCTCTTGTTTCGGCCAATCATGTGTTACCATATCCTAGAAGCATGCTCAGACTTATTTCTCTGTATTGTTTTTTTTTCAAAGCCACTAAAAAATAGCTGTTGTGGGATTTGAACTCAGGTCTCTCTCTGTATTTCAGCCTGAACTACAGGACTGCCAGAATACTTCTCTCTAACAGTGAGATCTTAAAAGCAAAATTCTATCACATGGACATCACTGGTTTCTCTAACAAAGATGTGTTAATTGCAGGTGGAAAAAAAAAGCATGTATACCCAAGTGCTGTGTCTCTGCATTGTGTTCCTGCTGCTGCTACCAAAGGGTTATTTTTAACAATCAGTTCTAAATAGCCTGCAATACACATAAAAGCATTGCACTGCTTTGTGAGAAAAAAGAACTGGGGCAGGGGGAGAGAAAGCATTTTTTTTTGTTTTGTTTTCCAGGGTTCCTACTTTTGCAGATGTCAGAATTAACCAGCAGCAAAACACATTTCCAGAGTCAGACATTCTGCTTCCGCTGATGTCATCGAAAAGTGACACTGTCCATTTCCGATGACACACTGTTTCCGGTGATGTCATCGAAAAGCGACACTGTCCATTTCCGATGGCACACTGTTTCTGGTGATGTCATTTCCAATGATGTAGGTTGGGGCATGGTCGAGGGCGGGAGGATGTGGGTGTGGCACAAACCTGGAAGTGGGCGCTGATTGGCTAATGCCAACATTGTGGGGTGGGGTGTGGGTGTGGCACAAACCCAGAAGTGGGCGCTGATTGGCTGATGCCATCCTTGGGGGTGGGGGCATGCCAAAGTGGGGGTGTGTGGCCACTCCTGGGGGCATGGACGGGCGGGGCTAACTCACCATTCACTTATATGGGAGGGGGCATGGCCTGAGGTGGGACATACACCGGAAGTGAGCGCTGATTGGCTCCTGTCATCCTTATCTCACCTGTCAATCAGTTTGACGAGTAGTGTACCCATTATACTACTTACATATTTGGAGATTGTACTTTGTCCTTGTATGTGGCACTGTCTGAACATTGTTAGTGTTGGACCTAGTTGGTCTTCCAGAGATCAGTTGTGGTAGTAGAGTAAGAAAATGTGATGTTTGTTCTTGGGGTAATGCTTTCTCTATTCAGCAGGAGGATGTGGAGATGGTTCTGTACCAGGCTTATGTAGTCATATTTCTTCAACCTTTTGAATGAGGGTGCCTGTTGTGTTAATGGATATTCAGAGCAGGTTAAGGGTAGAGAGTGGGTATCTTTGATATATGGCATTACATTAGTCAAGGTGGGGGAGTGTCATTGCTTGGAGAATTGATTGGAAGACCAGGGGGTATAGGAGTGGGAAGAGGCATAGTAGCATCATGTTTTTGCAGAGGATTGTACTGGCATTTTTTGAGATCTGTTGCTTAGGTGGAGAATTAATCATAGGTACATTATCTGTGTTTGCACTCTTATCCAGGTTCTTTGGAGGGTGAGTTGTGTTGGTGGTGTGACAATTGGATCCTTGGAAACAGAATATGCTTCTGTCTTCTTAAGACACAATTTTTATTGGAGACATCTGGAGACATTATTGAAGCACTGTTGTAAATGTGTGTCTACTGGATTTGATGCGGGGATTAGACCATCTAGCATAATGTCGTCTATGTATATGGGTATGTTGGTATTGTGTGACCATTTTATGGATCTGAGTGTTTGTAAATCAATGTTAAAGAACATTGCCAATAGCACAGAGCCTGGGGGTATTCATTGAATCAGGCATTATTGGGTGGAGGTGCCGGTGCTGATTCAACCTAGCTGATACTTGTCTCTTAGGTATGACTGAAATCATTGAGGAACTTTGTGCCATATGCCAGTTCCTTCTAGTCTGGGGAGCAGGATGGTGTGTGATACATTAAGAAACACTTCTAATATACTAGAAAGATGAAGTCGTATCCAGTTAGTTTTGTTTACATTCACTTGATTAAAGTATTTATAAATGATGCCATGTGTGTCTCAAACCCATGAGATGGTTAGAATTCATATTGCTGTGGATCACGTATGTTATTAAGGGCCATGTAGTCCTGACATTGCTGTTGTACTTGTTTTCTGTTGGTGTGGGTGGTATATTGCAATTTACTTGGAATTGTTTGTATTGTTCTGTGAGTTGTGATGGAATGATTTGGTGTTGGTTTGAATGAACAGACTTTTGGACAGCTGTTTGACAAGCTGACATAGCTCACATAGGCAATGAAGAGATGTGTTTGTTTATGTTTATGTTTATTGACTGCTATTTAATACTGCTAAACGAAAAACATCATAGCGGTTTACATAATTCAAATCATTTATTTATTTTATTTATTTATTTAACTGTATTTATATCCCGCTTTTCACCGGGTCAAAGCGGTGGGACATATAACCAGGGGGGGGGGGGAATCAAATCAAATCAAATCAAATCAAATCAAATCATAGAAATTCCATAAGGCAAAGGAAGAAGGAAAAGAAGTTACAATGGCGGATAGGAAAGCAAACCAAGCAGATTCATACGACAGGACAGTAGGGAGGAAAGAGAGAGAAGGGAAAGGGGAAGACAAAGTCATGTGAAGGGATCAGGAAGGTCGAAGGCAAGGGCAAAGAGATGGGTTTTGAGGCTGTTCTTAAAAGTAGTAAGTTCCTGCTCAAGCCGGATAGAAGAGGGCAGAGAGTTCCATAGGGTGGGGGCAAGGAAAAAGAACGCAGAGGAGCGGGTAGATTGGAGGCGAGCGCAGGTGGGTGAGGGAAGATGTAAGCGGTTTAGATGGAGGGATCGCAAGGAGCGAGCTGGGGTATGAAAATGGACAAGGTTTGGAAGTTGTGTGTGGTAGATTCTTTGCATGTTATCTGTTTTGGTTCATTTATTTATTATTTACATTCTCTTATATACCATGCTATTCTGTATCAGTGTGGTTTACATTGAACAGGGCATTATAACTTGGAGATAACCATTTTACAGGGAACATGGGCTAAGGAGGGTTAAGTGGCTTGCCCAAGACCACAAGGAGCACCTGTGGGACTAGAAACTCCAGTCCTTCTGGCCCAAGGTTACTGTCCTTTAGTGGGATTTGAACCCCTGACCTTCCAGCCTGAAGTACCTTGCCCCAACCACTAGGCCACTCCTCCACTCCATTAGTTGATTAGTGCATCCATACTTCTGGTTCTGTCTGGGTCATGTTTGTTTTCCCTCCACCTTTTCTCGATTCCCCTAAGTTCTTGTTTAACCTTCCATAAGGAAGATATGAACCAGTGTGCCATTGCTGTTTTTTTTCCTTTGGAAGCTGTTGTGGATGGTGCTGCTGTGACTATTACATTGTTCCAGTTGATGTTTAAAGTATTGGGATCAGAATGTCCTGATTGTAGGTTCGGTAGAACTTGTTTGAGGAGGTTATCTTTATCAAATGTTTGAAATTGTCTTATTAGGTGTGCAGACCCAACAGTAGTAATTGGTTGGTTGTTCTTGTGACATGAGACCATATATCATGTGAAGCCATCACACATCAATGTGTATAAGGTGGATCCAGGTGCTTTCTTGTAGAGGATGGCCAAAGTTGTTTGGCAGATGCATTTTTCAGACAGATCATACCATCACTGGGGATAGGTGTACTGCCCCAGGAAACAGAGGCAGGAAGCGACACGCAGGCCTCCATCCCTCCTCCCTTGCTATAGCAAATCACATCACACACCTAAGAAGATGGAGGTGAGGTTTCCATTCGGTCCAGGAATGTTGTAAACCACAATCCATTCAATGGGTGTTTTCAGAGCAGGAATTGTATGAGTGATTCAGAGGGTGTACCTGAGGCTCACAGTCATGTTAATGTCCTGGCACTGTGGCATATATTTAACTTCTGTCCAAACTCATCTCACCAATACTCAGCATGTAACAGTGAGCAGTGCACATAGTGTATAGCATGAACACCAACACCATTGTCTTTCACTTGCATTGTGCCATGCAGAAATGTGCAGGGATGCACTCTCACTCATAAGCACTGCAGTGGCAGGAAACTGTTCCACGAGGGGGCATGGGGGCATGTCAGAGTGTACCCATGTTAACACAATTAAGCCAGTTTTCAGGATGCCATTAACCACACCACATTGCATAAACAGTTATAAGATATGTTGCTCACATACATGCACACTGCATTGCCAGATTACAGTGTCACCCTGTCACTCAGACAGACTCACAGACACAGGTGGACAGGATTTGTAGGTTGAAAGTAAGACATGGCTCTTTGTGGCACAAACATATTTCTGCAGTGTCTACCCTTTCCCTGTCTGCTGGCGTTATAAAGCTGCCTTTCCCAGTACGGTCACTACCAGTACACAATGTCATCCTTCCAGGCAGTCATACATCGGGCAATTCATGTGATTAAAATCTGTGTGAGGAACAATGATGAAAATGATGTGGACCTTGTCGCCTACATGTCATAGGCCTGGCAGGCATAAAATTAATATGCCAGGCATTGTTCCTCCATAAGCTAGTCTTGAACACATGACCCCACAGTTGCGCATGCAGACACTTTGTGTGCAGCACCACAAGGATGCTGCAGTTGTTTTGTGGTTCAGAGATATTGAAGGGGACTTTGTAGCATTCCATGTGGCAGCACTGGTGGTTTGCATATGTGCACTTAGCCATCTGCAGTCTCAAGGACATCTTTGGCCATTGGGATTTGTGTGGTGTCAGGGCTCCATGGCACAATGGGTATATGTGTTGCAGTGGGCAGCTATGTTGGCTATACATATGGCGTGCCTATGTAAATGGTACTATGTGTCCAGTCACAGTGGCAGATCAATGCACAGAGACATACCTATGCTCTGCCAAGTGTATCTGATCATAAGACACTATTCCCCCCTTTAATGGCTTGTGCATGTGTCACATACCACTCAGATATGCCCCCATGCACAGTGGGTATTCTAAGCTCACATGTGTCTATGATAGCTATCTCCAGCTGCATAAGGACTTACAGAGGTGTGCCAGGCACACTACATTCACATTATTTGCATGCAAGTCCACATGCTTACATTGTTCTCACACAATATGGTCCAAATCCAAAAGCCAGGCATATACCTTGGCACACTGATCACATGCCACGCACCAGCACTGCTGTTAGTCCACAGGTGGGCACTTCCATCAGTCCATACACGCCTAAACACACACACACACACACACACACACACACACACACACACACACACACACATACACACAAAGGTGCTATTGCCAATTTTTAAAAGGATGCATGTGGTGAATCACATCATATCACACCTGCCCCCCTCCCCAGGGTGATGCAGAGGCAGTTGCAAACACCTTGCAAATCTAGTGGTGGGGAGGTGGCTGCACTCCAAATTACATGCTGTTACCAGCTTGCCAGCGTACTAACAGTGGGAGCTGATGTATTGCACTATTCCCATACCAGTGGAACAAATATTACAAACGTTGCAGGTGACACCCAATGCACCACAACACCCACACCCACACAGCAATGCCAAGGTAACATTGGGGGTGTTTTACTTCATTTCTGACAGAAGGGGCCATGTACAGCTATTGCCACTGTTACTGCAACATGCATGTGATTTGTTTTGCATAGACAGCTGCCTTGCCACTGTACAGAATCTTGAATATACTCACAGCCAACAACATGGCACCTTCTTAACACCATAACAGCACACAGTCACAAACTATGTTTACACATTGGCACCAGTGGCCTCTCATTGCAGGACACTAGACTGTTTGCCACTTGTGTATCACTACTATCACTGTCTAAGGCTCCTTTCTCTGTACATCACATTGCAGACGTTTAAATAGGCTCTCTCTCTCCTCAAAATGTACCCTTTCTGCAAGGTTTTCATATGTTGTGATAGGCGATGGCCTAGTATGTAGCAGAGCTAGGTCTGAAGCCCTTTTTCCTGCTTTAAAATGTTATTGCTGATTTTGGAAAATTACGTAATGCTGTTAGCTGTTAGAAAGAAATACTGTTCTATTCTGGTTTGATAACATGTTCTGCTCTCCTGGAGATAAGAGAATTAAAACTTTTACTGTTTATTGTTTAGGTAAGCCAAATGTCTGCTTTAGTAGGAATGTCCTCCACTGTATCTTTGCTGATTGTGCACTGACCTCGTAATTAGGATGAAAATATAGCAGAGAAGCCAAATAGTGTAAGAATATTTTGTCTAGCATTATGAAGATTGTTTAGTGTTTTGAGCCAAGGCTGGAGATACGTCTTAGCCTTGCTATGTTTGGCCTCGCTTTGTTTTGCTTTTGTTAAGAATGCTTCTGATATGCCTTCCACTATCTTTGCAGAAGTAGCAAAATATACTGTAGTAAAAGTATTATGTTTAGTGTTATGTCTAATTGCTGACCCGTGGCTAGTAAGACCCAAGCAGGGGGAGCGAGTCCTGGGCCCGGTCAGAGATGTCTATTGGATGAGAGTAAGTGGGCCACTGTGGCCAATGAGGAGTTTTGCCTGTATTAGACTGGAGAAGAAAAGTATATAAACTGTCATTTTTCTGAGCTCTGTGCTCAGACCATTTTGAATGCTACTGCAATCTGAGTCTGTGCACATTAAACTGGCTTGAATCTTTGCCTGACTCCGGGTATTATTTATTGCATTCTTATCAGCTACTACCTATTTCTGGTGCGTTGGGCCGGGAATGTGCGAGTGGGGGATGGTATGCAAGTGAATATGCCCCGATATCTCGCCTCACAGGTTTGGTCCGGCTGGAGCTGTGCCTGACTGACCGCAGGAGGGTCTCTGGCGCCCCTGGTCCTTTTGTATCAGAGGAGACTCCTCCTTGCCTCCGCAGGTTGCTGTTTCTGGCCGACCAACACCTCGAACCCGAGGGGGGTCCAGGATTCAACCCAAGGAGGGATTGGTTGCACAGCGCATTAGCTACCGGATCCGGTGAGTATTGATTTTTCTGGTTCTTAGTCAGATAGCTTTGGGAAAGTCTCGAGACACTTCTGGTACAGTAACAGGTAAAGGAAGTCTGATCAACTTCCACGGGCGATCCTAGTACCCCTGCAAGTAGTGCGCAGGGCGAAACCATCAGCCCTTTCGGTTTCAGTAATTCTGGTTTGTCAGTCAGCCCGGGAATTCGGAATTTGGAAAATGCTAGCATGTTTGTCTGTGTGAAGAATGCTTGTGAAAAGGAGGAAGTGTTGGGAGTTTGTCTTTGTTATCTGTTGAAACCACGAGTTTCCCTTCTAGTATAAGGGTAGGATTATATTCCGTTGGGTAATTTGTGACACTTTACCGCATATGTAATAGTAAAAGTATAGTTAAGCAGACTGCGAACCCCTAGAGTCACTATAAAATCACGAAGCTGTCTCTCTCTCATTCAGCTGTCTTGCAGCGCAGAGTGAAACTGACAGGAGACGTGTTTGTGCAGAGGAATGTTTTAACCCTATGAAGGCATGTTTTCAACGTTTCTGCTGCTGGGCTAATGGGTGCTTATTTTAGGGAATTATACCTGTTTTTATTCAATATTTTGTAATAGTGATGTGCCTTCTGCTATGGTCATGTATTATATATCATTTAATAAGAATGTTTAGTCAGAATTGTGGATCTCGATAGTATTGTACTTAGCCTGGAAAGGGTTACATTCCTACTTGAATTCCTGTGCAGGTCAAGTGAGCAGAAATCTTGTAGGGCTCAGGTTTCAATAGGAAATGATGCTTGTATTTTCCTTTTGCCCTACGAAGCCGAGGTTACGAACACTGACAGGACTCTGCAGCATTTGAGCCAGCGGTACTAGATCGCAACTTGAAAGTGCTTTGAATCCTGAGTGAATGAGGGGTTAATCTTATTGTTAATAAAATAAACTAGGAAGGAAAATGTGTATTTTAGATGTCCACCCGCTTTATGGAAAATGTATCCAGAATGAATGTCTTTTTGAATCTCTGCTTCCTAAAAACTGTAAAATTGAAAGTAATTTCTTTTGTAAAGCCAAGCTGATTACGGCTGGCAGTTAGTTTTTTGCCAAGTAATTTTATTCCAGTTATACGTAACAGCTATGTAGTCATCATGTTATGAACTATAGTTCTTTCTGTTAGGATTTGTTATTATAACATGTTCCAAAAGTGTAGTTTTCTATTGTAAGGACTCTATCTAGATTGTTCCTCTGTCTGTTGACAAGCACATGTGGGGGCTACAGTCCACTGCTGACACTGCAGGCAGGGATTCATTTTACCAGTTCAGAGTCACCCACAGTCAGCGCCCGAGAACATGAAGTGGAATCCAAATAGTGCAGGCAGCCCTCACTATATGCCCCATGAAATCCAGCAGCCCAGGAGAATTTGCTCCTGGTAAATGCAGTTTTTGTCAAGTCAGTCCCAGGGAGATATAAAACAGAACTTGCAGAAACGGGATGGATTTGCGGGCATGAATACAGCAGCACGATTAAGTTGTTCAGAATGTCTGTGAATTGTGGAGATAATGAGACAGAGAAAGTGAATGTAAGATGGCGAAGAGAGCAGTTCGTCTTGCTGATACTATAGTTGAATGATGTGGAGGAAGTTTTCCTAATCGAAGGAGCTGGATTGATAGTGCTGACTGTTCCCTGAGAAGAAGAGTAGCAGTTCTATAGTGCATCTCCAATCAGGCCAGCAAGTTCCTGTATACTTACCAGCATTGCAGCCCCACCTGGAGTATGGGCATAGAATAATCCACCTGGCCTAGCAAAGAATATAGCTCCTGTACTTGTTACCCTTAAGCCAGGAGCAGAACCAGTGCATGTGCGTCAGTATCCCCTCCCGAGACCAGCAATTGAAGGCATTCATCGCCATTTGAAGAAATTATTGCAGTATGGACTTCTCAGAGAATGCCAGTCACCCTGGAACACCTCCCTTCTCCCAATCAAGAAGCCTGGGACAGGTGACCACCGCCCAGTGCAGGATTTACGTCGAGTAAACAGTTCAGTTGAAACCATACATCCAGTAGTGCCAAATCCTTACACCCTCCTAGGACTGATTCCAGCAGAAGCCACTCACTTTACTGTTTTGAACTTAAGAGATGCCTTTTTTTCTGTATATGCCTGACAGAGGCCAGTCAGTTTTTGTTTGCATTTGAATGGGAAAACCCTACCACAGGACGGCGAGGGCAACTTACTTGGACTCGATTACCACAAGGATTTAAGAACTCACCCACTATCTTCAGTGCAGCCCTCAGTCAAGATTTGTCAAGCTACTCTGTGATTCTGGGAAAAAGAATTTTGCTTCAATATGTAGATGATTTGCTCATAGCCACCAACAACAAATCTGATTGTATACAAGCTACAAGTGATCTCTTGCACCTTTTGAATGAAGCTGGATACAAGGTTTCCAGAGCCAAGGCGCAGCTGTGCCAGACAGAAGTGAAATACTTAGGGTTCCATCTGTCCAAAGGAACCCGGAAATTAGGACTTGAGCGAAAAGAAGCAGTATGCCGCATCCCAACCCCCACTACTAGGAAACAGGTGCGAGCTTTCTTGGGAGCTGCAGGCTACTGCCGCATATGGATACCAAATTTTGCGCTCATGGCAAAACCCTTGTACCAAGTCACACAAGTAATGGAACGATCTCCCCTGGAATGGGGCTCAGAACAAGATAAAGCATTCAAATCACTGAAAACAGCATTGATGTCATCCCCAGCCTTGGGCCTACCGGATGTGCAGAAACCATTTCGTCTATATGTCCATGAATCAAGTGACCTGTGGCCTACCTGTCAAAATAATTGGATCCTGTTGCCAAAGGCTGGCCACCTTGCCTGAGAGCTGTAGCAGCCACAGTCCGCTTAGTGAGCAAAGCTGACAAGCTCACCTTAGGACAAAATCTTCAAGTCACTGTACCACACTCTGTTTTAACCCTGCTGGAGCACAAAGGAAGCCATTGGTTCACCAACGCTCGAATGTTAAAATATCAAAGTATGCTATGTGAGAATCCTAACTTGCAATTAAGTCTCAGCCAAACTCTAAACCCAGCCACCCTATTGCCCGTCGGTCCAGGCCCTCCTGACCATGATTGCTTGGAAGTAATGGACATTGTGTGCTCAGGTTGCCTAGACTCAACTGATATCCCCTTGGACCGCCCAGACAAAACTTTCTTTGTGGATGAAAGCAGTCTTGTCATCATTAATGGAAATAGTTGTGTTAAATATGCAGTGGTGACCCTTGATCTAGTAGTTAAGTCCTCAGCCCTGGCCCCAGGTTCTTCCTATAGCTCTTCATAGGATATACTTAACCCCTGCTAAGTCTTTAGGAGTTTCCCCTTTTGAGATTCTGAGATTCTGTAGCCTATTGTATAGAGAGTAAAAGGAGATGTGTGACAGATAGGATCTGAAATTACTAGATAAGCACTATTGGTTTTAAGTTCTGTTTTGCAGGGTCTTCATGCGTGAGTACGAGACCAGCCCATCCAAGCCCCTGCATCCTTTCAAGCCTGGAGCCTCGGTGTGGGTGACAGAGTAGAAGAAGACACCGCTGGCGCCGTATTGGAAAGGGCCATATGTCGTCTTGTTATCAACCCCAACAGCAGTTAAAGTGGCCGAGATCGACTCCTGGATCCACCACAGTCGAGTGAAACCAGCCACAGTTCCTGAGAGTTGCCCCTGGACCTGGCTCGCTAATCCTGCATCACCGTTGCGACTCACACTGCAAAGAAAAGATCCGTCATCGTAAGAACTTTACCAACTTGCTCCTGGACGTCGAGGGAACAGACGTCCTCCAGTTTTGCATTCCAGCAGCCGCTTCTGAACTTGGTCATGGACTTCCATAAATGATCCTGAGACTCCATTGCGCCTCACCCTACGACAACAGCCACGGACCTAAGATTTATTGGTCCCTCGGAAACTGCACTATTTCAAGACTGTTTGTTTATCTGAAGGTAAGCCTCGCATCTGGAGAAAGCTGAAATCATCAGAAATAGACTGTGTTGTGTTAAGAAATTGAGTCCTCTACGAGACTGTGTTCAAATGCTCTGAAAAAAAAAACAAGAAAAAAAAAACTGTTTTGATCTCCTAAAAAGTGAACTGCTCTAAGGAGGCAATAATAGCCTGAGAGACTGTACTATGATATTTTAAGAACCTGAGACATCCCAGAGGACAGTGATACTTTGGAATCTACAGCCCTACTCCTGCCACAAAGCTGGTAGGTCTACGTACGGCAGAAGCTTGAGGACCTACAATCAACGCTACGTCTGCTACCTGTTGTGGATGCCGACAGTTCCACCAATTTTCCAGAGACTATGCCCATTATGAATTCTTATTATTGCTTCGTTCTGGCGGCAGCCTTGGGGTGCTTTGAATTGACTCTTGCCCTACTTCCCTGTGCAGCCTGCAAACCTAGTATTTGCACAACAGGGAATACCCGGACTTGTCTCAACCCCCCGCCAGAATCTTTCCTCTCCTGTTATGGGAACTGCGATGGAACAATGAGAACGGGCCTATTGCTATGATGAACAGTATATATTTAAAAAGGCCGCGCCGAGAACAGAGAAGCCTCTCTGCACCGCAGCAACTCCGGCTCTTCCATCTGCTCTCCCGGCGGGATAGAGCGAGCCGGAGCACCGCTCCACCCCCACCGAGAAGAGAAGCCCAATCGGAGCACACAGCCTACATTTAAAAAGGCCGCGCCGAGAACAGAGAAGCCTCTCTGCACCGCAGCAACTCCGGCTCTTCCATCTGCTCTCCCGGCGGAATAGAGCGAGCCGGAGCACCGCTCCACCCCCACCGAGAAGAGAAGCCCAATCGGAGCACACAGCCTACATTTAAAAAGGCCGCGCCGAGAACAGAGAAGCCTCTCTGCACCGCAGCAACTCCGGCTCTTCCATCTGCTCTCCCGGCGGAATAGAGCGAGCCGGAGCACCGCTCCACCCCCACCGAGAAGAGAAGCCCAATCGGAGCACACAGCCTACATTTAAAAAGGCCGCGCCGAGAACAGAGAAGCCTCTCTGCACCGCAGCAACTCCGGCTCTTCCATCTGCTCTCCCGGCGGAATAGAGCGAGCCGGAGCACCGCTCCACCCCCACCGAGAAGAGAAGCCCAATCGGAGCACACAGCCTACATTTAAAAAGGCCGCGCCGACTGGCGCGCCCGCGCCTCTGCGGGCCCGCGCCTGAGGGCCTCGCCAGAGGGCCCTTTGGCGTGGCCCTTAGGCGTGGACCGTGAAACAAGCCTGTAGCTCTATTTCGTTTCTTCTGCCCTGACATTAACTCGACCACCTTCTGCAGCCCAACTGAGGAGCCAGGACACCTTCCCTAGCAGCCTGCCTGGAGACCAGCCTGCCTGGAGACCAGCCACCAAACCCCAACCGCATAACCTCAACCACAGCAAGTATACATGCTGCATATCCGACTCAACTGACTGTTTGTTTGTTTTTTCTCACAGACACTGATCGATAGTACTATACAGCATAATGTTTCTTCTTATTTCTTTCTCCATCTCCTGCTGAACCTTGTAATGTTGACTAGGCTCACCAATACCAACGGCCACACTATATAGGAAGATACTAGTACTGTTGTCAGTAACATACCATAATAATTATTATATTGAATTATTACTATTGCTTTCACTTATACTGTTACCAATAGTATACATTTATCATTGTTGCATTCAATTGTACCGTTGCCTGTACCATTCAACTATCACTGTTACTTTCCATGGTTACTGTTGCCAGTAAGATCCATTATTACTGTTGCCAGTAAGATCCATCTAGCATTGTTGCATTCATTTTTACTGTCGCCAGTACCATTCAATTATCACTGTTGTTTCAATTATTACTGTGGTCAGTAGCCTCACAGAAAGTACCAGAATCACAGAATCCCTCACAGAAAGTTACCTCATCCACTTCAACAAAAACCCCAATGGCTCTCCCATTTAATACCCTGGCTATCTGCCTCTTCCTTCTTATAAGCTGGCTCAACGAAGCCCTTGCCTTATATCACACGGCTCACCAAATTCCAATACTTCTGAGTCATGGAAAAAGAAGGGCAGAATCTCCCTATCCCAACTCAAGAATAGAGACCCCCACACGCCACTCTCACCTGATACATATAGCCCTTCAACAACCAAAGAAAAATAAGCAAGAGGAACCCCCTCAACCCTTTTACTTAAACTGTGCTCTCATAAATGCTCGGTCTATCCGCAAGAAATGGCCAGTCATCACTGACACAATTTCTTCTCATAATCTAGATGTCCTCATGATAACCGAAACCTGGTTATCTGACGCGGATAATGTAATCCTTAACCAACTAATACCCCCCAACTTCTCTGCCCATTCCCAACACAGAGAGAGCAAGAGAGGAGGAGGCATTCTCATACTTACCAAGAATGACCTAAATTTCCACACCGTAGACTCCACAAGCTCAAACAGCATGGACGTATTAACCATCACAAATGAACAATGCCTCATCAATTTAATTTACAGAGCACCCTCACCCTCCACGGACGACCTACCTTACATTCTAGACCTAGCAGCTAACTCACGCAAGCCCAACATTCCCAACTGGATATTAGGAGACCTCAATCTCCCAACACTACATCCCAGCCACGCCTCAGCCCTCCTTGAAGCAATCAACGAACTGGGATACAAGCAAATTGTCGACACCCCCACGCACGAGAGAGGAAACATCCTTGACATGATCTTTGCCCCTCTTACAGCTCTCGACTCCAACAATAGACTTGACAACTCTGTAACCCCAGTACCTTGGTCAGACCATAATTTAATCACCTTCCCCATCCTCATCAATGGCAAACAGTCACCACACAGAAACAAAAACTCCATTGACTCGACAAGAGTAACATCTCGGAAATTCAAAACCTTCAACAAAGAACATATAGTTATGGAAACCCTCCCTCTCCTACATGACACCGCTCTCAATCTGGAAAATCTGATCACATCCTGGAACAGCACTATCAGTACCATTGCACTGCAACCAGTCCAGGGTAACAACCCTAAGAAAAGAAAATCTTCTCCTTGGTTCTCCCCTGACCTACGAGCCTCCCTCACACACCTAAGAAAACTGGAGAAACGATGGCGTCGCTCACACTCCTCAGAAGACCAAGCAGCCTACAAAGCACATCTATCTGTGCACAGAGAGTCAGTCATGGCCAAGATGAAACAATTCTATACCGATACGCTGAAAAGATCACTAAATAAACCACGCGATCTTTTCAACTTAGTCAAAACCTTATCTAAAGAACCTTCACCAAAACATCCTGAACCCATCCATCCCCAAGCATTCGCCGATTTCCTGCAATCCAAGTTGCTTCAAACTAACAACATTGCAACAGTCTCCTCTCAAGTCACCATATGCATATCAAACCTATCCATGTTCTCCACACCATCCAGAAAACATGTTGAAAATACTATCGCTGCTCTTAACACGACTACTGCACAAACTGACCCTTGCCCAGCCCACTGGATAAAGGAACTACGCCAAGATCTCAGCCCCATCATCACTAAAATGATGAACTTATCCTTTACAACCGGCTCCTTCCCACCAGCCCTCAAGAGAACATCCATAAGACCCCTCTTGAAAAACCACAAACTCGACCCACAAAAGGTTGAATCCTATAGACCCATAGCTAGCATACCCCTACTAGCGAAAATAATTGAAAAGGAAGCTCAAAGACAGTTACAGGACCACATTGACACCGTCTCCCCTCTGGACCACTGCCAACATGGCTTCAGAGAGTTCCACGGTGTTGAAACCCTCCTTACCACGCTCTGCAACAACATCATTACAGGCATTGATAATATCCGCCAAGGCTTTGCTCTCATCTTCTTAGACATTGCTGCGGCTTTTGACTCTGTACATCACGATCTGTTAATAGGGCGACTAAAAGAAAAAGGCATCAATAACACTGCCCTGGAGTGGTGCAAGTCATATCTTGATCAGAGATGGCAGTACGTTACCTCAGGGACCGCAACATCCACACCTTACCACCAAAATCAAGGCGTACCACAAGGATCATCCCTATCCTCACTCTTTTTCAATATATACATACAACCGGTTTGCAATATCATCAGGTCCTTCAAGGTTGAATGCTTGATATACGCAGATGACATCCTCCTATATATGCCTTTTTCCACAGTTCATATGGACCTTTCCCCGCTAGCTAAATGTTTTGATGCAGTATCCGAATGGCTTCAATCCCAGAACCTCCGAATTCAACACAAAAAGACCGAGGTTCTCTTCATCACCAGGGACCCACTTTTCACCCCCCCATCCCATATAAAGGTGAAAGAAGCTGAGCTCCAATCAAAACCTTCTATTCGTTACCTTGGAGTCACTTTTGACCAACGCATGGATCTGAAACTACACATAACCAACGTAGTCAGAGCAATCTACCTCAAGATCCGGACTCTTCGACATCTTCGCCCCCTGCTTGATTCTGATGACTTCAGAACTATATTTCAAGCCTTAACCTTACCACATCTTGACTATGCCAATGCCATTCTCCAAGGCATCCCACACTCCAACATTAAACCCTTTGCAACTCGCCATGAATACCGCTGCTAGAGTCCTCTACGGAGCATCAAGAAGGGACCATATAACACCCATCCTAGAGCAACTCCACTGGCTCCCCATACATGGCAGAATATTGTTCAAAACATTACTACTAACTTTCAAGGCCACTAAAAGCATCACCTCCTCCTCTCTAATAGACCTCATTCAGGCCGTTCCACCCAACAGATCCAGGAGAACCATATCAACAAATACTCTAATCATCCCTAAAGCAGCGACAAAATGCCTATCAGTTACATCTAACAGGGCTTTCAGATTCTATGCCCCTAAGTACTGGAACGCTCTACCCCCAGAGATTCGTGCTATCACTGATCTATCCCTTTTCAGAAAGGCACTCAAATCCCACCTCTTCCCTCAATATTACTTGACCAACTAACCAATCTTAATCACTACCCAAACTAAGAACAAATCCTGTTATGTATACTTGTAAATACTCTTGTAGATACTCTTGTAAATAGTTGCAGTAATGACGTCCCATGTTTTATCCAAGTTCTCTGACCTTGTTCTCTGTAAAAACCTAACAGTTTGTTGTTATGGTATGTTGTTATATTGTGAACCGCGCTGATTCTGAATAGAGCGGTATATAAGAGCCTGTAATAAATAAATAAATAAATAATAAAATAAATAAATATGTCATTTGTTCCTCCTATGTCTCCTGCCCCTCCGCTTATACACTAGGCATGCTATATGATTTGACAAAGACACTTGTAACAAATGTATTTTTGATTGTGGCTATTTGCATATGTATCCCCTGTTTCCTGCCCTTATGCTTGCGCATGCTGAACTCTATTATCGATAGTACTATTGACCGCAAGGCAGCGGCACATATATTAGTCTCATGGAATTATTACCCTATACCACACAGTGATCCCTCTACTATGGTCTGAAGTATTTTTGCTATTTGTGTGATTAGATTCTCACCCTTCCTTACTTGCGGGTGAGAATAATCAAAAGGAGGGAATGTGATAGGCGATGGCCTAGTATGTAGCAGAGCTAGGTCTGAAGCCCTTTCTCCTGCTTTAAAATGTTATTGCTGATTTTGGAAAATTACGTAATGCTGTTAGCTGTTAGAAAGAAATACTGTTCTATTCTGGTTTGATAACATGTTCTGCTCTCCTGGAGATAAGAGAATTAAAACTTTTACTGTTTATTGTTTAGGTAAGCCAGATGTCTGCTTTAGTAGGAATGTCCTCCACTGTATCTTTGCTGATTGTGCACTGACCTCGTAATTAGGATGAAAATATAGCAGAGAAGCCGAACAGCGTAAGAATATTTTGTCTAGCATTATGAAGATTGTTTAGTGTTTTGAGCCAAGGCTGGAGATACGTCTTAGCCTTGCTATGTTTGGCCTCGCTTTGTTTTGCTTTTGTTAAGAATGCTTCTGATATGCCTTCCACTATCTTTGCAGAAGTAGCAAAATATACTGTAGTAAAAGTATTATGTTTAGTGTTATGTCTAATTGCTGACCCGTGGCTAGTAAGACCCAAGCAGGGGGAGCGAGTCCTGGGCCCGGTCAGAGATGTCTATTGGATGAGAGTAAGTGGACCACTGTGGCCAATGAGGAGTTTTGCCTGTATTAGACTGGAGAAGAAAAGTATATAAACTGTCATTTTTCTGAGCTCTGTGCTCAGACCATTTTGAATGCTACTGCAATCTGAGTCTGTGCACATTAAACCGGCTTGAATCTTTGCCTGACTCCGGGTATTATTTATTGCATTCTTATCAGCTACTACAATGTGTTAAAGTTCCTGCCATTAAGGTGCCATCGTTAAGGGAACAAACCTTGTTCCTGCCCACTCCCCACCCACTGACCCCCACTCTCTATCCATAGATGCCTACTCTCCACTCACAGGGCACTTTACTATTCCAGCACTGCTAGCGTGCGGTAATGCAGCACTTTAGACACGGTAAGGGTGCACGTGCACAGTTAGCACATACTAACAGCACACTTACTCCTTTACCGCCATTTAGTAAACATACCCCATAGTTTCAACTGAAGAAAACTTCTTTTATATGGCAGAGGCGCATAGCTGTCGCAAATGAATATCGGGCCCATATTTTATAGTATGTTGTATACCTGCTCCATATTTATTTAAAGTTTATGTCCCACTCATCTAAAACTCTAAGGGGCATGTTTACGAAACACCGAAATTGTGCGGGGCCCCGTTAGTGTGCCTGTGCCATATAAGGAGTGGGCGGTTCAGGCAGAAAAAAGGAATAAAAATGACCGTACCTGTGCGCGGCGCGCACATTTGCGGGTCCACATTAGCGCGTGGGAAGGCTAAGTGGGGCGCTGCTGGGCACATATAGGAACAGTGCCGTAGCACAACGGTGAAGATACTAACCAATGGTGCAGGGGCCATGGGTTCAATTCCCCATTGTGCACCACAAAAGCGCCAGCTTGAGGCAATAACAATGGTTAAAGGTGCACTAGAAGGCACATGAATCCTGTACGGCAGAAAGGGGAACCCTGCTAATCTTTTGCAGCAACAGGCGGCACACTGTTCATATCTGGGCGGCAGAGTGCGCCGCACTGTTAATATTGGGCTCAGAATGCTTTGCGCTGCAAATTGTGTGCATTAGGCGATGTGCTGTTAAGTCCTTGCGGTTTGAGCGGCAGAAGGCGGTGCGCTGCAAATTTGGAAGGCCGAAGGCAGTGCGCCAACAGACAAACACAGGAAGAGAGCCACAGCAGAATGGTGAAGACACTCACCAATGATGCATGCATCAGGGGTTCAATCCCCCACAGTGCCCAGTTAACCAGCCTCACTGAGGCATAATTTTAGGAGGCATAGAAATAATGGGCAGCAATAGGCGGCGCGCTAATGTCTTACGAGGCACTTGAATAGTGTGAGGCTAAGGTGGCGCGCTGATGTGGAAGCATGTGAACAGAGCCACAGCACAATGGGGAAGACACTCACCAATGATGCATGCATCAGGGGTTCGATCCCCCACAATGCCCAGTTAACCAGCCTCACTGAGGCATAATTTTAGGAGGCATAGAAATAATGGGCAGCAATAGGCGGCGCGCTAATGTCTTACGAGGCACTTGAATAGTGTGAGGCTAAGGTGGCGCGCTGATGTGAAAGCATGTGAACAGAGCCACAGCACAATGGGGAACACACTCACCAATGATGCATGCATCAGGGGTTCGATCCCCCACAATGCCCAGTTAACCAGCCTCACTGAGGCATAATTTTAGGAGGCATAGAAATAATGGGCAGCAATAGGCGGCGCGCTAATGTCTTACGAGGCACTTGAATAGTGTGAGGCTAAGGTGGCGCGCTGATGTGGAAGCATGTGAACAGAGCCACAGCACAATGGGGAAGACACTCACCAATGATGCATGCATCAGGGGTTCGATCCCCCACAATGCCCAGTTAACCAGCCTCACTGAGGCATAATTTTAGGAGGCATAGAAATAATGGGCAGCAATAGGCGGCGCGCTAATGTCTTACGAGGCACTTGAATAGTGTGAGGCTAAGGTGGCGCGCTGATGTGGAAGCATGTGAACAGAGCCACAGCACAATGGGGAACACACTCACCAATGATGCATGCATCAGGGGTTTGATCCCCCACAGTGTCCAATGAGTAAGGCGTGCTGAGCCATTATCTGTCATGATGAATATAGCTGAAGGAGGCATGTTAAGCTTTTATTGTAGTGACTGCTGTTAGCAAATGTACTCTCAAAGCACTGTAATATAAGGTGCTGCATAAGGTGCCCTACAAGGTACCCTAGAGGGTACATTATAAAGTGCACTGTCCACCAAGGCACCCCACAATGTTGCCTATAGGCCGCTTTATAGGGTGCCGTATGAGGCAGGGCAAGGTACGAGCACTGTTTGTGCTGGCAGCACTGTGCATTGTAACGCATGGAAATCCTACGTAGGTGTGCACACGTGCAAGAAGGAACAGCAGTGCAGCACAATGGTCAGGAGATTGACTGATGGTGCAGGGGTCATGGGTTAACATCAGCAGTGAATAAGGTTGGCTGAGGTACGTATGTTCCCTGCATGCAACTGAACAGCAATCTGTGTTGCCATCTAAAAAGAAGGCCTTCCCAGTGCCATACATTAATGCACCCTCCACGGTGCAACAGAACGAACACCAGAAACAACCATGTCAGCAGAGGCGAGTTATAATGTTACCCAGCGGCCATGTGGAAAGGGTGGCAACTCCTAGGGCACCATAGTTGGTATCTCATAAGCTGCCTGAAACGAAGGTGTGACATAAGATGCCCCAAGGATGTATAGGTGAACCCAAAAACATTTGCTAGGAGCAGTAACATCCCACAATGTGAGGGGCAACAGAGGTATGTGCCAAACGCACATGTAACCCAAACACTGCACAGAGCTGAAAGGAAAGACAATGCAGAGGTAATAGAAGGATGTAGATCAAAGCTGCTGTACTACACAACTCAGCCCCAGGCCATGTGGCTGCTAGAGAAATGGACACACATATATATCCAGTTATTTAGTTATGTTTATCTATGTCCATGTCACTATGTGGTAGGAGTGTGGTTTACAGAGAACAAAAGAAAGACCTGAACAACAGGCTGGTTGTTGTTACATATAACAGGAACATATACCTGGAATAACATGGGAAAACTATGTACATGGAATATATGATTGGTGAACAAGATAACATACCCAAACTATTTACACAAATTAGCAAGGATGCTAGTAAGAAGGAGACAGCTGTGGTTAAATATGTGCTGTGACTGTTTGGTTATGTGATCGGGGCCATCTGTAGCTATGCACAGAGTGATGGTAATGTACCATGCTATAATGTCAGTGTTTGACAGAGGATGGGAAGATGTGTGCAGCGAAGGAGGCTGAAATGGCAGGATAGATGAAATGTCAGGATGACAGTGGAGTAGCAGTGTTATGCAGAGCACACACACGAGAGGCAACCAGGGAGAGATGAAATGCAGGAATGTGTAGGAGTGCAGGACGTGGTGTAGCAGCATGCACGTCAGGATATGATGGCCAAAAAGCTG
Organism: Ichthyophis bannanicus; assembly: GCA_033557465.1. Lineage (NCBI taxonomy): Eukaryota > Metazoa > Chordata > Amphibia > Gymnophiona > Ichthyophiidae > Ichthyophis > Ichthyophis bannanicus. Next base: position 88,038,141 of record CM066033.1, read on the forward strand.
GGAGACATAAGATGGGCAGAAGGATGATTCCCATTTCAGATGAGGGTACAATGTTCTCGCAGCACAAATCTGCACATATATGACTGTCATACAAATCGAAACCACCTATGCAGGACAAGCATACACATCAAAGAGAACAGAGAGGAATCAAACCTATGACCACCACCACAAATGCCAAGGCAACAACTGGTAGGCCACACCACCAACATCAGTGCATTAGCAGAGGCTGCATACAGAAATACTGAAGCCCATCACACAAGACGCATGCTGGCTGCCAGGACAGGCAAACCCCCAACAGTAATCATGACCAAATGGACATGCAGGTCATCTGAGTACAGATCAGAACCTAGTCTGTATGTGGGACCAGGGACACATGCACACACACACAATGAAATGTTATGCAGTGCATACAGCATGCGAAAGAGGAAGGAAACCAAATCCTGAGGGCATCAGAGGATGCTCGCTGGAGATGGGTACCAATCTGGGACAGGACAGGAGAGAACACAACATGAAAACAGGTGTACCACACACCAGCTGAACCACAGCCAAACCCCCAGGTGCACTGTCATGTAAACACCATAAAGAAAGAGACATATGTGACTGATAACATCTGATGGCTAAACAGCACAGAGTGCACACCTTGCTGTACAGTGAAGAGAGGGAAGGGTGTGTGTAGAGTTGATGAACCTGCTGGTACCAAATGGTCCAGGTAGCACAACAGAAAAACAACAGAACAACCACATGTGGGGATCAAACCTGCACACTACTGTGTTAAAACAAATGCCTCTAACCACTACCACAAACAGCACACTGAGTACAAGGCAGAACAAATAGTCCAAAGGGAGGGTCTATGTGGGAACCTGTCAAACCCACTGATGTTGCAAATGGGTGACATATACACACCTGTCACTCTACAAGGATGTGAGCACAGGTGGGCCATGGACATGACCAGCAACCAGTCTATAGAAGTGCACATGTGCTCAAAGAGTGGAGGAGTAGCCTACTGGTCATAAACCTGTTGTGGACATCAAGTAACCAGGGCCCGATTCACACTAGCACTCCTTGTGGCCTTGGGCATGTCACGTAACCCCCCATTACCATGGACGAATGACCAGAAAACTGACATTGACCAGAACACCCTGGAGTTTCACGGTCACAGGGAGTCAGGTCAGGACCGACTCGAAGGCACACATTGCATTGCATGTGTGTCACCATGATCAAGGAGCAAAAGAGACAGATGTGTGTCAAATACATATCTTTATTTGGGTCACCCCTCACAGACACTGTAGACCGTGTTATCATAATATCAAGGTGAGTGCAGCCCTGGTGAGAGACAGAAACACATTTAGCATGGCACCAACCCATATCCCACAGAAAGGTCACTTCATTGACTGTAAGTGAAGGGCACGAGATATAATGTGCAACAGGTGCACGCTATGCACTGGCCATCAGGTCCCCACCCCCCACCTGCTGCTGCATCCCTCAAATGTGTCACGCACATATGAGTGCATGAAAACCGTAGGCGTTGCTGGATGAGGACCCAAAACACATCACCTGTCCCTCGCAACATAGCCATCAGGCAACACAGGAGGCTCACAAATGAAAACATCATATGTTGTCAAGTGAAAATAACTCCTGAACGTAATGTGATCTAGGAATCAGAAATGCGATAATGTAGATCACAGCAATCATCACCAGCACAATGAGCATATGCTAACAGGTCGCAGAGGCACATGAACCCAGAGCGAATACAAACAAAACAACCTGCAGAAAGCTCCAGAGATAACACCATGCAGGAGTGCCCCTTCCAGTGTTTGTTGGTTAGACAGTGTGTGGACACATATAACACGGTACATGGAATGCACAATTGAAGGAGGGCAATGGACACCCACAATGCCACACACCAAATATAATGGCGCAATGAGAGTGTCATTACCGCGGCGGATAAACAGGACCATACAGATGTGCAATGTAAGGTGTGTACATACATGCAGAGTGTCACGTCTGTGCAGTAAGCAAACACAATGACCAGCATGTTAAGATGGACATGATGGCCAAACATCCTACAGTGAACTACACAAAGGCCATAGGTCCACATGCTGTGGTTCACAAACATAAGCAGTCAGAACCACAAGCACCATCCGTATACCAACATGATACAGTGATGCCACTCATACATGTAAACACCCTTGCCCATTGCAAACATCAATCAATGATGTTGTTGAGCATGAAAGGGTTGGTGTGGGAAAAATGGTATCATGTTCAGGTGGAGGGCAGGTGGACATAGATAATATGACCGCTCCATCGTCACCCCCATGCCACTAACATGGCTGTATGCTCGTGTTGAAACTAACAGATGACCGTATCCTGGGTGCCATGTCACACACATGGCCAACCCACAACAACTACACAACTGGGGAGGAATGTACAACATACACTGACAATGTCAGTCCCTGCTACACCCAGCGTCCAAAAAGCAAGGTGTATCTGTAATCCAACAGGTGAGGTCAAACGTCTCCATGCAACCCTGGGCTTGCATAGCCAAGTGTCACATTCCAATATGCCACAGTCCGTGAAAGTTCATCTGTGTCCCCTGCAATGCGCAGGACCCCCAGCCCCAGAATGGCAGAAACAGTGTGGTGTACAGGTCCGTCATGGCCAAAGCAGCGGTCCAAAAGCAATACTGTCCATCACAGGCATGTGTTCCACTCGCATAAGTCAAACATCCAATGGCACCATTCCCCAGAAACAATTCCATGGTGGTCTGTTCCCCAAAAGGTGTGTGATGGCGACGCCAGATGCACTGTAGGAAATGTGTCCGGGATGCCTTCTGTCCTGTGTCAGGAGAGGATACGTATGGTCGTGTTGGACACCTTGTACAAACAACACAAATTGCAGAGAGTCGCACCTGTGAAAATACAGATGAAACGGATGAAAAGGCAAACATGACATAATATGAACATGAAATAATATGCATATTGTTGACACATCAAATGTCAATGCAGAATGGGTGTCACATGGATATGGGCATGTCCATATCCATGTCACACTGCTACACACTATATGCATCTGTTCGTGTGCATAGACAGGCACCATGACATGTACATGAGACAAACAGTAACTCATCAACAGGTACAGCCACATGTACCCCCAAATAACAAAGGTCCAACATACCCTGTGTGTGCATTATGTGTACGTCATCGATCCCTTGAGCGACTCCACAGCCACATCAGGTCACAGTGAAGGGAGACAATGTCAGCCAAACAGGTAGAATCACCATGTCAAGTCACTGTTGATGCATGTCCACATCATGCCGATACCTGAAATAAAAAAAGGTTGCTCAACAGTGGTCCCTCAGAACACAATACACAGTTATGCTCACAACGCACACCACATGTTGAGAATGTTGACAATGTAAACAGCACTACGGTACAGGTAGCACAGTCACCACTGCCCCCCAGGTGCTCCCACCCCTCAAAGCACATGATAATGTACCATGACTGGACACTGCATCAGCACACAGTCAACGCATAAACATGCACCCACACAGTATGCGTCGGTCTGCGGGACAGCTGTGATACATGGCATGTATGTGCACAACTGGCAACTTGTGGACATAAAGGCGCAGTGACCTGCCCTGATACCCCGGTGATGGCTGAGATAACAGTGTTGGGGAGGCAGCAAGTGCATTTTCCTGTAAGTCAGACGAAAACACATACACATGTAGCTATGTCGTACAAATGCCATAAACAGTTTTGCAGAAGACATACTGTACACAAACACATAGGGATATGTCTGACAACAGCAAGATATATGGGTAAGGGAGGCCTAAGGAAATAAAACCACCACAACATCTGCACAGTATGACACATACCATACGACATGTTGGGCCCATGACTGCAGGCACAATGTAGCTGTAGATCCAACTACCCCGGACCGCAGCATCGTGGCTGCTGTCCAGTCAGGTGGCACTGCACCACAGAAACAGCTTCCTCACAAAGTATGTCCTGTGCAGTGGAAAACACAAGAGAAACAAACATATTTCATGTCCAAGGTGTGAAACACACACTGCACCTCTCTGTCCCCCAGCTGTCACACCCCACAACATGACCTATGGACTGGCTGTGCACTATCACACTGTACGGAACTGTGACATGGGAGAGGCAGCACGGAAGTGTCCGTTGCTATATAAAGGTAACCCCAATCCCCCTGTCATCTCCCTTACCACTCTGGTGTTGTACACACTGGTCAAGATAGGTGTTTGCTCCCCCATGTCTATGGCCCATCCCAAGGTCACAATATCAGGCTGTCTCCCCCATGTTGCCACCAATACCCCCTCTCCGTGTGTACTGCCCTTCCACTGTTCTATGTTACCCCACTGTACATTGCTGTAACACATGGAGATATGCAGTAACACCTCCTGTATCCATTGGCCAAAGACATATCCTGCAGTGTACCTCGCACACCCCAAATAGTATTGACAGCTGTGTGCTGATGATGCGCTCAAATAGATGGCAATGTCAGCGCCACGTCTGTAAAACCACACCCCCATGTCTGCCTGTGACCTGACCATAATGGCTGCATGTCATCCCACTGTGTGAGAGTGCGAATGTCAAACCATGGATGGCCTATATGTGCACCATAACCAAATAACTGTCATCTAGGTGTCTGTGTGTATGTGGACGTAACATCCCTTGCAAGGTCCGTAAGGTACTTGCTGATGTGGACTGTGCTTTCCTGCCCTACACACATCCACAGCATGTAAGATATGCCATACGTCATACTGGGTTTTTCCGAGCAGCAGACATCACAGTATCCTGTATCCAACAGTGGCCAATCTAGGTCATACGTACCTAGCTGTATCCCCAAAAGACACAGGTCCCACAATACCTGTACTGTGTCAAGCACCGATTATCCGGGGTACCTTCTTCTATAGTGGTCTATTAACCTGTCCTGCAGGAACATGTCCAAACCTCCATTCAAAGTCAGCTACAATAACAGCCCTTACCATATCCTCTGCATACAAATCCCAGAGTCTGATGACACATCCAGCAATGTGGCATATGTTGAGATAGCATCGGCTACACATGCCATGTTCCTCATGGACAACCTCTAAACTGAATATACACACACACATGCAGCGTACCACTTGGCTACTGTAACCCACCCTTTGCTGATCTGACGTCCATCACCTCTGTATGTGTGTACATATGCAACAATGCACTGACTGGCCACTCCACAATACAGCTGCTATCAATGATATGGCCTCCTGGCTGCACACAGCGCAGGTCCCCCTCCTGCCACACATCCATGTCAAGGCTACATGATAAGGTATACATCAGGGCACACTGTGGGGTTGCATTAACAACCGTCGCACATAATTAATAACATCATTGGAAAGCGGTCATAAGCATGTGCTCTGTGCTATGTATGACATGTGTCACCACACCTAGCCAACATACACACATAGCCAGCTCACACAAGCATAACACCCACACAAGTGGACAAAAGGTGTACAATATAAACAAATACCCCGCAGGGGAACTGTCCACAAACAGGGTCATCCCTCCCACTGTGACTACCGCAACATATGCCTGCCACCGTGCTCCATCCCGACCATGAAACCAACGAACTCTTCTTTTCACAGCAACTGCTATCACCACCACCAACTAACTGGGAATGTGACCCACAAAGTATCTGAAAGGTGTAGCAACACCCACACACATAATACACCAACAGCTGCTGTTGTGCCGCGGCCACATTGTTGGTCACACACGCATGGCTATATGTGACCGTGGGATGTTAAGTTGAATGACAATGCAGTGTTGCACCTGAAGGTGATATGTTCCGACACAAAAACCTTTATGACCATCACACACACAGAACAGCACATTTATGTGGGAATATATGCAATACGTACCAGAGAAGATCTCTGCAATCAACCTCCGCCTGACCGCTGTGCCCTCTTGTGTGTCACCACTGGCACGTACAGGGGGGCATGGTGGATCATCATCCAGATCCTCATTAATCTCTGCAGGAATATTGTGCCTGAGAGCAATGTTGTGCAGGATGCAACAGGCAATGATAATCTCTGCCACAGTCATAGGTCTATATTGTAAGGCCCCGCCTGTCCTATCCAGACACCTGAAGCGACTTTTCAACACGCCAAAGGTGCGCTCTATGACAGAGCGGCTGGAGGCGTGGGCCTCATTGTACCTCCGCTCTGCATGTGTCCGTGGATGACGCACAGGGGTCAGCAGCCAGGGGCAACACCCATACCCTGCATCACCTGCAGAAAGAAATGTTGCATGTCAATGCATGAGTGCATGTTACCTCTCATTTACACAGGTATGGACGTGCGAAACAAATGCAGAACACATCCTGACAGACATATATGACACACCAACTATGCATTTGTGAAACATATACATATGTTGATATAAATGGTAAACATGGCCTATGGAGCCTGTACATACTGCCATAAAAAAACCAGTCCCAGTTGTACCTATAGAAATCCTCTATGTGTGGCACATGCGTATTGTACTGCAGTTCCTGTCCTCATCTCGACCACCTCCAACGTTAGACTATACCACCAATACACATATCACCTGTTCAAAGTATATGTCAGCAATGTACACAACCCAAAACTGTGATGTAATCCGATGGAGCCTCGCACCCAGACCATGTATGCCAGGGAGGTCTGACAAGGTCACAACCATATCACCGCTATACCCCCTGTCCTCCAAGGTCCACATCTCAAAAATGAGCATATTGACTCCATATGCTGGTTCCTGCTAATCACCTATCCTTTCAGTAGCCACCCTCTGCACTGTCTCCATCATGTTCAGAGCCTTTTTAAACTGTGGACCACAGAAGTGCACACCGTAGCCCACATGAGCTTGCACCAATCACATGGACAGAGGCAGAGTACCTACCTGGGTATGTGCGACCAATACCTCTCTGTATTCACCCATGTAGTCCCTTGCCCCTGCTGTCACCTGTCCACAATGCTCAACAACATTAGGATCAGCACATACAACGTCGCCTATGTCCCACACATCTGCAGTGGCCAAAGGTATCTCTCCTGCGGTGAAACAGGCCAAATGCATGACCATCCATATGCAAAACTGTACTCGCAGTTGCTAAGGTCAGGGAAACCCATCATATGTAGCCCCCCCCCCAGTATATACGCGACCTCCGGGGTGACAACACAGTACTGAGTGAGTGTGTGGACCTCACACACACATGACAAGGGTTAGGTGTATGGATTGTCCAGAACATAAACGTTACATGAAATAACAAAAGGACCAGAAAATGAGCCGCCATCACAGGTGTGTGTGATGGGCAGCAACCTTCCCCCCCCCTCATGTGGGCAGATGTCACACACACACACTAGTACCAATCCACCAACAGGACACACATCTGCACCTGAGCTTAGTTTCCAGAACAATATGAGCAGGGTATGATCAAACCGTATCACAATCCTGATGTCTCAATTCAAATTAGGTCCCCTGTTAATCCACATATACACTCCTGTAACAATGTAAACACATAACAGTCATATGTCTTTTGAACGTGAGGTACGTTTTCAAATGCAAAGCTGGCAAACAGCGCCCTATATAACAGATGTTACATAAACCAATACATATATGCAGCACATAATAGGTTAGATGGAAATACTCACCCAGCAATATACAGTCCCCATATTGTCTCTCCTCAAATTGCCTGAACAGTGCTGAGTGATGCAGGATATAGGAGTCATGGGTGGACCCTGCAAACCGCGGGACCACATTCAGAATATGCAGATTAGCATCACATACAACCTGAACATTCAGGGAATGGTAGTGTTTGCGGTTGCGGAACACCACCTCCCTGTCTCTAGGCGGGACCAGGGCAACATGTGTGCAATCAATAGCTCCCATCACGTGTGGTATCCCAGCTAACGCCTCAAAGGCCTGGTTCAGGGTCCCCCACTGTTGCCCAATGTGAGGAACGGCTATGTAATTCCCCACCCGGCTGACCATGGCACGCAGTACTTGGTGGAGACAGCGTGAGAAGGTGGGGCGGCTCATGCCACCCACTGCAGCCACAGATGACTGGAAACAGCCAGAGGCAAAGAAATGTAAGGCAGCAAGGAGCTTGACTAAACCTGGTATGGCATGTGACCGATCAGTCAGGGGCTCGAGGTCAGGTCGCAGATCCTCATAGAGCTCCCGAATAGCCCTTGTGCTCAGTCGGTACAGGGAGATGACCAGGTCCTCACGCATGCCCTGGAGCTGGGCTCTGGGCCTGTAGAGGCGAGGCTGCCGAGCCTGCACCTCAGCACGCCGTCTGCGTCGTCCACGCACCGCACCTGTGTGGACCACCCCCACAGCTGCAGGTCTGAGTTGCTGCGGGTCTACACCCATGCCCTGTGCCTCAGCCCCATGGGCACCATCTCCCCTGTCCTGCAACCGCAGCATCCGCCCACGTCTCAGGGCACATGCAGCAACATAAACAGCCGCCATGAACTACAGACACACACAAACACACACAAAAACACACCCACACCTGCCTAAACACTGGACACCTTACAACCCACACATGAAAGGAGACACACAAAACAGCACAATACAATGCAACGTACAGCACAACTACAGCAGACACCACACAAGACTAGATCCACACAATACAGCACAGTAAACGGAGAAATACAGAACAATACCATACAGACACACAGAATCCAATACACTACAGCTGCCTTTCTCTCCCTGTAACTCACAACCAACATACACCGCGCCTACGAAACAACCCTCAATGTGGACCCAATCTGCAATCATATTTATCCAGGTTATGTTGTACGTACCTTGCGCATGCGCGGTTATGGCCGTGCGCGGCGCGCATGTGCAGCAATGCCCTAATTTGCATCTGTGTGTGTGTTGCGCGCATGTGCAACCCCTTACGCATGGGCGTCTGTCTGTGGGCGGCGCGCATGTGCAACTCGTTACGCATGGGCATATGCATCGCCTGTGCGTATGCGTCACCTGTGCGTGACGTCACACGCACTCAAACGCACATGCACTAACAGCTGCACATGCGTATCGCACACACACACATCCACCAACGCACGCCCATGCGCAATGTCACATACGCACCGCGCACAAGCATCGCCGTGGCACAGTTGCACATGCGCAATGTAGGTAACCGTCTAAAACGTATAAATCACCCTGCGCGCCTGTTGCACGTTGAGGGATGAGTGAGGAGTGAGAGGTAGGATAGCGAAGTGTGAGAGCAGGAGGTATTGGAGCAGGTGTCAGTGTAGTGGAGTGTCGTCAATTGTCTCTGTATTGTGGTGTGTACTGTTCAGTTTATTGTGTTGTGTTTGTAGTATTGTGCTCATATCTGTTTTGTCTGTGACGTGTGTGGCGTAGGAGAGGGAGAAGGGGTGAGGTGAGGTGAGGTTGCGTGTGGCCAGGGGAGTGGGGAGAGGAGGGCGATGGAGCGGCAGGGGGAGAGTGAGAGCCATAGGGAGAGTGGAAGTGGCACGGTGAGGGTGAGAGTGAGGGAGAGAGAGAGGGACATTGAGAGGGATAGAGGGAGGGTGGGAGAGAGGGAGAGAGAGGGAGAGAGAGAGGGATAGAGGGAGTGATAGAGAGAGTGACAGAGAAAGGATGAGGGAAAGGGAGGGTGAGGGAGTGCAGGAGGTGCGGCAACCAGTTGCGCAGGAGGCAGGGGCTATGGCGGCTGAGCCAGACGCAGGGCCATCAACACAGGGCCAGGCTGCACCCAGCCGCCACACTGGGAAGAGGAAAAGGGCCCCTGTACCTGAGACCCAGAGGAGGAGGGCCACACGGTTCTCAGATTCTGAGAACCACAACCTCCTCGCTACGGTCCTCGAGAACTATGAGGCTCTGTTTGGGAGGCAGAGCAGCCGCACAAGTACAGCAGGCCGTAATGCGGTGTGGGAGGAGATACGCAGAGCAGTTGCCGAGGTAGGAGGCCCTCTGCGAGACATTGACTGTCTAAAGAAGAGGTATTCTGATATCAAAAGAGGGGTGCGCCAGCACCTGTGTGCAGAACGACAGCATGCCAGTGGCACAGGTGGAGGGGGCCCCCTACCATCCATGCTCACGCCCCTAGAGCAGCAGCTTGCAGACAGGCTTGGGCCAATATACACATATGGCCTTCCTGTGGCCCTGGATACAGCAGATCCGCATGCAGGTACGTATGCTACGCATATATTTCACCTCTCCATACCTTGGTGAAATAGCCATTGTGTAGATGGCAGACATTTGCACATGCACCCCCATAAATCTCTACCAAGCCCCATCATGTACCCATGCTGGTGTCAGAGGTCTGTGCTGTACCCCTGCACACTCCTGTCCAACACAAACACACACGCGCACCCCAAAGGTAACATCAAGCCAATACAAAGACTCTGGGAGACCTGTAGGACAAATACATAGTTGTGGCAAACACAAATGCCACGTACCCAACATATGCTTGGTTGTGCTGGCAGCCGCAGGGGCAGTACGTGCCCCTGACAAGTGCTCCTCCACCTCATTCATACATGTACACCTACACCCTGGCCACAAACCTTTAACAGCGGTCGAACGGAACGGTTCACCTACATCATGGAGCAGTTGGTGACTGAAGATATGGCAGGCGTAGAGGCAATGCAGATCACATAATGCGTTAAATCTATAACTGTGCTATCACCCTCCTTCACCGCACACGTACATCTGAGCAAGGTAGAAAAGATGTGGACATATGTGACGTTGTTGTAAAGGATGTGGATAGCACAGTGAATGACGGTAAAAGCGGTCTCCACAGCATTGTATGTACGCCTGGCATTACAGCAGTCCCCCAAGAACAGCATACTGTATGGGGACCTTCCCTGTCGCCGGCATATGACAATGCATTGGCAAGGTGTAGTAATACACGGTTGCGGATGCGATAACGGCAGATGTGTTGTCGACCCTCTGCCCCTGTGGACGTCACGGAAACATGGCCTGTGTTGGGACACTGACATATGTCTCTAAAGATAATATGTGTCTGTCCCTCAGAGCTCCACACGTCTTTGTATTGTCTGGCGTCACACTGTTTGCCTGCCATGCTGCAGGGACACATTCAACATGTGTCCCTCATCCCCTCAGGCCCCTGACCTGTCACAAACATCTCCACGTGTACCAGGCCCTAACCTACCCCCCCCCAACAGTGCACCTCATCCCCTGTAATATAGCATTGGCCTGTGAGGGGTGCATGTTTATGTGACATACCATACGCACATTGATACATGTGCCTGTCAATGGGCACAAGATGCTTTACATTAGCTGCTCGATGCACAGTAGGTCACTGCCAGACACATGTAGCAGTATGCTCACAGTATGTCCCAGGGACATATGGCCTGCTCAATGGCATGCACAATCAAACAGGGGGTAGAAAATACAGGTGGAAGTGTGAGAAAGGAGCAGCCGTGAGTGGACAGATGTTGGCCAGATGGGGTGACAGACGGCATGGGGGATCACTGCACAATTATAGCTGTAGCTGAGGCATGGGAAACAAACTAGGTGTGCGGACCTAAAACACACACCTGTTCCCCTGGGGCAGGTACATGTTGGCTACAGACAGGTATGGGGGTGTGTAGGGGGCCCTGTATGCAGCACACATGCTGGGTCCCCACACCATCAGGTATGTGTTGTCTGCAGCACACACATGTACATAGCTGTAGTGCGTAAACATATGTGTGCTATCTGTGTTTGCCCACAATACAGGTGACTACAGCACCATGCTGACACATGCGGAGGAGGGTGCGGTGGACGAGGAGGGTGCGGAGGAGGGGGATGATGTGGCCGTCCCTCACATCCTGGAGGGGGAGGAGGAGGCGGAGCCTGTAATGTCGGTGGCACGCCCATGTTCCGGGGAGAGTCCCCTGCAGCCACAGATGAGCACCTACCCACCAATGGTGTCTAGTCGAACAGGTACCGGCCTACCACCACAGCAGGATGATATGGTCGAGGATGACCTCATGGGGGAGCTCAGAGCCCATGCAACATCCTCACGGCAGGATGCAGAAGGTGGGTGAGAAGCAATGTCACCCCCAATGTTCTGTATGCAGTGTGCCCATTAGATATCAGCTGTGCATCCCATGGCATTAATGTTAATGTATTACACACCACAGAGAGGCAATGGGGTGTACACAACCTACCTGTGGAGTACATGTCCGGATGCAGTATGTGCAGCACATTGCATGCAGTACAAACTATGGTAGAACCTGTGCAAACCATACCTACACACACATCTAGACATCTGAGCACGTAGTTGTTGCTGTTGAGCTGACTCACATACCTTCTCTCCGTGGGCTATGTCATACAGTAGTGTGATTGCTCGGCAAGTCGTGTGCGCACACACATGTGCACAGCTGAGAGGGACCACTGGTAAAAACGGAACGTGACAGGCACAACGCACAACCCACTACTCTCTGTGTGGGGTGTGTCTGTGCTGGATGTGACAAAATACCGTCCAAAGCTGTCACATGTGTGTCTCCAGTAGACGGGATACATTTGCCCAACAAGCAATGTTACGACGTATGTTAGCGGATGTTAATGTGACACACACCATAACAGCCTAGGCACTGTTCCCTCTAAGCTGTGCGCGTGTGCACGCGCACACACCTCGCCGAGTGAGCGTACATACTTTACAGCAGAGCGCACAAAACTTATGGTTCTGATTCTGATAGAAAACAACATAGTCGTCTTAAAAGTTAAAAGTTGTGATTGTAATTACTAGACATATTCTGCTTCATTTAGTAATTGTCCACATTCATTTCATTTAATTAAAATCAATGTGGTGTACATACTGTATTCTGACGTGTAGTCAAATCTTAAATTATATAACTCCGAGTGTCGTTATGTGGCGCACAACAATTGAACCTTGCTCCAAAAGCTGCACAGCTGATATGTTATGCGCACACAGCCTACAGACAATTAGAGGGAACATTGAGCCTAAGGTGAGTGTACACCTACGGATGCAGACCTACTAGGTATGCAGTTTCAGCTGCATCATGTTGTGTGACAATACCCCACGAATAGCATAGCACTTGCACAACTGAGCTTCATCACTGTAGCCCAGCCGTGGCCCAGTAACTACTCATGTTAACTGTCACATGGGCCATGGGGAATCAGAGATGACATACCTAGACCCAAGAAACGAACATTCGCCTTCTATGCCCCAAAATGTTGGTACGAACTTCCACCTGAAATTAGATCCATCAAAGGCCTTATGCAGTTCCGTAAGGCAATGAAACACCACATCTTCCTACTTCACTTTGCTCATGCATCCACCCCACCTCATCTCACCCACCTGCCAATGTCTACAAACCGCACCCTGTCACAAGTATCTTGAACCCGCCTTAGACCTCCTGTATATACAATCCAAATCTAATTATATTTTGTACATATGTTTATAGTTCCCCTGTTGCTCCAGGTTTATGTTCCTGTTACAATGTATGTTCCAAGTTTAAACTCCTGTTACAATGTAAGCACAGAACAGGCTTCTGACTTGCACCCTTGTTGTATGTAAACTGCACTGATAACAAATAGCGCGGTATATAAACGTTTTAAAATACTTAAATACAATAAGTAAATAAACATACATGTATGTCATGCACCGTCACACAGACCCCATCCCCTACGGTCTGCATCACCAGGTGTAGACCACTCCTACCACATGACACTTTCAGTTGGAATGACATCAGACACACATATAGCACGATGTACAGACAGGACACAGTCTAGGATCCTGTACCCATGGTTTGGAAGGCTTACAGGTCCCTGGAGGCAGCATGTATGTCCACAATTACGTTAGGCTGGTGGACATACAGACAGGGCTCGCAACATGTCCCGTTCATGTATATGTGACACTGAGGTGCACAATGCATGGTTTGTGATGAACCCCCCGGATCACACAGGTTATCTGGTGCCCCATGCTGGGTCCTGATGGACTAGACAGCTCACAGGTGGCACCCCTGCTGCCAAACACATTAAGGGAGGGCCCCCCCCTATCTCTGTGACTCACTCCTCCCGAGGGCTCACCACATGCTGTTGCATGCTCAGCATGACCCTGTAGTCGCCATTTTGCGTTGTGTCACCCTGTGCTGCACCATCTGGTCCTCTCCATGCACGTTGTGCAGCCTCCACATGTGTACCAAGGTGTACATGCACTGTTATCTGACCCCAGGTCCTTCACCACTGGGTGTATGTGGACCCCTCTGCCGTCAGACACATGTGGCATTGGTGGACCTGCCCATGTACGGGATGTGATCCTGCTGCACGAACCCCATCCCTCATAGTCAATGGCGCTACACCTGTACCCTGTCCATGCTGTGTGTATCCCCCCAAATGTGGTCCCACATGGGTTGGCTGTGCACATTCTATCTCTCTGCAGCACGACGTATCCACAGGTGTGTTTGCTGTCCATCGAACACGCTCCGCCACACTGCACACTGGACATGTGTGTGCTATGTGTCCACAGGCCTATTCCAATATCTGCAGCACGTGGGGGTGTGTGGGCAACCTGTGTATCCCTGTGTGTGCCACCCACATCACATAGATCAACCATGTGCTGTGTGTGGCATTGACATACACCTTTCTGACATTGCGTGTTCATAACCATATCCGCGTGCATACTATAGTTTGTACAGTCACAATGACAATCATGTGTTATATGAGTCATCTTGTTGTGTGTTTCTTGGGAGGTATATCACACACCACCCTTGCTTCCCCCTACAGGCATCTGTCGTGAATTGGCAGCTGTGCGCCAGTCTATCGATGCCAACACGCTGGAGATTTGCCACTTGCGGCAGGATATCAGGGACATGCCACTTGAAAGAATGTGTGTGGCCCTGGAGGGGATACGTGCCATACTGCAGAGTTATGCACAACCACCGCCACCACCACCGCCACCACCTCCACAAGCACAAGATGAGGGGGAGGGTGCAGCACAAGGGGGTAGGGTTTTGCGACGTGCCAGAAAGGGCAGGCCACGCCGTGGTTCCTAGGTGTGTAAATAAATGTTTTGAACAACATACATGATACGTGTCATTGCAATTTGTGTCCCTTTGGTCCCCTATGTGGTGTCCACATGCATGTCGTGTCGCTGATCAGCAGACCCTTGCTGTCGCATTAGCTGCTCCACCAGGTGTTGCAGAACAGACGGCACGACATGCTATGTGTCACCTACACAGTCCATAGTCACAGCCCCTTGGCTGTAGGGGTTCTCCTCACACACACTGACCCATGTTGTCTCAGGTGTACTGTTCCCATACCTCATGGTCTGTCGTCAGCGGCATCACCCCCCTCCCCCCCTCTGCCAGCATACCTGGTTCCATATTTGTGGTCATAGCCTATATCAAAGACAACAGTGGGAACATGTCTGGCCCCCCCCCAAGGCATGCATGTGGCACAGGCAGACATGCGTAGCATGCTTATGTTGGCTTCCTCCCTCCGCTGACACATTTGTTAGCAGTTCAATCCACCCAACAGCATGGCTGTTTCTGGGATCCCCCTCACACTTCAACATCCCATGCGGCTTCCCTGGCCCTTAGCCACTGCACACGTTTACGCCCCATGACGGCATGTGTAAGCAGTCCATGTCTGCCAGCCATGTCAGCCTCCACAGCCTGTCCAGATGCACAGACATATCCCAGGCATTCATCCATGGTGGGTGGTTGAGGGAGACACATGACCATGTTTCCACATAACAAAAACAAATGTTTATTATAGAACATTTAAACATTGGCAACATGCCACCACACAAACATCCCCATTTTGTGCGTGGAACACAGCACAGCACAGGGCACATGTGCACATCACAGGTGTTCTCAGAGGTGCCTGTGACGCCCTTCGGCAGATGCCCGCCGACATTGCAGCTGCGCAACATCGGCGGACACCTGCCGGACAGCCCCCGTCAGACACTGCAGTGCATGAAAGACTAGGCGTACGTCGCGCCGCACATCATCAATTGCCCCCAGCACATCATGCATGCACCTGCCAGCACATAGGCAAATGGTGCCCGTGGTCTGTGTGCTGGCATGTGCATGCAATATGCCGTGGGCCGTGGATGACATGTTTGTGCGACGACGCCTATCCCCAGCTTCCACCTGCAGTGTCTGACGGGGGCCCACGTAGCCCTGTGCTGTGCTGTGTTCCCCCGCACCCCCCCCCAACCCTGTCCTCCCCCCAAAACACTCTCAGCCACCCTCTCTGCCCAACCCAGCACCCCCCCACACACAGGTTGCACATTGCCCCCCTCACCCGCAGCCGCCCTCCTGCCAGCAGCATCACCCTCTGGGTGTGCCTGTGGGGGCCTCTCCTCCTCTCCCATCTCGTCACCCCCCACCACCGTCCATTGCTCCTCCTCCTCTCTCCTCCTCCCCCCCTCCCCCATCTGCTGCTCCTCCTCCGTCTCCTCCTCCGCCAGCTCGATCTGGGATCCCTCTTCCACCTCCGTCTCGCTTTCCACCACCACCACCTCCACCTCCCTTGCACGGTGGGTGGTGGGCCGCCGGAGTGAGTAGGCCGATGTGTGGCCCTCGCCGCTGCTTTCCTCTCCCCCTGTTAAAGTTAACAGACATATCAAAACGTACATGAGTGTTACGTTACACATCTACAGATGCATTAAACACACACGTTGGTGGGCCAATGTGACATTATAAACTGAGAGTCATGCCTGTCCAGTCTCACCATCATTGGGTGTCTGTGGCCCCCTGCTATAGCGCGCCAGGAAGTCTCCATGGAACTGCCGTAGTTCACGCACCTTCTTCCTCAGATCCTCCACCTGTTGATAAACAAACATTGTTTGGGGTCATTACCTACCCTTCTGCACAGGTGGATAGTTAACATACCCATATTCATGGTTGGCCACTGTCACCCTGCTCCGTGTGCCCTGCTGTGTGTTCTGTATTTCCTGCACAGTCACACACTTGTGACAGGTGATCCCTGGGAAATGTGTGCATAGGCCTGCCTATGAGTGTGAGGGCGGGACCCACGGAGCCTGTCGGGGGTCTGCAGGCATCATCATATGGGACACCAGCCAGCAGCATTGCCCAGCACCTACAGGCTTCCCCACCCCCCACCCCATATCATCACCCTAGGCACGTCATGTTTGCAATGGTGGGGGAGAGAGGGAGACAAAGGGGTGGGGTATAGGGGGTGGGAGAGTGTGAGAGGGACAGGGAGTGTGTGCGAGGGTGTCACATCCCCTGGGGGCAATGTTGTGTATGTGTTGACAGATCCCTTATTTTCAGGGTTATCAGCTGATACAGGTATGTAGGAATGTGTTGGACGTGGAGGTGTGGAACATGGTCCCCACTGGTGGGGGCACCCTAGTTGTGCGAGCATGGGAGAGGATCCCATTGTGTGTGGGCCCTGTGGAGGTTTTATTTGACCATCCATGGTTCCCTGGTCAACACAGTGCAGTGCGATTCAGAGTCCGGTATGGATGGGATACCTGTTGGACTGCGCCTGATCAAAAATTGCACCCCTGTGTGTGTCTCCACATGAGTTGAAATGGCTGTGGGAGGTGTGAGATCATCACTATGTGAGTGCTCGTCAGCTGTCGTTCTCACAGGCCGACTGTCGTGCACCCCAAGGACTGTGTGAGATGTGCAACCTACCCACCATAGCCTAGAAACATATCCGACTGACATACCCTCCGTCACAGTCTGCTTTCCCACCCCCCTAGGTCTGGTGTGTCCTACAGCACCACATCAGCAAGATACAAACTGAGAACAGGGGTTTGCCCAGGAATAATTAGGCAGCTATCAGGTCCCCTGGTGATGGAGGGACAGGTTCCAACAGCATAGGCATACTGCACCATATCCCCATGGTGCTTGCTGCCTGACCCAGCTGGGCTCCGTGTACACCTGGTGATAGGGGGGATGGTTTAAACCACATTGGCAAACAGCCCCATATCCACAGGGTGATAGAGGGCCCACTTTGAAGGGTTCTCTGTACCCCTGGGGACAGGGCTGATGGGTTTAACAACATTAGTAGACATCCCCATAACTCCAGGGTGGGTGAGAGTGTACTTTGAAGGGTTCTCTGTACCCCTGGGGACAGGGCTGATGGGTTAAACAACATTAGTAGACATCCCCATATCTCCAGGATGACAGAGGGCCCACTTTGAAGGATTCTCTGTACTCCTGGGGACAGGGATGATGGGTTAAACAACATTAGTAGACATCCCCATATCTCCAGGGTGGGTGAGAGTGTACTTTGAAGGGTTCTCTGTACCCCTGGGGACAGGGCTGATGGGTTAAACAACATTAGTAGACATCCCCATATCTCCAGGATGACAGAGGGCCCACTTTGAAGGCTTCTCTGTACTCCTGGGGACAGGGATGATGGGTTAAACAACATTAGTAGACATCCCCATATCTCCAGGGTGGGTGAGAGTGTACTTTGAAGGGTTCTCTGTACCCCTGGGGACAGGGCTGATGGGTTTAACAACATTAGTAGACATCCCCATATCTCCAGGATGACAGAGGGCCCACTTTGAAGGCTTCTCTGTACTCCTGGGGACAGGGATGATGGGTTAAACAACATTAGTAGACATCCCCATATCTCCAGGATGACAGAGGGCCCACTTTGAAGGCTTCTCTGTACTCCTGGGGCACAGGGATGATGGGTTAAACAACATTAGTAGACATCCCCATATCTCCAGGGTGGGTGAGAGGTACTTTGAAGGGTTCTCTGTACCCCTGGGGACAGGGCTGATGGGTTAAACAACATTAGTAGACATCCCCATATCTCCAGGATGACAGAGGGCCCACTTTGAAGGCTTCTCTGTACTCCTGGGGACAGGGATGATGGGTTAAACAACATTAGTAGACATCCCCATATCTCCAGGATGACAGAGGGCCCACTTTGAAGGCTTCTCTGTACTCCTGGGGACAGGGATGATGGGTTAAACAACATTAGTAGACATCCCCATAACTCCAGGGTGGGTGAGAGTGTACTTTGAAGGGTTCTCTGTACCCCTGGGACAGGGCTGATGGGTTTTAAACCACATTAGTAGACATCCCCATATCTCCAGGATGCCAGCGGGCCCACTTTGAAGGCTTCTCTGTACTCCTGGGGACAGGGATGATGGGTTAAACAACATTAGTAGACATCCCCATATCTCCAGGGTGGGTGAGAGTGTACTTTGAAGGGTTCTCTGTACCCTGGGGACAGGGATGATGGGTTAAACAACATTAGTAGACATCCCCATAACTCCAGGGTGGGTGAGAGTGTACTTTGAAGGGTTCTCTGTACCCCTGGGGACAGCACATTAGTAGACATCCCCATATCTCCAGGATGACAAAGGGCCCACTTTGAAGGCTTCTCTGTACTCCTGGGGACAGGGATGATGGTTTAAACTACTTTAGTAGACATCCCCATAACTCCAGGGTGGGTGGGAGTGTACTTTGAAGGGTTCTCTGTACCCCTGGGGACAGGATGATGGGTTTAAACAACATAAGTAGACATCCCCATAACTCCAGGGTGGGAGAGTGTGTACTTTGAAGGCTTCTCTGTACCCCTGGTACCTGGGTTTAACAACATTAGTAGACATCCCCATAACTCCAGGGTGGGTGAGAGTGTACTTTGAAGGGTTTCTCTGTACCCCTGGGGACAGGGCTGATGGGTTAAACAACATTAGTAGACATCCCCATATCTCAAGGTTGTAAGTGGGCGGAGTTTGAAGGGTTATCTGTACTCCTGGGGACAGGGATGATGGGTTTAAAAACATTAGTAGACTTCCCCATATCTCCAGGGTGGGTGACAGAGTGTACTTTGAAGGGTTCTCTGTACCCCTGGGGACAGGGATGATGGTTAAACAACATTAGTAGACATCCCCATAACTCCAGGGTGGGTGAGAGTGTACTTTGAAGGGTTCTCTGTACCCCTGGGGACAGGGCTGATGGTTAAACAACATTAGTAGACATCCCCATATCTCCAGGATGACAGAGGGCCCCCTTTGAAGGCTTTCTCTGTACTCCTGGGGACAGGGATGATGGGTTTAAACAACATTAGTAGACATCCCCATATCTCCAGGTGGATGGTGGACCCACTCTGATGGGCTCTCAAGGGTCCTGGTGATAGGGGTTTTTGCCCTGACCAACATTGGCACCACCCCATAGCTCCAGGGTGGCTGCCAGACCATGTGATGCACGTTTCACAACCCCTGAGGGTGGCCAATGTGTGCAGCCCTGAGGATGCAGGACACAGCCAGTTGCACATGATGTCTCTGGACCCATCCCAGGCAGATCTATGGGCTAGGTGTGTTACAGTGTTTTCTAGCACAGCAGCAGCAAGGACTCCAGGATGGCATCATGCCCTTTGTGACTACGTCCCTAAACACCTGGGTACATGGCAAACCACTCATATGTGCTACATATAGACCTTACATATAGACCTTGGCATGTGGGTCCCCCAGCTACACTTTACTGATCTGGAATACCTACACACAGCACCATTGACAGCTGCAAACAACCCTGTCTGTGTCTATGGTAATTATGACCTGTGGCAATGCACTCACCTCCCTTTGGTTGTCTGCCACACGATTGAAACGCCTTTTGATTCTCTCCCAGGCCCTCTGGACCTTTTCTGTGTCTTTTCCCCTGGCGGCCCCTGGGAACAGCTTCTCCATCTTTGGCCCAACCAATGAGGCCAGGTGGCAAAGTTCGCAGTGGCTGAATGCAGGTTTGCGCATTCTGGCAGCCATTTTGTTTTCTGCCCTTCTGGACGTGACGACGCTGACGACGCAACCTCCGCATTTGCGCATTGAGGCTCGCGCACATGCACTCCGCATGGCTGCGCTCCAGACATTGTGGTGCTATTGCGTTCCTCATGGCTGCGTGGATGTTATGTTATACATTGGAAATGCACGCAACTTGCACACCCAAGGGTTAGGGTGTTGGAGATATGTATGTGCATTGATCTCAGCAGTCACACATGGCACCAATGGGATATGTTTAGTGCACCCTGAGATTGTGCGGGGCCGCGTTGGTGTGCCTGTGCCATATACGGAGTGTGGGGTTCAGGCCGTGGAAATAAAACATGGGGGCGAACGCGACCTGACTGGTGCGCCAGGCGCTAATGGCCAGGGTCCACATTTGCGGCCCGGAAGGCCACGTGGCGCGCTGTTGGACACACACATATCAACAGAGCTGTGGTACAATGGTGGGGACACCGACCAATGGTGCAGGGGCCATGTGTTCAAACCCCCTTTGTGCACAACGTAAACGCCTGACTGAGGCATCACCTTTAATAGGTAGAAGTGTTTTAGGGGGCATCTTACTTTTGCACGGCATAGGGCGGAGCAGTGTTAATTTTGAGCAGCAGCAGGCGGCGCACTATTCATTCTTGGCGGCATGAAGCGGCGCACTGTTTTTTGGGGCAGCAGTGTGCGGCGAACTGTTCATTGTGAGCAGCTTAGGGCCGCGCGCAGATGGCCATGAGGCGGCGTACTGATGTGTCAGCACAGTAACAGGGACACAGCACAATGGTGGGTACACTGACCAATGGTGCACGGATCAGGGGTTCGATCCCTCACAGTGCTCAGTGCACAGGGCTGGCTGAGGCAGTATGTTTTTGGTGAGTAGTGCTGTAGGGTGGCTTTTAGTTTTCCTTTATTTAGCACAGCTACCAAACGCACTCGCACATCATGTTGACATGAGGCAGCTCATGAGGCACATGTTAGAGTGCACTGTCCGCCAAGGCACCCTTGCATGTCCCCTATAGGGCACCATATATGTTGTGTCTCCGGATAGAGACTAGTGCACCTCATATGGACCTAAACTAAAAGATGGCCTATTGTGTGCCCTATCAACCACACTCAAGGGCACCATGTGGGTATAGTACGCTGTGGGTTGATTTGCTGCCAGCAACATCTGCACATTAAATGTTAAATACCTATGCACTGCCCTACAAAATTACACCACTGTGGGTTTGAACCCATGACCTCTGACTTCACAGGCAATGAGGTACCCATTGGCCTACAGCTCTATAGCTGCCAGCAAGCCCCTGGCTGGCTGCAGAGAGCCTGCATGTCACCACACAGACAGTCTGTTGTGGTAGCCAGGATAGGGTTAGTCCACCCATACCCATGATGCACTGCACATGCAAATCAACTGTCCACAGATAGACACAGGATCGGGAATGCACCCCGGCATCTCCACAGCTTGGTAGGAGGGAGTGTCCATGTGCACCCACACAGCACCTCGGCCTGGTAGGGTGTACTGAGTGGGTGTTGTACTGGCACAGAGTAGCTACACACCGTCACATTGTGCGGGTACTGTGCTCACCCTGAGTGTGCGTGGAGGCACCCAGGACCAGGTCCACCACAACCTCCGTGGCAGAATGAGGCCATGCCAGAGCTACACAGCACTATTACTCTGTGAGATAGGTTGTTTCTGCAGAGACACCTTGGATATCTCTGTCGGTCAGAGTCAGGGGCACCCCTTATGTGAGACCTAGGTGGGCTCTTTACCACCATTTCTCCCCTCAGGTTGAAAGCAGGGTCTCTTATCATCATGCTACCTCCCTGCAATGGTAGCAGTAAGGTGGACCATCAACCCCAGTCCTGCTGTGGGAGAGACACCCTACAGCGCTGTCACAGCAACTCCATACACATCCATAACACAATATCTGACAGACATTAGGCCTTGATATGCTAAGTTGCACCCCACCACTATCTGATCTTCGCCTACAGCAAGCCATCAGCCACTGCACGACGCTCCATCAGAACACACACCAGCTGACATATGTCTGCTAGTTAGTCCTGTTGGAAATGCATGCACCCAGAACTGGGATGGCAGTGCACACCAGCAGTTAAGTCATTGACTGGGCCCCGACACAAAACCCATATATATCACATGGGAGACATACTATCATTCACTATGGGGGTGCCTAGCCATGTTGTCTTCACTGCACAGTCAGGGTGGAGTGCAACCCCAGCAGCACATACAGAGGCCACCATGTATGTATAGGTGGTGGGCAACCACTACACTATCCCAGTCAGTGCCCTCTGCCCTGTGCAGATGCATCCTGGCCAACCCGCCCTGTCAGAGCTATACCCATGGTACCTTGCTGCTCATTATGCACATTGGCAGGCCAATACTGGCAACAGTGCTGGCAGTGTGGGCTGTGGAAGGTGTTTGCAGCCAACACACACTGTATAGACAGACACACACTCCCACACGTATGCCAGCATTGTGCTACTGTAGAGGCGTTTGTCAACATTAGCCACCACACCAGTCCTGGGCACAGTACAGGCATGGATATGGTAGCAATACTGTTTTGAGTCACTCCCCAGGGTGGTAAACGCTGTCAGAGACCAGACCTGATGCACCCACTGCAGTCAACAGACAGATTGTCATGATGGAGCTCAAGGAGCAGAATGTGCGTGACGTAGGGATATCTATCTGCCAGTACTCAGAGCAAGTGTTTGGAAGCTGTGTACCATATACCCAGGTGTAGAGTGACATTGCTAAGGTATTCACATGCTAGTATTGTGAGATGCACACAAGGCCCAATGTCCTGCCTCTCCAGGGGGCATTGGCCATTGGGGCCTGTGGGTGTGGGTGTGGGTGTGTCTGCCCCTGTTGGCTGCTGCTTTACGGCTGAGGTTCCCAAATCCAGCCCAGGGTTGCAACACACTGTTCGTGTTTTCCTGCTGTCCCTCATGAATATGCATTAGCTACATCTACATGCCATGGGGGTGGTGCAGAGATATACAGCACTGGCATTTGTATGGGCGGCAGCATGAACCTGAATGGTGTGTGGTCCTCTGGGACTGCATTCGTGAGACTCTGCTCTAGGTAATGCCCTCGTCATGGTGTCTGTGATCAGTGGGGTGTAAAATTGGCGTATGAGCAATGCGTATGTCCCCAGCAATAATGGTTTGTCCTTACTATCACGGATTAGTTGTGGGTAAAGATATGTGGACAGGATTGGCAGGGCTTTGAACCTGTGACCTTCTGTTCTTGCACACACTGTCTGTGTGCAGTGCGCCACTGTGTTGCCACAGATGTGCTTGATTCCCTGGGCAGTCCATGACTGTACATCCGACAGGGCCTGTCTGTTGCAGTGGACGGTGCCAGCCTGCACATGGCTAGGCCACTGTCTTCTGTGGCTAGCAGCCACTGCCCCCTCCACCACCTGTACTCGTCCGCCAACATGATGGCATTCCTACTCTCAGGGAATGCATATGCCCTGATTGCATTGTGGCACTCCGGGACCAGATGTGGGGGACTGGGCTGTAGGTAATGCCCATTGTTATGGGGTGTGTGCGGGGTAGGGCAAATATGGGGTGTTTGCACCATGCTTATGTTCCCTGCAATACAGGGGTGTCTGTGCTATCTTTGTTTAGTGGTGGGTAAAACATAGGAACTGGGCTGGCATGAGCCCCAGCTGGGATTTGATCCTATGCCTTATGGTCCTAGAGGTACTGGCTCTGTCCGCTGCACCACAGTGTGTCCACAGAGACAGTGCAGTCCCTGGAGATAGTTAACCTGGCAGGATGGAGTCGCAAACCCTGCTCTGCACATTTTTACTGTGGGCTCATTCACCCTGTCTGGTGACAAACGTGCAAATAAACCCCGGAACTGACCACCGCAGAAGGGGGTTAATATATAAACAAACTGGGCAACCTTGCTATTGATGGGCAACCATAAACACCACTCACAGGGAACGTACGAAACAAGGAAATGTGTGTTGGGAAAGGTCTCCGCTCCGTAGACCCTTCCATAATTCATTTATATTTTTGGGGCTTTCCTGGGTGTGTTTTTTGGTTTTGCCCTTTACTATCACTGTTCCCCAGCTGACCTCCTCTTTGTACTATTTCTGTGGTGGTCATTTTATATTTGTAATTGCACTTTTGTGCTGTGCACATGTATCACACTGCTCACGTTTTGAAGGTTTCCACGGTTTAGGTGTACATTGCTGACGAAAATGGTTTCCCTTCCCTTTACATGCCTCTACCGCGAGTGTTTCACTCGCGCTATTTTTTACTTGCGAATTCAGCCCCGATAATGTGCGGGGCGCCTCTCCCCTCCCCTTCCCTGCCCATAAGCCCCGTCTCTCCGCCCCTCTGGAGCCTTCCTCCGCCCTCCGTTAGCCTTTCCACGCCTCTATCGGACATTTGCGGGCCTGTACTTGTGCGGGGCGCGTTCGTGTGACGCGCACGCGTGCGGTGGTGACCCGCACGTTTGCTGGCCATTTAAGTGCTCTTAAGTACCGCTTTTAGTGCGCTATTTTGCGGCGCGCAAATTAGCGGTTTTTAGTAAACATGCCCCTTAGGATCCTCATGGATAATATGTTGAAACCCTCTGCCTAATGTGCAGCAGCGGCCAAGAAAGCAAATAGAATGCTAGGTTTCATAAGAAACCCTCCATTGCCTCGGAAGAAAGGCCTGGCAATCTACTTCCGGTGACGCTGCCAAGAAAACCCAGGAGCTTCTGGGTCGCCAGGAGTCAGGACTGACTCGAAGGCACACATTGCATTTGCATATAACGCTTTAGCATTGCAATCAAAGCGGTTTATATTGAAACAAACTTGGTAATGTACATTAATCAGGGACATTGATAACTTGGATAACTTGAATAAAACAAAGGATATTATAATGCCTCTGTATCGTTCCATGGTGCCGACCGCACCTTGAATATTGTGTGCAATTCTGGTCGCCGTGTCTTAAAAAGGATATAGTGGAATTAGAAAAGGTACAGAGAAGAGCCACCAAAATGGTAAAGGGGATGGAAGGACACCCCTATGAGGAGAGGCTTAAAAGGTTAGGGCTTTTCAACCTGGAAAAGAGACGGCTGAGGGGTTATATGATAGAGGTCTATAAAATAATGAAGAGTGGAATGGGTAAACACAGATCGATTCTTTACGCTATCAAAAAGTAGAAAGACTAGGCGACATGCAATGAAGCTACAGGGCAACATGTTTAAGACAAATAAGAGAACATTTTTTTTGACTCAACGTGTAATCAAACTCTGGAGTTTGTTACAGGAAGATGTAGTAAAAGCTGTTAGTGTAGCTGGGTTTAAAAAAGGTTTGGACAAGTTCCTGGAGGAAAGGTCCATAAATTATTATTAAAGAGGACCCAGGTAATCCATTGCTTTCCCCAATACAAGCATTATGGAACCTCTGTGTCTTTTTAGGAATCTGCTAGGTACTTGTGACCTGGATTGGCCACTGTTGGAAACAGATATTGGGCTTGATAGACCTAGGTCTGACCCAATATTGCATATCTTATGTTCCTATGGTAATATTTAATTGGCGAGCTATCTAGTATGTGTGAAGGCGTATGGTGTATAAATGGTATAACGGTTAATGAGGCCATTACATTTTGGGTTTCTGTTCCCCTGTTCACCTTGTACTTATGCCTTCTCATTGATTGCTAAGGTGCATTACAATAGGCTTACATTCTTTTTCTTCGTTTTTAGATATTGCTCTATGGTAAGGCAAGTTTTGGTAGAAAGAGAGCCTCCTCACACTGCTCCAATAGTGGAGATGTTGCTTTGACCTGGTCTAAGCCTCTCATTGCTGAAAGGCCTTCTGAGAAGCCAGTGTTACAGAGCTGTTCATTAATAAAAGTAAGGAAGTGAGCTAACACTGACAAAATGGGCTTGTTTTTGCCTTGTGATACATTTGCTTTCCAAGACTGCAGTTGTTCACGCTTTGCACTTTCCTAAGCCAGTCACTTTTTTCCTAATAGGAGCTTTCCTACATGCAAATTGTTACTTACGTTTCCCTATGGTTTCTTTTGGAACCAGCCTGCATTAACATTGCAGAGCGTGCATAAACAGGGAAATTTAAGTGTGGGCAAGGAGTTTTTCTGACTTCTTACTCTTAGATCACTGACCTTTTTGCCCTGAGCATGTTCTGGTTGCTGTCTCTGCCCTATTGCAGATTCTGCTGCCATTAGAAGAGTGACTTTGCATGTCAAAAAATATTGTAACAAGACTGATATTCTAATATACAGTGAGGAAAACCCAAAAACCTCATGTAAAGAAGGCTTAATTTGGGTTTCTCAAGATGTAAAAGATGCTCTCGAAAAACCTTTTTTTTTTCAAAATTAGGCTACAACTGTGTGTTTTGTTTTGTTTTTTCTTTCTAGTGGGGGTGAATACATTTTTGGCAAAATTATTTCTCTGTCCTGATCAAGGGCAAAGGGACAGTGAGGGCAATATTCAGAAACATGTACAGTACAGTATAAAGCCAGCAGTAGAACCGATTTGTGGTGGTTGCAAACGTAACTTTGGCCATTTTATTTGCAAAATGCCAAAGATTTTCATAAAGGGGAATGATTTTGGGTAGAGCAAGGGTGGATAGAAATGTTTATTGGCAAAATTCAGCCGCTAAATATATGTGTTAGAATTAAATAAAACAATTATTATAAATGGAAAAGAAATAATTTTAGTTATATGTGGATTTTCAGTGATGGCACTTAGGCCTTCACATGTTTAAAACATAAATATATTCTCAGGACAGAAAAATGCATATGTTAGAAAAGACAGATTCAGAATTGAGGCCTCTTTTGAACAAGAACCCCAACTCCCACCCTCCCAATAAGACACATCTAGCACCATCACCTCTCCAGATTATATGTATGTTTGTCCCCGATGTTAAATGTACTACCTCATCTCCCCTACCACCTTGATTGAAGGATAAGGTGATATACAAATCTGGCTAAATAAATAAATATCGAGGTGATGGTTTTTACAATTCTCACAGTAGTTTAGAAAAGGCTCTGCTATGCATGCAGAAGTATTAATCGACCACAATAACTTTGTGGAACTCTTTTTAGCTCTCTTACTATACTTAACCATGCATCAGATACTGATACTGACCATGCATCTAGAAAGATTCCAAAGTCTGCAGGAGAACTCTCCCCAGGGTGAGTATTGGATTGGTCTAGCAGGATTCAAGGAAAGGAAATTAACAGATATGGAAAATTTCTCCTTCCTCCTCATTCTGCTAGACCAGTTCAGATGAGTGGAGTGTACCCAAGCAGTTGGGACCCAGAGTAGGAGGAAGATGACAATCTGGACAGAACTGCTCTACTGAATGCACATCCACTCCAATTCCCATATGCAATCTATAGTGTTTCACAAAGGTGCTCAGAGATGAGCAGGTAGCTGCCTTAAAGATGTCTTTCAGAGACCCCAAAGTGGATTCTGCCCTGGAGGAGGCATGTCCTAGAGAAGTGAGCTAGGTATGGGTAAGCCCTGATCCCTTGCTTGTGCAAGAAGTCCACCACCACCATCATGATCTTAAAGAAGGTGCTAGGAGCCATGGCCAGACTATTTCCCATACAGGAGGCAGCTTCCTTAATCCAGTGGGCAATTGAGGACTTGGCTGCCACCTGACCTTTCCTCTGATCATTGAAGTAAACAAAGAGAAGGTCCAACTGACAGAAGGAATTAGTAATCTCTAGATATTTAAACAATGTATTCCTCACATGAAGCAGATGCAGCAAGGGATCTGTCCAAAGGTCTTCCTTTAAAAAGAAAGGCAGGACCTCTGACCGACTTATCAATGAACGATAGCAGCTTTGGGAGAAAGGATAACATGGTCCCCAGTGAGACAGATGCCATCAAGATAACCAAAGAATGCTCCCTATAGGACAAGAACTGCAGCTCTTACTCCCACCTGGAAGATGCAATAACCACAAGGAATACTGCCTTCAGGGTCAAATCCTTGAGAGAAAGACTTCAATGGGGCTCAAAGAGTGGACACTTTAGTGCCTTCAACACCAGAGACAGACTCCATTGTGGACCAATCGGACACATGGGGGGGGGGGGGGGCAAATCTACTTCACTCCTTTGAGGAAGTGGGTCACATCAGGGTGGGCCATTAAGGACACTCCGTGAATCCGCCCACAGTAGCACACAAGGGCCACCACCTGAACCTCAAACAGCACTAAGCCCTGGTCTAACCCAGACTGTAAGAAGGATAGAACATCAACTGTGTTTTCCTGGTCTCCAGGTCTCAAGAGGCCAATAAAACAGACCCTTCAAACTCTTATATAGGCCAAAGAGGTAGAAATTCCCCAAGCCTTAAGAAGGGTGTTGACTACCACTCCAGAGTAGCCCTTCTTAGACATATTTTACCTCTCAAGGGCT
Source organism: Ichthyophis bannanicus (assembly GCA_033557465.1). NCBI lineage: Eukaryota > Metazoa > Chordata > Amphibia > Gymnophiona > Ichthyophiidae > Ichthyophis > Ichthyophis bannanicus. The sequence continues at coordinate 88,067,293 of CM066033.1, forward strand.
AGGCCATAAGCAAAATAGAAATGGAATCCCCCATGACCAGGGGACCCTGCCACAGAAACCCCCTCTCCTGAGGTAGCAGTAGAGGGGACCCCACTAGCACACCATGGTTTGTGGCTCTTTTGCTCTTATGTGGTCAGTCCAGTGCCACTTGAATGATCAAGATGAGAGAGAACAACTTGCTCATAGGGCATCCAGGCCCACTGCCTGTGAATCTCTCCTGCAGCTGAAAAGGTTCTGCACTTTGAAATTCTCTTGGGTAGCCAACAGGTTGAACATCTCCACAAAATGAGACTGCATGCACAAGGGCTGAGTTTCTGCTTGCTGGGATTCACCATGTTCTGACTCAAGAAGTTGGCATGCTATGTGGGCTGCTGACAGAGCCACTAGATGAGCCTCCACCCAACGGCATATCTCTGCCACCTTCATGGCCACCATGGCACTGGTAGTTAGGCCCCATTTGAAGATGCACCTTACCAATGTGGCATTGTCTGTCTGAGAACACACTGACAGCCTTGCCTTCCAAGAGAGACTAAAACCTCTCCATAGTTAGATAGATTATCCTGGCCTCTGGCCTCTTTGTCGACCACAAGGCATCTTGAGGGAACCATATTTCCTGTACAAACTGACAGTGGGTTTCCCAGCCCATCAGACTGGTGTCTGTGTTAGCTATCATCCAGTCCAATGCCTCCAGAGGCATCCCGTCCATCAGTGTGAGACAGTAGCCACAAGCCAATTTCTCTTTGATCTTCCAGGGAAGGGTAGATGCTGCTTGAATCTCTGGAATCAGAGAGACCAGAGAGCCAGGAGGTGCTCCTGTAGGGGCACATGTGCACACTGGCCCAAGGCAGGGTCAACACCATCAAGCTCAAGAGCTAAAGATAGTCCATACCCTGGGAGCTGCAAAATTTCTGGAGCTGGGACTGCAGCTTGGCTAACCTGTCCAGGGTGAGTGACACTCTGCCCATGCAAGTATCAAAGAAGGTACCTAGTTACTCTAAAACCTGGGAGTGAATTAGACTGCTCTTGTGATAGTTGATCATCCAGCCCAGCTTCTTGAGCCACCAGATCACCTGGGCCGTGTCCTCCCTGGAATTCTCCATGGAGTCAAACTGGATCAGATGGCCATCCAGATACGGGTGAGCTCTGATCCCTTGCTCGTGCAAGAAGGCCACCACCACCAACATGATCTTAAAGAAGGTTCTAGAGACCATGGCCAGACCGAAGGGCAGGGCATAAAATTGGAAATGGCAGTCCAGAATGCAGAAGCAGAGAAACCTATGATGTTTCCTGATGGGAGTGTGGAAGTACAACTTGCATAGGTCCAAGGAGGTCAGAAACTCTCCTTGCCAGACCAATGCAATGACAAACTTGAAGGTCTCCATGCAAAAATGTCATACTCTTAACTTTTCAGATCCAGAATGGGTTGGAAGGACCTGCCTTTTTCAGGGACCATGAAATAAATGGAATACTACCCCAGGCCCATCTCTGCAGAAGGCATGGGTAAAATAGCCTGCAATCGCAGAAGATGCTGGAGAGTCTCTGTTCTTGCAGGTACAAAAGTCCATGAGATACAGCAAGGGCAGCAAAATCAGCGCTGGGTCTGGGCTTCTATAGGTGGGTCTTGTCATTGCTGGAAAAATGTGCTCCGAGGCTTCTCCATCACACTTGGAGCTCACCTGATGTAAGTGCAAGCAGCACACCTCCTGCACTCAGCATCGTGGCTGAGCTCAACATAGATAAACAAAATGCAAAGAAAAAAGCTAGATGGAAAAAACAAAACCACAGTAAAAGTGTAACCCTGAAACATAAGAGAATCCTTGCATCTATCAGGCTAACCAGAGAAACCCGAGGCCTCCCTAGCCACTCACACAAGCCTGGGAAAGCTCATCGGCCTCAAGGTTGTTGGTTTGTTTTTTTTTTAAAGTTTTGAAGCTGCTTTATTCAAACAGCACACAAAAAAAGTCAATTAAAGAAACAGGACCAAATTAAAAATGTAACACAAAATAGAAAAAACAGCAGAACAAGCAGATACGGCATAGTGAGATCGAAAGGGGGGTTCTTGGTCCAGACTTGACAATCCCCCTCAGGGTCCAATAGGGTCCTCTTGCTTGCCAGTCAACCCACCTGGAACCCATGGATAATAGTAATAGACACAGGGCAACTGTTGACTTGAGAAAACAATGGGCTTATCCAAGCTCCAAGCATATGTTGGGTCAAAGGTCTCAATACACCTGCCACAAAACTGATGTGGACCAGGGGAGACAGGCCTATCTACACTGCTGCACCATGCCACACACCTTGCCACCTGCTGAAGACAGACAATACTGGCTTCTCTCAGTGCTGCACCAGTGGATACATATACTAGTGAAGTTGTTCTGGGCTGCCTTCACCTGTTGACTGGGGAGCATAACCCACTGATCCAGACCAGTGTAGCAGGATGATAAGGAAAAACATTAAATACAGAATTAAAAGCAACAACTCACTCCTGTTCTTATAGTGCTGGTACTGATAATCCCCCAACTGGTAATCTCCTGCTCCCACTAGACATCAGGGAACCCAGTATGGCTAGGTATGAGGATTGATGGGCGGGGGTGTGGGTCTTCTGAGGTGGTGTCTGTTGGAGTCCTTTATGTTGAAGGGAGGTCAGTTGGAGGTCCTCTTGCTGCAGGTGATTCAGATAGGGAATGGGAGGCCTTAGGGGAGGAAAGATCAGGATGGGGGAGTCAGGGAAGGTATTGGATGTACTGAGGGTAATCTAGGGGGAGATGGAGAATGGGGGGGGGTGACCAAGAGATGGGGGGGGGTGACCAAGAGATGGGGGGGGGTGACCAAGAGATCATGGTCAAGGGGGTGATTGAGGGGGGGGGGAGACTGGTGCCAGGAATAGCTACTTTAAAAAGCTGCCCCGGTGCACATGGTTGGGGGAGGGTTACATGCATATTTTCCCCTACCTGCTGCTTTTTGAACTAGCTATTCCTGCTGCACATAGAGACGCACATGTACTGCCCTGCACTTATTTTACGAGATGCTCTGTTTGGTAGAACCTCTTTTAAAATACTACAGTATATGAATTCTTTGCATCTTGACCTGGGCATGTGAATTTCCTTCTCCACCTCCCATCTGAAATCTGGCTTCATATGGATAGCTATGCACACATAAGGTTACCATACCAGATGTCCCTGATTTTCAGGGATTGTCCCTTGATTTTAGAGCTGTGTTCCCGACTCTTACCTGTTTGGCAGCCTCCTGTCCCTGATTTCAGCAATGGGGGCAGAAAGGGTAGAAAAACATGATTTTCAATGTAACGATTAAAATATGCTAGTTTTTAAAATTGACCTCTGTTATCTTTATATTTTGTACATTACAAGGGAAATGTATTTATTTAGCAGGTTTTCTATACCACCTTTTCCTTCAATCAAAGCGGTGTACACTGTACTACGAGGACACACAAAGACAGGGGGAGAGACATGCAGGGACCAAAGTGGTAGACAATGGGCCTACACAGGACAGGGAATGACAAGACATACATTAAGTTACATTTGATATATAGTTTACAGTCTATCATCTATAAAATAGAAAAGAGATAGGTAATATAGTTTTTCTGTCAATTTGTCTGCTTTGGAGGTGACATGTTGTTGTCATGTGATACATGGGGGAAGCAGAGTAATAATTTCTGTTTCCTTTTCCACCCCTTGCTCAATCGTGCAACTAAGGAGACCCTTCCTCTCACCCACTCCCCCTCCCTCCCTGCTTTGGATAACAAATATCCAGGATGTGCCTGCCAAAGGTTTGGCAACCTTATGCATGCATGCAGCTAGGCAGCTTAATTTAACAGAACCTTTTTGCTGGCCTTAATTAAACCACTTAACTATACAGATAGCAGCTGAATATTGCCGGTAACAACATAGTTGGGCAGAACACTCTTGCTCTGCCCTGGCACTATGTGAATAGTGCTGAGGCAGTTTGTAGGACATTTTCTGTGGCAGAATCCATATAGTGTCTGAAAATGCATTGCCAAGGCCCTTAATCATATAGCAATTGAATACTGGACCATATGGGGGTAATTTTTATAAGGTGGCCTGTACGTTTAGGCACCAGTATGTGCCCAACTGGGGGTTATTTTAGTCATCGGTGCATTTATGTGGCCACCTATGTGCATTCATGACCTCTTATAAAATACCTTTGTATAAGTATGTGCGTTGCATAACGGCACATACGTTGCCCGATGGGCTGTATGGGCAGAGCATGGGCAAGTGCATGTGCAGATTATAAAATACCACAACTTGTGTGTTCTTGTAAACATCTATGTACAGGCATTTACACCAGCTATAGGGCAGATGTTAATGTCCACGTTTTAACTTAAGCCTAAGAGGGGAGAGCAACACACACTTGCAGATTATCTAGAGATCAGGTATGGAGCGAGGCGGAATAAACCACAGAAGGCAAAAGTATCTAGTCCAACCTTTATTGGCGCTTTGATTGGTTCAACCCTACATGGGCCATGTTTCGGCAATGGGCCTTCATCAGGGGTATTTGAGCCCTTAATAGGAGACATAATCATATGTTCATAGTAAAGACAATTAAATAAAGCATTAATAAATTATAAAATTGTGAAATCATAAAATTAATGAGACTAAAAATAAGTTTTCTTAAAAATATACAATTACATGAAAGAAATTAAACAGATAAATAGCAATCAATTAAAGCAATCGGATAAAACAGTCAAATCAGTCAGACTAAAACATTGGGGAAATCCAAGACATATAATGAAAGAATACATTAAAACACCCTGTATTCAAAGCAAAAGCTTGTAAGAAAGGACTGAAAACCTCCAGGCCTGGCAATCTACTTCCAGTTGCACAGTGCCAAGAAAAAGCAGGATCTGGGTCCCCAGGAGTCAGCATGGACTTGATGGCACACGTTGCATTTGCATGTCTCAGTAGCACAGCCCTTGAAACACCCCAAATCCCAGCCTCTTTCGGACAGATCATTCTACTTATATTCAAATTTATATATCCAAAATTATCTGTTCAAATGGCCTCGATTTTTATGAAAAAATCCTTTGTGGTCAGCCCCATTCCTGACCACAAAAGTGCTTCGGAATATTGACATGAGCATATTTTCCATATCAATTCCCAAACCTTGAATATTTGAATAATCCTAACGCTGCAAAAGCTAACCGGTGCTTTTATTTTATGTGCTGGAGTACCAAGTGCTTAAAGCAAGCATTGTATCCCTATGCATGTGTGGACTGGCTATGAAAGCCTGGTGACTCATAACATTTCAAGCTAGCATGTAGACCCACCCTGCAAGGTGCATAGAAACATAGTGAAATCATTGGACAATTGGCAGGGTGGTTTTACAGGAGCATCACAGAAGCTACAGGGTTCACTGCATATTTTTGTGGTCTAAAACTTGGCAGTCAATGTTCTTCTATCCTTCCCTTTCTTTATCAAAGACTAATGACATGGTTTCGCTTTGAAAGCAAGTTGCACGTGACAGCATATGTGCAAGATTCATTGACATCCGGGTTTGATTGTTCACCTTAATCTGAGAGGGTTTCTTTTAGTTGGCAGAGATGGCTCAAATGAATGTGTTTATTGCAGCAAATTTGAGTCAATAGCTAAAATAAATGTTCAAGAAAACGATGCAGATGTTAACTTGGCTAAAAGACTGAGGAACCTCCACGACTGACCACGCATTCTGTCACCGAAAATACTGAGTGGTGTTAAGTTACTCCTTTGATTATGTAACTCTTATCTGACTAAATCTAAGGCTATTATCTGTACCACATAGTGTAGAGCATGGTCCAAAGTAAACGCAGGGAACAGATGTGGAGCAGAAGACCTTGGGTTATAATTATTTTCATGTGCGCATGTGGCTTTTTAATGAATTTGCATCAATCTTTCCATGAAGCTTTGGTCCTTTTTTGTACTAACTACTCATTATAGCTACTCCTTACTAGGGAGCAAGGGAGAATTTCGCCATTCCGAATGCCTTGGTAACATCTCCATTCCAAAGGCTTTTCCCTCATTGGGCTGCATGTCAAACCTGTCTCGTGTTAAGTATGTGCACTTAATATGTTGCAGAAGTTGTTTTGGTTTGAAACGACATGCGGAATCTACATAGGGCGATCCTCTCCATTACTTTTTCCTTTAGTATTTCCTCTTCTTAATTATAACTCACAGCACTCGTCTGGGCCCCTCTCTTTTCCCCACTTCTAAGAGAACAAAAAAAGTTCGAGCACCACACCCACCTGCCACCGTTGCATTCATTTATCCTGTTTTCCAGCGACATTGCCACATGGTCCACATTTCAAACATCCCTCATTATATTTGAAGTAAGGCTGGCCCAGCCCCATCTGAAATGGGCAAGAGGGAATTTCAGAGAGAGATGAACTGAGGCAGACCACAAAGTGGTTCTGGTACATTTTATTGCGGCTAGCATTGTTCAGATTAATCGGAACTAGTCGCAGCTGTTCCAACCTCTGTGTCTGCCCAGTTGTAGCTTTTGCATTCTAATCTACTTGCTAACAATTTTATTTATCTTACAAGATTACATTTGAATGGAATATAGAATGACTGAGTAAGTCTGAGTCAAATATTTACACACCCAGATCTGCATCTTCCACAATGCCCAGTTATTCTGTCATGTTTAAAACATTTCCTAGTGAAAATTTGTGTGTGTTAGACATTGATTTCTAGTGTGATCAGTTCAAGACTTTTTTCTTCCTTTATGCACAGAACCATGCATAAGGACTGCAGTGCAGCACTCTCCACACTGCCCTCATGCTTTCCTAAAGGATGGGAAATTAGTTTGCTTTCATTGCATAGACAAAGTCTGGCCTTTCGGTCGATGCTGCCATCAAGGAATATCAGTGCCCAGTTGTGGCAATGGGGGGGGGGGGGGGAGGTGGTAATATTTAGCAGCAGTGGCCAGCAATGCTAAACCAGCTCGCCGTCACCGCTTTAAATTAAACTTAGATAGCTGTTGGCGCTGCTCTCGCCCCTCCCCTAGAACACCCTGATGGTATCCAGATAGCACCGAGGTGTTTAGACCGGTTAGGAGCAGATATATATCAGTGTCACTAACTGGTCAGCAGGATTCTGCAGTTTGCAGGTCTTTGAATATGTACCATAATATCTTTTTAGTGAGGTGGCCATTGATCCGCTGCTCACTTTAGCCATTACTATCAGAATGCCATAGAACAGGGGGCGGAGTCTGCCACGGTGGAAGATGGCCGCTTAGTTTGAGGCTCCCTCCTGTAAACGCAGAATCCGGAGCTTATTTTGGTGACGGAAGGTCCCTCCAACATCAGCCTTCTTCTTCGGGGCACGCTGAGATATGTCGGCGTTGAAGCCGGCCTGATTGGACTTCCCGCAGGCGGCGGGTCAGTCGAATAAGCAGGCTAAGCAGGATCTGCCTTCCCCTCAAAAAATGGCGCCCGAGAAGCTTCCCACGGACGGGGTAAGAGAAATACTGCAAGAGTTGCGCACAGTTAAGGACATTATAACCACCAACTCAGGGACACTGGCGCAAGTTCAAGAAGACCTACAGGAAGTAAAAGAGAGACTAGGGGACTTAACCAAGCGCTTAAGCGATGTTGAAGCCGAGGTGGATAGGCAATCAGCTGAGATAGCGCGGATAGGCCCGCTGACGAAACGGGTAACGGCCCTTGAAGGGCAAATTGAGGACCAATCCAACCGGGCCAGGAGAAGCAATGTGCGCATTGTGGGGATACCAGAAGGCCGAGAAGGGTCAGACCCCATTAAGTACCTGGAGAAATTAATACCAGAGCTCCTGGAGACTGCCTTCGAGCGGCCCCTGGAACTGGAAAGGGCCCACCGTGTCCCATCGCATCTGTCTTCTCATACCCAGCGACCTCGTCCGTTTGTCATAAAAGTGCTCCGCTATCAGCATGTGCTTCAGATCATGCAAGCGGCGAAGCGTCGGCAAAATTTGCAACTTGAGGGCCAGAGGATCTCCTTCTTCCCGGACCTGAGCAAGCAAACGGTTCAGCGTCGTAAGGAGCTCCTAGCTTGCAGGCCTATGATGCAGCAATTGCAAGCAAGATTTGGACTTTTCTACCCCGCGAACATGCGGGTTACCCTCAATAATGTTACCAAAACCTTCTCAGATGGCCCGGCACTTCGCGCATACCTACAAGAGCGAGTCCAAATGGAAGTTGGGTCCTGAATGATTAAGAGACATTGGGATCGCCCTCTAAACTTCCCTGTGGTAGGAGATAGTTAAGAAGGAAGTGTAAAGGTTGTTCAATATCCTGTACTATCCTGCTTTTATTCTTAGTGTATCTGTATTGTAGTGAATAGACATGTCGTTGGAGCTCCTATAAATGTTGCTGCTCAGTTTTTCATCGATTAGCCTCTATGGTGAGCTTCTCCTTAGTGTAAGTGCTGAAACTCTGTCACCTTAATATAGCTCGCAGAATGTAGGTATGATGTTTAGAGAGGGGATGGTTGGGCCAAGATGGGCGGCTTGGGCTTCACTATGCAAGTTAACGTAGTTATTGGCATTAAACAGTCGGGTTGTATATGTCTAGACCCTAGAAGCATTGTTCCTTTTTCCCATTTGGGGCGGATGACTGCGAGTGCCACCCTCCCGAGCCTCTCTAGGGCAAATTATGGCTAATTGCCAACTGAGGGTATTGTCCCTGAATGTCCAAGGAATCATTAACCCTGTAAAGAGGAAGAAAATCTTAACCTATTGTAAACATCAAAAAGCAGATGTAGTATATCTGCAGGAGACCCACCTTTCTCTTCCCGAATCTCATAAAGTGGCTGATGGGATCTATCAGAACGCTCTGTCCGCACCCGCTCATAAAAAAAAGGGTGGGGTTATTGTGCTGTTTAAGAAAACCCTCCCTGTTGAAATACATGAGCCCAAAATTGACCCTGCAGGCCGGTGGGCAAAGATAACAGCGCGGCTTAGAGGTGAAACCTTCACCTTCATGACGATATATGGTCCCAATATTGATGACCCGCAATTCTTCGTCACTGTCACTCAGGAATTAATAGCCGCTGGATCCTCACACATAATTCTAGGGGGAGATTTTAATCTCATACAAGATCCATTCTTAGATAGAACTCCCTATAAGGCACAACATAAGCCTCAATCCTCCAGGAAATTATTGAACATGATGGAACTACTTGGGCTGGTAGATCCCTGGAGACTCTTCTCTCCTAATGACAAAGAATACTCCTATTATTCTCTGCCCCACAACTCGCAAACCCGGATCGACTACTTCCTCATTTCTAAAACACTACTACCTCAGATTGTGGATACTAGCATGCTACCCAGGACAGTCTCGGATCACTCAGCGGTCCTCTTAGATCTTACTGAGGGCCCTGTTAAAAAGTCCCAGGTGCGCTGGTTCTTTGAGAAACGCTGGCTGGCTGAAGAGGATTTTCAAATTTCTATAAAGAAAGCTATCACTGAGTATTTTGCTATCAATAAGTATGGAGACACCCCGACGTGGGCCTGGTGGGAGGCTTTCAAAGCCAATATTCGTGGGCACATGACTTCATATAAAATACGTACACGTAAGGCTGACGAGAAGAAAAGGATGGAACTTGAAGTGGAAATACGAGCGGGCGAACGGCTCCTTGCGAAATGGGCTGACCCGACGGTTCTCCTTAGACTTCAGAAGCTTCGGCTCCAGTACAACAATATCCTACATAATGAAGTCAGCGAGTCCCTTAGAGCTCAGCAGGGGCGGTACTACCATGAAAGTAACCGGGCTAGCTCGCTGCTAGCGAATTCCTTAAAAACCAGGCGTGCGGCGACCCGGATAGCAGGGCTGAAAGACTCTGCCGGAACATTACAGGTGGCAGATGATGAAATTCTAACGCTGTGCGAAGCCTTTTACTCCAAACTCTATCAGTCTGAAGTTGAACGTGATGAGTCAGCCTTTTTAGACTTTGTCTCCTCCATAGACGGTCCCTGCCTCACGAGACAGCAGCAGCAGTGTCTTGAAGCCCCTATCTCGAGTAAGGAGATACGCACTGCTATCAAACAATTAGCCAAAGGGAAGGCCAGTGGCCCGGATGGGCTGCCAGTGGAATTTTACGAGGCCTTCTCGGAACAACTGATACCGGAGTTAATGCTCTACTATAGCGGGGTTAAAGATGAATGCCCAACAGTTGGTGCACTGGCAGCTGCGACGATAGTCATACACCCCAAGCCGGGGAGAGACCCTCAAAGAGTTGAGAATTATAGACCTATATCTTTATTAAATGCAGATTATAAAATCTATGCTAAGATCTTGGCTAGTCGGCTATCCCAAGTTCTGGAGACGTTAATCCATCCAGACCAATGCGGATTCATGCCCGGGAGATCCACCGTAGATAACGGGCGCCTGCTGGCCCATGTTCTCCGGAAGGCGCAGCAGGAGGTCCGACCTATAATGGGCCTGGCGCTCGACGCAGAAAAGGCCTTTGATAGGGTTGAGCTTCCCTACTTATTTCAAGTCATGCGCTGGATGGGGGTGCCCGACAGTTTCCAGAAGAGTGTCCAACTGCTGTACACCAAGCCGACTGCTCGTGTAGCGGCGAATAATGCTCTTTCATCGGAGTTCCAGCTCACAAGGGGAACCCGGCAGGGGTGTCCCCTATCACCTCTGCTATTTAACATCGCCTTGGAACCTTTCATTCTCAAAATCCGGCAGCTGCCCAATATCTCTGGAATGCAATTGGAGGGGTACCATTGTAAAGTATCGGCCTATGCTGATGACTTGCTGCTATTTCTAGATATCAATTCAGTGGATGCTGCCCTAAAGACTATCGAGGAATACTCTACTATCTCAGGCTACAAGCTAAATTTAAACAAAACTATCAGCATTCCTCTCACGGCCACAGTCTTAGAAGAGGATCTTCGAAGGTACTCGTTTCAAATTGAAAAAACATCTTTCAAGTACCTGGGAGTTACTTACGGTACCAACTTACATGACACGGTCTCCCTTAACGTACACCGCTGCACCGAGATACTTCAAGATTATATACATAAATGGTCACCAATGAATTTAACCTGGTGGGGCAGACTGGAAACCATTAAAATGGTCATAGTTCCCAAGATAACTTATATCTTAAGTATGATACCGGTACTATTTGATAAGAAATTCTATATTGATTTAGAGAGAAAGTTGTTGGCCTTCCTATGGGCGAAGAAGACGCCTCGGATCGCGGCGTGGAAACTGAAGCTCCCTAAAAAACAGGGCGGAGTACATTTTCCAGACTTCTACTGGTATCATGTTTCGGCTCTGCTAAAACAGGGCTCCTGGTGGGCGGAGGAGTCAAAGATCCAGGGAGCCCCCAGTTGGTTGGTAGTAGAAGAAGTTGCCAGTGAACCGCTTCCACTACACCTGCGCATAGGGGCGGCAGTGACGCATGTGGAGATAAGTAATCCGATCCTGAAGGCCACCCAGCAAGCCTTCAAACATGTTGTGCCACTCCTTGAGGATGGGCAGATTTTTACAAGTGCTACTCCAATATGGCTCAACTCGCGCTTTCAAATAGGAGGGAGATGCATAGCGTGGACCACCTGGATACATCAAGGTATTCTACAATTGGGACAGCTGATCAATGGACAGAAGTTTAAATCCTTCCCAGAGTTGCAGCAGGAGTTCCAACTACCATACAGATGCTTCTTTCAGTGGGGTCAGTTGCGCCACTGTTTGAGCAAGGCTGGGGTTACACCCCTACACTTGGACAGTGGACGACCAATCTACCATCGGATGCAGGAACTTAGAATGGGAACTCAACTAATATCGAAGTTCGTCGAACTCCTTCGAAAGGCGGATAGTCGCAGTCCCAAAGGGGCTCAATTGGTATGGGAAACCGAGGTGGGGCCCCTCCCCACATCGGAAACGTGGAATTCCTTCTGGGGATCTCAGATACGGATATCGAGAGCTGCCTCTCTCACACAGATGTTGTATTTCCTTGCACATCGCGCATACCTGACCCCAGTGAAGACGGCCAAGTGGCAGGCGCAGGAGGATGATCAATGTTGGTCTTGTGGTGCTGCGGTGGGGACATTCGCGCATATGCTGTATTACTGCCCTTATTTGACGACCTATTGGCAAAGGGGTATGGCGGCGGCTACAGCAGCTATTTCAGATGAAAACCCCATTAACATTCAGGATTGTTATTTATAAATCCCTGGCGGGTATTCCTGATCTAAAAAAGGAGCACCACCCTCTCTTCGACCTAATGCTGAGTTTGGCGCTAAAGGCCATTCTGAGTCACTGGAAAACTTTCAGCACGTTAAATGTGGAATACTGGTGGAGCTTGGTCTGTTACCATCACTCCTGTGAGATCGCGTATGTTAAGCAGAACCAGGTCTCCAGAAACCTACTAAACAAATGGGACGCCCTCATGTGAAAATAGGCCCTATCTAATATAGAGGAACCTGACGTTACGGAGGTAAGGCACTCGTGGTCCTCCCCCCCTCCCTCTCCCCATGGACGCTTCGCTTAAAACAGAAATGGTGACTGTCAACTTGTCTGGCTTGCCAGTTATGTTTAGGAAGTATATGCCTGATTGTTATGTTATGTTATGTTATGATTGTTAAGTTTGGAAACTGATAAATAAAGAATTAAAAAAAAAAAAAAGAATGCCATAGAACAGCCTTTCAGTCACGACCTGAGTCAAATTTAAATTGATGGCTTAGAGATGAAACGTAATATTTTGTGCCAGTTTCCCAAGCCTTTCAACTTCCTGCTGCACTTTTAACTAAGGAGCCTTTTCACTAAAGTGTAGTGAAGGTTTCCATTTACTGCAGGGTAAGTGCCCATAGTACAGCATGATAAGTGAAAAGCCCATGTAGTACCTGATGAGGAGTGGGGGGTGTTCCTGGCGTATTTCCTTATAGTTACCGCACCGACAAAACCGTACCCGATGCTAAGTACAGTGACAGATAACATGAATGCACTTACCATCTTCCATTTAGCAGCTACTAAATACATCAGCACTATCAGCACGCAGTAAGTTACCATGCACTAACTATGATGTGCAGTCCATGCCTATTCCCAGGGCTGGCGCAACCGTTGAGTTTGTCTAATGGTTGCCGGGATCACTGGCTCTCTGGGGAGGGGGCCTATTGCTGCTGCTGCTGCTGCCTCTCTCAGAGGCCTGCAGTGGAGGTAATGGCCCACATTGCAACACAGTGCTTAACGCTTTAGCGCTGTGCCATAGTTTCGATCTTCTCCTATCTGTCGCCTCTGTCCCCCTCTGTCACACAGTTCTCGCTTGCATAAACTGGAAGTCTGAGTCGGTGGGGGTTAGAAGTATATAGTATGTGATGCAGCACCGAAGCATTTAGGTAAGTGCTGCTTTGCATGTGAATTAGTGCACGCTGTTGTACTGGTATGGTAACACTTGTTGCAGTCATGCACCAACATGCTATGCAAATTCACACACCAACTGCTTACCACATATAAGTAAAAGGGCTGATTTTTTTTAACCTTTCAGACTTTTTGTTTTCAGTAAAAGTTTAAAGCACAAATAATATTGAGTAAAAACCCCTTGCAGTGCATGAAAATCTTATTTTTTCATTATATAGAAAAATCCATTAAACAAAGACTGCGTTATATGTCCAACTTTGTATTGGAAGCTGTAATATTTTTAGGCTAGGATAATTGGGATTAAAGTCTTATTTCCATGGATTACTGTGGAAAATACCAGCAGTTTAGGAAGATGAATCTGGGGATAACGGTGTGTATAAAAATAAATTAAGATTCTGTTTTTCAAAGAGTAGAAAGGTTAAGGATCATAGCTGAAAGCCAACTTAACTATATGTTTGGCACATTTTCCTTATTGAAATATTTAGTCCTTCAAGGAAGCAATCTGTATAATTATACAGTAGAACCAGATTGGCTGTGCACATGTCAAACATATGTGGGTATTATTTTTGAAGTTATATTTTAATTAAAATGAGAAGTGTGTTACTCGTCTTCTGACTATAAACCCCCGATTATAAGGGGAAATGCCCTACCTGACAAACTACAGAACATATCTGACCTCAACACATTCAGAAAACACCTTAATACATACCTCTTCTCGGAACATTTCACCTCCACCAAAAAATGCCCCCCCCCCCTGCTGATACATCACTCACTGTAAACTGGACAGCAATATATATCCAACCCGTACTAGATCTGTCCATATTTATGTATTATTCCATCCCCAGCTACCTGTTGCATGCTGTAATTGGTTTAAAGAATCTTGAATGTTAAGTTAAAATGTTACTGTTTCTCCCACAATGTTCTCTGTAATTGCTATTTATCTTGTTTTATGTAAACCGCCTTGACCCAGCGAAAGGCGGTATATAAATACAGCTAAATAAATAAATACATTTCTAAAGTCTCTTTGGGGCGTGTTTAATGCAAAAACTTAACGCGCTTTAGTATTCTTGTGCCAAGAGCAAAAATTAGCAGGCGTTAAGTGCAGAGGCTCTTTGCTATCTGGTAGAAGTTGAGTCCAGCATGTCCCCCTACACTTTACCGCACTGAAAAGTACCTCAACATGCTGTAAGGTCATTAGCAATTAACGTGGGTGCTCTTAACGCTACCCATTGAAGTGGTGTTAAGTGCACCTGCGCTAATTGCATCATTGACAATTCGTGTGAGATAATTACCCCTGTGCTAGCCACAATGTCCAGTCAATCCCACTTTCCACCCCTAACTCACCCAATCTCCACCTTGTCACATGCTGAGCAGTTAGCGTGGGAGTTTTCGCCGCACTGGCTGTTCTAGCTCAAGCTAGCTATTACCATGGCCTTGCATTAACCGATTAGCAGTGCTAAACCCCATGGCAAATGTTACTGCACTTTAGCAAATAAGCCCCTTTGTTTTCTTATCAATCCAAAATTACTGGTGGACAGAAGTTTCTACGAGTTCAGTTTGTGTTTTGGAACGCTTGATACAGGGGGCTCCTTCCCCCGAAACGTGCACGTCGCGTTTGCTCATGAGATAAGTACTGCTTTTATCATTTAAGGTGCACTGTCTATTGAATTTGATATAAATTGACCTATGTGGTTGAATAAAAGGGAGATGTATCACATTAGGAGTTGGGTTTAAGTGCCTTCTCTATGTGATTTATGTCCGACAAAAAATACAACAAACACAATTTTGGGGATCTTTAACGGTATCTTCGGTGGTGACCCTTTGTTTTCTTATGGCATTTGTCTCAATAGAATACACAAAGTCTCTTTGCAGGGAGTCTGAATAAAATGGATGGAAGTGATATAGGCAGGCAAGACACCGTAGGTATGCTGTGAGGGGATTTCATTTTTAACAAGTTAATCGATATTCCACATGAGAAAATAAGTAGTCAAATTTGAATAAGAATCTTTTTGCATGGTCCTCAGTCCTCCTGTGATTGGTCTGGGATTTTGCAAGAGGGACAGTCTGCAAAAGGAAACTAGGATTCCTGTTGCATGATCAGCTCTCTGACTTGGAGCTCTTAAAGGGTTTTTTGTATATTTTTTTAAAGCAAGGTTACTTTATTTTTGGTGCTTTAGGGGACCTTTTGCTGAACTCTAGTAACCTCCTCAGGTTTAGAAACTGCTAACACCTAATCAGGAGTTAGTGGGCTTGATTTCCTGAGTGCAGCTGAGGCCTGCATAAAAGGCTCCAGTGCCTTGCCCTGTTGAGGCTTTCCTAACCAGGGCTCTACAGATCAACAAACAGTAAGGATTTGAGGGTTTGTTTGTTTGTTTTTATTATATTACATTGCTAGCTCTCTGACTGGGAGCTCTTAAAGGGTTTTTGTATATTTTTTTAAAGCAAGGTTACTTTCTTTTTGGTGCTTTAGGGGACCTTTTGCTGAAATCTAGTAACCTCCTCAGGTTTAGAAACTGCTAACACCTAATCAGGAGTTAGTGGGCTTGATTTCCTGAGTGCAGCTGAGGCCTGCATAAAAGGCTCCAGTGCCTTGCCCTGTTGAGGCTTTCCTAACCAGGGCTCTACAGATCAACAAACAGTAAGGATTTGAGGGTTTGTTTGTTTGTTTTTATTATTACATTGCTAGCTCTCTGACTGGGAGCTCTTAAAGGGTTTTTTGTATATTTTTTTAAAGCAAGGTTACTTTCTTTTTGGTGCTTTAGGGGACCTTTTGCTGAACTCTAGTAACCTCCTCAGGTTTAGAAACTGTTAACACCTAATCAGGAGTTAGTGGGCTTGATTTCCTGAGTGCAGCTGAGGCATGCATAAAAGGCTCCAGTGCCTTGCCCTTTTGAGGCTTTCCTAACCAGGGCTCTACAGATCAACAAACAGTAAGGATTTGAGGGTTTGTTTGTTTGTTTGTTTTTATTATATTACATTGCTAGCTCCCTGACTGGGAGCTCTTAAAAGGGTTTTTTGTATATTTTTTAAAGCAAGGTTACTTTCTTTTTGGTGCTTTAGGGGACCTTTTGCTGAACTCTAGTAACCTCCTCATGTTTAGAAACTGCTAACACCTAATCAGGAGTTAGTGGGCTTGATTTCCTGAGTGCAGCTGAGGCCTGCATAAAAGGCTCCAGTGCCTTTCCCTGTTGAGGCTTTCCTAACCAGGGCTCTACCGATCAACAAACAGTAAGGATTTGAGGGTTTGTTTGTTTGTTTTTATTATATTACATTGCTAGCTCTCTGACTGGGAGCTCTTAAAAGGGTTTTTTGTATATTTTTTAAAGCAAGGTTACTTTCTTTTTGGTGCTTTAGGGGACCTTTTGCTGAACTCTAGTAGCCTCCTCAGGTTTTGAAACTGCTAACACCTAATCAGGAGTTAGTGGGCTTGATTTCCTGAGTGCAGCTGAGGCCTGCATAAAAGGCTCCAGTGCATTGCCCTGTTGAGGCTTTCCTAACCAGGGCTCTACAGATCAACAAACAGTAAGGATTTGAGGGTTTGGTTGTTTGTTTTTATTATATTACATTGGTAGCTCTCTGACTGGGAGTTCTTAAAAGGTTTTTTTGTATATTTTTTAAAGCAAGGTTACTTTCTTTTTGGTGCTTTAGGGGACATTTTGCTGAACTATAGTAACCTCCTCAGGTTTAGAAACTGCTAACACCTAATCAGGAGTTAGTGGGCTTGATTTCCTGAGTGCAGCTGAGGCCTGCATAAAAGGCTCCAGTGCATTGCCCTGTTGAGGCTTTCCTAACCAGGGCTCTACAGATCAACAAACAGTAAGGATTTGAGGGTTTGTTTGTTTGTTTGTTTTTATTATATTACATTGCTAGCTCTCTGACTGGGAGCTCTTAAAAGGATTTTTTGTATATTTTTTAAAGCAAGGTTACTTTCTTTTTGGTGCTTTAGGGGACCTTTTGCTGAATTCTAGTAACCTCCTCAGGTTTAGAAACTGTTAACACCTAATCAGGAGTTAGTGGGCTTGATTTCCTGAGTGCAGCTGAGGCCTGCATAAAAGGCTCCAGTGCCTTGCCCTGTTGAGGCTTTCCAAACCAGGGCTCTACAGATCAACAAACAGTAAGGATTTGAGGGCTTGTTTGTTTGTTTTTATTATATTACATTGCTAGCTCTCTGACTGGGAGCTCTTAAAAGGGTTTTTTGTATATTTTTTAAAGCAAGGTTACTTTCTTTTTGGTGCTTTAGGGGACCTTTTGCTGAACTCTAGTAGCCTCCTCAGGTTTAGAAACTGCTAACACCTAATCAGGAGTTAGTGGGCTTGATTTCCTGAGTGCAGCTGAGGCCTGCATAAAAGGCTCCAGTGCATTGCCCTGTTGAGGCTTTCCTAACCAGGGCTCTACAGATCAACAAACAGTAAGGATTTGAGGGTTTGGTTGTTTGTTTTTATTATATTACATTGCTAGCTCTCTGACCGGGAGTTCTTAAAAGGTTTTTTTGTATATTTTTTAAAGCAAGGTTACTTTCTTTTTGGTGCTTTAGGAGACATTTTGCTGAACTATAGTAACCTCCTCAGGTTTAGAAACTGCTAACACCTAATCAGGAGTTAGTGGGCTTGATTTCCTGAGTGCAGCTGAGGCCTGCATAAAAGGCTCCAGTGCATTGCCCTGTTGAGGCTTTCCTAACCAGGGCTCTACAGATCAACAAACAGTAAGGATTTGAGGGTTTGTTTGTTTTTTTGTTTTTATTATATTACATTGCTAGCTCTCTGACTGGGAGCTCTTAAAAGGATTTTTTGTATATTTTTTAAAGCAAGGTTACTTTCTTTTTGGTGCTTTAGGGGACCTTTTGCTGAATTCTAGTAACCTCCTCAGGTTTAGAAACTGTTAACACCTAATCAGGAGTTAGTGGGCTTGATTTCCTGAGTGCAGCTGAGGCCTGCATAAAAGGCTCCAGTGCCTTGCCCTGTTGAGGCTTTCCAAACCAGGGCTCTACAGATCAACAAACAGTAAGGATTTGAGGGTTTGTTTGTTTGTTTTTATTATATTACATTGCTAGCTCTCTGACTGGGAGCTCTTAAAAGGGTTTTTTGTATATTTTTTAAAGCAAGGTTACTTTCTTTTTGGTGCTTTAGGGGACCTTTTGCTGAACTCTAGTAACCTCCTCAGGTTTAGAAACTGCTAACACCTAAGCAGGAGTTAGTGGGCTTGATTTCCTGAGTGCAGCTGAGGCCTGCATAAAAGGCTCCAGTGCCTTGCCCTGTTGAGGCTTTCCAAACCAGGGCTCTACAGATCAACAAACAGTAAGGATTTGAGGGCTTGTTTGTTTGTTTTTATTATATTACATTGCTAGCTCTCTGACTGGGAGCTCTTAAAAGGGTTTTTTGTATATTTTTTAAAGCAAGGTTACTTTCTTTTTGGTGCTTTAGGGGACATTTTGCTGAACTCTAGTAACCTCCTCAGGTTTAGAAACTGCTAACACCTAATCAGGAGTTAGTGGGCTTGATTTCCTGAGTGCAGCTGAGGCCTGCATAAAAGGCTCCAGTGCATTGCCCTGTTGAGGCTTTCCTAACCAGGGCTCTACAGATCAACAAACAGTAAGGATTTGAGGGTTTGTTTGTTTGTTTGTTTTTATTTTATTACATTGCTAGCTCTCTGACTGGGAGCTCTTAAAAGTTTTTTTTGTATATTTTTTAAAGCAAGGTTACTTTCTTTTTGGTGCTTTAGGGGACCTTTTGCTGAATTCTAGTAACCTCCTCAGGTTTAGAAACTGTTAACACCTAATCAGGAGTTAGTGGGCTTGATTTCCTGAGTGCAGTTGAGGCCTGCATAAAAGGCTCCAGTGCCTTGCCCTGTTGAGGCTTTCCTAACCAGGGCTCTACAGATCAGCAAACAGTAAGGATTTGAGGGTTTGTTTGTTTGTTTTTATTATATTACATTGCTAGCTCTCTGACTGGGAGCTCTTAAAAGGGTTTTTTGTATATTTTTTAAAGCAAGGTTACTTTCTTTTTGGTGCTTTAGGGGACCTTTTGCTTAACTCTAGTAACCTCCTCAGGTTTAGAAACTGCTAACACCTAATCAGGAGTTAGTGGGCTTCATTTCCTGAGTGCAGCTGAGGCCTGCATAAAAGGCTCCAGTGCCTTGCCCTGTTGAGGCTTTCCTAACCGGGGCTCTACAGATCAAAAACCAGTAAGGATTTGAGGGTTTGTTTGTTTGTTTTTATTATATTACATTGCTAGCTCTCTGACTGGGAGCTCTTAAAAGGGTTTTTTGTATATTTTTTAAAGCAAGGTTACTTTCTTTTTGGTGCTTTAGGGAACCTTTTTCTGAACTCTAGTAACCTCCTCAGGTTTAGAAACTGCTAACACCTAATCAGGTGTTAGTTCCCTCCCTACCCACCCCGACTCCCACCCACCCCTAGTGAGCAGTCTTGCTTTATAGGGCTCCTCCCCCTTTAACAAATCACAGAGAGTTGGACCAGCACATTTTGAATATAATTAAAGAGATTTAACTACATTTTCTCTGAAAGGACAGCTGCAAAACTGGCTGGTACTTGGTAGATCTCTCTCTTTTGCTTTAACAGATACCTAAGCTCCACGAACAGAACAATGGCTGGGAAAAATCATATTGCTAAAGCTGTTGCCCCCGTTACAGCTTCTGCCTCGGTCCAGACAGAAGTCCTAATGCCAGTTGAAGGACCAGTTCCATGTGCAGTGTGCCTGCATGCTGAGGCTCTGAGGAAACAAGTGGAGGAACTCAGAGAGGAGGTGGCAAGGCTGAGGAGCATTCAAGACAGTGAGAAGTACATTGATGAGATGCTTCTTGCAGCAACCAAGCTCTCCAGCACAGGAGAAGATGGGTGCCAACAGAATGTCAATGGTTAGACACAAGTCACCAGGGCCTGCAAAATCACCAATCCAACTTCTCCAGCCCTTGAATTGAAGAACCATTATGCAGTCCTGTAAGTGGTGGAGGTGAAAGCATCCCTGGAAAGGGAAGAACCAGAGTTAAAGTACCCCAAAGTTGAAGAATCAGTGACCAGAAGGAAACGAAGGGTAGTGGTGGTTGGAGACTCTCTTCTGAGGGGTACTGAGGCGTCCATCTGCCGACCAGACTTGATGTCCAGAGAGGTATGCTGTCTGCCTGGTGCCAAAATCCAAGATGTTACGGAGAGTTTGCCGAGACTCATCAAGCCCACTGACTATTACCCAATGTTGTTAATCCATGTTGGAACTAATGATACTGCCATGTATACCTCGGAACGTATCAAAAGTGACTTCATGGCTCTAGGACAGAGGGTGAAGCAGTTAGGTGCACAGGTGGTGTTCTCTTCAATCTTCCCTGTTGAGGGTAAAGGCCAAGGCAGAGAGGCTTGCATCCTGGAGATGAATGCATGGCTGTGTGGATGGTGTCATCGAGAGCGTTTTGGTTTCCTAGACCATGGGATGCTGTTCCAAGGGTTGCAGAGCAGAGATGGCATCCATCTGTCCAAGAAAGGTCAACGCATCTTCGGTAGTAGACTGGCTAATCTACTGAAGAGGAATTTAAACTAGATTCATTGCGGATAGGTGAAGAAAGCCCCCAGGTAAGTGAAAGCCCCCAGGTAGGTGATACATTAAATACCTTTATGGAAATGGGTAACAGGGATAACATATGGAAAGCAGTGTGTATAAATGCCCGTAGCATGGGAAATAAGATCCCTGATGTTGAAGCTTTGGTGGGAGTGGCTGACTTGGATTTAGTGGCAGTTACAGAAACATGGTTCACAGAGAACCATGACTGGGATGGAACTATACCTGGCTATACTTTATTCAGAAAGGACAGGGTAGGAAGAAGGGGAGGAGGAGTGGCACTATATGTAAAAACTACTATTAAAGCTTTGGAATTACAGAGCTTAAAAGGGAGAGAGGAGGCATTGTGGGTTAAACTAGAATGAGGGAAAGAGAAATCTATTTGCATTGGTGTGATATACAGACCTCCCTCACAAGAGGAAGAGGTGGACAGAGAGTTAATTGAAGACATATGCAGCATTGCTAGGAAAGGGGAAGTGCTACTGATAGGAGATTTCAATATGCCAGATGTTGATTGGCACATTCCTGCTGCAGTATCATCTAGAAGTAAGGAGATCCTGGATTCTCTACAGGGAGAACTATTCAGGCAATTGGTAACAGACCCCACACGTGAAGGGACCATACTGGACTTGGTGCTTACCAATGGTGAAAGTGTTTCTGATGTTGTAGTGGGAGATCATTTTGCATCCAGTGATCACCAGATGGTGTGGTTCAGTATTAGGACTAGGGCTGTTAGAATCCATTCCATGGTGAGGATCTTAGACTTTAGGAAGACTAACTTTGCGAAGATGGGCCAATACCTCAGGGAGTCGTTAGTGGGATGGGAACAGCTGGGGGATGTAGAAAAACAGTGGGCAAAACTGAATGGGGATATTTTAAGGGCAACCAACCTTTTTGTTAAAATGGTAAATAAAGGCAAAAGGAAAGGGAGACCGCTATGGTTTTCTAAGGAAGTAGCTGAAAAAGTGAAGAAAAATAGGGAGGCCTTCATGAAATACAAGAGATCACAGAGAGAGGAAGACAGGCATCTGAATTTGGAAAAACTTAGAGAAGCTAGCAAAGTAGTCAAGAAGGCAAAGATTCAAAAGG
Organism: Ichthyophis bannanicus; assembly: GCA_033557465.1. Classification (NCBI taxonomy): domain Eukaryota; kingdom Metazoa; phylum Chordata; class Amphibia; order Gymnophiona; family Ichthyophiidae; genus Ichthyophis; species Ichthyophis bannanicus. Next base: position 88,089,301 of record CM066033.1, read on the forward strand.
AGGAGGAAATAGCCAATGCAATAAAATGGGGGGATAAGACATTTTTCAGATATATTAGTGAGAAGAGGAAGGGCAAAAGTGGTATTGTCAGACTCAAGGGTGTAGGGGGCGGGGAATATGTAGAAACTGATAAGGATAAAGCGGAATTGCTAAACAAATATTTTTGTTCTGTGTTCACAGATGAAGAACCAGGAGCAGGACCTCAGAAAACACCCACAAACAGGAACAGAAGCGAGGGACATCTTGAACAATTTTCAGAAGACTGTGTTTGTGAGAGACTAGCTCAACTTAAAGTAGACAAAGCGATGGGACTGGATGGGATACACCCTAGAATACTGAGGGAACTCGGGGACGTTCTAGCAATTCCACTGACTGACCTTTTCAATGCCTCATTGGAGTCGGGAGTGGTGCCAAAGGACTGGAGAGAGGCTCATGTGGTGCCTTTACACAAAAGCGGAAGTAAGGATGTGGTTGAAAACTACTGGCCAGTTAGTTTAACTTCGGTGGTGAGTAAATTATTGGAAACGCTGCTGAAAGAGAAAATAGTGAGTTTTCTGGAGTCCAGCAGATTACAGGATCCGAGGCAGCATGGATTCACCAGAGGCAGGTCTTGTCAGACAAATCTGATTGATTTATTTGACTGGTTGACCAGGGAGTTGGACTGAGGGAGAGCTCTAGATGTGGTGTATTTAGATTTCAGTAAAGCCTTTGACACTGTTCCTCACAGGCGACTTATAAACAAACTGAGCACCCTAGGGATGGACCCTAAAGTTACTGCTTGGGTTAGAAATTGGTTGGGTGGGAGGCGACAAAGAGTACAAGTAAATGGAGCTCACTCTGAGGAGAAGGATGTTACCAGTGGTGTGCCCCAGGGATCTGTCCTTGGTCTGATTCTTTTTAACATCTTTGATAGTGATATAGTGGAAGGGCTGTCAGGTAAGGTTTGCCTCTTTGCAGATGATACCAAAATCTGCAAGAGTAGACACCCAGGAAGGGGTAGATAATATGAGGAGGGATCTAGCTAAGCTTGAAGAATGGTCTAGAATTTGGCAGCTGGGATTTAATGTTAAAAAATGTAAGGTCATGCATTTGGGCTGCAGCAATCCAAGGGAGAAATACAGTATAGGAGGTGAAGTACTGTTGTCCACTAAAGAAGAGCGGGACCTAGGTGTGGTTGTGTCTGATGATCTTAAAGTAGCTAAACAGGTAGAAAAGGCGACGGCAAAAGCTAGAAGGATGCTTGGGTGCATATGGAGAGGAATGGCTAGCAGAAAAAAGAAGGTGATAATGCCTCTGTATAAGTCTTTGGTGTGACCTCATTTGGAGTATAGTGTGCAATTCTGGAGACCACACCTTCAAAAGGATGTGAACAGGATGGAGTCGGTGCAGAGGGTGGCTACTAAAATGATTAGTGGGCTTCATTATAAATCATATGAGGACAGACTTAAGGATCTTAATATGTACACCTTAGAGGAAAGGCGGGATAGAGGTGATATGATTGAGATGTTTAAATACCTCCATGGCATAAATGTTCAGGGAGAGAGCCTCTTTCAATTGAAAGCAAGTTCTGCTACGAGGGGACATGGGATGAGGGTGAAGGGAGATAGATTCAGGAGTGATATGCGGAAATATTTCTTTACGGAAAGAGTAGTGGATTCGTGGAATAGTCTCCCAGTGGAGGTGGTAGAGATGAGGACAGTAACTGAATTCAAAAAAGCATGGGACCAACACACAGGATCTCTAAAGGTAAAAAGTGGACTGTTGTAGTTGTTGATATGGAAGGACAGACTAGATGTGGTCTTTTTTCTGTCATTATGTTTCTATGTTTCTATGTAATCATCTTGCACATCTGCACTCCAGGTGAACACAGTTCCTAGCCCTTTTAACTACAAGCACATCTATTTCCATGTCTATGTCTAGTAGCACTGTAGATGTGATAAGTATTAATATTTGAATGTGTGCTGAAAACTGCAGCTAATGTGTTGTTTAGTTACCTAGAGTCTGATTTTCATCTGAGACTGCCACCATTTAATGTTAAGTGTTGAACCCAGTGCTGAACATTACGGGGGTAATTTGATAAAGTTATTCCTATGCCTATGCGACTATTAGGGATGTGCATTTGTTTGAAGTGACATGGAAAATATAGTATCAAAGATCAATGAAATTTCCTATTTTGTTTAATATCATTTTTAATCCAAACTCGACACTAAAAAATTCAACAGTTTGTTTCCCCCACCAGTTTCATCACAGTTGGGCCTCAAACCAGTAACCTTTGGATGGGAAAGTAAGCATCTTGCAGAAGAACCATCACATAGTAACATAGTAGTATATGATAGCAGATAAAGACCCGCATGGTCCATCTAGTCTGCCTACATTTCCATAAAGTCTAGCTTTAGTAAACATAGAAACATAGGGGCATGTTTACTATTTATTTATTATTTTATTTAGCTGTATTTATATCCTGCTTTTCACTGGGTCAAGGTGGTCAATTGGGGGATACATTTAACATGAGGGGATATGAGACACACACATTAATACATACAGGGAACATGGGCAATGGAGGGTTAAGTGGCTTGCCCAAGGCCACAAGGAGTGCCTATAGGACTGGAAATCCCAGTCCCTCTGGCCTGAGATTGCGATTCCGATTATATAAATTATGGAAAAGGTGTAATTCAAAAAGAAGGGTAATTGTACAATTGTAAATAATTATGTATAAATGTAAATATGTATAACGAAGTCCCCCATGACACTAACCCTGTGTGCTGTGACCTACCCTCAGATCTATATAATTACTGTCCCCTCCCTGTCCTGATTGACATCCCCAGAAGAAGAATCGAACCGCTGCTGATCGCTGGAAGCAGCGGTATATAAGTGTGTATTAAATAAAATAAAATAAATTGCTGTCCCCAGGTGGGACTTGAACCCCTGACTCTCTGGCCTGAAGTACCTTGTCCTAACCACTAGACCACTCCCTCCCTCCCTCCCTTACTAAAGCACTCCACTCCTCCCTTACTAAACCTTCTTAATGTGCGCCCAGCGTTAGTGTGCAGGCTGCCATAAAAGGAGTGGGCGTTCCGGTCAAAAAGTAGCAAAACGGGATTAGCACGCGATAACATTATCGGGCAAAGCGCCGCCAAGCGCCTTAATGCGCGGTAATCTTAAGTAGGCGCCCAGAGATGCAAACATGAAAACAGAGGTGTAGCACAATGGTTAATAAGCTGACTGATGGTACAGGGGTCATGAGTTTGATCTCCCAGTGTACCTAATGCATAAGGCTGGCTGAGGCATCACCCTTTACTTCTAGGTAGTGATTTTTGAGGCATTTTACTGTTATTTTAATTAGTGCTGCCAGCAAACACACCCTCACAGTGGCGTAACCTAAGGTGCTGCATAAGGCACCCCATAACGCACTCCATAGGTCACATTATAAAGTGCACTGTCCGCCAAAGCACCCTATAATGTCCCCTATAGGACACCTTATAAGGCACCTTATAAGGTGTTTGATAGGGCGCCTTATAAAGAGCCCTATAAGGCGCCTTGTGGGGCGCCTTATGAGGCACCTTAAGGTTACAGTACTCTGAGGGTGTTTTTGCTAGCAGCACTAATGTACATTAAAAACAGACAATGCCTCTGACAGCCCTATCAAATAGTCCCACCATGGATTTGAACCCATGACCTCTGGCATCACAGGCAGTGAAGTAACCAGTGGGCTACAGCTGTATAGTTGTTAACAAACCCCTGGCTGGCTGTAGAAGGACTGCACGTCACCACACAAACTGTCTGCTGAGGCTACCAGGATAGGGTTAACCCACCCGTACCCATGATGCACTGCACATGCAAAGCAGCAGTCAACAGATGAGCACAAGATGGGGTATGCACCCCCACAGCACCTCGGCCTGGTAGGGGGAACTGACCGTGTGTGGTACAGGCACAGAGTAGCCACAGACCGTGACATTGTGTGGGTACTGTGCTCACCCTGAGGGTGAGGTGAGGTGCCCAGCACATTTCATGGTTGAAATACGCCATGCTGCAGGTCCCCATCAGTGCTACAGTGTGTGATAGGTAGTTCCTGCAGACACACCTAGGTTATATCTGTGCCCTTTTGTATTTCTCAGTCGTGTCTAGCCCTTATGGGCTATGACGCACCCAGAATAGTGCAGATCCTGTGTTGGTGCCAGTCCTGGGCACAGTGCAGGCATGGCTATGGTACGAAATACTGTTGGGGTTACTCTGTCAGACACCAGACCTGAGGCACACTCCACAGACATCAGAAAGGTTGCCATGATACAGCTCAATCAGAAAATTGTACTTAACTTCGGAATTGCTATCTGCCAGTAATCATAGCAACCTTTTGATAGCTGTGTACCGTATTCCCAGGTTTAGGGTGGCATTGCTAAGGTATGCAAGTGCTAGTATTGGGAGATGCATGCAGGGCCCAATGTCCTGCCTCTCCAGGAGGCATAGGATAATGGAGCCTGTGGATGCAGGTGTGTCTGCCCCTGTTGGCTGCTGCCTTACGGCAGAGGTTCCCAACTCCAGTCCTGGTGTGCCAAACACTGTTCGGGTTTTCATGCTGTCCCTCATGAATATGCATGAGATACATCTGCATACCATGGGGGCGGCGCATAGAAATACAGCACAGGCATCTTTAATAGAGGCAGCATGGAACCTGAATGATGTTTGGCCCTCCAGGACTGCAGGGTAAAATGTAGGTGTTTTGGGCATGTTTACGTCATCTGCAATAAAGGTTCTATCTGTATTAGCACGTTTTAGTAGTGGGTAAAATATGGGGACTGGGTTGGCAGGAACCACAGCTGGGACTTGAACCTGTGACCTTCTGCTTCTCAATGCATTGGTTGTGTGCACTGCACCACCGTGTTGCTACAGAGACAGTGCATTCCCTGGTGATACCATGACTGTTCGTCAGACAGGGCCTGTCTGTTGCAGTGCATGGCACCCACCTACACAGGGCTAGGCCATGGTCTGCTCTGGGCAGCTGCCACTGCCCCCTCCACCACCAGTACCCCTCTGCCACCATGCTGACATGCCCTTCTGCTGGTGGTGCTGGTGGTGCGCAGTCTCAGGCCATCCAATGTGCAGGTAGGCGGCTGCCTATGGTGCTTGTTCTGGGGTAGGGGTGTCTGCATAGACGTCCACGCTTCCCCCCCAACACTGTCTGCCAAGGTTCTGTGCCCTTGGAGGTACCGGCTGGGTACTATCCCCTGTGACACTGTGATAAACACACTCGTGCCCATGTTGGGCCCTCATCAGTTGCTGTCTGGCTGCTGTACAGTTTCAGCATTCCTAAGTGCCACCTAGGCATCTGCCTTGTCCGCACTGTGCCCCAGCTGCACCACAGCATGTGCCGCCCTCTGTATCCCATTTTCAAGCATCTGTCCAGTTGGCCATTCCGACATGCCCGCCCTGCTGTTGCCGCACATGTGCACGCCGTAGGAAACCTGTCCGATGGAGAAGAAAACCCTGCACAGCCCAATTTCACTGTGGGCTCATTCACCTTGTATGGGGACGGAGCATGGACTCTTCCAGAATTCATATCCTTTTTTTGGTGCTTTCTTGGGAGTGTTTTTTTATGTTTCCCATTGAGATCACTATTGCCCAGCTTGGTTATTTTATTTTTCCATTTTCTTCGGTTCATTTTCACTGTTTATTTGTCCTTTTGTTCCGTGCGCATGTATCACACTTATCATTTTTTTGTAGGTTTCCCTGGTTTTGCTGTACATTGCTGACTAAAATGGTTTCTCTTCCCTTTAAATCAGCTCTAACGCCAGGGTTTCACTGGCGTTAGTTTTGCGCCTCGTATTTCACATTGTTGGTGTGCGGGGAGCCTCTCCCCTCCCACTCTTCACTCATTGACCCCTTCTCTCTGCCCCTGGGGAGCCTTCCTCCGCCCTCCGGGAGCCTTTCTCCGCCTTCAGCGCTCGTTTGCGCCGCTGCGCGGGTTAGCGCATGCTATGGTACCTCTGTGCCCGCTAAAGGGCCATTATCGCGCGTTAAGGTACCTTAGTGTGCGGTAACGTCACAGAGCGCACATTAAAAAGGTTTAGTAAACATGCCCCATAGAAACATGATGACAGAAAATGACCACATGGCCTATCTAGTCTGTCCTTCCATAACAACTACAACAGTCTCCTTTTTACCTTTAGAGATCCTCTGTGTTTGTCCCATGCTTTTTTGAATTCAGTTACTGTCCTCATCTCTACCACCTCCACTGGGAGACTATTCCACGGATCAACTACTCTTTCCGTAAAGAAATATTTCCGCATTCTAGACCATTCTTCAAGCTTAGCTAGATCCCTCCTCATGTTATCTACCCCTTTCTGGATGTCTACTCTATTGCAGGTTTTGGTATCATCCGCAAGAGGCAAACCTTACCTGAAAGCCTTTCCGCTATATCACTAACAAAGATGTTAAAAAGAATCAGACCAAGGACAGATCCCTGGGGCACACCACTGATAACATCCTTCTCCTCAGAGTGAGCTCCATTTACTTGTACTCTTTGTCGCCTCCCACCCAACCAATTTCTAACCAAAGCAGTAACTTTAGGGTCCATCCCTAGGGTGCTCAGTTTGTTTATAAGTTGCCTGTGAGGCTTTACTGAAATCTAAATACATCACATCTAGAGCTCTCCCTCGGTCCAACTCCCTGGTCACCCAGTCAAAGAAATCAATCAGATTTGTCTGACAAGACCTGCCTCTGGTGAATCCATGCTGCCTCGGATCCTGTAATCCACTGGACTCCAGAAACCTCCAGAAACATGCTCGTAACACTTGTATTGCTGGTGATCTACCTTATTTCCTGATTGGTTTAAAGCTTGTCTGATCTGGAGCACTATGGAAATGCTAACTGGATATTTTGCCTTCTAAATTTATTGACTCCTGCTGTAGATATTCACTCCAAAGATTTTTCTTTATTCATGTTCTTAGTAAAGGGGCAGGAAGGCTGCATCACATCAACTTTAACACCTGTCTCCAAACCTGGTGCAAACAAGAAGGATTTAGATATATTGGCAACTGGGAAATAGATGGAACAACAAGAGGCTATACTGTATGGATGGACTACATCTCTCTGTCACAGGAAAAAAGGATCCTAAGTGAAAAATTCATGCTTTACGTAAACAGGCATTTAAACTAGTGAAAGGGGATGACTTATGGAGAACAACAAGTTTAAGACATCATTCCCAGCAAAAACATAACATTGGAAACAAACACACTATTAACCCTCACATCAATGGCAAGCAGGAAGAGGTATGCAGAACAAAATCCATGCAAAATACAGGCAAGCCAGTCAGTAAATGCTGGAAAGCAATGAGCACAAATGCAGCATAGCCAAAGTTCCTGACCTGGAAGCACTAATGGTGGAAGTGGACTTGGACATTGTGGCATTAGAAAAACATGGTTTAATGAGTCACATGAATGGGATGTAGCCATAGCTGGCTATGATTTGTTTAGAAGAGATAGAGAAGGCAGCAAAGGAGGAGGAGTAGCCCTATATGTCAAAAGCAATATTAAAGCTGCTGAAATGCAGGGGACATGGGGAAAAGAAGAAGCGCTGTGGACTGTGTTAGTGCCATCTCCTCTTTCCATCATCCATGCTGGTGTAGTCTACAGGCCTCCAACTCAAACCGAAGAAGTGGATAGAGACTTGATTGTTGATACTGCAAAGGTAGCCATGAAGGGGGACGTGATCATGTTGGGTGACTTTAATCTATCTGATGTGGATTGGAGTACTCCTTCTTCTGCAAATCTGGAAAGAAGTAAAAAAAAATTGTGGATTCCTTCCAAGATGCACTGCTTACACAAATGATGATGGAACCAACCAGGGAAAGTTTGATACTGGATTTAGCACTCGCCAACGGAGATGGTATGTCGAATGTCCAGGTAGTGCTAATGTGAGCAGCAGCTATCATCACACGGTGTGGTTTTGAGATAAAAACCAAGGCAGACTCCAATCACGGCAAACTCAAAGTCCTAGACTTCAAAAAACACTGACCAGTAAAATGGCCAAGTGCTTGAAGGAGGAGTTGGCAGGATGGGAGGAGATAACTGAAGTGAAATTGCAGTGGCTAACAAAAAGGGCAATAGATGCATAGGTTTCCTTTTCCTCTTGTTTTTATTTACTTTCCTTGCATATTTGGTTCTCCAAAGAAATAGCTGCACAAATAAAGACAAAAAACACAGCTTTCACAAAATTCTGACGTTCTCAAACAGAGGAACACAGAACAGAATACAGGATAAAGCTAAAAGAGATAAAAAGAGAAATAAGGATAGCAAAATCAAAGGCAGAAGAAAATATGGCTAAAGATCTCAAGCATGGAGGCAAAACTTTTTTCAGGTATATTCAGGAGAAGAGGAAGATCAGAGGTGGAATCGCAAGACTCAAAAGTGCCGAGAACGGATTCGTGGAAAGTGATATTGGAAAAGTGAAAATGATAAACAAGTACTTCTGTCCTGTAATGACTAAAGAAAATCCTGGAGAAGGACCACCTTTGGTTGAAAAATGTACAAATGGGAATGGAGCAGATACATCTTCTGTGAACAGTGTAGTATTTGAACAACTTGCAAAACTGAAAGTGGACAAGGTCATGGAATTAGATGAAATATATCCCAGGATACTGAAAGAATTCAGAGAGGTTCTTGCAGGGCCTTTAAAGGATGTATTTACTAGATCCTTGGAGACAGGAAAAGTTCCACAGGACTGGAGAAGGGCTGACATGGTACCTTGTCACTTCTTCCCTGTTGCCATTTTTGTGAAGAACTGCAGCCAGTAAGCTTTACCTTGGTGGCGGGAAAAGTAATGGAGGCGCTCCTGAAAGAGATTAGTGGACTTTCTCGAAACCAATAGGTTGCATGATCTGAGGCAACATGGTTTTACTGTCCTTGCAGCCTTCAAGCATGCTGTGGTCACAACTCTTCTCAAGAAACCTTCACTTGACCCTAGCTTTTCTTCTAACTATCTCCCTTCTTCCCTTCATTTCCAAACTTCTTAAGCGTGCAGTCCTCCGCTGTTGTCTTGAATTTCTTTCCTCTCAAGCCCTGCTGGATCCACTTCAATCTGGCTGTTGTCCCTTAAATTCTACTGAGATGACACTTGCCAAAGTCTCCAGTGACTTGTTCCTGGCTAAAACCAAGGGCCTTTACTTTATCCTCATCCTTCTTGACCTTTCTGCTGCCTTTGAAATTGCTGACCATTACCTTCTCCTTGACATATTGGGGTATGTTTACTAAACTGCGGTAAACGTGAATAACGCGCGTTGTACGATGTTAGCGATCGTTAGCGCGCTGTAGCGCATTAACGATCGTAAACGCACTATAGCGTGCGTTATCACGTGCTAACGATCGTAATGCTCCGCGGCGCGGTAAAACAACGCAGAAGGTGGAAAGAGGGCGGAGAGAAGGGGGTCAATGGGCGGGGAGTGGGCGGGGAGAGGCTCCCATTACACTAACGCGCTGAATTTCAGAGCTGAATTCCAACGCGAATGAAAACCTACCGGTAAAAGCACTTTAAAGGGAAGAGAAACCATTTAAGTGTCAGCAATGTACAGCCTAGGCAGGGAAACCAAAAAAAGGTGATAAGTGTGATACATGTGCACAGAACAAAAGGGCACAGAAACACTGAAAATGACCCCAACAAACTGGAAAAAAACAACAACCCAAGCTGGCCAATAGTGGTATCAATGAGAAATATCAACCCCCCCCCCCCCGAGTAAGCTCCATTGAACAGATATAAATCGCGGAAGGGTCCATACTCCGTCCCCATATAAGGTGCATGGGCCCACAGTGAAATAGCACTGCTCAGGGATTTCCCCACCAGTGGACAGGGTTCCTATGGTGGGCACATGTCCCGCAACATCAGGGCGGGCATGTCGGAATGGGCAACCGGACAGATGCTGGAAAAGGGGATACAGAGGGCTGCAGGCGGCACATGCTGTGGTGCAGCTTGGCCACAGTGGGGACTAGGGTGATGCCTAGCTGGCCCATAGGAATGCTGAAACAGTAGAGCAGCCAGACAGCAACTGATGAGGGCCCAACATGGGCAAGAGTGTGCTTCCCACAGTGTCACAGGGAATAGTACCCAGCAGGTACCCCCAATGGCACGGAACATTGGCAGGCGGTGCTGGGGGAAAGCGTGGACAGCTATGCAGGCAACCCCACCCCAGAACACGCACCATAGGCAGCCACCTACCTGCACACTGGATGGCTTGAGACCGCACACCACCAGCACCACCAGCGGAAGGGCATGTCAGCATGGTGGCTGAGGGATACTGGTGGTGGAGGGGGCAGTGGCAGCTGCCCAGAGCAGACCGTGGCCTATCCCTGTGTAGGTGGGTGGCATGCACTGCAACAGACAGGCCCTGTCTGACCAACAGTCATGGTATCACCAGAGAATGCACCATCTCTGTGAGAACATGGTGGTGCAGTGCATAGAACCAGTATAATCAGAAGCAAAGGGGCACAGGTTCAAGTCCCAGCTGTGATTTCCGCCAACCCAGTCCTCATATTTTACCCACTACTATAACGTGCTAATACAGACAGAACCGTTCTTGCAAATGACGTAAACATGCCCAGAACACCCACATTTTACCCTACAGAGCACAGACACCATAAACATGCACAGTACCTAGAGCAGAGCCTCCCAAATGCAGTCCTGGAGGGTCAAACACCATCCCGGTTCCATGCTGCCTCTGATAAGGATGCCTGTGCTGCATTTCCATGTGCCACCCCCATGGTATGCAGATGTTTGCCATGCATATTCATGAGGGACAGCATGAAAACCCGAACAGTGTTTGGCACCGCAGGACTGGAGTTGGGAGCCTCTGCCGTAAAGCAGCAGCCAACAGGGGCAGACACACCCGCACCCACAGGCCCCATTATCCAAAGCCTCCTGGAGAGGCAGGACTTTGGGCTCTGCGTGCATCTCCCAATACTAGCACTTGCATACCTTAGTAATGCCACCCTAAACCTGGAAATATGGTACACAGCTATGAAAAGGAATTGTACTGGCACATAGCAATTCCTAGGTTAAGTACAATTTTCGGAGTGAGCTGCATCATAGCAACCTTTCTGATGTCTGTGGAGTGTGCTACTGGTCTTGTGTCTGACAGTGTTTACCAACCTGGGGAGTGCCTCCTACAGTATTGTGTACCATAGCCATGCCTGCACTGTGCCCAGGACTGGTGTGGTGGCCTGGGCTGCCCAACACCTCTATAGTTGCACAATGCTGGCATAGGTGAGGGGAGTGTGTGTCTGTCTATCCAGTGTGTGGTGGCTGCCAACACCCTCCACAGTCCACACTGCTAGCACTGTTGCCAGTATTGGCCTGCCAATGTGCATAATGAGGAGCAAGGTACCGTGGGAATAGCCTGGATAGGGTGGCCTGGCCTGTCCGCATCTGCACAGGGCATAGGGCAATGGCCGGACATTGTAGTGCCCGGTACCACCTGCACGGACAGGGTGGCCATAGCATGTCCTGCTGGGAGGTCACTCTCACCCTGACTGAGCAGTGACCATGGCATGGCTAGGTTCCACCATAGTGCTGCATAGTATTTCTCTTATGTGATATTTGTGGGTTTCCTTTTGGGGCCCAATCACTGACTTATCTGCTTGGTGTGTATGCTGATATCCCCGTTCTGGGTACATGCATCTCCTCCAGGACCATGCACTATGGACTAGCTGGTGGACTGTCTGCAGCTAGTATGTGTCTTACTGGAACACCATGCAGGGTGCAGCGGCTGGAGGCTTGCTGCTAGAGAATGTCAGATAGTGGTGGGGGGCAGCTGAGCATTTCCAGACCTGCCGTTTGTCTGCTCTTGCTCTACGGGTGTGTACTGCTCTGCATCGCCTGCCCTGTAGGGTGTTTGATCCTGAGTGGGACTGGGGTGATGGTCCCCTCTACTGCCACCGTTGCAGGGAGTTGAAAGTGGATCTGTGGGCGGGAGATCCTGTCCCCCATCCTGAGCCGTAGAGAGTGTGTTGGGTGGTGGTATGTAATCTCCCTGGTAACCACAGCAGAATGTGGGTGTGGAGCCGTGCAGTCCTCCTGTAGCCAGCCATGTGTTTATTAGCAGCTCTAGCCCACTGGTTACTTCACTGCCCATGGAGCCAGTGGTCATAGGTTCACAGCCCACAGTGGGGTTCATTGATAGGGCTGTCTTAGGCATTGTCTATTTTTACTGTATATTAGTGCTGCCAGCAGAACCACCCTCAGGGTACTGTCACCTTAGGGTAGCTCAAAAGGCGCCCTATAGAGCGCTTTATATGGCGCCCTATAGGGCGCGCCTTACACGGCGCCCTATAAGGCATGAGTTACGCGGCGCCCAATAGGGCGCACATTACGCGGCGCCCTATAGGGCGCACATTACACTTTGCCCTATATTATATGTATTATATGCCATTTGAAAGGAATATTTAGGCGCTCCCTATAGGGCGCGCCTTACACTTCGCCCTATAGGGATCGCCTAAATATTCCTATCAACTGGTATATAATACGTGACCATGTCAGAGAGAACGTCACTATTGGAACATATTTCATAGGACGGGTACAATTCTCCTGACATATGCAAACTGTAACCCGCCTGCAGACTGTGGATTAAAATATTATAGTCGGCTTTCAAAGGGTTACACAGGACACCTCAGCCAGCCTTATTCATTAGGCACATTGGGGAATCGAGCCCATGACCCTTGTACTATTAGTCTGTGTAGTAACCATTGTACTACAGCTCTGTTTCTGTATTTGGGTGTCTGCGCACTGTCTTATACTTGCGCACAGCAGCGCACACGCTGTAACGATCGCTGCTGCGCCCCATGTAATAACGCGCGCAACTGCGCGTTATCGGTTACGATGTACCGTCCATGTCCTTTTTTGGCTTTCCTTCCACTAACACGGCTCCTAACGCGAATTGCACTAACGCAGTTTAGTAAACATACCCCATTGTCCTCACTTGGTTTTAGGGGCTTTGTTCTGTCCTGGTTCTCTTCTTATCTCTCCCATCACTCTTTCAGTTTTTGTTCTGGTGGTTCCTCTTCTACTGCTATTCCACTTTCAGTTTGTGTACCCCAAGGGCCCTCTCCTTTTCTCTCTCTACACCCAATCCCTTGGTGCTCTCATCTTTTCTCATGGAGTTCAGTATCATTTTTATGTCAATGATATTCAGATCTATGTTTCTTCACATGATATTCCAGGCCCGCATTTCTGCCTGCTTGTCTGACATCGCCAGTAGTAGCATGCAGCTCTATTGTCTCTCTGTGCAGAAGGGTATCCTGGTAGATAGGGAGTGGCATGCGACTCTCTCTACCTTAAGGCACATGCTGGGGAGAGAAGGGACAAGACTCAAGGCCCAACCTCTGTGGATTCTTCCAATTTCCAGCACTCCCTTTATCCAATATAGTTATCCAGTTAGCAGCTGTAACACTTTTAACACTTATAAATGTAGATTTTGCATCCTTATATAGCTGCTACACAGCCCTGCCCACCGACCCTTAACGCTGGATATTCAATGCTGGGATCCTATGCGGCCCCAATATTGAATATCCGGAGATTGCCGCACATGCTGGAAGCTGCAGTAGCTAACTGGGCAGCAGCGATATTGCCGCTGCCTGGATAGCAATAGTCTCCGCATCTGCTCTTCCTCGGAATGCCGCCAACATGCCCTGATGATAACCGCGTAGCGTCAGGACACGTAGCGGGGTTAGAAGGGGATATTCAACAGCACTAACTGTGTACGTGCCATTAAATATCCCGATTAAAGGCATTTGCACGTTTTACAGGTCTGTAAAGCATGTAAATGCCTTCAGTGAGTAAGTCGCATGTATGTGCCCTTATATGCAATAACTTCATTTTCAAATCCATAGAGATAATGGGGGGAGGGGGTTATTCAGAGGCAGTTACATGGTATATCCATGGGTGCCGCTGCTGAATGCCCTGATACTATTTGGTTAGTATTGGGGCGTTGCGTGGAAGCAGAAGTTGGTAACTAGACAGTGGCGATATTGAGCCGCTGCCCAGTTACTGACACACAGCAAAAGTCAGACGCAGTAAAGGCTGGTCTAACATTTACTGCAGAAGCTAATCGAGTAGCAACTGAATATTGCCACTGTCCAGTTAGCTTCCCGGCAAGCCAGGTGGCCCAGATATAGCCCCAGCATTGAATATGTAGGTGTGGAGTTCAGCAGCGATGGCTAGCTGCATCAGATCGGCTAGATATAGCCCCAGCATTGAATATCTAGGTGTAGAGTTCAGCGGCGGTGGCTAGCTGCGTTAGATCGGCTAGATATAGCCACAGCATTGACTATCTAGGTGTAGAGTTCAGCAGTGGTGGCTAGCTGCGTTAGATCGGCTAGATATAGCCACAGCATTGAATATCTAGGTGTAGAGTTCAACGGCGGTGGCTAGCTGCGTTAGATCGGCTAGATATAGCCCCAGCATTGAATATCTAGGTGTAGAGTTCAGCGGCGGTAGCTAGCTGCGTTAGATCGGCTAGATATAGCCCCAGCATTAGAATATCTAGGTGTAGAGTTCAGCGGCGGTGGCTAGCTGCATTAGATCGGCTAGATATAGCCCCAGCATTGAATATCTAGGTGCAGAGTTCAATGGCGGTGGCTAGCTGCGTTAGATCGGCTAGATATAGCCCCGGCATTGAATATCTAGGTGAAGAGTTCAGCGGCGGTGGCTAGCTGCGTTAGATCGGCTAGATATAGCCCCAGCATTGAATATCTAGATGCAGAGTTCAGCGGCGGTGGCTAGCTGCGTTAGATTGGCTAGATATAGCCCCAGCATTGAATATCTAGGTGTAGAGTTCAGCGGCGGGGGATAGCTGCGTTAGATCGGCTAGATATAGCCCCAGCATTGAATATCTAGGTGTAGAGTTCAGCGGCGGTGGCTAGCTGCGTTAGATCGGCTAGATATAGCCCCAGCATTGAATATCTAGATGCAGAGTTCAGCGGCGGTGGCTAGCTGCGTTAGATTGGCTAGATATAGCCCCAGCACTGAATATCTAGGTGTAGAGTTCAGCGGCGGGGGCTAGCTACATTAGATCGGCTAGATATAGCCACAGCATTGAATATCTAGGTGTAGAGTTCAGCGGCGGGGGCTAGCTACATTAGATCGGCTAGATATAGCCCCAGCATTGAATATCTAGGTGCAGAGTTCAGCGGCGGTGGCTAGCTACGTTAGATCGGCTAAATATAGCCCCAGCATTGAATACCTAGGTGCAGAGTTCAGCGGCAGTGGCTAGCTGCGTTAGATCGGCTAGATATAGCCCCAGCATTGAATATCTAGGTGCAGAGTACAGCGGTGGTGGCTAGCTGCGTTAGATCGGCTAGATATAGCTCTGGCATTGAATATCTAGGTGCAGAGTTCAGCGGCGGGGACTAGCTGCATTAGATCGGCTATATATACCCCCGGCATTGAATATCTAGGTGTAGAGTTCAGCGGTGGGGGCTAGCTGCGTTAGATCGGCTAGATATAGCCCCAGCATTGAATATCTAGGTGCAGAGTTCGGCGGCGGTGGCTAGCTGCGTTAGATCGGCTAGATATAGCCCCAGCATTGAATATGGCGGTGGCTAGATGCGTTAGATCGGCAAGATATAGCCCCGGCATTGAATATCTAGGTGTAGAGTTCAGCGGCGGTGACTAGCTGCATTAGATCGGCTAGATATAGCCCCAGCACTGAATATCTAGGTGTAGAGTTCAGCGGCGGGGGCTAGCTACGTTAGATCGGCTAGATATAGCCCCAGCATTGAATAACTAGGTGTAGAGTCCTGCGGGGGTGGCTAGATGCATTAGATCAGCTAGATATAGCCCCAGCATTGAATATCTAGGTGCAGAGTTCAGCGGCGGTGGCTAGCTGTGTTAGATCGGCTAAATATAGCCACAGCATTGAATAACTAGGTGTAGAGTTCAGCGGCGGTGGCTAGCTGCTTTAGATCGGCTAGATATAGCCACAGCATTGAATATCTAGGTGTAGAGTTCAGCGGCGGTGGCTAGCTGCGTTAGATCAGCTAGATATAGCCCCACACTGAATATCTAGGTGTAGAGTTCAGCGGCGGGGGCTAGCTGCATTAGATCGGCTAGATATAGCCCCAGCATTGAATATCTAGGTGTAGAGATCAGCGGCAGTGGCTAGCTGCGTTAGATCGGCTAGGTATAGCCCCAGCACTGAATATCTAGGTGTAGAGTTCAGCGGCGGTGGCTAGCTCCATTAGATCGGCTAGATATAGCCCCAGCATTGAATATCTAGGTGTAGAGTTCAGCGGCGGTGGCTAGCTGCGTTAGATCGGCTAGATATAGCCCCAGCATTGAATATCTAGGTGTAGAGTTCAGTGGTGGGGGCTAGCTGCATCAAATCGGCTAGATATAGCCCCGGCATTGAATATCTAGGTGTAGAGTTCAGCGGCGGTGGCTAGCTGCGTTAGATCGGCTAGATATAGCCACAGCATAGAATATCTAGGTGCAGAGTTCAGCGGTGGTGGCTAGCTGCGTTAGATCGGCTAGATATAGCCCCAGCATTGAATATCTAGGTGTAGAGTACAGTGGCGGGGGCTAGCTGTTTTAGATCGGCTAGATATAGCCCCAGCATTGAATATCTAGGTGTAGAGTTCAGCGGCGGGGGCTAGCTGCGTTAGATCGGCTAGATATAGCCCCAGCATTGAATATCCTGTTGCAGAGTTCATCAGCGGGGGCTAGCTCCATCAGATCAGCTAGATATAGCCCCGGCATTGAATATCTAGGTTAGAGTTCAGCGGCGGGGGCTAGCTGCATTAGATCGGCTAGATATAGCCCCAGCATTGACTATCTAGGTGTAGAGTACAGCGGCGGTGGCTAGCTGCGTTAGATCGGCTAGATATAGCCCCAGCATTGACTATCTAGGTGCAGAGGTCGGCAGCGGTGGCCAGCTGCGTTAGATCGGCTAGATATAACCCCAGCATTGACTATCTAGGTGAAGAGGTCAGCGGCGGTGGCTAGCTGCGTTAGATCGGCTAGATATAGCCCCAGCATTGACTATCTACGTGCAGAGGTCGGCGGCGGTGGCTAGCTGCGTTAGATCGGCTAGATATAGCCCCAGCATTGAATATCTAGGTATAGAGTTCAGCGGTGGTGGCTAGCTGCATTAGATCGGCTAGATATAGCCCCAGAATTGACTATCTAGGTGCAGAGTTCAGCGGCGGTGGCTAGCTGCGTCAGATCGGCTAGATATAGCACTAGCATTGACTATCTAGGTGGAGAGTTCAGTGGTGGTGGCAACTGCGTCATATCAGCTAGATATAGCCCCAGCATTGACTATCTAGTTGCAGTGTTCAGCGGCGGTGGCTAGCTGCATCAGATCGGCTAGATATAGCCCCAGCATTGAATATCTATGTGCAGAGGCAGCGGTGGTGGCTAGCTGCATCAGATCAACTAGATATAGCCCCAGCATTGAATATCTAGGTGTAGAGTTCAGCGGCGGTGGCTAGCTGCATCAGATCGGCTAGATATCGCCCCAGCATTGAATATCTAGGTATAGAGTTCAGCGGTGGTGGCTAGCTGCATCAGATGGGCTAGATGTTGCCCCAGCATTGAATATCTAGGTGTAGAGTTCAGAGGCGGTGTCTAGCTGCGTCAGATTGGCTAGATATAGCCCCAGCATTGAATATTTAGGTGTAGAGTTCAGCGGCAGTAGCTAGCTGCGTTAGATCGGCTATATATATTACCCCAGCATTGAATATCTAGGTGTAGAGTTCAGCGGCGGTACCTAGCTGCGTTAGATCGGCTAGATATAGCCCCAGCATTGAATATCTAGGTGTAGAGTTCAGCGGCGGTAGCTAGCTGCATTAGATCGGCTAGATATAGCCTATCATGAGGCTGGTGCCAGTAAAGATGCAGAGTTGAAAAGAAACTCTGTTTTTCACAGAGCTCTAGGTGTGCAATTACCTCAAAGCACAGCTAGAGTGGCCAGGATTGACTCTACAGAAGCTAATGAGGGTAGGAGAGCTACCAGTTGCACCTGGAAATGAGCCCGGGAGATTCAAAGGGAAGATCCCTTTATAAGCGGAAGCTTAATGCTAGCAAAGCAGACACAGACACAGACTCAGACGCAGAAGGAGAAGGAACAAGGATTACAGCTGAAGAAGGAAGGAGAGACCTGAAGGAAGGAATCCTCCTTGAGCAAGCCCAAATGGACAGAATTCACAGAGGTAGAGTTCAGAGGGGCCAAGCTACGAGAGCCGCTGTTCAGAGGGAGTCTGCTAAGGAAAGCAGTCAGGCTGGAGGGTATGCCACTCCCTGCTTAAGCAACGTTCCTGAGTCCAAAGCTGAAAGACATATACAGAGAGCCAGAGAGCCAGGCTTGGAGGAAAGCCTGCAGGCATTGCAGTATGCTGAACAAGCTTCACCAGATACCCAAGGGAAAGGAGTTTCTAACAAAGCTACTTTGTCACTGAAGCATACAGCTGGAGAATCCGCACCAGGTTTTACTAAGCTTTCAGGAAGTCCAGCACTGCCCAGAAGCTACCGACAGAAAACCTGTTGTCACAGAGACGTGCATGAGGGAGAAGGCTCCAGAGCTTCAAGCTACAGAAACTCAAGGTATGAAAGTTTTATTCCTGCTAAAGAAAGCTTAACTCCTAAAAGCACTGCTGAAGCTAAAACTAAGTTTGTAAGAAGAGGAAAGAAACCAAAGTGGTTTGAAGAACTACCAGAAGACTTTAAAGCACAGTCTTATTGAGGCAAGATACCAGAGACAGTCCATGTAAAGCTGTAACTGCCAGGGACAGCATGTGCTCTGAGGGGGAAAGTAGTGAAGTAGAATTTATGGAAATAGAAGATGCAAACACTATTCCCATTCCTCAGGAAGAGCTATGGATTGTAGTTTGTGTTTGGCTTCTAGCCTAGAATCCATAGCGTCCTTGTAAATAAGAAGAAGACTTGTTTAAATTGCTTTGCCCTGGAATGAATTTAATTCCTCCCTTTAAGCCTTTCAACTAATTGTGAAAATATTAACAATTGGTTTTACCTGCTTATTACTGGAACCTTTATGAACAAAGGACATTCTTTGATTTCTAGTGTCTTAATGAACCCTTGCACAGAGGGGAAATAAAAGCCTTGTTTCCCTACACTCATGGCTGAATTATTGAGTTCTCACAAGGAGCTGAAATACCTAGGACCAATCTCCATTTTGGCCTTAAAATACCCCACACTACTTGAAAATAAATATGTTGTACAGTATGCCCTTACTGCCATTGGCCACTAGGGGATGCCGGCATGACAGAATGGCGTAGTTCTTTGGATGTGGATATCACCCTAAGATATACTGGAAAAAGAAGAAATTACCAGTATTAAGCTGAAAACCCCCCCAAAATACCCAAAACCCGGAACGGAGGAGAAGAAAGCCCGGATCAGAGGAGAAAACGCGAACCGGACCGGAAGAAAATCTGGAAGGGAAGGCGTGGTTGCTGACAATGATGGCAGAGTGCTACAACACAGAGCAGCACCATCCTTTCTGAAAGTTGGAGTCAACACTTCTACCAGGTAAAAGGTAAAAGGGCATGACTTGATTTGGATGCAAGTTTAAAGTTTTAGAGGGGAAATTGAAAAGAAAAGAAAAGAGTGTAGGCCTGACTGTGGTACAGCCGCACTTGCGTTTTTCTTTTTTCTCTTTTGTTTCATAGGGAATCTCTTCACCATGGATCAGCGAGAGATGTTCACCTGGATGGCTACGCAGTTCAGCAAGCAGGGAGAGCTGGCTGCGCAAACACAACAGCATGCAATCCTGGCCATGCAGGAACAGCAAAAGCCAGTCTTGCAGATGCTGGAAGCGTGGCTACAGCATCAACAAAAGACACAGGAAGCAGCCGCCAGACATCCTGAACAGAGCTCGGGACTGGACAACTGTCCGGTAGGATTAGGGTCCTACGACTCTCTGACTTTGGGGAAGTTGGGGGTAACTGATGATGTGGATGACTTCCTGGACTCTTTTGAGAGAATAGCTCTTTCCGTAGGTTGTCCAGAAGAGCAGTGGTCCATTAGATTGGCAGTTTCCCTCACAGGAGAGGCACTGTCAGCCTATAGGGCAATGCCCGCTTCGTTAGCGAACAATTATAGCGAGATAACGAAGGCCATCAGGGATCGCCTGGGTCTGACTCCTCTCATCTATAACCATAAGCTACGCGCGGCACACCTTGAAGTAGGTGAAACGCCAAAATCGTTAGGTCATAGGCTGAAGAGCTTACCCGAGAAGTGGCTAAGGCCTAGTGAGAAAACGATTGAAACGCTGATGGATATGATAATCCTTGAGCAGTTCATGTCTGCAGTGCCCAGTAGTATACAGAGCTTCCTTATCCTACAGAATTGTCGCACTACTGCAGAGGCTATTGCCTTGACTGAAAGATATCTAGAGGCCGAATTAGCCACCCAGTGGATTGGGGAAGGTTCAAAGTTGGCGGTAGCGACATTCAAGCAGTCATCAGGAAGTCTCTCACAGTTAAAAACTCAAAATGTGAAAAATGTTAAGAATGTAGAGAAGAGTTACTCTAAAAGATGTTTTGGCTGTGGA
The DNA here is from genome assembly GCA_033557465.1 of Ichthyophis bannanicus. Classification (NCBI taxonomy): domain Eukaryota; kingdom Metazoa; phylum Chordata; class Amphibia; order Gymnophiona; family Ichthyophiidae; genus Ichthyophis; species Ichthyophis bannanicus. Next base: position 88,109,846 of record CM066033.1, read on the forward strand.
AAAATGGGACATGTTATGAGTGAGTGCCGAGCACGTACTGCTCTCATGGGGGAGAACAGAGAAATGTTATCTGAAGGATTTGTACTTGATGTCACTGTACAAGGAGTAGCTGCCAAAGCTCTTCGTGAGTCTGGCGCGGACCAGACGATGATTTCACGCAAGCTCTGGTCTTTAATCAAAGAGCGAGCTGAGTCCGCCCCAGATCAACCAGAGGGCAAAGTCAAGATAAAATGTGTGCGTGGCGCTGCCACCTTTTATCCAGTATATAACTTACTTGTAAGAGGTTTGGGAATAGAAAAAAGAATGTTAATAGCTGTAGTGCCCAGATTACCTAAAGAGTTAGTCTTAGGTAGGGACTGGCCACAATTTGAAAGAGGCCTAGAGGAGGGACTAAACCCCCGAGAAGTTTTTGTCTCCACTCGCGCCCAGACGAAAGCCCCGGAAGAACCCTCATGTTCAAGGGAAGAAAGTTTAGATGACATCCCATCTCATCAGGATTTAGTAAATGCCCCTTCGGACTGGGACAGAAAGACAAAAGCTGAAAAGCTCAAAGAAAGAAAGGGACGCTCTCAAGGCAGAGCCGACTTGGAAGCAGACAAAGAACTACCCTGGATTCCAGCAGAGCTCGTGGAGAAATTCCCTTCCTTTGCCGGAGAGCAACGAGATGACCCTGCGCTAGCACGCGCATTTGAGCACGCTCAAACAAAGAGAAACATCTTCCCAAGGTTTATAAGAGAAGAAGGGGTGCTATACAGGGAAAGTATAGACCCACGGACTAAAGATATCCGAAAACAGCTGGTAGTCCCAAATACTTTCAAATCTGCAGTGCTGAGGTTAGCGCATGATCACCCAGTGAGCGGTCACAAAGGGGTACAAGGGACCCTTGACCAGATACTGGCCAGGTTCTATTGGCCAGGAGTTTTTAAGGAGGTCTCACGTTTTTGTGAGTCCTGCGCCTCCTGCAACGGGTGACCTCCATAAGACCACCTGGGGTGCCATTACTGCCGATGCCAGTAATAACTGATCCTATCAGAAGGCTGGCCATGGACATGGACCCCTCATAAAAACACCTAGGGGTTTCCAATATATATTGGTCATCATGGACCAGGCAACACGTTTCCCATGGGCAATGCCCTTGAGGAATGTATCAGCGAAATCCATCGCCATGGAGCATATAAAGCTATTCTGCGAGGTTGGATTCCCTCAAGAAGTTTTGACGGACAGAGGCACGAACTTCATATCCAAATACTTAGCCCAGGTGTGGGACGCCTTTGGCATCAGGCATCTCAAAACTGCCACATATCACCCCCAATGCAATGGTTTGGTGGAAAGAATGAACCAGACTATCAAGCAGATGCTGCGACGGGCGCTGGATGGAGAAATGGCAGAGTGGGACACGATGCTCCCATTTGTATTGTACGCCTGCAGAGAAAGAACACAGGTTTCATTAGGCACGTCGCCTTATGAATTGATGTATAGGAGATCGCCCAGAGGAGTTCTGGATATCCTGAGAGAACAATGGGTGGAACCTGTACAAAATGAAGTAGGGATACCGCAATTTTTGAGAAGTTTAAGAAGCCGGTTAAAACGGACCTCACGTTTTGCTGAAGAAAAACTGAAGGACAGTCAGAAAAAGCAAAAACAGTACTATGACAGAGATACCAAGCCCCGATGTCCAACTACTGGTGAGAAGGTAATCGTCTTGGTATCAGGCCCCACTCCGAAGTTTGAAGCCCGCTGGAAAGGACCTTACATAGTGGTCAAACCACTTGGTCCAGCATCGTATTTGATATGAGACACTAAGGGACATGAACAAGTGTACCACATAAATATTCTTCGACTCTGGCACGAGATTGGCCTTGTTTACGTCAGCACAGAAGATGTCTAGAATTACGTGCTGTAATAATGATGCACATTCAGCCCGTAATATTTTAAGAGGGGGGATGTGTCATGAGGCTGGTGCCAATAAAGATGCAGAGTTGAAAAGAAACTCTGTTTTTCACAGAGCTCTAGGTGTGCTAGATATAGCCCCAGCATTGAATATCTAGGTGAAGAGTTTACGGCGGTGGCTAGCTTCGTTAGATCAGCTAGATATAGCCCCGGCATTGAATATCTAGGTGCAGAGTTCACGGCGGTGGCTAGCTGCGTTAGATCGGATAGATATAGCCCCGGCATTGAATATCTTGGTATAGACTTCAGCGGCGGTGGCTAGCTGCGTTAGATCGGCTAGATATAGCCCCAGCATTGAATATCTAGGTGTAGAGTTCAGCGGCGGTAGCTAGCTGCGTTAGATCAGCTAGATATAGCCCCAGCATTGAATATCTAGGTGTAGAGTTAAGTGGCGGTGGCTAGCTGCGTTAGATCGGCTAGATATAGCCCCAGCATTAAATATCTAGGTGTAGAGTTCAGCGGCGGTAGCTAGCTGCGTTAGATTGGCTAGATATAGCCCCAGCATTGAATATCTAGGTGTAGAGTTCAGCGGCGGTATCTAGCTGGTTAGATCAGATAGATATAGCCCCAGCATTGAATATCTAGGTGTAGAGTTCAGCGGCGGTGGCTAGCTGCGTTAGATCGGCTAGATATAGCCCCAGCATTGAATATCTAGGTGTAGAGTTCAGCGGCGGTAGCTAGCTGCGTTAGATCAGCCAGATATAGCCCCAGCATTGAATATCTAGGTGCAGAGTTCAGCGGCGGTGGCAAGCTGCGTTAGATCGGCTAGATATAGCCCCAGCATTGAATATCTAGGTGCATAGTTCGGCGGCGGTGGCTAGCTGCATTAGATCGGCTAGATATAGCCCCAGCATTGAATATCTAGGTGTAGAGTTCAGCGGCGGTAGCTAGCTGCGTTACATCAGCTAGATATAGCCCCAGCATTGAATATCTAGGTGTAGAGTTCAACGGCGGTGGCTAGCTGCGTTAGATCGGCTAGATAAAGCCCCAGCATTGAATATCTAGGTGTAGAGTTCAGCGGCGGTAGCTAGCTGCATTAGATTGGCTAGATATAGCCCCAGCATTGAATATCTAGGTGTAGAGTTCAGCGGCGGTGGCTAGCTGCTTTAGATCGGCTAGATATAGCCCCAGCATTGAATATCTAGGTGTAGAGTTCAGCGGCGGTGGCTAGCTGTGTTAGATCGGCTAGATATAGCCCCAGCATTGAATATCTAGGTGTAGAGTTCAGCGGCGGTACCTAGCTGCGTTAGATTGGCTAGATATAGCCCCAGCATTGAATATCAAGGTGCAGAGTTCAGCGGCGCTGGCTAGCTGTTTAGATCGGCTAGATATAGCCCCAGCATTGACTATCTAGGTGTAGAGTTCAGCGGCGGTGGCTAGCTGCGTTAGATCGGCTAGATATAGCCCCAGCATTGAATATCTAGTTGCAGAGTTCAGCGGCGGGGGCTAGCTGCGTTAGATCGGCCAGATATAGCCCCAGCATTGAATATCTAGGTGTAGAGTTCAGCGGCGGTGGCTAGCTGCATTAGATCGGCGAGATATAGCCCCAGCACTGACTATCTAGGTGTAGAGTTCAGCGGCGGTAGATAGCTGCGTTAGATCGGCTAGATATAGCCACAGCATTGAATATCTAGGTGTAGAGTTCAGCGGCGGTGGCTAGCTACATGAGATCGGCTAGATATAGCCCCAGCATTGAATATCTAGGTGTAGAGTTCAGCAGCGGTGGCTAGCTGCGTTAGATCGGCTAGTTATAGCCACAGCATTGAATATCAAGGTGTAGAGTTCAGCGGCTGTGGCTAGCTACATTAGATCGGTTAGATATAACCCCAGCATTGAATATCTAGGTGTAGAGTTCAGCAGCGGTGGCTAGCTGCGTTTGATCGGCCAGATATAGCCCCAGCATTGAATATCTAGGTGCAGAGTTCGGCGGCGGTGTCTAGCTGCGTTAGATCGGCCAGATATAGCCCCAGCATTGAATATCTAGGTGTGCAGTTCAGCGGCGGTAGCTAGCTGCGTTAGATCGGCTAGATATAGCCCCAGCATTGAATATCTAGGTGTAGAGTTCAGCAGCGGTGGCTAGCTGTGTTAGATCGGCCAGATATAGCCCCAGCATTAGAATATCTAGGTGTAGAGTTCAGCGGCGGTGGCTAGCTGCGTTAGATCGGCTAGATATAGCCCCAGCATTGAATATTTAGGTGTAGAGTTCAGCGGCGGTGGCTAGCTGCTTTAGATCAGCTAGATATAGCCCCAGCATTGAATATCTAGGTGTAGAGTTCAGCAGCGGTATCTAGCTGCGTTAGATCGGCTAGATATAGCCCCAGCATTGAATATCTAGGTGTAGAGTTCAGCGGCGGTGGCCAGCTACATTAGATCGGCTAGATATAGCCACAACATTGAATATCTAGGTGTAGAGTTCAGCGGCGGTGGCTAGCTGCGTTAGATCGGCTAGATATAGCCCCAGCATTGAATATCTAGGTGTAGAGTTCAGCGGCGGTGGCTAGCTGCTTTAGATCGGCTAGATATGGCCCCAGCATTGAATATCTAGATGTAGAGTTCAGCGGCAGTGGCTAGCTGCATTAGATCGGCTAGATATAGCCCCAGCATTGAATATCTAGGTGTAGAGTTCAGCGGCGGTGGCTAGCTGCTTTAGATCGGCTAGATATAGCCCCAGCATTGAAAATCCAGTTGCAGAGTTCAGCGGCGGTGGCTAGCTGCTTTAGATCAGCTAGATATAGCCCCAGCATTGAATATCTAGGTGTAGAGTTCAGCGGCGGTGGCTAGCTGCGTTAGATCAGCTAGATATAGCCACAGCATTGAATATCTAGGTGCAGAGTTCAGCGGCGGTGGCTAGCTGCGGTAGATCGGCTAGATATAGCCACAGTATTGAATATCTAGGTGTAGAGTTCAGCAGCGGTGGCTAGCTTCACTAGATCGGCTAGTTATAGCCCTAGCATTGAATATCTAGGTGTAGAGTTCAGCGGCGGTGGCTAGCTGCGTTAGATTGGCTAGATATAGCCCCAGCATTGAATATCTAGGTGTAGAGTTCAGCGGCGGTATCTAGCTGTGTTAGATCAGCTAGATATAGCCCCAGCATTGAATATCTAGGTGTAGAGTTCATCGGCGGTGGCTAGCTGCGTTAGATCGGCTAGATATTGCCCCAGCATTTAATATCTAGGTGTAAAGTTCAACGGCAGTGGCTTGCTGCTTTAGATCGGCTAGATATAGCCCCAGCATTGAATATCTAGGTGTAGAGTTCAGCGGCGGTAGCTAGCTCCGTTAGATCGGCCAGATATAGCCCCAGCATTGAATATCTAGGTGTAGAGTTCAGCGGCGGTGGCAAGCTGCGTTAGATCGGCGAGATATAGCCCCAGCAATGAATATCTAGTTGTAGAGTACAGAGGCGGGGGCTATCTGCGTTAGATCGGCTAGATATAGCCACAGCATTGAATATCTAGGTGTAGAGTTCAGCGGCGGTAGCTAGCTGCGTTAGATCGGCTGGGTATAGCCCCAGCATTGAATATCTAGGTGTAGAGTTCAGCGGCGGGGGCTAGCTGCGTTAGATCGGCTAGATATAGCCCCAGCATTGAATATCTAGGTGTAGAGTTCAGCGGCGGTGGCTAGCTGCGTTAGATCGGCGAGATATAGCCTGTCAGACGGCTGCCTAGGGTGAGAACTTACACAATCTTGACGCTGCATATATTCATATGATTCTTGCAAGGTATTGTGGGTAATGTAGTTCATTCACTCCCAAACACAGCTGAAGACAATAATTGAGTTGTGATACCAGTGGTAAGGCCAATAAAATACTTCTTTTATTGATGGGGTTTAATTCACCCAGCACACGTATGCTTGATAGCAATATAAATGAGGTTACTTGCTTGCAGTGTTTAAATGGATAACATAAAGTCACAAAGCAAATCAGAAAACAACCTTCAACTTGTCAGGCAATTAGCTAATGTTTTCTTAGCAAATAATTACCAAATAAAAAGGCACAAAGAAATAAATGAGCTTTGCTTGTTAGGTTAACTTCTGCTTATTTTCCACACAGATCCTGCAGTGATTCTTCCTTGCTCACACACACAATCAGGTGCAGCTTTAATTACTATCAATTGACCAGCTGAAACCCTTTAGCTGGCTGGCTGCTACTGTGTGAACCCAAATCCTGCTTTAAGAGCTGTTTTCAGTGGAAATAAAGAACAAAGTTAGGTTTCTTTGTGATGGCTGAGGTGTTTGCTCACAGAAAGCTAGCAATAGCATTTAGATAGAGAACAGTCCATGTAATGAATAGTTTCATCTGCTGTATCTCCCCCTTCATCAATCAGCATAGGGTCACTATCATACATTGGCACAGACGAGTCTTTCATTAAGGCACTATCATGAGAATGCTTATTCCCTTGCTGCCATTCACTATTATAGATAGGGTCTGGATCAGTGTTCATACCTGAGCCTCTCCTGCTATCATAATTCCTCTCTGTATAGCCTGGCCAGTATGTAATCCAGTTCTGATGTCCTACCTTCCAATCTTGATCCCTGGACACTGGATCTTTCCTCACATACCTTCTGGCATAGGTCTGAAAGTCCTTTCCACGTGCAGTCTTCTCTCTTCCAGGTAGCCACTGGTGATTCCTATCTCTGCCATTCCATTCCTCTGGCTGACTCCAGTCCAATGGACTCTGCTGGCACTTGGAATACCTCCCAGTATGGGTACTGCCTTGGACTCTCCCAGACCATCCAATGGGCTTTCTTCTCTTCCTTCCAGAGAGTTTCCTTCTTTCTCTATCCGCTTGGCTTGGCTTCTGTTTCTCCAGGTGATACTGGTGCTTGAGCTTGTAGCCGTTGCTGTATCTGCGTCTGAAGCCCTTCCTGAAGCTGTTATCTGAAGAATAAGCTCTATTCTTATTCTGTCCTAATGTGTGCTCCTCCCTAACACAGCGCAGCTGTGTTGAATCAGGCCCTGCCCTTTGAGATGAGTGCTTAGGGATTACCTCATAGCTCTCTTGATTGCACACACGTTTTCTCACTTCAGCCCCTCTCATGGCTGCTGGAAACCTGGTGCATTCTGGGACTGGTAGTCTTTTATGTGAAAACTCTGTTTTCTTACTTCTACCAAAAACTGACAGGTTGCTTGTTCAGAGTCACATCATCTTTTCTATAGCTCCTACCTGAGCTATGATAAGCTTCCTTATCACATACCCCCCTGCTTAAGTTATTACGGACTGGTTTTACTGGTGAAACTTCTTCTCTACAGTCCGTAATACGGGAAAGTGCATCCGCATTCTTGTGTAACTTCCCGGCACGATGTTCAACTTGGAAATCAAACGCCTGTAAGGCCATGTACCAGCGTGTCAACCTGGCATTGTGGTTCTTCATTTGCTGCAACCACTTAAGTGGGGCATGGTCCGTGACCAACTGGAACTTTCTCCCTGTAAGGTAAAACCTTAGCGCCTCCACTGACCACTTGATAGCCAAACACTCTTTTTCTATCATGGAATACTTTTGTTCAGCCGGTGACAACTTCCTGCTCAGGTACATCACAGGATGCTCCTCCCCATCATGGCACTGGGATAGGACCGCTCCTAGCCCTACATCCGATGCATCAGTTTGAACCAGAAAGAGTTTCTTGAAGTCTACTCCTTTCAGTACCGGTCCTGTACACAATTTTTCTTTTAAGCCTGAAAACGCTTTTTCAGCTTCTGGTGTCCACTTTATCTGGTTTGGACAATTCTTTCGCAGCATATCCGTGAAAATGGCACTTTTCTCTGCGAATTGCGGTATAAACCGGCGGTAGTATCCAATAAGTCCTAAGAAACTTCTTAGTTGTTTCTTTGTTGTTGGAGGAGGAAAATTCCTGATGCTATCTATTTTGCTTAATAGAGGTTTAATTTTTCCTCTTCCCACTAGGTGGCCTAGGTATTTTACCTCCCTATTTGCAAAGGCACACTTCTTCGGGTTTAAAGTGATTCCCGCTTGCTTCATAGAGCACAAGACTGCCCTGATCCTCTTCAAATGCTCCGCCCAGGTGTTACTATGGATTATGACATCATCCATGTATGCAAAAGCATAACTTTGGTGGGGTCGAAGTACCTGATCCACTAACCTTTGGCAAGTAGCCGCTGCTCCATGCAGTCCGAAAGGCATCCTCTTGAACTGGAAAAGGCCAACGGGGGTGCTGAACGCAGTCTTCGGCTTCGACTCCCTGGTGAGAGGGATTTGCCAATATCCTTTTGTCATATCAAGGGTGGTTAAGTATTGAGCCTGTCCCAGCTGGTCCAACAGCTCCTCAATTCTTGGCATTGGATATGCATCAAAAACTGATATGGCGTTTACCTGCCGGAAGTCAATACAAAACCTTAAGGATCCATCAGGCTTCGGCACCAGGACTATGGGGCTATTCCAGGGACTCTTTGACTCCTCTATTACCCCCATGTCCAACATCTCCAAGACTTGTGCCACTACCTCCTGTCTTTTGGCTTCAGGCAAGCGGTATGGCCTTTGACGAACCAATTTCCCAGGTGGAGTTATTATTTCATGGGCCACCAAATGGGTCTCCCCAGGTATGGGTGTCAACACATCTGGGAATTCCTTAAGCAACTTCCTAATTTCTTCCTGTTGTACCATTGTCAGGTCCTCACCTATTTGGGGCTCTGATTTTTCTTTACAATCAGATACCTGGGGTCCCAAATCTTCCTCTTCACTCACCTCCCTCTCTCGGGCACAGGTGGCAGCTAAGCTTTTAACCCCTTTGACATCAGTAGAACCAAAGCCTTTGGCTCCACGTTCAGAATTCTCTAGGGATGTGACCTCCTCCACAGGTGGAAAACCCAGCCTCTCACAGATCAATTGGGCAATTTTGTCTCCTGTCTTCACATGATACTCATTCTGTCCAAAGTTAAACAACAGAACCTTAATATTGCCCCTGTAATCGGGATCAATTACTCCCGCACCCACATCGATGAAATATTTAAGGGCTAATCCGGACCTTGGGGCTACTCTCCCATAACATCCAATTGGTATTTCCACTTGGAGACCAGTGTCAACCAGGGCTCTCCCTTGGCTAGGTACAGTCACATTTTCTATGCTGCACAGGTCAAACCCAGCAGATTGAGAGGTTGCCTGCTTAGGAGCTTGGGCCTTCTCAGAGACCTTATGGTACTTTAGGACGAATATCTGCTTTGGGGTAGCTTGGTCTTCTGGACGCTTAACCATCTTTTTAGCTGGGGTCTGAGGACTTCCAAATAAAGGCCCGGGAGCTACTACCATTAAACCTTCTCCCTCCTTCTTTCCTAGTCCTTCCACTAGACCCTGCTTAAATCTTGGCCAGTCTCTTCCTAGAACCAAATCAAAGGGTAGCCTAGGCACCACTGCTAACAGGACTTCCTCTTGTTTCCCTAGGCACTTAACCTTAAGCCTATAGGTGGGATATGATGTTGCAGCACCATGAATGCATCTGATGTGAACTTGGCTTTCAGGGGTTCTAGGCACAAATCTTTCTTGGGCCTCTATCCTCTTCCAAAGCCTTTTTGACATCATACTCTGGTCTGCCCCAGAGTCTAATAAAGCATTTTTGGTAATTCCCTGCACATCAACCATCAAAAGAAATCCTTCCTTGGGCTGTTTTAAATCCAGACCCATTAAACTAGTGTGTGTCTGGCATCTCTTCTCTAAGTGTCCCAATTTTCCACACTTGAAACATTTCTTTCTATTCCACTGTGTCATCTGGTTTGATACAGTACATTCATTTTCAGAAACATTCTTAATTATTCTCTTTTCTGATACAGCACATCTAGCCTCAGCATCCATCTTTAGAGGGCCACCCATTCTATGGCAAGCCTGCGTGGCTTCCAAGAATCTCTCTGCTAGCATGGTTGCCTCTCCAAGATTTTGGCAATTTTGCTGTATAAGAAAAACATTCAAATCTTTAGGTACCCCAAGCATAAATTGTTCCAGCATTATAATATCTAATAGCATTTCTACTGTCTTTTGCTCAGGCTCCAACCATTTTACAGCTAAACTTCTGATTCTCTGACTCAGAGCCCTGGGTGTCTCACCCACTTTCAATGTAACAGCTCTAAACATTCGCCTATACTCTGAAATAGACAACCCTAGGCGATCTCTAATAGCTGCCTTTACATCCTTATAATTCAAAGCCTGGGCTGCTGGCATTGCTCTGTAGGCTGCAAGTGCCTCTCCAGTTAATGAGGCCGCCAGCCTTACTGCCCACTGGGTCTCTGGCCATGCTAAAGCCTGTGCCACTCTTTCAAAAGACTCTAGAAAATCATCAACATTATCATCTGGAGTTAATTTTCCAAAATTAAATGCCCCAATCCCTTGATTGAGTCCCACATTGTTCACATGTGGTGTACCAGTACTAACTGCTGGTCTTGCATCTGTTCCACTTTGGCTCTGCAGCTGAACTAGAGCTTGCACCAGATCAAGCACTGGTTTCTGCTGTTCCATTAAGGCCTTCATAGCAGTGTCCTGGGCCTGCTGTGATAGCTCCTGCTGCTTGCTAAATTGGGCTGCCATCCACTGAGCCATCTCCCTCGGATCCATCTTGACCCCTGCAAGAAATAAAGAAAAAAAAACCCAAAGTGCAGCACCTTCCAACCAGGTGTGTTTTTTTTTTTCCAACTTTTTTTTTTTTCAATTACCCCCTGTGCTTACACACATCCACCACTAGACATACCCAGGTACATATTACCTTGTCTCAGTGATGAATCCAGCTTTGCACAGGGTCTTTTCATCTGGGACAGCTTCTTGGAACAACCACTTCTCCTCCAAAGTGTAGATGAGGGAACAAATCTTCTTTCAGCTTCAAACTTGAATTTTATTTGTAATCCACAGCAAATAAATCCTCTTGGTGCAAAAGCAATCCGAAAAACTACGCCATTTGTCAGACGGCTGCCTAGGGTGAGAACTTACACAATCTTGACGATGCATATATTCATATGATTCTTGCAAGGTATTGTGGGTAATGTAGTTCATTCACTCCCAAACACAGCTGAAGACAATAATTGAGTTGTGATACCAGTGGTAAGGCCAATAAAATACTTCTTTTATTGATGGGGTTTAATTCACCCAGCACACGTATGCTTGATAGCAATATAAATGAGGTTACTTGCTTGCAGTGTTTAAATGGATAACATAAAGTCACAAAGCAAATCAGAAAACAACCTTCAACTTGTCAGGCAATTAGCTAATGTTTTCTTAGCAAATAATTACCAAATAAAAAGGCACAAAGAAATAAATGAGCTTTGCTTGTTAGGTTAACTTCTGCTTATTTTCCACACAGATCCTGCAGTGATTCTTCCTTGCTCACACACACAATCAGGTGCAGCTTTAATTACTATCAATTGACCAGCTGAAACCCTTTAGCTGGCTGGCTGCTACTGTGTGAACCCAAATCCTGCTTTAAGAGCTGTTTTCAGTGGAAATAAAGAACAAAGTTAGGTTTCTTTGTGATGGCTGAGGTGTTTGCTCACAGAAAGCTAGCAATAACATTTAGATAGAGAACAGTCCATGTAATGAATAGTTTCATCTGCTGTATCTCCCCCTTCATCAATCAGCATAGGGTCACTATCATACATTGGCACAGACGAGTCTTTCATTAAGGCACTATCATGAGAATGCTTATTCCCTTGCTGCCATTCACTATTATAGATAGGGTCTGGATCAGTGTTCATACCTGAGCCTCTCCTGCTATCATAATTCCTCTCTGTATAGCCTGGCCAGTATGTAATCCAGTTCTGATGTTCAGCCTTCCAATCTTGATCCCTGGACACTGGATCTTTCCTCACATACCTTCTGGCATAGGTCTGAAAGTCCTTTCCACGTGCAGTCTTCTCTCTTCCAGGTAGCCACTGGTGATTCCTATCTCTGCCATTCCATTCCTCTGGCTGACTCCAGTCCAATGGACTCTGCTGGCACTTGGAATACCTTCCAGTATGGGTACTGCCTTGGACTCTCCCAGACCATCCAATGGGCTTTCTTCTCTTCCTTCCAGAGAGTTTCCTTCTTTCTCTATCCGCTTGGCTTGGCTTCTGTTTCTCCTGGTGATACTGGTGCTTGAGCTTGTAACCGTTGCTGTATCTGCGTCTGAAGCCCTTCCTGAAGCTGTTATCTGAAGAATAAGCTCTATTCTTATTCTGTCCTAATGTGTGCTCCTCCCTAACACAGCGCAGCTGTGTTGAATCAGGCCCTGCCCTTTGAGATGAGTGCTTAGGGATTACCTCATAGCTCTCTTGATTGCACACACGTTTTCTCACTTCAGCCCCTCTCATGGCTGCTGGAAACCTGGTGCATTCTGGGACTGGTAGTCTTTTATGTGAAAACTCTGTTTTCTTACTTCTACCAAAACTGACAGGTTGCTTGTTCAGAGTCACATCTTCTTTTCTATAGCTCCTACCTGAGCTATGATAAGCTTCCTTATCACAAGCCCCAGCATTGACTATCTAGGTGTAGAGTTCAGCGGCGGTAGCTAGCTGCATTAGATCGGCTAGATATAGCCACAGCATTGAATATCTAGGTGTAGAGTTCAGCGGCGGTACTAGCTACATTAGATAGGCTAGATATAGCCCCAGCATTGAATATCTAGGTGTAGAGTTCAGCGGCGGTGGCTAACGGCATTAGATCGGCTAGATATAGCCCCAGCATTGAATATCTAGGAGTAAAGTTCAGCGGCGGTAGCTAGCTGCATTAGATCGGCTAGATATAGCCCCAGCATTGAATATCTAGGTGTAGAGTTCAGCGGCGGTGGCTAGCTGCTTTAGATCGGCTAGATATAGACCCAGGATTGAATATCTAGGTGTACAGTTCAGTGGCAGTAGCTAGCTGCTTTAGATTGGCTAGATATAGCCCCAGCATTGAATATCTAGGTGAAGAGTTCACGGCGGTGGCTAGCTGCGTTAGATCGGCTAGATATAGCCCCGGCATTAAATATCTAGGTGCAGAGTTCACGGCGGTGGCTAGCTGCGTTAGATCGGATAGATATAGCCCCAGCAATGAATATCTAGGTGTAGAGTACAGCGGCGGGGGCTAGCTGCATTAGATCGGCTAGATATAGCCACAGCATTGAATATCTAGGTGTAGAGTTCAGCGGCGGTGGCTAGCTGCTTTAGATCGGCTAGATATAGCCCCAGAATTGAATATCTAGGTGTAGAGTTCAGCGGCGGTGGCTAGCTGCTTTAGATCGGCTAGATATAGCCCCAGCATTGAATATCTAGGTGTAGAGTTCAGCGGCGGTAGCTAGCTGCGTTAGATCGGCTAGATATAGCCCCAGCATTGAATATCTAGGTGTAGAGTTCAGCGGCGGTAGCTAGCTGCGTTAGATCAGCTAGATATAGCCCCAGCATTGACTATTTAGGTGCAGAGTTCAGCGGAGGTGGCTAGCTGCGTTAGATCGGCTAGATATAGCCCCACTATTGAATATCTAGGTGTAGAGTTCAGCGGCGGTGGCTAGCTGTGTTAGATTGGCTAGATATAGCCCCAGCATTAAATATCTAGGTGTAGAGTTCTGCGGCGTTAGCTAGCTGCGTTAGATTGGCTAGATATAGCCCCAGCATTGAATATCTAGGTGTAGAGTTCAGCGGCGGTAGCTAGCTGCGTTATATCAGCTAGATATAGTCCCAGCATTGAATATCTAGGTGTAGAGTTCAGCGGCGGTATCTAGCTGCGTTAGATTGGCTAGATATAGCCCCAGCATTGAATATCTAGTTGCAGAGTTTAGTGGCGGGGGCTAGCTGCGTTAGATCGGCTAGATATAGCCCCAGCATTGAATATCTAGGTGTAGAGTTCAGCGGCGGGGGCTAGCTGCGTTAGATCGGCCAGATATAGACCCAGCATTGAATATCTAGGTGTAGAGTTCAGCGGCGGGGGCTAGCTACATTAGATCGGCTAGATATAGCCACAGCATTGAATATCTAGGTGTAGAGTTCAGCGGCGGGGGCTAGCTACATTAGATCGGCTAGATATAGCCCCTGCATTGAATATCTAGGTGTAGAGTTCAGCAGCGGTGGCTAGCTGCGTTAGATCGGCCAGATATAGCCCCAGCATTGAATATCTAGGTGTAGAGTTCAGCGGCGGTGGCTAGTTGCGTTAGATCGGCTAGATATATCCCCAGCATTGAATATCTAGGTGTAGAGTTCAGCGGCGGTAGCTAGCTGCGTTAGATCGGCTAGATATAGCCCCAGCATTGAATATCTAGGTGTAGAGTTCAGCTGCGGTGGCTAGCTACATTAGATCAGCTAGATATTGCCCCAGCATTGAATATCTAGGTGTAGAGTTCAGCGGCGGTGGCTAGCTGCTTTAGATCGGCTAGATATAGCCCCAGCATTGAATATCTAGGTGTAGAGTACAGTGGCGGGGACTAGCTGTGTTAGATCGGCTAGATATAGCCCCAGCATTGAATATCTAGGTGTAGAGTTCAACGGCGGTGGCTAGCTACATTAGATCAGCTAGATATAGCCACAGCTTTGAATATCTAGGTGTAGAGTTCAGTGGCGGTGGCTAGCTGCGTTAGATCGGCTAGATATAGCCCCAGCATTGAATATCTAGGTGTAGAGTTCAGCGGCGGTAGCTAGCTGCGTTAGATCAGCGAGATATAGCCCCAGCATTAACTATCTAGGTGTAGAGTTCAGCGGCGGTAGCTAGCTGCGTTAGATCGGCTAGATATAGCCCCAGCATTGACTATCTAGGTGTAGAGTTCAGCCGCAGTGGCTAGCTGCGTTAGATCGGCCAGATATAACCCCAGCATTGAATATCTAGGTGTAGAGTTCTGCGGCGGTGTCTAGCTGCGTTAGATCGGCTAGATATAGCCCCAGCATTGAATATCTAGGTGTAGAGTTCAGTGGCAGGGGCTAGCTGCGTTAGATCGGCTAGATATAGCCACAGCATTGAATATCTAGGTGTAGAGTTCAGCGGCAGTAGCTAGCTGCGTTAGATCGGCTATATATATTACCCCAGCATTGAATATCTAGGTGTAGAGTTCAACAGCGGTACCTAGCTGCGTTAGATCGGCTAGATATAGCCCCAGTATTGAATATCTAGGTGTAGAGTTCAGCGGCGGTAGCTAGCTGCGTTAGATCAGCTAGATATAGCCCCAGCATTGAATATCTAGGTGTAGAGTTCAGCAGCGGTGGCTAGCTGCGTTAAATCGGCCAGATATAGCCCCAGCATTGAATATCTAGGTGCAGAGTTCGGCGGCGGTGGCTAGCTACGTTAGATCGGCTAGATATAGCCCCAGCATTGAATATCTAGGTGTAGAGTTCAGCAGCGGTGGCTAGCTGCGCTAGATCGGACAGATATAGCCCCAGCATTGACTATCTAGTTGTAGAGTTCAGCGTCGGTAGCTAGCTGCGTTAGATCAGCTAGATATAGCACCAGCATTGAATATCTAGGTGTAGAGTTCAGCGGCGGTGGCTAGCTGCGTTTGATCGGCGAGATATAGCCCCAGCATTGACTATCTAGGTGTAGAGTTCAGCGGCGGTAGCTAGCTGCGTTAGATAGATATAGCCCCAGCATTGAATATCTAGGTGTAGAGTTCAGCGGCGGTGGCTAGCTGCGTTAGATCGGCTAGATATAACCCCAGCATTGAATATCTTGGTGTAGAGTTCAGCGGCGGGGGCTAGCTGCGTTAGATCGGCTAGATATACACCCAGCATTGAATATCTAGGTGCAGAGTTCAGCGGCGGTAGCTAGCTGCGTTAGATCGGCTAGATATAGCCCCAGCATTGAATATCTAGGTGTAGAGTTCAGCGGCGGTGGCTAGCTGCGTTAGATCAGCTAAATATAGCCCCGGCATTGAATATCTAGGTGAAGAGTTCAGCGGCGGTGGCTAGCTGCGTTAGATCGGCTAGATATAGCCCCAGCATTGAATATCTAGGTGCAGAGTACAGTGGCGGTGGCTAGCTGCGTTAGATCGGCTAGATATAGCCCCAGCATTAAATATCTAGGTGTAGAGTTCAGTGGCAGTGGCTAGCTGCTTTAGATCGGCTAGATATAGCCCCAGCATTGAATATCTAGGTGTAGAGTTCAGCGGCGGTGTCTAGCTGCGTTAGATTGGCTAGATATAGCCCCAGCATTGAATATCTAGGTATAGAGTTCAGCGGCGGTAGCTAGCTGCGTTAGATTGGCTAGATATAGCCCCAGCATTGAATATCTAGGTGCAGAGTTCGGCGGCGGTGGCTAGCTGCGTTTGATCGGCTAGATATAGCCCCATAATTGAATATCTAGGTGTAGAGTTCAGCGGCGGTGTCTAGCTGCATTAGATTGGCTAGATATAGCCCCAGCATTGAATATCTAGGTGTAGAGTTCAGCGGCGGTGGCTAGCTGCTTTAGATCGGCTAGATATAGCTCCAGCATTGAATATCTAGGTGCAGAGTTCAGCGGCGGTGGCTAGCTGAATTAGATCGGCCAGATATAGCCCCAGCATTGAATATCTAGGTGTAGAGTTTGCGGCGGTGGCTAGCTGCGCTAGATCGGCTAGATATAGCCCCAGCATTGAATCTCTAGGTGTAGAGTTCAGCGGAGGTGGCTAGCTGCTTTAGATCAGCCAGATATAGCCCCGGCATTGAATATCTAGTTGTAGATTTTGCGGCGGTGGCTAGCTGCGTTAGATCGGCTAGATATAGCCCCAGCATTGAATATCTAGGTGTAGAGTTCAGCGGCGGTTGCTAGCTGCGTTAGATCGGCTAGATATAGCCCCAGCATTGAATATCTAGGTGTAGAGTTCAGCGGCGGTGGCTAGCTGCGTTAGATCGGCTAGATATAGCCCCAGCATTGAATATCTAGGTGTAGAGTTCAGCGGCGGTAGCTAGCTGCGTTAGATCAGCGAGATATAGCCCCAGCATTAACTATCTAGGTGTAGAGTTCAGCGGCGGTAGCTAGCTGCGTTAGATCGGCTAGATATAGCCCCAGCATTGACTATCTAGGTGTAGAGTTCAGCCGCAGTGGCTAGCTGCGTTAGATCGGCCAGATATAACCCCAGCATTGAATATCTAGGTGTAGAGTTCTGCGGCGGTGTCTAGCTGCGTTAGATCGGCTAGATATAGCCCCAGCATTGAATATCTAGGTGTAGAGTTCAGCGGCGGTAGCTAGCTGCGTTAGATCGGCTAGATATAGCCCCAGCATTGAATATCTAGGTGTAGAGTTCAGTGGCAGGGGCTAGCTGCGTTAGATCGGCTAGATATAGCCACAGCATTGAATATCTAGGTGTAGAGTTCAGCGGCAGTAGCTAGCTGCCTTAGATCGGCTATATATATTACCCCAGCATTGAATATCTAGGTGTAGAGTTCAACAGCGGTACCTAGCTGCGTTAGATCGGCTTGATATAGCCCCAGTATTGAATATCTAGGTGTAGAGTTCAGCGGCGGTAGCTAGCTGCGTTAGATCAGCTAGATATAGCCCCAGCATTGAATATCTAGGTGTAGAGTTCAGTGGCGGTGGCTAGCTGCATTAGATCGGCTAGATATAGCCCCAGCATTGAATATCTAGGTGTAGAGTTCAGCGGCGGTAGCTAGCTGCTTTAGATTGGCTAGATATAGCTCCAGCATTGAATATCTAGGTGTAGAGTTCAGCGGCGGGGGCTAGATGTGTTTGATCGGCTAGATATAGCCCCGGCATTGAATATCTAGGTGTAGAGTTCAGCGGCGGTGCCTAGCTGCGTTAGATCGGCTAGATATAGCCCCAGCATTGAATATCTAGGTGTAGAGTTCAGCAGCGGTGGCTAGCTGCGTTAAATCGGCCAGATATAGCCCCAGCATTGAATATCTAGGTGCAGAGTTCGGCGGCGGTGGCTAGCTACGTTAGATCGGCTAGATATAGCCCCAGCATTGAATATCTAGGTGTAGAGTTCAGCAGCGGTGGCTAGCTGCGTTAGATCGGACAGATATAGCCCCAGCATTGACTATCTAGTTGTAGAGTTCAGCGTCGGTAGCTAGCTGCGTTAGATCAGCTAGATATAGCACCAGCATTGAATATCTAGGTGTAGAGTTCAGCGGCGGTGGCTAGCTGCGTTTGATCGGCGAGATATAGCCCCAGCATTGACTATCTAGGTGTAGAGTTCAGCGGCGGTAGCTAGCTGCGTTAGATAGATATAGCCCCAGCATTGAATATCTAGGTGTAGAGTTCAGCGGCGGTGGCTAGCTGCGTTAGATCGGCTAGATATAACCCCAGCATTGAATATCTTGGTGTAGAGTTCAGCGGCGGGGGCTAGCTGCGTTAGATCGGCTAGATATACACCCAGCATTGAATATCTAGGTGCAGAGTTCAGCGGCTGTAGCTAGCTGCGTTAGATCGGCTAAATATAGCCCCGGCATTGAATATCTAGGTGAAGAGTTCAGCGGCGGTGGCTAGCTGCGTTAGATCGGCTAGATATAGCCCCAGCATTGAATATCTAGGTGCAGAGTACAGTGGCGGTGGCTAGCTGCGTTAGATCGGCTAGATATAGCCCCAGCATTAAATATCTAGGTGTAGAGTTCAGTGGCAGTGGCTAGCTGCTTTAGATCGGCTAGATATAGCCCCAGCATTGAATATCTAGGTGTAGAGTTCAGCGGCGGTGTCTAGCTGCGTTAGATTGGCTAGATATAGCCCCAGCATTGAATATCTAGGTATAGAGTTCAGCGGCGGTGTCTAGCTGCGTTAGATTGGCTAGATATAGCCCCAGCATTGAATATCTAGGTATAGAGTTCAGCGGCGGTAGCTAGCTGCGTTAGATTGGCTAGATATAGCCCCAGCATTGAATATCTAGGTGCAGAGTTCGGCGGCGGTGGCTAGCTGCGTTTGATCGGCTAGATATAGCCCCATAATTGAATATCTAGGTGTAGAGTTCAGCGGCGGTGTCTAGCTGCATTAGATTGGCTAGATATAGCCCCAGCATTGAATATCTAGGTGTAGAGTTCAGCGGCGGTGGCTAGCTGCTTTAGATCGGCTAGATATAGCTCCAGCATTGAATATCTAGGTGCAGAGTTCAGCGGCGGTGGCTAGCTGAATTAGATCGGCCAGATATAGCCCCAGCATTGAATATCTAGGTGTAGAGTTTGCGGCGGTGGCTAGCTGCGCTAGATCGGCTAGATATAGCCCCAGCATTGAATCTCTAGGTGTAGAGTTCAGCGGAGGTGGCTAGCTGCTTTAGATCAGCCAGATATAGCCCCGGCATTGAATATCTAGTTGTAGATTTTGCGGCGGTGGCTAGCTGCGTTAGATCGGCTAGATATAGCCCCAGCATTGAATATCTAGGTGTAGAGTTCAGCGGCGGTGGCTAGCTGCGTTAGATCGGCTAGATATAGCCCCAGCATTGAATATCTAGGTGTAGAGTTCAGCGGCGGTGGCTAGCTGCGTTAGATCGGCTAGATATAGCCCCAGCATTGAATATCTAGGTGTAGAGTTCAGCGGCGGTGGCTAGCTGCGTTAGATCGGCTAGATATAGCCCCAGCATTGAATATCTAGGTGTAGAGTTCAGCGGCGGTGGCTAGCTGCGTTAGATCGGCTAGATATAGCCCCAGCATTGAATATCTAGGTGTAGAGTTCAGCGGCGGTGGCTAGCTGCGTTAGATCGGCTAGATATAGCCCCAGCATTGAATATCTAGGTGTAGAGTTCAGCGGCGGTGGCTAGCTGCGTTAGATCGGCTAGATATAGCCCCAGCATTGAATATCTAGGTGTAGAGTTCAGCGGCGGTGGCTAGCTGTGTTAGATCGGCTAGATATAGCCCCAGCATTGAATATCTAGGTGTAGAGTTCAGCGGCGGTGGCTAGCTGCGTTAGATCAACTAGATATAGCCCCATCAATGAATATCTAGGTGTAGAGTCCAGCGGTGGTGGCTAGCTGTGTTAAATCGGCTAGATATAGCCACAGCATTGAATATCTAGGTGTAGAGTACAGCGATGGGGGCTAGCTGTGTTAAATCGGCTAGATATAGCCACAGCATTGAATATCTAGGTGTAGAGTACAGCGGTGGGGGCTAGCTGTGTTAAATCGGCTAGATATAGCCACAGCATTGAATATCTAGGTGTAGAGTACAGCGATGGGGGCTAGCTGTGTTAAATCGGCTAGATATAGCCACAGCATTGAATATCTAGGTGTAGAGTACAGCGATGGGGGCTAGCTGTGTTAAATCGGCTAGATATATCCCCAGCAATGAATATCTAGGTGTAGAGTTCAGCGGCGGGGGCTAGCTGTGTTAAATCGGCTAGATATAGCCCCAGCAATGAATATCTAGGTGTAGAGTTCAGCGACGGTGGCTAGCTACGTTAGATCAGCTAGCCTCCACCGCTGACTATTGGCTCTGATATGTGTATACATCTTACAAGTTCAGAATAGCTTATGCTATTTTATTTGCCAATTGTCTGAAATAGACCTATGACAAATCGGCAGTACCAAGACATGCATCACTGTATTTTAATCTGTCCTTAAACTGTAAGAAAGTAGCAGCAATTGTTGCAGAATGGTGTGTTAAATTGATTTAACATTCACTAATCGACTAAGGACTTCATAATCCATCAATTAGTGCATGTTAAATAAATGCAGTTAAATAAATAAATGTTAATAAAGGGGCATTTTTACTGAAGCCTGCTAAGCAGTTAACGTGTGTTTTAACACTCAGGAACTGTCAGGATGGACTTGTGGTAACTATTGCATGCTACATGACAGCAACCATGTGTTAATTTCCACAGTAACGTCACATTACCATGGGGCGTGGAATAGCCATATTAGGGGAGGAGACTAGGAATGGAGAGCACATTCCTGTTAACCTGGGGTACAAATCACGTGCTGTCTATATTACATTTAGGACAGGTACACTTAACATCTCAATGGGTAGCCTTCAATTCACCTATGTTAATTTCGAATGCCACTGTGGTGCGTTAGGGTACGTCCATGTGCTAACCACCAGCAACACATGACTGTGCACTTACTGCACTTTAGTTTTAGAGATAAATGTGTGTTTAAGAGCACAGCCCCAGTGAACTTTAGCAAAAAGGGTCCCTTAGTATGCACTAAAAATGTCCTATGAAAATGAACGAAACCAGCTGGAAAAAAAACCACCTGAAAGTTAGGAAAAATTCATGAAGAAAATAAACATAGTACACGACAGCAGCACAGACCAGCATGGCCCATGTAGTCTGCCCAATAAGGTGTTTAGAGTTTTATCCCTCGTTCTATGCAGGTTACCCCTGCTCTATGCTTTTCACTTTGGGTTGAAAACTAACCAAATTCTTCTTGCTTGTGGACAGGTCTAGCAGCAGGCAGATAGAGCTGTAATAATCTTCCCTAAACTTTCTTAGCAGCAAGTCATCTGAAGGCAAAGGCAAGCCCAAAACCGCTGAACAAAAAAGCGCATTCCCTTTCCTTAAGTCATCTGGCCAGAGAGCAACAGATTCTCCATCTGTAGTTTCTTCCACTGCGACTGATTCCACTGAGCTGTAGTACCACAATGGCTCAACTGAAACCCCAGTAGCCACTTCAGAGTGCAAGAATCTGGCAAACACACAGAAAGCTGTCCCGTCACTCCTGTGGCAAGCTGAGCACAACAAACAAAATAAAAACAGGACGACAAAGCTGTATTTTTGACCAGGGAAGAACAGATGCGTTGTGGTTGCTTCCTGTTGCATTTGGCCATTTTGAAACAAAGGCAAATATGTTCAGTTTAAAACAAAGTTTTGCTTAATTTTTAAAATAGATATGCAGCTCTGGGGTATCGTCTGCCCGGTAGCCAGGCTTTTTAGTTGGCTAGAGGTTGACGTAGCCCATCTGATAGCTCTAGTCCAGGACCTCATTTGGCGAGGAATCTGCTGTGGTGCTGACCACATAAGTGTTTTTTTTAAAGCCACAGGCACTGTTCTTCTTTTGTTTTTCCTTTTGCAACTTCAACTTGAAGTCTCTCTGTAAATTTGTGGAGGAGTTTGATTTGAGCTCTCTATTTTCCTTACATTGTTGATTTCCTAATGTATTTTAAGAGCTTCATATCCTTTTATGCTAATGTTTTGCTTGTTCTTTATTGTATAATTGCACAAATATAACATTTAAAACAAATCCATAATGCTTGAATGGATAATTTTGGATGTAGAAATAGTTATACACTCAAAAGATATGCATCCAAAAAGGGGACACATGACTTGGGGCACTATGGGGCGGAGTCATTTAGCCATATAGTGATATTCACTTCAGCAGATTTTTAGTTTTATGCTGATTTTGATACTATTACTATGTAAACCATGATGTGTAATGCAGTTATAATTAATGGTATATAAGGATGTTTATAAATATATATTCAGTTGCTAATGAGGTCATTTTAGAAGATCTAATCATGATTTGGGTGGCTCAAAATGGGCATTCAGAGGAGTAAATCACAATTACATCACTGGAACCATTTTAGAAAGCTCGAAGTTAGATGCGTCAGCTCGATCACATCCAACTTGGCCAATGGCATGCCTGGGGGCATGGCAGGAGCGGGTCGGTAAAGATACACATGCATACATGATTTCTGACCAATGCTGCATGTCTGATACCACCATCTGGGACATCCATGTCTATACCTGCCCTGGGGGATGAACAGGATTAGTAAAGATGCTCATTTCAGCAATATAACAGTACAATGAAGATGGAAATGCCCATTCACTCTGCCGATACATTTAACTCCTTCAAAGATGCCCATCAGTATGTAGGACACGCATTACTCCAGGATCTTCCGCACTGCAACGGCTTGCAAAATAGCAGGCTGGGACATGTAAAGGAGAGATCTATGGTCACTTTCTGTGACAGGCAAGTATGCACTTCTATGTCCCCTATTCTGTGGATGACATATACAGCACATTCAGGTTTCTAGAATGTGGAGACTTCCTGCACGTGGTCAGCCCATAACTCTGTGCATCTCCGTTTTTGCTATAATGCAGTGGACACGTATCTTTTAGGGTAAAGAATGGCCAATTTTACAAGGCCATTTCAAATGACCACCTTCTCAGCTGCCCTCCTACTGTATAAAAAACATTTAGACTTGGACATCCCATTTTGCAGTCAGACATCCATTTGAAAATGTGCCTTTAACTATGTAAGTTCTATGGCTAAGTGAGCCACATCAATAGCAGGTATAACATGAAACATCTAACATGGGCAGCTCAGAATATGTGTGTATGTTCAGCAATATCACCTTATTGGATTGCAGTGCTGGATATATATATACAGGGTAGCCCAAAAAAAAGTGAGAACATCTCATAAATTAAAAGCTTGAATAGTTTATTTATTTACCTTTTATAGCTATATAACGTCTTTATTTCGACAATTTCTGGTCACCATTTTTTTTTTTAATTTGTCAATCGTTTACATCTGTCTTTTTGAATTTTTAAATAACTTATATGCTACAAGATGTTCTCACTTTTTTTGGGTACCCTGTATATATATATATATATATATATATATATATATATATATATATATATATATATATATATATATATATTGTGATGAAGTTGAAGCCATTGAAGCTATAGACTTAGAAAAAAAACACTTTATTATAAAGCAACTGACTCACAGAAGGTGCAGTTACCTAAAAGTGCAGCTAGAGGGAGTAGGCACGAGGCTGTAGAAGCTAAGCTGACACACCCAGGTTTTGAGAATGCAGGAGCTAATCAGGTACACCTGAGTAGAGAGCCAGGAAGCTCAGTGGAGAAACGTCTTTATAAACAGTGCTCAGAAGGAAGAAAGCAGAGAGGACCACGAGCTGAGAGAGGACTACGAGCTGAGAGAGGACCTCAAGCTCAGGGAGGACCACACATTTGGAGAGGAACACAAGTTCAGAGAGGAACTGAGAGGGGACCTGAGAGAGGAACCTCACATACTGAAAGGCAGAGAATCTTGGAGTACCCTTCAAGGAAGAGCTAAGTTCCAGGGAGGACAAGGCCGTTCCAGAAAGCTCCAGGAGCCAGTCTTCAGGGAAGACAGTGATAGAAGGAGACTGCCAGGTAGAGAAAATACCAGGAGACCACGTCTCAAAGATCCAAGGTACAGTTATATTTCCTTTCCAAGATGTGAGCCAGCTCCTAGAAAAGCTTATAACCCAGAGAGCTGTACTGATAGGAAACAAAGCTGGGAAAGGCTTGTGAAACCTTAACAGAGAGGCATAAGACAAAGGTTAAATAGACAAAGGTTAAATAGACAATCCGGTTGCTCTATGCAATAAACCTTTAACCTATACAGATAGCACTCTCCAATGATGATCTTCTGACCTCCCCCATGTAATCCATGTATATATATTCATATATAACTTGTATATATTTTCCACACTGTTCGGTATTATACCACATTGTTTGTTCTATACTTTATATGATGTTCCTTGTAAATAAGTTCTGTATTATTGCAATGTTCCATGTAAAACAAACTTGATTTGTTAATTATTGTTAACTGTAAACCGCAACTGAACTCTTGGAAGATGCGGTATATAAATGTGAATAAATAAATAAATAAAAAATAGTAAAAAGCCATAACAGTTATTTGCCAAACCAAGACCAGCAAGGCTGGGGAATATTGGAGACATCTATTGAACTACAACCTGCCTTATCCAGGGAAAGCTCAGGACTATCTGACAACACGGCTGAACAGGAACCTATGCAAATAGAGGTGATAGAACCAGAGCCGTTGCAGTTAGAGCACTCGATGGACTGCTCACTCTGTGTTTCCAAGAGTCTAGAGTCTCTCACAGAATTGTAACAGGCAGGACATGCTTTAAGATATCTTTGCTTTTGCTAAGCTGAAAGAAGAAGTTTTTGTATTTTGTTTTTCTTCTTGGTGTTGAAAACCTGTTTGAACGCAAAGAACTGCGAAGCGCCTGTAACAGTTACTGACTTTGTAAATATTTTGGCATAAACCCTGAAGTAAGGTACATTCTGTTTTTGTCTTCCTGGAGAACCTTTGCACAACAAAAGGGAATAAAACCATTTAAGTTTAACCCTGCACAAGGCTCACAACTATTTCTTTATGAAGTGGGACTACAAAGACCATGATGCAACTGGTCTAGAAAAGGTTTTCCTTCTTCAACCAACAATAAGTGTCCGCCCTCTCCTTTCTGCATGTTGCCACTAGGAGGGGCTATGACTATATATATATATATATATATATATGTGTGTGTGTGTGTGTGTGTGTGTGTGTCTAATTATATATATATAATTTAAAATCTTCATCTAAATATTGACCTCCAAATGACCAAGCTAGATGACTGTTCAATCAAAAAAGGACAGATAGAAATGACTGTAGATCTATAACACAAGCCAGGGTTCTATTCTTTTCTTGCATCCCGCTCTTTCTCGGTTCATGTAGATGATAAATCCTCACCCACTTTCCCTCTCACTTGTGGTGTTCCACAGGGCTCCGTTCTCTCCCCCCTACTGTTCAATATTTTTCTTGCTCCTTTGCCTCTAATTATTCAGCAGTATGCAATCTCATCCTACCTATATGCCGATGATATAGTTCTCGTACTCCATACTTCATCCCTTTCCCCTGACATTACACAGTTAAACCTATGCCTTTCCCGTATTGCCTCTTGGCTATCCGAAAACTTTTTACATCTCAATCCCGCCAAATCCTCAGCAATGTGGGTTTCTTTCAATGGTGCTTGTCCTACTCTTGCACCTTCCATTGGCTCATCTAATATTCCCCTTACTTCTTCCATTCGGTACCTGGGTGTAACCTTAGATTCCTCCTTAACTTTCTCCGAGCACATTTCTAAGGTCTCCTGTTCTTCCTTTTTTGCCCTACGACAGATTAGGGCTGTTCGGTCCATTTTGCCTCCCAGTTCTCTCATTACCCTTGTCATTGCTTTGGTTGTTAACAGATTAGATTATTGTAATGTGTATTTGGCCAACCTCCCTAAATACTGTATTCAGCGGCTGCAACGTATTCAGAACGCCGCAGCCCGTCTTGTTACCTTTTCCAACAAATTTGATCATATTACTCCAGTTTTACTTAGATTACATTGGCTTCCTCTTCAGTACCGTTTTCATTATAAGTTTTTGATCCTCCTCCACCGGACTATTTACACCAGTACCCCTCGTTACTTGGCCGACTGCATTTCCCGGTACACTCCTCACCGACTGCTCCGCTCTACTTATACAAACCGATTGTCCCTTCCCTCACCATCACAAGCCCGTTTGGAACGGACGCGGCACTCAGCCTGGTTTTTCCTTGGCCCCTCACTATGGAACATGTTACCTACCTCACTGCGTTTAGAACCCTCCTACCACCAGTTTAAGTCGTCCCTTAAAACCTACCTCTTTCAGAAAGCCTTTGATTTGCCCACTGACATTCCCCCCTAACTGGCCTGTCTGTATGTATGTATGTCCCAACCCATATGTTGTCTACTGGTTAGTTACCTTATTTCTTATGATTGTTGGTATGATTTGATACTACTCTGTCTACGTAAAATTACTTGTAAATTTTTATGATTTCTTGTTGAACAATCTCTTGTGTGCTATCTATTTCTTTCCCCTACTGGCTTTCCTGTCTACCTTTGGCGTTCTTTTCCTGGTTTGAGGTGCAAATTATTTTTAATTGTACACCGCTTAATGCTATTGCCCAAGCGGTATATCAAATTTTAATAAAGATAAAGATAAAGATAAAGATAAAGATAAACAAGTTAGATGGATGGAAATAACTCCTGATCCCTTGAAATTGCCTTTCTCTCTAGACCTCAATCTTCAGCAATCACAGGGCATTCACAGTGTCCCTGTGACTTTATTCTTTGCTTCACTCTTTACTGAGGAGTATGTTGGAACCTATCGATGTCAGAAAGTTTCTTGGATGACGATGGCTCGGAAGAAGTGGAGCACATTATGGTGAACCCGGAAGATGTAATGGAGCAAACTAACAAGAGTAAGAAATCATTAGGACCAGATAGTGTACACCCCAGCATTATGAAATAATTCTAAAATGAAATTACAGGCCTATTATTCATAATCAGTTATGATACCTGATGATTGGAAGCAGGACCATACCAAGCCATAAATGCACCTTGTGCAACTAACAAATCTGGTGCCCTCCTCCACCCAGCCACGTTTAGTAACTCACTATTTTTTAGCTTCCTGGAAGCTCGGTGATAACAGTGCCCAAGGTGGTGTTCCAGCCACACCACTTGCACAGCCTTTGGAGGCTTTTTAAACTGAACTCCATGGATGATCTGGGAAAAAACTGACTAGTGAGCCTAATGCCAATGCAGGGGAAATGGAAGACACTATTCTAAATTAAAATTACTTGCGATATGGATGCACATGACAATGTGTCGGAACCAACTTGTATTTAGCAAAGGGAAGTCTTGCCTTATCAGCCTGTTAGATTTTCTTATGAACAACATAAGCCTGTTCATATAAAGGCACATTTTACAAATGATGTCCAGGTGCAAACTGGCCATTTCTATCCTAGGTGCATAGACTCATCCCCTGGAGCAATGACTACTCCCTGACAAAATCCTCCTCCTATGTAAAACCTGCATTCCTGCACAGCGGTCATTAAAATAGAGAAGGTTTCCTCTCAAACAGAAAATTACGGGCTTGCTCAATATAGTAAACCACACATATTTTAGACATCTCCCAGTGGGAGGTATCTGAAAAACCAATATACGTACTCTCACATGATTATGTATAAGTGGAGGCACATACCTCTCTAGTAAGGGGCAGAGATATCTAGGTCCTACTTTTGTAAAGAATGCTCCAAATTTCCATTTCTAATTAGCATAAGAAAATATCACTTTTCTTCCAGAGTCACTAGCCAGATTCTGTATTCATACCTAAAGTATCTGAATAGAAAGTCAAAAACCCTGAACATTTTTACTCTAAATCCATTCAACATCCCTCATTTTTCCATGTGATTATATAAAACGAGGCCAACATTTAAAGCTAATTATTCATTTTCTGGCAGGCAATGAACACATAATCTTCCTATCTGTATATTTTCAGCTATTATACAACTAAAATCTGGCAATTTAATACATTTTTAAGGTTATTTTAGAAGCCCTATTTGCCTTTTAAATGTGGAGGTGGCACCAGAAAAACCATGGAGACTGCATCCGTATTTAAAATGCCATTTTAGCAAGACTGCAGGATGCATATTTCCATGCCTGGCACTGTGATCTCTGCATGGCTGCTGCAGGCATAGTGAAGGCATTTCTGGGTTCAGTCTGGGTGCTACATGACGTATTTCACATAGTCTGGAGATATGCAGGGCAGATCTTTTAAATGTGCCAGTCCACACTCACTGTAAATCATGAATTTGCTGTCCTTTGACACAGCTTGTGCTGTTGACATCTAGTGGAGCTTAGCATGCAAGTTTTTGGCTTGACTGATGATTCTGTCTGTGTAGGTGTCATTTGATTTACCTTTTGTTCCCCTATCGTGTATCCTGTGCTCTTTTCCAATCTAGCCCCCTTCCCCTTTCCAAGACCCCATCAGGGTCCCACTCCCTCATCTCCTCTTCCAGCTGTGCCAATTCCAACACTCCCCCCCCCCATCCCCTGTGATGCACCATAGGTTTGGGGTCTATTTGTCCTCCTTCTGCCCAGTTCCATGCTGTGAGTCTATCTGTGCCCCGGTGTTTCTTGTGGCCTCTATGCCAATGTGTGGTACCCTGCTGTCTCTATGTGTGTGTGTGTGTGTGTGTATGGAAGTGCACATTTACTACTATAGGTGTTGGTGATGGAAGCCAGGAACCATGGACGAGATGAACACATTGGTTGCACATGCCCTGCCGCATTAAGCCCACAGGGAGCATAGGAGAGAGCCACTAGGAGGCACTCATATCAAGGGGTCTGGCCTATGACCTAATTCCTGGACCTCATGGATGAGCAGTGTCTCATGTTCTGTTATAACAAGGCAGCCATCCATCATCTCTGCCAGGAGCTAAAGCCACTCTTCTGCTCCATTGTACAGAGGGCTTTGCACATGCTCATCCACTCCCAGGTCACCACAGCCCTTCATAGCCACTGGCGATTTCTAGTTTGTTTTGGCTACCAATGCAGGTCTCAGCCAGTCAGGCACCTCACAGTGAATTTCTCAGCTCCTGAAGGCCTTTCTAATCCAAGTTATCAATGTCCCTGCTTAATGTACATTACCAAGTTTAAGTTACAATGTAAACCGCTTTGACTAAAATGATAAAGTGGTACAAAAAAACACCTGTTGAATGAATAAATAATATATACTGCACAATATGTATCCTTCCCATAGATTGTACAACAGAGGCAGCAAACCAGCTCTGTGAGGTAGCCCACTTTCCATCAATGGTAGGGCTCATTGATTGCACCCATGTTGCTTTCAGGACCCCATGAGGTAGGAAGGGCAGAAACCACAACAGGGAGGCATTAAACTCACTCAACATGCAGGTGGTCAGCAGTGCTCGGGGTCAGATAACAGATGTCTTTCTCAAGTTTCCATTTTCCTGCTATGACACCTACATCCTTACCCATTCTAGCATCTATGAAAGGTCTGAGTGTAGAGAGATCCCATGACTTTTTAATTTTGCCATGAGGGACCTTGTCAAAGGCTTTTTGAAAATCCAGATACACTATATCGACTGGCTCACTTTTATCTACCTGTTTATTCACACCTTCAAAAAATATAACAGATTAGTAAGACAAGACCTTCCTTAGCTAAAGCCATGTTGGCTTTCTCCAATTAAGCTATGACTATCTACATAATGGTTTCTACCATTTTGCCGTATACTGATATTGGGCTCACCGGTTTGTAGTTTTCTGGATCATCCCTTGAACCCTTTTAAAAATTGGCATTACATTGGCCATTTGCCAGTCTTCAGGTATTACAGATGTTTTTAATGATAGCTAACAGATTTACTAATAGTAGGTCTGCAATCTTATATTTTGCTTCTTTCATCATCCTCAGATATATACCATCTGGTCTAGGTGATTTGCTGCTCTTTAGTTTATCAAATAGTTGTAATACCTCTTCCCAGTTTATCAATATTTCTTTCAATTCTTCCGATGCGTCACCTTTAAATGCCATTTCAATCATGGATAACTTCCCTAAATCTTCTTCAATAAAGACTGAAGTAAAGAATTCATTCAGTCTCTCTGCTATGGCCTTGTCCCCTCTTAGTGCCCCTCTTATCCCTCTATCGTCTAATGGTTCAACTGAATCTCACAGGGTTTTTTTGCTGTGAATGTACTTGAAAAAGTTTTTATTATGCATTTTTGCTCCCACAGCGAGATTTTTTTCAAATTATCTCTTTGCCTGTCTTATCAATGTCTTGCATCTAACTTGAAGTGCTTATGTTGTTTCTAGTTTTCATCATTTGGCTCCTTTTTCCATTTCCTGAAAAATGGTTTTTTTTTTTTGGCTACAGCAGTCTCTCTGACCTCATTTTTAAACCATGCTGGCAGATTTTTGGCCTTCATTCCACTTTTCTTAAAGCGTGGAATACAGCTCGTCTGGGCTTCCAAGATAGTATTTTTAAAGTCATGCTTGATGTAAATCTACAACCTTTGCAGCTGCTCCTCTTATCTATTTTCCTAATTTTATCATAGTCTCCCTTTTGAAAGTTAGAAGGTAGTACTGTGAATTTCCTTGCCGTATTTTCTCCATTTATTAAATCAAATATCATCATGCTATGCTCACTGTTGCCAACTGGCCCTAACACCCTTATCTCTTGCAGCAGATCTTGTGTTCCATTAAGGACTAGGTCCAAAATGGCTTCCCCTCTTGTTGGTTCATAAACCAGTTGCTCCAAGAAGTAGTCATTTATTTCATCTCAAACCTCTATCTTCGTAGCAAGTTCTGCCATGGCACTGACTCAGTCGATACCGGGGTAATAGAAATTACCCATTATTACTGTGCTGTAACTTTTGTTAGCTTCCCTGATTTCTTTGAGCATTTCATCATCCATTTGTTCATTCTGGCCAGGCGGTCGGTAATACACCCCCACTGCCATCAGCTTTCCCTTTTTACATGGAATTTCAATCCATAGAAATTCTACAGTGTATTTTGTTTCTTGCAAAATTTTACTCCTGTGTGACTCAATGCTGTCTCTAACATACAGTGCAACCCCTCCACCAATTTGATCTACTCTATCATTGCAATATAATTTGTACCCAGGTATCAGTGTCCCACTGGTTGTCCTCCTTCCACCAGGTCTCTGAGATACCAATCATATCTAACCTCTCATTTAGTGCTATATATTCTAAACCTCTCATCTTATTTTTTAGTCTTCTAGGATTTGCATACAAGAATCTTAGAGGTTTATTTTATTCATATTAATCTTGTTATTGGTAATGCAATGTGTGCCTTCAAGTCAGTCCTGACTCCTGGCAACCCAGAAGCTCCTGGGTTTTCTTGGAAGTGTCACCAGAAGTAGATTGCCAGGCCTTTCTTCTGAGGCAATGGAGGGTTAAGTGACTTGCCCAAGGCCACAAGGAGAGCTAGCAGGAATCAAACTCTGGCTGCTTGGTTACCAAGCCAGTGCTCTAACCACTAGGCTACTTCTCCACTCCAGTAGGCAGGGGTAATTTGCACTCTTTAAGCTCTGTCTGCTCTGTACTTAAGGGTATTTGGGTTACTTTTGTGTTTATTGGAAACTCTTTGTCGATATGCCCTAGCTTCAATCTTTTGCTAGTATCCTTCAATGATCCTAAATCTTGATTTTCAGGAAGTCTTTGACAAGGTCCTTCATGTGTGACTATTGCGGAAATTTAAAAAGTCATGGAACAGGAGGCAGTGTACTGTTGTGGATTAGGAGCTAGTTAAAAAATAGAAATGGATAGTAGGGCTAATTGGCCAATTTTGTCAATAGAGAAAGGTAAATAGTGGAGTACCAAAGGGATCTATTCTAGGCCCGCATCTTTTTAACATATTCATAAATGACCTAGAAAATGGAATAATAAGTAAGGTGATGACATTTGCAGATGAGACACAATCATTCAAAGTTCTTAAAACACAAGAGGATTGTGAAAAGTTGCAAAGGAACGGGATAGATTGGGAGACTGGGCATCCAAATGGCAGATGAAATTTAATGGGGACAAGTACAAAGTTATGCTCTTAGGGAAGAACAAACTGAACTATGGTTACATGATCCATGGTTCTACATTAGGAATCACCACCCAGGAAATGGATTTAGGCGTCATTATGGATAATATATTGAAACTCTCTGCCCAGTGTGCAGCGGTGGTGAAGAAAGCAAATAGAATGCTAGAAAGCCAAGGGTATTATAATGCCTCTATATCGCTCCATGGTGTGACCACACCTAGAATATTGTTTGCAAATCTGGTCACCATATTTTCAAAAGGATATAGTGACCTTAGAGAAGGTACAGAGAAGAACAACCAAAATGATAAAGGGGAGTGAAGAATACTTCTGTGAGATTAAGCTTAAATGGTTAAGGCTCTTCAACTTGGAAAAGAGATGGCTGAGGGGAGATATGATAGAGATCTACAAAATAATGAATGGAATGGAAGGGGTAAACATAGATTGGTGGATTATTCCTTCAAAAAACAGAAAGGCTAGGGGGCACACAATGAAACTACAATTTTGCACATTTAAGACTAATTTTAGAAATTATTTTTTCACTCAGTGGGTAATCAAACTCTGGAATTCATTATCAGAGAATGTAGAAAATGCTGTTAGTGGAGTTGGATTTAAGAGAGGTTTGTTCAAGCTCCAGGAGGAAAAGTCCATAAACCATTATTAAAGTGAACTGGGGCAATCCACTCTTTACTCTGGGATAAAGAACAACATGTGATCTGTCTAACATTAGGAATTTAACAAGAACTTGTGTCCTTGATTAGCCACAGTAGGAAACGGGGAAACTAGGCTTGATGGACCCAGTGTGGCATAATTTATGCTCTTATGTTTTTATGCACCATTGGCCCCATGCACATACTTACAGAACAGTGACCGTATATATTGCAGATGTAAAAAGTCATTTACATGTGGAAACTACTAAAATACCATATTTTCAATCCATAAATGTGCATACTAGTCTAATTTACCCTTGTAAAATTACCCTCTATCTAAGTAACACCACTAAAAATGTATAAGCAGTGACCAGACAGGCCTAAATTAAAAGGATAACACATCTAGAGGGTACAAATCGCTGCTGAGTAGATAACTTCTATGTCTGTTTTGAGGCGCCTGAAAAAGGAGCACCAGTCAGAGCAAACAAAGAGATCAGTAAAGCCATAGACACAAGACGACCAAAAGCACAATTGGTTTCTGCCAGGGAGAGTTGGCATATACATTCCAGCAGAGCAGTGGCAAGAAACATGAAGCATGACACCAACTAAATATGGCTGATACTTGTTTAGGGGGCTCAGATCTGAGACCAGTGTCACATAGGCATTCACATGGGCTTGTCTGCAAAGGCAATGGCCCATGGCTATGAAGAGGCAGGCCACACTCACAGGCTGCATGAGACCCTGCAAGGCTCTAACCCACAGGTCATGACACATGCAAAGCACAATGTGCACATGGTTTCAGGCAGTGCTGTTACACAGACACAACAGAAGGAAAAGAGCTTTACTGTGGTCAGGTAGTGCACAACCACAGATGACAGTCCATGGGTCATACTGGGAACCAGGATATTAGAAGGGAGGGATGGAAGATGTAACCTGTAATTGGTACAAGGGCACACACAATGACCACATGGCATAGCCTCTGTACACTTAGACAGGGCCAGCCCTCAACCCAGAGACAACAGTGTGAGAGAGTCAGGTGGGTGATGAGGGATAAAATGCTGAAATGAGTATTTATTTATTTAGACAGATTTGTATGCCACCTTATCCTTCAATCAAGGTGGCCACGTCACATCACAATTGGAGGGTTACATTTAACATTAGGGTACTTGTAAACATTTAGACAGTACAATTACTTAACACCATTTAGACAGTACAATTGAAGGGTAACAGAGTATATGCTAAGCATGATATTGCCACTTATCCCCAACAGCCATTTATGTATCCTACGAGACCTGGAGTCCAGGTTCAGGGCCATGTGGAGGACCTATCCCTGTTTGCTGCAGTGCCTCCTGCTGGAGCAACAGTGGCAGCAAGATAAGTCATGGCGCATGTGGCATTGATGTGACATGTAGGTAGGGGACACTAGATCACCACTTGCAATGCATAAGGCCAGGAGATGCATGACAAAACTATGCATCAACAAGAATGTTCTGTGTAGAGAGTTGTTTTCAGCTTCTTCCGGAAGTCTTTGGAATCCAAAATGACTCTTAGAGCGTCTGGGAGGGCGTTCCATAGAGCCGGGGCAGCCAGGGAGAAAGCTCATCCGGGAGCGGAATTTGAGCCAAATGTGCTCAGCTGAGCAGGCACGGGAGTGTAGGTAGCGGGTAGTTGAAGACAACCAGGGCTGAGGTATAGTGTAGAGGAAAGCCAGTATTATAAAACCATAGCCTCTTCAACAGATTTAGAAGACAAAGTGGAAGAAAAAAGTGATGAGACAATAGTGGAGAGAGCCAATGGATCAATAGCATGAAGATTCCTAAAAAGGTAGGAAGAGACTGGGTAAGATTGAGGTGAAGAGTGATGAAGGGTGAAGCTTAGGAGGTGATGATCAGATAAGGGAAGAACTGAGGTACGGAAATTGGAGGATAAAAAGTTAGAGAAGAAAACCAGGTCAACGCAGTGACCATGCTGATGAGTGAGAGCGGAAGGGCAAAGTTGGAGGTTGAATGAGAAGGTAAGGGAAAGGAGTTTAGAAGCATAGGCATCAGAAGGGTTATCAACATGAATATTAAAGTCACCAAGAATAAGGGAGGGGGAAAGAAGAATCCAGAAATAGGGAAAGACAGGAGTAAAAATCAGTGAGAAAGGTAGAGATGGACTTATCAGGGGGTCTATAAATATCAGTTATCTGGAGAGGTAAGGTGTTTAAAAAGGTGAATGGAATGGACTTCAAAGGAGGAAAAGGAGTGAGACTGAGGTAGGAGGGGTTGGAATTGGCAAAAAGGAGAAAGCAGAAACTCAACACCACCACCACGGCTAGTGGCACAAGATGTGGGAAAATTGGTAGCCACTGTGGTAGAGGGCAGCGACTGAAGCAGTGTCATCACAGAGGAGCCAGGTTTCAGTAAGAGCTAGAAGATGGAAAGAGTTAGAAATTAAGAGATCATGAATAAAGGGGAATTTATTAGCTGCATTTATATACAGCCAAATAAATAAATATTAGATATGGAATGAGCATTCCATAAGGCACAAAAGAAAGAGAGAATGGAGGGAGACAGGAGAAGAATATGGATGAGATTAGAGCGGTTGAGTGAGGATTGGGGGTGAGAGAATAGTCTAGGGGAACCAGGTTAGGATTAATGTCACCAGATGAAAGAAGGAGAAAGAGAAGAGTGTGAGGCAGAGAGGAGATGGAACGGTAGAAATGAGGATGACGTTTTTAAAGAGAAGAGAGAGAGATGAATGAGAGGAAAAAAAAGGTGAAGCTCAAAAGCTAAGGAACAAGAGGAAGACAAGATGAGAAAATGGGAAAGGTAGAGAGAGGGTGATAAGGAGGGGAGGTTTGAGGATGATATGAGGGGAGAAGGTTAGGGAGTGTCAAAAGGAAGAAAGTGATGTGAAGCCATAAAAAAAGAAGAAATGTAGAGGAAAGCAGAAGAGTTAGTAGAAGAGTCATCGCAATAGTATTATTAATAGTACAAATGCTAACAATGATCAATCTCTGAGCTGCCTGAGGATTACAGAACTCATCTAATCTCTGAGCTGCCTGAGGATTACATTTTGCATCACTTCCTGTTTGATGTTGGCGACTTTGAAAAGTATGGTTATAATGGTTGCTGTGGAGGGATTTTTTAAGAGTAACCCCTGAAGCAAGGTCCATTTATGGGCCTGAAATATGAATTCATGTTGGGATTTTCTTCAGGCAGATAAGTAACATTTTTCCATTTTAAATTGTTTGTATTATAAAAATAAAAATGTATAAAAATAATTGTTTTCAAGAAAGCACACGTTAATGAGACCAATGATGGTGCATTGGGCTGTTAGTGTTTTTACATGCATTAGCCGGCTCTGAGGGTCTCCAATATTGCATTTTTTTTTTGTGCTTTACTCCCTTTTTCGGGGGTTGTTCATTAATGATACTACTATTACTTCAGGAACCTTGTTGTATTATAATTTTTGTTGTAAGTATTTAATGAAATACGTTCTTCAATAAGGAACATAGACATATTCCCTGGGAAGTATTTAGTTATTTATGTATTTATTTATTTAAAAATCCCTGTACTACGTCTCTGCATATATATTCCATTTGATTAACATAAACAAAATATTTCTTGGGACAAGAAAACACCTACTGTATCAGAATGTAATTCACCCTGAGCTACCACTGAAAGAGTCATGAGTTAAATCCAAAATCCCTTCCTGTCTCTCAAATGCTGACTTCGTCAATTCTATAAATCTGTTTCCTCTTCAGACTACCTATGTACGAGGTATGTACTGAAATAATAGGGATATAGTGTACATCTGGTTTGCCGTTTTCATTTAGGAAACTTTTATGCACATACACGTTAAATCAAATTTAACCACAAAAACCCCTCCAAAGTAATGTGTGCGAAGTTGATTTATGCACATTAAAAACCTTTATCCATGTTAATTAAAGTTTACATAGTTTAATTTCTGAAATAAATCAAAAACGTGCCTGAAAATCTGCCAGAAAGAAACAAAGAAGTTCCACACTCTTGGACCTTCATCCTGACAATGTGAACATTATTTTCATGACCCTACCCTTAAAAATTAATCACAGATCCTGAATATTCATACAGCTGGAAGATTTATTTATACTCAGTCAAATAAGCTATATGTCCTGTTGAATAGCTTTTAAAACTACATAGCTCAACTACATAATCCCATATTTCCTTATCGTCTCTCTAGCCTAGTCCCGAACCTTTGGAGTTTTGCTCCTCCTCCAGCAGCTTGGAGACTGAGAAACGTCATTCTTGTAATGTCACCGATACATAAGCTCCGGAACCGCCTTCTCTCACCAGTTATCTCAGTCTCGAAGCAGCTGGAGGACTGGTGAGCCTGTAGGTTCAGGCTCGCTAGAGGAGCAATTAAGGAGAGTAGTGTAGTATAGTTAATCTGTTTGATTTGGTTTCCTTGAAGAAAAAAAAAAGAAGGGGTTTAGGGTTAGTGTTTTTTGTCTGTAGTGGAGCCAGAGTGACCACGGTGCTGAGGCCTTCCCTCCCCCCCCCCCCTTACAGCATCCCTTCCAGAAAACCTTCCATTACCTTGATGAGCAGTGCCAAGAGGAAGGTCAACCTCGGGTTCAAGCACCTTCTGCACGAGTGGGGAGTGCATGAGTGCAGCCCGCAGCGCCTGCAGAAGGTGTGCCTGCAAACACTAGCGGGAGGGAGCCAGTGCAGGGCTGCAGTCTTCCTTCTGCTGGATCCTCCACACAGCTTTCAGCTCCCGTGATGGTGGCTCCCACTCGGCGGTTGAGCCAGGGAACAGAAGACGAGGAGCACTCCTTCCCAGCTCGGGGGGATAAGTGGGGTACTTTTCTTTGGCGATAGAGCGGGGCGTTGACGAGCCTTCCTGTTGTTAATGCCAGCGTGCTGAGACGCGGTTGGTGGCACGGCAGGCCCAGCCGCGTGTCAGAAGCATGGGAAGCAGGTTCAGGCGGTTTTGTTGATCAGTTTTTCAACGGCAGCAAACCGGCCGGGAAGCTTTGTTTTGCGGCGGTTTCTTCAGTTTTCGCCTTGCCAGATGGTTAGGAGCCCCGCATGTGTTTTGCAATAAAAAAACAAACAAATCCCATGAACGGCTGTGTAAGCGATTTGGTTCAAGTTCTCTTTGGTGGCAGAGCTCTGTGGTTGACAGGCTATTGGGACAGCTTCCAGGCAGTGCAGAGGGGGATGCCTGCAAAGCCTCGTTGCTTGCTTTGTGGAGCAAAGAGGAACACTGTGTCAGAGGCTGGAGTGTGTAGGGACTGCACTCCCGAAGCAGCAGATATGGATCAGCTCTCTGATGTGGGGGAGGCTGACCTTAAGGGAGCTCCGGGAGCGGTCCCAGACCCTGCTTCTACCATACTGCCATCTTCGGTAGCCGACGCCGGGCTCTTCTGCGGCCTCAGATCTCCTGTGCTCACAAACAGCCTTGCCAGAAGGCCTAGCAGCCATTTTTTCACCAGGGTTTGTTGCCCTCATACAACAAGCCTTTGCAACGCCTAAAGAATGGCCAGCCCCTGGGGTACCAGACCCGGACCTGGGATTGAAGAGGCCAGGAACTCCTTTGGTTACGGCGGTCACAGGGGTACCAGCGAAGAGGTTCCAGCACAAGAGGGACCGGTCAGAGAACTTAGTGCTTTCAGAAGGGTTTGGTTCGGAAGAGTCGGATCTTGACCTGGATTTGGATGAAGAGCTGGAAGAAGGCGAGATTGCGGAGCAGGAAGATCAAGCCAGGGTGGTGCGTGTGTTTCAGAGGGAGGAGTTACCTGCACTCATCTTGGAGGCGCTGAAGGCGCTGAATATGCCATCAGGAGGTCTGACAGAAGAGGCTACTCTGGAAGATTCTTTGTTGCAAGCATTCCGGAAGACACAGAGAGCTTTCCCGGTACATAGGGTATTTCGGGAAATGATTCAAGAAGAATGGGATTTGCCCAAATCGGCCCTGAAGGGGTCTCGAGTCATGGCTCATCTCTATCACTTAATAGACCAGGATAGGGAATTGTTTAAGTCTCCCAGAGTGGATGCCGCAGTCTTGATGGTTACCAAAAAGACTACCATTCCTGTAGAGGGCAGTGCTGCCCTGAAGGACATCCAGGATCGCAGACTGGAGTCTTTGTTGAAACAGGTTTTTGAGATAAATGTGCTCTCGTTGCAAGCATCTATTTGTGGAGTGTGGGTACCGAGGGCCTGTCTTCGCTGGGTGCAGCGCCTCCAAGGAGAACAAGCGTAAAGAGCGACGGCAGAGGCATCCAGGTTGGAGTCGGGCACAGCATATCTGGTGGATATTCATTATGACCTTATTAGAGGTCTCGCGAAGAGTATGGCTTCGGCGGTGGTGGCACCTTTGGCTGCGGAATTGGGCTGCAGACGGGTCATCCAAGGTGAGGTTAAGTAAACTTCCCTTTCGGGGTAAGCTTCTCTTTGGAGAGGAGTTAGACAAGTTGGTTAAGGACTTGAGAGAATCCAAAGGTGGTAGGCTGCCGGAAGACAAGCAGAAACAGGGACGTGCGACCCCGTTACCTAAGAGCCAACAGCGGGAATTTAGACGCTTCCGGTCCCCTAGGTTGGGCAAAATCAGAGGGGCCATTTTCCCTATAGACGTCGAGGGTTTCGAGGAGCAGGCAGGGGGTTTGCAGCTGCCTCACCCTCTACCTCGAACCTTAAAAGACCGCAATGATGCCAGGGGGACCCAGGTGGAAGGGTTCCCGTAGGGGGTCGGTTACGGAGTTTTACCCGGCCTGGGTCCAAATCACTTCAGATCAGTGGGTGTTGGAGGTGATCAGAGAGGGCTATGCCTTGGAGTTACAGAGGCCGGTGTCCGATTCTTTCATGAGGTCTCCGTGCAAGGCACCTATCAAGTATGGGACTGTGTGGGACACGGTACGGCGGCTGTTGTTTCTCCAAGCCATTGTACCGGTTCCTCCCAATCAGTACGGTGTCTGTCGATACTCGATATATTTTGTGGTTCCAAAAAAGGATGAAACATTTCGGCCAATTTTAGATCTCAAGAGAGTGAATCGGTGTCTCCGGGTGTCTTACTTTCGGATGGAGACTGTCCGATCAGTCATTGTAGCAGTAAGAAAGGGAATTTCTTATGTCCTTGGACATGATAGAAGCATATCTGCACATTCCAATACAGCAGGAGCATCATAAGTTTCTCAGATTTGCGGTGCCGATGGGACATTTCCAGTTCCAGGCGCTTCCATTTGGTCTAGCTACAGTGCCATGAGCATTCACCAAGGTCATGGTAGTGGTTGTAGCGGCGTTGCAGATGGAAGGAGTGTTGGTTCACCCTTATCTATACGATTGGTTGATAAGAGCGAAGTCCAGGGTGGAAAGCGAGTCAGCTACGGCCAAGGTGGTGGCATTCCTGCAAAGCCTCGGCTGGATGATCAACTTCTCCAAGAGCACATTACGCCCTTCTCAGCGGCTGCACTATCTGGGCGCTCGCTTCGATACGGAGCTCGGGAGAGTCTTTCTTCCTCAACAGCGAGCGTTAGGACTGCGGCGGTTGTTAACACATTTCTCCAACTGAGTCACATCCGTAAAAACATAAGAGGCTCCATCAAAACCAAGTGTTTCAATGTTCGTCGGGCGTTAAAAAGGTATCTTCGCAGGACAGCCAGCTTCCGTACATCGGATAGGCTGTTTGTTCTGTTTAATGGACCAAAGAAAGGCCAGGCGGCTTCTAAAGCTTCCATTGCCCAATCGGTAAAGGAAGCTATTGTGTCAGCGTATATTCTGAAGGGTAAGCCGGTGCCAGAGGGGCTGTGAGCTCATTCTGCTAGGGCGCAGGCGGTGTCCTGGGTGGAGTGCAGTTTTGTACCACCAGTCGAGATTTGCAAGACAGAGACTTGGTCTTCTCTGCATTCCTTTGTCAAGCATTACCGTCTGGACATTCAGATGGAAAGGGATACCTGTTTTGGGTCAGCGGTGCTTCAGGCTGGTCTACAGGGTCCCGCCCATTAGATGGTTGACTGCTCTGTTACATCCCCAAAGGTTCGGGACTAGACTGGAGGGACGATAAGGAAGGTGAAATTAGACTTACCTGCTAATTGTTGTTCCCTGAGGAACTCCAGTCTAGTCCCTCATCCCGCCTGTGGAGATTCTGTGGGTTAGAGCCCGAAACAGAGCAGTATGACAGGTAAGCAAAGTGTGTGAATGCGTGGTGGCCTGATTAGTTGTGACATGGTGCAAGGTTTTTGGAAGTGTTGAGGGGTCATCGGCTCCATAGCAGGGGATGGGGGCTGAGGCACTTCTATAATGCTTCATCGGTATGTACATAGTTTGAGGTGTGCAGCACAGTTCAGTTAGTTCATACAAGTTGATTGGTACAGTTTGCTGCTTAATTGTTGCTCCGGTGAGTCTGCTTTGTCAATAGGTTACTGGTGAGAGAAGGTGGTTCTGGAGCTTATGTACTGGTGACATCACAAGAATGACGTTTCTCAGTCTCCAAGCTGCTGGAGGAGGAGAAGAACTCCAAAGGTTCGGGACTAGACTGGAGTTCCTCAAGGAACAACAATTAGCAGGTAAGTCTAATTTCACCTTATTTAGCTTCATATTAATATTAAAAGGGAGCTCTGCATTGTCCGCTTGGTGGCCAACACATAATTCTGTGTATTTTTTCTAAATGTATATAGATAATATCAGGTGATTTAAATTATTCAATCGCCTTATACTATCAATATATTTTAGGGTTTAGGGAGGAATGAGGGCAAGCTCCACCCCCGGAACACCCCGATGCTAGGAGGCTCAGCGGCACCATCCGGGGCTGTTCAGTGTCACTAACCGTATTAGTGCTGTGAATATCCCAGTAGCCACAGTTAACACAGCTAGCAGGTCTTCTAACCGCATCAATCACTTTGAATATCGGCCCCTATATCTTTTGTTTAGGCCTGCATAATTGCAGAATCCATTTTAGTCTAAGTCTGCTATCATGGTCATCGCTGTATCCATAAATTCAGTGCTACTGAATAAAAAAATAGGAGATTTCCCATAGACTTTATTAAGAAGAATTTCCAAGTATGCCTTGATAAATTGCCTATATAGGTTATGTTTAAGGGCTCTGATAATAGTTTTTACATGTTTGCATTGCATATTAATGCCTTTTGTGCCCCAATTATCAATTTATCTTACTTATTTACCCATATAAACACTAACATATTAGTTTCATTTTCTCATTGACAGGTTTTCAACATAGCATCATCATAGTGATAATCTTATTTTTCTATTGGACATTTTCAATATAAGACTGCAAGTTTGGACTCATTTATTTATTTATTTTATTTATTTATAGTCTCTTATATACCGCGCTATTCAGCATCAGCGCGGTTCACAATAAACAAAGAGTTACACAATTCAACGGTACTTTGTGTTTACAGTAAAATGGGAAATACAACTCGGATAACAGGGTAATTAATTAATTATAACATAGTCATGATCTCATCCTGGCTTCAGTTTTGTGTATGGGTGGTCTATGGGGTGTCTGTATTGTATGTGTATGTTTGGAAGGTCTGTGGGTTGGTTGAGATATCTGCATTGTTTACTGGATAAGACAAGAGGAAGAGGTAGTGTTTCAAAGCTTTTCGAAATTGCAAAAGGTCTGGTATTGCTCAGATGTTTTGAGGAAGGCTGTTCCAACACCTTGGTGCACAGAATAAGAAGGCCCTGTCTGTAGTAGTTTTGTTGCACTGTGTTATTGATTTAGGGACTAACAGAGAATTGAGTGTTACTGACCTTCTGTCCCTATTGAGGGGTGTTGTTTGGATCATATCCGATAATGATGCAGATGAGAGCTCTTTGATGGCTTTGAATGTAATTAGTAAAGTTTTGAAAGTGAGTCTACTTCGTATCGGGAGCCAATGAAGATGTTTTAGAATAGGTGAAATATCATTTGGTGGGATCAGACAGAGAAACAGCCACATTAGGATTAAAGCAAAGTTGAAATCCATGTGGGAACAAGCCAGCAAAGTTTCTGTGGGCAGAGCAAAACTGGAGAAGAAAGACAGATGGACATATTTACCTGCAAGTGTGAAATAAAGAGTTACCTCGTATACTGCTGTGGGGTGCAATTCTGCCTGTGTCAGTGGAATACACATACTTTGTGACTGCAGCAGAGAGAAGAAGATTCCTGTGATTGAATTAGCCTTTCAAAAAGCTCAAAAAGAGAAAGTTGGGAGTGTTGGACCTCATCAGATTTGACCAGTCGACCTCCCTGAGACCAGAAGACAAGAACTACAGAAGGAAAGGCAGGCAAATAGGAAGGAGAATGAAGAAGAATAGTGAATGAAGAGTGAAAAAAGAACAGCAGAAGGTCAAGAGATGATGGAGAGATCTGTGCTTTAAGCAGAAGAGGGAGATTTGGTTGATGAGGCAGAAGAACCAATGGAGGAAGCCTCTGTTGCTCTAGAGAAAGCTAGGAAGAGGCCAAAATATAATACTGAGGATATAACCAACATAGCCTTTGCCAGTTTAAGACACCATACTGGCATGAGAGAGACAGCAGAGATTGCTACTGCTACCTGGATTGATGTAGGACTCATCACTCACTTGACACTGCTTTGGTGATTGATATCTCTGTTGGCCCTGATTTTCCTCAGCTCAGCGATGAAGTGATCAAAGACAGATTAAAGCTATAGCTATAGAAGTGTAACTGCCATTAAAACAGGTGTCTTGCCAAAGGATCTGGCTCTGTTGTAAATAGGATTTGTGTCACATAGCAGAGGGCTTACAACAGCTCTAAAGTTCATGGGAATATGGATTTCCAAGCATAATCTGAAAGGAAAGGATCTGAAAAACTTAAGAATGATTGTAGAGTTCTGTGTTGGGGTTTAATATAAAAATAAATAGCAATTGGACATAAGGTCCCAGGCATCTCCTTTTCCAGCTGAAGCTGTTCAAAGAACAGTGAGAAGAGGTAAGGAAGATAGTCATGCCTACAGTGAGGTGGTCAGCTTGGTATGGTTACAGCGAGTCTGTTCTGCAAGCTATGTTGTGCATTGAAGAGGAACCGGAGAGAGGAGATCAAGTGCAGAAGATATTGAAGATCAGAGGTGAAAGA
Organism: Ichthyophis bannanicus; assembly: GCA_033557465.1. Taxonomy (NCBI): domain Eukaryota; kingdom Metazoa; phylum Chordata; class Amphibia; order Gymnophiona; family Ichthyophiidae; genus Ichthyophis; species Ichthyophis bannanicus. The sequence continues at coordinate 88,153,507 of CM066033.1, forward strand.
GATGAGAAGACTCAGCTTGGAGACAGCAGTGTGAGACCCAGGAAAACACCATCCATCAATACTGAGGCATCTCCACTCACCCAATTAGTTGACTGGAGCTCCAAAGTCTCTGAGCCTCCTCTTACCTGTACCATGACAACAACAGAGATCAAGACATTTCTGAGAAAGCCTATGGTGGTTCCAGACTGGCCATCACACACCCAGTCCATAGAAAGGTGTGTAAAAATGACAACTGAGGCTGCTGGTCATATGTACAATCAGGAGAGGAGGGAATATTATATTAGGGGTCAGATGGTCAGCAGGGAGCTCATGAGCCGAAATAGAAGCAAACAAGATATGGCTTCTTTGCTGGATTTTGTTAAATAACATTAAATTAACTGCATAAATGACATTTTAAAGACGGGTGTTGTTCAGGCTATTTGTACATTCAAATAAATATTACTTAATTTCCACATATTTCAATTGTGATTTGATGTATGAGTACGATTCACTTTAAGCAGTTTCTGAAGATAGCTTTAGTTTGAGCATGGTCACTACTCGTAGTTTGTAAAGTTTGGAAAAATAAAAATCTACCCTGAAAATTGACAAGCCCTAATACTCCACATACCCTGGCTTAGGAGTGAGGTTCATTACCTTCATGGTATGTGCAAAACTGACCCTTTGGATTCATTGCCCCCTCGATACCACTGTCTTGATGGTTAATGGTGCTGAACTGACATTTAACTTATGCCTGTGACCTTGCTGGCTGACTATTGGCCCTCTTGAGTTTAGGACTGGTAGATCAAACCTCTTATTTTAGAAGGAACTGATACATTGAAAGCAGCATATATTTGAAAGGAGCTGTTACCCACATTATATAGTCAAGGCTTCAAGGAAAATGTATAAGGATGAAAGTTCTGAGAAAACAATAACATGGAATTTCTTGGCATAAGCAACATAATTGTGGAAGGATAAGTGATTAGTTTTCTATAAAACATGTTTCCTTAGTTGTGCTAGCTGTTGACATGCTCTTGAGCATGCACCAATGGACCATGCAAATAGCAAGTTTGTGAAATAAACAGCATGGGGTGGGCAGCGTAGAGGTGGGCATGCGTACTGGTGGGCATGCGTAGAGGTGGGCATGTCTGCATTCTGTGGTTCCTGTGAAGGATAATTCTGCAATGCAGCTAAAAATGAAAAATCTGGAGAATGTGATCGTCATAGGAGTCTTCATCTTTTGAACTTTCCTAAATCTGCCGCTATCTCCCCCTATGAGATATTCAAAAAGTAACTGCTTGAGTGTTTGAAGGTGCCTGAGCAGTCTGTCCCACCTACTGTTAGTGTATATTATATTCCGTCTGGTAACGTTTCCTCTGTTGGGGCACAAGCTTCTGCTATGGACCTCTTTGAACATCACAGATATTCTCGAGCGATCTGTGGAGGAAGGGGTGCAGAGAGCAACTCCGATGGTACAATTAGCCCTGGATGTTGATCGAGACTGGTTGCTGAAAATGTTCTTTAAATATAGAGATATTTTGCTTATGAATTGTAAGATAAGAATGTTCCTGATGTTGCCAGAAATCCCCAGCAGCATAGGAAACAATTTCTATTGCTCTGACCCCCAGTTCTTCAGCTGGGGAGACGTTTTCTACTATGTTCTTGAAATGCCTAGTCATTTTTCAGGGCAATAGATTTTTGTTTTTTGAACCTACGCACCTAACTGCCTTTATTTCCGCTAGAACCATAGTCAGTCCCTTGTCTCCTTTAGATATGGGATTCATACTCTCATGAATTAAGGGCTAGGGGGAGCCTGCTTACCGCTGTCTGTTTTTTTCATGGAATTTTACGTACTAAGGGGCATGTTTACTAAAACCTCGGTAAAGTGTGGGCCGCGGTAGTGAGCGGATGCCATACAAGGAGTGGGCGTTCCCTGCTGAAGAAGAAAATCCAGAATTTACATATGCGCTAAGGTGCGTGGCGCCCTTGTGTGCCCCACACATTAGCGCATCAGATAGCTGCGTGGGAGCCATATGTGGCACGCTGATGAGCCAGCAGAAAAGCAGAGCCATAGCACCATGGTTAAGGCACTTACTAATGGTGCAGAGATCAGGGGTTCAATCCCCCACAGAGCCCAATAAAGACAGCTGGTTGATGCATTAATTTAGGAGGCAGTGAAATAATGGGCAGCGTGCTAATGTTTTTGGAGGCATATTATACTGGGCGGCAGAAGGCGGCACGCTAATGTTTTTGGAGGCATATTATACTGGGCGGCAGAAGGCGGCGCGCCAATGTTTTGGAGGCATTCTAATACTGGGCGGCATAAGGCAGCGCGCTGAGGGGCATAAGGCAGCGTGCTAATTTTCTTCAGGAGGCATCTCAATATGGGGCGGCATAAGGCGGCGCGCTGATAAACAAGCAGAAGAGCAGAGCCACAGCACAATGGTTAAGGCACCTACCAATGGTGAAGGGATCAGGGGTTTGATCCCCACAGTGCTCAAGGAACAAGGCTGGCTGAGGCAATGTGTATTATGGGGAAGATTGCTTTAGGAGGCATTTTATTTTTATTTTAATTATCATTAATAGCAAACGCACTCTCAAAGCGTGTTAACATAAGGCGTCCTATAAGGCACATTTTAAAGTGCACTGTCCGCCACGGCACCCTAAAATGTCCCCTATAGGGCACCCTATAAGTTGCATCACAGGATAATGTATAGTGCACCTTATATGGACGGGAACCATAAGGTGCCCTATAGGGCGCCCTATAAAGCACCCTCAGAGGCACCTTATGGGTACAGTACGCTGAGGGTGTTTCTGCTGGCATCAGAAATGTACATTAAAAAAAAGATAATGCTTTGGGCAACCCTATCAAATAACCCCACTGTGGGTTTGAACCCATGACCTCTGGTTTCACAGGCAGTGACGCAGCCATTAGGCTACAGCTCTATAGTTACTAGCAAGCCCCTGGATGGCTGCAGAGAGCCTGCACGTCACCACACATACAGTCTGCTGCAGTCACCAGGATATGGTTAGCCCACCCGTACCCATGATGCACTGCACATGCAAATCAGCTGTCCACAGATGAACACAAGATGGGGAATGCACCCCCACAGCACCTCGGCCTGGTAGGGGGAAGTGACCGGGTGCACCCCCACAGCACCTCGGCCTGGTAGGGGGTACTGACCGTGTGTTTTACTGGCACAGAGTAGCTACACACCGTCACATTATGCAGGTACTGTGCTCACCCTGAATGTGCGATGAGGCACCCGGGACCAGGTCCACAACACCTTTCATGGCTGAAAGAGGCCATGCTGGAGGTCCAAAGCAGTGTTAATGTATGAGATAGGTAGTTTCTGCACAAACACCTTGGATATATCTGTCTGTCTCAGTCAGGTGCAGTCTCCCCCCCCATGGACCCCCGGGAGGATCACACACCACCACCCTCCCCAGCTGAGGGCAGCAAACAGGGTCTCCCATCAATAGATCCACTTTATACCTCCCTGCAAAGGTGGCAGGAAGGAGAACATCAACCCCAGTCCTGCTAAGGGACAGACACCCCACAGGGCAGTCAATGCAGCTCTGTACACATCCATAACACAATAGCAGACAGACATTAGGCCAGGATATGGTAAGCTGCACCCCACCACTATCTGATATTCCACTGCAGCAAGCCATCAGCCACTACACACCACTCCAACAAGACACATACCAGCTGCAAACACTCTGCTAGTTAGTCCATAGTGCATGCACCCAGAACAGGCATGTCAGCACACACAGCAAGCAGAGATATCAGTGACAGGGCCCCAAAAGGAAACCCATATCTATCACATGAGAGAAATACTATATAGCACTATGGGGGTGCCTAGCCATGCTGTGGTCACTGCACAGTCAGGGTGAGAGTGATCTCTCAGCTGGACATACTGAGGTCACCCTGTCTGTGTAGGTGGTGGCCGGGCACTAACATGTCCCAGTCAGTGCCCTATGCCCTGTGCAGATGCACCCTGGCCAGGCCACCCTGTCCGGCCTATACCCATGGTACCTTGCTCCTCATTATGCACATTGGCAGCCCAATACTGGCAACATTGCTGGCAGTGTGGGCTGTGGAAGGTGTTTGCAGCCACCACACACTGGATAGACAGACAGCCAACCCCACACCTGTGCCAGCATTGTGCTACTATAGGGGAGTTCAGCAGCCATACCCACCACACCAGTCCTGGGCACAGTACAGGCATGGATATGGTACGCAATACTGTTGGGGGTCACTCCCCAGGGTGGTAAACACTGTCAGAGACCAGACCTGAAGCACACACCGCAGACATCAGAATGATTGTTGTGATGGAGTTCAATCAGCAAACTTTGCTTAACGTAGGAATTGATATCTGCCAGTTATCATAGGAAACGTTTGATAACTGTGTACCGTATACCCAGGTGTAGAGTGGCATTGCTAAGGTATGCAACTGCTAGTATTGGGAGATACAGGCAGGGCCCAATGTCCTGCCTCTCCACGAGGCATTGGCCAATGGGGCCTGTGGGGGGGGGGGGGGATGTGGGTGTGTCTGGCCCTGTTGGCTGCTGCTTTACGACAGAGTTCCCCAACTCCAGTCCTGGTGTTCCAAACACTGTTCATGTTTTCATGCTGTCCCTCATAAATATGCATGAGCTACATCTGCATACCATGGGGGTGGTGCATAGATATGCAGCACAGGCATCTTTATTAGAGGCAGCATGGAACCTGAGTGGTGTGGGGCCCTCCAGGAATGCATTTGGGAGACTCTGCTCTAGGTAATGCACCTGTTTATGGTGTCTGTGTTTGGTGTGGTAAAATATAGGCGTATTAACCATGCGTATGTTCTCAGCAATAAAGGTTTGTCCTTACTATCACGGTTTAGTTGTGGGAAAAATATGTGGACAGGATTGGCAGTAGCCCCAGTTGGCCTTTGAACCTGTGACCTTCTGTTCTTGCATACATTGTCTGTGTACACTGCACCACCATGTTGCCACAGAAATGCTGCATTCCCTGGGGAGTCCATGACTGTACATCCAACAGAGCCTGTCTGTTGCGGTGGACGGTGCCAGCCTGCACAGGCCTAGGCCACTGTCTGCTGTGGCTTGCAGCCACTGCCCCCTCCACCACCTGTACCCTTCCGCCAACATGTAGACATGTCCTTATCTGGGAAAAAGCATATGACCTGATTGAGTTGTGGCTCTCCAGGACTGAATTTGGGGGACTCGGTTATAGGTAATGCCCATTGTTATGGTTTGTGTGCTGTGTAGGATAAAATATGGGTGTTTGAACCATGCTTATGTTCTCTGCAATAAAGGAGTGTCTTTACTATCACTGTTTAGTGGTGGGTAAAACTATGGGGACTGGGTTGGCAGGAGCCCATGCTGGGATTTGAACCAGTGACCCTCTGGTCTTACAGGCACTGGCTGTGTCTGTTACACCACACTGTGGCCACAGAGACAGCATACTCCCTGGAGATAGAAATCCTGGCTGGATGAGTCAGAAATCCTGCTCTGCACAATTTTACTGTGGGCTCATTTACCTTGTACGGAGGCAAAAGTGCAAATACGCCTCAAAAATGACCTCGGTAAAAGGGGCAATAACCCAAGACCAAGCTGGGCAACATTGATATTAATGGGCAACCATAAAACACACTCCCAGGAAAGCTGCAATAAAATGAAATGATATTTGAAAGGGTCTACAGAGCGTAGACCCTTCCAAAAATCATTTCTTTTTTTTGGAGCTTTCCTGGGAGTTTTTTTTATGGTTGCCCATTAATATCACTGTTGCCCAGCTGGATTATAATTTTTTTAGGAATTTGTTGTGGTCATTTTCAGTTTATATTTGCTATTTTGTTCTGTGCATATGTATCACACTGCTCACGTTTTTCAGGTTTCCCCGGTTTTGCTGTACATTGCTGACGAAAATGGTTTCTCTTCCCTTTAAATCGGCTCTAACGCAAGGTTTTCACTCGCGGTATTTTTTTCATCGGATTTTGGCCCCGCTCCTGTGCGGGGAGCCTCTCCCCGCCCACTCTCCACCCATTGACCCCGTCCCCCGCCCCTCGGGAGCTTTCCTCCGCCCTCGGAATGCCTTTCCACGCCTCTATCGCACATCAGCGCACCACGCACTTGAGCGGGCGGTGCGCACGCGTGCGGGGCACTCAAAATGCACTATTAGCGTGTGCTAAGGTACCTTAGCGCATGCTCAAGTGCGCCCCGCACATTTGCGTGGTTTAGTAAACATACCTTTAAGTATCTCTGTTATGTGATCCACAATCCCTTGATTATTGTGCACTAGCGAGCTGTAATTTTGTTGATGTTTCGTTTTGTGCTTTCACACTTGTTTCCTGTAACTCAGTTCTGTAAGCATTTATTTTGCTGTATTTTGAAAATTAACAAATACAAAATTTAAAAAAATAGATTATACACACACACACAAATTTGGTATTAGGAGCTAATATTCATTTTATTATTTCTTTTATCTCTTATTTGAGGTTCTAAGCCTCTGAAGAAAGCCTTGAGTTGAAACATGGGTAGGGTTAGACCTCACTGGACACTTTAATATAAGATATTTGAATTAACACTCAACAGAGCATTGTGATGTCTGCTCCTCTCTGGTCTTATGGTTCTGCGGGTTGGTGTGCTCCCTTTGTTTGCTTGTGGTATGTCTATGGGCAGGAGCCCTGTGTGATAGAAGAGGTAGGCGGGGAGGGAAGACATCACAAAAGGACATGCCGGGTCACTGCACACCTTTCTGTGCCACTGCAATACATACTCCACCATGAGGAACCCCTGGGACTCAGTGAGCCAGAAGTCTCACTGCATCTCTAGGCCATCCAGCAGAAAATTCAGCAGGGCTTTGGTGCTGTCACCTGAGCCCAGGACCTCATGGTGTGGCACCTGGAGGGGATGAGGGTGGAGATGCATGTCCTATCAGAGGCTGTACAGCAGCTCCTAGCGTGTGTCTCTGCCTTTATTCCCTCAGCAAGTGGGGGGAGGGTTCTGGTAAGAGGGAGATGTTCTTGTACATATAGCCATATAGATCTTCTAAAAAATGTATTTATTTTTGGGGATAGAAATGTCTTTCAGGGCAACTTCTCTAAATGGGTTAGTTTTGCACATACTGTGACATTCACAAACCTCACTCCTAAGACGGTATGTAAATGATCTCAGTTTCTCGATTTTACTGTTAATGCTTGGCATAGTACTTGCATCATGCTAGTGGGATTGGCGATGCGGGAGGGTGGATAACAGCACCTATGCAGGTGTGTTTTCATGGTCATGATTGCAATAAAACACCAGCACTCGAAATAACTCTTGATTGGCTCATTTCTGGATGTCTCGCCTTTCCTGAATGGCTGCTCCATCTCCTCATGGCTAGGTACTAATCCCTCCTCAGTATCTAACTCAACGTATTTCGTTTCAGATGGCATGGGTTGTCACTTCAGCACAATGTTGTGCAACATGCGGAACACCCACGTCCAACCTGTCTATTGTGCAAAAATGTTGTTCACACAGGACCCCGCGCCAACTTCATTCAGCACATGGTCAGTTTGCAAGACCGGCTTCAGAGGGAGCTGGGGAGGCCTTAAGCCCCTGCTCACTTCTGTATAGCCACCAAAGTGAAGAGCAGTGTGTTCCTTCACTCGGTGACTTTGTTCTCGTTAAGTGCGCCGAGTGCCGGGAAACAGGAAATGCCCTTTAACCTTTAGCACTAGAACGCTTCACGAGAACACAGTTGCTGAGTAAAGGAACAATCCGCTCATCACTTTGGCGGCTGTGCAGAGGTGAGCTAGGGCTTTGGGCCTCCCTGGCTCCCTCATAAGAACATAAGATAAGAATATAAGATATGCCATATTGGGTCAGACCAAGGTCCATCAAGCCCAGTATCCTGTTTCCAACAGTGGCCAATCTAGGTCATAAGTACCTAGCAGTTTCCCCAAGAGACACAAGTTCCACAATGCATGTACTGGGTCAAGCATTGATATCTTCGGTCACTTCTTAATAATGATTTATGGACCTTTCCTCCAGGAACTTGTCCAAACCTTTTTTAAACCCAGCTACACTAACAGCCTTTACTACATCCTCCGGTAACAAATTCCAGAGTTTGATTACACGTTGAGTGAAAAAATATTTTCTTTTATTAGTCTTAAATAGTTTACCCTGTAGCTTCATTGTATGTCCCCTAGTCTTTCTATATTCTGATAACGTAAACAGTCGATCCACGTTTACCCGTTCCACTCCATTCATTAATTTATAGACTTCTATCATATCTCCCTTCAGCCGTCTCTTTTCCAGGTTAAAGAGCCCTAACCTTTTTAGCCTTTCTTCATAGGAGTATCCTTCCATTCCCCTTTACCATTTTGGTGGCTCTTCTCTGAACCTTTTCTAATAACGCTATATCCTTTTTAAGATACGGCGACCAGAATTGCACACAATATTCAAATTGCGGTCTCACCATGGAACGGTATAGAGGCATTATAATATATTTTGTTTTATTTCCCATTCCTTTCCTTATGATACCTAGCATTCTATTTGCTCTCTTGGCTGCCGCTGCACATTGCGCCGAGGGTTTTAACATGTTATCCACAATGACGCCTAAATCTTTTTCCTGGGTGGTGGCTCCTAATGTGGAACCTTGCATCGTGTAACCATAGTTTGGGTTGTTCTTCCCTAGGTGCATAACTTTTCACTTGTCCACATTAAATTTCATCTGCCATTTTGATGCCCAGTCTTCCAATTTATCAAGATCCTCTTGCAATTTTCCACAATCCTCTTGGGTTTTAACAACTTTAAATAGTTTTGTGGCATCTGCAAATTTGATAACCTCACTCGTTATTTCACTTTCCAGGTCATTTATGAATATGTCAAAAAGCAGCAGACCCAGCACAGATCCCTGGGGTGCACCACTACTCACCTTTCTCCATAGGGAAAATTGGCCATTTAGCCCAACCCTCTGCTTTCTATCTTTTAACCAGTTCCTGATCCACAGTAGTACACTGCCTCCTATCCCATGACTCTTTAGTTTTGCCAAAATACTTTGATGAGGGACCTTGTCAAAGGCTTTCTGAAAGTCCAGATACACTATATCAACCAACTCACCTTTGTCCACCTGTTTATTCACACTTTCAAAAAACATAACAGATTAGTAAGACAAGATCTTCCTTGTCTAAAGCCATGTTGGCTGTCTCCCATTAGGCCATGACTATCTACATGCTGAGTAATTTTATTCTTTATGATGGTTTCTACCATTTTTCCCGGTACTGAAGTGAGGCTCACCGGTCTGTAGTTTCCCGGATCACCCCTCGAACCCTTTTTAAAAATTGGTGTTACATTGGCGATCCGCCAATTTTCAGGTATTAGAGATGTTTTTAATGATAGTTCACAGATTACTAATAGCAGCTCTGTTGGAAACATAGAAACATGATGACAGAAAAATACCACAAGGCCCATCTAGTCTGTCCTTCCATAACTACAACAGTCCACTTTTTACCTTTAGAGATCCTCTGTGTTGGTCCCATGCTTTTTTGAATTCAGTTACTGTCCTCATCTCTACCACCTCCACTGGTAGACTATTCCACGGATCCACTACTCTTTCCGTAAAGAAATATTTCCGCATATCACTCCTGAATCTATCTCCCTTCACCCTCATCCCATGTCCCCTCGTAGCAGAACTTGCTTTCAATTGAAAGAGACTCTCTGCCTGAACATTTATGCCACGGAGGTATTTAAACATCTCAATCATATCACCTCTATCCCGCCTTTCCTCTAAGGTGTACATATTAAGATCTTTAAGTCTGTCCTCATATGCTTTATAATGAAGCCCATTAATCATTTTAGTAGCAACCCTCTGCACTGACTCCATCCTGTTCACATCCTTTTGAAGGTGCGGTCTCCAGAATTGCACACCATACTCCAGATGAGGTCGCACCAAAGCCTTATACAGAGGCATTATCACCTCCTTTTTTCTGCTAGCCATTCCTCTCCGTATGCACCCAAGCATCCTTCTAGCTTTTGCCGTCGCCTTTTCTACCTGTTTAGCTACTTTAAGATCATCAGACACAACCACGCCTAGGTCCCGCTCTTCTTTAGTGGACAAAAGTACTTCACCTCCTATACTGTATTGCTCCCTTGGATTGCTGCAGCCCAAATGCATGACCTTACATTTTTTAACATTAAAGCCCAGCTGCCAAATTCTAGACCATTCTTCAAGCTTAGCTAGATCCCTCCTCATGTTATCTACACCTTCCTGGGTGTCTACTCTATTGCAGATTTTGGTATCATCCGCAAAGAGGCAAACCTTACCCGACAGCCCTTCCGCTATATCACTAACAAAGATGTTAAAAAGATGTCTGCAATCTCATATTTCAGTTCTTTCAACACCCTTGGATGTATACCATCCGGCCCAGGTGATTTGCTACTCTTCAGTTTATCTAATAGTTGTAATACATCTTCCCGATGTATCGATATTTTCTTCAATTCTTCCGCACCTTTAAATACCACTTCAGTCATGGGTAACATCCCTACATCTTCCTCAGTAAAGACCAAAGCAAAGAATTCATTCAGTCTCTCCGTTATCGCCTTGTCGCCTCTTAGTGCCCCTTTAACTCCTCTATCATCTAATGGTCCAATTGACTCTATCACAGGTTTTTTTGCTACAAATGTACTTGAAAAAATCTTTATTTCACGTTTTTGCTTCTGCAGCAAGCTTCTTCTCAAATTCTCTCTTTGTCTTCTTTATCAATGCCTTGCATTTGACCTGCCAGTGCTTGTGCTGTTTCCAGGTTTCATCGTTTGGCTCTTTTTTCCATTTCCTGAAAGATGCTTTCTTGGCAACAACAGCCTCTTTGACCTCACCTTTAAACCATGCTGGCAGTTTTTTGGACTTCCTTCCACTTTTCTTAAAGCGTGGAATACAGCTGGTCTGGGCTTCCAAGATAGTATTTTTCAACAACACCCAAGCTTGATGAACGTCTTTAACGTTTGCAACTGCTCCTTTTAGTTTTTTCTTAACTATTTTCCTCATTTTATCATAGTCTCCCTTTCGAAAGTTAAAAGGTAGTACTGTGGGTTTCCTTACTATCCCTCCTCCACTAATTAAATCAAAGGCGATCATGCTATGATCACTATTGCCAAGTGGCCGCAACAACCTTATCTCTTGCACTAGATCTGGTGTTCCCCTAAGGACTAGGTCTAATATGGCTTCCCCTCTGGTTGGTTCATGAACCAGCCGCTCCAAGAAGCAGTCATTTATGTCTTCTAGGAACTTTATCTCCCTAGCATGTACTGCCGTGACACTGACCCAGTCGATACCGGGGTAATTGAAATCACCCATTATTATTACCGCACTGTAACATTTGTTAGCTTCTTTGATTTCTTTGAGCATTTCATCATCCATTTGTTCATTCTGGCCAGGCGGTCGATGGTCTGAAGGGTGCAGGGCTCTTCATGGGGAGAAGGCTAGGATATGACTGGAAATGGCTGATCAGGGGACAAGGACTGGAAATGGGCTGATGGTGGGGGGGGGTGCTAGGATAGGAATGGAAATAGGCTGATGGGGGAGTTACAATTGGAAATGGGCTGATGGGGGGGGGGCTAGGACTGGAAATGGACTGATTGGGAGTCCTGGACTGGCAGTGGGCTGATGGGGGCTAGGATAGGACTGGAAATGGGCTGTTGGGGAAGCTTGGACTGGAAATGGGCTGATGGGGAGGCTGCGATTAGAAATGGGCTGATGGGGGGGGGGCTAGGACTGCAGATGGACTGATTGGGAGTCTTGGATTGGAAATGGACTGATGGGGGGGTTCTAGGATAGGACTGGAAATGACTAATGGGGGGCTAGGATAGGACTGGACATGGCTGATGGGGTCTAGTACTGAATGGGGGGGGCGTGGACTAGAAATGGGCTGATGAGTAGGCTTGAACTGGAAATGGGCTGATTGGGAGCTAGGATAAGACTGGAAATGGCTGATGGGGGCCTAGGATTGGAAATGGGCTGATGGGGGGGCCTAGGATTGGACATGGGCTGATGGGGGGGGCATAGACTGGAAATGGGCTGACACGGGGGATGGGAGAATGGACTAGAAGGGAGTAGATGCTGGATGGGGCTGGAACTAGAAGGGGATGGGGCTCGCGGAGTGAGGATGGAGAGGGGAAAAGATATTTTGTGTGGGATGGAAGAAAATTCTACAATTGTCTGGGTATTGGGAGAGTAAGTGGGGACTGAGGATGGAAGGGTGAAATTTGAGTGGATGATAAAGGAATAAAGAAAGAAATGGGGGAAAGATCAGTATGTTAAACCAGATATAGAGAGAGAATGGAAAAAATCTAGAAGAGAGAAGAAAGGACAAATGGACAGCAGACAAAGGAGAGTTAGCAGAAGACATGAAGAAACCAGAAGAAAGTGACTGAAGTAATTGCAACTGAAAAATAAAATGCCCAAACAACAAAGTAGAAAAATACTTTTTAATTTTAAATTTAACTGGAATATGTCGGCTCTGGGAAATGTGCATCATTAACGTCTCTGTGTTTTGTTTAGTAAAAGGAAAAATTAATTTATAGTTTTATTTCTCCAGTGTTTTTGTACATTCAAAGTTTGGCTTTTGGGGTTCCCAGTCTTCCTATTTCTAAATTATGATTCCTTGTTCTTTGTTTGGTGATGGTGTATGTTCTGCATGTGTAACCGAGCTGGGGTATTCTGTTCATGTAGTTTCAATTTGACAATGCCACTTGTTCTCTTTCCCCAGTAGGAAATGTATTTGTATTCTCTGAGATGTATTGGTTTAATATTTGCAGTTTAGCCTTTTGATAGGTAGGGTTTGGTGCTTTGTGAGTCCTGGTAGTGCTGTTATGATACGGCGGGTTTGCTATGGGTTCTAAATGGGCAGTGTTTGTAGTACTTCCTAATGTGCCTGGTGGTTGGCACTGGAGTATAGTAATGTAGAAATCTGGTAGTCTTTCTTTATCCAGACGCTCATTAAGGGGCATGTTTACTAAAAGTTAGTGCACGTTAACATTATGCAAATATTTATGCAAATGAGGCCTCGCAAGGAGTCTCCGCACATGGGCCCTGCACTCCCCTTGGGCCACCCTTGAGCACACCATGAAGATCTAACACACTCTGGTGAAATGTGTCTTAGGCTGCCAAAGCATTTGTTCAATGATGGCGCTGGTCATTCTGCGCGATTGGTTGTATCGCTGCTCTGCCTCTTCTGTCACCTGCAGATGTAGGCACCCTGCTAAATGCTTTATGACACTTGCTATGATATGGCTCCTGCTTGCATGGGCCCCCCACCTGAAAATCAGTGGACTAGTCCATTGCCTATACTAAGCTTATGTAGGTCTAGAAGCTGTAGATGGCTACCTTCTTTGCAGTGGTGATGGAATATAGCCATGTTCATTCACCTGAAAACAAGGGATTGGTTTGAGGAGGGTATACTGGCACTTCACTCTCTGGAACAGAGGTTGAATTTGAACTTGGATCCCCAGGATCAATGCCATCATTCTATTGAGTGAGATACACTTGCCCTTCTTTCTGGCAGCACAGCTCCATGCTCCCTATAAGCACATGGTGTGGGAATATTGGTCAGTGACTGCTGGTCGTTCCTTTTGATGTACTCCACACACACTTGCCACTTGTGGCATTGGTTCACTGCCTGTTTACCTAACAACCAGCCTCCAGTGATGACTCCGGTAGTGAAAAACTCATATGTGCCTGGTTGGGAGAGGATATGGAAATCATAGCATGGCCCTGAAGTGTGGAAAGACAGTGGTTATTTCACCCTGGGCATTGCAGGCCATCTGCATATTCACGGAGTGGAAAGCCTTCCTGTTTCGGTGCATTGCTTTCCTCCCTCTTGGGGGCCTGAGGGCTCCATGTGTGCAGTCAATTACACCACCCCTGTGAGGAACCATGCCACATCATGGAACTGTAGCATGGTTTGCTGCACAATAGAAGGAAAGGCTATGTAGTCAGCAGTGTCCCAATGTATGGCAGCCTTTATAACCCACACAGCCTGCCATGGCATCCAGCGAGGGCTGTGGTGACCTTCAGGTACACAGACATGTGGCAAAGTGGAAGAGGGGATCCAGCTGCAGCATATCTGGTATCTAGCCACCATATCAAATCTGAACTAGGTCAAAACTGCTCAATTGTGAGGTCCCAATATTGGACCCTGGTCCAGTACACCCTCTGATAGCTGTGTCCTCTTTTCTTCCTCTTGTGCTCCTTGTGGGCCTCCTCATGCGGCAGCAGCACAAACTATGCTGAAACGGCATTCATGACTCTTATCCATCACCAACACCCTTGTGCCATCATCACCAACACACAGTGACACTGAAACTCAGACAGATGGATATACTTTGACAAATACACACTGATACTCGGACTCATACCACAGGCTATCCATACACTTCCTCCCAGCATGTCATCACACATAGGTGCACACACACTTGCTCACAGTGTCATGACAAGGGCAGAAACAGGAAGCGAGTGCAACACACAGGCTGTTGAGGAGGACATGGGACAAGTAGCTGTATGCAAAGGAGGCTTGTGGAGTTCGAGAAGGGGACAGGGGTAGTTGTGGGATGGGTGTTGGCTAGTGGGTAACAATGTAGTATGGTAAGCACTGCTGGCAGGAGGGGGTGCACAGCAGAGACACAGGTAAATTGCTACTAAGACTACAGATGATCAGCACACCATTCTCTCTCCAGTACAGGTTCCTCTAGTCACGAACACAAACCACAGTCAGAATAAGAACATCAGATATGCCATACTGGCTCAGATCAAAGGTCCATCAAGCCAAGTATGAATGAAGTAAAATAACTTGGGGTCATACTTGATCAAGCCCTCAACATGTCTTCCCACATAAAGCATGCAACTAAAAAAAATCTACTTCAAACTCAAACTGTTAAAGCACCTATGACCTCTTCTACCCATCCAAGATTTCAGATCAGTACTTCAAGCATTAATTACACCACATTTTGACTATTGTAATAGCGTATTACAAGGATTAGCCAAACAGAACATTAGATCACTTCAAACTGCCCAACACATTGCTGCACAAATAGTCTCACTCACAAACATCTCTGAACACATCACGCTGGTGCAATATGAATTACACTGGCTCTCCATACAAAGCCGAATACACGTCAAGATAATTATGACAACCTTCAAGCTTCTCAGACAAATAGCCCCTTCACATCTCTCCACCCTAATCACTGTACAAGAAGAAACATGACCAAAACAAGAGAATAATAAATATAAATTAAGAATTTTACCAGACTTCTGTAGTTCCAATAAAGCGACAAATAACAGAGCCTTCTAGCACTACGCACCCACAATCTGGAATGATCTTCCAACTGATTTAAGAGAAAGCACAGACCTCTCTTCCTTCCGCAAAACAAAAAAACCCTCTTTTCAGGAAACACTTTGATAACCATTCAACTCCCCCTGTCAATGATTAAACCCAATCCATATCATAAGAATAAAACCTTCCTCCTCTCACTCCCCTGCACCCTACTTCTACAGTCCCATTGCTCTTCCTCAGAACATAGTCCGCCTTAACTGCCAATGTGTAATATAGTTACATTAATATTTCTCTGTACAAAGTTTTGTTATTATTTGTATTTAGTTGTACTGTTGCATGTAACTGATTCTGTTCTCTGTAAACCGCCTTTGATCTGTTTGGAAAAAGCAGTATAAAATTACAAATAAATAAATAAAGTATCCCGTTTCAAACAGTGGCCAATCCAGATCGCAAATACCTGTCAGGTTCCAAGAAGGTAGACAGATTCCATGCTGCTTGTCCCAGGGGCAAGCAGCGGATTTCCCCAGTCCACTTTAATAATGGCTTATGGACTTTTTCTCCAGGAACGTGTTCAAACCTCTCTTAAACCCAGCTACACTAATAGCTTTTACTACATCCTCTGGTAGCAAATTCCAGAGTTTGATTACTCTTTGAGTGAAAAAATATTTTCTCTAATCTTAAATGTGCTATATTGTAGCTTTATTGTGAGTCTCCTAGCATTGCTACGTTTTGAAGGAGTAAACAACCGATCTTTGTTTACCCTTTCTACTTTATTCCACTATCGTAGCTTCTATCTTATTAATTACTTACTGTATGTAGAGTCAATTCACTGTCATCCAATCAATGATTAGGCTGAACTGTTGAAAGATTTGCAAGAGCCTAAACACCACTCTATCCTGAATAAAAATCAATTCAAATATTCTCCAAAAAATATAATGAATAAAAAATCATGATGTAATTTTGTAGCTGGGGTATCAAATCATGGTATACGTTGGTATCAATTACATAGGAAAATGTGGGAAGGCAGTTCTGGAGGCCAAATATTAAGTAGGAAGTTGAAATCCAGAACTTCCAGGGTAGTATTCTCAGAAATGCTTCCCATTCCAAAGAAGGACCCAAGAGGCAGGCAGAGCTCCGGAATCTCAATGTGTGAAAGAGATGATAGTACAATAAATAGAGCTTTAGATCTGACAGGAACTCGGCAACATTTTGGGGAAGAGCAGGCCTGTTCTCAAAGGATGGGCTCCATCTTAACCAAGATGGAACCAGGCTGCTGACATTAATCATTAAAAAGGAGATAGAGCAGCTTTTAAACTAGATAATAGGGGAAAGCTGACAGTCGCCCAAGAGTGCATGGTTTAGAAGGACGTATCCTTGAAGGATACTAGCAAAAGAGGGAAGCTAAGGCATTCTGATAGGGAGGTGCCAATAAAGATAAAAGTAACCCAGATGACTTTAAGTACAGAGCAGACAGAGCTGAAAGATTCCAAATTGCCCTTGTACTGAGATACAGATTGTTAATATAAATAAAATACAACCTCCAAAATGCTGGTATGCAAGTGCTAGAAGTCTAAAAAATAAGATGGGAGAGTTAGAATATATAGCACTAAATGAGAGGTTAGATATGATTGGAATATCAGAGACCCGGCGGAAGAAGGACAACCAGTGGGATACCGTGATGCCTGGATATCTCATATCACAATGATAGAGTAGATCAAATTGGTGGAGGGGTTGCGCTCTGTGTTAGAGAGGGCATTGAGTCACACAGAATAAACATTTTGTAGGAAACACAACCTACTGTAGAATATCTATGGATAGAAAGTCCATGTAAAAAGAGGAAGACAATGGCAGTGGGGGTGTACTACCGTCCACCTGGCCAGAATGAACAGATGAACGCCAAAAGAAATAAGGTAAGCTAACAGAAGTTACAACACAGCAGGACAATGACCCAAAACCTAATCGAAAAGTACAAAAGAATGGTTAACAAGGAACCAATGGGCTGTTTTAAATTGGCCAGCAATGAGTTGTGATCTCAATCCAACTGAGACCTTTGGAAAGAGCTGATGATATCTGCCATTGGTAAAAGGAATCCTGGAAACATTTGTGAGTTGGAACAAATTGCAGTTGAAGAGGGGGAGAAACTACCAGCAGACAGATGTACGGAACTTATAGATGGCCGCAAGAAATGTTTGGAGGCTGTCTTCACTGCCAAGGGTTATGCAAGCAAATACAGTATTAGTGAAGGGTGCCATTAATCCTGTCCAGGTCATTTTTTTTTTCTCAGAAAGTACCATGTCTAAGTTGCACAGACATTTTTTGTGTTGTATACCTTTTGAACATACTATTAAAATATTATGATGTCATACAGTTGGAATGCTTCCAATTATTTCTGAAGACATGGTACACCGCACACCTAAAATGCAGGGGTGCCAAGAATATTGATCATAACTATGCAATTTTTTTAAAGTTATCCATTTCCTCCATTGATTCCTAGAAAATAAGAGCGCATAAATGTTTTTGTAGTCAAACAAATAAGCTATGTGATAAGTGATGTGTGAAATGTAGTATTTTTGTCTTCTTGACCTTAGTGAGAGCTAACTTATCAAGAGTATGCAAAAATGCAATTCCTCTGTGCAATTCCAGTTCCAAGTGTTGAGGAACCATGAAGGTAACTCCGTATCTGAAAAGAGTTATGACATTCATTGTACAGATAATGTATTGTTGTTCCAAATGGGCCCAGTTTTAAAACTTGTACCAAAGGGAACTAATGCTTTTTTTTTCTTTGTATACATTTTTTAAGAAACCCAAGGCTTCTGAGCTACAATTTTCTAGCATGGGATTGGATTATTTTTATTTGGCAAAGTCAGCACACATTTTTCAACTGGAAATTGTTCTAAACACCAAATTTTAGGTGCATTAAGGCCTTTTGTCATCTATAATTAAATTTATAGATGGATTTTGTCATGGTGGCATATGGTTTAAAGATTTATCTCCTGCTAGTGCAAAAGTATCCAACTGCTGGAGTGATAAACTTCTGGCTATCTGGGTGTGAGGGCCTGTTTACAAGTTTTACAAAATCTCCCAACCTCGAGTTCAGGCCTCTGTCAATGTAGTAGTAAAATTGGCAGGCTTAAGTACTACAGGAATGCTAACATAGCAGATCTGAGAGAGTTAATTTGGTCAAAATGCACTCGAGTAATGTTTGTGTTTCAGATAAAGGGTCTACAATGTTGCAGTTTGCCCTTTTGACCTCATTTCCTTGTTCATGTACAGCTCGGAGAAAGTGATACTTAACTCCATTGCTTTACTTTTGTTAGTTCCCAGACTGGAATAAGATTTCATCCTAGTCTTATCTGCGTTATAAACATCCTGTTAACATTCAAATCTCAGAGATATCTTCAAGAAAATGATTAAATGCATTCCACTGGACACAAGTTCCAGTTATTCTGCACAGAGAAGCAAATCCTAAAAAAAAAATGTTGGGGAGGGGCATGGAGGAGGTTGGGGTTTGTTTTTTTTGTTTTTTTAATAAGTGCGTATGATCAAATTGGGAAAAAGAGGCATAATTTCTTTAAGAGGTACCTTCAACATACTACTGATGCGAATATTTGCATGCTTATATTTTAAATATATTCTATAGTGGTTCTTAACCCTGTCCTCCTGGGACCCCCAGACCAGTCAGGTTTTCAGGATATCCACAATGCACTGTTTCCATTATATGCAGATCTATCTCATGCATATTCATTGTGGATACCCTGAAAACCGGACTGGCCTGGGGGTCCCAGAGGACTGGGTTGAGAACCACTGTGTTAAAATAAAGAAGCATGAGAAAGGTTGGCAGCCACTATGTAGCTTAAATAATTGGGTATGAACTCTAAGCACAAGGTTCAGATTGCCTTCTTTAAAATTTTCATAAGAATGGAGAAAGGATAATTAGAGATCTAATAGCCTAAAATTAAATATTTCAGCACTTTCATTTTTGGGGGGCAAGCATGAGTAGTGAATTCTTTATAGCATTCTCCTGTGAACGATTTTATTCATTTCAACCATTCACCTACTAAGGGGCTTGTTTACAAAGCCGCGGTAGCGGTTCGCGGTCGTTATTGGAGCCGCGGCCCCATTGAAATCAATGGGGCCGCGGCTCTGATAACGATCGCGAACAGCTACCGCAGCTTTGTAAACAAGCCCCTAAGTGTTATTTCCAAATTCTCTTTGTCCTATATGCCTGCCTTGACTAGATGATAAATAGTCCCTTCCCTATAGAGCTTACAATCTCTATATACACTATTCTATGCGCGCCTAGTAGTGTTATAGAAATGATAACTTATGTTGAAGCTAGCTAAATTTTATAATATTATTAATTTGATGTTTGTTCAAGATCAGATGGTGCTGCAACAATTTCTTTTTAATTATATTACTCACCAAAAGTACAGCAAGGTTTGCATCTTGAATCGGGTTTGCATCAATTCTGTACAGTCAATTAGGATTACAGTTTTTGGGGTTGTTTCAAAAAGATAACTTTGGGGTATGTTTACTAAAGGTTAACATGCATTAGGTAAAGTTAACATGCGTTAAGTGCTGCAATTGGTCATCAAAATAAATGAGCAGGTGGCAGCATTTAACGCACATTAACTTTATTTAATACGCATTAATCTTTAGCAAACATGACTCTTTGTGAGTTAGTCAAGCAGACCTTGCTGGCTAAATATAACACTCCTCTGACTGGTTTAAATTAATCAGCTGATTGCACAAAATGCTTAAAATATCAGAGTAAAATATGGGATATTGCTAGGTGGGTCTAAAACTTCAAGTTATTGTAGTTTCTCAGTGCTAATTGGTTAATTTTAGGGAGCTAAAACTAGGTAAAAGATTTAAGCCTGCAGTTCAAACTGATGACATTTTGAAGACTTAGGGGTATAATTACTAAACGGTGCAAAGATGCCATTGGCTGGCGTTATCAGTGGATAACACAGGTTTAACGGCTGGTAGCCTGTTAACAAGGTACAAAGGCGTTGAGAAGAGGTGCTAACTGGGCAAAGTGTGAGCGGAGATGGCATGTGTTCCTTTAAGGGCAGGTACTATTAACGGGTGTTAGAGGCGCAGCAGCTGGGAACCGTAACGGCAGCTCAAAGCTGGCATAAGGACTCATTTTGGAGGGAGAGAGCCATTCTTGGTCATTCAACATCACACAAGGAGCCCATTTACATGTTAGCAGTGTACGGCAACCAGACTGGTGCCCTGAAATAAGTGATAGTAGTGGTCAATTGGCAGTCACATCATGGTGCCCTTTCAATAAAGGGTACTATGTTGGTGCCAAAGTGGTAAAGGTGGTTCCATATGAGTGATTGAGTGGGGCTAGTTTAGTCTGCTAGGCAGACCAGGTGGCACCTAGTGTGTGCATCTGTGATATCTGGTGAGACTCTGCTGTGACAGCAGTGGGACTTGTGCCACTGCCACTATGAAGCCATGTTTGCAGCATGTAGGGGAGGAAGTGGCAGTGGCTTCTGCCTGGCGCAGGAGATACTATTGTCCCTGCCCTGCATGACAGGTATAATACTACTGTTTGTACTTTCAGGGCCAGGCCAAGGGTATCTGCCATTCTAAGCCGACCCCTCATGTGCAATCCCTCCCACTGCTGCCATGAGGTTCCCCTCAGCATGAAAGGGAGGATTCCCCATGCCAGTCCCCTTCCAGCATCCAGCGCCTCACCTGGGGGAGGAGGGCGGCATGGCACTTGCTCCCTGTCATGTGGTAGTGAGGCTTAACACTGCATCACGCGGGGTCACGGCATGCAACTCCTAATCCCCTCTGACACATCAGAGGGGGGCAGGAGTGGCATGCCAGGACGACCTACATGTGTGTTACTACTTTAAGCCCACATGCAGTACTGAAGCGGCGGCTGTGCCATGCTGGAATGTGTGTGTTCATGTATCCTGGCCTACCCCTCTGGAAGGACAGATCCCACATGTAAGACATGAATGTCAGTTGATTCAGCAGCATATTAATGCAGTGCTATATACAGATCTAACAAGATGTTCCTCTCCCACACCTGCCCTGTCAGACAGGTATGGCACAAAGCCTGCAGAGAACTACACAGACAAAGGCATACCCCAGCTTATGCCCTCATACAGCCCGGCAATGGCCACATAAATACACATGGAGTGATGCACCCATACTCCCAAATGGCTGCTCTGTGGCTCCTGGCACATGGCCCCTGTGTATAAAAGAGAAGGGTCATGGGTTCAAGACCAGCCTGTGGATCAAGAGTGATATGTCCAGGTGTGCTAACTTTATCCTATATTTCCACATCTGCAGGCACAATCCTCGCCATCTCATCTAGCATAAGTCCTGACAGCCACACTGAGAAACTGCTCCAACACCTGTTGGATGGCAGTGCGCTCTAATAGCACCCACACACTGAGTGGGCATTAGCAATGTGTCCATACTCAGTGCAGACATTAGCAAAGTCCAACTATAACATGGTCACTTTCAGAGCAAATAATGATACTTCATCAAAACATTCAAAATAGCTCCACACATTAACCACATCTGTAGTGCAATTCTTCAGGAAAAAAACAAAAAAGGAGAAAGAGCAGGTCTCAGAATAGTTAGGCCATAATAAAAATGGCCATAGTTATCACCCCAAGCAATACATCAACGACTTGCCCCAAAACTCTGCTTATTAACCATCAGTGGAATAAACGGTAGAAAATCACAGTGAACTTAACTCAATTAGAACTCAATAAGTTGTCTTCTTCTATTCCACAACTTGTGAAATTCCGCTCTCCACCAAACCATTCAAGATGGATTGACCCCAACACCCACTCGGACATCCCATCAGCATTTCGCTTCCAGCTGCCTCAGGGGGATATGAACCATACTGACCACTAACAATAAAAAACAAACAAAAACTCCTTATAAAAGCACTATAGCATCATTGAACCACCCTGACAATACACCAACCATATCTCCATCGTTTAAACACAACTTACCAAAGCTTTACTGTCCATAACATCTCAAATTTCAACTATGGGGCTTGAATTCAATGGGGCCACGGCTCTGATATCGCGTGGAAGCCGCTACCACAGCTTTGTAAACATGCCCCTATGATCGCTCATACAGCCCACCCAAAAACGCTACACAGGCGCACAAACACATATATCTACTAGCTCCACCCTCATTAAATGTCAACAAATCCACAATGAGGGTAGTTAATTATCCTTTAACCAACACTAACAATAAGCTCCCCAAACAATTTGTAAATTCAACCCACCAGGTTGAACGCAAGAGGAATATCTTGTTCTCCGGGAACAGCAATGGATTTTTTTGCTTCAGACTGTTATCCCTAGTGGGTTGAATTTACAAATTGATTGGGGAGCTTGTGGTTAGTGCTGGTTGTTAGTGTTGTTAGTGTTACACTGCTTTTGGACAGTGGGTCATGTGTTTGTGGGGGGGTGTTGTCCAGAGGACTGTGAGCAGCAGTAATGCACTGTGCATGTGTGTGATGCCTAGGCGTTATGCAGCATGGTCAGTTCTTCTGCAATTCCACAAACTGTGTGAGACACCATTTATGGGCAGAAGGTTACTTTCCAGTAAATAGTTTCAACCTGTCGGAGACCCTGGCTGACTAGCTGTGCCTGTACACATCTTGTCCTCAAAGCTGTGACACTCAAATGCATTCCCAGTTACACCATCATTAAGGCCAATCCCCCCCCCCCCCCCACAGCATGCCCCTACACTTACCGCCCAACATGACACTGCTGTACAGCTCCAATATCGCCTGCTGGTTTTACTGGAGTGAGCTGGGGGGGCATGGTCTCGCCATGTAGAGCTCCATCACATGTGAGTGTGCAGCAAATCTTACCTCTATCTGAGCCTCCAGGCCTCAGGACACACCTGGCTGTACAGGTGAGAAGCCTGATTAGTGCCAACTGCCACAATAGCCCCCTGGTGCAGCTACAGTCTATTGGGAGCTAGGCTGACATGGAGGCTGGGCCTCTGTGATTGTCCAATGGAGTTACTGAGTTGGTGAGACAGGGAAAAATCTGCCATGTAACTGCATGTACCTTACTCTTGTCCTAAACTGCAGTCACAGAGTGTAATCTGGGGGTCTCTTAGCTCCATGCATAGTATGCACATATAGGCATGTCCGTCTCAAGCACATCTGCACACAATATACTGTACACTATCTCAACACTGTCTACTGATCATTGAGCACAGCATTTAGCATGACATTGTTTTACTCCAAAACAACAACCAACCTTATGTTTACAGAGCTAACATGCATTGGCTTGCCTGATTGTGACAGTGGGACACTGACCTCTGAATGGTACATGCACAATTCCAGCAGGAGGAATGTGCCACAGGATGTCATGTTGGTCTCTGCATCGCCTGGCACCATGTGGGAAGGCAGTGCCTGGAGGTGAATATTGGGGTGGAGGTGGGAGGGAACAGTCCACCTGTTTTGAATGTACCCCTGCTAGGTGGTATTGCCAGCCAGAGGCTCTGTTTAGATGCACAGAAGCTCTGAGGGCCTAACCAGTCTCTGCATGTTTCACATCAGAGGCGCTGCATGACAGTCTCACCCACTCTCCTTGGGTGCCAAGTGGGACAGCCACAAGGTCATTGTTAGAGTACAACGAGGCTGTGTATGGCAGCATATGTGTAGCCAGAAACTATACCAACATCTAACCCCATGTCCAACCTGCCTTGCTTCCACATGCTCTTGACGGGGTGGAGGGAACTGTGTATGAAGCGTGGGAGAGCGCATGTGCTGCACTGGGCATTTTCGCAGTGTCAGTGGTCAGGGATGTGACATAATATGGGAGCACAAGCATGTCACTATGTCCAATGCTCACTGCCAAAAGTTGTGTAGGTGGACACAGCCTTCCAGTATGTGACAGATGTAGGCTACTGTGGACTAACATACACTCGCAGTCTATCTCTGGCCAGTGTCCAGTGCTCTTCACATTGTATTAGCCATCCCTAAGTTCAAACAAAAAGGGTATCAAGCCGGCACCTCGATCGTCATTAGCACCAGGAGAGCAGGAACACAGGATTCTGTCCCCCCCCCCTAAAACTGAGGCCAATCAGGGCCATCCAACACACCACCTGGACATTACAAAAGTAGCCGTGCGCTCACAAGTCAGCACCCCAATCATCGTTAGCACCAGGGGAGCAGGAACTCAGGATTCTCCTGCCCCTCAACACCGAGGCCAATCAGGGCCATCCATCACATCACCTGGACATTACAAAAGGAGCCACGCACTTAAGCATGCTCATGCTTGGCAGGCCTGCACTTGAGGGCCTCAACAGAGGGCCCTTTGGCATGGCCCTTAGGCACAGACTGTGGGCAAGGAAACTACCCATCCATCAAATCAGGACATACCATACAAGCCTTGACATTACATCGCCCAGCAAGGCACCCCAACAGCACAGACCCATCATCAAAGGACACCCTCTGAACATCCAACCCAACCAAAGAAGCAATCGGAAGGTAACTTCCTCTCAACATTATACAGCCTCCAATACTGCAATCCCCTTCACAACAAAACCATGCTGACACCCAATTCTCCTCTTGATACCAGTAATCCTCTTGCTATCCAAGGCACACAATTTTAACCTAAACTCCACCCCCAACTATCATACCACACCCCCCAACATAACTACATACATACCACAGGCATACAATGTATACAAAAGCCCCTGATGCTTAATACACATAAAAAATCTCCCCCACAACCTCATCCAATCCTCCCCACATCCATACCTTGCACTGTGCACTGATCAACTCACACTCTATCCGAAGAGACATGCTATTGAATAGCTGTAAACTGTGTAAATACCTTTGAATATTGGGCCCTATCTGTCCAAGAGCACTTTGCATTTGCATACAGCTTGTACAGATGTGCAGCTTTTATGTCTTTTGATCATAGGCTCCTTACTTTTGCAGTAACTGTATGCATATATATCAGGAAGCTTTTATGGGGGTTAGAGCAGCTGAGACAACTGTGAAACATAAATAGATGGTATTAGACCTTCCCTGTGGCCCAGCACCTATATTTCACACACACTACACTTGGTTTGCAGCTTGTCATGCTGTGAGGGCTTGCGTGCATCAGTGATGCTGAGAGCTAAACTATCGGTAGTTTAACTACTGGCAGGGTCTCCCAAGATGGACAGGTCTCAGCTGAGGTGCCAGACCAAGACAAACCACCCATCTGGGCAGCAGCAGAATGGGACAGTGTTGACGGCGGAGGATCACATTTTTGTGACAACGGCAACAACACCAAACTTAAACTGCGCGGAAGAAAGGCCCGGCAATCTACTTCTGTATCTTGCCATGAAAACCCAATGGATAGTTACAACAAAACAAATTGTGCTATGATGCTGGAAGATGAGACCCCCAGGTCAGAAGGCACTCAACTAGCTACTGGAGAAGAGCTGAAGACTTTTCAGAGTAAAGCCAGCATTTATGATGTGGTTGGATCAAAGCCCTCGGGAAGTCTGACTGCTGATGTAGCTGCGCATGAAATGAGAGTCAGAAGCTGTAAAGATGTCTTACACATTGGAACATGGAACGTACGAAGCATGAATCAAGGGAAGTTGGAGGTGGTCAAGAATGAAATGGAACGTGTACAACTTGATCTGTTGGGTGTCAGCGAACTGAAATGGACTGGCATCGGGCACTTTGCATCAGATGATCACATGGTCTACTATGCTGGAAATGAAAGACAAAGAAGAAATGGTGTTGCATTTATAATAAAGAAGAAACTTGCAAGAACTGTAATGAAATACAATGCAGTCAGCGAACGCTTAGGGGCTTGTTTACAAAGCCGCGGTAGTGGTTCGCGATCGCGATCGCAGCCGCGGCCCCATTGAAATCAATGGGGCCGCGGCTCCGATTACGATCGCAAACCGCTACCGCGGCTTTCTAAACAAGCCCCTTAATCTCTATTCGTCTACGAGGATTGCCTATCAACACAACTATAATTCAAGTATATGCCCCAACAACAGCTGCAGAAGAGAAGGAAATTGAAGAGTTCTATGAACAAGTACAAGCTGAAATTGACAGAACATGCAAACAGGATATCCTGATAGTCATGGGTGACTGGAACGCAAAAGTTGTCAACAAAGAAGAAGGCAAAGTAGTTGGAAAATATGGACTTGGCAACAGAAATGAAGCTGGAGAAAGACTGATAGAATTCTGCAAGACCAATGATCTATTCATCTCAAACACCTTCTTCCAGCAACAGAAGCGGCGACTGTACACATGGACTTCACCGAATGGATTATATAAAAATCGAATTGACTACATATGTGGAAGTCAACGATGGAAAAGCTCTGTAACATCAACAAAGACAAAACCTGGAGCTGACTGTGGTACAGATCATCAACTACTAGTATGCAAACTCAAGCTAAAGTTGAAAAAGAGCAAACCACTCATGAATGCAGCAAAATATGACCTTGAGAATATACCACTGGAATTTAAAGACTGCCTGCAAAATCGATTTGCTGCTTTAGATACAAATGACAGAGCTCCAGAAGAGTTATGGAATGACATCAAGAAGGTTGTGTTGGAAGAAAGCAAGAAGTCTCTACAAAAGGTGAAAAAGCAAAAACGGCCAAAATGGATGACTGAAGAAACTCTGAAAATTGCCCAGAAATGCAGAGAAGCTAAAGCCAGAGGAGAAAGAAAGACAATCGCAGAACTCAACAGAGATTTCCAACGTGCAGCAAGACAGGACAAGGAAAAGTAATACAATGACACTTGCAAGGAAATAGAAGCAGAAACTATTAGAGGAAGAACAAGATCGGCTTTCCTAAAGCTACGAGAGTTAAAAAAAAAGTTCCAGTCTCGAATTGGAATGTTACAAGATGTTCAAGGTTCCATGTTGAATGATGCTGAGAAGATCAAGAAAAGGTGGAAGGAATATACAGAGTTTTTATATGATAAAGATCAAGTGGACCAACAGAAGTTTCAACCTGTACCTTATGATCGGGAACCATTGGTGATGAAAGAAGAAGTTGAAGCAGCATTGAAAGCCTTATCAAAGAACAAAGCACCAGGCATTGACAGCATTCCCATAGAAGTATTGCAGCAATCTGATGCAGCTGTTACCATACTCACAAGGCTCTGCCAAGAAATATGGAAGACAACATCATGGCCAACTGACTGGAAAAGATCTGTGTTTATACCAATACTAAAGAAAGGTGATCCATCTGACTGTGGAAATTATTGCACAATCGCTCTGATCCCACATGCCAGCAAGATTCTACTGAAGATTATTCAAAAGAGACTACAACCATACCTGGAACAAGAACTACCTGAAGTGCAAGCAGGGTTCAGGAAAGGGCGAGGAACGAGAGACATCATTGCAGATGTGAGATGGATCCTTGAAAAGACTAAAGAATACCAAAAGGATATCTATTTGTGCTTTATCGACTATAGCAAGGCTTTTGACTGTGTAAACCATGAGAAACTCTGGGCCATATTAAGAAGCATGGGTATACCAGAACACCTGATCATTCTCTTGCGCAATCTGTACATTGATCAAGAAGCAACAGTTCGAACGGAACAAGGAGAAACAGAATGGTTTAAAATAAGCAAAGGTGTAAGACAAGGCTGCATACTTTCCCCCTACCTGTTTAATTTATATGCAGAACAAATCATCAGAGAAGCAGGATTGTATGAAGACAACAGAGGTGTGAAGATTGGTGGAAGACTCATCAACAACCTTCGCTATGCTGATGATACCACATTACTGGCTGAAAGTGAAGATGATCTGAAACATTTGCTTCTCACAATCAAAGAACATAGTCTCAAAATGGGCCTGCACCTTAATGTAAAGAAGACGAAGATCATGACAACTGGCATAATCAACAGGTTCATCGTTGAAGGAGAAGAAATAGAAATTGTGAACAACTTTAACCTACTTGGATCAACTATCAATAAAGAAGCAACAAGCAGTCAAGAAATCAGACGACGCATTGCTCTTGGCAGAATGGCTATGAAAGACCTAGATAAGATTCTCAAGAGCAGAGATGTCTCTCTCCATACAAAGATTCGACTTGTTCAAGCCATGGTATTTTCAATAACATCATATGGATGTGAAAGCTGGACAGTGAAAAAGATAGACAGGAAGAAAATTGTTGCCTTTGAATTATGGTGCTGGTGGCGAATACTGTGTATACCATGGACTGCCCGAAGAACAAACCAGTTGGTACTAGAGGAGATCAAACCTAAGCTTTCTTTAGAAGCTCAGATGACAAGACTTCGACTTTCATACTTTGGACACATCATGCGAAGAGAGAGATCATTAGAGAAAGACATTATGCTTGGCAAGATAGAAGGTCAACGCAAAAGAGGAAGGCCAGCAATGAGATGGATCGATACAATAACAGCAGCTATGGATACCAGTCTGTCAACAATGAGCCGCCTGACTGAAGACCGAACACAATTTAGGATAGCTATCCAGAGGGTCGCCATGAGTCGACTCCGACTCGACGGCACTTAACAACAACAACAACAACAACTGAGATTAGCTGCATTTGTGTGGTCACATTGGGTACACTGGGGGCTACAAGTACATAAAGCATTCTTGTCTATCCCCATCCATCCTTCGGCCCAACAATCTGCATATATCTGTCATGTTCAGTCAAATATTCTCCCTGGCCCACACAATGGCATTTCACTCAATGGGGTGTATCACTCCCATCTCACCTGCAGCTGATATGCAGGTCACCACTGCCACCCAGGCATTCTTTCTATGCCTACATTGTGGCCATGATGGCTACTCTATGGCACACTTCTACCCACGCCTATGTCACTCACAGACATCACCGTGGATTACATGTGCAGCCCTCATTGCTACAGTCCAACTGCCTCCCACATTCTCCTCCCACTCACTGTCTCACACGTAAGGGACCTATGACCTTTGCTCCCATCCAGCTGCACAAATGTGACTTGCAGAAAGTCTCCCTTATGGCAACTGGCCTTAGCAGGCATTAATGTACACACTGTGTGCTCTTAACACCTGATATCCGCTTAACGCCCGCTAATTGGTTGCTTAATGCTGGAACACTTACTCCCCACCCCATCCTTTAATGCACATTGGGACCTTAACAGTGCCATTTACCACTTGCAAATGCTGCGCCCTTAGCATCATTTAGTAATCATGCCCCTTAGGGTCATTTTCATGCTGAAAATATACTTAGGACAACCGATTTAAAATTAACCCATTTTCTTCCTTTCAGCAGCTGTTTGCTCTTTGACCACTTAGTAAAGGTAACTATTAGATGGTGCTTAAATTGCCTGTCAACAGAAGAAGAATATATACACTAGATCAGGGGTCGGCAACCCGCGGCTCCGGAGCCGCATGCGGCTCTTTCTCACCTTTGCCGCGGCTCCGGAGCACACTGCCCGCCCGGTGACAGGCAATAGTTTTGTAAGCTCCCTCCCTTCTTCTGCAGCCGCGGCTCCCTGCCTCTTAGGGAACCGCGGCTGTGCTTTTAAAATCATCTCGGAGCCCTTCCTGTCTTGACGGGCTCCGTGCAGCATTGTCCCGCCTCCAAACTTCCTTTAGAGGCGGGACAATGCTGCACGGAGCCCGTCAAGACAGGAAGGGCTCCGAGATGATTTTAAAAGCACAGCCGCGGTTCCGTCAGAGACTGGGAGCCGCGGCTGCAGAAGAAGGGAGGGGAGCTGACATGGAGGGAGGGAGCAGATATGGCTGGAGGGAGGGGGGCTGACATGGAGGGATGGAGGGATGGAGGGGGCTGACATGGAGGGAGGGAGCTGATATGGATGGATGGAGGGAGGGGGCTGACATGGAGGGAGGGAGGGAGGGGGGCTGACATGGAGGGAGGGAGGGGGGGCTGACATGGATGGATGGAGGGAGGAGGGGCTGACATGGAGGGAGGGAGCTGATATGGATGGAGGGAGGTGGGCTGACATGGAGGGATGGAGGGGGCTGACATGGAGGGATGGAGGGGGCTGACATGGAGGGAGGGAGCTGATATGGATGGATGGAGGGAGGGGGCGGACATGGATGGAGGGAGGGGGGCTGACATGGATGGATGGAGGGAGGAGGGGCTGACATGGAGGGAGGGAGCTGATATGGATGGAGGGAGGGGGGCTGACATGGAGGGATGGAGGGGGCTGACATGGAGGGAGGGAGCTGATATGGATGGATGGATGGAGGGAGGGGGGCTGACATGGAGGGAGGGAGCTGATGGGGCTGACATGGAGGGAGGGTGGCTGACGTGGATGGAGGGAGGGAGGAGGGGCTGACATGGAGGGAGGGAGCTGATATGGATGGAGGGAGGGGGGCTGACATGGAGGGATGGAGGGGGCTGACATGGAGGGAGGGAGCTGATATGGATGGAGGGAGGAGGGGCTGACATGGAGGGAGGGAGCTGATATGGATGGCGGGCGGGGGGCTGACATGGAGGGATGGAGGGGCCTGACATGGAGGGAGGGAGCTGATATGGATGGATGGAGGGAGGGGGGCTGACATGGAGGGAGGGAGCTGATGGGGCTGACATGGAGGGAGTGGGGCTGACAGGGATGGAGGGAGGGAGGAGGGGCTGACATGGGGGGAGGGTGCTGATATGGATGGAGGGAGGGGGGCTGACATGGAGGGATGGAGGGGGCTGACATGGAGGGAGGGAGCTGATATGGATGGAGGGAGGGGGGCTGACATGGAGGGATGGAGGGGGCTGACATGGAGGGATGGAGGGGGCTGACATGGATGGAGGGAGGGGGGCTGACATGGAGGGGGCTGACATGGAGGGATGGAGCACTGGTAATGGGGTTGAGGGGACTAGCACTGGAAATGAGCTGATTAGGGGAGGCTAGGACTGGTAATGAGCTGATGGGGGGTAGGACTGGTATTGGGCTGATTAGGGGAGGTTAGCACTGGTAATGGGGTTGAGGGGGGATTAGCACTGGAAGCGAGCTGATTGGGGGGCTTTGAATGGGCATGGGCTGATTGTGGGGAGGGGAGGATAGAGCTGCTGGCCCTGGAAGATAACTGGGGGCTAAGGCTGCCATGGTATTTGTACTAGAAGGGACTGGTCAGTGGGGAAGGAGGGGGATTGGAAGGAAATGGACACCAGTGGCAATCATGGGAATGCAAGTTGACATTGGAAGGTACTGGGAGTGAGGACTGCAAAGGGGCTGATATTGGGGAGGGTTACTGGGACTGGAAATAGGCTGATGGAAAGACGTGAAGAAAACGAAAGAAGAGATAAGAAATGGCAGATGGACCATAGACCACAGAAAGAGAGCTAAGAGAAGACAGGAAAGCAGAAGCCTCAGATCGGGACCAGCATGATCAAAGAATAAATTGGTCAGACAACAAAGGTAGAAAAAATAATTTTATTTCATATTAGTGATTTGACTACAAAATCATCATAATTTTGAAATCAAATATTGTTACTTGTTGTTGTGATATTTTCTGGCGTATTTTTTTTGGTGTGCGAAGGAAGAGGGGTAGTCTTATACGGCGAGTATAGGCCAAACACCTATATTTTAACAGGAAAAGTAGGGGGTCGTATATAGCATTAAGGTAAGAAACAATATATGCAGTGTTAGATTTGTTTTAAATGTCGCAATGGTTTTGCGGCTCCCAGTTTTTTTTTTCCCTTCGGAAACGGGTCCAAGTGGCTCTTTATGTCTTAAAGGTTGCAGACCCCTGATCTAGTAGATCTCAATTTTCAGAAAGTCTTTGACGAGGTCCCTCATGAGAGACTCTTGGCAAAATTAAAAGTCATGGGATAGGAGGCAGTGTACTATTGTGGATCAGGAACTGGTTAAATGAAAACAGAGAGTAGGGCTAAATGGCCAATTTTTTCAATAGAAAAAGGTGAATAATAGAGTATCCAGGGATCTGTTCTGGGCCCGCTGCTTTTTATTATATTCATAAATGACCTGGAAATCAGAAAAACAAGTGAGGTGATCAAATCTGCAGATGACATAAAATTATTCAAAGTTGTTAAAACACAAGAATGAAGAACTGCAAGAGGAGCTTGATAACTTGGAAGACTGGGCATACAAATGGAAGATGAAACAATGTGGACACGTGCAAAGTTATGCACTTATAGAAAAACAACCCAAACTATGGTTACAAGATGTATCATCATGGATAATATTTTGAAACCCAATGTGCAGTGGCAGCCAAGAAAGCAAATAAAATGTTGAGAATCTTAAGGAAAGAAATGGAGAATAAAACCAAGGATGATATGATGCCTCTGAATCGTTCCATGTGCAACCGCTCCTTGAATATTGTGTGCAGTTCTAAACACCATATCTTAATAAGCATATAGCAGAATTAGTAAAGGTACAAAGAAGAACCACCAAAATGCTAAAGGGGATGGAAGGATACCCTCGTGAGGAGAAGCTTAAAAAGTTATGGCTCCAATTAGGAAAAAAGACGACTGAGAGGACATATGATAGAGGTCTATAAAATAACAAATTGAGAGAAACAAGTAAACTTTGATTGTTTACTCCTTCAAAATGTAGAAAGACTAGGAGACATGCAATGAAGCTACAATATAGCCCACTTAAGACTAATAGGAGAAAATATTTTTTCACTCAACATGAAATCAACCTCTGGAATTTGTTACCGGAGGATGTAGTAAAGGCTGTTAGTGTAGCTGGGTTTAAAAAAAGGTTTGGACAAGTTCCTGGAGGAAAAGTCCATAAACCATTATTAAAGAGGGCTAAGAAAATCCACTGCTTACTCTGGGAGAAGCAACATGGAATCTATGTACCTTTCTGGGAACCTTACAGGTACTTGTGACCTAGATTGGTCGCTGTTGGAAGCAGGATATTGGGCTTGATAGACCTTAGTCTGATCCAGTATGGCACATTATATGTTCTTATGTTCTTAAGGTAAGTGATCTGGTTATACAATACTCATTTTCCAGAGATCCTGAAATCAGTATCAAAGTTTTAAGCAAAAAGATTCCTAAAGTCATCAATTCAGTTTGCTTGTATAATTCTAAATATTTTATTATTTATTTATTTATTTGCAGTCTCTTTTATACCGCGCTATTCGACATCAGTGCGGTTTACAATGAACATAAGAGTTGCACATCTCAATTTCGTGATTTGTGCTTACAGTGAAACAGGTACAATAACTTGGGTATACATTAAACAGGAAAATTAAACTTGGGTATGCATTAAGCAGGTATAACAGGTAAAATAGGGTATAAATAACCAGTCCCTTAACAAGGAGACACGATGAATAAATACAGTCTACTTTATGCAACAATATAATGAGTTAGTATTAAAATATTAAAATATTAAAATAGTGTATTTTATGGTTAAGAATTTAATTTCCAGAAAGGAAATAAATTCTGCAGAAAAATCAAGCATAAAGGTGCTGTAGAATGTATACCACAAATGACCTTTTATTTATGTGTGCTTTGGGTGGCACAGAGTAACTGACTGCAAAGTGGGATGTAAATGAATGTCTTTAAAAATATCTGCTGAAGTCATATTATGAAAAATTGCTTCTAGAATTCAAAACCATAGCATTTACCAGCCAATTTTGTTTAATGGTAACACTCATTTTTTTTAACTTAATGAAGACATTAAATTCACTTAAGGCCCTTCTACTCCTACATCTCATGCATATAATCGTGTTGTTTGAATTTTCAGGTTTCAATGTTAGCACTTTTTAGCCTTCTAGTCTATGTAATTGCGGTACATCCTTGCCACAGAAATGGATTCAGTTCATTTACATGGAACAAAGTATCATGGAAACTTTTCTAATTTGGAAGGGGTTATTAGCAAAACTCAGCACTTAAGCAGCAAGCATGTTTGGCAGTCTGGTCAGGAAATTTCATGGGTATGCTACTTCATTTACTCATTTCCTTTTGTCCTAACTGGATAATGCAATTCAATAAAACATAAAATACCACAGAAAGCGGCACATCATAGTGGGCTTGGAGACATCCAAAACACATCTTCAGAGCCATTTTAGAAGTCTGCGCTAGGGATGTCCCAGTGTGAGGACATCTGAATCTGAAGGGGGCATGGAGAAGGCATGTCTGGGGCACTCCTGGCAACCTGGAGGTGTGGTTAGGGCATCTGCCTGATCACAGAAATGTCAAGGACGTTGGGTGTCACGTCTAACCCTGGGCCTGCCTGTATAGCAAAGCAAGCATCTGAAGAGTGCTGGTTTTAGCTGAAAAGCATCCAGAGGGTGTAGAGAAGAATGCACTCGCTCATCCTTGGTGTGATGTCAGCAGCAGCTGCTAGCCAACTGCTACTGACATCATACCGAGGAACATGTCCAACCATTGCTGCTAGCCAACTGCTGCTGACATCATACCGAGGAACATGTCCAACCATTGCTGCTAGCCAACTGCTCCAACTATTAGGCTATTCCTAAATATTTGGGCTCTGTAAAACTGTTCTGGGGATAGTTGCCCCCCTCAGACATCCATGTCGGGTACTTCCAGGTTTCTGAAATCACATCTGCACCTGGACGTACGAGTCTACATTATTTTCAGATATTCTGGCTTAGACTTCCTAGATTGCACTTGGAAGGATCTTCTAAAATTCCCATCAATATGTAGCTCGACAACATAAAAGACAAGATCTGCTTTATTTATTTTATATCAAAAATAATAGCCCCGGCTTCTAACCTCCGTACACTTTAAAAATCTGAACAGCTTAAATCATAGATTACTTACCATCTAGCACACAGTTAAAACATAATGCAATTAAATAATGTTATATATCTGTGCGACTATTTGCTGGTGCTTATTTCAGTTACTCATAGCTATCAGTTGGATGTGTGTTGAGAAGGAGAGGGAGAGTCAAAGATGACCCCAAGGTTGTGAGCCAAGGAAGCAGGGAGGACCCATACACTGCCCCCCCCCCCCCTTTGCAGGATGGGCGATTAATGCACATTTTAGCAGCTGGTAGCTGCAACTTCCTACTAAAATGTGTATTATCCAGTTAGTTGTTGTTGTTAAGTGCCATCGAGTCGGAGTTGACTTATGGCGACCCTCTGGATAGCTATCCTAAAATGTGTTCGGTCTTGAGTCAGGCGGCTCATTGTTGACAGACTGGTACCCGTAGCTGCTGTTATTGTCTCGATCCATCTCATTGCTAGCCTTCCTCTTTTGCGTTGACCTTCTATCTTGCCAAGCATGATGTCTTTCTCTAATGATCTCTCTCTTCGCATGATGTGTCCAGAATATGAAAGGCAAAGTCTTGTCATCTGAGCTTCTAAAGAAAGCTTAGGTTTGATCTCCTCTAGTACTGACTGGTTTGTACTTCGGGCAGTCGATGGTATACACAGTATTCGCCGCCAGCACCATAATTCAAAGGCATCAATTTTCTTCCTGTCTATCTTTTTCACTGTCCAGCTTTCACATCCATATGATGTTATTGAAAATACCATAGCTTGAACAAGTCGAATCTTTGAATGGAGAGAGACATCTCTGCTCTTGAGAATCTTATCTAGGTCTTTCATAGCCATTCTGCCAAGAGCAATGTGTCGTCTGATTTCTTGACTGCTTGTTGCGTCTTTATTGACTAACACAGGTACACTAAAAAAATTTTTTTTTAAACTGCCTCTAATGTTTCGATTGATTTTTACGTTTTTTGGTGCGCTGAATCCAAATCTGGTAACCAATTTGCTCCATCACGTACAGATTTTTTGCTACATTGGGTTAGCAGTTTGAGGTGAACGTTTCAGATTGAGTGCGATCGAGATAAAAGTTTCTTGGATGAATTCTTTATACTAATTGTTTAGTAGTTATTCAAATAAGAATAAAGAAAATTGTAACAAGGCAGCACATAAGAATAGAGTAATGTCAACAAAACACACTGTGATGGTAGCAAAATTGTCTGCACTTAAAACAGCCACATACATGTGCACAAACATTGAGATATAAGAGCGAGGTTAGACACAAAGCAAAGCAAAGAAATGTGCAAAAAATGTTGTACAGGTATGTATGTAAGAATAGAAAACGCAAACCGCACCATTGCAATACATGAAGACAAACACCCGATGGTGTGAAAATAAAATTCTAATAAATGAGATCCGACACTGTGGTAATAACTAGAAAATTTTTATTTCAAAGTTTAGTAAAAACACGATATTTGTCAACACAGTTTAGATTTTAAAGTCATTCTTGGGTCAATCAATCTCCTGGTGGGCCCGTTTCTTCTTCCCCCGAATGCTTCTCTTGGTGCGCTGCTTGGCGTATTTTTCATCTGGGGTTTCCCGCAGCAGCAACCAGCAGAAATCAGCCATCATAGTGGTGTTCCATCTTCCTTGGTACCTTCTCTCTGCGTCCTTGATGTCCTGGTGAAACCTTTCACCTTGTTCTTCACTGTACGTCCCCAGGTTTTCGGGAAAGTAGTTCACATGGGAGTGCAAGAAATGGACTTTCAGGCTCATGTTACAGCCTTGTTCTTTGAAGGCATTGAGCATCCTGGCAACAATATCCTTATAGTTCTCATCCCGCCTGTTCCCCAAGAATTTGAGAACAACATCCTTGAAGGAATCCCAGGCTTCTTTTTCCTTCTCAGACATCGTTTCAGCGAATGCTCCATCTGAAATGAGTTTCCTTATATCAGGGCCAACAAACACTCCTTCCTTTAGCTTTGCTTCAGAAAGTCGGGGGAACTTTGAGCAAAGGTACTGAAAGCACTCACCATCTTTTGGAAGGGACTTGATGAATTGCTTAATGAGACCCAACTTAATGTGGAGAGGTGGTAATAGAATTTTATCACGAGGTACCAAGCTCTCATGAAGAACATTTTTCTCACCGGGTCTCAAATACTCCCGAATTGGCCAGTCTTTTTCCCCCAGTGTAGGTCGCGGGCCCGGCTATCCCACAAGCAAAGGAAGCAGGGATATTTGGTGAAACCGGATTGCTGCCCTAATAGCATGGATAGAATTTTAAAGTCTCCACAAATCATCCACTTATGCTCATCATAACGAATCTTCTGAAGAATCAGGGCCAAATTCTCGTATTTTTCTTGGAGAATAACAGAGTGAGCAATAGGAACTGAAGCGAATGTGTTGCCATTATGAAGAAGAACACCTTTTATGCTGTCTTTTGACGAATCAATGAACAACTGCCATTCAGCAGGATCATACTTGAGTTTAAACTTTTCCATCACTCCGTATATATCGTTGCAAAATACCAAATCTTCCTCTTTGCTGAAATACTTCAAAAATTGTGTCTCGCGGTTGCGGTACCAATAAAAAGTTGTTCCTGGTGACAATAGATTTTTCTGTTTAAGCCGAGAACCTAGCAGTTGGGCAGCATCTTTTGGGAGTCCTAAATCCCAGACTAAATCATTCAATTCAGCTTGAGAGAAAAGTTCAGGTTTCGGATCTGGTTCAGTTTCAAACTCGGAAGTACTGGACTCATCGGGAAAAGCCATCTGATGAGTCTCATCATGATCAGAACCGTCCACACAAATATGATCCAAAGATTTTGGTGGTTCAGGCACAGGTACTTCGTTGCTATGAGGCATAGGCCTAATTGCTGAGGGAAGGTTGGGGTAACTTATTACGTTCTTATTTTTTAAGTTGTATCCCTTCACAATGCAAGAGCAAAAATAGCAGTCACTGCTGTGGTCTCTTTGTTCACGCCACATCATAGGTATTCCGAAACGAAATGCTTGTTTTTTACCTTTCATCCATAAGCGTAGATCTTCCTCACATGTCTTGCACACTTTGTGAGGAGCCCACGGTTTGTCTTGATCGCCTAACTTCAAACCGAAATAGGCGAAATATACTTTTTTAATAAATGCAGAAATGTTCCTCTGCCGCTTTTTCACGGTATATTCCCCACAAATAAAACAAAAACTGTCCGGAGAGTTGACGCAACCTCTGGCTCTGTGAGCCATCACAAATACACAGCACTGCAAACTACAACTGTAGTGAACCACTTCGGAATAAAGCTGGATTACGACTGAGCAAACAAAAGGTAATAATGAACTTGCAAGAAACTGAAATTTGACAGGAACGTTCATGTCGCAACCACCGTGTTTGAGCGAGCGAACGAGGCGAGGCAAACAGGAAAGAACATGCGCCAGCGCGAGTACTGGATTTAGCCCCCCGCCTCCCAATTGTCCTGTTAATGTATAAAATGAATACAAAACACTCTAAAATATCATGAGGGAGTGTTTCTAGTTAGTTAACCATTACAACCTCTATTTTGGGCCAAGAAAATAAACTGCAGTCGGCTAAAAAGAAATTATGTGAACATTCCTTATATGGGTAAGAAATCTAATTTTGCAAGAAAACGTGACGTGATGGAACATTTTGGCTATTTTTCCTGGATTCAGCACCCCAAAATCTATAGGAATCAGTTGCAAAACTGGAGGCAGTTTTTTGGTAGTGTACCTGTGTAGTTGATCCAAGTAGGTTAAAGTTGTTCACGATTTCAATTTCTTCTCCTTCAACGATGAACCTGTTGATTATGCCAGTTGTCATGATCTTTGTCTTCTTTACATCCACTTAGTGGGCTTTAGTAAAAGAACCTCTAAGTTTTTATATTCACATTTGTATCCTTTGGTTCACAAGAGACATAATCAAATAGTTTCAGAAAAATATCCTATTCAGAAACTCATCATTGGTTCACCAATGATTTAATGTTAATGTGTACTTGGGCAGAAGGCTACAACTAGGTTCATAAAAGTTTAGTAAATTACAAAATGAGCTAATTTTCAAAAGCAAGGATAAGGTAAGAAGAGACTTTGGAGTATGTTTACTAAAGGGCATTAAGGAAGCAAGTGTGCCGTTAATGCCAGGAGTTCCCAAAAATGAATGCATTTCTATGAGAGAAGCAATTCTAACAGCTGTAGCATGGAAACATTGATATAGGGCACTGCTCCATTCAAACGGCCTCTCCCCTCATTTTAATTATTTATAAAGCATTTGGTATATTGCCCAAGTTATAGGAACATCTAAACAGTGTATAGAGTAATTAAAAGAAGTGGAATATGAAGACTTAGGGGTATGTTTACTAAACTGCGGTAATGCCATTCGTATTAGGATCCGCGATAGAGGCAGATATACCCAAATAAGGACATGGGCAGTACATCGTTACCGATAACGCGTGTTACAAGGCACCATAAATTAACAAGCGTTAGAGGGAGCCATGGCACGTTAACACACGTTAAACTTAAGAAGGCGCGCAGACATGCCAACACAGAAATAGAGCTGTAGCACAATGGTTACTACACTGACTGATGGTACAGGGGTCATGGGTTTGATTCCCAAGTGTGCCTAATGAATAAGGCTGGCTGAGGCATTATGTTTAACCCTTTGAAGGCCTACTTTAGAATTTTAATCCACATTCTGCAGCCGGGTTAATTTTTGCATATTTCAGGAAAATTGTACCCGTCTTATTCAATATGTTCTAATAGTGATTTTCCTTCTGCTATGGTCATGTATTATATACCATTTGATAGGAATATTTAGTCAGAATTTTGGATCCCGAGAGTTTTGGACTTGGTCTGGAAAGGGTTTTAAGTATTGGGTTGTGAGGAATTTTAGTATTACTTTAATTAGTGCTGCCAGCAAACACACCCTCACAGTGGCGTAACCTAAGGTGCTGCATAAGGCACCCTAGAAGGCACTCCATAGGGCACATTATAAAGTGCGCTGTCTGCCAAGGCACCATATAATGTCCCCTATAGGACACCTTATAAGGCGCTTTATAGGGCACCGTATAAGACACCTTATAAGGCGCTTCATAGGGCGCTTTATGAGGCACCCTAAGGTGACAGTACTCTGAGAGTGTTTCTGCTGGCAGCACTAATATACAATAAAGATAGACAATGCCTAAGACAGCCTGATCACTGAACCCCACTGTGGGTTTTGAACCCATGACCTCTGGCTTGACAGACAGTGAAGTAACCAGTGGGCTACAGCTGCTAACAAACCCCTGGCTGGCTACAGGAGGACTGCATGGCACCACACAAACATTCTGCTGTGGATACCAGGATAGGGTCAACCCACCCGTACCCATGATGCACTGCACATGCAAATCAGAAGTCTGCAGATGATCACAAGATGAGGAATGCACCCCACAGCACCTCAGCCTGGTAGGGGGTGCCGACGGTGTGTGTTAGTGGCACAGAGTAGCTACAGACCGTCACAGTGTGCGGGTCCTGTGCTCACCCTGAGGGTGAGGTGGGGGGCCCAGCACCATTTTCACAGCACCTGGCTTTGCTAAGATAGGCTATGCTGCAAGTCCCCATCAGTGCCAATGTGTGATAGGTAGTCCTTGTAAACACCCCTAGGATATGCCAGTGTCCATCTGTATTTCACATCTAGCACTTGTGGACTATGATGCGCCCAGAAAAGTGCATACCCTGTGTGGGTGCCATGGTCACATGATTTAAGTGAAGGGGGGGGGGGTGTTTGGACCTACAGGCAGATTACATACCACCACCCAACCCACCCTCTGTGGCTCAGGGTGGGGGATAGGATCTCCCACCAACAGATCCATATTCTACCCCCCCCTGCAATTGCGGCAGTAGAGGGGACCATCACCCCAGTCCTGCTGGGGAACAGACACCCTACAGGGCAGGCAATGCAGAGCTGTACACATCCATAAAGCAATAGCAGACAGACAGTAGGCCTTGAAATGCCCAGCTGCCCCCCACCACTATCTAACATTCTCCAGCAGCAAGCCTCCAGCCGCTGCACCCTGCAAGATGTTCCAGCATGACACATACTAGCTAGTCCATAGTGTATGTTCCTGGAGATGTGTGTACCCAGAACTGGCATACACACCAAGCAGATAAGTCAGTGATTGGGCCCCAAAAAACCCCCATAAATACCACATGAGAAAAATGCTATATAGCACTATGGGGGAACCTAGCCATGCCATGGTCACTGCTCAGTCAGGGTGAGAGTGACCTCCCAGCAGGACATGCTGTGGCCACCCTGTCCGTGCAGGTGGTGGCCGGCCACTACAATGTCCGAGCCATTGCCCTATGCTATGTACAGATGGATCCAGGCCAGGCCATCCTATCCTGGCTATTCCCACAGTACCTTGCTCCTCATTATGCACATTGGCAGGCCAATACTGGCAACAGTGCTAGCAGTGTGGGCTGTGGAGGGTGTTGGCAGCCACCACACACTGGATAGATAGATACACACTCCCCACACCTATGCCAGCATTGTGCAAGTATAGAGGTGTTTGGCAGCCCTGGCCACCGCACCAGTCCTGGGCACAGTGCAGGCATGGCTATGGTACGCAATACTGTTGGGGTCACTCCCCAGGGTGGTAAACACTGTCAGACACAAGACCTGTAGCACACTCCACAGACATCAGAAAGGTTGCCATGATGCAGCTCAATCATCAAATTGTGCTTAACTTTGGAATTGCTATCTGCCAGTAATCATAGCAATTGTTTGATAGATGTTTACCATATTCCCAGGTTTAGGGTGGCATTGCCAAGGTATGCAAGTGCTAGTATTGGGAGATGCACGCAGGGCCCAACATCCTGCCGCTCCAGGAGGCATTGGATAATGGAGCCTGTGGGTGCGGGTGTGTCTGCCCCTGTTGGCCACTGCTTTAGGGCAGAGGTTCCCAACTCCAGTCCTGGTGGGCTAAACACTGTTCAGGTTTTCATGCTGTCCCTCATGAATATGCATGAGTTACATCTGCATACCATGGGGGCGGCGCATAGAAATGCAGCACAGGCATCTTTATTAGAGGCAGCATGGAACCTGGATGGTGTTTGGCCCTCCAGGACTAAATTTGGGAGACTTTGCTTTAGGTAATGCGCATGTTTATGGTGTCTGTGCTCTGTAGGGTAAAATGTGGGTGTTTTGGGCATGTTTACGTCATCTGCAATAAAGGTTTTGTCTGTATTAGCACGTTTTAGTAGTGGGTAAAATATGGGGACTGGGTTGGCAGGAACTTGAACCTGTGATCTTCTGCTTCTGAATACACTGGTTTTGTGCACTGCACCACCGTGTTGTCACAGAGTCAGTCCATTCCCTGGTGATACCATGACTGTTCATCAGACAGGGCCTGTCTGTTGCAGTGCATGGCACCCACCTACACAGGGCTAGGCCACGGTCTGCTCTGGGCAGCTGCCACTGCCCCCTCCACCACCAGTATCCCTCTGCCACCATGCTGACATGCCCTTCTGCTGGTGGTGCTGGTGGAGCGCAGTCTCAGGCCATCCAGTGTGCGGGTAGGCGGCTGCCTATGGTGCGGGTTCTGGGGTAGGGGTGCCTGCATAGGTGTCCACGC
The DNA here is from genome assembly GCA_033557465.1 of Ichthyophis bannanicus. Classification (NCBI taxonomy): domain Eukaryota; kingdom Metazoa; phylum Chordata; class Amphibia; order Gymnophiona; family Ichthyophiidae; genus Ichthyophis; species Ichthyophis bannanicus. Next base: position 88,196,061 of record CM066033.1, read on the forward strand.
TTCCCCCCAGCACCGCCTGCCAATGTTCCGTGCTCTTTGGGGTAGCTGCTGGGTACTATCCCCTGTGACACTGTGGGAAATACAGTCGTGCCCATGTTGGGCCTTCAGCAGTTGCTGTCTGGCTGCTCTGCTGTTTCAGCATTCGTATGGGCCACCTAGGCATCACCCTAGTCCGCACTGTAGCCCAGCTGCACCACAGCATGTGCCGCCTGCGGCCCTCTGTATCCCCTTTTCCGGAATCTGTCCAGTTGCCCATTCCGACATGCCCACCCTGCTGTTGCAGGACATGTGCATGCCATAGGACACCTGTCCAATAACAAGGGAAAGCCCTGATCAGCGCTATTTCACTGTGGGCTCATTCACCTTGTATGGGGACGGAGCATAGACCCTTCCACGATTAATATCTTTTTTTTGGAGCTTTCTCGGGGGGGGGGGGGGTGATGTTTCCCATTAATATCACTTGGTCAGCTTGGTTATGTTTTTTTTCCAGTTTGTTGAGGTCATTTTCAATGTTTATTTGCCCTTTTGTTCTGTGCACATGTATCACACTTATCACTTTTTGTGGGTTTCCCTGCCTATGCTGTATATTGCTGACACTTAAATGGTTTCTCTTCCCTGCAAATGTGCATCTAACGGCAGGTTTTCAATCGCGTTAGGATTCAGCTCTTCAGATCAGCGCGTTAGTGTGAATGGAGCCTCTCCCCACCCACACTCCGCCCATTGATCCCTTCTCTCTGCTCTCTCTCCACCTTCTGTGGTGTTTTACCGCGCCGGAGAACGTCTACGATTGTTAAGTAACGTTCGCATTAACGTTACTTAACAATCGTTAACGTTACATAACGCGCATTATGACTTGTTATGACTTGTTATTTATTTAACCCCAGTTATCCATGTTCATTGCCTGTTATCTGTAAACTTAACATATGTTCATGCTTAAGTACAATTTGTTAAAATGTAAACCGCGCTGATGATGAAGAGTGCGGTATATAAAAACTGTTAAATAAATAAATGTCCTGCAATGCTAAGATCAGAAGAAGAAAGGGAAATAAAAACATTTTGGGCTCTTTAAATTGTCAGATTTGTCCCGTAACAGTGGAAGGAAAAGAATTTGTTAATTTGGAAATAAGAAGAAACGTGGACTTGAGACATGTCATGACATGTAGTTCATCATATGCTGTTTCAATGGGGCTGCGGCTCCGATATCGCACGGCATCTTCTACCACTGTTTAGTAAACATACCTTATAGAGTATATAGGGTAAACAACACAACAGTTCCTAGTGAGGATGGCAGGACCATAAATATTGTATACTGAAACAGAAACTTGAGGTGCCGCTGGAACAACAGTGTGTGTTGAATGAGCATGCTTTTGAAGAGGTGTGCTGCATGATACTGGATCAGATCCAGGAAAGCCCCAGACGAGGAGATCGTGGAAGAGTATTATTGCAGCAAGAGCAGTGGTGGATTTTTAGTATGGGTACATTGGAACTGCGGGGGTTAAATAATGTTATTGAATGGGGAGTTTTTCTCTGAGTGAAGCAAAATTGACTGCTGGGATTGACTTGATATGAGATTGTGAGTGGCTGGTTGTTTAATTTTAAATGCAGAACAGTGTTGCTGATTGGACATGGCTAGATATAAGTATCCTATGTTAGATGCTAAGTTTTTGATAACAGTGTTGGAAAGAAGCCCCTGATTCATCAGCAGCGAAACAAAGATCTTTGTAGGGCATTGTGAAAGTTTTGGCAAAGGATTTTCAGATAAGATGAATTCTGAATCTTTTGAAAGATTGAATCTTTTGAATATGAGTCATAGAATTGGGCATACAAATTTGAAAAAGTATGAGAAGTCTTTGATTCATATTAAATACAAAAAATAGAGGGATAAAACACATGATGAGGGCCTTTCTCCTTGTTTCTAAATAAAATAATTATTATCCTTTACAATATGAATTTTAATCTTAATTATTTATAAAGTGATTGGTATTTTTGGAGTGTTTGGTATGTGAAATCCCTGGGATACCATTGGTCTGTTTTGTTTATGATGTTCACTGTGGTAGTAATGTTGTTTGTATACATTGTAGTATGCTTGTTTGATGTACACCGCGCTGATTTTAATAGCGCGGTATAGAAGCAAATGTTAAATAAATAAATAAATAAATAGTAAGAACATTATTTATGGTGATCTTATTTCCTGCTAAGGCAAGAATGAATGTGACAGATGATTTGTTACAGGAAACTCATATTGCTTTAGTTTTTTTGTGAATTAAGTCACACTCAGGGGTGGCTCTATAATGAGGCCGAGTGAGGCGGTGGCCTCAAGTGGCAACTTTTTGGGGGTGGCAAAAATTTCCCCCAAAAAGCCTGTCTTACTCTGCCTTCAAGAAAAAAAAATCCTGAGGAGGGGAGCTGCTGCCGCCATGGCAGCAGCAGAAGGAATTGCCCCGCAGCCGCCCCGGCAGAGCCCTCCTCTCTCCCTCAGTGCGGCTTTACAGAACCGTGAAGGGAGAGTTCCCCTTTCTCACAGCTCTGTTAAGCCCGCCGGCGCTATGCTTGTTTCCCATCAGCACCGGCGGGCTTAACAGATCCGCAAGAAAGGAAAACTCTTCCTTCGCGGCTCTATAAAGCTGCACTGAGGGAGAGAGGAGGGCTCTGCCGGGTAGGCCATGGGGCACTTCCTGCTGCCGCGGTGGCAGCGGCTTCAGCAGCCAGGGTTTTTTTTTTTCCTGGGGGGGCAGGACTGGAAATGGGGGGGGGGGGTTAGGACTTGTAATGGGCTGATGGAGGGGGTTAGGACTGGACGTGGGCTGATGGGGGGTTAGGACTGGTAATGGGCTATGGGGTGGGCTAGGACTGGAAATGAGCTGATGGGGGGGTTTAGGACTGGTAATGGGTATGGGGGGGCTAGGACTGGATGTGGTCTGATGGGGGGTTTCGGACTGGTAATGGGCTGATGGCAGGGGGGCTAGGACTGGAAGTGGGCTGATGGGGGGGGTTAGGACTGGTAATGGGCAATGGGGGGCTAGGACTGGAAATGGGCTGATTGGGAGGGGGGCTAGGACTGGTAATGGGCTATTGGGGGTAGCTAGGACAGGAAATGGGCTGACTGGGGGGTTAGAACTGAAAATGGGCAGATGGTGGGCTAGCACTGGAAATGAGTTAGGACTGGAAATGGGCTAATGGGGGAGGGGAGGAGAGTGCTGCTGGCCCTGGAAAAAAACTAGAGGCTAGGGCTACAAATGGGCTGATGCAGGAGGATGGTAGAATGGGACCGGAAGGGAGCGGATAATGGGAGGGTCTGCCAGGGGAAGGAGGGAGCATGAAGGGAGCTGACACGGGGGAAGGAGGGGGCTGGAAAGGAGCTGATACCTGGGATGTACTGAAGGGGGACTGGAAAGGAGCTGACTGGGGGGATGGCACTGAGAGTGGACGTGAGCGGATATCTGGGATGGTATTTGGATTAGAAAGGGCTGGACAGTGGGAAAGGAGGGGGACTGGAAGGGAATGGACACCAGTGGCAGTCTTGGGAATGCAAGGCGGTTGACATTGGAAGGTACTGGGAGGGAAGGACTGGAAAGGGGGGTGATACTGGGGAGGGTTACTGGAACTGGAAATGGGCTGATGGAAAGACGTGACGAAAACAAAAGAAGAGATAAGAAATGGCAGATGGACCATAGACCACCGAAAGAGAGCTAAGAGAAGACAGGAAAGCAGAAGCCTCAGATCGGGACCAGCATGATCAGAGAATAAATTGGTCAGACAACAAAGGTAGAGAAAATAATTTTATTTAATTTTAGTGATTGGACTTTGTGCTATTTTTATATTTTACACAGTATTGGGGAACTGCATCTCTTATTTATCTGATGTTGCACTGCATGTGGACTCTGGCTTCTTGGGGTTTCAATTTAAATTTAGTCTACATATTTTTATTTTTACTTTAGATTGTGATTACTTATTCTGTACTTGGTGAGGGTCGATGTTGCGAGTGTGTGACTGAGGTCAGGTGTTCTGTTAACATGGTGTTTGTACATAAAGATCTATACTGTACTGTTGTAATTTGACTTGTTCAGCTTTTCAAATAGGTGTATGGATATTCCAGGGCCCACTGTAGTATTTACAGTGATGCTTTTTTTGGATGGGCTCCTTATGTGAGTTTTGGAAGTTTGTGCTGATATGATGTGGTATGGTAGGTTTTCTCTTTGTTGTAGAGTTTTGTATTAGTTCACGATATGCCTAGTACTGGAGAATAGTGGTTGTTGTTGTTGTTGTTGTTGTTAGTGAGATGATCAGAATCAGATTTTTTTTTTTTAATATTGAGTTCTGTGGGTGAATGTCCTGGTTCTGCTCTGCACCTACTGTGGATGCAAAATATATGTTGAAAAAGAAAAAGCAAGAACCATAACGCAGTTTATAACAAAATAAAAATGAGTTATAATTTAGTTTTATAAACTGTGCTGTTAGTTCTTGCTGTCTTTTAGTTCCTTGGTGTGCAAACGGGACCGTACCTAGCCCTGTGCAAGCGGTGCAGCCGCACAGAGCGGAAAGGCTTGGGGGGTGTATTTTGGTTGTCTGCTGTCACCCTGCCACCGCTGGCAGGACAATAGCAGGCAGCCGAAATGTGCTCCCCAAGCCTTTTTGCAGCACTTTAAGCAGGTCTGGTCCATCCCTGCTCTGATGCGATGTCAGAGTAGGGAGGGACAGATCTGCTTCAAGTGCCAGTGCCTTCAGATCGGGCGCATGCCCCCCCCCCTCCTCCTCCCCATACCTCCGTCAAGCGCTGCCTGCTCTTTCCCTGCTGCTGGCATCTCCGTGAAAAAAACAGAGGGCAGCAGCAGCAGGAAAGAGCAGGCAGCACTGGACGGAAGTATGGGGGGAGAGTGGGGTGTGCACCCAAGCTGCAAGTCGCACAGGCTGGGATTGCAGCTCGATATGTCCCTGTGTGCAAACATCTTGCATTTCCTCCATATAATCTAATCGGCTTTTTGGTTTGGTTCAGTCTCTGATTGGATTTCTCAAAAAGCCCCACCCCCCTCTAAGGTGACTGGGGGGGAGGGGGTGCGCCTTTTCATACTTCGCCTCAGGCAGCAGATTGCCTTGAGCCGCCCCTGGTCACACTGTATTGAGGATCCATGGGGGTCTTTCAAGCAAACCAATTGGACATTGTCATCACATAGGTAGACGTCAATCTCAAATCTCTGACTCGGACTGGCTAGAGGTGCAAAGAATGTAGTGTAAGGAGGTGGAGCAAGTGCAGATCCCTGAAGAACATCACAGTTTTAAGGCTGTCATAATGAAAGCTCTCCCCATTGTTACATGAACAAAATAAGAATGGAACCAATGTAGAACCAACCTATAATGCCAATAGTCAAGTAATAAAGCGTGATAAGCCAGATCAGAAGTGGCTACATCTCTGGCGAAATCAGGACATCTCTGCCTTAGTCCAAGAAGTCCCTGATCTCACTGACCAAGGATACCAGTGCTGTTTTGGTGGTATAGTTCAGTATAAAGGCACATGGCATGGGATGAAGGCTGCAAGTTTTAGTTAAAAAGCCCACAAGTTGATCTTTTTCTACTTTCTTAATAACCTTAGCAGCAAATGTCAGTTTAGAGAGAGCGCAATAATTAGATGGAAGGATATGATGAAGTCTAGGTTTTTTCAGCAGCGGCCGAATATATGCTTCTTCCTAAACTATAGGAACCGTGTATCCTCTAGTAAACTGGCATTAGCCATATCACAGATACCAGAATGAGAGTGAATAGGGGCTTTGCAACCCACCAGCTAAGCAAAGGATCAGAATAGAAGGAAGTGCAGTGTCAACCACACGTTCACAGGGGTCCATACACCACTCCCTCCCTTTAGCTTCAGCTCCACACAAGAGAACTGGGTTATTGTGGCACTCTGCCCTCCATAGCACAAATTCACCACCATGCTTCTTGAAAGACTAGAAAAGGGGACTGTTACTTCTGGAGAGAGATCTGCAATTGTGAGTATATAGTGTATATAGTTACCCTTTTCAATGCTCCGCATTTGTATATAGTTTACCCTGTTATCCAAGTTACTTGTTCCTGTTCAATATAATGACCTGACTTTTGTTTATTGTCGGATACCGTTTTGTTTTATGTAAACCGCGCTGATCGCAAATAGTGTGGTATATAAGAAATCCAAATAAATAAAAATAAATACTTCTGGGAATTTTCTGAAAGGATTTCTTTTTATTAAAGCTAATTAATCTGTGAACCCACTATTTTTTGTTAAATCAGTCACGGCCTAGTAGCAGCAGTTTAAGTTTACATTTAAAACACAGAAGAGAACTTTCTGGTTAAATTTCATACCCAACAGAGAGCTTGTAGTTTACATTTAATAGTCACTCAGGGCCTAGCATCAGCAAAGTACTTTTAGTTTAAATTTAAAACACAGAAGAGAGCTTTCTGGTTAAATTTAGAACCCAGCAGAGAGCTTGTAGTTTAAATTTCATAATACGTTAGAGCCTAGTAGCAACAGCAAAGAGCTATAATTTAAATCAAATAAGAATATAGCTTACCTCAGCAGCACAGGACAGGGTACTGTATAGCAGCCCTCTTTTAATAAGTGTTATTTCCCTCCCTCCCTCCCCACACCCACCCACCCCTGGGATAATCGTAGCTTTATAGGTACTTACACATTTTAAAAGACAGGAGGTGCTCTCAGGTGAAGCTCGTTACCCAAATCAGTCATACACTAAGGACCTGAGATTAATTAAGCTTCAGGTGAACAAGGTATATTAAACGTCTTAGGTACAGTTTTATTGGCAACCTTTAGTAAGTAAAGAACTTAAAGATCTAAACAAAAACTTAAAACTAAGATGCAGACAGCAGTCCAGCAGCGAGATGGGGGCTTTCCAGACTTTTGCATTGAGTGTCACATGTATGATTTTTTTCCCAGTTGGTGGGAGGTCTTACGTGTGCACTAGGTGCAAGGAGCTCTTTGCTCTCAGGGAAAGAGTCCGTTCTCTAGAGGCTAGAGTAGCAGACCTGGAAAATATAAGACAGACAAAGAGGTACATAGACGAGACCTACAGGGATATAGTCCTGAGGTCCCACCTCCAGTCTGGCAGCATCCCTGTTGCCATGGAGGAGAGAGGTCACGTGACAGGAGAGCATCACCCTGGTGTGGCAGGAAGTGATCCTGTAACTAGGACCTGTCCTCCTGGTGATGTAAAACCCTCTTACACCGAGGAAGTTTCTCCAGGGCCATGTGCCCATGAGCGAAGGGTTAGGACAGTCGTTATAGTTGGTGATTCGATCATTAGGCATGTAGATAGCTGGGTGGCTGCTGGACGTGAGGATCGCCTGGTAACATGCCTGCCAGGTGCGAAGGTAGTGGACCTCACGCGCCACCTAGATAAGGTCTTAGATAGTGCTGGGGAGGAGTCTGCTCTCTTGGTACATGTCGGTACCAATGACATAGGAAAATGTGATAGGGAGGTTCTGGAGGCTAAATTTAGGCTTTTAGGTAGGAAGTTGAAATCCAGAACTTCCAGGGTAGTGTTTATTTATTTTTATTTATTTATTTAACAGCTTTTATATACCGCACTTTTGACATCAGCGCGGTTTACATTTTATTTATTTATTTATTTATAGTTTTTCTATACCGTGCTATTTTCCATCAGCGCGGTTCACAGGCAACAAACTCGCACAGCAGGAAAAGCCATACTGCGTTTTACATTGAACAGGGAATTGCACACATTTTACATTGAACAGGTATTGAACATGGGAACACAGGCTAACAATATACATCGTGGAACTATATACAATATGGGATTATATACAGGTTGATAACAGTAGTAAGATATTTAACAAGTTTTGTACTTAAACATAAAAACAAATGTTAAGTTTACAGAGAACAGGGAATAAAAACATGGATAACAGGGATTAACAATTAACAGATATTTTCAATTATTTACAATAGGTTCTTAAATGCTTGAGTTTTAAAGGTAGGGTTTGCTTCCCGTTCCACGTGCAGGACCCAAAAGGCAGGAAGAGCTCCGGAGTCTCAATGCGTGGATGAGACAATGGTGCAGAGATGAGGGGTTTGGATTTGTTAGGAACTGGGGAACATTCTGGGGAAAGGAGGGGCTCTTCCAAAGGGATGGGCTTCACCTTAACCGGGATGGAACCAGGCTGCTGGCATTAACCTTTAAAAAGGAGATAGAGCAGCTTTTAAACTAGATAATAGGGGAAAGCTGACAGTCGCCCAAGAATGGATGGTTCGGAAGAATGTATCCTTGAAGGATACTACCAAAAGCAGAGAGGTTCCAAAAAAGAGTAAAGTAGCCCAAATGCCCTCGAGTATGGAGCAGATAGAGCTTAAAGATCCCAAATTACCCATGTCTACCAATAGCCAAATTAATATGAATAAAATACAGTCTCTAAAATGCTTGTATGCAAATGCTAGAAGTCTAAAAAATAAGATGGAAGAGTTAGAATATATAGCACTAAATGAGAGGTTAGATATGATTGGAATATCAGAGACATGGTGGAAGGAGGACAACCAGTGGGATACTGTGATACCTAGGTACAAACTATATCGTAATGATAGAGCTGATCAAATTGGTGGAGGGGTTGCGCTCTATGTTAGAGAGGGCATTGAGTCAAAAAGGATTAAAGTTTTGCAGGAAACAAAATTTGCTGTAGAAACTCTATGGATTGAAATTCCATGTAAAAAAGGGAAGGCAATGGCAGTCGGGGTGTACTATCGACCACCGGGCCATAATGAACAAATGGATGATGAAATGCTCAAAGAAATCAAGGAAGCTAACAAATGTTAAAGCTCAGTAATAATAATGGGTGATTTCAATTACCCTGGTATCGACTGGGTCAGTGTCATGCTAGGGAGATAGAGTTCCTAGATGACATAAATGTCTGCTTCTTGGAGCAGCTGGTTCATGAACCGACCAGAGGGGAAGCCATATTAGACCTAGTCCATAGTGGAACACCAGATCTAGGGCAACAGATAAGGGTGTTGGGGCCACTTGGCAATAGTGATCATAGCATGATCGCCTTTGATTTAATTAGTGGAGGAGGGATAGTACGGAAATCCACAGTACTACCTTTTAACTTTCGAAAGGGAGACTATGATAAAATGAGGAAAATAGTTAAGAAAAAACTAAAAGGAGCAGTTGCAAAGGTTAAAGACTTACATCAAGCTTGGGTGTTGTTGAAAAATACTATCTTGGCAGCCCAGTCCAGCTGTATTCCATGCTTTAAGAAAAGTGGAAGGAAGTCCAAAAAACTGCCAGCATGGTATAAAGGTGAGGTCAGAGAGGCTGTTGCTGCCAAAAAAGCATCTTTCAGGAAATGGAAAAAAGAGCCAAATGACAAAATCTGGAAACAGCACAAGCACTGGCAAGTCAAATGCAAGGCATTGATAAAGCAGGCAAAGGGAGAATTTGAGAAGAAGCTTGCTGTGGAAGCAAAAACGCGAAATAAAGATTTTTTCAAGTACATTCGTAGCAAAAAAACCTGTGAGAGAGTCAGTTGGTCCATTAAATGATGGAGGAGTTAAAGGGGCACTATGAGGTGAGAAGGCGATAGCGGAGAGACTGAATGAATTCTTTGCTTTGGTCTTTACTGAGGAAGATGTAGGGATGTTACCCATGACTGAAGTGGTATTTAAAGGTGCGGAAGAATTGAAGGAAATATCGATACATCGAGAAGATGTATTACAACTATTAGATAAACTGAAGAGTAGCAAATCACCTGGGCTGGATGGTATAAATCCAAGGGTGTTGAAAGAACAGAAATATGAGATTGCAGACCTGCTATTATTAATCTGTGAACTATCATTAAAATCATCTCTAATACCTGAACATTGGAGGATCGCCAATGTAACACCAATTTTTAAAAAGGGTTCCAGGGGTGATCCGGGAAACTACAGACCGGTGAACCTGACGTCAGTACCAGGAAAAATGGTAGAAACCATCATAAAGAATAAAATTACTCAGCATGTAGATAGTCATGGCCTCATGGGAGACAGCCAACATGGCTTTAGACAAGGAAGATCTTGTCTTACTAATCTGTTGTGTTTTTTTGAAAGTGTGAATAAGCAGGTGGACAAAGGTGAGTCAGTTGATATAGTGTATCTGGACTTTCAGAAAGCCTTTGACAAGGTCCCTCATCAGAGACTTTTGGCAAAACTAAAGAGTCATGGGATAGGAGGCAGTGTACTACTGTGGATCAAGAACTGGTTAAAAGATAGAAAGATGGAGTGGAGGAGTGGCCTAGTGGTTGGGGCAAGGTACTTCAGGCCGGAAAGCCGGGGGTTCAAATCCCTCTAGAGGACAGCAACCTTGGGCCGGAAGGACTGGGGTTTCTAGTCCCACAGGTGCTCCTTGTGGTCTTGGGCAAGCCACTTAACCCTCCATAGCCCATGTTCCCTGTAAAATAGTTATCTCCAAGTTATAATGCCCTGTTCAATGTAATTTCAGCTTGTTCAATGTAAACCGCACTGATGCAGAATAGCGCGGTATATAAGAGAATGTAAATAAATAAATAAATAAAATAAATAAAGCAGAGGGTTGGGCTAAATGGCCCATTTTCCCAATGGAGAAAGGTGAATAGTGGTGTACCCCAGGGATCTGTGCTGGGTCCGCTGCTTTTTGACATATTCATAAATGACCTGGAAAGTGGAATAACAAGTGAGGTTATCAAATTTGAAGATGACACAAAACTATTTAAAGTTGTTAAAACCCAAGAGGATTGTGGAAAATTGCAAGAGGATCTTGATAAATTAGAAGATTGGGCATCAAAATGGCAGATGAAATTTAATGTGGACAAGTGCAAAGTTATGCACCTAGGGAAGAACAATCCAAACTATGGTTGCACAATGCAAGGTTCCACATTAGGAACCACCACCGAGGAAAAAGATTTAGGCGTAATTGTGGATAACATGTTAAAGCCCTCGGCCCAGTGTGCAGCGGCAGCCAAGAGAGCAAATAGAATGCTAGGTATCATAAAGAAAGGAATGGAAAATAAAACAAAATATATTATAATGCCTCTATATCGTTCCATGGTGAGACCTCACCTTGAATATTGTGTGCAATTCTGGTCGCCGTATCTTAAAAAGGATATAGATTTATTAGAAAAGGTTTAGAGAAAAGCCACCAAAATGGTAAAGGGGATGGAAGGATACTCCTATGAAGAAAGGCTAAAAAGGTTAGGGCTCTTTAACCTGGAAAAGAGACGGCTGAGGGGAGATATGATAGAAGTCTATAAATTAATGAACGGAGTGGAACGGGTAAACGTAGATCGATTGTTTACCTTATCAGAATATAGAAAGACTAGGGGACATGCAATGAAGCTACAGGGTAAACTATTTAAGACTAATAAAAGAAAATATTTTTTCACCCAACATGTAATCAAACTCTGGAATTTGTTACCGGAGGATATAGTAAAGGCTGTTAGTGTAGCTGGGTTTAAAAAAGGTTTGGACAAGTTCCTGGAGGAAAGGTCCATAAACCATTATTAAGAAGGGACCCAGGATATCAATGCTTGACCCAGTACAAGCATTGCGGAACCTGTGTCTTTTGGGGAAACTGCTAGGTGTGTATGACCTAGATTGGCCACTGTTGGAAACAGTATACGGTGCTTGATGGACCTTGGTCTGACCCAGTATGGCATATCTTATGTTCTTATGTTCTGTGTTCTTATGCTACAACTACCCTCTGTGCCAGATGGTATAAACTTAATAGTTAGTCCTCCATGCAGACACGTGCCCTTTTCAACAAATTCCTTCTCATTAGTGTCCATATCAACAGGGCTGGGGCTTTCTGGATCCACTTCCATGCTTTGCTGACCTTTCTCTGACTCCGTATTCCCACGGGAAAGGCTCAGCTAGAAAGCACCCCCTCCCATGCAGGGCTCCAAGGCATATTTTATGTGGTCCCAAGAAAAATGCTGCTCTTTGTCCCTATCCAGGAGTATTTCTATGCTATAGAGTACCTGAATTGCTTTCCTGATCCAATTCCACCAGATCTCCAAGCTTGCCTTTCCCCTTTCCTTAAAGGAACTCCTACTTTGAAAAACAGGGATCCTCTCACAATTACCCTTCCCTCTGACAGGGGCAGGGATCCTCTCCTGACTGGATGAGGATGTATTCCTGCTTGCCCCATTGACACAACATGTTCAGCACTTCCTGCTATTCAGATACAACACTAAATACATATATTTTATTTACATGCTGTAGGAAGCAGTTAGAAAATGCTGATGCTAGGAGCTGAATATTGACCTGTGAGATTCTAGGAGCGATCAGGGCTTATCTGTGTGAAAGCTAAAATTGCCTCAAAGATGGGGAAGGTTAGGACAGAGGTATAGTCTCAGAAATAAGAGCTGACAGATTTTTTCTAAGGAGTGATGCGATGGTAGAGGAGGATAGTAAACCACAAACAGCTTAAGTGAAATTGGGCAAAGAAGATGGATTTAAAAGGCTTCTGAAGAAGTGCTAGCAACAACGGAAAAGATCTAAAAGTCATACCACCCCATCCTCCAGTGTTTGACTCGCTGAGAGGATGAAAAGGAATACTTTGGCAGGCAGGTCCTGATCTGATAAGAAGACACATTTCAGTGAGGCATAGAACAATCAAACTATGCTGTTGAGGACTTATTTTTTAGTAGATTGACACTCAGCAAATCCACATTTGCAGCAAATAAAGCAATAAGGGAAGAGTGTGACGGTAGGCAGAGAGGACTTTGACTGGAATGTGTTTAAAGGAACAAAGAATCTTGGTCCAAGGAATTGAAGTGTATTCTTGGAGAAAGAAGGATACATTTACCTCCGTCCCAGGAAGACTGGAGAATCTGATGATAGATATATGTTGAAATGCTAACAAGTGGGCAAGAGAAAGCTTTGTGAAGAGAACTAGCCAACAAAAAAGATGAGACCAGGGAAACTAAAATAAGCAAGTAGTCACCTACTAAGGTAGAAGAAGGGCAGTAATAAAAAGATGAAAAAAGTGCCCAGAAAAGCACAAAGGCTCAATAAATGCTAAGATGAGCAAGTTCGAGGGGGGGGGGGGGGGAGATTCAGTGGGCATTTTTTTGTTTTTTTATTAAGGCCCCGGCATTGAATATCTGGGTAGCCCAGATGGGCAGGAAGCTAGGTGGGCAGAGGTGATATTCAGCCATTGCCCTGTTAACATAAGGCCAGCCTTTGCTTTCGCTGCCTTCCCATAACTGGGCATTGCCTCAATACTGCTGCTGCCTGGTTATGGCCAGGTGCCGCCCTCAGACAGCCCCCAGACTGTCCCAATGCTGTGTTAGTGCCGCTGAATGTCCTGGATATGAGTATCCCCCATGAGAGGCCAGAAAGGCAAATGTTCAGGCTGCAATGGCACATAAAAAAAGGCCAGAAGTATGAAGAAGACCAGATTACCAAAACGTTAGGGTCACAGCAACTGCTGAGGCACATGGCAGAGACATACAAAGAGGCCTACATGCTCCTTGTGTGCTCTCCTTAGGCTCAAATCCATGCTGAACACCTATGCAGAACAAATAAATAGCTGAGTGCCACAGAAACATTATTGGGTTTGAGTTGGAAGCCTCCTTTCACCTCGCTGCAATTTACGCCTGGAACAAACTACCTGTGTCTGTATGCCAGACATCTTCTCTGACCCTTTTCAAATCCAGGCTGAAAACTCACCTCCTCACTGCTGCTTTTCGATCTTGACTCACCTGATCTCCTTGTTCTTTACCATTCCCCCTTGTTTTATCCCTGTCTACACCTTCTGTGTTGTCTGTCTTGACTAGATTGTAAGCTCCGATGAGCAGGGACTGTCTCTTACATGTCTATTGTGGTGGCGAGACAGGGTTAGAGCCCAAGAAAATGCTGAAAAAACAGCCATTTATTTCTGAACAAAGAATAGGTTCAGGGAGGTTCGGGGTTAAAACTCTGACCAGAGAAAAACACTGTGTGTATAGACCTGCAGAGATTGAGCCACACCCTAGCTCCATGGAATCCAGGGGAGGTGACGAGGAGAGCCCGGGGGTGGAGTCTGGAGCTATAGGGCAGACACAATCATATAAGCTGGGGAAAGCAACAGTAAGGAAGGAGGATCCATAAAGCAACAGTAAGGAAGGAGGATCCATAAAGATCAGCTTCTTTAGAACCAGACTTGATACAACAGAGACCCGTATCTCCTCAGGGCTCTGCACAGCATATACAATACTTGGCTACAAGCTGACAAACATTGATATCATTTCCTTTTAAACAGTTTTGCATTCTTCATTCTTAAGTTGCAAACATTGGCTTTTCTTTCACTTCAAGCATTTACCGTCTTCTCTGAGCCTGGCTGGCTAGCTCAGACCTTAATGCTTCAATTAACACAGTTTTCAGTGAGATGTGTATTTCCCATAGCTCCTGGGTTTTTTTTCACTGCTAAGTAGCTTTGCTACTTCTGACTAGTACAATAAGAGCAATCCATCTCTGAGTCAGAACAGGGACTATCTGAACAGCATTCCTCTATTTCCATGAGCACCTCATTTGATTCACTCAGCACCTGTCTGTCCTCAGCGTCTATAACAGGCTTTAACTTCTCCAAGAGTTTCAAAACCTGACCCCACTGGGATTCCTTTCTAGGCCGAGTTACAGGGGAAGGATAGAGGAGATTCTTATCTCTTAACAAACTCTTTAAAGCTTGCAACGTGCTCACCTTTTTCCTAGCAACCAGTCTTCCCTCAGACTTTCCCAAAGGTGGAATAGTATTCACATACTCTCTCAAAGATATTCCTTTACCTCGCATTCCTTCCGCATTCCCCACAGAGCCAACGCTCCTGTCTTCCAAGCCAGCTGTACTCTCTCTACAAACTGGACTACCTTCAGGGCTTGAATGGCCTGTCTGCTGCACGCAATAGGGCTTTCCTTTGAGGCATTTGCTGGCACACTTTCCTCTTACACGTGTTCTCCTGGTCTCCTCACTTCCTTTAGTTTCCCGAGATTCTCTGCTAGTCTCCTCCCTCCTGGAGGATGTCTCCTCCTCAGAGCACTCTCCTCCTGCTTGTCTCCTTGCTGTTCTCTTGCTGTTCTCGTCTCCCACGTCTCCTGGGCTCCTCTCGTTTCCCAGTTTCCTCTCCTTTCTCTCATCCCTCCTTCCTTACTGTTGCTTTCCACAGCTTATATGACTGTGTCTGCCCTATAGCTCCAGACTCCACCCCCGGGCTCTCCTCGTCACCTCCCCTGGTTTCCATGGAGCTAGTGTGTGGCTCAATCTCTGCAGGTCTATACACACAGGTTTTTTCTCTGGTCAGAGTTTTAACCCCAAATCTCCCTGAACCTTTTCTCTGTTCAGAAATAAATGGCTGTTTTTTCAGAATTTTCTTGGGCTCTAACCCTGTCTCGCCACCACACTATGCAGCGCTGCATAGTCTTGTAGCGCTATACCAATGCTCAGTAGTAATAGTAGTAGGAGCATCAGTAGGTGAAATCATGTGGGAGCAGATGCAAAGGAAAGACAGACAATCGTCATTGGTTTAGTTTTCTTTCAAGTGGGATGAGTCCATGGATTTGTAGATTATGGTAAAATTGTATGTGCATGTATTTATTAATATATTTATTTGGGTCTTATAACACAAGTACATACACATAAGAGAAGAGATAGTGAAGGCAGAAAAGAAGTAGGAGGAGTATCCCTATATGACAAAAGCAGTATTAAAGCTGCTGAAATGCAGGGGAAATGGGGAAAAGAAGAAGCACTCTGTGGATTGTGTTGGAAAGAGGAAATGGCCCTGTCATCCATACTCGTGAAGTCTACAGGCCTCCAACTCAAGCCGAAGAAATGGCTAGAGACTTTATTAGTGATACTGCAAAGGTAGCCAAGAAGGGGAAGTGATCATATTGGGTGACTTTAATCTACCCGATGTGGAATGGAGTATTCCTTCTGCAAATCTGGAAAGTAAAAAAAATTGTGAATCCCTTCCAAGAAGCATTGCTTAAACAAATGGTGATGGAACTAACCAGGTAAAGTTCAATGCTGTATTTAGTACTCACCAAAGGAGATGGCGTGTCAAATGTCCGGGTGGATGCCCACATGAGCTGCAGCAATCATCAAATGGTGTGGTTTGGGATAAAAGCCAAGGCAGAGTCCAATTACAGCTTATAGCAATCTCAAAGTCCTAGACTTCAAAAACATTGACTTCAGTAAAATGGCCAAGTGCCTGAAGGAGGAGTTGGCAGGATGGGAGGGATTACAGAAACCTATGAGCAGATAGACAACAGTCCCCACCCGAGTGGTATTGCAACTACCCCCGCCAACTGAAAATCAGATAGACAACAGTCCCCACCCCCGCCAATTCAAGAGCAGATAGACAACAGTCCCCACCTGAGCGGTATTGCAACGTAACTACCCATGCAAACTCAATACCCAATCAACCCAACTAGACTCAGGAAAGCACCCTCATGCTAATTGTAATCCTCCAATTGTGATGTTTTAATGTTGTTAAATACCCTCATGTTAAATGTTGTAAAGCACCCACATGTTAAATGTAACCCCTATTGTGATGTGATGTAACCACTTTGATTTTAGGATAAGGTGGTATACAAATCTGTCTAAATAAATAAAATAAATAAATAAATAAGGGAAGTGGAATTGCAGTGGGCTAAACTAAAGGAGCCATAAGAACATAAGAACATAAGATATGCCATACTGGGTCAGACCAAGGTCCATCAAGCCCAGTATTCTGTTTCCAACAGTGGCCAATCTAGGTTATATGTACCTAGCAGTTTCCCCAAGAGACACAAGTTCCACAATGCTTGTACTGGGTCAAGCATTGATATCTTCGGTCACTTCTTAATAATGGTTTATGGACCTTTCCTCCAGGAACTTGTCCAAACCTTTTTTAAACCCAGCTACACTAACAGCCTTTACTACAGCCTCCGGTAACAAATTCCAGAGTTTGATTACACGTTGAGTGAAAAAATATTTTCTTTTATTAGTCTTAAATAGTTTACCCTGTAGCTTCATTGCATGTCCCCTAGTCTTTCTATATTCTGATAACGTAAACAATCGATCTACGTTTACCTGTTCCACTCCGTTCATTAATTTATAGACTTCTATCATATCTCCCCTCAGCCGTCTCTTTTCCAGGTTAAAGAGCCCTAACCTTTTTAGCCTTTCTTCATAGGAGTATCCTTCCATCCCCTTTACCATTTTGGTGGCTCTCCTCTGTACCTTTTCTAAAATCGCTATATCCTTTTTAAGATACGGCGACCAGAATTGCACACAATATTCAAGGTGCGGTCTCACCATGGAACGATACAGAGGCATTATAATATCTTTTGTTTTATTTTCCATTCCTTTCCTTATCATACCTAGCATTCTATTTGCTCTCTTGGCTGCCACTGCACACTGGGCCGAGGGTTTTAACATGGTATCCACAATGACGCCTAAATCTTTTTCCTGGGTGGTAGTTCCTAATGTGGAACCTTGCATCATGTAACCATAGTTTGAGTTGTTCTTCCCTAGGTGCATAACCTTTCACTTGTCCACATTAAATTTCATCTGCCATTTTAATGCCCAGTCTTCCAATTTATCAAGATCCTCTTGCAATTTTTCACAATCCTCTTGGGTTTTAACAACTTTAAATAGTTTTGTGTCATCTGCAAATTTGATAACCTCACTCGTTATTCCACTTTCCAGGTCATTTATGAATATGTCAAAAGCAGCGGACCCAGCACAGATCCCTGGGGTACACCACTATTCACCTTTCTCCATTGGGAAAATTGGCCATTTAGCCCTACCCTCTGCTTTCTATCTTTTAACCAGTTCCTGATCCACAATAGTACACTGCCTCCTATCCCATGACTCTTTAGTTTTGCCAAAAGTCTCTGATGAGGGGCCTTGTCAAAGGCTTTCTGAAAGTCCAGATACACAATATCAACTGACTCACCTTTGTCCACCTGTTTATTCACTCCTTCAAAAAAACATAACAGATTAGTAAGACAAGATCTTCCTTGTCTAAAGCCATGTTGGCTGTCTCCCATTAGGTCATGACTATCTACATGCTGAGTAATTTTTTTCTTTATGATGGTTTCTACCATTTTTCCCGGTATTGACGTCAGGCTCACCGGTGTGCAGTTCCCCGGATCACCCCTGGAAACCTTTTTAAAAATTGGTGTTACATTGGCGATCCTCCAATCTTCAGGTATTAGAGATGATTTTAATGATAGTTCACAGATTACTGATAGCAGGTCTGCAATCTCATATTTCAGTTCTTTCAACACCCTTGGATGTAGACCCTTAGAGAAGGACCACCTGTGATTGACAAATATACAAATGGGAATGGAGGGGATACCACACCATTCACAGAAGATGATGTTTTTGAACAGCTTGCAAAACTTGCCCCAATAAAAGCATTGTGGAATCTGTGTGTCTTTTTGGGAAACTGCTAGGTACTTGTGACCTGGATTGGCCACTGTTAGAAACAGGATACTGGGCTTGATGGACCTTGGTCTGACCCAATATGGCATATGTTATGTTCTTATGTTAACTGAAAGTAGACAAGGCTACGGGACCTGATGGAATGCATTCAAAGATACTGAAAGAGTTCAGAGAGGTTCTGGCAGGGCCTTTAAATGATGCTTTTAATACATCCTTGGAGACAGGCGAAGTTCCACAGGACTGGAGAAGGCTAATGAGGTACCTTTTCACAAAAGTGATAATAGGGAAGAAGTGACAAACTACAGGCCAGTAAGCCTTATGTCGGTGGCAGAAAAAATAATGGAGGCACTCCTGAAAGCGAGAATAGTGAACTTTCTTGAAACCAATAGGTTGCATGATCCTAGGCAACATGGTTTTACCAAAGGATGACCATGCCAAACAAATCTGATTGAGTCCTTTGACTGGATGACCAGAGAACTATATCAAGGACTTTTGATTGATATGATCTACCTAGATTTCAGCAAAGCCTTTGATACTGTTCCTCATAGGAGGCTTATCAATAAACTGAACAGCCTGGGGATGGGTCCAAGGTGGTGAAGTGGATCAGAAATTGATTGACTGACAGACAACAGAAGGTGATGGTAAATGGAACTCACTTGGATGAAAGGAAGGTGAGTAGTGGCGTGCCCCAGGGATCGGTCCTGGGACCAATACTGTTCAATGTATTTGTGAGTGATATTGCTGAAGGACTGAATAGAGAAATCTCTCTTTTGCAGATGACACGAAAATTTGCAACAGAGTGGAACTCTCCTGAGAGAGTGGATAATATGAGGAAAGATCTACAAAAGCTGGAAAGATGGTATAATACTTGGCAGTTACGATTTAATGTGGAGAAGTGCAGCGTTATGCACTTGGGATGCAGAAATCCAAGGGAATTGTATGCAATAGGGGGCAAAAGGTTGGTGTGCACAGACCAGGAGAAGGACCTCTGAGTGATTGTTTCTGAGCATCTTAAGGTGGTGAAACAGTGTGACAAGGTGATGGCCAAAGCCAGAAGGATTCTGGGTTGCATACAGAGCGTAATTACCAGCAGAAAGGAGGAGGTATTAATGCCATTATACAAGTCACTAGTGAGGCCTCACTTGGAGTTTTGTATTCAGTTTTGGAGACCATATTTCACAAAGGATATAAAAAGAATTGAAATGGTTCAGAGGAAGGCAACCAAAATGATTTGAAGCCTGCACCAGAAGACGTATGAGAAGAGAATTGAAGACCTAAATATTCATATTCTAGAGGAGAGGAGGGACAGGGGAGATATGATATAGACCTTTAAATACTTAAAGGATATTAATGAACAAACAAAGCTTTTTAATGACGGGGAAGCTGTTAAACTAGAGGGCATAATATGAAGCTGCAAGGGGGTAAACTGAAAGGCAACATCAGGAAATACTTTTTCATTGAAAGGGTGGTAGATGCTTGGAATGCCTTCCCGATGGAAGTCATGAGCCAAATACAGTAACAGAATTCAAAATAGATCCCTTTATGGCAACAGGATAAAATCAAAGTAAACTTAATAATCTCTTATATCTCAACAAATAGGGGTGACCTTCACAGAAGTGGTAGCTACACCACTAAACAAAGGCATGGGGAGGGGTAACCTGTGAGGAACGGCAGGTGCACCTACTCTTGCCACCTTGCTGGGCAGACTAGATGACCATACTGGTCTTTATCTGCCATCATATACTATGTTGTAATGTTACTATGGGGGTCATGCAGAGATGAAAATAGTGGGGATGGACATCCGACTTGGATGTCCAACCCCTGCTATTCGCAGAGTCCGGATTCTGTATCCGAAGCTCCCTGCACATACAAGGCCTCTGTGCAGGAATCTCTGGATGGGGGCAGGCAGTAAGAGGGCAGGGAATGGGCGGAGCAGAGGAGGGGTGCGCAACCCGGATGTACGCAGCTGATTCAGGTCACAGCCCTGTACGTCCGAGGGCAGAAGGTCTACCTCGGAGGTGTAATATGTCCCATTGCCAGAGGGAATTGGCCTAGGTGGACCCACAACAATGGGCAAGCTGCAGGAAGACCCCTGCCGTCCTATCCTGGCCGTGGCTGCCCCTTCAGAGGGCCGGGCAGCATGGAAAGAAGAGAGGCAGTGGTGGTGAGGTGCCTGTGTTCCTGCTGGGCTTTCCGGTGCCACTGCATGAGCATTCCAGCAGGAGCATAGGCAGGACTGAACAGGGAGGTAAGTTGATGTCCCACACTGTGGAATCTCGGCATGGCCAGTGTGTCTATTTGCCTGATTCTATGCCCATGAGAACATGTAGCTTCCGCGGGCGCAGAATCGGGTACACATTTGGCTCGTCCTGTCTTGGGATGGGCTGATGGCCTGGACGTGCCCCACTTGGAATGGGGCTCCACCTTAAATAAAACTAAGATACATAGAAATACATACACAAAGACCCGTACACATACAAAGCATGGACATATACTTCCCCCTCCCCCCAAACAAACAAAAGAGGCAGACATATAGACATATGGAGGAATTGGAAATAATTCCCTGAGGCATGTCCCTCTTGCTTATATGCAGAAAAGGGCTTTTATAAAATTTCACAACAGCATCTAAGGGTAAAACATGCATGGAAAGTGCATCCCTACTTTTATAGAATCTGCATGCAGGCATTTGTAGGGGCATAATTTGGGCAGAGGAGAGGTAGGATTGCTATGTGTTTGCGTATTTTATAAAATATGTGAGTATACATGTAGAGCGTATGCACGCAGTTACCTTTGGCAGCTTAGGTGCACATTTATATGTGCTAGTATTTGAGCACCATTGGGGGCTGGATTTTGGAGCCTATTTTATAAAAGCCCATAGACATGTTTTTCATAAAATAGGCTTAAACAGCTGCGTTTTGGGACTTCTAATATAGGTGTCCTATTATAAAATCTGTCTCTTTGGGCCAATACTCGAAGGCAGGTATCCAGTTCGTAGCATCTGCTAACCGGAGAAATGCCACTAGGTCTAATATTTACTGTCTGAATCGTGCCCCTGCACGCTATCTCTTGACACTATCCGGCATTTTTCTGATTCGTGGCTATTTTCAGTGCCACTAACCAGATAACAATCCATAGATCTTTGGACAGCAAACAAAGCTATCCTAAATTGTATACAGACTGGCTATCTGGATAGTGGCTGAATATCGCCGCTATCTGGATATGGCCCGTCCTAGTTGCTCTATCCAGATACTGCCACTGAATATGTGAATTGTTTTACCCCCGATGACTTGTGTTTAAAAAATCACTCATTGCTGCAGGTTGAATGTTGACCCCTTAATCGTTACTTTATATGTTGACCCTTAGAGGCATGTTTACTAAGGGGGTTATTCTGAGCCAGGAATAGCGGGGATGGACCATCCCCGCTATTCGTGGTTTCACCTGCCCCCCGAATAACTTCCCAAATGGTTGTGCGGGAAAGTTAGATGGGGCGGGGAATGCGCAGCACGGAGGTGGAGAGTGGGTAGGCAGTGGGTAGTCGCTGGCCCTGGATGTACAGAGCCAATTCTAATGTTGGCCCTGTATGTCCAGGGCCAGAGAAATGTCCGGGAAAGTTATTCCATCTCAAAGTTGGAATAACTTCCCTAGACATTTTTTCTTTGGAAGGCCTGGGACGCGGATGGGGAAGGGGGGCCAGGGTTTATTCCCTGCAGCCAGACTCTGGCCTTAGGAGACCAGATAGAGGTCAGGCTGCGGGAAAAAAACTCTCTTTCTTGGCAGCCGGCATCACAGCTTTTAAATGGAGCCAAGGTGCCATGGCAACAGGACGTCATAGCTCCACGGCTCCATTTAAAAGCTCTGACTGAGTTAGTCAGGCTACTAATGTATGTGGAGGCCAGACTGAATCGCAGTCCCGGCCTGCACGTGCATTGCTGTTTGCGATTCTGATCCCGTGGGGCTAGACCTGCCGCACGGGATCAGAATCGCAATCCCCTCTTTGCGTCCGGTTCACACCGGACACACAGAGGGGATCTACATCTGGAACGCGCATTAAGTAAACCTAATGCATGTTAAGTGCTGTAATGGCCCATGAATGGGTTGTGGCAGCAATAAACAAGTGTTAACATGCATTAATCTGTAGTAAAGATGCCCCTTAGTGATTGACTGGTTTCATTTGCTGCTCATTCTCTGTGTCCAGTTTTCTAGTGGTGGAGAAGCCTAGCAGTACCTTTTGCCTGTGGATAAACTGTACAATTCATCCTTTGAAGTCTGGTGATAGTGACACATTATCACACTTGTTTCATTTTATTATTCTTTTCAAACTAACAGAACGTTTGCACATTCCTCCACTCTCTCCTCCAGGTCAGAGACAGACAGACACACACACACACACACACACGAAGGGGTTGGAAAGAAGTCTTGAGCATGCTCTGCATGCTTTCTCTACTTGTTTTTCCATGCAACATTGATTTCATTAGAGAGACTACAAATACCATCATGCACTGGGATGCACATTCAAAATGAAGACGGTCCAAAAAAAATCTCACTCCTTGAAATGGGTAACTTGGCATCTCTGCAATACAAAATTCAAAGCAATAATAATGCATCTTGCCTCTCCAAGAACAGTATCAGGGCTATGCTAATACTGCAGACTGATTTCAAAAACTTTGGTTTTGGGGAAAATTTAGGTTTCTTGTTATGCCAGTATGCCACTGATGTCAATACAGGTTTCCAAGGAGAGAGCAAGCCTTAACGTGAAACTTTATATTTACTTCCTAGCCATCCCGATGCTGTAAACCAAACTCTGTTTAAAATCAATCAAACATGAAAAACTGGGCCATCATAATCACATTTAAAACGAGTTGTTCCAAACTCTCTTTTAAACAACACAAAATACTTCTCTGTCCTCCATTTCATTCAGAAATGTGACCATTCACATAAGTTATGTTCTAAGTGTGAATATATATTTTGATGTCATAGGAGCTATGTCAGTTTTATTAGGGGATAATGGACAGCAGTGTGCATGTTGTTTTTTACAGTGTTAAAAACGAGAACTTGTTTTGCCAACCTCCATGAACTTCCTTCCATTTCACTGAAGGAGTGTAACTTTTCAGTAAGAAAGAAATATTGTCT
Source organism: Ichthyophis bannanicus (assembly GCA_033557465.1). Classification (NCBI taxonomy): domain Eukaryota; kingdom Metazoa; phylum Chordata; class Amphibia; order Gymnophiona; family Ichthyophiidae; genus Ichthyophis; species Ichthyophis bannanicus. Next base: position 88,219,595 of record CM066033.1, read on the forward strand.
TCAATGGGAAATGTATTCCATGTGTGCTATAATTTATAATATGACAGATCCTTCTGAGCGTACAATATTGTTATTCAAATGATGGAAAGATTTTTTTAGTTTTCTCTCAATCAAGTGCAGTTTTTATAGAGAGGAGTAAGTGATAAATGAGGCTAATAAATTTATATTAAAGTGCACATTTGTATTTTATTTCCTCAGTAAATCTAGCTGAAATGTTAGTTGGACTTTTCAGACATAAAATATTAGAATAAACATGGCTTGTTGAGTTGAAAAATCAGTGGTTGCAAGGCTCATTTATTGTAGTTCAGTCTCATCTGTTGTAAATACAACCTCTTTTTAGGGTTTTTTTTTACCTAATGGTCCTGCTCCACTGGGCTTCCATCTCAGTAAGAACCAGTCTCTGTCAGACTATGGTACTGTGAGCCTTCATTTGCAACTATCCTGGGATTTTTCCCCCTAATTTTTATCTCCTCTTAACTTACTTATTAGGCATTATGGATGCTCATTAATGATTATTGAGTTTATTAGTATGCCTTAAAAAAATTGTGTGTGTTTAAATTGATTTAATGTGCATTGATCAACTTAGTGAACCTTAGGGGTATGTTTACTAAATGGCACTAACGGCGCAGCTGTGACGTTATTGTGTGATATGTGATGTTATCACGCGATAATGGTGCTTTACCATGCGAGAACATCACGTATCGCGCGATAATGTCTGCAGCGGCGTTAAGGTGTGCAGAGGGTGGAGGAAGGCTCCCCATAGGGCGGAGATGAGGGGTCAATGAGCGGAGCGTGGGCAGGGAGAGGCTCCATGCACACTAACGCCGTGAAATAAAGCTCTGAAAATTAGCGCCAGTGAAAACCTCGCGCTAGAGGCACATTTGCAGGAGAGAGAAACCATTTCAGTCAGCAATGTACAGCAAAGCCAGGGAAACCCAGAAAGTGATAGTAGTGATACATGTGCACGAACCAAAAAGGCAAATAAACATATTAAATGACCAGAACCACATTTCAAATCCCCATAACCAACCTGGGCAATAGTGCTACTAATGATAAACATAGAGCAACACTACTGACAAAGCGTAAAAAGGAAGATATCATGTTTCGAAGGGGCTATGCTCTGTCCCCCTACAAAGTGAATGATCCCATAGTGAAATAGCGGTGAGCAGGGTTTTCTCCTTTATATTGGGCAGGTTTGTTATGCTGTGGTCCAGCTGGGGCACAGTGCAGACTAGGCAGATGCCTAGGTGGCAACATAGGAATGCCGAAACTGTAAAGCAGCAAGACAGCAACTGACGAGGGTCCAACATGGGCATGAGTGTGTGTCCCACAGTGTCACAGGGGATATTACCCAGCAGGTACCCCCAAGGGCACAGAACATTGGCAGGCGGTGCCGGGGGGAAGCGTGCATGTCCATGTAGGCACCCCTACACGAGAACCCTCACCATATGCAGCTGCCTACCGGCACACTGGATGGCCTGGGACTGCGCACCACCAGCACCACTGGTATAAGGGCATGTCAGCATGGTGGCGGAGGGTTGCTGGTGGTGGAGGGGGCAGTGGCATCTGCCCACAGCAGACCAAGGCCAAGCCCTGTTTAGGTGGGTGCCGTGTGGTGCAACAGACAAGGTCTGTCCAATGAACACTAATGGTAGCCCCAGGGAATGATCTGCCTCTGTGACAACAGTTTGGTGCAGTACACACAGCCAATGTGTTCAGGGTCAGGTTCAAGTCCCAACTGTGGCTCCTGCAAACCATGTCCCCATATTTTACCCAGTAATAAACTGTAATAAAGATGGAACTGTTATTGCAGATTAAATAAACAATCCATAAACGCCTATATTTTACCCTACAGGGCACAGACCATAAACATGTGCAATCCCTAGAGCAGAGTTTCCCAAATGCAGTCCTGGAAGGCCAAACACCATTGAGGTGTCATGCTGTCCCTAATAAATATGCCTGTGCTCCAATTGTATGCCATGACCCCATTGTATGCAAATGTATCTCATGCATATTCATTAGGGACAGCATGAAAACCTGAACAGTGTTTGGCCCACCAGGACTGGAGTAGGGAAACTCAGCCCTAGAGCAGCAGCCAACAGGGGCATAAACACCCACACCCACAGGCTTCACTATCCAAAGCCTCATGGAGAGTCAGGCTGTTGGGCCCTGCGCGGAGCAGCATCTCCCGATACATTCCCACTTGCATACCTTAGCAATGCCGCCCTTAACTTGGGAACACGTTACACATATATCAAAAGGTTGCTATGATTAATGGCAGATAACAAATCCTAAGTTAAACACAATTTGTTGACAGAGTTGCACCATAGCAACCTTTCTGATATCTGTGGAGTGTGTTTCTGTTTTGGTTTCTGACAGTGTTTACCACCCCGGGGAGTGACCCCAACAGTATTGCTTACCACAGCCATACCTGCACTGTGCCCAGGACTGGTGTGGTGGCCTGGGCTGCCAAAATCCTCTATATTTGCACAATGCTGGCATAGCTGTGGGAGTGTGTATCTGTCTATCCAGTGTATTGTGGCTGCCTACACCTTACTCATCCCACACTGCTTGCACTATTTCCAGTGTTAGCCTGCCATTGTGCATAATGAGGAGCAAGGTACTGTGGGTATGGGCCGGACAGGGTGGCCTGGGCAGGATGCATCTGTACAGGGCATAGGGCAATGGCTGGGACACTGTAGTGGCCAACCACCACCTGCAAGGACAGGGTGGCCACAGCATGTCATGCTGGGAGGTCACTCTCACCCTGACTGAGCAGTGACCACGGCAATGGCTAGGTTCCCCCATAGTGCTGTATGGTATTTTTCTCAAGTGATTTTTATGGGTTCCCTTTTCTGGGGCCCAATCACTGATATACCTGCTTGGTGTGTGTGCTCACATTCCTTTTTTGGGTGCACATAGTGCCTCCAGGAACATGCACTATGTACTGGCTAGCAGACCGTCTGCAGTTAGTATGTGTATGGCTAGAACACCTTGCAGGGTGTAGTGGGTGGAGATTGACTGTGCCCTCTGCTGGTGAATGTCAGATAGTGGTGGGGGCAGCTGAGTTTTTACAGCATCCTGTCTGTCTGTCTGCCTGCCATTGCCTTATTGATGCGTACAGATCTGCATTGACTGCCCTGTAGGGTGTCTGTTCCCCAACAGGACTGGGGTTGATGGTCCCCTCTACTGCCACCATTGCAGAGATGTAGAGTGTGGATCTGTTGGTGGGAGATCCTGTTCCCCCACCCTGAGCCACAGAGGGCTAGTTGGCAGGCACTACTTAATCCGCTTTTGGGTCCAAACAACCCCCCCCTTCACTTATAACATGTGACCATGACACCCACACAGGATATGCACTATTCTGAGTGCATCATAGTCCACAAGGGCTAGATGTGTCTGGGAAACAGAGATGGACACATGTGTACCCTAGGTGTATCTGCAAGGACTACCTATCACACACTGGTACTGATGGGGACCTGCAGCAGAGCCTATCTCTGCCAAGCCAGGTGCTGCGGACCTGGTGCTGGGCACCCCACATCACCCTCAGGGTGAGCATAGAACCCGCACAATGTCACGGTCTGTAGCTACTCTGTGCCAGTAACACACGCGGTCAGTTCCCCCTAGCAGGCCGAGGTGCTGTGGGGGTGCATACCCCATCTTGTGATCAGCTGTAGACTGCTGATCTGCATGTGCAGTGCATCATGGGTACGGGTGGGTTTACCCTGTCCTGATAACCACAGCAGACAGTTTGTGTGGTGACCTGCAGTCTTTCTGTAGCCAGCCAGGGAGGTGTTATATAATGTGCCCTATAAAGCGCTCTATAGGGCACATTATAAGGTACCTTGGCAAACGGTGCACTTTATAATGTGCCCTATGGAGTGCCTTATAATGCGCCTTATGCAGCACCTTAGGTTACGGCACTGTGGGTGTTTTTGCTGGCAGCACTAATTTAAATTAAAAATGGAAATGCCTCAGACAGCACTGATTTAAATTAAAGAGTAATGCCTCAGACAGCCTTATCACATAACACCACTGTGGAATTGAATCCATGACCTCTACCTCCATAGTCATTGCAGTAACCAGTGGGCTACATCTTTATTCATTCTAACACTGCGCTGGCATTAACTTAGGATTAACGCGCGTTAGCATGCCACCGCGCATGCGCGGTGTGCGTGCATGTGCCAGCAACCCAGTCACTTCCATAAATATGGAGAGGCGCTCACGTCAGCCAGCCTTCACCAGGCGTGATTTAAAAGTGCTCGCAAACCTGACTGCACAAAGCAGACCAAGTTATTTCCTTGGTCATCCAGAAGGCAAGACCTCCACCGCATCAGTAGGGCATGGCGCCGCATCACTAGGCGCTTTAATCGGATTGCTGACCACCCATGTGAGGTAAGTGCAGGCAGTGCTGAAAGTAGGTGTGGATGCTGCTGTGTGTAAGTATGCCTTATCCCCTCTTGCCCACCCACTAATTTTACGCCTGTCCACAAAATGAAGTTGATACCAAATTAGCTTAGAGTATTGGTGACAATACTAATTTAACCTGTAAATAGTTACCCTGTGAATAGTTACCCCGGTTGTCCTATGTTTCTTTTCCTGTTCTATGTAAACTCAATGTTGCTTGTATGCATTGTAGTATGTTTTGTTCGATGTACACCGCACTGATTATAATAGCGCGGTATAGAAGAAATGTTAAATAAATAAATAAATAAATAAATAAATGAGGCCATGACCTGCTCACAGAGGTCAGGCTTAAATCCTGCAGGTATGGAAGTTGCTGCTGTTCATGTGGTTATATCCACCCTACCCCCAGGAGGCCTTTATCTGATTACAGAGGTCAGGCTTAAATCCTGAAGGTATGGAAGTTGCTGCTGTTCATGTGTTTATATCCACCCTACCCCCAGGAGGCCTTGATCTGATTACCAAGGTCAGTTATACATCCTGTTGGTACGGTACTTGCTGCTGTTTCTGTGTTCCAATCCACCCTACTCCCAGGAGGCCTTGATCTGATTACAGAGGTCAGTTATACATCCTGTTGTTATGGTACTTGCTGCTGTTCATGTGTTTATATCCACCCTACCCCCAGGAGGCCTTGATCTGATTACAGAGGTCAATTATACATCCTGTTGGTACGGTACTTGCTGCTATTCCTGTGTTTACATCCACCCTACCCCCCAGGAGAGCCAGACTTGATTTCTATGGTCTGTTTAACATCTTGGTGTCAGGGTACCTGCATCTGTTGTTGTTGCACTACTGACCCCAAGCACCAGGAGACCCACACCTGATCACAGAGGTCTGTTAAAGCTGCTGGTGTCAGTGTACCTGCAGCGGTTGGAGTGTCACTGCTCTGCCCGACCCCCGGGAGGGCCTAGACCGGATAACATAGTTCTATAGCTCAGCTAGGTGGCTCTGTGCATGCTCCGGCTGCATTCGGCCATAACTGCCATATTCACAGGCGGCCTAAGTCCTGACCACAAAGGTAGACTTGTAGGTCTGATGTCATGGTAGTGGCCCCTGCTGATGTGCCTGGCCCACCCAAACACCGGGCAAGGTCAGAACACATCGCACATGTTCCTTAGAGAGCTCATGGTACCACGGTGGGTGTGTCGGCTGATGTGTGTGGGTGAGCCAAATACACAGGTGTCTGCCGCAGCATACAGGGAGTTTGGAAATCCCACTTTTGGAGACCAACGTGACCACCACACACATGGCATGGTGCACCCATGTCATGCAAGGAGGGTGTGGGAACAGGTAAGGGGGCCAGGGGTTAGCACACAGTATACATAGCTGGCACCCCACACATGGGCAGACCCACAGCCGCACATGCAAACATGGTTGTTTGGGATAGTGGTTACAGACATGTGTTGTAACACCATAGGTTGCAGATTTGATCCCATGGGGTTTACTTTTTTTTTCTGTTGTGCTAACCTGACCATTAGGTACTTGCAGGTTCATCACCAAAGTTGATGGACCAAAGTTCCAAAGTTGATGGACCAAAGTGTGCCCTCTGTGCTGCCTATCCATCACTTATTAGCTGTTACATATGTCTCTTTCTTTGTAGTGTTCACATAGGCCGTCTGTTTGGGGAATTGGCATTGCTGTAGTTCAGCTGGTCTGTGGCACACCTGTTTGCAGGTTCAATTCTCTCCTGTTCTGTTCCATATTTTGCCCTGCTCCACAGAGCATCCCCTGCCGCCCTTTGGGTTTAGGTTCTTTCCTCTTTTGCATGCTGTATCCACTGCATAAGATTTCATTGTGTGTGTGCATGTAGTTATATGTGGCTCTGGTCCCAATTACAGACTGTGATCTGATCTGTACACACTAGATCTGCATGTGCATTTCATCATGGTTACTGTTTGAGGTTTGCCTATCCTGCCAGACAGCAAGCTTCTTGTGTGATGCCCTGCAGTATTCTTGTATGCAGCCTTTGCTAGTGATCTCACGTTGGTGGTGTGGCCTACCGATTTGTGCATTGACATTTGTGCTAATGGTCATAGGTTTGATTCCTCTCTGTTCTCTTTCATTTGTATGCCTGTCCTGCACAGCTATTTTTCATTCCTCTGTCAGTCATATCTGTGCAGATCTGTGCTGTTAGCACATTGTACCCTTATCACAGTTGCCAACCATCCTTCTGTCCATCTATGTGTGTCTGCCAGCTGTGTGCTGTCCTGCCCTGATGTGCAAGCTCCTACCCCATGTCATGCACTGGTACACGTTTCTGCATTGCAGATGTTCCTGGTTGCCTCTCCTGTGTGTACTCTGCATGGCATTGCTACTCCGCTGTCCTCCTGTCATTACACCTATCCTGCCACCTCTACCTCCTCTGCTGGACACGTCTTCCCATCCTCTGCCACACACTGTCATTGTTGCATGGTACATTACCATCACCCTGTGCATCGCTACAGCTGCCCCCGATATGTTTGTCAATTTTTCCAGCTGCCACATGGGCTGGACGCAGATTTGGCTGGTCCATCAGCTCAGATCTACTTCCTTCCATTACTTGTGCATTGTCTTTCCTTGTTGCTCTGTGCAGTGTTAGGGTTACATCTGTGTTTGGCCCATACCTTTCTTGCTTTTCAACTTGGGGGACCTTACTGCCCTTGGCCAACATTTTTTGAGTCACCTATACATCATTGGGGCATCTTTAGCCACACCTTAGATTCAGCAGCTTGTGGGGCACCTAATATGGTGCCTTGGGAGTTGACAACCTTTCAACATGCCCTCTGGGGCACATTATAACCCGCCTTTGCTGACGTGGTGGTTTAGGATGTGCCTTCTGGTGCGCCCTAAAAGGTGCATTAGTTTATGGCACTGGGGTGCGGGTATTTTTAGCTGGCAGCACAGATTGTTGGACTGTTTCAAGTAGGAAAAGCAATTGCCTTGGCCAACCTTATTCATTAAGCCTACCGGGGGATTGAACTCATGACCCCTGTTTCAGCAGTCATTGTAATAACCAGTGTGCTACACCTCTGTTATTGTGATTGCAGGTCAGCACGTGAAGTTAAGGTTAACACGCGGCAACTTGCACTGCTCCCTCTATCGCGTGATAACGGACAGGGCGCACTTTATCGCACGATAACCCGTGATTGCTACCTTGAGACCAAAACGCCCACTCCTTATATGGCATTCTTCACATTATCGCTGCAACTAGCGCCGGGAACATTAAGACGGTTTAGTAAACATACCCCTTAGTTCATCTGTTAGTGCATGCTAAATCAATTCAGTGCATGCTAAAAATTCCCTATTAAAACAAATGTGTGAAACTAGCTGACCCCCCACCCCCACCCCGAAAACAGGAAATATTCATGAAAAAATGAAAGCAAACCAAATTTTTCTTGCTTCTACATATCCTTATTAGCCATTCATTGTAGTGGTACAAATTAAGAAAATGATGATTGATTTGTGTATTCAATAATTCATGATGGCTGATATACATAAGAATTTAAGAACTGCCATACTTGACTAGATCAAAGATCCATCAAGTCCAATATCCTGTTTCCAACAGTGGTAAATTCAGGTCACAAGCACCTGGCCTATCCCAAAAGTATAAGACAAAAGAAAAAGAGGGAGGATCAATGAAATATTCTTTTGTGATGCCACAATCTGGTTTTATACATATTGTTCTTGGACTGCAGTAATTGCCCCTGATGCAGGCATATTGTGCTGAAACATAGCGGGGTCGGTCTAAATAAATCTACTCTGTGGCAATTAATTTATTCTGTGGCAGTTTCATTAATGTTTGTATATACAAAACAAAAAAAAATGAATGAATATTGTCGGCGCGCCCCCGTGTGGCCAGGCGGTTGCCTAGGGCTACAGGGGAGGCGCCGATTGTCCTTTGTTGAAATTAGCCCGATAGCATGTAGTTGTGTCCCCGAAAGGATTAGAGCCAAGTGCAAAGGTCGCAGGAAATATTTCTTTATTTTTAGAAACAAGGATTTCCTAACCGGTTCAATTCTTTGACATGAATTGATTGAAGTTGACCAAAACAAAATTCAGGATACGTCTCCAAATAACAGCACACAAGCCTATTATACAGTCCTTGGCTTGATACAGCTTTGAAACTTGCTTTCTGATAAAACTCTATATACAGCAGTATTCTGTTTCCTGGTCTCCAGGAGGCGCTATACCACCCTCTGTTACTTCACAGTAGGTGTAGCAAGACTTCCTGGCTCACCTAGATACTTTCACAAGCAATAGAATTCTTTTCCAATTATAATACAAACATTCAGCACAGCTTCTTCCCAAGCAGCTTTAAACAGGACAGCTACTTTTAAAAGCACAGCTAAAAAGTAATGGGCTTTTAAAATGTCCTTGCAAAAGAACTTCTGGGTTTCTTCCAGACAACACTTCCTTCAGTTCTTTTACTTATTTATTTATTTATTTATTTTATTTATTTAGTAAACACTTATATACCGCTACTTCCAGCGATCAGAAGCGGTTTGATTATAATTTTGGGATTTGTCACAAATCAAGACAGAAAATTTGGGGCATAGATAGAGAGAATAGGGGTAATACACAGCACACATAATAGGGTCTAAATATAGACCTTAATGTACCAACAAACATTTACAAAAGAGATTGTCCTTCATCTATTTACATTTTTACATACAGCTATTCACTTCCTCTTTTATCCTCTTGGATTTACATCTGGTCGTAGTGACAATTGAACAGATGCGTTTTCAATTTCTTCCTGAAGTCAACTATGTCTGGAATTGCTCTCAGCTCGTGTGGTAGGTGGTTCCATAAAGTGGAGGCAGAGAAAGAGAACGCTCTGCGGCTGGTACTGACTTTTACATGTCTGATGCCGTTTGGAACTATTAGTGTGTCTGAATTGATGGTTCTCCTGCTTCTGGTGGTTGGTTGCGTGGAGATAAGGGTGGAGAGGAATGAGGGGGCTAGGTTGTGTATTAGTTTGAATGTAGTTACCAATGTTTTGTATTGAATCCTGGCAACGACTGGTAGCCAGTGCAGTTCCATCAATACAGGTGTGATATGTTCAGTGACGCTTGATCGCATGATGATCCTTGCCGCGACGTGTTGTGCCAATTGTAATATATTGGTCGTTTTCTTTGGTAGACCCTGTAAGATGGCGTTACAGTAGTCTAGGTGAGGCATGATGAGCGCTTGTGCAACCGACCGGAAGTCACATGGATCAAGTATATTCCGCAGGGGTCGTAGTACTCTAAGCTTGTGAAAGATGGCTTTGTTGGTGTTGCTGAGGTGTTTTTCCATCTTTAGTTTGCTATCGATTGTGACTCCTAGATATTTAATTTCATTTTTAGTGTTGTAAGTATTGTTGCACAATGTGATTGTTGGAGGTGGTTCCAAGTCAGGTTTACTGGATATAAACATTACTTCCGTTTTCTTGTTATTAATCGACATATTGTTTTGTTTTAGCCATCCCAACATCTCTCCCATACAGGTTTCAAGCTGAGCGTAATTAGGGTCTGCAGCCTCCAATTGGGTGTACAGCATGATATCGTCTGCGTATATGTGGTAGTTAATGCCATATTTCCTGAATATTCCACTGAGGGGTTGCATGTAAATGTTAAAAAGTAGTGCCGAGAGTGCCGAGCCCTGCGGTATGCCTTGGGTTTGAGTGAATGCTTCAGCTCTTTCTCCGTTGAACTGGACCTGCGGCTTTCTGTCCATTATGTAGGAGGAGAACCATTTCAAGGTTGTTCCTAAGATTCCAATTGATGCCAGCTTGTTTAGGAGGGTTAGATGATGGACAGTGTCGAAAGCAGCAGAGATGTCGATGAAAATGAGGATCACGAGGTATCACGAGGTAACACAGATGCATTCAGTAATCAAGACCAGCTGGGTTTCTTTCTGCTTTCAAACCCTATTTGGTTCCTTTATACTTCTTTAGCACAGATTGCACAGCTTATTTCCATGTCTGAGACATTGTCTAAATCCACAGTGTCTCCCAAGTCCATATCCTCCACACTAGACTCTTCTTGGTCACTGTTTCCCCTGGTATCTTACTGAGAAGCCTCACTAGCTTGCACAGCCTTTAGGAGCTTCTCCCAGGTACTCTTAACAGTGTGTGAGCTTGTGGGGGAAGGGCAGGAAAAACCCTCTTTGTCTAATAAGCCTTTCAAACGTTGTAAAGGGCTCACCTTATTAGTGCTGCTTTTCCTCCTTACAGATTCCTTACTAGGAGAAGAGTTGAGCCATGAACTCTTGGAGAATATTTCCTCCTCTGAGGACTCCTCCCCTGAGCTTTCCACTGGCCTTGTCAGCTCTTTGCTCCTGGTTCTCAATTGCTTCTGTGCAAGGGATTTCCCTGGGTTTCTTGTCCTTCCTTCCTGGAACCCTCGTGTCCTCTGTGTCTGTGTCCTCTCTCTCTCATACGGGTCCTCCTTCTCTCTCCCCTTCTCTGCTGTATAAGTGCAGCTTCCGTTCCTAAATGTTTGGGGCTGTCCTATCCCCTTTGACTCCACCCCCAAACCACTCCCTTCTCCTCCCTCTATCTCCATGGGAACAGGGCGTGTGCTTAGGTCTGCACTTCTCTGTGAGAAATCTTTACCTTTAGTGTTGGTGTTAACCCTTTCAGTGCCTGCAGTTTTATGGGTAAAGGCAGTTTTCCCTTTTCTTTTCTGCCCTCAGCGGCTGCTTCTCCACCACAATATATTGAAATAAATATCCCATAGAAGTAATGAAAAAGTGTTTTTTATAAAAAGGAGCTCACTCTATATCATATGACTGGATAATTCCCCTCTAAATGTAAAATCAATTTCATCATCATCCTCTCCTCATATATTATCCATATAGCATACAAGTTTCAGTGAAGCAAAAAAATCCTTTGTAAGTGGTATGCTACTTGATCTCAGCTCACAGAATACTGTTGCTCCTTTGCCCATAGACGTCTTGTGCTATCAAGGCTTCATCCTAAACTCCAAACTTCATCTTCATCAAAAACTCTGACGCTGGCAGTCAGTTCCACCTCAAAAGGCTTCTTCAAGGAGTACTTGCCATTTGTGACATGGTAAAGTATATTTGTTAATAAATTTTGAGAAATGTCAAGGCTATAAAAACAATAAGGACAAATACAGCGTTTCTGCGAACATCATCAGTATCTCTAATGGCCCAAGGACGAACACTAATGGCTGGAGTTCTGCCGTTGATGGATCAAAGTTTCAATGGTATATTTAAAGCCCTGCGTCCAACCATAAGATCTGCTTTCTAGGTACTATCAATTTGAATTGGGACAAAGATTCATGAGCATATCGCTAGCAATGCCCCGAGGCATGAATTGAGAAACGACAAGAGAGAGGGAAAAGACAAAGTGGGCACAACAACAGAAATGACATGTGGCTGATGTTACGCTCATGTCTGTGGCATTTTAATTCTAAGTTCTAATTTACTTTTTCACTCTCTTTAGCAAACTCTATTTCAGGAGGACTATGGGCTCCTCGAAGGATTGGAAGGTAGCTGGCTGGAATTTTGAATCTGATGCTAGGATGGTTTCCAAAGGATTGGTGAAAAGAATTGATGGCAAGGGGTTGCTGGGGGTATCCTTAACGTTCCTCCTCCTTTTGCCTCCTGTCCTTTTCCTTCAACCCTCTCACTAGTCAAACTCCTTTCATGAACCTCTCATGCATAGATATTCAGCATTTTACATTTCATCTTCACACCAGCATCCCCTCGTTAAAAAAGGCCAACCAAACAATAGATTTGAATTTAGCTCACACCTTTCCTGTTTAAGGTGAATGCCACTAGGTATTTCTCTCTACCCAAAAGGGTTATAATCTATTCTAAGGGACCAATATTTAAAAGGATTTATGTGGTTCGCAAGGCCCTGCAAACCACATAAACCCTGGCGATCCTGATATTCAGTGGCACAAACTAGTTATTGTTGCTGAATATTTCCATAGACAGCACTGAAAATGCTCTGTTAATTCTTGGGCTATCTGTGGGTGGAGTTGGGCAGTCCCAGCAGCTGTCCAGTTGGTGGCGATATTCAGTAACTAAACGGATAGCTACACTGCAGAAAATTGAGACAGGTCAATGGTTTCCCTTACTTTATAAGGTTTTTGCTATCTGGTTAGTAGCCGAATATCACCGCTGACTGGACAGCAATACAGATCACTGATGAAAGTGGATATTTAGTGTCGGATGCCAGATAAGCTGTAGCGCTGAATATTTGGTTTTGGTTTCAGCGGCAATGGTGACTTTATTTATTTTATTTTATTTATTTAACAGTTGCTTATATACCGCTACCTTCCACAGATCAGGTGCGGTTTACAATGAACAAGAATGAACAGATTTGCAAGTCTGTTTTACATGGAACATTTGTTAACTAGGTACAATGTAGCTGTTTTACATGGAACATTTGTTAACTTGGTACAATTTTGCAATATACATTAATCATTCTTGACCACCTCCAACTTCCCTTGGTTCATGCTTCGTACGTTCCATGTTCCAATGTGTAAGACATCTTTACAGCTTCTGACTCTCATTTCATGCGCAGCTACATCAGCAGTCAGACTTCCCGAGGGCTTTGATCCAACCACATCATAAATGCTGGCTTTACTCTGAAAAGTCTTCAGCTCTTCCCCAGTAGCTAGTTGAGTGCCTTCCGACCTGGGAGTCTCATCTTCCAGCACCATAGCACAATTTGTTTTGTTGTAACTATCCATTGGGTTTTCATGGCAAGATACAGAAGTAGATTGCCGGGCCTTCCTTCCGCGCAGTTTAAGTTTGGTGTTGTTGCCGTTGTCACAGAAATGTGATCTGTTGGGTGTCAGCGAACTGAAATGGACTGGTATCGGGCACTTTGCATCAGATGATCACATGGTCTACTATGCTGGAAATGAAAGACAAAGAAGAAATGGTGTTGCATTTATAATAAAGAAGAAACTTGCAAGAACTGTAATGAAATACAATGCAGTCAGCGAACGCTTAATCTCTATTCGTCTACGAGGATTGCCTATCAACACAACTATAATTCAAGTATATGCCCCAACAACAGCTGCAGAAGAGAATGAAATTGAAGAGTTCTATGAACAAGTACAAGCTGAAATTGACAGAACATGCAAACAGGATATCCTGATAGTCATGGGTGACTGGAACGCAAAAGTTGGCAACAAAGAAGAAGGCAAAGTAGTTGGAAAATATGGACTTGGCAACAGAAATGAAGCTGGAGAAAGATTGATAGAATTCTGCAAGACCAATGATCTATTCATCTCAAACACCTTCTTCCAGCAACACAAGCGACGACTGTACACATGGACTTCACCCAATGGATTGTATAAAAATCAAATTGACTACATCTGTGGAAGTCAACGATGGAAAAGCTCTGTAACATCAACAAAGACAAAACCTGGAGCTGACTGTGGTACAGATCATCAACTACTAGTATGCAAACTCAAGCTAAAGTTGAAAAAGAGCAAACCACTCATGAATGCACCAAAATATGACCTTGAGAATATACCACTGGAATTTAAAGACTGCCTGCAAAATCGATTTGCTGCTTTAGATACAAATGACAGAGCTCCGGAAGAGTTATGGAATGACATCAAGAAGGTTGTGCTGGAAGAAAGCGAGAAGTCTCTACAAAAGGTGAAAAAGCAAAAACGGCCAAAATGGATGACGGAAGAAACTCTGAAAATTGCCCAGAAACGCAGAGAAGCTAAAGCCAAAGGAGAAAGAAAGACAATCGCAGAACTCAACAGAGATTTCCAACGTGCAGCAAGACAGGACAAGGAAAAGTACTACAATGACACTTGCAAGGAAATAGAAGCAGAAACTATTAGAGGAAGAACAAGATCGGCTTTCCTAAAGCTGCGAGAGTTAAAGAAAAAGTTCCAGCCCCGAATTGGAATGTTACAAGATGCTCAAGGTTCTATGTTGAATGATGCTGAGAAGATCAAGAAAAGGTGGAAGGAATATACAGAGTTTTTATATGATAAAGATCAAGTGGACCAACAGCCGTTTCAACCTATACCTTATGATCAGGAACCATTGGTGATGAAAGAAGAAGTTGAAGCAGCATTGAAAGCCTTATCAAAGAACAAAGCACCAGGCATTGATAGCATTCCCATAGAAGTATTGCAGCAATCTGATGCAGCTGTTACCGTACTTACAAGGCTCTGCCAAGAAATATGGAAGACAACATCATGGCCAACTGACTGGAAAAGATCTGTGTTTATACCAATACTAAAGAAAGGTGATCCAACTGACTGTGGAAATTATCGCACAATCGCTCTGATCCCACATGCCAGCAAGATTCTACTGAAGATTATTCAAAAGAGACTACAGCCATACCTAGAACAAGAACTACCTGAAGTGCAAGCAGGGTTCAGGAAAGGGCGAGGAACGAGAGACATCATTGCGGATGTGAGATGGATCCTTGAAAAGACTAAAGAATACCAAAAGGATATCTATTTGTGCTTTATCGACTATAGCAAGGCTTTTGACTGTGTAAACCATGAGAAACTCTGGGCCACATTAAGAAGCATGGGTATACCAAAACACCTGATCGTTCTCTTGCGTAATCTGTACATTGATCAAGAAGCAACAGTTCGAACGGAACAAGGAGAAACAGAATGGTTTAAAATAAGCAAAGGTGTAAGACAAGGCTGCATACTTTCCCCCTACCTGTTTAATTTATATGCAGAACAAATCATCAGAGAAGCAGGACTGTATGAAGACAACAGAGGTGTGAAGATTGGTGGAAGACTCATCAACAACCTTCGCTATGCTGATGATACCACATTACTGGCTGAAAGCGAAGATGATCTGAAACATTTGCTTCTCACAATCAAAGAACATAGTCTCAAAATGGGCCTGCACCTTAATGTAAAGAAGACAAAGATCATGACAACTGGCATAATCAACAGGTTCATCGTTGAAGGAGAAGAAATTAAAATTGTGAACAACTTTAACCTACTTGGATCAACTATCAATAAAGAAGCAACAAGCAGTCAAGAAATCAGACGACGCATTGCTCTTGGCAGAATGGCTATGAAAGACCTAGATAAGATTCTCAAGAGCAGAGATGTGTCTCTCCATACAAAGATTCGACTTGTTCAAGCCATGGTATTTTCAATAACATCATATGGATGTGAAAGCTGGACAGTGAAAAAGACAGACAGGAAGAAAATTGATGCCTTTGAATTATGGTGCTGGCGGCGAATACTGTGTATACCATGGACTGCCCGAAGAACAAACCAGTCGGTACTAGAGGAGATCAAACCTAAGCTTTCTTTAGAAGCTCAGATGACAAGACTTCGGCTTTCATACTTCGGACACATCATGCGAAGAGAGAGATCATTAGAGAAAGACATCATGCTTGGCAAGATAGAAGGTCAACGCAAAAGAGGAAGGCCAGCAATGAGATGGATCGCTACAATAACAGCAGCTACGGGTACCAGTCTGTCGTCAATGAGCCGCCTGACTGAAGACCGAACACAATTTAGGATAGCTATCCAGAGGGTCGCCATGAGTCGACTCCGACTCGACGGCACTTAACAACAACACATTAATCATGAATGACTAAATATGGTAAAACTTGTTAAATAACAAACGAACTTATTTACATATTTTGATTTATTACATATATTTATATACAGGATTTACAAGTAGTTATTTATTCGATTTTAATTGTAATTGTAGTTTGCTAGGAGAATTAGAGTTGGTGTACCCTAGGTTGTTATTAACCATTACCTGTCGGAGGTAAGGTATTTTCAAGTGTGCCAAAATGGGAGGTGAATAGATAGGTTTTTAATTTCTTGCGGAGTTCCTTTGCATCATTTAATGCTCTTATTTCTTCAGGGAGGGAGTTCCATAGGGTGGGAGCTGCATGTGAGAACGCTTTCCTATTAGTAGTCTTTTTAGCAGTTGTGAATTCTTTCGGGATCCTAATTCTGTTCGTGTGGCCTCTCCGAAGCGAAGTTTGGGATGTGTCTTTGGTGATAAGTTTTGTCAAGGGGACTGGGGCCATTGTGTTTAAAGTCTTAAATGTGGTGATAATCAATTTGTGATTTATTCTGGATTGAATTGGGAGCCAGTGAAGGTTTGCTAGTATAGGGGTAATGTGTTCAAATGGTGGAACCTTCATTACAATTCTTGCTGCTGCATTTTGGGCAAGTTGGAGTCTTTTAATGTTTTGTTTTGTTGTTCCTAGTAGGGTGAGATTTGCAAAATCAAAGTGTGGTGTGATGATGGCCTGTACAATGCTCAGAAAATCATGTAGAAGTACAAGAGGACGTAATTGTTTTAAAATTTTGAGTTTAAAGTAGATCTTCTTAGTGATGTTTCTAATATGTGTGTCCATACTAAGGTGTGAGTCAAGAGTGACACCCAGGTATTTCACTTCATTTTTTATAGTAATGTTGTGATTTTGGAGAGTGATGTGTGTTGGAGGTATGTAGGATTGATTTTTAGTTACTATTAATATATCCGTTTTAGAATGATTGATATGGAGATTGTGTTCTTTTAGCCAGGTTGTTAATTCAGAGAAGCATTCTGTTAACAGTTGTAGTGGGAGTGTTGGGATTGTGAATGGAATGTACATCATCATGTCGTCTGCGTATATGTGGTAGTGGACTTTAAATTTCTTGAAGATGTCACAGACCGGTTGGATATATATATTAAATAGGAGGGCAGAGAGGGCGGAGCCTTGTGGGAGACCAATTTCCTGTTTGTATGTTTTAGAAGTTTCAGTGTTAGTTCGGACGGTTTGTGTTCGATCAGTTAGATATGATGTAAACCAATTTTGTACAGTTGAGTGGGTTCCTATTTGTTCTAGTCTGTTAAGCATTAGAGCATGGTGTACACTGTCAAACGCTGCAGAGATGTCTAGAAAGAGGAGAATGAAAGCTTGTTTATGGTTATCAATGCCTCTTATTAATGTATCGAGGAGTACTGTTAATAGGGTGTCTACACCATGGTAAGGGCGAAAGCCATATTGTTGATCATCAAGTGGGGCTGAGGTTTCTATATGATCTTGTGTTTGAGTTTGGACGATCTTTTCAATCAGTTTAGCCATAAATGGGATACTAGAGATAGGTCTGTAGGAGTTGGGTGATGTTTTGTCAAGGGTGTTATTTTTAATTATTGGACGGATTTGTGCATGTTTGAGGGAAGGTGGTAAGTATCCTTGGCGCAGCGACAGGTTGACTATGGGAAGGATAAAGGGGGATAGTGTAGTAAGGGTATGCTTGATCCAGTTTACCGGACATGGATCAAGTTGAGAGGTCGTAGTGTTAAGGTTTGAAATAGTAGTCTTGATAGTGTCTTTGGTTATAGGGTGAAAGTTGGACCATTTTTCAGATTGGTGTTGGTGGGAAAGGGATAGAGGATTTGGTGTGAAAGCAAATGATTTTGCTTTATTCATATAGTGGTTTGCTAGAGTCTGGGCAGAGATATCAATATTATCGTTGCTGGTCCCATATGTGTTATTGGTTAAGTTTTGGATGATACTAAAAAGTTCTCTTGGTCTATTAATGGATTTGTTTAGTATGTTTGAGTGGTAATTTTTCTTTGCGCTATCTGAAGCTTCTTTGTACATTTTAAGGTGGCTGTGATACGCATTGTAATAAGGGATGGATTTGGTTTTGCGCCATTTAGATTCAATATTTCTCAATTCTCTCTTCATATGTCTTAAGGTGCTATTGAACCAGGGGGCATCTCCTATTCTAGAGTAGTTTTTCTTTTTGATGGATTGTTTATAAGCAGCTGCATTGTTAATTGTTTTGTGCCAAGTTGTGACAGCTTCATCTAGGTCAGTTGGTACAAGGGTGAGATGGGGTATAGTTAGATTGATAAATTCATCAGCGTTAAATTTTGTAAATCTAGGTGGAGGGGTAATTTGTGGATTATTTTTATTGTTTCTTACAGTGTAGGCTAAGGTGAATTTGATCAGGTGGTGGTCTGACCAAGGAACAGGTGTACACTCAAGCGATGACTGGTTGAAATGTTTTTGGAAAGCATCTGGTAAAAAGACTAGATCAAGGGTTCCTCCTTTCTTATGAGTCTTTGTATTGATTATTTGGAGGAAACCCATATCTGCAATTGATTCCAAGAAAAGGGCTGAGTGTGAAGGTGGCAAGGATGGGAGGTTAAAGTCTCCTAGTGATATAATAGGGTTGGAGGCTGTGGATGAGCTGAGGAGTTCTATTAGGGCATCTAAGTTTTCAGATTTTTGGTCCGGTGGCCTGTATAATAAGCAAATTTTGAAGTGATCTATTTTTAAAATGATGGTGTCAATGTTATTTGGGAGATCAGATGGATGTGGTTTAGCCTTTAGTTCTTTTTTTGTCATTATAAGAACACCACCTCCTTTTTTAGAGTTTCTGTGTGTGTGAGATATGTCATAGATGTTGGTGTTAAGTTGGTTTAGGTAAACAACATCAGAGTCGGTTAGCCAAGTTTCGGTAACACATAGGATGTCTGGCTTTTGATCATTTAGTAAGTCAGTGAAGATGGGTAATTTATTTTTCATAGATCTTGCATTTATTAATATACAAGACAATGTTTGGGTGGTTGTTGGTTGGGTGTGAAGATGGAGGAGTAGCAGTGGGCATTGAATACTAGCTTCTCTGGTTCTTCACCTGCTGCTCTACCTGTTACTGTTGTTTTGTTTCCCTGCATGTCTCTCTCTACATTGGCTGTTCTCTTCAGCTGTGCCCTTCTGATTCATGGCTCCCTCTGTCCCACCATTACCTGACCTAGCAAGTGATGTATCTGGCTCCATTTTGGCTTCTCCTTCACTATAATTTTAATGCTGCCTGTTTCTGCGGCGTGGACTGCATCGTGTGCCGAAGGAACATGTTATGTTCCTTTGTGCGCTTTTTCACGTGCTTCATTGCTTTCGTGGTTTCTTTTGTTACATATTGCCCTTACTGTTTCTTGCTGCTACTCGGTTGTTGTCTGTCATCTCTTGCTTAGATCTCAAAGTCCTCTGACCCCTGTTGCCTCCTCGTTTGCCAGTGCAGATAAGACATTTACGCCCTGTTCGTCCCACATGTCCCTCCCCTTCTTTCGCTAGTTCTTTCCACACTCCCTCCCTCAGTTCCTCTATGGCTCTTTCTTCTTTGGTCTTTTAAACATTTGCTCTTTAAAGCACAAGTGTCATTTAATCTATGATTTTCTAGAATCTTCTACTGATCTTCTCTGTCTGACCAAGACCTGGCTTGCCAACTCTGAATTGGCCTATCTTTTTCAATCTGCTCCCCCTGGCTATTCTTTTCTTTTTCTACACTGCCAGCTGTGACATGGTGGTGACTTGGCTCTTTTCTTTTCCTCTCTTTCCCTCTTAGTTACTTTACTCGACTCTATTGTCTCTCCTTTACTAGAGGTTTTGGTGGCCAAGGTCCCCAGGCCCGATTTGTCTCTATCCATGCATCTTTTCCTTATCTATCTTCCTCCTCAAGTTTCCCTGGAGTCCCTTCATGCTCTGTATGATTTTTTCTCTCCTCACTTACTTGATTCCTCCCCTGCACTCTTGCTGGGGGACTTTAATCTTCACCTATTTTCTTCCGATTCTCTGACTCAAGACTTCTTGCTTTTCTCGCGTCTTTGGATCTACGACAACACGTGATTTTTCCTACTCACTTGGCTAGTCGCATTCTGAATTTTGTCATCAGCTCCTCACTTCTCTCCCTCTCTCTCTGCCTTCTGTGACCCCTGTACCGTGGTCTCATCATTGTCTGGTTACCTTTTCTCTTACTCACTCTTTTGTTCAGAAACCTTTGACTGCCCCTCCCTCTTTGCGGTGTCATCACCTTCATGGCTTTACACCTGATTCTTTTGTGGCTACCTGCCCCTCTTTTCCCTCTGATTTTCCTCAGTGTCCCCTTGATGATCAGCTTGAGCCTTTCAGTTCTATGATGTCCTCCAATTTTGATTTGGATGCTCCTCTCAGATCCTCATCCTCTACTTCTTCTTTGCTCTCCATGTCCTGGTATCATCTAGGACTTCGGCTCCTCTGGCAGCAAATTCATTAGCTCGCGTGTCGCTGGTGTAAGTTTCAGTTCCTTTCCCTTCTTTCTTCTTTCTGTCTTGGCTTTCGTCACTGTCATCTTGCTATTGTCAATGCTAAAAAGCATTACTATTCTTCCTTGGCTCATCAGAACTCCTCCTCTTCATGTCTCTATTTCTTTTGCACTCTCTCACAGTTCCCCCTGTCATAAGAACATAAGATATGCCATACTGGGTCAGACCAAGGTCCATCAAGCCCAATATCCTGTTTCCAACAGTGGCCAATCTAAGTCATACGTACCTAGGAGTTTCCCCAAAATACACAGGTTCTGCAATGCTTGTACTAGGTCAAGCATTGATATCCTTGGTTCCTTTTTAATAATGGTTTATGGACCTTTCCTCCAGAAACTTGTCCAAACCTTTTTTAAACCCAGCTACACTAACAGCCTTTACTACATCCTCCGGTAACAAATTCCAGAGTTTGATTACACGTTGAGTGAAAAAATATTTTCTTTTATTAGTCTTAAATAGTTTACCCTGTAGCTTCATTGCATGTCCCCTAGTCTTTCTATATTCTGATAATGTAAACAATCGATCTACGTTTACCCGATCCACTATGTTCATTAATTTATAGACTTCTATTATATCTCCCCTCAGCTGTTGCTTTTCCAGGTTAAAGAGCCCTAACCTTTTTAGCCTTTCTTCATAGGGGTATCCTTCCATCCCCTTTACCATTTTGGTGGCTCTTCTCTGAACCTTTTCTAATATCGCTATATCCTTTTTAAGATACGGCGACCAGAATTGCACACAATATTCAAGGTGTGGTCTCACCATGGAACGATATAGAGGCATTATAATATCTTTTGTTTTATTTTCCATTCCTTTCCTTATGATACCTAGCATTCTATTTGCTCTCTTGGCCGCTGCTGCACACTGGGTGGAGAGTTTTAACATGGTATCCACAATGACGCCTAAATCTTTTTCCTGGGTGGTGGTTCCTAATGTGCAACCTTGCATCGTGTAACCATAGTTTGGGTTGTTCTTCCCTAGGTGCATAACTTTGCAATTGTCCACATTAAATTTATTCTGCCATTTTGATGCCCAGTCTTCCAATTTATCAAGATCCTCTTTCAATCTTCCACAATCCTCTTGGGTTTTAACAACTTTAAATAGTTTTGTGTCAATTGCAGATTTGATAACCTCACTCGTTATTCCACTTTCCAGGTCATTTATGAATATGCCAAAAAGCTAAGGACCCAGCACACCACTATTCACCTTTCTCCATTGGGGAAATTGCCATTTAGCCCTACCCTCTGCTTTCTATCTTTTAACCAGTTTCTGATCCACAGTAGTACACTGCCTCCTATCCCATGACTCTTTAGTTTTGCCAAAAGTCTCTGATGAGGGACCTTGTCAAAGGCTTTCTGAAAGTCCAGATACACTATATCAACCGACTCACCTTTGTCCACCTGTTTATTCACACCTTCAAAAAAACATAACAGATTAGTAAGACAAGATCTTCCTTGTCTAAAGCTGTCTCCCATTAGGCCATGACTATCTACATACTGAGTAATTTTATTCTTTATGATGGTTTCTACCATTTTTCCCGGTACTGACGTCAGGTTCACCAGTCTGTAGTTTCCCTGATCACCCCTGGAACCCTTTTTAAAAATTGGTGTTACATTGGTGATCCTCCAATCTTCAGGTATTAGAGATGATTTTTATGATAGTTCACAGATTACTAATAGCAGGTTTGCAATCTCATATTTCAGTTCTTTCAACGCCCTTGGATGTATACCATCCGGCCCAGGTGATTTGCTACTCTTCAGTTTATCGAATAGTTGTAATACATCTTCCCGATGTATCAATATTTCCTTCAATTCTTCCGCACCTTTAAATACCACTTCAGTCAATCCATCTACAGCACCAGTTCTTTCCCCTTAGGTATTTGCTACCACTTTTAGTGATAAATTCTCTACTTTCCAATCTTTGCTCCCTCCTTTGATGTCCATACTCTCTTTGAGGCCTTCCTCTTCTAATACTGGTGCTCAACTTTCCACTTTCTCTCTTCCTAGCTTTTCTGAGCTCACTTGAGTAATTGCCTCTTCCCAGCCAACTACAGCACTTTCTGATCCCATCCCCTCCCAGTTTTTCAAACCTCTTACTGAGTCCTTCCTTACTCAGATCTCTTCTATTTCTCTTTCACTTTCCTCCAGCCTCTTCCAGACTGTTTAGAAGGAGGACATTGTGTTACCTCTACTGAAGCCTACTGCTAAGATCCTTCCAACCCCCTTAATTATCGCCCCATTGCCCTCTTACCTTTCCTTTAAGAAGTCACCGAGCATCTTGTAACCCACCAGTTTCAGGATTTCCTTCTTTCTTCCCATGCCCTTCACTTTTTTCAGACTGGTTTTTGCCTCTCCTTTTCAACTGAGCACTCTTTGCTGGCTATTACTGACTATTTTCACTCTGATTTCAATGCTCATCACCAGGTTCTTGTCTCTCTGGATCTCACTGCAGGTTTCAACTTGGTGAATCATTCTATTCTTTGTTTTCAGCTTTCACCTATTGGTGTATTGGGTTCTGGACTTGCCTGGTTTTGTTCTTATCTTTCTTGCTGTTCATATAGAGTCGCTTGGTCTTCTCAGATTTCTGCTCCTCAGTCTCTTCACTGTGGTGTCCTACAGGGCTCTGTTCTTGGTCCTGTTTAATATTTTTTGGCCCCACTTGGGTTTCTTATTGAATCCCTGAATGCAGACGATATATCCCTGAATGGTGCTTTGTGAGTCCTGGTAATTCTATGGGTTCAGTTGCTTTTTCGCTTTCCTGTCCATTCCCCCTTAGTTGTCTCTCAGATCTCTGGTAAGCTGGACGTGATTGCTGACTGACTCTCTAGTCATGGTCTGGTGCTTAATATCTCTAAGTCTGCCTCTCTTTTGTTTGCCCTCTCCGAGTCCTCTTACACTCCCTACTCCGCAGTCGATACATGTAGTTCTACTTTCCTTTCAACCTTCCCGTAAGGTTTTGGGTGTTCATTTTGGTTCTCACTTGTCTTTTGTCTGTCATATTTCTTTGGTGATTCAGCATCGTTTTTATATTCTTCACCAGCTTTGGTTGATGTCACGTCTCCTTGATCGCTTATCTCTCAATTTAATTCTTTCATTGGTTCTGTCCTATCTTGACTATACCAACTCTTTTTTTCTCCCAGGTTCGTAGGTTGCCGTTGGTTCAAAACCCTGCTCTTCATTTGCTTTACAATTCTTGTCAGTTTGATCATATCACTCCCCTCTTTCTGGCTGAGGATTGGTTACCCGTTTCTTTTTGTATTCGGTTTAAGGTCCTCGTTCTCACCCTTCATGTCCTTCTTACTAGCACCCCTACATGTCTGTCTCTTCTTCTTTCTGTATATGCCCCTTCCAGGGTTCTCCGTTCTGCTTCTCATGGTCTGCTAAATGTTCCCGGTCCCTGTTTGATTCACACTTTCCTGGCACATGCCTCAGCTTTCTGTGTTGTGGCCCCTTCTTGATGAAACTCTTTGCCTACTTCTCTTCAATCAGTCGAAGTCTCATTTATTTTCCCTTGCTTTCTCTACAATTACTTCTTCTTGTCTTTCTATTTTCTCTCCATTCTGCTCTGCAGCTGACTCTGTTTGCTGTATTTGTCTTCCCCCTTTTCTTGCCCATCATGTTCTAATTATTTCATTAATCCTGATTTTGTAACCTAGGCCATCCCTCTTCCTCTTCCCTATGTGGCCTTGTCTCTTTCTTCCCTTTCTTTCCAATTGTCTTATCTTATTTGTCTCTCCCCCCATTTTAACTGTAAGTCACCTAGTTGCATCTGCTATAGGCAGGTTATCAAATACAATACAATAAACAATAAACCATTAGCCTACTCATCCACTTCAGCAAGTTCTTTCAAATAATCATCACTCCTGTAGACAAAAGCAAACCAAAAGGAAGGAAAACCATATAAGAGTAGAGAAACAATAACCAGCACATGGAGAATATGAAATCTCTCATCTTCGCTCCAAGTAATACTCTATGGGGTATGCTTACTAAAGAATGGAAGTTGTGAGTGCTGAATTAAGCATGGTGCTAATGTGTATTTTGGCCACGCATTAGCTGGAAACATGTGGCCATAAGGCTCCCACACTAAAATCGTCCTGTTACCTGAGCAGCGTGTGAATAGGTGGGATTTGGGCAGAGCTGGGCAGAGAGTAGGCCGTTGAAGCTATGTTCAGGTAGTGTGCCTGAAAGATGTCACTAGCATGGGTGCAACTATCTCCAGCGTCCTATCATGCGGTAGTTGCACCTGCTGGGCAAGCACATTGTCGGCACACAGTAGGGGCAAGTCACTCACACAGAGCAATGCCTTGACATCTTTTCAACATATCCCAATGGGTCAGGAACCATTTTGAGGCAACAAGGCAGTTGCCTAGAGGGTCTGCCTCTGAACGAGTACACACTAGATCCTGATAACCACAGAAACCCAAAGAGCCCTGCAGCTCATACACAGCCCTTCAGAGAGAGTGAGCACTAATATATCTATAAGGCTAAGGTCTGATCCCCATATGCTTTCAGCATTGCCATTTGCTGCACTACTGCTCTGGGAAGGGGCCATATGGCTAAAACAGCCCCTATGGAGCTCAAGATCCCTGCATTGGCCATCATACAATAAAGGCCGCCAGTACCCTTGCTATCAACTATTGCAGTGGAGATGACTGCAGAAGCCTAGTTGGTAGACAGATGACAGGGGAAGTGCTGAGCAGTAGGATCCAATCAGGGGCAGCCTAAGGGGGGTGCGGGGCCATGTGCAGAGATTCACTGTGGGGCCTCATTTGCATAATGGGCCCTATTTGCATCAATATTTGCATAATGTTAATGCATACTAACTTTTAGTAAAGATTTATTTATTTATTTATTTATTTAACAGTTCTTCTATACCGCTCTATTTTAGATCAGAGCGGTTTACATTTAACATCAACTATACAACACAAGGAACTTTGAGTTGTATTTACAATAAACAGGGAGATCAACTTGGAAGTAACTGGGGGAAACTATGTACATTCTTAAGATGCCTCTTAATGAGTGTCTGCATAAAGAGAGATTACCAGATTTCTACATTACTGAACCCATAGAACTACCAGGACTCACAAAGCACCATACCCTACCTATCAAAAGGCAACACTGCAAATATTAAACCAATACATCTCCTACTGGGGAAAGAGAACAAGTGGGACTGTCACATAGAAACTACATTAACAGAATACCTCAGCTCGGTTACACATGCAGAACACAGATCATCATCAAACAAAGAACAGAGGATCACAATTTAGAAAAAGGAAGGGAATAATCAAACTGGAAACCCCAAAAGCCAAACTTGGAATGTATAACAACACTGGAGAAATAAAACTATAAATTAATTTCCTCTTGTACCAAACAAAATGCAAAGACGTTAATGATGCACATTTCCCAGAACTGATATATTCCATTTGATAAATTCAAAATAAAAAAGTATTTTTCTACCTTTTGTTGTTTGGGCATTTTATTTTTCACTTGCAATGACGTTTAAATACCTCCATGCCATAAATGCACAGGTGGAGAGCCTCTTTCGATTGAAAGCAAGTTCTGCTACGAGGGGACATGGGATGAGGGTGAACGGGGATAGATTCAGGAGTGATATGCGGAAATATTTCTTTATGGAAAGAGTGGTGGATCTGTGGAATAGTCTCCCAATGGAGGTGGTAGAGATGAGGACGGTATCTGATTTCAGAAAAGCATGGGACAAACACAGAGGATCTCTAATGAAAAAAAGGGGACTGTTGTAGTTTTTATGGAAGGACAGACTAGATAGGCCATGTGGTCTTTTTCTATCGTCATTTTTCTCTGTTTCTTCTGCTAACTCTCCATCGTCTGCTGTCCATTTGTCCTTTCTTCTCTCTTCTAGTTTTTTTCCATTCTCCCTCTACATCTGCTTTAACATACTGATCTTTCCCCTTTTGCTCCTTCCTCCATTTCTTTCTTTATTCCTTTTTTTATCCACTCAAATTTCAACCATCCTCAATCCCCACTTACTCTCCCAATACCTGGCCAATCAAAGATTTTTCTTCCCTCACACACAAAATATCTTTTCCCTTCTTCATCCTCTCTCCCCCAGCCCCATTCCCTTCTAGTCCTCCCCCAACATCAGCTCCTTTATAGTTCCAGTCCCATCCAGCATCCGCTCTCTTCTAGTCCCATTCTCAAGTCCCCCCATCATCCCATTTCCAGTCCTAGCCCCTCATCAGCCCATTTCCAGTCTAAGCCCCCCATCAGACCATTTCAAATCATAGCCCCATCAGCCCATTTCCAGTCGTATCCTAGCCCACAATCAGCCCGTTTGCAGTCCAAGTCCCTCATTAGCCCATTTCCATTTCCAGCCCCCCCATTAGCCATTTCCAGTCCTATCCTAGCCCCTCCATCAGCCCATTTCAAATCCCAACTCCCATCAGCCCTTCTGTCCTATCCTAGTCCCCCCATCAGCCCATTTCCAGTCCAAGCCCCCCAATCAGCCCATTTCTAGTCCTCGCCCCCATTAGCCCATTTCAAATCCTAGCCCCATCAGCCCATTTCCAGTCCTATCCTAGCCCCCAATCAGCCCATTTCCAGTCCAAGTCCCCCATTAGCCCATTTCCATTTCTAGCCCCCCATTAGCCATTTCCAGTCCTATCCTAGCCCCTCCCTCAGCCCATCTGCATTCCTATCCTAGCCCCCCATCAGCCCATTTCAAATCCTAACCCCGCATCAGCCCTTTTGTCCTATCCTAGCCCCACTATCAGCCCATTTCCAGTCCAAGCCCTCCCCTCAATCAACCCATTTCTAGTCATCGCTCCCCTTCTGAAGAGCCCCACTCCTGTCTGAATGGCTTTAGAGGGAGCTAGAGAGGCCCCAGCTCTCCTTTGTAAAGCCACCGAAGTGAAGAGCTCTGTTTTTGTTCACTTTGGCAGCTGTGTTCCAGTATAGACCGCTGGTGTGCTGAATGCTGGGAAACAGGAAATGCCCTTTGACCTCTGGCATGCTAGCAGCCTACTCTAGAACATGGCTGCTGAAGTGAAGAAAAATGGCACTCTTCACTTTGGCAGCTGTAGAGGTGAGCCTCCCTGGCTTCATCTGAAGCTGGCCCTGCCAGGAGCCGAACAGCATGTGTGGGATGCTGTTGGCACAGGGCCCCCTGAAGTGCGGGGCCCTCTGCGAACAACATTCTCGTACAATGGAAGGGCCAGCCCTGGAGCCAATGGAGTACTAGGCTCCCACAACACTCCACATAGACATTGGGGGAAGGGAAGGCATGCCAGTAGTTTCTTAAATGGGTTATCTTGTAGCTTCATTGCATGCCTCATAGTCTTTCTACTTTTGATGGCGTAAACAGCCGTTCTACGTTTCCCCGTTCCATTCCATTCATTAATTTATAGATCTCTATCATATCTCCTTTCAGCTGTCTCTTTTCCAAGTTGAAGATCCTTAACCTTTTAAGCCTTTCCTCATAGGGGTATCCCTCCATACCCTTTACATTCTCTTTGTAAATAGTTTACTAACCTGTTCCTGTCTATGTGGAGTGTTGTGGGAGCCTAGTACTCCATTGGCTCCAGGGCTGGCCCTTCCATTTCAAGTTATATTCTATGTATACAGTTGTAATTCACTGTCTGTTGTGTTCTATGGAAACTGTCTTGAATTATAGAAAGACGGTATATAAAAACCTGTTAAATAAATTAATAAATAAATAAATTTTGGTGGCTCTTCTCTGTACCTTTTCTAATTCCACTCTATCCTTTTTAAGATATGACAACCAGAATTACACACAATATTCAAGGTGCGATCACACCATGGAGCGATACAGAGGCATTATGATGTCATCCTTTATTCTAGTCTCCATTCCTTTCCTTATGATTCCTAGCATTCTATTTGCTCTCTTCTCCTGCTGACTTATAAATGCATTCACTCTGCAGCTCCTCACTGCCTCTCTTCTCTTATTTCTTCTTACACCCCCCTCGGGAACTATACTCCTCTGGCAAACTGCTTCTATCTGTGCCCTTCTCTTCTATTGCTAACTCCAGACTTCGCTCCTTTAATTTTGCTGCACCTTACACCTGGAACAAACTACCTGTGTCTGTACACCGGGCACCTTCCCTGACCCTTTTCAAATCCAGGCTGAAAACTCACCTCCTCGCTGCTGCTTTTGGATCTTGACTCACCTGATCTCCTCCTTGTTTCTTTACCTTTGCCCTTTGATTAATCCCTCTCTAGACCTTCAGTGTTGTCTGTCTTGACTAGATTGTAAGCTCTGATGAGCAGGGACTGTCTCTTACATTTCCGTGCAGTGCTGTGTTCACTTTTAGCGCTACACAAATGCTCAATAGTAGTTCTAGTAGTACTTTCTTGGCCGCTGCTGCACACTAGGCAGAGGGTTTCAACACATTATCCACAATGACACCTGAATCGTTTTCCTGGCTGGTGATTCTTAATGTGGAACCTGCATAGTGTAATTGTACTTTAAGTTGTTCTTTCCTCGGTGCATAACATTGTCTTTGTCTACATTAAATTTCATCTGACATTTGAATGTCCAATCTTCCAATTTATCAAGGTCCTCTTGCAATTTTTCACTATCCTCTTGCATTTTAACAACTTTGAATAATTTTATGTCATCTGCTAATTTGATCACCTCACTCGTTATTCCCTTTTCCAAGTCATTTATGAATATATTAAAAAGCAGCGACCCAGCACAGATCCCTGGGGTACTCCACTATTCACCTTTTTCTATTGAGAAAATTGACTAGCCCTACTCTCTGCTTTCTATCTGTTAACCAGTTCCTGATCCACAATAGTACACTGCCTCCAATCTTGCTCACCTTGGTCTACCTGTTTATTCACTCCTTCAAAAAAATATAACAAATTAGTAAGACTAGACTTTCCTTGGCTAAATCCATGTTGGCTGTCTCCCATTAAGCCATGACTATGCACATATTCAGTAATTTTATTCTTTATAATGGTTTCTACCATTTTGCCTGGTACCGATGTCAGGCTCACCAGTCTGTAGTTTAACCAGATCACCCCTGTAACCCTTTTTAAAAATTGATACTACATTGGCCAATTTCCAGTCTTCAGGTAATATAGATGATTTTAATGATAGCTTACAGATTACTAATAGTAGGTCTGCTATCTCATCTTTCAATTCTTTAAACACCCTTGGATGTATACCTTCCGGTCCAGATGATTTACTACTCTTCAGTTTATCAAATACTTGTAATACATCTTCCCAGTTTGGTGATATTTCTTTTGATTCTGCCAATATATCACCATTAAATACCATTTCAGGCATGGGGTAACTTCCCTACATCTTCTTCAGTAAAGTCCAAAGCAAAGAATTCATTCAGTCTTGTCCTCCCTTAGTGCCCTTTCACCTCTCTATCATCCAATGGTCCAACCGAGTCTTTCACAGGTTATTTGCTACAAATGTACTTGAAAAGGTTTATAGTATGCATTTTTTGCTTCCATGGCAAGCATCTTATCAAATCCTCTTTTTTTGTCTGCCTTATCAAAGCATTGCATCTAGCTTGCCAGTGCTTATGTTTCCCATTTTCATCATTTGACTTATTTTTCCATTTCCTGAAAGAAATGATCCCATATGGGGTGGGCCACATAGCACTGTTACTTTGCACCTGGTGGGCTACGCCACAGCAAAGGGTTTTGTTCCTGGGGGGTCATGGCTCTTCATCCTGATTATAGGAGGCTATGTCTAAAACCTACCAGCTCATGAGCACAAATCTGCATTTCTATCTTGAAAGATTACAAAAGGGACTGCTACTTCTGGAGAGAGATCTGTAATTGTAAGTATTTACTTCTGGGAATTTTTTCTAAATCTTGGGGAACAGGGAATTATTTAGATTAAAGCTGATTAATCTGTGTAAACTAGAATCCAGTGTATTTGTTAAGTTAGTCAGGGTCTAGTATCAGCAAAGAGCTTTTAGTTAAACTGAAAGATATCTATTGAGTTTTCAATTTAAGTTTAAAACCCAGAAGAGGGCTTTCAATTTAAAATCAGAGCACAACAGAGAGCTTTCTGGTTAAATTTAAAACTCACCAGAGAGCTTCCATTTTAAATTTAATACTCAGTCAGGGTCTAGTATCAACAAAGAGCTTTAATTTAAATCAACTATCCCCAGCAGATGCATACAGACAGCAACCTGCCTTAGCCTAGAGTTGTAGATAGTTTACCCAGTTCAACCCAAGTTCTTATATCCTGTTTTATGTAGGTCCAGTATGGTTTCTCCTTACTTATGGATAATGTTTCTGTTATATGTAAACCGAGCTGACTCGAAGAGCGCGGTATAGAAAAGACTTTAAATAAATAAATAAAATAAATAAAATAAACTCAGAGTATAACTTAGCATAAAGGAAAAACAGTGTCAGTATTCTTTGAGCAATACATTGTTTCTAGAGACCTTTACAAAAAGGCCTTCTAGAGAGGAGGCAAGAGACCTGTGAAATTGTTTTAAATAGGTGTTAAAGTCAAGTGACAAATAAATGGGACATTTTGAATAACACCTTCTGTCCAAGCAAGGGCTGTGTGACTCACCCAGGAAACTGGTCACAGATTATTGGACAGGGTACTGTGTAAAGCAGCTGGCTTTTAATAAGTCTTCTTTCCCTCCCCTCCCCGACTCCCACCCACTCCTGGGATAATCATAGCTGTATAGGTGCTTAAACCTCTTAAAGGAAAGGAGGTACCATATTCACACTCAGGTGCATCTGTTTATTTATTTATTTATTTACATTCTCTTATATACCGCACTATTCGGCATCAGCGCGGTTCACATAGAACAAAAAGTCTCAATACAATAACAAGCATGAGTTTACAGATAACAAGGGAAGGAACTTGGATAACAAGGGAAACTATTTACAGTCTATTTACAGATGTAACACTACTGCATGGATACAAGTTATTAGGAACAGGTGCTAAGAATATATTCAATAATCAAAGCGATTCATCCTATGTCTGTTATTGAGAAACCACGAAACTGAATAGCTGGGTGGAATCACTGATGTCAATGAGTGTCGATGGCTCTATAAGATGTTTGTTAAAGAGATGGAATTTGAGGGCTTTCCTGAATTGTGATACACTGTTGATAGCCCGTATGCCAGGGGGTAGTGTATTCCAGCACCTAGGGGCACAGAGGATAAAGGCTCTATTGGCTGTGGAAGAAGAGCAGCTTGTAAGGGCCTTTGGGAGTTTTAAGGAGTTGATGGCTGAGGATCTTCTTGCTCTGTTTGGTGTGGTGGTATGAATAAGGTCAGATAAGGAAGGAGCGGAAAGCTTGTTGAGAGCTTTGAACGTGAGAAGTAGAGTTTTGAAGATAATTCTGGCCTGAATGGGTAGCCAATGTAATTGAATCAGCAAAGGAGTAACATGGTCAGTCCTGGCGGCCCCCTGGAGTACCCTTGCTGCGGCATTCATAGCCAGCTGTAAAGGGTTTAAGGTGGATTGAGGGAGACCTTGGAGAATGACATTGGCGTAATCGAAGTGGGGTATTATCAGTGCCTGGTAGATAGTCCTGAAGTCTTTTGGTTCTAGCATGGAGCGTAGGTGTCTCAGGGAACGGATCTTGTAATATATTGTTCTGACTGTGTTTCCTATGTGGGGCTTCATATCCAGGCGTTGATCCAGAGTGACTCCTAGGTAGCGTATTGAGGGTTTGGATTGCAGTTCAGCTTCCTTAGTTCTGATAGATTGGGGTGGGATGAAGTTGGGATTCCTTGTGATAAAGAGAACTTCAGTTTTCTTATGTTGTATACGGAGGTTTTGGGAGAGCAGCCAGTCAGAAACTGCATTGAAACAGTTTATTAGAGGGGAGAGATCCAAATGGTCAGTGGAGATGGGGGTGTAAAGTAGAACATCATCGGCATAAAGCATGCAGTCGACATTAAATGACCGTATGATCTTACAGATTGGTTGCATGTAGACGTTAAATAAAAGGGCAGAGAGTGAAGAACCTTGAGGGACTCCCTGATCTAGGTGGAAGGGTTCTGAAGTTCTGCCTCCTGAGCGGACCTGCTGCCATCTTTCGGATAAGTAGGACCTGCACCATTCAAGTGCTGTTCCAGTGATGCCCTTCTCAGTTAGCCTCATTAAAAGGAGATCGTGATTCACTGAATCAAACGCTGCTGCGATGTCCAGAAAGATGAGGGCGAATCCTTGGCGGATGTTATCTATGCCAGTGATTATCTTGCTGAAGAGTATGGTGAGGAGAGTTTCGACTCCATGATATTCCCTGAAGCCATGTTGGCAGGGGTCTAGCGGAGCCGTGGTGTCAATATGGTCCTGTAACTGACGTTGGACCTCCTTTTCGATGATCTTGGCAAGTAGAGGTATGCTAGAGATAGGTCTATAGGACTCAACCTTTAGGGGGTCGAGTTTGCAGTTTTTCAACAGGGGTCTAATTGAAGTGTGTTTAAGGGCTGAAGGGAATGATCCTGTTGAGAAGGAGAGGTTCATTATGGAGGCAATTACTGAGCTGAAGTGACTGCGGAGCTCCTTGATCCAGAAGGCAGGGCATGGATCAGACTGAGATGTAGTGATGTTGAGTGCTGTAATAGTGTCTTCAATTCCTTTCTTAGAAGGAATAGAGAATGCAGAAAGAGCTCCAGGGGTGACCTGCCCAAGGGTGGTGGTTATTGTGGTGGTTTTGTTAATAAGGCACATCTTAGATTGTAAGTGGGCTGCAAAGTCTTGAGGATGTATTTCAACTTGCGGCCCAGAGGATGGTTCCTTAGATAGGGACTTAACAAGGTCAAAAAGGTCGTGTGGCTTATTGAGAGATCTCATCAAGGTATCCGAGTGGTATCGTTTCATTGACTCAGAGATTGCCTTGCGGTGAGCAGCTAGGTGGCTATTGAATGCTGTCAGGTCCACAATAGCATGGGAGCGACGCCAATGTTTTTCAAGTTTCCGTAATAGGATGAGGGATTCTCTAAGGTCTGCAGTGTACCAGGGGGCGTTCTCTCTTTTCCTTGAATGCTTTTTTGCTGGGGGACGCACGGCAATAGCACTGAGACTATTGTTCCAGTGAGAGATTAGGTCCTCAAGATTTGTGGTAGTGGTATTTATGAGTTGTTGAGTTTCTGCAAGGATGAGCTCTTTGTTAAATGGCTTAAAAGATCTAGTGGTTGGTCTTGTTGTGTTAGCTGGTGTCTTGAAGCTTTTGGAGAGGGTTTTGCTTGAAGGAATCTGGAGGATGATCAATTTGTGATCAGACCAGGGAACAGGAGTAATGGATGTAATAGGATCGAGAGATGTGTTGAGGGATGATTGTGGGGCGAATATCAGATCTAGAGTGTTGCCTTTAGTGTGAGTGGGGGCTTTCACTCGTTGCGTGAAGCCGAGGTTCTCAAGGGCTTCTAGGAATGGAACTGCTTGATTATCCTGTAAAGATGGTAGGTTGAAGTCACCTAGGATCCACATTGGGGTATGTGGGCTATGAGGGTTGGAGGCAAGCTCGATGATAGAGGCGAGCTCATCCAGTGACATGGAGGGAGCTCTGTAGAGCAAGCTGATTGAGCAGCGTCTATTGGAGATGGTAATGGTTTCCATGTGACTTGTGCTGGTGGAGTGCGTCGTCTGAAACTGGAGGTCTGATCTAGTGAGGATGAGGACACCACCACCTCTTTTATCTTGCCTGTGACTGGTATGTACTGTAAAACTTGGGGGGAGGAGCTGGTTGATTATGACATTGTCTTCCTCAGATAACCATGTCTCTGTGATCAAGAGTATGTCAAGGTCATGAGTGGAAATTAAGTCAGTGACAGCTGGCCATTTCTTCCGGATGGAGCGTGCATTGATGAGGGCACATTTAAGGCTGTCGGGGTAAGTTTTATCAGATTGTTTGCTTCTGTTGGGATGTTGAAGGGTAATATGGAGGAGATGAGGGTGGCGAGGGCGTGTATCCCAGTGTAAGTTGCTGTGGGAAGTACCAGACCATCTCCTTCCGTGGCTCTGCAGTATTGGGATTTGTTTGATGGAGGGGGTTAAGGCTAGAGAGCAGGAGACCCAGTTAGTGAGGATGATATAGCATCCAAGGATGGTGGTTATGAGGGGGCCCATCTTTGTAAGGATGAGGGAATTGTGTTAGGGAAATGAGGATGGATACCAGGTGAGTATTGTCGAATGGTGCACAAGAAGGCGACCTAGAGCAACTATTGGGTAGGACTATGAGGGAGGTTGCTATATTTACTGCTGCCCAGACCCGGCTCTAACTTGGTAGGGAGAGTTGCTGGCTCTATTAGAGCCTATGAACTGGCTGAGCAATTAATTTTAATGTATCGTTGGCTCGGCAGTATTCATATTAACCCACATTAAGTGGTAACTGGATTCTCATATGCAGATTACAGTAAATCACGGTACCAATGTGGTTCACAGTGTGGTATATCGGTTCACAGTATACATTAGGTCGATTAGAGCATAATGATGTTTGGTTGGCTGTTTACAACACACGTTTTACAAGAAGTTTTGCAACATTTTGAAGTTCAATGCATTAGTGCAATTTGCAGTGTACTAAGACAGTTACAGAGTGTTTCAGGTCAAAAGTAGAACAGCAAAGAATCTTAGAGTGGCTGTTTGCAACAATGTAAACATTTGTTGCAATGTCTCGGTTAAATTGTAACAGCAGAGCAATACATTGAGAGTGTAGCTTTGTAAGGACTACCCTGCAACATTTAACACTGAGGGACTATCTGGTGAAAACATGAGATTTGTTTCAACCTTTAATCTAGGAGTGGTAATAGAAAGTTGGAACTGAGGCTTGATGCCCTTGAATACGTACTACTCGTGCTTTTACTTATTGTGGATACATATCAGGGTACTATGTTATAGGAGAGATCAGTTAACTTACAGTCTTTTGCGGGGTTTGATGTGTTCTTGCATTAGTTTTGTTTCAGGGCAGATCGTGCCTTCTGTTAGTCTCTGCTATGGCGTTGTCAGATTTCCGCTGGGTAGAAGGGGTTCTCAGAGTTGATTTATTGCAGGTTATTCGGGGCGTCACGTGTATTCAGAGCTTTAGTTGAGTTAGGGCAGCTTGCTGTTAGTGGGGTTATGTAACGGTGCCCCGCCTAAGGGCCACGCCAAAGGGCCCTCTGGCAAGGCCCTCAGGCACGGGCCTGACCAGGCGCGGGCCCGCCTGGCAGCGGCTTCGTTTTGTGCCGGCCTGCTGCTCCTCCCCCTCCCACAGCCCCAACTGGGCTGGAGGTGCTTCTCAGGAGGGCCGGATGGCCTGGCGGCGTTGCACTCCCCGATCAGGGGAAGAAGATGGCTCTACTGTTTTCCGCCGGCGGCGGCCTCTTTCTATGCCGGCCCGCTGCTCCTCCCCCCCCCCCCCCCCCGACTGGGCCGGAGGTGCTTCTCAGGAGGGCCGGATGGCCTGGCGGCGTTGCACTCCACGATCAGGGGAAGAAGATGGCTCTACTGTTTTCCCGCCGGCAGCGGCTTCGTTTTGTGCCGGCCTGCTGCTCCTCCCCCTCCCACAGCCCCGACTGGGCTGGAGGTGCTTCTCAGGAGGGCCGGATGGCCTGGCGGCGTTGCACTCCCCGATC
This sequence comes from Ichthyophis bannanicus, assembly GCA_033557465.1. Classification (NCBI taxonomy): domain Eukaryota; kingdom Metazoa; phylum Chordata; class Amphibia; order Gymnophiona; family Ichthyophiidae; genus Ichthyophis; species Ichthyophis bannanicus. Next base: position 88,255,648 of record CM066033.1, read on the forward strand.
AGGGGAAGAAGATGGCTCTACTGTTTTCCCGCCGGCAGCGGCTTTGTTTTGTGCTGGCCTGCTGCTCCTCCCCCTCCCACAGCCCCGACTGGGCTGGAGGTGCTTCTCAGGAGGGCCGGATGGCCTGGCGGCGTTGCACTCCCCGATCAGGGGAAGAAGATGGCTCTACTGTTTTCCCGCCGGCAGCGGCTTCGTTTTGTGCCGGCCTGCTGCTCCTCCCCCTCCCACAGCCCCGACTGGGCTGGAGGTGCTTCTCAGGAGGGCCGGATGGCCTGGCGGCGTTGCACTCCCCGATCAGGGAAGTTGATGTCTCTTCTGTTTTCCCGCCGGCAGCGGCTTCGTTTTGTGCCGGCCTGCTGCTCCTCCCCCTCCCACAGCCCCGACTGGGCTGGAGGTGCTTCTCAGGAGGGCCGGATGGCCTGGCGGCGTTGCACTCCACGATCAGGGGAAGAAGATGGCTCTACTGTTTTCCCCCGCCGGCAGCGGCTTCGTTTTGTGCCGGCCTGCTGCTCCTCCCCCTCCCACAGCCCCGACTGGGCTGGAGGTGCTTCTCAGGAGGGCCGGATGGCCTGGCGGCGTTGCACTCCCCGATCAGGGGAAGAAGATGGCTCTACTGTTTTCCCGCCGGCAGCGGCTTCGTTTTGTGCCGGCCTGCTGCTCCTCCCCCTCCCACAGCCCCGACCTGGCTGGAGGTGCTTCTCAGGAGGGCCGGATGGCCTGGCGGCGTTGCACTCCCCGATCAGGGGAAGAAGATGGCTCTACTGTTTTCCCGCCGGCAGCGGCTTCGTTTTGTGCCGGCCTGCTGCTCCTCCCCCTCCCACAGCCCCGACTGGGCTGGAGGTGCTTCTCAGGAGGGCCGGATGGCCTGGCGGCGTTGCACTCCCCGATCAGGGGAAGAAGATGTCTCTACTGTTTTCCCGCCGGCAGCGGCTTTGTTTTGTGCCGGCCTGCTGCTCCTCCCCCTCCCACAGCCCCGACTGGGCTGGAGGTGCTTCTCAGGAGGGCCGGATGGCCTGGCGGCGTTGCACTCCACGATCAGGGGAAGAAGATGGCTCTACTGTTTTCCCGCCGGCAGCGGCTTCGTTTTGTGCCGGCCTGCTGCTCCTCCCCCTCCCACAGCCCCGACTGGGCTGGAGGTGCTTCTCAGGAGGGCCGGATGGCCTGGCGGCGTTGCACTCCCCGATCAGGGGAAGAAGATGGCTCTACTGTTTTCCCGCCGGCAGCGGCTTCGTTTTGTGCCGGCCTGCTGCTCCTCCCCCTCCCAGAGCCCCGACTGGGCTGGAGGTGCTTCTCAGGAGGGCCGGATGGCCTGGCGGCGTTGCACTCCCCGATCAGGGGAAGAAGATGGCTCACCCAGGAAACTGGTAACAGATTATTGGACAGGGTACTGTGTAAAGCAGCTGGCTTTTAATAAGTCTTCTTTCCCTCCCTCCATCCCTCCCCGACTCCCACCCACTCCTGGGATAATCATAGCTGTATAGGTGCTTAAACCTCTTAAAGGAAAGGAGGTACCATATTCACACTCAGGTGCATCTGTTTATCCCCATCGGGCATAAATTACGGACCTGAGATTAGTTAAGCTTGAAGTGAACAAAGTCCATTAAACTTATTAGGTATAGTTTTATTAGTATAAGTATTCCCAGCAGACCTTAGTAAGTAAACAACTTAAATATCTAAACACAACCCTAAAACTAAGATGCGGACAGTAGCCCAGCTACAAGATTGGGGCTTTCCAGTCTTTTGCATTAAGTGTCACATGTTTGATTTTCTCCCAGTTGTTGAGGGGTCATACGTGTGCACTAAGTGCAAGGAGCTCTTTGCTTTCAGAGAATGAGTCTGATCTCTGGAAGCTAGAATAGCAGACTTGGAGGACATAAATAAGACAGAGAGGTACATAGATGAGACCTATAGGGATGTGGTGCTGAAGTCCCACCTCCAGTCTGGCAACATCCCTGTTGCCATGGAGGAGAGAGGTCATGTGAGAGGAAGTGATCCTGGAGCTAGGACCTGTCCTCCAAGTGATGTAAAACACTCTCACTATGAAGAGGTTTCTCCAGGGCCATGTGCCCATGAGGGAAGGGTTAGGACAGCCGTTACAGTTGGTGATTCAATAGCTTGGTGGTTGATGGACGTGAGGATAACCTGGTAACATGCCCATCTGGTGCAAAGGTAGCGGACCTCATGTGCCACCTAGACAAGGTCTTAGATAGTGCTCATGAGGAGTCTGCTGTCTTGGGACATGTCGGTACTATTGACATAGGAAAGTGTGGTAGAGAAGTTCTGGAGGCTAAATTTAAGCTTTTAGGTAGGAATTTGAAATCCAGAACTTCCAGAGTAGCATTCTCCGAAATGCTTCCCGCTCCACATGCAGCACCCAAAAGTTAGGCAGAGCTCCAGAGTTTCAATGTGTGGATGAGATGAAGGTGCAAGGATGAGGGGTTTTGGATTTTTTAGGAACTGGGGAACATTCTAGGGAAAGGTGGAGCTTTTCTGAAGGGATGTGCTCCTCCTTAACCAGGATGGAACCAGGCTGCTGCCATTAACCTTTTAAAAGAAGAGAGAGCAGCTTTTAAACTAGATAATAGGGGAAGGTTGACAGTTGCCCAAGAGCGCATGGTTTGGAACAATGTATCCTTGAAGGATACTAGCAAATGATTGAAGTTAGGGCATATCAGCAGAGAAGTTCCAATAAAGACAAAAGTAACCCAAATGCCCTTGAGTACAGAGCAGACAGAGCTTAAAGATTCCAAATTACCCCTCCCTGCTGATAGCCAGATTAATATGAATAAAATACAGCCTCTAAAATGCTTGAATGCAAATGCCAGAAGTCTAAAAATTAAGATGGGAGAGTTAGAATATACAGTACAGTACTAAATGAAAGGTTAGATATGATTGGTATCTCAGATATATGGTGGAAGGAGGACAATCAGTGGGATACTGTGATTTTATTTATTTATTTATTTAATGTTATTTATATACTTCGTTATCATTCAATCAAGGTGGTTTCCACGGCAAACAATCGGGGGGGGGGGGGGGGCAAGTGTCTACATGCAGTGGATAGTGTGGTGTGTAGGTGTAGGGGGGGATAGATTAGAGTAGTATTTTGTACATGGTGTGCTATATTACATTGTGAGCTATTATACAAGCTTATATACAGTCTTAGGGAGGTGTGAAGGACCAGAGTTTTGTCTTGAAAGTTGGTTTAAGGGATGAGGCCATAGGTGATACCTGGGTACAAACTAAATCGTAATGATAGAGCAGATAAACTAGGTGGTGGGGCTGCATTCTATATTAGAGAGGGCATTGAATCACAAAGGATTAAGGTTTTGATGGATACAAAATTCACTGTAGAATCTCTATGGATTGAAATTCCACGTAAAAAGGGGAAGGGAAAGGCAATGGCAGTGGGGGTGTACTTTTGACCACCTGGCCAGAGTGAACAAATAGATGATGAAATGCTCAAAGAAATCAGGGAAGCTAACAAATGTTACAGTACAGTAATAATAATGGGTGATTTCAATTACCCTGGTATCAATTGGGTCAATGTCCACGTCAGGACATGCTAGGGAAATAATGTTTCTAGATGAGCTAAATGACTGCTCCTTGGAGCAGCTGGTTCATGAACCGACCAGAGGGGAAGCCATTTTGGACTTAGTGGAACACAAGATCTGGTGCAAGAGATAAGGGTGTTGGGGCCACTTGGCAATAGTGATCATAGCATTATCGCGTTTGATTTAATAAATGGAAGAAGGATGGTAAGGAAATCCAGAGTACTACCTTTAAACTTTCAAAAGGAGACTATGATAAAATGAAGAAAATGGTTAAGAAAAAACTAAAAGGTGCAGTTGCAAAGGTTAAAGATTTACATCAAGCATGGGAGTTGTTTAAAAATACTATCTTGGAAGCCCAGATCAGCTGTATTCCACGCTTTAAGAAAAATGGAAGGAAGTCCATAAAAGTACCAGTATGGTTTAAAGATGAGTTCAGAGAGGCTGTTGTTGCCAAAAAAGCATCTTTTAGGAAACTGAGAAAGGAGCCAAATTACAAAAGCTGGAAACAACATAAGCACTGGAAAGTTAGATGCAAGGCATTGATAAGGCGCGCCCTTTGGCGTGGCCCTTAGGCGCGGCACGAAGGCGAAAAGTAGAAAACATCCTAGGAATTCAGCAGCACCGACTGCATACCAACGGATCCCGACAGAGGAGCAGACCGAGGAGGACAGCAAAACCGCAAGTAAATCTCTCACAGAACATAACACATCACACACTACCAAACGCCCTCTTCAACAACACACTCCATAAAAGCTCCGGCCTCCCCCCCATGGAACAGGCTCCCGCACCAAGGCGACTGCCACAGGTCCAGCTCCACATCCACGGGACAGGCTCCCTCCTAGGGACAGGCTCCCGCACCGCAACAGATCTAGCTCCACACCCACGGGACAGGCTCCCGCACCAAGGCGACCGCCACAGATCCAGCTCCACATCCACGGGACAGGCTCCCTCCACGGGACAGGCTCCCGCACCGCAACAGATCCAGCTCCACATCCGCGGGACAGGCTCCCTCCACGGGACAGGCTCCCGCACCAAGGCGACCGCCACAGATCCAGCTCCACATCCACGGGACAGGCTCCCTCCACGGGACAGGCTCCCGCACCGCAACAGATCCAGCTCCACATCCGCGGGACAGGCTCCCTCCACGGGAGAGGCGCCCGCACCAAGGCGACTGCCACAGGTCCAGCTCCACATCCACGGGACAGGCTCCCTCCACGGGACAGGCTCCCGCACCAAGGCGACTGCCACAAGTCCAGCTCCAGCTCCACATCCACGGGACAGGCTCCCGCACCAAGGCGACTGCCACAGGTCCAGCTCTACATTCCCGGGACAGGCTCCCGCAACAAGTACAGCTCTCCCCAAAGCAAACAACAGACGAAGACCTAAGGAGACAGGCGTCACCCTATCAGAACATCACAAACTACCAACATGCACACCACATACTTCCTCCCTCTATACCTACTAGTCACACAACTCCTCCCACCGACCACACACCTCCACTACCCTCAAACAAACACACCATGGTACCCTCCAACTGCACTGCCATATCTCGGTCCACAACACACACACAAAGAGACACTCGCAAACTCCCAAGCAAAGAGACCAAACAGACACAAATCAAACACCAACACCGGCTCAAAGGAAGCACATGTAGCAACAACCTCTTCCACAAAGACAACAACAATTGAGCTCATAAACGCCAGATCCGTCTGCAACAAGATACACACTCTGGTAGACCACATAGAAGAGCGACAGCCCGACATAATATGCATCACAGAGACATGGCTCAACCCTACCGACAGTGTACTACTCAACCAACTAGTACCGAACAACTACTCAGCATACAACTGCCCACGCACCCACAAGCGTGGAGGAGGAGTCCTAATAATAGCAAAAACAAAACTCAAGTTCAAGACACAGAACCTCACAGATACGCAGCAGTGTAACACAATTAGCATCAAGAACAAGAATATTGCAATCTGCCTAACCTACAGAGCACCCCGTGCTCCACCTGACGAACTAGCCTTCACACTCGAAGAAGCCTGTGCCATAACAGCAAACAACAAACCAGCACTACTAATCGGAGACTTCAACCTCAAGTCCGCCAATACAAAAGATGCAGAGGCCTTCCTTCAAGCAATGACCTCACTTCAATTCACGCAGATAGTCAATGCACCAACACACAGACTTGGATCATCCCCAGACCTCATCTTCGCATCAAACTACCTAACTTCAAGAGACCTAATCTCTACACCCACCATCACCCCAGTACCATGGTCTGACCATTACTTAATCGAGACGAAACTGCAATCACAAGAAGACCAGACAAGCGAAAGAGCGAACATCCCACACACACAAAGACGATTCAAGTCCTTTGACAAGGACGAATTCATACAGGACACAATACAACACTTGAACATTGACTCAGAGGACCTGGAGGAACAAGTTTCCAACTGGAACAGCGTTCTAGCTAACGCCGCCAAACCATCCGATGACAGGACCAAGAAACAACAAGAGACAAAACAAGCCATGGTACTCAGCAAAAATACGACAGGAAAAGAGGGAGCTCAGGAAGATTGAACGGAGATGGAGAAAAAACAAAACTACTTCCGACCAACATCTTTACCTAACAAAGCAAAAACAATACAATGAACACATCAACCAATCAAAGAGAGAATTCCACACAAACCTGATAAATTCTTCCATCAACAAACCCAGAGAACTTTTCGAAATAGTAAAAACCCTGATAAAAGAGCAAGCAGCAGAAAGAGAAGTACAAGTGGATCCACAGAAATTCGCTGACCACATCAAAGACAAATTCCACTCCACAGAGCGCACAACACCCAGTGGAACCACAAGAACGAACGTACACCCCAAAACCTGGGGCACATTCTACTCACCCTCAAAAGAACAGATATCCCACATCATCTCCACAATCAACACAAGTACTGCCCCTACAGACCCTTGCCCAGTGTCATGGGTCAAAACCACCAAATCAAGCCTCATACCAACCATTCATAAAATGGTACACAACTCACTCACTCAAGGACTCATGCCACAGCAACTAAAGCTTGCCTCAGTAAGACCAATCACAAAGAAAACTACTCTCGACAAAAAGGACCCAGCAGCATACCGACCAATCTCCAGCATACCCTTCCTCGCAAAAATAATCGAAAAGACGGTTCAACTACAACTTCAGGAACACATTGACGAACACGGAACTCTCGACGACAACCAACACGGATTTCGTCCCAACCATGGAGTCGAAACTCTACTGATCTACCTCTTCGACAGCATCATAAGAATAATTGACAACACCAGGAATGGAATTATAATGATCTTCATCGACATCTCCTCAGCTTTCGACACAGTTGACCACAATATGCTCCTGGAGAGACTAAAGAACACTGGTATACACGGTACCACTCTGAAATGGTTCCACTCGTACCTAACCGAAAGACAGCTACAGGTCAAGGTGGGACATGACACCTCCCGACCCATAAACGTCCAACAAGGAGTACTGCAAGGATCTGCACTCTCAGCACTCCTTTTTAACATCTACATCCAACCAATATGCAACATTATGAAAGAGAACAACATCCAATACACAATATACGCAGACGACATCATGGTATACTCCCCGATATCAATCGACAACCCGGAGTTCTCTAAGATAACAGACTGCCTTACCCAAATGACGAAGTGGTGCCAAAACAACAACCTCGCAATAAACTACAACAAGACCGAAGCTTTAATCATCACTCGGAACCAAAGCTTCATACACCCACCAAACATAAAGATACAAAGCACCACGATACCGATAAGATCAGAGGTGAGATACCTTGGGGTTACTCTGGACAGTAAACTCAACCTCAAACCACACATAGACAAAACAATCCAAAAAGCCTACTACAGGATGCGAATCATCAGGAGACTGAAACCACTCCTCGCCCCAGAACACTTCCGTACCGTCTGTCAAGCACTGATAACCCCAATACTGGACTTCTGCAATCCGATATACCTTGGACTACCAAAACAAGCTCTCAAACCACTCCAGCTGGCACAAAACACTGCAGCTCGAATCATATCCGGAGCCGCAAGGCAGGAGCACATCACACCTACATTAAAGGACTTACACTGGCTCCCAATCAGTGCTCGCATCAGATACAAGACTATCATAAACCTATTTAAGATAAAAGAGCACACATCAGGCAACAGCCTCCACACGCTCATACAACCGGAAACCAGCGCACGTCCTAGAAGAAGTCAAACACGCAACCGAGTCAGTACCCCAAATGAATACAAGCACACACGCAAGGACACAACAGACAGAGCTCTCTCCATGGCTGCTCCAACAATATGGAACAATCTACCGGACGATCTAAGGGCAACTCCAGACCTCAAAGACTTCAGAAAACAACTGAAAACCATGCTGTTCATAGAGCACTATGGTCACATCACATAACCTAAGAGAACGGATAACAGCATTCCAATCCTCCTAAACAACTGTATGTATATAAAATGTGTTTTTAGCACCACTGTAAATAGCCCACCTTGTACATAGCTCAAACAAATCAAGCACCCAACACAGCCATCACACAACCAAGTTTCATCCTCACTGCATGTACAACACACACACTTTACCTGATTGCTTGCTGTGATACCACCTTGATTATTAAGATAAGGCGGTTTAGAAATACTGTTAAATAAAATAAATAAATAAATAAATAAAATAAATAAAGGCAGGCAAAGAGAAAATTTGAGAAGAAGCTTAATGTGGAAGCAAAAACCTGTAATAAAGACTTTTTCAAGTACATCTGTAGCAAAAAACCTGTGAGAGAGTCAGTTGGACCATTGGATGATAGAGGGGTAGAAGAGGCACTAAGAGGGCAAGGCCATAGTGGAAAGAGTGAATGAATTCTTTGCTTCAGTCTTTACTGAGGAAGATATAAGGATGTTACCCATGTCTGGAATGGTATTTAAAGGTGATGCCGCAGAAGAATTGAAAAAAATTTTGATACACCAGGAAGATGTGTTACAACTATTTGATAAACTAAAGAGTAACAAATCACCTGGACAGGATGGTATATATCCAAGGATGTTGAAAGAACTGAAATATGACATTGCAGACCTACTATTAGTAATCTGTGAACTATCATTAAAATCATCTGTATAGATAAGCTTTGTATATAATATAATTTTTCTGTCTCTTGACTTTGTTAATGAAGCTAGGGAGTTATTTCACCAGTAGCCAATTTGAGGATTTCCTTACTTATACTGTGCACCTCCATGATGTGGACTTGAGTTATGAAAATATGTTATGTATTATGTATTATGCATAATATTGTTTTTTTCATTTTCTTGTTATTTTATGAAAAATGTTTATAAATAAAAAAAAAAAAAATCATCTGTAATGCCTGAAGATAGGAGGATGGCCAATGTAATGTCAATTTTTAAATAGGGTTCCCGTAGTGATCTGGACTGATGAGCCTGACATCAGTACTGGGAAAAGTGGTAGAAACTATTATAAAGAACAAAATTAATAAACGTAGATAATCGTGGCTTAATGAGAGACAGCCAACATGGCTTTAGCCAAAGAAAGTTTTGTCTTACTAATCTGTTATGTTTTTTTGAAGGTGTGAATAGACAGGTAGACCAAGGTGAGTCGGTTGATATAGTGTATCTGGATTTTCAGAAAGCCTTTGACAAGGTCCCTCATGAGAGACCCCTGGTGAAATTTTAAAAAGTGATGGGATAGGAGACAGTGTACGTTTGTGGATCAGGAACTGGTTAAGAGATAGAAAGCAGAGGGTAGGGCTAAATGGCTAATTTTCCCAATGGAGAAAGGTGAAGAGTGGATTACCACAGGGATCTGTGTGGGGTCCATTGCATTTTAATATATTCATAAATGACCTGGAAATGCGAATAATGAGTGATGTAATCAAATTTGTAGATGACACAAAATTATTCAATGATGTTAAAACCCTTGAGGATTGTGAAAAATTGCAATAGGACCTTTATAACTTGGAAGACTGGGCATGCAAATGACAGATGAAATTTAATGTGGACAAGTGCAAAGTTATGCTTTAGGTGTCATTGTGGATAAGATGTTGAAACCCTCCACCCAGTGTGCAGCAGCGGCCAAGAGAGCAAATAGAATGCTAGGTATCATAAGGAAAGGAATGAAGAATAAAACAAAGGATGACATCATAATGCCTCTGTATTGTTCCATGGTGTGATCACACCTTGAATGTTGTGTGCAATTCTCTTCGCCATATCGTAAAAAGGATATACCATTATTTAGAAAAGGTACAGAGAGGCCGGGCAAGGGGGCGGAGCCCGATGTCCAGCGGGATGGTCGCATAACGCTGAGGCTCCCGAGAGGCCTATTAAGAATCCTGAATTAACACCGTATATACTTAAACTTCTGTCCGAATCTTGCCGGGGCACATTGGTGAGATGGCCGGGACTAAACCTATGCGCCTGGAATTTGGATCTTCGGCGACTTCTCACGGCAAACGCTCCAAAACTGAACCCCCGTCCCCGCAGAAGGGGCTGGCTTCGCGCGAGGGCCCCGAAATGCAGCAGGAAATCCTTGCAGAGATTAGAGGGGTTAAGGACCTCGTGCAGTCAAATGGTGAAGCACTCCGAGCGCTGCGGGAAGATCTTGGTGTTCTGCAGGGCAGGCTAGAGGGGCTCTCTTCGCGTCAAGACAAAATGGAGAGCATCTTGGACTCCCATGTGGCCCGGTTGTCCCAACTCGACAAAGTTGAACGCCAGGTACGGGCCTTGCAGAAAGAAGTGGAAGATGGCAATAATAGAGCGCGCCGCAACAACCTACGAATCGTGGGCATACCGGAGGGAGCGGAATCGGGAGACATGAAAGAGTTTCTATGTAGTATCCTCCCTTCCCTGCTTCAAATTGCCTTTACCAAAGATTTGGAGATCGATCGCGCTCATCGTGTACCCTCAAACATAATGCTCAACAGGAAGACCCCGCGGCCTATCATTTTTCGACTTTTGCGATATCAACATGTGGAGCAAATTCTCAGTGCTTCTCGGGCCAAGGGCCATATGGAGTTCAAGGGCCACAAGATCTCCTTCTATCCTGACTTGGCTAAACCCACGGTCGACCGCCGAAAGCGCTTTCTGGAATTTCGGCCGAGGCTTCAACATCTACAAGCACGCTATGGTCTGATGTATCCGGCCAAGCTCCGAGTTACGCTTCACAATCAGACAAGAACATTTGAGGACCCTGATCTACTAGCGGAGTTCTTGGATTCTAAAGAAGCCGACTTGATGCGCTGACTTCCAGAATATTCCTGCAAGTATTCTCATATCCGCTGTGCCTGCCATTTTGGATTAGTCGCGGCTCAGCAAAGAGTCTGGCGAGGACGGTTCGTTGCCTTGTTTTGATGCTATCCGTGACCCGAATCCATCTACCCACTGTAGCCTCGATGAGTATCAGAGACAGTGTTACTCATGGACTCTGGTGTTTCCTTTCTTTTCATGTCTTCATTTTCCTCTCTGGGGCCTCCTCCCGCAGACATCTGGTCACCATATTCATTGGGGGTTTTGCTTCTTCTCTAAGATATTTTGGTACATACTTTCAATATAGGGTGTATTAGCCAGCAGACTCGGTGATTATGTCATTGTTGCACAGTTTTTTGATTATGTTGTATGTTTCAAGTGTCCTTACCTAGAATGTTTATTACTGATTAATGGCACCATGTAAGATTTTCTCTCGAATGTCTAAGGAATCAATAATCCGATAAAACGGAAGACAAATTACACTATCAGGTCATGCAACTGCGGGCTTGATTTTCCTCCAAGAAACGCATTTAAATTCGCAGGCAACTCTTAAACTCAATATTAAACCTTACATGGTGGCCGCCTATTCCCCAGCCGTTTCTAAGAAATGTGGGGTTGCCCTACTCGTTAGGAAATCTTTGAATGCTACTATTCTTGCGAATAGTTCAGCTACAGCAGGTGGATGGCCCAGAGTTCACCTCAAGATAGGTAGCGTTGCAGTATCATGTATATGCCTTTACGCTCCTAATGTGGATGACCCTGCCACTCTCGTTGCCATTGCTCAGGTTGCGCAGGCCTCTGCTCATACTGCATTGATCATGGGGGGGGATTTCAATTTAGTTCTTGATCCCCTGATTGACTGGCTGCCGCCTAGGATACGTGGTCCCCCCAAGAGTCCCATCACGTTTATCTCTTTGATCACAGATCTTGCTTTGGTAGATCTTTGGAGGTTACTACTTCTCAATGAGCTTGACTTTCCATTCTTCTCTTCTTCTCACTAATCCCAGTCTTGCACAGATTTCTTTCTGATATCAACACTGTTAGCTCCTCAGGTGGACACTGCAAAGATTCACTCCCAACATATTTCAGATCATGCTGCTAGGTCTTCAATCTATCTTACACCTTTGCGAGCTTCTCCCTTGGCAGATTGTGAGACTCCGCTCTGTGGCGGAGATCCCCTCTCTTCCTAAGAAGGGTCGCTTTCTCTTTGATTTCCTGCTGGGCATAGTCATGTGTTTAATCACGAAGAATTGGAAGGATAGCTCTCGACTTACTGTCAATGTATGGTGGAACCTCGTCTGCTTATATAGTGAATGTGAGCAGACGTCTCGGAGAGCTATCCCCCATACCCAAACTCATTTTGTTTGTCTAAATGGCTGAGGCTTAATGATCATGTACAATCTGCTCATTGTTCCGACATGTCTGTTTAAGGTGCATTCATCATGTTTCAGATCACCGTTAGGTTTTGTAACACAATTATGTCAGTACACGCCCGCTTTGGGAATGATTAGTTTCTAGAGAAGAAGCAGGGGGGAGGGGGGTGGTAGGGGTTTACTTTGTTGTATGTATTTCACTTATGTATCTGTCTTTTAGCTGTATGTCTTCCTTTCCTCTGTTGTTATAAAACGAAAATAAAGAATTTAAAAAAAAAAAGAAAAGGTACAGAGAAGAACCACCAAAATGGTAAAAGGGATGGAAGGATACACCTATGAAGAGAGGCTAAAATGTTTATGGCTCTTCAACCTGGAAAAGAGACGGCTGAGCGGAGATATGACAGAGGTCTATAAATGAATGAATGGAGTGGAACGGATAAATGTAGATCGATTGTTTATGGCATCAAAATATAGAAAGACTAGGGGACATACGATGAAGCTACAGTGTAACCTATTTAGGACTAATAAGAGAAAATATTTTTTCACTCAACATGTAATCAAACTCTGGAATTCCTTACTGGAGGATGTTGTAAAAGCTGTTAGTGTAGCTGGGTTTTAAAAAGGTTTTGGACAAATTCCTGGAGGAAAGGTCCATAAACCATTATTAAAGAGGTCCCAGGACATCCACTGCTTGCCCCAATACAAGCATTGTGGAACCTGTGTCTTTTAGGGAAACTGTTAGGTACTTGTGACCTAGATTGGCTACTGTTTGAAATGGGATACTGGGCTTGATGGACCTTGATCTGGTCCAGTATAGTATATCTTATGTTCTTATGTTCTTAACATGAGCTTGCTTGGTAGCAGCTCCCTGATCAGTGATCCTTTCCCCCCAGCCTATCACCTAGAGAGCTCATGTGGCTATTCATTTCTCAGAGAGCTGTCATACTCTGGTTGGGTTGCCTTTCTCCATGGGAGTGTGCAATAGTGTTCTGTGGTATCACACCATGGTGGAACTGCTTAGCTTCCTTTTCCCTCCCCACAGAGATTAGGCTAGAGGGGTGCATGAACCAAGGAAGATGCAGGTAGATTACTGGGACCCCATGTGGTAGCAGGATCCCTTATATCTCTATGGTCACTTTATTGAGCCTGCAGAACCAGAGAGTCTAACCCATTGGGCCAACACTTCTCACTAGGAAGGGTTTTGTGCCAGATATCTATGGGAAGTAACAAAGAGGAGGCCCAATACCCTCCCATAATAGAAGCCTAGTAGCCTTCACCTGTAGCCTAGGTAATTGAGAACCTTGCGTGACTCAAGGTGAGAGGAGTCCATGCACCTGTTCTACATGGCAGGCACCCTGCCTGTACCCATACAGTGTCCCCTACTGATGGAGATGCAGCATTTGCACCCTATTCCCCACTGACAAGGCCACAGCATGGTGTCTATCCATGTCTTTGTTTTCCTGATTTGCATGCCCCACTCTTTGCACTTTGCCCCATTGTCATTATTTGTGCTGTAGATTGTGCTTATTCCCACAACAGTCCCCTCTATCCTTCACTGGCTATTTACTATGGGCCAGTAAGTGGCAGCTAACGCTTATGCAGCACATAGCTGTCCCCACTGAATACTAATCTTAGATATTCAATGCCAGGACCATATCCAGCAATCAGCATTGAATATTCAGGTCGCTGCACAGCCCAGAAGCTAAGCAAACAGCAGTGATATTGAGCCGCTGCCTGGTTAGTTTCTGCAGGGAGAGTTAGGCTAGCCTTTGCTGCTCTATATCGCCACTGCCCGGTTAGCAATGAGTGCTGTTTTCTCTTCGCCCTGGAATGCCCACAACACACCCGAGTGCTATCCGCATAGCCTTGGGAAATGTAGTGGCAGCAGCTGTGGATATCGGCTAACCGGCATTTATATGATTTGCATGTCTGCAAACCATGTAAATGCCTTTGAATGAACCTCCCTATGTGCCCTGTGGGTAGAGACACGGGTATTGCTGTCTGGTATCTCTGCAAGGGTTCGATACCTTCAAGCCACCCGTAACATTGCATTGGTAGCAAGGAATATCAATGCAGTCGTAGCACGCACCTTCACAGCGCACATGTGCTCTGGCCACACATTCTCTACTACTGCACTAGTGATGTACCTAGTGCAGTCTTACTTCCTACTATGACTGCATCCCCTGCAACCACCATGGCTGCTACACCCCCGCCTCGATAAATGTGTATGCCAACTGCGAGTTCGTAGCAGCAGCTTAAGTATGCCCCATATGCCATACATAGGTTCAGTATTTCTTCACACCCTCCTCACAAGACGAATAATGAGTTTGATGCTTTGAAAGACGTACCTCGTACACGTTCTAGACAGAGAACATTTGCAGCAATACTTGGCAGGTCTCACATGGTTAAAATGTGGTGAACCTTTTTTTAAATCATCTTTTATTTTATTTATTTATTTATAAACTTTTATATACCGCCACTTCCAGTGATCAGTGGTGGTTTACAATGAACAAAAATTAGGTTTACATTATAACATCAGTAGAACTTACTTAACAGTGAACAGTAAATATAACAGATAAGGTTACATTAAACAATGTATAACTTATTTACAATCAGAAGAAAAAGATGACTTTTTCCAGGACTATATACAAATCATCATTTACTAGTACATAATCTTCATTGGAGGAGTAGCCTAGTGGTTAGAACACTGGCTTGGTAACCAAGCAACCAGGGTTCAAGTCCCACTAGTACTCCTTGTGGCCTTGGGCAAGTCACTTAACCCTCCATTGCCTCAGAAGAAAGGCCTGGCAATCTACTTCCAGTGACACTGCCAAGAAAACCCAGGAACTTCTGGGTCGCCAGGAGTCAGGACTGACTCAAAGGCACACACATTGCATTGCAATCTTCATTGATATGTTGGATTAGGTAAGATGTCTGAAATGTGATAGAGTGGTTAGGGGGATTGTGGTGTGGCAGGTGCAGGCCTGTGACTCACGGTGTCTGACATAGGCAGGCCAGCATGGCTAGCTTGACCTGTAAATGAGGCCTGTGGAGAGGCATATAGGATTGCACATCCCCCAACATGCTGCTATTGTAAGAAAGAACTCAGTAGAAATATTGAATTAGCTTAGGTAAGCAGAACTGCAGAATTAAGAAATGGAAAAATACAGAAAAGACATGTTTAAAAGTTACTGATAAGAAAAAGTACATTTGCAGAGAAATAATGAGGAGTGCTGATAGATGAGTTACAGAACCTTGCTCTTCTGCACGCACAAATTGGTCCCATAACCTTGAAAGTGTGAAAGTAACAAGTTGATGAACTGACCATTGTAATTGGGACTAGAAGGGGGGCAGGCAGGTGTCATGCCCACAGAAGCCCACAGAAGGAACATAATTGGAGAAACTTATCAGTAACGGGACCAATAGAAGGGCTACGGGAGGTACGGGAGAGTACCGGGACCAATGAAATGTTTTTCTATACCTAGAATGGAACAGAAGTCTATAAAAGTTGTTGTAATGCTTGAAAACTTTGCTCAGCCATTTTGAAATTGCCTTGCTTGAGACTTGTGCACAAATAAATGATTTGGACCTTCTGAACAGACTCCTGGTATCATTGGTTTGTCTGCGCTTTGCTGCTACATATTCCTTGGTGCTTTGGCCGGGAAGTTGTGGAATCAAAGTGTATATAGGGCAATATACCACGACTTTCCGCCTCTATAGGCTTGGTCCTGCCGGGATCGCGCCCTTCCGACGAGGGCCGCTCCCTGGCGCCACCGGTCCCTTGTATCGGAGGGAGCTGGTCGGACCTCGGCGGGTGCCGGGCCCGGTTGGAGCCAACGCCTCGAACCCGAGTGAGGGGAGTCCGAGGTCCAACTCATGCGCCTGCTTGGGAAGTTTTGAGGACCGGATCCGGTGAGTATAGTTTTGATTTTGGGTCTAGACAGAAATAGAAAGAGCAGTACTGCCATTGGAATTTGGAATTTGTAATCTCGAGATATTGGGAATTGGTAAGAGAGCATGATCAACTCTCAAGGAAGAGCCGAGTAGCCTGGCATGGGAATTCGCTAGGTGAAACCCTCATCCTTTTTGTAATTGGGAAAAGACTAGTCAGAACAGATAGAAACGAATGCATTCTGGGATACGTTGCTAGCATGATTGTGTGAACGAAGTGTGAATGAGAGGTCTGGCAGCACGGACCAAGTGAAGGCGGACCCCTGATTAGCGCATTTCCTGACCGGGCAACCGCGTTCAGGTCGCGAAAAGGGGGAAGCGATTGTCGTCTTGTCTTGTTATTTGTATTCCCTATACGTTTCCAGGGCCGTGAGGACCCCTTACCCACGGTCCGCCCTCCTTTTCCCTTCTGTCTGTTGTTGCGCGCACACATCGAAATGGGAGGGGCGGGGTCTACTAGAAACACTCCATTAGAATGTATGATCACACATTTTAAAGAGGGATATTCAGGAGATTATGGTATTAAAATGACAGCAGCCCGTTTGCAGATTTTGTGTACTAGGGAGTGGCCCGATCTAGACCCCATCTGGCCCCGAGAGGGAACGTTCACTGTAGAGATTATCCAGTCAATACACCGTAGAGTGCGGGTAGCGCACCCAGATCAGTACCCCTATATAGATTCCTGGTTAAGTATTTGTGAAGATCCGCCCTCCTGGGCGCAGCGCTGTTATGAGGAACAGTGCAGAATAATGTTAGCTAAAACAGATTCTAGACAGAAAACGGAACAGCCTAGAATGAAAGAGCAGGATAAGAAAGCCACGAAGAAACCCATCCTGGCAGATCCTGATTCCCCAGAAGTAGTCCTCAGGCAGCCCAGAACCCCAGGTCCAGTAAGAGTAGGCCGGCGTCGTCCTGCCCCAGAACCCCAGAGACGACCAGAGCCGAGGCGGGACCCAACCCCCGGTCCCCCTCCGAGAGAAGAGAAAGAGGAAGAAT
Organism: Ichthyophis bannanicus; assembly: GCA_033557465.1. Taxonomy (NCBI): domain Eukaryota; kingdom Metazoa; phylum Chordata; class Amphibia; order Gymnophiona; family Ichthyophiidae; genus Ichthyophis; species Ichthyophis bannanicus. The sequence continues at coordinate 88,272,830 of CM066033.1, forward strand.
TAGTGGAAAGAGAAGTGGAGGACGTAAAAAGTGAGTCAGAAGCGGAGATAGAAGAAGGAGAAAGAGAAAATTCCCCAGAAGAAGAGGAGGACAGTGTACAAATAATTGAGAAAGCCAGCGCTAGCACTAGCACGCCAGTGAAAGAGAAACCCAAAGCAAAACCAGTTGAGAAAAAGAAAGCGACTCCTGCAAAGGCAACGACAATAACCCTTAGATCCCAAACAACGCCTGGGACAGCCAAACTGTTTCCCTTAAGGCAAGTCCCGGGAGTGCCCGTAAAGAATGATAATGATGAAGTGGTAGCGGGACCCTTAACTTATGTGTATATTCCTTTCTCTACAACTGATTTATTAAATTGGAGGTCGCATTATGCCTCCTATACTAGCAAGCCCCAGGAGCTGACAGAATTAGTAACTAGTATTATGGAAACTCACCAACCCACTTGGCCAGATTGCCGTCAGCTCCTGACCACCCTATTCACTACAGAAGAACGAGCGAGAATTAGAAAAGCAGCTATTGAATGGATGGCAGAAAACCCTGCAGCTCCGGCACAGGGACAGAATATAATAGATCGTAGAGAAGCAGCTCAGAGAGAATTCCCGAATGAAGACCCCCAATGGGATCCAAATACAGATGAAGGATCCACAGCCCTAGCCCGCTTTCGCCAAGGCTTTTTACAAGGCCTGAGAAGGGGGGGCCAAAAAGCTATGAACCTTTCCAAAGTCGCAGGAGTTATCCAAGGAATAGATGAGAGCCCAGCAGATTATTATGAAAGATTAACTGAAGCCTACAGAATGTATACTCCCTATGATCCCGAGGCACCAGGAAGTTTATGCATGGTGAATTCTGCTTTTGTAAACCAGTCTCAACCAGACATTAGACGTAAATTACAGAAATTAGAAGGGTTTGCGGGCATGAATGCAACACAGTTATTGGAAGTCGCTCATAAAGTGTATGTGAATCGTGATACTGAAAGACAGAGAGAATGTGATAGAAAGATGAAGAAGAAAGCTGATTTTTTGGCTGCGGCCATAGTTGAAAAGAAAAGGGGAGGTGTCCCTAGTCGAAGGAGCAGAGGAAGAGGGAGGGGTCAAGGCGGAGGCCGGACCCAGAGACTAGGCGTGAACCAATGCGCCTATTGCAGAGAGGAAGGACATTGGAGAGATACGTGCCCGCAACTCGAAGACGCCCAGCAAGATGACGACAACGATCATCAGTGGCGAGAAGAAAGACGAGGCCGTCCCCGAGGCCGAGGAGGAGCCAATCGAGAACAATTCCAGAGAGAGAGGGGAGGAGGAGCCATTCAAGCATTGGCCACACAAGCCCATGATGAGGATGACGTGGATTAGGACAGACCGGGCTCCAAGTTTGCTTTAGGTCTCCAGGAGCCTATGGTCGGAATACAAATAGGAGACCAAATTATGAACTTTATGGTTGATACTGGAGCAGAGCATTCAGTAATAGACAAAAAGATAGCCCCATTCACTAAAAAAGCAGTCACCATTATAGGAGCAACTGGTGCCAAAGCCACAAAGTCTTTTCTTCAAAACCGAATATGCAGTCTAGGAGGACAGCAAGTAACTCATCAATTCCTTTACATGCCCGAATGTCCAGTACCACTACTGGGACGAGATATGCTAGCCAAGCTTCAAGCACAAATATCTTTCTCTGAACAAGGAGAAATGCAAATGACAGTAAATTCCCAAGCCAAGCCAGCAGGAGTAATGCTGCTGACAGTTCCCCGAGAAGAAGAATGGAGATACTACATTGATGATTCGATTCAAGATACCTATTTTGAACAAACTTTAAAGAACATTCATGCACCACCTGGAGTATGGGCAGAAGGCAGTCCCCCAGGCCTAGCCAAGCATATAGCTCCAGTGATTGTAACCCTCAAGCCTAGTGCTACCCCAGTGCACGTCAAACAGTACCCTCTCCCAAGAGCCGCAATTGAAGGCATTCATCGCCACCTACAGAGATTGCTCGAATATGGCCTACTAAAAGTATGTTAATCCCCATGGAACACTCCACTTTTGCCAGTAAAGAAACCTGGGACGGATGATTATCGCCCAGTGCAAGATTTGAGAAGAGTAAATGATGCAGTTGAAACTATACATCCAGTTGTACCCAATCCTTACACTCTTCTAGGACTGATACCTGCTGAAGCTACCCATTTCACTGTACTGGATTTGAAAGACGCATTCTTTTGCATAAGATTAGCCCCTGTAAGCCAAATATTATTTGCATTTGAATGGCAGGACCCCATCTCTGGAAGAGGGGGCCAACTCACCTGGACAAGATTACCCCAAGGATTCAAGAATTCACCTACCATCTTTAGTGCTGCACTAAATCAAGACCTTTCAAGCTATCCAGTAGCCCCGGGGAAGAGAGTGCTTCTCCAGTATGTGGATGATCTGTTGATAGCTGCCGTATCAGAAAGAGAATGTATATTAGCCACCAAAGATCTCTTGCAGTTACTAGATGAAGCTGGATACAAAGTTTCCAGAGCCAAAGCACAGCTATGTCAAAAAGAAGTGAAATACTTGGGTTTTCGTATTACCCAAGGAAGCAGAAGATTAGGCAGAGAAAGAAAAGAAGCAGTATGCAGAATTCCAACTCCAACAACCAGAAAGCAAGTCAGAGCCTTTCTGGGAGCAGCAGGATATTGCCGAATCTGGATACCCAACTTTGCCCAAATTGCCAAACCACTGTATGAAGCCACAAAAGGAGAAGAGAAGTCACCACTGGAGTGGGGACTTGAGCAGGATACAGCCTTCCAGAAGTTAAAAGAAGAATTGATGTCATCACCAGCACTTGGACTACCAGATGTCCACAAACCTTTCCACTTGTTTGTACATGAAGCACAGGGAAATGCCCTAGGCATGTTGACTCAGAAATTAGGAAATTGGGAGCGACCTGTAGCATACCTATCGAAACAATTGGACCCTGTGGCCAAAGGATGGCCACCCTGCTTGAGAGCAGTTGCAGCTACAGCACTACTAGTGAGTGAAGCAGACAAACTCACACTAGGACAGAACATACGAGTCACTGTGCCACATGCAGTCCTTGCCCTTATGGAACAAAAAGCAAATTATTGGCTCACCAATTCCCGAATGTTGAAGTACCAGAGCATGTTATGTGAAAACCCACAAATACAACTTGAAGTGAGCCATGCCTTGAATCCATCTACCTTGATACCCATCAGTGAAGAACTCCCAGAACATGACTGTATCGAAGTCATGGAAACTGTGTTCTCTAGTCGACCTGACTTAACAGATGTGCCCATAGACAATCCCGACCAGATCTATTATGTTGATGGGAGCAGTCTCATCCTTGATGGACGACGCTGTGCCGGATATGCAGTCGTCACTCAACATGAAGTAGTTGAGTCATCAGCTCTAGCCTCAGGAACATCAGCCCAGAAAGCCGAATTGATAGCACTCACCAGAGCATTGTTGTTAGGAGAAAAACTTGTGCTGAATGTATATACAGATTCCAAATATGCCTTCACTACCTTGCATGCCCATGGAGCTCTCTATAAAGAAAGAGGACTCATCACATCCGGAGGAAAATCAGTCAAATATGGTCCCGAGATATTGATGTTACTTGATGCAGTCTGGGCCCCAACACGTGTAGCTGTCATGCATTGCAGAGGACATCAAGCAGGAAAAGGAGAAGTTGCTCGAGGAAATAGATTTGCAGATGCCTCAGCACGACAAGCAGCTATGACAGGACAGATTGCCCCACAAGCTATGCCAATGCAAGCAGCATTGTTTCCAGTACCTTTGAATCTATGGACCCCACGATATACCACCAAAGAATTAGATTACTATCGTGACAAAGAAAATGGAGTATTGAAAGATGGATGGATTGAGCTGCCACCAGAAGAGGGCAGTCAACCTCCAGGACGAATAGTAATTCCAGAACTGTTAGGACCATCTTTTGTCAAAGCTTTCCACGAAGCCACCCACTATGGGAAGAGTGCTATGGAGAGAGCACTCAGACCACATTTCTACATCCCTCTGATGACAACCATATCAGCCTCAGTAGCACGTCAATGTGTAACTTGTGCCAAAAATAATGCCAAGCAAGGCCTTATAACGGCACCCCGAGTTCAGTCAGGAGGTGTCACCCCCATGCACAACCTCCAAGTTGATTTCACCGAAATGCCAAAAGCCAATGGATACCATTACCTACTAGTATTAGTTTGTACTTTCTCTGGGTGGGTAGAAGCATTCCCAACCAGAACTGAGAAAGCCCGAGAAGTTACTAAAGCCTTAATGAGAGAGATTGTCCCCAGATTTGGAATCCCAGCAGTAATAGGGTCAGACAATGGACCCTCATTTGTCTCCCAAGTTACTCAGCAATTAGCAAAAGCTTTGCAGATACAGTGGAAGCTCCACACTGCATACAGACCCCAGAGTTCAGGGAAAGTTGAGCGAATGAATCGTACCTTGAAAGCCCAAATGTCTAAGCTTTGTCAGGAGACACACTTGAAATGGCCCCAAGTGCTCCCCATAGCTTTACTCAGAATACGCTCAGCCCCTGTAAAGTCAACAGGATTTTCCCCTTTTGAAGTTTTGTATGGTAAACCCCCACCAATAGTGCAGGGAGTCAAAGGAAGTTTAGCCCAGATTGGTTCAGAAGTAACCAGACAAGAACTCCTAGCTCTTAGTTTTGTTCTGCAGACTCTCCATACGTGGATCCAAGACCAGTTGCCTATCAACTTGACGGAACCCTTGCATCCCTACCAACCTGGAACTTCGGTGTGGATCAAAGATTGGAAGAAGATACCGTTGGAACCCCATTGGAAGGGACCGTACACCGTCATCCTGTCTACCCCAACTGCAGTAAAGGTAGCCGAGATCGACGCCTGGATCCACCACAGCAGAGTCAAGCCCGCCGCCGATCCTGAACCAGAGCGGTGGACAGCAGAGCAGCACCCTGATGTACCCTTGCGAGTTACTCTGAGACGGCAACCAGCAGCATAGACACTACATTACAAGTGCTTTGCAGTAGCCAAGTCTTTCGAAGAGGATTGCTGGTTCCCATACAGCAACAGTTTTGTTTCAACGAACCCAATTTGTGTGTGTGATTTGACACACTACTTTGAGACTACATTGACTAAGCCAGACTTCACAAGCCAACTGAATTGCTAAGTTGGTTAATGTGTGCTGGACATCTTGAGGATCTTCAATCAACACTCAGCACCCGTTAAATTGCTTCATTAGCAAACGGGACGAAGAATAATAGACCGTCGTGATCAAGATCAGCAAGCTGAGGATTCAGAAGAACTCCAATCAACGTCAACATGTATCTTTGCTTCTGCTTTGCCTTGGTTGCCTTCTTTGGAGGTTTTGAACAGACTTATGCTCTGCCTCCATGCACTGCTTGCATTACTTCTACTAGAACTGGACTGAAAGTAACTCAGACTTTGCTTTACCATTCTTACTATACCTGCAAGGGAACAATAACTCGGTGTATCTATAACACCACTGAACTAAATGTTTGCACTCATGGCAAAATCAAAGCATGCTATAATCCGCATCAGAATCCATCCTATTACACGTTGGAAATAAGATGGAAGGATGCAGATGGACCTATATTAGCTGCTACACCACCACTTAAGGACATTACTAAACCTGCTGTTTTGAATTTTGATGCATGTAATGCTATTAATAGAGATAGTCAGTCCACCTGTGGTACATGGGAGAAAGCGTATCGAAATGACCATAAGTATATGTGTCCAGAAGGTGCCACAAATTGGTGGAAGTGTACAGGTAAAACAGGATCAGGGTATAGTACTGCTACAGTGGCAGATTACTATTGCCCATATTGGGAATGTGTTTTCTATGCTACCTGGAACACTGGTATAACTGATGAGAAAATAGATAAACGGATGGCTACTCTAACCAAGCCAACCACAAATGATAAATGTCAGAAAGATGCTTGCAACCCCTTACACTTGCGTGTACATAATCCCCATGCATGGAAACAAGGATATAAGTTTGGTTTACGAATTGCTGGAGGGGGAACAGATCCAGGGACCATTGTGTATATTAGATTGAATACCCAAGCCCACAAGTCATCTAAATATCATATTCATAATACCTTTTATGAAGCTATGCATGTAAATAAGTTTGAGATCCCTCACCCTTCACAGAATTTGTTTCTAGAATTAGCCGGAGCAGTAGTCTCTAGTCTTAAGATCACAGATTGTTATTTCTGTGGCGGAACCCAAATGGGAGATCAATGGCCCTGGGAAGCCCAAGAATTGAATTATTCCATGATTTATAACCAGACTGAGTTACACAAGACTACCAGTGAATGGGTGTTAGCGCACTCAATCGTTGGACGTCTTTGCTTTGCCAGAACTGGACCCCAGTTCACCCAGAAGGTAGGACAGCTGGTCTGTCTTAGCCAGAAGTACTATAATGCCACGACCAAAAAGACAGCATGGTGGTCAGGAATCAGACATCCTGAACCTCCTAACCCATTAGCTAGATTTCCTGAACTTGCAGGTCTATGGACTAACCTTGCTAAAGTCCAAGCCTGGCAAGCCCCACCTGGCCTATATTGGATCTGTGGAAACCGAGCATATGCACAACTCCCGCCACACTGGGGAGGAGCATGTGTCTTAGGAACCATCAGACCTTCTTTCTTCCTGTTAAACACTGAACATGGAGAACAATTAGGATACCCTGTATACACTACCCACAGACACAAAAGAGCATCAAGACAGAAAAGAGAAGCCTTACAGATAGGCAAATGGGAAAAGTGGCAGGGTGATGATTGGCCACCAGAAAGAATCATTGAGTATTATGGACCTGCCACTTGGAATGATGATGGTATGTATGGTTATCGTACCCCAATCTATATGATCAATCGTATTATTCGCTTACAAGCAGTAGTTGAAATAATAACCAATGAAACTAGTCATGCTCTCACGCTCTTAGCTAGACAAAGTACTCAGATGCGCACTGCCATATACCAGAATCGCCTAGCACTTGATTATTTGCTAGCAGCTGAAGGAGGAGTATGTGGTAAACTGAATTTAACTAATTGCTGTTTGAAAATAGATGATAAAGGTCAAGTAGTTGAAGAAATTGCTAAAGATATGCAAAGACATGCTTATGTGCCAGTACAGACTTGGCACGCCTTGAAATTTCCTAATTGGTTTGCTAACCTTTTCTCTTGGCTGGGAGGATTTAAGACTTTCATTATCTTAGTACTAATCCTTGTTGCTGTTATCCTCTGCTTACCATGTTTAATCCCATGTTGTATGCGTTCCATTCATAGTGCTATTGATAGTACAGTAGAGCGGAAGACCGCAACTAAAATAATGGCTTTATACAAAGCTAGCCCTAGTGGAACTAGTAAGAATCCCTTGATCAGGATGTGATTCTTCTAAGAGTGATTTAATTCTCACACCTTATTAAGTAATAGGGTGAGATTAATCAAAGGGGGGAATGTGGCAGGTGCAGGCCTGTGACTCACGGTGTCTGACATAGGCAGGCCAGCATGGCTAGCTTGACCTGTAAATGAGGCCTGTGGAGAGGCATATAGGATTGCACATCCCCCAACATGCTGCTATTGTAAGAAAGAACTCAGTAGAAATATTGAATTAGCTTAGGTAAGCAGAACTGCAGAATTAAGAAATGGAAAAATACAGAAAAGACATGTTTAAAAGTTACTGATAAGAAAAAGTACATTTGCAGAGAAATAATGAGGAGTGCTGACAGATGAGTTACAGAACCTTGCTCTTCTGCACGCACAAATTGGTCCCATAACCTTGAAAGTGTGAAAGTAACAAGTTGATGAACTGACCATTGTAATTGGGACTAGAAGGGGGCAGGCAGGTGTCATGCCCACAGAAGCCCACAGAAGGAACATAATTGGAGAAACTTATCAGTACCGGGACCAATAGAAGGGCTACGGGAGGTACGGGAGAGTACCGGGACCAATGAAATGTTTTTCTATACCTAGAATGGAACAGAAGTCTATAAAAGTTGTTGTAATGCTTGAAAACTTTGCTCAGCCATTTTGAAATTGCCTTGCTTGAGACTTGTGCACAAATAAATGATTTGGACCTTCTGAACAGACTCCTGGTATCATTGGTTTGTCTGCGCTTTGCTGCTACAGTGGGAACTGGTTAAAGTTACTGGGGCTATAGTATTGGATGAACAGGTGTGTTTTGAGTTCCTTTCGAAAAGCCTAAAGGTCTTCTATCATCCTTAAGTTATCTGGGAGCATGTTCCAGAGGGTAGGGGGCAACATAAATGAAGGCCCTTGAGTTGGTGGTTTTGCTGGTGCTGCAGATGTGGGCAGGTATTGTGAGGGTATTTTGAGAACATGTTCTTCTCGTTCTAGTAATGTCAGGATGGGTAAGGAGGGGTGAAAGATAGGAGGGGACAATCATATGAGTAGTTATGTGGGAAGTATGATAACTTATGGTAATGCGGTAAACTTATCACACAACATTTTTGCATATTATAGCTTTATGCGATATCGAGCATTTCTTTCACAGGATAACTTTTATACATCACCTGGGTTTGCAGATAAAAATGGAGAAATAGGAGTCTGACATGTCCTCCTTTTGTTCTGAAAGTTAAATCTGGTTGACTCTTTATTGTTTTGCCTTATGCCACACCCACATCTTTTTATTTTCTGGATAACAGAGCAGTGCAGTGAAATACTAAAACACCAGGTGTTGTATAAAAGCAAAATTATTCGATCACTAGGAGTGAAAAACGTTGGAACAAATTAGAAGCTGATGCTTGAAGGGAATGAAGCATTGCTCTTTCACACTGTTCGAATGGATAACTATAGTTCACATATTGGCCTACCTATTAGCCCTGAGTAGGTCTTGCTACAGTAGCGTTTGAAGTTCGGATGAATAGCCCCCATCATTGTTTCAGGCTGCCATGAAGTTGCTCAACTCAATGCTATTCCTGAAGGACACTCTGTCATTATGCTATATTTAGGTAATGAAAGGTGTAATTAGCTTTGTTCTGCTGGAAGCTGATCCTGCTCTGTATGCATTATAAAAGGTAATAAAATAGGTGCACAGATATAAAAAAAACCCTGAATAAGCATATTATTCAGGGCAATTTCACAAGCCAAAACTGATGAAAGAACTGGGGTAAGAGGAACTCCAGTGTTTCAAAGGCCAACAACGAAACTTGTCAGTAGGGCTCATGCAAGAAGCTGCACCGAAGTATATCAAGGTACCGACAGGGCCGATATTTAATCAATCCTCCTTCTGTGACAGCTTTTGAATAATTGACAGCATTTTTGTGATGGTTGCTTTCCTATTACAGTATCTTTATTTCTCTTTGAGGATATTGTGTGGGAGGAGGTTTTGTCTCAATGTCAGCTGCCTTCCCAAGCCAACATTAACCAGAGTCCATCTCCTTTGTCAAGTTGTCATCCTGTCCTTAATTGTTCTCCTTCACAATTGCTTCATTCCATAGCTATCTCCTTTATCACACCCCGCCAAGGAAATGAAAGCAAGTAATAGTAAAAGCCTCATAGAAAAGACATTGGAATAGTTGCTCTCCTTTAAAAATTACTCTGTTTATGTTAAATATCATACACTTTTATTAAGAGTACGTACATGTGAGAATTGCTTTGCAGGCATGTGTTGAGGAGCACTTCATTCCGGAACACTGGATGCAGGAAAATCATTTATTTATTTAATGTCTACAAATTCATGCCCCGCAGAACTAGTTAAACTATGCGATGTGGTGAACAACAAACATGCATTATAATTATGTAAAAACAAACTGAACAATATATGTGGAGGTCAATTCAGACTGGGGCCCATGGGCCCGTGATTTGCACCCAATTCTGCCCCATGGGAGCTAAACGTTCTTGCGGGAGCAGAATTGGGCCTTAGATGGTCCGGATGGGCCCTGATTCAGCAGGCCTGGACGTGTAGCGATCACCTCGCTAGACCTTCCAATGCTCTGGCATGTTATATGGTAGCATTGGGAGGGCCCAACCGCTGAAATAGCCCTCTCTCCAGCCTCCCGAGCTTCAGCAGGAGATGCCAGTGCCGGTCTCGGACAGCGGGCATCTCCCGGACACTGTGCCATGGATTGGTGGGGTCCCTGGCTCAATCGTCGGCTTTGGTCTGACTTATTCCACCTCTGAGGTGTAATAAGTCAGACATGCATCCCTGAAACCCCTGGATGTACAGGGCTGTGACCTGAATCAGCCCTCTACGTCTGGGTTGTTTGGCCTGCCCTCGCGCCACCAGTCTCCTCCTCCGGCCGTCCCGTCCCTGTTCAGAGCCCCCTGCACAAAGCCATTGTACATGCGGGGAGCTCCATGGGCAGAATCGTCACACAGGAGATAGCAGGAGATGTACAGCCAAAGTGGATGCAGATCCCCACTATTCACCGTGCAGAATCTACCTCAAAGAGATCATAGAGCACACACATCAAATGAACATTTAAAAATACTTCCCTGATGCCCTGAGAAAGGTGATGTATCAAGACTGAAAATAGAAACCTAAATGCCTAATTATAAGGTTCATTAAATAAAAGAGCCTTCAACCAATTTCTAAACTGCACCTCACTGCATTTAGGTTGGTGGGCAGTGATTCTAGAGACAAGATTCTGTGATTGAAAATGCCATAGAACACGTCATAGACAGCTTTACATGTGGCAAAGAAGGAAGGACAAGTAAATTTGCATTCGTAGAGCTCAAAGCCTGCCCTGGTTGATGCCAGTTGAACATTTTGTTTTGAGATAACCAGGAAAATAAAAAGACCAAGGGCCCGATATCCAAACCCTTAGGCAGAAGTAAAGTGGCAAAAAGGCAGTAATACCCGTGTAAGTTGCGCATATCCAGGTATTCAGCATCTTCAGTCAGTCGCCCGCAGATCAGTATTAGCACAGTAACTGGATATCCACAGAGGCTTAAAGGGGCATGGCAGTAACATACCTGGTTAGAAAAGATATTCAGTGCTCAAGGCACCAAGCCGAATGCCATAAACCAGGTATCTTTAGGCCAGGTGTTTGGGTGGATTTGGCCTGGTGATACAGCAGTATACATCGCTCGGAGCATCGGAATATGCAGTTATCAGGTACGCCTATGCAATGTGGGAACTGCACAGTCTGCAGTGGAGGTGGAGATGCCAATCGACACACCAGGGGACAGAAGCAGCAGTGCAATATGCAGCAGGAACTGCAGCTATTGATGCAACATGAGATGCGTAGATACCATACGCCACGGACATACAGACCGAGGGTAACGTATCTGCGATTGTTGGAGGAGGATACAACCAGGCACACCAGAGGGCCAGGGCAGTCATGGAACGGGCAACTGGGGTCCCTTGACTGCTTTGGGGGTGAGCTGCTGTATAGCCCCAAACATGTGTGCAGCACCTTCACAGCCTGCTTCATGCTATATAACATTATAATTCAGCGAGGCATCACCGTCCCTGAGGATGAAGCGATAGAGGGGACAAACGGAGCAGAGGCTGCAGAAGAGGAAGGAACGCAGAGCACCAACCAAGAGCAGATGGCATTAGCAGTCACCACCAGAAACAGTAAGTGCTATCATATTTATTACAGTGCAGTCAAACAAACATTACAGAAACGTTGCCCTCTTATCACCCCCACCACCTAACTCAGGGCTCGACCCTCTCTTTTATCCTATTCAACATATATATCCAACCCATATGCAACATCATCAAATGACACGGGATACAATATCACCTCTACGCAGACAATATGATGGTGTATGTTCCAATTGATCAGCGTGCATCTGATATGACCCCAATGACCCAGTGCCTCGAAAATATGAACACCTGGCTCACCAACAATAACCTGAAGGTGAACTTTGATAAGACAGAAGCAATGTTAATTTCCAGAAACTCAACATTCAACCCATCCCAAGCAATCAGCATCCTAAACAGGACACTAGCACTAAAGGACGAGGTAAAGTATCTAGGCATTACCCTAGACAAGAACCTGAATCTACAATTGCACATACAAAAAACTGCAGCGAAGGCACACCACCGATTAAAACTCATCAGGAGACTTAAACCAATCCTCAGCCAGGAACATTTCCGTACCGTATGCCAAGCAATCATCACCCCAATACTGGACTACGGAAACTCATTATGCTCAGTGCTTATTCATGCCTGGAGCAAGTCTAAGCTGGGACTCTAGACATCCAGGATGTTTCTAAGATCAGGCAGTGGTGTTCAGGTTCTTGGGAATGCCTTAGCCACACCTCCACCATGCCCCTGTTCAGACTTGAACATCCTCATGCTGAGGACGTCTACAGACCCAGCTTTGCAGATATCCAAAGCACGGCTAGGGCTTCCTAAATAACTCCTGTAGTATCTATTTTATCCTTCCATTGTTATTGCTAATGGTATGCCTCTTTGATGCTTTTAATTTGAAGCCCATTTTATCATCTGGATTGACAATTTTTCTTTGTTTTCGTACATTATTGATATAAAAAATGTTGTACTGTAAAAATGTGGGTTCAAGAAAACTCATATATATGAAAGACATTTGCAATTAAGTTAAGCTTCCTTCTATACAAGGTAATGATTAATGGGTCAGCAGTGCAGCCTACTGGCAAGAGCAGAAAGAATTCAAGCTCAGCACTCAGGCCGTCAGGTTTGAAATCCATGTCTACTTAATCACTGCCAAAGTCACTATAAGCTATTTTAGCTATTTGCTGTCTTTAACTTTTCTGACTTCAGAAAGATCCACTTCTATGTTGTATATGTGAGCCAGTAAGTGAATATTTTTCTGGAGTTTGTTCGAAAAAGACCACTTGACAAGTCATCAATAACACCTGATGCCACTGAAATAAATGGAATAATAAGTTAAAAAAATGAAATACATTGAAATGGGATGTTGGGTTGGTGGCAAAAATGAAAAATACATTGCTGGGATAATCTCTCACGCCTAGCAAGGAAAGCTGGTTACAGTCAGTTAGTAGCTACTTCATTCAGTTTTGTTCCTTTATTTTGCTTGATATATCTTTAATTGAAAGTTCAATTGTATGAAGCTACAGATAAACAATTGCTGAAAAATGATTTTTTTCCTTTCAAGCTGTGGAAAAAATGCTTCAGGATGTTTGTTGGTTTCCACTTTAACGGTGGCTACACAAGTGAAACCCCATTTAGTTTAAAGTGTCTAGGAGCTGGGGCATCCAGGTTGCAACATTCATAATTCCACCAGTATTTTACAAAAGGCTGTGCTGAACTCGGAGCTCTTTGTAAAATATGTATACAGACTGATTCTGTCCTGGATGTAGAACCCTCTGTACGTCCAGTCTGAACCGGACGTACAGAGGGTGTTACGATTCTGGTCCCACAGGGCACTTCTAGTCCCGCAGGATCAGAATCGCAATCAGGCCTGTATCTGCAAGTCGGGACAGCGATTCATCCCAGCCTGCACTTACAGGCACTGCCCAACTAACTAAACTGTTTGTTCCAGCCACTGGAACAAACAGTTTATTCCCTGCAGCCTGACCCTCGATTTGGCCTCCCAGGGCCAGGGTCGGGCTGCGGGGAATGCTCTCTGCCCCCTGCCACCCTTTCCCGCTGATCCCCGACGTCCAGGAAAATTATTCCATCTCGGAGGTGGAATAACTTCCCCGTTCAAGTCACCGGCCCTGGACGTACAGGGCCAACATTAGAATTGGCCCTGTACATCCGGGGCAGTGACAGCCCACTGCCTGCCCTAACACCGCCCCCTATCCTCCCATTTCCCGCCCACGTCTATCTTCCCCGCTATTCATGGCTCGGAATGAGCCTGATAAGGATAAGGGGCATGCAGGACACAGACTCAGGTAAGAAGACCCAAGTTTATTGTGACTGGAATAATTCCTGGTAAAATGCGAAAGTACTAGGGTCTGCTTGCTGTACAACCTGCAAACTTGGCACTTATTGGCCTCTGGTCTCCTCTAGTTTCTCTTGTCTGCCATATCTCTTAGTTATAGTACAATTAGCACCTAGAAGGCTATTTCTAGCATATACACAGTCCCCTTTCCAAAAGAAAATTTGACATAAAATAGTTGGATGCTGCACATTTAAACTAAAGAGCATCTCAAATTCTTGTTATTTTCAGTAACATGACTGCACCATATTTCTGGTGCATCACCAGCTTAAGCAATCACCCTATGTCTCTGTTTCCAGTGCAGTTTAGACTCATTTACTATTTTAGGGTCTTTTACCTAGCCAATAATATTTATATATATTCAATGATGTGAGACAAAGGCACTCATTTTTTATTACTATGAGGGTTAATTTTATAAAAGGCCACCTATGTGTAAAGGCCACGTAGCTGCCTGTTTTTAGTGTGTTTTATAAAGACACGTGGAGTGCGATTCCATAACAGTCATGTCCGTCCAGCAGAAACGCCTAACCTGAAAATGGGCACGTAATAAACCTGATTCTGAAACCATAGGTATAGAAGCACCTGCGGTTCCAGAATCACGGAAATATACATCACTGTGCCCACCATATTCTGAAAAGATAGACATCTCAGATGCTCCCAGTTTCCGTATGGCCACACCCCCACTGGCAAAATGTACATCACCTAAGCTGCTGCTCACACTGACAGTATTGTGCTCATGTAAACCACACATTAACATGGATGAAACAGATATGGTCATACAAACCAGACTATATGTACTAGTCTGTGGCATGTGTGACAAATAAAGCTGATACCAAGACTGGCGGATTTTCAGGTTCTTCCTTTATTGACCCCAACGCGTTTCGGCAAAGGCCTTCTTCAGGGGGATATGGGAAACAAACCTTTGAAATCCTGACTGTATAGAAATCTAATGCCACACTGCAAATGCCGTGACAAATTCTATTGTACCATTGACTAGAGAAGCATACATGGCATTTGAAAAACACCTTAGAAAATCCCTGCAGTGGTCATCACTGTAAACAGTTTATGCAATGCTAAGTATGGGCCAGAAAACACTTAAATGGGTCCCTACTGCTACATGTCAAAACACGCCCCTGTCAATAATAGGGAACCATCAGGATGTGAACATGCAGCAGTGCAAACATCAAAAACACATGCCCAAAAGTAGCAGCATCTATCCATACAAAATGTGCACAATGTTAGAGGCCTCTGTTGGTGCATTAGGATATGCATTAGTGCTGTTTGCACTTGCAGCATGTCCCCACTCCGAGGTCACCCACCATTGACAGGGACATGCCCTGCTTTGTTGATGCAGAGCAGCATTTCAGAATATACTGCCCATTCACGCTGGCGCCTGGTGATGCTGCGGTCAGCCCTACAGTCCAGGTACTGCCAGTCATCGATGTCCCCCCAGAGTTGTGGATCAGCACACCAGGGCCTCCTCGCGGGATATAAATACAGTTAAATAAATTAAATAAATAAATAAATAAAAGACAGAGTACGCTGCATAGTTTTCACCTACTTGCACCACTATTTGTGAAGAAGCTTGTGGCCTCATGAGCAAACTGAGTGGATCTCTAATCAAGTGTGCCCCACTCTTCCTCAATAGATTTTGAATAATGTAAGACATTGATGCCCTTTGGACACACTTCCCGGCCATGCAAAAGACCCAGGCCTACCTGCAGTAGCAATTGAGACAGGGGGCTAGCCTTGCATGGAGTAGAGTCTACAGTGCAACTGGGCTAGAGAGTGACCTCTGGTGGTGACAATACATGCCCGCAGAATAGGAGACATAGATGTGCACACTGCCCTATTACAGAATGTGACCAAGGGTCTCTCCCCCTTGTGTGTCCCAGCCTGCCATTTTGTAAACAGGTTCAAAAAATCAGATCTCATAAATAGGACAAACATATACTAACACAACATGAAAAATCACAATTAAATGTAGGAACATCCATTAAATCAGGGGATGGAGAACCCCTTCATATAATCGGATTTCTCCCTTTAATCTTTTTTATTATTCATTCAATCAGTTCAACAGTCTTTTAAGAGAACAAAGCAGACCCAAAGAGCCACCGTGCTAAGGAAAAAATTATTTTTTTAAAGACCAAAGAAATTTAAGGTCAAAGACTTAGACTTCTGTACCTTCTGGCGGTGCTGATCAGGATTTTCGACGGGGCGGGGGAAGGAGCGGCCGTTTTTCAGGTCGACTGTGGTCCTCCCACCGTTACCGGCGATGGAACACCGGGTCATATCAACCTCAGTGGTCATAAATCTCAGCTCCTATTCATTAACTCCCATGGAAGAAAGAGTTCTAAACCGGGGCCTTTCTTTTGTTCCGACTTCTCGTTTTGATGCTTTCAAGATGCATCGGGCATTGTTTAAGTTTTTTCGTAAATTACACATTTTGTATTATTTTTCAGATAAATCTGAGTCGGTCCCGGATGATTCAGTGATATGGGGACCCTCTTTTTGGATGCCTCCTACTCCTCCTCCCTCTACTTTACAAACTTTCCAACGTTTGGTTTTAGCGGATCTTGCTGGAATTGAGGCCACGCTACCAAAGTATTATAACCTGCACTGGGAAGAGTGGCAGGCATTGCTGGCTTTACGATCTAATCCTGAAATAGTAATTCGCAATGCCGACAAGGGTGGCTCAATAGTTGTACTTTCCACGCAGTATTACCATCAACAAGTGTTATTGCATCTTTCTGATATTAAATATTACTTGTTATTATCTCAGGACCCTCTAAATGATTTACAAAAAAAGATTTCAAACCTGGTGATACAAACCAAGGCTCAGGGACAACTGACGAACAAGGAAGCCAAATTTTTAACACCAAAGCATCCGAAAACACCAGTGTTTTATTTGGTCCCCAAAGTCCATAAATCATTAGTGGCCCCCCCTTGTCGGCCCATAGTCTCTTGTCGGGACTCGGTTCTTGAACCTTTGTCTAAGTTCTGTGACCGGTTTTTACAAAAGTCTGCAAATTTGGTTAAGTCCTACCTGTGGGACACTTCACATTTTTTGACCTTACTATCTCAATGCACGTTCTCATTTTCTACAGTATGGCTGGTCACGGTCGATGTAACGGCCCTCTATACTAATATAGATCAGACTGAGGTGCTACACATTTTACAATCATTTCCATTAGTGTTACCAGACCGGCTTCCACGAGCTTTATTTTTGGAGTTTCTCTCTTTGGTACTTAATCATAATTATTTTTTGTACGAAAATAACTTTTATCAACAAACCTATGGGATAGCAATGGGTGCAACTGTGGCCCCTTCCATTGCCACGATTTATTTAGCAGCTTTTGAGGAGGAGGTTCTTTATGTCTCTAATTGGTTTAAGAACATACCATTTTGGGTCCGTTTTTTAGATGATATTTTTTTCGTTTGGACGGCGGACAATTCATCTTTATTATTATTTTTGAATTGGTTGAATACTAGGAAAGCTAATCTTCAATTTACTGCAAAATATGATTACCATACTATAGAGTTTTTAGATGTTGGCCTGTACAAAACTGGTCAAACACTTTGTTCAACATTATATCGTAAACCTGTGCAAAGAAATTCTTTATTGCAATTTCAAAGTTTTCACCCGGGCCCTTTGAAGAGAGAGCCCTTCCACTTGGACAGTTTTTTCGTATAAAGCGGAACTGCACTACAAAAGAAGAATTCTCAAAACATGCAAAGGATTTGTATCAACGTTTATTACATCGGGGTTACCCGGCGCAAGTGGTTCAGAGAGCTTATAAAATAGCACAACATGCACATCGAGATTGGCTGTTACATTCTGCCACTCATAAAAGGACTTTGTCCTCTGATCAACCCTCTGGGAACCAATCCACTTTGACATCATCTAGTGAGGATAGTAAGAAAATCATTGGGGTTCTACCTTATATGATAGGTTCACCGCAAGTAGTAGCCCTTTTACGCAAACATTGGCATATCCTGCAGCTTGATCCCGTCTTTCAATCAGATCTGATGATTGCTTATCAACGTGGTGCAAACATCAGTGATTTTGTAGTGCATTCTATAACAAGACCTGAGCGACCAGAGGGATCCCGATTAAATGTGGGACATTTCTCTTGTAAATCTTCTCGCTGCCAATGGTGTTTACAATCACAAATTGGAGCTACATGGACACACATCCCTACGGGACGAATCATTCCATTGAAATGGCATACAGATTATACGTCATCTTTTGTAGTTTATGTTCTCACATGCCCTTGTGGTTTACACTATATAGGTCGTACGATTCGTCCTGTAAAAAAGCGTCTTTCAGAACATAAATCTCGAATTCACACTAAGACACTTTCTGCTCCCTTAGTGGCACATTGTCTCCAAATGAATCATACATTTACTGACTTTTTTTGGTGTATTTTGGACCATGCACCTGAGAGTCCCCGTAGAGGAGACCAGGAACAATATTTGCAGGTCCTGGAGCAACGCTGGATTTTCTCTTTAAAGTCAGTTATCCCCGAAGGACTTAATCAAGAACTCGATTGGTGGAGCATTTTGCCCACCTGATAGGATGTTGTCTGTTTTTTTCAGGGTTAAAAATGGCTGATTTGAATCGTGACGTCAGACGCCATTCTTGTTTTTGAGAGGACACTTTATGAAAGAAACAACGGCTGGGATTTTGAAGATAGCTGTTTTTGTACCATCTGATGCAGGGTTGGAGAACCCGAAACGCAGCGCTGGGTTATGGTTATGAATGTATAAAGCTCTGAAGACGTGTTTTCTCGTTGAAGCTGCCTGTGGAGTTTCTCTGATGAAGGGGAGCCTTCTCGTCAAAAATATTCCGAATGGTGAACATCCGCTGCAGGACCCCATTGCCAGCTAAGTCTTTGACCTTAAATTTCTTTGGTCTTTAAAAAAATAATTTTTTCCTTAGCACGGTGGCTCTTTGGGTCTGCTTTGTTCTCTTAAAAGACTGTTGAACTGATTGAATGAATAATAAAAAAGATTAAAGGGAGAAATCCGATTATATGAAGGGGTTCTCCATCCCCTGATTTAATGGATGTTCCTACATTTAATTGTGATTTTTCATGTTGTAAGTGCTAGTATATGTTTGTCCTATTTATGAGATCTGATTTTTTGAACGGGTTTTATTTGCAGATCTAGAATTTGGCAAATGTTTTTGGATTTTGTAAACAGGGATATGTTGCAACAAGGGTGGCTGGAGAAATGTGTGTTCTATATACTCGCTGGTATCTTTGAAGGAGTGAAAGTATTGGTGGAGTGAACGTGTATTTCCCTCTTCATTGTATTGGTGTTATATTGCTGAAATAAGTAGGAAGGTGCAGGCAAAAAAAATCGTTTTGTTTCATTTGCAGGTTTTTTTCATTTTATTTTGTTTTAATATGTTTTCATTTTACTTTTAGACATTTTCATTTCAAGGCAATTTCAAGGCAATTAAACAGGAATGAAGAGCACCAACAACACAAGAGTTTTGTTTTATTTTTATAAATTTTAATTTTAGGTCAATTTTGTTAATTAAAACTGTAGCTAACTGTGGCTGATGCCAAAAACAAAAAATATGCCCATAAGGTTTCAGGCATAGTTGCCTTTTTTTTCTCACACTTAGAAGCTGGTCTCAAATCGGTAACTTTTATGTTACAGAGCAGGCAATCTGCACAAGCATCACCACATCTGCATAGCGCATGAGTCTAGGCAGACTGCTGCATTATTGGTGATCTTCCTTCCTGTTTCCTCATTGGCCCAAAGTTTGTCTGCTCTGGAGCTGTATGAAAAATGCTAACTGAAGTTTTTGTCTTGTGAATCTATTAAAGTCAGGGCATGGTGTAACAGGCAAATGTTCTGTTAAATTAAACATCCTCGGAGATGTTTTCCAAGCCTAATCCAGTTCCTCACTGATCATCAATAATTGGAGAAGCAAGATCTGAATTAGGCTTCATAAATGTCTTTGATAGCATACTTAGACATGGTTTCACAGAATTTCTGGAACAAGAACCATGGCAAAAGAAAACTCGTAGGAGCAAATCTCTACAACAGGAGTCAATAGATTGACAAGACAAAACATAAACCCAATTAGAATTTTCCATACAGCTCCAGAGCAGACAAATGTTGGGCCAATCAGGAAACAGAAATGAAGATCATCAGCAGAGTTAAGAGCAGGCTAGCTAGAGCCACCCCTCACTAAATGTAATGGCTCTTCTGCAAGATGTCTATTTTTCAACCCCACAGTTACTGGTTTGAGGCCAGCCTATGACAAAACTGGTAGGTAAAACAAATTTTGGATTTTTCAGTGTTTTGGGTTTAAAAATGATATGAAATGAAACAGGAAATGTCATTGATATTTTCCATATTGTTTCAAATGAATGCACATCCCTAGAAATGAGCAACGTTATTGATGCTGTGCGCTCCTTGGAATAGGTATAACCATGGACCTATCTGATGGTGATCTCAGGTGTGCAGCTCTGGTCAGAAATCATGTGTGAATGTGCATCTTTACTGACCCATCCCAGGCATGCACGTACACATGTGGGCTTTCTAAAATGGCTCCGGGGACGCCATTGTGGCTTTCATGTCTGAAGGTCCATTTTCAGACATCCAAATCATGAAAAGAATCTCTGAAATTGACACCTATATTTATTTATAAAATTGGGCAAAAATAGGTGCCCTCTAGACTTTAGAGTGTGTCAAGGTGATTTATCGCAGAAGATTTCTGCGTGCAGTACATCACATAATATAAATATTTCCTCTGTCCTATGCAATCTATATTAAAACACATATAAATCTAGACAATCTAGACTTATAAATATAACAGCAAGGCCGCGGGCCCCGTCCGCGTGGCCGCTCCTAACCGGGGGGGTGGCGGGCCGTTCGCCCCCCCCCCTCGGTTGCGGCGGCGGCGCGCGGCTCGATGGTGCCCGCGCGGCCGGGCGCCTCATTGGCTCCCCGCGGCGTTTAAAACGCCCGGGAGCCAATGAGGAGGCTAGGACCCGGCGGCGGGGGGAGGTGACTGGCGCGGAGACCCAGCTCTGCATCGGCAGTTGCTGGGTCGGGGCTGGAGGCTCCAGACGCGTGCGGGCTTGCTGCGCATGTTCGTCGTCGGTTGTCCAGGCCTTGGCGCAGCGGGAGGCAGCACGTGAAGCGGCGCCGTCCTTGGAGCTCCGGGGGCAGCGATCCAGCGGCGGGGGAGTCAGGAGGCTCGTGGCTCTACAGGCAAGTTTATTTGGGGAAGGTCAGGGTTTCAAATCCCACTAGGGGACAGCAACGGGTGTTCCTTGTAGTCTTGGGCAAGCCACTTAGTTATTTAGGGAATCCCCTCTATCCTTAAAAAAAACAAAAAAAACCACACAAAACATATAATAATAATAATATTAAAAGGAATACATAATTAAGCCCATGGCCGGGGGAGGAATGAAGGGGGGTTCCAGAAAGCGCCACGGGTCTGGGAGGGCTAAGACGGTCGGTCCTCGGAGGGGAGAGCCTGCTCCGTTGGGGCGCTCGGCTCCTCTTGGAAGGGGGACCAGGGGCAGGGCTCCGAGCCGTGGCCCGGCGTCCGACTGTGGTACTAGCCCTGTCACCAGGCCGGGGGGGCGGCTGGGTAGGGGGGTCTCGGCTGGCCGGTTAGCTGGGGGCCGGCGTGGTAGGTCAGCAGCCCCGGCTAGCGGTACTTTGGGGCGGGGAGAGGCCCCTGGTGGCTTGGGGGTGGCTATAGGTCCCACGGGGGTGGGTTTAGGGGCGGCTCCTCAGTTGAGCACTGTGGTTATGGACGCTGCGAGTCCGGGGGGTGGATCCGCTACTGCAGGGGCAGCCTATTCCCCCATGTGGGCGCATTGGCAGGGCGGGGGTCAAGGCTCTTCCCGCGCGGAATGGCTAGGGGCGTGGCAGCCGCCTCAGCCGGGGGCGGGTTTTCCTTCGCCTTTCCCTGTTTTTTCTCCGCAGGTTTCGACTGGCTGGCCCTACTGGGGGCAACCGTGGGGGGCTCCTGCTGGAGAGCTGGACGGCGGGAGGGCGGGCACAAGTGGAGGCCCCGTGTCTGTCGGAAGCGGAGGGGGAGCGGAAGCAGCAGCTTTGACGCCACCGGAGCCGGGCGTGTCTTCTGAGGTAGCAGCACCAGTGGCAGGTGAGTTGGCTACTGGGGTGAGGGCAGGGGAGGGGGGTAAGAAGCGAGCGTCCAAGCGCAAGCGGTGTTCCGGTCACCGGCGGCGGCGTTCGGGGTCCTCCTCTTCTTCAACGTCTGAGTCGTCGTCCGGCTCGGTGTCCGACGACTTGGCCGGGAGCCCGCGGGCCACTGGCGGGGAGGTCGGCGTGGGACAGGTGGGTTCTGTGCCTTCGGTGGCATGTTTCTCGGAGTTATGGGAGGGAGTGCCAAAGACTCTGTGGAAAAAGATTGTGAAACGTCGCTACGTAGATATTTTCCGCTTACTCGAAGGTCGGAAGCAGTCGGGGGATAGCCGACGGAAGCGTAAGGAGGACGAGAAGGCGGGTAGGGTCAAGAGAGTGGCTCGGAATGTGGTTAATTGGACTCGGTCTTTCTTGCGTTTGGCGAGTGTATGGGGTCATTCGCATCCGGAGCAGTACGGTATGCTGTTGGCTTACGCGGATTCCATACTGGAGGCCTCCCAGACTCATGACGGTTGGGCTTGGCTCAACTATGATGAGAAATTCCGTGATAAGATGGAGGAGAATCGCCTGTTGTCGTGGGGAACGCAGGACATTAATCTTTGGTTAACGCAGATGGCGATCAGACCTGGCGGGGGAGGTATGGGTGGGCAGAGAGGTGGAGTAGCCACCCCTGCGCAGGCGGATCGGCCCTTTCGATCGGGCGTGCCCCCTGTGTTGCAGAGAACTCCAGGGGGGGGGGAACGGGGGACTTGTGCTGGCGCTTCAACAAGTCTTCCTGCCCCTTTCCGGATTGCAAATTCCGGCACGCCTGCTCCGTCTGTAATGGGGGTCACCCAGCCCTCAAATGTGTCAAGAAGAGTGGCGGGGGCGTGCCAGCCCCCAGCCACAAGTAATGGGGACGTCTGGAGTTTGGCCCCCACCCCTGTTGCGATTGAGGGGTTAGGCCCGTGGCTTAGGAGGTATCCGAAGCGACAGGTCGGCGGTCTTTTGGAATGCGGGTTTAAGGAGGCGTTTCCCATACCGGTGGTGGGCAGTGTAGGGGTACACAAGGCGCGGAATTCGCCTTCGGTGCGGCGTTTCGCGCAGCTGGTACGAGATAAGTTGGCAACTGAGCTGGCCTTAGGTAGGGTGGTCTTTTCCTATTGGTTCCTCGGTTAATGATCACGTTCCTAAGGTTTTTTGGGTGCCGTACGTTACGCGTGTTCCGTTAGCATCCGAAAAGACGGCGGGTCCGGCGACGACTATTACCTTTTGGGAGTGGCGTTGGATTCAGTGGCGTTGGAGGCCCGCTTGCCGGGGGAGAAAGTTACGAGTCTGCGGGTGTTGGTCGCAGATGCGCTGGGTTCTAGTAAGCTAACGCTGCGGGAGATGCAGTCTTTGGCGGGGTCCCTGCATTTTGCGTATCGGGTGATCCCGATGGGGAGAGTGTTCTTGCGCCGGTTGTCCGCAGGTACTGCAGGCGACTCTAGGCCGCATCATCGGATTCGGATGTCACGCAGCTTGCGGGCAGATCTGCGGATTTGGGACGATTTTCTTCGTGACTTTAATGGTACCACGGTGCTGAGAGACCCGGAGGTGACTTCTGCGGATCTGCAGTTGTATACTGATGCAGCAGGGGGTTCCGGTTTGGGGGATTTATTTTTGGGGCGCATGGTGCGCAGAAGGCTGGCCTCAATCCTGGCGAGCGGTGGGGCTTACGAGGAATATTACCTTCCTCGAGTTGTTTCCCATTGTGGTGGTCCTGTCCTTGTGGCCGGATGGACTCCGCAATCGCAGAGTGCGCTGGTGGTGCGACAACGAGGCGGCAGTGTCAGTGATCAATAACTATTCCCCAAGATGTCAGCCGGTAGCTGGCCTGATGCGGCAGGTGGTCTTTTCATGCTTGCAGTTGAATTTAGTGATTAAGGCTCGTCATATTCCGGGGAGTCATAACCAGATTGCCGATGCTCTTTCCCGTTTCAAGTGGGCGCTGTTTCGGACCTTGGCGCCCGATGCGGACCTCGGCGACATGGGTCACGTATCAACGTGGCTACTGCAGTGTGGGGTCCTTCTTGCTACTCCATGGATGGCGTCCCGGGCCAGCGTCGGATCTGCTTCTGGGTCAGTATGTGGCGGCGGCTAAGGTACAGGGCCTGTCGCGGACCACGGTCTGAAGGAGCTTAGCAGGATTTGCCTTTTTCGCACGGGCTATCGGGTGGGGGGGGGCGGGAGGGGGATTTTTAACGTGTACATTGTTGCGGGGTTGGGAGCGGTCTAGTCCCTCGCCCGGGGATTGGCGGCGTCCTATTACTCATGACTTACTGCGTCGGTTATGCGGGGCCTTGCCGCGGGTGGTGGCCACCTACTATGAAGGGGTGCTCTTTTGGGCCGTTTTTTCGTTAGCCTTTTTCGGCGCATTTCGGGTGGGCGAGCTGGTTTCGGAGTCGGGGCGGCTTCACAATGGGAGGGAGGTGCAGGTGCGTCACGTGCACTTGCTCGGGAGTAGGGTTCGTATCCGCCTTGCCCGTTCTACGACGGATCAGGCGGGAATGGGTATGTGGGTGGACTTGGCCGCGGTCCAGGGTTCCCCCTCGTGCCCGGTCGCGTTGCTGCAGGCGTACTGACGCGTTCGTCCGGAGGCTAGCGGTAGCCTTTTTATCCATTAGGTCGAGCGGGTTCTTACGCGTTGCCAATTTACCGCAGTGCTACGGCTGGCATTACGACAGATAGGTGAGGGCCCTGGTGCCTTCGCCCCTCATTCCTTCCGGATCTGGGCGGCGGCCAGTGCGGCGGTGGCCGGGCTGCCCGATCAGGAGATACAGCGCATTGGGCGTTGGCGGTCGGGAGCTTTCCACTGCTATGTGCGTTTCTGGCGGAGTGGGGGGGGGGCACTAACGGGGCTATTTCTTTGTCTTTCAGATGTGGGGCATAGAAGCTGCTGGATTCCTGGCCACTCCTTTGTCTTCTGGGCGGGTCGGCGAGCAGCGACGCGCCCATTGGGGCTGAATTTGGGACTTTCCGAGCAGGCGGTGACAATCACATGGCTGGGCGAGCGCGGACTCCGGTGGATACAACTCCTGCCTTTGCTTCGGCACCTCCAGCGAACCAGAGGCGCCCCGGATGTGTTACTGCTCCACTTAGGTGGCAACGATCTCGCTTCATGGACTTGCCGGCAGTTGATTCGAGCAGCTATCAAGGACTTTGGGGTGGTTTTGGGGATGTTTCTGGATGTATTATTGCTATGGTCGGATATCATTCCAAGGCCGTCCTGTAGGGCTCAGCGACGGTGGTCACGGGGTGTGACCAAAATTAGCCGTCTAATTGGCCGGTGGGTGGGCCAGCTAGGGGGCTGTCAAATTTTTCACCCTTGGGTGGACGTGGACTGCCCTGGCCTCTATAGGCCGGACGGGGTGCACTTGTCCCCGATAGGGCTAGATTTACTGCTTAACGATTGGCAGGAGGCCTTGGAAGGTATTCCGTTGGGGGCGAGGGCTGGTCGCAGCTTACCTTTGGGGGGCGGCTCTGGTCGTGGCTGACCTGAGCCGGTGGCGGGATCCCGGAGGTTTCCGGGGTCCGGAGCCGGTGGCAAGCATGAGGGCGGGGGTGGGGTACCCCCGACCCGGTTAACCCCTCAGGCTTTTGCTAATAGCATGGCGAAGCCGGAAGAGGGAGGGCGTGGAAAATGTCGGGCCTGTGCCCGGGGGAAGCGGATGCGGCGTCACCTTGCTACTAACACGGCGGGTGAGAGCTCGCTCTGCTTGGGGGGGGGTGGGAGTTAAAATGTGTTGATGTTGTATTATGTGTGTTTAAAAGGTTATTAAAGCTGCGACCAGTTTAAGTCCCAAATGGTTGTCATGTGTTTGTTTTGAATTAATCTGTCGGGGAAAGGAAAGTGGGGGTGGGGCCTGGGGGGGGGGGGGCGAGAGGCGACATGCCGCCTTACCCGGTTACACTTGCACCAGAATGTGATTCACCACAACCACGTTATACACGGAAATACACAACCCTCACTTGCCAAC
Source organism: Ichthyophis bannanicus (assembly GCA_033557465.1). NCBI lineage: Eukaryota > Metazoa > Chordata > Amphibia > Gymnophiona > Ichthyophiidae > Ichthyophis > Ichthyophis bannanicus. The sequence continues at coordinate 88,298,844 of CM066033.1, forward strand.
TCATTAACGCAAGATCCATGAGAAACAAACTGCCGATCTTTACAGATATCCTCAATGACAATAAACCAGATATTGTCTGTATAACAGAAACCTGGCTTAAAGATACAGACTCAGTCTTCATAAACCAATTAAAGACACCTGAGTATGAGATCTTCCATACTTACAGAACCCATAAAAAAGGCGGAGGCGTTCTCATGATAATAAAGAAAAACCTCAATGCAAAACTAATATCATCTTGTAATATTGATAACGTTGACACGCTTACTATAAAAAATAAAAATATAAGGATATGTCTAATATATAGACCACCAGAATACAACATAGATAATACTGACACACTAATTGAATTACTGGCATCATCTACAGACACAAACCCAGTAATATTAATGGGTGATTTTAATCTCCCCTCAACACCCAACAACCAATCAAATCACTGCATAGATGCGATAAGCAATATGGACTTCCACCAAATAATAACAGAACAAACACAGAATAAAGGAAAAACACTTGACATGATCTTCCTACCAAATTCACTCCACAACTTATATAACACTGATCACTCTCTAACATACCTGTCCCCTGGTCAGACCACTACCTTCTAAAATTCAGTATCACTCTCACCGACAACAACCAAACAAAAAGACCACAACCTCCACAAACTAAGAGATTCAGAAAGTTCAATGAAGAAGAATTTCTAGATCAAATAATTCCAAACCTAACACTAACACCGACAAATCTTGAGGAATCAATCAAAGATTGGAACAAAACAATCTCCATGGCTGCAGAAAGAAAACCAAACCCGTCACATCAAAATAGCAATGACAAAAAGATTAAAAAACGGGATGCCCCATGGTTTAACTTGACACTCAAAAAACTGAAAAGACAATTAAGAAAGGAAGAAAGGAAATGGAGACAGTCCAAATCACTAATAAATTATGAGAACTACATAAATACCCTCCATATATATAAGGAAACAACAGACAGTACCAAGAGAAACTATTACTCTAACATACTCACCAATTCCATTAACCGACCAAGAGAATTGTTCTGTATAATACAGAACTTAACAAACAAAACATACAACTCAGATGAAATATCCATAGATATTTCCCCACAAGAATTAGCACAATACTATATCAATAAAACAAAACCACAAATGACACCCCCAATAACACATACTGAAATGAATGCCACTACCCCTGATAACTGGTCCAACTTCAATCTAATACCAAAGACCACTCTCAAATCTACTATATCTAACATCAATACAACTACCTCCTATCTCGACCCATGCCCAGTGGACTGGATAAAAAAGACATTCTCAATGCTCTCTTCTTTCATCCTCCCTCTGGTCAATCTATCACTAGAAAAAGGCTATTTACCACCATCTCTCAAACATGTTCAAATACGACCAATACTCAAAAATAACACTTTAGACAAATTATCCCCAAAATCATACAGACCCATATTGAGTATTCCCTTCATGGCCAAACTTATTGAAAAAATAGTCCAAACTCAACTACAGGAATTCGATACATTGAACCTCCTCGATGAACACCAATATGGCTTTCGACCATTTCATGGGGTAGAAACATTACTAACAGTCCTTTACGACACATTACTAAGAGGAATTGATGACACTAAACAATCCTTCATCCTAATATTCCTTGACATCTCTGCAGCATTTGACAGCGTCAATCACTTAATAATGTTAAGTAGACTTCAACAAATTGGAATAACCTCTACAGTTTATAACTGGTTCAAATCTTACCTATCAAACAGAACCCAAACAGTGAGAATACTCAAACAAACATCTACCACTTTCAAACAAACACAAGGCCTTCCACAAGGATCCGCACTATCAGCACTACTATTTAACATTTACCTACAACCAGTCAGTAACATTTTTAAACGTCACGGCATCTATTACCCTATTTACACCGATGATATAATGTTCTACCTCCCATTTAAGATCCCGCACCCACCACTACAACAAATAACAGAATATTTTAAAGAACTAACAATATGGCTTAAAGAACAGAACTTACACATCAATTTCACAAAAACTGATGTACTATATATCACTAAAAATCAAACATACACACCCCCAAGCACCATTACCCTAGATAACCACGAGATCAAAATTAAAAAAGAAGTAAAATACCTAGGTGTGATACTTGACAATAAACTCAACATGGACGCACACATAAAAAACCTGACAAAAAATATACATTACAAACTCAAGACATTGAAACAATTAAGACCATTGATTCACTTACAAGACCTCATAACTATAATTCAAGCTATCATAACTCCACACTTTGATTTTGCAAATATAATCCTTCAAGGAATCACAAAGCAAAATATTAAAAAGATACAACTAACTCAGAATATAGCAGCAAGGATTATAATGATTGTAAGTTCAATAGAGCATATTACACCGATTCTGGCTAAACTCCATTGGTTAACAATTTACAGCAGAATAAAATACAAAATTCCAGTCACCACTTTCAAATTAATAAATAACCTAGCACCATCTGCACTCAATACACTCATTAACGTAGAAATAGATAAACGATCACAAAGGAGCAGAAACACAAACACTATAGCAATACCAAAAGACTACATAAAAGCTAGAAAACAAACCAACAAGAGGGCCTTCTCACACTCAGCACCTATCCTCTGGAATAATCTACCTGATAACATTCGCCTACTGTCAGACAAAGGAGTTTAGAAAAAAATTAAAAACTCACTTATTCACTTTACACTACACTACACTACCTAATCTGAATACACAAAGACACAGGTTAACAACCATACTACATAACAAATAACGACATAACTACATAATACTTAACCATACCACATACACATCCAGATGAAGAATCTCACAATCTTATAATTATGTGCTTAGTCACATTTAAAATAATTTAAGCATTTAAAATGATCATCTCACACCCTTCATATAATTGAACCATGATATAATTTGTAAGTACCTACAATGTAAATATGTTATAATATTTTATTGTTCAAACGTTATATTGTTACTTGTAAATAGTTCACTTGTTCTATGTAAAACGACTAGGTATGCACTATCACATACCATATAATTTACTGTTCCTTGTAAACCGCACTTGATACTTGGGAAAGAGCGGTATAGAAATAACTGTTAAATAAATAAATAAATAAATATAAACCTTAACTAAATAAACAAACATTGTCAATCAAATATTACAGTCTCCAAATGCTATATGTCACATCTAGGATTTATCTAATTTTGCAAAAATGCAAGTAGGCGGATTATCGGCAAACCTCTTGAGATAGCGTGCTCCACCAAGTAGGTCCTATAACGGAAAAACTTCTTTTCTGGTTCCATCGTAAATGAACAAGTTTAACAGATGGCACTTGCAATAGGTTGCCAAAGGTAGACCACAATCTAGAGGTAGATTTATAAGAAATCATCTTATCCATCACATATTTAGGTGCTATTGCATGATATGATCTAAAAAACAGCATTAAAAGTTTGAAAACCCCTCCGTAAAATACAGGCAACCAATGTACATGCTGTAACACTGGGGAAATATGATCTGTCTTTCCCTAACCACCCAAAAGTCATGCTGCTGTGTTCTGTAATAGCTATACCCTAGAAATGTTTTCTTAGGTAAGCCAACAAACAATATGTTCCATAATCTGATATAGGATCACTGATTGAATCAATAAACACACCTTACCTAGAAAAGAGGATAATCAATGTACTGTAAAACATGCAGATGAACAAAAATTGCTTGAGTCCGTTTGAAAGTAAGTATATCAAATGAAAACTCCTGATGATTCCAAATCCCCAAGTTACAAAAAGACTGTTTCTGCTAAATCTGACTACTCCGTATTTCATCTGTGATATCAGAATCCATCTCCCGTTTGTCCAGCCAAAGAATTTCCGATTCCTCAGTATTCAAAACCAAATGCCTCTTCTTTAGCTACTCCACTGTAGAATCCAGACCAGCATTTAATTTTATCATATCATCCCACCACTGGAAATAAAATATGGATATGATCAGTAAATAAGTGATATCTAAAACCTAAATTATTCATAACTTGACAAAGGAGAGAAATAAAAATATTAAGAGTGTAGGAGAGGGCACTGAAACCCTTTGAGCTCCACAGGGTACAAACCATTCTTTGGAGCTATTCTCTCCAGTCACTATTTGTTATAAATCTTCTTTCCAAAAATGAAACAAATCATTGAAGAACTACTTCATAAAAACCTGGTAGTCTTAGGGGTATGTTTACTAAACCGCGCCATTGTGCGGGGCGCACTCGAGCGTGCGCTAAGGTACCTTAGCGCATGCTAATAGTGCATTTTTGGTGCCCCACATGCGTGCGCGCCACCCGCACAAGTGCGCGCCGCCCGCACAAGAGCACGGCGCGCTGATGTGCGATAGAGGCGTGGAAAGGCATTTCGAGGGTGGAGGAAGGCTCCCGAGGGGCGTGGAGACGGGGTCAATGGGTGGAGAGTGGGAGGGGAGAGGCTCCCCGCACAGGAGCGGGGCTGAATTTCGGCAAAAAAAATACCGCGAGTGAAACCCTCGCGTTAGAGCCGATTTAAAGGGAAGAGAAACCATTTCCGTCAGCAATGTACAGCAAAACCGGGGAAACCTGCAAAACGTGAGCAGTGTGATACATGTGCACAGAACAAAATAGCAAATATAAATTGAAAATGACCACAACAAATTCCTAAAAAATTATAATCCAGCTGGGCAACAGTGATATTAATGGGCAACCATAAAAAACACTCCCAGGAAAGCTCCAAAAAAATGAGATGATTTTTGGAAGAGTCTACGCCCTGCCTGTATCTCCCAATACTAGCAGTTGCATATCTTAGCAATGCCACCTTACACCTGGGTATACGGTACACAGCTAGCAAACGTTTCCTATGATAACTGGCAGATATAAATTCCTACGTTAAGCACAGTTTGCTGATTGAGCTCCATCACAACAATCATTCTGATGTCTGCGGTGTGTGCTTTAAGATCTGATCTCTGACAGTGTTTACCACCCTGGGGAGTGACCCCCAACAGTATTGCGTACCATATTCATGCCTGTACTGTGCCCAGGACTGGTGTGGTGGGTATGGCTGCTGAACTCCTCTATAGTAGCACAATGCTGGCATAGGTGTGGGGGTGGCTGTCTGTCTATCCAGTGTGTGGTGGCTGCAAACACCTTCCACATCCCACACTGCCAGCAATGTTGCCAGTATTGGGCTGCCAATGTGCATAATGAGGAGCAAGGTACCATGGGTATAGGCCGGACAGGGTGGCCTGGCCAGGGTGCATCTGCACAGGGCATAGGGCACTGACTGGGACATTTTAGTGCCCGGCCACCACCTACACAGACAGGGTGACATCAGTATGTCCTGCTGAGAGATCGCTCTCACCCTGACTGTGCAGTGACCACAGCATGGCTAGGCACTCCCATAGTGCTGTATAGTATTTTTCTCATGTGATAGATATGGGTTGCCTTTTGGGGCCCAGTCACTGATTTATCTGCTTGCTGTTTATGCTGACATCCCAGTTCTGGGTGCATGCATCTCCACTGGGGACATGCACTATGGACTAACTAGCAGACTGTTTGCAGCTGGTATGTGTCTTGATGGCGCGGCTTGCAGGGTGCAGCAGCTGATGGCTTGCTGCAGGAGAATATCAGATAGTGGTGGGGTGCAGCTTACCATATCCTGGCCTAATGTCTGTGTGCTATGGATGTGTATAGAGCTGCATTGGCTGCCCTGTGGGGTGTCTGTTCCTCAGCAGAACTGGGGTTGATGTTCCCCTCTACTGCCATCTTTGCAGGGAGGTAGAATGTGGATCTATTGATGGGAGACCCTGTTTGCTGCTCTCGGCCCTGGAGGAGGAGGAGGAGGAGGAGGAGGAGGAGGAGGAGGGGGGGGGGGGTGGTGCTGCTGCATGGCCCACCTGGGAGTCCATAGGGGCTACACCTGACTGAGACAGACAGAGATATCCAAGGTGTTTGTGCAGGAACTACCTATCTCAGACATTAACACTGCTTTGGACCTCCAGCATAGTCTCTTTCAGCCATGGAAGGTGCTGTGGACCTGGTCCTGGGGGCCTCATTGCACCCTCAGGGTGAGCACAGTACCCGCACAATGTGACGGTGTGTAGCTACTCTGTGCCAGTAAAACACCCGGTCAGTACCCCCTACCAGGCCGAGGTGCTGTGGGGGTGCATTCCCCATCTTGTGTTCATCTGTGGACAGCTGATTTGCATGTGCAGTGCATCATGGGTATGGGTGGGCTAACCCTATCCTGGTGACCGCAGCAGACTGTCTGTGTGGTGACGTGCATGCTCTCTGCAGCCAGCCAGGGGCTTGCTAGTGGTTATAGAGCTATAGTCCAATGGTTACCTCACTGCCTGTGAAACCAGAGGTCATAGGTTCAAACTCACAGTGGGTTATTTGATAGGGTTGTCCAAAGCATTGTCTGTTTTTTGATGTACATATTTTGATGCCAGCAAAAACACCCTCAGCGTACTGTACCCATAAGGTGCCTATGAGGGCGCTTTATAGGGCGCCCTATAGGGCACCTTATGGTTTCCATCCATATAAGGGGCACTATACATTTTCCTGTGATGCAACTTATAGGGTGCCCTATAAGCAACATTCTAGGGTGCCTTGGCGGACAGTGCACTTTAAAATGTGCCTTATAGGGCGCCTTATGTTAACACGATTTGAGAGTACGTTTGCTATTAATGATAATTAAAATAGAAATAAAATGCCTCCTAAAGCAATCTTCCCCATAATACACAATGCCTCAGCCAGCCTTGTTCATTGGGCACTGTGGAGGATTGAACCCCTGATCCCTGCACCATTGGTCAGTGTCTTAACCATTGTGCTGTGACTCTGTTCCTGTGCTTGCACATCAGCGTGCCACCTGATGCCGCCCAATATTAAAAAGGCTCCTATATCAATAGCGCGCTGCCTTATGCTGCCCCATATTAGACTGGCTCCTAAAGTAATGCCCCAGCCAGCCTTGTTGATTGAACACTGTGGGGGATTGAACCCCTGATCCCTGCAACATCGGTAAGTGCCTTAACCATTGTGCTGTGGCTCTGCTCTTTGGCTTGCTCATCACCGCGCCGCCTTATGCCTCCCTTTATTGAAATGCTTCCTAGAAAATTAGCACGCCGCCATATGCCCATCAGCGCGCAGCCTTATGCCACCCATTATTTCAATGCCTCCTAAAATGATGCTGCAGCTAGCTGTCTTCATTGAGCACTGTGGGGGATTGAACCTCTGATCCCTGCACCATTGGTCAGTGTCTTAACCATTGTGCTGTGGTTCTGCTTTTCTGTGTGCACATCAGCGCGCCACTTATACCGCCCAGTATTATAATGCCTCCATAAACATCAGCGCACTGCCTTATGCCGCCCAGTTTTAATATGCTGCCAAAAACATTAGCGCGCCGCCTTATGCCACTCAGTATTTATGTGCCTCATAAATTAACACCTCAGCCAGCTGTCTTCATTGGGCACTGTGGGGGATTGAACTCCTGATCCTTGCACCATTGGTAAGTGCCTTGACCATCTGCTGTGGCTCTGCTCTTCTGTGTACACATCAGCGCGCCACTTATGCCTCCCGTGCAGCTATCTGATGCGCTAATGTGCACCTTAGCGCATATGTAAATTCCGGATTTTCTTCTTCAGCAGGAAACGCCCACTCCTTATATGGCACCCGCACACTACCGCGGCCCGCACTTTAACGGGGTTTTAGTAAACATACCCCTTAGTTGCTGATTCAGAAAGGGAGTGTTGGACAGTATCAAAAGCCGATGATGGATCTAACCAATCATCTCGAGAGAGTCCAACAGGTGAGGCAAAAATCACGTAGGTACAAGAACACAGTCCAAAAACATGATATTGGTGGAAAAACACTTTATTTATACCAATAACAAGGACCCGACACAGGCCATGTTTCGCAAACCTTCATCAGGGGTTGATCAGGTAGGTACTAAAAACATAAAAACATAAATACTTAATACAATTACAGAGTTAAAATCATGTGAAAGAACAGAGCTAAAAACATAAGACATACATATGTATATTAAAATAATTCTTATAAATAAATAAAACAATAAATATATGTAAACCAAATAGGAATAATAAAAAGTGTGGATACACAAATATAAATAACTGAAATAGAATCATAATATAAACAAACAATTAATAAAATTCAGCCTAGAATTATAGGAAAAACATGACGGGATATGACAAGCAATTATGTACCACAAAAAATACCTTTGTAAGTAGACCCAATAACTTGTGTCCCTCAGAAGGAAAAATTTTTATACGTTGGTAAAACCACTCGGAGCATTAAGACCAGGATTATGGAACACAAGAGCTGTATCAGGAGGAATGTGGAAGATAAACCTCTGGTTGCTCATTGGTGAGATCAACAGCACAAGGTTACTGATTTAAGATTTTTTGTTATAAAGCAAGTTAAACCTAATTGGAGAGGTGGTGACATAAATAAAACTATTTTGAGGTTAGAACAGAGATATATATTCCTATTAGACTCACTTGCTCCCAATGGCCTCAACTTAGACAAAGATTTTTCTGTTTTTCTTTAATAGTGTCCTCTTCAATAGAGTCCTCTCCCTTGGGATTTTCAATTATACATTATTAATATATAAAAATTAATTATTAATATAATTCCCCTCCTTTTTTTTATTCTTTGATTCTATTTATTGTTTTATTCATTTATTTATTTACTTTTTGGCTGAGTCTTATTACATTGTTTTAATATATATTGGTTTTAACGGATGGATTCCTTTTAGACCATTTTTATGACACTATGGGGTATGTTTACTAAAACCCCATTAGGTGCGCGCCGCGCTAGTGTGTGGGATGCCATATAAGGAGTGGGCGTTTCACTCTGAAAAAGCAAACCGGGATTAATCATGCGCTAATGTGCGCTGTGCGCTCATGTGCGCCGCACATATTAGCACATGAGAAACTTGCGCGGGAAGCATAAGTGGCGCGCTGATGTACAAGAACAGGAACAGAGCCACAGTACGATGGTGAAGACACTGACCGATGGTGCAGGGATCAAGGGTTCAATCCCCCACTGTGCACAATGAAGAAGGCTGGCTGAGGCATTACCTGTTAAAGGTAATATTGCAGTCCAAGGCATATTAATTTTATTTTAATTACTGCTACTAGCAAACGCACTCTGAAAGCACTGTAACATAAGGCACCCCATAAGGTACCCCAGAGGGCACATTTTAGAGTGCACTGTCCGCCAAGGCACCCTAGAATGTTGCTTATAGGGCACTTTATAGGGTGCCGTATGAGGTACCTCAAGGTCACAGCACTGTTTGTGATGGGAGCACAGTGCAGTTTATTTATTTATTTATTTTATTTACTGCACATTTATATACCGCTACTTCCAGCGATCAGCAGCGGTTTGATTCATGTTCTGGGATTGTCAATCAAGACTGGGGGGGGTGGTATGTACAAATAACTGGGGTCACAGCACACATGGTTAGCGTCTTAGGGGGTGACTTATACATTCTTACATCTATATATACATATTTACATAATTATACATATAGCAGTTTTGAATACTCTCTCAGTTGATGGTCATAGCTGATTGTAATGACATCGAAATAGGTGAGTTTTTAGCTCCTTCCTGAATTTGGTGATGTCCTTGATTAAACGCAGCTCACACGGGAGGTGATTCCAGAGAGTTGGTGCAGAGAATGAGAACGCTCTACGACTCGTACTTGTTTTCACTGTTCTGAAGTTGGTGGGGACTTGTAGGTTGCCTGAGTTGATAGTTCTTCTGTCCCTATTTGTAGGTTGCGTGCTGATTAGTGATGATAGGAATGATGGGGATATGTTGTTTATTAGTTTGAAGGTGGTCACCAACATCTTGTATTGTATCCTAGCTGCAATTGGGAGCCAATGTAGCTCTATCAGGATGGGGGTAATGTGTTCAGTAATGCCTGTTCCCATTATGATCCTGGCCGTCACGTTTTGGGCCATCTGAAGTATATTTAGTGATTTTTTAGGCAGACCTTGAAGGATGGCATTACAGTAGTCTAGGTGTGGCATTATGAGGGCTTGTGCTACTGACCGAAAATCACTGGGCTCAAGTATTTTCCGTAGTGGTTGTATCACTCTAAGTTTATGGAAGATGGCTTTATTTGTTTTGCGTAGGTGTGTCTCCATTTTCAGGTTGCAGTCGAGTGTTACTCCGAGATATTTGATTTCCTTCTTCGTGCTATACGTGTTGTTGCAGAGGGTGATTGTGGGAGGGGGGTTGAAGTTTGGTTTGCTGGATATATACATGACTTCTGTTTTCTTATGGTTAATTGCCATGTTGTTGTTTTGTAGCCATCTTAACATCTCCTCCAGACAATTTTCGAGCGGAGTATAATGAGGGTCCTCGGTATCTAGTTGCGTGTACAGCATAATATCATCTGCATAGATGTGGTATTTAATATTATGCTTTTTGAAGATGTCACAGAGGGGTTGCATGTAAACGTTGAACAGTAATGCCGATAGGGCTGAACCCTGGGGTATGCCCTGCGTTTGAGAGAACGGTTCAGCTTTCTCCCCGTTGAATTGTACCTGCGGCGTTCTGTTCGTTATGTAAGAGGAGAACCATTTGAGGGGGGTTCCCATTACTCCTATAGATTCCAATTTATTGAGGAGGATCTCATGGTGTACAGTGTCAAAGGCGGCAGAGATGTCAATGAAAATGAGTATAAACATTTTCTTTTTGTCTTCTAGGCCTTTGAGGAGATTGTTCATTAGCGCTATCAAAAGAGTCTCAACTCCATGATTTCTTCTGAACCCGTATTGCTGCGCATCTAGGGTATCACAGTCGACAAGATGTTCTTGAAGTTGTATGAGTACTGCTTTTTCAATGATCTTTGCGAGGAATGAAATGCTGGAGATGGGGCGGTATGTTGTCGGATCTTCCTTATTGAGCGAGTTGTTCTTTAGTATTGGTCTTATTATCGATTGTTTCAGTTGGGCAGGCATTATTCCTTGACTTAGTGACTGGTTTATGATGTGGGATATTTGCTGGTTTATTTCTTTTTTTGCTGCTTTTATCCATGCCGTTGGACAGGGGTCGAGTGGGGAGGTGGTGGTATTTATTGAGGTTAGTATGTTTATGGATTGTTGCATATCGATGGTGTGGAATGTACTCCATGCCTGTTTGGGCGCATCTTCTGTTCGTTGGCATGGTGTGTGTAGATAGAGGGTGGAGCTTTTGGTGGTGAGCTTGCTTTCGTAGTGGTTTGCAAGCGTTTGTGGATGTATGGGGCTACCTTGATGTTCGGATTGGGCTGTTTTCGTTAATGATTAGAAATGAAAATCATAAGTAGGTGCACTGACATGCAAGGAGGAGCAACAGTGTAGCACAATGATTAAGACACTGACCAATGATGCAGGAGTCATGGGTTCAATCCCCCACTGTGCCTATTGAAGAAGGCTGGCTAAGGCATTACCTGTTATAGGTAATATTGCTTTAGGAGGCATTTTATTTTTATTTTAATTAGTGCTGCCAGCAAACACACCCTCAAAGTATTGTAACATAAGGTGCTGCAGAAGGCGCCTCATAGGGTACCCCAGAGGGCACATTTTAAAGTGCACTGTCCGCCACGGCACCCTACAATGTTGCTGAAAGGGTAGCCTATAGGGCGCCATATAGGGTGGCCTATGAGGCACAGCAAGGTCATAGCACTGTGTTTGATGGCAGCACTGTGCATTTAAACGCATGGAAATCTGAAGTAGGTGCGCTGACATACAAGGAGGAACAGCAGTGTAGCACAATGGTTAAGGCACTGACTGCTGATATAGGGGTCATGAGTTTGCTCCCCAGTGTGCCTAATGCATAAGGCTAGCTGAGGCATCAGCTTTGCAATGTATGTATTGTTTCCTGCAGCACTTTATTTGTATTTTATTAATTGCTGCCAGCAAACACGCCCTCACATGCCGTAACTGGAGGTGCCGCATAAGGCACCCTATAAGGCACTCCATAGGGCACATTATAAAGTGCACTGTCCGCCATGGCACCCTATAATGTCCCCTATAGGGCACCTTATAAGTCTCTCCACAGGATAACGTATAGTGCACCTTATATGGACGGTAACCATAAGGTGCCCTATAGGGCGCCCTATAAAGCGCCCTCTGAGGCACTTTATGGGTACAGTATGCTGAGGGTGTTTTTGCTGGCAGCAATAATGTACATTAAAAAGAGGTAATGCTTTAGGCAGCCCTATCAAATAACCCCACTGTGGGTTTGAACCCATGACCTCTGGCTCCACGGGCAGGGAAGGAACCAGTGAGCTACAGCTCTATAGCTGCTAGTAAGCCCCTGGCTGGCTGCAGAGGGACTGCATGTCACCACACAGACAGCCTGCTGTGGTCACCAGGATAGGGTTAGCCCACCCCTACCCATGATGCACTGCACATGCAAATCAGCTGTCTACAGATGAACACAAGATGGGGTATGCACACCCACAGCACCTCGGCCTGGTAGGGCGAACTGACCATGTGTGTTACTGGCACAGAGTAGCTACACACTGTCACATTGTACGGATACTGTGCTCACCCTGAGTGTGCGGTGGGGCGCCCAGCACCAGGTCCACAGCACCGGCCATGGCAGAAATAGGCCATGCTACAGGTCTCTAGCAGTGCTAATGCATGAGCTAGGTAGTTTCTGCAGAAACACCTTGAATATATCTGTCTGTCTTAGTCAGATATAGTCCCTATGGACCTCTAGGAGGATCATGTACCACCACCCTCCTCCAGGGCTGAGGGTGACAAACAGGTTCTCCATTCAACAGATCCACATTCTACCTCCCTGCAATGGTGGCAGTAGAGGGGAACCATCAACCCCCAGTCCTGCTGGGGAACAGACACACCACAGGGAAGCCAATGCAGCTCTGTACACCAGTGTTTCCCAACCCAGTCCTATGGGGCACACCAGCCAGTCAGGTTTTCGGGATATCCCTAATGACTATGCATGAGATATATATGCATTAGAGATATCCTGCCAACCTGACTGGTTTGTGGCCCTCCAGGGCTGGATTTGGAGACCCCTGCCTTATACCTCTGTCATTTAAGATTGTGAGTGGGCAAGGTGCAGATGTCCTAGACATCGAAAGGGTATATAGAATGTGACACATTCCTCCTCAATTCTCACCACCACCAAAAAGTTGTCTAATAGACAATATTTTGGTGGTGGTGAGAAGTGAGGAGGAATGTGACACATTCTATATACCTTTTTGATGTCTTGGACATCTGCACCTTACCCACTCACAATCTTAGATGACAGAGGTGTTAGGCAGGGGTCTCCAAATCCAGCCCTGGAGGGCCACAAACCAGTCAGGTTGGCAGGATATCTCTAATGCATATATATCTCATGCATAGTCATTAGGGATATCCCAAAAACCTGACTGGCCGGTGTGCCCCATAGGACTGGGTTGGGAAACACTGCTGTGCACATCCATAACACAATAACAGACAGCCATTAGGCCTGGATATGCTAAGCTGCACCCCACCACTATCTGATATTCTCCTGCAGCAAGCCTTCAGCCACAGCACCCTGCAAGCCACTCCATCAAGACACATACCAGCTGCAAACAGTCTGCTAGCTAGTCCATAGTGCATGTTCCTGGTGGAAATGCATGCACCCAGAACTGGGATGTCAGCATACACAACAAGCAAATAAATCAGTGACTGAGCCCCAAAAGGAAACCCATTAACATCACATGAAAGGAATACTACATAGCACTATGGGGGTGCTTAGCCATGCTGTGGTCACTGCACAGTCAGGGTGAGAGTGATCTCCCAGCAGGACATGCTGAGGCCACCCTGTCTGTGTAGGTGGTGGCCGGGAACTAAAATGTCCCAGCCAGTGCCCTATGCCCTGTGCAGATGCATCCTGGCCTGGCCACCCTGTCCGGGCTATACCCATGGTACCTTGCTCCTCATTATGCACATTGGCAGGCCAATACTGGCAACAGTGCTGGCAGTGTGGGATGTGGAGGGTGTTTGCAGCCACCACACACTGGATAGACAGACACACACCCCCACACCTATGTCAGCATTGTGCTACTATAGAGGAGTTTAGCAGCCCTGGCCACCACACCAGTCCTGGGCACAGTACAGGCATGGATATGGTACGCAATACTGTTGGGGGTCACTCCCCAGGGTGGTAAACACTGTCAGAGACCAGACCTGAAGCACACACCACAGACATCAGAAAGATTGTTATGATGGAGCTCAATCAACAAACTGTGCTTAACGAAGGAATTGCTATTTATTTATTTAACTATATTTATATCCCGCTTTTCAACGGGTCAAAGCGGTGGGACGTATAACAGGGAGGGGGAATAAATAGTGAGTGGGGGGGGGGCCCATCACCGGGGGTTCAACATTGATGATTTTGGGGCGAACATAGAGACTGACAGGATAGTATAGTTACTGGTCTGGAATTCTTGAAGAGGAATAGGGGGGGGTTCCTATTCAAAGATGTTCTTGGAATAGGATGGTTTTTAGCTGCTTTTTGAATGATGGGAGATCACCGTTGTTCCTGATGTGGCTTGGTAAAGAGTTCCAGAGGGATGGGGCATAAAGTTCAAAGGCTCTGTTGCAGGTCCGTTGTGTTGCTTTGGTTCTTTTGTGGGGGACGGCAATGGAGCTGTTGGAGGATTGCCTGGTTGTTCTGCTGTGGGTTGGGCAAGGCAGTAGGGTGCGGAGTGGGGTGCCTTGTGTTTGGTGGATGGTTTTGTGGGTGAGTAGAAGAGCTTTGTACTTGATTCTTGCTTCGATGGGGAGAATATGAAGGTCCCTCAGAATTGGGGTGATGTGGTCCTGTTTCTTTGCATTGTGTATTATTCTCGCCGTGGTGTTTAGGGCAGTTCGGAGGGGATTGGTTTGTGCGGCAGGTAGGCCATGGTAGATTATGTTGCAGTAGTCCAGATGAGGGAGTGTCAGAGTTTGCATTACTGTCCTGAAGTCCTGCCATCTACAGCTATCTGCCAGTAATCATAGCAAACGTTTGATAGCTGTGTACCGTATACCCAGGTGTAGGGTGGCATTGCAAAGGTATGCAAGTGCTAGTATTGGGAGATGCACGCAGGGCCCACTGTCCTGCCTCTCCAGGAGACATTGGCTAATGGGGCCTGTGGGTGTAGGTGTGTCTGCCCCTGTTGGCTGCTGCTTTACGGCAGAGGTTCCCAACTCCAGTCCTGGTGTGCCAAACACTGTTTGGGTTTTCATGCTGTCCCTCATGAATATGCATGAGATACATCTGCATACCATGGGGGTGGTGCATAGATATGCAGCACAGGCATCTTTATTAGAGGCAGCATGGAACTTGAATGGTGTTTGGCCCTCCAGGACTGCATTTGGGAGAATCTGCTCTAGGTAATGCGCCTGTTTATGGTGTCTGTGCTCGGTGGGGTAAAATATAGGCATACTAACCATGCGTATGTTCTCTGCAATAAAGGTTTGTCCTTACTATCACGGTTTAGTTGTGGGAAAAATATGTGGACTGGATTGGCAGTAGCCCCAGCTGGGCTTTGAACCTGTGACCTTCTGTTCTTGCACACACTGTCTGTGTGCACTGCACCACTGTGTTGCCACAGATATGCTGAATTCCCTGGGGAGTCCATGACTGTACATCCGACAAGGCCTGTTTGTTGCAGTGCATGGCACCCACCTGGACAGGGCTAGGCCATGGTCTGCTGTGGCCACCAGCTGCTGCCACCTCCACCACCAGTACCGCCCCATCTTTAGATTGGAGACAGCATAAACCCTGAAGGATTTGTGGCCCTCCAGGACTGCATTTGGGGGAATCTGCTCTAGGTAATGTGCATGTTTCTGGTGTCTGTGCTCTGTAGGGTAAAATAGAGGTGTTTGAGCTATGCTTATGTTCTCTGCAATAAAGGTTTGTCTTTACTATCACAATTTAGTTGTGGGTAAAATATGGGGACTAGATTGGCAGGAGCCCCAGCTGGGGCTTGAACCTGTGACCTTCTGTCTCCAAACATGCTGGTTGTGTGCACTGCACCACCCTGTTGCCACAGAGACTGTGCATTCCCTGATGATAACTTGACTGTTTGTCCGGCAGGGCCTGTCTGTTGCAGTGCATTGCACCCACCTACACAGGGCTAGGCCATGGTCTGCTCTGGGCAGCTGCCACTGCCCCTCTCCACCTCCAGTACCCCTGTGCCACCATTCTGACATGCCCTTCTGCTGGTGGTGCTGGTGGTACACAGTCTCAGGCCATCCTGTATGCGGGTAGGCGACTGCCTATGGTGCAGGTTCTGGGGTAGGGGTGCCTGCATATCTGTCCGCACGTCCCCCAATCACCGCCTGCCAATATTCTGTGCCCTTGGGGGTACCTGCTGGGTACTATCCCCTGTGACACTGTGCTAAACACTCTCGTGCCCATGTTGGGCCCTCGTCAGTTGCTGTCTGGCTGCTGTTCAGTTTCAGCATTCCTAAGTGCCATCTAGGCATCTGCCTAGTCCGCACTGTGCCCCAGCTGCACCATAGTATGTGCCGCCTGCAGCCCTCTGTATCCCCTTTCCCAGCATCGGTCCAGTTGCCCATTCTGACCTGCCCACCCTGCTGTTGTGGAACATGTGCATGCCATAGGTAACCTGTCCAATGGAGAGGGAAACCCTGATCAGTGCTGTTTCACTGTGGGATCATTCACCTTATATGTGGACGGAGCGTAGCCCCTTCTAAAATTCATATTTATTTTTTGCGGCTTTCTTGGGAGTGTTTTTTGATGTTTCCCATTACTATCACTATTGCCCAGCTTGAGTATAATTTTATTTTATTTTGTTGGGGTCATTTTCAATATTTATTTGCACTTTTGTTCCTTGCACATGTATCACACTTATCACTGTTTTGTAGGTTTCCCTGGTTTTGCTGTACATTGCTAACAGAAATCGTTTCTCTTCCCTTTAAATCGGCTCTACCGCGAGGTTTTCACTCGCGGTATTTTTTGCCTTGTATTTCAGCCCCGCTCGTGTGCGGGGAGCCTCTCCCCTCCCACTCTCCACCCATTGACCCCTTCTCTCCGCCCCTGGGGAGCCTTCCTCCGCCCTCAGGGAGCCTTTCCACGCCTTTATCGCACATTAGCATGCCGCGCACATGAGCGTGCACTTTAATGCGCCGCGCACCTGTGCGGGGCACATTTGTGCCCTGTAATGCATCATTAGCATGCGCTAAGGTACCTTAGCACACGCTAATGTGCGCCGCGCACATTAGCGCAGTTTAGTAAACATACCCCTATATGTTATATGTAATCCCCCTGGATACAATTTCCGAGTGCTGTCTAGCTTGGAAGGTGGCCTCACTTTATTGGTTTATTTTCCTGAGTTGCCACTCTGTTTTATTTCAGCATTTTAGTAGTGATTTACCAATACAGATTTTTGGCTTGGTCTAGCTCCACCTTTGACACGCCCCTCCTTTTCTCGCTCCTAGACAAGAATAGAAGCATGAGCCGGCGTTTTTTAGTTGGATTATTCATTAGCGCATGAAGTACGGAGCTGCTTCATGACTTAAGGAGAAATTGTTTTTTATACATCAGTTGTGGTACGGAGGTATGTTTCATTTTTCATTTTTCATTTACGCTGGGTTTAAGAGGATTATCTTGCACGCAGGTATTCTACATAATTAAAAGAAAAATATATATATTTGTGTTTATTACGCATTTAGTTAATAGTTGATGCTCCTTTGAGTTTGGTAGGTCTCCCACAATAGACCTCTGTTTAGACGGTGTACCCTGTGAGTTCGGTTGAATCCGACGGTATTATACCGCTTATGAGTTTCTAAAGCGGTTTGTTCCCCCTTTATTTTAGCTATTTTTACTTTTATTTTTAGGACTTCAAGTGATCGGACTTTAAAGTTTTTTTGCGGGGTTTTTACTCCGCCTTTGCTGCCACGCCTCCCCTGCTTTTGTTTTTCGACTAGTTTATTATGTATATAGAACCGGTGTTTCTTTAGATAAGATGTTTTCTCCCCTCAGCTATGGTGATGATATGCTTGTTTTCACTAATAATGTCACTTTCAAGCTATGATTAGATAATGGAATGTTGTCCCAATATTAGTTACCGGGTGGTTCGTATATTGATATGAAGTGTTTGAAGTACTTTTGATTTTTAGTGCTTTCATAAGTGATGTTCTTCCTCCCCTTTTTTCGCTCCTGCTGCATTTTAACGTTCCTTGGTCTCCAATAGTTTGTCCCCTTATATTTTAGTAGTTTTTTTAAGACACATTGGGTGTTATCGTTTATTTATTAATTTTAGTATATGTATTCTTTTAAAGTTTGTTTTTCTATATTTAGCTATATCAGCACAATTTCCTTCTGAGGGCCACAAGTTATTGGGTCTACTTACAAAGGTATTTTTTGTGGTACATAATTGCTTGTCACACCCCGTCATGTTTTGTCTATAATTCTAGACTGAATTTTATTAATTGTTTGTTTATATTATGATTCTATTTCAGTTATTTATATTTGTGTATCCACACTTTTTATTATTCCTATTTGGTTTACATATATTTATTGTTTTATTTATTTATAAGAATTATTTTAATATACATATGTATGTCTTATGTTTTTAGCTCTGTTCTTTCACATGATTTTAACTCTGTAATTGTATTAAGTATTTATGTGTTTATGTTTTTAGTACCTACCTGATCAACCCCTGATGAAGGTTTGCGAAACACGGCCTGTGTCGGGTTGGTAATAGGTCCTTGTTATTGGTATAAATAAAGTGTTTTTCCACCAATATCACATTTTTGGACTGTGTTCTAACCAATCATCTCTACATTTAATTCTTGATCAATCCAACAATACATTTTATCTACTGTTGCTGCCAGTAATGTCTCTGTGCAAGATGATGCAAGGCTATGAGGTGCCCTAAGTGAACCTCATCCCTGTTCCTGCTCTGGCCCTCTTCCTGGCCCCCATTGCTGTCACTGTTGCTCCTCTCTGAGATCTGCACCAGAGACAATGGTCTCAAACAGCCCCAGAGTGTTTTCCTAAACCTCTGGTGCTATGAGGCTGTTTGGCTTCTTCCCCACTCAGATGCTGATTTCCTTTTGCAGGGGGGGGGGGGTGGAAGTTCGAAAATATAGCACTGAATGAAAGGTTAGATATAACTGGAAGGGGGATAACCAATGGGAAACTGTGAAATGTGGGTACAATTATATTGCAATGATAGTGTAGATCTGATTGATGGAGGGATGGTGCTATATGTTAAAGGGGGAATTGAGTCAAATAGGGTAAAGATTTTGCAAGAAACAAAACACACTGTAGGATCTCTATGGATAGAAATTCCATGTAAAAAGAGGATAAAGTAACGTGACTGCCGTGTTGGTCCATTTTACTGCTAAGGGGAAAAAATACTGCATTGTAGTAAAAGGGCTGCAGAGATGGCTATATGTTTTTATAAAACAGCCTCCCAAATAGGCACCTATTTGGCCTTCCAATCTAGATGGCCTGTTTTAGAGAGTTAGGGGGTCATTCTGTCCTGCGAGTAGCGGGGATGGACGTCCCGTTGGGATGTCCATCCCTGCTATTCATCCCCCTGCTAGCCATGTCAATATTCTGTCCTTACAAACAAAGGGTTTGCATGGGGAGGCCTAGATGGGGGCAGGAGGGGGCGTTCAAGAGGTGGAGTGAGGGTGGGGCAAGAGTGGGCCGTGACCCCAGACATACAGGACCGATTCAGAAGTCAGCCCTGTACATCCGGGGCCTCGAATATAGACGGGGGATTTATTCCACCTTGAAGGTGGGATAATTCTTCGTGAACAGAAGGGGATCATGGCGTGGGACCCAGGGATGTAGGTGAGGGGGCTCAGGAGGTTCCCCGCAGCCCTGACCCAGGCCTTGGAAGGCCAGATTGGGGGTTGGGATGTGTGGAACAGGCATCCGGGTTCCATTCATGGAATTGGCTGAGTTAGCCAGGAAGTTGCTGGGACCTACAGCCAGACAGAATCAGGTCCAGGCATCAGACCGATTCTGATCCCACGTTTATCCACTTAGAGGCCAATTCCATTAATGCATGTCAGCTCCTGTATGGCCAGGCAGAATCGGGTGTGCAAAATTGGATCCAATTCTGATCCCGCAGCCCCTTCACCTGGATGTGCAGGCCTCAACCCCATTCTGTCAGGCCATAGGTCCCAGCAACTACCTGGCTAACTCAGCGTACCCTTGAATGGAGCAGTGCTGCCGTTGCCATGGCACCATGGCTCCATTCACGAGCCTCGATGAGCAAAAACTTTCCTGGGGTAGATCAAGGGAGGGACTTGGACTTACACACATACTTTTGGATTTTCCAAAGTATGTACATAAAGCTTCTTAACATTTCTTGGCATACTAAATATCAGGTATAAATTTATGTGGTTAGATCCAATGGGGTAATTTTCAAAGTGAAAGCACACAGATACTTCCCTGATACAAACTAATGTAACATGTGCTCATTGGCTGCACAAATTAGGTGGTTTGTAACAAAATTACCCTTGATATATTAACACAAATTATCCAAAAAATTGCAAAAAAGAATAAAAAAATGGATGAAATATAGTTAAATATTAGATAGTCCATTTGAAGAATTATTAAAAATTGATGCATTTATCTTATTAGCTTCAAATTGCCAGATTGTTGGAACATATTCAAATTATTCTATTTCCAAGAGGTTGTGCTCTATGAGATCTTTTTCACCCCACCTATAAAAAGTTTAAAATGTCTCTATTTCATTTTGCCTATGTTTAAGCCTTTGTATTGCAATCTAACTCTACTTGATATTCTCCCTTTTTTTGATTGAGGCTTGCTTCAACTGGCATTCACACCTTTTTTTTCATGGGAATCCTTTACCCCAGCCAGGTGTTTCCCCACCACATCCCCCGGTGGGTTCAAAAACTGTGACCGCTTCAGTCAAACCATGTCTATCGCAGACACCCATGACTGCTGCCTACGCTGCCTGAGACCAGATCATAATAGCACCTCCTGTGACCTATGCCAGGTCATGATGCCTAAAACCAATAAAAAGAGGTCAGAGTTGCAGGAGAAACTGTTCCCCAGGTCCGACTCAGCACTGGCCTCACTGACGCCGAGCTCCAAGCCCAGTACTTCCCAAGAGGGTCGAGCATCCTCAGAGTCTCGCAGTGGCGACTCCTCCGAAAAGACTTTGGACCCTGAGTGAACAAAGGAAAAAAATCCTCAAACTCTGTTGAGGTTCTACCTGAGAAACCCAGTAAGATCGCCCAGAGGGACTCGAGCGACTCCGAGAAATGTCCCACCAAAGTCTTCAGGAAGAATGCCTCGGCTGGCGGAAGCCATGCGAGGTTCCTCGAGGCCATGGTCCTCGTCGAGGATGCGCTCATGAGAGTGCCGGTGCCGGGCCCGTACCTGGGCCCGAGATCCTCGGTACCTGCGCTTAAAGCTGCAGAGCCTTCTGGCTTAGAATCCAGAATGACAGCCATGGAGCAGAACACCACTGCTATCTCTGCCATGCAGCAGGCAATGATGGTAGATTCGTCCGCATCATCTGTCCCAATGACTGGGCCCCCAACTGCAGGGGAATCCCCGGTCATCGAGCCGAGCTTCAAGCCCCACCGGCCTCGGGTAAGTACTTGTTCTGTTCCTTGGGCATCCTGTCCTCCCCAGCCAGTTTGCAAGGTTCAGACCTTAGGTCTTTGAGAGGACCCCAGCCCTTTGGGACAGGCCTTCGAGACAAGGAGTCACAGGGCCTTGGACTCATCGTCCCCCCTCAACTTCGAGTGGGAGACCAATGATGAGGCCTCCCCAGAAACCAGACGGCACCAAGACACCCCCTTGGACCTGCCTTCCCCGGTACCCCAGCGCCATTCTCCTCTGGAGGATGTGGTCTTCCACGACTTTGTCAGAGATATGGCCAGAGCCCTCTTGGTGCAAATCAAGATGAAGAATCCACACACCGAGGAGCTGGAAATCCTCCAGTTTGAGTCTCCACCCAAGGAAACTCTCACAGTGCCAGTGTAGCCATTCTTGAGCAGCTACTGCTGCAAATGTGGGAGACCCCGGCATCAGTGGCGGTGGTCAGCCAATGCCTCAATGCCATATACCATATCAGGATGGGGCCAGGGTTCCATTAGCCCCAACTCCCACATAACTCCATGATTGTTGAGTCAACCATGCAAATACTCAAAAGCCAGAAGACTTACTCTTCTGTACCCCCTGGCAGGGATGCTAGAGCCCTCGATGCCCTTCAGCACAAGTGCTACCAGGACTCGATGCTGGGGTGTCAAATCCAGGCCTATGAGCTATACATAGGCATGTATTTGAAGGCTCTGACCCAGGAGTTGTCCAGATTCTCGGCAGGGCTGTCTGGGGAACCTCTCAATCGGTTCCAAGCTCTGACCTCTGGGATCAAGGACTGCTCAAAGTTCCTCTTCTGGGAGGCCTATGACAGATTCGAATCAGTGGCTTGAGTAGCAGCAGCCGGCATCAGAGCTCAATGCCGAGCCTGGCTACAGTCCTTGGTCCTCAAGCAGTGGGTCCAGGACAAGCTACTTGACATTCCCTGTACCAGTGAGAACTTGTTCGGCAAATCCGCGGCCGAGATAGAAGTCGAAGTGGTAACACACCAGAGGCTCTCAAAGAAGACCTCTTCCTTTCCCTGCAAGAAACCCTTGGGGAAAAGGCCCCTATTCTCTGGGAAAAAGGGGGACTTCCAACAGAGTCACCAATACCAGTCCTTTTTGGGCCAGCAACAGAGTTCTCACCCCAAGAGGCAGGGCCAAGGACCTCAGAAACCCAAGGCTCAGAAGCCCCAAACCCCGGCTCCAGCCCAACCAGGTGGGAGCTTTTGACTCCCAGGGCAGGGCAGGGCCTCCCCTCCCCCGGGAGACCCTTACCAGCTCACAGGAGACTGCCTGGCACTCTTTGCCTACAAGTGGGCCAATATCACCTCAGACCAATGGGTGCTGCAGGTGGTAAAGGAGGGATAACTCCTCCACTTACAACAAGTCCCACCCAGGTTCTTTCCAGGAGATCCCGTGCAATCTCTCCTTTACCAGACCCTTCTGCTTTCAGAGCTCGCAGGTCTGCTCAGGGACAATGCTGTGTGCAATTCTGGTTGCTGTATCTTAAAAAGGATGTAGCGTTATTAGAAAAGGTACAGAGAAGAGCCACCAAAATGATAAAGGAGATGGAAGGATACCCCTATGAAGAGAGGCTACAAAGGTTAGGGCTCTTCAACCTTGAAAAGAGACGGCTGATGGGAGATATGATAGAGGTCTATAAATTAATGAATGGAGTGGAATGGGTAAACCTCAGAAACCCAACCCAAGATCAATTGTTTACGCCATCAAAATATAAAAAGACTAAGGGGCATGCAATGAAGCTACAGGGTAACCTATTTAAGACTAATAAAAGAAATTATTTTTTCACTCAATGTGTAATCAAACTCTGGAATTTGCTACCGGAGGATGTAGTAAATAAGGTTTGGACAGTTCCTGGAGGAAAGGTCCATAAACCATTATTAAAGTGGACCCAGAATATCCACTGCTTGCCCCAATAACAAGCATTGTGGAGCCTCTGTCTTTTGGGGAAACTGCTAGGTACTTGTGACCTAGATTAGCCACTGTTGGAAACAGGATACTGGGCTTGATGGATCTTGGTCTGATGTTCTTATCTATGGAGAAAGGGCTTCTACTTAAGGTACTTCCTTGTCCTCAAAGAACAGGGGGACTCAGGCCCAAACTAGACCTGTGAAACTTGAACAAGTTTCTGGTGAGGGAGAAGTTCAAGATGCTCTCCCTTGGAACACTGCTGCCCTACCTCCACCAGGGAGATTGGCTGTGCTCCTTGGACCTAAAGGATACGTACACTCACATCCTGATCTACCCCTCCCACAGGCAGTACCTACAGTTTGTGGTGGGAGGAGGGCTGCCTTTCAGTTTGGCTTCCTCGCCAAGGGTCTTTACCAAATACTTGGCAGTGGTAGCTGCTCAGTTGCATCTGCAAGGGGCTTTTGTCTTCCCCTACCTGGATTACTGGATAATCAGGGGCAGTACGGCCTCAGAGGTCAGACAGGCTGCAGAGCGGACAACCTTTCTGCTGCAGCACCTGGGGTTCATTATCAACTACCCCAAGTCTTATCTTGCTCCAATCCAAAGTCTGGAGTTCATAAGGGTGCAGTTGGACATGCTACAGGTCAAGGCCATCCTCCCAAGAGAAAGGGCAGACCGCTTCATACAACTGGCAGGAAAGGTACAATGCTGCCGGACAGTACTGGCTCGCCTCCTTCTCCTCCTGTTGGGCCACATGGTCTCAATGGTCCATGTTACACCACTAGCCTGCCTACACATGCAGACAGCCCAGTGGGCCTCCACTCAAGTGGACTCAAGCCATGGGCAGACTATGGGACAGAGTCAGAGTCACCTGCCAACTGGTGGAATCCCTCACCTGGTGGCAAAACCTGCACTTCCTCCAGGCTGGAATGCCATTCCAGGCACCACACCGCAAAGGACCCTGAAAATAGATGCCTCCCTCCTAGGTTGGGGGCACATTGTGGGGAACGCTGCACACAAGGCAACTGGTCCCAGGAGGAGTCACTCTTGCAGATCAATCTCCTTAAACTCATGGCAATCTTCCTGGCCCTGCGAGCATTCTCCCACCGCCTGTGGCACCAACCTATGTTGATCCAGACAGACAACCAGATGGCCATGTTTTATATCAAGGAGCAGGGGGACATGGGCTTGTACTCCCTATGCCAGGGGGCGGTGGCTCTCTTGTCTTTTGCAGTGTGCAACAGCATGATCCTGTGAGTGGTATACCTCCAAGGCCAGGACAACTGCTTAGCAGACAGGCTGAGCAGAGTCCTTCACCCACACAAGTGGCGCTTGAACCACCGGGTACCAAAGCAACTCTTCCACTGCTGGGACAGGCCTGTGATAGACCTTTTTGCCTCCCCAGTCAACGCACAGCTACTGCGTTTTGGCTCTCTCCAATCTCACCCGGGGAGAGTGGGGGCAGATGCTTCTTAATCTCGTGGTCGGAGAGCCTATTATATACGTTCCCACTGACCCCCCCCTGGTTGACCCTCTTCAAGGTCTAGAGTGAGGGGGCATCAGTCATACCGGCTCACATCCCCTGTCCCACACTGCCCTGACCCACAAACGTATGTGTAATATGCAAAGGATTTGTAGATAGTGTAAAGTTAATTTGTATATAGTTTCCTCAGTTACATCCATGTTCACTGCCCTGTTCATTGTAAACTCAATGTTGCTTGTTGCATTGTAGTATGTTCTGTTCAATGTACAGCGCACTGATCCTAATAGCGCGGTATAGAAGAAATGCAAATAAATAAATAAATAAATACTGATCACACCCAGGTGGCCCAGGTAACCCTGGTTCCCTCTGCTGCTACACCAGTCAGTGGCACTCCCAGTCCCACTGGGCTGGGCCCCGGACCTCCTGTCACAGGAGGAGGGTTTCCTTCTGCATCCGACCTAAGGTCACTAACTCTAATGGCATGGCTGCTGAAAGGGTAGCACTGGCCCCATTCAACCTTCCAGGGGAAGTCGAGACGATCCTATTGACCTCTCGAAAACCGTCCACCAGGTGGCTCTATGCCTTTAAGTAGAGGAGGTTTTCTGTCTGGTGTGCGGAGAAGGAGGAGAATCCCTTCTCCTATCATGTGCAACTGGTTCTTCAATACCTACTGCACCTGTCACACACCAGGCTGAAATCCAACTCAGTAAGGGTGCATCTGTCATGTCATGCAGAAATCATAGCCGCGCACCACCACCCTATCAAGGGAAAACCCCTCTCACCATATCCTGGTCTCTAGGTTCCTCTGTGGCCTCCTGTTGTCCAAACCCCTCCCCTCCATTGTCCGGCGGCAGAATGGGACCTCAATGTGGTGCTCTCCCAGCTCACTAAGCCACCATTTGAGCCCCTAGCCACTTGCCTCCTGAGATAACTGTCTTAGAAAGTGGCCTTCCTGGTGACCCTCACATCCGCTCAAAGGATGAGTGAACTCCAGGCATATACGAGGTTCTATAAGAACAGGGTGGTGCTCTGCACACACCCCAAATTCCTCACGAAAGTGGTATCTCCTTTCCACCTCAACCAAGAGGTGGTCCTCCCCACCTTCTTCCAGTGGCCTCATGCCGGCAGAGAGGAATTAATACTTCATACACTAGATTGCAAGTGGGCCCTGTCCTTATACTTGCAACAGACTCAGGCCCATCAGAAAGCTCCTCAGTTTTTCATGCCTTATGACCCCATGACTAAGCGAACTCTGTCCACTTGGGTGGCAGACTGTATTGCCCTTCTCTCAGTGCCAGTGACACAGATCTGCAAGGCCGCCACATGGTTTTCAATTCATACATTTGCAGCTCACTACTGCCTGGAGAGCGAGTCCTGCAGGGACAGTGCCTTTGGCCAGGCAGTACTCCATAATATTCTCGGGGTGTAGGCAACTCCTGTCCTCCAACCCTTCTGTGTTCAGGCTACTGGAGTGATAGTGTCACTGGATGCTAGGGTCTTGCAGAGTCTCTTATTAGGGACTCATCTTCTGCAACTCAAGGCTACCCAATTGGTCACCGTTGGTGCTTTTGTGGTTCAGTCCTGGGCAAGCTGGAGCTAGGGAGTTCCATAAGTGAGGACTGACTTCCTGGTTGTTCCTGGAAAAAGCATAGTTACTCGCCTGTAATAGGTATTCTCTGGGAACGGCAGGAATCAGTCCTTGTAACTCTCTCTCCTTCCCTGGGAGTTGCCTCCCTACCTTGTTTTATTTTTTTACTGCCGTCCTATGTCATCAAACTGAGCAAGATGGCACCCTTGGATGGCAAGGGGACCACGCATGTGTGGTAGCATATCCCAAAGGCTTTCTTTGAAAGCTTTGGAAATGCTCCGCGCAGGCTCCATCAGCGCCGATGTCACCCATATGTGAGGACCGATTCCTGCTGTTCTTGGCGAACACCTGTTACAAGTAACTGCAGTTTAGCATGGGTGCACTTAATGTCAACTTAGTTGGTGACATTATGTACTCCTGCTTGCTAGTTAGTCCAGTGCTACGCTATTGCAACATGTTATTGGCATGGGGGTGGAGGCATATGCCCACAAATGTTAGTGTGGACCTCCATGCACTGTAATCACGTACTACCAACACAGCTTTTAGTAAACATGTCCCATTTGTAAACTCAGGCTTGTTTATTGTAGATTTAGAAAACTGATCACAAATAAAAGGATGCCTATCAAGATCTTCGTCTTGATAGGCATGTTTTTTTTTGTATGAGTGAAGGCCAATTTTTCAATAGGTTGTATATGTGAGTAAATTGATGTGGTTCTGTAAATTCAGAGACTAGCGAGCAGTGGCGGTTCTAAACATGTAGGTCAATGTACATACATGTACAGTATCTATGCCACTGGGAATTGACATAGGAAATAAAGAAATGTCATGCAGAAAATCCATGAGTTAGTGGTATGAAACAGGGTCACATCCACAAGTAAGATCCACATGAAAGAGAGGGTGAAGTCATGCAAGTGTTGGGAAGATAGATATCTATATGTATGTAGGGTCCACTGCCACCTGAGCATTGAATAAACCTTCCACTGGCATGGCCACATATATGTGGAAGTGGCAGTGTTTGGATTCATGTATAAATTGCAGCTTGATTGCCACATACGTGTGCCTACCTGCTCTCCCAACTGGCCATGTCAGGGCTTGCCCTGCAGATCCAAACGAATCTATTTCTGGTTGTATCATTTAACAGCGTCCACTAATGGGCCTTCTTTAGAGAGCATCATCATGGGGTTCAGAAGGGAGAGAAACTTCTCTGAGAAAGACAGAGATCTCCTGACATGCTTGGTGCATCCTGTTCAGGCTGGATGGAAAGAGACTTGATCATGCTATAGCAAGAGGCAACTGGGAATTTTTCTGGAGGACCCCGGCAAATTAAGTGAAAATCATGTGGCTATTCACCTACTCTAAGAGCTGGTAGACACCCATCTAGCAGAGGAATGATACCTATGAAGGTAGGCACGTAAACATCTAGCAGCCAGAATTAATCAGCCATCCAGAATGAGATCCTCCCTTCAAAGATAAGTGTCACGGTGTTTCTGTGTATTTAAGATTTTAAGGTATCCATGATGTACAGGAAAATCATATGGTCAGAGGACAATATATCTTAGGTGTATACAACAGCTACACTTAATCTGCTATCTGAAATGGCCAGCTAAGGTGGCAAGACAGGCATCCCCCTTCCCCACAACCAAAAAACAGCCTGGCATAACTAATGCATGCACAATGTGCTTGGGGGTTTGTTTGTTTGATATTTTTACATACAGAGACATATATCACATCCAAAGAGCTGATGATAAAACAAGGACACCTTCTTCTCACAAAAGATTAACTTTGAGGATGTTAGTGGCAGGAGCAGGAAGCAAACCCTACCTGTTTGCTGTTCCCTCATTCTACCAACTATATAACACCTGTCCTATAATTTAAATATGGGACACTCAATCAAACCAGGGGGTTCAAAGATAAGGAAAATAAAAAATGTTTATAATTACAAGTTTAATTTTAACCCAAAATTTTAATCAGTGGGCTAGGTTTATAACTTTACTTACAAATGTGCCAATCAGGCCTACTTGTACTTCTCTACAGAGTGAATTTTCTTCAAAATAGCAGCATTTCCACTAAGATAATTCAAAATTATGGGCAACTTAACTCAAAATTGTGCTTTACAATCATTAGACATTTGAGAGTCTATACAAGCAGTTGGGTTTTTTCTGTAGACCACACTTTGTTCATGATTGAAAAGCACCTTTCAGTTGGACTCTAGCATTGGAACCTGGCAAACATAAAACAAATTCTGTATCCTAGCTACTGCTCCCACCTCCCCCGATCCCTATAGACTGGCTGTGTCTGCTGCAGCCTATTGGCTGGCTTTGTTTGACTGATGGTTGCCTGAGCCCTGAGGAGTAGGCAGAGCCAGATTTGTCAGATGTGCTGAGGACTCAGGAGTTTAGGATTACCAACCATCCAAATTATTTTAGGATTCTACAACTTTGTAAAGTAACTGTCTTAGTCAGAATGATGTCTAAATTGTCTGAGTATTTTTTAGAGTTTAGTTCTACAGCTCGCCAGTGCTCCCCCCTCACTGTGCAGAGAAAGCGATAGGTACCAGCCAATGGAAAGGCTGCACTAGTGACAGGAAGGGTGGGCTGGATTTCTGCACAGGGTCTGGGAGAAAGTCAGTGCAATAAGTGGATTTCTTGGTAGGGGTGAGTGGAGTTGCTGAGAAAAGAAAGAAATGTAAGAGAAATGGGGTAATTAGGTTATTGCA
Source organism: Ichthyophis bannanicus (assembly GCA_033557465.1). Classification (NCBI taxonomy): domain Eukaryota; kingdom Metazoa; phylum Chordata; class Amphibia; order Gymnophiona; family Ichthyophiidae; genus Ichthyophis; species Ichthyophis bannanicus. The sequence goes on from CM066033.1 coordinate 88,328,237, forward strand.
GGCTGAGAAAAAGAACTGGTAGCAAAAGCAAGAACTGGGGGCATTGAAGTAGAGGAGTTCAGAAGCAGAACCTCACCAGTAGACAATCGGAGACAGAATCTGTCTGTCTGAAAAGTGCTAGTGTGCATGTGTGTACCTGATTTGGGGGTCGAGGGGGCTGGATGAATGCACGTGTATGTGTGTGTGACTGAAGTACAACAGAGTGCATACATGTATACATCTTTCTGTGGCTCTGATGGAAAAAGTCTCATACAAATAGAGTTTTCCTTTGAAAATTTAAGCTGGAGTGGAGAAGTCCGCTGGTACAGATGTGGAGGAGTGGAGGAGTGGAACACATGTTGTAAAATAGGGGACATTTAGGCATCCCATTCTTGAGGATTTTGGTGGACTAAGGCTGCCATGTTGTACCCAAAGATAAGTGGGAACCTCGCACTGCTCCAAATCAGACTCAGACACTTGGTCAGTAAGGAAATGAGATCTTTATTATGCCCAATCAATCACAATCTTAGCCAAATAGCCAAACAGTATTCTTTTCTTAGGAATACAGTTTGCCTTTGTCAGAGAGGCTAGGAGACACAGATCACAGACTGTTTGTCTCCTCCCCCCCCCACCCCCAAATGATACCAAATGCTGTTCTTATATCTTATTTCAGCCTGTCACCTAGTTGCGGTTGGGACTTTTTATTGTGACATGTTCCTATTGGTTGTTTAGCACTTTTTCCTGTGCAAGCAGTTTACAGACTTCTGCAAATTATAGCAGTTATGTTATCAGTTCTCTTCCAGCTTGTCTCCTTCTCCCCTTCCCTCCCCCTGTCTTAGTCTTATACTTCCTGTTTCTGCATGCCCTGTACTTGACATGCTACCATGAGCTGCTCTGCAAAGACTGCTCGCTATCTCAGCAATGTATATCTGCGCATGCTTTTATTCTTATATGAGCATGACTTCAACTACAGGACTGCTTGGGGTCACTCTGTTAGTAGGAGAGGCCACAAAGACTGCTTTGGGACATGGTATGAAGTGGGCTTCAACCCATCTCATCCCAACACCATATGATTCCAGGGACAAATTTTTAAAATACGGGCCTATCCCATATAATACAGGATGGTTGGTCACTTAACCTATAATTGCAGATAATAACCAAAATCTGGTCTAAGCGTGGCAGAGAGCAGTAATGGTAAAGTAGATGACCACTAAAAATGTTCATTTCTCTCATCTTTCTTAAATACCTTAAGTCCAAGAAGGACCTGGAAGTTCTCAAAACCAGATATAAGGCATAAGAACATACGATATGCCATACTGGGTCAGACCACGGTCCATCAAGCCCAGTATCCTGTTTCCAACAGTGGCCAATCTAGGTCATACGTACCTAGCAGTTTCCCAAAAAGACACATGTTCCACAATGCTTATACTGGGTCAAGCATTGATATCCTGCGTCCCTTCTTAATAAAGGTTTATGGACCTTTCCTCCAGGAACTTGTCCAAACTTTTTTTAAACCCAGCTGCACTAACACCCTTCAATACATCCTCCGGTAACAAATTCCAGAGTTTGATTACATGTTGAGTGAAAAAATATTTTATTTTATTAGTCTTAAATAGTTTACCCTGTAGCTTCATTGCATGTCCCCTAGTCTTTCTATATTCTCATAATGTAAATAATTGATCTACGTTTACTCGTTCCACTCCGTTCATTAATTTATAGACGTCTATCATATCTCCCCTCAGCCATCTCTTTTCCAGGTTAAAGAGCCCTAACCTTTTTAGCCTTTCTTCATAGGAGTATCCTTCCATCCCCTTTACCATTTTGGTGGCTCTTCTCTGAAACTTTTCTAATAACGCTATATCTTTTTAAGATACGGCGACCAGAATTACACACAATATTCAAGGTGCGGTCTCACCATGGAATGATATAGAGGCATTATAATATCTTTTGTTTTATTTTCCATTCCTTTACTTATGATACCTAGTATTCTATTTGCTCTCTTGGTCGCCGCTGCACACTGGGCTGAGGGTTTTAACATGTTATCCACAATGACGCCTAAATCTTTTTCCTGGGTGGTGGTTCCTAATTTGGAACCTTGCATCGTGTAACCATAGTTTGGGTTGTTCTTCCCTAGGTGCATAAATTTGCACTTGTCCACATTAAATTTCACCTGCCATTTTGATGCCCAGTCTTCCGATTTATCAAGATCCTCTTGAAATTTTCCACAATCCTCTTGGGTTTTAACAACTTTAAATAGTTTTGTGTCATCTGCAAATTTGATAACCTCACTCATTATTCCCTTTTCCAGGTCATTTATGAATATGTCAAAAAGCAGCGGACCCAGCACAGATCCCTGGGGTACACCACTATTCATCTTTCTCCAATGGGAAATTTGTCCATTTAGGCCTACCCTCTGCTTTCTATCTTTTAACTAGTTCCTGATCCACAACAGTACACTGCCTCCTATCCCATGACTCTTTAGTTTTGCCAAAAGTCTCTGATGAGGGACCTTGTCAAAGGCTTTCTGAAAGTCCAGATACACAACATCAACCGACTCACCTTTGTCCACCTGTTATTCACACCTTCAAAAAAACATAACAGATTAGTAAGACAAGATCTTCCTTGTCTAAAGCCAAGTTGGCTGTCTCCTATTAGGCCATGACTATCTACATGCTGAATAATTTTGTTTTTTATGATGGTTTCTAGCATTTTTCCCGGTACTGACCTCAGGCTCACCGATTTGTAGTTTCCTGGATCACCCCTGGAATCCTTTTTAAAAATTGTTGTTACATTGGGGATCCTCCAATCTTCAGGTATTACCGATGATTTTAATGAAAGTTCACAGATTACTAATAACAGGTCTGCAATCTCATATTTCAGTTCTTTCAACACCCTTGGATGTATACCATCCAGCCCAGGTAATTTGCTACTCTTCAGTTTATCTAATAGTTGTAATACATCTTCCCGATGTATTGATACTTTCTTCAATTCTTCCGCACCTTTAAATACCGCTTCAGTCAAGGGTAACATCTTCCTCAGTAAAGACCAAAGCAAAGAATTCATTCAGTCTCTCCGCTATCGCCTTGTCGCCTCTGGAGGATCCAACCTAACCTGATTAGCAGCTCAGAGAAGAGTTGGAAGAGGGAGAAAATATGTAGTAATCATAGCTTCATCATAGAAACATAGAAACATGACGGCAGAAAAAGATCACATGGCCTGTCTAGTCTCCCCTTCCATATCAACCACTACAATAGTCCCCTTTTATCCTTTAGAGATCTTCTGTGTTTGTCCTTTAGAGATCTTCTGTGTTTGCCTTTTTGAATTCAGATACTGTCCTCATCTCTACCACCTCCACTGGAAGATTATTCCATGTATCTACCACTCTCTCCATAAAGAAATATTTCCACATATTACTTCTGAGTCTATCTCCTTTCACCTTCATCCTATGTCTCCTTGTAGCAGAGCTTGTTTTCAATCAAAATAGGCTCTCCTTCTGTGCATTTCTGCCACAGAGTTATTTTAACATCTATATCATATCTTCTCTATACTGCCTTTTCTCTAAAGTATAGATATTAAGATTCTTAAGTCTGTCATCATCTGCTTTATAATGAAGATCACTAACCATTTTAGTAGCCACCCTCTGTACCGACTCCATCCTGTTTATATCCTTTTGAAGGTGTAGTCTCCAGAATTGCACACAATACTCCAAATGAGGTCGCACCAAAGACTTATACAAAAGCACTATCACCTCCTTTCTTCTGCTGGCCATTCCTCTCCGTATGCACCCAAGCATCCTTCTAGTTTTCACCATCACCTTTTGTACCATTTCAGACACAATCATGCTCATGTCCTGTTCTTTTTTTGTGCACAGAAGTAGTTCATCTACTTCACTGTAAAGCTCCCTTGGATTTTTGCAGCCCAAATGTATGACCCTGAATTTATTAGCATTAAATCTCAGCTGCCAAATTCTAAGCTATTCTTCAAGCTTAGCTAGATCCCTTCCTGGGTGTCTACTTTATTGCAGATTTTGGTATCATCTGCAAAGAGGCAAACCTTACCCGACAACCCTTCCGCAATATCACTAAAAAAGATGTTAAAAAGAATTGGACCAAAGACAGATCCCTGCAGCACACCACTGGTATCCACCTTCTCCTCAGAGTGAGCTCCATTTACCTGTACCCTTTGTCACCTCCCACTCAACCACTTTATAACCCAATCAGTAACTTTAGGGTCCTTCCCTAGGGTGGTCAGTTTGTTTATAAATTGCCTGTATGGAACGGTGTCAAAGGCTTTACTGAAATCTAAGTATATCATATATAGAGCTCTCTCTTGGTCCAACGTCCTGGTCACCCAGTCAAAGAAATCATTCAGATTTGTCTGACTAAACCAGCCTCTGGTGAATCCATGCTGCCTTGGATTCGATAATCCATTGGACTCCAGAAACCTCACTATTTTCTCTTTCAGCAGCATTTCCAATAATTTACTCACCACAGAGTTACAATAACCGGCCTGTAGTTTTCAACCACAACTTTACTTCCATTTTAAGGTAAAGGGTCCACATGTGCCCCTCTTCAGTCCTCTGGCACCACTCCCATCTCCAAAGAGGCATTGAAAAGATCAGTCAGTGGAGCTGCTGGAACGTCCACAAGTTCCTTCAGACTCTCGGATGTATCCCATCTGGTCCCATCGCTTTGTCTACTTTTAGTTTAGCTAGGTCCTCATGAACACAGCCTTCTGAAAATCGTTCGATATTCCTGTCGCTTCTGTTCCTGTTTGTGGGTGTTTTCTGAGATCTTGTTCCTGGACCTTCATCTGTGAACACAGAACAAAAATATTTGTTTAGCAATTCTGCTTTATCCTCATCAGCTTCTACATATTCCTCCCATTCACCCTTGAGTCTGACAATACCACTTTTGCCCTTCCTCCTCTCGCTAACATCTGAAAAATATCTTATCCCCCATTTTATTGCATTGGCTATTTCTACTTCTTTTAATATCTTTGCTTTCTTGACTACTTTGCTAGCTTCTCTTTTCCAAATATAGATGTCTGTCTTCCTCTCTCTGTGATCTCTTGGATTTTCTGCAGGCCTCCCTCTTTTTCTTCACTTTTTCAGCTGCTTCTTTTGAGAACTATAGTAGCCTCCTTTTCATTTTACCTTTATTTATCATTCTAACAAAAAAGGTTTGTTGCTCTTAAAATATCCCCTTTCAGTTTTGCCCACTGTTTTCTTATCCTCCAGTTGTTCCCATCCTGCTAGCGACACCTTGAGGTATTGTCCCATCTTTGCAAAATTAGTTTTCCTAAAGTCTAAGACCCTCACTTTTGAATGGATTTTATTAGCCTTAGTCCTAATACTGAACCACACAATTTGGTGATCACTGGATGCAAGATGATCTCCCACTAAAACATCAGAAATACTTTCACCATTGGTAGGCCCCCAGTCCAGTATGGCCCTATCATATGTGGTTCTGTTATCAGTTGCATGAATAGTTCTTCCTATATATCTAATCCAGGATCTCCTTACTTCTAGATGACACCGCAGCAGGGATGTGCCAATCAACATCCGGCATATTGAAATCACCTTTCAGTAGCACGTCACCTTTCTTGGCAATGCTTCGTATGTCTTCTATGAAATCTTCATCGACTTCTTCTCCTTGTGAGGGAAGTCTGTATATCACGCCAATCACTCTAATAACTACGTTTAAGGCACTAAATAATATGGCTCCACCGACACTAAGCAAACTCATTACTAAAGACGCAGCCAAAACTGCTCACAGGAGAGGCTATACAAATAAAATAATGGTTCCGAATGACTTCACAAAAGCCAAAAAGACAACTAACAAAAAAGCATTTTCCCATGCAGCCCCCATCCTCTGGAACTCCCTCCCTGAGGAAATCAGAATGGTAATTGAAATTAAGGAACTCTGAAAGAAATTAAAAACCCATCTGTTTATTTCATACTATAACCCAATGGCAACTTCCTTCTCCCATAATGAAAACGGATAGCAGAAGACAATCTTTGAACTCAAACCAAGAATGACATAGAAATAGCATATAATTTTATCTCATTGCTATTTACTTTAATAACCTTGCTCCTATCCCCGCTCATAATCACCCTAATATTTCATAACTAATCAATCTACATCAACGCACTATACATAGTACAGACACAAATATTCTGTATATAGTTCTAATACCTCTCACAATGTTGTACTGTATTTAGCCCCTAATTCAACCGCAATCATGTTTGTTGTATTTATTAAGGCTCATACTTTTTGTACATAGTTTACTGATGTTTCATGTAAAAACAGACTTAATGCTCTGTCTCTTAACTTGTTTATTGTAAACCGCACCTGATCTATGGAAAGTGCGGTATATAAGTGATTGTTAAATAAATAAAATGGATTTTTCTTTCCCTCATTCTAGTTTAACCCACAATGCCTCCTCTCTCCCTTTTAAGCCCTGTAATTCTATAGCTTTAATATTATTTTTTTACATATAGTGTCACTCCTCTTCCCCCTTTTTTTTTACCCTGTCCTTTCTGAATAAAGTATAGCCTGGTATAATTACATTCCAGTCATAGTTGTCCGTGAACCATGTCTCTGTAACCACCACTATATCTAAGTCAACTTCTATGGGCATTTATAGACACTGCTTTTCAGATGTTGCCCCTTTTACCCATTTCTATAGAGGTATTTAATGTTTCACTTACTTGGAGGCTTCCACTTACCTGAGGGCTTTCTTCACCAATTCCCAACAAATCTAGTTTAAAGCCCTCTTCAGTCGGTTAGCCAGTCTGCTACTGAAGACTCTTTGACCCTTCTTGGACAGATGGATGCCATCTCTGCTCTATATTTCTTGGAATATCATCCTATGGTCCAGGAAATCAAAACACTCTCTAATAAATATTCGCCCTGTTATATGTAAACTCATGACAGCTTGTTGCTTTATGTGAGTATTTTCGTTCACTGTAAACTGCACTGATGATAAATAGCGCGGTATAAAAGAACTGTAAATAAATAAATAAATACTATCCACGCAACCATCAATACTATAAAGTGGGTACCTCTCATGTCAGTTTTTGTAGCAAAGTATTAAGTATTGTACTGGCCCAGGCCATTAGGTGCCCCATACAGCTAGGACACTGACCCTCTATGAGTGAGTATGGGTCCAGGTGTGCACACAGCCACAACCTTGACCCATACTCACTTGGAGGGAAGGGAACTTTCAATTTAGCTTTACTCATCAATCTACATAAATACTGACACACCTGCTGAGTGCTAGCACATAATCTGGGATGTAAAATTACCTCCTAATGCCTAGAATTGACAACATTTCCAACCCTGCACATACCAAAATCCATGAAGATGGTACAGTAGAGTGCCTGTCTATGGTAGTAGCCCAACAAGCCCTCACACTTAATTCGACCACTTGGAAGGAATCCCTTAGCCCCTCAGTTAAAGCTATAATAGAGTTTTAGAAAGTGCTTCTCACCATAACCATAGCAGCTAGTGATAGATAGAAACATGGCAGTTGACCTTCATGTGTACTCACTGCCACACCATAAGAACATAAGATATGCCTAAAGGTCCATCAAGCCTAGTATCCTGCTTCCAACAGTGGCCAGTCCAGGTCAGAAGTACCTTTCAGGTTCCCAGAGATAGACAGCTTCCATGATGCTTGTCCCCAGTCCACTTTATTAATGGTTTCTGGACTTTTCCTCCAGGAACTTGTCCAAACCTCTTTTAAATGCAGCTACACCAACAGCTTTTACTACATTCTCGGTGAACAAATTCTAGAGTTTAATGCAATGAGTGTAAAAACATTTTCTCCAATCTTAAATGTGCTACATTGCAGCTTCATTGTGTGTCCCCTAGTCTTTCTGGGCCTGATATTCAAAGGCATTTACATGCTTTACAGACCCATAAACCATGCAAATGCTGCTTAGAGGAATATTCAGCAGCACTAACATGGTTAGCGCTGCTGAATATCCCCGAGTAACTCTGCTACATGCCCCAATACTAACTGAGTAGCACTGGGGCCTGTCATAGGTGGAGCAGATGTGGCTGGGCAGCACCGATATTGAACAGCTGCCCGGTTACTGATCTGCAGGTAAAGATAAGCCAGCTTTTCCGGTGCCTATCTTTACCCATGTGAGCTAACCGGGCAGTGGCTCAATATCAGCGGTGCCCCGTTAGTTTCCCTTCTGTGTGGCAGACCCAGATATTCAATACCAGTGGCTGGATATGGCCCTGGCATTGAATATCCATGGTTAAGGCCCAACAGTGATGGCTATGTGCTTTAGAGGCACATAGCTATTGTAGATGAATATTGGGCCCTCTATGCTGAATCGCATGAATGGGATATAGCCATACCTGGCTATAATCTATTCAGAAGAGACAAAGAAAGTGGAAAAGGAGGAGGAGTAGCCTTGTATGTCAAAAGCAATATTAAAGCTACTGAAATGCAGGGGACATGGGGAAAAGAAGAAGCGCTCTAGATTGCGTTGGAAAGAGGAGATGGCACTTTCATCCATTCTGCTGTAGTCTACAGACGTCCGACTCAAATCGAAGAAATAGATAACGAATTGATTATAGATGTTGCCAAGATAGCCACAAAGGGGGAAGTGATCATATTGGATGAATTTAATCTACCCGATATGGATTGGATTACTCTTTCTGCAAAACTGGAAAGAAGCAAACAAATTGTGGATGCTTTCCAAGATGCGTTACTTAGACAAATGGTGATGGAACCAACCAGGGAAAGCTCAATGCTGGATTTAGTGCTCACCAACAGTGAGAGTGTGTGAAATGTCTGGGTGGGTGCCCCTGTAAGCAGCAGCAATCATCACACAGTGTGGTTTGAGATAAAAGCTAAGGTGCATTCCAATCATAGCAAGCTCAAAGTCCTAAACTTCAAAAACACTGACTTCAGTAAAATGGCCACGTACCTGAAGGAGGAGTTGGCAGCAGGGGCGGCCCAAGGGGGGTGCGGGGCCATGTGCGGAGACTCGGTGCGGGGCCTCATTTGCATAAGGGGCCTCATTTGCATAAATATTTGCATAATGTTACCATACACTAACTTTTAGTATACATGCCTCTTCATGAGTGTATGGATAAAAAAAGACAAAGATTTCTACATTACTATAATCCAGTGCCAACCGCCAGGCACATTAGGAACTACTACAAACACTGCCCATTTAGAACCCATAGCAAACCCACCGTATCCCAACAGCACTACCAGGACTCATAAAGCACCATACACTACCTATCAAAAGGCAACACTGCAAATATTAAACCAATACATTTCAGAGAATAACAATACATGACCTACTGGGGAAAGAGAACAAGTGACAATGTCAAATAGGAATTACATAAACAGAATACCTCAGCTCAGTTACACATGCAGAACATAGACTATCACCAAACAAGGAATCACAATTTAAAAACAGGAAGACAATAATTAAACTGGGAACCCTAAAAGCCAAACTTGGAATGTACAACAACAATGTAGAAATAAAACTATAAATTAATTTCCTCTTGTACTAAACAAAGCACAGACATTAATGATGCACATTTCCCAGAGCTGACATATTCCAGTTAATAAATTCAAAATAAAGAGATATCTTTGTACCTTTTGTGCATTTTTTTTTCAGTTGCAATTGTTCCAGCCACTTTCTTCTGGTTTATTTGTGTCTTCTGCTATCTCTCCATCGTCTGCTGTCCATTTGTCCTTTCTTCTCTTCTAGTTTTTTCCATTCTCTCTCTACATCTGCTTTAACATAATAATCTTTCTCCTTTTGCTCTTTCCTCATTCCTATTTCATCCACTCAAATTTTACCCCTCCATCCTCAATCCCCACTTAGTCTCCCAATACCCGGCCAATTGTACATTTTTCTTCCCTCCCACACAAAATATTTTTCCCCTCTCCATTTCATTCTCCCAGCCCCATCCCCTTCTAATCTTCCCCAACATCAGCTCCCTTTTAGTTCCAGCCCCACCCAGTATCCGCTCCCTTCTAGTCCCCACATCAGCCCATTTCCAGTCCTAGCTCCCCCATCCATTTCCAGTCCTATCCGAGTCCCTTCATCAGCTCATTTCCAATACCAGCCTCCCATCAGCCCATTTCTAGTCCTTTCCTAGCCCCACCATCAGCCCATGTTAAATCCTAGCTCCCCTCCACTCAGCCCATTTCTAAACCAAGTCCCCCATGAGCCTACTTCCAGTTCTAGCCCCTCCATGAGTCCATTTCAATCCAAGCCCCCACCACAGCCCATTTCCAATCTTAGCTCCCCCCAACACCCAATTCTCAGTTCTATCCTAGCCCATCCATCAGCCCAGTTCCTGTCCTAGCTCCCTCCCCTAAGAGCCCATTCCAAGCCCCCCTTCCCATCAGCTATTTGCAGTTCAAGCCCCCGTCCACTCAGCCCATTTCCATTCCAAGTCCCCCTCCCCATCAGCTATTTGCAGTTCAAGCCCCCCACTTCCCCTCAGCCCATTTCCATTCCAAGCCCCGTCCCCATCAGCTATTTGCAGTTCAAGCCCCCCACTTCCCCTCAGCCCATTTCCATTCCAAGCCCCATCCCCAACAGCTATTTGCAGTTCAAGCCCCCTTCCACTCAGCCCATTTCCAGTCCTAGCAACCCCCCCAACCCATTACCAGTCCTAGCCCCCCATAGCCCACTCCCAGTCCTAATCCCACCAGCCCATTTCCAGTCCTAATCCCCCATCACTCAATTTTTAGTTTAAGCCCTCCCATAGCCCATTACCAGTCCTAACCCCCCATCAACCCACTTCCAGTCCTAATCCCACCAGCCCATTTCCAGTCCTAATCCCCCATCACCCAATTTTTAGTTTAAGCCCCCCCAGCGCCCATCACCACTCCTAACCCCTCCCCAGCGCCCATCACAACTCCTAACCCCCCAGCGCCCATCACCACTCCTAACCCCCCCAGCCCAGCACCCATCACCACTCCTAACCCCCCCAGCCAGCCCAGTGCCCATCACCACTCCTACCCACCCAGCCAGCCCCGTGCCCATCACCTCTCCTAACCCCCCCCAACCAGCCCTGTGTCCATCAACACTCCTAACCCCCCCCAGCCAGCCCAGCCCATCCCATCACTACTCCTAACACCTCACCCCCCAGCCCAGCCCAGCCCAGCCCAGCCCAGCCCATCCCAACACCTACCCCCCCCCCCACCCAACCCCAGCCCAACACTAAACCTAACACCCCCCCCCCCGCCCAGCCCAGCCCAGCCCAGCCCATCACTACTCCTAACACACCCCCCCAGCCCAGCCCAGCCCAGCCCAGCAGCACTTCTAACCCCCAGCCCAGCCCAGCCCAGCACCACTCCTAACGCCCAGCCCAGGGAAATTTTTAAAAAAAAGAAAACCTGTCTCCTGCCGCTGTCGGGGCCGCCGCGGCAGAATCGAGCGTGCCGCGGGGCCCCCCTGTACCCGGCACAGCCTCTCCTCCCTGTAGCAGCTCTCTCGTTGGAGCTGAAGTCAGACGCGCAGGCTTGCAGAGCGCGAGGGAAGAGTTTTTCCCTCGCTGCTCTGTTAAGCCCGCGGGGGCTGATGGGAAGTTCCCATCAGCCCCCGCGGGCCTAACAGAGTCGCGAAAGGGAAACTTCCCTTCGCGCTCTGCAAGCCGGCGCGTCTGACTGCAGCTCAGAAGAGAGAGTTGCTACAGGGAGGAGAGGCTGTGCCGGGTACAGGGGGGCCCCGCGGCACGCTCGATTCTGCCGCGGCGGCCCCGACAGCGGCAGGAGACAGGTTTTCTTTTTTTTTTCAATTTTACTTTTACAAAAGAATGTTTTTTGCGCGGGGCCCCCTGAAACGCGGGGCCCTGTGCAAAAAACATTCTCGCTCAATGGACGGGCCGGCCCTGGTTGGCAGGGTGGGAGGGGATAAGGGAAGTGGAATTGCAATGGGCTAAACTAAAGGTGGCAATAAAAGGGGCAACAGATAAATATGTAAGGAAAGTAAATAAAAACAAGAGGAGAAGGAAACCTATTTGGTTCTCCAAAGAAGTGGCTGCTTAAATAAAGGCAAAAAAACCAGCTTTCACAAAATTCAAAAGCTTGCAAACAGAGGAACACAGAAAGGAATACAGGATCAAACTAAAAGAGTCAAAAAAAGAATTAAGGACAGCAAAATCAAAGGCAGAGGAAAAGATGGCTAAAGATGTGAAGTGTGGTGACAAAACTTTCTTCAGGTATATTTGGGAGAGGAGGAAAATCAGAGGTGGAATTGCAGGACTCAGAAGTGTTGGGAACGGACTCATGGAAAATGACATTGAAAAAAGTGAAATTGCTGAACAAATACTTCTGCTCTGTTTTTACTAAAGAAAATCTTGGAGAAGGAACACCTGTGACTCCCAAATATAAAAATGGGAATGAAGTAGATATCACACCAATCACAGAAGATGATGTGTTAGAACAACTTGCAAAACTGAAAGTGGACAAGGCCATGGGACCGGATAGGATATATCCCAGGATACTGAAAGAGCTCAGAGAGGATCTTGTAGGGCCATTAAAGGATGTTTCAACAGATCCTTGGAAACAGAAGTTCCTCAGGACTAGAGAAGGGCTGATGTGGTACCTCTTCACAAAACTGGTGACAGGGAAGAAGTGACAAATTACAGGCCAGTGAGCCTTACCTCGGTAGCGGGAAAAGTAATGGAGGTGCTCCTGAAAGAGCGAATAGTGGAATTTCTCAAAACCAACAGGTTGCATGATCCGAGGCAACATGGCTTTACCAAAGGACGATCTTGTCAAACAAATCTGATTGAGTTCTTTGACTGGCTGACCAGAGAACTAGATCAGGGGTATGCAATGGATGTCATCTACCTGGATTTCAGCAAAGCCTTTGATACTATTCCTCATAGGAGGCTTATCAATAAACTGAGTAGTTTGAGGATGGGTTCCAAGGTAGTGAACTGGATCAGAAATTGGTTGACTGACAGACGACAGAAGGTGATGGTAAATGGAGCTCACTCAGATGAAAGGAGGGTGATTATCGGGGTGCCACAGGGTTCAGTCCTGGGCCCGGCACTGTTCAATGTATTTGTGAGTGATATCGCTGAAGGACCGAATGGAAAAGTCTGTCTTTTTGCAGAAGACATGAAGATTTTCAACAGAGTGGATTCTCCTGAGGGAGTGGATAACAGGAGGAAAGATCTACAAAAGCTGGAAGAATGGTCTAATGCTTGGCAGTTAAGATTTAATGCAAAGAAGTGCAGTGTCATGCACTTGGGAAGCAGAAATCCAAGGGAAATGTACTTGATAGGGGGTGAGAGGTTGGTGTTGCACGGACCAGGAGAAGGACCTTGGTGTGATTATTTCTGAGGATCTCAAGGTCGTAAAACAATGTGACAAGGCAGTGGTAAAAGCCAGGAGGATGTTGGGTTGCATACAAAGAGGAATTACCAGCAGAAAGGAAGAGGTACTTATGCCACTGTACAAGTCACTGGTGAGGCCTCACTTGGAATACTGTGTTCCGTTTTGGAGACCATATCTCACAAAGGAGGTAAAAAGACTGGAAACTGTTCAGAGGAAGGCGACCAAAATGATTTGGAGCCTGCGTCAGAAGCCTTATGAAAAGAGACTTGAAGATCTAAATATGTACACTCTGGAGGAGAGGAGGGATAGGGGAGATATGATTCAGACCTGGCAAATGAATGAAAGCTTCAGCTGCAAGAGAGACAGTTACAACTGAGTGAAATGTTGGTGATGGAGATGTAGTTCCTATCACAGGAGGTAGTGGCCCTGCCCAAAGAGGTGAGAGATGTGTGCAGTGACCTCACAAACACCAGCTATCCATTTCACTACCCTGATAGCTCTGGGAACCTCACCACACAAAAAAACCCACATCAGCTGCCTCTCCACCATGGTGCCCTGTGAAATCTCCACCCTCCCTGTCACTTCATATGCACCTCCTTGGACGCACTACAACTTCTGGTTGCAGCAAGATCACAGACCCCTCCAGCGGGATGACAAATACCAAGGTGTTCCAATGGAGATATGTCATAGCAGCTGGCAAGGAGCAGCAGGTGGAAATGGGAAGTGCCTATAGATGATATAATTTCTTAGTGCTAGACCCTGCTGCTAGAAATGGGCTGACTCATCTCTGGTGTAGTTTCTTCATCCTCCTCTGTCTGGATCCTCCACCTCAACACCTGGGGAACCACTGTGGAGGTCATGAGCACCTCTCACCTGTGTGAGGGGGTTAAAAAAAGAAGACAACTACCCATAGAGACACAGATATTGAGCTTTAGTGAGCAGGCATGCAACAGTGGTTCAGAAAATGTGGTAGAAACGGAGAAAGGACACAATGATTTTAGAGTGAGTGCATGCAGAAGGGTCAGTATGGGGTACTGCAAGGCTTACCCAGCAGCCATCCCCTAGTGATCTGGCTGCTATCATATAGAATGCTAAGAACTATAAGGAAAGGAATGGAGAATAAAACAAAGGATATCAGACATCGTTCCATGGTGTGACCTCACCTTGCGTATGTGTGCAGTTCTGGTCACCACGTCAAAAAAAGAGGGGGTCGATATTCTGCAGCAGCAGTTAAAGTGTCTGGCCACTGATGCTTTAAATAAAACTGGATATTCAGCTCAAGAGCCTATCCAGCATCCAGCGATGAATATCTGATTTCACCAACCAGAGGTTTTGCTGTTCAGTTAGAGGCAATATTCAGCATAAAGTTAGGACAAGAAAATGGCCGTCCAGTTAGCAGCAGAATATTACACTAACCATATAGCTGCGGAGACTGCCACAGCTTTGCCTATTGACTGCATACTGTCTGAATATTAACCCCAAATACAGCAGAATTGGAAAAGGTACAGAGAAGGGCAACCAAAATGATAAAAGACTAGGGGACACAAAATGAAGCTACATTATAGCACAATTAAGACTAATTGGAGAAGGGGTCGGAGCCTGGTATCTGATCAAGATGGACATGTAAGAGTGATGCTCTGGAGGGCAAAAGACAAGAATCCTGATTTCTGTAATATTTAATCAAATAGTTCCTACTTACTTGGTTACTATTCGATCCCGGATATGTCGGGCTCCAAACAGATGTGGCTGGATTTCCAAGTATCTCAAAATGCTAGTGCAAAGAGAACCAAGATGGAACCTCTCACCTCACAAGATGGCAGTCATTCGAGATAGTCCTGAGACTTCGCAGGAGATCTTGGCTGAGATTCGGGCAGTCAAAGAATTGGTCAAAGCTAATGGAGAATCGCTATGTGCAATGCAGGAAGATATCCATGCTTTGAGATCTTCGTTGGTGTCAAACACGGCTTGATTGGAGAAGGTACAGAAAGTGGTGGCGTCACATGGGGAGAGGCTTGAGGCCATTGAGAAGCAGTCCAAGTTGATATGCTCACTGCAAAGAGAGGTGGAAGATGGCAATAATCATTCTCGGTGTAACAAACATAAGGATACCAGGAGTTCCTGAGGGAGCAGAGAGTCATGACTTGATATCCTTTCTGCAGGCTATGATTTCAGATGTGTTAAAGTTGCATTTCACTATGCCGTTCGAGATCGAGCATGCCCACAGAGTGCCTACTCAGTCCGTGGCCATGAGCAAGCGTCCACGCCCAATCATCTTGAAAGTTTTGCGTTTTCAGCAAGTGTTGCAAATAATGGGAGCAGCTAGAGCATTTATTGCTTTGGAATATCAGGGTCATAAACTTGGTGGATCGAAGAAGGAGTCTTTTGGCGTTGCATCCACGCTTGGTTCAACTGAAGGCCCGTTTTGGACTGCTATATCCTGCCCACATGAAAGTCACGTTGCATAACCAGACCAAGACTTTTGATGATCCTGGAGATCTATGTGCATTTCTGGAGTATAAGGAGTCGATGGTGATGCATTGAAGGTTATATTGCATCTTC
Organism: Ichthyophis bannanicus; assembly: GCA_033557465.1. Taxonomy (NCBI): domain Eukaryota; kingdom Metazoa; phylum Chordata; class Amphibia; order Gymnophiona; family Ichthyophiidae; genus Ichthyophis; species Ichthyophis bannanicus. The sequence goes on from CM066033.1 coordinate 88,344,116, forward strand.
TATTTGCTACAGTTTTATGGCGCTTGTTATCATGGGCGTTCAACTGGTCTGTGGCTGTGTGAAGGTAACTTATCCATGCAGAAGCGGAATTTAAGCATGTAACACTGCTATTTACTGGGACATTTTACTCTGACTCATTGAAGGACATTATCTTTACTTTTAATAAGGGACGTGGACAAGATGCAATATTCTGAGTATTACAGGAATGTGGAGGTGTTGGGTCATTGAGCCCTCCGTGTCTGTCTTGTCCTAGTGGGCTCACCCGTTAAGTTTTCTGTGTTATATAGTCCCCCTGGTTTTAGGTGGCTTTGGGAAATGTTTTATTTTTATTTTTTTAGAGTTGGGTGTTTTATTGCGTCTGATCAAATGACGGGGCCTCTTTTCATTTCTTTGGGCTATAGGTGCAGCCACACTTTAAAGGCGCTTAAGAAGTTGTTCTACAATGTAAAACCAAATGCTACACATTGATCTGTTTCTGCAACATTTGACTGTTAATTTTGGAGCTATATTGTCAGTACGCTCTCCTTCAAGATTGGGTACCTGAATGTTAAGGGCATTAATCTACCAAGAGGAATGTTATCTTCTGTATGGTAAGACAGAAAATGCTGACATCTCACTGCTGTAAGAGACACACTTGAATGTAATGGAGCTGTTGAAATTCGATATATAGGCCCTACCTTTAGGGTTATCAGCTGACCATCATAAGAATTAGGGGATGGCCACCTTAGTATGGAAGGTTGTATCCCCCATGGTTTTAAATTCTACGTGTTGATTTTCCTGGCTGTCAAGGGAATTGTTCTAGATTTTGTGAGTCTACTATACATGCGTCTCACAGCTAGGTTCATGCTGTAACCACAATCACCCTTTTGATTCAACGAGCTCTAATTATATACAGTAACATGGTCATCAATTTGTTTCTTGGTGGGGTCGTTTTGAAGTTATAAATATGTCTATCACTCCTAAAGTGAATTGTTTAATAGGAATATTACCAGTTTTCCTTACAAGTAAAGTATATGGTTAAATTGATAGAACTCTCTTGTTCAGCTTTCATGGAGAAATAACCGCCTAGATTTGTTCATTGGAATCTTGGGTTTTAATAAGAGGAAGGGGGGAGGAGCTTCCTTGATTGTCTGGCAAGACACGGGACCAAAGATTGTTAATCTGTGAGCAACGCTGGATATATCGATTACAGTCTACTCACCCAGGGGGCCTCAATTCTCATATAGACTGGGCGGTTTGTGTTTGAAGATCTTATAGGGATAACACAATATGCCGTTTCGGTCGTGCAATGAAAGTTCATCATTCAAATGTTCAGGTAGTTTCTGAATTGCCAGTATTTTTGGCATTGCTGATTGGTAGAATGATTATAGCCTGAGTCACATTGCCAGTCTATAAGAAAGAACCCCACTTTGCTAACCACGCATGCGTGACGTTTTTTGCTTTAGTTAAGCTTAGAGAGGTGAGCTCCAAGGTATGTCCCTGCAGCAGATATTTGGTGTGGGCTTTTGATTATAATGAATGTCTGAAATTTGAAAGTGAGCACACATGATACTGACTTTTGTACTTTGGTTTTTAGCATGTGTTAAGCAGACCAGTTGCTGCATGCTGCACGCTGAACTCCCCCGAAGAAGCCGCATCGGCGGTGAAACGCATCAGCGCTTAGAATTTGCGTTGGGCACTGGGAGACTTATCCTGACTTCAACCGTTTTTTCAGATAAGTCATTTGACTCTCATTATTAAGTTAAAGAGTCGGGATTCTCCCTACAGCTTAGTTCTGTTGGCGTATTGAAAAGTGTCATTGCAGAGTGAAATAGAGCCTGCATTTACAAGTATATTTTACCTCAGTATAAGGAATATATGGGTCCTTGATGTAAAGAAGGAGATTGTGAGTCCTTAGGCTTACAATACAATGCAGCCTGATTAGACCCTTCCTCATTCATTCTGAGACCCTTTTCCTTAATTAATCTTAGTATCCTTTGAATTTGAGCAATTTGTTTTTGAAATAGTGGCCTAATACCATGACTTTTGCCAAAGCAAGGCTCACGATGGGTGGAGGGGGCCATAGGCATATGTTTAATATGCAGCTGAGAATAAGTGGTAGTTTCATCAAGGAGATGTCAGCAACCTGAGTTATGTGGTGTAGGACTGTCCTAACATTCAGTCTCACAGGGCTTCATTGTAGAATAGTATTGGGTTGTAGTGGAACTCAGGGCCACTCTCTTCTGATTTGGGGTCATTTTTCAGTCAGCAATTGGCATCTCATCCTTACAAAGGGATTGTCAGTTTGTATTAGCTCCATGTTGGGAGTGGCCCTATTTCCGTTATTTCTAACTGGAAACTACTGAGCTTGGTAGATGCGCATGGTGGCACAATTATGCTATGTTCTCTGTAGTGGAGTAGTGGCTCTTCTATAGCCCTTGTAGGCCTTGCAGGCTTGCAGATACTCTTTTATTTTTTTCATATGGCCCCTGATGATCGCATGAGAATGGGAGGGACAGGGTGGGGTGGGCTGTGTTTAGCCTTTGAATATCTTGTGTCACAGAGAAGAATTTGCTGTAATTTGGTTTTCTCTTTTGTTTGTATTTTCTCTTTTGTTTATATTTTATTGGAAAATATAAATAAAGAAATTTAAAAAAAAACTAATTGGAGAAAATATTTTTTCACTCAACACGTAATCAAAATCTGGAAATCCTTTACCGGAGGTTGTAGAAAAAACTGTTGGTATAATTGGGTTTAAGGGAGGTTTGGACAAGTTTCTGGAGGAAAAGTCCATAAACCATTATTAAAGTGGAATGGAAAAATGCACTGCTTACCTTTGGGATAAGCAACATGGAATCTGTCTAACCTTTGAGAATCTGAAAGGTACTAGTGATCTGGAGGGCCACTGTTAGAAACAGGATACTGGACTTGATGGACCATTGGTCTGACTCACTATGGCAAATCATATATTCCTGTCATGGATTCCAGAGTGAGAAAGTGTGTATGCATTATGCATGAACCTGGGAGTCTTAGACAGGCATATGCTCTGTGACCCTGGACATTGCATGTTGAGAGAGTAAAAGGCCATTCTGTTGTGATAGATCCTCTCCCTTCCTCCTTTGGTGGTCTGATGAGCCATGTGTGCAAACTACGACACCCCCCCCCCCTCCCCACTCCCCAACACGGATGGGAAATGGGCTATTTCACAAAACTGAGTCATAGTGTGATGCCTGTGCTTCATATTCTGAGGTAAGGTTATATAGTCGGAGATGTGGTTGAGAAAGGCCCTCAGAAACTGCGTGATCCACTGTGAGGTGTGGCTTGTGGTGACAGCCAAAACAAACTGAAAACTGCCATTGACAAAAAACTGTCCTAATTGATATCTCAATAGCCTTTCTGTATGACAGTAATTCTGTAAGATGTGGTTAGAGTTCTGCACATCACTCATGGCATTTTAGTAAGCTACACGTGGATTGTATTTAGGCGTTACTCTGAAAGTATACACCATGGAGCAAGGGCAGAGTTTGGGCAAAGCATAGGCAGAGCACATATGAATCTACGTACTTCACAGCCCAGGCCCCAGGAGCTGGTATACGTGACTGTAACAATATGTACGTGCGTCCACGATCACTTAAGCTAGTATTCTATAAAGTCAAATCCACGCAGATTTGCCTTTATAGAATTGGCGCCATGAATGTCTATAGACTTGCACAGAAATTTACACACCACTTACGGAAATACCCTCTATATCGGCAGTGCAGGTGTTGCCATGTTCCCCAGATATTCAGTGCCATCCACTATCTGGATACCAGAGCTGAAAATCTATTTTTTATTTAGCTGTGATAGCATACTTTTACCTACAGCCAATCTACAACAAAAATGTCAGATGGTTGAGCACAATAGCTCCCTCAGTTGCCCTCTCCTCTAAAATGCTGTTTGAGAAGAACACTTACCTTGGACTTTTGGATTTGCGGTATATAAATGTAGCTAAATAAATATCTTACACTTTTGCATGACTCAAGAGAGGTGCAAAAGCTGATGGGGAAATTTTAAAAAATATAGGTGCATTTCTGTTCAAAACTGGAAATATTGGGGGGGCGGAGCCTGATGTCCAGCGGGTTAGACGCTTCGCGCTGAAGCTCCCGAGAGGCCTACTCAGAATCCTGACTTAATACCTACCTAAACTTAATATTTTGCTCCGAACTTACCGGGGTACCTCGGGGGGGATGGCGGCCCACAAACCAGCGCGCTTAGACTTCGGGTCTCCCTCTTCTTCACACGGAAAACGCTCCAAAACAGAGTTGCCTTCCCCACAAAAGATAATTCCACTTCGGGAAAACCCCGAAATGCAACAGGAGATCTTGGAGGAAATACGCGGTGTGAAGGAACTGGTACAGTCCAACGGAGAAGCGCTCCGAGCCATGCGAGAAGACTTCGGTATGCTTCAGGACCGGCTTGAAGGTCTTTCACTCCGGCAGGACAACATGGCGGGGGTCCTCGACTCGCACGCGGTGCGCTTGGTGAAACTGGACAAGGCTGAGCGTCAGATACAGACTCTTCAAAAAGAGTTAGAGGATAGCAATAATCGAGCCCGTCGCAACAATGTAAGGCTCATTGGAGTACCGGAGGGGGCCGAAGCAGGAGACATAAGAGAATTCCTGGCCAAAACTCTTCCCTCCTTGCTGAAGATCACTTTTCACAGAGAACTGGAAATTGACCGAGCACATCGTGTTCCTACCAACATGGCGCTCAATCGGACGACCCCCCGGCCTATCATCTTTCGATTACTGAGATATCAGCAAGTTGAGCAAATTCTAAATGCTGCCCGGGCGAATCATCATCTGGAGTTTGAAAGTCATAAAGTCTCCTTCTTCCCTGACTTGGCAAAGCCCACAGTTGACCGTCGGAAGAGACTCCTTGCTTTTCGCCCTAGACTTCAACAGCTACAGGCTCGCTTTGGCCTATTGTATCCAGCGAAGCTCAGAGTGACTCTCCATAACCAAACTAGAACATTCGAAGATCCTGATCTACTAGCAACATTTTTAGATTCCAAAGAGGCAGACCAGATGCGCTAATCCAACAACTTGGATCTGTAATCCGCCGGATCTGCCCGCCATTTTGAATGGCCCGACGCGGTGATCACTGCCTGGAACAGAGACTGCCTGGACTTTTCTTTCTGTCTATATATAACTTTCTTGGTCTCCTATCCCTCCATGTTGTGCACCTCGGTTGGATTCGGAACACGCACAGCTATACAGGTTATATATTTCAATTTAGGCCTTCTCTGGGGTTTCTCCCCGCAGACACATGGTCGCCAGTAATTTCAGGGGTTCTGCTTCTTCTCTAATGCACTTCGGTGCTTATTTTTTTATTTGGGGCGCTTCATTGTTTTTCATTAGCTTATTTTCTATCATGTCATGTGTACAGCCATATACAGTTAATATGAGGGACATTGTGAAATTATGTGCGTTATCATGTTCTTTTTCAGAATTTTTAACCTTTCTGAATGGCCTTATGTAAGATCTTATCACTGAACGTAAAAGGCATCAATAGTCCAATCAAACGAAAGAAAATCCTTAGCTATCTTAATCATGAGCATGCTTATTTAGTGTTTCTTCAGGAAACGCATTTAAACTCCGCTGAAACACTGAAACTTAATGCCAAGCCTTACATGGTGGCTGCCTACTCTCCCGCCGTTTCTAAACGGTGTGGGGTAGCCATCTTGGTTAAGAAGTCTTTGCAAGCTACTGTAATGGATACTAGCTCTGATAAGGAGGGTAGATGGGCCCGTGCACACCTTAAGGTTGGAGATAGTGAATTCACGTGTATTTGTATTTATGCTCCGAATGTGGATAACCCTGCTTACTATGCAAGTATTGCGCAGTTGGCACAGGCCTCTGCCAATACTCCATTAATACTTGGCGGTGATTTCAACCAAGTACTTGATCCTTTGATAGATAGACAGCCGCCTAGAACGAGTGGTCTACCCAAGAGTCTTGATACCCTTACAGCTCTGATGAAAGATCTTGCGTTAGTAGATATATGGAGGCTGCTTCACCCCTCCGACTTAGAGTTCACCTTTTTCTCAGCCCCCCATCACTCTCAATCTAGAATAGATTTTTTTCTTATCTCCAAAGCACTGATACCCCAAGTGGACACGGCTAGGATTCATCCTCTCCATATTTCAGATCATGCTGCCATATCTTTCTCATTACATGTCACTACGCAAGGCGCACATCCCCGTGCTTGGTTTTTTGATAGATCCCTACTAGACCAAAAAGATTTTCAGGTTGACATAAAGGCCGCTATCCAAGACTACTTTCATTTTAATTCACCCCATGACACTGCGAGCTGGGCTTGGTGGGAGGGTTTCAAGGCGTCTATCCGTGCAACTATAACTAGCTATCAAATTCGACAGGGGAAACAAAGAAAGCAACAGTTACTGATTCTAGAACAACAGATACAAGCTGGAGAGCGTCTCCTCACGTCCCGTACTGACCCATGTATTTTACTTCGCTTACAACGCCTTCGTTTTCAATACAATCAGCTTTTATATACCGCTGCTGCTAAAAATATTGAATCACAACAAGGGATGTACTATCGGGAAAATAACCGTGCTGGCAAATTGTTAGCCAATGCCCTGAAAGGTCAAAAAGAAGCCAAGTGTGTTACCGCTCTCCGCAATCCGTCGGGGGGGAGCTTGGTCACTAAAGATACAGAAATATTAGAACTTTTTCGTGATTTTTATACTCGGCTTTATCAATCTGAATGTGACTTCGAGCCAGAAGCATTTGAACGATTACTATCAGGGGTACAACGACCGACCCTATCTGACGAAGATAGAGAGGCCATGGACAAACCATTCACTTTATCAGAAATTCAATCGGCACTCAAGAGATGTGCCACAGGTCGAGCCGCAGGCCCGGACGGTCTCCCAGCTGAATTCTACAAAACGTTTCACGCTGACTTAGCTCCGTTTTTGAAACTTTATTTTTCTGCTCTGGCCGAGGAGGGATCTCCTTCTGGATCCTTCTCAATGGCAAATGTAGTAGTTTTTGAGAAAGAGGGGAGAGATCCGCAACTAACAGCTAATTATCGTCCCATTTCCCTACTAAACGCAGACTATAAAATATTTGCCACCATTCTCTCCACCCGGCTCTCTGACAAGATGTCTACTTTAATACACCCAGATCAATGCGGTTTCATTCCCGGTAGATCAACTGCTGATAATGCTAGGACCCTATGTCATGTACTGACTGCCGCAGTTAATCTTGATCGCCCATTGGTTGGCCTCTCACTTGATGCTGAGAAGGCCTTCGACCGCTTAGAATGGCCCTTCTTGTTTGCAACTCTCCGCTGGTACGGATTCGGAGAAGGCTTTCTCCGTTGTCTCCAAACCATGTATGCACAGCCTACAGCTAGTATCTGTGCTAATGCTTTAAAGTCTCAGCCATTTCCCCTGCAACGCGGTACTCGCCAGGGATGCCCACTGTCTCCACTTCTTTTCGATCTCGCACTCGAACCCTTAGCTTTACTAATCCGGCAATCCAAGGATATTCATGGAGTCCCTTTCCCTCATAGGGAAATCAAAATTTCAGCATATGCTGATGACCTTATGCTCTTTGTCTCCCTAGACTCAGTGCCGGCTGTCCTAGAGCAAATTGGTAAATATTCACAACTCTCGGGCTATAAGATAAATTGGACCAAATCGGTAGCCTTTCCACTAAATCCTCTGATCCATCAGGCAGATATGCAATCCTTTCCCTTTTTATGGCAACCTCGCATGGTCAAATACCTTGGGGTGCACTACTGCTCTCCTTTAGAAGACACCATCACCTTTAATGCTAAAGACTTAACCTCTAAGGTCCGGGCGCTTACTCAACGCTGGACTCCTTTAACACTTACTTGGTGGGGCCGCCTAGAAACCATTAAAATGATGATTGTTCCCAAAGTGAACTACATTTTAGAAATGTTGCCATGTCTCCTACCTCGACGTACATATAAAGATTTAGAGGGTCTTCTGACTAGATACTTATGGAAAAACAAGACACCTAGGATAGCGAAACATAAGTTACAAGCAGATAAAGAAAATGGTGGTGTCAGATTCCCTGATTTCCTGAAATACCACCACTCTTTTCTTCTCAAACAAGGCGCTCGTTGGCTGGAAGACCTAACACCGAGTAGACCAGTGTGGCTAGATATAGAGGAGGACCTTTGCAAACCAATTCCTCTTACTTATCTCCCTGGTATGACTCTCCCATCAGACTCCCACTATCCACCAATGCTCTTAGACACTTTAGGTGCCTTTAATACTCTTGAGCAATCTCTAGACTCCCGACTTTGTCCGCTGGATAGACTCCCGCTTTGGCACAATGCTCGATTTCAAATACAAAATAAACCGATGGCGTGGAGCTCCTGGTACACTAGGGGCATTTGGATCCCTAACCAGCTGTTCTATGATGGTCGCTGGAAAACTTTTAGCGAATTACAAATTGAATTTGGTCTCCCAGCGAAACACTACTTTCAGTTGGTGCAACTTCAGCATTGTCTTCGGAGTGCTAAGGTGCTCCCGCCATCGGAAACCCATACCCAAGGATTGTCGGAGATTATCCGATCTATCGGGAGCTTATCGGGTGTAGCATCTAACTTTTACAAAACTTTATGTAATACTGTAAATAGAGGCACTCCTACTGCACAGAAATCCTGGGAGCGGGAAATGCATGTAACTTTGACCCCGGAGCAATGGAGCCTAGTCTGGAGCAAGGTGACACGGGTCTCTCGATCCGCCTCACTCACTCAGACACTTTTCTTTCTAGCCCACCGATGTTTCTATACTCCTGACAGGTTAGCCAAGTGGAACGCCACCCAGAGCAATAGATGCTGGACATGCCATGCAGCCATTGGTTCACTCACTCATGTTATGTATGAATGCCCCGCATTACAGTATTACTGGAGTCGGGTCTGGGGTCATATTCAATCTATTTTGCACTTTCAAGAGCCTCTCTCTTGGAAGATAGTGGGACTCCGCTCAGCTGCGGGGATCCCCTCTCTTCCCAAATCGGCTTACTTCCTTTTAGACTTTATGCTGGGCATAGCTATTTCCCTAATTACGAAATACTGGAAAAATAGCTCCCACCTGAGCCCCAATGAATGGTGGAATCATGTCTGTCTCTACAGTAAATATGAGCAAATACCTCGTATGTTAGCTTCTTCCGCTCAGACCCCCCACCACTTGTCTAAATGGAAGATGCTCAACGACTATGTTCAAACTGCTAAATGCTCTCATCTGACTGTTTAAATCTGTGTAAATCTCTGTCACATGATCATTCTGTATCGCAGATACTATTTTTGTTTGTTTTGATGTACAATTACTGTTGTTTGTAAGCGCTTATATGATGATACTTATCAGCTTAGAGAAGAAGCATAGGGGTGGGGGGTAATTGGGGTTGCTTTTTTCTTATTGTATGTTTGTATTTGTTTCCTTTGGTGTGTTGTTTCTTTTGCTTGTTGTAAAATGAAAATAAAAGTTTAAAAAAAAAAACAAAACTGGAAATATTCATGTACATATTTGGATAGTCTAAACCAGGCATGTCCAACAGGTAGATCACGATCTACCTGTAGATCGTGGAGGGGTCAGAGGTAGATTGCCAGCCCCACTTGGCTCCATTTCTCCAGCAGCTCGCCCCGTTGCTAGGAGAGAACTCGTGCCGGTAGGTCATCTGCCAAGGGCTTAACACCGCTACTGATCCTTTGCCTGTCTTTTTTCCCTGCCTGCAGGAATCTTGCCTGCGGGTATATTGGGGGCGCTTGTTGCTTTTGTGCCAATAGTTTGTGGGTAACCCAGGGGGCCGCCGCCTGCGCCCCCTGACGAGACACCACAGGCCCAGTGTCATACCTGTTCTCCAAGGACAAGCAGGATGAAGTCAGCCACATGTGGTGTCGTCTACCGACAGCGCCGTGGACGGAAGTACTCTCTCTAGCCCAGAAGGGCTTTCCCTTCTGGGCGGGATCACCCTCCCCCTGGCCCTACCCAGAGACCGCCCCTAGCTCGGTCACTTTTTCATCTTCCGTCTTGCCTGCAAGACGGATCTACACTCTCTCATCCTTTTTTTTTTTGTTTTGTTTTAATTTATTACTTTGGCAGATTGGACTCTAAACATGCCTAAGCCCGGGTTTAAGAAATGCCCCCGGTGCTCCCGCAGAATGAACGCCACGGACGCTCATACCTTCTGCATTCTCTGCCTGGGAACTTCCCATCAGATCAACGACTGTGCCCACTGCAGAAAGATGTCTCCGAGGGCGAGGAAGAGCCGCAAGAATCTCCTCCAGGAGTTGTTTCCTCCATCTGCAGCCCTCCTCAGCGCTCCAGTTGAGTCTGCGAGCCCTTTGGCTGTCCCGGCTACTGCCGCTTCTTCCATGCTCCCCTCGGCCTCGGGCGCGCCTTCCAGGGCCTCCGCCCCCAGCCGCTGCGCCTCGGAACCAGCGTGTCCTGTTCCCTGCCTCTCTGCAGCACCCTGGGAGTCTCGGCAATCTTCTGGAGCCCCCGCCCGCGTGGCCGGCCTGGCAGCGGCCATCTTGGATCACTGCACTTCCGGCTCTAGCTCCTACCCCCTCAGCGCAGAGTACCAGCGCCGACGTAATCACAAGAGGAGGAGGAGCTCCTCCCCGTGCCGACGGAGCCGGCGCGGGCAATCTTCAGGGGAGTCGGAATCGCGCCATCATGGACAGCGCGGAAGACGGCGCGGCAGCAGCAGCAGCAGCAGCAGCTACCGGCACAGCCGAAAGCGCCACCACCGCGCTGCCAGGAGCCGGTACCATCAGTGCAGAGACAGCTCTTCTCCAGCCTCCAGCAGCTCCCGCAGGTACACCTCTCCAGGGACCCTGCCCCTTCTTGACCTCGAGCCCTCTCCTCCGGTATCCCCCGCAAGGCCTCAAGGCCAGGCCTCCCTTCAAGGGCTAGTGGGTGCGCTCCCTGAAGGGGCTAATAAGGATTTTGTCTCCCTCCTCTCCAACTTCCTCCAGCAATGGACACGAGCTTCAACCCCGGCAGCCCAGGTTGCTCCGGAGCCAGAGGTCGCCACTCGCGGCTTGACCCTTGCGCCCCCTGTCGGCGTGGTTGACACCGTGGGAGAGGAAGGGGCAACGGACAGATCTTTGGACCACGGGAAAACCCAAATCTCGGTGTCCCCTGAAGTCACAGTTGATCCGGAGGTCTCAAACCCGGGCACGGAACCCCCGCCTCCAGAGGACCTCACCTATTCTAAATTCCTCCAGAAAATTGCAAGCACCCTCAACTTGCCTAGCTCGGGCGACGTCCCAGACCAACGCCCGGAGACACAAGCAGCGCGTAAGTTTCTGGAAGCCCCTAGATCCACGGCCTCCATCCCTGTTTACCCGCTTCTACGCGAGAACCTCATGAATCTCTGGAAGAACCCCTCCTCCGCACCTCCAGTGTCTCGGAAGCTAGATGCAAAGTACCAGGTTCAAGCCGCCCCTGGCTTTGACAAACCTCAGCTTCCCCATCACTCCATCGTGGTGGAATCGGCCCTGAAGCGCTCAAAGTCCATGCGTACCCACGCCAACTGCCCCCCCGGAAAAGAACAAAAATTGCTTGACAATATGGGCAGAAAGGTGTTCCAAGGAGCCATGCTGTGCGCCAGGATTTCGGCCCACCAGCTACAACATGCCCTTTACCAGGATGCTCTCCTGGAGAAACTAAAAGCAGCCACCAGCACCACCAGCCAGGAAACGCAAACAGCCGCCATCGCAGATCTGCAAGAATGTACAAAGCATCAGGTGCGGGCGGCCTTCGACGCTTTTGACACGGCAACCCGCACAGCCGCATCTGCCATCTCCGCCCACCGCCTAGCCTGGCTCAGGGCTTCAGGCTTACGGGACGATACCCACGACCGCATCGCCGATGCCCCCTGCACTGGAGAATCCCTCTTTGGGAATAAAGTCACGGAAGCCGTCAACGCACTGAAGGACCACTGCTCAACGCTAAAGACCTTATCAGACGAAGGCCTGGAACGTGGTTGCAAGAACCCCTACCATCAAAGACAGCCCTTCTCGGGCCCCAATCATCACTATAGTTCCTACCAGAAGTGGCAGCCTCGCTACAAGTCACAATCCTCCCAGCACTCATACAGGCAGAAACCTAGACAACGAGATAGGAAGCAGCAGAAGCCCTCCCAACCCGGCACAGGAAAGACCAGTCAGCCCTTTTGACGACCAGCGCTCGGCCAAACCTCCTACGGGGGGTCGCCTGGCCATGTTCCTCCCAGCCTGGAAATCCATAACCTCGGACAAATGGGTGCTAAGTATCATCAAGGAGGGTTACCGTTTAAAGTTCCTCTCACCTCCAATGCAACATGGACTTCCATCCTGCAAAGCATCGGAGGACCCCTCTTCTCCCCTGGCGAGGGATATCCAAGCCCTCCTATCTTCCAATGCTATCGAGCCTGTTCCAGCAACAGAACAACGCTTTGGCTTCTACTCCAGGTACTTCCTGATCCCCAAAAAATCGGGAGGCACGCACCCCATCCTCGATCTACGGGCGCTCAACAGATTCATCACCAAGGAGAAGTTCAGAATGCACTCCCTGGGATCCATCCTCCCGCTCATCCAGCGCAATGAATGGCTGATGTCCCTGGATCTCCTGGAGGCGTACACGCACGTTCCGATACACCCGGACTTCAGACAGTACCTGCGCTTCCGGGCGTTGGGGAGGCATTTTTAATACAAAGTCCTCCCATTCGGCTTGTCCCCGGCTCCGAGAGTATTCACGAAATGCGTGGCGGTCATGGCAGCCCACCTCTGCAAGCAAGGAATTTGCCTATTCCCCTACTTGGACGATTGGCTCATCTCAGCCCCCTCCTTCAAGGAAGCCATGAGGGTGACTCGCATTGCCCTACTATCAGCTCTGGGTTTTCTAGTAAACTATCAGAAATCCCACCTTCGCCCTTTTCAGCGGCTGGAGTTCATAGGAGAACTTATAAACACCACCAAGGCGAGGGCCTTCCTGCCACAGCTACGAAAGGAATCCATCAAGAACCTGGTGCTCTGGGCGGAGCCTGATGTCCAACGGGGTAGACGCCTTGTGCTGAAGCTCCCGAGAGGCCTACACAGAATCCTGACTAAACTCCTGCAAAACTTCACTATTTTGCTTTAAAATCGCCGGGGCGCATCGGAGGGATGGCGGGACCTAAACCACAGCGCCTAGATTTCGGCTCCCCCACTTCGTCGCACGGCAAACGCTCTAAAACGGAACTGCCTTCCCCGCATAAGATGGCGCCGCTCTGTGAGAGCCCTGAAATGCAGCGGGTGATACTCGAGGAGATTCGTGGTGTAAAGGAACTGGTACAATCCAACGGAGAAGAAGCGATCCGCGCCATGCGTGAGGACCTTACCATGATGCAGGAAAGGCTCGAGGGCCTCTCGTTGCGCCAAGACAAAATGGCGGAGACTCTTGAATCGCACGCGGTGCGAATGGGGAAGATCGATAAAGCTGAACGCCAGATTTTGCTCCTTCAAAAGGAACTTGAAGATAGCAATAATAGAGCTCGTCGCAATAACATTCGACTCATTGGAGCTCCAGAGGGCGTAGAAGCAGGAGATCTGCGGGAATATCTGGGCAATATTCTACCCTCTCTATTGAAGACGACGTTTCTTAAGGACCTGGAGATAGACCGGGCACATCGTGTCCCCACTAATATGGCGCTCAACCGGACGACTCCCAGGCCCATCATTTTTCGGCTACTGCGCTATCAACAAGCAGAGCAAATTCTGGCTGCTGCCCGGGCTAATCATCACCTCGAGATAGATGGGCATAAAGTGTCTTTCTTCCCTGATCTCTCTAAGCCCACGATGGACCGCCGAAAGAAGCTTCTTGCTTATCGCCCTCGCCTTCAGCAACTGCAGGCCCGATTTGGTCTCCTGTATCCGGCAAAGCTACGCGTTACGCTGCATAACCATACCAGGACCTTCGAGGATCCTGACCTCCTCGCTGCATTTTTGGACTCTAAAGAAGCTGAACTGATGCGTTGATGTTACCATCAAGCTGTGTTGCTGTTCAAAGCTCTCTTAAATCTCTACCTCATTGGGGCCTATCGCAGTGATTTCGCTGCAGACGCGGTTGGACTGCTCTCCTGACCTACTTCCTTGAACCGCCATCCTGCTTCTCTGCACCCTTCGGTGGCTCCCGGGACTTGTTCCTGCTGCAGGGAGTATGGCCAGTATCGGGCCTTCTCTGGGGCTTCCCCCCGCAGACTCATGGTCGCCAGTAATAGTTGGGGTTTTGCTTCTTCTCTAGTGCACTTCGGTGCCTGTCTCTTTTTTTTTTGGGGTTATTTATGCTTTCTACCAAAAGTTTATTATTTCATGTTGTGTGTACAGTCATTTGCTACCAATATGCATAGTTTAGGGAATAATGTGCAACTTCATGTTCTCTCAGAATTTTGTATATTACTAGATGGCTTTCTGTAAGCTCTTATCATTGAATGTCAAAGGTATCAATAGTCCAATCAAAAGGAAGAAAATTCTTAGCTATTTGAATACTGAGCATGCTGATTTAGTACTGCTTCAAGAAACGCATTTAAATGCTAAAGAAACACTAAAGCTTAATGTCAAGCCTTATGCTGTTGTGGCGTATTCTCCCGCTGTTGCTAAACGCTGTGGTGTTGCCATACTTGTTAAGAAATCCCTGCAGGCCACCGTGCTAGATATTAGCTCAGATAATGAGGGTAGATGGGCTCGCGCTCATCTCAAAGTGGGGGATCTAGAATTCACGTGTATTTGTATTTATGCTCCAAATGTTGACAATCCTGGTTTTTTTGCTAAAATTGCACAAGCTGCGCAAGCCTCCGCTCATACCCCACTAATACTGGGAGGAGACTTTAATCAGGTCCTCGACCCTCTGGTGGATCGGCAGCCGCCTAGAACCTGTGGTCCACCCAAGAGTCTCTCCATACTTACAGCTATGATCGCTGATTTGGCTTTGGTGGACATATGGAGGTTATTGAATCCTTCTGATTTGGATTTCACCTTTTTCTCCGCTCCTCACCAATCACAATCCCGAATAGATTTTTTTCTTTTATCTAAAACATTGGTATCGCAGATTGGTATGGCTAAGATTCACCCCTTGCACATTTCAGACCATGCTGCCATATCTTTTACGATACACACTGCTGCGCAAAATGCAAGTCCCCGAGCATGGTCTTTTGATAGGTCTCTCCTAGACCAACAGGATTTTCAAACTGTAATACGGGCTGCCATACAAGATTACTTTCATTTTAACTCTCCCCTTGACACAACGAACTGGGCCTGGTGGGAGGGTTTTAAGGCGTCTATTCGAGCCACGGTGACTAGTTATCAAATCCGTCTTGGGAAACAAAGAAGGCAACAATTGGTGATCCTTGAACAACAGATACAGGCTGGTAAACGTATTCTTACGTCCCGAACAGACCCATGTGTTCTGCTTCGTTTGCAACGTCTCCGTTTTCAGTACAACAAGATTTTGCATAATGCCGCTGTTAGAAATATAGCATCCCAGCAGGGATTGTATTACCGGGAAAATAATCGCGCTGGTAAACTACTAGCTAATGCTTTGAAGGGGAAAAAAGAAGCCAAACGGGTAGCAGCTCTCCGAAGCCCATCTGGGAATGGCCTTGTCACAAAAGATCATGAGAGTTTAGAGCTTTTTTCGCGATTTTTATGCTAGCTTGTATAAATCTGAATGTGAGTTTGTTCCTGAACATTTCGACCGCTTGTTAGCTGGTGTACAGCGTCCTACTCTCTCGGCTGAGGAATGCACGGCCCTTGATCATTCGTTTACTCTTGTGGAAATACAGGATGCAATTAAAAGATGTGCCTCCGGCCGTGCTGCGGGTCCAGACAGCCTTCCGGCTGAGTTCTTCAAAACTTTCAGCTCTGATCTGGCCCCGTTTTTGCAGCAATACTTTACTACCCTAGTAGCCGACGGATCCTCCCTTGGTTCCTTTTCAGAGGCCAACATAGTGGTCTTTGAGAAGGAGGGGAGAGACCCACACCTGACAGCCAATTACCGACCCATCTCCCTGCTTAACGCAGATTATAAAATCTTCGCCACTATTCTTTCTACTCGGCTCTCTCACAAAATGACCACTTTAATACATCCAGATCAATGTGGATTTATTCCCGGCAGATCAACTGCTGATAATGCCAGGACTCTTTGTCATGTACTAACTAATATGGCCTCCCACGATCGTCCACTGGTTGGCCTTTCCCTAGATGCCGAAAAAGCCTTTGACCGGCTAGAATGGCCATTCCTATTTGCGACCCTCCGTTGGTTTGGTTTCGGCGATAATTTTCTCCGTTGCCTTCAAGTGCTATACTCTCAACCAACTGCTAGTGTCTGTGCCAACACATTGAAGTCCCAGCCCTTTTTACTGCAAAGAGGCACCCGTCAGGGGTGCCCACTTTCCCCCTTACTTTTTGATCTTGCGTTAGAACCCCTAATCCTGTTAATCCGTCAGTCTCCACATATCCACGGCGCTCCCTTTCCCCGTCGGGATATAAAAGTCTCAGCGTATGCAGATGATCTTATGCTTTTTGTTTCCTTAGACTCCGTATCTGTTGTTCTGGATCTAATTGACCGCTATTCTCAACTTTCAGGTTACAAAATTAATTGGACCAAATCAGTCGCCTTTCCCCTAAACCACCAGGTTCACCAAGCAGACTTGCAAACCTTTCCTTTTGTATGGCAGCCCCGTATGGTAAAATATTTAGGGGTACATTACTGTTATCCTCTCGAAGAAACCGTCGCTTTTAATGTCAAAAATTTAATCACTAAGGTCCGTGAGCTCACCCAACGTTGGTCTCCACTTACTCTTACGTGGTGGGGCCGTATGGATACCATAAAGATGATGATAGTTCCCAAGGTTAATTATGTCTTAGAAATGTTACCGTGCCTTCTCCCTCGACACACCTACAAAGATATCGAGGGCCTGTTGATCAGATTTTTGTGGCAGAACAAACCGCCTAGAATAGCGAAACATAAACTTCAGTCAGATAAGGAACATGGTGGGATAAGATTTCCTGATTTTTTCAACTATCACCTCTCTTTTCTTCTCAAACAGGGTGCCCGTTGGTTGGACGCTTCTTTCCCGTCCAGACCAATATGGTTAGATATAGAAGAAGACCTCTGTAAGCCCATTCCACTTAGCTATCTCCCTGGAATGACTTTCCCACTAGATGCCCACTATCCACCAATGCTCCTGGATACACTTCGCTCCTTCAATGTTCTCATCAGCTCCCTAGATTCCCTAGCTTGCCCACTAGATAGGCTTCCAATTTGGCATAATGCTCGATTCCAAATTCAACATAAGCCGGTGGCCTGGAGTCCCTGGTATTCCAGAGGCATCTGGACTCCCAATCAACTGTTTCACAATGCTCGCTGGAAGTCCATTAATGAGCTCCATTGTGAGTTTGGCCTTCCTTCTAAATACTATTTTCAACTGCTTCAGTTGCAGCACTGTCTCAAGAGTGCTGGGGTTTTTCCCCCACTAACTCCTCATGACCAAGGGATAACTGAGGTGGTCTCCTTTATTGGGGCTCAGTCCGGTGTTGCTTCCACTTTTTATAAAACTCTTTGTGCTCCTCAGAATGCTGTTCCCCCTTCTGCACAGCAGATTTGGGAGCGAGAATTGGGTGTAACTCTAACCCCTGAACATTGGAACCTCTTCTGGAGCAAAGTGGTTCGTGTTTCCCGCTCGGCTTCCTTAACCCAGACGCTTTTCTTCTTTGCCCATCGCTGTTTCTATACCCCTGATAGACTGGCCAAATGGACTTCTACTCTGAGTAATCAATGTTGGACTTGCTATGCAGCTACAGGCACCCTCACTCATGTCATGTACGAATGCCCCGCACTACAACACTACTGGAGCCGGGTCTGGGGTCGTATTCAATCTATCTTACACTTTACTGAGCCACTCTCCTGGAAAATAGTGGGACTCCGTTCTGCAGCGGGCATCCCCTCTCTCCCGAAGTCTGCTTACTTCCTCCTTGACTTTCTAATGGGTATTGCCATATCGTTAATCATGAAATATTGGAAAAATAGCTCTTCACTGAGTCCTCTAGAATGGTGGAATTGTGTCTGTCTATATAGTAAGTTTGAACAAATTCCTCGTAGGGCTACCCCTTCCCTTCAGGCCCGCTACCAGGTGTCTAAATGGAAATTACTCACAGATTTCGTGCAGTCGGCCAAATGCTCGCACTTGACTGTCTAGTTATATCTCTCTCTTGATCCATAGTATATCATGACTGTTATGTTTATGTTCTAACATAATTGCTATGGACCCCATGCCAGGGTTAATATCTTTTCTTTTCTTTTCTTTTTTATTATCTAGAGAAGAAGCATAGGGGGGGAGGGTTGATGGGGTTATTTTTCGGTTTATTCCATTTTATTTTGATGCAATCATCCTTGTTTTATTACTGTGTGTATTGTTATTGTTATAAAATGAAAATAAAAGTTTAAAAAAAAAAAAAAAAGAACCTGGTGCTCCGAGTACAAGCAGACAGGACTTCCACCGCCAGGAGGCTCCACCGTCTCCTAGGCCACATGGCAGCCGCCACTCAGACAGTCTCCCTGGCAAAGCTCCACATGTGCCATCTCCAGTGGCACCTGCGGGCACATTGGTCCCAACACAGCCAGCCACTGAGCACGGCCATTCCACTGACCAACACGGTCTCCGCCTCCATCCAGTGGTGGACTGACGAAAGCAACCTCTCACAGGGCAGTCCCCTGTCTCAGCCGACCCACCACTTGACCATCACCACCGACGCATCCCCGGTGGGCTGGGGGGCGCATTGTCTGCATCTCCGGACACAGGGCGCCTGGTCAGCTCAAGAAAAACACCAGCACATAAACCTTCTGGAGCTCCGAACCATTCGCTATGCCCTGGAGGCCTTCCAGAACCTACTCAACGGAAAAATCGTCCTGATACGGACGGACAACCAGGTGGCCATGTTCTACGTGAACAAGCAGGGGGGTACGGGATCCTGCTCCCTCTGCAGGGAGGTGCTCCTCCTCTGGGCGTTTGCAATCTCCAAACACTGCTTTCTCCGGGCCTCTTACCTGCCAGGAGTGGAAAACGAATTAGTGGACAGGCTCAGCCGCCAGCTCAACCCCCATGAATGGTCTCTCAAGACAAGCATGGCCCACTCCCTCTTCAAGGACTGGGGCCGCCCGGAGATCGACCTCTTCGCGTCAGAACGGAACACAAAGTGCAAAACCTTCTGCTCCAAGCGCCCATCTGCTCTCAGTCTTACAGTGGATGCCTTCGATGTGTCATGGGGGGAGTGTTCACTAGTGTATGCCTTCCCCCCCCATTCCCCTAATCTCCAGGGTGATACAGCACATCATCTCCGACAAGGTGCGAGCGATCCTGGTGGCCCCAGCCTGGCCACACCAAGCCTGGTTTCCGCTACTGAAGCGACTAGCGCTATACCCGCCACGGCAGCTCCCTCTGGTGCCCGACCTCCTCTCCCAAGAAGACGGACATACCCTCCACCCCAACCTGCAAGCCCTTGCTCTGACAGCCTGGCGGCTGAACGGGTAGCCTTGTCTCCCCTCGGCTTGCCTCAAGAAGTGGAGGAGGTAGTCCTTGCCGCCCGACACCCTGCAACGAGAAAGTCTTATGGCCTCAAATGGCGTCGCTTCACCTCCTGGTGCTCCTCGCAGGGACTGAACCCCTTCTCAGCCCCAGCACCCAGAGTTCTTCAGTACTTGACCTCACTGGCGAAACAAGGCCTGCAGCCCCAGTCCATTCGGGTTCAACTAGCAGCCATCGCGGCTCTCCACGACCGCCTCGGGAGCAACTCAATCGCGCAACTCCCCTTGGTGACCCGTTTTATGAAAGGCTTAGCCAACCTACACCCACCAGTCAGAGACCCAGTGCCCCACTGGGACCTCAACGCTGTCCTCAACCAACTCACGCTACCCCCCTTTGAACCCATGCGGTCGGCAGACACCAAGTTCGTCTCCTGGAAGACCTTGTTCCTCATTGCCATCACCTCGGCCAGACGCATCAGCGAGCTCCAGGCCCTGGTGACACATCCACCGTATATGCAAATTTCCAACGAACGCGCCTCCCTCCGAACTCACCCAAAGTTTGTGCCGAAGGTAGCTTCAGCCTTCCATATCAACCAGGGCATTGAGCTACCTACCTTCTGCCCGGAACCCCACTCCTCGCCAGAAGAGGAACAGCTCCACACATTAGACTGTGTTAGAGCGTTACATCTTTACCTCCTCAGGACCGCGGCCCAGAGACGCAGCTCCCAACTCTTCGTCTCCTGTGACCCGAACAAACTGGGACACCCAGTCACCAAGCGAACCCTGTCCCTCTGGATCTCCTGCTGCATTGCCTTCTGCCTTGGCCAGGCTGGGGTCGCAGATGCACCGACAGTCAACGCCCACCAGCTGAGGGCGCTGGCCGCCACCATGGCCAACCTGCGTTCGGTCCCAGTAACCGACATCTGCAAAGCGGCCACTTGGTCATCCATACAAACATTCCAAAGACACTATTGCCTCGACCTGCTGGATAACCAGGCCCTCGGCCAAGCGGTTCTTGCGACCGCGCAAGGACCAGTGCCTTGACCGGCATTGCTGCCGCCCAGGGTGGAGGAGAAGGAGACTTTCTGACTGCTCGCCTTTGTGGCACCTGCTGTTGTTGCACATATCTGGCACACGTTGGTTTGTTCTTTGCACGTACTGTTGTTGCACATATCTTGCTCATGTTGGTTGTTCTTTGCACATGCTGTTATTGCACATATACTACGCATGTTAATGGCCACGTTGTACATTACATTGTATTCTGTTGCACACGTTGAGTTTGTTGATGCTCTTTTGTTGCTATGTTGGGATATGTCATTTATCAGTGACAAATAAAACCCTATGCTGCACCACGTGTCCTTCCTTTTTTGGAGAGGGCCCCTTGCACCACAGCCTTCTCAGCTCGGGAGGCACCACATGTGACTGACTTCATCCTGCTTGTCCTTGGAGAAATCGAGGTTACTTACCTGTAACGGGAGTTCTCCGAGGACAGCAGGATAAGTCAGCCACACAATCCCGCCCTCCTCCCCTCAGGGGCCATCTCCTGGTCTACCTACTCCCCTAGCACCTCCTGGCTCAGCTTGGGACATAGTGACCGAGCTAGGGGCAGTCTCTGGGTAGGGCCAGGGGGAGGGTGATCCCTCCCAGTAGGGAAAGCCCTTCTGGGCTAAAGAGAGTACTTCCGTCCACAGCACCGTCAGTAGACGACACCACATGTGGCTGACTTATCCTGCTGTCCTCGGAGAACTCCCATTACAGGTAAGTAACCTCGATGTCTCCTGCCTCTCAGAATCATCCATTCCTGCCCCCGCCCCAACATCCCTTAGAAATGTGTTATATACCGGGTGATATCCATTTGCCCGGGCTTTACCTGAATACACTTACTGTATTAGTTGTGTCGTGTGCTGGTCATTGGTCACTTTATAGTTCACTTTCATTAAACATTTTCGGGCAGACACAACAAAGTGTCAAGAATTTGGTGATTTTGGCGGGCTTTTCCAGTTTTGTTCTAACTTGCCTATGCCTTGCCTTCGAATTGGTTCAAACCACTGTGACTTTTGCTTGCCTCTGCAATTTTATTTTGCCTAGCCTTTGCGTTGATTCTACACTGCAATTTTATTTCACCTTGCCTTTGTGTTGATTCTACACTGTGAGCAGAATTTATTAAATCGCGTGTGGTGGTATTTGAACTTGTTTGGCGGTATTTGATTTTATCTGGTTTGCTGGACAGGTGTTTGAGTTTTTTGATGATTGTTTGGTGGTATTTGATTATTGGTGCCAGTATCAGGAATTCTTATTTTTACTTTTAGAACTGCATGTGTGGTTTTGGCATCTCCAGTCCTTGTATTGCATATCATCCAGAGGTCTTCAGTTCCTGTTGATCTTTAATACTTTGGGACAGTGACAGTTTTGGACCAGATTCAACCAGTGTTTATACTAACTTAGCAGATTTGGCCTTCTTACATCCAGCCACCCCAGTATAATGAAGATGAGTGTTCCAAAGAAGAGCAAAACCTACCATTTTCATGATGAATGGGAAACAGACTACCTCTTCATCATGATGAAAGACAAGTGTTGTGTAATTTGTAATGCCCCAGTATCCTTGCCCAAAAAGGGTAATCTGGAACGTCATTATAAGGCTCTGCATAGCAATAAGTTTGATGCTGATTTTCCACCCAAAAGTGAAATTCGTAAACTGAAGCTCAAAGAACTTATATCGAAATTGGCTACTCAGCAACAGTTGATGGCGAAGCCAAGGTCACATTCAGTCAATGCAACCATAGCATCCTTCAAGGTCAGCAACCTGATCGCAAAGAAATGCAAACCTGTCACTGAAGGGGAATTTGTAAAAGATTGTTTTCTTGAAGCAGCTAACAATCTTTTTGAAGAATTTAAAAATAAGAAAGAGATCATAGCTGCTATTCAAGATGTACAATTGTCAAGAAACACCGTTGTGCGGCGAATAGAAAAGATGTGTGGAGACACAACTGAACAATTGTTGGAGGATGTTTCAAATTGTGTTGCTTTCTCACTCCAGCTGGATGAATCTACAAACATAAGAGACATAGCCCAGTTACTAGTCTTTATCCGGATGGTTTTTGAAGACTTCAGTGTTAAAGAAGAACTACTTGGAATGATTTCTTTAAAAGGGAGAACTACCATTCAGGAAATGTTCAGTTATTTCCATTCTTTTGTGACAAAGTCTGATCTTCCATTGCATAGACTTGTTTCCATCACTACTGATGGAACAAGAGCAATGACAGGTGAGGTTAACGGCTTCATAGCCCTCTATAGACAGCATGACGACTTCCCAGATTTCCTTTCTTACCACTGCATCATTCACGAGCAAGTTTTGGCAAACAAGAGACTCAATACAAAGACTGTCATGGACATCACTTTCAAAATTGTAAATTCAGTTCGTGGAAGATCACTTCAAAGATGGCTTTTCAATCTTACTCTTGATGAAGGGGCAGCGGAAATCATTTTGCACACAGATGTAAGGTGGCTAAGTAGGCACAAATTTCTGCAAAGATTTTGTGATTTGCTGAATGAAACAAGAAGTTTTTTGAAGGAGAGGGGAGATGACCAAGCAGAGTTGGAAGATGGCAGTGCTTATGTGATCTGGCATTTCTAGCTGACTTTACAGGCAAACTAAGTGATATGAACCTTGAACTACAAGGTAAAAACAAATGCATTGGCAAGATGATGAGTACAGTTTCATCCTACAAGAGCAAATTTGAGCTAATGATGACCGACCTTGCAAACAACACTTTTGATCATTTTTCTAATAGGCAGGACCATCTGGGACAATATCCAAATTTTGTTTTTCAGAACGGGAAGTATGTGACAGAAATCTGTTCTGTTATCCAGTAATTCGAAAACAGATTCTGTGACTTCCAAAAAATTGGAACAGTTGTGGAGTACTTGTCATACCCATTCAAAGTAGATGTGGACATTAAAGAAACTGCAGCTGCTATCAGTAAAAATTACTCATTGAACAAGCTATCTCTTGAAAACGGAATATTAACCCTTAAAAATGACATTTTTCTCAAGACCCGTGCTGAGCAAGAATCGTTTTGGCAGCTAATGTCTAGAGACAAATTTCCCAACTTGAGAAGATGCAGTGAAGCTGTACACTCCTGTTTCGGTTCAACCTATTTGTGTGAATCTGCGTTTTCCCATCTGAAAATGACAAAGAGTACACAACGTTCCAACATGACAGATGAACAGCTCCAGGATTCACTGAGACTGGCCTTCACGCAACATTCACCCAACTTCAAAAAGCTGGTGGATGAAATGCAGGCTCAGACGTCTCACTAATGAGCAAGAGCGAAATATTAAAGATTGTGCAAGATCAGCCTGGATCAATACTCGACCTAAATTTAACACAAATTACTCAATAAAAGTTAAAGAAAGTTATTAAGACAGTTAAAGAAAGTTATTACTCAATAAAACTTTAAGAAAAAATGTACTTTCCATTTCCTCTCGCAGTTCTTACTGGATCTTTATCTTTCTGTTTTGTTTTTGCTTAATTTGCTTAACAGCTGATCACATCCAAGTAAATGACAGAAGGTTCATTAAAAAAGGGAGGGGGGAATCCTCCAACCTTATTGGGTTAAAATTTAATTTGAAACTAATTTGAAACTTAATTTTCATGGTGGTAGATCACCGGCACTTTTGGCCGGAAAAAGTAGATCACGACCTGTTCGAAGTTGGACATGCCTGGTCCAAACCATGCTCAGAGCATTGTCCTTGAAATATTTTGTGTTCCACAGCATTTACATGTGTCAATAGCACATTCAATTGGCATTTGTGTGTGTATATGCCACTAATGTCACATGTAAATGCAATGCAAGTCTTCTACGATAATCTCCCAGGTTTACGAGAAATGCTCTTCTGAGCAATAGTCCCAAGAGCTGAAATACACTAAGACCCTCTTCCAGCTCTACATGCAGAGGAAGAAAAGTGTGCGTATAGGCAGAGGAAAATCATCTATACCAAGGAAATCTTAAGGGAAGTAACCAATAATCTACTTAGTATCCCGCTCAAGTGTGGGATGAGGCCTTATCTCTGTAGGCCTCTTATTAGCCTTGATGTAAAAATTGATTCTCATCTCAATTTTACAGGGCAGGTGGTTCAGTTCTGTTTTCTTAATTTATGGTTGATATGAAAATTGCACCCTCTGTTGTCCTTTACAAACTGGCTACTTTGCTGGTTTCTTTGGTCCTTAGTAGAGTGGACTATTGTAATGCCCTGTGGACTATTGTAATTTTCAAGGAGAGAGTTCAAAAGACTCATATTTGTATTGAACACTGCAGCTAGGTTGATATTTTGAGCTCATAGATAGGATCATGTGACCCCTGTGTTATTTATTTTTTATTTATTTATTTTTATTTATTTTATTTATTTACATTCTCTTATATACCGCGCTATTCTGCATCAGTGCGGTTTACATTGAACAAACTGAAATTACATTGAACAGGGCATTATAACTTGGAGATAACTATTTTACAGGGAACATGGGCTATGGAGGGTTAAATGGCTTGCCCAAGATCACAAGGAGCGCCTGTGGGACTAGCAAACCCAGTCCTTCCGGACTGTTGACATAATTACACCAGCTGCTGGTATAATATTCTTTGTATGGTTTCCAGGCTTTGATCAGAGGGCAATCTCAATATTTGGCAATCAGATTATGCCTGTACAATCAGATTATGCATGTATACCATGATTAGGCCTTTGTAGTCCTCTCAGAAGAGTCTTTTGGAGCTCCCAGGTTTGGGTGATGTTCCTCTATCTTGAATTAGGGAGGGTGTGTTTAGCTTTAGAGACCCTGTTTGGTGGAACATATGACTTTTTAATTTGACTTTTATGGGGTCTTAGAGTGTTGTTTGTTTTGTTGTTGAGGTGAGTAGGAGCTGAAGAGGGATATAGTTTGGGGGGATGGATGTTACTTTATTGGAGTTTGGGTGAAGGTTTGCTGAGAGCTGTACTTTGGGGGAGTGAAGTTTGTTTTTTTTAATTGTTTTAAGAGTGATTGTAAACCGCTGGATATGTTTTTGTAATGTTAAGCGATTAACCGGGTAGTCAGACCCGGCGCTCACTATTCCTGCTCCCGCACCCCCGTAATTCCAACATTCCCCCCCTCCCCCTCACAAATGCCACAGACAATCATTCTTGGGTTACAACTGGTCGCAGCTTTATTTGCCAATTTAAGATACAAAACATACTAAAATAGAATAATCAACAACCAACCAAACCCCCCCCCCCCCCAACGGAGCGATGTGACACCAGCCATGCTATTAGCAAAGTGCCCTCACCTCCGCACCGGCCGCATTCACTTCCCCCGGCCAAATTCCTATCACCCCTGTCCGATTTCGCCATATCACTAGCAAAAGTCTACCAGGGGTTTTCCGGGCCGTGGGCACCCCGCCCACGCCCCCAGTGGCCTAAGGTTCCGGACCCCGGACACCTCCGGGATCCCGCCACCGGCTCGGGCTATCTGAAATGCCTGAGCCACCCCCCCCTACTCACAAGCTGCGACCAATGCATGCCACCCTGTACCACTCGCTCCACTGCCTCCTGCCAATCATTCAGAAGGAGGTCAATCCCCACCGGAGACAGATGTACCCCATCGCTCCTGTACAATCCCCCACACTCCACCTCCGCCCAAGAATGCTGGACCTGGTAACCCCCTTGCTCACATACCCACCGCCCAATCTGCCTGTTAATTTTTGTTAACCCCCGAGACCACCGGCGATGACCCCGACACGCTGGCCGTGGAATAATATCTGACCAAATTAGCACTACCCTCCCAAACATTCGTAACACGAAAGTCAAATCTCTCTTTGCAGCTCTGATCAGTTGCTTGCAAGTCCAGGCAGCCAAGTCATTCCCCCCCCAGATGCAGCAGGATAATCCACGGCTGTCCTCTTACACGCTGATGGTGCCGAAGCAAGGGCAACAACTGAGTCCACCGCAGACCACGCTCACCCAGCCATGAGAGCGACACCAACGCAGGATCCAGCCCCAGATTCAGCCCGACAGGCCGCACTGCTGCTCGTTCTCCAGCCCAGAACACGAAGGAATGCCCTAGCAGCCAACACTTCCAAACATTCTGCCCCCCATCTGCAAAAGAAAGAATGTGTTACTTCTCCATGTCCAGCAGACCTACCCCTTATAAACGAACATAACCTCTGAAGGCTCTAGACTGCCACCTGCCGATACGTTGTATCTGCCCCCCCCCCCCCGACAACCCAACCGCCGCCGCACTGGTCACCGCCCCAATGCGAAACGAATGGGCCGAAAACATGGAAGGGTCCTCACCTAAGAACCGTAATAACATCCACAGGACCGCCAACACTTGAAAATGTGTCACCACCCGCGCCTCTCTGTGTATGAATAACCCTCCTGCATGCTCAGGCCGAATGCCTGAGTATGCTTTCATCAGCGCCACCGGACATGTGGGACCACCAATCCCCTTCAGGATCACCCACCACCCCTTACCCCGCTGGTCCGTCTTGGACCTAGATAAGAACACCCGCAACTGCCCGTCGAGCACCTGCACATGCCACTGCTGTACACTATTACCCACTCCCGCCTTCACAGAATCCGCCACCAATTCACTCACTCGAAAGGCACCAAAGAAAGCTAAGCTGAAAACTGCCCAAAAAAGAATGGCCTCGTAGCACGACTCCACTACTTGCGGTAAGTCCTCGCACAATCTAACCAGTAACTGATGCGTGATCGGCCATCGCCGATCCGGAGGGGTAGGCTGCAAACGTTCCTAGCCTTGCAATAGCCTTCCAGCCAGGAATCATCCCGCAGGAGAACCCCACCCCACCGCCCTTGCGAAGAACTCGAAACCCGACAAATGACTATGCACCGCTGATCTCGAAGCCCCAAGTTCTTTCGCACTGATAATATATTGCCCGAGCAGGTGATCCGCTACCGCCCCCTTGCCATCCCCGGGCCAGCCAAAACTCTGCCACTCTACTCCCACCTTGACGATAAGCCTCCCATGTTCATTCTGCCACTGAATTCCACAGGAGACTCTTCATCTCAGCAGGCCAGAGCTCCACAAGTTCCACGGGACCCCGCACCCGACTGTGTCCGCCTCCGGTGCCAGTCTCCGGAACTGCTCCATCTGCAAACAGGAAAGAGCATCAGCAATTCCGTTAGTATGGCCCGGGATGTGCCGTGCTCTCAACATCACATTCAAATGCAGACATGCCAAAACTACTGCCCTCATTAGTGATGCCACCTGAAGACAACGCGGGGAATAATGATTCACTACGCTCACCACCGCCTCGTTGTCACACCACCGAAGCACCTTCCAATTCCTCAACCGCTCTGGCCACAGCTCTAGCGCTACCAACATAGGGAAAAGCTCCAGAAAGGTAATATTACTTAAAAGTCCTGCCTCATGCCACTCCTGCGTCCATCTGTCGGCGCACCAAGATCCCGCAAAGTAAATGCCCAGACCCACTCCCCCCGCTGCATCGGAGTAAAGCTGTAAATCTTCACTGGACATCTCAGGTTCCATCCAAACTGAAATTCCATTGAAACCCTGCAAAAACACCTCCTACACCTGCAAATCTTCGTGCATCACACTAGCAACTCGTATGCGATGATGGGTCTTGCACACACCCGACGTCGCTGCCGCCAATCGCCGAAGAAATACCCGCCCCATCGGGAGCACCCTACAAGCAAAGTTCAGCGACCCTAGCAAAGCCTGCATTTCCTTCAATGTCAACTTCGATGATGCCACGGCATTAGCTACCAAGACCCTCAACTTCACAACCTTCTCATCTGATAGCCGCACCACCATTCCCTCAGAATCAAGCTCAATCCCCAGGAAGGTAATCCTGGTAACTGGGCCCATCATCTTGTCATCACCAGAGGGACCCCTAACACTCCCGCCATCTCCATGACACCTGCCAAAAGTTCATGGCAGCCAGACGACTGCGCTGCCCCGACAA
The DNA here is from genome assembly GCA_033557465.1 of Ichthyophis bannanicus. Classification (NCBI taxonomy): domain Eukaryota; kingdom Metazoa; phylum Chordata; class Amphibia; order Gymnophiona; family Ichthyophiidae; genus Ichthyophis; species Ichthyophis bannanicus. The sequence continues at coordinate 88,372,661 of CM066033.1, forward strand.
ACAGAAAATCGTCTAGATAATGCATGACCTCAGGCCGCCCCACCTTCTGTACCACCGCCCAATGCAAGAAAGAACTAAACTTCTTGAAATACGCACACGCAACTGAACAACCCATCGGCATACACTTATCAAAATAAAACTCCCCTTCAAACTGGAACCCTAACAAATGAAACGACGAAGGATGGACGGAGAGCAAACGAAATGCAGATTCAATATCCACTTTCGCCATCCATGCCCCCCGACCAGCCTCCCAGAGTAACTCCACTGCCCTATCAAACGAGACTTACTTGACCGTGCACCACTCACGCGGTATGAAATCATTCACCGATGCTCCAGTTGGACTCAACAAATTGTGTATTAAACAAAATTTCCCCGGTTCTTTCTTAGGTATGAGCCCCAGAGGCGATACCACGAAGTGTGAAAAAGGCGGTTGCCGAAATGGGCCAGCTATTCTACCTAACTTCAACTCAACTGCCAACTTTTCCCGTGCTATCGGCGCCCAGTGCCGCACCGACGCAGGGTTTCGCGCCGTCCTACCTAAAACCCTACCCTGAACCGGAATAACAAAACCAAACCGAAATCCTAACTGTAATACAGCCCTATCCCTCCTCTTCGGATATTGCTGAAGCCACATCCTTAGCACCTCTACCTTTATTGGAGAGAGGGCCACACCGAATCCCAACTCACAACTTGGATACCGACCCGGAAGCGATCCCTGCTCCTTTCTTAACACATTTCGTCGCCGAGTGCCCCCCACCCCCCCCCCCGCAGCTCAAACAGACATGCCGGAACTTACAATCTGGGAAGGGACAAACGGACTTATTAAACCGCCAGCACACATCCCCCCTCCACTTCCTGCTGGTTTAGTCTGCAAGGTGGCCCCTCCGCTCCGAAAGGAACAACCCGCCCCTGCGGTGGGCAACGACCCCCCTTTTCCCCCACTCCCATTACCAGTCTCTGTTCTGGCCGACATCTGTGTCAGCCACAAATTAATATCCTGCATACCCCATGTCAAGCCTTTGTTCTCCTCCATTTTTTCCCCAACTTTTTCATCGTAATTGAGCCCCGACCATCCGTTGTGGGCCTGCGAGGCCTCCAGAATCGAATCTGCATAGGCCAGCAATACTGGTCTGGACGATGATGGCCCCAGACACTCGCCAACCGCAAGAACGCCCTCACCCAATTTACCACCGTCCGAGAAACTTTTCTGATCCTACCGGCCTTTTCGTCCTCTTTCCGCTTTTTCTTGCTCTCGTCTGACCTCTTCCGTCCCTCAAGTAAACGGAAAATATCTATGTATTTTTGTTTTCAAATTTTTCTCCGTAGCTTCCTTGGCACTCCCCCCCATAGCTCCGACAACATTGCCGAAGTAGCACTACCACTCCCCACTACCCTACCCAGCCCTTCTTGGCACTGATCGTCTACCCTGGTGCTTTCCTCACTCGATGACACCTCCGACGAGCCCGATGACGATGAGGAAGAGGATTCCGAACTATGCTGTCGACGACAAGTGTGTTTCTTTTTCTTGCTCGCCTTTCCCGAACGCTCCCTCCGTGTAACCCCCTCTTCCTGTTCGACCACCTCCTCCCCCCGTAACTCACCCAGGTCCGCTCCCGCTGCCACGCTCCTCGCTGCCAGGCTCAGCCTGCCCTGTCGCAGGTCCTCGCTCCTCAGTTGCATGCTGTCTCCTCATGCCGCTGACCACTCCTCCTCGACTCTCTACACCGTCCCGGCAGCCGTGTCCCTTGACATCATTCTCGAAGGCTCCTCTACGCCAGGCATGAATCCAGGCGATGCCACCACAGGGACCTGTGAAGAGACAAATGGAAAGCCAAGAGGAGGAAACCCTGGGGTCCATGCTGGTTCCCAAGCTCCTACCCACACAGTCCTCGAAGAGCCTTGCCCCCCCACTCGCCCAGTGATCATCTGGAGTCGGATATCCAGCGAACCCATTACCGGTCGGCATCATCGCGCCACCTCCCGGTGACACCAACCCCCCATCCTCCCTGCCACAGGCACTGAACCCCGGCATGTCTATCCCCCCCCCCCCAGAACCCCCCATATCCGAAACTGGGCCTGGTCCCTATCACCCACCCGGTATTCGTACCCCCACATCCGCCACTATCTGTCAAAGCTCGAACAGAACTCTCCCCCTGGCCACCTCCACCCCTGCCCGCAGCAGATTCCTGGGCTGAATCCCTCCCAGCTGGTGGCCGAGTCCCCCGTCCCCTAACACCACTGCCCCTTTGGGAAACTCCCGGGGACTCCTGATGCCCTCGGACCGGCAGCCTTGCCTCCCTTCCCCCCCTTGCGCCACTCAGGACCCCGTGGAGCCCCGCGGACCCCCCACCCTCCCCCACCCTCCCCCGTTCAGCCCCCCCAACCCCTTTTTCCACCCTTGTATATCCACCCCCCCCATCCTTGCTCCCCCGACCTCTGTTATGTTGGGCCCTCTTGAGAGCCATGTCACTTCCCCCCACTGTCTTATCCCCAAGCTTACCCCTCTCTGTCCTTTTTTCTTTCTTTTGTTTTATAATTTTTCTTTTTCGTTTCTTTTTATTTCTTTTTTTTATACTGCCTGCCCTAGCCCAAAGATCGGGCCTCACTCACAGGTCAACTATGCTTCCAGGCCCTCCAGCCCCCCCAACCACTCGCCTGCACAACCGGAGCTGCACGCTGTCACCCACCGCACGGACATCCAAACCGGGAGCCTCTCGCACCCCGAAACTGACACCGTCCCTACGCTCCGCTGCAGCCAAAGCCTCCGGCCTGCCACACGCAGAAAAAAACGCTGCTCTCCACCGCATTGCTCCCAGGATCCGCCGCATGTGCTTCAGCAACACTGCTGCTGGCTGAGCACATGCCCTTCCCGCGGCCTGATTGGCTCCCACGCGCCCCGCCGCACGCGCAGAGCCAATCAATTTAAAAGATGCACAAGCGTCATAGCCAACGCTCGCCTCTCTCCCCCCATCTCCTTAGATTGAGCGCGTTAAGCTCGTTCGCCAGGACCCTGCCCGCGCCCTCTCTGTTATCGAGTCAATAAATTGAAACTGAAATACTTACTTAATTTTATAACTTTCACAGTATCCATGCTTGAAAAAACTGTGATTCTTCAAACTCTTTCAAGCATGACTTCTCCTGAAGAGGATATCCCAGCCTTCCATGCTTTAGAAGCTGATTCAGAACAATATGACCTAAAATAGGTTCCACTGTTCTTGACAGCAAATAAATGGCAGTCCTACAATGATTACTATAGTTGATAAATTCTCAGTCCGTTTCCTTTAACTTGCAAATCATCTGCACCGGTTTTGTACGGTTCAGGAGAAAGGTTCTCTTAAATAGTTAACAGAAATGATTAGGCTTACATCTCTCTGTGCAGAATTCTGGATGAGAAACAACATACAGTATGTAGCCTCAAAAACAGAAAATGTGCCGCAACCTTTTGGAAAAACTTCTGTTTGTTTATGAGACCAAAGCCGGCTAGGACATTTGTTTTTCACTTCACAACGGTGGTTCCTACAGCTGCACTTTAAATTCAGTGTCTTTTTTCTGGTTTTAATTATAACCAGTGTTCCCCTCCCCGCAAATATGTACCAAACATCCTGCCTTCTACCAGTTGTCTGGAGTTGATTCATATTAAAGAAAGCCATGAGGATGCTGCTAAGAGGCAACTGTTCAATACTAAGGGCCTAAATATTTTTCCCCATTCAATATTTCTGTGCATAAAGATTAGCAAGTCAGGCCCTTAAACAACTCCAGTTCAGGATACAGAACTGATTGCATAGCAAACTGAATTGTTCTTTCTTCTCTCTGAATTTGACATTTATTTTCCACATAACGGTTTGGGCTATTACAATTCTCAGTATCACAATCTGTTTGTCCTGCTCTTGCCTTTCCAAAGTTGTCCTTTTCCTTCACCAGCCCTCTATCCTGGAACTCCCTGCTACAGTCCTTGAAAGGGCAACAGAGCTGAGCCATTTTAAAGCAATATTGATAAATGTCTCTTCTCACAAACAGTCGGAGATTCGTAGGATGTGTCTGGGGTGCAGGGGACTGGGGATCGGATTAGTTTAGCTTCTTCTTTCTCTTCACTGAGTATTGAATTATTACAAACCACCTTGTTGTGCCTTGAATATATGATATGGCGGTATAGAAGACCTGCTAATTAATTAAATAAATAAATACATAAATAAAAGGTGATATATTAAATTGCTGGATAAAATATATCGACCTAAAAATAGATAGAACTAAGCGACTTTGATACCTAGCCCAAATGTTCAAACATCTGCATTGTGAACCAGAAAATGTATGCCGGATCAAATATCTGCACATATAGAGCCCGATTTGCAAAGGGGCACATTCACACCGTCCGGACATCCCCATCCAAGGACCCAGTTCTGGACCGCGGGAACAAAACGTTTCCGTGGTACAGAGAATCGGGCTCGAAGACGGCCCAGTGTGCCACTGACTGCCTGCAGGGACATCGTCCTTGCAGGCACCCCTGACCTCGCGGCTAAGACATCCCTTTTCTCTGCCGCCTGATCCACGGCTGGCCAGCCAGGGCCTGGATCGACTGGTGGGGACCCCCCTGCCGCTGGCCCTGGTTCTGGGGGAGGAGATTCCTGGGCCCGATCACCCCGCCGGTCCTGATTATTCCACCTCGAAGGCACGTCCCCTCTGACCTGAAACGGCCCTGTACATCCTGCCAGATCAGCAGGGAGAGCAGGAGGAGGAATAGGATCCTGATGACATGCAGCCCCACAACCCACAACTCTGAATCGGGCCCATAGTGGATAATATTATAAAGCTTTTTCTGCATGTAAAGCTTGTTTTGCTTGCAGAAAAGTGTTGCTATAAAATTGGGTGGCCACATATACATACACAGATTCATAAGTTGAAAAGATCATGGTTAACACATAGGCATTCCTTGGGGTGAATTTTGGGTTGGCTGGAAGTGAAGTTGTGACATATCTGCATTGTGCATGAGAAGTTGTGTATTACTGGAGGTGGTTCTGGAAGTCTATTTTATAAAAACTCACAGGCACCTATGTTGCCTTTATAAACGGGCATAAAATAAGTGTCGTTTCGGAGATACCCTTGTATAAAATTAACCCTGTAGTAGACATGTAGGGGGTGATACTCAAAGACATTTACATGGTTTGCTGACTTGCAAACCGTGTAAATGTCGCTCAGCTGGAAATTTAGCAGCACTAACATGCTTAGGGCCACTGAATATGCAGGGGTGCTGCTGCTCCATGCCCCCATACTAACCGGTTAGCACCGGGGCATTGCAGGGGAGGCGCCAGCCATAACTTGCGAGCTGCGATATTGAGCAACTGCTTGGTTATGGTAAAGCAATGAAAGTAAGGTGCAGAAAAGGCTGGTCTAACCTGAGCCACGGAAACTAACCAAGCAATGACTGCTGCCCAATTAGCTTCCTGCCAATCTGGGCAACGCAGATGTTCAATGCCAGCACCAGATATGACAAAGGTACTGACTCTCTGGGTTTTTGTTTTAGCAGCACCAGCTGGCCGTGTTAGAGTGGCTCGCTGCCACTGCTGAATACCCCCATTGTCATTTTAGAAATGTGCATTTGTCAGCAAGGCTTAACATTTTTAATTCATGCAAAATTGATTTGTAGGTTAGCACATGTTAAATCAATTTTGCACCCGCTAAGGGGCCTGTTTACTAAAGCGAGATGAGCATTTACCATGCAAATTAGCACATGGTACCACACGGCCATGAAACGTAGCACATGGTAATTTGCATGATAACTGCTTGCCATGACAGCCGTGGGAAAGGGGTGGGGAATGGATAGGTTATGGGCATAGATAGCTGGTTCAGTTAGCAGAGCAGTAAATTACTGTGCATTTTTGCCACTGTAGATTGGTAACGTCTCAAGAGGAGACAGTAAGTACATCTGAACTGTCTGCATGCAGGTACCGTAGTCCAGTGCTTTAAAAGAAAACCCGATCCCCTAGATGAGTATCATAAATCCCCCACCTCTTGATGAGTTCCTTCCGCCTCGTGACCTTTGTAGAAGAGTCTTCCTTCCATCCAGTTTACTATGGGGTCCCTCAAGGTGCAATTCTTTCTCCAAGCTGTTTAATCTCTTTTTGAGTCTGTCAGTTGCTCTTATTTAGGAACACCAGTGGCATACCAAGGGCAGGGCAGTGGATACGGCACATTCCGGGTGCCAGCCAAGAGGGGGTGCCATTTCCAGGCTCTGACAGAGCAGGCACGTGCAGCAAGCATACTTTTGCTGGTTTGGCAACTCTTCTCTCTTGACTGAAATGTCACGGCGCAGCTGTTCTTGCAAGACTTCAACCAAAAGGGAACAGCTGCTGGGCATGGAGAGGAGGCAACGCGGTAAGCCAGCAAAGGTATGCTTGCCACGCACACTTCCTCATCCATGAGGGCCCAGCACAGGAGGGTGGGGGGGGGGGCGTCTGCTCCAAGTGCCCAATAATGTCAGAATGCCACTAAGGAACATAATATCAGTACTTATGGCTATGCATTCTACTTGCTCACTTTACTCACCCAAAAGCCTCAAACCTTTCTTATTTAAATCATTATCTCCAGCAGATTGGAGAATGGCGAACATAACAGCAATTTTTAAAAAGGGTTCCCTTTAACCCCTCTCCGCCGTCAACACTATCCCATTCTGCTGCTGCCCAGATGGGTGGTTTGTCTTGGTCTGGCACCTCAGCTGAGACCTGTCCATCTTGGGAGACCCTGCCAGTAGTTAAACTACCGATAGTTTAGCTCTCAGCATCACTGATGCACGCAAGCCCTCACAGCACGACAAGCTGCAAACCAAGTGAGAGCAGCCTCTCTGACCTCCCCTTTAAAGCATGCTGGCAGTTTTTTGGACTACCTTCCACTTTTCTGAAAGCATGGATTACAGCTGGTCTGGGCTTCCAAGATAGTATTTTTCAACAACACCCAAGCTTGATGTAAGTCTTTAACCTTTGCAACTGCTCCTTTTAGATTTTCTTAACTATTTTCCTCATTTTATCATAGTCTCCCTTTCAAAAGTTAAAAGGTAGTACTGTGGATTTCCTTACTATCCCTCCTCCTCTAATTAAATCAAACGCGATCATGCTATGATCACTATTGACAAGTGGCCCCAAAACCCTTATCTCTTGCACCAGATCTGGTGTTCCACTAAGGACTAGGTCTAATATGGCTTCCCCTCTGGTCGGTTCATGAACCAGCTGCTCCAAGAAGCATTGATTTATTTCATCTAGGAACTTTATCTCCTTCCGTCACACTGACCCAGTCGATATTGGGGTAATTGAAATCAGCCATTATTACTATTGTGCTGCTATGAGGGGACATGAGATGAGGGTGAAGGGAGATAGATTCAGGAGTGATATGCGGAAATATTTCTTTACGGAAAGAGTGGTGGATCCGTGGAATAGTCTCCCAGTGGAGGTGGTAGAGATGAGGATAGTAACTGAATTCAAAAAAGCATGGGACCAACACAGAAGATCTCTAAAGGTAAAAAGGGGACTGTTGCAGTTTTTGATATGGAAGGACAGACTAGATAGGCCATGTGGTCTTTTTCTGTCATCATATTTCTGTTTCTATGTTTTTACCTACAGTTTAGTGGATCCGGAGCATATTGACTTGTCCTGAGCTCTTTTCCTTTCTTTGTCATGTCTTGGTTGTAGGGCCCGATATTGAAAGGTTGTAAACCATGTAAATGCCCCAGTGCTAACTGCTTAGCATCAGGGCATGTCGGGGAAGGTCCCTGTGAATAACCGTGCCGCGGCGATATTCAGTCACTGCCTGGTTATCTCTCAACGGTGAATATTGCCGCTACACAGTTAGCTTCTGCACCATGTGTGGTTGTGTGGCAAACCCAGATAGTCAATGCTGGCGGCTGGATGTGGCCCCGGATTGAATATCTGGGGTTAAAGTTCGATGGTGACTAAGGTGTATCAATATTGGGCCAGCAGTTCCTTTGAATTTCGATATTTTAGCCTGTAAACCACTCTGGTATCTTGTCTGATGAAGGGTGGTATAACAAGTATATAATAAACAAAAAACTCACCCCTGCCCCCAATGCCCCACCAGCACTTCCCAGAGGTGTCCTAGGTGGGTTAGTAGGGCTGAGAAGCAGAAATAACCGCAGATGCTCCTTCTCCATCGCCAGCCTGGGTTCAGAAAGGCAGCTCTGAGGTATCGTTTTCAGTAACATGACCTCTAAGAGTAGTAATGCAAGATTACTGCTAGGGGTAAGAGCTGCCATCTGGAAGCCAGGTCCACGATGTGGAAGGAGCATCCGGGGATCACTTATGCCCTCTCTCTAACTCACCAGGAACATACCTGGCAAGCCCCAAAAGGAAACAGGGGAGTGGGAGGTGGGTAGGGCTGCTTATCAGGAGGATTAGGTTTTTATTTGTAACTGCATGCAATAGCAGATATACTTACAGTGCGGTAGATATCTGCCTTGTGCGATAACTGCAGGGCAGATGCTGGGCATATTCCCATCAGTTATCACACAGGCTTTGCACTTACCGCATGCTGATTTTTGCATCTAGCACATGGTATGTGATAAATTTTACTGTACTTTATTTTATTTATTTATTTTTATTTGTTTAACCGGTCTTGTTATACCATTTTTCTACCAGTCAAAACGGTGTACAATAAATATGGTGCAAGGGTGGGTTGACAGGTGGGAAGGCAGGTTGCATTATAACATCGTCAGAGCTAATCAGTAAACAGGCACATAAATTTGTAAAGCACGATAATGAGCTGAATGCATAAACAATTTGCATGCACTAGAGTTCTAATGCATGTTAAAGAATAGTTATTAAAACAAGTATTTGAAATTAATTTAAAAAATGTCTCAAAATTGGAAAAAAGTCAGAAAAATCCAAAAAATGAACTGAAATATTTTACCTGTGCACATGCCTAGAACACATGTATTTCATGTGACTGGGTTTTCTGGCCACATAGATTACAGCACACTCTAGTTTGTATCTCCTGGCTAAGATAACACAAAAGTGTAGGAATCCAAGTCAGATATTACAAAGGGCTTTGTAGACTACTTTCAGAAGTTGAATAATGTTCGCCTATGACCGCCAAACTCAAAACAATTGGAGGACCTTCCTCCAATTACTTTGAGTCTGGAGGTCATAGACAAAGCCCCGTGATATATCCACCATATGCTGAGAGATTATCACAAAGACAGCCCTCAGCTTCTGGAGCAGATATTCTAGGATGTGCAGGCTGTCTCATTGGATATGAGAGCCTGGATGGAGAGGTATAGACCTTCAGTTCCCACAGGAAATAGATAGCATTGAATCTCAAACAGATCAGGCAGTACATAACACCTGTCACAGCACCCCTCGATGTCCAGACTACATGTGTGTTGGCACAGTGATCACTTGAACTTGGATTTACTTAGTGAGCAATACTGAACCCATGGAGTCAGCATTTTTTAAAATGTCAGCCACCATGAGCAAAAACAATGGATATTGAGGGACAATATCCGGATAGTGGCTGTATTCAGCTGCTATCTGGATAGTTGTCTAGATTGCTCTTAGGAAAACTTATTTTCTGTCCTGTTATCCGGATAGGCACTTACTTATCTTTATAATATAGGCTTCTTAAAATGTGCTTTAACTAGGTGCCCCTTATAAAAATTGCCCTCGTGACGTATATGCATAATTTATAAAGACCCACTCAAATTTCATCCTCGAACACACTTACATATGGGTCGCATATTTTTACACACATCACCCTGGGGTCAGTTTTGCATACAAAACATCCTTTATGGCCTCTGCTAAACACGTGAGTGCTCTTGAACATTGGGTCATATGAGCATTGCAGAATAAAGCACATGCTTGCAGATGCCTTGAGTGAAGACACTTTTCAGACAGTTATCTTACCCACAAGAACAGTGTAAGTTCCACAGGATCGCCATTATTAGATCAGCTAACCAATTATTTCTCATTTTGCAGCAACCCCTTCATAGTGCATCCTTTGGAAGTCATCCAGGCCCAGGAGACTTTTTTCTGCTTGTACGTTCATCCCTTCATAAATAACCAGGGAGATGCAGTGTGAGTCTCTAGTGCTTGATATTAGAACACCTATCACCGCTCAGAACAGGTTTTATTTCATCTGCTTGACAATAGATCTCTTGTCAGCACCTTCTTCTGAGATCTTATATAGATTTACAACTTCTGCAGTATTTTTCTGTGCTAAACAAACCAGGATTCTCCAAAAAGTGAAACCACGGAAAATGTCCTAAATTTATCATGCAGTCTGTTACTTTTCTTGGAATCTATGATTGTCATACCTCATAATTTTGGAAATAAAAATAGAAAGTACTGTATCTTTGTCTACTGCATGTGAGGGGATCCACCACGACATGCAAGAAGGAGTCATCTCTGAGGACTGAAATATTTCTTCTGCGAGTTCATGGAGCATGTATACTATCCTGCTAGCATGAAGTTACCATGCAGTATCAGCGCCACGCTAAAAGGTAGCACAGGTCCCTGTGCTAAAAACCCAACACTACCTGGGTAGCACGTGTCTGAGCAGTGACTGGATGTAACAGAGCATTCCCACCACAGCACTGCTAATGCAAGTGGTAGAAGTCCGTACTACCAGCACTCGGTGCAACTAATGCCAACCCAGTGGGTGGTGGTAGTTGCTCCCATGGCAGGTTTACCGTGGTGATCTACACAAACTGCAGGGGGATGGCTATACCTATCCTTCTTCAGTTAGCGTGAATCCCTATGCAAGTAGCATGGCCCAAACCCGTGTTACCTGCGCAGGACTTAATAAACATGCCCCCATAACTGTTCTGGCATCTGAATTTGATCAGCATCAAACGCAGTGCCTCAATGGGGTACCAAGGTCACACACTTATAAATTATTCAACATCCAAAAATAAGTGTATAGACAGATGAACCATCAACATCGGGAGTTAGTCTATAGTATCCTAGACCATTCAGTCCTCTTCCTTAGATATCAGCCACATTTATTAGCTAATTTTAAAACTTATCTGAAGTTGTACGGTAGTTCAATTATCAGGCCATACAACCTCTCTAGTGATTCCTCATCCTGGTGGCATCCAGGCCTGATCCTCTGCCCAAATTTCAGACTTCCTGCATTACTGTCATCACGTCATTTGCTCCCAATGACTCATCAACTTAAATTTCAAATGACTATGTTGTCATTTAAATCATTGAATGGACTGGCCTCCTCACTACTAGTTGAATAATTTAGAGATTTCTGTTCCCAAGAGGCCATTTAGATCAACCAGTACAGGGTCGTCAGTTTTATCACATAGAGCAGAGACTCTACTTAAGATTTCTAGTCATAGGGCTTTTGCAGTTGTTGCCCCTATGCTCTGGAAAACCCTATCGGATTACATTAAGCTATGTAAGGAATACTTAGGATTGTGGAAATTGGTGCAAACATGGTTATTTAGCAGGCTTTCCCACGGGGGTAATGTGGTAATGACTGTGTGGAACACTATATGAGGATATGTTGGGAGTTTTGGGTGTGTTTATTTATTTGTTTATTTAACAGGTTTTCTATACTGCCCCATCATAAATTCAAAGCGGTTTACATGGAACAGGTACAGCAACAAGCTTTTACATAGAACAGGGAATTGCAACTTGGAGGATTATAAGGGTTATTAATACATTTAACCAATTCTAACTATATGCATAAACATTGCTGTGGATTGATGGGATACTGGAACAATCAGCAGTTATCTGTTATATGCAGTTGTATTATTGCTTTGTGACATTACATTCTAGATGGGACCGTAGTACTCAAGGAAGAAATGGGTCTTTATGGCTTTTCTGAAGTCCAGTAGATCTGTGATTGCATTTATTAAGGCAGGTAGGTCGTTCCATAATTGTGGAGCATATAGAAAGAAGGCTCTACTGCAAGTGGATTGTTTTTGCTGTTTTGAAGCCTGGTAGAGTTTCCAGGATGTTGGGGTCTGCACCTCTTGTTCTGGTTGGACGTGCTTTCTTGATCAGTGGTTGAAGAGTCATTGGAGATAAGTTGTTTAGTTTCTTAAAGATTATTATTATGTTCTTGTATTTGGTATGGACAGTGACAGGGAGCCAGTGTAGCTGGTGGAAAGTTGGGGCTATATGACTGTACATTGCTGTTCCTGTAATTTTATTTATTTATTTATTTATTTAACTATTTTCTTCTATACCGCCCCTTCCAGAGATCAAGGGCGGTTTACATGTAACAGTTTAACAGTATTGTACTGTCGCCCCCACCTGGTTGGGTATATAGCCCGGTACCAGGGTGAGTCGCCTTTTTACCTTATTTATTTATTTTATTTATTTATTTAACAATTATTTCTATACCGCTCTTTCACAAGTATCAAGTGCGGTTTACAATGAACAGTATTTTATATGGTATGGATAGTATCATACCAAGTCATTTTACATAGAACAGATGAACTAGGTACAGATAACAGTATAAAGTTTAAACAGTAAATTATTAAACTATTATAACATATATACATAGTAAATATATACAAATTGTATCATATGTCACGTATGGTTGTATACTTTATATAAGCTTCAGACACGTGGATATATGTTGTTTGAATTGTAGTAGTTAACCTGCGTCTCTTTGTGTCGTCTGACCAGTCTCTGATCCTTGGTTGTAATGTAAAGAGAATAAATGGGTTTTCAGTTTTTTTCTAAATTCCTTTATGTCTGATAGTGAGCGAATGTTGTCAGGAAGGTTGTTCCAGAGGATAGGAGCTGAGTGTGAGAATGCTCTCATGTTGGTTTGTTTTTTTGCTTTTGTGTAGTCTTTTGGTACTGCTATAGTGTTAGTGTTTCTACTTCTTTGTGATCTTTTATCTATTTCTATCTTGATGAGTGTATTGAGTATAGTTGGCGCTAAGTTTTTTACCTTGAATAAGTTTTTCCCTCAAAATGGCCGCCAGGAGGGCTGCTGGGAGTTGTAGTATTTTACTTATTTAGGCAAAGGAATTGTAGTCAAGTGGTCAGGCGAAAACAGAGAAATTTATTTATATATTTTCGGGGGGTCCCAATATATATATATACAGGATTCGAATGGGAAACAAAAATAGGATACTTGCTCCAACGCAAAAGCTTTTAACTTTCAATAAGGTAAGCACAATGCTGCCTGGGTTTAACAAATGCAGCTTCTTCAAACTTAAGCTTCGTAAAACTTCTTTCTTACAAAAACAACATTTCTTAAAGCAAAAACAGCTTTTAAAAATTGTCCACTGACTGTTTCCTTCAGCTTTCAGCTTCACACGATATCAGTTGAGACAATAGCATTCAGCTGTTTCCCCCTGCCGTGCCTTTCACACAGGTTAGGTTTCTTTCATGACATTCATACTTCAGACAGCTTTTAAAGTTTAGCATTCGTCTGAGTCAGCTGCTTTGCAATAAGCACATTGCATTTCACACGGGTTATCCTCAAAACAGTCTCCAATTTCCATCTCCTCAATGCTATCCCCTTCACACTTCTCATAGGGTACCTGTCTGGAGAGCTGACTGTTTTCTCTCTGAATCATATCATTGAGCTTTTGGAGTAGAACCTTCTTCTGTCCTAACTCCTCTGCAAGCTGAGCATATTGATAGTCAGTTAAAATATCCCTCTTTCCCTTAGGGTTTAACTGATAGCTAGAATTAGCCTTTATCTCTGGAGCTAATTCTCTTAAACCTTTTATAGGCAGGAACTGGGGAGGACACACTTGCCTTAAGTCAGGAATATTCAGCAATTCTCCTTTCTCCTGGTATAAGTCACGCTGCCTTCCGTCTACAGAGACTTTCCTGGGTTGAAACAGCCTTTCCTTCAGCTGGGACTGCCTTGGAGTCTTTCCAATCAGTTCCCCCAGTTCACCTGGAAGCTTGAGCTCAGCAGCCCTTGTATCTCTTAAGGTTACTGGCTGGCTTCTTCCCTGGCTGTAACTCTTCCCGGAGCTGCAACTAGAATTGGCACCATCTCTTTCTCTCCAACTGCCTTCTCCCAAATGGTCAGCATCAGCTCCAGCTTTTTTCTCCTCCCTCAGATGCTCCCCCTGACTTCCTAAAAGCCAGCGTTTTAAACTGCTTTCCTTTCTGTGCCACGCCTTGCTCCCAGCACATGTGAGAAGAGTCAGGCTTCTCTCTAACCCTGACGTGCTGCTGTGGGCGGGGCATAAGGGTGACTGTGTTGTGAGTCAGAGACTCCTGGTTACCGGGGAAACCCTGAATGCTTTCATTTTTAAAGGTACAGGGCTCATTTTCCTGTGTATCCATAGCCTCAATAGTGGTTTCCTCACCACAGTACACATCTGTATACATTTACATTGAACAGTAGAATTCAACTATTTACATTGAACAATAAAATTTAACTTTGTAAGGTATTAAAGTAGAACAATCGTCAAACTATTTACAATAAATATTTACAGTGGCTGTGTGTGGTGAGTAGGACAAGTGTAGGAGTTGGAATTTATTTCCTTTTAAGCATAATAATGATTATGTAATGATTCTTGCAGTAGTGCTTTGTACCAGTTGCAATGGGAGTATTGTTTTCTTAGGTAGGCCATGATAGATTGCATTGCCATAATGGTAGAAACCATCATAAAGAATAAAATTACTCAGCATGTAGATAGTAACGACCTAATGGGAGACAGCCAACATGGCTTTAGATAAGGAAGATCTTGTCTTACTAATCTGTTATGTTTTTTTGAAGGAGTGAATAAACAGGTGGACAAAGGTGAGTCGGTTGATATTGTGTATCTGGAATTTCAGAAAGCCTTTAACAAGGTCCCTCATCAGAGACTTATGGCAAAACTAAAGAGTCATGGGATAGGAGGCAGTGTACTATTGTGGATCAGGAACTGGTTAAAAGATAGAAAGCAGAGGGTGGGGCTAAATGGCCAATTTTCCCAATGGAGAAAGGTGAATAGTGGTGTACCCCAGGGATCTGTGCTGGGTCCGCTGCTTTTTGACATATTCATAAATGACATGGAAAGTGGAATAACGAGTGAGGTTATCAAATTTGCAGATGACACAAAACTATTTAAAGTTGTTAAAACCCAAGAGGATTGTGAAAAATTGCAAGAGGATCTTGATAAATTGGAAGACTGGGCATCAAAATGGCAGATAAAATTTAATGTGGACAAGTGCAAGGTTATGCACCTAGGGAAGAACAACCCAAACTATGGTTACATGATGCAAGGTTCCACATTAGGAACCACCACCCAGGAAAAAGATTTAGGCGTCATTGTGGATACCATGTTAAAACCCTCGGCCCAGTGTGCAGCGGCAGCCAAGAGAGCAAATAGAATGCTAGGTATGATAAGGAAAGGAATGGAAAATAAAACAAAAGATATTATAATGCCTCTATATCGTTCCATGGTGAGACCGCACCTTGAATATTGTGTGCAATTCTGATCTCCGTATCTTAAAAAGGATATAGCGATTTTAGAAAAGGTTCAGAGAAGAGCCACCAAAATGGTAAAGGGGATGGAAGGATACTCCTATGAGGAAAGGCTAAAAAGGTTAGGGCTCTTTAACCTGGAAAAGAGATGGCTGAGGGGAGATATGATAGAAGTCTATAAATTAATGAACGGAGTGGAACGGGTAAACGTAGATCGATTGTTTACCTTATCAGAATATAGAAAGACTAGGGGACATGCAATGAAGCTACAGGGTAAACTATTTAAGACTAATAAAAGAAAATATTTTTTCACTCAACGTGTAATCAAACTCTGGAATTTGTTACCGGAGGATGTAGTAAAGGCTGTTAGTGTAGCTGGGTTTAAAAAAGGTTTGGACAAGTTCCTGGAGGAAAGGTCCATAAACCATTATTTCCCTGTCCCTGGAGGATTTACAATCTGTTTGTACCCGTGACAATGGAAGGTTAAGTGATTTTCCCAAGGCCACAAGGAGTATCAGTGGGAGTTTTCAGTCAGCACCTGTCTGGACAACTTAGGCCACATGAAAGCAGGCCTAAGTTGCAATCCTGATAAGTGCCAGCTGAAAACTGTGCTAACTAGTCCAGGACGAGCACGTAACCTGATAGCGCCGCTCGTCCCAGATATTTGGTTCCTAGCCAGATACTGTCACAGAATATCCTGTTGACCACTGTGGCATCTTTGAAAACTGGGCCTTACATTTTTCATATGTAAACTAAACCTGGACATTAGCACATTGGTATATAGGAATGTTGTGAGTCTTGCCTTCTTTTGATGATATTTTAATGTTTGTGTATGGACCCATTGATAAGCATGTACCCGACAAGCTGAACATGCTACAGCTGATGAGTATCTTCTACAGAGTTAGATCTAATGAAGTGTTCCAGGGTTTTAGGGAGCTTCAGATAAACTAGTAGTTTCAGTCTGAGCAAAGGAGCAAATGGGCAGCTGCTTGTTGCTATGTGCTGGGCAAGAGCTGCAGATCTTAAGCTCATGGGTCCTGCAGTTTCTAGTCCCATTTTTTGGAAGATAAGAATGTGCATTTGTATGCACACAACAGGTTTGTTTGGGAACGTAAAGCATTTTAGTGCATACAAATCACTTTTACATGAGTATATCTATACATTAACCCATGTATAATCTATTTGCATACTAAAAAGTTCTAATGTGCATCCAATGTGTGCGTTAAAAATAAATGCGTCAAAAGAAACAGAAAAAAAAACCCATCTGAAAATCTGAAAAAATTCAGGAAAAAACAAACACATTTTTTGCCCACGCTCGTACATAGAAGTAGATTATGACATCCAGAACCTGTTTGCATTGTCACTGTTATCTTTTAACAATTTGGAAGCTGGTGACCACAGAAAGCCTAGTTGGAAATTTTTGCAGTGAGAGAGCTCTAAACAAATTAATCCAGACTTGGTAAAGGTGCTATAAGCCATTTTTGGGAGTCAAAGGCACCTGCTTATCAACCTGGTACTTGCATCAAAAGGAGACATGAAGGAGACAGCAAGAACCGTCTCGGATTTAGGCAAAGGCTGCATCAAAAGGAGACATAAAGGAGACAGCAAGAACCGTTTCGGATTTAGGCAAAGGCAAAGGAGGCAACTGTCTCCGGCACCAAATTTTGTTGCTCCAATTGCCATGCCTCAGTCTGGGCTTGGCCCCCTGATGCTGTAGCTGATTAGCGATCCAGTCCCTGGGCAGCGGCAGCAAGTTTGTTAATTAAATTCAGCCTAAGGATGTCCAGGCCCTGTGACATCCTGCCTTCTCCTTTCCCCTTGTAGAGTTTCCATGGTAACAGGAAGCACTGTGAGGGGAGAGGGGGTGATGTTGCAGAGCCTGAGCAGCACTGGGCTGAATTTAATTAATGAATTTGCTGCTGCCGTTTGGGGGCCGGGCTGCTGACTGCAGAGTGATAAACAGGGCATTAGAGGGGGAGTGAACACTGTTTGAGGTGGAAGTGGAGAAACCTCCCCCCCCCCCCCCATTGTTGCCTATAAGTGCCAATAAGGCAAATCAGGTACTAAGCAAGAAGAGAGAGTCGAACTTAGAACTTTAGCTTTGGAGCACAGGTAGCAGGGATTCTCTCAGAGGAGAAAGGAAGTTGTTGCAACAAGTTAGAACATAAGAAACATCATACAGGGTCAGACCAAGGTCCAGCAAACCCAGCATCCTGTTTCCAACAGTGGCCAATCCAGGTCACAAGTACTTGGCAGGTTTCCAAAAGGCACACAGGTTCCACAATGCTCGTTCTGGGGTAAGCAGTGGATTTCCCGGGTCCTCTTTAATAATGGTTTATGGACCTTTCCTCCAGGAATTTGTTCAAACCTTTTTAAACCCAGCTACACTAATAGCTTTTACTACATCCTTCGGTAAAGAATTCCAGTGTATTATCATGTATTGAGTGAAAAATATTTTCTCTTATTAGTCTTAAAGGGGTTACATTGTAGCTTTATTGCATATCCTCTAGTCTTTCTACTTTTTGATGGTATAAACAACTGATCTACATTAACCTGCTCCACTCCTTTCATTAATTTATAGACCTCTATCATATCTTCCCTCAGGCATCTCTTTTCCAAGTTGAAACACACTAACCTTTTAACATCTCCTCATACAGAAATCCTTCCATTCCCTTTACCATTTTGGTGGCTCTTCTCTGTACCTTTTTTAATTCTGCTATATCCTTTTTAAGATAGGGCGAACAGAATTGCACACAATATTCAAGGTGCAGTCGAACCATGCAACGATACAGAGGCATTATAATATCCTTAGTTTTATTCTTCATTCTTTTCCTTATGATTCCTAGCATTCTATTTGCTTTCTTGGCCACCGCTGCAAACTGGGCCAAGGGTTTCAACATATTATCCGTGGTGACACCTAAATTTTTTTCCTGGGTGGTAGTTTCTAAGGTGCTACCTTGCATTGTGTAACCGTGGTTTGGGTTGTTCTTTCCTGTGAAGGTTAAAGACTTACATCAAGCTTGGGTGTTGTTTAAAAATACTATCCTAGAAGCCCAGACCAGCTGTATTCTACGCATTAAGAAAAGTGGAAGAAAGTCCAAAAAACTGCCAGCATGGTTTAAAGGTGAGGTCAGAGAGGCTGTTGCTGTCAAAAAAGCATCTTTCAGGAAATGGAAAAAAGAGCCAAATGACGAAAACTGGAAACAGCACAAGCACTGGCAAGTTAAATGCAAAGCATTGATAAGGCAGGCAAAGCGAGAATTTGAGAAGGAACTTGCTACGGAAGCAAAAACACGAAATAAAAACTTTTTCAAATACATTCGTAGCAAAAGGCCTGTGAGAGAGTCAATGGGACCATTAGATGATAGAGGGTTAAAAGGGGCACGAAAAGGAGACAAGGCTATAGCAGAGAGACTGAATGAATTCTTTGCTTCGGTCTTTACTGAGGAAGATGTAGGGATGTTACCCAAGACTGAAGTGGTATTTAAAGGTGATACTGCAGAGGAATTGAGAGAAATATCGCTACACCGGGAAGATGTATTACAACTATTTGATAAACTGAATAGTAGCAAATCACCTGGACCAGATGGTATACATCCAAGAGTGTTGAAAGAACTGAAATATGAGATTGCAGACCTGCTATTAGTAATCTGTGAACTTTCAATTACAATCATCTGTAATACCTGAAGATTGGAGGATCGCCAATGTAACGCCAGTTTTTAAAAAGGGTTCCAGGGGTGATCTGGGAAATTACAGACCGGTGAGCCTGACGTCAGTACCGGGGAAAATGGTAGAAACTATCGTAAAGAATAAAATTACACAGCTTGTAGACGGTCATGGCCTAATGGGAGACAGCCAACATCCCTTTAGACAAGGAAGATCTTGTCTTACTAATCTGATATGTTTTTTTGAAGGTGTGAATAAACAGGTAGACAAAGGTGAGTCAGTTGATATAGTGTATCTAGACTTTCAGAAAGCCTTTGACAAGGTCCCTCATCAGAGACTTTTGGCAAAACTAAAAAGTAATGGGATAGGAGGCAGTGTATTATTGTGGATCAGGAACTGGTTAAAAGATAGAAAGCAGAGGGTAGGGCTAAATGGCCAATTTTCCCAATAGAAAAAGGTGAATAGTGGAGTACCCCAGGGATCTGTGCTGGGTCCACTGCTTTTTGACATATTCATAAATGACCTGGAAAAGGGAATAACTAGTGAGGTTATCAAATTTGCAGACGACACAAAACTGTTTAAAGTTGTTAAAACCCAAGAGGACTGTGGAAAACTGCAGGAGGATCTGGATAAATTGGAAGACTGGGCATCAAAATGACAGATGAAATTTAATGTGGACAAGTGCAAAGTTATGCACCTAGGGAAGAACAACCCAAACTATGGTTACACAATGCAAGGTTCCACATTAGGAACCACCACCCAGGAAAAAGATTTAGGCGTCATTGTGGATAACATGTTAAAACCCTTGGCCAAGTTGCAGCGGCGGTCAAGAGAGCAAATAGAATGCTAGGTATCATAAGGAAAGGAATGGAAAATAAAACAAAAGATATTATAATGCCTCTATATCGTTCCATGGTGAGACCGCACCTTGAATATTGTGTGCAATTCTGGTCGCCGTATCTTAATAAGGATATAGCGTTATTAGAAAAGGTTCAGAGAAGAGCCACCAAAATGATAAAGGGGAAGGAAGGATACTCCTATGAAGAAAGGCTAAAAAGGTTAGGGCTCTTTAACCTGGAAAAGAGACAGCTGAGAGGAGATATGATAGAAGTCTATAAATTAATGGAGTGGAACGGATAAACGTAAATCGATTGTTTACGTTATCAGAATATAGAAAGACTAGGGGACATGCAATGAAGTTACAGGGTAAACTATTTAAGACCAATAAAAGAAAATATTTTTTCACTCAACGTGTAATCAAACTCTGGACTTTGTTACCGGAGGATGTAGTAAAGGCTGTTAGTGCAGCTGGCTTTAAAAAAAGGTTTGGACAGGTTCCTGGAGGAAAGGTCCATAAACCATTATTAAGAAGGGACCCAGGATATCAATGCTTGACCCAGTACAAGCATTGTGGAACCTGTGTCTTTTGGGGAAATGCTAGCTACATATGACCTAGATTGGTCACTGCTGAAAACAGGATACTTGATGGACCTTGGTCTGACCCAGTATGGCATATCTTATGTTCTTAGGTACTTCAGATGATTTTAAAGATAGTTCACAGATTACTAATAGTAGATCTGCAATCTCATATATCAGTTCTTTCAATACCCTCGGATGAATACCATCCAGTCAAGGTGATTTTATACTCTTCAATTTATAAAATAGTTATAATATATCTTCCAAGTTTGTCGATATTCTTTCAATTTTTCTGATGCATCACCAGTTCAGGCATGGGTAAATTTGCTACATCTTCTTCAATAAAGAGCAAAGCAAAGAATTCATTCAGCCTCTCCACTATGGCCTTGTTCTCACTTATTACCCCTTTTGCCCCTCTATCATCCAATGCTACAGCTGACTTTCTTACAGGATTTTTTATTATGAATGTATTTGAAAAAGTTTTTATTATGCATTTTTACTTCCATGGCTAGCTTTTTCAAATTCTCTCTTTTCCTGCCTTATCAATGCCTTGCATCTAACTTGCCAATGCTTATGTTGTTTCCCGTTTTCATGATTTCCTGAAAAATGCTTTTTTGGCAGCAACAGCCTCTGACCTCATCTTTAAACTATGTGGGCAGTTTTTTGACCTTCCTTCCACCTTTCTGAAAGGGTGGGCTTCCAAGATAGTACTTTTAAACAATGCTATCTTTAACCTTTATGTAAATCTTTAACCTTTGTAGCTGCTTCTTTGAGTCTTTTCTTAACTATTTTCCTCATTTTATCATAGTCACCCTTTTGAAAGTTAAATGGGAGTACTGCGGATTTCCTTTGCCATGCTTTCATTTATTAAATCAAACGCGATCATGCTATGATCACTATTGCCGAGTGGCCCCAACACCCTTATCTCTTGCACTAGATCCTGTGTGCCACTAAAGACTAGGTCCAAAATAGCTTTCCCTCTTGTCAGTTCATGAACCAGCTGCTCCAAGAAGCAGTCATTTATTCAATCTAGAAACTTTATCTCCCTAGCATGTCCTGCCATGGCACTGACCCAGTCGATACCCGGGTAATTGAAATCACCCATTATTACTGTGTTGTAACTTTTGTTAACTCCCCTGATTTCTTTCAGCATTTCATCATCCATCTGTTCATTCTGGCCAGGTGGTCGATAGTACACCCCCACTGCCATCACCTTCCCATTTTCACATGGGATTTCTAGCCATAAAGATTCTGTGACGTATTTTTTTTCCTGCAAAACTTTAATCCTATGTTATACACAGAAGTTTAATTTCAAGTAGATCCAAGTACTTTATAAGTACTGAAGGTAATTGCTATAATATACCTAAACATAGAATTTATCTTCTCTAAAGATTCGTCTCCAAAATTATACATCGTTTCATGCTGCTAATAAATCACGTATTTTGGCATATGTTTACTAAAGGGTGCACTAGTAATGCGTGTGTTTAGCGCAGAACTTGTGCGGAGGCCAGTGCAAACCTTTGGAGAGGTATGTGGCCATCCCCTGCAAATAGCTCATTGGTAATGTGCCAGACCGCGCTAACCTGCTTGCGGATGTGCTAACTACCATCTCTTGAGATGGTGTTATGTGCACTCCTGCTAAAGGCAACATTCAAGGTTTCTGCATATCTATAACGGCCATGCCACCTGTGTACGTGGGGGGGGGGCTTTCAGCATGTGTACACCTATTCACATATGGTCATTCTGTCCCCCCCCCCCCCATGCATTTTCCCTCATTTCCTTAACCTCCAACATCCTTGCACTTTTCTCTCCCTTCTAGTCCCTTGCCATACTCCTCCCACTCCCCTCTCATTCTCTCCCCTGCCCTCGCATCCCTACCCCACATTATCTTCCCCCTCTAGCCCCTCTCCTGCCTTGCACTCCTGACACTCTCCCCTCCTCATTCTTTTTCACCCCTCCTTTCCCCTTAATACTATCCTTGCTTTCTTCCATTCTCCTGTTTCTCAAAGTCTTTACCCACTTCTCAATCCCCCCTCCCCCTTTCACTCTCTTCTCCCTTCCTTTCATGCCCCCCCCCCACACTTTTCACCCTCCCTCCCTCCCCTGCTGCCCATTCTTACTGTAGCTTCTAATGCTTTTTGCCTTTCTTCACCTCCTTCGCCAACGCTACAACTTCGATCTTGTCAGTGGACACTGCAGCTCTCCCCCTTTCTTCTCCTGGCAAATAATCCTATGCATACAGATGGACAGACAGACAGATGGATCATGGATGGACTCTCCGCAGCAGGCAATACAGAGACACCTGGCCAAGTGTTATGTAATGCCCAGCCGTATATTGTGAGATATAAAGATTTCTGTGGTTACCTCTATAAAAAAAACACATAAATCCTTTCAAATATCAACCTCCTATTTTAAATCTTTTAAAACTGAATGTCTCATCTGGATTTATCATTTATACATAAAACTGAAAGCCCCTCTGAAGGTTTATGGCAACTTCGGGGCCAAAATGCAAATATTCACTGTGCATCGTTTGTAACTAGTATGGGGTAATTAGCATTTCACATGTACTCTTTGGCAGTGTTAATGCGCGAGAACTGTTTTTAAAGTACTGTGAAGGAAAATTAAACAATGTCACCATGTTGGCTTTTGCCCACAACATAAATTATTGCACTTCTAGTTGGGAGTATGCCATATGATGACATCGCTCTTGGGGAATAATGAAATCTGTTAGTAGTCTTATGTCATATAATCAAAGGCAGGTTCTCTCTTAAGTTATCACAAATATAAATACAGCCCCTCCCTGTTTATTTCCACACTCACTAATGAAATACAGAAAACTAGGCAACGCAATTTCACAATGAGAAGATATTGACAAATTAGATAAAAGCTTTTGAGGAGTTGAACAGAGTAGCAGATAGGTGACTCTCGGGACTGCAGTTCCAAAGTATTATAAACTGGATAAGAAATTGGCTTAGCAACAGGACTCAAAGATAGTCAATGGAGTCCACTCTAGTGAAGGAGTATTCCAGACGTCAGTGATAGACTGAGTATTCTTCAGTGTCTTATAAGTGATATTGTATTAGAAGGGCCAGAAAGGAAACCGTCACCATTTGCCGATGATACGAAAAGATGCTACAACAGAATCTATAAGATAAAAGTAAACTTTCATCTTAGGCTGGTAGCTTAGTGACCATGCCATACACTGCTAGAAGGAGGGTCCTGGGTTTGATTCCTGGTTGGCTGGAGCTGGCAAATGCAATGTTCAAAGCTAGAAGGGGGACAAAATCGTGGTAAGTACACAATGGTGTCATTTAGGCCCATAATGGCAAGGTGTTAAAAAAAGCAGTGGTGCACAGTCCTTGCTCAAAGCCTATCTCGTCAACGACTGGATTAGAGTAAGTTTGGAAGAAATATAAAAAAATGCGGGGAAACATTAAGGGGCATGTTTACTAAACCGGGCTAATGGTTAACCCGGACTATCTGCAACTAGGTCCCATTGAATAATATGGGACCTAGTGGCAGATAGCCCGGGTTAACCGTTAGCCCGGTTTAATAAACATACCCCTAAATGTATGGTTATGAATTGATGCTTTTGTTTTAAACCAAAATAACTAAAAATCATCCATTTAGAACATGAGACACCAAGAGCTAAATGCCGTTTTGGAAGGGAAAGAACTAGTTGTCAGACAGGAAAGAGTTTGGGGGGGGGGTGGTCTTCATCTTTGATGACCTCAAGCTATTCAATTAGTGTGAAAAAGATTGAAAATGTTAGTAGTACCTTTCAGTGCATAAAGAGAGGTATCACCAGTAAGAAGAGGGAAGTGTTAACAGGATAATTTAATCCACTTAAGTAGATCCACACAATTAGCTGTCCTAATTTATATAATAATTCTCTAGACATCCCACAGAAAATTGAACTTATTCAATTCCTTTTTCTTTTGACTCTGCCCTTTTCATTTAAATGGGTTGAAAGTCCAATCCAACACATGAATAGTTAGAAACAGAGAAAAATGACAAAGACCATATGGTCTGTCCAGTATGCCTTTCCACATTGACTACTAAATTTTACAGTCCCTTTTTTTCCCTTTGAGATCTTCTGTGTTTTCCCCGTGCTTTCTTGAATTCAGATACACTCCTCGTCTCTATCACCTCCACTGGGAGACTATTCTATGCATCTACTACTCTCTCTGTAAAGAAATATTTCCTCAAATTACTCCTGAATCTATCCCCTTTCACCTTCATCCTATGTCCCCTTCAGGGTCGACCACAGAGTTGATTCAAGGTATTGGTGCCTAGGCACACTTGAGCCTTACACCCCCCCCTTGGCTGTCAAAATCTATTGTTTAGCTTTGAATGCCCTGCTCTTTGCTGCCTCCTGTAGGCAACCACCTAGTATGCCTGATGGTTGGGCCAGCCCTTTTTACAGAGTTTTCTTTCGATTGAAAGAGTCTCCGCTGCCTTTCTTCCAGAGTATGCATATTGAGATCCTTAAGTCTGTCCCATATACCTTATGATGAAGACTACTCACCATTTTGGTAGTCACCCTCTGTGGTCTTCAGAATTGTAAACAATACTTCAAATGAGGTTTCACCAAAGACTTATACAGAATAAGTATCACGTCATCCTTCTTGCTGGCCATTCCTTTCCCTATGCACCCAAGCATCCTTCTGGCTTTCACTGTTATGTGGATCTGCATGTATAATTAGCAGCTTTCTGAAATTGCTCTTTGCACATGTAGTTGATCTACATGTATAAATGCTGCTCCTTACACGTGGAGATGCTACTAAAATGACCTCCAATGTCTCTCTTATACCAGTCCTTTCTTTTCTCTGTGCCTTACACCTTCTCATTCCTTCCTCTCTCTTGTTTGCATGAATGCAGGGGCCAGTGGGGCAGGTCCTATAGCTGCCAGTGGGGAAGTGGTTGGAGTAGGTTCTGGACTATCCTGCTGCTTTTTTCTATTCCTCCTCCTTAGAGGAGGAGCTGGCGGTATCTGAGAAATGATAATGACACACGAGGTTAATGTGCAAGTAAAATGAAATGCCTTTTCTACCTGTTTAGCTGCCTCAAGATCAGCAGATCCCACTCTTTTTTTGTCGACAGAAGTACTTTACCCCCTGTACTCTACCACTCCCATGGATTTTTGCAGCCCAAATGTATGACCTTGCATTTTTTAGCATTATATCTCAGCTTCCAAATCCTTGACCATTCTTCAAGCTTTGCTCAGTCCCTCCTCATGTTATCGACACCTTCCTGGCTGTCTACCCTATTGCAAAGGTTGGTATAATCTGCAAAGAGGCAAACCAACAGTCTTTCCACAATATCACTTACAAAAATGTTATGAATTATTGGAGCAAGGACAAATCCCTTTGGCACACCAATGGTAACGTTTTTCTCCTCAAAGTACCTGTACTCTTTGTTGCCTCCCACTCAATGAATTTCTAAACCAGTGGGGTCACCTTTGGTTTCATCCCTTGGGTATTCAATGTATATACTTGCATAAGTCACCTGTGAGGAACAGTGTCAAAGGCTTTACTGAAATATGAATAAAGCACATCTAGTGCTCTCCATCAGTTCAACTCTCTGCTCACCCAAGTCAAAGAATTAATCTGATTTGTCTAACACAAACTGCCTCTACTGAAACCATGCTGCCTTGGATCTTAAAATCAGTTGGATTCCAGAAAACTCACTATCCTCTGTTTTAGCAGCATTTCCATTGATTTACTCACCACAGAGGTCAGAATAACTGGCCTATAGTTTCTAATCTCATCCTTACTTTTGAATTTGTTTACAGGGACCACATGCATCCTTCACCAGTCCTCTGGGACCACTCCCAACTCTAAAGAAGCATTGAAAAGGTCAGACAGTGAAGCCACCAAAACTTCCCTAAGTTCCTTCAGTAATTTCAGATGTACAATATCCTATCTGGCCCCACTGCTTTGCCTATTTTTAGTTTAGCTAGCTTCTCACGAAACAGTCTTCTTAAAATCATTCACAATCCGCCTCACTTCTGTTCCTATTTATGGGAATTTTCTGAGGTCCTGCTCTTGACCCTTCATCTGTGAAAACAGAACAGAAATATTTGTTAATAATTTTGTTTTATTCTCATCAGCTTCTAAATATTGTTCCCCTTCCCCCTTGAGTCTGACAATACGATCTTTGTACTTCCTCCTCTCACTAACATATTTGAAAACAGATTTGTCCCGCCCATTTTACCACATTGGCTATCTTTTCTTACATTATATTATTCCTGCTTTCCTATTTTCCTAGCTTCTCTTAGCTTTCTAAATGCTGATGATGGTCTTCCTCTTTCTGTGTTCTCTTGTATTTTGTGAATGCCACTCCCCCTTTTTTCTTCACATTTTTAGCTACTTCTTTTGAATACCACAGTGACTTCCTTTCCCTTTTATATTTATTTACTTTTCTAGCAAAAAGGTTTCTTGCCCTTAATATATCTCCTTCAAGTTTTGCCCATTGCTTTTCCACATCTGCCAACTCTTCCCATTCAGCTGACACTTCTTAAGGGATTGTCCCATCTTTACAAAGATAGTTTTCCTAAAGTCTAGGAGCCTCACTTTTGAATGAACAATCTCAGCATTTATTCTAATATAGAACCGCATTATCCAGTGATCACTGGATACAAGATGATTGATCATCCACAATAACATCAGAAACACTATGCCCATTTTTAAACAACAGGTGCAGTATGATCCCCCTTCGTGTGTACTCCATTACTAGCTGCTAGAAAGTTCTCCCTGTAGAAAATCTAGGATCTCCTTACCTCTAGACAACACTGCAGCAGGAATGTCCCACTCAACATTCATCATATCAGTAGCACTTCTTTGCCTTCAATCCAATCTTTGTCCACTTCTTTTTCCTGGGAAGGAGGTCTGTTTATCACACCAATAAAAATGGATGCTCTATTCTCGCTTTTAAGTTTAACCCACAGTGCCGCCTCCTTCCCTCATAAGCCCTGCAATTCTGTAGTTTTAATATTATTTTTTAATACCAGCACATGCTTAGCACCTAGTTGGTGTGACATCTGTGCATATTTCTTGTGCACTACCATCACATCACAATGTAGAAAGGGGATCGGCACAAGCATAATCACTGTGTGGGTACTGACACAGCTGGCAGTGCATTCAAATTAGTATGATAATGAAGCAAATAGCTATGCCACCTGGACTCCAAGAAGTGCACACAAGAGCAGAAGGCTGAGTTGAATGCCTCTTCCATTAATGCTTCAAGATCCAAAATCTCATTTCCCAAACAATGGGAATTAATACACACTGCTTTCCAGATGTTGCCTTTTTTCCCATTTCTATACAGGTATTTAATATTTTACTTACCTGAGGGATTTTACTTACCTGGGAGCTTTCTTCACCCATATCCAATGAATCTCGTTTAAAGTCCTTTTCAGGAGATTTCTATTTGCTGCAGAAGACACTTTGACCCTTTTGGATATATGGACCCATCTGTGCACAGCAGCCCTAGAAAAATCACCCCATGATTCAAGACCATCCACGGAGCCATACATTCATCTCTAAGATGCAAACTTCTCTGCCTTGGTCTTTATCCTCAACAGGGAGGATTGGAGGGAATACCACCTGTGCATCTATTTTCTTCACCCTCTCTTCCAGAGCCATGAAGTCACTCTTGATACACTCAAAGCCACATCCGGTCATATCATTTGTGCCAACACGAATGAGTAACAGCAGATCAGTAGGCTTGATGAGGCTTGGAAAACTCTCCATAACATCTCAGACTGGCACCTGGCAGACAGCACACCTCCCTGGACATCAAGTCTGATCAACAAATGGGCGCCTTAGTATACCTCAGAAGATGGTCACCAACTACCACTATCCTTCATTTCTTTGTGGTCATTGATTCAGCAACTTTTGGCATTATGAGCTCTACTTCCTGTTCCTGAGATAATCTTGCCTCCTCCTCTTCCAAGGATTCATATTAGTTCTTCCATTTGAGCGATGGTGGGGTTGAATTTGGAGTTGAAATTGGAGTGTTGATTCTGCAGACTGTGGTGACCCGTGTCCAGCTCTTTTTTCTGTACATACCATCTTCACCTCTGTTGGAGAACTTGGACACCTCAAGAAGCATTTCATCAATGTGCTTCTCACTGTCACAGATGCTTCTGATTCTCACAACCTCTTCTCTCAGCTCCTCCATTTGTTTCATGACTGATTTAGAACCAGACCCTTGCCTAGGATCAGGCTATCCATCTGTCCAGAAACAGAAGCTATAATGGCAACACAAATTTTTTCAGCCATAGTTCAGTTGTTGGAGCTTTTGCGCATGTTAAAGGAAATGAGAAAAATACCTACAAAGTCCCTAACCTTTCCTCATTTGTCTTTTGAGACAAAAAGTAGCTATCCTCTTTTATGTGACATCTAACAACTTTGTTCTAATTCCCGGGGCAGTTTCTCCAAATGAGTTAGTTTTGCATATACCATGACAGTCATGAACCTCACTTCTAAGCCATGGTATGCTGCTAATGTTCGGCATAGTACTCACATCGTGCCAAAGAGAGCTTCCTTCTGGAGTTCATAAGATGTAACATGTATGGGTAGTTTGACAAATTCTTCTTTATCAAGCCAATGGCTCCCAAGACGATGGGAAATATTTCTGTGACATTTTCTTGGCCTCTGACTGCATTTCTTGGTACTTCAGGATCTTCTGCCTCTCCACGCGATTCACAGAATGATCACTTGGAACTGACACCTCTATTATCAATGCCGTTCTGATGTTTTTCTCCGTTACCACTATGACGGGTTTCCTCACATTCACTTTCTTATCCGTCAGAATGGGAATGTCCCAGGTGATCAGAACCTCTTCATTCTCTGTAATTCTCTTAGGGTCATGATCCCAGTGCTTTTCAGTCACAGTAATGTTATAGTATCTATAGAGTTGCCAATGTAGGAGGCATGGTACTTTGTTGTGCCTTTCTGAATACAAATTTTCTGCCATCAGAACTTCACAGTCAGCTATGAGGTGAGTCGCGATCTCCATGTCTTTTTTTTTCTTTTAATATTTATCGGTTTATACAATATTCTAAGCATAATACACTTGTACAAGAAAAGAGAATGGACTAGGAAAAAATCGTAATATAACCAAACTCAAGAAGCAAAACGTTTCATACTTCAACTTATGCCCAAAACTCACCAGCCCAACAGCGAGGTCCCCAAGAAAGGAAAAGAAAAAACATAATACCTTACAAACATGTGAAGAAAGCATAATCAGCCAGCCTAATCAGCAGATCCACAAACTATGGCTGCACATTACTCATTAGTAACCTGGGGGACACTAGGGAGATGGGAGTTAATGAAGTCTACCGATTGGGGAAGAGTAAAAAAAAAACATAACTAACTCCATGCAGGTCACCCATCTCCATGCCTTTGTTTAGGGGTATACCCAACGCTCCGTGCAGATCATGCCTATTTGTTGAGATATAAGAAATATTTATGTTTATTTTTATTTTATCCTGTTGCTATAAAGGGATCCACTGTGTCTGTCCCATGCCATTTTGAATTTTGTTACTGTATTTGCCCCCACTACTTCCATCGTAGGCCAGCTTTTGCTGCAGCTAGCTTTACCTGTGTGTCACTAATCGGGTAGCGGTGCAACCCTCGATGCACAATGTTGTACCTACAGGGACACACTCGTTCATTTGTAACCACAAACCACTAACTCACTCTTTTAAAAAGAACCAGTATCTGACGTCATTGCTGGCCTAAGTGCTTACTTCAAAGATGATTGGCGGATGAGAACCACAGATGTGCTCATACTGGCAAAACAGCTGAGAAAAATATCTCATAATTTTCTTTATAATGCTGAATCACAGGAGACTGTGCCAGTCTAATTCAAGGTTAAGACCTTGTGGGGATACCAAGCCCAAAGTGAAAATCCTCACCTATCTTTAAGACGCAGAGGCTATGCGGGTAGCAACGACAATTGCTGCTACACGTGTAGCCTCTGCGGCTGCTGGGGCGACCTAGCTAACTCAGATATTCACGTCTGCCAACGCGGAAGTGAATATGTGGGCTAGGGGGGTCGGCGGGCAGGCTATGCGCCGCCATGGCACATAGCCTGCCCAACTCAATATCAGGCCCATAGTGACTAGAATTTCACACAATATTAAAGGTATGGTCGCACCATGGAGCAATCCTTATACATTATAATATCCTTGATTTTATTTTCTATTCCTTTCCTTATGACGCCTAGCATTCTATTTGCTTTATTGGGTGTGGCTTCACACTGAGCAGAGGGTTTCAATGTACTATCCATGATGACGCCAAGATCCTTTTCCTGAGTGGTGATTCCTAATGTAGAACCTTGCATTGTGTAATTGTACTTTGGGTTGTTCTTCTCTAAGTGCATAACTTGGCACTTGTCCACATTAAATTTCATCTGCCATCAACACAGCATTGAGGGGGCAGGTGTACCCTTGGACACCAACTGGACTCTGACCCCAACCAGCACCAAAACCATTGTTGGCCCTGAGGTCCTTGATCCCTTCCTCACAAAAATCATTGGTGGCCTCATGGACCCTGAATCTGGCCACCCCAGACTCTACAAAACACCACTGATAGCTCCTTGGGCCTCCCCTAGACCTATCCCCCCATGTACCTTTAGTAGAACTGGAGGCGGGAGTGAAGACCATACGTACCTGCCTCCATACTGTCATATCTCAAAAAGTGGTGTCTGACCCCATGCGGTACATCCCAGAGATGCACAACCTGGGGAGGGGCTCAGTCTGCTAAATAAAGAAAAAATTCCTTATTTGGTAGACTGATCTCCCACAAGAAGAGAATCCCCAGTATGCACCGCACAGGGTCAGGAACAGCCATTTTGAGAAATGGCAGTAGGAGGCAGGAATGTGTGGGAATCGATCCTGCCTCCCTTTCTACTAAAGGAACTGTGGAAGTGGAAAGGGAGTATGGGGAGGTGGGGTAGGGTTAGCGGAGGTCCATGGGGCCAGTAATGACACTTTGGAGAGGCTGGGTGGGGGGTTTCGGGGCTCATGGGGACACCAATGATTTCTGTGAGGTAAGAGGTGGAGGGGAGGATGGAGGCTCATGGGGCCACCAATTGTTTTGGTACTGGTTGGGGTCAGTGTCTAGGGGGGACAATGGCCCCTCTGATGGTGTGTTGATGGCATCAAGGGGTCTTCCCTGGTACCTGGATCATCTAAGGTGAAGCGTTAAACTGCACTTTCTCAGGAAAGCATGCCAAAAACTTGTGCAGCATGCAAGGGCTGCTAACACAGACCACTTTGCACATGTGTTTGACTTTCTCTTCCAGTTTAGTGCTGACTTTTTCTGCACCGTTAATCATGGCTGGCTCAAGGGGTTGCAGCATCTTGAGGCAACTTTTGCTTTTGTGACCCTCTCCCAGGTCCAATCTTGCAATACAAGCTGCACAAACAGGGGTAAACTTTCAGCCCACTGACTTGTTAAATGCCACCCTCCCATTTAACTTAATCTGTGTATTCTGTGTCACTGTCCATATAGCTAGCATGCTGAATGTACAGACAGTGATGGCGTGGTCCTTGTATTATCTGTTTAGGCTAGGCTTGACATTCCACAGACCAAAACTAAACGTGAAACTTACCTGAATATTGCCACTATCTGGATGATTTTCTGAGCTATCCTCGCTCCTCCCTAACAGGCCCCAGAGGTATAGAGATCATATCTGCCTATTCTGCAGTTTAAAAGCCTGATATTATCTGCATATTTTTTGCAAATACAGGATTAGGATAATTATGCATTTGCCAGGGAATGCCTAGTTGTCTTTGATAGGGCATAATTATTCATTCATATGGGGCACTCCCAGACTCACCAATAAAACTCTCCCAACAACAGATGCAGAGCAGAACTAGGGTGCTTCACATTACATCTCAACATACAAAAAAATCCTATTCAAATTCTAGTCTCATATTGTGCCCCCGCCACCATCATCAGCTCTCCCCAGCCCGGGGATCGAGCCTCCAGCGGCGGGAGGGGCTTCATCACCATCGCTGCCCAATCGGGGCAGCCACCGCGACATTTAAAGCTTCGCGCCATCGTGCGCTCCTTCTTTGTGCCCCCGCCACCATCATCAGCTTTCCCCAGCCCGGGGATCGAGCCTCCAGCGGCGGGAGGGGCTTCATCACCATCGCTGCCCAATCGGGGCAGCCACTGCGACATTTAAAGCTTCACGCCATCGGGCGCTCCTTCTTTGTGCCCCCGCCACCATCATCAGCTCTCCCCAGCCCGGGGATCGAGCCTCCAGCGGCGGGAGGGGCTTCATCACCATTGCTGCCCAATCGGGGCAGCCACCGCAACATTTAAAGCTTTGCGCCATCGGGCTCTCCTTCTTTGTGCCCCCGCCACCATCATCAGCTCTCCCCAGCCCGGGGATCGAGCCTCCAGCGGCGGGAGGAGCTTCATCACCATCGCTGCCCAATCGGGGCAGCCACCGCGACATTTAAAGCTTTGTGCCATCGGGCGCTCCTTCTTTGTGCCCCCGCCACCATCATCAGCTCTCCCCAGCCCGGGGATCGAGCCTCCAGTGGCGGGAAGGGCTTCATCACCATCTCTGCCCAATCGGGGCAGCCACCGCGACATTTAAAGCTTCGCGACATCGGGCGCTCCTTCTTTGTGCCCCCGCCACCATCATCAGCTCTCCCCAGCCCGGGGATCGAGCCTCCAGCGGCGGGAGGGGCTTCATCACCATCGCTGCCCAATCGTGGCAGCCACCGCGACATTTAAAGCTTCGCGCCATTGGGCGCTCCTTCTTTGTGCCCCCGCCACCATCATCAGCTCTCCCCAGCCCGGGGATCGAGCCTCCAGCAGCGGGAGGGGCTTCATCACCATCACTGCCCAATCGGGGCAGCCACCGCGACATTTAAAGCTTCGCACCATCGGGCGCTCCTTCTTTGTGCCCCCGCCACCATCATCAGCTCTCCCCAGCCTGGGGATCGAGCCTCCAGCGGCGGGAGGAGCTTCATCACCATCGCTGCCCAATCGGGGCAGCCACCACGACATTTAAAGCTTTGCGCCATTGGGCGCTCCTTCTTTGTGCCCTCGCCACCATCATCAGCTCTCCCCAGCCCGGGGATCGAGCCTCCAGCGGCGGGAGGGGCTTCATCACCATCGCTGCCCAATCGGGGCAGCCACCGCGACATTTAAAGCTTCGCGCCATCGGGCGCACCCGCGCCTGGCCGGCCCGCCCCTGAGGGCCTCGCCAGAGGGCCCTTTGGCGTGGCCCTTAGGTGGGGCACGACAGGATACCCAAATATCAACCTCATAATCCTCAATTGCACTAGGGACCTGTTCGCCTGACTTCGGAAACTCCAGCGAAGACGCCACTCAACTACAGATGCACTCGCAAGTCCCTGCTACAGCTATCCGCGATCTAACCCAGAAAGCCACACGCAAGTACTTACAACCAGGTACCGGCGTCCTTATTGCAAATGTCATGCTCCATGGGACATCACCACTTCCGAATCTAACATTTCACCCTTAACCAATGCTCTTAATTGCAACATACCACACCGAGACCAGTTACTACTTAAATACTTGCCTATGCAATCGCATGTCCTATGCTATCTCATATATTTGATATCTGAGTGCTGCAGTTGCATGTCCTATGTTACTTCCTTTATTTGATATATGAGTGTTGAGTTCTCTGTACTCAACCTCCATGTATGTCGGCCACATGATTGCCTGTGCTATTTTATATATCTGACTGTTGTTTTCTTTGCTGCCTCATAGCCCCAGGTTATCAGTCAACTCCTGTACCACATAGCATAAAGCTACAAATCACCATGTATCCTTTTTACCAACCTGGTGGCTCACAAACATCCATTACACACTGAGCATTCTCTATCAAGGTTGATAGCACCTGAGCAGGCAGACATACAGGATCTCCAATTCCGCACAGAAAGTGCCTCACCCAATCAACAGAAACCTCCAAATGGCTCTATCAATCAATGCCCTAGCCATCTGTATCCTCGTTCTCCTAGGCTGGCTTAAGGAATCCCTTGCCTTACATCACACAGCCCACCAAATTCCAATACTCCAGAAGCTCCCTATCTTAACCTAAGAGCTGAAGCCCCCATGCGCCACTCTCACCTAATACACATAGCTCTTCTACACTCCAAAAAGAATAAACAAGTGGAACCCCCTCAACCCCTACGCCTAAATTGTGCGCTCATAAACGCACGGTCTATCCATAAGAAATGGCCAGTTATCGCTGACACAATCTCTTCCTACAATCTGGATATACTCATGATAACGGAAACCTGGTTATCTGACGCAGATAATGTAATCCTCAATCAACTTGTACCCTCCAACTTCTCCGTCCACTCCCAACATAGGGAAAACAAGAGAGGAGGAGGTATTCTTATACTTACCAAGGCGGACCTACATTTCCACACCGTTGACTCTACAAGCTCAAACAACATGGATGTCATATCCATTGCAAATGAACAGTGCTCCATCAATTTAATATACAGAGCACCCTCATCCTCTCCTGACGACCTTCCTAACATTTTAGACCTAGCAGCCAACACACGCAATCCCAGCATTCCTAATTGGATACTAGGAGACTTCAATCTCCCAACACTTCACCCCAGTCACGCCTCATCCCTCCTAGAAGCAATTAACGAGCTGGGCTACAAGCAAATTGTCAAAGTGCCCACACACAAAAAAGGGAACATCCTTGACATGATCTTTGCCCCTCTGTCAGCCCTTGATTCTAACAATAAACTTGACACATCTATAACTCCAGTACCTTG
The DNA here is from genome assembly GCA_033557465.1 of Ichthyophis bannanicus. Lineage (NCBI taxonomy): Eukaryota > Metazoa > Chordata > Amphibia > Gymnophiona > Ichthyophiidae > Ichthyophis > Ichthyophis bannanicus. Next base: position 88,407,939 of record CM066033.1, read on the forward strand.
GTCAGACCACAAGTTAATCACCTTCCCCATTCCCATCAAGAGCAAGACATCATCACACTTCAACAAAAACTCTATCATCTCAACAAAAGTATCATCTCGGAGTTTCAGAGCTTTCAACAAAGTACTTATTCTTGCTGAAACTCGTCCTCTCCTCAATGACACCTCTCTCAGCCTGTAAAACCTCATCACTGCCTGGAATAGCAATCTCAGCGTCACTGCTCTACAACCAAACCAGAGTAACAACCTGAAGAAAAGAAAACCATCTCCTTGGTTCTCCCCTGACCTACGAGCTTCCCTCATACACCTAAGAAGATTGGAAAAACGATGGCGTCGATCACACTCCACGGAAGACCAAACAGCCTACAAATTACATCTATCTACGCACAGAGAGTCAGTCATGGCTAAAATGAAACAATTCCATACAGATGCACTCAAAAGATCACTAAATAAACCATGTGATCTTTTCAATCTTATCAAGACCTTAGCCAAGGAACCTTCGTCTGAACAACCTGAACTCATTCACCCGCAAGCTTTCGCTGAATATCTGCAATCCAAGCTGCTACTAACTGACAACATCGCAACAATCCTTGCTCAAGATACCATCTGCCTATCTAACCTATCCATATTCTCCACACCATCTAAAAAACATGTTGAGAACACCATCGCTGCCCTCAACACCTCCACTGCACAAACCGACCCTTGCCCAGCCTATTGGATAAAGGAGCTACGCTGCGATCTCAGCCCTCTCATCACCAGAATGATGAACTTATCCTTTACATCTGGTTCCTTCCCATCAGCCCTCAAGAGAACGTCCATTAGACCTCTTTTGAAGAACCCCAAACTCGACCCACAAAAGGTTGAATCTTATAGACCCATAGCTAGTATACCCCTTCTAGCTAAAATAATTGAAAAGGAAGCTCAAAGGCAAATACAGGATCACATCGACACCACCTCCCCTCTAGACCAATGCCAGCATGGTTTCAGGGAGTGCCACGGTGTAGAAACCCTCCTCACCACCCTCTGCAACAACATTATCACAGGCATTGACAACATCCGCCAAGGCTTTGTTCTTATCTTCTTGGACATCGCTGCTGCCTTTGACTCTGTACATCATGATCTTTTAATAGGGCGTCTAAAAGAAAAGGGCATCAATGACACTGTTCTGGCCTGGTGAAGATCATACCTGGATCAGAGATGGCAGTATGTAACCTCAGGAACAGCAACATCCACACCTTTCCATCAAAGACAGGGTGTGCCACAAGGGTCATCCCTATCATCACTCTTATTTAACATATACATACAGCCCGTCTGCAACATCATCAAGTCCTTCAAGGTCGACTGCTTGATATACGCAGATGACATTCTTCTCTACATGCCTTTCTCCACAGTCCACATGGATCTTTCACCGCTAACCAAATGCTTTGATGCAGTGTCTGAATGGCTTCAATCCCAGAACCTCCGCATTCAACATAAGAAAACTGAGGTTCTCTTCATCACTAGGGACCCATTTTTCACCCCGCCACCCCAGATAAAGGTGAAAGAAGCCAAGCTCCAAAGAAAGTCTTCAATCCGATACCTTGGGGTCACTTTAGACCAACGCCTGGATATGAAATTACATATAACCAATGTAGTCAGAGTGATCTATCTCAAGATCCGGAGACTCCGCCACCTTCGCTCCTTGCTTGATCCTGAGGACATCCGGACCATATTCCAAGCTTTAACCCTACCGCACCTCGACTATGCTAATGCCATTTTTCAAGGCCTCCCACACTCCACCTAAAACCCTCTGCAGCTTGCCATGAACACCGCTGCCAGAGTCCTCTACGGAGCATCAAGAAGGGACCATGTAACACCTATTCTAAAGCAGCTTCACTGGCTCCCCATACATGGGAGACTGTTGTTCAAGACCTTATTACTCACCTTCAAGGCTATCAAAGGCATCACCTCCTCCTCACTAATAGACCTCATTCAGACCGTTCCACCTAATAGATCTAGGAGAACTATATCTACAAACACGCTAATAATCCCTAAGGCAGCAACAAAATGCTCACTAACGACGTATAACAGGGCTTTCAGCTTCTACGCCCCTAAGTGCTGGAACACCTTACCACCGGAGATTCGGGCTGTCTCCGATCTAACGCTGTTCAGAAAGGTACTCAAATCCCATTTATTCCCCCAATATTACCAGACCAGCCAAACACCGACCTGACTGCCCATCCCCTTTTGACCGCTCGCCCATTTTTGACCTGACCGCCCATCCCCTTTTGAATACCTGTTCCACATGACCCATCTCAATCTAAGAATAATTCCGCTGTATATACATGTAATTACATATGTAAATAGTTTCAGTTAACAATTTCCCATGTTATTTATCCAAGTTCTTGTTCCTGTTCTATGTAAAACCAAACAGCTTGTTGTTCTGGTCTGTTGTTATATTGTGAACCGCGCTAATGCTAAATAGTGCGGTATATAAGAGCCTGTAATAAATAAATAAATAAATAAATAAAATATTAGTGACACAACCACTAACTCCTTCCACAGCTAGACATTGAGCATCAAAGCACAAAACCCTGCAAATGGACACTCAAAACCAGCATCAAGAACTCAAATTGCCCAACCCTACCAATGGAAAATTAGCACTGCAAATATTCTGGAACACCAGCAACCCCCGGATGGAAAAGAAAACAAGCTGAACTACTACAGATTCCTAGAGAAACCTACATGTTAGCAGAATCCCTTAACTCATCTGCCCATGAAAAACACAAACCATCACCAATTAAAGAATAGGAAACTACGAAAGACAAAAATGGAAATGGAAAACCTCAAAATCAGACACTCATTGTGAAACATGGAAGAAAGAGGAACAGAAGTGCATTTCCTCCTGTAATGAACTATAAGAAATGCACATTTTCAAAGCTGACATTTTATTCTATAAAAGCACACACTCTTTTGTACCTTTCTTGTTTGATCATCTTATTTTTCCAGTTGGATTGGTCCTGGCTGTCATTTCTAGTTGGTTTTCTTCTAAGTCCTTTTTCAAGATCCCGTTTCCATTTTCTCTTTCTTCATACTCCCTTCTTCTTCGCCCTTTCCTTCACCACTTTTCTTTGACATTGATCCTTCTATTTCTCTCACTTGCTGTTTACCTAACTATAGCTTCATTCTATTCCTCTTTCTCCTTTCTACAATCTTCAGTCTTCCTCTTTTCATGATGCACCTACTTGCCAGCTTTCCATTTCCTAATCTTACTTCCCTAGTCCTTCCATTCCACATCTGTCTCATTCCTTTGCCAGCATCTTACCTCCCCCTGTCTGTTATCCACTTTTTAGTCCACCATTTCCTCCCTCTGTACTTATCTCCTCCCCAGTCTCTTTTACCACCTTCTGATTCTTTTGCCATTACCGGCCCCAGCTCATTCCCTAACACTTATCATCTCTCCACCTCCAGGCCCTTTCTTATGTCTTATCCCCATCCAAGCTTCCATGTCCACTTTCAGTTCTCCCATTTCTACCTCATTCATCTGCTTCAGGGAATATTTGTCTCTTCTTGTGGCTCTCATCCACTCCATAGCCTTCTGTCCTTTTCAACTGCCCCCAATCCCAAAACCTGCTGGTCCCTTCAACACTTCTCCCCCCCCCCCCCCCATATATCTGTACCTGGTCTCACAGCCATAGTCATATCCTTCACACACTCACCTTGTTCCCATTGTCCTCTTAAACTCTGGTCAATTTATGAGTCCCCACTATCCCCCCCCCCCAAACAACTCCAAGTTTCTGCTCACAATCCTATCCAAGCCCCAAGTCCCCACTTAAAATCCCAATACCCAGCCTATTTTAGAATCTTTCTTCTGTTTCTCACCCAATCTTAGAGTCTCTACTTCTCAGAGTATTAGTTGCCCCCCCCAGCCCCTGTATAAGCCCATTTACAGTCCCCCAGCCCCAATATCAGCTTATTTCTAGTACCAGCCCCCAAACCTATTATCAGCCAGTCCCCACCCCAGTATCAGTCCATTTCCAGTCCCAGCTCCCCATTCCCAGTATCAGCCCATTGCCAGTATTAGTTGATTCACCAGCCCTTCTATCGGCCCATTTCCAGACTTCCCAGCACCAGTATTAACCTATTTCCAGTCCCAGCCCCAATTCCTAGTATCAGCTCATTGCCAGTATCAGTCAGTCCCCCAGCTCCTGTATCAGCCCATTTCCAGTCCCAACCCCCTAATCTTAGTATCAGCTCATTTTCAGCCCCCCATCCCATTTCTCCCCCCCCCCCAGCCCCAGTATCAGCCATCCCTCTCCCCAACAACACAGCCATGGGAGCATTAAAGCTGTATTGAACATTAATACAGCCACAGGAGCATTTGCTTTTGCTCCCGTAGCTGTACTAAACATTAATGCAGTCGTGGGAGCAAATGCCAATGTTACCTCAGCTGCACTGAACATTAATACAGCTGCAGGAGCATTTGTGGCTGTGCTATACTCAAGCCATGGTGCCGATGGCCACGGGAGCAAAAGCAAATGCTCCCATGACTGTGATAAGCATTAATACAGCCACGGAAGCAAAACCAAATACTCTGTTAATGTTTAATACAGCTGCAACTGGGGAGGCAGAGGGCAGGCTGGAAGTGAGACAGTGAGGCAGGCTTCCTGTGCTCCTATTGTGGTGTGCGCTGACCCAATGCCTCACTGGCTCCTCTCCTAAGCCAGCCTTGCAGTTAATTTGTATACTGTTTGCTTACATCAATGCTGTGCAGAAAGTCCATTTTAAATGTGTGTTATAAAACTCTGCACTAGAGCTTTAAGCATTGGACTCTAGAATATAGTGTCTGCTTCGGCCCCTAAGTTTGTATCTGAGGCAATGGAGGGTTAAATGACTTGCTAACTTGGCTTCCCCGGTTGTGAGCCTGCTGTTCTAACCACTAGGCTGCTGGCGCTTAACTTAATGGTCACTGTGCTTACTGAATATTGTCTCTCCCCCCTGCCTGGGCCGGCCCGTCCACTAGGCAGGCTAGGAGGCAGTCTAGGGTGGCAGATGGTGACGAGTGGCAAAGTGGCTTTGTACCACCCTGTTATTTATTTCATAATTTTGGCCCTTGATGTGTAAAGGTCAGCTGAGCATTATACATACTGTAATAAAGCTGTGGTGACCAATCCAGGTCTAAGCTTGTTCAGAAATGCACAGAAAGGTGATGTAAATGGTTCTGAAATATGCAGGGCTCCAGAAAGCTATTAGAATATATGAGGGTATATTCAGTAGCGGCAGCTTGCCCCTATACTTCAAACCAGGATATTCAAGGTCAGGGCATATCTGGCCACCGGCATTGAATATTAGGGTGGGCCAGATAGTGCTGTAGCTCAGCGGGAAGCAAAGATATTCAGGTCCGCTAACCACATTCATCGCTTTGAATACTGGCCCCTATATTTTTTAAAGCATGAATTCAAACTACTGTAAATTTTTACAGGCATATTAGCTTGAGTACTGAATTAAATGTAATCGCCCCTCTGGGATGCAGCTAGCAACCTCAGGTAATGAAGAGGTAAGTACAGTCATTTCATACTGACAACGAAAATATTCATTTAAAATCTATAACATCTAAGAAATTGAAAGCTTTTCAGCACAGTGATTTAATTTCTCTGACTTGCCACATGATAGCGTAGTGATATATTCTTTGACATAACCGGGAAGACTTAACACTCATTTCTGAAAAGATCTGCCCCTAAGGTACAATTCACCCAAGGACAAAATTGCCAAGAAACCCTTGCTCCATAGAGAACTAATTTAGTCTCCTAAGCATTTGATGAATGAAGAATTTCCTCTTGGGACTAAATTACAGACCTTGTCAGAGCTGCTCTTTCATGATCTGTTATTTGGCAGTAATTTTCCGACAGGGTTGGAATATATAAGCATGAGCTAGCATCGAATATGCTGTGAAGAGCTGCCACACACAGTTCCTGCACGTTCCACACGCAACCTTCCTTCCCTTCCCCCTCCACCCAAGACCCACCGGCGGCACGCTTGTTAGATTCTCAGATCCTTAATTATAACACAAGAACAGCGGTTGACCATCTTTTCTGCACCTTTGTTACACGAGCTGCAGCACATTGTCTTAACATGTTTGACAACCGACGAGAAGGCTTTTTTTTCAAAGAGCAGCGATTACACCCTGTGTCAAATTCTCCTTAAATTTTTGAACTAAAAAATGAGCATATGCACGTGCTTTGGAAAGTAGTATGATTTTCTTCACCTAATAGCTAGCTAGTTTAGATAAGTTGAAACCTTTCAGAACAATATTCAAAAGAAATTTTATGTTCACGAGCAGCTGGTGAACAAATAACTTCACCATCTGTGGATGTTCAACCCTTATACAAGCAGTGAGTGAATAAAGGAGCATCTGCCGTTGAGTCAAGGCTGACTCCTGGCGACCCAGCAGCTCCTGGGATTTCTTGGAAAGGTGTGACCGGATTCCCAATACTATAAGAAAGGGATGGAGGGAGGATAGAGCAAGGGTGGGATGAGAATTTATACAGGTAGAGGCAGTATTAAGCCCTATTGTGATAGGTTTAGTTTAAATGGTACCTCGGCATTAAGTCCAAATTGTCCGCTTTATCTTTAATTAGAGTCAACCTTTTGGGATTTAAATAGATTCTGACAAGTTTTTATATATTTCTCTTTTTCAGATAAAAATTTTAATATAGTAAAGGCAGTTTACAAAGCCATTCCTTTACTGAAAGCTGACTCAAGTTTTAAGGGGAAATATTTTGCCTTTTAAGATCGCTGTAATATTTGCTGATAAAAACTACCTGTAAATTTTACAGATATGTGCACTTTTAAAACATTTCTCCTTCTATAGGTTAATTTGTCCTAACAAGTGATTTAAACAACATTCTATCAAAAATGTATTCTATAAAGAATTGCATTAAAATATGTTTTCATTACCACTGGCAAGAAATAATCATGTTCTGTGTATAAAAAAGCTGGCTAAAGGCCACATGCTTCTTAGCTGGAGACGCTCCAAATCTCCATCCACACAGGCCTTATACATAGCTCAGCAAAAGAACTACAACGAACTCACCAACAAAACAAAAAGAGAGCACCACACAAACACCATCCAGAAAGCGCACAACAAACCCAGGGAACTCTTCGAGATAGTGAAGAATCTAACCAACGAACCAAACCCCGACAAAGACATACAGATCGACCCACACACCTTCGCAGATCATCTTCAAGGGATACTGGGCCGCTCACCACCACAAATACCCACAGAAACCAACAGCCCAACCACACCCATCACAAGCTGGGACAAGTTCCACACGCCCAACAAACCCAGGGAACTCTTCGAGATAGTGAAGAATCTAACCAACGAACCAAGCCCCGACAAAGACATACAGATCTACCCACAAACCTTCGCAGATCATCTTCAAGGGATACTGGGCCGCTCACCACCACAAATACCCACAGAAACCAACAGCCCAACCACACCCATCACAAGCTGGGACAAGTTCCACACGCCCAACAAACCCAGGGAACTCTTCGAGATAGTGAAGAATCTAACCAACGAACCAAGCCCCGACAAAGACATACAGATCGACCCACAAACCTTCGCAGATCATCTTCAAGGGATACTGGGCCGCTCACCACCACAAATACCCACAGAAACCAACAGCCCAACCACACCCATCACAAGCTGGGACAAGTTCCACACGCCTTCCACACAGCAAATCTCAGATATCATCTCCGCTCTCAACACAAGCACCGCACCCAAGGATCCATGTCCAGCCCCATGGATCAAAGCAACCAAGCAGAGCTTCATAGGCCACATACACAACATGGTGAGCAACTCCCTAACCCAAGGAACCATGCCAGAACAGCTGAAACTAGCCACAATAAGGCCGATCCCCAAGAAAACCAACCTAGAAAAGAGCAACCCAGCAGCCTACAGGCCAATCTCCAGCATACCGCTTCTGGCTAAAATCATAGAAAAGTCAGTGCAACAACAGCTCCAGGACCACATCGACGAGCATGCCCCGCTGGATATACATCAACATGGCTTCCGCCCAAACCACGGAGTCGAAACACTTCTACTATACCTATTCAATGACATCATCCAAACCATAGACCACTACAATCAAGGAACGCTAATGATCTTCATAGACATATCAGCGGCCTTCGACACAGTGGACCACAGAATCCTCCTAACCAGACTGCGGAATATCGGAATAACCGGCACCATCCTAAATTGGTTCAACTCCTACTTAACCGACAGACAGTTCCAAGTCAAAATCGGAACCAAAACATCACAACCCACGAAGATCAAGCAAGGAGTACCACAAGGATCCGCGCTATCCTCACTACTATTCAACTTATACATACAACCGATCTGCGACATCATCTCCACCCACGAAATAAACTATACCATCTACGCAGACGACATCATGATTTACACGCCGATCAACCTCAACAGCCCCGACTACAACAAGATAACAAACTGTCTAGACAACATATCCACATGGCTTAAACGCAACAACCTAGCAATCAACTGCAACAAGACAGAAGCACTCATCATCATACGAAACACCGACTTCAGCCCCCCAACATTCATCACAACCAACAACACGACAATCCCACTAAAGGACGAAGTAAAATACCTCGGAATAACCCTCGACAAAGAGCTGAACCTACAATCACACATCAAAAAAAACGCCAGAAACGCATACTACAAAATGAAGATAATCAGACGCCTCAAGCCTCTACTCTCCTACGAACACTTCCGCACAGTCTGCCAAGCACTCATAACCCCCATACTGGATTTCTGCAACCCGATCTACAACGGAATACCAAAACAATCACTCAAACCACTTCAAATGGCCCAAAACACAGCAGCCAGGATAATTACTGGTGCAACAACCCAAGCACACATCACACCCATCCTCAAAGACCTCCACTGGCTCCCAATCAGCCACCGCATCAAATACAAGATGATCTTAAACATATTCAGAATCAGACACAAGAGTTCAGCACTCAGCCTCCAAGCCCTCATTCTCCCTAACACCAGCAACAGACCAAGAAGAAAAGCCACAACAGACACACTCAGCACCCCAAACAACTACACAAAAGCATGCAAAGCCACCACACAAAGGGCACTCTCCTTGGCAGCCCCATCAATATGGAACTCACTCCCTCACAACCTACGATCAACTGAAGATCTAAAGGACTTCCAGAAGCACCTGAAGACTGTACTCTTCTCAGAACACTACGGCCCAAATGCTTAACCTGAATCTACAAACCGGATCCAATCTGGACTAATGACAGCTCACGGAAACCACCAAACCTGGACCCAGAAACCCATGTATATACTGTACATAGCGCACACTGTAAATAGCTCACCCAAATCAAAACACTCGCAAACACGCACCCACACTGTACATAAAGCTCACCTGACACACAACACTTATACTGATTGCTTGCTGTGCTCACCGCCTTGATTAAAGGATAAGGCGGGATACAAATACCCTTTAAATAAATAAAATAAATAAATAGTAATCATAAATAAACTACCCTATACTTGGAGCTTTTGACTGCAATTAAATATTCTCGTCAAACATTTGTCTGGTCCACCTCTATGGGGAAAAAATACTGAAAAATGAAACAATCAGATATTAACGGGGCATGTTAATGCACACTTGAATGCATGCTAGCCAACATGCTCAGAGCTGTGCTAACAATTAGCATGGACGCAAAACAGACAAAGGGTGGTTAATGCTGTGCTATTTGCGTAGGGCGTGCCAGGGAGGCAAGTGGGTGGGATAGGGGTGGAAAATGGATACGACCGCACATTGTAGATAGCACGCGGGTTAGTAATGCATATTCACCATCAACGTTACAATTACTGTAGGCACATTAACACCAGCTTCATGGGTGGCGTTAAGTGTATTCGCATTAAGTGCCAATGACGCTGTCACGTATTAGGGTTCAAATCAGTGTGGTACCCGCTGGGGCCATGCTGTACATACTCCCACCAAGTAGTGCATGGCCGTTGCATTTACCGCATGTTGATCTCTACTCTCAAAACGTTCTGTCTGCAGAACCATGTAGTTTAGTAAGCATGCCTGAAAATGAGAAGACCTTAGTAAAGAATTTAAAAAAGGTAGTAACTTCGGTAGACAAGAAGCATAAATAAATAATCATTGCCTTTACAGAATTAATTTCCTCATAATATCCTTCGTGCTTCGAATGAGCACTATGCTTGTCATTTTGAAAGCCCGTGGTTAGTTTGGAGATCTGCTTGTAGAAATCTCTAAGCTCATTTTGGAAGGGAAACTCGCAGTCAGTTTTCCCTTTGAAAGTTTGGGGCTGAAAGGGGACAGCAAATACTGCAAGTGCTTTATAGCAGGTGAAAAGGATGTGTGGAGATTTCAAAATGAGTCTCCCATGGATATTTTATGTCCCTTGCCCCTTTCCCCTTTACAGCATGCACATATTGCTATGTGTGTGAAGGGAGGTAGACTTCAGATAATGGAATTTACACAGGTTTACACAGGTGCCTACTTCCCCAGACGATCCCTTTGAAATCTGCTTTCCATAAAGACAATTTTCAAAGCTACTTATCTTAGTCAGTGGTCAGTTTGTCTGAAAATCACGCGCCTCAGACGCACTAAAAAGTATGTGTGGCATTTGTAACACTAATACCGTTCACCTCATCAAAAAGGAGCGTTTTGGACTGTTGTTTAGTGCCGGAATGTTTGGGAAGTTAAAATGCACACATAGATTGCACACATAGATGCACACATAGATTCACACATAGATTGCACACATAGATGCACACATAGATTGCACACATAGATGCACACATAGATTGCACACATAGATTGCACACATAGATGCACACATAGATGCACACATAGATTGCACACATAGATGCACACATAGATTGCACACATAGATTGCACACATAGATGCACACATAGATGCACACATAGGATGCACACATAGATGCACACATAGATGCACACAGAGATTGCACACATAGATGCACACATAGATGCACACATAGATTGCACACATAGATGCACACATAGATTGCACACATAGATGCACACATAGATTGCACACATAGGATGCACACATAGATGCACACATAGATGCACACATAGATTGCACACATAGATTGGCATTTTGAAAGATGCAGCCATATTTTCTCCTTTTACTTCATCCTCACATAAAAAGATGCAAAACTGAGAGGATTTTTGTGTCCATACTTGTGTAAACAGTACTATATTCTTGACTTATTTACTTGAGGTGTGCAAGGCCCAAAAAATGTGGTTTGTGCTCATTTGAAACAAAATTTTCCTGATTTGGGGGCATTGTTTCATTTCTTTGGGGTTTTTTTGCGTGCACATTGCATACGCACTCGAACTTTTTAAAGTATACTAATCGATGGAACATGTATTAATTCATTAACACATACAAGTGATTTGTGTGCATTTTAAATGTTTAGATGCCTCAAAATACCAAATGCATTCTCAGGGATGCACACCCCTACTAGTTACTAAGCTGTGCTAGCACTTAGGGGTATGTTTACTAAACCGTCCTAATGTGCGCCGGGCGCTAGTGTGCAGGATGCCATATAAGGAGTTGGCGTTTCAGTCTTAACCTAGCAAACCGGGATTATCGCGCGCTCTTGTGCGCTGTGCGCTAATGTGTGCCGCGCACATTAGCGCACGAGAAACGCGCACGGGAAGCATAAGCAGGCACGCTGATGTACAAACAGAGGAACAGGGCTGCAGTACAATGGTGAAGACACTGACAGATGGTGTGGGGGTCATGGGTTCAATCCCCCACTGTGCCCAATGAATAAGACTGCCTGAGGCACTACCTGTTATGTGTAATATTGCATTATGAGGCAATTTAATATTGTTTTAATTAGTGCTGCTAGCAAACACACTCTCAATGTGCTGTAACAAGGTGCCGCATCAGCCGCCCTATAAGGCACTCCAGAGGGCATACTATAAAGTGCACTGTCCGCACAGGCACCCTATAATGTCCCCTATAGGGCACCCTATAAGGCGCTCCATAGGACACCTTATACGGACTGTAACCATAAGGTGCCTCAGAAGGCGCTTTATAGGGCGCCCTCTGAGGCACCTTATGGTTACAGTACCACGAGGGTGTTATGCTGGCAGCACTAATGTACATTAAAAATAGACAATGCTTCAGACAGCCCTATCAAATAACCCCACTGTGGGTTTGAACCCATGACCTCTGGCTCCACAGGCAGGGAAGTAACCAGTGGGCTACAGCTCCATAACTGCTAGCAAATCCCTGGCTGGCTGCAGAAGGACTGCATGTCACCACACAAACAGTCTGCTGTGGTCACCAGGATAGGGTTAACCCACCCATACCCATGATGCACTGCACATGCAAATCAGCAGTCTACAGATGATCAAAAGATGGGGTATGCACCCCCACAGCACCCCGGCCTGGTAGGGGGAACTGACCGTGTGTGGCACTGGCAAGGAGTAGCTACACACCGTCACAATGTGCAGGTACGGTACTCACCCTGAGGGTGAGGTAGGGGGCCCAGCGCCAGGTCCACAGCAGAAATAGGACATGCTGCAGGACCCCAGCAGTGCTAATGTGTGAGATAGGTAGTGTCTGTAGACACACCTTGGATACATCTGTATTTCTCAGTCAAGGTTTAGCCCTTACGGACCCATAGGTGTATTATGAACCACCACCCCCCCTCCCCCTCCGGGGCGGAGGGTGGGAAACAGGGTCTCCCACCAACATATCCACATTCTACCTCCCTGCAATGGTGGCAGTAGGAGGGACTATCAACCCCAGTCCTGCTGGGGAACAGACACCCTACACGGCAGTCAATGCAGCTCTATACACATCCATAAAGCAATAGCAGAAAGACATTAGGCCTGGATATGCTAAGCTGCACCCCACCACTATCTGATATTCTCCTGCAGCAAGCCTGCAGCCGCTGCGCCCTGCAAGGTGTTCCAACAAGACACATACCAGCTGCAGACAGTCTGCTAGCTAGTCCATAGTGCATGTCCCTGGTGGAAATGCATGCACCCAGAACTGGGATGTCAGCATACACACCAAGCAGATAAATAAGTGACTAGGTCCCAAAAGAGAACCCATAAATATCACATGAAAGAAATACTACATAGCACTATGGGGGAACCCAGCCATGCCATGGTCACTGCTCAGTCAGGGTGAGAGTGATCTCCCAGCAGAACATGGTGTGGCTACCCTGTCTGTGCAGGTGGTGGCCGGGCACTACAATGTCCCAGCCATTGCCCTATGCCCTGTGCAGATGCATCCTGGCCAGGCCACCCTGTCCGGGCTAAACCCATGGTACCTTGCTCCTCATTATGCACATTGGGAGGCCAATACTGGCAACAGTGCTGGCAGTGTGGGCTGTGTAGGGTGTTTTCAGCCACCACACACTGGATAGACAGACACATACTCCCGCACCTATGCCAGCATTGTGCTACTATAGAGGTGTTTGGCAGCCCTGGTCACCACACCAGTCCTGGGCACAGTGCAGGCATGGCTATGGTACACAATACTGTTGGGGTCACTCTGTCAGACACCAGACCTGAGGCTCACTCCACAGACATCAGAAAGGTTGCTATGATGCAGCTCAATCAGCCAATTGTTCTTAACGTAGGAATTGCTATCTGCCAGTAATGATAGCTACCTTTTGATAGCTGTGTACCATATTCCCAGGTTTAGGGTGGCATTGCTATGGTATGCAAGTGCTAGTATTGGGAGATGCACGCAGGGCCCAATGTCCTGCCTCTCCAGGAGGCATTGGCTAATGGAGCCTGTGGGTGTGGGTGTGTCTGCCCCTGTTGGCTGCTGCTTTACGGCAGAGGTTCCCAACTCCAGTCCTGGTGTGCCAAACACTGTTCGGGTTTTCATGCTGTCCCTCATAAATATGCATGAGATACATCTGCATACCATGGGGGCGGTGCATAGATATGCAGCACAGGCATCTTTATTAGAGGCAGCATGGAACCTGAATGGTGTTTGGCCCTCCAGAACTGCATTTGGGAGACTCTGCTCTAGGTAATGCGCCTGCTTATGGTGTCTGTGCTCTGTAGGGTAAAATGTAGGTGTTTTGGGCATGTTTACATCATCTGCAATAAAGGTTCTGTCTGTATTAGCACGTTTTAGTAGTGGGTAAAAAATGGGGGCTGGGTTGGCAGGAACCACAGCTGGGACTTGAACCTGTAACCTTCTGAATATACTGGCTGTGTGCACTGCACCACCGTGTTGCCACAGAGACAGCATATCCCCTGGGGATACCATGACTGTTCATCAGACGGGGCCTGTCTGCTGCAGTGCATGGCACCCACCTACACAGGGCTAGGCCATGGTCTGCTCTAGGTAGCTGCCACTGCCCCCTCCACCACCAGTGCCCCTCTGCCACCCTGCTGACCTGCCCTTCTGCTGGTGGTGCTGGTGGAGCGCAGTTTCAGGCCATCCAGTGTGCGGGTAGGCGGCTGCCTATGGTGCGTGTTCTGGGGTAGGGGTGCCTGCATAGACGTCCACGCTTCCCCCCAACACCGCCTGCCCCGTGACACTGTGATAAACACTCTCCTGCCCATGTTGGGCCCTCATCAGTTGCTGTCTGGCTGCTGTACAGTTTCAGCATTCCTAAGTGCCACCTAGGCATCTGCCTAGTCCGCACTGTGCCCCAGCTGCACCACAGCATGTGCCGCCTGCAGCCCTCTGTATCCCCTTTCCCAGCATCTGTCCAGTTGCCCATTCCGACATGCCCGCCCTCCTGTTGTGGAACATGTGCATGCCATAGGAAACCTGTCCAATGGAGAGGGAAACCCTGATCAGTGCTATTTCACTGTGGGATCATTCACCTTGTATGGGGACGGAGCGTAGACCCTTCCAAAATTCATATCTTTTTTTTGGAGCTTTCTTGGGAGTGTTTTTTGCTGTATCCCATTACTATCACTATTGCCCAGCTTGGTTATGTTTTTTGTATATTTTGTTGGGGTCCTTTTCAACTTTTATTTGTACTTTTGTTCCATGCATATGTATCACACTTATCACTTTTGTGTAGGTTTCCCTGGTTTTGCTGTACATTGCTGACAGAAATGGTTTCTTTTCCCTTTAAATCAGCTCTAACGCGAGGTTTTCACTAGCGTTAGTTTTGGCCTCGGATTTCACAGCGTTAGTGTGCGGGGAGCCTCTCCCCTCCCACTCTCCACCCATCTACCCCTTCTCTCCGCCCCTGGGGAGCCTTCCTCCGCCCTCCGGGAGCCTTTCCCCACCTTCAGCGCTCGTTTGCGCCGCAGCGCACGTTATCGCGCGATAAGGTACCTGTGCGCCTTGTAAAGCGCCATTATCGCGCGATAAGGTACTTTATCGCGTGATAACATCACAGAGTGCACATTAAAACGGTTTAGTAAACATACCCCTAAATGTGGCAATTAGTGAGCATTAACAGTTAATGTGGCATATTAACTGTAATAATAAACTTATTCCTGCTGGAATTCTGCTCACCAAATTCAAAATTCTGTGTCAAAAAGTCTGAATTCTGTGAAATTCTGCATGCTTTGACTGTTAAAATAAGAGAGCATATTGCTTTTGAGTGATACTTCATTTAAATTACAATACAGAAAAAAATATCACCAAAAAATGCAAAATTTTGAATTAATGTGTGCAGAATTCCAGCATGAGTATAAACTTTTTTTTTCATTTTATTTTTTGTAAGCATTTACAATACCTATAATCAGATATAGCAGAGAAAGCAAATAATAAAAAAGAGAAACAGAAAATATCAAGAAATAAATAATCCTCATTTTTAACCCACAATAAGGATCAAGTAAGAAAAATAAAAATCAAGCAATCAAACTGCTTAAAAAGAAAAAAAAAAGAAGATAAACCAAGGAGCAAAGATTACAATATGGCTGCCAGTATGGGATCCGTTATTCTCTACCCTCACATTTTCTCTAGCAAGCAAAAAATCAGATGGATGTTTAGGGTCAAAGAAAAGAAACTACTCAAATTGATACAGCAAAACACATTTACAAAGAAATTTTAAATGAAAACCGGTTCCTAAAGCCAAGGCCTTGGGACGAAGGTTTAAAATATCTTTCCTCCTCTTCTGGTTTTCACGAGAAATATGAGCAAATACTTGAATCTTACAAATCACAAAGAACACACTCATAGATTGAATGTGCAGTGTCATTATCTTATTCCAGCCAATCTCCAGGGCAAAACAGAAGAGAGGGGTGGCTCTACCCATCACCACATCGAGGGTGCTCTCAAGGAAGCCGGTGAGATCCAGATTCTCCTGTATCGCCTGCCCTTGGTGAACCCCATCTCTCCTGGCCCCCGAGGGCACAACCGCGCATTGGAACCCTGCTTGTTCCAAAGTTTTATGGTTCAATGTTGACACTGTAGAAGAGCTTAAGGGATGGTTCTTTTGTTTCTGATTCTTCAGAGTCATGCTGGAACAGGCAAAAGATGGGCTGACAGTTGCTAAACCGAAGCAAGGTATGGAGCGCCAGCACACAGCATCCTATTCCGACACCATCTTTGTCCCAGCCCAAACATATCAACTTAAATCCCAAGAAAACAAATGCTGTCTTCTTTTCCAGGGATTCAGCACCATCTACCCTGAGTGCTCCCACACTCCGTGGGTCTCCCATTGCTATAAAAGAAAGTACCAAAATTCTGGATAACCTACTAAATAGACAATTGAGTTTTAAGCAGATCACTGCTTTGATGTAGAATTGCTTCTATCTTCTTCACATCTTAAGCTCTGTTCACACGTTTGACCCTATATAGTTGCATACGCTTGTTCATGTCCTAGTCCCACAGAGTTTAGATTAGTACAATTCACTATGGGCCCGATTCTAAGAAAGATATGCAGAGTGGATGTGTACATCCAAAACATGTACATCTGAAACGTAGATGTGATTCGGTTAAACGTGCAGCCGCACGACAGAATATGGAGTTATATGTCTTGCCGCAAAACATGCAATTCGCTCATAGTGGGGTCCCGTATACGTGCAATTAACATGTGTAACACACAACATGCCATGGACGTATAGTTCTGAAAATGTGTCCACCTGCACAGTTGTCCACGTGCGACAGGAAACAGGATACAGTAAATCCCCCCACCGCCACCACCAGAGCTGAAAATGGCCACCTGCCAAGTACATTTTTCTGAAGCAGAGAACTGCCTGCTTTGCAGGCTAGTAATAGAATATGAGGGAGACCTGTTTTCCATGGGATGCAGAAGGCCAGCCCTAGCTGTAGCACGTAGGGGCTGGGAAAGAATCTGGACCACCCTGGTGTAGTAAGTAGGGCAAAGCAGGAAAGGGAGGAGGCAGGGGAAATGCATGTATCGGGACAGGAACAGTGCAAAGAGCCAGGAAGTAGCTGCAAAGTAAAAGGCCAAGAGGAGCAGGGGCTAAGCTGGACCCACCACACAACCAAATGACAGTAAACACACAAAAGAGAGCCCACACAGGAAACCAGCGAACAGAAACACAATGGCTAAGGGGAGAGCAAGGTGGAAAAAATGCAGAATGGACCAAAGGGAAAGCACATATGGAAAGGAAACCTGAACACAGTGGAAAAACGCACTGTGTGTAACAGTGCAGCAACATGGCCCAATACTGTCAGCCAAAACACAGCACAGCGGAAACTTAGAGACAGGATGCTAGTAAAAGACAACACATGGCTGACCTAGGCCGCCCCCCACTACCATCCACCACACCAGTCCCCTGAGAAAACGCTGTGGCTGCCCCCTGCCTAGGGTTGCCAACTTTTTGAAAGAGAAAAACCCGCCACCTGTGGCTAGTCACGCTCCGCCCATGCCCACCCCTACCCTGCCCTGTACAAGGGAGATGTACGTCGGGATCAGAATCGAGCCCTGAATGTTTGGCAAAGTCTTTGCTAAAAATATCAGCGGAATTGTGTATGCCACAACCAAGGCATCTCAAATTCAGTCTCCACGTATTATCTAAAATCTGCCTTTTTTAAAAAATTACAGCTATACTGTGGTAGGCGAAGGCCTATGATCCATGCTGCTTGAACTAAACAGACAGGCTTAAGCAGCTTGACCTGTAAATGAAGCCTGTGGTTAGGCCCAGAGGAATGAAAAACCCCCTGAATGCTGCCTCCATAGAATCGAAACTTAACTAAGCATAACCAAGCATAGCTAAGCAGAATCGAAACTTAGAAAAGATAGAAAAACAAGTTTTAATTGGTACTGATAAGAGTGTGAAAGCTTCTGTGAACTAATTAATTCTGCTGAGAGAAGGGTTACAGTGCCCTGCTTTCCCACATGTTCTAGTCAACCAGCGACCTTGGAGGAGAATTGTATCAAGAGTCTAAGAACTGACCATTGTAATGAGGATTGTAAGGGGGGGAAACAGGTGCTGAGCCCAGACGCAGGTCCTCATTGGATAGCTACGTAATGGTACCGGGACCAATAGATGGGGTAGAAGGGGTACCGGGACCAATGAGAAGTTTGCCTATGTACAGAATGGAGAAGAAAAGTATAAAAGTTGTTGTTTTACTAACAGCCATTGCTCAGCCATTTTGAATGTGATTCTGCTTGAGTCTTGTGCACAAATAAATGATTTAGACCTTCTGAACAGACTCCTGGTATTATTGGATTGTTTGTGCTCTGCCGCTACATATTCTTGGTGCGTTGGCCCGGAACGTGTGGTGAGTAGAGGGTATACGAGCTGATATACCACGACTTTCCGCCTCTATAGGTTTGGTCCTGCCGGGCTCGTGCCCTTCCGACGTGGGCTCGGCTCCCAGGCGCCATCGGTCCAGTTGCATCGGAGGGAGCCGGGCCAGGCCTCGGCGGGTGCTGGACCCGGTCGGAGCCAACACCTCGAACCCGTGAGGGGAGTCCGAGGTCCAACTCATGCGCTTGCTTGGGAACGGGGACAGGATCCGGTGAGTATAGTTTTTGGTATGTCTAGACAGATGAGTCAGAACTGCAGTTTGTAACTTGGAACTAGTAACTGGCCACTTGTAAGCTTGGAACTTGATTTTGGTAAGAGAGCTCTCAAGACGGTCCGATTAACCCTGCATAGTGTATTCGTGGGGTGAAACCATCGTCTTCTTGATTTTGACTTTGATTTTGAATTTGGTATAGCCTAGTCAGTAAAGACAGGATTGGGCTATTTGGGAAATGCTAGCATGTTTGTCGTTCTGTGTGTCTTTGTTTTTTGGTATTTGTTGAAACCACGAGTTTCCCTTCTCGTATAATGTAAGATTATATTCGGTTGGGTAAATGCCTAGCGTCACTGTAAAATCAAGAACATTTCTCACTCATCCAGCCTTCCTACAGCACAGAGTGAGACTGACAAGGGGCGTGTCTGTGCAGAGGTGCCTTTTTAACCCTATGAAGGCATGTTTTCAACGTTCTGCTGCTGGGCTAATTGGAGCTTATTTTAGGACAATTATACCTGATTTTATATACTTTGTTTTAATAGTGATGTTCATTCTACTATGGTCATGTATTGTATACCATTCGATAGGAATATTTAGTCAGAATTTAATTTTGAAGGTCGTATTAACCTCATCGGAGCTCCGTAAACTGTTTTTAGTTATATTCTCTGCTCTGTCTGTATTTTTACGTCAACTGCTCCTGTTATATTATTGTTACCTTTCAGAACTATCCAGGAGGTGAAGGGTCTAGTTCAGTTTTAGTGTGCAGGGTGAGATTACTTACTCTGGTCAGATAGGCTGCTAGGTATCATTCATACATTTGTGGGCTTAGCTTTGCCCTGTGTTTTATGGTTCGAACAGAAATGATAGAGAAACTAAGCAAACTGTTTTTTGTTGTTTTTTTTTCCTTTGACCTACAAAGTAATTATTAGATCATGACTTGACACTGATTTAAATGATTCTTGCTAGCATGTCTCTGTGTGCCTGTGAAACTAAGTTGTTTCATTTTGTTTCCAGTGAACGAAGGGGTGTGGCTTTCACACAGCTTGCTAGGAGAAAAAAAAATGAGACAGCCGCTCCCGATTGAACAGTCTCTTGCTTGTTTAAAATAAAGGACTCATTCAATCAAAGTGTGATAGGAGATGAATTTATAATTAGTTTTCTAGTTATTACTTTACAGCTGTGATAACTACAGTGACTCAGAAGTTCTTTTGTTTTTGAAGTATATCTGTCGTTTCAAAAACTAACTGACACGGACAAGAGAGAGCAAATAAAGTGTTTTTCCCTTTGACCCTTAAAGTAGAGGTTAAGAACCTTGGGGGACGGTGCAGCATTCTGGGTTGGAAGTGTACCAGATTGCAACCTGAGAATGAATGGTTTAAATTCTGAGTGAATAAGAAATTGTGTTAGGATTTTATCTTTGAAATCTGACAGTTTAAAAAAAAAAGAAAAAAAAAGAAGAGTTTATCTTGCGGAGTGTTTGCATTCCAGATATTCACCAACCTTTTTATGAACAAGTATAAGTCATTTGAATGCATGCTTCCCCATACTATAAGATTTAAGGTAATTACTTTGAATTGTTAAACTCTGTACTAGTGACTAATGAAGACCTTTACAACTCAAGATAAATTCATTTGTTTTTCTGTAGTTGAATTTTGTGTGTCTGTGTCCAGAGGAAAAGGGGGTACTTTGTTGTTTCAAAAGTCTTTTAAATTTCAAGACGTTATTTCCTGATATACTGTGGCAAGCACCTGATAGAAGACATATTTATTGGTAAAAAAGAGGGTGTATATGCATTCTAGATATCCACCAACGCTATGGAAAAGTATCCATTTCATGTCTCTTGAATATCTGCTTTCTGAACTGTAAGATTTAATAAAAATAAAAAAATAAAATAATAATTTCTTTTGCAGAGACATGCAGACTACGGCTGGCAGTTAGTTTCCATGCTAAGTAATTTCATTCCAGTTATACGTAACAGATAGCTATAGTTCTCTCTATAAGAATAGATGTTATAACATGTTGCAAAATAATAGTTTTATATTTTAAGAACTGTATCTAAATTGTCCCTGTTTGGGAAAAACGTTGCAATAAGCTTATGTTTTCTGCCTGCCCTATGTTTACAGTAATAATAGGGTTTTTTAAATAAGTTTCTTTTCAAGTATGATCAAGAATTTCAGTAAGGGATTTACTGAAGACTATGGTAATAAAATGTCTCTGTCCCAATTAGGAATGCTATGTGAAAGGGAGTGGCTTCTGCTAGTTGCTCCATATTTCCTTAGTTCACCATATTTTGCCCCAGAATCTCTAGATATCCCGTCCCATCAGTTTCTCTCCCTGTAAGCAGCTCCCCAAGAAGCCCCGGCTCCGTTCAGAGTGCTTAAGGGGGGGGAGGGGGCCCTGTCCACCGATGATGCCACCCCTCGGTAGGCGTGAACTAATGAGCCCACAGCAAAAAAAAAAAAAAAAACCCTCCCGGATAGAGCGTTGCTAGGAGAAACAGTGTGGGCCTAGGGCAGGGGGGGGAACTCCTCCCTGCAGATTCCCAAGTAGTTTGCCAGCCAGTCAGCTGACCAGACTTGTTTAGGTGCCTTTCCCTCTGCCACTGATTTACTGAACTGAAAGCTTTAGGATTTAATTGAACTAATGAACAGTATTATTCAAACCCATCAGTCTTGATAACCCCAAGTGGAATCCAAATAGTGCAGGCAGCCCTCACTATATGCCCTAATGGATCCAGCAGCCCAGGAGAATTTGCATTTTTGTCAGTCAGTCCCAGAGAGGTATAAAACAGAAATTACAGAAACTGGATGGATTTGCGGGCATGATAGTTAATGGAAGTTGATCAGAACGTATGTGAATTGTTGAATGTGACAGAGAAAGTAAGTGTAAAGATGGAGAAGAGAACAGATCTTCTTGCTGATACTTTAGTTGAATGATGTGGAGGAGGTTATCCTGATCGAAGGAGCAGAGGAAGTAAAAACTGGGTGCGAGTCAGTGCGCCCATTGCAGAGAAGGACATTAGAGAAGTGAATGCCCGTATCTTGACTCCACCCCAGGGGGGGAGGAGGGAGTGCTTGATTTAAAAAAAATAATATTAAACCGAGCACAGTGTTCTAGCAAGAAAGGGAAGCAGCTATGGAGTAAGCGGCAGCCGGAAAGAGCTACAGCATGAATGAAGACTAGGCCAGACCAGACTCTTAAGTTTTCCTGGGTCCCCAGGAGCCTATGGTCAGTTTGGAAATAGGGGACCAATATATGGACTTTATGGGGGATACAGGAGCAGAATACTAAAGCCAGTAGCCCCTGTGTTTTTCTCGATGCATCACCATTATCAGAGCTACTGGGGCTAAGGCCACAAAGCCTTTTCTGCAGAACCGCATGTGTGAACTAGGGGGACAGAAAATAATGCACCAGTTCCTGTATATGCCTGAGTTCCCTATTCCACTTTTTGGAGCCGAGATCTGCTTGCAAAGCTTCAGGCACAGATATCCTTTGCTGAAGAGAGAGAAATGCAAATGACTGTGAACCCAAAGCCTGCTGGATTGATGGTGCTGACTGTTCCCCGAGAAGAGGAGTGGCGGTTCTATAACACACCTCCAGTCAAGTCAACAAGTTCCTGTATACCCGCCAACCTTATAGCCCCACCTGAAGTATGGGCAGAAGATAACCCACCTGGCCTAGCGAAGAACATAGCCCCTGTCATCGTCACCCTCAAGCCAGAAGTGGAACTAGTACATGTGAAGCAGTATCCTCTTCCCTGACCAGCCATTGCAGGAATCCACTGCCATTTAATGAAACTGCTGAAGTATGGACTTCTCAAGGAATGTCAGTCACCTTGGAACACTCCCCTTCTCCCAGGTAAGAAGCCTGGGACAGGGGATTATCGTCCAGTACAGGACCTGAGCCCAAGACTCCACTACAGGAAGGTGGGGCCAACTCACCTGGACAAGATTACCTCAATGATTCAAGAACTCGCCTCACTCAGCAAAAGATTTGACAAGTTATCCAGTAATTCCAGGAGAAAGAATTCTACTTCAATATGTGGACAACTTGCTCATAACCACCAACTCAGAAAGTGAATGTCTACAAGCCACCAGTGCACTCTTGCACCTTTTAATGAGGCTGGATACAAAGTCTCAAGAGCTAATGTGCAATTATGTCAAACAAGTTAAATACCTAGGATTCCAGTTGTCCAGCGGAATTCGACGCCTGGGACCAGAATGCAAAGAAGCTGTATGCAGTATTCCTACTCCAACCACCAGGAGGCAAGTGAGAGCCTTCTTGGGTGCCACAGAGTATGTTGTATATGGATCCCCAAATTTGCGCTGCTAGCAAAACCATTGTATCAAGCTACCAAAGGAATGGAAAAGTCTCCATTGGAATGGGGACTTGAACAGGATGCAGCCTTTTAATCTTTGAAAACCGCTCTGATGTTGTCACCAATTCTGGGTCTACCAGATGTCCAGAAAACCTTTCAGTCTCTATGTTCATGAGTCACAAGGAAATGTTCTAGGAGTGTTGACTCAATCTCTTGGACCTTATTTGAGAAGCTGTTACAGCTACAGCCGGAGCTCCTAGTGAGCAAAACTAACAAGATCACTTTGAGACAGAATCTTCCAGTTACTGTACCACACTCTGTTCTAACCAATATGAAACACAAAGGAAACTACTAGCTAACAAATCTACGAATGTTGAAGTATCAGAGTATGTTGCGTGAAAACCCCCAGATACAACTGAAGGTCAGTCAAGCTTTGAATCCTGCTATGTTGTTACCAGTTGGTCTTGATCCCCTGATCATGACTGTTTAGAAATTATGGACACTGTATTCTCAAGCCGCCTGGATTTGACTGATGTCCCTCTGGAGAACCCTGAACAGACTTTCTTTGTGGCTGAAGGCAGTTTCATCATCAATGGACATTGTTGTGCTAGATATGCAGTGGTGACTCCTGATTTGGTAGTTGAGTCCTCAGCCCTGGCCCCAGAAACTTGACCACAGAAAGTTGAACTGATAGCCCTCACTAGAGCACTAACAATAGGAAAAGGGCTCTGTCTAAATGTGTACCCAGATTCTAAGTATGCCCTTACAACCTTGCATGCACATGGGACCCTGTACAAATAATGAGGGTGGATAACCTTAGGAAGCAAGTCCATTAAGTAT
The DNA here is from genome assembly GCA_033557465.1 of Ichthyophis bannanicus. NCBI lineage: Eukaryota > Metazoa > Chordata > Amphibia > Gymnophiona > Ichthyophiidae > Ichthyophis > Ichthyophis bannanicus. The sequence continues at coordinate 88,432,054 of CM066033.1, forward strand.
GGCCCCAAGATATTGACATCATCAGGTGCATACTACCTACAGCTTTCAAAACTTTAGGAAAAGTAGACTGTATGAATAGAACCTTGAAATCTCAGTTGTCCAAACTTTGCCAAGAGGTTTACCTGAAGTGGCCCCAGGTTCTTCCTATAGCCCTTCTTAGGATATACTTAGCCCCTGCTAAGTCTTTAAGAGTTCCCCCTTTTTGAGATTCTGAGAATCTGTAGCCTATTTATAGGGAATAAAAGGAGATGTGAGACAGATAGGATCTGAAATTATTAAGCATGAACTATTGGTTTTAAGTTCTGTTTTGCAGAGTCTTCATACCTGGGTACACAATCGATTACCCATCAATTTGCCTGAACCCCTGCATCCTTTCAAGCCTGGAGTCTCGGTGTGGATCAAAGAGTGGAGAAGGATACCGTTAGCTCTGCATTGGAAGGGACCCTATGTTGTCATCCTGTCAACTCCAACTGCAGTAAAAGTCGCAGAATTCGAACTTTGGATCCATCATAGTCGAGTAAAGCCAGCAACTGTTTCTGAACCTGCTCACTGGACTACTGTACAGCATCCTGAGACTCCATTGCGCCTCACCCTACGACAACAGCCACGGACCTAAGACTTATTGGTCCCTCGGAAACTGCACTATTTCAAGACTGTCCGTTTATCTGAAGGTAAGCCTCGCATCTGGAGAAAGCTGCAATCATCAGAAATAGACTGTGTTGTGTTAAGAAATTGAGTCTTCTAAGAGACTGTGTTCAAATGCTCTGAGAACAAAACTGTTTTGATCTCCTAAAAAGTGAACTGCTCTAAGGAGGCAATAATAGCCTGAGAGACTGTACTATGATATTTTAAGAACCTGAGACATCCCAGAGGACAGTGATACTTTGGAATCTACAGCCCTACTCCTGCCACAAAGCTGGTAGGTCTACGTACGGCAGAAGCTCGAGGATCTACAATCAACTCTACATCTGTTATCTGTTGTCGATGCCGACAGTTCCACCTATTTTCCAGAGACTATGCCCATTATGAATTCTTATTATTGCTTTATTTCGGCAGCAGCCTTGGGGTGCTTTGAAATGACTTTTGCTTTACCTCCCTGTGCAGCCTGTATAAGTATCACGCGAACTGGGCTGAAGGTTCTTCATGCCTCCCAGAACTTGTTTCTTGAACTTGCCAAAGCAGTAGCATCTAGTCTCCACGTTTATGACTGTTTCTTTGTGGAGGAACCAAGATGGGAGATCAGTGGCCTTGGGAGGCTCAAGAACTGAATTATTCCATCCCCTACAATCAGACTGATTTACATAGTACTACTGGTGAGTGGGTATTGGCCCACCCCATTGTTGACAGTTTGTGTTTTGTTCGCACCTGACCACAATTTGCTATGAAGATTGGACAGCTGGACTGCCTAAATTAGAAGTTTTATAACAGCACAACAAAGAAGACATCTTGGTGGTCCGGCATAAATGCTCCTGAACCTTCTACTCCTTTAGTTCTTTTTCCCACTCTTGCCAAACTATGGACTCTATCTGCTTGTTGCTCCCTTGTTTCTTGCCACTTTGCTTGTGAATGATAACTTCTGTTATTAATAACACTGTAGAGCGCAAGGCAGCTACAAAGATACTAGCTATGTGAAACTACTACCCTATACCACAGAGTGATACCTTTACCTAGTATTATGTGATTTGATTCTCACCCTTTCTCACTTGCGGGTGCGGGTGAGAATAATCAAAGGGGGGAATGTGGTAGGCGAAGGCCTATGATCCATGCTGCTTGAACTAAACAGACAGGCCTAAGCAGCTTGACCTGTAAATGAAGCCTGTGGTTAGGCCCAGAGGAATGAAAACCCCCCTGAATGCTGCCTCCATAGAATCGAAACTTAACTAAGCATAACAAAGCATAGCTAAGCAGAATCGAAACTTAGAAAAGATAGAAAAACAAGTTTTAATTGGTACTGATAAGAGTGTGAAAGCTTCTGTGAACTAATTAATTCTGCTGAGAGAAGGGTTACAGTGCCCTGCTTTCCCACATGTTCTAGTCAGCCAGCGACCTTGGAGGAGAATTGTATCAAGAGTCTAAGAACTGACCATTGTAATGAGGATTGTAAGGGGGGGAAACAGGTGCTGAGCCCAGACGCAGGTCCTCATTGGATAGCTACGTAATGGTACCGGGACCAATAGATGGGGTAGAAGGGGTACCGGGACCAATGAGAAGTTTGCCTATGTACAGAATGGAGAAGAAAAGTATAAAAGTTGTTGTTTTACTAACAGCCATTGCTCAGCCATTTTGAATGTGATTCTGCTTGAGTCTTGTGCACAAATAAATGATTTGGACCTTCTGAACAGACTCCTGGTATTATTGGATTGTTTGTGCTCTGCCGCTACAATATTAGTGTTTCCTTTCTTCTTAAATTCTTTTTTTATTCATTACCCACCAATGGAAAGTGCCAGAAAACCCTTTTCACTAACATTTAGTTTGAGCTACATTCCGCATGGCCTCTGTGTGGCAGATAGCTCAAGCTAAATGTTAGCAAAAGGGGCCCAAAGTATGTTACTGACTTTAATGGTAAAGTTTGTGACTTGATAAGAAAACTCATGGCTCTGTCACTTGACTTGACAATTTTAATAGGCTAGCAGTTCAACATCTTGACCAGTTTACACTTTTGCTCGCTTTTCAGAAAAGTCTTCGGCAGAAGCGTGCATTTGGATGAATATTCAATGAATTTTCCCATGCACAGAAAAACCTCCAAACTCCCACTTTTTGAATGCACAAGGGACTAGTTTTGTACACAGAAACCTTCAGAATTAACGACTTGATTCTTCCGTAGTCCTGGTGATCTAATGGCACAAATATATTCCAACAACTTGAGTTAAGTAAAAAAGCATGGGGAAGAAAACGATTTGCCTGAAATTGGCCACTATTCAGGATGCCTCAGGAAAAAGTATTTCTTGTGTATAGAAGCATGGAGTTGTTGCCCCACTATTGTACCAGGTGATGAAGAAACATGTTTGACTTGCCCATCAAAATTCTTGTATTCTTTTTCTCTGTACTCTTCCATTCTCTCTTTAATATATCCCCTCGCCTCAGGCAACATGCTTGGGTGGCTCAGGTACTCGCACTGACCGGGGAAGTCAGAGGAAACTCTTTCTCCTAAAACTTACCATCACCTTCCCCTTAGGTTTACAGGGATGAGCCAAGTAGTGTCTTTTTTTTCCCCTGCTCCTTTTGGCTTTATATAATATAATATTGAAAGGTTTGCAAAATGTGCACCCGATTAAGGGGTCGTTTAGTAATTATCTGCATATTTATTTATTTATTTTATTTATTTAGCTGGGCTTATATACCGCTTTTCAAAGCAGTGTACATTCAACAAGAACCATGGATTATATTCAACTGGTGTTAACTTATATACAACAAACAGGTACAGCTTGTATTTTAAACATATTTTACATATTTACAGGTTCACAGTGGGATGCTTACATTATAGTATTAGCATAGTAACCTTGAATTACATATTTACACATCAGTGGTTTTTATTTCGGGGAGGGGGTTATGTGGTGGGATCATAGTTTTTGATAGAGGTAGGTTTTCAGTTATTTTCAGAAGGTGAGGAGGTCAGTTGTGGATCTGAGGAGATTTGGAGGGTGTTCCACATGGATGGGGCATAGACTTCAAAGGAGCTTGGTTGCTGTACTTTGATCTAGCATGTGGGATAATTAGTGTGTTGTTTATGGATTGTCTGGTTATTCTCTTAGATGTGAATTCATGAAGTAGTGTGCGCAAAGTTTGGATTTTTCTTGATGGTGGAGGGTTTTGTACGTGAGGAGTAGGGTCTTGTACTTAATTTGTCTCTCTAGGGGGAGCCAGTGGGGTTGTTTTAGGATAGGGGTAATATGGTCATATTTACTGGCAGTTTGGATAATACGTGTTGTTGTATGGAGGGCTAGGGTGAATGGGAGAAGCGAGGAGCGCAATAGGCTCTAGTAAACTGAGTTGCAATAATCACGATGTGGGATAATAATGGCTTGCATAGTGGTTCAGAAGTTTAAGAGGGGGAGCAGGTGCTGGAGAATTGGGATATTGGAAAGGTACTGTACATGCATATTATTCTGTCTGCCAACTTTGCTGAATTTTCAGACTGAAAGTACGTGTTATATGTGCTTTTGTATTTGACACAGTTACTGAATGATTTACCTTTTATCCCTGTTGCTTTGGAATTTTTTAAACTACATTTGTTAGAAAATGGCATGGCTGTCAACATGCTAAAATTTCTCTGTACTATTCTAGCCTCTCCTGTTTCTGATAACTTTTTGGAAAGCGGAAATTATGCCCTGCTTAGTGTTGATTCCAATATTCTTGTCAGTAGGTCAGGGAGTAGCGAGGTTGTTGTTGGTGACATCGGGAGTGGTGGGGATTCCTGTCAGGGGTTCAGAGAGTGGTGTTTGATGTCTGTGGGGGTCAGAAGGAGTACTGGCCTCAATCAGGCACTTATGTGTGCCTTGGCTGAGGTATAAATGCTGACGTAGAGAACAGTTAACATCCACATATTAACATTCCTAGATATATCTGCGGCCTATGACTCCATAACACACGACTATCTTACACACAGGGGTATGTTTACTAAACTGCGGTAACGTTACATAACGTGCGTTATGTAAAGTTAACGATCGTTAAGTAATGTTAACGCACGTTATGAGACGTTACCGATCGTTAACGGCTCATAACGTACGTTAACGTTACTTAACGATCGTAAACGTTCCGCAGCACGGTAAAACATCGCAGAAGGTGGAGAGAGAGCGGAGAGAAGGGGTCAATGGGCGGAGAGTGGGTGGGGAGAGGCTCCCTTCACACTAACGCGCTGATCTGAAGAGCTGAATCCTAACATGATTGAAAACCTGCCGTTAAATGCACATTTGCAGGGGAGAGAAACCATTTAAGTGTCAGCAATGCACAGCATAGGCAGGGTAACCTACAAAAAGTGATGTGTGATACATGTGCACAGAACAAAAGGGCACATAAACATTGAAAATGACCTCAACAAACTGGGAAAAAAACATAACCAAGCTGGCCAATAGTGATATTAATGGGAAACACCAGAACCACCCCCCGAGAAAGCTCCAAAAAAAAGATATTAATCGTGGAAGGGTCTATGCTCCATCCCCATACAAGGTGAGTGAGCCCACAGTGAAATAGCGCTGTGCAGGGTTTTCCTCTCCATCGGACAGGTGTCCTATGGCGTGCACATGTTCCGCAACAGCAGGGTGGGTATGTCGGAACAGCAACTGGACAGATGCTGAAAAAGGGGATACAGAGGGCCGCAGGCGGCATATGCTGTGGTGCAGCTGGGCCACAGTGCAGACTAGGGTGATGCTTGGTGGCCCTTACGAATGCTGAAACAGCAGAGCAGCCAGACAGCAACTGCTAAAGGCCCAACATGGGCACGACTGTGTTTCCCACAGTGTCACAGGAGATAGTACCCAGCAGCTACCCCCAATGGCACGGAACATTGGCAGGCGGAGCTGGGGGGAAGCGTGGACACCTATGCAGGCACCCCTACCCCAGAACCCGCACCATAGGCAGCCACCTACCCACACACTGGATGGCCTGAGACTGCGCATCCAATAGCATCACCAGCAGAAGGGAATTTCAGCATGGTGGCAGAGGGTTACTGGTGGTGGAGGGGGCAGTGGCAGCTGCCCAGAGCAGATCGTGGCCTAGCCCTGTGTAGGTGGGTGCCATGCACTGCAACAGACAGGCCCTGTCTGACAAACAATCATGGTATCACCAGGGAATGCACTGACTCTGTGATAACATGGTGGTGCAGTGCACAAAACCAATGTATTCAAAAGCAGAAGGTCATGGGTTCAAGTCCCAGCTGTGGTTCCTGCCAACCCAATCCCCATCTTTTACCCACAACTAAAACGTGCTAATACAGACAGAACCTTTATTGCAGATGACGTAAACATGCCAAAACACCTACATTTTACCCTACAGAGCACAGACACCATAAACATGTGCATTACCTAGAGCAGTCTCCCAAATGCAGTCCTGGAGGGCCAAACACCATCCAGGTTCCATGCTGCCTCTAATAAAGATGCATGTGCTGCATTTCTATGCGCCGCCCCCATGGTATGCAGATGTATCTCATGCATATTCATGAGGGACAGCATGAAAACCCGAACAGTGTTTGGCCCACCAGGACTGGAGTTGGGAACCTCTGCCCTAAAGCAGCGGCCAACAGGGGCAGACACACCCGCACCCACAGGCTCCATTATCCAATGCCTCCTGGAGCGGCAGGATGTGGGGCCCTGCTTGCATCTCCCAATACTAGCACTTGCATACCTTGGCAATGCCACCCTAAACCTGGGAATACGGTAAACATCTATCAAACGGTTGCTGTGATTACTGGCAGATAGCAATTCCTATGTTAAGCACAATTTGCTGATTGAACTGCATCATAGCAATCTTTCTGATGTCTGTGGAGTGTGCTACAGGTCTTGTGTCTGACAGTGTTTACCACCCTGGGGAGTGACCCCAACAGTATTGCGTACCATAGCCATGCCTGCACTGTGCCCAGGACTGGTGCGGTGGCCAGGGCTGCCAAACGCCTCTATAGTTGCACGTTGCTGGCATAGGTGTGGGGAATGTGTGTCTGTCTATCCAGTGTGTGGTGGCTGCAAACACCCTCCACAGCCCACACTGCTAGCACTGTTGCCAGTATTGGCCTGCCAATGTGCATAATGAAGAGCAAGGTACTGTGGGAATAGCCAGGAGAGGGTGGCCTGGCCTGGATGCATCTGCACAGGGCACAGGGCAATGGCTCGGACATTGTAGTGCCCGGCCACCACCTGCACGGAGAGGGTGGCCACAGCATGTCCTGCTGGGAGGTCACTCTCACCCTGACTGAGCAGGCTAGGTTCCTCCATAGTGCTATGTAGTATTTTTTTCATGTGATATTTATGGGTTCTCTTTTGGGGCCCAGTCACACTGACTTATCTGCTTGGTGTGTATGCTGACATCCCAGTTCTGGGTACACGCATCTTCTCCAGGAACATGCACTATGGACTAGCTTGCATACTGTCTTCAGCTAGTTTGTGTCTGGCTGGAACACCTTGCAGGGTGCAGCGGCTGGAGGCTTGCTGCTGGAGAATGTCAGATAGTGGTGGGTGGCAGCTGTGCATTTCCAGGTCTACTGTCTGTCTGCTATTGCTTTATAGATGAGTACAGACCTGTACTGCCTGCCCTGTAGGGGTGTCTGTTCCCCAGCAGGACTAGGCTTGATAGTCTCCCTCTATTGCTACCATTGCAGGGAGGTAGAATGTGGATCTATAAGGTGGGTGATCCTGTTTCCCCCCCTGAGACCAAGAGGGTGGGTTGTGTGGTAGTACATAATCTGCCTATAGGTCCAAACACTCCCACCCACCTACCTACCTACCAACATCATGTAACCATGGCACCAACACAGGATATGCACTATTCTGGGTGCATCATGACTGAGAAATACAGAAGGACACAGAGGTAGCCTAGGTGTGTCTGCAGGAACTACCTACCACACACTGATGGGGACCTGCAGCATGGCATATTTCAGCTATGAAAGGTGCTGTGGACCTGGTGCTGGGCGTCCCACCTCACCCTCAGGGTGAACACAGTACCCGCACAATGTGACGGTCTGTGGCTAATCTGTGCCAGTACCACACACGGTCAGTTCCCCCTACCAGGCCGAGGTGCTGTGGGGGTGCATACCCCATCTTGTGCCCATCTGTTGACTGCTGATTTGCATGTGCAGTGTATCATGGGTACGGGTGGGTTAACCCTATCCTGGTAACCACAGCAGACAGTTTGTGTGGTGACATGCAGTCCTTCTGCAGCCAGCCAGGGGTTTGTTAGCAGTTATAGAGCTGTAGCCCACTGGTTACTTCACTACCTGTGAAATCAGAGGTCATGGGTTCAAACCCATGGTGGGGTTATTTGATAGGGCTGTCTGAGGCATTGTCTATTTTTAATGTACATTAGTGCTGCCAGCAAAAACACCCTCAGAGTACTGTAACCTTAAGGTGCCCCATAAGGCACCTTATAGGGCGCCCTATAAGGCACCTTATAAAGTGCCTTATAAGGTGTCCTATAGGGGACATTATAGGGTGCCTTGGCGGACAGTGCACTTTATAATGTGCCCTATGGAGTGCATTATGGGGTGTCTTATGCGTCCCCTTAGGTTACGCCACTGTGAGGGTGTGTTTGCTGGCAGCACTAATTAAAATAAAAGTAAAATGCCTCAACAATCACTACTTAAACATAAAGGGTGATGCTTCAGCCAGCTTTATGCATTAGGCACTCTGGGGAATCAAACCCATGACCCCTTTACCAGCAGTCAGTGTAGCAACCATTGTGCTGCAACTCTGTTTCTGTGTTTCCATGTCTGCGCGCCTTCTTAAGATTAATGCGCGGTAACGTGCCATGTAACGCTCGTTAATTTATGGCGCCTTGTAACGCGCGTTATCAGTAACGATGTAACGCCCATGTCCTTATTTGGGTATTTCTGGCTCTACCGCGGATCCTAACGCGAATGGCATTACCGCAGTTTAGTAAACATACCCCACAGACTGCAACAAATTGGCCTTAATGACAAAGTGTTGCTATAGTTCAAATCATATTTAACAAACTGCAGCATTCAAGTAAAAATGGGCGATAACATATCAAACCCATTTCATCAAAGAACAGGCATACCCCAAGGATCAGCATTATCATCGCTCCTTTTCAACTTATATATTCAACCTCTCTGCAATTTAATTAAGGACCACGACATATACTATCACCTTTACGCTGATGATATTATGTTATACACCCAATTCAACACTAAACAACCATGCTTCAAAAAAATCAAGGAATGTCTCAATAGTACCACAACATGGTTGGCAGATCATAACCTCCAAATAAACCTCAAAAAAACAGAAATTCTAATTATAACAAGACAGCTCCTACATACCTCCAGAGTCAATAATGCTTAATGAAACAAGAATCAAAGTAAAAAAAGAGGGCATATAACTAGGAGTTACCCTTGACCACCAGCTCAACTTTAACAAGCACGTCAGCAATATAATAAGGGCCATATTCAACAAGCTAAAGATGTTACAGAATCTAAGACCTCTCCTCTTCACAAATGACTTCAAAACATCACTACAGGCTATGATATTCCTGCACCTTGATTTCTGTAACACCATTTTAATGGGTCTCCCAAAGAAAACTATCTGCAGATTACAACTATCCCAAAATGCAGCAGCCAGAGTAATCTCTCAAGCACCTATCAAAGAACATATTTCACCAGTATTCATTGGCTTCCAATCGAGAGCAGAATAAAATATAAGGCCATCCATACTATATTTAAATCTATCCAAGATGATGCATCTACATACCTGAAAACGCTAATATCATTCACAGCGGATAACAGACCAAGGAGAAGCATCAATAAAGACCTCCTTGTTGTTCCAACCGAATTCAGGAACTGCAAATCTTCAACTTCTAAGAGAGCATTCTCATTGTATATACCACAATTATGGAATTCACTTCCTGAAGCCTTGTTGTTGTTAAGTGCCGTCGAGTCGGAGTCGACTCATGGCGACCCTCTGGATAGCTATCCTAAATTGTGTTCGGTCTTCAGTCAGGCGGCTCATTGTTGACAGACTGGCACCTGTAGCTGCTGTTATTGTATCGATCCATCTCATTGCTGGCCTTCCTCTTTTGCGTTGACCTTCTATCTTGCCAAGCATAATGTCTTTCTCTAATGATCTCTCTCTTCGCATGATGTGTCCAAAGTATGAAAGTCGAAGTCTTGTCATCTGAGCTTCTAAAGAAAGCTTAGGTTTGATCTCCTCTAGTACCGACTGGTTTGTTCTTCGGGCAGTCTATGGTATACACAGTATTCGCCGCCAGCACCATAATTCAAAGGCATCAATTTTCTTCCTATCTGTCTTTTTCACGGTTCCAGCTTTCACATCCATATGATGTTATTGAAAATACCATGGCTTGAACAAGTCAAATCTTTGTATGGAGGGAGACATCTCTGCTCTTGAGAATCTTATCTAGGTCTTTCATAGCCATTCTGCCAAGAGCAATGCGTCGTCTGATTTCTTGACTGCTTGTTGCTTCTTTATTGATAGTTGATCCAAGTAGGTTAAAGTTTTCACAATTTCAATTTCTTCTCCTTCAATGATGAACCTGTTGATTATGCCAGTTGTCATGATCTTTGTCTTCTTTACATTAAGGTGCAGGCCCATTTTGAGACTATGTTCTTTGATTGTGAGAAGCAAATGTTTCAGATCATCTTCACTTTCAGCCAGTAATGTGGTATCATCAGCATAGCGAAGGTTGTTGATGAGTCTTCCACCAATCTTCACACCTCTGTTATCTTCATACAATCCTGCTTCTCTGATGGTTTGTTCTGCATATAAATTAAACAGGTAGGGGGAAAGTATGCAGCCTTGTCTTACACCTTTGCTTATTTTAAACCATTCTGTTTCTCCTTGTTCCGTTCGAACTGTTGCTTCTTGATCAATGTACAGATTGTGCAAGAGAACGATCAGGTGTTCTGGTATACCCATGCTTCTTAATGTGGCCCAGAGTTTCTCATGGTTTACACAGTCAAAAGCCTTGCTATAGTCGATAAAGCACAAATAGATATCCTTTTGGTATTCTTTAGTCTTTTCAAGGATCCATCTCACATCTGCAATGATATCTCTCGTTCCTCGCCCTTTCCTGAACCCTGCTTGCACTTCAGGTAGTTCTTGTTCCAGGTATGGTTGTAGTCTCTTTTGAATAATCTTCAGTAGAATCTTGCTGGCATGTGGGATCAGAGCAATTGTGCGATAATTTCCACAGTCATTTGGATCACCTTTCTTTAGTATTGGTATAAACACAGATCTTTTCCAGTCAGTTGGCCATGATGTTGTCTTCCATATTTCTTGGCAGAGCCTTGTGAGTACGGTAACAGCTGCATCAGAGTGCTGCAATACCTCTATGGGAATGCTATCAATGCTTGGTGCTTTGTTCTTTGATAAGGCTTTCAATGCTGCTTCAACTTCTTCTTTCATCACCAATGGTTCCCGATCATAAGGTACAGGTTGAAACGGCTGTTGGTCCACTTGATCTTTATCATATAAAAACTCTGTATATTCCTTCCAACTTTTCCTGATCTTCTCAGCATCATTCAACATAGAACGTGAAGCCTTAAGAGCCACCAAAGACCCAGTAGCATTCCGAAAACAATTAAAAACTCATCGGTTCAACGAACACTTTTGTGAATTAATTGCTTAAGGAATCTCCACAGAATTACCAACGTTTTCAACCTACTCTACCAAACATATTTCAGTCCCCCCTACATGCCTATTGTTATGATCTATATCCCTCCATAGAGATTGTTGCTCACATATAAACTACTATAAAAGTATACAAATTTCTAAAGATGTTTTGCATATCCCCATCCGCTCCAAGTTAACTATAACTCACGCCAAGTTGTTTTATGTTGTAGCCTCTTTAGCCTGCTTATCATGTTAAAATGTTAACATTTTTACTGTAACCATTTTTTCATGTTAATTATGTCAATTCTGTTCTATGTAACTGTAACCAGTTTTGAGTTCCTTGTAAACCGCCTTGATTCATGAAAGGCGGTAAATAAGCACTAATAAATAAATAAATAAAATCCACAAGTCTTCCACTTAACATCACTATTTTACATGTGGGGATGTTTCTAAAATAATTTTATTTATTTATTTATTTATGCTTTTCTTCTATACCGCCCCTTCCAGAGATCAAGGGCGGTTTACAGGGAACAATTCAACAATTTTACATAGAACAGAAATTATAACTATTTACAGATAACTTTACATGAAACTGTGCCAATTAACTATTTTCAATGAACAAAACATATTTACAGAGAATAGTGAAATATAAACATATTACACAAATAATCTTAAGTGGGTCTTAATAGTGTGGTACAGATGAATTTTGACTATTTGATTATGCCTCACTATTGATTATGCCTCAGTAGTGAATATGCCTCAACTGTAAATAGGAGCACTTGAAACTGTTGAAACAATTTACATAACTACAGATACTGGAAAGATCAGGGAGGAGACCTTCTCCTAGCAAGCAAATGGAGACCCATTACAGAGAACAAAAGAACACTTCACCTAGGAGCCTTTCTACTAGCAGACAAATTGAAACCCATTAACAGGACAAAACAGGACAATTCACCTTGCCTTGGAAACATTTCTCCTAAGAATTCATCAATTGTAATGTAGACCAGGGGGGGTGGGGGGTTCCCTTGAGCATTTTCAAGCACCTGGCCAGTGTCTTGGATGTGCTTAATGGATAACTGACTCTATACTACGTATGTGTCACATGATAGGAAATAACTGGATTGTTCTTGCAACTGGATAAAATGGGTACCTGTTTTCAGCTAGACAGAGAGAGAAATGGATTCATCTAGGAATGGACGCATTGCCTAGAGAAACTCCCGATTGAGAAGTCTCTCTTGTCTGGTTGAATCAGGGATCCATTCAATCGAAGTGTGACAGGGATGAAGTAAATCTCTTTCGGTGAAGTATATTCTTCTTCTGTAATTATCTTTCTAGTTATCTATTCTGTAATTAAGTGCTTTTATTCTAATAGTTTTCCAGATATCTTTTTAACTAATCATAGGTAGATATATGAATTACTTGCCTTTCTAAATAAGTACGAATTAAGAAGTTAAATAAGTGAAATTCAAGTTATCCCTGCTTTGTATTATAAATAAATGCACGTCTTCATTAACAAGGTGTGTTAGCCTTTGTTGAAGTAAGACATTTGGTACCAGAAGTGGGGTGCGATAAAAAGAAAGGCTATAACAATGTTGAAAAGAAGAGTAAAAAATGTAAATAGTACAAAGACTGTAAAGGAAGATAAAGATGTTGTAAATTTTGTAAATATCCCCGGATGGGATCAGGCGCCTTATGAAATATTAGCTAGAGAATGGTCTTGCAATTCAGGACTAAGTGAGAATTGGGAATCTGTTTTAAAAGATGCGGAACCTGTAAATCTCCTTACATGCTTGCAAAAAATACCTGTTGAAAAAGGGATAGAATTGAGTGTGTTGGGGAGGAGAGGTTGGCTTTTGCTGTCTGCATATCGTAAGATACATCAGACAAAATCCAGCAAAGTAGATTTGATTGAGCAACTTGAAAAACAGAATTGTGATTTACAAAATATGATAACAATGCTACAATGCCAAATCCGTTTGTTGACGGATAAATTAGATACTTATCAGCAGGTTGCTGAGAGAGCAGCTGTCAGGGTGGCCCAGTATAAATATCGTAAAAAAAAGGGGAGAGTAAATAAAAAGAAAGTGCACATGTCTATTGCTAAAGCAGGTGTAAATTGGAATCCTGATGACTGGGATGGTAATATCTGGGATTCTACTGAATCATCTAACTCTGAGGAAGAGCAAGGAGTTAGTAATGAAAACTATCAGGCACAACCGATTTATAGGAGGAAAGTGCAGAGTACTCCCCAAAATCCTGGAGGAGTTAATCTAGATACTGTGGAGGATTTTAATCAACAAGAGATTAATGATATCCAGGACAGGTTTAGGCAGAAACCTGGGGAATCACTGATTACCTGGATGGTGCGTATTTATGAAACTGGAGCTGCAGGAGTACAGCTAGATCATGGTGATGCTAGGAAATTTTGTCTAATTAGTGTTGACCCTGTGATACAAGAGCAGTTTCGTAATTACATATCACAAAATATGACTAATTTACTCCAACTGGCAGTAGAAGGATGTAATGCTAAATTTCCTGCCGAAGCTGATTGGCCCCCAAATGATAAACAATGGTTTGCTTTGCGTGACGCTATTCAGCGCATTAAAGAGGAAGGCATGAAAACTGCTATTTTTATAGGGCAAGCTGATCAGTTAATGAATTGTGCCATGACTGCATCAATGAGGAATAAGATTATACGTTTGGCTCCACCAGCTTACAAACATGTTATTATGACTTTACTGATAAATCAAACAGGGAATCCTTTATCAGAAGTAATAGAAGCAGTGAGACAATTAGGTGAATTGGGAGAGTGGGGTCCAAAGTACAGTGCTGGTGACAGAAGGGAGAATAGATCAGAAGGACAGAAGGGAAATATAAACAACAGAGTATCCAGGAAAGATATGTTTACTGCTCTCCTTAAAGATGGTGTTAAAAAGGAACAGATTGATGGAATTGACACACAGAGCATGTGGGAAATATATAAGAAAAGAGGGCTGTATAAGAAAAGTGGAAATAGGAATGTGAATTTACATAGCCCCACTATCTGTCACAGGATTGTAGCAGAACACTTAGATGAACTCCCACCTCCGGATGGGGTACAAATTTCACATTATATTGATGATATTTTAATGCAGGGGCCCTCACAAGAGATAGTGCAGGAACATCTTGAAGCTCTCATTGCACACATGAAAAAGAAGGGCTGGGAAATTAACCCTGCAAAAATTCAAGGACCAGCCCAGACAGTAAAATTCCTGGGCATACAGTGGCATCAGGGTCATAGAGAAGTGCTCCCAAAAGCCAAACAGAAAATAATGGAATTTAATACTCCTCGAAACAAAAAGGAGGCCCAGAAATTTGTTGGACTGTTTGGCTTTTGGAGGCAGCACATTCCCCATTTGAGTCAAATACTGGCACCATTGTATAAAATAACTAGGAAGAAATATGAGTTTGAATGGGGAGATGTGCAGCAGCAGGCTTTTGAACTGACTAAACAAGCTATACAGCAAGCCTTAGATTTATGGCCTGTTCAACCTGGGGAACTCGAGCTCAATGTATCAGTACAAGAACAGTATGCTAATTGGAGTTTATGGCAGAAACAGGGAAAGAAAAAAGTACCTCTAGGATTCTGGACGAGGAAGCTCCCTGAAGCAGGGACTAGATATACCCCTTTTGAAAAACAGTTGTTAGCATGTTATTGGGCTTTGGTGGATACAGAACAGGTGACCATAGGACACACTGTGATGTTAAGACCAGAAATTCCTATTATGCAGTGGGTAATGAGCTCCCCCAAGACACACAGAATAGGACATGCACAAGAAGCAAGCATAATTAAATGGAAATGGTATATTCAGGATAGAGCTAAAATTGGTATAGGGGGAACTGCTACCTTACATGAAAGGGTAGCTCAAGCCCCTCTTAAGGACACTGAGACCATGCAATTGCCAAATCATGAATTAACAGCAACAGAGTCTCCAGTGAAGTGGGGACAACCATTTGTACAATTAACCTCAGAACAGAGAAATCATGTTTGGTTTACTGATGGGTCTGCTAAATATGTGGGAAATAAAAGGTGTTGGAAGGCTGTGTCTTACAATCCCACTACTAAAAAATTGTTGACAACTACAGGTGAAGGGAAAAGTAGCCAATATGCTGAACTTTATGCAGTATTTCAGGCTTTAAAACAAGAGACCCCAGGGACTTGTCATATTTACACTGATTCCTGGTCAGTAGCCAATGGCTTAGCCACATGGCTACCTACCTGGCAGCAAAATAATTGGGAGATACATTCAAGAGAAATTTGGGGAAAAGAACTGTGGCAGCAAATTTGGGAAATGTTGCTTTTAAGTACGGTAACTGTGTATCATGTAGATGCTCATTGTGCTATTGATTCGTTAGACAGATGGTTTAACTCTATTACTGATGAACAAGCTAAAATTGCTGAAGCACAAACAGACACCAAAGAATCTGACTTGCTGGGCATGGCAAAATGGGCTCACCAGAAATGTGGGCATTTAGGTGAAAAAGCTACTTTCCGCTGGGCACAAACACGGGGAATCCCTATCCCCTTAGATGCCATTAGAACAATTATCTTGCAATGCCCAATTTGTCAGCATATACAGCACAGGTCTGTCCCACACATAGTGTATGGCCATTTAGGGCGAGGAAAACTACCAGGCCAGATATGGCAAATAGATTACATAGGACCTCTACCTACCAGTAAGGGATGTCAATATGTATGCACGGCTGTGGATACATATTCCGGGTATTTAGTGGCATATCCATGTAAGAGGGCTACGCAGATTAACACCATTAAAACATTAGACCTCATTACTTTATATTATGGGATCCCTCTTCAGATTCAAAGTGATAATGGGTCTCATTTTAAAGGGAGGCTTGTACAGGATCACAGTAGACAGCATAACATTGAATGGATATTTCATATACCCTATTACCCTCAAGCTGCAGGACTTATAGAAAGAATGAATGGATTGCTCAAAGAACAGCTTAGGAAATTAGGGGAAGGATCCCTGCAAAAGTGGAGAGATCATTTATCTGCAGCACTACAGATCCTTAACAATAGACCAATTGCAGAAACTGAAACTCCTCTAATGAGGATGTTGACTCCCGCATTACAAATCAAATCTTATGTAGCCACTAACACTATTCTATATTGGGAAATTAAAGAAGGTGCCTTAGCCCCGTATCGGGCAACACCAGAGGCAGCCGGACTAGATTTACATGCTCTGCAGGAATATAGAATAAAGGTCCATGATTTGCAATTAATAGAAACAGGAATAGGAGTCCAGTTACCACCCGAGCATTTTGGGTTAATTGCCCCTCGCTCTGGATTGGCCCTGAAAGGCATACAAATACTTGGAGGAGTGATTAATGCAGATTATCAAGGAGAGATAAAAATTATTCTAATGAACAGTGGTAACTCAGATTTAATGATCCAGACTGGGGACAGAGTGGCCCAATTACTTATCATCCCCACTTATGGAGGAGTAGTAAAGAAGGGGAATGCCCCCACTGCTCTAACAGTTAGAGGCGATGCTGGATTTGGATCTGCTAATTTAAACACCGGAGCAAGGATTTGGGTACAATCACCAAATCACCCACCTGAGCAGGCAGAAGTTATTGCCACTGGGAATGATAACATAATATTGATTATGAGACCTGGACAAGAAAAGTGGGAATATATACCAGCAAACAAATGTTACCTGCGAGAATAAAATGATGTCTTTTCATTATAGGTTATCTCTACACCTTATGAACCAATGAACCAGCATATTTCTATCAAGGACCGGGATCGGTTCCAGCAAGCTTTCATATGCCATGTAGTGACATGGGCACTCATTACCAGCCTGATCTTTGGTACATGGAAAGTCTATTACTGGAGAGTGCAAGTGGTAACCCAACCCGAATTACACTTGCCCAAGCGTTTAGCAGATGCGATAGAACCACCTCAGAATATCTGGACTTATTTAGCCCGAAAAGTTTTAAATATTTCTAACTTTTGCCTTTCGGACATGCGTAATCCAGTGGATCTGTTAACTACATGTTTGATTGCAATACCCACACCAGCTCGAGTTTTGTTGTACTATTTTAAAGCTACACAAAATGACAGTTGGGCAAATGAAGAAGATATAAGGACACACCCCATGCTATACGAATATTGCAGAGATTGTCCCACTAATTTCAATTTTTGGGATAACATGACTCAAATAATCACCCATAATATCGCCCCAGGCGATGTATGTTATAACATGACATGTAATCCTGATGAAATACCGAAATGCCAACAACTAAAGATGCAACAAGAAATTGCCAAGGACATTGATATAATACTTTTATGTGATGCAACTAGGAAATGTAGAAATGTAACTAATACTATGAATTGTAATACTTAAGTAGTACTAGGAAGGCAGTCTTGCAAAATCGAGTAGCAATAGATTATTTACTTTTAAAACACAATTATGGATGTGAACATTTTGAAGGCATGTGTTGCTTTAATTTAACTGACCATGCTACTTCCATTCAGTCTCATATTCAAGCTTTGCAAGAACTAGCCAAAGATATTAAACAAGATATTAATGTTAATTGGTGGGATTGGGTATTTGGATGGCTGCCCAGTATGGGTAGCCTCAGACAAATCATTGGGGGAATTATTATTTGTATTTGTTTATTAATTATGATATGTTGTTTTATTCAATGCATACCCAGTTTCATTACTATATTTCATCCACCCAAAGTCCCCACAATGTTACCAGTATCTTATAGGCACAATCAATAGTCAAAGGACCGAATGTGGTACAGATGAATTTTGACTATTTGATTATGCCTCACTATTGATTATGCCTCAGTAGTGAATATGCCTCAACTGTAAATAGGAGCACTTGAAACTGTTGAAACAATTTACATAACTACAGATACTGGAAAGATCAGGGAGGAGACCTTCTCCTAGCAAGCAAATGGAGACCCATTACAGAGAACAAAAGAACACTTCACCTAGGAGCCTTTCTACTAGCAGACAAATTGAAACCCATTAACAGGACAAAACAGGACAATTCACCTTGCCTTGGAAACATTTCTCCTAAGAATTCATCAATTGTAATGTAGACCAGGGGGGGTGGGGGGTTCCCTTGAGCATTTTCAAGCACCTGGCCAGTGTCTTGGATGTGCTTAATGGATAACTGACTCTATACTACGTATGTGTCACATGATAGGAAATAACTGGATTGTTCTTGCAACTGGATAAAATGGGTACCTGTTTTCAGCTAGACAGAGAGAGAAATGGATTCATCTAGGAATGGACGCATTGCCTAGAGAAACTCCCGATTGAGAAGTCTCTCTTGTCTGGTTGAATCAGGGATCCATTCAATCGAAGTGTGACAGGGATGAAGTAAATCTCTTTCGGTGAAGTATATTCTTCTTCTGTAATTATCTTTCTAGTTATCTATTCTGTAATTAAGTGCTTTTATTCTAATAGTTTTCCAGATATCTTTTTAACCAATCATAGGTAGATATATGAATTACTTGCCTTTCTAAATAAGTACGAATTAAGAAGTTAAATAAGTGAAATTCAAGTTATCCCTGCTTTGTATTATAAATAAATGCACGTCTTCATTAACAAGGTGTGTTAGCCTTTGTTGAAGTAAGACAAATAGTTATATGTGTCTGTCTTAGCATGTGTTATCCTCTTGTGAGTTAATCCTCTTGTGAGTTAATACCCCTAAGAGATAATTCTCTTAGCGGTATGTTTACTAAACCGTCTTAATGTGCGCTCTGTGATGTTATCGCGCGATAAAGTGCCTTTTTGCGCGATAATGGTGATTTATCAGGCGCACAGGTACCTTAGTGCGTGATAATGCGCTCAGTGGCGCAAACAAGCGCTGAAGGCGGGGAAAGATTCTCGGAGGGCGGAGGAAGGCTCCCCAGGGGCGGAGAGAAGGGGTCAATGGTTGGAGAGTGGGAGGGGAGAGGCTCCCTGCACACTAATGCTGTGAAATCCGAGCCTCAAAACTAACGCCAGTGAAACCCTGGCGTTAGAGCTGATTTAAAGGGAAAAGAAACCATTTCCGTCAGCAATGTACAGCAAAACCAGGGAAACCTACAGAAGTGATAAGTGTGATACATGTGCACGGAACAAAAGGGCAAATAAACCTTGAAAATGTACAGAGGAAAATGTAAAAATAAAATAACCAAGCTGGCTAATAGTGATATCAATGGGAAACATCACAAAACACTCCCAAGAAAGCTCCAAAAAAAAGATATGAATTTTTGGAAGGGTCTATGCTCCGTCCCCATACAAGGTGAATGAGCCCACAGTGAAATTGCGCTGAGCAGGGTTTCCGACTCCATTGGCCAGGTTTCCTATGACGTGCACATGTTCCACAACAGCAGGGCGGGCATGTCGGAACGGGCAACTGGACAGATGCTGGGAAAGGGGACAAAGAGGGCTGCAGGCGGCACATGCTGCGGTGTAGCTGGCCCACAGTGCCGACTAGGGTGATGCCTAGCTGGCCCATAGGAATGCTGAAACAATAGAGCAGCCAGACAGCAACTGCTGAGGGCCCAACATGGGCACGACTGTGTTTCCCACAGTGTCACAGGAGATAGTACCCAGCAGCTACCCCCAAGGGCACGGAACATTGGCAGGCGGTGCTGGGGGGAAGCGTGGACAGCTATGCAGGCACCCCTACCCCAGAACCCGCACCACAGGCAGCCACCTACCCACACACTGGATGGCCTGAGACTGCGCTCCACCAGCACCACCAGCAGAAGGGCATGTCAGCATGGTGGCAGAGGGATATTGGTGGTGGAGGGGGCAGTGGCAGCTGCCCAGAGCAGACCGTGGCCTAGCCCTGTGTAGGTGGGTGCCATGCACTGCAACAGACAGGCCCTGTCTGAGGAACAGTCATGGTATCACCAGGGAATGCACTGTCTCTCTGGCAATGCGGTGGTGCAGTGCACACAGCCAGTGTGTTCAGAAGCAGAAGGTCATAGGTTCAAGTCCCATCTGTGGTTCCTGCCAACCCAGTCCCCATATTTTACCCACTACAAACTGTACTAATACAGACAGAACCTTTATTTCAGATGATGTAAACATGCCCAAAACACCTACATTTTACCCTACAGAGCACAGACACCATAAACATGCGCATTACCTAGAACAGAGTCTCCCAAATGCAGTCCTGGAGGGCCAAACACCATGCAGGTTCCATGCTGTCTCTAATAAAGATGCCTGTGCTGCATTTCTATGCGCCGCCCCCATGGTATGCAGATGTATCTCATGCATATTCATGAGGGACAGCATGAAAACCCGAACAGTGTCTGGCCCACCAGGACTGGAGTCAGGAACCTCTGCCCTAAAGCAGCGGCCAACAGGGGCAGACACACCCGCACCCACAGGCTCCATTATCCAATGCCCCCTGGAGAGGCAGGATGTGGGGCCCTGCGTGCATCTCCCAAAACTAGCACTTGCATACCTTAGCAATGCCACCTAAACCTGGGAATACGGTACACAGCTATCAAAAGGTTGCTATGATTACTGGCAGATAGCAATTCCGAGGTTAAGTACAATTTTCTGAGTGAGCTGCATTATAGCAACCTTTCTGATGTCTGTGGAGTGTGCTACAGGTCTTGTGTCTGACAGTGTTTACCACCCTGGGGGGTGACCCCAACAGTATTGCATACCATAGCCATGCCTGCACTGTGCCCAGGACTGGTGCGGTGGCCAGGGCTGCCAAACACCTCTATAGTTGCACAATGCTGGCATAGGTGTGGGGAGTGTGTGTCTGTCTATCCAGTGTGTGGTGGCTGCAAACACCCTCCACAGCCCACACTGCTAGCACTGTTGCTAGTATTGGCCTGCCAATGTGCATAATGAGGAGCAAGGTACCATGGGAATAGCCAGGATAGGTTGGCTGGCCTGGATTCGTCTGTACATAGCATAAGGCAATGGCTTGGACATTGTAGTGGCCGGCCATCACCTTCACGGACAGAGTGGCCACAACATGTCCTGCTGGGAGGTCACTCTCACCCTGATGGATCAGTGACCACGTCATGGCTAGGTTCCCCCATAGTGCTATGTTGTATTTTTTTTGTGTGATATTTATGGGTTCTCTTTTCGGACCCAATCACTGATTTATTTGCTTGGTGTGTATGCTGACATCCCAGTTCTGGGTACATGCATCTCCTCCAGGAACATACACTATGGGCTAGCTAGCAGACTGTCTGCAGCTGGTATGTGTCTTGCTGGAGCACCTTGCAGGGTGCAGTGGCTGGAGGCTTGCTGCTGGAGAATGTCAGATAGTGTTGGGGGACAGCTGTGCATTTCCAGGCCTACTGTCTGTCTGCTATTGCTTTATGGATGTGTACAGCTTTGCATTGCCTGCCCTGTAGGGTGTCTGTTCCCCAGCAGGACTGGGGTTGATGGGCCCTCTCTACTGCCACCATTGCAGGGAGGTAGAATGTGGATCTGTTGGTGGGCGATCCTGTTTCCCACCCTGAGCCCCAGAGGGTGGGTTGTGTGGTGGTACATAATCTGCCTATGGGTCCAAACACCCCCCCTTCACCATGGCACCAACTCAGGATATGCACTATTCTGGGTGCATCATAGCCCATAAGGGCTAGACATGATGGAGAAATACAGAAGGACAGAGATTCATCCTAGGTGGGTCTGCAGGACTACCTATCACACACAGTAATACTAATGGGAACCTGCAGCATGGCGTATTTCAGCTATGAAAGGTGCTGGGCGCCCCACCTCACTCTCAGGGTGAGCACAGTGCCCGCAGAATGTGGAAGTCTGTGCCAGTACCCCCTACCAGGCCGAGATGCTGTGGGGGTGCATACCCCATCTTGTGCCCATCTGTCGACTGCTGATTTGCATGTGCAGTGCATCATGGATACGGGTGGGTTAACCCTATCCTGGTAACCACAGCAGACAGTTTGTGTGGTGACATGCAGTCCTTCTGCAGCCAGCCAGGGGTTTGTTGGCAGCTGTAGCCCACTGGTTACTTCACTGCCTATAAAGCCAGAGGTCATGGGTTCAAACCCATGGTGGGGTTATTTGATAGGGCTGTCTGAGGCATTGTCTATTTTTAATGTACATTAGGGCTGCCAGCAAAAACACCCTCAGAGTACTGTAACCTTAAGGTGCCTCATAAGGCGCCCCATAAAGCACCTTATAGGGTGCCCTATAAGGTGCCTTATAAGGTGTCCTATAGGGGACATTATAGGGTGCCTTGGCAGACAGTGCACTTTATAATGTGCCGTATGGAGTGCCTTATAGGGTGCCTTATGTGGCACCTTAGGTTACGGCACGTGAGGGTGTGTTTGCTGGCAGCACTAATTAAAATAAAAGTAAAATGCCTCAAAAAGCACTACTTAAACATAAAGGTTGATGCTTCAGCCAGCCTTAGGCACACTGGGGGATTAAACTCATGACCCCTTTACCAGCAGTCAGTGTATTAACCATTGTGCTACACCTCTGCTTCAATGTCTTTGTGTCTGCGCACCTACTTAAGATTATCGCGCGTTAACGTGCTTAGCGGTGTTTCACCCGCTAATGTGCGCAGCGCGCGTTATCGCGTGATAATCCCATTTTGCTACGTTAAGACCGAAATGCCCACTCCTTTTATGGCATCCTGCACACTATCACCAGGCACACATTAAGACGGTTTAGTAAACATACCCCTTAGACTCTTAAATTGGACTTTTTAAAAATTTATAAAGTTGAGTGCCTACATTTTTGCTCAAAATTTCATTAAACTCCTAAATTTAGAAGTATAAAAAACAAGTAGCATTGAAGTTAGATTTAGGGTGGGAAAAAACTTATAAGCACTGATTTTTGCCACTATGCTCATAAATTTGGCTCATAAATCTAGGCAAATAAATGGCAGGTCTGCTTTGATAAGCATATGAGTCAATATTTAAATTCCATTGTCACTGTTGCAGGGGGGCCAGGGGGGTATTCATTGGCAGTGGCTAGTGCTTGTAAGGCACCTAGCAGTTACTGCTGAATTCTGTCTCCGGATATCTGGTCACTGCCATTGAATATCTGAGTCGCAGCAGAACCTGGAAGCTAACCAGGCAGTGACAATATTGAGCCATTGCCCAGTTAGATTCCACAGGTAAAAGGCCGGCCTCTGCTGCGCCTGTCTTTACCTGCTTGTTGCTATGTTGCTATCCAGGCAGCGGTGTAATATCGCCGCTTCCCGATTAGCAACAGGTACTGACTTCTATCTTCCCCGGAACACCCATGACACGCTCCATTGCACCCGCAGACATCCAGTGGCATTAGCCATCTTAGTGCTGCTATATATCCCATTTAGAGGCATTTACATGGTTTGCAAGTCTGAACATCCCCCCCTCCCCCACAGGTTTTTATTTTGATATGTTGGTACATTCTTGGAACACCACCATCACCAAAGCCAGCGAAGCTCTACCATGCATCTCCTCCAAAAACCATCACTCTCACGCTCCCTGGTACTCAGCCTTCCTTAGAGAACAGAAACACTCCCTTTGAAGACTTGAGTGGCGATGGAGAAAATCCAAGGACCCACAGCTTCAAACATCTAACTAAACCTGCATACAGCCTACTCTAAAAACACCCTCAAAACCAAACGTGAATACCTCAACAACATCCTCCTGTGTTCTATAAATAAATCTAGGGAGCTATTCATCCTTGTCAGATCCCTCACAAACGATCCATCTCAGCCTCAACACAGCAACATCATCCACCCTCAAGTAATAGCGGACTTCCTAATACCTAAACACAAACTTACTCTTCCACCCTCATTATACATCCCTCCTCCTCCATCTCACCATGTATGACATTCACAGATGTCCCCCTTGAAGAGCTCTTAAATATCATTAACTACATTAGTGCAACCACCTCACCTCTTGACCCCTGCCCAGTATCCTGGATCAAGCTAATGAATACTACCATACTACCTGTCATCTCTACTATCCCTCATACTTCGCTCACTCAAGCCTACCTTCCATGTGCCCTCAAGTAAGCCTTTGTCAGACCCCTACTGAAGAAACCCAACTTTGATCCCAACTCTCCTGCATCTTACAGACCCATAGCCAGCATACCTTACCTCCCTAAAATTATCAAAAAAGCAGTTCAAATCCAACTTCAGGAACATATCAACAGATCTGCCCCACTTGACCACAGTCTGCACAGCTTTTGCCCCTACCACAGTGCTGAAACCTTGCTTAGCTCCCTCCTAAATACACTCATCATCAGGACTGAAAACCCCCACTCTGACTTTGTGCTGCTATTCCTCGACATCTCTGCAGCATTTGACAACTGTATACCACTAAACCTTACTCAACCAACTGAATGCTATTGGAGTTCAAGGTGACCCGCTCAAATGGATTCACTCCTACCTGTCCCACCAAACCCAAACTGTGAGGCTCGGCAACCACTCATTAGTGCCTTACACGCTTCCTCAAGGAGTTCCTCAGGGCTCTGCCCTCTCCTCCCTCCTATTTAACATTTACATCAGGCCCCTTTGTTACATCATCCAGAAATTCAAAGTCGGTTACCAGCTCTATGACGACGATATAATGATCTTCACTCTATTCTGCACCTCCTCCCCCAACTACTCCTGTATCACCAACTGTTTCAAGGAAATTGTCTTATGGCTACAGCATCACAACCTTGCAGTGAACTTTAACATGGGCATAATTGCAATGTGCATGTTCGCAGACCCAATGTGCTATCGTAACACATAAAAAAGTAAAAGAATGCATGTCCTCCAGTCAATGCAGATCCTGGACTGTTTCTGACAGTTTAATGAAGTGAGTTTCCCACAGCCAGAAAGAGAACAAGTGGGATTCAAACCCTAGTTTGTTGCTTACTGAGCCAATGCTTTAATCATTAGGCTATACCGTCACACCTTTCTGCACAATAATGTCTAGAACCAAAGAAACTTCAGGTCCCTGCCTGCAATGGCTGAAACCTAGGACATGAAACAACGTGGCTGGCACATTCTAAGACAATGGTAAACCACACCTAGGGCCTGCCTACAGTGGCACACATGCAGTACATACTGCACTGGACACTCGGTACTGTAGCTGCATAACAGACACACAGCTGCAGAATACATATCTTGTCCAAAGGCCAAGCAATGTGTGAGGTCAGGATGTCCATCCCTTTGCTGTACCTCCAATGCCAAACAGCAGTAGCATGCAGAGGTCCGCTGCGCTGGAGTGTGGCACTAACCCCTGATGCAGCAGATATGCAGAGCGTGCAGTCCCTTGTGACCTGCTGTACACTGAAAAATAGGTATACCAGCACATACATCTAACTCAGACCACATTAATGACCAATGCGGTCCATTGCAGACCATCCTGCCCTCCTTGGGGGGCCATGTACACATCTCCCATCATCATAGGTCCTGGGCAATGCTCCAGTGATTACAGTCACCACTATGGCTGCAACTGGGGCTCTGGATGCCGGTATCAGTTAGCCCCTCCATAACCCATGATGCACCGTACAATCTGAGCAGATATATGCAACTCATACCCATATGGAGAATGAACATCAGCTCTGTAATATGCAGGGACATTGTGTGTTTTCTGCACATAACAGCTGCCATATGTGCAAATGACCTGTTTCAGTAGTCACCCTGATGGGAGGAAGAGCACACATCACCTGGTTCCCAGAGCAAGCCCTGCAATAGATGGACTCTCCAGGTTCTGGAACAGGTCTATATCACTACCAGTATGCTGCAAGTATTGTTTGCAGTGTTGGTATTCTGTGCAATTGCAACATGCCAGAGTGGCCTGTCTTATCTGGGCCTTGTGTCCTGTTCCCATTAACCAGGACTCTCATATAACAACTCATATCAGTCCCTAAGATTGCAGCAGCTGTTTCCATGGAATGAGAATGCATTGAGTGTTGTTAGGCAGGAAGATGTGATGATACCAAGCAGAAGGGCCTGCCAAGACCATAGTTAACAGCAGCTTACTAACAGCGCAAGAACAGATAATAGCCTCATTCTCTGGGAATTCTACTCAGCTAGATCAATCACAGGCAGCAACTGACACACAGATTTCATCTGCAGAAGGCCGCAGATGCTGCGACCACCACCCCCAATCTCACAAAATGATGACATGGCAACATGGTGGCAGTGGGGGTGACGTGACTCCTTTTTGACTGCAGCAGCATGTATGTGTACTGCTACTATTGCATAGTCTTTCTAGCCGTCAAACAACCCCATATTTATTTCCAAGTTGACTTCCCACGTTCAACGTAAAAGCAATTTCCTTATAATTGTTATGTTGTTCATTGCAAACCGCTTTGGACAAAGACAGTATAGAAAAATTGTTAAATAAATCAATAAAATAAATGTGTGCTGCCACCGTCACAGTAGAGTACCAGACATCACAGATGTATACCCTAAGCAGCAGCCTTGTCAGCCTAGTGGACCAGCCAGCCTCACTGCATCACCCCTGTGACACCTCCTTTGCCAATTTGGCACCAACAAAATAGTGTCCTTTATTAACAGTCCTACTATAACTAATATGAGAACCACGTTGGGTGAAGCACATTGTATACATTTAAATAGGCGCTCTCCCTCAGAAATAGCTCTTACCACGAGCTTTCAAATGGCGTTAGGGTTCCGAGTGCTGGGAGCTCTAACACATGGTAACACAAACCAGCGTTAAAGGAGCACACGCTATCCCCGCCTAGTCTCTGCCTGTTAACACCCACTCTCTACCTTCTTTTACCTTAATGCTACGGACCCAATTTCTGCATGTTAATCTAGCGTTATTAGCACTTTCTGTGACATTAATTGCTCACGGGTGCCAATAAAGCATGTTAATTGCACCGTTGCTCCCATACCGCTCTTTAGTAAACATACCCCTATGTTTTCCACTGAAAATGAATTCTAATTTAGGTGCTTTAAACTGATGGGCCTGATATTTAAAGGGATTAACGTGGTTAGCATACCTGCTAGCCATGTTATTGCCCTTGGCCTGAATATTCAGCCACTTCATGCCTCGATGCTCGCCAGCTAGCGTCAGGGCATTCCAGTGGCAGACCGGACACAGCACCTGGCAATAGCCGGCAGCGGAAATATAGAGCTACTGTCCAGCTATCACGATGTGCCGAAAGCTAAGCGCAGAAAAGGCTGGTCTAACCTTTGCCGCTGAAGCTAATCAGGCAGTGGCTCAATATCACTATGGCCAGGTTAGCTTCATGGCAATCTGGGTAACCTCGATATTTAACACTGGTGGCTGGATATGGTCCCGGCATTGAATATCCGGGTCTAGCTTAAACCGCTTTAAGTGTGCTGGTCACCGCCGCTGAATATCAACCCCTAACGTTTTTCCCCACCCTAAGTCCACTTTTATTGCCATCCACGTTTTAGGATCCTAAATATGGGAATTTCCTAATTTCAATAGAAATAGCATGGGGTTAAGGAAGATGACTCTTTTAATCCCTCTTGTAAAGGGCTTTTTTAATAAAGGGAACAGGTGTAAATCCTGCCGTGGACATTTTTGGTCATATACGTTTATGGAGAATACACGTGCAGATGTTTGACTTGTCCCGTCCATAATCTGACCACATCCCCCTGCAACTTTCACATAGTGAAGACATCCACATTTAAACGGAGTCCTTCCTAAAATCACCATTGACACACAGATGTCATTTCCATGCGTAAATGCCGGAACAGTATTTATACATGCGAAACACAAATAGGGCTTATAAAATAACTATCTCTATAAAAACAAATCCTAGTGATAACTGTTGTTTTTTTGGACATCTTCATTTATAAAATGGCCTGTCATGTGCCATACCAAATATACCTGGTTTTTGGCTGTGCTGTATGTATTTTATAAAAGGCTTAACACTTACAGAGCCTTTTGTAAAGTACTTTCATACTTTGAAACTGACTGATTTAAAAAACCCTTTCCCCAGCCTAGGTGACTGTTAGTTGTCTTCTTAGTGCTGGTCTTGTAAAAATCACAGCTCAACCCACTACTGTATGTAACTGTACATATTCCACTAAAATAGCAAGAAGCATAATTTAAAGATTTTACTTCTGTTAAAACAGGGTGTTGTTTTCATATTTTCCTAAAAAATGTATTGAATTTGTAGTGTGA
The DNA here is from genome assembly GCA_033557465.1 of Ichthyophis bannanicus. Taxonomy (NCBI): domain Eukaryota; kingdom Metazoa; phylum Chordata; class Amphibia; order Gymnophiona; family Ichthyophiidae; genus Ichthyophis; species Ichthyophis bannanicus. Next base: position 88,460,472 of record CM066033.1, read on the forward strand.
ATGTTTCTCTTGAAACTGCAATATTATTGCACCCTATTTCCTGAAGGTGGTCCTGCTGAAATGCAAATAGTGGGGATGGACAGCCTGCTTTATGTCTTCCCGCTCAGGATACTGTGTGCCTCAGCCCGTCTAAATGCCTGATCCTGCACCCGCAGGAACGTGTAGCTCCCACAGTTGCGGAATGGGGTACACCTGTGCCCCGTCCACAATATGGCTGTCCGGACTGTCCAGACGTACAGATTATGGAATCGGCCTGCGCGTGTTTCACGTTTATTTATGATGCAGTGATTCTTGGTTATTAACTAATTTCCCAACTCTCAGATTTAGCAACCTACTTGCTTTTGATGGACATAAGAAAAGGCATTTCTTGTTGATATGCTAAGAGGCGCAGTACATTCAAAGAACTAGGTTGAAAACCCTTTTAGAAAATGTGCTTTCTGATGCAAACCACATTAGAAATCATAAATTAAATTAACTAAAGCTTGCTTACCCTTCCCTCACTGCTTGAATTGAAACAAAATAGGCAAAGCACTTTTGAGAGGCCCTTCATCCTGAACAGACCGCAGAAATGCTCCCGCTGCCGTGTCCCACTCTACAGGGAAAGTCCTTCTTTTTTTTTTTTTTCAGGAAGCAAAATTAACACCGAGGTAACGCTCCAATAAAATGTTGAAAATTAAGCCTGCATAGCAACAGTCAGTCTGTTTGTGTTTATATTTCGGTTTCCAGTGATCCCTTGTGCTTTTCATCCAGGAGGGGCTTTTTTATTTTTTAATAGTGGAACTCTTCTGTATGTTTCCTTAGTTCTGCCTCTATTAGTAGCTTCCGTAGGCTCTTCCAGCCAAAGCCTGGAGACCTGGCAAAGAAGAGACGAAACAAACACAGCTGCTCCTGTATCACTGCAACAGCGATTGCCCTCGTTCTTCATAGAGCACAGAGCAACCATGGTGCAGGTGGAAGTGGATAGCTTTGAGGCTGGTGGATAAATAAATACACATAATTAGTTATGAATTACATTTAATACCCAAATCTGCCAGGAGGGGTGGGGAGCAGGTGAGGCCAAAGTCCCAGCACTTGGGAATGAAAGGATCCTTATTACAATACAGAGCATGAATATTACAGTAAAACAAGACATTGCCAATGCGAACAGTGCCTAGCGGAAACACAGAACAGAAAATGCTTTGTCCTGGATACCTGCCGTGCGACAGAAAAGGCTCCCGATTGAATGCATTCTTTAGAACATCCATTAGTAATAGAATATGTTTTGTCAAAGAGGCGTGTCCTTTAAAATTTACCTGACTCAGCTTATCCTCCTTTGGAAAGCTTTTTTCCAAGCTGATCTTTGAACTGTGTGAAAGATTTACACTGTGTAAAATGTAGACCTTTTTTTGCACAACTAACGCAGACCATGAGCGAAACAAGATTATTCCCAGGGATGTGCAAAGGGCTAAAAAAAGTGAATTAATAATGTAACCAAACGATAGAGTAAACTGAATGGGTCCTCTATGCAAAAGGCAAAAATTTCACTTATTTCCAGAATTAAACATATTGAAAAGCATGTGTTAGTCCGCTTTAACCCTTTTGATAACCATATTTGGTTTTGCCTTAACTAAATTACGTACTATATTGCTTTAAAAAAGTGTACTTTGGCACCATACTTTGAAGGGTAAATACACAACATCAAATCATATACTTTTATCATGTTCAATGCCAGTTTATGAATACTTCTAAATGTTATTTCTGACATTAATTTATAGAGACCTATATTCAATGGTGTGTGAGTCACATAAAGTTATACATGTCAAGATGTGTTTTAAAAAGGCCATTTATGTGACTGTAGCAACATAGAAGATCAATGTCCAAAAATCTGTGTTGATTTTAGAAGAGAGAGTCTCCATTCCTTGGTATAGATGTGTGTTTTCAATCAGTCTGGAGGAGGAAATGGACATTAGGAAATTAAGGGGAATATCCCCCTGAATCCCTACTGTAGAAGGCTGGCCGAAACAAGTGCAAAAGATGAAGTCAGATATCTTGGAGTGATTCTAGACAAGCAGCTTACCCTCCAACTACATATCAACAAGATATCCAAAACAGCATTCTTCAGACTCGCAATGCTCCGGAGACTAAAACCCCTCCTCAATAAGGAACATTTCCGCACAGTATGCCAGGCCATCATTACACCTGTGCTGGACTACTGTAACATCCTATTCCAAGGCCTACCTAAACAAACCACCCATCCACTACAAATAGTCCAGAACACCGCTGGCCGCATTATTGCTAGCACTTCAATACAAGACCACTTGCAGTTCATACTGCTAGACCAGTCCATACAAGCGGGTTATGTCCCCCTGCCAGCAGATGTTGGAGACAGAGAAAAAAACACTCCAGAGCTGTGATTGGTTGGGCTCTGGGTGACATAGGAGTGCCCCTAGAGGACCTAGTCAGTATTTTCTCTGTCTCCAGCAGATGAAGGTGCTAAACAATTTTGTCTCTTGCCTGGATGCACTCAGAGCACACAAGAGGTGTTTCTGAGTTTCCCAGGTCCCTTCTCTTATAGCTGTATTGCTTTTAAACTATAGTTAGTGACAATACAGCAGAGTCTGAGCTCCTGATCCTTAGATCAGTGGAGCTCCTCAGCTCCTAGCCTCTGCCACAGAGCCTGTGTAGCTGGGGATGGATCAATCTATCACATTTTTTGCCATCCAGTCACAGTTATAATTTTTACAGCATCTTTAAAGCATTTCCCTGCAAGCCTCTGCTTCTCTGCAGCACAGTGAGTACCTGATTGGGTTCCCTCACAGCGATTTTCTTACTACCGTTTTTTTTAACGGCACAGGGATCACCGGATCTGTGTTTCTTCAATTTTTGGCAGCACTCCTCTCCTCTCTCCCAGCAATTTTGCCGCGTTTTTGAGGTTTTTAGAGCTTAGGAAACCTTTATTCTGTATTTTTTCTGTGCCGGTGGCCATTTTGAAATCTTGAGAAATTTCAGTGTGTTTTTGGCGAGAGCAGCTCTGGGCAGCCATTTAAAAGCATTTAACATGCTGTGAAGGCACAGGGAGTTTCAAAATCCCTTTTCCTTGAAGAGTCTTCTGTTTCCCTAAGCCTACATTGATCATTGATTTTTGTTTAAAAAAAAAAAGTTTAAGCTTCTGCAATGCCTGTTTCTCTGCACAGGTGCATTGTATGTAATAAGAAGCAGAAGGAGTTAATAGATCACTTGTGTTCCACCTGTATGCTGCATCCAGGAGAAGCTTCTTCCTCCATATCCACTGCGCTGCCAGCTGGGGACATCAGTGCCTTAACTCCTCCCTCCTTAGAGCCCCTGCAGCCGGTTCCACCTGCAGAAAGGACTCATTCAGCTCCCATTTTGCTTCCACAGCCGCTGGAAGCCATGGCAGCCTTGGCTGACAATGAGTTCCTGACACTCTTCTGCCAGGCATGGCACCTGTGGCGTTTGGAGTCTTGGAATACCTCCAGAACCCGCCCTGGTAGTAGACAAAGATATGGCGGGGTCTCGCAAGCGGTCCCATAAGACCTCGGATCTTAAAGCAGTACGTCCTCCCAGGAACATTTCATGTGGCTTGCGGGACACTACAGATATCCAAGAAGACTTTAAATCTTCGGAGGTGAGCCCTGATTCGTCAGAGAAAGCAGATGGGGAATATTCTCCGTCTGATTTTTCACTGACAGTTCATGAGGACTCTCAAGATATCAGACTTTTTTGAAAGCGGAGTTGCCGGCCCTAATCACACAGGTGATAGAGTCGCTACGCCTAGCCGACACGCCTAATCCTCAGAGTTCTCAAACCCTTTTACAGCCGGATCCCATTTTACAGGGCATTCGTAAGCCTTCCAAAGCTTTTGCCTTTCCAGCCAAATTACAGCAAATGGTATCTCAAGAGTGGGACTCTCCAAAGTCTTCTCTACGTATGGCATGCTGTATTGTTCAGTTATACCCTTGGTCTCCCTCTGACTTGGACCGTTGGCCGACATATCCGAAAGTTGATGCGTTATTGACCGGGGTCACCAAGCATACCACAATTCCAGTTGAGGGCAGAGCAGCACTCCGCAACCAGCAAGACCGGAACGTTGAGAGTCTGCTAGACAGGTTTTTTGTCGTCCGCTCTTTTCCTTCAAGCAGCTGTGTGTGGAGGTCTAGCGGTGCGGGCCTCCCTTCGATGGATTCAGCAGCTTCCAGACGATCCTGAGTTGGCTCGTTTAGAGTCCGTCGCTGCATTCCTGGAAGATGCCTTCTATGATCTCTTGCAGCTGTCGCCTCACTCCGTAGCAGTGGTGACATTGGCTCACAGATGGCTCTGGCTGCGTCAATGAGCAGCGCATGTTGTCTCTAAGACGCGGCTGTCAAAACTTCCTTTTAAAGGGAGACTCCTCTTTGGCGAAGATCTCGATAAACTGGTAAAAGATCTGGGAGAGGTGAAACTGCATTGCTTGCCAGAGGACAAGCCAAAGGCATTCTCCCGTCTCGGGTCTTGGTCCCAAGGCTTTCGACGATTTTCTAGAACTCGTGACTCTCGGAGATACAGATCCTTTAAGCCAAGTACTTCATACACTCCTGCCAATCGCTTCGGTCAAAGATCACAGTCCTTTCGAGAGCCTGCAAAGGAACTGACTCCTATTCAGGCCCAGAGAAGTTTACGGGAATCTCCCGTCCTTCCCGCTGATGGGACGAGACACCCACTCGAGATGCCTCCACCTGTCGGGGAGCAGTTGGCTCTTTTTTCTCGGCAGTGGGCACGCATAACTTCAGATCACTGGTTCCTCCACATAGTTTATTTATTTATTTATTTACATTCTCTTATATACCGCGCTATACTGCATCAGTGCGGTTTACATTGAACAAACTGAAATTACATTGAACAGGGCATTATAATTGGAGATAACTATTTTACAGGGAACATGGGCTATGGAGGGTTAAGTGGCTTGCCCAAGACCACAAGGAGCACCTGTGGGACTAGAAACCCCAGTCCTTCCGGGCCAAGGTTGCTGTCCTCTAGTGGGATTTGAACCCCCGGCCTTCCGGCCTGAAGTACCTTGCCCCAACCACTAGGCCACTCCTCCACTCCAGTTTCTCATGGCTATGCTCTCGAATGTTGCCGACCCATTCATGGTGCCTTCCTGGTCTCTCCAGGATGCTCGTCGGACAAATGATTATCAATTCAAACTACGGTGCAGAGACTCCTTTTGTTAAGAGCCATTTGTCCGGTCCCTCCGTTGGAAAGAGGACAAGGCCACTATTCTATCTATTTTGTGGTTCCTTCCAGCCAATTCTGGACCTCAAAGGCGTCAATCGCAGTCTTTGAGTTCCACACTTCCAAATGGAGACCATGCGATCCATCATTCAAACAGTACGCAGAGGGGAGTTTCTGATTTCCCTAGATTTAGCGGAAGCGTATTTTCATATTCCCATTCGAGATGACCACCAGCGCTTCCTCCGCTTCGCAGTCCTCAAACAGCATTATCAATTTCGGGCAATGACTTTCAACCTTCTCAAAATTGATGGTAGTCGTAGCAGCTGCCTTATGCAAGCAGGGCGTCAGAGTATACCCTTATTTAGATGATTGGCTCATTCACGCAGACTCCCTCCAGGAAGCCTACAAGACTGTCTCGACAGTAGTGTCATTCCTGCAGGAGCTTGGTTGGGTGATAAATCATCCCAAGAGCTGTCTTCTCCCGTCTCAACAGATAGGTATCGAAGCGTGCCCCTAGAAAGTCTATCAGGGCGTGTATTCCTGACTTGGGAAAGATTCCTCAAGCTGGCTTTTCAGATCCGAAGGTTTCTGGCTCAAATAGCTCCAAGAGCATGGGATTATCTCCAAGTCCTGGGGTCTATGGCCACCACCATCGAGATTGTGCCTTGGGCCAGAGCGCACATGTGCTGTCTACAGCACGCTCTCCTGTCAAGATGGTCACCAGTAGCGGAGGACTATCAGATCTGACTTCCGGTACAGTTGAAGGTCCGGCGCAGTTTGCAATGGTGGCTATCATCACGCAGTCTCCTCAAGGGAGTACTCTTGGAGAGTCCATGCTGTATCTTTCTGACTACAGATGTCAGCCTGACTGGATGGGGAGCGCACTGTCAAACCCATTGAACGCAAGGGACATGGACATTGCGCGAGTCACGATGGACGATCAACCGTCTCGAGGCAAGAGCAACCTGCCTTGCCTTACTAAAGTTTCAGTTTTGTCTCCAGGGTCAAGTGGTTCGGATTTTGTGTGGCAATGCCACTACAGTATCCTACCTCAACTGCCAAGGCGGCACCAAATGTGCAGGGGTGTCAAAAGAGATGTCTCTTCTCTTCCCTTGGGTGGAAAGACACCTCCAAGCTTTATCTTTATTCTTTATCTTTATTAGTAAAGTTTGATATACCACCCAAGCCGGAGCGTCAGGGCAGTGTACAATACAAATAAATAGTGGCTACTGAAAAATAAAGTCAGAAAGGAATGCCATCAGTAGACAGGACAGGGATAGATAAAACAGAATAAGATAGAGGGCAGAGACAGGCCTAGAGGAAAGAACATGGTGACAAGGGACAGGGGAAGGGGAGGGCAGGGGAGTGGCTGGAATTATGAGGATAGAACATTATGAAAGGTGGGGGGCATGACTGGGGGATGTGAAGCTCTCTCAGCGCAGCATATTTCGGGAACCAGCAACGTGAAAGTGGACTTTCTCAGTCGGCATACGCTCGATCCTGGTGAATGGGAACTGGCCCAGGAGGCCTTCCAAAGGATAGTTCAAAGATGGGGACGACCGGAAATGGATCTCATGGCATCAGCGACGAATGCCAAAGTACCATTATTCTTCAATTGCTGGAGAGAACGAGGATTTCACGGCATAGATGGCCAGAACACAGGTTGCCTTATGTGTTTCCACCTTGAGCAATGATCGGAAGAGTCCTTCAATGGATCAGGGAACACCAGAGGCCAGTAATCCTAGTGGCCCCGGATTGGCCCCAAAGGCCTTGGGAGGGTCTCCTCTCCGACTACAAACTCCTTTTGGACTTCTCAGGCAAGGACCTATCTCAATGAAAGATCCAACTTCCTACTTGCTTACGGCTTGGCTCTTGAACACCGTAAGGGTTACTCTTCCAAGGTTGTGTCGACTCTCCTCAATGCGTGCCTTTTGTCTACGTCGTTAGCATATCCTAGGGTGTGGCGAGTGTTTGAGTCCTGGTGTACTCAACATCATCTTCCTCCTTGGAGTACAGAAATTCCAGACATTCTTGCCTTTCTTCAAGAGGGCTTCGACAAAGGCTTAGCTCTTGGCACTCTCCTTGTACAGATTTCAGCGCTGACATGTTATAAGGGTCCGATTTGTGGTTGTTCTCTTGCATCTCACTCTGATGTATTGCATTTTCTTAAAGGAGTCAAGCTTCTACTCCCTCCGGTCCATCCAGTTCTCCCTTCTTGGGACCTTGTCTTGGTACTACGGGCTTTGATGTCTCCGCCCTTCGAGCCTCTAAAGGAAGTTTCCTTAACGAATTTGACACTTAAGACAGTTTTCTTAGTGGCAATAACTTCGGCTCATCACATTTCAGAACTGCAGGCCCTCTCTTTCAAGGATCTGTATTTGTCATTCTCCGCAGAGGGAGTATCCCTTCGCACTGTTCCCTCATTCTTGCCTAAGGTGATTTACTCCTTTTCATGTCAATCAGCCTCTTTTGTTGCCTGCCTTTTCTAAGGAACAATGTCCCGGACATTCCAAGAATCTCCAGGCAGTTGATCTCAAAAGGATTCTCCTTCGCTATCTCAAAGTCACCAATTCTTTTTGCAAGACCGACCATCTTTTTGTGCTTTTTGCGGGACCGCGTCGAGGTATGGCAGCTTCAAAATCTACTATCACCAGATAGATACGCCGTATCATCAAATCAGCCTATATTCTCCAAGGCAAGCCACTGCCTGCTGGTCTTCGTGCATATTCAACTCGAGCTCAAGCTACGTCTTGGGCAGAGCGATCACACGTAGTCCCTCTTGATATTTGTCGAGTGGCAACCTGGTCTTCCTTGTCTACTTTTGTCCAGCATTATTGCTTGGACATTCAGACATGTGAGGACAGTTGTTTTGGGGCTAGTGTGCTGTCAGCGGCTCTCTCTGCCCACTCTGGGGTTCATTAGCTTGGGTACTTCCCGCTTGTCTGGACTGGTCTAGCAGTATGAACTGGAAGGAGAAATTTCACTTACCATTAATTTCCTTTCCTGGAATACTGCTAGACCAGTCCAGAACCCACCCCATTGTCAGTGTCACGACTGCTGGTGCAGAGGAGCCGACGTTCTTCTTACGTCAGACACAAACAATTACATATTCCAGAGAAAGTCCACAACAGTGGATTCAGGTTTTTTCTCCAAGGAATGATGTTTGATCCTTCTCCACCCTTCATGGTTCAAGTTAAGGGTTTTAATTGAATTAATTGTTACCTGTACATAGTTGAGTTGGTTAGTCAGGTTTTCTCCTTATGTTGGTGTTTGTCAAAAGAATACTGACTAGGTCCTCTAGGGGCACTCCTATGTCACCCAGAGCCCAACCAATCACAGCTCTGGAGTGTTTTTTCTCTGTCTCCAATATCTGCTGGCAGGGGGACATAACCCGCTTGTCTGGACTGGTCTAGCAGTATGCCAGGAAAGGAAATTAATGGTAAGTGAAATTTCCCATAACTCCAATACTACATGATCTGCACTGGCTACCAATCTCCTCACAGGCAAAATATAAATCAGCACTCACCATCTTTAAAATTAAAAACAATATGTCAGCAGGAATACTACAGGAACTCATCAGAACCAAAGAAAGCAAAAGACCAGACAGAAACAGCACCAAAAACAACAGAACAACACCCACTCTATTCACAAGAACCAACAAATCCACATCCATGTGAGCCTTCTCTTTTGCTGCACCCGCTATTTGGAATGTCCTACCAGATATTCTAAGATCAACAACTAATATAAAGGATTTCAGAAAGCTGCTCAAAACCACCCTATTCATTGAACAATTCAACGAAGACCACCAAGCACCAAGCACACCAATCACCCCACAACCTGATGTACACAAGCCATGAACACTATAAGGACTTCACATGAACCAGCTACTTGTATACAACCCCAGTTCATAGTTCACAATGTATATAGCTCCCTGCTACCTGTATATAGCCTCTGTCCATAGTTCACAATGTATATAGCCCTTGTTTATAATTCACAATGTTAATCAATCACACTACTCACCCACACCACACAAGTCAATGTATCCACTGCATGTATTCACCCTCCCACTCTTGATTGTTTGAAGTGCTAACCACATTGATTTAAAGATAAAGCGGTATATTAAATCCTTTAAAATAATTAAAATAAAATAAATAAAAGTCTAAAATGCCTGTTAATGTCAGGGAGCAGGTGTAAATTTGGGCATGGCGCAGCCTCTATATGAAATAGGGGATACATGTGTATCATTTTTTTCCCAACTAGACCACGTCCCCCACATATCCCCCATTTAAATTGGAAGTGATCGGGACAGACACACACAAAAGCGGACCCTTTTAAAATGGCTATTTGCACATGGATGTAGTTTGCACATGTGTGTTCTGTACATCCACATGGAAAATGTCTAAAGGTTTCTAAAATAAGCCCCGTAAGTTATATATATAAAGCTATTCATATTTTCAGTGCTGGACAGGGCCGGATTTACCTTGAGTGAGGCCCTACGCCAACAAAAATTGTGGGCCCCCAGAAAAGATAAAAACGAGCACGCCGGATCAGCTGCGCGCTGTTCGCCCTGACGTCATAATTAAACTGGGAATCCCAAAAGCCAAACTTGGAATGTACAACACTGTAGAAATAAAATTATACATTAATTTGCTCTTGTACTAAACAAAGTGCAGACGTTAATGATGCATATTTACCAGAACTGACATATTGCAATTAATAAATTCAAAATAAAGAGATATTTTTCTACATTTTGTGCATTTTTTTTCAGCTGCAATTGCTCCAGCCACTTTCTTCTGGTTTCTTCGTGTCAGCCCAACTCCAATCTTAACCCCCCCCTCCCCCAGCCCATTTCCAGTCCCAGTCCCCCCCCCCCCCCCCCATCGGCTCAAATAAACTTTAATAAAAAAAAAATAAAACGCTGGCCGCTGCCGCTGCGGCAGCATGGACTGTCCCGCGGGGCCCCCTCTGCCCGGCTGAGCCCCTCCGTGCCGGCTTTGAGAGGCGCGAAGAGTATTAATGAACAAACAAACCTCTTACAAAGACGGGGAAGCTGTAAAACTAGAGGGCATAACATGAAGCTGCAAGGGGGTAAACTGAAAGGCAATGTCAGGAAATACTTTTTCACTGAAAGGGTGGTGGATGCTTGGAATGCCCTCCTGATGGAAGTGGTGGGGGCAAACACAGTGATGGAATTCAAAATGGGACAGACACAGTGGATCCCTTTACAGCAACAGGATAAAATCAAAATAAACTTAACTAACTAATTTCTCAACATACAGGGGTGTCCTACACGGAGCGGTGGGTTCACCCCTAAAACAAAGACATGGGGAGGGGGTGGCCTGCATGGAGCGGCAGGTGCACCTACTCTTGCCATCTTACTGGGCAGACTAGATGGATCATACTGGTCTTTATCTGACATCATTTACTATGTTACTATGAAAGTGAGCTCTGCTATGAGGGGACATAGGATGAAGGTGAAATTGGATAGAAATTGGAAATATTTCTTTACGGAAATAGTGGTAAATGCATGGAATAGTCTCTCAGTGGAGGTAGTACAGACGAGGACAGTATTTGAATTCAAGAAAGCATGGGATAAACGCAGAAGATCTCTAAAGGAAAAAAAAGGGACTACGGTAGTTCATATGGAAGGGGAAACTAAATAGGCCATTTGGTCTTTTGCTGTTGTTATGTTTCAGTGCTTCCCAGAATAAAATTTCAGGGTCCTTTCCCCTTTCCAGTGCTTGGCAAGCTCCACCTCCTCTACAAGCGGCATTTTCCCTTCAGCCTGGTCTTGTCTGCTCCTCCCACCTGGAGGCTCCACCTCTCTGATGTCACTGGGGGCCAGGAGCTCTACCTGTTGACGTCAGCCTTCAGGGTGTCTGTTTACTGCAAGAAGATCTGGATTGAAGGGAGCACTTCAGGCACAAACGCAGATCTTGCTTTTGTACTGTTTCTCCTCCCTGTTGGTGCTTCCCCTGTACAGACGTAAATAAATATTTGTACATACATATAGTTGTGTAAGAGGAAAACATCCAAGTTCTGTTTCTTTGCCAAGGAGCAGGGAAAGCCGAGCTCAGGATAGGGTCTGGAAAACAGAGCGTGCAAGGATATACACACACACACACACACACACACACACACACACACACACACACGTAACCTATAACTTGCTGCCCACGGCCCTCTGCAGAGACTAGTAGAGCAGGGCTGATGGCAGCGTTTGCTACGCCATTGCCATGCTCCAGGGTCAATTTTTGTGGGCCCTTGCCAGCTGTGGGCCCTATGTCACGGCATAGTTGGCGTATAGGTAAATCCGGCCCTGGTGCTGGAATATATGGAAGTGTAACTGCTGCAAATCCTTATATTGTATATAATGCCAAGCAAGAGGGAAATCTTTTGTATGGCAAGGAGACTTGAAGACCTGTTCTTCAAGAACGCTGAACTCTCTTCAGGCCTTTGCAGGTGGAAAGTGACAGATGATTCTGCTAATGTGAGGTGGCCAAACATTAATGGAGATATATGTTAATGTAAGACATAATTAAATGCTAAAGATTTAGGACACGATATTCAGCAGCGGTGGCTAGCACAAGTACAGCGCACAGCCAGCGCCGCTGAAGACTTAAACCAGATATTCAATGCCGGGAAAAATATTCGGCCACCGCCATAGAATATCTGGATTTGCTGCACACATGCAGAAGCTAACCGTGCAGCGGTGATATTCAGCCACTAGCCGGTTAGCTTCGGCGGCAAAGGTTAGGACAGCTTTTGTTGCTCCTAACTTTCACTGCTGTGGAATAACCGGACAGTGGCTGAATATCGCAGCTGCCAGGTTATCCCCGTGTACCGCCCCTGGAACACCCCCAAACACCCCGCTGCTAAGCGGTTAGAAACGGGCATATAGCGGCATTACTCAGGGATATTGAGCAGCACTAACAGTGTTATCCCACTTAAGGGTACTGTATTTACATGGTTTATAGCTCTGTAAACCATGTAAATGTCTTGCAATATCGGGTCCTTACTGAATACGGCATAAACTATTAATTGGAGACCAAAGAAGAGAGACTGAGAATAATCAGGGTAACAATTGGCAGGAAAGCTAACTTTGTTGAGGAAGCTTAACCAATGTTTGTGATTCCTAAAAGGACTGCCTAGAGAAAGGACTGTAATGTGTAGAATTCGAGTCAACATTAAAGACCAAGGGGGTCATGTAGAGACATGAATAGCAGGGATGTACATCCAGCTTGGACGTCCAACCCCCGCTATTTGCAGGGACCCAGTTCTGTATCCAAAATTCCCCACATGTACAAGGCCTCTGTGCGGGAAGCTCTGGACAGGAACAGGAGGGGGCAGAGACAAGGCAGGGACGGGATGAAGTGGGGGCGGGTCCCACAACCCGGACATACAGGGCTGATTCAGGTCAGGGCAGATTCAGGTCAGGGCTGATTCAGGTCAGACGTGGGACTTATTCCACCTCAGAGCTGGAATAAGTCCCATTGCCAGAGGGAATCGGCCCGGGCAGATCTGCAACAAGAGAGGAGCAGCTGCAGAAGGACACCCGCCACCCAATCCCAGCTGTGGCTGTCCCCTCAGAGGGCCAGGTGGCAGGGAAATAAGAGCAGCACCTGTGGCGGGATGCTCGTGTTCCTGCTGGGCGTCCTGGTGCCATGGAATTGGGACGCCACAGCATGGGTGTTTCAGTAGGAGCATAGGCACCCATAAGGCTATATAGGTAGGTAAGTCGACATCCCACACTGTGGAATCAGGGCACAGTCGGCCCATCTATGTGCCCAATTCTGCACCCATGGGAACATCTAGCTCCTGCAGGTATAGAATCAGGTACACATTCGGCCAGGCACGGCCCAGACATGCCCCGTTTGGAATGGGGCTTCATGTCTACTAAATGTTAATACACACTAATGAATGTTAACTTGTGCTAACTGTTGCTGAGCCCATAGGAATGAGATGTGCCATGGTGGCACTTAATGTGCATTAAGGTTCATTAACATACAGTACCTTGTGCAAGTATTCATCCCCTCAGTTTTTGTCCTGTTTTGTCGCATTACAACTGGAATGAAAATGGAGGTTCATTTGGATGTTAGGTAATGGACCTAACAACAAAATTCAAATTGGTGAAGTGGAATGACAATAAAATACCTTGTATATATTTAAAAAAAAACAAGTAAAAACTGAAAAGTTGTGAGTGTATATGTTGTTGTTTTTGTTAAGAGCCGTCAAGTTGGTGTCGAAGCATGGCGACCCGCTGGATAGTTGTCCTAAATTGTGTTCGGTCTTCAGTCAGGTGGCTCATTGTTGACAGACTGGTACCCATAGCTGCTGTTATTGTATCGATCCATCTCATTGCTGGCCTTCCTCATTTGCGTTGACCTTCTATCTTGCCAAGCATGGTGTCTTTCTCTAATGATCTCTCTCTTCGCATCATGTGTCCAAAGTATGAAAGTCAAAGTCTTGTCATCTGAGCTTCTAAACAAAGCTTAGGTTTGATCTCCTCTAGTACTGACTTGTTTGTTGTTTGGGCAGTCCATGGTATATGCAGTATTCACCGTCAGCACCATAATTCAAAGGCATCAATTTTCTTCCTGTCTATCTTTTTCACTGTCCAGCTTTCACATCCATATGATGTTATTGAAAATACCATGGCTTGAACAAGTCGAATCTTTGTATGGAGAGAGACATCTCTGCTCTTGAGAATCTTATCTAGGTCTTTCATAGCCATTCTGCCAAGAGCAATGCGTCGTCTGATTTCTTGACTGCTTGTTGCTTCTTTATAGATAGTTGTTCCAAGTAGGTTAAAGTTGTCCATGATTTCAATTTCTTCTCCTTCAACGATGAACTTATTGATTTTGCCAATTGTCATGATTTTTGTCTTCTTTACATTAAGGTGCAGGCCCATTTTAAGACCATGTTCCTTGATAGTGAGAAGCAAATGTTTCAGATCGTCTTCACTTTCGGCCAGTAATGTGGTATCATCAGCATAGCGAAGGTTGTTGATGAGTCTTCCACCAATCTTCACACCTCTGTTGTCTTCATATAATCCTGCTTCTCTGATGATTTGTTCTGCATATAAATTAAATAGGTAGGGAGAAAGTATGCAGCCTGGTCGTACACCTTTGCTTACCTTTGCAAATGGGGCAACATACGCCAATGTGTATGCTTTATTTACTGCCTGCACTCTTTCAGGTCTGCTTGATGCAGTGCTGATTTCATCCCATTGCATGCTGGGACAGATAATTCTGCTTTTAATATTCAATTCTGCTTTTAATATTCTAATATTCAAATCCAATTATGCGGTAAATGTATAACTGGCTTATCTATAGATTTTTAAAAAATTGTACATAAGAAGGCTCTCTTTAGATAGGACAGGGAGATGGGAATTAAGACATTCAGCTGAGGATGTGGAAAATTCCCACTGTATTTTACAAAAAAACCTTATTTCTCAGACTGATCCCTAGTGGTAGTACTGCAAAATTACCATTAGGGGTCATAGGCACAATTTGGAACCCGGGACTGCCATGGGCAGGAATGCTGGGGCCACTTGGCAATAATAATCATAGCATGATCACATTTGATTTAATAAATGAAAGCAGGATGGCAAGGACATCCACAGTACTGCCTTTAAATTTCAAAAGGGAAAATATAATAAACTGAGGAAAAAGAAAAAAAAAACAAAAGGAGCAGCTGCAAATGTTAAAGATTTACATTAAGCATGGGCATTGTTTAAAAATACTATCTTGGAAGCAGACCAGATGTATTCCATGCTTTAAAAAAAGTAGAAGGAAGCCCAAAAAATTGCCAGCATGGTTTAAATGCAAGGTCAGAGAAGCTATTATAACCAAAAATGTCTGTTAAATGTAA
This sequence comes from Ichthyophis bannanicus, assembly GCA_033557465.1. Lineage (NCBI taxonomy): Eukaryota > Metazoa > Chordata > Amphibia > Gymnophiona > Ichthyophiidae > Ichthyophis > Ichthyophis bannanicus. Next base: position 88,475,553 of record CM066033.1, read on the forward strand.
TGACCAGACATATGTAAATTGTCGGATGTTTTCTGTTCAATGTAAACCACGCTGATGTCTAATAGTGCGGTATATAAGAATTGTTAATAAATAAATAATAAAATAAATAAAAATAAATAAAAAAGCATCTTTCAAGAAATGGAAAAATGAGTCAAATGACGAAAATGGGACACAACATAAGCATTGGCAAGTTAGATGCAAGACACTAATAAGGCAGAGAAAGAGAGAATTTGAAAAAAAAGCTTGCCATGGAAGCAAAAATACTAACATTTTTTCAAGTACATTTGTAGCAAAAAACTTGTGAGTCAGTTGGACCATTGGATGATAGAGATGTAAAAGGGGTGCTAAGGGAAGACAAGATCATAGCAGAGAGACTGAATGAATTATTTGCTTTGGCCTTTACTGAAGAAGATGTAGGGAAGTTACCCATGCCTGAAATAGTATTTAAAGGTGATACAGTATATTGGAAGAATTCAAAGAAATATCACTAAACTAGGAAGATGTATTCCAAGTATTTGAAAACTGAAGAGTAGTAAATCACCTGGACCAGATGGTATACAGTACTTCTAAGGGTGTTGAAAGAACTGAAATATGAGATTGCAGACCTACTATTAGTAATCTGTAAACTATCATTAAAATCATCTATAGTAACTGAAGAATGGAGAATGGCCAATGTAACGTTAATTTTTAAAAAGGGTTTCTGGGGTGATCTGGGAAACTACAGATCGGTGAGTCTGACATCAGTACTGGGCAAAATGGTAGAAACCATTATAAAGAATAAAATTACAGAACATGTGGATAGTCGTGGCTTAATGGGAGAAAGCTAACATGGATTCATCCAAGGAAAGTCTTGTCTTACCAATCTGTTGTATTTTTTTGAAGGTGTGAATAAACAGGTAGACAAAGGTGAGCTAATTGATATAGTGCATCTGGATTTTCAGAAAGTCTTCGACAAGGTCCCTCATGAGAGACTCCTGACCAAATTAAAAAGTAATGGGATTGCAGGCAGTGTATAATTGTGTATCAGGAACTGGTTAAAAAATAGAAAGCAGAGGATAGAGTTAAATTGCCAATTTTCTCAATGGAGAAATGTGAATAGTGGAGAAGCCTAGGGATCTGTGTTGAGATTGCTGCTTTTTAACATATTCATAAATGAGCTGGGAATGGGAATAACAAGGGAGGTGATCAAATTTGTAGATGACACAAAATTATGCAAAGTTGTTAAAACGCAAGAGGATTGTGAAAATTTGCAAGAGGACCTTGATAAATTGGAAGATGAAATTTAATGTGGACAAGTGCAAAGTTATGTATGTAGGAAAGAACAACCTAAACTATGGTTACATGATGCAAGATTCCACATTAGGAACCATCACCCAGGAAAAAGATTTAAGCATCATCGTGGATAATTCATTGAAACCCTCCATCCAGTGTGCCGCTGCGGCCAAGAAAGCAAATAGAATGCTAGGAATCATAAGGAAAGGAATGGAGAATAAAACCAAGGATAATATAATCTCTGTATCATTCCATGGTGTGACCACACCTTGAATACTGTGTGCAATTCTGGTCACCATATCTTTAAAAGGATATAGCGGAATTAGAAAAGGTACAGAGAACAGCCACCAAAATGGTAAAGGGTATGAAAGGACACCTCTATGATAAAAGGCTTAAAAGGTTAGGACGTTTCAACTTGGAAAAGAGATGGCTGATGGAAGATATGATAGAGGTCTATAAATTAATGAATGTAATGTAATGGGTAAACATAGATCAGTTGTTTAAGCCATCAAAAAGTAGAAATACAAGGGGACATGCAATGAAGCTGCAATCTAACATATTTAAGATTAATAAGAGAAAATATTTTGTGACTCAACTTGTAATCAAACTCTGGAATTCATTACCAGAGGATGTAGTGAAGGTTGTTAGTGTAGCTGGGTTTAAAAAAGATATGTACAAGTTCCTGGAGGAAAGGCCCATAAACCATTATTAAAGAGGACCAGGCAAATCCACTGCTTGCTCTGGGACAAACATTGTGGAACCTGTGTGCCTTTTTAGAAACCAGCCAGGTACTTGTGACCTGGAATGGCCACTGTTGGAAACAGGATACTGAATTTGATGGACCTTGGTCTGACCCAGTATGGCATTTCATATGTTCTTATGGGTTTATACGTGTAGTCCAATCTATACACGTAAAGGCTGCTAGTTATACATGTTCTTATAGATTGTTATATGGTTATCATTCCATTCCCTTTGTTACCCTCTCTGTCTCTTGTAAAGCCCTGTTGAGCTATGTTGTTTCCTGTAAACTGCTTTGACTTGTAGAAAAAACAGTATAGAAAAATAGCTAAATAAATAAATAGTTGGGGTTGCCCCTAAAAGGAGTAGCCTAGTAGTTAGAGAACTCCTTGTGGCCTTGGACAAGTTGCTTAACAGTTTGCCTCAAAAGAATCCAAGTTATCAATGTCCCTGTTTAATGTATATTACCAAGTTTAAGTTACAATGTAAACTGCTTTGACTAAAAATGATAAAGTGGTATAAAAGACCTTTTAATAATAAATTCCCTAGTGTTGGGCCATTTAATTCACTAAGTAACCCAATTATGTTTCTATAAAAGTGGGCCAGGAAGAGAGAGAGCAAAGGTGGCCTAAACCATGGCTGTTTTGTGGAGGCACGCGGTATATACAGAATACTGGTATCTTTTTCATTTCCTGCTAAAATTGACCAATGTATTAATAAAAAAAACCCTGCATTTGAGTACCAGCTCCTTTTTCCTAGGAGAAATGCACTGGCCTAAACTAAACAGATACAATTGTGGCCAACATTTATTTAACGAGTTTTTTATACCACTTTATCATTTCGGTCAAAGCGGTTTGCATTGTAACTTAAAGAGGGATGTTAATAACTTAGATTTTTTTCTGAGACAATGGAGAGTTAAAAGACTTTTCTGAGGCTATAAGGAGTGTTAGTGGAACTTGGACATTGGTCTTTTGGTTCCTAAGCCATGGTTCTGGCCATTAGGTTACTCCTCCACTCCATTGTTGCTATGCTTGCAGTTCAACCCCTTAATGTCCAATATCTCATAAAAAAAAGTGGCCAGTGAAATGACTTTGGACTATATCATGCATATTTGACACAGAAAAGAATCATATAAAATAAGACTAATTTAAAAAAGGAAATAGTATAAAAACTGGGACATTGACAGGACATGATTATTGACAACCTTATAAACAATTCAAATCAGTTTGAACAGAAGAACTACATCCCCATTTCAGGAAAATTAGACACACCTGTGATCAATTGTCAGGACTCACATGACTTGAATCAACCAATATTTAAAATGGCTACATTCACTCCCTGTTCCATTTTCACAATGGTGAAGACAAGAGAGCTGCCTGAGACTGTCAGAAAAGCCATTATCACCAAACATCAAACTTCAAAGGGGTACAAGGCCATCTCCAAAGACCTTGGGATTCCTGTGTCTATAGTTCACAATGTTATTAAAACGTTTTCTGCTCATGGAACGTGGTAGGAAGAGGAAAATTAATCCAAAAGGTCTTTGAAGGTTAATGTGAACTGTTGGAAAAACACCACGTACAACATCCAAAGAGCTTAAGACTAACCTGGAGCAATCTGGAGTGGTAGTTTCAACCTGTACTATGCTGCTCACTAAACAAAGAAGGACATCATAGGTGAAGGCCAAGGACCCCACTGCTCAAAGACAGACATAAAAAGACTCGTCTGATCCTTTCCCAAACCCACCTTGAGAAACCACAATCTTTCTGGGAAAATGTTTTGTGGACAGATGAAAACAAACTTGAGCTCTTTGGCAATGCAGATCAGTGATACATTTACATGTGAAGATATTAAATTTATAAGGAAAAAAACACCTTTCTTACAGTTATATATGGTGGAGGTTCTATAATGTTGTGGGGCTATTTTGCTGCCTCAGGAACTGGAGGTCTGGAACATATTAAAGGAATCATGAAGCCAGAGGACTACCAAGGTATTTTGGAGTGAAATGTGCTACCTAGTGTCAGAAAGTTTCGTCTGGGCCAAAAATCACGGGTCCTCCAGCAGAACAATGACCCAAAACATAGATCCAAAAGTACAAAAGAATGGTTAAAAGGAAAAAATTGGCTGTTTTAAACTGGCCAACAATGAGTCCTGATCTCAATTCAATCAAGAACCTTTGGAAAGAGCTGAAATCTGCCAATGGTAAAAGGAATCCTGGAAACATTCATGAGCTAGAACAAATGACAGTTAAAGAGTGGGAGAAACTACCAGCAGACAGATGTATGTTTGGAGGCTATCATCACTGCCAAGGGACGTGCAACCAAATTTTAATGAAGAGTGCCATTAATCCAGTCCAGGTCATATTTTGTTTTGTTTTTTTTCTCAGAAATTACTACGTCTAAGTTGCACAGGCATCTTTTTTTTTGCTATATACCTTTGAACATACTATTAAAATATTATGATGTTTATATTTAAATTTATTAAAACTTGATATACCACCCTTTGTGGGGGCACCAGAGTGGTTTACAATATAAAAATATAGTTCATTTAAAAGCTAGAAAGGAACTTCAATAAATAACAAAAAAGGCAAGGAGTGCACATACATAAAGAGTGGGGAGGAACAGAGGACAGGAAAGGAGGAACAGTCTGAGGGGGAGATTGAAGGTCTTTTTGAAAATGTGGGTTTTGAGTGAAGCCTTGAACCTGGTGAAAGATGGTTCAAGGCAGAGGTTGGGGTGGAGGTTGCTTCCTAGAAAAGGGCTGAGAAAATAAACTGCAGTGGCAAGTAGATTCAAGTTGAGCCTGGAAGGCATTAGGGAGGGAAAGGCAGTTCAAATGAATGGAGCAGAGGACGCAGTGCAGTGTGTGAGGGATAATTAGTGAGGGGAGATAATGAGGTATGCTGGTGTGGAATGCTTTATGGACTAAAGTAAGAATTTTGAATTGGACTCTGTACTGGACTGGGAGCCAGTGGAGCCAGATGAGTAAGGGGGTGACATAATCCGAGAGAGAAGCAAAAAAGAGTAGTTTGGCAGCGGTATTTTCAATGATTTGCAGGCATTTTCTTTCATACAGGGGAAGAGTGGCAAGGACAGAGTTACAATAATCCAAGTGAGAGAGAACGAGAGACATGAGTAAGGTAGTCAAAGCGGAAGTAGGAAGGAATGGGCTGACTCATCTGATTCGACGGAGAAAAAGTGTTTGATAACGGAACTGATATGTTGATGAAAGATGAGGGCAGAATCAAGAATGACCCCAAGATAGCTGAAAGAGGCTGTGAGGGGAATCAGGGTTCATTAAGAAGGGGTGAAAGCGAGGGGGGGGGCTGTGGACCAGTTAACCAGGTTGCTGTTGTCTTTGCAGGATTGAGTTTAGGATGATGAGAGGACAATCAGGAATACGAGTAAGATGGTCAGGGGAGGAATGGTCAGTATGGAGAATTAGTAGGATATTGTTGGCATAGTAATAGGCTGAAATACCAGGCTGCTGGGCTAGGAGGGTGAGAGGGGCAAGAAAGACATTAAATAGAAGGGGAGCAAGAACAGAACCCTGGGGAACTCTACAGGTAAGTGGGTAAGAGGTTGAGGAGAGGGTATCCATATGAGACATAGAAGAAGCAGTGAGAGAGAAAATAGTGGAATCATTGGAGAACCATACCACGCAACCCAACCTCATATAACTGTGAGAGAAGAAGATTGTGATTAGCCAGGTGAAAGGCAAAGGATAACTACAGAGAGATGGCAATAAAGATGTTGTTGTTGTTGAGGGATTGGTGAACTTCACTGAGGAGAGATAAGAGAATAGTATCTGTGCTGTGACTTGGATGAAAACTGGATTGGTGGGGATGAAGAGAGGTGGTGCTCTCAAGGTAGGTAGCGAGCTGTGAGAAGACCAGTTTCTCCAGAATTTTGGTTAGAAAGGGTAGGTTAGAGATAGATCTATAGTGGGATGGTCTATAGTAGGATGATGACACACAGTTGGAATATTTCCAGTTATTTCTCAAGATACTGTGCACAAAATACCTAAAATGCAAGGGTGCCTATAATGTTGACCCGTGCAATCATGTATTATTGATTTCAACATTTGAAAACATCCGTTTGACCTGACAATTGCATCGACATCTAAAGAGTCATTTTAGAAAACCCCCGAATTTACATGTGACCAGCGCAATCATGTCCATGTCACACAGGGACGTGGTGGAGGCATGCCAGAACATTACTAAACAGGTATATGTGTGTGCCCCAGTTTTAGAATGGAACTTGTCAGTTCATTTGCATTTATCAATACCCGCCTCTGGGCATAAATAGGCATCAGAAAAATGCTTTTTCAGCAACCTAACTCCTGTGGAGAGGAAAAAGCCCTCTGATTTCCCAAATACTTTTTGCTATGCCAAGAAAAGCCTGTAGGTAAATAAGGGGCATTTTAGAAAGGTCATGTAGGGATGTCAAAGTCAGACATCCCTGTAATTCTGTGGGAGGGGCTGCAGGGAAGGCGGGCACTTGTAAGTACATTATAAAATCAGGCTGTTTCCACCCTAAAATAAACATCTTCAGAAAATATAAGCTAAAAGGGACGTGCAGAATAAAGTACTAGGCATTTGCAAGTTTCTGGATGATTTTAGAAACTTCCATGTGTCATATATGGACACCGGAGGCTTGGGTGGCATGGATATACCCACAATAGTGTTTCAGAATGGGCATGTTTATATAATGCCACTTGCCCCAGCCTGGCATTTTGCAAGCAGAGATTTGCAGCAATGCAGCAGCCACAAAAGCAGTCTTTTTGCACTTAAATTTACTGCCGCTACTTATATGAGTAGCAGCACTGAATAAACCTAAGAACATCAGAACATGAGGAAAGTCATGCTGAATCGGAACAGGATCCGTCAAGCCCAGCATCCTGGCTCTGACAGTGGATAGTCTGGGTCACAAGTGCCCGACATATCCCAAAAGGTAGATCTATTTCTCATAACTCACTTGCAGGGATGTGCTAGGGTTCTCCCAAGTGTACCTAGCTAATCATTTTTTATGGATTTTTCTCCAGGAACTTGTCCAAACCTTTTTGAATCGCACTATGCTAGTTGCCTTGACCACATCCTCTGGCAACAGATCGCACAACTTAATTATGTGCTGCATGACAAATACTTTCTACAAGTTGTTTTCAATCTGCTGGTCATTACTTTCATAGAACATCTTCTTGTTTTTGTATTGTTTGAAAGGTTAAACAATCATTCCCTATTTAACCATTTCACCCCACTCATGATATTAGCAATTCCTATCATATCCTTCTCAGTTGATTCTTCTTAAAGCTGAGCTGAGCTCTAACTTGTTTAGCATTCTGTCCTCTCTATCATTTCGTCATCCTGACCTGAACCTTTTCTAGTTCCACTATATCCTTTGGGGGTTATTCTGTGCTACGAATAGCGAGGAAGAACAACCCAACAGGACGTCCACCCCCGCTATTCGTGCAGGCTCCTGCCCCCAACTAACTTCCCTGTTGGTTGTGTGGAGAAGTTAGACGGGGGTGGGAAATGGGCAGCTTGGAGGCGGAGTCTGGGAAGGCAGTGGACAGTTGCTGGCCCTGGATGTACAGGGCCGATTCTAATGTTGGCCCCGTACATCCAGGGCCAGCGACATGTGCAGGGAAGTTATTCCACCTCGGACTTGGAATAACTTCCTGGACGTGATTTTTTTTTTTTCATTTCCTGGGGCGCGGGTGGGGCAGGGGGGGGGGCAGGGGACATTCCCTGCAGCCCGAACCTGGCCTTAGGAGGTCAGTTCACAGGTCGAGCTGCGGGGAATAAACCCCTTTTTTAGGCGGCAGGCATCGCAGCTCTTCAATGGAGCCACGGTGCCATGGCAACATGACGCCATGGTGCCACGGCTCCATTGAAGAGGCTTGACTGAGTTAGCCGTGGACAGTCCTGCACATGCAGGCCAGACTGAATCGCAGTCCCAGCCTGCACGTACAGGACTGTTTGCAATTCTGATCCCGCGGGACTAGATGTGCCCCGTGGGATCATAAGAACATAAGAACATAAGATATGCCATACTGGGTCAGACCAAGGTCCATCAAGCCCAGTATCCTGTTTCCAACAGTGGCCAATCTAGGTCATACGTACCTAGCAGTATCCCCAAAAGACACAGGTTCCACAATGCTTGTACTGGGTCAAGCATTGATATCCTGGGTCACTTTTAATAATGGTTTATGGACCTTTCCTCCAGGAACTTGTCCAAACCTTTTTTAAACGCAGCTACACTAACAGCCTTTACTACATCCTCCGGTAACAAATTCCAGAGTTTGATTACACGTTGAGTGAAAAAATATTTTCTTTTATTAGTCTTAAATAGTTTACCCTGTAGCTTCATTGCATGTCCCCTAGTCTTTCTATACTGTATTCTGAAAACGTAAACAATCGATCTACGTTTACCCGTTCCACTCCATTCAGTAATTTATAGAGTTCTATCATATCTCCCCTCAGCTTTCTCTTCTCCAGGTTAAAGAGCCCTAACCTTTTTAGCCTTTCTTCATAGGAGTATCCCTTTACCATTTTGATAGCTCTTCTCTGAACCTTTTCTAATAACGCTATATCCTTTTTAAGATGCTGCGACCAGAATTGCACACAATATTCAAGGTGCAGTCACACCATGGAACGATATAGAGGCATTATAATATCTTTTGTTTTATTTTCCATTCCTTTCCTTATGATACCTAGCATTCTATTTGCTCTCTTGCCCACCGCTGCACACTGGGCCGAGGGTTTTAACATGTTATCCACAATGACGCCTAAACCTTTTTCCTGGGTGGTGGTTCCTAATCTGGAACCTTGCATTGTGTAACCATAGTTTGGGTTGTTCTTCCCAATTTCCACAATCCTCTTGAGTTTTAACAACTTTAAATAGGTTTGTGTCATCTGCAAATTTGATAACCTCACTCGTTATTCCACATTCCAGGTCATTTATGAATATGTCAAAAAGCAGCGGACCCAGCACAGATCCCTGGGGTACACCACTATTTACCATTCTCCATTGGGAAAATTGGCCATTTAGCCCAACCCTCTGCTTTCTATCTTTTAACCAGTTCCTGATCCACAGTAGTACACTGCCTCCTATCCCATGACTCTTTAGTTTTGCCAAAAGTCTCTGATGAGGGACCTTGTCAAAGGTTTTCTGAAAGTCCAGATACACACTATATCAACCGACTCACCTTTGTCCACCTGTTTATTCACACCTTCAAAAAAATATAACAGATTAGTAAGACAAGATCTTCCTTGTCTAAAGCCATGTTGGCTGTCTCCCATTAGGCCATGACTATCTGTATGCTGAGTAATTTTATACTTTATGATGGTTTCTACCATTTTTCCTGGTACTGACGTGAGGCTCACCGGTCTGTAGTTACCCGGATCACCCCTGGAACCCTTTTTTTTTTTTTTTTTTTTTAATACTTTATTTTAGCTTTTAAACAACAGATACCAACCAATACAATTACAATATAAACAACCAACAAGGAAAAGATACTAGAAAATTATAATAACTAACATACAGCACAGAAGAAAATGATTCCCCACACCCCCCATCACCCACCCACCCACTGGACCCTCTGGGGAATAAAAAGCTCCTCTACCAACTCCCGCAAACCCAATCTCAGAAAACCTCGGGAAGAGAGTTACGAAGGGCTCTCAATAAGAGCTCCATTTCCCACCTGAGAGCGGGCAACATATTGATCCAACAAGGACCATCTCGTAATGTTCAACTCCCGGCTCTCAGGATGATGTAGTTTGCTATACGTTTTTTCTAACTTAGAGTAATAACATAATAAATGCCACCATTTACCGGAACTCAGATCCTGGAAGTTTTTCCAATGCTCCAGGATCGTTTTTAGGGCAATGGCCAGCATGTAGTTTAACAGAAAGCTCTCCTCTTTAAGCTTGCCCGAGTGAAAATCTAAGGACCGCAAAAAAAACAAATCCTTCGTCCCTATTAAGGGGAGATTTAAGACACAACATATTTTAGACAAAACTTGTCTCCAAAACTGCTGCACGAAGGGGCAATCAAAAAACATATGAGAAAAGGTGCCAGCCGCCCCTTGGCACGACCAGCATCTACCCGTGGCCTCCTTATCCCACTTGGCTAACTTCACTGGTGTAATATACGCCCTGTGTAAGAAAAAAAACGAAGATTGTGTAATTGCAGCTGAGCGGGAGACTCGAGTAATGGGGCCCCATAGGATTTTCCAATTGGCAGGGGAAATCTGGCGGGACAGGTCCGATTCCCACACCCGAGTTAACCCTACGAATCTGTCAGCAGCATGGTCTCTCCACAAGGCATAAAGTTTAGAGGCAACTCCCGGCTGTTCCAAGAGATCCTTTAGTCCCTTTAATAATCTCCCTTCCGGGATGAGATTCGCCACGCTGACATTAGAGGCATCTATACAGTGTTTAAGCTGAACCCACCTATAAAAACTGGAGTCTGGGAGGGAGAACGTCCCCTTTAAGGAGGCAAAATCTTTCCAACCATCCGGTCCAACCAGCTGACCTAGGAACCAAATACCAGAATCTTGCCACTTCTTCCAAGCGAACATTCTGCCCCGTATTCGGAATCGCGGGTTCCACCAGAGCGGAAGCTGGTAAGAAGGAGGATCTTCTGCAGCAAGCAAATTAGCCAGATTCAAATAAGCTTCCTGAGTGGACCGAATCACCCGCCCGACAGACGACCACTCCGGGTGCCGAGAACCTAATAGATTGGGAAGGGGGTAGGGCACGACCAAGCGAGCCTCCACCTCCACCCACGAGGGCCGGGTATCCTGCTCCCCAAAAACCAACCATCGCGCCCCTTGCTTTAAAAGGAAAGCCTGATGGTATCCCAAGAAATCAGGGAAGTGTACTCCGCCCTTCTCCCTAGGAGCTTTAAGCTTTTTAGCAGCAATGCGAGATGGGCGCCTATTCCACAAAAAATGCAAAAGACTATTCTCCAGTTTCTTATATAATGAGGGGGGAAGCAAAAAAGGAAGCATGCTCAAGACATAATTAATCTTGGGCACTAAAGTCATTTTAATTACTTCCAATCTACCCCACCAGGACAACTGCAAGGGAGACCACGACAAAGCCCTTTGCCGAATCAAGTGCAGTAGCTCCTCCCCATTCTTTTGGATCATGATATCAAATGAGGCATTGTACCACGTTCCCAGATATTTTATGCTGTCTGATTCCCACTTGAAGGGAAAGGGCGCCATCTCAAGCGCAGAGGGGTAGTTATTTAGAGGAAAAGCAACTGATTTAGACCAGTTAATTTTATAGCCAGAGACCCTGGAATAACTATCAATCAGAGTTAGGATATGTTGAATCTCCGCCGGCTGAGTAAACAAAAGGATATCGTCAGCATAGGCTGAGAGTTTTATCTGAATATCCCCTACCGTTATACCTTGAATGACAGTACTTCGTCGGATAGCAATAGCTAAAGGCTCCAACGCAAGGTTGAATAACAAGGGAGAAAGAGGGCATCCCTGCCTGGTACCTCTATGAAGGGAAAAAGGGCGGGACAGTATGCCATTCACACGAATACAGGCAAATGTATTAGCATATAGTATTTTAACTTTGGTGATAAAGCCATCTCCCAGCCCAAACCAGTTCAGGACAAAAAATAGGAACGGCCACTCTAGTCGATCAAACGCTTTCTCAGCATCCAAAGAGAGGGCGACATACGGTGTATTAACTGCCGATACACTCTCTAACAGGTTGCAGAGAAGGCGACCATTATCCGCAGTGGATCTCCCGGGCACAAACCCACATTGGTCTGGGTGGACCAACTCCCCGATAACTGTGGCAAGTCTCTTAGCTAAAATGCTAGCATAGATTTTATAATCTGCATTCAGGAGAGATATAGGTCTATAATTGGCCACGCGACTAGGGTCTTTGCCTGGTTTTTCAAGAACCGAAATAACTGCTTCCGAAAAGTTACCCGTCTGGGAATGATCCTTCTCTAACTCCATGAAATACACCAACATGTAAGGAACCAAATCAGCGCTAAAAACCTTGTAAAATTCTGAGGGGATCCCGTCCGGTCCCGCGGCCTTTCCCGGGGAAGCAGCTTTTATTGCCTGAATGAGCTCATCCTGTGCAATAGGTCTACCAAGGTGCAATGCAAGGGACTCCCCTAAAATAGGATGCGCTAGATTCTCGACAAAGCTAGAAAAGTCAACTGCACCCGTCGTCAGTTCATAGGCATAAAGCTGTTTATAGAATTTGGAAAACTCGTCAGCAATCTGATCGCTATGGGTTAACCGAGCAGAACTGTCATCACAGATAGAAACAATTCTGGACCTGGCTTGCTTACCCCCTACCCTGGCTGCCAATATCTTCCCAGCTTTGTTCCGCTCAACATGAAACCGAGCTGCTTGTTTTAACAAGAGATGCTCCACTTCGGAGCTGAGCACCTCGTTGAACTGAAACCTTAACCTTTGCAACCGAGACAAAAGACCCGGGTCTTGATGTCGGTTCCACAGGCGTTCACCTGCCCGAATTTGGGCATCCAGAGCCTCCAGTTGGGCCTTTTGTTTCTTCGATTCCCTGATGCTAAAGCTCGTGATGGAAGCCCTGAGAGAGGCCTTCCAAGCTTCCCACCAGGCCCAGCTAGCAGTATCCCCAAGCTTATTGTTAGCAAAATACGAGGTTATAGCCGCCCGAATTTCCTCCTGGAACTTAGGGTCTGCTAGGAAAGCCCTGTTGAAAGACCAGGCCCGACTGGGACGCTCCAGCTCAGCAATATCGACAGACAAGGATATGGCCGCATGGTCAGATACCGTCTGGCTTAAAATCTCGGCAGCACAGTTGCCCGAGACCAGGGATTTAGACATTAAGAAAAAATCTATACGAGAAGAGGACTTGTGAACTGGAGAGAAAAAGGAGAAGTCCCTCTCCCTAGGATGGAGCAATCTCCAAATATCTACTAAACCACAGGAGTCCATGAGAGCAGAGAGAGCTACATTCGCACGAAGGGGACGCTGTACCCTCCCAGTGTTCCGATCAACCAAGGGGTCCCTTACCAAGTTAAAGTCGCCTCCCATAATTATGTGAGTCCCGCCCTCCTTCTGAATAACCCCACTCAAGTCCCGAAAAAACCCAGGATCATCCCTATTGGGTCCATAAACGTTCAACAGGAATAAACCTACCTCGCCCACTTTTAAATACGAAAAGGCCCACCTCCCATCGGAGTCGTGCCGCGCTTTTAAACACTGAAAGACCAGAGAGGAACTCATCAGCGTGGCGACCCCATTTTTCTTAGCAGGCGCAGGGGAAGATCCCACCAACTTATAATGATTGTTTTCTAACTTAAGCGTTTCTTGTGGAGAGAGATGCGTTTCTTGCAGGAGGATCAAATCTGCATGCTGACGCTTACAGTATGCGAGAATCTTTTTACGCTTAATCGAGGACGTAATTCCCTTCACATTGAGGGATATAACCTTCAGCCCGCTAGCCACCCCCCCAGTTAATTAAAATACCATGAGAGTCAGGAGAAGCAGTACTGCAATACGGGTTATAAAAGTCCCCAGAGGGCCAGTCCCTCCCCCCCACCCAACAAAATTTAAACAAAAATAAAAACCATCTAATTGGGTCAGACAGCTGGACCACTATTACCGCATAGGGCAGCCCCGACCCCCCTTAACCCACTACCCAACCCCATCTTAACAAAACTAATTGTCATCACTGAGAATCACCAACATCATCATTCTTGTCATCCCACTAACATCCCTCAAGGCCCTTTCCAAGGGCCCTGCTACCAGTATGCCCTCAGCAACAAGAATCAGCAGGTATATATATAGGATCTTAACAAATGGGAACAAGGGACAACATAAATGTAACCCTTAAAGGGGTCCAAAAGGTGGTGCAATAGCTTAGAGTCCCGCATCCTATTTATAAAACGTATAAAGTGACAGGGACATTAGAAAGCTGCCACCTGGGATACAATTCGCCGATGGACAGTATACCCACCAGGCAGGGGGGAACCCCGCTCTCAGTAGACTGGTGGTAGGCTTCAAAGTGCACTGCCCACCTAGACCCCCTCACCATGAGCAAACGCACCGGAGGTGCCAGAGGGCCGCTCAATGAGGGGAGAAAAAGGAAAGGGAAGGGACCCAGCCTCTGGGGTACCAAGCAGTCTCCCTAAACACTTCAGGTTTCAATGAAAACTCCAACCCACAAGGCCATCAGTTCTATTGCATCTGTAAAGCCTCCTGTTCCTCGACAAAATGTTGTAAGGCCATAGGATCCTCAAATGACTTAGTGGCGTTGTTCAAAGTGACCTTGAACCTCGCGGGACTGAAGAGGCCATATCTCGCTTGAAGGCGCTGTAGTCTGGGCCGCATCGCCAGAAATTGCTTCCGTTTCTCCACCGTACGTTGACAAAAATCGGCATAGAAGAAAACACGTTGCCCCTCATGTTGTAAAGGCTGCCTCGCCCTGGCTGCAGCGAAAATCTGAGAGACCTGCTGATATCTTAGCAGGCAGAAGATGAAAGGCCGCGGAGATTTGCCGTGTGGGTTAGGGGAAGTCGGGATGCGATGCGCCCTCTCAACTTCCAACGGGCGAGCAAATTCAATATTTAACAGCTTGGGGATAAAAGTCTCCAGAAATCGTATCGGGTCGCTGCCTTCCGCACCTTCCTTTAGGCCAACGATCCGGATGTTATTTCGCCTGGCCCGGTTGCCCATATCTTCCAGGCTCTCCTCGAGCCGACAAATCTTGCGCAAGGCCGGAGAAAATTTCTGGAGTTGATCCTGATGGCCAGCCACTGCTAGTTCTACCTTGTCCACCCTGATAGTGAGGGATTGCATTTGTGTGCTGAGCTCCTTCAGGTCTGCTTGAAGCTCCATGAGCGAGTCCCCATTGGCATCCACACGACTGTGTATGGCCCTCACTTCCTGCAATAATTCTTGCATCCCCTCCGCGGCCGTCGATTGTGACGCTGTTTTGTTCGGCGAAAGCGGGTCTGTCTTAGTTCTTTTAGACCCCGTTGTCGCGGGGGGATTAAAGTCCAGGCGAGTTTGTTTGCTCCCAGCCATCGTCCAAACCTCCTGCCACACAGAATCACCTCTCAGCGGTAAGCAATAGTCGGGGAAAAAACAGGATTAAGTGTCGGGGGCCCGGGAGAACAAATCTTACGCCGCCATGCTGTGTCCGAGCTGGCTCCGCCTCCCCACCCCTGGAACCCTTTTTAAAAATTGGTGTTATATTAGCGATCCTCCAATCTTCAGGTATTAGAGATGATTTTAATGATAGTTCACAGATTACTAATAGCAGGTCTGCAATCTCATATTTCAGTTCTTTCAACACCCTTGGATGTATACCATCTGGCCCAGGTGATTTGCTACTTTTCAGTTTATCTAATAGTTGTAATACATCTTCCCGATGTATCGATATTTCCTTCAATTCTTCTACACCTTTAAATACCACTTCAGTCATGGGAAACATCCCTACATCCTCCTCAGTAAAGACCGAAGCAAAGAAATCATTCAGTCTCTCCGCTATCGCCTTGTCGCCTCTTAGTGCCCCTTTAACTCCTCTATCATCTAATGGACCAACTGACTCTCTCACAGGTTTTTTTTGCTATGAATGTACTTGAAAAAATCTTTATTTTGTGTTTTTGCTTCAGCAGCAAGCTTCTTCTCAAATTCTCCCTTTGCCTACTTTATCAATGCCTTGCATTTGACTTGCCAGTGCTTGTGCTGTTTCCAGGTTTCGTCGTTTGGCTCTTTTTCCCATTTCCTGAAAGATGCTTTTTTGGCAACAACAGCCTCTCTGACCTCACCTTTAAACCATGCTGGAGGTTTTTTGGCCTTCCTTCCACTTTTCTTAAAGCATGGAATACAGCTGGTTTGGGCTTCCAAGATAGTATTTTTCAACAACACCCAAGCCTGATGTACGTCTTTAACCTTTGCAACTGCTCCTTTTAGTTTTTCTTAACTATTTTTCTCATTTTATCATAGTCTCCCTTTCGAAAGTTAAAAGGTAGTACTGTGGATTTCCTTACTATCCCTCCTCCACTAATTAAATCAAAGGCGATCATGCTATGAACACTATTGCCAAGTTGCCCCAACACCCTTATCTCTTGCACTAGATCTGGTGTTCCACTAAGGACTAGGTCTAATATGGCTTCCCCTCTGGTCGGTTCATGAACCAGCTGCTCCAAGAAGCAGTCATTTATTTCATCTAGGAACTTTATCTCCCTAGCATGTCCTGCCGTGACACTGACCCAGTCGATACCGGGGTAATTGAAATCACCCATTATTATTACTGTGCTGTAACGTTTGTTAGCTTCCTTGATTTCTTTGAGCATTTCATCATTCATTTGTTCATTCTGGCCAGGTGGTCGATAGTTCACCCCCACTGCCATCGCCTTCCCCTTTTTATATGGAATTTCAATCCATAGAGATTCTACAGCAAATTTTGTTTCCTGCAAAACTTTAATCCTTTCTGACTCAATGCCCTCTCTAACACAGAGCACAACCCCTCCACAGATTTGATCAGCTCTATCATTATGGTACAGTTTGTACCCAGGTATCACAGTGTCCCACTGGTTGTCCTCCTTCCACCATGTCTCTGATATTCCAATCATATCTAACCTCTCATTTAGTGCTATATATTCTAACTCTCCCATCTTATTTTTTAGACTTCTAGCATTTGCATACAAGCATTTTAGAGACTGTATATTATTCATATTAATTTGGTTATTGGTAGACATGGGTAATTTTGGATCTTTAAGCTCTGTCTGCTCCATACTCGAGGGCATTTGGGCTACTTTACTCTTTTTTGGAACCTCTCTGCTTTTGGTAGTATCCTTCAAGGATACCTTCTTCCGAACCATCCGCTCTTGGGCGACTGTTGGCTTTTCCCTATTATCTAGTTTAAAAGCTTCTCTATCTCCTTTTTAAACGTTATTACCATCAGCCTGGTTCCATCTCGGTTAAGGTAAAGCCCATCCTTTTGGAAGAGCCCCTCCTTTCCCCAGAATGTTCCCCAGTTCCTAACAAATCCAAAACCCTCATTTCTGCACCATTGTCTCATCCACGCATTGAGACTCCGGAGCACTGTCTGCCTTTTGCATCCTGCACGTGGAATGGGAAGCATTTCGGAGAACGCTACCCTGGAAGTTCTGGATTTCAACTTCCTACCTAAAAGCCTAAATTTATCCTCCAGAACCGCCCTACCACATTTTTCTATGTCATGGGTACCGCCATGTACCAAGACAGCAGACTCCTCCCCAGCAATATCTAAGACCTTATATACATGGCGCGTGAGGTCCACTACCTTCACACCAGGCAGGGTACTACACTGAGGCCTTATCTTGAACTGGCCAGAAAAATGATATAGAAAGCCTTGCTATGCTCTCTGGGAGTTGTAGTTCTTATAGACCAGCCAAGAAATGAGTTGTTGATTCGTGGTAAGGCTCAAAGACAGGATTTTATTCCCCTTCCGGGAGGATTCTTTTTGTAATGAAAAACAAGGCAGATAAACCAACTTCGGGTACAAAAATAAAGAGACAAAATGTGAACAAAAACTGCTTCTTTTTCAGCTTCTTTCAGCAAATGAAAAGGTATTTTAAACAGTCCTTTTTCCCAACAAACATAAACCCTTTCTCTGTTACTTTCACAGTTAGAAAGTTTCACAGCTCCTTTAACATAGAGAGGAGATCTCGTCTGCAATTGTGAGCGTACAATCCATGTATTCAACAGTGGGTTGGTCTCCCTGCACTTCACACTGCATGTCCTCACTCTCTGTTGCAAACAGTCTCTCTTTCAAATAGCTAGACGTGTTATTTAGCAGTCTCTCCCTATTACAAAGAGACTTCTTTTCTTCCTCTGTTAACGTCTGTGAAAAACAATTACCATATTCACTAGAGTTCCTTTCTTGAGAGCCCCTCAAATGCTGCCAATCATATGGGAAGTTCCTGCATTCAATTCTCTTTCTATTAGAGGTAATAAGCTTACCTTCTGGCTCTCTCAGCTTAGAGTTCCTCGGCACAGCTGAAGCTACCGGAGTGGAACAGGACGGCAATTCCTTACAGGTTTTCCCTTTTGGCTTTTCCCCAGGTACAAAACTGTCTTCAGGATAGAAGACTTTATCCTTTCTGTCCCTGTAGCCTGGGTAATTGACTTTTCCAGCCTGTCTCAGCCTGGCTTTAAAACTGCCTTCTCTGTTACCTTTTGTATAAGCGTTACTGTGTTCAAAGGTGTCTGTGCACTGCCTTCTATGGCAGACTCCTGGGTTTTCTCTCTCAGCCTTGGAGCTAAACCTTTTGGTTCTCCCAGCCCTCTCAGTGGCTCCGCTCCAACCCAGACTTCCAGCAGAATGTCCTGGGCTCCTGGGGTTCTCTGCCCTTTCAGAGTTCCTTGACTTCTCAGGTGTTTCTGCAGTTGCTGCTCTCTCTGCCTCTCTGCTAATTCCTGTAACTCCTGGGAGTTCTCTGGCTTCCAGGATTTCTGTTGCTTCTGCTCTCTCAGCTCCGTCTAACCCGAACCTGAACTTGCACTCGCCCTTCCCTCTAACTCCAGGTGAGTGAGGTTTATCCACGTGTGTCTCAACCCCGCCTCCTTTCAGCTGCTCCTCATTCCCTAATGATTCCTGAGTTTTCCTGAAGCTTGGGCATGTTCTCAGAGCTCGAGACCTGGTTTGTTTATGTTGCCTATAGCAACTCCCTGTCATGTGCTTGTCTGAAGTGTCAGTGTCAGATCCACTATCTGTATTTCTACTTATTTCCATGGGCTCTGCTAGATCCACTTCGTGACAGATTCCCCCCCTTAAAATATTACGGGCTGCCGCAATTTCAGGCGGACAGCATGTAATCTTCTTCCGGGTACTACTGTGCTGCTCCTTACTGACCAAATTCGCAGTGGCTGACCTTTCTTTCCACGGTTTTAGTACATTGAGGTGATAAACCTGCCGGCGTCCCTTGTCATTTTCTATGAGGTATGAAACGGGCCCAACCTTTTTCACCACCGTACCAGGCCCTTTCCAGTGGGACTCGAATTTGGGACCTGGGTCTGCAACCTGGATTATGACCTTATCCCCTCCTGCCAATTGCCTAAGTTTCGTGCCCCTATCATAGTAGTGTTTCTGACGCTATTGGCTATTTCTCAAATTTTCTATTGCGGCCTTGTACGTTTTCTCTACGCGCGTCCTTAAATCTTTCAAAAACTGTGGTATCCCCACCTCTTGTATTTCGGGCTCTACCCATTCTTCCTGTAGTATATCCAGAATACCTCTCGGGGCCCTACCAAACAGGAGTTCAAATGGGGACGCCCCTAAGGATGCCTGTATACGCTCTCTGCATGCATATAGGACAAATGGGAGTAGGGTATCCCATTCTGCCATTTCACCTTTTCCTAAACCCCTCCTTAATAGGTGTTTTATAGATTTATTCATGCGTTCCACCAGTCCATTTGACTGGGGGTGGTACGCCGCAGTCTTAATGTGGCGTATGCCGAATGCCTCCCATACTCTAGCCAGGTATTTAGATACGAAGTTGCTCCCTTGATCAGAAAGTATTTCCTGGGGAAACCCCACTTCGCAGAACAGTTTTACTAGCTCCTGTGCTATTATTTTGGCCGAGGTATTCCTAAGGGGAATAGCCCACGGGAACCGTGTAGCGTGGTCTACAACTACCAGGATATATTGAAAGCCCCTTGGTGTTTTAATTAGAGGACCCACAATGTCCATTCCCATACGTCGGATCGGTACCGATATGGTGGGCAAGGGCACCAGGGGTACAGCCTTTGGTCTCGCGATAGAGACCCTCTGGCAGGTGGGACAGGCTTCGCAATATTGTTTGGTTTCTTTGTAGACCCCCGGCCAATAAAACCGCGCTAGTATCTGATCAAGTGTTCCTTGAACACCCTTATGGCTATCTATCGGGTGGTCATGTGCCAGGCGTAAAACAATGGCTTTAAAAGTCACTGGCACTACTAGTTGCTTCCGTACAGCATCTGTATATGGATCTACACTTTCCCTATACAAGATATCTTTTTCTAAAAAGAATCGGGGAAGCATGGGTCGGCTCTCTTGTGCCCATTCAAACGCTCTCTTAAGCGACGGATCAGCCCTTTGTTCCATGGGGAAAGAAGGAAATTTCTGAACCAAGGCTGCAGGTACCCACGGTAGCCCTTCCCCGGCCTCTAGTTCAGCCATCCCTCGGGTTCTACTATATCTTTCGTGACGCTTTTTAGCCTTTACATTTTTCCCCTCTTTAGATGGAACATTGATTAATTCTTCATGGCTAGGAAGTATGTTTGCTTCCCCCTCCTCTATTCCTTCCTCGGGAAATCCCTCATCCTCCTCCTCCTCAGGCCCCTCTGTTCTTTCCACAGATGATTCTCTGGCCCCTGAGGTTCTGGCTTGCGACCGGGTTGAAACCAGGCCTGTCCTGGTACACAGACCCTCCATCAGTCCTCCACAAAACGGAGGCCAGTCTCGCCCTAGGATAAGGTCCTGTGGCAGCTTTGGGACTACCGCCACCCGTATTTCCCTTTCTATGCCCATTCCCTTAACATGTAACTTATACAGGGGATAATGGAAGTGTGTGCCATGTACGCATTTTATTTGCACTTGGTCCCCTACTCGACTCGGAGCTGACGGGCAATGCTGTTCCATGGTTTCCCAAAACTCGCGAGAAATCATACTTTGTTCCGCCCCCAAGTCGACTAGTGCCAATGCATCTACTCCCTCTACCTGGACCTGTAGAAAGAATCCGCTCGGGACTGGCTTTCCCGCTCTAGATATGAGGACCATTCGTGTTTTACAGTTTCTTCGGATGTGTCCTGCCTTTCCGCACGCATAACATTTGCCTTTATAAACAGATAAAACATCATCATCAGTATCATCATTATCATTATCCACTTTAGGTGCTCTGACTTTTTCAAACTTTCTCACTTTACCAGAACTTGCCATCCCAGCCACTTTTAAAACTCCAATCCCTTAGGTATCAGCCATCTTAGCCTCATAATATCTATCCGCCATATTGGCTGCTTCTTCTGTGCTGTGGCAATCCTGCAGAGTGAGAAAAGTTTTTAACTCAGGAGATACAGCCTGCATAAACTGTTCTAGTATAATCTCATCTAGAATAGAGTCAAGTGACCTCCTTTCCGGAGTTAGCCACTTCCAAGCTAGACCCTTTAATCTCTGGTACAGAGCTCTAGGAGTTTCCTTAAACTTTATCTTAGCCTCTCTAAACATCCGCTTATAGTGTCTAGGAGTTAGACCTAGTCTGTCCTTTACTGCCTTTTTTATCTCTGTATAATCAGAGGCAAGACTAGCAGGCATTGCCTTAAAGGCAGATAGAGCCTCACCGGTGAGTGTCATCGCAAAGCAAATCGCCCACTGCTCCATAGGCCATTTAAGTGTTTCTGCTATTCTTTCAAACGCGTCTATATAATCATCCAGATTATCTTGCTGAGTTAATTGTCCCAAGGAAAAAGCATGACAATTACTCATCCCTACTCCTGGAAACATGGAAGTATTAGCCGCTCCTGTTTCCTGTGGCTTTTTCAAAAATGCTTCCATTGTCTCTAGTAGAGGTCGTTGCTGTTCCCTCATTACTTCTCCGTTCCGCTCCTGGAGGTGTCGAACAAGCTCCGCTTGTTTGTCCCATTGGGCTTGCATCCATTGCATAACATACCTGGGTTCCATCTTCCTTCTGAAGTCTGCGTCACCTGTAGAAAAAGAAAAGAAAACCCACCAAGTGCGGCATTTTTTTCTTTTAACCCCTGTCTGTGGACCAAAGCACCCCCTTTCTCACTTTGTATCCTTCTACCCTTATGCCCAAGTTACCTTTACCTTAGGCTTCAGGTAGAGTCAGGCCTGTGAGAAAAGGTCTCCGTCCCTCTTCCACCTGGCCGACCTGCCAGCGAAAGGTTCTGTTAGACAGCGCTCAATATGGCAGCAGTTTCTCCAGTGAGATATCGTCTCTTTATTCGTGTCTTGTTCTTCTTCTTCTTCTCCTCAGGTAAACCGCGAGAAAAAAAAATCCTCAAGACTACGCCAACCTGTCACCCAGCGTGGGACCCCACAGGTTAAGGCAGGGTACTACACTGAGGCCTTATCTTGAACTGGCCAGAAAAATAATATAGAAAGCCTTGCTATGCTCTCTGGGAGTTGTAGTTCTTATAGACCAGCCAAGAAATGAGTTGTGGACGCGTGGTAAGGCTCAAAGACAGGATTTTATTCCCCTTCCGGGAGGATTCTTTTTGTAATGAAAAACAAGGCAGATAAACCAACTTCGGGTACAAAAATAAAGAGACAAAATGTGAACAAAAACTGCTTCTTTTTCAGCTTCTTTACAGCAAATGAAAAGGTATTTTAAACAGTCCTTTTTCCCAACAAATATAAACTCTTTCTCTGTTACTTCCACAGTTAGAAAGTTTCACAGCTCCTTTAACATAGAGAGGAGATCTCGTCTGCAATTGTGAGCATACAATCCATGTATTCAACAGTGGGTTGGTCCCCCTGCACTTCACACTACATGTCCTCACTCTCTGTTGCAAACAGTCTCTCTTTCAAATAGCTAGACGTGTTATTTAGCAGTCTCTCCCTATTACAGAGACTTCTTTTCTTCGTCTGTTAATGTCTGTGAAAAACAATTACCGTATTCACTAGAGTTCCTTTCTTGAGAGCCCTTCAAATGCTGCCATTCATATGGGAAGTTCCTGTATTCAATTCTCTTTCTATTAGAGGTAATAAGCTTACCTTCTGGCTCTCTCAGCTTAGAGTTCCTTGGCACAGCTGAAGCTACCAGAGTGGAACAGGACGGCAATTCCTTACAGGTTTTCCCTTTTGGCTTTTCCCCAGGTACAAAACTGTCTTCAGGATAGAAGACTTTATCCTTTCTGTCCCTGTAGCCTGGGTAATTGGCTTTTCCAGCCTGTCTCAGCCTGGCTTTAAAACTGCCTTCTCTGTTACCTTCTGTATAAGCGTTACTGTGTTCAAAGGAGTCTGTGCACTGCCTTCTATGGCAGACTCCTGGGTTTTCTCTCTGAGCCTTGGAGCTAAACCTTTCGGTTCTCCCAGCCCTCTCAGTGGCTCCGCTCCAACCCAGACTTCCAGCAGAATGTCCTGGGCTCCTGGGGTTCTCTGCCCTTTCAGAGTTCCTTGACTTCTCAGGAGTTTCTGCAGTTGCTGCTCTCTCTGCCTCTCTGCTAATTCCTGTAACTCCTGGGACTTCTCTGGCTTCCAGGATTTCTGTTGCTTCTGCTTTCTCAGCTCCGTCTAACCTGAACCTGAACTTGCACTCGCCCTTCCCTCTAACTCCAGGTGAGTGAGGTTTATCCACGTGTGTCTCAACCCCGCCTCCTTTCAGCTGCTCCTCATTCCCTAATGATGCCTGAGTTTTCCTGCAGCTTGGGCGTGTTCTCAGAGCTCGAGACCTGGTTTGTTTATGTTGCCTATAGCAACTCCCTGTCATGTGCTTGTCTGAAGTGTCAGTGTCAGATCCACTATCTGTATTTCTACTTATTTCCATGGGCTCTGCTAGATCCACTTTGTGACAGTAGTTACTGTTGGTCCTGTTGGACCTAGAGCGCTTGATCGCAGACTCCACCACTATGGAGTTGTGAGGGAGCTGGATTTTGATGAAGCCCGGGGAGGCCTGGACTTGGTACTTGGCATCCAGCTTCCGTGAGATGGCTGTCCCGGAGGTAGGGTTCTGCCAAAGGGAGAGAAGGTTTTCCTTAAGGAGAGGGTGCACCGGGATATGCGCGGTGGGTTGAGGTGTCTCCAGGAACTTTCTGGCCGCTTGGGTCTCAGGGCGCTGGTCAGACGAGACACAGGGACTGGAGAGGTTTAGCGCATTAGCAACCTTCAAGAGGAACTTGGGGTAGGTTAAGTCCTCTGAGCTGCTGGCCAGGATGTCCGCGGGGGTCTCGGCTGAAGGTGCTGATGGCTCGAGATCCACGGAGGAAAGGGGATCTCCTGCAGAAGTGTGAGCAGCTCTCACCTCAGCAGCGTCGCAGGTTACAGAGGCTGGGTCTGTGACCATGAGAGGAGTAGGAAGAGGAGTGCTGAGAGGGTTTCCTGTAGTAGGGATTTGGGCTATGGAAGTCCATTGAGCAAAGAGATCAGAAAGAAAGTTGAAGAACTGAGCGTGTGTCTCAGGTGCTTCAGGCAGTCCTGGAACAGGGCAAGTGGGATCCCTGGAAATTGGAAGTTGTTCCTGTGGTCCTGGGAGGGCTGGAGAGGCAGCAAGAGTCAGGAGTGTGGAGAGATCGCATTGGCTGCTGTACCTGCTGCTGGCTTGGCTGCTGCTGGCTTGGCTGCTGTCAGACGTGGAGTCTCTTCTGTAGCTGCCCCTGTTGATCCGACGGTGTTTTTTATGGTGCTGCGATGAATTCCTTCTGCAGTGGTGGGAAGACCTGCTTCTGCTACTGCTGCTGCTTGTACTTCTCCGATGCTTGCGCCGGTGTCTGGAACGATGGCTCGTGTCCGCGCGATGCCTCCGCGCCGAGTGAGAGCTCCGGTGGTGGTGGGCATGCCCGTGGGAACGGCTCCTCCTCCTGGTGTGATGCGGGCTTCCGCATGGACCAATGGCGCCATGGGGGGAGGAGTTAGAATCGCCAATGTCATCCAACATGGCCGTCGCCATGGGAGCCTCGTGGCTGCAAAGAAGCTGGTCTGTTTGAGGCAGCCGGACAGAGGAGGGAAGTGCCTCTGGGGCAGAAGCAGAGCCCGAATTAGCAAGGCTGTGGGAGGGGGCCCCTAAGGGCGCACCCGGAGGCATCGGAGGCAGCGGAGGGGCTGACGAGGTCCCGTTGTCGCCGTTACTGCCCTGAGCCCCTGAGCAGGAGGGGACTGCCGATGGAGAAGAAAACAGCTGAGGGCAGGCTGGAGGAGCTGGAAACAGTTCTTTTAGCGCATTCTTGCGAGATTTAATGGATCTAGGCGACATCCTGGCACAGTGTGCACAGTCCTCCACTCGGTGGGACATACCCAGGCACCAGAGGCAGCGATCATGCAGGTCAGTGGAGTTCATCTTCCTAGCACAGCATGGGCATTTCTTAAAACCCGGCTTAGGCATCTTGACCCCGAAGTTCTTAGGAGGTTGTATTTGTTGAATTTCTTAAAGATGTTTGGAGAGAGGTAGCATCCGTCTTGCTGGTAAGGCGGAAGACAAAAAAGTGGCTGGCTAGGGGCGGTCCTGGGGGTAGGGCCAGGGTGGAGCAGGCCCAGAAGGTAAACGCCTTCTGGGCTAGAGAGAGAGTACTTCCGTCTTGGCGCCGTCGGATGACGTCACCTGGTGTGGATGACTTCATCCTGCTTGCCCTAGAACAGTCCTCTTCCTAGGTGTTGCTTGAGAGTCCCTGGCTGTGGATCTACAGATCTCTGGCTTTCTCCAGTCCTCAGATCCTTTCCCCCAGGTATCTCTCCAGGCATAGGTACTTTTCTGAGCTCCTCTCTTGGACCGTCTGCTTCCTTGTCCTTGTTCCTTCAGGTTCTGGTTGTTCTTCCTTCTGTTCTTCTGATTCTCCTTCTCTGTCCGGTTCTGTCTTCCTGAAGATTCTCCTCTAGCTTTAAAGGGCTTAGATTGCAACTCCACCCTTGCAGTCTTCAGGTGTTGTGGATTAAGCATTCTTCTAGAGGCTGTTTGATTAGGGATGACATAATGCTTTCTCTGATTAGACTCATGCTTTTCCACTCTAGCTCCCCTAGGGACTTTCTGCATACAGGTGCATTCTGGAACATGTAGTCTTTTAGGGAAACAAGCTGTCTTATTTCTATAACCTGCCAGCACAGGTCCCTTTATCAGAGTAAATTCTCCTCTTTTGTCATTACTCCCTGAGCTTTGATAAGCTTCCTTATCACAACCTATAAAGCTACAATTATCCCAGGGGTGGGTGGAGGGAGGGAGGGAAATAACACTTATTAAAAGAGGGCTGCTACACAGTACCCTGTCCTGTGCTGCTGAGGTTAGCTATATTCTTATTTGATTTAAATTATAGTGTTGCAGCGAAGTGCACACAATGAATAATACCAGGAATCAGTGCAAAGATCCAAGCCAATTTATTGTGCACATGTCTCAGGCAATGTCACATTCAAAAAGGTCTGAGCAATGGAGTCCAGCAAACAACACCTTATATACCTTTCTTCTTCAGTTTAACCTAGGCAAACTTTCTATTGGTCCCAATGCCCCCTGCACCTATCCAATTGGGATCTCTCTCTGGGCCTAGCACTCTGTTCCCCCTGCTCAGACTTCTCTAACAAAGGCACAGTTCTAAGACTTTGATACATTTCTCCTACAAGGTCACTGCTAGCTTAGAGAATGTGTGAATACAGAGCACTGGAACATATCTGTTATCAGCATAGAAGATTTCAATAAAGGATTCATACAACCTTATCAAAGGCAGTTTAAAGCAGTTTCTCTAACTTTTACTGACTTTGGTTTTTCTTAGCATTACTATTCTCAGGTGGGGGCTGGGACTCAGGCCTAGCTTACAGGCCTCTCATATGTTTACAGGCTATTCTAGGCCATAGCCTGCCACATTCCCCCCTTTGATTATTCTCACCCTCAAGCGAGAAAGTGTGAGAATCAAATCATACATTACACGTGGTCATCAGCATCATGTTGGGGTATAGGGGAATATTGCCACATAGCAAATATCTTGGTAGCTGTTTTACGCTCTACAGTGCTATCAATAGTTGAGTTCAGCATACGCAAGCATAAGGGTAGGAAACATGGGAGAAACAAGCAGATAGCCAATATTGATAAGACAATGAGCACAAGTGTTTTCAGGCCGCCCATCCCTGAAAACAGAGAACCAAACCATCCATCGAGTTGCAAGCCATGCCAGGTCTGGACCGGTACATAGGTTTGCTTTCTCATGTGATTGGCTATATCTTCTACAACTTGTCCTTCATTATCGATTTTCAAACAACAGTTAGTTAAATTCAGCTTTCCACACACCCCTCCCTCAGCTGCAAGTAAATAATCTAATGCTAAGCGATTCTGATAAATAGCTGTACGCATTTGCGTGACTTGTTTAGCTAACAGGGTTAGTGCTCTACTAGTTTCATTGGTTATTATTTCAACAACAGCTTGCAAACGTATAATACGATTTAACATATACACAGGGGTGCGGTAACCCCAAGAGCCATCTTGTGCCCAGGTAGCAGGTCCGTAGTAGGAAACGATTCTCTCCGGTGGCCATTCTTCAGATGTCGCATCCCATTTGTTCCACTGGCCTATCTTCAGAACCTCTCGCTTCTGTCGACTTCTATATATGGGAAATCCCAGTCGTTCCCCGTGGGAAAGAGGCAAGAGGGAAAAGGAAGGTCTTATGGTCCCCAAAACACATGCACCTCCCCAGTTAGCAGAGAGTCTAGCATATGCTCGAGTTCCACAGATTCAATACAGTCCAGGTGGAGCTTGCCAGTTATTGTGAGAAGCCAGATTTGTCCATAACCTGGCAAGGTTAGGAAAGATAATCAGAGGATTGGAGGGTTCCGGGGCATTGGCTCCTGACCACCAGGATGTCTTTCTGGTAGTAGCATTATAGTACTTCTGGTTTAAACAGACCAATTGTCCCACTAGCATAGTCAACTGTGGTCCAGCACGAGCAAAACATAGGTTACCAACAATGGGGTTAGCTAGGACCCATTCACTGGTAGCTTTACGCAGATCATTTTGATTGTATGGTACAGAATAGTTCAATTCTTGTGCTTCCCAAAGCCACTGGTCTCCCATCTGAGTTCCCCCACAGAAAAGGCAGTCAGAGACATGGAGACTTGATGCTACAGCTCCAGCTAGTTCAATGAACAAATTTCGGGAAGCGTGGGGAACTACAAACTCTGCCTTCATGGCCTCATAAAAGGTATGATGTATTCGATAAGGTGAAGAGACATGAGTTTTTGTGTTAAGCTGGATATATACAAAAGTTCCAGGGTCAGTTCCACTTCCTGCTATATGTAGACCGAATCAAAATCCCAGCTTCCACTGGCTCGGGTCGAGGATGAGGAGCCGTAGGGGATTACAAGCACCTTTCTTGCACTTCTGAGGTTCCAGTAGGGGTAATCTCTCTAAATTGGCCTTGCGATTATCTCCGTCTTGTCCAGTAGGGTTACCAGACCAGGTAGCATAGTACACACAGCCCCATTTCGGACAGAAATAGTCATCTTTCGATGGCTTACCATAAGTAGATGGAGAATGTATCCCAGTGCATATTCCCCATCTGTATGCACCTTCGGGACACATATACTTGTCATCATAGTAGTAAGCTTGTTCCCATGACCCACACCTGTAATAGTCATTTCTGTTTATCAGATCACAAGCATCAAAATACAGGGGTACAGGTTGGGTGAGATCAGAGAGTTGACTTGTAGCATTTATGAGGGCTCCATCTTCATCATTCCATCGTAGTTCCAGGACATAGTAAGAAGGATTCTGCCGGGGTCTAAAACAGGTATGAGTCTTTCCTTTCGTGCAAACATTCAGTTCTGTGCCATTATACATGCACTGGCTGACTGTACCAGTGCAGGTGTAGTAAGAGTGATAAAATAAAGTCTGGGTGACCTTCATCCCAGTTCGGGTAGTGGTTATACAAGCTGCACAAGGGGGCAGGGCAAAAGTTGTTCCAAGGGGTCCCAGGGCTACCGCAAAAATGAAACAGTAGTAGGTGATCATCATGATCATAGTCTCTGATGATGGATAAACTGAAATTTTGATAACTCAGAACTTGAAGACTTCTCTTCCCTCAACTTTCAGGAGTGAGTCTTTCAAATCTTCACGATGGTGGTGGTTTTTTTCACAGTGTAAGTCGCAATGGTGATGCAGGATCAGCAGTCGAGGTCCAAGGATAACTCTTAGGAACTGCTGTTGGCTTTACTCGACTTTGATGAATCCAGGAGTCGATTTCTGCCACTTTACCTGCTGTTGGCGTTGACAGCAAAACAACATATGGTCCCTTCCAATGAAGCGCCAACGGTGTCTTCTTCCACTCTTCGACCCACACCGAGGCTCCAGGCTTGAAAGGATGCAATGGCTCTGTCAGATTGATAGGCAACTGGTCCTGCACCCAGGTATGGAGGCCCTGCAAGACAGAACTTAGAGCCAACAATTCTTGTCTAGTGATTTCTGATCCAATCTGACTCATATCCCCCCTTATTCCCTGAACTATGGGTGGGGGTCACCCATATAAAACCTCAAATGGGGAAACTCCTAATGACTTGGTGGGGGCTGAACGTACTCTGAGGAGGGCTATGGGGAGAGCTTGGGGCCACTTCAGGTGAGCTTCCTGACAGAGCTCGGACAACTGGGACTTCAGGGTTCGGTTCATTCTCTCTACTTTCCGTGAACTCTGGGGTCGATAAGCTGTATGCAATTTCCACTGTATTTGTAAAGCACGGGCTAACTTCTGAGTTACTTGGGACACAAAGGAGGGCCCATTGTCTGACCCTATGGTCAGGGGTATTCCAAACCGAGGAATGATTTCATGGAGCAGAGCCTTAGTGACTTCCCTGGCCTTTTCAGTTCTGGTGGGGAAAGCTTCCACTCACCCAGAAAAAGTACAGAGTAGAACCAATAAGTAGCGATATCCATTTGCTTGTGGCATTTCTGCAAAGTCTATTTGGATACTTCCCATGGGGGTAACTCCCACTGGTTGAACTCTTGGAGGTGGGGGACAGGACCCTGCTGGGCATTATTCTTTGCACAGGGTACACATTTTTGGGCTATTGAGGCAGTTAAGGGTCCCAACAGTGAGATACAGAAATACGGTTTCAGAGCTTTCTCCATTGCAGTTTTCCCATAGTGTGTAGCTTGGTGGAAGGTGTGGACAAAGGCTGGACCCAGGGCTTCAGGGATCACAGTCATACCAGGGGGTGAGCCTCCCTCGGGTGGTGGTAACACTATCCATCCAGTCTCTGATAACTGTCACCCCTCATTTTGACAGTAGTAGTCCAGTTCACTTGGGGTGTATCGAGGTGTCCACGCACTGAGAGGTACTGGGAATATGGCTGCTTGAACTGTAATGCTAGGGACAGAAATTTTTCCAATGATTGCTGCTTCCCGGGCTGAGGCATCGGCGAATCTGTTCCCTCGGGACACTTCTCCATCTCCGGTCTGGTGGCCTCGACAGTGCATTACAGCAACTTGTTTGGGGGCCCATACAGCTTCCAATAAAGTCAATATTTCTGGGCCGTACTTGATGGACTTGCCTCCCGAGGTTATCGATCCGCGTTCTTTGTACAGAGCTCCATGGGCATGTAGTGTTGTAAAGGCATACTTGGAATCTGTGTAGACATTCAGACGAATCCCAGTCCCTATTTTCAGTGCTCGAGTGAGGGCTATTAATTCGGCCTTCTGTGCTGAAGTTCCTGGGGTCAGAGCTGATGATTCTATTACCATGTCCAGGGTCACCACTGCAAAACCGGCACATCGTTGTCCATTAATTACAAGACTGCTTCCATCCACGAAGAAAGTTCTTTCTGGGTTGCTCAAGGGGATATCTGTTAAGTCTGGGCAGCTTGAGTATACAGTGTCCATTACTTCTAGGCAATCATGGTCAGGAGGGCCTGGACCAGTCGGCAGTAGAGTAGCAGGGTTCAAGGTCTGACTAACACTCAATTTTAGCCGAGGATTTTCACACAGCATACTTTGATATTTCAACATTCGTGCGTTGGTGAACCAGTAGTTCCCTTTGTGTTCCATTAGGGTTAAAACAGAATGTGGTACAGTGACTTGAAGATTTTGTCCCAAAGTGAGCTTGTCAGCTTCACTCACCAAGAGGGCTGTGGCTGCTATGGCTCTTAGGCAAGGTGGCAATCCTTTTGCAACAGGGTCCAATTGTTTTGATGGATAGGCTACAGGTCACTGCCAGGATCCAAGGGGCTGAGTCAAAACTCCCAACGCATTCCCACTTGACTCATGGACATAGAGACAAAATGGTTTCTGTACATCTGGTAGGCCCAAGGCTGGTGATGACATTAATGCTACTTTTAGCAATTTGAACGCTTTATCTTGTTCTGGGCCCCATTCTATGGGAGATCGTTCCACTCCCTTCGTGGCTTGGTACAAGGATTTTGCCAAAAGTGCAAAGTTGGGTATCCATATTCGGCAGTAGCCTGCAGCTCCCAAGAAGGCCTGCACCTACTTTCTGGTGGTGGGGTTTGGGATGCGGCATACTGCCTCCTTTCACTAGAGTCCTAATTTCTGAATTCCTCTGGACAGATGGAACCCCAGGTATTTCACTTCTGTTTGGCACAACTGCGCTTTGGCTCTTGAGACCTTGTATCCGGCTTCATTCAGGAGGTGCAAGAGATTACTGGTAGCTTGCACACATTCAGTCTTGGAGTCGGTGGCTATAAGCAGATCATCTACATATTGGAGCAAGATTCTTCTTCCTGGAGTCACAGAGTAGCTTGAAAGATCTTGGTTGAGAGCTGCACTGAAGATGGTGGGTGAATTCTTGAATCCTTGAGGCAAGCGAGTCCAAGTAAGTTGACCTCGTCTTCCTGTAGTGGGGTTTTCCCATTCAAATGCAAACAAGAGTTGGCTGGCGGATGCCAGGCAGATACAGAAGAAGGCATCTTTTAAATCCAGAACAGTGAAATGAGTAGCTTCTGCTGGAATCAGTCCCAGGAGAGTGTAAGGATTTGGTACTACTGGATGTATAGTTTCAACTGCACTGTTCACTCGTCCCAAATCCTGCACTGGGCGGTAGTCACCTGTCCCAAGCTTCTTGACTGGGAGGAGGGGGGTGTTCCAGGGTGATTGGCATTCTCGTAGGAGTCCATACTGTAGTAATTTCTTTAGATGACAATGAATGCCTTCTATTGCAGGTCGTGGGAGAGGATATTGTCGCACATGCACTGGTTCTGCTCCTGGTTTAAGGGTGACGAGCACAGGAGCTATATTCTTTGCTAGGCCAGGAGGATTATCCTCCGCCCACACCCTGGGCGGAGCTGAGATGCTGGTGGGTATACAGGGGCTAGCTGCTTTGGATGAAGGTAGACTATAGAACCGCCATTTTTCTTCTCGGGGGACAGTCAGCACCATCAGGCCAGCAGATTTCGAATTTACAGTCATTTCCATTTTCCCTCCTTCAACAAAGGATATCTGCGCCTGGAGCTTAGCAAGCATGTCTCGGCCCAAGAGGGGAACTGGACATTCAGGTATGTACAGGAACTGATGCATTATTTTCCGTCCCCCCAGTTCACAGGCGCGGTTCTGCAGAAAAGGTTTTGTGGTTCTAGTTCCAGTGGCGCCAACAATGATGACAGATTGGGAAGACAAAGGAGCCACTGGCTTAGCCACTACTGAATGTTCGGCCCCCGTATCCACCATAAAGTCCATGTACTGGTCCCCAATCTTTAAGTTGACCATAGGCTCCTGGGGACCCAGGGAAAACTTGGAGCCCGGTCTGGCCTAGTCCTCATCCACATAGTCGTCTTCGGTAGTCGCCATTCCTTCTATGGCGGCTTCTTCCTGCTGGAACTGTGCGCGCTGCATTCCTCCTCGTTGCTGGAATCGCCCCCTCCCCTGCTCTCCTGGTGCTCCCTCCTCCCCTCCAGGGGGTGGAGCTACTATTCGGGCATTCGTTTTTCCAATGCCCTTTTTCCTTACAATAGGCACACTGATTTGCACCTAATGGGGACTGAGCGCTCCCTCGGCCCCTTCCCCGTCCTCGGGTCCTTCTGTTTGTGTATCCTCCTCCACGTCCTTCAACTAGAGCTGCAGCAAGCAGATCGGCTTTCTTCTTCATCTTTCTTTCACTTTCCCTTTTACATTCTTGGTCACGATTCACAAATACCTTCTGGGCAACTTCCATTAGCTGTGCTGTGTTCATGCCCGCAAATCCTTCCAACTTT
This sequence comes from Ichthyophis bannanicus, assembly GCA_033557465.1. Lineage (NCBI taxonomy): Eukaryota > Metazoa > Chordata > Amphibia > Gymnophiona > Ichthyophiidae > Ichthyophis > Ichthyophis bannanicus. The sequence continues at coordinate 88,508,398 of CM066033.1, forward strand.
TGCAGTTTCCGTTTTATGTCTCCCTGGGACTGACTCACAAAAGCCGCATTCACCATGCGCAAATTCTCCTGGGCTTCTGGATCATTTGGGGTATAAAGTCTATAAGCTTCAGATAATTGTTCATAGAAGGCGGCTGGACTTTTATCTGGGCGCTGAAGAACGTCTGCCACCTTCTCAACATTCATAGCTTTCTGGCCTCCCCTCCTCAGGCCTTGCAGTAGGGCCTGGCGGAAATGGGCGAGGGCCCTCTCTCCATCTGTACTATTCGGATCCCATCTCGGATCTTCATTTGGGAAATCTGCGGCCGCTGCTTGTTGGAGATCTAGGTCCCTCCCATCTACAGGGTTCTCTTCCAGCCATCGAGTGGTTGCTCGCACTATCCGTGCCCGCTCTTCAGTAGTAAAAAGGGTGGACAAGAGCTGGCGGCAATCAGACCAGGTAGGCTGGTGGGTCTGCATGATACTAGACATTAATTCTGATAAGGTCTTGGGGCTTTTCAGTATAAGAGGCATAGTGCGTTTTCCAGTTCAATAAATCTGTGGTAGAAAAGGGCACATAAACGAGACTAGCTGGCCCGGCCACAACCTGACCCTCTTCATTGAGAATAGGTAATCCGGGGACCTGGCATAATGGCATCTGGCGAACGTCTTTCTGGCCCGCCCCTTTGCTTCGGAGGGCGTAACGCAAATTTGCGGGCCCAGCAGTGGCTCCTCCGCTGGGGCCTAGACTAATGGGTGACCCTGGACTGGCAGTTGATCCCCCGCTGGCAGTTCCTTCAGAAGACGGCGGTTCTGCCGTGGAACTTTGTTCGGGACTGTGACTCCTGCTTCGGGGAGGGGGTTGCTCTCCTTCGGGCAACGGAAGTGGCTGATGGGGTAGAGGCAAATCAGCTGGAGGGACTCTCTCTTCCTCTAGCTCTGCTCGGGGTAACAGTGGAGCTGATGGGACTGGTCTATACAGAAACAGGAGCGGATAGTTCGGGACTTCGGGAGGTTCTGGGGCTGAGTAAATGGGGGCTTTTCTTCCTTAGCCCCCGGGACCCCCTTCGTAGTTGCTAACATTATCCTGCACTGCTCCTCATGGCAGCGCTTCATCCAGGGGGGTCGCCTTTCACAAATATCTAACCAGGAGTCTATATAGGGAAACTGGTCAGGGTAATGTCTACGCACTATCCCATGCACTCGGGACACAATTCTAACATCAAAAGTACCCTCTGGTGGCCACATGGTGTCCAGCACCGGCCACTCCCTACCACACAATATTTCTAATCGGGACGGCGACATTTTCGTCCCGTAATCACCGCTAAATCCCTTCTTAAAATTCGTGATTATACAGTTCAGCAGAGTTTGCACAGACTCCGCCCCTCCCATTATGACGTACAAGACAGCAGACAAAGAGGGCGGGTACTATGGCTGCCGGTGAGGGGCCTGTACAGCCCACGGAACAGTAAGGGAGACAAACACCAAATGCTTCCTCCTTTTTGCGACCTGCGCGCAGTCACCCGGCCAGGAACTGCGCTACTCAGGAGTCCGCTCTCACGTGGTCTGTGTTTCAAGACCTCTCATTCATTCAAACAAACAGGCATGCTACCAGGTTCCCAAAATTCCATAAAGGCCTACCTTACTTATCCATGAGGGGTGGGGTTTCGTCCTCGCGCATACTCATGCAAGGAGTACTCGGCCACACCCTGAGAGGTGATCAGGCTCTCGTTACCTTAAACCATATTAGTCTCGCGCATACTCATGCAAGACTTTCCCATAGCTAACTGACTAAAAACCAGACAAATTGCTACTCACCGGATCCGGTAGCTAATGCGCTGCGCAACCAGTTCCTCCTTGGGTTGAATCCTGGACTCCCCTCGGGTTCGGAGGTGTTGGCCGGTCGGACCTGGCAGGCCGCCGAGGCAGGGCGGAACCCTCTCTGATACAAAGGGACCGGCGGCGCCTGGGGTCCCCCGCTGTCGGTCGGCCACGGTCCCGACCGGACCAAACCTGGAGGCTGTAATACGTGGTATATTCACTTGCGCACCATTCACGTACCCCACCTTCCCGGCCAACGCACCAGGAACATGTTGCAGCGAAGTGCACACAATGAATAATACCAGGAGTCAGTGCAAAGATCCAAGCCAATTTATTGTGCACAAGTCTCAGGCAATGTCACATTCAAAAAGGTCTGAGCAATGCAGTCCAGAAAACAACACCTTATATACCTTTCTTCTTCAGTTTAACATAGGCAAACTTTCTATTGGTTCCACACCTATCCAATTGGGAACTCTCTCTGGGCCTAGCACTCTGTTCCCCCTGCTCAGAATTCTCTAACAAAGGCACAGTTCTTAGACTTTGATACATTTCTCCTACAAGGTCACTTCTGGCTTAGAGAATGTGTGAATACCGAACACTGGAACATATCTGTCATCAGCATAAAAGAATTCAATAAAGGATTCATACAACCTTATCAAAAGCAGTTTAAAGCAGTTTCTCTAACTTTTACTGACTTTGGTTTTTCTCAGCATTACTATTCTCAGGTGGGGGTTGGGACTCAGGCCTAGCTTACAGGCCTCTCATACGTTTACAGGCTATTCTAGGCCATAGCCTGCCACAACAGCTCTTTGCTGCTGCTAGGCTCTAACTTATTATGAAAGTTAAACTATAAGCTCTCTGCTGGGTTCTTAGTTTAACCAGAAAGTTCTCTTCTGTGTTTTAAATTTAAACTAAAAGCACTTTGCTGATGCTAGGCCCTGAGTGACTATTAAATTTAAACTACAGCTCTCTGCTGGGTTCCAAATTTAACCAGAAAGCTCTCTTCTGTGTTTTAAATTTAAACTAAACGTACTTTGCTGATACTAGGCCCTGAGTGACTATTAAATTAAAACTACAAGCTCTCTGCTGGGTATGAAATGTAACCAGAAAGTTCTCTTCTGTGTTTTAAATTTAAACTTAAACTGCTGCTACTAGGCCCTGACTGATTTAACAAAAAATAGTGGGTTCACAGATTAATTAGCTTTAATAGAAAGAATTCCTTTCAGAAAATTCCCAGAAGTATATACTCACAGTTGCAGATCTCTCTCAAGAAGTAACAGTCCCCTTTTCTAGTCCTTCAGAATCACGATCCCCTCTGTGCGTCCAGTTCCGACCGGATGCACAGAGGTGATCTACGTCCAGGACAGAATCGGGCCCTTTCAGAACGGAACATGGGTCCAGATTTACGATTTTGACATTCATAGGTAAGACAGCAGATCTCAGAGATCAGGAGGGAGGAGGACTGGCAAAAATGATTGGAAAGTCAGAAAAGAAGCAGAGGAAGGCCATAGTTAGTCCCACACATGATCTCCCCTGAAGCAGCACATGAATATGGTGCCAGAGTAAGCAGAAGCAGCACATGAATATGGCGCTAGAGTAAGCAGAAGCAGGCTCCACTTTGGCCTGGGTATTTGGCACCTTCAAAACCTGGCACCCTCAGCACTTCTCTATATTTCCTATGCCTAAATCTGGGCCTGACTGCACAAAATAATCAAGCTGCAGACCTATTCAGAGCCGTAATATTTTCAGTTCTCTTGTTTGCTTTTCAAATTATCCCAAATATTCTATTTGCTTTTGTAGCAATTGTGATATACTGGGCTTAAAATTTCAAGATTTCTCCTTGGATGATGACTCCTGACTCAGAAACCAGCATTCTTAACCTGTAGATGGGATGATTTTTCTCTATGGTCATTATTTGGCATTTGTCCACATTAAATTTCATCTGCCATAGAGATGCCTAGCTTCCTAATCTCACAAGATATTTCTGTAAATCCTCGTACTGGAGTTTAACGAAAAGCGTTGAGCCTACTGGATGACTATTGATTTCTACCATCCCAATAAAGGAAATATCCTAACAGCCCCCTTCCAAATAACTCTCTTCGCTACTGCTATCTGTGGATATTAGTAGAATTATTGTAATAGTGCTACTGAATATTCTTATAGACTGGCCTTTGCCACCCGCATACTGCTGGGGCAATACATATGGAGCATGGATGAAGTGAAAAGTAACCCAGAGAGCAGCAATATTCAGTCTGCTATCCAGTTAACTATCTGGATAGCTTGAGGAAATCAAAAGTCGAATGGTAGTTAAACAGACAGTGGACTGAATATTGGCGCTATTCGGGCACTTAGATATTTTACCACCAGCCACTATCCTAATAGCAGCAATAAACATTTGCATTGTTTATAAATGCCACACCTAGCATTTAAAAAAAAAAAAAAAAACGACTGCGGTGTTTAAAGCGTGGTTGCCAGGAATAGCATTAGTCCATGTATTCATTTATTTGCTATTACATTACAGTATGCACAAATAGAAGCATAAGCATTGCATTTAAACTGTGGGGTATGTTTACTAAAGCGTCTTAACGTCGCAGCGGTGGTATTATCGTGTGATAAGTGGCGTTATGGCGCGATAACGCAGCGGCGGCGTTAAGGCACACTAACGCTGTGAAATCCGACTCTGAAGGGTGGAGTAAGGCTTCCCAGAGGGCGGAGATAAGGGGTCAATGGGCGGAGAGTGGGAGGGGAGAGGCTCCAGGCACACTAACGCAGTGAAATCTGGGTCTGAACACTAACACCTGTGAAACCCTCGCGTTAAGGCACATTTGAAGGAAAGAGAAACCATTTCAGTCAGCAATGTACAGCAAAGCTAGGGAAACCCAAAAAGGTGATAGTAGTGATACATGTGCACGGAACAAAAATGCAAATAAACATAGAAAATGACCTGAACCACATTTAAAATTCCAATAACCAAGCTGGCCAAAAGTGATAGTAATGATAAACCACTGACAAAGCTCAAAAAATAAGATATCATGTTTGGAAGGGTCTATTCTCTGTCCCCCTACAAAGTGAATGATCCCACATTGAAATAGTGCTGATCAGGGTTTATTCACGTCTATATTGGGCAGGTTTGTTATGGCATGCACATGTGCAGTAACAGCAGAGTGGGCACGTAGGAAAGGGCAACTGTACTGATGTTGTAAATGGGATATAGAGGGCTGCAGGTGGCACATGCTGTGGTCCAGCTGGGGCACAGTGCATGTTAGGCAGATGCCTAGGTGGCACATAGGGATGCCAAAACTGTAAAGCAGCAAGACAGCAACTGACAAGGGTCCAACATGGCCAAGAGTGTGTGTCCCACAGTGTCACAGGGGAGATTACCCAGCAGGTACCCCCAAGGGCACATAACATTGACAGGCGGTGCGGGGGGGGGGGGGAAGAGCGCATGTCCATGTAGGCACCCCTACCCGAGAACCCACACCATAGGCAGCTGCCTACTGGCATATTGGATGGCCTGGGACTGCGCACCACCAGCACCACTGGCATAATGTCATGGCAGCATGGTGGCGGAGGGGTGCTGGTGGCGGAGGGGGCAGTGGCATCTCCCCACAGCAGACCATGGCCTAGCCCCGTTTAGGTGGGTGCCGTGCACTGCAACAGACAGGGTCTGTCTGACAAACAGTCATGGTATCCCCAGGGAATGAACAGCCCCTGTGGCAACAATGTGGTGCAGTACACACAGCCAGTGTGTTCAGGAGCAGAAGGTCACAAATTCAAGTCCCAGCTGTGGCTCCTGCCAACCCTTTCCCCATATTTTACCCAGTACTAAACCGTGGTAATAAAGATGGAACCTTTATTGCAGATAAAATAAACATGCCTGAAATGCCTATATTTTACCCTACAGAGCACAGACACCATAAACATGTGCAATCCCTACAGCAGAGTTTCCCAACTGCAGTCCTGGAGGGCCAAACACCATTCAGATTTCATGCTGTCCCTAATAACTATGCCTGTGCTGCATTAGTATGCGCCGCCCCCATTGTATGCAAATGTATCTCAGGCATATTCATTAGGGACAGCATGAAAACCTGAACAGTGTTTGGCCCACAAGGGCCGGAGTTAGGAACCTCTGCCCTAGAGCAGCGGCCAACAGGGGCAGAAACACCAATACCCACACCCACAAGCTCCACTATCCAAAGCCTCATGGAGAGTCAGGCTGTTGGGCCCTGCACGCAGCAGCATCTCCCAATACTTGCACTTGCATAGCTTAGCAATGCTGCCCTAAACTTGGGAATACGTTGCACATATATCAAAAAGTTGCTATAATTAATGGCAGATAACAATTCCTAAGTTAAGCACAATTTGCTGATAGAGCTGCATCATAGCAACCTTTCTGATATCTGTGGAGTGTGTTTCAGTTTTCGTGTCTGACAGTGTTTACCACCCCATGGAGTGACCCCAACAGTATTGCGTACCATAGCCATGCCTGCACCGTGCCCAGGACTGGTGTGGTGGCCAGGGCTGCCAAAAGCCTCTATATGTGCACAATGCTGGCATAGGTGTGGGAGTGTGTGTTTGTCTATCCAGTGTGTTGTGGCTGCCCACACCTTACTCAGCACACACTGCTTGCACTGTCTCCAGTGTAAGCCTGCCAAAGTGCATAATGAGGAGCAAGGCACTGTGGGTATGGGCCGGACAGGGCGGCCTAGCAGGATGCATCTACACAGGGTATAGGGCAATGGCTGGGACATTGTAGTGCCTGACCACCACCTGCACGGACAGGGTGGCCACAGCATGTCATGCTGGAAGGTCACTCTCACCCTGACTGAGCAGTGAGCACGGCATGGCTAGGTTCCTCCATAACACCATATAGTGTTTCTCTCAAGTGATATTTATGGATTCTCTTTTCTGGGCCCCAATCACTGACATAGCTCTGTGGCGTGCGTGCCTGCCTGCCAGCCAGCCAGCCAGATCCCACCCCAGGATGCACAGTGTTCCTTCTGGAACATGTACTATGTATGTGGCAGCAGACTGTCTGTAGCTAGCATGTGTATGTCTGCAACACCGTGCAGGATGCAGCAGGTGCACACTGACTGCCCTCTGCTGTTGAATGGCAGAATGTAGTGGGGGAGGTGGGCAGCTTAGCTGACCAGTTGCACTGGCAGTGGTTGAGTTCCACGGTCAGATCTGCATCAGCTCTCTGTTCCTTAGTTGGCTGGGGGTTGCTGAACCCACAGTCTGTCATCATTTAGCTTAACTGTCCCTACTGGAAACAATAATAGTGTGTGTCTGAGGTGTCCAGATCATGTTCCCCACCTTGACCCACAGAGGGTGGGCTTGCTCTGTATATCATCATCATGTGAGTCCAGACACACCCCTGCTCCAAAAACAGGTGTACATGGCAACCTCACTCAATATGCATTATGTTGCAAGCTTCATGTTGCAAGCATCCTGGTCCACATGGGCTGTGCATCAATAGCATATAGGAACGTACATAGAAAACTTCCAAGGCTGTCTGCAAAGAATGCCCCATACACTGGCAGTGATGGTGAACTGCAGCAAAACCTACTGCAAACATCCCCGGTAGCGTGGACCTGGTGCTGTCCCCACGACTTTACTCTCAGGGTGAGCACAGAACATGCACAATGGCATGGTCAATAGGCACACTGTACCAGTAACATGCATGTTTGGTCCCCCTACCCAGTTGATGTGCTGCAGAGTTGCAAACCCCTATCCGGTGAGCAGATGTAGACTGCTGATCTGCAAGTGCATTGCATCATGGGTACCCTTGGTGCTGACTTATCCTGGTAGCCACACCAGACAGTGTGTCTGTTGACCTGCACTGGTTGAGTAGCTAGCCATAGTTTAATTACAACCAATATCGTTGCAGGACAATGGTGAATATACTGACCTCAATGGGAGAGGTCATGGGTTCAATACCCCAGTGGGCCTGTATATTGATGTATCAGGATGTATAGGATATAGTGTATTATCATCACATCAGAGCGCGTTACCACATGACAATATGTCCAAAAGTGTGGCCAGTTGCATGCAGTGGTTATGTTGCAAGAGTGGCGTGGGCTGCAGGTTGCCAGATCAGCTGGTGAGCTGTATACAAACTGTGTCCGTCAGTATAACTGTCATAGGATATGGCTGTCTATGCATGTAGCAGTCTGACATAGATCTGAAATCCATGTGCACATCCCAAAATACCCTCAGCTCAGTTGACCAAACCAAGGTGCCCTCTAAAGTGCCCTAGCTGTGTCCGTACACTAGCCTGGTAAGCAGAGTAGAAAGTGTATGTAGATGACCTGGGGTAACTGTGTAGCCAGCCATTGCTTTGTGAAAAGGGATAGCACACCGGTTAATACGATGCCTTCACAGCCAGTGGTGATGGGTTCAAGACCCCAGTGTGCCAACACTGAGATAAATGCATAATAAACAAATTGTGCTATGAAATCTCAGACACAACACTGCATTGTGTGTTTACAGCACAGATCTTTATATATATGGACAATGCCACTGTCTGCTGTGTACCAGCTGCGGCACAGGCATAGACACATTGCTAGCATTCCTTAATGATGCACAGTGGCATGCGTTGAGGTGCGGCAGTGTGCATTGAGCCGCATATGCAAGGTGCATGTGTGAGCAAGGCATTGCTGAAAATGGCTACGTGGTCATGAAAGCCTGCTTTAACCCGCCGGGAGCTGCACCACTTTGCAGGGCTGATCTGTACTAGGCAGAGAAAACTATTCCCTGGCTCCTCCAAGTGGCAGGACCTCGGGCGCGTAAGGAGGGCCTGGGACCGCGTCACCAGACGTTATAATCATCTTGCTTACCCACGTGATGTAAGTGTATGGGGACAGGTCAGTATATCCATATACATATCCAGTGTTGATTGTAGCTGTGTGTAGGCATTCTAGACCATTTATGTTTCTTAATTAAACCCACGTGATATACCGCCTAGTTATCACATCAAAGTGGTTTGCCCTATCCCCAGGAGGCTAAGGACCTGATCACAGAGGTCCAGATGTCAGCCTGGTGTTATGGCAGTTGCTGCTGTTGATGTGTTAACATATACCCTAACACAAGGAGCCCCTAGATCTGCCTTAAAATGGTCTGGTAAACAGCATGCTGATATGGTAGATTATGCAGTTGCCCTCCCCCTAGGGGTCCTGAGACCTGTTCAAAATGTTCTGTCAATCACCCTGGTGATATGGTTGTGTGTGCATTTGCAGGTTAAAACATCTGCCCTACCCCCCGGAGTCCTGAGACCCCATCAAAGTGGTCTGCCAGTCACCCTGCTGGTATGGTTGCGTGTGCATTTGCAGGTTAAAACATCTGCCCTACCACCAGGAGTACTAAGACCCCCATCAAAGTGGTCTGTCAGTCACCCTGCTGGTATGGTTTCTGTTGCTGTTGCTGTGTTATAATCTACCCTACCCCCAGGAATCCTGAGACCCCATCAAAGTAGTCTGTCAGTTACCCTGCTGGTATGGTCTATGCTGCTGTTGATGTGTTATAATCCACCCTACCCCCAGGGGTCCTGAGACCCCATCAAAGTGGTCTGTCAGTCACCCTGATGGTATGGTTTCTGTTGCTGTTGCTGTGTTATAATCCACCCTACCACCAGGAGGCCTGAGACCTGCTGAAAGTGTTCTGTCAGTCACCCTGGTGATATGGTGTATGTTGCTGATGAAGTGTGCTAAGACACCCTACCCCCAGGAGTCCTGAGACCTGATTGCAAAGGTGGGTATGACAAGGTGCACAGGGCCACCCACCTTCTGCTCTATGTCAGAACACATCACCCATGCGTGGTAGGATATCATGGTGCCATGGTGGGTGTGTTGGATGATGTGTGTAGGTCAGGCAAACACACATGTGTTTGCCAGACCACACAGGGGGTTAGGGAGGACCTCCCCTGGACACCAGCATGGCCAAACCACATGTAGCATGATGCTGCCATGTCATGCAAGGAAAGCGTAGGAACAGGGTATGGTGTGTCCAGGGTGTTACGCACAGTACACATAGGTGTCACTGCACACATGGCCAGACCCACAGCCACACATGCAGGTGGCACTGGTAACAGTTAGTAGAGGACACACTGACCAGGGAAGCAGGAGCAGCACGATGCTGCGCACAGAGATGTGTGATATGTGTTGGCCACCCACCAGAGATATATGGTCATTAATGCTCCCACCCATTGCTTTCCCCCCTAGGTGGAGGACCTACGGAAAAAGGGTCGGGAGTTGCGTATGCACTGCCCGGAGGTCCTTGCCCACCTCCAGAGGGGGGCGATGTCATGATGTGGAGGTGAGTGTTGCGGCCTCTGCAGCTCAGCAAAGAATGTCTCAGTGGTCCACCAGCCTGTGCGCGACCAAATTATGTACATGTGGTATGTGACTCACATGATAGTGTGCTAATTTATTTATTTATTTTATTTATTTACATTCTCTTATATACCGCGCTATTCTGCATCAGTGCGGTTTACATTGAACAAACTGAAATTACATTGAACAGGGCATTATAACTTGGAGATAACTATTTTACAGGGAACATGGGCTATGGAGGGTTAAGTGGCTTGCCCAAGACCACAAGGAGCACCTATGGGACTAGAAACCCCAGTCCTTCCGGCCCAAGGTTGCTGTCCTCTAGTGGGATTTGAACCACCGACCTTCCGGCCTGAAGTACCTTGCCCCAACCACTAGGCCACTCCTCCACTCCATCTAATGACTCCACTCCATCTAATGACTGTCATCCCCCACAAAGGATGCTCCTGCTGGCGAGGGCTCCTCCACATCAGGGCACACAGCAACACGCCCCACGGCCCAACACCGAACAGAGGAGGAGGAGGGGGCAGAGGAGAAGGAGGCGGAGGTGGCAGAGGAGGAGGCAGCAGAGGCGGTGGAGGTGGAAGAGGATGATGGGGACATGGAGGGGGTGGAGGGGGTGGAGGGTGGGGTGGGAGGGGAGGTTGAGAGTGTGTCTGATGTTTTGGGGGGTGAGGAGGAGGAGGGGAGCGTGGAGGGTGGTGAGGGTGGGTGGGAGGTTCCATGGGGGGAGGAGGGAGGGTGAGAGGGAACACAGGACAGCACAGGGCACTGTGGGTCCCTGCCAGCCACTGCATGTGTGTGGCGATGGTGCCCATCTGGGTGTAGCTACACCACCCATTGCCACAGACAGGTCCCACGCACATGCTACCACACAGACACCTGGCACCTTGTGTGTATGTGGTGGCAGTTGCATCCAGGACCTGTATGTGGCAATGGAAGGCGTGGTGCAACACCTGCGGGCCCAGGACCACACCATCCGGTGGCTGGCAGGTCCCATTCAGTGGATGGCTGCCGAGATGCTGCGTGTGGTGGGTAGAGGCACTGCATATCGACAGCCATTTGATGATGGGCATCCCAGGAGCGTGTGAGGGTCCTGGTGGTGCCCACACATGTTCCCTGTGCTGTCCTGTCTCCCGGGACCCAATATGGGGGATTTTGTATATGCTACATGTTGTAAATATGTTTTTTAAAATACAGTTGTGTTACTACATCACAATAGTCATGTGTCTCCCTTACAGACAGACTGTTGACGTGAGCATGGGACATGTGTGTAGATCCCTATGTGTATGTGTGGTGGACATAGGTAATATACATGGACCGTCTCCACACACAGTTGTGGGGGCTGCCCATGTGCGTAGGCATCTGTGTCCCATGGTGCCCCTGTGATGTGCCAACGTGCAGTGTGTTCCGAAAGCTATGGTCACGTGCATGCTGCCGGTGATGTTTGGGCACCATATCTGATACACCATGCTCATAGGGGAATAGTGGGGATGGCCAGCAGCAGGTATGTGGCAGGAAGGATGAGATGGACCGCTGTACCTAGGAGCTGCCCAAGGGGATAGTTGGTGAGGTCAAGACAGGTGGATGTTGGTCTGGAGGGGGAGCAGAGGCTCACTACAGGCGCAGGGGGAGAGTAAACAACTGACTGTAGCTAGTTACCTATGTCTGCCTGTGTCCTACACAAACATCTACAGCTAAACAGCCATGTAGGCTCTAGTGTGGGTCAGAGGGAATGGCACACATGTGGGTGGGGCACTGGAGAGGATATGGGGTATGAGAGACTGACTGATCCGTAAAGCACACATATACCACCATATACATATTACTGACTAACTGGAGAGGTACGATATACCCCCACACATAGGTAGAAGGGTGCACACATGGCATGGTTCCTTGCACACAGGGCATGGCATAAGGTCTGTGCGTTGATTTGTGGTTGTGCATACACCACACCCCTAATGGAGCTGGGGAGGTACATGTGACCATGTTGACAATATGGGGGACAGGGTACTCAGGGGAGTACAATGTCAAACACAGGAAATGGACACATAGGTGCTATCAGGTTTTGTCTCCTTTATTGTCACACAGTGACCCAATCCCCCCCAATCAGGACCTGCGTGGGCACCCACGTCCACAGCGACCACGGCCCATGCTACCCCGTTCTTGTGGTTCTGCTGATGCTGCCTCTGGGGCTGTGGCTGGCTGCTGCAAACGCCCAGCCATGGCCTCCTGAGCATCTGCAATCTGCAGTAGCGCCGCTGCCATCACCTCAGCTGTAGACCTTCAATTTTTAAATATATAATTTTTTGTCGGAGCTGACTGGAGGAAGGTCGGATAGAAAGCCGACCCACACCAAGCGGGCAACCACTTTTTATTATATTAAGGTTCTTCACCATAGGTAAAAATTCAATTTTTCAAAAAATAAGCTGAAAACTTATCTGAGATAGAAACGCTGATTTTTTGATAAATCTCAACACAACGCGCGCGTTTCGGGCACTATCACCCTGTATCAAGTGTAAAGTCCAAAATTCACAAATTCAGCAGTCATCCTTAGTAACGCTGTCGTTGCAGCATAGGTCATATCTTTTATATAATGGCAGAACCAACTCCATTTAAAGAGAGAACCAACCTATCAGATCGGGCAAACCCCCACATGACGGGGAACCCCTGATCTGATTGGTAATAGCTTGAGTGACGACAACATTCATTCAAAGCAAGCTCTGCCATTCAATTTCTCTATTAAGACCTCCCGGCTCCATTGAATCAAGATAGAATATCCAGCGTTGTTCCAAAAATTGGAGTTTATCTTCCCTTGACCCTCCACGGGGATTATTAGGAGCGTGATCCAATATAGTCCAATTAAGGTGGTCAAAAGTATGGCAAAAGTCAATACAATGAGAGACCAGCGGAGCAGAAAGTACTGCATGACGAAGACATGATGCATGTTCACTTAAACGACGTTTAATAGGGCGTATTGTTCTCCCAACATAAACAAGGGAGCATGGACACTGAATTAAATACATTACAAAAGTAGAATCACATGTCGTATCCCAACGACGTTGATACACTCGATGAGTCTTCGGATGTTGCCAATCTATCCCTGTAAGTGTTGTAGCACAGAAAACACATTGCTGACATGCAGTATGGCCAATAGTAGGGGGATGAAATTTTAAACGATCTTCTTGCATAGATGTTTTTACCAAAATATTACCTAGATTGCGACCCCTAGAAAAAGCAATCTGTAAAGGCACACTGAAGCAGTCATGTAATTGGAGAATTGGCCAATGTGTTTTAAGAATCCGTAGCACATCCATACTTCGGGCTGTGTATGGCAATATCCCCGTTATCTTAGATTCATCTGTAGATCTTGAAGAAGTATACGCAGGGTCCAACAGCCATTCTCTATGGGTATAGCGTGCTCTTTTGTACGCTTGAGCCACTACAGAGGCCGGGTATCCCCGAGATTTTAACCGATGACAAAGATCATCAGCATGAAATTTAAACTCCTCAATAGAATGACATAGACGACGTAGTCGGAGAAATTGCCCATAAGGAAGCCCACGTCGGAGGGGACCAGGATGGTAGCTATTGTAATGCAATAAACTGTTCCTTTGAACAGATTTACGATATAAAGAAGTATATAAATGCCCATTATCAAGACGAATCTGAAGGTCAAGAAACTCGATACTATCTTTGTCTATATGTGCAGTAAAGGCTATATTTGATTTTAATCCATTCAACCAATCGATAAATTTTTGCAGAGACCCCACATCAGAAATCCAAATAAAGAAAACATCATCAAGGAAAAGCTTCCATAACAGCACATGTTGATAAAGGGCTGATTGCTCAATCAAAGATGACTCCATATCAGCTAAATAAAGCGTAGCAATCGAGGGAGCCATCGTAGCTCCCATAGCGATTCCCGATAGCTGTTGGTAATAGATTCCTCCAGACACAAAATAATTGCGGGTAAGAACTAATTCCGCTAGCTGTAATAAAAATTGTTTAGGTATGCGTTCAGGTGCAAATGAAAATTTTTGTTGCAGCAAATCCAAAGCCTCAATCTGATCAATTTTAGTATATAGGGAAACTATATCAAGAGTCACCAACATAGCCCCTGGAGGAACAACTAAATCTGAAATCAGTTGTAAAGGTGAGTCGAATCCCGAAGGTAGGAGCGAACCAAACATGCTTCTTGTTTCAGGAATTCATCACAAAAAATAGATAGTGGTTCCAGAAGAGAGTTACGGCAGGATACAATGGGTCGTCCCGGAGGAGCTATTAATGATTTATGAATCTTCGGAAGGAGGTATAAAACCGGACAAACTGGATGCATCCGAATTAAAAAAGAATGCTCACGCTTAGTTATCCACCCATTGTTTAAAGCCGAATTTAAAATGATCTTTATTTCTTGAAGTAGCTGAGGCGTCCTCTAACAGACGTTTATAGACAGCAACATCATTCAAATGCTCATGCAAAGCAACTTCATATTGCGATAGATCTTGAAGAACTAATGCACCACCTTTATCAGCTCGTCGAACAATTAGTGAGGAATCTGCACATAATTCATTTAAAGCAGACCGTTCATCCCTTGTCAAATTGGGAAAACATTTTCTAGGAGTTTGCTCTACAGATGATAGATCACGTAGAACCAAAGACTGAAAAGTGGCCAAAACAGAATCCGTAGGTAAATCTGGGGGTAACCATCGAGATTTTGGGTAAACAACAGAGCCATCATTTACAGAGATACGATCTTGAAAGAACTGCAGAATACGTAACTTACGAAAGAAACGATGCAAAAATATCCGCATTTCAAAAGGGTCATATCGAACAGTAGGAACATATGATAACCCATAATTCAATAATTTATCTTGAAGTGGAGTCAATACTCGACTCGAAAGATTAACTACTATTGTTGAGTTCTCTTGTAACGCTGACGAGTGACTGGCGGGTCCCAATCGTCCGGCGTTGTATACTGTCGAGGTCGACGGCCTCGCCGAAAAACCGGACGACCCCGGGAAGACTTAGAAGTTTCAGACCCTGAAGCACTGTCATCTGTATCGTCAGAAGTACGATCAAATGTAACAGTTTTTTGTTCCAGATTCAAAGAATCAGTTTGCTCATACATCCAGTAATACACTCGTTGGGCATCATAATCATTTTTATCTCTTAAAAATTTCTTTGACTTAAGAGATTTAATATAATCTGTGTAACCCTTAAGTTGACGATCAAGATCATTTAATTTGACCTTCCATGGATCCTCACCCATTGATTTCTGCAGATTAAGCTTTGCCTCAGAAATTTCTTTATTCAAAATGTCTTCCTCCTGAGAAGTACGTTCTAAAATTAATGCCATTAAATCAAAACTACACTTATTGGAGATTTTATTCCATTTCTCAACAAAAGCAGTATCCCACTTAAACATCTTTGGGGCCCGAGTCATTCGAAGGCCCCGCAGGATCACCCGAGATTTTAGATACTGAATCTGCCTGCACCATGCAACTGTGCTCTCACTAAACGCTTACACTGTGTTTTATATGCGGCTATTGAAGAGGAAACCGCACTCACCGTCTGGTCCTCTTCCAGAAGACAAGGTCGTTGTCGAAAAGACTCAAGTTGTTCTTCAGTAAAGGCGAAAGTGTCATCCGCCATAGTAAGGCACGTAGTAAATACAGAAGCAAAAAAACCTACAGGTAAGGGCTAATTGGCAAATAGGTCAAAACCCTACCTCAGAACATAGACCTTCAATTTTTAAATATATAATTTTTTGTCGGAGCTGACCGGAGGAAGGTCGGATAGAAAGCCGACCCACACCAAGCGGGGAACCACTTTTTATTATATTAAGGTTCTTCACCATAGGTAAAAATTCAATTTTTCAAAAAATAAGCTGAAAACTTATCTGAGATAGAAACGCTGATTTTTGGATAAATCTCAACACGACGCGCGCGTTTCGGGCACTATCACCCTGTATCAAGTGTAAAGTCCAAAATTCACAAATTCAGCAGTCATCCTTAGTAATGCTGTCGTTGCAGCATAGGTCATATCTTTTATATACGTTGGCGTTGGTTCTGCCACAGACCAGGAAATGATTCTGCTGGAGGCTGTGGTGATCACAGATATGACACATGGTACTGTGTTGCACTTCAGTGTGTCACTGCTGTATCTGTGCACTGGTCATATGGGATAGGTTGGATAATGTGGGACTTCATGGCACACAGATAGATATCTGGGGGGGCACTGTTCACTCTAAACCTGACACACAGAACTGAGTACCCTGACTATCTTTGCTACATTCCACTACCCAGGGAGAGGGGTCTGATGGGTAAACTGTATAGGTGATCTGGGGTAGTGTGTATCAATGTACGTCTCCATGGGGTATTTTGTGGTGAATAGTAGGCGGATGTATGAGCTCATTAGCATGACACCAGATGGCACATGATACAAGGGGGGGAGTGCACATGGCACCCACCCCCACTACACATACAGAACTATGTGCTGTGGTATCCTAATATTAGGGAGCACATGGAATCTCATTGTGGATGTGCCATCAACCCCCAGTGGGCTTGTTGTGTATTCTGTTACCCACCTTCCGCATCGTGATTTGCAGTGGCAGTATGAGCCCGCAGCTCTGCATGGATGATATCCATGCTGGTGTGATGGGTGCCTGATGTTCCTGGTGCCTGTATCGTGTGGAGACTCTCCTCCGACTCTACGTCCTCCACAGCCCGTGTGCTGCTGTCACTGGCCCACACTTGTGCATTGTCACCCTCCGCCCAGTCCTCTGCCTCGGGCATCACAACGTTTCCTGGGGGTCTCGGCACCAATGCTGTCTGCGTCCCTGGACTCAGCGGCCTCTAGCCCCTCAGCATCCCCTGGCGCCGGCACATCCCCCTCCTCATATGCCCCCATGGCCTGGATGTGACCTGGGGGGTAGAAGAAGGTACACAGCAAGGATGAGTTAGCGCAGGTAACATAACTACACCTGTGCAGTGCTGTAAAATGTCCAGGACTGTGGCTGTAGTGCAAGCAGCCCCAGGTACCTGTCACACCCACTCTGTACTTACACAGCCATGTTTTTCTCAATATGTGGACCCCAGTTGCCTGTGTTAGGGCACACGTGTTCTCAGGATATAGGCCCCCCGCCTTCCCATCCATGGCAGGCATATACTGAGCCGTGTGGTTTACATGTGTATCATATCTTTGACCTACCTGCCTGTGGATGGGCGGTGTCCAGCACTTCCGGTAGCCCTCGCAAGTAGATGGGGCCCAGACGGTCTGCCAGTTCCTGCTACAGGGGTGTCAGAGTTGGTGCAAAGGGACCATCCCCTCCAGTGCCCATGGCATGCTGCCTCTCTGCCACCATGTGGGCACGGACACCCCGTTTTATATCATTAAACCTTTTCCTAAGGCTATCAAGGTCCCTGGACAGTCCCCCTGCCTGGGCTATGGCCTCCTGTATCTCCCCGCCACACTTGTATCCATGTGCCCACAGTGGTGCTTGTGCTCAGGCAGCCGCACAGCACATCATAGCTCTCCATAACACTGGCCAGCAGGATGTGGTTCTCCTGCTGGCTGAACCTAACAGTCCTCCTCCTTTCTGCAGATGGCACAGGTATGCGCCTTCATTTGGCGCTGGGACACACCCGATGGGCCTGCAGCCACCACCACAGACCCAACACTCCCTGCCGGCTCTGGGTCCTGCTTAACAGGTCCCACCCCCCTCCTCCACTCCTACCAAGTCCTGTCTCTCCATCTCCCTGCCCTCTGTGCCCTCTCCCTCCCTGTCACACATACCTGCTTCTTTGCCCCTCAGCTCCATCTCACACCTGCTTCTGGCCCCACCCCTCCTCTCCCTGCTGTCTGCTCCTCAGCTCAGTTTGTGTCTCTCTCACCTGCTCCTCGCCTCACCCCCTCACTCTCTCCCCTGCTTAGCCACATACCACTCCACAACAAACCTCCCTCTGACACTCTCCACCACCACTCACGGACCAATACACTCTCCACAACACACCTGCTTCTGACTCTCTCCTTGCTTCTCCGACAACACATGCCTTCTCTCCCTCACCTACACAAACCCCTCAACGTGATCCAGGTGTGCAGGTGTATTTATAGGTTTTTTTACGTTGCGCGCGTTGCGCATGGGCAGCAACACTAGCGTGGCATCTGCGCGTGTTGCGCATGCACTGCAGTGCTAGCACAGCATCTGCATGCGCCGCAGAGACATGGAAGGTACGTGCGCGGGACTCCGTTACACATGCGCTGTGCATGCATGTGAGGCTCGGCGCATGCACGTAACAGGATGCAGAACATGCATATGTCTCACACTCATGCACAGCGCACTCCGCGCACACTGCGCTTGTGAGTGGTGGTCGTATTGTGTGGCTGGGTTTGTGTGTGGTGGAAAAGGTGTGTGGCTTGGTTAGTGAGGTGAGTGTCTGTGTGTGAGTGAGTTAGAGGTGTTGGTTGGGTGGAGTTAATGGCGGCCTTTGTGTCTGCTGCATTTGCGGTGAGAGGTGAGCAGGGGCTGCGGTTGCCTGATGGGGGAGATGGTGTTCATGGGGCTGAGGCACAGTGCATGGGTGTAGTCCCGCTGCAACACAGATCTGCAGCTGTGGGGGCAGGCCAGGCAGGGGCTGTGTGGGCACAGCGCAGGAGACGTGCAGATTTGCAGGCTCACCAGTCTCGCCTCTACAGGCCCAGGGCCCAGCTCCAGGGTATGCGTGAGGACCATGTCATCTCCCTCTACTGCCTGAGCATGGGGGCTATTAGGGAGCTCTATGAGGATCTAAGACCTGATCTCGAGCCCCTGACTGGTTGGTCACATGCCATACCGGGATTGGTCAAGCTCCTTGGTGCCCTACATTTCTTTGCCTCTGGCTGTTTCCAGTCATCTGTGGCTGCAGTGGGTGGCATGAACCACCCCACCTTCTCACGCTGTCTCCACCAGGTACTGCGTGCCATGATCAGCCGGGTGGGGGATTACATTGCCATTCCTAACTCTAGGCAATAGTGGGGGATCCTGAACCAGGCCTTTCTGGCATTTGCCAGGATACCACACGTGATGGAAGCTATTGACTGCATACATGTTGTCCTGGTCATGCCCAGAGACAGGGAGGCAGTGTTCTGCAACCGCAAACACTACCATTCCCTGAAAGTTCAGGTTGTATGTGATGCAGATATGCATTTTCTGAATGTGGTCCTAGGTTTGCAGGGTCCACCCATGACTCCTATATCCTGCATCACTCGGCACTATTCAGACAATTTGAGGCAAGACAGTATGAGGACTGTATACTGCTGAGTGGGTATTTCGCATCTCTGACATGCACATGGTGATCCTCTGACTAACCATATGTGCACATGTCTGTCTTTGGAGTGTATCCCTATTTGTGTGTGTGTCTCATCTGTCTGTGTGTGATCTAACGTTGGGGGGGGGGGGAGTGCCCTCCAGCTCTTCCTTGCTGTGGTGCTGTGTGTTGATGGTAGGATGCACGCTAGCATTTGTGTTGCGGTTACAGATTATGCTGATTGCAATCCTTACACCTACCCCTTGTTTTGTGTGTCAGACCTTCAAACGCTGCTGCATAGTTGTGGTGTCCCATCATGTGATGTCATATGCTCATGTCAGAATGGTTTGTGTTTTTAATTTGCACATACATACTTTTCACCATGTGTGTGGACATCAGCTCCTGCTTTAACATTCCACATTTCTTTCTGCAGGTAATGCAGGATATGGGTGTCGCCCCAGGTTGCTGACCCCTGTGCATCAACCACGGACACGTGCAGAGATGAGGTACAATGAAGCCCATGCCTCCAGCCGCTCCGTCATAGAGTGCACTTTTGGCGTTTTGAAAAATTGTTTCAGGTGTCTGGATAGGACCGGCGGGGCCTTACAATACACACCCCAGACTGTGGCAGAGATCATTATAGCCTGTTGCATCCTGCATAACATTGCTCTCAGGTACGATCTGCATGTCCAAATTAATGAGGATCTGGAAGATGATCCTATGTGCCCTCCTGTACGTGGCCGTATTGACACACGTGAAGGCACAGCAGTTAGGCGGCGGGTGATTGAGGAGGTATTCTCATGTAAGTACTGCATATGTTGGAACATACATTTCTTTACATATGTGTTTACTACTACTACTGGTGAACATTTGTTTCGCAATAGCAGTAAGATGCAACACTGCACTGACATATGAGAGACAATGCCTGGCCATCAGATCTTACAATCTAGTGCCACCCACCCACTACCTGGGCCTTGAAGGTTTCCAGGTGGGAGTGGCCTTTGGTGCCCTTCAGGGGTGAAGTACTACAATTTGACCCTAGGGATTCTGGGTAATGTAGTCCTGAGCCACCTGAAGGATTGAGATTGTAGTTGTAGCTCGAGCAGACAAAGGCAGGCAAAGAAAATTTCTTTTAAGAGGTTTATTTCCATGCTTTGCAGTTCAGTGCAATCAGACGCAAAAGAAGATTATGGCACATTTAACAAAAGATGGGAAAACCAAAACATACAGGATTTGCAATGCTGGGCTAGTTTTTAATTTGCTTGTTCACTGTTCCTTCTCAGACTCACATTCAGGTAATCATGTGACTCTTCCATGGACTGAAACTAAAGTCTTCTCATAACAGCAAAACTTCTCAGCTCTGGGAAGTGATTTCACTTATTAAAGTTTCATAAGCTTCTTCACACTGGTAACAGGTAAGTTAATCTTCTATTATATTCTTTTCATATAACTTTAAAGCATTCAATCAAGACTCCTTTCAATAGTACAAGTAGAGCAATCCATGGCTAGGTCTTGTTCTGTTGAAGGCAAAGAAATCTCTAACGGCATCTCCTCCTCACAGCTATTGGCATGCTGTGTAAGATTAAAAGGAGAGACTGCCTTTTGCTCTAAGAATTCCCTGAACTCTGCTAGAAGTAATTCAGCCTGCGTGTGTCCTTTGCTAAGCTGATGTCTTTCTTCTGCTTCAGGTAAACGTTTATTTAAGATATCTAGCTCGTGGTAATTGGGTATGCTGTCTTTGTCAGCACAACAGTTCTCCGTGTGAGTAAAACCTCTCCCCCACTTATCTTTAAAAGCAAGTGTTGGGTTTTCCTTTAACAGTTTAACTCGCTCTGGAGAGTTTCTGAACAGACAATCAAAACTAGAAATGTCAGCTTTACCTTGGGTCAGGTTCTCCAAATAAGCCTCAGCACTTTTCCTTCTATTAGAATTCAGGATGTAAGCTCCAGCTGGCTTATTAGTGTCTCTTATGCTGCTCAAGTGTATATCAGGCTGAACAAATCTGCCATAGTTCTGTCTGTCGTTGTTCTGGCTTTTAAAGCTATTCTTCCAGCTTTCTTGCTTCCTAGTATCACAGTTGCTAGCTCCTTCAACCCCAGTTCGTACCTTGTGCTGAGAGTGTCTCCAGGGTGAACCTTTACCCCACTGGTTACTGCTCAAAGGTCCTACTTGGTTCTCAGGTAGTTCAAGCTGTAGTTCTAGGTCTCTCTGTGCTTCTGAGTATTTCCTTCCATAGAAGTCTCTCAGTGCCTCTGAGACTCCTAGTAACTCCCTTCGTGACTCCAAACTGCTCCTCTGTGGATCCCTGCTTCTCTGTGGATCCCAGCTGCTCCTCGTCACATGCTTCTCCAACTGTTTCTGTTTCCACTTCGGTTTCTCTTCCTGTTTCACTTCCCGACTCTTTTCCTGTCTCCTCTGTGTTCTAACTGCCTGCGTATTTAACAAGCTCCCACTGTGTTGCACCACCCGCCTCCTGCTTGGGCGTGCCCAATCAGTGACCTGACCTGTCTCCTCCCCTAAGGTGAGGTGTGGTTCCTGATCAGCTACGTGTTTTTTTCCTTCTGAAGTGAAAATCCTGCTTTTCAGTGCAGTACCACTTTTCTCCACTGGATCTC
Source organism: Ichthyophis bannanicus (assembly GCA_033557465.1). Taxonomy (NCBI): domain Eukaryota; kingdom Metazoa; phylum Chordata; class Amphibia; order Gymnophiona; family Ichthyophiidae; genus Ichthyophis; species Ichthyophis bannanicus. The sequence continues at coordinate 88,530,429 of CM066033.1, forward strand.
CCTCTATCTCCATTGCTTCTTGAGAGGCTTCTACGTCACAGATCCCCCCCCCCCCTTAAGATATCACGGGCTGGCCTAGGCTTGACGGCACAGCACGTGATACCATCTATGGGTTCTGTGCTACTTTGCTTCTATTTAGCCTGTTGTCCAGGAGTGGCTATTGTGGCTATTTGGGCTAATGCTACTCTATCATGCCATGGTTTTAGAACGTTGACATGGTAAACTTGCCGGCGACCCTTTCTATTTTCAACCACATATGAAACAGGTCCTACCGGCTGCACTATCCTATAAGGGCCTTTCCAATGGCTCTCAAATTTTGGCTCTGGCCCAGCTATCATCACAATAACTTTCTCTCCTACCATCATTTGACGGTGTTTTGTGTTCCTATCATAATAGGATTTTTGCTTCATTTGACTACGCTTCAAATTGTTCTCGGCTACTTGTGATGTCCGGCGTAGCTGATTCTTTAGATCCTTTAGGAACTCAGGCACCCCTACTTCCCTTGCATCTGGTTCTACCCATTGTTCTCTTAAAATGTCGAGAATGCCGCGGGGAAAACGACCGTACAGTAGTTCATACGGTGCTGTTCCTAAAGAGGCCTGTTTTCTTTCTCTGCACGCATAGAGAACAAAGGGAAGCATTGTATCCCAATTGTCCATTTCACCCTCCAAACCTCGGCGTAGCATTCTCTTAAGGGTCTGGTTCTGTCTCTCGACTAAACCATTTGTTTGGGGATGATATGCTGCCGTCTTAATGTGGTGAATGCCGAATGCATCCCACACTTGCCCTAAGTACTTCGACATGAAGTTGCTCCCCCTGTCAGTAAGAACTTCCCTAGGGAAACCTACTTCACAAAATAATTTGATAAGTTCATTTGCTACCACCTTTGCGGATATGGTGCGTAACGGCATGGTCCACGGGAACATCGTAGCGTGGTCTACCACCACTAAGATATATCAGAACCCTCGGGGGGTTTTAATCAGAGGTCCCACAATATCTACCCCTATCCTATGGATTGGCTCCTTAATGACAGGCGATGGTATCATGGGGACGTCCCTGGAATGAGCCACTGAAACCCTTTGGCAGGTGGGGCAGGCCTCACAGAACTTGGCCGTCTCTTTAAAAATACCCGGCCAATAAAATCAGGTTAGGATTTGGTCGCGGGTCCCCTGAATGCCCTTGTGTCCCCTGATGGGATGGTCGTGTGCCAACCGTAGAACTATATTTTTAAAGGAGGTTGGCACCACCAACTGTTTCCTGCTGTCTCCTGTAAAGGTATCTTTACTCTCCCTATAGAGTATTCCTGCAGTTAAGAGAAACCTAGGCAATGTATCCCTAGAACTGTGAGCCCACTGGAATGCCTGGGTGAGAGCGGGGTCTGCCTGTTGCTCATTTGGGAATGTGGGAAACTTATTCATTAGCTCCTCTGGTACCCATGGCAGCCCTTGCCCGGCCTGTACTTCAGACTTATTCTTAGAGCGAGTCTGTTTCTCCCTACGTTTTTCAGTCTTTGCTTTTTTGACTTTACTTCCTGGGGTAGTTATCAATGCCTCATCTGAGGGGAGATCTCCTCCTGGATCCTCTGAGGTTTCCTCCTTACTTTCCAAGGCTGTGGACTGGGCTCTTGTGGAGACCATAGCTCCTTTCACTTGTAATTCTCGTTCCATCTCTCTATAGAACTGTAGCCAATCCCGGCCCAGAATCACGGTATGGGGAAGACCAGGGACAACCGCTAATGGAATAGTTCTGCGTGCGCCTAACCCTGTTATATGGAGCCTATATACAGGATAGGTGGAAGTTCCCCCGTGAATGCATCGTATCTTTACTGAGCTCACAGGCTGAATTACTTCTCCCTTTTGCATGGCCTCAATTCGCTGCCAAAACTCTTCAGAGAGCATACTCAGCTCAGCTCCTGAATCTATTAATGCCTGGGTTGTAATTCCCTGTATCTCCACAGAAAGTAGAAATCCCTCTCTATCCTTCTTAGAGATGTCTGCTATCAAGGCAGTTTTAACAAAGCAATGCTTTTGAAGATGTCCCTCTTTCCCACATTTATAGCATCTTCGCTTGTTCACAGGATTTTTCCATAGTGGCATACACATTTTTACAGGCTCGTCCTGCACCCTCCATTTCCTTTCTTATCCGCTGGTGACTGTCTCCTTTGAAGTAGTGCTAACTCTCTGGGCAGTTAGCTCTGCTTCTATATATCGTTCAGAGAGTGCAACAGCTTCCTGGGGAGTTTTTCAGTTTTGCAGGATCAGGAAGGTGCGGATTCCATTGGGTAGAGCATTCATATGCTGTTCTAACACCAAATCATCCAGAATGGACTCTATGGATCTCTCTTCTGGAGTTAACCATTTATCTATTAAACTGCGTATTCTATGACATAAAGACTTAGGGGTTTCACTAGGCCTTAGTTTCACATTCCTTAGGCGACTGTGATAACCTAAAGGAGTGAGCCCTAATCCTTCCCTTACTGCTCTTTTTAACTCTTCATAGCTTCCTGCAAGCATAGCCGGCATGGCACGGTAAGCGGCAAGTGCTTCCCAAATAAGGGATGCTGCTAATCGGATTGCCCAGTGTTCCTTAGGCCAGGCACTAAGGTGAGCGACCCTCTCGAAGCTTTCCAGAAAGTCATCTACATCATCTCTGTCAGTAAGCTGACCAAAATTGAACAGTGTTCCTGCATGCAAACTAACAGGTTGTAAAGAGTCTGTAAGACCGGAACCTGATGTAGACACTGGTGTTACAGTTGACTTCTTCTGTTCTTTCAGCCATTCCTCCATCAACACAAGAAGAGGCGTCTGTTGCGCTTGGAAGCTCGCATTCGCTCTTTCTTGTGACTCCAAAGAAAGGTCTCTTTGACGCTCAAATTGTGTCACCATCTACTGGCACACCTCCTTGAATTCGACCGTCATCTTGGAATTCTGGAATACAGAAAATACAGACCCAAGTGCGATACCAAACAGTACACTTGTCTTTTATGTGTTTACTTTCTATATATTTTCTCCTTTGTTTTTTTTTTTTTTTCACTAATCACCACTAGGTCACACCCTTGCCCTGGTATCCTAATTACCCTGGGTGGATACCCTTTACCTGGCTTAGGTGGTTCTCACGCGTATCACCAATGCGATATCCTGTAGCCTCCTGCAGTCCCGTTCCTCAGCTGGCTCGGCTGCTCCTCAGCTGGGCTCCTTCGAGAAGTTGGCTTCTGCAGCTTGTAATGTGGCTACTTCTTGCGCCTGCGCAGTATCCTGCCAACTACGCCACTTTTGCCACCCACCCACTACCTGGGCCTTGAAGGTTTCCAGTTGGGAGTGGCCTTTGGTGCCCTTCAGGGGTGAAGTACTACTATTTGACCCTAGGGATTCTGGGTAATGTAGTCCTGAGCCACCTGAAGGATTGAGATTGTAGTTGTAGCTCGAGCAGACAAAGGCAGGCAAAGAAAATTTCTTTTAAGAGGTTTATTTCCACGCTTTGCAGTTCAGTGCAATCAAAAGCAAAAGAAGATTATGGCACATTTAACAAAAGATGGGAAAACCAAAACATACAGGATTTGCAATGCTGGGCTAGTTTTTAATTAGTTTGTTCACTATTCCTTCTCAGACTCACATTCAGGTAATCATGTGACTCTTCCATGAACTGAAACTAAAGTCTTCTCATAACAGCAAAACTTCTCAGCTCTGGGAGGTGATTTCACTTATTAAAGTTTCATAAGCTTCTTCACACTGGTAACAGGTAAGTTAATCTTCTATTATATTCTTTTCATATAACTTTAAAGCATTCAATCAAGACTCCTTTCAATAGTTCAAGTAGAGCAATCCATGGCTAGGTCTTGTTCTGTTGAAGGCAAAGAAATTTCTAACGGCATCTCCTCCTCACAGCTATTGGCATGCTGTGTAAGATTAAAAGGAGAGACTGCCTTTTGCTCTAAGAATTCCCTGAACTCTGCTAGAAGTAATTCAGCCTGCATGTGTCCTTTGCTAAGCTGATGTCTTTCTTCTGCTTCAGGTAAACGTTTATTTAAGATATCTAGCTCGTGGTAATTGGGTATGCTGTCTTTGTCAGCACAACAGTTCTCCGTGTGAGTAAAACCCCTCCCCCACTTATCTTTAAAAGCAAGTGTTGGGTTTTCCTTTAACAGTTTAACTCGCTCTGGAGAGTTTCTGAACAGACAATCAAAACTAGAAATGTCAGCTTTACCTTGGGTCAGGTTTTCCAAATAAGCCTCAGCACCTTTCCTTCTATTAGCATTCAGGATGTAAGCTCCAGCTGGCTTATTAGTGTCTCTTATGCTGCTCAAGTGTATATCAGGCTGAACAAATCTGCCATAGTTCTGTCTGTCATTGTTCTGGCTTTTAAAGCTATTCTTCCAGCTTTCTTGCTTCCTAGTATCACAGTTGCTAGCTCCTTCAACCCCAGTTCGTACCTTGTGCTGAGTGTCTCCAGGGTGAACCTTTACCCCACTGGTTACTGCTCAAAGGTCCTACTTGGTTCTCAGGTAGTTCAAGCTGTAGTTCTAGGTCTCTCTGTGCTTCTGAGTCTTTCTTTCCATAGAAGTCTCTCAGTGCCTCTGAGTCCCCTAGTAACTCCCTTCATGACTCCAAACTGCTCCTCTGTGGATCCCTGCTTCTCTGTGGATCCCAGCTGCTCCTCGTCACATGCTTCTCCAACTGTTTCTGTTTCCACTTCAGTTTCTCTTCCTGTTTCACTTCCCGACTCTTTTCCTGTCTCCTCTGTGTTCTAACTGCCTGCGTATTTAACAAGCTCCCACTGTGTTGCACCGCCCGCCTCCTGCTTGGGTGTGCCCAATCAGTGACCTGACCTGTCTCCTCCGCTAAGGTGAGGTGTGGTTCCTGATCAGCTACGTGTTTTTTTCCTTCTGAAGTGAAAATCCTGCTTTCCAGTGCAGTACCTCTTTTCTCCACCGGATCTCCCTCTATCTCCATTGCTTCTTGAGAGGCTTCTACGTCACACTAGTCATGACTCAAACACAGAAGATGTGAGCAGGGCACCACAGCGGGTGGAGGTGGATTATGTGTGTTAGGATTAGTAGGCTTGGGGGAGGTGATAAGCTGTCACACATGATTTGTAGCTGATTGGGAAAGGGGCTTCGGTACAGCCACAGGTAGTTAGTTCCAGCCTTTGGGTGCAGCAAGGTGAAAGGCGTGTAGTCTAGGGTCAGCAGAAGGTGAGCGGCCCATAGATTGGACCAGTTGCCTAGATGTGTGTGTTTCACATTTAGTAATATGATGCGCTTGATTGGATTGTATGCTCTGCTGAGCAGGGACTGCGTGTTACTTGTTTCAGTATAGCGCTACATATGACAGGTAGCACCATATACATGCTCAGTAGTAGTTGTATTAGTGGTATTTGAGATCATTAAGGAAAGGTACTGCAAAGCCACAGTGTGACTGCATGTATAGGTCAGCAGGCGAGCCTTGACATGGATGCGTAGACGGATAGGGAGCCTGTGAGGTGTCATGACAGGGGGCGTATTATTGCCATTATGTGGCTGGCGGTAGATTGGCCATGCAGTGCAGTGTTGCATATTTTCACGCAGACACAGATGATTCAAAGGAAGATCAGCAAGATGTAGATTACAGTAGGCAAGCCGGGAGCTGATTAAGGGGTGGGTTGGCGTTTTAGTTGTGTGTTCAGGGGAGACTGAGGAAATATAGCTGATATCATCTAGAAAGAAACCCCAAGCGTCAGCTACAAGCTGGGTATGTGTGGAGAGGAGGAAAGTGGAGTCCAAGACAACCTCTACATTGAGGACCCTGGAGAAAGGAAGGTGTGGCCACCCACACACAGATGTTATAATGGGAGGGTAGGGTTTAGGTGGAAATCTGGGATATCCATTCTTTGCCATTGTAAATTTAATGCAGTGGGGTGACATGCAGCCAGCAATGTCAGGTGGCAAGCAGACATCGGTGTGTGGTTTGGCAGAAATAGCTCAGGCATGGAGAGATATATTTGCAACTCATCAACACACAGCTGGTAATGTAAGTCAAGGGATGAGATAGCCACACAAAGGAACTGGATATCGAGAGAGGGAAAGGAAGAAGCCCCTGGATATATCCCTGTGGTACAGGAGCTGGCAGCAGGGTAGCAGAGGACATGGAGCCACCAGAACACACACTTAAGGGGCAGTGGGAGAGATATGGGGGGCTCAGGATAGTACAGAGGCCTTAGAGACGAGCAGGCACACAGTAGGGAGGAGGCAGTTGTGTTCAACAGTTTTGGAGGCAGCAGAGAGGTCAGGATGGGGACAGACAGAGTATGGGCCCTTGTATTTTGCCACACACACTTCAGTGGGAACTCTTTAGCATGCATCAAATTGGTACAGTGTGATGGAGAACAGCCAGTCTGTAAAGGATCTTGGGGGGGTATGAGAACTGAGAACGTGAAGGTGCTGTGTGTGCTGCACAGCTCCAACATGACATATGTATGTTTCTCTTGTGTTTCTCAATCCACAGGACTTCCTTGGTGACCCTCCTGGTGCTGTGGTGCAGTGCCAGCTGACTGTACATCATTCAATATGCAGTAGTCTGGGGTAGGTGAACCTACAGGTACTTTGTCTCTGAGGATAATCAGGAGGAGCACATGTCAGAGGTAATCTGTCATAGTGCATATATGTTGTTTTTCACCTGTTTGTGCTGCCCCCAAAACCCCATATGTTGCTGTTGGCACACATATCCACATGTGTGCCTGGCCAGTTTGTCGTCTCCTGCACTGTCTCTGGGACACATCCAACAGAGCTGCGTGTGTCTGCAGGTCCTAGATGTTCTGGTGTTGGGCTGCACATACACCCTTCCCTGACATTGTAGCATCAGCCAACAGCAGTGTATCATTGCATTTGACAAGCCTTTTTATCTCCACTAATCTCCAATTGTGCACATACAGGCCATATGCTACTGGTGGCACGCTCACCTTAGCATACTGTATGTGTGTGTGTTTTGGGGTTGGCTGTGTGATGATACAGTCTGCAGGCATTTTGCATTATCATTTGGTGTGAGGGGTCTGTACACCTGTGGAGCGGTGGTGACTGTGCTATCTCTACCTTACTGCTGTTGACCTTGTGAACATTGTGGTCATGTGTTGTGTGTTGTGAGCTGACCTATCTCTTGTGTGCTGACAGACCACTGCGCAACAGCATTTATGTATCACAGATATTGCCATAATTTGGATATGCATCAACAGTGGCTGGACATGGGGACATGGTAATTCTACACATTTTGATGACATCTTCTCCCTTCACTGTGACATGTTGTGGCCTTTGCCAGCCTCAGAGGATCCCGAGTAGACACTTGCTGCAGACACACGGTAGGTTGCACCTTGGGTCTTTTGGGAATGACATCACCCTTTACATGGTAGTGATTTGCTGTTTGTTTCATGGACCTTTCCTGTTGAGTCTCTGTACACCAATGCTGATGCACATGGGGTGTAGCTCTGCAATGCCTGTGTGACATGGGCATGGACATGACCATATCCATGTGACACCCTCGTCTGCGGTTCCATTTCCAAATGTCTACAACATGCAGTGTGTTCTGTGTTGTGATCATGTTATGTTTGCCTGTGTGATGTTTCATTAAGTGCATATTTATGTTTGACTCCCTGCAATTTGGCCTGATGTTGTGAGCAGCATACCAATACATTGTTTCTCCTTCTTCTGCACAGGGCAGAGGACACACACAGCACATCTACTACAGTGCATCTGCGGTCACCGTCACCCACCTGTTGGTGGACACAAAAACACCATGCAACTATCCCTGGGAAAAGGTGCCATAGGATGTTTGACCTCTGCGACTGGGACACCTGCCTCGGATGGACATTATTGTTGGACTGCTACTTGGAGCATAACAGGCCTGTCCAACACACCATTGCTATCGTGCTCTGGCTGGGTGTTGTGTTCATCACAGGAGACACACATGACCTCTCCAGTACTGTGGCATACTGAAATGTCACACTTGACTATGCATGCCCATGGTTTCAAGGACAGTCTTAACGGGACTTGTTGGGTTGCAGATACCCTTTGCACTGTGGACACTGTGTACTGGTCCCTACGTGTGTAGCAGGGACTCATATTGTCGCTGTATGTTGTACATCCATCTGACATTGTGTTGGTGTGTTTTGCCCATGTGTGTGATCTGAACCGCAGGATACCCTCGTCTGTTTAGTTCAGCAGGGACATACAGCCATGCATGTGGCACGGGGGCACATTGGAGAGGTCCTCTTGTCCATGTCGGCCTACCCTCCACTTGGACATGAGAAAGTATTTGCCACCACACCACGTTACTGCACACCAAGATCTTGGATTGATGTTTGCCCTCACCAAGGGTGTTACAGTGCATGTGTGGCATCACTGTGTCATGGTTCAACGTACACGGTGCATGTGCATATGACTGACTATGTTGGTGCAACACAGCATGTGATAATATGGCCTCTGTGTGTGTTATTGGAACATGTTTTCCCTTTCTGTCAATCTCTATAGACAGGTTATTGTGTTTGTTTATTGTACAGACGTGTCGCTCTACATTGATTTACAAACCTAGCATTGCATGTCTGCACAGTCCTATTTATCCCCTGAGGTTCCGGCACTCACATTGTCCCATTATATTTGGAGTGTGGCAGTGTGGGTGTCCATTTTCTTCCTCATTTGTGCATTCCATGTACCGTGATATATGTGTACAGACACTGTATCCACACCACCCATTGCAGGGGACCTTCTGCATAGTGCTATCTCTGCATGTGTCTGTGGTTCATTTTATTTGGATTCTCTGTGTTCATGTGCCTCTTGTACCTGTTACCATATCCTCATTTTGCATTTGGTGATTGTTATGGGTTACATTGTTGCTGCTTTGATTCCTATATCAGGCATTATGTGACAGCTATAACATATATTTTGATATCTGTGTTTACACTTGCTTACTTTTAACAACGTATGCTGTTTCATTTTTGTGCCTCCTGTATTTGCGCACAGATATGTTTTGGGGGGAAAATTATGACTGATGTGTGTTGGGCCCTCATCATGCACCACCTACTGTCTACATGCACACATATGTGCCTGAGGCATTTGGGGCGTGTGGCAGCATGTGGGGGGCTAATGCATAGTGCACACCATGCACCTAATGCACATTTTCTCTCCTGCCCATCATCTGTAGATGGCCCAGTGACTTTTCTGTGACATGTGGGTTGCTGCCCTGCCAAATGTGTTTTTACTTTTTTCACTGTTATTCATGCACCTTGATATTATGTAAGGGAGTATCTATGCTATGTCTATGGTTAACCAAAATAAAAATATGTGTTGGACGTACATTTGTCTCTGCTGCTGCTTGACCATACTAACACACGTATTTAGTAATTTCCTGGTCAGGTACATGGCCCACCTGTGCTCACATCCTTGTATGGTGCCAGCTGTCTATCTGCGAGCCACCTGCCACATCACTGGGTGTTACGGATTCCCCTACACACATTCCCTTTGAGGTAATATCTTCACACTGTGTTTGCAGTGGTTGTTTGGGATAGTGGTTATGGACATGTGTTGGAACACCATAGGTTGTAGGTTTGATTCCCACATGAGGTTGTTTTTTTTTTTTGGGGGGGGGGGGGTTTGTGCTAACCTGACCATGAGCTGCCTGCAGGTTCGTCACCTCTCCACACACCCTTCCATCTCTTCACTGTACACAACAGTGTGCCCTCTATGCTGCCTATCCATCACATATTAGTTGTTACATATGTCTCTTTTTTTGTATTGTCTATGCAGGCAGCCCACTTGGGGGATTGGCCTTGCTGCTGTTCAGCTGATCTGGGCAACACCTGTTTGCAGGTTCAATTCTCACATGCTCCTTTTCTGTTCCCTATTTTGCCCTGCTCCACACAGCATCCCCTGCTACCCTTTGGGTTTAGGTTCTTTCCTCTTTTGCATGCTGTATCCACTGCTTAACATTTCATTGTGTGTGTGCATGTAGTTATATGTGGCTCTCATCCCAATTACAGACTGTGATCTGAGCTGTACACACCAGTTCTGCATGTACATTCCATCATGGTTACTGTTGTGGGTTGCCCTATCCTGGCAGACAGCAGGCTTTTTGTGGGATGCCCTGTAGTGTTCTTGTATGCAATCTTTGCTAATAAACTCACATTGGTGGTGTAGCCTACCTGTTTGTGCATTGACATTTGTGCTGATGGTCATGGGTTTGATTCCTCTGTGTTCTCTTTCATTTGTATGCCTGTCCTACACAGCTACTTTTCATTCTTGTAACAGTCATATCTGTGCAGATCTGTGCTGTTGGCACATTATACCCTTGTCACAGTTGCCAAACATACTTCTGTCCATCTATGTGTGTCTGCCAGCTGTGTGGCGTCCTGCCCTGATGTGCAGGCTGCTACCCCATGTCCTGCACTGGTACACGTTTCTGCATTGCAGTTCTACCTGCTTGCCTCTCCTGTGTCTGCTCTGCATGGCACTGCTACTCCTCTGTCCTCCTGTCATTGCACCTATCCTGCCACCTCTACCTCCTCTGCTGGACACGTCTTCTCATCCTCTGTCACACACTGTCATTGTTGCACGGTACATTACCATCACTGTGTACATCGGTACAGCTGCCCCCGATATGTTTGTACACTTTACCAGCTGCCCCATGGGCTGGACGCAGATTTGTCTGGTCCATCAGCTCTGATCTACTTCCTTCCATCACTTGTGCATTGCCTTTCCTTGTTGCTGTATGCAGTGTTAGGGTTACATCTGTGTTTGGGCCATAACTTTATGGCTTGTCAACTTGGGGCACTTTACTGCCCTTGGCCACCATTTCTTGAGTCACCTATACATCCTTGGGGCATCTTTGGCGGCACCATAGATTCTGACAGCTTATGGTGCGCCTTATATGGTGCCTTGGGGGTTTCCAACCTTTCGTGCCGCCCTCTGGGGCACATTATGACCCGCCTTGGCTGACGTGGTGGTTTATGATGTGCCTTCTGATGCGCCCTAAAAGGTGCATTAGGTTATGGCACTGGGGTGCGGGTATTTTTAGCTGGCAGCACAGATTGTTGGAATGTGTCTGACTGTTACAAGCAGAACAAGGAATTGCCTTGGGCATCCTTATTCATTGAGCCCACTGAGGGATTGAACTCATGACCCCTGTCTCAGCAGTCATTGCATTAACCAGTGTGTTCCACCTCTGTTGCTGTGGTTGCAGGTCAGCACGTGAAGTTAAGATTAACATGCAATAATGTGCCACAGCTCCCTCTATCATGCGATAACAGACATGCGCCCTCTATCGCGTGATAACCCGCCATTGCTACCTTAGGACCGGAACGCCCATCACCTTATATGGCATTCGTCACAGTAACGCTGCAACTAGCGCCGGTAACATTAAGATGGTTTAGTAAACATACCCCTTAGAGTGCTATGCCTTTACTGCAGCAACCAGTCACCATGAAGGGAATGTTAGCAATAGCAGAAATGGGCCCAGTATGTTCAACGGGCACCATTAGTCAGTAAGAGGATCAGATGGAGGATGACAATCTCTTCCCCAGGGTGCTGCCTTGCACTGTGTATCTCTTATCCCCATTGGCTCGTTTGGATGAGGGCCAGGTCCTGACAATGTATCCAAATCCTTGCCTGAACTCCCAAGGGATGGCTTGCTTCCAAGAGCGAAATAAGATGATATTGCAGAGAATGGCAGATCTGAAGAGTGAACTTTGGAGATATACAAGTATAGTGGTGCATTTCAGATTATATTGGATATGCATTTCCTTTCTTGTTTTCCCTATCTTCCCTCCCCCTTCCCATCTACAGTAAACTTCGCTATCATTCCATGAGACCTCTACTACCTGTTTAACCCATCTTATCACCAGCTGCTAGCCCTGGCTTTGATGTGCCATGAGACCATTGTAGCCTCAGATCAAGCCACTCTGTGTCAAAATGCTAGAGTTGGATGGTTGCAGGAACCTGCAGCAGTGGTATGAGGGTGTGGGTGCCTATACAAACCTTGATTTCTGTAAAGGAGCTCTATAATTAAAGGCACATACCTTCATGAAGTCATTTCATGCTGCCATTGCCCGCTTATGATTCTTTGGAAGTCTTTGCAGCCTCCTCTTTATTTTATGGAGACTCTTGCTGACCCTCCTCAGAAAAAGGCTGTTTGCAGATGATGGCCAAATTGTAAAGCATGTGACATTCCAAAAAGATGTTACAAGCCTTTGTGGGGCTCTCTAAGAAATGTACCACAGATCTGTTCACGTACCTGAAGAATGTTTTCAAAAGGCCAAAGGTCTTTATTGCTATAACCCTTTTTTACTTGTGGCCAGGAATAGTGCTCGACTCTGAACTGGCAAAAATCTACTGCAGTCATTTTCTCTTCTGACTACAATATCACTGGCCTTACTTGATCTCTAGAGTCACTCCTCCTTCTCTATAACTAAAGAGTTTCTGGGTTTGCCCCATGCTTGTTTTGAATTCCAATGTCAGTTTCAATATTTAGCCCATTCCCATTTCTGGACTTTGCTTAATAGCATAGCATTCAGCAAAATGTTCGCGTTTTCTGTTTTTAGATATATGATTTATTCCGCAGTCTCTAGAAAACAGAAAAAAATATGTGATACTAGAATTTTTTGTCTTTTCTTCAGAAAATGGATAGCCTTAGGATTTATGGATCAAGTTCAGGAAACGGCTTAACACACACACACACCCTGTGCTATGATTTAGTAAAATTGATATGTGCACATGTTTCTAGATGAACACTGGAGATAAAGCTTCAAGTTCCCTACTAAGAGTTCCTTAGCAATTACTTAGGAGGGATGCACGTGGTATTCCAGTACAGTCATTAATTAGTATTCCCTCTACTACATCATTTTAGGAGCAACACTTTTCAAGGTCATGAGTTCAGACAGTACATATGAATTTGCTTCCTTTCTTGATCTTTCATTTTCAGTACTACTTACTTACTATTTATCTTTGTATTTATTTCGCTGTTAGACTGTATTGCAGAAGTATGTTCTGATAGTTTAAGCTGACATCGTCTCCAGGACAGCATTCCAATAAAATATATTATAGTTTCACATAATATGCAGTAATATGGAAAAATATTCAATTAGGAGGCCTTTTACCAAAGCATGGTAAGGTTTTGCACTTACTGCATGTTTTGAGTTAAAATTAACGCATGATAAGTGCAAACGTTATGTGATAACTGTCGGGGGCATACCTAGCATGCTCTCTGCAGTTACTGCACGGAAGTCTCTTACTGTGCATTTAATGCCACCTATTGAGGTGATGTTAAGTGCACCTACCCATGCTCATTGCAACACTGACAGCATGCAGTAAGTATTGTGCACTAATTGCCATGTATAATCCAACCTATTCCCTATCCTTTTGCATGATGAGCAATTATCACAGGAGTGAGCATGCAGTAACAGTTACTGTGGCCCCCTCGCTAACAGTTACCATGCACTAGAACGTATGTTAACCACTTAGAGCACTTCAGTAAAAGGCCCCCTTAATGATTTATCAGAAGCACTTTATGACAATGCTTTCTGAATACCTTGATACCTTTAGAATTCTTAGGGGCATGATTACTAAATAGTGCTAAAAGTGTCTGCGGGCAGTATGGGTGTGCAGCGTAAAGTGCCGATAACGCAGCCACACTGGGAGCTAACATGGCTGCAAATGGCAAGGACAAAAGAGGCAGAGAATGGGTGGAGAATGGGTGGGCTCAGCAAGGGTACGCTAACACCGGGCCCGATTAGTGGGCGTTAGAGGTGTAGCTGCATGGAACTGCAATGCCAGTTCTGAGCTGGCATTATGTGGGCCCAGTCCACACTAATGGTCGTTCATAACAGCAAAACGACAGCCAGGTTTGTGCAGCAGGATCAACCCACAGTCCAGCCTATAAATTACTGTGGCCTGGGGCCCCTGTCTTGCTTTAACATGGCCTAATATAGCAGCATAAATAGCTTTGTGGCTGGCGGGTGAAGGATAAGAGGCAGTTGAAGAGGCCCCAAACACCTGGGTCAGTCCCTGCTCTCTGCCCCTGCTCAGGTGGTGGGGACCAATGTGCAGGGGCATCAGCCTGGAGAGTAGCGGACTCTGAGCCCTGCGTCCTCAGAGGAGGGAAGTCAAGCCCAGAAGGCCACATATCTAAAGAGATAGGGCCACCCTCCTCGGCTTCCTGAGGACCAGGTGAATGTCCTCTACAGGCTGAGCACAAGGGCTATAAGAGAGCTTTATGAGCATCTAAGACCTGACTTCAAGTCTCTTACAACCCAGCACGTGCCATACCAGAGCTGACAAAGTCCTGAGTACACTACATTTCTTTGCCTCTGGCTGCTTCCAAACATCTGTGGCTGCAGTTGGAGGAATGTGTACTGAGGTTCTGTTGTATTAAATGGGTCTGCAACACACATACCCCGTGATTGCCTCCAGTAACGCCTTGTTATAGCTAGTGTCTGTATCTGTTGGTAGATAACATCTACATTTCTTGCATTACCCCACTTCCACAAGTGTATATGAACATGTGAATGGACTGTACATTGCATTAGCTGATGTCTCACAACCACTGGGAGAGCATGATGGCAGAACTCTCTGCTTGGCTGAATGGGTTGGACTGCCTCAGTGGGCAAACAAGATCCAGATTTGGGACTACCTGTTGCTGATCATTAAGATTGTACATTTGGAGAACATATGACATTGATACCATATGTGTTGATCTAATGTCAAGATCAAGATCGGCTAGAAGAGAAAGGTATCTGCGAGTCAGCCCTAGCATGGTGCAAATCTTACCTCTCTGATAGATGGCAGCATTTGAGAACAGAGACCTCAACATCGGTACCGTTCCACCAGAAACAAGGCATTCTGCAGGGATCCTCCCTATCAGCCCTGCTGTTTAACATCTACATGCAGCCCATCTGCAAGCTCATATGATCATTCAACATTAACTGCATGATATACGCCGACGACGTTCTGCTATACACACCCTTCAAGACTGACCAGATCGAGCTCTCATCACTAACAAACTGCTTCACTGCAGTAGAAAACTGGCTCCAAAATCAGAATCTCCGGATACAGCACAAAAAGACTGAAGTGCTGTTCATTACCAGAAACCCTATCTTCCGCCCGCCGGCCATCCTAAAAGTCGGAAATGTAGAGCTTCAAACCAAACCTACAATCTGTTATCTGGGTGTAACACTGGACCAGAAACTGGACATGAAATCCCATATTGGCAACATGGTCAAATCAACATATCTAAAAATCAAAACCCTCAGACATCTACGCCCCCTACTACAACCGGATGATTTTAGAATGATCTTTCAGGCATTAACGATTCCACATCTTGACTATGCAAATGTGATTCTGCAAGGGTTACCTCAATCCACCCTAACTCCACTCCAACTTGCCATGAACTCTGCAGCCAGAGTTCTAAATGGTGCCTCAAGACGTGACCATATAACACCAATCCTCAAAAGTCTCCACTGGCTCCCAATTCACAGTAGGATCACCTTCAAGATCTTACTACTAACATTCAAGGCTATCAACGGACTTTCCCCCTCATCGCTTGCAAGCCTTACGCTCATGACTCCCCCTACCAGAGCCAGACGACAAGCAGCAATAAATACTATAGTAATCCCCAAAACAATAACCCAGTGTACACAGTCAACCGCAAACAGAGCTTTCAGTCTTTGTGCACCTAGAAGCTGGAACGCCTTGCCACCCAGCCTACGAGCCATCACAGAGATAACTAAATTCAGGAAGGCTCTGAAGCACCACATCTTCCTCAAGTGCTACCCTGAAGTAGGCAAGCCAAAACGCCCTACACGCAACACAGATCCTTAATCACCCGGTAATCAAATCATTCCACAATGTGATGTACATAGGGCTTTCGCCCTATGCCTTTGTGTATATAGTTAAATTGTTATAGGGTTTTCACCTTATGCCTTTGTGTATATAGTTAACATGTTATCCAAGTTAATCACCCTGTTATCTGTAATTTACGGTGTAACCCCACTGTAAAACTGCTTTGATGTTCCATGTAAACCGCACTGATGTCGAATAGCGCGATATATAAGAGTATTAAATAAATAAAATAAATAAATAAATAAATAAAGTCATCAGTTCTGCCATCTGTGGAGATGCAAAGGAAGGACATGTGGTCCATGTTATCAAATGGCTAGGAGGAACATTTGTCCATGACCTGGGCATACTATATATCCCAGGGCTTTCTTTCTTGGTGTCCATGGTCCAACCCTGTTCAGTCATGTATGGGGGATCCCGACAGAAATCCTAGTAAGATTACTGGATGTGTTTACTGAGCATATGGCCTCTCATGGCAGGGTAGCTTAGCAGGCATACAGGATTATTTATCAGGTCTAGACCCTGCAGGAAATATATCTAGTGTCAGTAGATCTAATGTAGTCTGAGTTCCCTAGGGTCAACCAATCTTGGAGGAAGATGTGGCCCCTCTAACCAGGGTCCTTGCTATGGGGTCTGTTTAAGTATTCAGATATCCTTGTCATGGTCCCGTATTTTATAAAGAGGTAGGAGATGTGTTCTAGGATATCCAGCAGTCCCTTGAGTTCTGGTCAGAGAGGGAGGGTCATGAGCAGAAATGTTTATCCCATCTGGGTGTTGGTACAGTCACACCTCTCCCTATGACCAGAAATCACACCTCTGTTGTGCAAAATGGAGAGCCATTTTGTGCCATGTCCCCCCACATTGTAGGCCTGTAGGGGTGGGGGGTGGGGGTGGGGGGTAGGGGGTGGGGGGTGGGGGTGTGTGTGTATGGACAGATAGGTGAGAGAGATCCCTGGAAGTGACCATTGTGCCATTCCACAGACATCTGCAGATAGCTGCCGGAAGGCACAGCCACAAACTGAGAATACCTGGAGTGAGACAAATGGGTTGTGTTGCTGTGTTGAACATCTCCATGTGCTCACACTATGCAAGATGTGTCTCTGATAGGTGTTCCTGTCAGTGACCACAACAAGTATCTAGCCATTAAGTGTGTCAACTCATGCTGGCAGAACCATGTATGCCCTCTGTACCCACAAATCCTCTGTCATGGGGTAGGCCAGAACAACTATTGAGGTGACTGCTAATATCTCAGATTTTACCCTGATCTGGTTCCACAGAGCTAACACTGGAACCCTTTCTGTGGATAGTGTACTGGGGTTGATTGTGGGAATTTGAACGATCGATAGTGATAGTGAATGTCCTGTTCTTTGGTGTTCTATCCAGCAGCTGCAGTCTCATCTCATAGTTATGCTATGAATGCTGTCAGTTCAACCAGTGACAAATTCCCAAGGCATAGGAGATCTCAGTCATGACTGTTCAAACCCTCCACTGAGACATAGTGGCAAGAACCTTTTCAGATCATTTGCGATGTCCCAGGCACTGAATGTATTGACACACCTAATGGGTGAAACCAAAAACAACAGTATCCAGATAATGGCCAACAAGACACCCACCTACACAATGACACCATCTGGAGATTATTGGAGTGATACATACAGAGATGTGGCAAACATTGTCCTGATCAACTATGTGGCTTCAGTGTGGGACAGTCAGAGGGGTTTGCAGACATGGATGCAATGTTAGTCAGCCATCACTGTAACTGGGCCTGTGCAAGTGGTTTGGATGTACAGGAATCAACACCTCATCGTTGCCCACTGTGCCAATGATGACCTAGCCTCTCCATGCTGGCTTGCACATCTGTGCTGTGGCATTGCTGATTCCCTGGGTGGTGGTGTCAATGGAATGCAGCTGGGCCAGATCCCAACCAACTGCATGATGGGGAGCCAGAACATGCGGCACTGATCTCCTCCTTCCCTCACTTATGTCCTCCCATGTCCATGGCTGTAGATGTGAGATCACAGGGGCCAATGCTGATGGACAAAGAGCCATGTGTCAGATCCCACAGGTCAAGGTCCACTCATCTGATGTGAAAGCCACCAATGGAAATGGGACCTGAAGGCACTGTGTGTGCATGTCCCATAGTATCTGTGGCAATTAGAACCAACATTTGATATAGGATGAGTTGTGGTGTGAGATGGGCACACACCTGTGTGCTGATGGTGAGTCATGTTGTCAGTTGAAGTATCCAAAGGGAGAGGTCAGAACAGTGTGTATTGACTCCACTAGGTTCCATCTCTGTGAGACTAGAATTAACATTGGTCACATGAGAAATGCATGGAGGCAAGGAAGGGATGCATATCATGCATCTGTAGAGGATACTCCCATCTCATGGTCAGCCATCTTGTGGGCTGCCATGTCACAGCCCTGTGTTAGCAGGCCATTGGCCACAGACCTGTCTGTGCTGGCAAAATGACACACTATGTATGTGCCTCATATATCACAGCCTATGACAAACTGGTGGCTGTCCCACACAATTCACTAGTGGTATACATGATACAGACCCAACATGTGCAGATATCATGTTGACGAACCCCAGTGATGAATATGGAAATATAACAATTGTGCACATGTGTCTCCTGTCAGGGTGCACAGCATGCAATGGGATGTGCAGAGGACTAGTCACCTGGCAGTCCAAGTTTACAATCAATGGACACCACATGACATGTGTCAGCCTCCACCATTGCTAGTGTGGTCACCATAAGTGGCACCCATGCTTGTCCAAGTATGTTGTTAGATTATCTGAGGTGGCATCAGTGATATCAATTGGTTCCCGCAGGGGTCTGCAAGATGTCTCTCATACTATATCAGTGTAATGATGGTCACCAATGGTTAACAATGGTTACAATGGTAGCTTGCTGGGTTGTCCCAAAGGGATGCAGAGGTCCACTCAGTCACTGCCATCATCATTGGATGCAGCTCATTTTCTAGGGACAGGCTTTTCTCATCTGTACATATTTTCTTGCAGCTGTCATACACACACAATCCCATTTATGTATGCTGTGTTCCTGGGTAACCCTTGAAGATACTTGACCATTGATTGCAACCTGCTAACAGAAATAGGAGAACCACCAACATAAATAACCTACATGTACCAATAAGTATAAGATCAGTTAAAATAGCCACAAGCAACAGGGCATACTCCTATGCTGCCCCATCACTCTGGAACCAACTCCCACCTGAGTTGCGCTCAATCAACGACCTGATGGTCTTCAGAAAAAAACTGAAGACGTACTTATTTCAACAGGCCTACAACGTATCCTGAACAGTAATGCATTTCAACCATTACCTGCATTACCAAAATGTTGTCAAGTGTAAAATGTATTTATGCTCCAAAATGTAATCAAGTATAAAATGTATATATGTAAATCTTCCCTCTCGCCCCCTCCTAACCGTGTGCTGTGCTTATCCCATGAATCATGTTGTATACATTGTGAAAATGCCTGGCCTTTTTCTGACAACCTATCATATAATCTTGTAAATCATGTTGTAATTCTTGAAATTTGTCATTGATCTGGCATTCTCTGTTTACATAATCAAACCGCTCCTGATCGCTGGAAGTAGCGGTATACAAATATATGCTAAATAAATAAATAAAATAAAATAAATGTCTTGGCTCCTGAATGCATGAATCCCTCAAGATTTGCCAGGCCTGTAGTTGTGGGGTCAGTCATATAAGTTGTGATCAGTATTATACAGCAACCATACAGAGGTGAGGGAAATGTGCCATAAAAGGTGTCAATGTGTCTGGGCAGTGTCTGATCATGGATCATTGGCCTGGGTCTTCCTGGGTCTTCCACAACCCCTCCTCGGGTGTGGTGGGACAGCTGATGGCTGCCAGTAGCTAGGACCTGCTTGCACCTCATTCTGGGACTGCTACTGTGTCTGCAGGAGGTTGGAAGCCATGAGAGCCTGTAGACTCTGATTCAGTATGTTGAAGTCACCTCTCACCACATCCACAATGTCCCAAAACCTTTGTTCCATGCCTCCCTGCATCTGCTCCAGCCTCTGTTCCACATGCACCATGGACTGATGAAGATCTGTAAACATGGTGGAGAACAACTTGGTCATACTGTCATTCCATATGTATAAGTCCCCTCATGGGTAGGTGCTCACAAAGCATCCCCATGGCACTCCTGGTCCTCGTGCAGATGGTAGCCGGGCACCACAATGTCCCAGCCATTGCCCCATGCCCTGTGCAGATGCTACCTACCCAGGCCGCCCTGTCCGGGCCATACCCACAGTACCTTGCTCCTCGTTATGCACATTGGCAGGCTAACACTGGAAACAGTGCAAGCATTGTGAGCTCAGTAAGGTGTAGGCAGCCACATAACACTGGATAGACATACGCACACTACCACACCTATTTCAGCATTGTGCAAATATGGAGGTGGTTGGCAGCCCTGGCCGCCACACCAGTCCTGGGCACAGTGCAGGCATTGCTATGGTACTCAATACTGTTAGGGTCACTCCCCGGGGGAGTTAAACACTGTCAGAAACAAAACCTGAAGCACACTCCACAGATAACAGAAAGGTTGATATGATGGATCCCTATCAACAAATTGTGTTCAACGTAGGATTTGTTATCTGACATTATTCATAGCAACCTTTTGATATATGTGGAACGTGTTTCCATGTTTAAGACGGCATTGCTAAGGTATGCAGGTGTTGGTATTGGTAGATGCTGCTGTGCGCACGGCCCAACAGCTTGACTCTCCATGACCTGCTGCATAGTTGGGCCTGTGGGTGTGGGTGTTTGTGCCCCTGTCGGCCGCTGTTCTAGGGCAGAGGTTCCCACCTCTGGACCTGATGGGCCAAACACGGTTCAGGTTTTCATGCTGTCCCTAATGAATATGCATGGATACATTTGTATACAACGGGGGTGGTGCATGTAAATGCATCTCATGCATATTTATTAGGGACATCCTGACAACCTGAATGGTGTTTGGCCCTCCAGGACTGGGGTTGGGAAACTCTGCTCTAGGGATTGCACATGTTTATGGTGTATGTGCTCTGTAGGGTACAATATAGGCATTTATGGTGTGTTACTTTTATCTGCAATAAAGATTCTGTCTTTATTACCATGGCTTAGTAAAGGTAAAATGAGGGGACATGGTCTGCAAGAGCCACAGCTTGGACTTGAACCTGTGACCTTCTGCCCCTGAATAAATTGGTTGTGTGTACTGCACCAAGCTGTTGCCACAGAAGCAGGCTATTCCCTGGGGATAGCATTACTGTTCATCAGACAGACCTTGTGTGTTGCACTGCACGCCACCCACCTAAACAGGGCTTGGCCTTGGTGTGCTGTGGGCAGATGCCACTGCCCCCTCCACCACCAGTACTCCTCCGCCACCATGCTGACATGCCCTTATGCCAGTGGTGCTGGTGGTGTGCAGTCCCAGGCCATCCAGTGTTTATGTTTATGTTTATTTTGCTTGATAGACCGCCCTTCTGTGGTAATCAGAGTGGTTTACAATACAATAAATAATAATTTAAAAAAAAAAGGAGAGGCACAAGGCCAGGAAAATGGAAAAAGAATTTACAATCCTTGACAGAATAGGGGAGAAGAGAGGAAAATAGGACAGTAAACGTAGAAGGAGAGACTCACATGAGAGGGGAGGGAAGATTAAAGGCCAAGGACAGGAGGTGGGTCTTTAGGTCACGTTTAAAGTTGGTATGATGGGGTTCTAAACGAAGGGAAGTGGGGAGGGAGTTCCAGAGGGCAGGGCCTGCGAAAAAGAAAGCTGAGGAGCGGGTGGACAGGAGGTGGCCAAGGGAGGGGGGAAGTATAAGGCGGTTAAGATGAAATGAATGGGGGGGTATGTCTGGGCGTATGAAAGTGGATAAGATCTGCCAAATATTGTAGGGTGTTTAAACTGGGTGCAGAAGGAAACAGGCAGCAGTGGAGGGGGAGAAGAAGAGGTGTTACGTGATCTCGAGGGGAGGAGTGAGTGATGAGATGGGCAGCCGTGTTTTGGATCCTCTGAAGTCTGTTCAGTTGAGCTTTGGAGAGACCAGTAAGAATGGAGTTAGAGAAATCGACGCGTGACATAACAAGTGATAGTAGTAAAGTAGCGAGAGCAGGTGGAGAGAGAAAGGGTCGAATCGCACAGATTTGGCGAAGGAAAAAGAAGGAGGTCTTGGTGACGTGAGAGACATGTGGTTGAAAGGTAAGATCGGAGTCAAAGAGTACGCCTAGGTAGCGGAAGGTAGAAACCAAAGGTATGGGAGTACCGGAGAAAGATGGGACCAATGAGGGGGGTAGGCTACCATGAGGAAACCAGATCGCAGTGGTCTTGGTCAGATTGAGGTGGAGGCAGTTCCGGGTCAGCCAGTCAGCAACAGTAGAAAGGCAAGAATTAAGTGTAGAAAGGTCAGGGTGGGTAGGGGAAGTGTGAAAAAGAAGAACTATATCATCTGCGTAGTAGAAAGTGGAGATCCCAGATTGTTGTATCAGTAGAGCGAGGGGAGCTAGGAAAAGATTAAAGAGGAGAGGGGCCAGGATGGAACCTTGGGGAACCCCACAGGGAAGAGGAAATGGGTCAGAGGAAGGGATGGAGGGAGAGGAAGAAAGAACTGCACAGGACCGAGAGGAGAGAAAGGAGTGGAACCAGCGATAGACTGTGCTACATAGGCCTGCTTCCCGAAGGCGAAAAAGGAGAGAGTGGTCAACTAAATCGAAGGCAGCAGAGAGATCAAGGGCTACCACCACCGAGATGTCACCACGATCGTGAGCTACATGCAGTGCGTTTGTGAAGGCGAGGAGAACAGTTTCGATGCTGTGGCCCTGATGGAAACCGGATTGACGAGGGTGGAGGAAGTTGGTGGAATCAAGGTGGTGAGAGAGTTGTGCAAAAACAATTTTTTCAAGGAGTTTGGAAAGAAAGGGGAGATTGGAAACTGGGCGATAATGGGCAGGATCCAGAGGGTCAAGAGAAGGTTTTTTAAGGATGGGGCGAATCATGGCGTGCTTCCAAGAATGGGGGAAGGTCCCTGTGGAGAGGCTGGAGTTGAGCATGGAGAATATATAGGGAAGGAGTGACAGAGAAGGGGTGAGTAGCCAGGAGGAGGGAATAGGGTCAAGAGGACAGAATGTCTTGTTAGAGGAGGAGATAAGTTGGTGGAGTTCGATCATGGTGGTGAGAGAGAAGGAGGACCATGTGTGTGAGAGTTAGGATGTGGGAGGGGGATGCAACGCGGGGGGGGGGGAGAATGGATGGGGGGGGGACAAAGAGGCCAGTAGGTGGCTGCCTATGGTGTGGGGTCTGGGGTAGGGTTGCCTACATTGACATCTGCGCTCCCTCCCGGCACTGCCTGTCAATGTTATGTGTCCTTTGGGGTACTTGCTGGGTGATATCCACTGGGGCACTGTGGGTCACATACTCGTTGCCATGTTTGCCCTTGGTCAGTTGCGGGCTTGCTGTTTTTCTGTTTCTGTGTTCCTATGTGCCACCTTGGCATCTGCCTGGTCCACCCTGTGCCCCAGCTGCCCCACTGCATGTCCTGCCTTCAGCCCCCTGTGCCCCATTTGCAGCCTCACCGTCATGCCCACTCGTACTTGGCCACTATGCTGCTGCTGCACATGTATCACTACTATCACTTTTATTGGTTTCCCTGCCTTTGCTGTACATTGCTGACTGAAATGGTTTCTCTCTCCTGCAATTGTGTGCTAACGCCAGGTTTTCAGTTGCGTTAGGATTTAGCCCTTAATTTCTCCACGTTAGTGTGGAAGGGGCCTTTCTCCGCCCACTCCCCGCCCATTGACCCTTTCTCTCCGCCCTCTCTCCACCCTTTTCTGGCCTTGACGCGGCCGGGAACGTTAAGGCGCGTTATGTGCCATTAAGGCGCCTTAACGTTACATACTGGGTCTTAATGTAGCCGCTGCTACATTACTGCAGTTTAGTAAACATGTCCCTAAGTACCTTACTACCTCCACATTTGTGTCTCCTCTGTCAAATGTCCACCCTCTTTGACTAGACTTGTCATACCCCTACCTGTCTTTCTATGTTAATTGTTCACCGTTTTGACTGGTAGAAAAATGATAGACCAAAATCAGTAAAATAAATAAATTTGGAAATACGTTATTATTTCTTACAGAAAATAAACATGTTTATGGCATATTTCACCATTAATGGTTATTATGCTGTGTAAACATAGCTGCCACATTGCAAACCCTAAGCTCTAATCAGAAGTGTCACTGCATGTGGTACTATAAATGCATGATGAAAGAATACAGACTAACAAAGTAGAAACTCACGCTTCCGGACACAGATGTATTTAAATGATTCAAAACATATTGCCTTCCAAGTGAGTTTCTGTTTCATATGCATATGTCGTGTCTTGTGTGGAGTATAAATAGAGAAATTAGTAGGGAAAGCTCAGAATAAGAGCTGCTGTGTTGATAATTAAAGGCATAATGTGGCATTTGTTAGTTATGTTTGTAAATGTGCATGAGGCACATGTAATATTGATACTCTGAAAATAGAACTGCAGGTGCAGGGTGGTAAAATAGTAGGGTTGTGCAGCGGTCTTTAATCGTTACGACCACTGGTCCATGGGACATGTAAATGACCAAATATGCTGGCATGTTCTAACTGCAAATAAAAAAATATATATGCAGAACCAGGAGATATTTAGTTCTGCCCCAGTTCGTTCATTTTCCCTGTGCATGTACGTGAATTTTCTTTCTTTCTTTCTTTTCATTCTTGCAAATTTCTGGTGCCATAAAGTAAGGGTCAGTAATTTGGTGACATTAAGAACACTGGGCTATTTAAACCTTTAGGGAACCTCTGTATATGTGGTGAGTTAGATTTATTATATTGATAGATGTGTTTGTCATGTTTTTGGCTCTAAATATACAAGAAAATTAGTGCTGATGTTAAAGCATTGTTTTACAACATAATTTCAATATGTGTGCCAAGGAGCATCAAGTCTGTAATTCCAGGAAAAAAACAAGCCCATCATTAGTGGCTTAATAGAATGCAACATACATACATATAGAGTAGTAGTTTTCGACCTTTTTTCTCCTGTTGTGACATATCTGACAGACTGTATTCATATGAGTGACACACTGAATACTATAATGTGTGGCTGAACAGAAAAAAAGAGAGCCTAATCAATAGAATTTGCCCTTTCAAATAAATTTCTATTGGAATCAGAGTTATTCAATTTTAATTTTTTGCATAAGTTATGCAAAATAGACAAAATTATCTCTGTCCCGCATGGCTGTCCCCTTTGTACGTCCAATCTGAGCAATACGTACAAAGGGGATCACAATTCTGATCCTGCCGGCATGAATAGACCCGCGGGATCAGAATCATGATCAGGCCTGTACGTGCAGGCCTGGACTGCGATTCAGTCCCAGCCTACACATACAGGCACTGCCTGGATAGCTCAATCAAGCATTTAAATGGAGCCACAGTGCCATGGCGTCCTGTTGCCACGGCACCATGGCTTCATTTAAATGCCGCGATGCAGGCCGCCAGCAATTAAGGTTTTTTCTCCGCAGCCCGATCCCTGATCTGGCCTTCTAAGGCCAGAGTCGGGCTGCGAGGATGAAACCCTGGCCCTCCAGCCCCTTCCATGTCCCGACTTTTGAAAAAAACAACATCCAGGGAAGTTATTCCACTTCAGAGGTGGAATAACTTCCCCAGCCATTTTGCCGGCCCTGGACATACAGGGCCAATTTTAGAATCGGCCCTGTACGTCCAGGGCCGGTGACCACCCACTGCCCGCCCACTCTCCGCCCCCAGGCTGCCTCTTCCCTGCCCCTGAATAACTGTCCTGCACAACCGGCTATTCCCCGCTATTCATGTCTCAGAATAACCCCCTTAAAGGGTATCAAAGGATATCAAAGAAGGAGAAGCTGTAAATCTAGAAAAATGAATGTAAAATGAATCTGCCAGGAGGTAAACTTAAAAGCAACTTCAGGAAATACTTTTTCACTGAAAGGGTGGTGGATGTATGGAATTTTATTTATTTTTATTTATTTATTTAAAGTCTTTTCTATATCGCGCTCTTTCAAATCAGTGCGGTGTACAGTTAACAGATTTGTGCAGTGCAGGCAGGGCCTAAACTGGACTTACAGTGAACAGGGATTTTTTTACATGGGCTAACAGGGTAACTATGTACAGGCAGGCTGGCTGTCACTTCCATTTGGAATGCCCTCCTGATGGAAGTGGTGGGGGCAAATACAGTGACAGAATTCAAAATGGCATGGGACAGACACAGTGGATCCCTTTATAGCAACAGGATAAAATCAAAATAAACTTTACTGTAATATCTTTTATACTTTAACAAACAGAGGGGGGAAGATCTGCACAGAACAGCGGGTACAACCCTAAACAAAGGCATAGAGGGAGGTGACCTACATGGAGCGGTTAGTACAGCCCTTAACAAGGGAATAGAAGGGGGTGACTTGCACGGAATGTCGGGTACAACCACTCTAGCCACCTTACAGAGCATACTAGATATATGCCGTCATATACTGTGTTACTATATTGCTATATTATTATGTAGATGGAGATGTAATACTCACAAGGCTCTGCCAGGAAATTTGGAAGACAACTGCATGGCCAACTGACTGGAAAAGATCTGTGTTCATACTAATACTGAAGAAAGGTGATCCAAATGACTGTGGAAATTATCACACAGTCGCTCTGATCCCACATGCCAACAAGATTCTACTCAAGATCATTTGATGGAGACTACAACCATACCCGGAATAAAAACTGCCCAAAGTGCAAGGAGGGTTCAGAGAAGGGTGAGGAACAAGAGACATCATTGTGGATATGAGATGGATTCTTGAAAAGACAAACAAATACCAAAAGGATATGTACATGTGTTTGATTGACTACAGCAAGGCCTTTCATTGCATAAATCATTCAAACTCTGGGCTACATTAAGAAGAACATTCAATAGTTCTCATGTACAATCTGTATATTGATCAATAAGCAACAGTTTGAATAGGGCAAGAAGAAACAGAATGATTTAAAATTGGCAAAGGTGCATGACAAGGTTGCATACTTTCCCCATATTGTTCTATTTATATGTGAAATAAATCATCAGAGAAGGTGTTAAGATTAGTGGAAGATTCATCAACAACATTCACTATACTGACAATAGTGCATTACTGGGGGAAGGTGAGAATCTAAACTATCTGCTTATCAAGATCAAAGAAGAGTGCTGTGAACAGCCTCACTTTAATGAGAAGGAGGCAAAGATCCTGACAACAGGAAAAATCAATAATTTCATCTTTAATTGTGAATAAATAGAATTAGTAGACAATTTTAACCTGCTTGGATTAATCAATGAAATGAGAAATAGTCAAGAAAACCGATGACATATTGCTCTTGGCAGAATCACTATGAATGACCTAGACAAAATTTAAAAGTGTACAAATATTTGACTTGTCCAAGCCATGGTATTTTCAATAACATCATGTCGATGCAAAAGTTGGACAGTGAAGAAGAAAGACAAGAAGAAAATCAATGCTTTTGAATTATGATGTTAGCAAAGAATACTGTGTACACCATGGACTGCCTGAAGAACAAATCAAATCGTATTTGAAGAGATCAAACCTAAGGGCTATGTTTACTAAACCATCTTAATGATATCGCGCGATAATGTAACATTATCCCACGATAACGTCACGTATCAAACGATAACGTCGGCAGCGGCGTTAAGGCACACAAACGCTGTGAAATCAGGTTCTGAAGGGTGGAGTAAAGCCTCCCAGAGGGCGGAGATAGGGGTCAATGGGCGGAGAGTGGGCGGGGAGAGTCTCCAGGCACACTAACGCTGTGAAATCTGGGTCTGAACACTAACGCCAGTGAAACATAAGAACATAAGAACGTAAGATATGCCATACTGGGTCAGACCAAGGTCCATCAAGCCCAGTATTCTGTTTCCAACAGTGGCCAATCTAGGTCATATGTACCTAGCAGTTTCCCCAAGGGACACAGGTTCCAAAATGCTTGTATTGCTTCAAGCATTGATATCCTGGGTCGCTTCTTAATAATGGCTTATGGATCTTTCCTCCAGGAACTTGTCCAAACCTTTTTTAAACACAGCTACACTAACAGCCTTTACTACATCCTCCGGTAACAAATTCCAGAGTTTGATTACACGTTGAGTGAAAAAATATTTTCTTTTATTAGTCTTAAATAGTTTACCCTGTAGCTTCATCGCATGTCCCCTAGTCTTTCTATATTCTGATAAGGTAAACAATCGATCTACGTTTACCCGTTCCACTCCGCTCATTAATTTATTGACTTCTATCATATCTCCCCTCAGCCGTCTCTTTTCCAGGTTAAAGAGCCCTAACCTTTTTAGCCTTTCTTCATAGGAGTATCCTTCCATCCCCTTTACCATTTTGGTGGCTCTTCTCTGAACCTTTTCTAATAACTCTATATCCTTTTTAAGATACGGCGACCAGAATTGCACACAATATTCAAGGTGCGGTCTTACCATGGAACGATATAGAGGCATTATAATATCCTTTGTTTAATTTTCCATTCCTTTCCTTATCATACCTAGCATTCTATTTGCTCTCTTGGCCGCCGCTGCACACTGGGCCGAGGGTTTTAACATGGTATCCACAATGACGCCTAAATCTTTTTCCTGGGTGGTGGTTCCTAATGTGGAACCTTGCATCGTGTAACCATAGTTTGGGTTGTTCTTCCCTAGGTGCATAACTTTGCACTTGTCCACATTAAATTTCATCTGCCATTTTGATGCCCAGTCTTCCAGTTTATCAAGATCCTCTTGCAATTTTCCACAATCCTCTTGGGTTTTAACAACTTTAAATAGTTTTTGTCATCTGCAAATTTGATAACCTCACTCGTTATTCCACTTTCCAGGTCATTTATGAATATGTCAAAAAGCAGCGGACCCAGCACAGATCCCTGGGGTACACCACTATTCACCTTTCTCCATTGGGAAAATTGGCCATTTAGCCCTACCCTCTGCTTTCTATCTTTTAACCAGTTCCTGATCCACAGTAGTACACTGCCTCCTATCCCATGACTCTTTAGTTTTGCCAAAACTCTCTCATGAGGGACCTTGTCAAAGGCTTTCTGAAAGTCCAGATACACGATATCAACCGACTCACCTTTGTCCACCTGATTATTCACTCCTTCAAAAAAACATAACAGATTAGTAAGACAAGATCTTCCTTGTCTAAAGCCATGTTGGCTGTCTCTCATTAGTTCATGACTATCTACATGCTGAGTAATTTTATTCTTTATGATGGTTTCTATCGTTTTTCCCTCTATTGACGTCAGGCTCACCGGTCTGTAGTTTCCCAGATCACCCCTGGAACCCTTTTTAAAAATTGGTGTTACATTGGTGATCCTCCAATCTTCAGGTATTAGAGATGATTTTAATGATAGTTCACAGATTACTAATAGCAGGTCTGCAATCTGATATTTCAGTTCTTTCAATACCCTTGGATGTATACCATCCGGCCCAGGTGATTTGCTACACTTCAGCTTATCTAATAGTTGTAATACATCTTCTCGATGTATCGATATTTCCTTCAATTCTTCTGCACCTTTAAATACCACTTCAGTCATGGGTAACATCCCTACATCTTCCTCAGTAAAGATTGAAGCAAAGAATTCGTTCAGTCTCTCCGCTATCGCCTTGTCGCCTCTTAGTGCTCCTTTAACCCCTTTATCATCTAATAGACCAACTGACTCTCTCACAGGTTTTTTGCTACGAATGTACTTGAAAAGGTCTTTACTTTGTGTTTTTGCTTCTGCAGCAGGCTTCTTCTCAAATTCTCCCTTTGCCTGCCTTATCAATGCCTTGCATTTGACTTGCCAGTGCTTGTGCTCGCGTTAGAGGCACATTTGCAGGAGAGAGAAACCACTTCAGTCAGCAATGTACAGCAAAGGCAGGGAAACCCAGAAAAGTGATAGTAGTGATACATGTGCAGGAACCAAAAAGGCAAATAAACATATAAAATGACCAGAACCACATTTGAAATCCCAATAACCAAGCTGGCCAATAGTGATATTAATGATAAAAATAAAGCAACACTACTGACAACGTGTAAAAAGGAAGATATGATGTTTGGAAGGGTCTATGTACTGTCCCCCTACAAAGTGAATGATCCCACATTGAAATAACACTGATCAGGGTTTTTGTCATTTATATTGGGCAGGTTTGTTATGGCATGCACATGTGCAGCAACAGCAGAGTGGGCACGTAGGAAAGGGCAACTGTACTGATGCAGTAAATGGGATACAGGGGGCTGCAGGCGGCACATAGGAATGCCGAAACTGTAAAGCAGCAAGACAGCAACTGACGAGGGTCCAACATGGGCACGAGTGTGTGTCCCACAGTGTCACAGGGGATATTACCCAGCAGGTACCCCCAAGGGCACATAACATTGGCAGGCGGTTGTCAGCATACCTTTCATGCAGCTATGAACTCTGTTTAATTCAGTCTAAACTCTGACCCCTGGGTGACGTCAGTCTCTAGGACCTGGCTGCAGCCCCTCCTTGCTAAATCAAGATGGGTAGACCTTAAAGGGAGTGGCCAAAGACAATAGCAGACCTCAAGGGGAACTGCTGGAGAGGCACTATAAAGGACAGACACACTTCCTGTCTCTCTCTCTCTCTTTCATCGGACAGGTTTGGACACTACAATGAGACTCTGATACTCAACTCCCTTCACCCCTCCCCCTCTCTCTCTCTCTACCCACATGTTCTGGCCTACCATGCGGCTCTGACCCACATGTTCTGGCCTCTATCTCTCTCACACTTCACACATGCACACACACAGATTCATTGATACACACTGAAACAGCTCTGTAACAATCACTATATACCTCTGTTCAATACCTATGTATTAAGCCTATTTGTACATAAAAACCTTTCTCCAAGCCACACCTGTTTGCTTGTCTTATTACAATACCCTCCTGCGTCTGTGAAGTGAAATGAACCCAGGACCAAGCGGAGACTTGATAAGAGATTACATATTCAGAAGATTACATATTGGGGGCTCGTCTCTCGGATTTCACAGCAGACCTCCAGTTGGGTAAGTAATAATTTTGTATAATACATTAAGTAGATTTCAGACAGAGTGAGACAGGAAAATCAATAGCCCTTGTGACCATTTACAATTTTGTTTTGTGGGTTAGACAAGGTGAGACTTTTAGTGTCAAAAGGCTCTGTAAGAATCTAGAATTTTAAGGACATGACACAGAGTGGCTTGCAATTGTCTTATTTTTATGTATAGGCTTGCTACAGATTTTATATAGTATTTGAGCTGCTAAGAAAATACAGAGTTACACAGTTAAATATTCCCTCATAGAGTACAATATACATCTTTCCTGGTAACACTAATGTACCCTCCTGTCTATTTGACTTTTATTTCTCTCTCTTGTCAGTATATATCTTGGTGTGAGCAGGAATATCTGACAATGTTAATCTTTCTCCCTTTTAACTTCTATTTCTCTGTCTCCTGTCAGTAACTATCTTACTGAGAGCAGGCTTGCAGCTGGCTGCAACTGATACAATTCTGTTAATCTACTCCACCCTGTTAAATAGGTGTGAAATACCTTTTAAGTTAGCATTCCTCCTTCTAAGGTTACACAGTTGAGATAGTCCAACTACAGCCTCTCTGCAGTATCAAATATGGCAGCATTTGATTTTAAAGAACTTACAGAAATTCTAATTTCATATTGTAAGAGAAAAGGAGGTCCATATGAAGGGGAATTCCCTGACTCATGGTATAATATTCAAAAACGAATGTTAAGCCATGATCATGAATTCAAAAAGAAAACAAATAAAAGAAAATGCCTCTTCATCCAGGGCATGTACAGAGGTCTAATTAGCATGAAAAAAGAAAACTCTGAACTGACTTCTCAGTGTAGCCAATTGATCAAAGAACTGGAGGAGGCACAAAGTTGTATTTCTATTCAGAGAACTCAAGTGATTCAAGCCACAAATTCTTTTATAACTGTTAGTGAACAATTAGAAGCACTTAAACTTGAATTGAGGCACGTTAAACATCAAGTGGCCTCTGCAAGAAAGTCAACACCTACCCCTCCCTCAGCACCATATGCCTATGAGCCATGCATACCAGCTAGAGAGAAACAAAAGAACAAAGATACACCCATTCCCTATGCCTATGACACACCTGATCAGCAACAAAAGAATTCTAAAGTATGCATAGTTGAACTTAGGAATGGAAAGAATACAGCTGAATCAGAACAAAATTCTGATAGTTTATCTCAGCCAGAACCCAGCAATCTCTGTCAGGAAAATAATTCTGATGACTTAGACATGACACCCAGTAATGAAGTTAAATTAATGTTCCAGGAAAATTTAAAAGATAGAGATATTGAAAAAATAGTTGAGAAAATTGGCACTATGCCTCTTAATGTAAATCAGTGGGTTAAATGGGCGATTGATATTCTGATTCACTGGGGTCTAGGGAAATACAGAAGAAAACAATCAGATTTTGATAGACTTATGCATCTGGCTCTAGGGCCTCACTATTACAGGGTTGGCTCTCTCACTCACCCATACCAGTTGGTTAAAAGGGGTACTGAGAAACTATTTCACTGTTCCCCAATGCAAGTATTTAAAATTATTTCACCTTTACCAGATGATACACTGGAACAGTTTGCATATAGAGCCTGGATTTTAAAAGCAGTTCTTAATGAGCAGGAGTCCTGGCCCAAAGCAGAAGATTATGGGGAGAGCATGCATAAGGAATTTTTATTAGAATTGCTGTCCCCTGAGATTACAAAACACCTTCTGTTATTTTCTGAAGACCCTGAAGCAACCCCTTTTGATACTCTAATGCTCAGAATTGGGTCTGTTTGGAAGACCCAGCCCTCGCAGGTCATTACAGTATCAGAGGCACGGAAGTGGCAGGCCAATGAATCCTCTCAGTACATAAGAAACACAGACAGAGGACACACCCCTAAGTGGCAAGCTGAAGGATCCTCTCAGTACACAAGAAACACCGACAGAGGCCACGCCCCTTGGAGAGCACACGGCAGAGGTACTTTTAGAAACTCCTCAGGTTACATCCCCTTTCAAGAGCTCAAAGCACAGAGAGATGGGCTAGAAAAGGAAAAAACTAAATGGGAACAAGATAAACATACACTGCAGATAGAAATAGATAAATTAAAACAGGATTTACAAGCAGCTCAGGACAAACACAAGGCTAGGGCATAGGGATGTCCTGACCTCTTGAGTTCAGATATCAAAATGTCTCAAGCCTTCATAGCCCAGCCTGCCTCCTTTATCTCAGCAGAGGACTCAATTCCAGAGCCTCTGGGTGATGAAATGGATACAGGCCCAGGACACAATTTAAGGCTTGTAACACCCTTGATACTGGACTCTTGTGCACGCCCCAATGTTATCAGTAGAGTAGGGGGTCAGGATAAATTAGCTTTGATTGACACAGGGGCTGGAATTAGTTTTACAAACAGAGCTTCTCCCACTGCACATCAGAAAAATATGGAAATTTATGAAATTCAAGGAATTAATGACACAGCTTCCAAATGTGTGGCTATCCCAGTTAAATGGGGTATCCCTGTGCACAGTGAACAAAACAAGGAAATGTTAGAAACCACTGCCTCCACTATAGTGAACACACCAAAAGAAATAATTGGAATTGATGTTCTCAACCAGTTAAATTTGGTGGTGGATATGGCTAATCTTAAATTGTGGCAGTATTCAGGAACTTCAAGTGCTTCTAAACCTTTAGTGCATGAAGTCATTCCCATGCAGTTAGCAACTCAGTGCACTAAGGCAGCTCAACAGTATGATCTGTGTGTAATTCCCTCAGAAGTGGCTGATATTCCAGTCTGGGCTCAAGACAAGTTAGATTGTGGGAAAATGCACACAGAAATACTGTTGGAAGGTGAGGATCCTCCACCACAGAAGCAATACCCAGTACCTCATCAGGCTATAGAACCAGTGACTAAAATTGTGAAGATACTGGAGGAGAGGGGTCTGATTAGACCTATTTCTTCCACATGCAATTCACCAGCCTGGCCGATAGTTAAACCAGGGGGTTCCTTCAGGCTCACTATGGACTTCCGTGCTCTGAATCAAGTTTCAAAATCTGTAGTGCCCGTGGTAGCCTCATACCCTGAAATGATCTCCAAAATGAATCCCAAATGTAAAATTTTCTCTGTTTTAGACATATCTAATGGGTTTTGGAGTCTGCCACTGGCCCTTGAATGCCAGTACAAAACAGCCTTTCAGTGGCTGAATAAACAATATGCATGGACTGTGCTTCCACAGGGATATAAGGATTCCCCCTCAATATTTCATAAATACATGCAGGAAGCCCTATCACTATTGTCTTGCAGAGATAATATAATTCAGTATGTAGATGACATTCTGATTCAGTCTGAGAATGAAGCCGTACACTGGAATCATGTAAGAGAAGTTTTAAAAGCCCTCTTACAAGCTGGTCTTAAAGTCAATCCTGCCAAGGCTCAACTGTGCAAATCACAGGTTTCCTTTTTAGGGGTTACTATTGGCCAGGATGGTAAATCTGTAGATTCTCAGAGGATAGAGCTGATACAGAAACTTCCACTTCCTACAGATCAGAAATCACTCCAGTCATTTCTAGGGCTCACTGGTTTCTGTCGTGACTTCATGCACAATTATGCTGAAGTGGCAGCTCCACTTTACTCCCTGCTAAAAAGTAAAGGTTATGTCTGGGAGGAAGAACATACCGAAGCTATAACTAAATTAAAACACATTCTGACTTCTGCTCCTGTTCTTGCACACCCAGATCACACACAACATTTTTTCCTGTACCCTGTAGTTGGAGAGAACAGTATAGGTGCAGCTCTAACACAACGCTTAGGAGGAGTAGATCGCCCTATTGCCTTCTGTTCCAGAGTTCTCACTTCTCCTGAACTCAAAATGGGAAACTGTGAAAAACATGTACTGGCTTCCTATGCTGCTATGCAGAAATTTACATACATCATTGGTGCTCAAACCACATACATATGCAGCCATCACACCCCCCTCAAATTCATTGTAGAAGGAAAATTAGCATGTAGCAAGATTAGGACTGAGAGAATAGTCCAGTGGACTCTCATGTTGCAAGCACAGAATGTAAAGTTTGAATTGTTGAAAGAACCTAATGTGCAAGTGGCTGGAATCTTGTTGGAGGGGCAACCTCATGACTGTCAGTCCTCACCCAGTGCCCCTAATCACATGATCTTTAGGGAACTAGGACTAGACAAAATTTCACCTTTCCTTCCTACAGTATATATTGATGGTAGTAGCCAATGTGAAGGAGGCAGGCGACTAGCAGGTTTTGCAATTGTACAATTGGACCCAAATAACCAAGTGGTACTGCAAAGACAGTATTCCTGTGGGTCAGCGTCAGCACAGTACTGTGAGCTGGCTGCTTTTGTAGCTTGTATGCAACAATATCAGGATTCACACCCAGAGATACAAATCATTTTAGATTCTGATTATGTCTTTAAAAGTGCCATTGCCCTGTTACCCTGGTGGCTGGCAAATGAATTTAAATCTACAGATGGGTCCACAGTGAAAAATTCATCACTGTGGACTATGGCACAAGAACTGAGTGAGAAGTTTCAGAGAGTACATTTAGTTAAAGTAAAGGCACATAGGAAGAAAGGCCCTTTAGTGAAAGGGAACACATTAGCAGACTCACTAGCCAAGGAAGCATGCCATGTAGGCCTCATATGGCCCTGGTATGAGCAGACACGCATGGTTGCTATTGCTACACGTTCCACAGATTACGATCAGATAATACCACCAGATTACTTCGTAGCACTGCAGACAAAGGACCCTGAGCTTTCCAATTTAAGGAAGCTTGTGCAGGATGCCCCAGATAACCTATATCAGCACACACCCTTTCTCACACTAGCTATAGAGAAAGACATTCTATGTGCAAAAAGAGAGGAAGGCTTGGTTATAGCTATCCCTAGAGCTCGAGGTAAAGAATGGATGCATTGGGTTCATGGTGCAGGTCCTATGGGACACCCTAAAGCAGAAGAAATGCAGACTATCCTCAATAGGTTGGTATGGTGGCCAGAAATGAAACATGATATACAGGATCATGTTTCCTCCTGTGTAATCTGTGCTTCATTTGGGAGACAACCGAAAAAGAGAAGGGGACAGTTAATGAGAGCACCTCCCCGTGGCCCATTTGAGAGATTGCAAATAGATCATGTGGGCCCTCTCCCATTGACTGCTAGGAAGAATAGATTTTTACTGACTGTTGTTGATTCCTTTTCTCATTGGGTAGAAGCATTCCCTGTCCCAGATCAAACTGCTAGAACCACTGCAGAAGTCCTAACTATGCAATTTTTTACACGCTGGGGCATTCCTAAAACAATTGACTCTGATAATGGTCCTGCATTTGTTTCGCAGCTGATCAAGGAATTGTTTGATTTTCTAGGCATAGAACAACAACTCCACATTCCATACCATCCACAAGCAGCAGGGCAGGTAGAAAGGATGAATCAAACAATTAAGGCCCACCTCAGCCCTATGCTTAATCTGACCGGGAAAAATTGGGATCAGGTGCTCCCTTTAGTCCTTATGCGTATCAGAGCTAATGTCTGTAAATCCACTGGTTTTGCACCCTATGAAGCCTTAATGGGAAGGCCAATGCAACGGTGGGAAAATATGCTGAGTCCTTTTCTTCCAGAGGACCAGACCGTAATTCTCACCAATGAGTGGATGAAATCCCTGCAAGAACATCTAAAAGAAATTCAGACCTCTGTGCTAGCTAACACAGAAAAAGCTAGAGATTATTTGCAGGAGGTACATGCAAAAGGTTCTGATTTAAGGCCCCTCAAGGTTGGGAGTAAAGTGATGATTCTGAGACCTAGACCAAACCTCCCCTTTGGAACTGCAAAGTGGGAGGGACCGTACTTAGTTACTGATACCTTAGGCCCAAGCCTATACCAGATCCTAATGCCTGACAACCAGCAGTACTGGAAACACATCACCCAGTTAAAACCATATGGGTAATATGTGCTTTATCAGTCTTTGTTTTCAGATACCACCTGAAGACAGCACGGACAGCTGCTTTCTGAACAAAAGTCGCTTAAGGACGGTAACTAGTTACTCCTGCTGTACATGTGTTTAATAGTTATGTAAATAAGTAGTTAGTTATGTAAATAAGTAGTAAAAATTATTATTATTATTTTTTTTTTGTGTTTGTTTTGTTGTTACATAGTATAAGTGGGGACACAAGTTTGCTTTTATTATGTCTCGGTTTGCTGTTGTTCTTGTATCTGCTCTCTTCCACTCAAGTCTCATTACAGGAACTATCATCCGAATATGCACGATTGGCTGGGCTAACTCCACAAGTGGGGTATATCGTTATTAAGAAATACCCCCACCGTTCCCGGAAGGAAAGGATCTGGTCATCCTGAGTTTCTGTTCGGTACAGGACAAGCCAGTGTTCTATTCATTAAACATCACTCAAGTACAGTGGGAGCCACCAGTTTCCACTTCTCTGGAAAGGACACAAGAATTGAGGGCACGCCCAGAACGTTACTTTCTAGGTCCTCCTGCTTTGATATTGTACAATATTTCCTGTTAGGACAGAGGTACCTGGAAAATAACTTATACATGGGTTTTGAGTGATCAACAGCACATCACTGAGACTTCATTCCTTTTGGATGTATCTTGTTTACCTACTACCCCTTTCTGACATCCACCCATTTCAGGAAGGACATCCCTTTCAGATTAAATATGATGCACCACACGATGTTTTATATGATGTGGAATACCATTTTCTTACTTGACATCTATTTCCCAAATTGTTTCTAGTTACACACAAATATCCAAATTGCTCTCAGTTTGTGGCCAACCACATACAAATGCTCAATACTTGGTTTGATATGCAGTCAGTAACACCCAGAGCGAAGCAATTTTGACACAAGCGTGAATTAATTGATACAATTTTAGGTGGCACAGGGACTGCACTGGGTGCCCTTAATGTAATTGATATAGAGGTGCTCCGTAATAAAATGGGATCCACTGCTCAGCATGCTGCTGATGGTTTTACCTCACAACATATTATTAATGAAGCTTCCTCTAAACTGTCCAATGTAGTTGTAGATACCTTTGTTCTTATATCTCCCATTATAGAACAGAAAATTGTTACCTTAGCACATGGAGAATATAGATTGGGAAAGAATATTTCCTGGGCTCTTGCCTGTGATCAAGTACAGATCGAGCTTATTACTATACTAAAGGAAATTCTGATCACTGCAAAGTTAGGACACTGGCCACCATCTCTCACTCATATGGCTAGTACCAAAATACCTGAATTTGCTATAGCTCACCTTGATTGGTGGACAGTTAGTGTTCCCATTTGTTCACCACAAGGCTGCTCTATCTGTACTTTGATCCCATGGTCAGGACAACACAGTTATTTATCCTGTTTTAATATTGGGGTGCAGTTTGATAATATGCTTATGTATCCTGAGGACCATCTCACATGGGTGCAGCCACTGGACGACACCTGGACTTCATTCAAGCCGATGGACCCCAGTTTGTGCGAGCAGACTACATTTCAGTTCAAGTGTCAACCTCACCAGTTTAAAGAGGCTGACACCTCCTGCTGGAACAATTCTTCCTCTTGCTCCCTGACTGTTAAGCTCTCATATCCCCTGACTACCTTGGAGCTGGACACTTTTGTTTTCATCTGTTCTTTCCCCAGAAAGTCTCTTTTTCAATTGCTCCCAGAATGCATGACATTCGCCTTCCCAAGAACACTTTGTTGTACAGTTCAAACTATTTACCAAACAATACCTGGTGCAGTCATACACCACTGGTCTCCCTCACCATTAATGGGACAACTTATTCCACACCGCTGGTTACCAATGACTCTATGGACATTCCAGACTTTATCTCATATGCTGTGCATCCATTACCACTTGGCATGGGAGAAGAGACACTACATAAACTGCTCAACTTTACAGAACTCCATGCCTATATTGATCACTTTAAAACAACATCCACTGAAGTGAATCACACCATCGCCTATGAGAATGGACACATTCAACAAATTGTTGGACACTTGCTACAAGATGCTCATGTGTCTGTGTGGGAATTGTTATTTGGTTACTCACCTACTGCTGATCATGTCTTTAATGTTTTTATTCACCCTATTATTATTTTAACTGCTGTACAAATATTGCTATGCATTATTGTAATTTTCTTGTGCTGTAAGATGAAAAAAATGTACATTTCCTTGCAGCGCATGTCATACAGAACAACAACATTTTAAGGTAGTTACACTGAACCTCTCCAGCATCCACCCCTACATCCAGGCTAATTTGGCCTGCTAATTTGGCTAATTCGGTATTTCCTATTACACTGAATACCAGAGTCAGCTGCAGTCTAGTATTGCTGTCTATCCTCACTCATAGCATACTGGTACCTTTTGGTTTTAGCCTCCTTAAAAATTCCTGCAGACCTTATGCACTGTTCACTCTCTCTAAGACGGGCACGGAAGTGGCATATTGGGTTCCCCCCCCAGTAGTGGCTGCTCAACCTAAGACACGAGGTTTGGACTCATAAGGAGACTTGTTTATCTCTAGAACACTAGAGACAGTACTAGAGACAGTACTGTGCAGGACAGGGGACCTGCTAGACATAGCAAGGTATTTAATACAGGAGGTATTCGATGAGCTGCCTACTATCAGGTAATGGCAGCTGGGACAGGTACCACAGGTTTGCTTCCACCAATTCCAGGCACAAATAATAAATAAAAATAAAAAAGGTGTGGGAGATGTCAGCATACCTTTCATGCAGCTATGAACTCTGTTTAATTCAGTCTAAACTCTGACCCCTGGGTGACGTCAGTCTCTAGGACCTGGCTGCAGCCCCTCCTTGCTAAATCAAGATGGGTAGACCTTAAAGGGAGTGGCCAAAGACAATAGCAGACCTCAAGGGGAACTGCTGGAGAGGCACTATAAAGGACAGACACACTTCCTGTCTCTCTCTCTCTCTCTTTCATCGGACAGGTTTGGACACTACAATGAGACTCTGATACTCAACTCCCTTCACCCCTCCCCCTCTCTCTCTCTCTACCCACATGTTCTGGCCTACCATGCGGCTCTGACCCACATGTTCTGGCCTCTATCTCTCTCACACTTCACACATGCACACACACAGATTCATTGATACACACTGAAACAGCTCTGTAACAATCACTATATACCTCTGTTCAATACCTATGTATTAAGCCTATTTGTACATAAAAACCTTTCTCCAAGCCACACCTGTTTGCTTGTCTTATTACAATACCCTCCTGCGTCTGTGAAGTGAAATGAACCCAGGACCAAGCGGAGACTGGACCAGAGATTACATATTCAGAAGATTACAGCGGTGCCGTGGGAAAGCGCGCATGTCCATGTAGGCGCGCATACCCGAGAACCCACACCATAGGCAGCTGCCTACCAGCACACTGGATGGCCTGGGACTGCGCACCACCAGCACCACTGGCATAAGGGCATGTCAGCATAGTGGCGGAGGGGTGCTGGTGGCGGGTGGGCAGTGTCATCTGCCCACAGCAGACCACAACCAAGCCCCGTTTAGTTGGGTGCCGTGCACTGCAACAGACAAGATCTGTCTGATGAACAGTCATGGTATCCCCAGGGAATGATTTGTCCCTGTGGCAACAGTTTGGTGCAGTACACACAGCCAGTGTGTTCAGGGGCAGAAGGTCACAGGTTCAAGTCCCAGCTGTGGCTCCTGTCAACCTTGTCCCCATATTTTACCCAGTACTAAACTGTGGTAATAAAGATGGAACCTTTATTGCAGATAAAATAAACATGCCTGAAAGGCCTATATTTTACCCTACAGAGCACAGATATCATAAACATGTGCAATCCCTAGAACAGAGTTTCCCAAATGCAATCCTGGAGGGCCAAACACCATTCAGGTTTCACGCTGTCCCTAATAAATTTGCCTGTGCTGCATTTGTATGCATCGCACCCATTGTATGCAAAATGTATCTCATGCATATTAATTAGGGACAGCATGAAAACCTGAACAGTGTTTGGCCCACCAGAACCGGAGTTGGGAACCTCTGCCCTAGAGCAGCGGCCAACAGGGGCATAAACACACCCACCCTAAGGCTCCACTATCCAAAGCCTCATGGAGAGTCAGGCTGTTGAGCCCTGCATGGAGCAGCATCTCCCAATACTGGCACTTGCATACCTTAGCAATGCTGTCCTAAACTTGGGAATACGTTCCACATATATCAAAAGGTTGCTATGATTAATGTCAGCTAACAAATCCTAAGTTAAACACGATTTGTTGATAGAGATTCATCATAGCAACCTTTCTGATATCTGTGGAGTGTGTTTCAGTTATTGCTTCTGACAGTGTTTACAACTCCGGGGAGTGACCCCAACAGTATTGCGTACCATAGCAATGCCCGCACTGTGCCCAGGACTGGTGTGGCAGCCACAAACCTCTATATTTGCACAATGCTGCATAGGTGTGGGAGTGTGTGTCTGTCTATCCAGTGTGTTGTGGCTGCCTACACCTTCCTGAGCCCACACTGCTTGCACTGTTTCCAGTGTTAGCCTGCCAATGTGCATAATGAGAAGAAAGGTACTGTGGGTATGGCCTGGACAGGGTGGCCTGGGCAGGATGCATCTGCACAGGGTATAGGACAATGGCTGGGACGTTATAGTGCCCGACCACCACCTGCACGGACAGGGGGGCCACAGCATGTCATGCTGGGAGGTCACTCTCAACCTGACTGAGCAGTGACCACGGCATGGCTAGGTTCCCCCATAGTGTTATACAGCATTTCTTTCAAGTGATATTTATGGGTTCTCTTTTCTGGGGCTCAATCAGTGACATACCTGCTTG
This sequence comes from Ichthyophis bannanicus, assembly GCA_033557465.1. Classification (NCBI taxonomy): domain Eukaryota; kingdom Metazoa; phylum Chordata; class Amphibia; order Gymnophiona; family Ichthyophiidae; genus Ichthyophis; species Ichthyophis bannanicus. The sequence continues at coordinate 88,572,207 of CM066033.1, forward strand.
GTGTGTGTGCTCACATCCCATTTTGGGGTGCACACGGTTCCTCAAGGGACATGCACTATGTATTACCTAGCAGACTGTCTGCAGTTAGCATGTGTATGGCTGGAACACCTTGCAAGGTGGAGACTGACTGTGCCCTCTTCTTTTGAACGTCAGATAGTGGTGGGGGGCAGCTGAGCTGCTCCAGTGTTCTGCCTGTCTGCCATTACCTTATGTGATGTGTACAGATCTGTGTAGGGTGCTTGTTCCTCAGCAGGAATGGGGTTGATGGTCCCTTCTACTGCCACCATTGCAGAGATGTACAATGTTGATCTGTTGGTGGGTGATCCTGTCCTCCCCCACACCCTAAGCCACAGATGGTGGGTTGGGGTATGCTACATAATCTGCTTTTGGGTCCAAACAACCCCCCCTTCACTTATAACACGTGAACATGGCACCCACACAGGACATGCACTATTCTGGGTGCATCATAGTCCACAAGGGCTAGACGTGACTGGGTAATTCAGATGGACATGAACATAAGAACATAAGATATGCCATACTGGGTCAGACCAAGGTCCATCAAGCCCAGTATTCTGTTTCCAACAGTGGCCAATCTAGGTCATATGTACCTAGCAGTTTCCCCAAGGGACACAGGTTCCACAATGCTTGTATTGGGTCCCTTCTTAATAATGGTTTATGGACCTTTCCTCCAGGAACTTGTCCAAACCTTTTTTAAACACAGCTACACTAACAGCCTTTACTACATCCTCCAGTAACAAATTCCAGAGTTTGATTACACGTTGAGTGAAAAAATATTTTCTTTTATTAGTCTTAAATAGTTTACCCTGTAGCTTCATTGCATGTCCCCTAGTCTTTCTATATTCTGATAAGGTAAACAATCGATCTACGTTTACCCGTTCCACTCCGTTCATTAATTTATAGACTTCTATCATATCTCCCCTCAGCCGTCTCTTTTCCAGGTTAAAGAGCCCTAACCTTTTTAGTCTTTCTTCATAGGAGTATCCTTCCATCCCCTTTACCATTTTGGTGGCTCTTCTCTGAACCTTTTCTAAAATCGCTATATCCTTTTTAAGATACGGCGACCAGAATTGCACACAATATTCAAGGTGCGGTCTCACCATGGAACGATATAGAGGCATTATAATATCTTTTGTTTTATTTTCCATTCCTTTCCTTATCATACCTAGCATTCTATTTGCTCTCTTGGCCACTGCTGCACACTGGGCCGAGGGTTTTAACATGGTATCCACAATGACGCCTAAATCTTTTTCCTGGGTGGTGGTTCCTAATGTGGAACCTTGCATCGTGTAACCATAGTTTGGGTTGTTCTTCCCTAGGTGCATAACCTTGCACTTCTCCACATTAAATTTCATCTGCCATTTTGATGCCCAGTCTTCAAATTTATCAAGATCCTCTTGCAATTTTCCACAATCCTCTTGGGTTTTAACAACTTTAAATAGGTTTGTGTCATCTGCAAATTTGATAACCTCACTCGTTATTCCACTTTCCAGGTCATTTATGAATATGTCAAAAAGCAGCAGACCCAGCACAGATCCCTGGGGTACACCACTATTCACCTTTCTCCATTGGTAAAATTGGCCATTTAGCCCTATCCTCTGCTTTCTATCTTTTAACCAGTTCCTGATCCACAATAGTACACTGCCTCCTATCCCATGACTCTTTAGTTTTGCCAAAAGTCTCTCATGAGGGACCTTGTCAAAGGCTTTCTGAAAGTCCAGATACACAATATCAACCGACTCACCTTTGTCCACCTGATTATTCACTCCTTCAAAAGAACATAACAGATTAGTAAGACAAGATCTTCCTTGTCTAAAGCCATGTTGGCTATCTCCCATTAGGTCATGACTATCTACATGCTGAGTAATTTTATTCTTTATGATGGTTTCTACCATTTTTCCCGGTACTGATGTCAGGCTCACTGGTCTGTAGTTTCCCAGATCACCCCTGGAACCCTTTTTAAAAATTGGGTGTATCCTAGGTGTGTCTGCAAAGACTACCTATCACACACACTGGCACTGATGAGGACCTGCAGCATAGCTAAGTCAGGTGCTGTGGACCTGGTGCTGAGTGCCCCACCTCACCCTCAGGATGAACACAGAACCGGCACAATGTCACGGTCTGTAGCAACTCTGTGCCAATAACACACATGGTCAGTTCCCCCTACCAGGCCGAGGTGCTGTGGGGGTGCATACCCCATCTTGCGATCAGCTGTAGACTGCTGATCTGCATGTGCAGTGCATCATGGGTACGGGTGGGTTTACCCTATCCTGGTAACCATAGCAGACAGTTTGTGTGGTGACCTGCAGTCTTTCTTTAGCCAGCCAGCAGTGTGTTAGTAGCTATAGAGATGTAATCCACTGGTTACTTCAGTGACTGTGGAGGCAGAGGTCATGGGTTTGATCCTGCAATGGTGTTATTTAATAAGGCTGCCTGAGGCTTTTCCTTTTAATTTAAATCAGTGCTGCCAGCAAAATGCTCCCTCACAGTGCTGTAACCTTAAGGTGCCTCATAAGGCGCCCTATCGGGCGCCCTATAAAGCACCCTATAAGGTGCCCTATAAAGCGCCCTATAGGGCACATTAGAAGGCGCCTTGGTGGACAGGGCTCTTTATAATGTGCCCTATGGAGTGCATTATAGGACACCTTATGCGGCACCTTATGTTACGGCACTGTGAGGGTGTTTTTGCTGGCAGCACTGATTTAACTTAAAAAAGGAAATGCCTCAGACAGCACTGTTTTAGATTACAAAGAATTGCCTTAGACAGCCTTCTTACATAACACCACTGTAGGATTGAACCCATGACCTCTGCCTCTGCAGTCATTGCAGTAACCGGTGGGCTATATCTTTATAGCTTCTAACACTGCGCTGGCATGAATTTAGGATTAACGCGCGTTAACGTGCCACGGCAACCACTATTGCACTATACAGATTCTTGCTACCTTAGGACCGGAACACCCACTTCTTATATGGCATTCTTCACAATTTTGCTGCAACTAGCGCCGGTAACATTAGGATGGTTTAGTAAACATACTGCTAAGTTTTCCTTAGAAGTTCAAATGATAAGACTTCAACTTTCATATTTTGGACATATCATGCAATGAGAAAGATCTTTAGAGAAAGACGTTATACTTGGCAAAATTGAATGGCAATTCAAAAGAGGAAGCCAGCAATGTGATGTATCAATCCAATAACAGCAGTTATGGATGCCACTTTCTCAACTATTAGCTGCCTAACTGAAGACTGAATACTGTTTAGGACAACTATCCACAGGGTCACCATGAGTTGATATCAGCTTGAGAGCACTTAACAACAACAAAGGACAGGTGCAACTTTACTAATGGTGTTTTTATTGAGAATAGCAAGACTATGCAACACAATGCAAAGGCATATATTTCTGCAACTTCAGTATTCTCTAATATGATAACCATGGTTTGTGAGAAACTCACTTCTAATAGCTTTGAAAGATTCCCTTCTCAGAAGGTACCAGCAAGCTTGTCCAAGATGGTTGCTTAGAAGGAGAGCTCTGTAGAGGCTTTTGCTGTTAGATTCCCAAACACTCCTCTGCTGTTGTTTTCTTTCCCCTGGAGTGAGTGTTCTTAGGGCAGTGAAACATGAACAAGTCAGGAAAGCTTGACTTTTCAGTTGGTGCAGAGCAATGTATGAAATAATCCAAGCAGGGTCTACCCACTGTAAACACGGCAGGTCCTTGAAAGGAGAGGTCTTGCTGTAGGCCCTGACCTTGGAGATCCCCAAGGTGGCATACTTATGAAAGGAGAACCATGCTGCCCTGACTGAAATGAAGCAATATATCTTTAATTGAAAGGATCATAATAATAATGATGATAATTTTTATTAATTGCACCCTTCGTTGTGCATTGTACAATCAAGTGTATATAAACAAATTAACAACAAATATTGACATATATTTCTTTTACTCTTTCATCCCCCATCTTCATTCAGCATTTTCAGCACCCAACTTCTCACCCCCCAAAATATCAGTTAACATTATCTACCATGCCCCTAGTTCCTTCCCTAAAAGCTCAGAACAATTGAAGATGGAAATTCCATGGAAGTGCATTCCACAGGACGGATGCTTGGATGGAAAAGGACCTGTTATGATGCACCACCTGTTTCAAAACCTTGAACAATTGTACTATCAAAAATCTCTCTGCGAGTCCTAAGATTGATTCAGGATATATGGGGCCAGTCTGGAAGAAAGAAAGGCCAAAGCCAAAGCATGCAAAGTCTTAAATGCGAATAACAGAACCTTATACTCTATCCAAAATTTAACTGGCAATCAATGTAACACAATTAAAATAGGGATCACCTGCTCATACTTCTGAAGTCCTTTAATGTTTATGTTTATTTAATGTGATTAGCCACCCTTCACTAGCTCAGCACAGTGATGTATATAGAAGGGAATGCCATTTCTGGACTGGAAAGGTTAAAAAGACTCATATAGGGGGAGGCAGGAAGGAAAGGAGCAGAAGACAAGGAAGGAGTAGGGGCAGAAGAGGGGGCGGTCATCACTGGGAAGCAGGTAAGTTGTGAGCAATGTTAAAAAGATGGGGGGAGGGTGTTGTTGTTTTTTTAATTTATTTATTTATGAAATTTTCCAATAAATCAAGCAAAGAGCCTGTTCAGAACATAATGCTTGCAATCGTAATTATACAAGATATTGACCAAAGAAAATAATGCAAAAATTATACAAATAGTCCCCAAAATATACATATATATATATAATATATATATTTTGGGGGAAACGATGGGGTTTTATAAGGGATTTAAACTTGGCGTACGATAGTTCAAGTCAAAGGTAAGGGGTAGTACATTCCAGGTGGTGGGAGCAATGAAATAAAAAGCAGAGGAGTAGATGCTAGTCGAGCTTGAGAAATGGAGGGAAGGTGTAAACGGTTGGCATGGATAATGCGGAGTATGTGGTGAGGGAAGTGAAGGAGCAGAGAGTCAGAGAGATAGAGGGGACAACCTGTGTGGAGCGCACAGTGAACTACGGTGAGAAGTTTAAATTGAAGATGAAACTGAACAGGAAGCCAATGATAACAAACTAGGAGGGAGGTGATATGTTTAAACTAGGAATCATGGGCAAGGATACAAACTGCAGTATTTTGAATACGTTGGAGCCGGTGAAGTTAGGACTGAGGGAGGCTGAGGAAAACAATATTACGGTAGTCAATCCTTGATATTACCAGCATTAGTAACAGAGTGGTCAGGGATGACCAGCTTTTTTGCAATATTCTGCATTAATTGAATATGCATCACATCCTTCTGGGAAAAGTCCAAGAACAGAGCATTACAATAATCCAGTTGGGACATTATTAATGCCTAAGTTACTTCCCTCAAGGATGAACTTACTTCCGTCATGAAACATTTAGATGGACTGGAAGTGAAGTGGCAGCAAACAATGAAGCTAGAAAAGTGATGGAGGATTATAACAATAAGGCTCGGCGCAAAAATAGCAGGATCTTGAAGAAGAGGGATCCATTCCCGTAGCTTTTAGTGAGCACTTGTTATTGTAGTTAATGGATCTGTAATTTCAATTCCCCTTTGCAATAGATAGGGTATACTGTACCCCATTTTATCAGGCACATGAAGCTCACTATCCCCAATCTAAGGTACTATAAATCATTTGTTACCCCCAGGCCCTAGTGACCTTGGAGTTGGCCAAACAGGGGGAAATGACTGCTATTTTTCCCAGATCTGAACAAAGAAACAGTGGCTTGGTCAGTGAGCAGCTAAAGAAAATGTCTTTGGCATTTTATTTCTCTAATGACATCTTGTTAGTGGCCTATACAGTTCTTTTATCTCCTAACAGAAACATAGAAACATGATGGCAGATAAAGACCATATGGCCTGTCCCGTCTGCCCTTCCATATGATGCACTAAGCTCTACAGTCCTTTTTCCTTTAGAGATCCTCTATGTTTGTCCCATGCTTTCTTGAATTCAGATACAGTTTTTGTCTCTACTACCTCCAATGGGAGACTATTCCATACATCTAAAACGTTTTCCATAAAGAGCTATTTCTGCAAATTACTCCTGAGTCAATCTCCTTTCACTTTCATTCTATTCCCCCATCATTGCAGAGCTTTCTTTTGGTTGAAAGAGGCTGTCCTCCTGTGCATTTATGCAATGGAGATATTTAGATGGGAGGGGAGATATGATCTATATTTAGATATATAGATCATATCTCCCCTCTCCCTTCTTTTTTCCAAAGTATACATATAGAGATCTTTAAGTCTTTCTGATATGCCTTATGTCATAGTCCACTGACCATTTTGTTAGCCACCCTCTGCACAGACTCCATTCTGTTTATATCCTTTTGAAGGTGTGGTCTCCAGAATTGCACACAATACTCTAAATGAGGTTTCACCAATGACTTATACAGAGGCACTATCACCTCCGTTTTTGTGCTGGCCATTCCTCTCCCTATGCACCCAAGCATCCTTCTGGCTTTCGCCATTGACTTTCCTACCTGTTTAGTCACTTTAAGATCACAGAAATAACCAAATACAGGTCCCGCTCTTCTTTCGTGGACAGAAGCACTTTGCCCCCTATAGTGTAATGCTCCCAGTATAGGGGCAAAGTGCCAAGAAAGAAGAGCGGTTGGATGAGTCATTGGACTCAGTATGGACATCGTATATTTTAGAGACTTTGCTTATTAGGTTAATAACTGGACAATTAAGGGAAAACAATGCTGTGTTGGATTATTTCAAGGAGTATTGTTGTAGTGTGTATGGAATATTGTGCTGACTGTATTGTGGGGCTGTTGGTGTTTACTATATCTGTGATTGTTACAGTTGAGCGAAGACTAAGTACGTCAATTGGCTGGGGTGATGGAAGCATGGTTGAGAGCAATGGGTATTGATGTGGGGTATTGGGGTTAAAGGCTGATGAGTGTACAGTTGTTTCATTTGAAGGGGTTAGGGGTGGTAGTATGGGGAGATGGGTGAGTGTGTGCTTGTGTGTGCATGTTTGGAGGTGTATGTCAGCTTTAGAGGTGGTGGTGGTATTGTGATGTGTGGATATGATGGGTAGGCGGTTTAGATGCGATTTTATGGTAGAAGATGACTAAGGGGGCATATTGTTTCTGATAACAATATTGTTCATTGTTCACTGTAATTAATTGTATAATATAATTTAGTTCCTCGTGTTTTTATTCTGTATCCTGTTATTCGTCCCTTGTAAACAGTTGAAATACACTGCTTTTATTGTTCTATGTAAACCGTTTTGATTCGTAGAAAGACGGTATATAAAAAATGTTAAATAAATAAATAAATAACACTTGAGAGTCTGTGTGCTATGTAATGTTTTGGGTATAAACAACGCAGGCCCAATTTTCGAAGGTCTTTACATGGGTAACTTCCTTAGTTACCCATATAAAAGCCTTATCCAGGAATTTCGAAGGGCATCTACATGGAGAGTGCCCTTCGAAAAACCCTGCTAAATCCCTAATGCGTCCAGATGCTATCCGCATAGCATCGGGACGTGTTAGGGGTGCTCCAGGATGGAGCAGGGGTGGAGGAAGGGGCTACACAGGTAGCAGTGATATTCAGGGCCGGATTTACCTTGAGTGAGGCCCTATGCCAACAAAACTTGTGGGCCCCCAGCAGGGGCGGCCCAAGGGGGGTGCGGGACCTCATTTGCATAAGGGGCCTCATTTGCATAAATATTTGCATAATGTTACCATATACTAACTTTTAGTAAACGTGCCTCTTAATGAGTGTATGGATAAAGAAAGACTAAAAAGTTTCTACATTACTATAATCCAGTGCCAACCCATAGCAAACTCGCCGTATCCTAACAGCACTACCAGGACTCACAAAGCACCATACTCTACCAATCAAAAGGCAACACTGCAAATATTAAACCAATACATTTCAGAGAACAACAATACATGACCTACTGGGGAAAGAGAACAAGTGGCAATGTCAAATAGGAATTATATAAACAGAACACCTCAGCTCAGTTGCACATGCAGAACATAGACCATCACCAAACAAGTAATCACAATTTAGAAACAGGAAGACAATAATTAAACTGGGAATCCCAAAAGCCAAACTTGGAATGTACAACACTGTAGAAATAAAACTATACATTAATTTGCTCTTGTACTAAACAAAGCGCAGACGTTAATGATGCACATTTACCAGAGCTGACATATTCCAATTAATAAATTCAAAATAAAGAGATATTTTTCTACCTTTTGTGCATTTTTTTTCAGCTGCAATTGCTCCAGCCACTTTCTTCTGGTTTCTTCGTGTCTTCTGCTAACTCTCCATCGTCTGCTGTCCATTTGTCCTTTCTTCTCTCTTCTAGTTTTTTTTCCATTCTCTCTCTACATCTGCTTTAACATACTAATCTTTCTCCTTTTGCTCTTTCCTCATTCCTATTTCATCCACTCAAATTTTACCCCTCCATCCTCAATCCCCACTTACTCTCCCAATACCTGGCCAATTGTAGATTTTTTATCCCTCCCACGCAAAATATTTTTCCCTTCTCCATTTTACTCTTCCAGCCCCATCCCATTCTAATCCTCCCCCAACATCAGCTCCCTTCTAGTTCCAGCCTCACCCAGCATCCATTCCCTTCTAGTCCCTGCATCAGCCCATTTCCAGTCCTAGTCACCCATCAGCCCATTTCCAGTCCTAGCAACCCCCCAACCCAATACCAGTCCTAGCCCCTCCATCAACCCACTTCCAGTCCTAACCCCCCATCACCCCATTTTCAGTTTAAGCCCCCCCTATAACCCATTACCAGTCCTAACCCCCCATCAGCCCACTTCCAGTCCTAACCCCATTAGCCCACCTTCAGTCTTAACCCCCCCAGCCCATTTCCAGTCCTAGCCCCCCCATAGCCCATTACCAGACAGCCCCCATCAGCCCACAGTCCATTATCAGTCTTAACCCCCTCCATAGCCCATTACCAGTTCTAACCCCCCCAACAGCCCACAGCCCATTACCAGTCCTAACCCCATCAGCCCACCTCCAGTCTTAACTCCCCCCCAGCCCATTTCCAGTCCTAGCCCCCCCATAGCCCATTACCAGACAGCCCCCATCAGCCCACAGCCCATTATCAGTCTTAACCCCCCCCAAAGCCCATTACCAGTTCTAACCCCCCCCAACAGCCCACAGCCCATTACCAGTATCTCCCTCGCGTCTCTGTTAAGCCCGCAGGGGCTGATGGGAAATTTCCCATCAGCCCCTGCGGGCTTAACAGAGACGCAAGGGAGACACTCTCCCTTCGCGCCTCTCAAAGCCGGCACGGAGGGGCTCAGCCGGGGATTCGGCAGGGCAGAGGGGGCCCCGCGGGACCGTCAATGCTGCCGCGGGAACGTCCATGCTGCCGCAGCAGCTTTTTGTGGGCCCTTGCCGGCTGTGGGCCCTACGCCATGGCATACATGGCGTATAGGTAAATCCGGCCCTGGTGATATTCAATGCTACCAGTATAGCCCTCTGCACCTTAAAAATAGGTGAGGTTTTTCCTTGCCTATCTTTAGGGTGCAGAGGCTATGGGGGTAGCATCGAAAATCGCTGCTACCAGTGTAGCCTCTGCGGCTGCCGGGGCATCCAGGCTTACCCGGATTTTCACTTCCACCGCCACAGAATTGAAAAATCTGGGTTAAAGGGGTTGGCAGGCAAGCTATGCACCACCATGGTGCATAGCCTGCCTAACTCAAATTCGGGCCCTGTATTTTTATTTGAGGTGGATCACTGTCATTGGTAAATAATTGGTAGAGGGGTGTCTCATGTACTGGATGGGTTCCCCCTTTGGCGTGCTATCAAAGTCAGTTGCTGGGTCACAGGCATATGATGAATTGAATGAAATTTGAGGTGGTGGTTAAGTACCGTTGCTATTTGATGTGCTCGAGAAGTCTGCAGGAAGCTGTCTGTGAAATGGATGATTATTTATTTAGCAAGGGGAGCGAATAAAAGATTGGGGTTCTGTGTGTGGTGTGTTGGTGATGGCTAAGCAGTTACCTCTTCACTGAACTTTTTAAATGTTTATAGAAAGATCTTGGAGTATCTTAAAATATTGTGCCCTACTGTCATCATGCTATGAGAAACTCACTTAATTCTAGTTTGGTTTTTGACCATGTGGCGGTTTTAGTCATTCTGGAGTCCATTGTGGAGATTGAATGTCCAGTTGTGCAAGGTAAAAAGCAAGCAAAGATCTCACAGTTTTACCTCATTTTCAGAAAAGCAAATGTGGGTGCCATAAGTTATTGAGTGACTGTGCAAGGAAAGAAATTTTTGCAGATAATGTGTGTTATTATTTTGAAAGAAACAGGTGTAGTAGGGCCCCTGCTGGATAAATGAGGAAGAGTAGACCCAGAGTTCATGCAATTGTATTTGAGGATGGGCAGGTTTCTATTTCAACTGACAAAATATTAGAGCAATTTAAAAAGTTTTATGAACAGTTGTATACATCTGAGGGGTCAAGCAAGGAAAAGAGTAATTTTTAATTGGCCTGAAGCAGCCATCATTAATGGCAGAAGATAACTCAAGGCTGGACGCATTTGTTCTGAAGACGATATAAAGAGTTATTACACTGTTAGTAAGCAACAAGATACCTAGCTCTGATGAGATTCCTTGAGATTTTTATAAGATCTTTAAGAAATCTTTATCTCCCTAGCTCTTGTGACTGTTCCAACATACTGACACAGTTATAGGTAGGAGTGGCCTAGTGGTTGGGTCAAGTTGCCTTGGGCCAGAGAACTAGGGGTTTGAATCCCACTAGAAGACAGCAACCTTGGGCTGGAAGGATCAGGGTTTCTAGTTTCACAAGTGTTCCTTGTGGCTTTGGGCAAACTACTTAACCCTCCATTGCCTCAGGTACAAAAACACAGATTGTGAGCCCTTTGAGGAAAGGAAAAAAAATCTCTATATATATATATACAGTACCTGAATGTACACTGCTTTTGGACTGGTAGAAAAGTGGTATACTGTATAAGCCTAGTTAAATAAGTAGTAGTGTTGGGGAAGCCTGGATGTGATTCCCTTTAAATCCAGAACTATCAACCAATATCATCTCTCAATTATGACTATAAAATTTATTCTAAAATCCTGGCCACCAGATTAAGCAGGGTGCTCTCAAAAATTATTCAGTGTGATCAGACTGGTTTCATGAGCAATAGCTATATAATAGATAACACATGTCTGCTTCACATCCCGACACAAGTGGCTGAATCCCTGCCTTACACAGTCTATGCTGTTGTAGTTGATGCTGGAAAAAACATTTGACCGGGTTTTAGTTCAATGTTATGGCTTGGCTTGGATGTCAACTGGACTTACTGATAGGGTGTGTGCCCTGTACACACTTACTGCTGAAAGAATTCTGGCAAATCAATCCATCTCTGAGTCTTTTTTGCTTCACAGGGGAACCCAACAGGGGTACCTGCTTTCTCTCTTGTTTTTTAATGCAGCGATTGGATCCTTGTTAGTTGCAATTCGTCAAGACCCCTCATTCACGGTATTCAAGTTGAAGGTCTTGAAGTAAAAATGGCAGCTTATGCGGATGATATTCGTTTGTATATCTTCCATCTGGAATTTTCTCTTCCAGCATTCCTCTCTGGTTGAAGTTTATTCAGCCATCTCTGGGTATCAAATTAATAGGCAGAAGACTGACATCCTCCCATTGAAAGTACACATTCAGGTGGGAGTTGCTCAACAATATAATTTTGCATGGGCGTCACAGAGGATTAAGTATTCTAGGGTTCGGTTTTACTCTGGTGTGGCCCTTATCAAACATAACTGAGTTTATGCCAAAGAGATCTTCTTCCACTTGTCTTGGTGGGGTACGATCAAAATAACAATAGTGCCAACAATTAATTTCATCCTGAGCATGTTACCCATTCTGAATCTATTGCTGGTCCAATTAAAAAACTCAAGCAGCCAAAACGGATTGCTGGTGTAACAGTTCCTGCTTTTTATATTTAAGGGGACTCTATAAGAAAACTCCCTTTTCCCTTGAGCTTATAAAAGTACTGAGATCAAATTTAAGCTTACAAGGTTCTTGGTTTTCGTTTCTCTTTGTTGGATTAAAAATCTGAAACAGAGGCAGTGCAGTTTATATCAGGGCCAAGGTACATGCTGCAGGGACTGCTTTAAGAGACTGGACTGGAGTCACTTCAATTAGGCCAATGACTTTAGATAAACTTGCTTGATTCACTCTACCCTTGGTCCAAATTGTCTGAAATGAGGATTTGTTTCCATGCAAGCAGGGTGCAGGAGCCAGAGAAAGAGGGTGAAGAGTAAGGGGGAGAAATGTGTGGAGAGACCTTGATTCCCAGGGACTCCACAGAACAGGTCTATCTAAACAGGAAAGGGAAATGTTGGGCTGCTCAGAGCTTCATTAGAAGATAGAGAAATAGGTACAGATATTTGTCTGCACTGTGAACACAGGCTCTTCTGAGACCAGACTTGAGCCTCACCCTATGTAACCTGAAGGTTAAAATAAAATGAATTTTGTCTGGCAAGGATGGGGAAGTGCTGTCCAGGGCTATCTGTGGTGTCTAGAAATGTTCCTTTCCCCTCCAGGAAAGTTTTGCAGCCTCCAGGGCCGTGTGTTTATGTGGGGCTTGCTCTGCAGAGATGGGGTGGGTCAGAAAAAGGGGAGGAGGGAAGCTTCTTCAGAATTTCTTCAGAAATTGGGTGGGGATGTGTAGCCTTGCACAGCAAGGGTTTGTAACGTGCTTTCTGCCTTAAAGCTTGCATATTTCAGGGGGTTTGAGGATCAGTAAAAATAGTTTTTAAAGAGAGGGATATATATAGCTGTCAGTTTTAAAGAGAAAGAAAGAGATATATAGCAACATATATTTTCTGCCAGTTTTAAAGAGAAAGAGAGAGATATAAATAGAGGAATTTACTCAGCCTGTCATGGCTAAGAGAGGAGAAACTAGGGAAGTGGTCAATTAACCTTAGTCGTGCAACCTCTCGGTTGCATAGTAGTTCTGTGCTTCTTGATAGCAATTTGGTATTTTCTGTTCTACTGGCAGAAAGGAGATAGAAAAGAGGAGGGGGGTACCTGTTAAGAAGGAAGTGAGGAAACTAGTCTGGGACTGATAAGCTATATCGTATTATACAGGCTTCTCTTCAGCTAGTTTAACCCTTTCTGTAAAATAACAATTTCATTTTTCCATCATGGACCAAAGAAGCATAACTCTGAAGTTCCAGAAGGGGTCATTTCTGACTGAAGTGACAGAGAAAAGGGGCCATTCAAACCTAAGCTTCTCTTCTGCTAGTTTAATTTATTTTATTTTATTTATTTATTTTATTTAACAGTTTCTTCTATACCGCCCCTTCCAGAGATCAAGGGCGGTTTACATTGAACAGTTAACAAAATTTTGTATACATCTGTATACTTTACATGGAACATGGTTTTAACTATATACAGGTAATAATACGTAAAACATAACCAAACTAAATTACAAATGGTTATTTACAAGAGCAACAGATTGGGTAAGACTTTTGCGTGTTGGGTGAATTGTGTAAGTAGTGTAAGGTTTTCTTGTGTTAGTCGTTTGTCCTATCTTGAGTGCTGTGGATGTGTTTTTGTGATTGTTGGGGAGAGGTTCTCTGTTGATAGGGGATTGTAAAATGGTTTGTGAAGAGGTAGGTTTTAAGTTCTTTCTTGAATTGGTGAAGGTCTTTTATCATGCGAAGGGTTAGTGGTAGATCGTTCCAGAGAGTGGGGGCAGCGAAGGAGAAGGCCCTATCACTTGTAGTTGCTTTAGTTTTTCTGAAGGTTGTTTTTATGTTGAGGGAATGGGTTGCGTTTTGTCTGAGAATTCTAGTTTCTGATGGGGGGTGTATTAGGGTAGACAAATGTGAGGGAGAGGTGTTATTAAGGAGTTTGAAGGTAGTTAGGATTTTATATTTTATTCGGCTTCTTATAGGAAGCCAATGCAAGTCTAACAGTATTGGGGTCACATGGTCTGTTAGTTTAGCTTTTGTGATCATCTTGGTGCATATGTTTTGGGCTCTTTGTAGTAGGTAGATGCTTTTTAGCGGTAAACCATTTAGGAGACTATTACAATAGTCGAAGTGGGGGGGTGATGAGGGTATTGACTACTGATCTAAAATCATGTGTGTCAAGTAGGGGTCTTAGGTGTTGTATTGTTTTGAGTTTATAGAATATTGTTTTTACTGTCTGTTTTATGTGAGGAAGCATGGTGAGTGAGTGGTCTAATATTAGTCCCAGGTACTTTACCTCCTTTTTAATAGTTTAACCCTTTCTGTAAAAACAATTTCATTTTTCCATCAACTCCCTCCTGTTATTTTACCATCCTTTATTGCTTTTTATATTTCCACTTGAAATTCCAATTTCCCTAACATGATTTCATTCTCTGGCTCTGGGGTTTCTCCATTGGTTTTTCCCCAAGACTCTATGATCATCATTTCATTCCCAGAGGGCCCCTATAGTCATTTTCTTGGTGATAGCTGTCTCAATTAGTCGCTGCACTAATCCCCTGACACATGGGATTATGCAGCATCCTACTGTGGTGAAGACTCCTAGGACTATGGATAAGGATGTTAGGATGGATACTACCACCCCATTCCATTTACCAAACCATGACTCCAACCACCCAGTTGGGGAAGTATCTACCCCGGAGTTCTCTGCGAACTCCTCTGCCAAGGTGGTGAGGCCTTTCAGAGCCTTTCTAATGGTCCCATCTGGGGCCGTGTGGTTTGGGATGTAAGTGCAGCACTGCCCGGCTAAGACTATACAGACTCCACCCTTTTCTGTTAATAACATGTCTAGAGCCAACCTATTCTCCCAGGTCATTCGACTAGTGGCATCCAGCTGTTCCACTATTCCTTTTACTGCATCCCTGGTATAGTTTATGAACCTCTGTTGGTTATAAAAGATATAATTTATCCAGTCCACGTATTTGTTTATTGTGGACCACCAGAATAAAGCTGATTCAAACCCTGCCGTTATCTGATTCCTGGCCTTGAATTCATCAGGTACTCCACGAGGCACTCGTATCAAATCTATATATATTTGATCATCAAAGGAGGTCCCATAGAAGTCCCTCCTTCCTCTTTTCCCTTTTCTTTCTCCTTCCTCTTTAAATACCAGGGTGAAGGGAATAGCTAATTGTACAATTGCAGACATACTTGACCACCACTGAGGTAGTTCCGATCTCAACACCTTACCTCCACAGTACCACCAGACATCCGCTCTAGCCACCTGCATCCTGGAGTAGTTCCCTTGGCCATCTCCAACCTGTGTAATATTCAAGGTCATGGTACATGAGGACAGCACTCCCGCAGCCTTGGTGAAATTCGCCCCCCTGCCTGCTGAGACAGGCAGAGTGATTTCCTCCTGCTGCAAAGAATCTCGGAGGTATGCCTATGTCCTTTTCTTTAAGCGCTGGAAACATCCTTGCCAAGGATCTACAGTTTTCCTGGCCCCAGGCTGTCTCATTCTGGAACAGGGCTAACATGCAGTACATCCCGTCTGGGTCTGATCTCCAGTTGAGTTGAAATGGTACTACCTGTGCAAGAGGTCTCCCTGAGTCACATGCATAGCAATTGCTTTTGTTAAAATTTTCACAGTATATTTTACCCACTCCATCCAGGCATTTAGTTCTTGGTAGCCCGTTTCCACCTCAAAGGTCTGCTGTAAATCCTCTACTTCCACTACCTTTATTACCTTGGGGTCATTGGGAGGCTTCCACTTTTCTATCTTGGGAAAGCTCGGGAGTTCGGACAAGGGGGCAGGAGGCTTCCTTACTACTATCCTGAACCTTCCATGGGGGTCCATTCCTGAGACCCAGGCCCCCAAGCCATAGGTTCTATGCACTTCAGCGTCTGCCCTTAGGACTGTGAGAGTAACAGGGTTGCATTGCAAGTGCTGGCAGTGGCTACTTACTGGATCTTTATGGAACAATATTTGTGTCTTAAGGGGTTGCCCCTTCCCACCTGTTGGGGTCCACCCTCCCCCTCCCGTGGTCCACCATACATTTGACCACCCAGAGCAAGAAGATACCATACTTAATCGCCTTCTCTCCTCGGGACATAGATATTTTATTTCATGGCTTAACTTCCTTTGTCTCTTCAGGTCCCCACAGGGGAATATTTGGCAGGCATCCAATCATATGAGCCGGGGTGTATTTCCCTCGGTAACATTAACCCACATTCTTACTGGGTACCCTCCACCTCCTCTCCATTTGTCATCCTCCTGCAAATCTCTATCTGTGACTAGGGAAGGCTCTTCTGGGGGGGGGGGGGGGGCAAAATATGGCAAGGATCTCTGAAGAGGTCATTAGGATAATTAATATTACCAGAGAATATCTCTCCTGCTTCCCTGCCTGCTTCATCCTGGCCCCTCCTCTTTATCCCACACAGCATCGACTTTTTACAAATACAAATCACAGTGATTCCTAATATACAGCCTGTTACTAGGATCCCTATCTCAATGAAAGTTATCTCCTCCCCCAATGACATAGTATCATGTTCAAAAGCACATAAAAGAAATACATCACATTTATGCTTAACATGCACAATTTGGCTAAAAGCAATATCTATAAAACAGTCCACTCTTCGTCAAAAGTCATGGCTCCTGCTGCAAAACGATCTGGACACATTTCACTGCTCTACTGACTCCTTAAGTCCCAGGAACATCCTCTTCTGCTGGAAGGAAAGTTATTGACTTTTTAGTCTTACAGTAAAGGGGTCCTCAGTTGGCTGTACCCTCCAGGTTTCTGGGGTCTGAGTTGGAGCTGGAGTTGCGACAGGTCCCTTGACTCGGGTGTGGTGGGTCCAACTCCGCTCAGCTGTTCGTACTGCTGTTTCTGTGGTGAGCAGGACTTGGTATGGCCCCTCCCAGTCAGGCTGTACCTTTGTTTCTTTCCATGACTTAATGCTGCCTGCTTGTTTGCTGCTATTGCGCCTGCTGCTATTGTGCCTGCTACTGTACCTGTCTCTGCTGCTGTTCTGCAACGTGTGTCTTGTGCTGTGTCTCCCCAGGTAGGGTTAAGCCACTTGTTCCATTCTGCCCGGTTTGACCTCACCGGAAGTGACGGACAGCCCAGCGCTGTATAAGATCCGCTCCGGCGCGTCCATCTGACTATCGCTGCTGCCTGCTTGTTTGCTGCTATTGTGCCTGCTGCTATTGTGCCTGCTACTGTACCTGTCTCTGCTGCTGTTCTGCAACGTGTGTCTTGTGCTGTGTCTCCCCAGGTAGGGTTAAACCACTTGTTCCATTCTGCCCGGTTTGACCTCACCGGAAGTGACGGACAGCCCAGCGCTGTATAAGATCCGCTCCGGCGCGTCCATCTGACTATCGCTGCTGCCTGCTTGTTTGCTGCTATTGTGCCTGCTGCTATTGTGCCTGCTACTGTACCTGTCTCTGCTGCTGTTCTGCAACGTGTGTCTTGTGCTGTGTCTCCCCAGGTAGGGTTAAACCACTTGTTCCATTCTGCCCGGTTTGACCTCACCGGAAGTGACGGACAGCCCAGCGCTGTATAAGATCCGCTCCGGCGCGTCCATCTGACTATCGCTGCTGCCTGCTTGTTTGCTGCTATTGTGCCTGCTGCTATTGTGCCTGCTACTGTACCTGTCTCTGCTGCTGTTCTGCAACGTGTGTCTTGTGCTGTGTCTCCCCAGGTAGGGTTAAACCACTTGTTCCATTCTGCCCGGTTTGACCTCACCGGAAGTGACGGACAGCCCAGCGCTGTATAAGATCCGCTCCGGCGCGTCCATCTGACTATCGCTGCTGCCTGCTTGTTTGCTGCTATTGTGCCTGCTGCTATTGTGCCTGCTACTGTACCTGTCTCTGCTGCTGTTCTGCAACGTGTGTCTTGTGCTGTGTCTCCCCAGGTAGGGTTAAACCACTTGTTCCATTCTGCCCGGTTTGACCTCACCGGAAGTGACGGACAGCCCAGCGCTGTATAAGATCCGCTCCGGCGCGTCCATCTGACTATCGCTGCTGCCTGCTTGTTTGCTGCTATTGTGCCTGCTGCTATTGTGCCTGCTACTGTACCTGTCTCTGCTGCTGTTCTGCAACGTGTGTCTTGTGCTGTGTCTCCCCAGGTAGGGTTAAACCACTTGTTCCATTCTGCCCGGTTTGACCTCACCGGAAGTGACGGACAGCCCAGCGCTGTATAAGATCCGCTCCGGCGCGTCCCACTCCTTGTGCGAGCTCCTTGGGGCGAGGGACGGGGCGAGTACCCTAGAGCCTCTGGTTCTCGGTTTCACCCTTTCCCCTATCTTAGGTTTCGGTCTTGGTTACCTTTCGGTTTAGTCTTTCTTTGGCTCCTTTGTGTTATGTCTGTTATTCCTGTACACTGGGGCTGGCGCCCTCCCCTCTCTGATTCTATTCCCCCAGGGCTTTCAGCCCGTCAACCCTCTAATCTTATTAACTGTCTACGCCTTTCCTTGCCGTCCCCCCCCCCCCTTCGGCTCCTACTATCCTGTTCCTGCAGCTTGCCCTACTAAACAGCCGCTCACTTCGTACTAAGACTCTCTTAGTACATGATCTCATTACTCAACATTCTTTGGACCTTCTCTTCTTAACGGAGACATGGTTGAAGGAGGGCGAGGAGGCCTTTCTCAGCCGTTGCCTGCCGCCGGGCTATTCCTTCTTCTCTACCTCCCGTCGAGGGAGGGCTGGTGGAGGGGTTGCTGTTATATACCGCTCCTCCCTTCCTCTCTCTGAGCCTCCCATTTCCTTTTCTCTAGCTTACTCCGAATCCTTACTTCTCCGGTTAGACTCCCTTTCTCCTCCGAGTTACTTTCTCCTCCTCTATGCCCCACCATCTCTTACTGCACCCATCTGGGACTCTCTTCTAGCCACCATCCTAGAAGTTTCACTGCAGTATCCCTCACTACTGATATTGGGTGACTTCAATATACATGTGGATTCCCCTTCTTCAACTAGGGACCTCTCCTTTCTCTCCTTCTTATCCGACCTGTCTCTTCGACAATTTGTTTCTTTTCCGACTCATACCGCTGGATACTCCCTTGACCTCATTATTGCTCCTGTCTCTTCCCCTGTCTTTCCCCTTTCTCTCTCCTCCCTCCCTCTCCCTTGGTCCGACCATTTCTGCCTTCTTTTTTCTCTTCCTCTTCTTTCCCTTTCCCTTTCACTAACCTCTCCCTCCCGCTCTCCTGGTAGCTCTTCAGCCCAACCACTACTTACCCGTACAATTTCTTCTGACACCTTATCCCAATTCCCCCCCTCTACCTCTCTATTTCCAGCAGACTTTGGATCTCTTCCTCTCGACTCCCAGGCACATCTCTGGCATTCCTCTCTCACCTCAGCGCTGGACTCTATCGCTCCCTTTCATCCACGTATGCCCCACCGAAGCCGTCCACATCATCCCTGGTACCACCCCGGTCTCTTATTACATAGAAAATATCTCCGACGGGCCGAGCGTCACTGGCGGGCCCACCCATCTCCGTCTTCTTTACAGTCTTTTCGCGAGTGTCATCGACATTACCGCTTTCTCCTCCAGTCTGCTAAACGCACTTACTATTCTAACCTTATCTCTTCCTCCTCCAACTCCTCTCGTCAACTGTATGCTGTTCTCCGCACCCTTACTGCTACACATTCATCTGATTCCTCACCCTCTTCCTCCTCCTCTGTTCCCCCCAATCCCTCTGCACTTGCCTCCTTTTTTGTTTCCAAGGTTGACAACTTACGTCAAACCTTCTCCGCCTGTCCCTTACCTCTTTCCCCCCCTCCTACATCTCCCCTCACTCCTACCCCTCTCCCTTTCTCTTCCTCCCCCCCTCTGTCACATTCCTGGTCTTCCTTTGAGCCTATCACTTCAGCGACTCTATACAAGACTTTTCTCTCTATTCGTAAAACAACTTGCTCCGCCGACCCCATTCCCTCACGTTGGTTACTGGAACCGTCACTGCTTCTGTCTCCCATCATACTTGCCTTATTCAACACTAGTCTATCCTCTGGTCTTTTCCCCACACCCTGGAAGCATGCTGTCGTTCGTCCCATACAGAAATCACACACCTCGGACCCAGCTACCCTTTCAAACTGGCGTCCTATTTCTAATCTTTGCTTTCTCTCAAAACTTCTCGAGAAACTTGTCTTTCATCAACTTTCCTCTCACTTAGAATCTTCTCTCACTCTCCACCCTCGGCAATCAGGTTTTTGCTCTGGTCACAGCACTGAATCTATCCTCCTTTCCCTTCTAAATGAACTTCACTATGCACATGATCACGGCCTTATTTCTCTTGTTGTTCTTTTCTTTTTAACCGCTCCTTCACTGTTGTTTCTGGATCTTCCTCTTCGGCTCCAACCCCTCTTTCCTGTGGTGTGCCCCAAGGTTCTGTTCTTGCCCCACTCCTCTTCAATGTTTTCCTGGCTCCCCTTGCACTTGCTGTTCAACAATTTGGTATCTCCGCGTATTATTACGCGGATGATATTCTTTTTCTTCTCCATACTGATTCTCTCACTCCGGATATCACTCCTCTAAATAGTTGCCTTTCTGCTGTCGCTTCGTGGTTCTCTTCTAACTATCTACATGTTAATTCTGCAAAATCATTTGCCACTTGGTTTACCCTAGGGAGCACTCCCCCACCCACATGTTCTCCGATTTTTTCCTCTCAACCTATTCCCTTAGTCCCTTCCTTTCGTTACCTTGGTGTGGTTCTCGATTCTGCTCTTTCCTTTCGGGAACACATTTCTTCTGTTGTGCAACGATCTTTCCTTTCTCTTAGTCAACTCCGCGCTGTTCGCCCCCTTCTCTCTTCCTCTGCATTAGCCACTCTTCTGATTTCCCTTGTAATATCCAGGCTCGACTATTGCAATGTCGTCCTGGCGGGTCTCCCAAAATCTCAAATCACCAGACTTCAACGTATTCAAAATACCGCAGTTCGTCTTCTCACTCACGCCTCCCGGTACGATCACCTCACTCCCCTTCTTTTGCAACAGCACTGGTTACCTATCCCCTTCCGTATTCACTATAAGATTCTTATCTTTGTCCACAGGGCTCTCTTTACAGGTACCCCCCTTTACCTCGCTGATTAGGTTCGTTTTCACACTCCCCACCGTTCCCTTCGTTCTATTCATCTCAACCGTATGTTTCTTCCCCCTCCTTCACATGCACATCTGGAATCCACTCGGTCCTCTGCCTTCTTTTTCCTGGGTCCGCATCTTTGGAACTCTCTTCCCCTTTCCCTCCGCACTGAAACATCCTTCCCTCACTTCAAAGCAAAGCTCAAGACACATCTGTTCACTGTAGCATTCAATCTCCCCCCATAAACCTCACCCTTATGTTGGTTTTCCTTTTACTTCCCTTCCCTGACCTACCTCTTCTGTCATGTCTTGTTTTACTTGGTTTGTAAAATTCCTCTTTTCTTTTTATATGATGGCGTTCCTTTCTTAAATCCTTGCAGCCTGTAATTTTAATCAATTGTGAACCACCCAGATGCCTATTGTGGTATGGGTGGTATATCAAATTTTAATAAAACATAAACATAAACATAAACATAAACATCAGGACCCACTTTCCGGGCTGGATCGAATGTGCAGTGAACTCAAGGGACGCAGTCTAGTCAAGAAGCCCTCATTTCCTGAGGATAGACAAGTAACAGGACAGTGCCAGCACATATTTCCAGATAAATATGTCATTGGTCTCAATTACAGGGATCTCCCCATGCCCTCCAAAATAAGGGAGCCCGAACAGCATTTCATAAGGGGACAGCCCCAAATCTTTCCTGGGTGCTGTTCTGATATGAAGCAATGCAAGGGGCAGGCATTTAGTCCAGGGCAATTTGGTCCCCAATATCAGCTTGGCCAGCAGTTTTTTCAAGGTCTGATTCATACGCTCCACCCTTCCTGAGGAGGGAGGGTGCCACGGGGTATGTAAATCCCAGGTTGTACCCAATTGTTTCATTACCCCCTGTAACACCTGCGAGTTGAAGTGACTCCCCCGATCGGAATCTACCCTTTCTATAATTCCATATCGGGAAATCACCTGTTCTAGTAACACCTTACACACTCCCCCTGCTATTGCCGTAGCCATAGGGTATGCCTCAACCCATCTGGTCAAGTGATCCACCATGACTAGGACATACTTGAGTCTCCCGACTGTAGGGAGCTCTGTGAAATCAATTTGTACACTCTGAAAAGGTCTCAGGCCAGGGTTCCGCCCTCCCGGCACTCACCTCTTCAGAACTTTCTTGTTGATCTTTTTACATACCATACAGTCCTCACACACCTGTTTAACCATAGTATAGATTCCCACACATCCATACTTTCATAGGATTAAGTTACACATCGCTTGCACCCCCCAGTGGCTGCCCTGGTGCAAAACGCTCATGATTTCCCTCACAATCTGTTTATTTATTATCTCCCTCCCATCTGGCAATATCCACCTTCCTTCCTTGATTTTTATGGCTCCTAGCTCCCCTAAGGCTTGCTATTCCTATTCAGAGAACTGGGATGGGCACTGTGGGAGGGACTGATGGGGTCAGTACATGTATTGTAATGGGGTCCGGGCTTAGGGCAGCGTCCTTTGCTGCCTCATCTAAGAGGATGTTTCCCGTGCTTCAGCAGTGGCTGCTTTCTGATGTCCTTGCACATGCACTACTGCCCCTTCCTCTGGTAGCATTACATTTTCCAAGACTTGTCTTACTAACTCTTCATGGATTAGCTCCTTTCCTCTTCTATTTATTAAACCTCTTTCCTGCCAGATTTTCCCAAAGGTTTGTACCACCCCAAAGGCATACCTGGAGTCTGTGTACACAGTACCTGCTTTCTGGGCCAGTAAGATGAGTGCCTGATTAAGGGCATAGAGTTCACAGGTTTGTGCTGACCAATTATTGGGTAACCTCCCTGATTCCAAAAGGGTTCCCCCAATCCCACTGACCACTGCATACCCATTATGCCTCTTCCCCCCTATGACCCTGGAAGACCCATCAATGAACAATCTCTCCCCTGCATGGAGGGCAATATCACTCAGGTCTGGACGTACCTTAGTCTGGTACTCTATCACATCCAAACAGTCATGCTCAGGCTCCATGGCCTCCCCTTCTCCCTTCCAGAGGAAGGAGGCTGGGTTCAGACACTGCACTGTGGTTAATTTGAGATCATCCTTTTCCATGAACACTGCTTCATATTTTAGGATTTGGGAATCAGTGAGCCACCTCCCAACCCGTTGGCTCAGAATGGTTCTCACCTGATGTGGGATACTCACTACCAGAGATCCCCCAAAAGTCAGTTTCGTACTCTCGTCCACCAGTAGGGCTGTTGCAGCTACTGCCTGGACACATTCTGGCCATCCCCGGGATACTGGGTCTAAAATTTTGGACAAGTATGCCACTGGTTGTCTTTTTCCCGCCCACTTTTGGGTGAGGACTCCTAATGCAGTCCCTTTATCCACAGTGACAAAGAGATAGAACGGTTTGATTAATGAGGGCAAGGCCAAAACTGGGGCTTCTACCAGACTCTGTTATAATTGCCTGATCAGTTCCTCTTCCTCCCCCTTCCAGATCAACCTATTAGGTTCTCTTTCTAATAGTTTCAGGTATAGGCCCTTGGTCTTCTGTGCATAGGAATATGTTCACAGCCGGCAATATCCAGTCAGTCCTAGGAACTTTCTAAGTTCCTTCTTAGTCATTGGTAAGGGTAATTCTGTTATACCTTTTACCTGTTCGGGGTTCAATTTTCTCTTTCCCTCACTGATTAAGTGCCCCAGGTATTGAATCTCCCTCTGAATATTCTGCAGCTTACTTTTGGACACCCTCAAACCTTGTTTCCCCAGGAAGTTTAATAGGTTGTTAGTGGCTGCTGACACTATCTTCTCTTTAGTTCCAGAGATCCAAAGATCATCCACATACTGAAGAAGCTTCACCTCCTCGGGTATCGCAAAGGCCTCTAGGACCTGCTGCAGTACCTGGGCGAATAGATTTGGGGATTCCGTGTACCCCTGGGGGAGTACTGTCCACCTGTACTGCTGTTTCCTGTCTGTATCTGGGTCTTCCCACTCAAAAGCAAACAAATCTCTGTTTTTGACCGAAAGCTGGTTTATTATTTTAATCATTGTTACCCATCATGATTGATAGAGGTTTGATACTTATAGGGTGAATTGGCTATTTAGCTTTGACCGATAGGGGGCAGGCCCAAAAAGCAACCTTCAAATCCACTACACTGAACCATTTATGTTCATGGGGAATTTTGCTCAGTATGGTATAGGGATTGGGAACCACAGGATGCCGGATCTGGACAATCTGATTCAAGCGCCTTAAATCCTGCACCAGCCGGTATGTTCCATCTGGCTTCCTTACGGGCAGGATAGGGGTACTGTAGGGAGACATGCAGGGCTCTAGTAACCCATCTCTTACTAGGCCCTCTATTACTGGGGTCAGTCCCTTCCGTCCTTCTGATGGGATCGGGTACTGCCTCTGCCTCACTACTTCCCCTTCCTTTTTTAATGTTATTTTCAATGGGGGTATTTGTAGCCCCCCTCTATTCCCCTCCCGCACCCTTACTTGTGGGTCAATTTCCTTTTCACTTTCCTTGGTCAGGACCCCTATAATGGGCATTATTTGGTGGTCGGCTATCTCCAACCTTAATCCTAATTTCACTATGAGGTCCCTCTGCAGAAGGTTACTGCCAATTCCAGGTATAAACAACAGGTCCCCTTGGACCTGCTCCTGGTCACATTCCATGGTCATTTTCTCGAAGACAGAGACAGCAATGTCTTCCCCTTCACCCCCGAGACCACCAACTGGTTTTTAGTCAGTGTTGCTGCCCGGGATTTAAAATTTAATGAAGATCTTGCCGCCACTGTATCCATAAGAAACACTACTTCCTCACTCCAGGGTCCTACCTTCAAATTTATCAAGAGCTCCCAGTAGGACCGCGATTTAGAAGACCCCTGACCTCCATATTCTTCCACATAAGCCATCATAGCTGCCTCCTCCTCATCTCTCAACCTAGGACAGTCCTTTTTAAAATGTCCTTGTTCTCCACAGTGGTAACACCCAGCCCAAGGACCCTCCCATTGGGGACCCCGCTCCCATCCGACCCCTCTGCCTCTACCCATACTTCTTCCCAATCCTCTTCCCATTTGCCCGCCTTTCATGTTATTCCCTTGGTCCAGACCACCCTTCTTTAACACCTCCTGGACCGTGGTTACCATGAGTCGGGTCTTTTGTTTTTGCTTCTCCTCTTCTCTCTTTACAGATGCTTTCTGGGCCTCCTTTATTAGGTCCTCTAATGACCTTGTCTCCCAGTGCTCTAACTTCTCTAATTTCTTCCTTATGTCTGGCCAAGATTTGGTCATAAAATTTACTCTGAGTAAGGTCTGGCCCATAGGGTCATCAGGGTCCAGGCCTGAATATTTTCACATGCGATCCCTCAGTCTTTCCAGGAAAACTGAGTGGGTTTCATCCTTTTCCTGGAGGGTCTCAAAGTCTTTGGTCAGATTTTGGGATCGAGGGACTGCCGCCCTCATGCCCTTAATTATTAAATTTCAGAGAGCCCTCATATTGCGCCTATGGTCATCCCTTAGATTATTACACCCAGGGTCCCAAAGAGGATATTTTTGTTCAGAGGAAGGAATGTCCTCAGTGGTTCCTGCCCTGGGGTTCTCCCGTTCCCAGATTCTCATGGCTTCCCCCCGTATCATTCCTCGCTCCTCACTAGTGAAGAGACTGCTCAATAGTGACATTAACTCACCCCAAGTATAAATGTTGGGACCCAGGAACTGGTCCATCTCTTCAGCTAAAGCAAGGGGATCTTCAATCAGGGACTTCATTTCTCTCTTAAAATCCCTAACTTCCAGACTGGTCAGGGGAGAATTTACATACCCCACATTGTTCTGACCCATGGGAACTTCCCGCAAGGGGTACATGGGTAATTTTTCCAATATATTGTCAGACAAATCTAATATCCATCCCCCCCCCCCCCCCCGTATCTCCCTCGTTGGGCTTTACCTCGGTCTTTTTACTGTTAATGCGAGTACTTGTCCTGGTCCCTGGGGGTTTACATGCCTCCTTTTTGGGTGGGTTTTTCTTTTCATTTTTCACCTGTATCCCCCTACTTTCTTTCCTCCCCTCCGCAGGTTCTTCAGAGCCAGACTCAGGGTCCGACTCTGTTTGGGTATCTCCCTCATCTTCCAGTCCAGGACCTAGCCCATCTGCTCCTGAGGGGAGTGAGGAATCACTCTGATCCACCTTTGCCCTCGCTTCCTGCCCTCCCAGCTCGCTGGGAGGTGAGTCTGGCAAAGCTTGAGGGACCGGGGAGGTTGGGGACTGGAGGGGCTGTGGGATATGGTTGGGGTAAGTACTCTAGCAGGTCCCATGGCTTACTCTGTATGGCCCTGTTTCGTACAAAATGGACCACAACCTAATTATTACCTATTACTAATTACCTGCAATGATCAGATCCAAAAAGTCAGTACAGGTGCAATCAGAGTCTCTGTTTATTAGATAACTGATGACCAAATACAGGCAGAATGTGGGGAAGAGAGTTCTATCGAGCACTTGGCATCTCAAGAAGACAACTCTCCCCCTGAATATAAAAAGCATGTTACATTTATACCTTTTTTTCTTCCGTTTTTCTGCATACAGTCCCCAGAGCTATTCCTTTGTGTTCTCTCCCCCTCCCCCCTTATTTCCTATTATTGCCTTTTTTGTTCCCCTTAGTTCCTGTTGCAAAATCCCTCCTGCCCCCCCCCCCATACTTACCAACCATGATCCAGCTATCTGCTTTCTTCAGAGCCAGGCCTAGCATATATGTTGGCAGCTTGTGGTTTCCTGTGTATGTGTTTCTTTGCACATAGACCTTTCAGGCCGATATCTGATAGCCTCTTGTAGGCCCAAGTCTAGACTCTCCAGCCCAAACTGGCACCTTGCAAGGCTCATGATATTTCCTTATATGGTTCCTTCCGGTGCTGGATCTCTTCTTGCAAAGGCCTGAATGCTGGCTCACATGGTATAGCAGCGTGGCTGTTGTTCTTTAGCAATTTTTTGAGATGTGGGGCAGCCATTAAGTGATTATGAACCAGGAACATTATTAACCCTTAGCA
This sequence comes from Ichthyophis bannanicus, assembly GCA_033557465.1. Classification (NCBI taxonomy): domain Eukaryota; kingdom Metazoa; phylum Chordata; class Amphibia; order Gymnophiona; family Ichthyophiidae; genus Ichthyophis; species Ichthyophis bannanicus. The sequence continues at coordinate 88,599,251 of CM066033.1, forward strand.
CTTAAAAATTAAAAGCAAATCTGTCATGCGTAACCTCTACCAGTACTTTATCCCTACAACTCCCCCATTTTTTTTTTTCGGCTGGGGAAGGGGAGAAATCTAAGTTGGAATAGTCTGACATGGGGACTGCTGCATAAGAAACATTGACAAGAGTAGGGCTAGTTTGAACAGGCAGAAAAGAAGTGGATACTTTGGAGCAATGTCTCTTACAGCAGGATATAACAACGGAAACAACACAACAGAAGATTAAAGCAAGGAATAAAAATATGCCAACAGAAATCAATAAGCCTTTTAAGCCAGATCCAAGAGAGTGGAACCAGGAGGAGAGAGATGAAAACCAATCTCCAATCTGGAGACCACCCTTAAAATCATCAATATGTAGTTCAGATAAATGCTTAATCTTATTCATAGCATCTAATACAAATACCGTATGGTTCGCGATCACCATGCAGCAATTAGTAGCATTGATGAACGAACATGTCCCGCCCTCTGCAGTGAGCAATAAATCTAAAGCCTGTCTGTTTTGCAAAGTCATTTGATTATTTTGTTCAAGCGATTCAGCTAAGCGAGAAACAGATTCAGTAACAGCTTTCATTTGGATATGTAGCAAACATTGTAAGCGGCGGATAGATATGCCAAGCTCTGCTGTAAAGGCGGGGATAGCCCAAGGAATCCAAGAAGTAGTACTAAGAGCTATAAGGCGGGCTTTGGTCATGGGGTAAGTGGAGTTAACATATTCATAGGAAGCTTGTATCGCAGCATCTTCAACCATGGAGGACTCCCAGGGGCTAGCATAGCTACGCTTATGGCGCTGGTGCAGAGGAGTAGAGGGAGAGGGCGGGGGATTATATGAGACATTCAGGGGAATAAGGACCGAATAGGGGGACACTTTAACTAGGGCACAGGGTAAGTTGGACAGAGAAACCTTCTGGTACAAAACATCACCACAAAGCCAGTAATGGCCCACAATAGCAGATAGAGAAAAAGAAGGTGTCCAAGTAAAATAGGTTTTTGTGGGATATGCAATAGACGTATGTGGATCACATGATATCAGCTTACCTGTGACAGCGGAGTGAGTACATGGGGTCCTACAGAGATAATGATCATCACGGGACTTACAAGGTTTCCATTGGATGCGGCCAGTAAGTTGGTGGCCATGGTATGTGGCGGTAGCATTGATGCCCCCACATGCCTTATAATTACAGTGTTGAGAAAGGGTAGGTGCATAGCAAGAAGAAAAAGGCGAGCCTGTAAAGAAACCATCCCGTAAAAGAAGGGAATGGTTAGCAAAAACAGGGCCAACAGTAAAAGCATCAGTCCAAAAGTCAGAACCCCATACTTTGGAATGGCTTTTAACACGGGGGCCCCAAAAAGTGACATTAATTAGGTTTTTGTGGACTTGGTTGCGATACCACCGCTCCCAAGTTTTATTTTTTCCAAACCAGAAAGGGCGCATGGTACCTTGTGAAAAATGAAACTTATTAGATTGGACATTCCAGGAGACATTACAGGTTTTTGCAAAAGAGATGGAAGAATTAGTGATAAGACAGTAATAAAAAAGCATAGAGGGGACAGACACACGAACAGGGAAGGAAGCCGCCTTGTGGGCTTCCCAGGTATCATTACAGCGAATGGGGCTCCGCTCTATACAACCCCTAATAAACTTAGGGTTATCCAAGCAAGAGATAGCACCTATAAATTCCTCAAATGGGACAGGGAGCACACGAACAGGGGCATAATTACCTCCTTGGGGCAACGGGGTACATATAATGCAGTCACTAATATTCAGAAGATCAACCACCTCAAGAACAGTTGTTTTCCAAGTATTAGTGAGGGGAAGAACAGACCTGCGGGAGCGGTTAGGAGAAGGAGAGGGTAGGGCGAGGACAAAGGTGAAGGGGGAGTAGAGTGAAAAGTGTGGGGGCGGAAAGAGATAAAGTAAAGCAACCACCCTATAAAAATTGTCAATAACATAGCAAAATATAAAAAAACCAAACTTATAAGCAATATGAGGCATGATGAGGAAAAGTCACTTAAATGTCCAACAATTAGAAACTCAGGGTACCCAGAGATGGGCTATATGTGTCCAAGTTTGACTAGCGTCCAACAAAACAGCAAATGGAGTGGATGCAGAAACGATATGGGGTCCTGAATATGTTGGATCTTCCCAGGTACTCCAATGAGGATTTCTGCGATAGACAGTGGTTCCAATTGGAATCAAGGTATCCTTTGGGGACTGTGGATGTTGATCACGGATGGCACAGCGTCGGGAAATCTCTGCCAATGCCAGGCGCAGACCTGCAATGTAAGGAGACAAAGAATCTGGTAAAGCAATAGCAGTGTCAGAGAGATTATATAGCAGCAATCGTCTACCAGTACATATTTCATGTGGTGTTAGAGCAATATTTTTCAGAGGGCAATTTCTCAATTGAAACAGTGCCAGGGGCAAGGCCTGCAGCCAGGGGATATTTTTATCTGATTGTATCAGACGCAGGGCTGTCTTGAGCAAGCCATTGGTTCGTTCGACGAGGCCATTGGAGGTGGGGCGATAGACGGAAACATACTTCCACTGTAAACTCAGAGCTGTGGAGAAAAGACGCATTAGATGATTCCGGAAATGAGAACCATTATCAGAATAAACAGTTTTTGGTATGCCAAAGCGAGGAAACAGATGCTCAGAAAAGCAACCGAATACCTCGGAGGCCCTTTCCTGTCTGCACGGGAAAGCCTCAACCCACTTGGAGAATGGACACACGCAGACCAGAAGGAATCTGTATCCATCCACACGAACCTGCATATCTGTGAAATCAACATACCAGGAAATGAAAGGACCCTGAACTATCGGAAGATGACCTTGGAGAGTATGTTTGCCCTTCACTGGAGAATTTTCTAAACACTGGGGACACTTTTGGCACCATTCCTGCACTCTGAGCTTGAGACGTGGATGCCAAAAAAGCTCAGAAATCTGCGCAGACACGTTGGAAGCCGGTGCATGGCCAATAGAATGCAGCAGAGAGCACAATTGCTGCAAAGACCAAAAGGAAATACAATTTTTTCCAGAAGGGTGGACCCATAACTTCTTATGCTCAGTGCACCCCAACAACTTCCATTTCTGAACCTCATCCTGTGCAAAATTCTGTTGGTAATCCCAGAGTGAAGGTAAGGGATAAGTCTTTGCTCGTGTATTAACCAAAATGGGGACAGTATCTGTGACTTGTTTAGCTGCTTCTTCTGCTAGGGCATTGCCAAACTGCAGGAAACCATAATGGCGGGAATGGCCAGGGACCCAGTTACAGGAAGTTAGAATATTTCTCTCACAGCATTGTAATAATAAATCATAGAGGTACAAAATCAGGGATTTGTGTACTAGCTGACTACTAGATGAATTGACAAACCCTCGCTGTAGCCAAATCTGAAGGTATTCCCCACACAACTTTTGAACATACTGTGAGTCAGTGTAGAAAATCAGGGGCATTGCCGGACGTTCTTCTAAGACTGCCAATATGGCGCACAGTTCAGCTGCCTGCGCTGAATATCCCTGATCTGAGTCCAGGACATACTGTAAACGATGCTCAGACACTCCATCAGGGGTCAACAGCACCGCAGCAAAACCTACTGTACCTTTCTGTGCTGAGCCATCTGTAAACCAAATTTCACTGTCTGGTGGCATATCAGAGGGGGATACCATAAAGGATAGAACTTCCTCGTAAGATGAATCAGGAACTGGGGTATAAACATCTACTGCTGTCTGTAGCCAACTGAGTGGACAGGTGGAGGCAGTAAGAGGACGAAAAATCACTCCACTATTCAGGATAGAGGCACAAGCTTGCTGCAGCTTAATTTTATGTGGGGCTCCTCTGTTCCCAGCGTCACCTGCATATTATAGATACCTAGTCATTGTCCATCTCCCCTATTACCATAACCTGCCCTATTTGGGGGCTGCCAGGTAGGATACTGCCGTGGCCTAGAAGGTGGCGGTGGGCCTTGGTTATACTCTCTCCGCCCTCGTGGCGGAGGGGCACGGCAGGTCCGTTGAAAGTGTCCCTTTTTACCGCACTGCCAGCAACAAAAATCCCTCTCTCTGTCCTGTTTTTGTCTGGGGAAAGGCCGTGGTCCCTGACCCGAGAGCTGACCACGTCCTTGAACATTCAGAGCACGTGTCACAGGTTTGTGTGCGTCTTCCGAGTCACTGTCGGTGCAGCTATCACCGGAGGATTCGTATAAACGTTCCACACATTCCTCAAATAGTTTTCGTGCAGTTTGTGCTTGCTGTTTTGCTTCCTTAACCTCTTGCTGTAGGGCCTTTATCAGTTTCTTGTCAGCAGAAGATACACTAACTAATCCTTCCTTTTTTCCTTGATCTATCTATTTCAATTGTAAGTTAAACAGACGGGCTTGGGCAGCCTTCCTGTCTCTTTCCGGTTTAGCTAACTCCTCCTCTGCCTGTCTGATAAAATAAAAAATATGTGCCTGTTGTTTTTGCCATGGCTCTGACTCCAGCGCGACTATGTTTTTCAGTTTCAGCTGGATGGGCAGGGGTAGAGTATTACACAGAGTCTGAAAAAACATAAGAGCCATATGAGGAGCATTATGGGGCACACCCATTTGTGCTTCCCATAGATCTTGGAACTTAGCCAAATAAGCACTAATATCTTCCCCTACCTTAAACTGCATCGATGTAAGGGGTCCCATACTTCTTTGGGTGGGATATATATCTCTTAGTGACTCCCAAATTAAATTACGATAAGGGTTAAATAAAGCCCCATCGTATTGTGGTTCATGGACCAATACCCCATTTATATGTGCATTATTAAACACTTGATTGGCAGCATTATTGCCCAAAATCCGGGCCAACAATGCTTTCACATCACCAATTGCTAAGGTATAACCTGCAGTCAAGCGCTCAAACTTCTGTATCCATGCTCCTGCACCTTGATTTAGGGGAGGGAGTTGTTCTGACAGGTTGGTCATGTCAGTGAAACTCCAGGGAACATATATTTCTGCCCTCCCCTGCCCTTGGTTAACATGTCGCACAGGAAACACCATATAACCCGGTAACTTTGGGTTATTGGGATCTTGCCCCTCATACTTTTCCCACACTCTTAATCCTGCTTCCATGTATTTGTAGTCCCATTGTGGGTCCCCTTCTCCTCCACGAATACACCTACGGGCTAAGTTTAAATCTCTAGTTTCCAGTGATCCTTGTTCTGGCCAAATTCTCATTTGTGGGGCACATGCTGAGGTCCATCCATGTAGGTTGGAACTCCAATGATATACATAAAATCCTTCACCCCCCTCTTCATTAAAAACAAACTCTACAGGAGTTTTCTTAGGCTGAACTGGTTCTTTAGTGCTCTGTACTGGGCAAATGCGATAGTCATGTGTGCGGGTTGTTCGAATCCCCATGTCACACAGACTTTCGGGTCGTTGGCTAGAGTAAGGGAACCATTGACCCGCTGTCCTATTGGTGGATTTATCGTAATCAACGGGTCCAAGACCAGAAGGAGTCCCAGACTTAGTTGATAAGTGAACCAGGGTGGTATTACTCAGAATTTCCGTCGGTTTCTTGGGAAAATAGTCAGGCCCCGACTGGCCCGCCCCAAACTTGGAGGGATTATCATCTGTTTTGGCCTGACAACTGTCATTAGGGGTAAGATTAGGAGCAGAGGGAATGGAACGCAGGCGGGGAGTGTTACCTCCCGTGGCCCCTAAAGCTGATTGTTCATATGGTCCTGGGGTCTGAGAACTTATGTCAGGGGTCAAATGTAATTTACCTGTTACCTGGACCCATCCCCTATGTGGTTCCCGGTGGGGGGATGCAGATCGGGATCTCCAAAATGGCTGGGAGTCCTTATGGTAAATTATATCTTCCATTTCCCTATACAGTGGCTTATATAAGGAGGTGTCAATATAAGGTGCAGAAGGCTCAGCTTGTTTTGTCTTTCCCAGATTCTCTTTTTGTTTTTCTGTCACCTGTTTATCATTAGGGGTTTTCTCAGATTGTTCCCTTTTGGGATCTGTGTTTATCTGCGGGTCTGAATACCCTATTGCTGCCATGGTGCGGTTCGCTGTCCTACAATAAGGGGGAGGAGCATCACTACTGAGGGTACCTGGGTTTGCCCGTTTCATCCACATAGAAATGTATTGCAGATGTTTTAACTGACTAGCATTGGTCTTATGAGACAAAACATAATCCCTAATCCTTGCTAAACAACTACCATCAAAAGACCCCTCCGGTGGCCAGCCAAGAGGTGTCCCAGGAGCTGCGCTCCATTTTGCCCATTTAAGACAAACTTTCAAAATATCCTTTCCTAATATGGGATTATCTCTCATCATCCGTTCGACCGGAGTCATTGGGGAAACCTGATTTACCCTTATGTCCTGATTGGCATCTTTCTTTCTTCTAAACAGAGACATGATTCCTACGTGCAGCCTTTGTTTAAGGATCTTATCCACCTCTTTATCTGCAGAGGAAGGTCAGTGCACGAAATGTCCAGGACACCTTTCAGACAAAGATTCGCTTCGTTCAGACCCAGCCAATCTCCTCGCGGAGGTATGGAACCGTGAGTAAGAACACACACAAGCTTCGTATCTGCCGATACGTATCTCAAGCACACCTCATTCAGTCCTGGCTTATAGCAGCAAAATATCTTTACACTTTATCAACACAATAGAAGAAAAATTAAACAACACTTACCAAGCTTGGTCAAAAATAAGTATACTCACGGCTTTGTCGTCACAAGAGTCGTCTTCCTAGGGAAATCAGTCACTTATTTTCTTCTCCTCTGGTCTCCACTCTGCACCGGGAACACACCTCCCTCTTCCTTTCTTGAGGGGAATTCAAATCTTTAAATTTGTATCCTGGTCATAAAGACCCACCCGTAGCCCAATCCCGGGTTTCGGCACTAATTTGTACGGCCCTGTTTCGTACAAAATGGACCACAACCTAATTATTACCTATTACTAATTACCTGCAATGATCAGATCCAAAAAGTCAGTACAGGTGCAATCAGAGTCTCTGTTTATTAGATAACTGATGACCAACTACAGGCAGAATGTGGGGAAGAGAGTTCTATCGAGCACTTGGCATCTCAAGAAGACAACTCTCCCCCCTGAATATAAAAAGCATGTTACATTTATACCTTTTTTTCTTCCGTTTTTCTGTATACAGTCCCCAGAGCTATTCCTTTGTGTTCTCTCCCCCTCCCCCCTTATTTCCTATTATTGCCTTTTTTGTTCCCCTTAGTTCCTGTTGCAAAATCCCTCCTGTCCCCCCCCCCTCCCATACTTATCAACCATGATCCAGCTATCTGCTTTCTTCAGAGCCAGGCCTAGCATATATGTTGGCAGCTTGTGGTTTCCTGTGTATGTGTTTCTTTGCACATAGACCTTGCAGGCCGATATCTGATAGCCTCTTGTAAGCCCAAGTCTAGACTCTCCAGCCCAAACTGGCACCTTGCAAGGCTCATGATATTTCCTTATATGGTTCCTTCCGGTGCTGGATCTCTTCTTGCAAAGGCCTGAATGCTGGCTCACATGGTATAGCAGCGTGGCTGTTGTTCTTTAGCAATTTTTTGAGATGTGGGGCAGCCATTAAGTGATTATGAACCAGGAACATTATTAACCCTTAGCACTTAAAAATTAAAAGCAAATCTGTCATACTTAACCTCTACCAGTACTTAACCCCTACAACTCCGATTCCCATTTTTCCCCGTACTTTGCCTTGGCTTAGTTTTCAAGGGGAACATCAGCTCTGAACCCTCCCCACACCAACACTCTGCATACTGGACTTTCTCATTCCCCACCCCTGGCTTACTTTTTACATATATATTTAAAGCTTGACAGATCCAGTCCTCTTCTGCCCCATACTTGGGCCAAAATACAGCAGGAGGGCGGATACTCACTTGGGTCCAGATAAGACAACAATATGCAATCATCTTCTGTCTATTCTTATCCCTGGTTAACTTGTTATCTTTCAACATCCTACCCAGGGGACTATTTGAGGAGATATTAGCTAGCTTCATTTTCCTAGCTCTCTCTCCCTGCCCCTTTCTAAGACATAGGCTTCCCCCATTCTTTTTTTTTTAAACTTTTATTTTCATTTTGCAACAAACAAAAGAAACAACACACCAAAGGAGACAAAACAAGTATACAATAAGGAAAAGCAAACCCTATTACCCCCCACCCCCCTGCTTCTTCTCTAAGCCGACAGTATCAGCATGTGAGCGCTTCCAAACAACAGTGATGGTACATCAAAACGAACATAAATAGCATCTGCGATACAGAATGATCATGTGACAGAGAGTTATACAAATTTAAACAGTCAGATGAGAGCATTTAGCGGTGTGAACATATTCATTGAGCATCTTCCATTTAGACAGATGATGGGGGGTCTGAACGGAAGAAGCAAACATACGAGGTATTTGTTCATATTTACTGTAGAGACAGACATGATTCCACCATTCATTGGGGCTCAGATGGGAGCTATTTTTCCAGTATTTCGTAATTAGGGAAATAGCAATGCCCAGCATAAAGTCTAAAAGGAAGTAAGCCGATTTTGGAAGAGAGGGGATCCCCGCAGCTGAGCGGAGTCCCACTATCCTCCAAGACAGGGGCTCTTGAAAGTGCAAAATAGATTGGATACGACCCCAGACCCGACGCCAGTAATACTGTAGTGCGGGACATTCATACATAACATGAGTTAGTGAACCAATGGCCGCATGGCATGTCCAGCATCTATTGCCCTGGGAGGTGTTCCATTTGGCTAATCTGTCAGGAGTATAGAAACACCGGTGGGCTAGAAAGAAGAGTGTCTGAGTGAGTGAGGCGGATCTGGAGACCCGTGTCACTCTACTCCAGACAAGGCTCCATTGCTCCGGGGTCAAAGTTACATGCAGTTCCCGCTCCCATGCTTTCTGTGCTATAGGGGTACCTCTATTTACAGCATTACTTAAGGTTTTGTAAAAGTTAGATGCTACACCCGGTGAGCTCCCGATAGATCGGATAGTCTCCGACAAGTCTTGGGTAGGGGATTCCGATGGCGGGAGCACCTTAGCACTCCGAAGACAATGCTGTAGTTGCACCAACTGAAAGTAGTGTTTCGCTGGGAGACCAAATTCAATTTGCAATTCACGAAAAGTTTTCCAGCGATCATCATGGAACAACTGGGTAGGGGTCCAAATGCCCCTAGTGTACCAGGGGCTCCACGCCATCGGTTTATTTTGTATTTGAAATCGAGTATTGTACCAAAGCGGGAGTCTATCTAACGGACAGAATCGGGAGTCTAGAGATTGAATAAGAGTATTAAAGGCACCTAAAGTGTCTAGAAGCATTGGTGGATAGTGGGAGTCTGATTGGAGAGTCATACCAGGGAGAGAAGTAAGAGGAAACGGTTTGCAAAGGTCCTCCTCTATGTCTAGCCACACAGGTCTACTCGGTGCTAGATCTTCCAGCCAACGAGCGCCTTGTTTGAGAAGAAAAGAGTGGTGATATTGCAGGAAATTAGGGAATCTGACACCCCCATTTTCCTTATCAGCTTGCAACTTATGCTTCGCTATTCTAGGTGTCTTGTTTTGCCATAAGTATCTAGTCAGAAGGCCCTCTAAATCTTTATATGTACGTCGAGGTAGGAGACAGGGCAACATTTCTAAAATGTAATTCACTTTAGGAACAATCATCATTTTTATGGTTTCTAGGCGACCCCACCAGGTGAGTGTTAAAGGAGTCCAACGGTGAGTAAGCGCCCGGACTTTAGAGGTTAAGTCTTTGGCATTAAAGGAGATAAGCGTCTTCCAAAGGAGAGCAATAGTGAACCCCAAGGTATTTGACCATGCGAGGTTGCCATAAAAAGGGAAAGGATTGCATATCTGCTTGATGAATCAGAGGATTTAGTGGAAAGGCTACCGATTTGGTCCAATTTATCTTATACCCCAAGAGTTGTGAATATTTACCGATTTGCTCTAGGACAGCCGGCACTGAGTCTAAAGAGACAAAGAGCATAAGGTCATCAGCATATGCTGAAATTTTGATTTCCCTATGAGAGAAGGGGACTCCATGAATCTCCTCCGATTGCCGGATTAGTAAAGCTAAGGGTTCGAGTGCAAGATCGAAAAGAAGTGGAGACAGTGGGCATCCCTGACGAGTACCGCGTTGAAGGGGAAATGGCTGAGACTTTAAAGTATTAGCACAGATACTGGCTGTAGGCTGTGCGTACATGGTGTGGAGACAACGGAGAAAACCTTCTCCGAATCCGTACCAGCGGAGAGTTGCAAACAGGAAAGGCCATTCTAAGCGATCAAAGGCCTTCTCAGCATCAAGTGAGAGGCCAACAAATGGTCGATCAAGATTAACTGCGGTAGTCAGTACATGACATAGAGTCCGAGCATTGTCAGCAGTTGATCTACCGGGAATGAAACCGCATTGATCTGGGTGTATTAAAGTAGACATCCTATCAGAGAGCCGGGTGGAGAGAATGGTGGCAAATATTTTATAGTCCGCATTTAGGAGGGAAATTGGACGATAATTAGCTGTTAGTTGCGGATCTCTCCCCTCTTTCTCAAAAACTACTACATTTGCCATTGAAAAGGACCCAGAGGGAGATCCCTCCTCGGCCAGAGCAGAAAAATAAAGTTTCAAAACTGGAGCTAAGTCAGCGTTAAAGGTTTTGTAGAATTCAGCAGGGAGACCGTCCGGGCCTGCAGCTCGACCTGTGGCACATCTCTTGAGAGCAGAATGAATTTCTGATAAAGTGAATGGTTTATCCATGGCCTCTCTATCTTCGTCAGATAGGGTCGGTCGTTGTACCCCTGAGAGCAGTCGTTCAAATACTTCTGGCTCAAAATCACATTCTGATTGATAAAGCCGAGTATAAAAATCACGAAAGAGTTCTAAGATTTCTGTATCTTTAGTGACCAGGCCCCCCCCCCGACGGATTACGGAGAGCGGTAACACGCTTGGCTTCTTTTTGACCTTTCAGGGCATTCGCTAACAATTTGCCAGCACGGTTATTTTCCCGGTAATATAACCCGTGTTGTGATTCAATATTTTTAGCAGCATCAGTATATAAAAGCTGATTGTATTGAAAGCGGAGGCGTTGTAAACGGAGTAAAATACATGGGTCAGTACGGGACGTGAGGAGACGCCCCCCAGCTTGTATCTGTTGCTCTAGAATCAGTAAGTGTTGCTTTCTTTGTTTCCCCTGTCGAATTTGATAGCTGGTTATAGTAGCACGGATAGATGCCTTAAAACCCTCCCACCAAGCCCAGCTCGCTGTGTCATGGGGTGAGTTAAAATGAAAATAATCTTGGATAGCGGCCTTTATGTCAACCTGAAAATCTTTTTGATCTAGTAGGGATCTATCAAAAAACCAAGCACGGGGATGATCATCTCGCGTAGTGACATGTAATGAAAAAGATATGGCAGCATGATCAGAAATATGGAGAGGATGAGTCCTAGCCGTGTCCACTTGAGAAATCAGTGCTTTGGAAATGAGAAAGAAATCTATTCTAGATTGTGAGTGATGGGGGGCAGAGAAAAAGGTGTACTCTAAGTCGGAGGGGTGAAGCAGCCTCCATATATCTACTAGCGCAAGATCTTGCATCAGAGCTGTAAGGGTAGCAAGACTCTTGGGTGGACTACTCGTTCTAGGCGGTTGTCTATCTATCAAAGGGTCTAGCACTTGATTGAAATCGCCACCGAGTATTAATGGAGTATTGGCAGAGGCCTGTGCCAACTGCGCAATACTTGCATAGTAAGCAGGGTTATCCACATTCGGGGCATAAATACAAATACACGTGAATTCACTATCTCCAACCTTAAAGTGTGCACGGGCCCATCTACCCTCCTTATCAGAGCTAGTATCTATTACAGTAGCTTGCCAAGACTTCTTAACCAGAATGGCTACCCCACACCGTTTGGAAACGGCGGGAGAATAGGCAGCCACCATGTAAGGTTTAGCATTGAGTTTCAGTGTTTCAGCGGAATTTAGATGCGTTTCCTGAAGAAACACTAAATCAGCATGCTCATGGTTAAGATAACTAAGAATTTTCTTTCTTTTGATTGGACTATTGATGACTTTTACGTTAAGTGATAAGATCTTACATAAGGCCATTGAGAGAGGTGAAAAATTCTGAAAGAGAGCATGATAACGCACATAATTTCACAATGTCCCTCATAGTAACTGTATCTGGCTGTACACATGACATGATAGAAAATGAGCTAATGTAATACAATGAAGCGCCCCACATTAAAAAATAAGAACCGCAGTGCGGTAGAGAAGAAGCAGAACCCCAAAATTACTGGCAACCATGTGTCTGCGGGGAGAAACCCCAGAGAAGGCCGAAATTGAAAACATATAACCTGTATAACTGTGCATGCTCCGAATCCAACCGAGGCACACATCATGGAGGGATAGGAGACCAAAAAAGTCATATAAAGACAGAAAGAAAAGTCCAGGCAGTCTCTGTGCTTGGCTATGACCACCGCGTCGGGCCCTTCAAAATGGCGGACAGAGCCGGCAGATAATAAGTCCAAGTTGTTGGGTTAGCGCATCTGCTCTGCTTCTTTGGAGTCTAAAAATGTTGATAGTAGATCAGGATCTTCGAATGTCCTAGTTTGGTTGTGGAGAGTCACTCGGAGCTTCGCTGGATACAACAGGCCAAAGCGAGCCTGTAGCTGTTGAAGTCGAGGGCGAAAAGCAAGGAGTCTCTTCCGACGGTCAACTGTGGGCTTTGCCAAATCCGGGAAGAAGGAGACTTTATGACTTTCAAACTCCAGATGACGATTCGCCCGGGCAGCATTTAGAATTTGTTCCACTTGTTGATATCGTAGTAATCGAAAGATAATAGGCCGGGGGGTCGTTCGGTTGAGCGCCATATGGGTAGGAACACGATGTGCTCGATCAATTTCCAGATCTCTATGAAATGTGATCTTCAGCAAGGAGGGAAGAGTTTTGAGCAGGAATTCTCTTATATCTCCTGCTTCCGCCCCCTCCGGTATTCCAAGGAGCCTCACATTGTTGCGACGGGCTCGATTATTGCTATCTTCTAACTCTTTTTGAAGATTCTGTATCTGGCGCTCAGCCTTGTCCAGTTTGACCAAGCGCACCGCGTGCGAGTCGAGGACCCCCGCCATGTTGTCCTGCCGTAATGAAAGACTTTCAAGTCGGTCCTGGAGCACACCGAAGTCTTCTCGCATGGCTCGAAGCGCTTCTCCGTTGGACTGCACCAGTTCCTTTACGCCGCGGATTTCCTCTAAGATCTCCTGATGCATTTCGGGGTTTTCCCGAAGTGGAACCATCTTCTGTGGGGAAGACACCTCTGTTTTGGAGCGTTTTCCGTGTGAAGAAGAAGGAGACCCGAAGTCCAAGCGCGCTGGTTTATGGGCCGCCATCCCCCCCGAGGTACCCCGGTAAGTTCGGAGCAAAAAATTGAGTTTATGTAGGTATTAAGTCAGGATTCTGAGTAGGCCTCTCGGGAGCTTCAGCGCGAAGCGTCTAACCCGCTGGACATCAGGCTCCGCCCCCCCAGGCTTCCCCCATTCTATCTATTTATTATCCTACTGAGACTCATAACACTTGCTCCGAGTCTTTGCTTCGTCCGTCTTCAGCTGTCTCTCTCGTGGGAGTACAGAACCACAGAAAAAGACGCCACAATCACTTCATACGCAATTGTACATCTCACTCACACACAAGCAGCCTCAGTACCCGATAGAATGGCCCAACCACCAAGGTAATTACAAAAGTCCCACTTTTTCTTACCTTGGTCCGTGCATGGAATTTCTTGGTTGCTGCAGTGCCTACTTTTAATTTACCACTATTCACACTCTGGTTCACAATACCTGTGTTCTCTTTTCAGCTACAGGATCGTTACCAGCTAGCAGGGGAGTCTATCAGCAGGGAGGGAGGCGAGACTGTTGAACTCAACAGGACGCGTCTTCCCGTCCCCATCCAGCGGAGGTCCCCCTACTGTCGTGGGATCCCGGATGAGCCCCCAGCTGTTGGAAACAGCTTTATCTTTACCTGTGGGCAATTTACCTATGGCCAATATGACCAATGAGACTCAGGAATATTGTGAAGCAGTTTTATTTCTCAATACATTGTCTGCAGACAGCAGGTAACCAGCACAGCATAACAGCATAAGTGTAGGCACGCCCCTTTCTGGGGTTGCCTTGCTTTAATCCCCTTTCCCTGAGCCTACACTTTTCCTCTTTCTTCACCTGGCTTACCCCCTTATTTGGGTTATCTTTCTTTTCTTTAGAACTGTAAGCCCTGCCACCTTCTTGGGGGGGGGGGGGGGCGGGGGGGCAGTCTAAGTGTAGAGAAAGAGGAAGTAGGAGAGGCTCTTACAATATATTTTTCAGATTTTTAACAATTTAATTTTATATATATATCTTGGATTCTTGTGCTTGTGCTTCACTTCCATTTTTCTATATTTTTCTACTTCACACTTTCAAGCTATTCCTATGCACTGTTAGCTTTGCAGGCTTGCTCTGCAGAAATGGGGTGGGTCAGAAAAAGGGGAGGGGGAAGCTGCTTCAGAATTTCTTCAGAAATTGGGTGTGGATGTGTAGCCTTGCACAGCAAGCGCTTGTAATGTGTCTTTCTGCCTTAAAGCTTGCATATTTCAGGTGGTGTGAGGATCAGTAAAATAGTTTTTAAAGAGAGGGATATATATGCTGTCAGTTTTAAAGAGAAAGAAAGAGATATATAGCAACATACATTTTCTGTCAGTTTTAAAGAGAAAGAGAGAGAGATATAGCAACATATATTTTAAAGAGAGGAATTTACTCAGCCTGTCATGGCTAAGAGAGGAGAAACTAGGGAAGTGGTCATTTAACCTCAGTCGTGCAACCTCTCGGTTGCATAGGAGCTCTGTGCTTCTTGATAGCAATTTGGTATTTTCCATTCTACTGGCAGAAGGAGATAGAAAAGAGGGGGAGGGGTACCTGCTAAGAAGGAAGTGAGGAAGCTAGTCAGGGACTGATAAGCTATATCATATTATACAGGCTTCTCTTCTGCTAGTTTAACCCTTTCTGTAAAATAACAATTTCATTTTTCCATCATGGACCAAAGAAGCATAACTCTGAAGTTCCAGAAGGGGTCATTTCTGACTGAAGTGACTGAGAAAAGGGGCCATTCAAACCTAAGCTGTGATTGAACTGTTCGTGTGCAACTGAAGCAGAACACAGAGCTTAAACATTCTGCTGATTTCTGTGCTTAGTTAGTTGAAACTTACCCTTAATTGGCCTGAGAAGCAGTCCCTAGCTGGCTCTGTTAAGGCAAGTGTGTTTGGAAGATTGTGCATGTAACATAGTAACATAGTATATGAAGGCAGATAAGGACCATCATGGTCCATCTTGTCTGCCCAGCAAGTTGGCAAGAGTAGGTGCACCTGCTGCTCCGTGCAGGTCACACCTCCCCATGCCTTTGTTTAGGGGTTTACCCATCGCTCCGTGCAGGTCACCCCTATTTGTTTAGATAGCAGAGACACTTAAGGTTATTTTAATTTTATCCTGTTGCTACAAAGGGATCCATGATGTTTGTCCCATGCCGTTTTGAATTCTGTCACTGTATTTGCCCCCACCACTTCCATTGGGAGGACATTCCAAGCATCCACCACCCTTTCAGTGAAAAATTATTTTCCAAAGTTGCCTTTCAGTTTACCCTCTTGCAGCTTCATGCTATGTTCTATAGTTTTGCAGCTTCCCCATCTTTGAAAAAGGTTTGTTCATAAATTCTCTCCTCTCCTGTCCTCCTCTCCTCTAGACTATACTTATTTAGGTCTTCAAGTCTCTTCTCATACGTCTTCTGATGCAGGCTCCAAATCATTTTGGTCACCTTCCTCTGAACCATTTCCAGTCTTTTTATGCCCTTTGCAAGATATGGAAATGCTTATTCTTGCCTTTAGAAACTAGCGACCCAGCAGTTTAATAGTTAGCTGAATCGCAGGAACAGAGAAATGTTCCAGCGGCTGCTTTCTTTATTGAAGGATGAATCGGAGCAAACACAGGGGGGGGGGGCTGAAAGGGAGCAGACACAGGGGGGGAGCTGGAAGGGAGCAGATACTGGGGAGCGGGAAGGGAGCAGACATGGGGGCCTACATGGGAACAGACACTGGGGAGCTGGAAGGAAGCAGACACGGGGGGTGGCTACAAGGGATCAGGCACGGGGGGGGGGGGGAGCTGAAAGGGAGCAGATACTGGGGAGCTGAAAAGGAGCAGATACTGGGGAGCTGAAAAGGAGCAGATACTGGGGAGCTGAAAGGGAGCAGACAAGGGGTGGGGTTGAAAGGGAGAAGACATGGGGAGCTACAAGGGAGCAGACATTGGGAAGCTGGAAGGGAGCAGACATGGGAGAGGCTACTAGGGAGCAGGCACAGGGGGAAGCTGGAAGGGAGAAGATATATATGTGGGGAGCTGAAAGGGAGCAGATACTGGGGAGCTGGAAAGGAGCAGACATGGGGGGAGCTGGAAGAGAGCGGACACTTGCGGATGGGGCTGGAAGGTTGCTGGGTAATAGGAGGGGGGTTGGAAGAAAACTGACAGGGGGAAGGTGGGGGCTTAAAGGAAGCTGACACTCAGGGATGTCACTGGAAGGCAGATGGACAGAGGAGAGGGTGACTGGAAGAGAACTGACATGGGAGGGGGAACTGGGACTTGAAGTTTGCTGATACCTGGGATGGTATCGGTACTAGAAGGGGTTGGACGATGGAGAAGGAGGGGGACTAAAAGGGAATAGACACCAGTGGCGGCACTGGGAATGTAAGGAGGATGACACTGGAAAGTGTTGGGAGGGGAGGCTGTAAAGGAGGCTGATATGGGGAGGGTTACTGGACTGGAAAAAACTGATGGAAAAAAATGAAGAAAGCAAAAGGAGAGACAAGAAATGGCAGATGGACTATAGACCATAGAAAAAGAGCTAAGAGAAGACAGAGGAAAACAGAAAGCTCAGATTAGGACAGATCGGATCAAAAATCATCAGACAACAAAAGTAGAAGAAATAATTTTATTTTCAATTTAGTGATTGGACTTTGCGCTATCTTTATATTTCAAACAGTATCGGGAACTGCCTCTCTTATCTGGTGTGGCACCGCATGCGGAGTCTGGCTTCTTGGGGTTTCATTTTCATTTTTATCTACATATTTTTATCTTTACTTTAGGTTGTGGTCACTTATTCTACTTGGTGAGGATTTTTGTTCTGAGTGTGACCAAGGTGTTATGTTAACATGGAGTTTGTACGCAGAGATCTGTACTGTAGTAGTTTGACTTGTACAGCTTTCCAAATAGGTATATGAAGGTTTTGGGGCCCATTGCAAAATTTGTAGTGCTGCTTTCTTCTGGGTAGGCCCCTTATTGTATGAGTTTTGGAAGTGTATGCTGGTATGGTATGGTAGATTTGACTTTGTAGATTTTCAGTGACTTTTGCAGTGCTTTATATTAGTTCACAATATTCCTAGCACTGGAGAATGTTTATGCTGTTGTTAGTGAGATGATCAGAATCAGATTTTATATTTTTTTTGGACTATCACAGCCTGTTTGTATAATGCTAAGTATTTAGTATTTTTATTTAGTATTTAGTATTTTTATTTTGATTATGCATTTTCTCTTTTGCTGCAATTTTCTTACAACACTGGATTTGAAGGATAAATATTAATATCGCTTGAAAAGAGTTCACAAAGCAGTTTTGGGAAAAAGGAGGGTAGGCTGCAGCCAACATTAATAATAATTAGAGAGGGATTACGATTTATAGGTTGCAGGGGAGCACAAGAAACCCTAGCACCAGCCCTGTATTGAATAGTACCAGTACCAGTCCCAGGACCGAACCCTGGGGCACACGGCTAATCACCTTCCTTTCATCTGAGTGAGTTCCGTTTACTATCACATTCTGTCGTCTGTCAGTCAACCAATTTCTGATCCAGTTCACTATCTTGGGGCCCATCCCCAAGCTGTTCAGTTTATTGATAAGCCTCCTGTGAGGAACAGTATCAAAAGCTTTGCTGAAATCTAGGTAGATCACATCCATTGCATGCCCTTGATCTAGTTCTCTGGTCACCCCGTCAAAGAACTCAGATTTGTTTGGCAAGATCATCCTTTGGTAAAACCATGTTGCCTCGGATCATGCAACCTGATGGTTTTGAGAAAGTCCACTATTCGCTCTTTCAGGAGGACCTCCATTACTTTTCCCACCACTGAGGTAAGGTTTACTGGCCTGTAGTTTGTCACTTCTTCCCTATCACCACTTTTGTGGAGAGGTATCACATAAGCCTTTTTTCCAGTCCTGTGGAACTTCTCCTGTCTCCAAGGATCTATTAAAAACATCCTTTAAAGGCCCTGCAAGAACCTCTCTGAGCTCTTTCAGTATCCTGGGATGTATCCCATCTGGTCCCATAGACTTGTCCACTTTAGGTTTTGCAAGCTGTTCTAACATATCATCTTTTGTGAATGGTGTGGTATCTATTCCATTTCTACTTGTATATTTGTCAATCACAGGTGGTCCTTCTCCAAAATTTTCTCTAGTAAAAACAGAGCAGAAGTATTTGTTTAGAATTTTAGCTTTTTCAATGTCACTTTCCACGAATCCGTTCTCAGCACTTTTGAGCCCTGCAGATGGACAGAGGAGAGGGTGACTGGAAGGGAACTGACATGGGAGGGGGAATTGGGACTGGAAGTTCGCTGATACCTGGGATGGTATTGGGACTAGAAGGGGTTGGACGACGGAGAAGGAGGCGGACTAAAAGGGAATAGACACCAGTGGCGGTGCTGGGATTGCAGGAGGATGACACTGGAAAGTATTGGGAGGGGAGGCTGATTTTCCTCGTCTCCAAAATATACCTGAAAAATGTTTTGTTGCCATATCTTCAGGCATCTTTTCTTCTGCCTTTGATTTTGCTATCCTTATTTCTCTTTTTATCTCTTTTAGTTTGATCTTGTATTCCTTTCTGTGTCCCTCTGTTTGCAAACTTTTGAATTTTGTGAAAGCTGTGGTTTTTGCCTTGATTTGTGCAGCCACTTCTTTGGAGAATGAAATAGGTTTCTTTTTCCTCTTGTTTTTATTTACTTTCCTTATATATGTATCTGTTGCACTTTTTATTGCCTCCTCTAGTTTAGCCCACTGCAGTTCCACTTCCCTTATCCTCTCCCACCCGACCAACTCTTCCTTCAGGTACTTGGCCATTTTACTGAAGTCAGAGTTTTTGAAGTCTAGGACTTTGAGCTTTTTGTGATGGATTCCACCTTGGCTTTAATCTCATATCACACCGTGTGATGATCACTGCTTCTGACATGAGCACCTACCTGGATATTTGATATGCTATCTCCATTGGTGAGCACTAAGTCCAGCATGGAGCTCTCTCTGGTCGGTTCCATCACCATGGGCCAGATTCCAATCCCGACGTACATCTCTTTTGAATGTTCAGGCTGACCCGGACATACAAGGGAGATCGCAATTCTGATCCCACGGTGCACATCTAGCCCCACGGGATCAGAATCGCCAACAAGCCTGTACATGCACTGCTTGGCTAACTCAACCAGGGCTTTTAAATGGAGCCACGGTGCCATGGCTTCATGTTGTTATGGCACCGCGGCTCCATTTAAAGCCATGATGCCAGCCGCCTGCTCAAAATGTTAATTCCCCACAGCCTGACCCCCGATCCGGCCTCCTAAGGCCAGGGTTGGGCTGCGGGGAATTAACACTGCCCCCCGCACCGAGCCCCTTCCACCCCCCAGAGCAGCGAAATGGAAACATCCAGGGAAGTTATTCCACCCCGGGAAATAACTTCCCCAGCCATTTCGCTGTCTCTGGACGTACAGGGCCGACATTAGAATCGGCCCTGTATGTCTAGGACCAGCGTCCGCCTACTTTAGATCTGCTGGTGAAACTTTTACACAACAATTTCCAGGCCACTTCCTACTAAGGAATTCTTATTTTTCTTTTTAAAACCTTCAAACCTTTCCCCCTGTAACAGGTAAGTTTCCCTTTTGGAATTCCTAATGTTCCTGGTAGTTTTTTTTCCCCAGTGTCTGTTTTATTTGAGCTCAAATATATTTTCCCTATTTGTTTCTGTGTAGGGTACACCAGTACCTCTTCCAGTTTTCTTTCTTGCGAAGGGGTCCAGGACTCCGGATCCTTCTGCTACTGGATTGAAGATCTTCCCAAGTTCTTCAGATGTCCTCTTCAGCGCTAGATTCTGCTGCTTACCTTTAACAAATCATAAGGGAGAACCCTTTCTACCCTATAAGTTGGGGGAAAATGTCTTTCTCTTTAGGAAAGAATATTGTTTTTTTTCAACAACTATAACACTTTCCCTATCTAATTTAATAACAGGATAATTGATACACCTTGTCTTCCTTTGTTTCTTTGAAAATATCCACTCTACACCTCCACACTCAGGTCTATAACCCAACCACACCCACTTCCAAACAAAACTTATTTATTTATTTATTTTTCTTATATACCGCACTATTCAGCATCAGCGCGGTTTACATGAAACAATAACTGTTCAGTGAAGCCAATCTACATTGAACTTACAGTATAATAGAAATTAAACATTTTAACTTACAATATAACAGAAATGTACAATTTTAACAGCGTATTTACACATAACTTATGTTGAGGAATAGCTAACTATTGACATGTTGGTTTATCTGGGAATTGATTGAGTTCTTTGACTGGGTGACCAGAGAACTAGATCAAGGGCATTTGATGGATATGATCTACCTAGATTTCAGCAAAGCCTTTAATACTGTTCCTCATAGGAGGCTTATCAATAAACTGAACAGCCTAGAGATGGGTTCCAAGGTGGTGAACTAGATCAAAAATTGGTTGACTGACAGACGACAGAAGGTGATAGTAAATAGAACTCACTCGGATGAAAGGAAGGTGATTAGTAGTGTTCCTTAGGGATCGGTCCTGTGATCAATATTGTTCAATCTATTTGTGAATGATATTGCTGAAGGACTGAATGGAAATGTCTTTTTGCAGATGACACCAAAATTTGCAACAGAGTAGACTCCCCTGAGGGAGTGCATAACATTTACAAAAGCTGGAAGAATGGTCTAATGCTTGGCAGTTAAGATTTAATGTGAAGAAGTGCAGTGTCATGCACTTGGGAAGCAGAAATCCAAGGGAACTGCATGCAATAGGGGGCGAGAGACTAGGAGCAGGACCTCAGTGTGATTGTTTCTGAGAATCTCAAGTTGGTGAAACAGTGTGACAAGACGGTGGCCAAAGCCAGAAGGATGCTGGGTTGCATACAGAAAGGAATTACCAGCAGAAAGGAAGAGGTACTAATGCCACTGTACACGTCGCTGATGAGGCCTCAGTTGGAATATTGTGTTCAGTTTTGGAGACCATATCTCACAAAGGATATAAAAAGACTGGAAACGGTTCGGAGGAAGGAAACCAAAATCATTTGGATCCTGCATCAGAAGACTTATGGGAAGAGACTTGAAGACCTAAATATGTACACTCTGGAGGAGAGGAGGGACAGGGGAGATATGATTCAGACCTTTAAATCCTTAGA
Organism: Ichthyophis bannanicus; assembly: GCA_033557465.1. Lineage (NCBI taxonomy): Eukaryota > Metazoa > Chordata > Amphibia > Gymnophiona > Ichthyophiidae > Ichthyophis > Ichthyophis bannanicus. Next base: position 88,620,769 of record CM066033.1, read on the forward strand.
GTATTAATGAACAAACAAACCTCTTCCAAAGACAGGGAAGCTGTAAAGCTAGAGGGCATAACATGAAGCTGCAAGTGGATAAATTGAAAGGCAATGTCAGGAAATACTTTTTCACTGAAAGGGTGGTGGAAGCTTGGAATGCCCTCCCGATGGAAGTTGTGTAGGCAAACATAGTGACAGAATTCAAAATGGCCTGGGACAGACACAGCGGATCCCTTTATATCAACAGGATAAAACCAAAATAAACATAACTATCTCTTATATCTGAACAAATAGGGGTGACCTACACGGAGCGGTGAGTACACCCCTAAACAAAGGCATGGGGAGGGGTGATCTGCACGGAGCGGCAAGTGCACCTACTCTTGCTGCCTTGCTGGGCAGACTAGATGGACCATGCTGGTCTTTATCTGCCGTCATATACTATGTTACTATGAGATGATCTTTTTATGGTACCTTGAATTAGGAGTTTTCCTGATGTCTGCAAAATCATAGAAAGCAGTTTTTGTTGCTAAGGTCCAAGATTGTGCAGTTTAGTTTGTTACCCATGTAAATGCTTATTTTAGCCGCAGGATGTTAATATGTTTTCTTTGAATCTAACCAGCTTACACGGTTTCTATCTAATAAGATTCTTCAGACTCCTGTGGAGAGAGCATTGGAACCTGTGTCCACCCCAAAAGAAGACGTGGGAAGAGGTATCTGGACATTGATATACAATAGGCCCTTGTGTGCTCTTGTCTATTACCTAGATTTGAATTCCTGTGATTTGAGTCATGAGGCCTAGTGGATGATTCCATAACTTTTTGTTATAATTATTTTCCTTATAATATCTTTTTAATTTTTTTTAGGATAGCTTTCTTTACTGTAACAAGATAATTTTCTTGTATTTTTTAATTGAAAATGGTTATGAATAAAACATTTAAAAATAATAATAATAAAGAAGTAAAGCAATTAAATTTGATTTAAAATACGTAGCCATACGGATTGCAGCTATCAGTGCTATGAATAAAGCAATGGTGGCCACTGTTTTCCGCATATATTTAGCACCACTTGCTGTCTGGATGGCAGCGCTGAATATATATGAATGATTTAAATGCTGTGGCCAATGTTTAAGAAAAACGCTGACCGCAGCATTTGAGTATTGACTCTCATATCCCAGTTTGTGCTACTGCCAGTATCAAAGTGGCTTACCATCCAAAGGTTTACACTAAACATACTGTTAAAAACAGATAAGTCCCTTTCCACCCATAACACAAAAGGATCCCCATAATATTAATCAAATATCTCACTCTGTCACTATCACACAGAAAACTAGGCCAAAAAGGAATTATTTTGTTCTACCATGGCCAGCCTGTACACTCAGACTTGAGAAAGCAGGATGAAAAGGTGACATTTTTACCTCTGAAATGACAAATAAGTCGTCATTTTCATTGAAAACTCCAGTGGCAGAGTATTCCACAACTGAGACCCTAAAAAACTAGAATACCCTCTTCTGCATTAACTCTGATTGCACCTGAGACAGGGGGAGGGAGGGGGAAACATAAAAAGATTTGTTCTAAGCAACTCAATGTCTTGATAGGAACATATCTATTCATTAATTTAACAATATAACTCAGGATCCAAGATTAAAACCTTTAGGGGCCAGTATTCACGTGGAACCTGATTCCAGAAGGGGCATGTCTGGGCCATCTGTTTTGACCCTATCTTGAATCGGGCCCGAGGATGGCCCGGTGTGCCCTTCCGATAGCCACGGGGAGATCCTCCCCACGTCTCCATCGGCCCGCAGCTCCAGATCCCCAAGTCCCTGCCGCCCAACCCTGAAGGGACCGCTGGGGCCCGGATCAGGCAGTGGGGACTCACCCTCTGAGACCCGGTTCCCAAAGTGGGGGGGGGGGACTCCTGGGCTCCAGTGGGGCTGACGGCCATGTTTGGGGGGGTGCCCTGCTCAGGGTGTCCCCCCAGCAGTCCCTGGACATACAGGGTCGTCCTGGATTCAGCCCTGTCCACACTCTGCCCCCATCATGCCTCTGTTCCCCGCAGCATGCACAATAGCTCTGTGCGTGCAGCGGGGGACAGAGGTGGAATACCAGCAAGGCTGTCAGTGAGGTAGAATGTCCCGGTTGAACATGCTGCCCTGCTGTCTGTCTTATGGAATCGGGGCCATAGGCTGATATTTAAACGCTACAGCAGTTAGCCACAGCGTGTAATTATTGACAGGATATTAAACTTCAGTATCCAGGTAGGAGCTGCAGCTGAATTTCCTGGCTATGTGGCGCTAACCATAAATGTGCTCGCACTTACCCAGTTAGCTTGATATTCAGTTGCACTTAAGACAACCTGTTAGATGGCTCAAGTTGTCTGCAGAAGTCCCGGATGAACATCAGGCTAACGGCATAAGCACCGACACTTATCTGCTTAGTGCAAACAAGCCTTCTCTCTGCCCACAGTCTGCCGTTTGCAGTCAGCCCTGAATTTGGGATCCAGAGCCTGGACACTGCCATAGTGGAGCCCTGTGCAGCAGACCTCTTCATTCCCCATAGGGCACAACAACCATCAGGACAGCCTTAAGGACAGCCCCACTCCTTCCAGGTCATTAGCATTCCCCCCCCCCCCTTATTTTTTACATTTCTTTTGACATCTAGGCTGTGGTAGAAAGAGTCTTCAAGCATCATTGCAGCTCAATAAATAAAATAAATAAACTTCAGGTGGGGGAATGAGGATTGAAAATGTAGCCGCTGGGTTGGGGATGGGGGATGATGGGGAAAGAGAAGTAACTGATAGCAGCGATGGAAGTGAAAATCTGGGCCGCCAATGCTAAGCAGGTAGCAGTGACACCCTCGGCGCCCTTTCCTCCACCCACACTCTGCCCTGGATAGCATCGGGGAATGTAAGGGGCTTACCCACGGATAAAGGCGCTAACCGTGTAGGTGCCTTTGTCTATCCACGATTAACTAGCGCAGTTAACAGTGTAAATGCCTTTGAAAATCGGGCCCGTACGTTTTTGAGCTATCCTTAAACTGTGATATTCAGTGACTTCAAGACATCTGAATATCTCATGGAAAATCTCGAAGATATTAGGGCCACTTATCTGGATATCTTTAAGACGATTAAGCTTTACTGAATATTCCTGGGTCCTAGGCTAACAGAGTCAGGTACATACCTAAAAAGAACAAAGCATTTTTTGAATGATATATAGTGCTGTCCCTATTTGACGATCACTACTGACTTTTAAAAGCATGGCAACACAACAAAAGATTCCTAACAATAGAGAGTCAAGAAATAATATGCTAGAACTGTTCCTGCTCTTCTTCACTGCTTTGAATTGAAAAAAAAAACCAAAACACTCATCTATTTTCCATAAATGCAAGGCCATTTTTTCTGGCTTGCTTCCATCATCAAGAACAACCTGCAAAAATGGGTGGCATGCTCCTTTGAAGAAATCCAAGAAGAGAGATAAAAATAGACTAGCTTTCAGTAGAAAACATGTTGACATGATCTTTTTCCATCTGTGAAAACAAACTATGGCATTAAACGTTTTAGCATGTTTCCAGAACTAAGCTCTGTGAACTTGACATAGTCAGTAATTAATTAGCTTTACATGACAGCAATCAATTGGATTAGTCTTCCGCACAGGAATCTAAGCCAAAATACCAAGCTTGCACCTGTACGTAACTAAGATATGTCTTTGTCAGTTGTTTGATCCAACTGACATATTTCCTATGGCACCCTAAATGTTCACAACTACATACTGTAAAGGTTTGAATCACTACTCGTTCTTGTGGGCCTCACAGAGCAAATATGTTACGAAATTTGGGTTGTAATGAACAGTAACTGTCATAAAAGTCTATTTAGGAAATGTGGGATATAACAAAAAATACTTGTGGATCAGAAATAGAAAAATCTGAATGTGAAGAAGGCATAGATTAACCCAAGGCTTAGCATTGCCTCTCCTATTATTTAATCTTTATTTGAGACCACTAATTGAGACAGTGGAGTGGAATGGCCTTCTATTTTTTTGAAGATGATATTCAGTAGAGATTCAAAGCGACAGATGACCAAAGGAAGGTACTATCTATGTTAAATAGTTGCCTTCTTGCAATGTCTGAATGGCTTCAATAGATGCAGTTGAAAATGAATCCAGATAAATCTGAATATGTTTGGGTTAATAGATGGGGCAGAGTAGAATTGGCTGGGCTGTCAATTGTGGGAACTGGCCTACATAATAGGGGTTTGTGAAGAATTTAGGACTATTGCTTGGTGGAAACTTCTCTCTCCATGATCAAATATCATCTGTAGTGAGAACATCCTTTGTAGGTTTGAAGTTGCTTGCTGGATCAGAAGGAACTTGCAGCTCTGATTTATACATTTCTAACTAATTGACTGGATTACTTTAACAGCTTGTATTGTGGGCTTCTAAAGTAAGTATCAATTAAAATGCTTACAGTAAATCTAAAACACAGCAGCAAGTTTGCAAACAGGTAACAATTACAGGAGATGTGTTAGCTCTTCTTTTCAATTTATCCTTCTAATCCTTCTAAATAAAATAAATTTATATTTTCAGCCCATTTGCCATTAGTTTAAGGCCCTTCGCCTTGACTATAGGATTTATGCCGATGCAATAATGTTATCTACACCTATTACTAATGATTTACGTTCCATGGTTTCATGTATTCAATAGGCTGCCTTATGGCTGATGAGCCATTGTCTAGAGCTTAATGTAAGGAAAATGAAATAATTGTTTTTACATAATGGGAGGAGATGTGATCTTCCTCAACAGAATATTCTGGAAGGGTGTGAGGTTGAAATTAAGATGGAGGTACCATATTTGGTAGGGTTGATTGATTCTGGTTTAACATTTCGCTCCCGGATGAAGAATGTTAAACGAAATGTGTTTACGAGTTTGAGGTGAATGCAAAGATTAAATCTTACCTTGTTACAGATGACTTTAGAACTATTCTGCAATCACTATTGATTATTGAAATACTGTATATTTTATTTCCTGCCTGCTATATAGAGGCATTGCAATTGGTACAAAACATGGCAGCTAGGCTTATTTCATATGTTCCGTGCTCTGATCATATCTCACTAGTTCTGCAACAGCTCCAGTGGTTACCAGTGGGGCACTGGATGCAGTTTAGTGATTTTTTTGATGATTTTCAGGTTTTGCAAGTTAAACTTCATTTGATAACTGCTATTCCGCTGTTGTTCCATCAACAAGGTCAACAACTACACTCACATCCTCAATCTTTCCTTGAAGCCCCTTTGTTGCAATTTGTAAAGCTTTCTAGAAATGGAAATTATGCTCTTTTAATTTATGGGCCCTCAACTTTGGAATCAATAACCCAGTTCTCCATGATGCAGTGGATGTTAGAAAGTTGCTAAAGGCCTCACTTTTTAAGAAAACTTTTAATATTGACTAGAATTGAATTTTTTTTCTTACTGTTGAGCTTTTTGATGTATGTGCTTTTATTTTGGATACAATATTGTGCTCTACCAAGGATGTAGGAGTGGTAGATGATAAGGGGGTCATTCTGAACTCTGTTTAGCAGGTCTGGACGTCTGATCTGGATGCCCAGACCTGCTAAATGGCTGGGCAGCCTGCTGGGGACAGAGCTCCACATATGAACAGGTGATTTGTATGGGGAGCTCTGTTCGTGGGAAGGAGGGGGCAGGACAGAGGCAGAGTGGGGGGCAGGCAGTGGGTGGAGAACACCCCCGGATGCACAGGGCCAATTCTGAGGTCATCCCTGTAGGTCCAGGGTTGGTCATGGAGACAGGGGACTTATTTCACCTCAGAGGTAGAATAAGTCCCCCTGGACGTCAGGGGACAACGGAGCCGGGCAGAGACGGAAGGTGAGGGAGTGCAGGGGGATCCCTGCAGCTCGGCCCTGGCCATGAGAGGCCAGACTGGGGGTCAGGCTGTGGGGAAAGGATAGTATCACTGCCGGCCAGATGGCCAGTATGGAATTGGCCTCCATGTGTTTAAATAAATACATAAATAAATAAATAAGCATTCCGTGATCATATTACTCCAATTCTGGAAGCATTCCTTTGGCTCTCTATAGAGTCACACATACAATTTAAAATAATGTTTTTTCAGGATATGAAAGGCTAATACCTATAGAAGCATTTGAAACTGTATGTAACAGTAAGAAATGTACCATCATTACAAGAGTTATTGACTATCCTGTATGGTGGGAGCTTTTGCAATACTGGGGCCGTATTTGTAGAACTCATTGCACATCAAATTGCAATTAGAGAGACATCTTTTCTTTAAAAACGGGTGAAAACAGGGCTCTTTAGAGATTGGAGAGAGAGAGAGAGTTTCATGGGGAAGCAGATTGCTGTTAAGGGTTGGTTTTAGGGAATGCCGTGAGTTTTGGTTAATGAATGCATTATTTTAAAGAGACGAATACTGAGAGTACTCTAATCTCCTTAACATCACTACTAGTATATCAGAAACTTTGCTATTTTTGGCTCATAGGACTTGCTGGATGCTTAGAAGATTGTTTAGAGCAGGACTGATGGTATCAGACGCATGCTGGCTTTATTGTCAAGATGTGGGAATCCTACAGCATATGTTATTCTCTTGCTATAAAATTTGCTTATTTTGGGATAAAGTTTGGGGAACTCTTACACAAATACTTCCAGTAAAGTTACATAGAAACATGACAGCAGAAAAATACCATATGGCCTGTCTAGTCTGCTCTTCCATATCAACTACAATAGTCCCCTTTTTTCCTTTAGAGATCTTCTGTGTTTGTCCCATGCTTTCTTAAATTCAGATACTATCCTCGTCTCTACTACCTCCACTGGGAGACTATTCCACGCATCTACCACTCTTTCTGTAAAGAAATATTTTCACATATTACTCCTGAGTCTATCCCCTTTCAAACTCATCCTATGTCCCCTTGTAGCAGAGCTTGCTTTCAGTCGAAAGAGGCTCTCCTCTTATGCATTTATGCCACGGAGGTATTTAAATGTCTCTATCATATCTCCTCCATGCTGCCTTTCCTCTAACATATACATATTAAGATCTTTAAATTTGTCCTCATATGCTTTATAATGAAGACCACTAACCATTTTAGTAGCCACCTTCTGCACCAACTCCATCCTGTTTATATCCTTTTGAAGATGTGGTCTCCAGAATTGCACACTATACTCCAAATGAGGTTACACTAGAGACTTATACAAAGGCACTATCAACTCCTTTCTTCTGCTGGCCATTCCTCTCCCTATGCACCCAAGCATCCTTCTGGCTTTCACAGTCACTTTTTCTAACTCTTTAGTCACTTTAAGATCATCAAGTTTCTTTTGCCTTAGTGATGTTTAAATCTGCAGTAGAGGTTATAAGTGGAATAAATGGCAAAAAGCTTTTTTCGGTATATTGATTGCGATTGCACAGCAATTGATTATGGCATATTGGAAAAACACACTTATCATATCACTTCTAATGGAAGTCTGTGTGCATGGTGTATAGGGATGAGAAAATTGTGGCCGAGACATGCATGAGGGCAGAAAGAGTGTCTGGATCTGGAAAGCAGTGGAGGAATATCTCAAAAGATTGCGAAGGATTCCTAATAATGGCACTGTGGACTTATAGAGGGGAGGGGGTGGAATTATCAGTTACTATGTAATTTGAACCCATTTTTATATATTATTTTATATTCTTGTTTGTATATGATACACTGATAGCGTTTACACATTTTCTTGGTTTGCAGATCGCCGCTGCCTTGACTTCCTCTCCTCTCAGACCCTCCTGGACCCCCTACAGTCCGGCTTCCGTCCCTTACACTCCACTGAAACAGCTCTTACCAAAGTCTCCAGTGACTTGTTCCTGGCTAAATCTAAGGGCCTCTATTCTGTCCTCATCCTTCTCGACCTCTCTGCTGCTTTTGATACTGTTGACCACAAACGTCTCCTCGATACCCTCTCCTCACTAGGTTTCAAGGGCATCGTACTATCCTGGTTCTCCTCCTACCTCTCCCACCGCTCCTTCAGTGTATACTCTGGTGGCTCCTCCTCCTCTCTTACTCCAATCCCAGTTGGAGTACCCCAGGGATCCGTCCTGGGTCCGCTCCTTTTCTCTCTGTATATCCAATCCCTTGGTACGCTTATCTCCTCCCACGGCTTTCAGTACCATCTCTATGCTGATGACTCCCAAATCGACCTCTCTATTCCTAATATCTCTCCAGAAATCCAGACCAAAATCTCTGCCTGCCTCTCTGACATCGCTGCCTGGATGTCTCACTGCCACTTGAAATTGAACATGTCCAAGACTGAACTCCTTGTCTTTCCCCCCAAAACCTCCCCTCCTCTCCCTCCTTTCTCTGTCTCCGTGGATGGCTCTACAATCCTTCCTGTTCCCTCAGCCCGAAATCTGGGGGTTATCCTCTCTCTCCTTCTCCACACATATCCCGCTTGTAGCTAAGACCTGTCGTTTCTTTCTCTACAACATTAGCAAAATCGGTCCCTTCCTTTCTGAACACACTACTAAAACGCTTGTCCACTCCTTGATCTCTTTGCGCCTCGACTACTGCAACCTACTCCTTGCTGGTCTCCGTGAGCCATCTCCTTCTCCTTCAATCTATTTGAAATTCTGCTGCTCGACTAATATTCCGCCAGCCTCGCCATGCCCACATTACTCCTCAGATCACTTCCCTGGCTCCCTATCCGTTTCCGCATCCAGTTCAAATTCTCCTCCTGACCTATAAATGCATTCATTCCACGGCCCCTCATTACCTTTCATCTCTTATCTCTCCTTACAACCCCTCTCAGAAACTTCACTCTTCTGACAAACTACTCCTATCTAGACCCTTCACTCGCACCCCTAACTCCAGACTTTGCTCCATTCACCTTGCTGCAGCTTACGCCTGGAACAACCTACCTGTCTCTGTATGCCAGGCCCCCTCCCTGGCCCTCTTCAAATCCAAGTTGAAGACCCACCTCTTCACTGTAGCTTTCAGATCCTGACTCCTGTCCTTTGTCTTGCCCCGACTTTTGTCTTGATGAAATTGCAAGTGCCTTAATTGTTTTGCCATGAATAGACCTTTGGCTCCATGTTTGTTTGCCCTGAATTGACTTTTGTTCCATGCTTTGTCTTGACTAGATTGTAAGCTCTGACGAGCAGGGACTGTCTCTTGCATGTATATCTGTACAGCGCTGCGTGCATCTGGTAGCTCTATATAAATGCTCAGTTGTAGTAGTAGTATAAAAAGATTAAACTTAAAGAGATGAATAATAGGGGGGAGGTTCAGATGGGGAAGTTGGGATTTTTATGTGATGGCGTTTAGTTGGTCTACATTGTAATGCGACTTGAGCTGGTACATCCTCTGGTACAGCAGTGAAAGAAGCCAGCATAACACCTCCCAAGCAGTAAGCAAAACTGAAAAACTCAAAAAAACCCCTCAGATAACTCGGATCTTTATCACTAAACCGTGATAAAGGAATAAGTGAGCCATTAGTGCATGCTAATGGTGCACTTGCACTCTTAGCGCATCAAAATTGGTGCTCTAAAGGTACCGGCATCGTAAAGCGCCCAGTGGGCGGAGAGTAGGCGTCCACGGGATGGAGAGTGAGGGCCAATGGGTGGGGAGTGGGCAGGAACAAGGCTTGCTCCCTTAACGAAAGCACCTTAATGCCGGGAACCCTAACGCATATCAAAACCTTGCGGAAAGGGTGTTTTTTTGAGGAGAGATGCACAGACAGTAAACCCAGTGATAGTAGTGCTTCATTAGCAGCAACAGCATAGTGCCCAAGTTGATGGTGGAAATGGGGGGCACAGGAGATGGCACATGGGTCATGCATTGGGGGCTGCTGGTGCACAGGGGGGGACCAGGCAGCTGCCTAGATGGCACATATGAAAATAAGATTATAAAATATGCCAAACTGTGTCAAACCAAGGTCCATCATGCCCAGTATCCTGTGTCCAACAGTAGCCAATCTAGGGCACAAGTACCTAGCAGTTTCCCCAAAAGACATACAGGACTCCCAATAACTGTAATGGGGTAAGCCTGGGTCCTCTTTAACAATGGTTTATGCACCGTTACCCAGGAACCTTTCCAAATTTTTTTAAACCCAGCTACATTGACAGCTTTTACCACATCCTCCAGTAATGGATTGCAGGGTTTGATTATGCATTAACTAAAACAATATTTTCACCTAGAAGACCCAAATGGGTTACACTGTAGCCGCATTGCATGTCCCCTAGTCCTACTACATTTTGATGGCGTAAACAATAGATCTACATTTACCCAATCCACTCTAGTCAACATTTTATAGACCTCTAACATAACACCCCTCAGCCATCTCTTCTCCAGGTTGAAGAGACATAACATTGGCAGGTGGTGATGGGGTCCCTGGAGAGGCAAATGGGTGTGGGGGGATGTATGGCTGTCCATGTATGCCTCTGCCACTCCACCCTCTGGATTCATCATCCTAGGCACCCATGGGACTGCGCACCACCAACACTGACAGAACATGAGCATGTCAGCATGGAATTGGGGGTGCTGGCAGAAGGGGCAGAGGCCTGCAGCAGACCAAAGCCATGCCCTGGTCCAGTGCAACATGTGCCAAGGGTTGTCTAATGGGAAGTATGTCATCCCCAAGGACCGTCATAACCATATGGCAGCACAGTTGTGCACTGCACACAGTTGGTGTGCATATGAGTGGAAGGTCACAGGTTCAGGTCCTGGCTGTGAATCATACAGTGCATGTACCTGTGGCTAAACTTTAGCCCACAGTATAGGTACAACACCAACATGTGCAACCCCCAATGAATCAACCAAAAAGAGTATAAACACCCACATAGACAGGCTCGACTATCCTCAGCTGGATGGAGAGTCAGGCTGACATTACTAGCACACTAAGCGTGCATTAATATCAGAGTGCACTACTAGCTCCTGCATAATGAGCACACCTTAACAATGCTTGAACTGAGATTGGGACCAGAGTTGCAGGCAGGAATGCCAACCATCCCCCATTTTGCACAGTGCGTCGATATGAGTGAGTGTGAGAGTGTGTGTGTGTGTGTGTGTGTCTATCCATTGTTTTGTGGCTTTCTACACCTCATTGAGCCTCACAGTGCCTAAACTGTTTCCAGCGTTGGTCTGCAAATGTGCATGATAAGGAGCAAAGAATTGTGGGTATGCGCTGAAACGGAGAAGATTGGCCAGGATGTGTCTGCATCGAGGGTAGGGTCAATGGCTGGAACATGGTAGCACCCGACTGCCACCTGCATGGACTGGGTGGCCACAGCATGTCATGCTGGGAGAGTACTCCCACACTGACCGAGCAGTGACCATGGCATGGCTATGTATCCACATAGTGCTATATAGTGTCAGGTTCTAGTGATGCGGGTGCACGTCCTGTCCTGGAGACTCAATCACTGCACCAATTGCTGAGTGGCCATGCAGAATATCCCAAGCCTGGGTGCACATGGTCGCTCTGCACACATGCAATGTGTACTGACCAGTAGAATGTCTGCAGTTCATATATGCATGGCTGGAAAACCCAGTGGTGGGCAGCAGATGCAGTCTGACTGTGCTTGCTGTGGGTGAATGTTAGATACGATACAGGTGGTTGGGATGTGCAGTGTTCCAGGCCTACTCCCAGTGGTACCGGTTGGGCCAGCAGGATCTCAGTAACACCCCATGCAGGTAAAGATGCTCCCCTGCTCCTCCCCCCTCCCCCAATAGTTGGCAGCCATGGCATCAACATTGTAACACTTGGTATTGACATGCACTGTTCTAGGTGGGTCCCTGTCCAACAGGGGCAGAGCACAAGGCCAGATGTGACTGGCACACACAGCATGCTGCAGGACACAAGGTGACTAGCATAATCACACTGCAGACAATACCTGCCTTACACTGGCAGTGATGGGGACCTGCAGCAGAGATCATCTCTAGCACTGCAGGTACAGGGACCTGGTGCTGGGTACTCATCTTCATCCTCAGGGTGGTCGCAGAAACTGCTCAGTGGCATGGTATGTAGCTGCTCTGTCCCTGTATCACAAACTGTCAGTGCATCTTACTGAGCTGAGGTGATGGATAAGTGCAGATAAGATCAGCAATAGACTGCTGTTCTGCATGTGCACTGCATCATGGGTACTGGTGCGACGACCCTATGCTGGTACACACAGCAGACATTTTAGACAGTGACCCACAGTCTCTTTGTATACAGTCATTGCTGTGCAGAGAGGTGTGGAGATGTAGTCTGCTGGTTAGTGCAATGTCTCCATAAGCAGGGGACAGGGGTTCAATTTCTACCTGTTCTTTTTGTGTCTGTGCTACTCAGATCATTTTCAAGCCTGTAACAGTCAGGGTTCTGCACATCGGTGCTGTCAGCCCATACCACCCTCTCCTCTGCCGCCATCCTTCCTTCAGCCCATCCATCTGCCTCTGTCAGCTGTGTGCAGTCATGTCTTCTTGTGCAGGTTGCTACACCATGGTCAGCACTGATACTCTTCTCCACATTTCGGCTCTTCACACTCGCCTCTCCGATCTGCACGTCACCACGATTACTCTGTCTGCCTGTCGCAGCACACATCTTGCCGCTTCTGCCTCTGCTGGGGGACACGTCGTCCCCATCCTGTGCCACACACTGACATTGCAGCACTTTACATTGGCACCACCCTGTGCATCGGTACATCTGCTTCCCACATGTCCATCCACTTTACTGGCTGCCCCATAGGGTGCCCACCGATATGGCAGTTACATCAACTCCCACCTGTCCTTCCTTCCACCACCTTCTACCAGTGTTGGTCTGCAAATGTGCATTCCTTGGTACTCTATCCAGCATTTAGATTACAGCTGTATTCATGCCCTAAGATACATGCTTTCCATCTTAGGGCACCTTGTCTAACCTTAGGATGCCTTGTCTCTCCTTGGGACACTTTGGGGCTTGTTTACAAAGCTGCGGTAGCAGTTCGCGATCGTTATCGGAGCCGCGGCCCCATTGATTTCAATGGGGCCACGGCTCCGATAACGACCGCGAACCGCTACCGCGGCTTTGTAAACAAGCCCCTTTGTCTCTTCTTAGGACACCTTGTCTCCCCTTAGGACACCTTGTCTTCCCTTGTCACCTTACTGTGCTTGATCCTGTTAGCTCACATTAAATAGCCTATGACACCCTAATGCCGGGATGCCCCGTACCTGCCTGCTGCCTTATATGGCTTCAAGCCACCTTATCGCTGCCCTTAATGTCAGTGACTTTACCACCGTTTAGTAAATATACCCCTAAGACTGTCATCAAGTACTTGGCTCTCCAAAATCTTCAAAAAATGTGTAATGTCTTATATATAATCCAATAGTGGGTACAAAACAAATCTACAAATTAGGACAAAGGATCCAGGAAAAAACCATTCGTGGAAACTATGGGGGTTATTCTGAAAGTCTGAAAAGAGGCATAGAGACATCTCAGCGATTTTAGAAGCCTGGTCTATGGACATCCCCAGCATGAGGATGTCCAAGTCTGAACGGGGGTGTGATGGAGGCATGGCTGAGGCGTTCCCAGGAATCTGGATATCACTGCCTGATCCCAGAAACATCCTGGACATCTAGAGTCACGTCTAGGTTTAGACCTGTTCCGGACACAAATAGGCATTAGGAAAGTGCTCGTTTTGGCCAAATGACATCCAAAGGGTGTAGAGAAGATAACGCTCCATCATTCCCAGTACTCAGCACGATCACAATGAGAGCAGCAGTGGGATCTGAATCGTGGCTTCCCAGGTCCTAGCCCACTACTCTAGCCATTAGGCTATTCCTGAACATGCAGATTCTGGAGATGTCTACGTGGTACCTCCCTGCAGATGTCCATATTGGGCACATCCATGTTTGTGAATTCATGTCTGCATCTGGGTCTGCCTTCTTTTCTTTTCAGAAGTTCTGGCTTAGACATCCCAGATTGAAAGTGCCCATTCAAAGATCTTCCCAGGAGTTTCACCAAGGTCTAGTGAATTTTAGGAAGCATATAAAGAACCGGTGCTCTAGGATTTTTAATATTCAAAAATGCATACTCTTCTTTAGATAAAATAATGTTTTTGAAATGCTTCCAAAAGTGACCATCTTAGCCTTTTGCAAATCCCCCATAGGACCCCCAATCTGCCTTAATACTTCTTGCCTATTTCTATTCTATCCTGCAGGACAATAGCTCCTCCTTTTCAGCCTTCTTGACTATAATATTTTTATTAGCAGCTAATCATTTGATTGTGTCACTTTTTCCCGTAGTAAAATTATGGACATTTTTTTACCCAACCTTGCTGAAACTTTGCTGAAAAGCAACAGAACTCCAAGCATCATGAAAGCCATGAAGATCCCTCTTTGAGTACTAATAGTGGCATGAAGACCCAAAACTACCGTGAGGAGGCAAAGTGGCATCAACACTGCTGGAAGAGGAGTAAAGCAGCACAAAGAAAGAATTGTATCTGTATCTTTTTAGATACTAGAAACAGCTCTTCTAAAACTGTGTACAATTGCCTATTTTGAGAATACTTAGCTAAAACAAGCTATTCTGTTATACTTATATGGGTAAACTACATTCCTACTATAATTCAGAATTTATTTTCGCCATGTATGTGCATGAGCCAAGTTCAGGATGCCCATCTCTGGAAATCCTTAATCTGAGCCAATTGCACCCAGAATGCTTAAGCCTAGCTTGCACAAATCCAGGAGGCCTAAGTCTTGGACCTCTGCAACCAAGAAGCCCAAATCCATGATCCCCACACTCTCATTTTCCAACCATACACACACTATAGGGTGCATTGGTGGAATTGCAAGGCTAGTAGGTTACATCAATTGGTGAGTCAACTCAGTGCGATGCATAGATGGGGTGGGGCATTGGGGGAATGTTTGGATGGCATTAAGGGGTTTGACACTGGGTCATGGACCATTGGAGTATAATTGTGGGTGGGGTCATTAGCATGTTGCATCAGGAGGAGGGGATCAACTGGATGCATAAATGACTTATAGATATTAGTACACTGTGAGCGCATTAATGGATGCATTAGTCAGAGTCAGGGGATCAGTAGGTGGGTTAGCTAAGTGGGGTATTCTGAGCCACGAATAGAGGGGATGGATGGTCAAACAGGACATCCATCCCTGCTATTCATTCCGGCTCCTTCCCCTGACTAACTTCCATGCCGGTTGTGCGGGGAAGTTAGACGGGGCAGGGAAGGAGCGGCACGGGGGTGGAGAGTGGATGGGCAGTGGGCAGTCGCCGGCCCTGGACATACAGGGCTGATTCTAAGGTCGATCCTGTACATCCAGAGCCAGCAAAATGTCCTGGGAAGTTATTCCACCTCCGGGGCACGGATGAGGCAGGGAGGGGCCAGGGTTTATTCTCCACAGCCCGACCCTGGCCTTAGGAGGCCAGATTGGAGGCTTGGCTGCAGGGAATAAACACTTTTCTTTGGTGGCTGGCATCGCAGCTTTTAAATGGAGCCGTGGTGCCATGGCAACATGATGCCATGGCGCCGTGGCTACATTAAAAGCCCTGACTGAGTTAGTTGGGGACAGTCCTGCATGTGCAGGCCAGACTGAATCACAGTCCTGGCCTACACGTATAGGACTGTTTGTGATTTTGATCCCCTCTGTTCGTCCAGTTCAGACTGGACGCACAGAGGGGATCTATGTCCAGGATGGAATCAGGCCCTAAGTGAGCAGTTCATTAGGAAGTGAGGAGTTAAGTGGGCTTTAGATGGATTTTGGGCGTGTTAGGGGGGATGAAGTCTTAGTGGGTAGGTGGGCTGAAGGTCTTTGGAGGTAAGAGGATAACAGGGATGATAGACGGAGTGGGAAGCATTCTACTGGTTGAGAGGTTCTTAATGGGTGAGGAAGCTTTCTGGTCTGAAGCTATGATATAGGGGAACCTGATTTAGTCTTTCCCTATGGAAAAAATTAAAAATGGTGCTAGCCTCAGCTTGTCCTTGCCATTACATTTGACTGTACATAGTTTTACCTGTTAATGCATGTTATATATTCCCATGTTCTATGTAAACTCAATGTTACTTGCATACATTGTTGTATATTTTGTTCAATGTACACCGCACTGATCTTAATAGCGCGGTATATAAGAAATGTTAAATAAAATAAAATAAATAAATAAATAAATTTCAAATTGCAGTACCAGCAGTGTAGGAACAACTGGAAATTTTTCCTGTACCATAAATTCCTCAGTATGGTAAGAGAGCCTGGAGAGATTGGGGGAGCTTTCATTCTTATTTTTTTAATGAAACAAATGAAAATGAACAAAATCTTGTCTTTCTTTTATTTGATTTTAAAACAAATTGAAATGAAGCCAGAAGTTTTGTTAAAATCTCCCATTTTACTTCAAACAAATGTACATCCCTGGTGATTTTATTTTATGAAAATGTATTAGCTCTCAATCCAAAATAACCCTTTTCCTCAGTAGGGTACAAGTAACATATGCAATAACATAGAAAAGGATAAAAAGTATACAATAAAACCCACGTCACGCTTAATCCTTAGCATAAGAATCATGCAAACCTTTATATACATTTTTTAAAGTCTAGCTCTGTGTACTTTTTGAAGTATCCCCCTAAATGCTTGAACACATTATTTGATGTGTTAGCCTTTTGCTTGAGAATACATATTTTTTGCTTGAATATACTTGGTTTGGGCATGTTAACTTTTTGGTTAGAAACATGACGACAGAAAAAGGCCACATGGCCTATCTAGTCTGTCCTTCCATATCAACCACTACAACAGTCCAATTTTTTCCTTTAGAGATCCTCTGTGTTTGTCTCATGATTCCTCATCTCTACCACCTCCACTGGGAGACTATTCCACGGATCCACCACACTTTTCGTAACAAAATATTTCCGCATATCACTCCTAAATCTATCCCCTTTCACCCTCATCCCATGTCCCCTCGTAGCAGTGCTTGCTTTCAATTGAAAGAGGCTCTCTCCCTGAACATTTATGCCACGGAGGTATTTAAACATCTGTCATATCACCTCTATCCCGCCTTTCCTCTAAGGTGTACATATTAAGATCCTTAGGTCTGTCCTCATATGCTTTATAATGAAGACCACTAACCATTTTAGTAGCCACCCTCTGTACTGACTCCAGCCTGTTTATATCCTTTTGAAGGTGTGGTCTCCAGTATTGCACACAATAATCCAAATGAGGTCATACCAAAGACTTATAGAGGCACTATCACCCAGGACTGTACCTAGCCCTGTGCGAGCAGTGCGGCCGCACAGGGCGCAAAGGCTTAAGGGGCGCATTTTAGCTGTCTGCCGTTGCCTGCCGCCACCATTTTTTCTTCTCGCAGCAGCTGCAGGCAATGACAGACAGCTAAAATGCGCCCCTTACGCCTTCTCGCCGGCATACTAAGCAGATCTGTCCCTCCCTGCTCTTGCTATTGCAGGGAGGGACAGATCTGCTTAGCATGCTGGCGACTTGCACATTGGGGTGCGTCACGCCCGATGTGCAAGTCGCACACAGCGCGATTTACACTCGGTATGGCCCTGCTATCACTTCCTTTCTTCTGCTGGACATTCCTCCCCCTATCCATCAAAGCATCCTTCTAGCTTTTGCCGTCGACTTTTCTACTTGTTTAAGAACACAACACAGAGGGAGCAGTGGCCTAGTGGTTGGGGCAAGTTACCTCAGACCAGAAGGTCAGGGGTTCAAATCCTACTAAAGAACAGCAACCTTGGCTGGAAGGACTGGGTGTTTCTAGTCCCACAGGTACTCCTGTGCTCTTGGGCAAGCTACTTAACCCTCCATAGCCCATGTTCCCTGTAAAATAGTCATTTCCAAGTTATAATGCCCTGTTCAATGTAATTTCAGCTTGTTCAATGTAAACCACTTTGATATCATGAAAGGCAGTATATAAGAAATATAAAATAAAGATATGCCATACTGGGTCAGATCAAGCCCAGTATCCTGTGGCCAATCTAGGTCACAAGTACCTAGCAGTTTCCCCAAAAGATACAGGTTCTTCAATGTTTGTATTGGGTCAATCAGTGATATCCCAGGTCCCTTTTAATAATGGTTTATGGACCTTTCCTCCAGGAACTTGTCCAAACCTTTTTTTAAACCCAGCTAACCTAACAGCTCTTACTACATCCTCCGGTAACAAATTCCAGAGTTTGATTACACGTTAAGTGATTTTTTTTTCTCTTATTAGTCTTAAATAGATTACCCTGTAGCTTCATTGAATGTCCACTAGTCTTTCTATATTCTGATGACATAAACAATTGATCTACGTTTACCTGTTCCACTCCATTCATTAATTTATAGACCTCTATCATATCTTCCCTCAGCCGTCTCTTTTCTAGGTTGAACAGCCTTAACCTTTTTAGCCTCTCTTCATAGGAGTATCCTTCCATCCCCTTTACCATTTTGGTGGCTCTTCTCTGTACCTTTTCTAATAACGCTATATTCTTTTTAAGATAAGGCAACCAGAATTGCACACAATATTCAAGGTGTAGTCTCACCATGGAACAATACAAAGGCATTATAATATCCTTTGTTTTATTTTACATTCCTTTTCTTATGATTTTTAGCATTCTATTTGCAATCTTGGCCACTGCTGCACGCTGGGCGGAGGGTTTTAACATGTTATCCACGATGACACCTAAATCTTTTCCTGAGTGGTGGTGCCCAATGTCGAACCTTCCAAAGTGTAACCATAGTTTGGGTTGTTCTTTCCTAGGTGCATAACTTTGTACTTGTCCACATTAAATTTCATCTGCCATTTGGATCTGCCATTTTGAGTCTCAATGCGTGGAAAATGGTGCAAGGATGAGGGTTTTGGATTTGTTAGGAACTGGGGAACATTCTGGGGAAAGGAGGGGCTCCTCAAAAGCAAAACCCAAGCAACAATGCAGAGACTAATAAACAAAAGGTAATGAATTTAACAGTAACCCGCATCAAGGGAGAGAGTCTACCAAAAAAAGCCAGGGTATGTAAAAAAAAACAACAACCCAGTAATATTACAGGATAATTTCCTAGCCCATCAGAAACATATAAAGAAAATAAAAACTAAGAAACATAGACTATGTCATCAAAAAAAGGAAACAATCGAACCTCCAATCCCCTTAACTCACAGTTGCAACTTTATCCTGAAGAAACTTTTCCAGTTGTAGTGAATCCAAAAACACATAGGGCTCAATTCTGTCCCGGACGTCAATCCTCTCTGTACGTCCGGTCTGAACCGGACTACAGAGGGGATCACGATTTATTTTATTTATTTATTGTTTTTTATATACCACTTTGTCCTAGTAATGTTTACATATAACATTTCAACTACTGCACAAGACAGTTTACAATGAACAATGTAGAAAGGTTTACAAGGAACAATTGTGAAAATAACAACCAATCAAATTACAAAAGTATTTAATAACAGCGTAGTAATGAACTATTTACAGGAGAATTGAACATAAGTGGTTTGAGCGATGATTTAGAGTAGGGTCTTTCAGCAGTATGGGACTGGAATTGTCAGGTATTGTGATTATGTTTGTTACGGAGAAGGAAGAGGTCTATGGTGGCAGTTCACATTAGTAATATTCCGTAAAGATAAATGTTTTGAGCTGCTTCCTGAACTGTTAAATCTTGATTTCTCTTAATGAATTTGGGATTCTGTTCAATAGGGTAGGGGCATAAAGGGAGAATGCTCTATTGGTTGTGGATTGGTTTAGTTTTCTTGCCCTATTAGGAGTGGACAGCATGTTTTTTAGGCTCTCTCTTTTTATTCTTGTGTGTTGTTGCATATTTATTAGTGTGTTGAGGTATGTTAGTGCAATGTTGTTTATCATTTTGAAAATGATTGTCAGAGCCTTAATTTGATTCTCTGAATTACTGGGAGCCAATGGAGCTGAAACAGGATGTGCATTATGTGGTCTGACTTATCAGCTTTCATTATTGTGCGTGCAACTGTATTTTGGGCCATTTAGAGGTGCTTTAGGGTTTTCATTGGAAGGCCGTGGAGTATACTGTTGCTGTAGTCGTAATGAGGGGTTTTGAGTGCATGAGTTATGGTGCGGAAGTCCGTGGGTGAGAGTAGAGGTCTCAGATGTTGAACCAATCTAGTTTTGCTGTAAATTGCGCGAGTAGTCATGTGGATATGTTTGATGAAATCCAGGTTTCGATCAAGGTGTATCCCCAGGTATTTTATTTCCTTTCTTATTTCAAGAGAGGCATTGTTTACATGAAGCAGGCTGGGAGGGTTGAAAGTTTTATTCCTGGTTATGATGAGTGCTTCTGTTTTCTTGAGGTTAACTGTGAAGTTGACAGAGTTAAACCATTCGGAGACATTGTTGAAGCAGTTGGTGATTTTTGTGAAGTTAGGATCTCTGTTGTCAAAGGCTGTGAAAAGCATTATGTTGTCTGCATAAATTCTGTAGTCAACATTATGTGATTGTATGATATTGCAAATGGGTTGGAGGTATATATTAAACAGATAATGCAGATCCCTGGAGGAACACCTTGTTGTTGGGTGAAAGAGCCCTGCGGGATCAGAATCGCGAACAGTCCTGCACATGCAGGCTGGGACTGTGATTCAGTCTGGCCTGCGCATGCAGGACTGTCCCTGGCTAACTCAGTCAATGATCCTCGATGGAGCTGCAGCACCATGGCATCATGTCGCCATGGCACCACAGCTCCATTGAAGAGCCACGATGCCAGCTGCTGGAAATTAAAGCTAATTCCCCACAGCCCGACCCCCCGATCTGGCCTCCTACGGACAGGGTCGGGCTGCAGGAAATGCCCTCCGCCCCCCCCCCCCCCCGCCCCATCCGCGCCTCAGCATTTAAAAAATGACACGTCCAGGGAAGTTATTCCACCTTGGAGGTGTAATAACTTCCCCACACATGTCGCTGGCTCTGGACGTACAGGGCCAGCATTAGAATCGGCCCTGTACTTCCGGGACTAGCGACTATCCACCCTTCTCCCAGACTCCGCCCCAAACAGCACCTTTCCCGCCCCCATCTAACTTCCCCGCACAACTAGCAGGAAAGCTAGTCGAGGCTCGGTGAAGGTACGACTAGCGGGGATGGGCTATCCATCCTTGCTTTTTGTGGCACAGAATAACCCCCATAGGGGGTCATTCTGAAATGCGAATAGATCACTTAAACATGCAAGATAGTCATTTGTCCCATAAAAAAGTCAATACCTGTATTCTGAAACCATTCATCCTTGCATGCACATGGTGCTAAAATAGGGATTTTAGAACATGGGTGGAACAGGGCGGAATGGGTATGTGGTGAGCTGCGGAGACGATGAAATCTTATTCAGGAAAGGCTTGGGCATGTACACAGTGTTTCCCGGTGATGTCCATGCTAAACCTGCTGAATGGTGGAATATGGGCATGTATTAGAAAATATTGTTCTCTGCTTTACCATGTGGCCCATAGAGAAGAATGGTGGTGCCAACTATGTGATGAACTGGTGTGCCTTCAGTCTAAAAGAGTACAACAGGCAGTTCCAATGAAGTGACTGCAGAGGGGAAGGAAGGTTGTAAAGTACAGCAACAGTAAGAAATACTCGCACAATATTACGATGAAGTGCACTGGTGTGTATCCTGCCTGTGCAGACATTTTCTGTGTATGTGCTAAAGGAGCAAAGCTAGGGCTTCCTAACAATGCCTGTGTCATGAGAGTGAGTGTGGAACAGAGCCATGTCAGAGTAAACAGGAATATCATATTTCCAGTCCTGGGACCTTATGCCCTAACTGGTGCATTGTCGTGGTGAAGGAACCATGTGTTTGCAATTTCACGGCAGACGCACACAACTCTGGTTCTCAAACGCTCTAGTACCTGTAGGTAAAATGTTTGATTCACGGTCTGTCTGAGTGGCACAAACTCCTTGTGAAGAACTCTTGAATCAAAAAAAATGATGGGCATGGATTTCACTCTTCATTTGCTCATTCGGGCCTTCTTTGGTGGAGGTGACTGGGAAGTGTGCCACTCTGAACTCTGTCTCTTGATTATGGGATCATACTCGAAAACCCAAGTTTCATCTCCGGTTATCACTCGCTGCAGAAAGTCAGGCTCACTTGTCACACAATCCAAGAGTTCCCGAGAAACCAGCACATGATTGTCCTTTTGTTCATCAGACAAATTCTTCGGGACCAGTTTCACACAAATTTTTCTCACGTGCAGATCTTCCGTAATGATTTGGTGAACATCCATTTTTTGTAGTCCTACCTCCTCTGCGATTAACCGCACATTCAAACGTTGGTCCCTATCCAGAACAGCCTTCACACGAGCCACATTGTTCTCAGTTCTTGAAGTTGAAGGATGTCCTGCACGCTGTTTATCCTCAACGCTTTCCCTTCCATCCTTGAACGCCTTGTGCCACCTGAAGACTTCGGCTGAAGACAAAACAGCATCCCCATAAGCTGTCATCAACAAATGCAACATTTTAGAACCAGGTTTTCCGGATTTTGCACAGAACTTGATCATGTAATGCTGCTCCAGACTCCTCTGCATTTTCGCCCATGACAAGACACAAAAAGCTACTACGCACTTTGCTAACATACTGACTGCTACAAAGGCGCAGACTCAACTGAGGAAGGTCAAACTATATACCTGGGTTCTCCCTCCACCTGCCTCAACCCCCACTTTCCTTTCCTGGCCCTTCTGCACTGCGCAAAAAAATCATTCTCATTACCTTTGGGACAGACCCCGTATAGTCCATGCATGCTATTCTTGAGTTTATATATGGATTACAAGGGAATCTGTGCTTTTGATGCCCTCGTTAGGGGGCTGGTGCTGCAGTTGTACTTGGTGTCATTATAGGTTTTGTAGCTTGTGGTGTTCTATGCATTTGGTTTAGAAACATGTTCCTATTGACGTTCTCTGATGCTATGTTTGTGTGCAGTGGGCTTACATAGCACTTTTGAGGCAGGAGGGGCACCAGTAGGTGGTATAGTTTCCATCAGCATTTGTGTCTCCTTTCCATTCCTGTCCAGTTAGCATCAGCATACAACTATCTGTGTGCACAGCAGTCTCGACGATTCACTTTGTATTTGGGCGCGGCATCTGCAACGTTTTCTAGGATCTGCCACATCCATCTTTTCAGTGTACGGCTCAGCAGAGACATCCATAACGGCCAGCAGCGTTTACCAGGGTCTTTGCATATGAGTGGAACGTGCTTCTGCACTGGGTATGTGTACAGGCTGACGTCACAGCAGGCTGGATGTCCCCGCAGAATCGGAATCAGGAATAAAATTTCCCCATTTCAGATTTTGGTGTTTTAGCCGGCCGGACGTGGATGTTATTGAATAGGGCTCATATTGCTTGCCTTGAAACACTTGTATGGAAATCTTAAAAAGAAACTAATGCCAATAGGTTTCAAAGTAAGAAAAGACTTCCACCACATCTGTGTGGACCTTCACACATCCAGAAATACCATTGACTTTTGACCTCTAAAGATGGCCTGCTTATTCTGAAAATATAATTTCAAAACTAAAACGTTATCATAGTCTGTAGCAAAGGTCACAATAGGGTAGCCCATGTGGAAATGTCCTCTGAAGAGCACTCCAGGAAATTTATCAAGTCCAAGGAATCCTTTAAATCCACTAATTGCTGGTCTTCCCTAGATGTGTCCTTAGCCAGAATTTTAGTTGGCAAATAGTAATAATAAACAATAAAAATTTGATCACAAGTAGATATAGCAAAAACTTTAAAAGCCATTTGTAAAATGGTTCCAGGGACGTCTCCATAATTTGGATGTCCGCATGCATGTTTTGAAATGTCCAGATTGTTACTAAGGCTTTTAAAATGACCACCATAGGCTCCAATAAAATAGACATTTTATAAAATCTAGTAGAAGCTTCTAACAGTCTTCAGTTTGCCTTATTTTAAGAAATACTATGGAAAGTTTATTCACTCTTCATTTGAAATAGTGTTTTTCCTATGTTCCAAATCGGAAACAGGATCTGCAAAGATCAATAAAAGCATACAGAGTATGTACAATACATTTCCTTTATAAATTGTTTGAAGGTTCTTGTAACTATGGAAACCACACTTTACTTAAGACTGACTCAGATGACTTGACAAACCTAAAAAGTTATAAGTGCCTTTGAGGTTTATGTTGAAAAAACCCTAAAATCTTAGCATTTCCAAGCTTCAAAAGTTCTGATTTACTCACTTCCTCTATGTGGTGTATGAGAGCTGATTTATTCCTGACTAAGAAGCAAAACATTGTAATACATTTTTATTTATACATTTTTCTATTTCAAGCCAATATACTTAGGAGGAAGCAATGGCATGATTAAAATACTTTTTTTTTTCAAATCAGGCAGAGAAGTATCCAAAGGTTATCTGGATATTCTTCCCAGTTTCCCCTGTGGCAACTCCCAAGCCCACAATGAACCACTTGGGCTTGCTTCTGCTGCTGGTAATCCATGCCCCATCAAATTGCTTATCACAAGTTGCATGTATCATGGTGGATGTTTTGCCATCATCTCAGGTTTGCATTCTTCTCTTTTTCTCTTCCTGTGACTCTGCTACATTTTCTGCTACTCTTTCTGGTGCTAGTTCTTCCCAATCTTATTCCCCCCTCAAACCACTACAAACCTCAAGACCACACCTGCCTGTTCTCTACATTCTTCTTCTCACCAGCCATTCTGTTTTCTACTTTGTCCTCCGTCTTCCTCTCTGTTATCCATCTCCATTCTCCTTAAGTGCATCTCATCCTAGTCACTGTCAACATCACACTTATCCTTTTTTACTCTGTATAATCCTGCTCCTCCTTCTCTCAAAAGAGGATATCAATCCAAGTCCTGACCCTTCAAGGCAACTGTTACCCCATCTGTGCACATCAAACCGTAATCCCTCAAATCTTATTCTCATCCCTTTCCTTCCTACCTCTTCTTTTCCTTTTTCATGTTTCTTTTGGGATATATGGTCTATTGCTAATGAACTTGCAGAGTATGAGAGATAAATAGGTAATGAAGGTAGGCATCTTCTTGTTTTAACTGAGACTTGGTTTTCTCCTTAAAATTCTGCTTCAGTTGCCTTTTTCTCTCATGGAGGTTACCTTTTCTCTCATGCACTTTACCCATTTGGCAACACTACTGATATTGGGATTCTTCTCAGTGGTGGGATCTGATCTAACTAGGAATTGATTCAGTCCCAGTCCTCCCATGTGCATGATGGCCAGGTTGCTGTACCTTGTGTGGAGGCGCTACAGCGGCGGTATGCTTGGGCCGCTGCCCTCCACCGAGGAACAGTTGCAGTGGAAAGCAATAGGTTAAGGATAAGACAGATGGAAGGGATGATGGCAGAAGAGATAGAGCTTAGTAGACAGGCGAGGATGGGATCAGAGGAACAGGTACTCAGTTTGGAGGAGGAGAGAAGATTTGCAGTTTCCTCCTCAGTGATTTCAGAAAAGGAAGAAAGGGTGACCAAAGGTGAGGGAAGGATTTGGGACTGAAGAGAGGGAAGATGAGGTGGAGGTGACCCTGCAGAGAATTCAAGGCTAATCTTCTGGGCCTTGTCATGGAAGTAGTCAACCAAGTTCTGGGCATATAGTAAAGGAGGGATCGGGGGAGGATGGACCTTGAGGAGAGAGTTGAGCATAGCAAAGAGACAGCGTGGGTCAGAAGCAAGAGAGTTATTCAAATGGGCATAGTACTCTTGTTTGGCAAGTGCTATGGATGAATGGAAAGAGATCCATTGAGTGATTCAACGGATCTGAGCATGGAGGGGGTTGTTTTGAGCCCCGTACAGGCACCTCCAGCTCAGCCCGGAAGCCATCTCGGAGGTGAGTAGCTGGGAGGGGTATCTCTGGGACAGGGAGCTCTCCTGGCTGCTGGGGGTTCACCTCCGATGAGGAAGTCAACGGCAGCGGTTGCTGGAGTGGGTGTCGATGTTGTTGAGGGAGAACGCCTGGCCATTATTCCTGGTGGTGGAGACCAGTGCTTGGAACAGTCGGCATCCAGCTCTACCGGTACTTTGGCGTTCCGGTTCCCTGAGAAGGTAAAAAACCAGTGCGAGTGACTTTAGATAGCTTATGGGAAGCTATATCGGCTCTTCAGCAATCTCTACTCCCTATTATTGTTTTTTTTTTCTCAAGAATTGGCTGTAGTAAAATCTCAGTGCGCTTTGACGACTACGGAGGCTGCAGTGCAGTCTACAAGAATTACTCAATTGGAAATGAAAGTGGAGGACCTTGAGTCCCGTGGAGCTGTCTTTGCTCAGGATCGTTTAGTTCAAGCGAGGAAAGCTGAGTATCTGGATAATCAGCTTTGAAGGAATAATCTTAGACTTTTGAACTTTCCTCGATCCCCTTTATTTATTTATTTTATTTATTTATTTATTGTACATTTGTAACCCGCTGCTTCCAGTGATCAGCAGCGGTGTCTATACATAGGAGGTTTGGCTGTACTGGCCAGGATTAATTTATATACAATGTGATTTGGGGGGGGGGGGATAGAGCACAGCAAGCATAGGGTTACAAGATTTACAGTAGATTGAATATTGTAGTTACATACAGGTACTTAATACATATTTACAGTTGCTGCCTGTTAGGACTTTGATGGCACCTTTGGACCTGGTCCGTAAGTTCTTTATTGAAGTACTTCAGATGCCTGCTGAATCGTTGCCACCAATAGTGAGAGCTCAGTATGTGTCTATATCGGCCTTGAAGGCTGGAGTTCAGCAGAATTCTTCTGCAGAGTCTGGCCCCCCTCAAATGGATCTTTCTGAGTTTTTAGAGAGCTCACTAGAGGTGGTTACCAACAGGGCCACTTTGTTGGTTAAGTTTGCCTTCGAGTCAGATCGCAACACTGTGTTTAAATTGTATTTTCGTAGAATGTCTGCATCTCAGTTCTTGGGCTCAAAAATTCTTATATTTCCTGATTTGGCTAGGGAAACACAAAAGAGAAGGAGAGCGTTCTTGGCCTTTCGCCAGAGGATGCTTGCCTTGGGAGCGCAATTTAAGTTACGATACCGTTGTAAATGTATGGTTAGTTTTCAATCGAAGCAGTTTTTGTTTTTTGAGTCTAAGCAACTATTGCAATTTCTTTTGAGTAGGGAGAGGGGAGGGGCCGGGGAAGCTACCATACTGGCTGCCATGTAATAACATCAGTGCTCCTATGATGAATTCTCTTTAGAGGGTAATTTTCCTAGTTTATTTCTTTTATTCTTGGATCATATGGTGGGGTTTTCTTTTTGTGGGCTATACCAGTGAATTGTTTATTGCCATCACGTCTGTTCATTTTTTCTTTGGATAGATCTTGAGATTTATGTTTCTATGTTAATTATTCTGATTCTTATTCAGATTGTGATTTCTGGATTGTATTGCAAAATTTGATAAATCAAAAATTAAAAAAAAAAAACCTGCAGCCAATTTTTGCCAATCACCTCTCCAGAGAGTGTTATTTTATGGTTTGCTGGTGAGCGAATGGATGGTGAGTGTGAATGCCTATGTTATGTGCAGTGACAGCCAAGAAAACAAGTAGAATGTTAGGAATTATAAGGGCAGGGATGGTGATAAAATAGAGAATAGCATAATGCTTCTTTATTGCTCCATGGTGCGACCCTATCCTTCAATTCTATGTGCAATTCTGGTCACCTCATGTCAAAAAAGATATAGCAGAATTTGAAAAGGTACAGAGAGGGATGACTTAAATGATAAAGGGAAGAGAATGATACTCCTATGAGTAGAGACTAAAGAGGTTAGGGCTTTTCAGCTTGGAGAAGAGGTGGCTGAGGGTGACATAAACAAATGTGATGTTATTTTTACAATGTAATATAATTCTTGTATTCCATTCATTCACCATTCTGTAATATAATTTTGTATGTAATGACTTTCTGACTTCCTTTGTTGTATGCCTGCATCCTGGAAGGAGAGACTACGTGGCTAGTAATACGTAGCCTGTCACAGGTGTGGAAGTACAAAGAAGTGGAGTGAGACAGTATTAACCAATGAGTTATAGACATGCTGGAAGGGGTAGAGGACATAGTGTAGTATGTAATGACTTTCTGACTTCCTTTGCTGTATTTCTGCATCCTAGGAAGAGAGACCATGTGGCTAATAACACGTAGCCTGACACAGGTATTAACCAATGAGTTATAGACATGCTGGAAGAGGGCGAGGACATAGTGTACTATAAAAGAACCATGAAACAGAGGATGATTGTGAAAGCTTAGTCAAGCATTCACCCTTTTCTTACAAGAAATGTAATGTAATTAAATTAACCCTTTGCTTCCCTGAGGAGTCTGTTATTGTGTAAAAAGTTATGTTTTTTTACAAGGGGAGATATGATAGAGGTCTATAAAATAATGAGTGGAATGTACGAGGTAAACGCAGATCTTCTTTCAAAAAGTACAAAGATTAGTGGGCACACAATGAAGTCACAAAGTAGTACATTTATGAGAAATAGGATAAAATATTGTTTCACTCGGTGTGCAATTAAGCTCTGGAATTCATTGCCAGAGGATGTGGGTATATCTGGGTTTAAAAAAGGTTTGGACAAGTTTCTGGAGGAAAAGTCTCTGAACAATTATTAAGGTGGACTTGGGGACATCCACTGCTTATCTTTGGTATACAGCAACCAGCATGGAGTCTGTCCACCTTTCAGGATCTTGCCAGGCACTCATGACTTAGATTAGCCACTGTTGGAAACAGGATACTGGGCTTGATGGACCTTTGATCTGACTCAGTATGACAAACCTTATGTTATATCCTACCTTCATGCTTACAGGGCTGGCATTAGGGGGTGGCAAACAGGGCAACTGCCCTGGGCCCCCCATGCTACAGGGGGATCCAAAGACTACCTCAAGCTGAAAAAGACATAGCCTGCAAGCAGGTTTGGGGACCACTCACCAGTTTCTGCCTTGGGCCCCTGCATGTTGATTCCTCTAATCTAAGTATAGCAGTTGATTGGTTACCCACTTATAGATCAGATTTCACTGCAGGAGTTTGTAACTTCTGCCCTCCTGTGTTTATAGTATATTTCAATGTAATAATAATCCTTTCCTTCACCTACTAGAAATTTATTCCAGCTAAATAATGATCCTTTTTTTCACCTCTCTAAAACTCTTGGGGGGGGGGGGGGGTTCAGTCTCTCTCACTTAAATTTCTTGCTGTCCTCATCAAGATAGCACACTTTGCATATGCCCTCTTTCAGATGAGTATCTCACGGTGCTTCTTTATCCTATTTGTATATTAGGCAGACAATTGTTTGTGTGCTACCCTTAGAGGGATTTGTACTGGGTTTCAAAGAATATCATAGGTCATCCCAATGGGGGGCTTACTTATTTATTTAACAGGTCTTTTGTGCTGCTTTATCATTTTAGTCAAAGCGGTTTACATTGTAACTTAAACTTGGTAATGTACAGTAAACAGGGACATTGATAACTTGGATTCTTCTGAGGCAATGGAGGGTTTTATCACCCTGTCTGTCTTTCTGGGCTCTTGCCTCAGACTCCGTAAGTGTTCTGGGGACATTTCTGAACTTGTTTAGATTATGTGATGGTCTGACCATGGGACGGGGGTGACATCTGGTGTAGATATGTTACCATTGTCCATTAGAAAATTGGGTGCGAATATGAGGTCTGGTGATGATCCGAGTTTATTTATTTATTTATTTATTTATTTATTTATTTATTTTACATTTCTTATATACCGCACTATTTGCGATCAGCGCGGTTTACATAAAACAAACAGTATCCGACAATAAACAAGAGTCAGGTCATTACAATGAACAGGAGCAATCAACTTGGATAACGGGGGAAAACTATATACATATTTGAAACATTGAAATAGGTAACTGTATATATGTGAGATGGAGTTATTGTGTGTTGTTCATACCTGGTGGCTGGGGTTCGGGGGAGGCTGTGAGGTGTTTAATAAAGAGGAGGTGTTTTAAGGCCTTCCTGAACTGGCTCAAGTTGGGGATAGTTCTGATGTGTGGTGGTAGGGAGTTCCAGAGGCTTGGGGCGCTCAGGCTGTAGGCTCTATTAGAAGTTGATATGGCGCATCTTGTCATAGATTTTGGTATTGCTAGCATGTTGGCTGTAGCAGTTCTTCTTATCCTGTTGGGCATGGGTAGTTGTATGAGGTCACATATTGAAGAAGCGGATAACCCATTGATGGCCTTGAAAGTCATCACTAAGATCTTGAAGCTAATCCTGGCTTGAATGGGGAGCCAGTGCAGCTGCATCAGGAGGGGTGTGATGTGTTCTCTCCTTGGTGCTCCTAAGAGGATTCGCGCAGCGCTGTTCATAGCGAGTTGTAAGGGATGTAAGGTTGCCTGAGGGAGACCTTGTAGGATGGCATTTGCATAATCAAAATGAGGGATGATGAGGGCTTGGTAGATGGTACGGAAGTCGTTCAGCTCGAGTAGAGGGCGTATATGTCTGAGGGATCTGATCTTGAAGTAGATCGCTCTTACTGTTTTTGCTATGTGCTGCTTCATGTTGAGGTTCTGATCCAATGTGACTCCGAGATACCGTATGGCTGATTTAACTTGCAACTTGGCGTTGTCTACTTCCAAGTGGTTAGGTGGAATAAACTTAAGATCTCTAGAGATGAATAGGACCTCTGTTTTCTTATGTTGGATGCGCAGATTTTGGGAGAGAGAAGCCATTCGGATATTGCGTTGAAACACTTAGTTAGTGGGGTGAGGTCCGGGCAATCCAGGGATATTGGCAGGTACAGTAGGACATCGTCAGCGTAAATCATGCAACTCACATTAAAGGATCTAATGATATTACAAATGGGTTGGATATAAATGTTAAACATAAGTGACGATAGGGAGGATCCTTGAGGGACTCCTTGACTTTGTAGGAATGGCTCGGATGTGGTTCCATTTGCTCGTACGTGTTGCCATCTTCCAGACAAGTAAGATCTGCACCAATCCAGCGCTGTTTCGGTGATTCCTTTCTCTCATAGCCGCATCAGGAGGATCTCGTGGCAGACTGAGTCGAAGGCTGCCGCAATATCTAAAAAGATAAGTGCGAAACCTGTACGTGAGTTGTCAATGCCTGAGATTATGGTGTTGAAAAGAGTAGTGAGTAGTGTTTCCACTCCATGTGACTCTCTGAACCCGTGTGGTGATGGATCTAGAGGTGCATTGGTGTCCACATGATCTTGTAGCTGCCTGTAGACTATTTTTTCCACAATTTTAGAGAGCATCGGGATACTGGATATGGGTCTGTAAGACTCGACTTTTAGAGGGTCTAATTTGGTGTCCTTAAGCAGCGGTCTAACAGAGGTCTGTTTGAGCATGGATGGGAACGACCCGGTGCTAAATGATAGTCCTATCATTTTAGCTAAGATTGGGGCAAGGTCAGATCGCAGATCTTTTATCCAGAATGCCGGACATGGGTCTGAGTATGAAGTGGAGGTATTTAGGGTAGCAATGGTGTCTTCAATAGTTCTCTTAGACGGAGTGGTAAAGGTGGTTAGATACGTTGCGCATGCTTGAGCATCAGGGGGGTCCGGTATCACCATCTTGTCGGTTTTGCATAGTTTTGATTGCATAAAGATGGCATAATCCTGTGGGTGTATAGATCCTGTGCGCTCCGGGGTCGGTTCTCTGGCAAGAGACTTGACCAGGTTGAAGAGGTCGTGCGGCTTGTTTAATGAACGTTTCAGAGTGTTGGTGTGATGTTGTTTCATCTTGTCTGTGACAGCCCTGCGATGAGTGTGTAGGAGTTGGATGTATGCTGTTTGGTCACTGCTGGTACGTGATTTCCTCCACCGTTTTTCCGATCTTCGTAGGAGGGTTAATGATGCCCTTAGGTCAGGTGTGAACCATGGTGCGGATGGTCTTTTCTTTGGGGCTTTAGTCGTGGGAGGGCGGATTGCGATCGCGCTGAGTTTGCTGTTCCACGTGGAAATTAGGACATCTAGGTCTTGTGAGGTATTGTCAAGGAGAGAGTTTGTTTCATCCAGGATGCGTTCTTTGTTAAACGGATAAAAACTTCTGGCATTTGAGGTTGTGATTGTTTGTGCGTTCGTAGTGGGCCTTTGTGACCTGATGGGGGTCGGAATTTGGAATGAAATAAGCTTATGATCCGACCATGGAACTGCTGTTAGTGATAACGTGATGTTTTGTGCTTGTTGAAGCACCATTTGTGGGGCGAATATCAGGTCGAGAATGTTGCCCTTTGTGTGTGTAGGTTCATGAACCAATTGGGTGTATCCCAAGATATCTAGGGCTTCTGTGAAGGCGGCTGCCTGATTGTCCTGTAGGGATGGCAGGTTAAAATCACCTAGTATCCAGTTTGGTCTATGTGGAGCATGGGTATTTGTTGCTATGTTTATGATATTGGAGAGGTTGTCTGGATCAGTAGAGGGCGCTCTATAAATAAGGTTTATGGAGCAAAAGTGGTTAGAAATAGATAATGTTTCAAGGGAATTGGTGTTACTGGCTTCTGCCATTTCGAATTGAAGGTCGGATCTGGTGATGATGGCAACTCCTCCACCCCTTTTGTTTTGCCTGTGGCTAGTGAAAGTGACGAAATTGGGTGGGAGAAGTTGATTGAGGATGGTGTTATCTTCCGGTGAGAGCCAGGTCTCAGTTATCATGATGATATCCAGATTAAGATGAATTATTGTTTCAGTGATTGCTGGCCATTTTTTACGAAGTGATCGAGCGTTAATGAGTGCGCACTTCAGGCTGTTAGTATGTGGGCGTTTATTTTGCTTTGGTTTAGAGTTATTTTGCAGGGGGATATAAACTAGACGGGGGCGGCGTGGATAGCCCGCTCCATGATAAAGGTTGTTGACGTCATCGGGACATTTTCTTCCACTAGTAGAGAGCGTTGGGATGTGGTTTTGTGCTGTTATTAGTGCCAGTGAGCTGGATGGCAAAATAGAGATTAGAAGGTAAAGACTCATTAGAGTGAGGATTATGTGCTTCATGTTGGGTCTATCTGTGTCGGTACAAAGGTGGCAGAGGAAAATGTAAGACAATTGGTGTGGTTTCAGGTTGTTAAAGTGTGGGAGAGAAAAGCCTCTTATAACTACCTTTTTGGAGTGGTATAAGACTGTAGGCAGCTAGTAAATAAGTAGATACAATGATTCAGTTTTCAATTTGGAACATTGGACATGTAGTAGAAGCCATGTAACAAATTTTTAAGTTGTAGCAATGTACATGCATTAGACACAATGTAATAATGTGTAAGATTGAGCAATGGAAACAATGTAACAAATGCTGGAAACAATGTAACAAATGCTATTAGACATCCCTACCCACAAGCACTCATTAGTTAGCTAGTGTAGTAGGCAAACAAACTTATGTGACAATCTTTTTCAGGAAATTAATTCTAGGTGGTGTGAGATAGTCATATCTTTGGGTAAGAACAGTAAGGTTGATAATACTTATCAAACCTGGTTTCCACCGGGTGTTGCCTGGTGTTGCAGGAAGGAGTAGTCTTGTAGGCTCGGCGGGCTAGTTTGTTGCTGCCGCGTGGTGTTCAGCAGAGGAGTAATACCCGAAGAAGAAAGAAAGAGCTCAGAGCCAGGGGAGCTTACTCTACACGAGTTGATGGGATTTAGAGGCTGTAGGGGTTTCCTTTGGAGAAAACACCAATTAGCCAATGAGTCAGAGATGGTTTGTGTGTGCTGTCTTTAATGTCCTCTCCCTCCACTCCAGTCTCTTATCCGACAGGCAGGCAAATTGTTCACTTTTTCCTCAACAGCATAAGGGGTAGATCTCCAGCTATTAGCAATCTTTTGTTTCCCTCAATATTCTCCAGTTTCTCCCCAACTGTCTCTCTCCATCAATTCACTCTATCTTACCCTCTGGTCATATTGATGTTCATTAGTTTGTAGACAGATTCTTCAACTAATATTTAGGCTTCCCTAATTGTTCGTTAGAAGCTCAGATAACAAGACTTCAACTTTCATACTTTAGACACATCATGCAAAGAAAGAGGTTATTAGAGAAAGACATTATGCTCGGCAAGGTAGAAGGTCAACGCAAAAGAGGAAGGCCAACAATGAGATGGATCAATACAATAACAGCAGCTATGGGTGCTACTCTGTCAACAATGAGCTGCCTGACTGAAGACTGAACACAGTTTAGGACAACTTTCCAGAGGGTCACTATGAGTCGACACAGACTCGACGGCGCTTAACAACAACAATTATTATGATGTTTATTACATGCTCATTATACTATGCCATATTCATTATCACGATATTTGGCATTTTTATTCTGCTCTTTAATTAATTTCTTACCCACGGCATTATAGATATTCTTGTTCGCATCTAATTAACCAAATAACCATGTATATAGTAGCCATGTATATAGTTTTTTGTCTATAGTTACCCTGATTTTCACCAAGTTTATGTACCCTGTTCTATGTAAAAAACCAATGCTGCTTGTACCATTGTGTTTATATTTGTTCATATGTAAACCGCACTGAATTAACAGCGCGGTATATAAGAGAAATAAATAAATAAATAAATAAATAACAATTGTTCTTTTGACCTTTTCATATAACTTTGAAAAATCTGAGATAATGTTCTATCAGCTTTAACTACATGTCACAGATCAATTCATAATTGGACCTCTCAGCCAAACATTAGAAAATAGAGGAAAACCCTGGAAGTGGAGCCTGATTGGCACAAGATGGCTGCTTGATTTTGAGCTCCTGATAATCCTGTCATAAAACCTGCTCTTCCCGTGCAACGCGGAATGGCACAAATCCCCCCAAGAAACATTTTGGAGTGGGATGGCGTTGGGTAAACCTGGCCGGTTGGAATTCAGCGCTGCTACAAATGCGGGAGTGAAGAGACTGAAACCAGACCCTCCTTCTCCCCAAAAATCGGCGGACATGCGAGAAAATATGGACGCCACGCACAAGGTGCTTGCTGAGATCAGAGCAGTGAAGGAGATGGTAGTGGCTAATGGCGATACACTAGCAGGTGTGCAGGCTGATATTTCAGAGCTAAAAGAACTGAAGGAACAATTCATTGGGCTGTCGGAGAGAATGGTTGGACTTGAAGTTAAAGTGGAATGCCATGAAGAGCGTTTAAAACTTACTCAGGCCAACAGCAAACGTATCACCTTGTTAGAGCGCAACCTGGAGGACCTTAATAATAGATCACGAAGAAACAATGAATGTTTAGTTGGTGTTCCAGAGAGTGCTGAAGCTGGAAATATGATGTTTTTTTGGAAGAGTACCTACCTAAGTTGCTGCGGTTGGAGTTCGTCCTGCCGCTCGAGTTTGAATGAGCACATCGGGTTCCTGCTCAAGCAGGCCCTCAAGGGCGAAACCTGAGGCCAATCATCATGCGTCTGCTGCGTCACCAAAAGGCAGTGAAAATAATGATTGCAGCAAAGGCCTTGGCGCCGGTGAGGTTCGAAGGCCACAGCATCACATTTTTCCCGGATTTCCACAAAGCAACGGTAGAGAGACGGAAGCAGATGTTGGCTCTTAGGCCACGTCTCCAGCATCTTCAGGCCTGATATGGGCTTTTCTCCCCAGCATGTTTCAGGGTGACACTGCACAACCAGAGGCACACATTTGAAGAGCCTCAAACCCTACTCAAGTTTATTGAAGATCAAGAAGCAATGCTGATGCGGTAGAGACTGATTTTCACCTGCAGTATAATGGATCCTGGGTCCGGCGGGAATCGAAACAGTGCGGTTGGACTTTTTTTGTTCTGAAACTCAGTTGTTCTCTTTCTCAGTTAATCTGTTTATATAAGGCTTTGTCATAGTTTCTTCATACAGTGTTGGTTCTGGTGGGAAGGGGGTGGAAAAGGTTTTGAAGGATGACTATCTAATCGGGACGATTTCTGCAATCAGCTTGTGATAAACATTGACATGCAAACATAAATAATTTGGGGGAAAGCTGGAGCAGTGATAGGGGGAGCTGTATAACTGGGGAGGGTTTTAAATCTGGGCTGTGGAGGGGAATCAAGAGGTAGTCTCGTGTAGGATGACTTACCTAGGTTCTGTATGTGGGTCAAGGATAGGGATTTCTCCATGTGGGATTGATTGGTATATAGTGTGTGATATGTTTGTTGAACAGTGTGTTGCAAGCCCAAGTGAGCTGATTTTGATGCTATTTCTGTGCAATGGGTTCACTTAGGATATTATCTCTGAACGTGAAAGGAATCAACAACCCGATTAAGCAAAAAAAAATCCTTCTATATTTCAATAAGGAAGGGGCGGATGTTGTCCTCCTGCAGGAAACTCGCCTACCCTCAGGCGAAGCAAAAAAGCTGGGTACTGCACAATATGCCCTGGTAGGGTTTGCTGAGGCTTTTCATAAAAAGAATGGGGTAATAATTTTGGTTAAGAAATCATTACAGCCGGTTGTCGAATTGACCCAAGCTGATCCGGGAGGGAGATGGGCGAAGGTCCTGGTGCAGATCAGAGTTTGGAAACTTGGTATTATGAATGTCTATGGTCCAAACTCTGACGATGTGTCCTTCTATCGTAAGGTAGCGGAGGAAGTCCATGAATTAGCTGCCTATGAGATAGTACTAGGGGGGGAGATTTTAATCTGGTGCTGGACCCTCTGATAGATCGACAACCCTATAGGTCCCTTAGGCCAAGTCGTGCCACTGCCGCGGTGACAGCCTTAGCGCAGGAGATGGAATTAGTTGATATCTAGCGATTGCTCCACCCCACTCATAAGGAGTTTACTTTCTATTCCCTTCCGCATGGGTCTCATTCGAGGATTGACTTCCTCTTGATCTCTAAGTCCTTAGTCGCATCGGTAGTGGAGACAAAAATTGGGGCCACTACGGTGTCGGATCATGCCCCTATCTTCTTGTCCCTTGCATCAGGGACTGCTCCTCACACGGGTTCCGGCTGTTTTTTTCAGAGGTCGCTTTTGGCAGATGTGGCTTTTCAGGAATGCATGAAGAGTGCAATCAAGGACTATTTTGCTGTAAACCTTCCTGAAGACACGGCTGGATGGGCTTGGTGGGAGGCTTTTAAAGCCACCAGTGGTGCCAAGATAACGAGTTTTTCTATAAATGCGGCTAGGCAGAGGAAAGCAGAATTGGCGGAGCTTGAGTCTCAAATCCTTGCGGGCGAAAGACTGATCCCTGTATTTTGCTTCGCCTGCAAAAATTAAGATATCAGTATAATAATATACTATGTGCAGAGGCTGAGGAACATTTGCATACAAAGTGCACGAAATACTATCAGGAGCAAAATAAATCTGGTAGATTATTAGCGTCAACTCTGAACCCCCGCACCGAGAAAACTAAAATTGCTGCTATTCGGAAGGACCAACAAGTCCTATATACTAGGACTGCTGATATATCTGAAGCCTTTAGGTCCTTCTACTCCAGGCTGTATTCTTCTGAGGGCAGGGACAATCAGAAAGCTTGTGCAGATTTTTTGGAACAAATCCCTCACCCTAAACTTTTAGTGTATGTTCTGATGGATCCTCCTCTGTACCCCAGGGCTCTGTCTTGGGACCTTTCCATTTCTCTCTCTACAGACAGTCCCTTGGTGCCCTCATCTCCACCCTTGTTTTTCAGTACTCTCTGTACTGATGATGCTCAGAGCTACCTTTCTGCACCCAAAATCTCTCCAGGAATCCAAGCCAGGAACTCTGCCCTGTTATCAGACATTAATGCATGGATGTCTCATCACCATCTGAACTTGAACATCTCCAAAACTGAGCTCCTTATATTTCTTTAAACCCAACTCCTCCTTCCTCCATTTCTGTGGATAACACTCTACTTCTTCCTGATTCCTTATTTCGCAACCTTAGACTCATTTTGGAGCCTCATTTGCATAAGGGGCTTCATTAGCGTACATATTTGCATAATGTTAACGTGCATTAACTTTTAGTAAAAATGCCTCGTAATGAGTTCTGGATAAAGAAAGACTACCAGATTTTTACATTACTATACTCCAGTGCCAACTGCCAGGTACACTAGGAAGTACTATAAACACTGACCATTTAGAACACATAGAAAACCCACCATATCATAACAGCACTACCAGGACTCACAAAGCACCAAACCCTACCTATCAAAAGGCAACACTGCAAATATATTCAACCAATACATCTCAAAGAATACCAATACATCCCCTACTGGGGAAAGAGAACAAGTGGCACTATCACAGAAACTACATGAACAGAATATCTCAGCTCGGTTACACATGCAGAACATAGACCATCACCAAAGAACAAGGGATCACAATTTAGAAATAGGAAGAGAATAATTAAACTGGGAATCACAAAAGCCAAACTTGGATTGTACAGCAACACTGGAGAAATAAAACTATAAATTAATTTCCTCTTGTACTAAACAAAAATGCAAAGATGTTAACGATACACATTTCCCAGAGCTGACATATTCCAGTTAATAAATTCAAAATAAAAAAGTATTTTTCTACCTTTTGTTGTTTGGGCATTTTATTTTTCAGTTGTAATTGCTCCAGTCACTTTCTTCTGATTTCTTCTTGTCTTCGGCTAACTCTCCATTGTCTACTGTCCATTTGTCCTTTCTTCTCTTCTAGTTTTTTTTCCATTCTCTCTTTACATCTGTTTTAACATACTGATCTTTCTCCTTTGCTCTTTCCTCCATCTCTTTCTTTATTCCTTTTTCATCCACTCAAATTTCACCCTTCCATCCTCTCCCAATACCTGGCCAATCGTAGATTTTTTTTCCTCCCTCACAAAATATATTTTCCCCTCTCCATCCTCCCTCCCCCAACCACATCCCCTTCTAGTCCTCCCCCAATATCGGCTCCCTTCTAGTTCCAGCCCCAACCAGGATCTGCTCCCTTCTAGTTTCATTCTCCCATCCCCCCAGCATCAGCCCATTTCCAGTCCTAGCACCTCCCATCAGCCCATTTCCAATCCTCGCCCGCATCAGCCATTTCCAGTCCTATCCTAACCCCCCCATCAGCCCATTTCTTGTCCAAGCTCCCCCATCAGCCCATTTCCAATCCTAGCCTCCCCCATAAGCCATTTGCAGTCCTATCCTAGCTCCCCATTAGCCCATTTTAGTATATGCTCTGGTGATCTCCTCTATTTTATCTCATTTTCAGTTGGCATACCTCAGGCCTTTGACTTGGGACATCTTCTCCTCTCTTTCTGTTCGTGTTCCCTTGGTGCTTTGATCTATTAGTGCCCAGATTTACCTTTCTACACTACAAATTTCACCAGGAATCCAGTTCCAAATCTTAGCCTGCTCATCTGCTCATCTGCCATCCGAAAACTAACTTATCCAAGACACAGCTTCTTATCGTTTCCCGTAAATCCACCTCCCTCTTCCCTCTTTCATTACTGATGTGATATTTGATTCATTTCTCTGTTATTTATATGTATCCAATGCATTGGTGAAATCTGTCACTTCTTTATATCACCAACCATCTGTACCTTCCTTTCTGAACACATTACCAAAATTCTTAGCCACACTCTTATTATCTCCCACTTAGATTGCTGCAACCATCTCTCTTCACCTCAATCTATTCTAAATTCAGCCACATGATTTCTATTCCACCTGTGTAGCTAAACATACATAACCGCTCTTCTCAAGTCACTTCTTTGGCTCCCTATCCATTCGGGTAAGTCATGTTATCTGTGCCCTTCTCCTCTACCAACAACTCCAGTCTCTATTTTCTACCTCACTGTGCTCTATGCCTGGAATAAACGTCCTGAGTCAGCGCATCGTGTTCAAGACTGGTGCTCTCTTTTTTGCTGCTCTATGTGACTAGTTACTGTGTTGCCCTTGTCCCCAAGTAGATTCCAATAAATCCCTTCTTGAGCTTTTCCTTTGTTCCGACAATAATTTCATAAGTGTCTGATCACTGTTTACAAGTGCAGTGGGATTAGAGAAAGGCTACCAGATTTCTAGATGACTTTCTTCCATTGGCAAATGCTAGGTACATTAATGAAATACTACAAATCTCTGTAAAACATGCATTTAGAACTTTATAGCATCCTGCCATATCATAATGTAATTGATAGGTCTATAAGGAAAATCAATTATCAGTACTACCAGGTCTAACATTGCACCAACCCTACCTATGAAAAGGCAGAATTGCAAATATTATAATTGGCCCTAGAATGGGGAAGAGCTATCTTTAATGGTGAAGTCCAGGTGAGCTCTCTCGGAGTTTCTTGTGAGAATGGGCAAGAGGAAGGGGAAGGCGTCTTCTAAACCCACCCGTTTGCCCTTGCCCGTTACGCCGACAGCGGATTTCTTCTTTGACCAACTGAGCATGCAGCATGCTAACTCCGGTGTGAGCCCGACTGTCTCAATGCCGAGAAGCCAGGTGACATGGCATTGAGTGTGGGCGAAGCAATATCTTTTTCCCCGGAGGTGCAGTTTCCCCTGATATCGCCAGCTTCCTCAGCATCAGAGTGTTTCACAGGAGTGTTTCAGAGGGGCTTTTGGATGGCAGGCAGCCCTCTGTGGAGATTGTGAGGGCTGGTGCTGTCACATGGGTACAACGTTCAGCAGCTGTGGAAGAGGATCACTGGATGGCCATCTTCTGATTTACCTTCTAATACAGCTGGTGGTACCTCGAGCTCTCCTTCAACCTCCTCTGGATTTCGTCTGCCTAGACCGGCAAAAATGTCTCTGGAAGCTATATGGGAAAACATTTCCTGTCTTGGTGAGGCTTTGCTCCCGCCAGTCCAAGGATTATACACAAGTTCTAAGCATGCTGAAAATTTGACTTTGGTTCAAACTGTTACTTCTGCTCTTGAGAAGAAAACAGAAGCTTTGGGTACTTGCTCTGATGGCATTATGAAAGATTTAAAATCGGTTAGGTGTAAAGTGGAGCAGATGGAGAATACCTCTAGGTTAATGAATTTGAGAGTATTAAATTTCCCTAAAGCCGAGGGCGGAGCTTGCCGCGATCAGAGATGGCTGCCTAAAAGAACTGCTCCCATCCGATCCCCAAGTATCCTGCCACTATCCCCCCTGACACACCTCAATTGCACCGCTATTCTGCAGCATAAACGTCCGGTGTAATGTCCTCCTTGAAACCGGCAAAATTAGATTTCTCGCCGGCTGCAGGGCACGCCACCAAACGGACTAAACAAGAGGCGGCCTCCCCGCACAAAAT
This sequence comes from Ichthyophis bannanicus, assembly GCA_033557465.1. Lineage (NCBI taxonomy): Eukaryota > Metazoa > Chordata > Amphibia > Gymnophiona > Ichthyophiidae > Ichthyophis > Ichthyophis bannanicus. The sequence continues at coordinate 88,661,757 of CM066033.1, forward strand.
GGCGTCGGAAAGGGAAACCGCGGAGGGCATCCGAGAAGTATTGCACGAACTGAGGTCAGTTAAAAGCATGGTTGCAGAGAGCAGAGAAGCCTTAACCCAGTTACAGGGAGACATGCAAGAAGTGAAAAATCGGATGTCAGAGGTATGGGAACGCCTGAATAAGGCAAAATTTGCAATTGAGCAACATGATGCCCTTATTGCCCAGATAAGCCCGCTGCAAAAAAGAGTCAAAGATTTAGAGGAACAATATGAAGATCAAAATAATCGGGCCCGCAGAAACAACTTGCGGATCACTGGCATTCCAGAGGGCCGGGAAGGGTTAGATTCTATAAAATTCCTGCAGAAGTTGATTCCTGACCTGACGCAGCTAGCCTTTGCAGAACCATTTGAGATAGAGAGGGCCCATCGTGTGCCATCACACATCCCAGAGAAGAAGCCGTACCCACGTCCCTTCATCATTAAGGTTTTGCGATATCCACAAGTGCTCCAGATATTACAGGCCGCTAAACAGAGATCCGAGCTACGTTATGAGGGACACAAAATAAGCTTCTTTCCGGATCTCTGCAAAAAGACGACGGATCGACGAAAAGAACTGTTGGCATGCCGGCCATTGCTACAGAAAGCGCAAGCTAAATACGGTCTTTATTACCCTGCACGAATGAGAGTAACACTGGGGAATGTGACAAGAACCTTTGACACGGGAGAGAAACTACGAGCTTATCTTCACGAATGGGCCCAAATGGAGACGGAGCCTTCCCATACCTGAGGACATTATCGCGCTGTGATATATCATGCTTTCACTGGTGCCTAAATGGTAGGCTGGAAGGTGGTTCCTGCGGTGAAGGCAGTATAGCGGTTGTATTTTGCATTATTTATATCTGCTAATAGTGGGGGACGGAGTGTGATTCTGTTTATAACTAAGATTTAAGTGATCGGGTGGGAGTAGGACCTGAGGGTGGTGGGGGAAGGAGGGCGGATCAGGTTTCACCATTGTGATACCGCAGTTAATGGCTGTCCGCATACCGAACAGCTTAGATACCTTCTGTTTTAATATCATTTTAGTTTTCTGTTGTTCACAGGCGACGAGCAGCATCCCCAGAGACATGACCAGCTACCATAACAGGTAATGAGAAACTGAGAGTGGTATCCCTCAATGTGCAGGGAATCGGCACTCCTGCTAAACGAAAGAAAATTTTAAATTATTGTAAGAGGTTGAAAGCGGATGTGGCCTATATCCAGGAAACTCATTTAACGCTATCGGAGTCGCACAAAGTAGCGGGGAATGGCTACCAGAACATATTGTCAGCACCAGCACATCAGAGAAAGGGGGAGTCATAATATTAGTGCGAGCTACATTGCAGCCCAAAGTAGACGATACAGTGATAGATCCAGATGGGCGCTGGGCCAGAGCACGAGTCCAAATATCTGACATAAACTATACTCTCATGACTCTCTACGGACCCAATCAAGACGATCCCATTTTCTTTGAAAAGATTGCCCAGGAGGTGTTGCTAGCGGGAGCCACTAATATTATACTCGGAGGCGACTTTAACCTTATTCAAGACCCACTAATAGACCGAGTACCTTACAAGCATCAACACAAACCACGATCCAGTAAGCAACTGAAGGGCATGATGGAAACACTAGGTCTCATTGATCCGTGGCGGCTCTTGTATCCAGTAGAGAGAGATTATACCTTCTACTCCATGCCGCATCATACGCAGACACGAATCGACTATTTCCTGATATCTAAGACCTTAGTATCCCAACTGCTGGCTACAGACATTGCTGCTAAGATGGTTTCGGATCATGCTGCAATTACCATGGACATCCGCTCAGGGCAAGTACAGAAGACTATTCCTAGATGGCAATTTGATCGTGCCTGGCTTGATAACGCAGAGTTCTGCGACTCTCTACGCCCAAAGATTGAGGATTACTTTCAACATAATACACAGCCAGCTACCCCCACCTGGGCATGGTGGGAGGCGTTTAAAGCTACGATACGGGGCTGCATCACATCTTATAATATCCATCAAAAAAAAGTGGCGGCCGCACAGTTGAATCAATTGGAGCGGGAGATACGCACAGGAGAACGGGTGCTGTCTAAACACTCAGATGCGCTTGTTTTGCTTCGATTACAGAAGCTGAGATACCAATACAACTCTCTCCTCAATGCAGAAGCATGCCAACAAATTCAGGCCCAACAAGGTCTGTACTATCATGAAAACAACCGGGCAAGTGCGCTGCTGGCTAGATCACTAAGGGCGAAAAAAGTCCAGTCTCATATCACTGGTTTGAAAGACATTGGAGGAAAGCTACAGCGGCGAGACGATGAGATATTGAAAATCTGTGAAAAATTCTACTCGCAGCTCTACCAAACGGAAGGAGTGTTCACAGCAGAAGGATTTAACAACTTCACGACGAATCTACTTGGTCCCAAACTCACTGAAGAGCAACAGCGTCAGCTATCAGAAAACATTACATGCGCAGAAATACAACTAGCAATGCGGCAACTTGCTAAAGGGAAAGCGACCGGACCAGACGGTCTGCCAGTAGAATTCTACACCACCTTCTCCCATGAACTGCTTCCTGAACTGTATACCTACTATATAGAGTTGGTAAAGGAATGTCCAGTAGTTGGATCCATAGCAGCCGCTACAATAGTAATACACCCTAAGCCGGGCCGGGATGACCAACAGATAGAAAACTACCGGCCAATCTCGCTTCTAAATGCAGACTACAAGATATATGCCAAAGTCTTAACCAACCGTCTTAGCTCAGTGATGGGAACCCTGGTCCAGCCGGATCAATGTGGCTTCATGACAGGCAGGTCTACTACTGACAATGGACGTCTCCTGGCACATATACTTGGGCAAGCTTCTCTGCTGAAGGAGCCGATTGTGGGGCTTGCACTTGATGCTGAGAAAGCATTTGATCATGTAGAGCTTCCCTACCTCTTTCGGGTACTACAGTGGTTCGAAATACCGGAGGCCTTCCTGGCAAGCGTCAGAGTACTTTACTCCCGTCCTACGGCGAGTATAGCGGCAAACAGTGGACTCTCCTCTGAATTTCACTTGTCAAGGGGCACACGACAAGGCTGCCCCCTATCCCCCCTGTTATTCAACCTGGCAATGGAACCATTGCTGATAAAAATCCGGCAATCTCCAAAAATTGAAGGGGTCCGCCTGGGAACCTCCCAAGTCAAGCTGTCAGCGTATGCAGATGACCTTTTGCTCTTATTACACCCAGGGTCTCTGGACGCAACACTATCGCTTATCTCCGACTACTTTGGTATATCTGGCTATAAGTTAAATCTGTCCAAAACTACTATCATCCCACTGAATGAACATGTCTCTAATGAAATGATACACAGTTACCCGTTTAAAATTGAAAACCTGTCATTCAAATACCTAGGAGTAACGTATGGGATCACTCTCCTAGACACCGTCCGAAGATCCATGGTCCAGTGTGAAAGTATAGTGGAAGAATACATAGGTAAATGGTCCCCGTTAAACTTAACTTGGTGGGGCAGAGGAGAAACGATTAAAATGGTCATTGTGCCCAAAGTCTGTTATATCCTCAATATGGTTCCGGTCCTATTCGACAGGACATTCTACAAGAGACTCGAAAAAAGGCTGATATCTTTCCTATGGTGCAACCGGCCGCCTCGTATTGCGACGTGGAAGCTTAAATCCCCAAAGACCAGAGGAGGAATACACTTCCCTGACTTCTACTGGTATCACCTGGCATCCCTCCTTAAGCAGGGTGCCCAGTGGAGTGAAGACTTCATAGGCGAAGAGGCCCCTGTTTGGCTGCAGTTAGAGAACACTCTGAGCCAACCAATTCCCTTATGGATGCGTTTAGGAATGGATTATCGGCATACCGGCGTGACCAACGAGATTATGCGAGACACCCAAATGGCTTATCGAACGCTACGACAATCAATGGAAATGGATCTAGAATTCTCCGAATCCACGGGGCTATGGCATAACGAACGGTTCAAAATAGACGGTCATAGTATCCTATGGCTACCCTGGTTACGAGCCGGAATTTATAACCTCGGACACCTGCTTACTGACAAGGCCTATAAGCCCTTTCCATCTCTTCAGCAAGAGTATAACTTACCTAATGGATGTCTTTATCAATGGTATCAGCTGCGACATTGTTTGAGCAAGGCGGGAGTCTTGCCCATGCTACTGCCTAAGGGCCGCCCCTTCCATCTGGAGATACAAGACTTTATGACCGGATATAAACTTCTTTCCAGATTTGTTGGCATGCTTAGAGAAGCTGGGAAGAAACGATGTACAGGATTGCAAATGGTGTGGCAAACAGAGACGGGGCCGACTGAAGATACCGACATCTGGGAAGAGCTCTGGCAACGGCAAAGGAGGTTAACCAGATCGGCTTCAATCACTCAAATGCTGTATTTCCTCACCCATCGTGCCTACCTTACGCCAGTGCGCATTGCCAAGTGGAGCACGCAGTCAGATGCGCGATGCTGGACCTGTGGAACAGACACTGGTACCTTAGCTCATATGATATACTTCTGTCCTGCACTTCGCGAATATTGGCAGGCCGTCTGGACACGCATCTCCCTGTTATTGGGGCTGGACACCACATTGACATACCGTATAATCATCTACAAATCGTTAGCCGGAGTGCCAACATTAAAAAAGCAAATGTCCACTATATTTGACTTACTCTTAAGTCTCGCTCTGAAAGCTATACTGAGCCATTGGAAAAATTTTGAGGGCCTGTCAAGTGAATACTGGTGGAACCTGGTCTGTTATCATCGCACCTGCGAGAAAGCTTACGCAATGCGGCAACCTACTTTTCGGTCCATGTTGAAAAAGTGGGATGCCCTCAGTTCATAAGTATCTTGCCAGAGCCTGGGTGGCTGGTCCGGATGGGGATGGTGCTCGTCGCTGAAGGATGTTTTAGTTCACTGTTTACTGTTTCTTCAGTGTTGTATTAACTAGAGGCTTCAGATACTAGTATATGTCACATAAGGGGGTATCGATAAATTCCTTAATGAGTACGCATGCTATGTTATTGTATACCGACTGTAATAGACCCTAAACATGTAATCCTTATGTTTGTTCTTCTTGTTTTCTGATTGTTTTTTCAAAATGAGAAATAAAGCATTTAAAAAAAAAAAAATTTCCCTAAAGCCCCTTTAATCTCGCCAAGAGATATGTTTAAGAATTACTTAATGGATGTCCTGGGAGTTTTTGCTGAATCTCATTCCCCGTTAACACGGGTGCATTATCTTCTGAGCGGTAAAGGTCTCCAGGAGCTACTCGGGGGGCATTGGGGCAACAGATGAATATCTTAGATATCTCAGCATTGTTAGAAATTTTGTATCAACATCAGATTGTACCTGCTACATTACTGGTCACTTTTGCCTTGTCCACCGATTAGGAATCTACATTTAAAATGTACTTTAAAAAGCATGATGTGTTTTTTGGGGGTCTTAATATTCATATACTCCCTGACCTCTCTAGAGAGACACAGAGGTGGTGCAGGGAATTCTTGGTGCTTAAGTCAGCCATTACCCAGTTGGGAGGCTTTTTTTTAAAAGTTCCCTTATAAATGCCTGATTCAATTGAGATCTGTAAGTTATATTTCCTATGAGCCTTCTCATCTAATGTCATTTATTAATTCTCATCAGTCCAGGTTGCCAGTAGTCCAGGGTACTTACATTGAATTGTACTTGCTGTATTCTGAATTCCTATTTTTCCTATGTAACTCGATTGTTCTTTTTTCTGAGTCTCTCTCTCCCCTTTGCTTGTTGTGGGCTTGCAAGATTGGGTGGTGGATGAAGAGTGTGTCTCTTTTTCTTGTTAATTTTAGTTTCCTGTTTGTATATTGCTACCACCCGCTGTTTTCCTTACAAGATGTTATGCTTGTTTCTTGCTTTTGAAATTGCATAAATAAAACATTTAAAAAATAATATAATAATAACTGGCCCTAGGACAGTAATATACCTCCTACTGGAAAAACAGAATAAGCCAGACTGCTACAGTCCCTTACAAAGAAACAAACAATAGCAGAGTACCGCACCTCAGTCACATACACAAAACACTGACAGCCCCACCCAGAACATAACAAGAGAACACAATTTAGAAATAGAAATATACAGAGGAAGCCTGAGGGTTTAAGGTTAAACTGAAATTGTGTGTGTTTCTTTATAAATTTAGTTAAGGCCCAGTTTAGCTGTAACTCTTCCATCAGAGCTTCTATTTCTGCTAGGCACAGTTTAGCATAAAAGCTTTCTGTTAAGTTTAGAAAGTTTCTGTCACTTATGGGTGCATTGATCCTAAATACTTCGGAAGCCCTTTTACAACACCTTCCTTAACACTGTCCCTTCACCTGCAAATGATTCTTTATTATTTCTGCTTCTTACATAGGGTCGTTCTTCTTTCAATTAACTTTGCCGTAATCCCCAAGGGTTTTGATACAAATCACTAATGATGACATTGAAGACCTTGCACAAGCAGTCTGCCGACTGCTTAAAACAGCTAATCCAGATGGTACCAGATACTCGATCAAGGAGAAAGAAGCATAAAAAAAACATCCTCTTGACCTCAACCATCAAGACCAGTACCTCCCAAGCAACACTCCAAACAGCATTCAAATACTTCAGCCCTTCCCTCTGCAACTCACTTCGCTGTAAATTAATATCAACTATAGAGACCGCCGACTTCCGAAAAAAATCTAAAAACGTACCTGTTCACTGAATACTTCGAAACTCCACTAGGCACACAGCCTTAAACCTCAAAACCTCTGCCAGTCACCCCTCTCACAAATCGTATGCTACCCTAAACTGAGTTTCATATAGTACAAATGGAAATAGTTGTTGTTGAAATGTTATACAGTTCAACTTTGTGATGTGTAAAGTATATAGTTATAATGTTAAATATTCCATGTAAAATTGTTGTGTTCAATGTAAACCACCTTGAAAACACTAAAAGGCGGTATATAAGAAGTGATAAATAAATAAATAAATAAATGAATACTGTGCCACCTCTCCTAACTACTGCCATCTCTTACACAAATGGGGAATTTTTTCCCCTTACAATATGACTTTATTTCCAGGCAGTGGTAACGTTTTTTCTTTTGTTTTGGGACACTCTTATATACGGTCAGGGGCGGCCCAAGGGGGGTGCGGGGCCATGTGCGGAGACTCGGTGCGGGGCCTCATTTGCATAAGTGGCCTTATTTGCATAATGTTACCATACACTAACTTTTAGTAAACATGTCTCTTAATGAGTGTATGGATAAAGAAAGACTAAAAGATTTCTACATTACTATAATCCAGTGCCAACCGCCAGGCACATTAGGAACTACTACAAACGCTGCCCATTTAGAACCCATAGCAAACCCGCTGTATCCTGACAGCATTACCAGGACTCACAAAGCACCAGTCCCTACCTATCAAAAGGAAACACTGCAAATATTAAACCAGTACATTTCAGAGAATACTGGGGAAAGAGAACAAGTGGCAATGTCAAATAGGAATTACATAAACAGAATACCTCAGCTCAGTTACACATGCAGAACATAGACCATCACCAAACAAGGAATCGCAATTTAGAAACAGGAAGGCAATAATTTAAACTGGGAACCCCAAAAGCCAAACTTGGAATGTACAACAACACTGTAGAAATAAAACTATAAATCAATTTCCTCTTGTACCAAACAAAGCGCAGACGTTAATGATGCACATTTCCCAGAACTTTCATATTCCAGTTAATAAATTCAAAATAAAGAGATATATTTCTACCTTTTGTGCATTTTTTTCAGTTGCAATTGCTCCAGCCACTTTCTTCTGGTTTCTTCATGTTTTCTGCTAACTCTCCATCGTCTGCTGTCCATTTGTCCTTTCTTCTCTCTTCTAGTTTTCTTTCCATCCTCTCTCTCTACATCTGCTTTAACATACTAATCTTTATCCTTTTGCTCTTTCCTCATTCTTATTTCATCCACACAAATTTTACCCCTCCATCCTCAATCCCCACTTACTCTCCCAATACCCGGCCAATTGTAGATTTTTCATCCCTCCCACACAAAATATTTTTCCCCTCTCCATTTTACTCTCCCAGCCCCATCCCATTCTAATCCTCCCCCAACATCAGCTCCCTTCTAGTTCCAGTCTCACCCAGCATCCATTCCCTTCTAGTCCCTGCATCAGCCCATTTCCAGTCCTAGCCCCCCATCAACCCATTTCCAGTCCTAGCTCCCCCATCCATTTTCAGTCTGAGTCCCTTCATCAGCTCATTTCCAATCCTAGCCCCCCAGCAGCCCATTTCTAGTCATTTCCTAGCCCCACCATCAGCCCATGTCAAATCCTAGCTCCCCTCCACTCAGCCCAAGTCCAGTCCAAGCCCCCCCATGAGCCTACTTCCAGTTCTAGCCCCTCCATGAGTCCATTTCAATTCAAGCCCCCACCACAGCCCATTTCCAATCTTAGCTCCCCCCAACAGCCCATTTCCAGTCCTATCCTAGCTGCTCCATCAGCCCATTTTCAGTTCTAGCTCCCTTCCCTCACAGCCCATTTCCATTCCAAGCTCCCTCCCCATCAGCTATTTGCAGTTCAAGCCTCCCCGTCCACTCAGTCCATTTCCAGTCATAGCAATCCCCCAACCCATTACCAGTCCTAGCCCCCCATCAACCCATTTTCAGTTTAAGCCCCCCCTATAACCCATTACCAGTCCTAACCCCCCATCAGCCCACTTCCAGTCTTAACCCCATCAGCCCATTTCCAGTCAGCCCCCCATAGCCCATTGCCAGTCCTAACCCCCCCCATCAGCCCACAGCCCATTACTAGTCCTAACCACATCAGCCCACCTCAAGTCCTAACCCCTCCCCATCAGCCCTTTTCCTGTCCTAGCGCCCCCGTGGCCCATTCGCAGTCCTAACCCCCCCCCCATAGCCCATTAGCAATCCTAACCCCCATCACCCTATTTCCAGACAGCCCCCATCAGCCCACAGCCCATTACCAGTCTTAAACCCCCCCCCAGCCCATTTCCAGTCCTAACCCCCCATCACCCCATTTCCAGTCAGCCTCCATCAACCCCCAGCCCATTACCAGTCTTAACCCCCCCAGCCCATTTCAAGTCAGCCTCCATCAGCCCCAGCCCATTAGCAGTCTTAACCCCCCCCAGCCCATTTCCAGTCAGCCTCCATCAGCCCCAGCCCATTTCCAGTCATAACCCCCCCCAGCCCATTTCAAGTCAGCCTCCATCAGTCCCAGCTCATTTCCAGTCCTAACCCCCCCCTTGCACATTTCCAGTCCTAACCCCCCCCCTTGCACATTTCCAGTCCTAACCCCCCCCCTTGCAAATTTCCAGTCCTAACCCCCCATCACCCCATTTCCAGACAGCCTCCATCAGCCCCCCCCCCCCTTCCCTTCCCTTCCCTTCCCTTCCGGCAAATTTAAAAACAAAAACCTGGCTCTAGCTGCTGCCGCGTCCGTCGCAGCAGCGGCAGAATGGCGTGTCCCGCGGGGCCCCCTCTCCACGTCGAGCCCTCTGCAAGGGCTTTCAGATTCGCGAAGGGAGAGTGCTCCCTCGCGTCTCTGTAAAGCCCGCAGGGGCTAATGGGAAATTTCCCATCAGCCCCTCGCGTCTAAAGGGGCTGATGGGAAATTTCCCATTAGCCCCTGCGGGCTTTACAGAGACGCGAGGGAGCACAACTCTCCCTTCGCGAATCTGAAAGCCCTTGCAGAGGGCTCGAAGAGGAGAAGGGGCCCCGCGGGACACGCCATTCTGCCGCTGCTGCGACGGACGCGGCAGCGGCAGCAGCTAGAGCCAGGTTTTTGTTTTTAAATGTAATAAAAAAAAAAAAGCAGAATGTTCTTTGCGCGGGGCCCCCTGAAACGCGGGGCCCTGTGCAAAAAACATTCTTGCTCAATGGACGGGCCGGCCCTGTATACGGTCATGCAAGTAACGTTTTCCATACTCTGATGTTCTAGTGTTAACATTTATATTGGTAATTTTATTATTTTGATATTGCTAACCTTCTTCTTTTGTATTCTCTCACCCTGGAGATTTCTCATAGTCATACTTTAAAAGTGCCAACATATGTGGGGACCTCTGGCCGCTCTCTTGTTATCTCTGCTTCCCTTCTCTGACACTTTTCTTACATTTTTAGAACCCCCCTCCCCCCATTCACCACAGCAATTTTTAGCCACACAGTCTCCCCATGTCTTACACTCAAAGAAGCTAGCAATGCCAAGTAACACTACTTTGGCTCTGACATCTCAGCAACATTACCTAGCAATGCTATCATGGTAGCTGGCTTTCTGCAACCAAAAGTTTCCTTTTGGGGGGTAAATTTCTAACAGGGAATATGGGTTAAAAGGACAAGAAGGCTCCTATTTTAGCCTATTTTATAAATACATATAGCATAGCTGCCTATGAAGGTCATTTTAAAAGCCTTAGTCATGATTTGGATATCCGAAACCATGCACTTGGACATCCAATGCACAGAGACATCCCTGGAGTGATTTTACAAATGGCTTTTAATGACGTCTCTGATGCAGGGATGGTGCAATGGACTTATCTGTTCCTGCTTGATTTCAGAAACATCAGGGATGTTTGTGGCCCCGTCTAAGTTTAGACCTGCTCCAGGTACAAATAGACATTAAAAAGTGCTTGTTTTGGCCATAAAATATCCACAGGGTGTAGAGTTAAGTCACTAGCCCAAGATCATAGAGAGCAGGGGTAGCTCCCTGGTCCTAGGCTTCCCTGGTTCTAACCTACTGCTCTAGACATTAGGGTATTAGACTTTCCCATTCTAAAATACCATTCTGGGAATGTTTATGTAGACTTCCCCATAGATCCGTATTGGGCATTTCCACATTTATGAAACTGTGCCTGAATTTGAATGTGCCTGCTTTTTTTTTTTTAGATGTTCTGGCTTGGACTTGGACATCCTATGTAAAATGTGTCTTTATGTGCCTTAAAAATACTCGCACAAATCCTCCAGAAAGTGCACCTAGATTGAAGGCAAGGATATCATGCCTGCTGGAAAACAGGTGTAATTGTTAGCATGTAAAGTATGTGAGAACATACATAGTTTATTAAATGCATAGCTTAAGTTGGGACTCTATCCGCACTCTGCCCAAACTCCTCCCCGATGTGCACCATGCATACTTTTAAGCATGACCTAATTTTATAAGTCCTTTAAGGCACATAAAACAGTGTTTTATTGTGAAAAGGGTTAATAAACATAACTTCTAAATGTGTCCCCTGAGAACTATCTAGTTTCATTTTCTAAAAAAAATTGTGCAGAGTGTTTCAAAGCATCTTATACCAGCAGCAGGAGCCATATTCATGGATCTTCCTGCCTCCACCTACCCAACAATCTTCTTCCTCTAGTCTGTAGCTGCTAGTAGATATTGCAACCCAAGCCCAACCTTGAGACTTGCCATGGGCTTTATGACACTGCTTCCAATGTCAAAATGCAGTGGAATCCTGGCAAGCTGGCATCGTGCTAAGGCGCTCTGGAAGACGCTCCTACCTGAGGCTCTACTCTCTTGCCAGCGCCACTTTTTGACATGCCGTCTTGGAAAAGGAAGCCAAAGAAGCTCCCCTCAACATCTTCAGCACTGCCGATACATTTGGTTCAGAAGTCTTTGGACAGTCCTGTGGTAGGGTTCTCACTGAACTCAATGTGCAGCGGGGGTTTTCTTAGCTCCGATCAATGCCTTGGCCCCGCTGAGACCTGGAACCACTTGCTGAGCGGGCAAAGAGCAGTTACGGGTTAGCAGTGGGAATGTGCTCGCAGATCATGCCAGGGGAGCCCTTGCAGCCACCTCTTCAATGAGGGAGATGAGAGTCCTAGTAGCCAGTGTAAGAACTTCTGGCAGGCAGGAGGAGGTAGATCTACCCGTCGGCGATTTGGTAGTTGGAGTTCCTGTAATTAGCAGTGGAAAACAGGCAGTGGTAATGTTAGACCTCCTTTGGGAGGCCATCACTGGTTTGACTTCTGTTAACTCTGCAGTGTTTAAAGTTAAAGAGGATATGTGTTCTTTGTCTAAGACTGTGGATGGTCTTGCTCAGGAACAGACCCAGCAAGGAGCACGAATGGGTCTTTTGGAAGCTCGACTTGCTGAACAGTGGGACCTTGGTTTAGCATGGTAAAGGAATGGATGCTGGTGGCTCTTAGGTTGGACAGACTTGAAAATCGTGTAGATGCAGTAATTTGCGGTTCCTGAATTTCCCGAGATCTCCTCTTATTGCAGCTATGGAGATGTTGGAGGTACTTAGGATCCCATTGGAGTCTCTCCCTCCATTAGTTTGAGCCCAGCACCTTTCCTTGAAAAGAAACTCCTGGAGTGTCGCAAGGCTTACTGGATCTAACTAGATTTCTGGAAAGCTCGCTAAAAGTTGTTACAGAAAGATCTACACTGCTAGTGTGGTTTGCTCTTGAGCCAGACAGAAACATGGTCTTGCAATTATATTTCCGTAATATAAATACTCTGATTCTTGGTTCTAAAATACAAGTTTTTCCTGACTTTTTTGGTAAACAGCTCCAGCACCAAGAGCTCCTGGCTTTAAAAACCAGGGTCTTAGCGCTGGGGGCTGTATTTAATTTGAAATTTCCCTGTTGATGTACTTGTATTTCCTTTCAGTCCAAAGATTTTCTGGTTTTTGAACCAAAGCAGTTGCTGAATTTTTGGTGCCTAAGGAAGAGTCTAAACTTGGTGATGTTGCTGGCTAGATTACCCTATACTTCTTATGCATGTTTAGCTGTTTATTTTCTGCTTGTGGTTTTCTAGAATTGCCTGTATCTTGCTCCCATATTTCGTGGGAAAACCTTTTTCCTTATGGTCTCTGGGCCCAATTTTCAACAATGCACCAAAGTCTGCCATACTCACAAAAAGTTACCCATTCAGGAAAAGTGCTTGAATCATGAGTCATGTGCTGCCAAAATGGGCAAGCAACAAAAATGTAGCACAAACTGAGCACCGTGGCAGGTGCCCACTGCGGCATATACAGGTAAGCACAGGACATGTAATTTGGGCTCTGCGCTCAAGGTTGATAGGAGATACCCGCGTATGTGGCTAAACAGCAGTCAGAGAAGCAGGGCAGCATGTATGCATGAACCCGTGTATTGCCTAACTGGCGTACCCATGCATACATGACACCATCATGCAGGCCCCCACAGGCTGCCTGTGCAAGAGCTCCCTGTAGGGTAAAATGTGGGTGTTCTGGGCATGTTTGCGTCATTTGCAAGAACGGTTCTGTCTGTATTAGCACATTATAGTAGGGGTGCTGTGGTCAGACTGGGTACCACAGGGGACCCCACCAGCTAGTGTGGATGCCCTGGATACCTGCTTTACCCCAGAACCTGTGCCCTGGTGCAGGGGTCTGGGGGGACCAGTGGCAAAACCACATGTTTTGCCAGTCTGTCCCTGGAAGCAGAACTGCCACCACTGCCTGCCACTCCCTGTCTGGCTGTGGCAGCATGTTGATGACATAATACCACAGAAAACAACTCTGTACCATCACCATCTGCTGCCTCTGCGGCCTCCCACTCCTCCACAACTGCTGGCTCTGGGTCTAGCACTCCACTCATCCATGCCAGGTTGTTGAGTATGCAGCATGATGCAAATATCTGGCATACCTGATCCAGGCTGTAGAGAAGTTGCCCACCACTCCTGTTGAGGCACTGGAAACAGCTCTTCAGCACCCCAGTGGCATGCTCTACACCTGCCCGGGTCTGCTGATGGTTGCTATTGTACTGCACTTCCTGCCAGCTCATGGGGTGGTGAACTGGAGTCAGCAGCTAGATCCTCAAAAGATATCCACGGTCACCTGTGGAGGCAATGTGAGCTGTGAACATGGGCATTGGGACATGCATTGGGTATAGTCTATGGGCTGCTGGCTGGCGACTAAAAGAAAAAGGCATCAATAACACTGCCCTGGAGTGGTGTAAATCATACCTTGATCAGAGATGGCAGTACGTTACCTCAGGAACCGCAACATCCGCACCTTACCACCAAAAACAAGGCGTACCACAAGGATCATCCCTATCTTCACTCTTCTTCAATATATACATACAGCCTGTTTGCAATATCATTAGGTCCTTCAATGTTGAATGCTTGATATACGCTGACGACATCCTTCTATACATGCCTTTCTCCACAGCCCATATGGACCTCTCCCCGCTAGCCAAATGTTTTGATGCAGTATCTGAATGGCTTCAATCCCAGAACCTCCGAATTCAACACAAAAAGACCGAGGTTCTTTTCATCACTAGAGACCCACTTTTCACCCCCCCCCCCATCCCATATAAAGGTCAAAGAAGCTGAGCTCCAATCCAAACCTTCCATTTGTTACCTTGGAGTCACTTTGGACCAGCGCATGGATTTGAAACTACATATAACCAACGTAGTCAGAGCCATCTACCTCAAGATCCGGACACTCCGCCATCTTCGCCCCCTGCTTGATCCTGATGACTTCCGGACGATATTTCAAGCCTTAACCCTACCACACCTTGACTATGCTAATGCCATTCTCCAAGGCCTCCCACACTCCACATTAAACCCATTGCAACTCGCCATGAATACCGCTGCTAGAGTCCTCTACGGAGCATCAAGAAGGGACCATATAACACCCATCCTAGAGCAACTCCACTGGCTCCCCATACATGGCAGAATACTGTTCAAAACATTACTACTAACTTTCAAGGCCACTAAAATCATCACCTCTTCCTCCCTAGTAGACCTCGTTCAGACTGTTCCACCCAATAGATCCAGGAGAACGATATCAACAAATGCACTAGTTATCCCTAAAGCAGCGACAAAATGCCTATCAACGACATCTAACAGGGCCTTCAGATTCTATGCCCCTAAGTGCTGGAATGCCCTACCTCCAGAGATTCGTGCTATCACTGATCTATCCCTTTTTAGAAAGGCTCTCAAATCCCACCTTTTCCCCCAATATTACTTGACCAGCTAACCAATCTCGATCCTTACCCTATAACTAATAACAAATTCTGTTGTGTATACTTGTAAATACTCATGTAAATAGTTGCAGAAATGCCGTCCCATGTTTTATCCAAGTTCTCTGACCTTGTTCTCTGTAAAACCAAACAGTTTGTTGTTCTGGTCTGTTGTTATATTGTGAACCGCGCTGATGCTGAATAGAGCGGTATATAAGAGCCTGTAATAAATAAATAAATAAATAAATACTGCATACCATCTACTAGCAGGGTGGGGTGCAATATCTTCAGTGAGATGACACCAACATGGCCCGTGCAGCAGACAGGCATTTGGGGGGGCAATGCCTGATGGTGACATGGGCAGGCATGTTGGAAGGGAGGGGGGGCAAGGGCATGGCACAGGGATGCAGTTGGGGGATCTGCAGGCTGGAATGGGACAGACATGGATGTGCCCTTCACAGACTGGTACCATGTTGATGTGCTACATGGCACCAGGTTGTGCTTGTCTGCAATCCACATGTTGATGCATGCTGCCTGCTCTCAGCCATGGAGCTTCCCCTGGTTGTCAACACAATGTCCATTATGGCTCGCAGTGCCATGGCTCGGTGGAACAGCAAAGCATGTGCATGCAATGATGCTCATGTGTTGCGATACATACAAACCACATCTATCACCATCTGTTTGCAGTACATAGAGCATCATACTAAAGCAGGTGTCTGTTCTGGGCATGTCCTGGGGCTCACACATGTGCACACTCACCTAGCAACCACGCATCTTCGAGCTGATCCCTGGCTGCTGCCTGTCCCAGGCAGGACTAGGCAAGGACAAATGCATCATGGCAGGACCCTGGGAAGCGGGCACACACGTCAATGAAGTCCATGTTGGCATCCACAATTACCTGCATTTTCTTCAATGTGTACCCATGCCTGTTCTGGTATGCCATGTGCTCAAGCTGTGATGCCTGTAGTGCAATGTGGGTGCAGTCTATACATCCAAGCACTGATGGAAACCCAGTGACATTGTAGAATGCCTGCATGGTCTCCTGCCACATCTGCTGGGCTTGTGTACATGTGAGGTATAGTACTTGCATCTCGGGTATTGGGCTACAGCCTGCTGCTGGATACGTCTACTGCCTGTCACATTCTCCACTGTGCCTGGTCATGGCGGGTGCATCTTCACCTCCGGATCACTATGTGCATGGCCCACATGGCATCCCTGCTTGTCTAATGTCACTTTGCATCTGAACAGTTTGGGTATAGGCCTTCACATGCTCCCCTCATTCTACTGTGCACTGTTTCGCCACTACACAGGTTTGCCGCGCACTATCAGCGGTTGTATGCATCGGGAACCATTGCTTAAGGCTACATGGGTTAGTGATGTCCAATGTCGGCGCATACGGGTTTTGGAAATCTGCTCTATATGGGTTTCATGGATAACATGTCCCTGTTCCACCCCCGGGCTTCGAAGCCTGGTTCTCTGCAGATAGCTGGGCCTCAACAATTCAAGTCACCTTGTTGAATATCTGGTTTAAACGGCTATGATGGTTTTACACAGGTAAGGCCGGCTTTTACTCATGTAGCCTAGAGCTTCAAAAATCGGGCCCTCTGTTTATATGGAGTGTATTAAATTTGTATAAATAAAAAAAAATGTAAAAATGCAATGGAATTTAAAACCCAATAATATAAAAATACCACTAGACAATTTAGACAAAGACCATATAAAAAATGTAAGATTCCAAAAGAACACCAGGAAGAGACATTGATATTGGAACAGCCAACAAATAACTTCAAGATTGTACCCACCCACACATCATGGGTAAGAGAAAACCCTCCCCTGCCTTATACAGCTTACAGAAATACACATTGTGTTATTAAATATTGTTATCAGAGTCTATGTTCAATAGCTTTCAATAATATCCAACTTCTTTCAAAAAATTCTTTCCTTATCTCATAATCTCACTTGATACCTAAATCCGACACTGATAGCATTTTGCTATATAAAACTGTCTCAGGGAAATGTGATTGGCTTTGCAGATTTGATATAATGTTCTATAAATCTCTTTTTTAGCCACCTTGCTTGGCAGTCCGCTCAAAGGTTTGGTGGCCAGGAGAAGGATTTCGAGTTTTTTGGGGATTGTAATTGTACTACTAGCAGAGCTGGCCTGTCCACTAGGTGGACTAAGTATTCATCTAGAGCAGCGATGGCGAACCTATGGCACGCGTGCCAGCTGTGGCACGCGAAGGCCTTGCAGCTGGCACGCGGGAAGGTCGCACATTAAAAAAAAAAAAAAGCTGCCCGCTGCCGCCGCGGCGGCATGGAGTGTCCCGCGGGGCTCCCTCTGCCCGGCGGGACTCTCCCGGCGCTGCTCAGCCCCTCTCTGCCGGCTTGCAGAGACGCGAAGGGAGAGTCTCCCTCGCGTCTCTGTTAAGCCCGCAGGAGCTGATTGGAAATTTCCCATCTGCCCCTGCGGGCTTAAGAGAGACGCGAGGGAGACTCTCTCTCCCTTCGCGTCTCTGCAAGCCGGCAGAGAGGGGCTGAACAGCGCCGGGAGAGTCCCGCCGGGCAGAGGGAGCCCCGCGGGACACTCCATGCCGCCGCCGCGGCCGCGGGCAGCTTTTTTTTTTTTCTGGCCCTGCGCCGAGGGCGGGGGGTTAAGAGTGGCAATGGGCTAGGGAGGGAGAGAGGGGGGTTAAGACTGGCAAGGGGCTAGGGAGGGAGAGAGGGGGGTTAAGACTGGCAATGGGCTAGGGAGGGAGGGGGGTTAAGACCGGCAATGGGCTAGGGAGGGAGGGAGGTTAAGACTGGCAATGGGCTAGGGAGGGAGGGGGGTTGAGACTGGCAATGGGCTAGGGAGGGAGGGAGGGAGGGGGTTGAGACTGGCAATGGGCTAGGGAGGGAGGGGGTTGAGACTGGCAATGGGCTAGGGAGGGAGGGAGGGGGTTTGAGACTGGCAATGGGCTAGGGAGGGAGGGAGGTTAAGACTGGCAATGGGCTAGGGAGGGAGGGAGGTTAAGACTGGCAATGGGCTAGGGAGGGGGGAGGGGGGTTGAGACTGGCAATGGGCTAGGGAGGGAGGGGGGTTGAGACTGGCAATGGGCTAGGGAGGGGGGGTTAAGACTGGCAGTGGGCTGGGGAGGGGGGTTAAGACGCAGTGGGCTATGGGGGGGAGTTTAAGACTAGCAATGGGCTGTGGGCTGATGAGGGCTGGCAATGGGCTATGAGCTGATGAGGGCTGTCTGGAAATGGGGTGATGGGGGGGTTAGGACTGGTAATGGGCTATGGGGGGGGTTAAGACTGGTAGTGGGCTGATGGGGGGGGTTAGGACTGGTAATGGGCTATGGGGGGGTTAAGACTGGTAGTGGGCTGATGGGGGTGTAGGACTGATAATGGGTTATGGGGGGGGCTAGGACAGGAAATGGGCTGATGGGGAGGGGTTAGGACTTGAGGTGGGCTGATGTGGTTAGGACTGGTAATGGGCTGTGGGCTGATGGGGGGGTTTAGGACTGGCAATGGGCTATGGGGGGCTGACTGGAAATGGGCTGATGGGGGGTTAGGACTGGTAAAGGGTTATAGGGGGGGGGCTTAAACTGAAAATGGGGTGATGGGGGTTAGGACTGGAAGTTGATTGACGGGGGGCTAGGACTGGTAATGGGTTGGGGTGTTGCTAGGACTGGAAATGGGCTGAGTGGAAGGGGAGGCTTGAACTGCAAATAGCTGATGGGGAGGGGGCTTGGAATGGAAATGGGCTGTGAGGGAAGGGAGCTAGGACTGAAAATGGGCTGATGGAAAAGCTAGGATAGGACTGGAAATGGGCTGTTGGGGGGAGCTAAGATTGGAAATGGGCTGTGGTGGGGGCTTGAATTGAAATGGACTCATGGAGGGGCTAGAACTGGAAGTAGGCTCATGGGGGGGCTTGGACTGGAATTGGGCTGAGTGGAGGGGAGCTATGATTTGACATGGGCTGATGGTGGGGCTAGGAAATGAGTAGAAAATGGGCTGATGGGGGGGCTAGGATTGAAAATGAGCTGATGAAGGGACTTGGACTGGAAATGGGCTGATGCAGGGACTAGAAGGGAATGGATGCTGGGTGAGACTGGAACTAGAAGGGAGCTGATGTTGGGGGAGGATTAGAATGGGATGGGGCTGGGAGAGTAAAATGGAGAGGGGAAAAATATTTTGTGTAGGAGGGATGAAAAATCTACAATTGGCCAGGTATTGGGAGAGTAATTGGGGATTGAGGATGGAGGGGTAAAATTTGTGTGGATGAAATAGGAATGAGGAAAGAGCAAAAGGAGAAAGATTAGTATGTTAAAGCAGATGTAGAGAGAGAGAGAGAATGGAAAAAAAACTAGAAGAGAGAAGAAAGGACAAATGGACAGCAGACGATGGAGAGTTAGCAGAAAACATGAAGAAACCAGAAGGTGGCTGGACCAATTGCAACTGAAAAAAAAATGCACAAAAGGTAGAAAGATATCTCTTTATTTTGAATTTATTAACTGGAATATGTCAGCTCTGGGAAATGTGCATCATTAACATCTGCGCTTTGTTTGGTACAAGAGGAAATTCCTATTTGACGTTGCCACTTGTTCTCTTTCCCCAGTATTCTCTGAAATGTATTGGTTTAATATTTGCAGTGTTGCCTTTTCATAGGTAGGGTATGGTGCTTTGTGAGTCCTGGTAATGCTGTCAGGATACGGCGGGTTTGCTATGGGTTCTAAATGGGCAGCGTTTGTAGTAGTTCCTAATGTGCCTAGCGGTTGGCACTGGATTATAGTAATGTAGAAATCTTTTAGTCTTTCTTTATCCATACACTCATTAAGAGACATGTTTACTAAAAGTTAGTGTATGGTAACATTATGCAAATATTTATGCAAATAAGACCACTTATGCAAATGACGTGCTGGCACTTTGAGGAAATTCTTTGGTTTTGTGCGGCAGTTTGGGCACTCGGGCTCAAAAAGGTTAGCCATCACTGATCTAGAGTGTCACAATTTGGGAGTTAGAAGCTGAGCTGGGCCAAGAGTTGGAGTAGCGAGTGAGAAGGTCTTGAGCACCGATGTGGCTCAAGCCTGCTGCATCCTGTCCCCTTCAAAATAGGAACTTTGGAGGGGGCAGAAAGCAGAAGGCCTTTCAAATGCATGGACACTCAAGAATCTGTGCCAGCCACACTGATTCTAGTTTAGAGCTGCAGGCCTAGATGGTGCTCTAGCAATGACAGTCACTGGATGTTGACACATACTGTTCAGGGGGAGGGGAGGGAGATGCGGATACCTTGTGGGGGGAGTGGAAATTCTGAGCATGAGGGTGAAGGTCCTCGAGCCATTGAGTGGGGGAGTGGAAGCACAAGGTTCACCTGGGGTGTTAAATACTCTTGGGTCGGTTCTGCATTCCATGCAAGTTTTCTTCCACATACTGTGAGAGGTGAAAAAGTCATTTCAGTGCTGTTTTGAGCTGAAGCACTCTATGATTAGTTTCCATCCTCTTGCCCTTTAAGGATCAAGTGTGTTTCTCTATTCCTTTTGAAATTGTACCACCGTTCTTGCCTGCACTACCTCTTATGGGAGGACATTCGAGGCATCCACCACCCTTTCTGTGAAAAAGTATTCTCTGATGTTGTTGTTGAGACTGCCTTCTTGTAGCTTCATATCCTTGCCCTCTAGTTCTGCAGCTTCCTCTCCTTTGAAAAAGATTAATTTATTTATTAGTAGCTTGAAAGTATATAAAGGTTTCTGTCATACTTCCTCTGTCCCTCCTCTCCTTAGGTCCTTAGGACCTCTAGCCATTTCTCATATCTCTTCCGAAATGAAACACAAATGCACATCCCAAGACACCATTTAGCCTCTGCTCCCAAGACTGCTTCCTCCTATCCAGATCACCAGAGACCCTTCAGGTACCCCAGAGAACCCCTTTGAGCATCTGAACCTGTACTCTCTTTAACTCTCTTTAAATAAAGTTACATGGGTGGGAAAACTGACTACCCATGTAAGTTTAATATTTTTACTATTTATTCACACAAGTTTAAAAAAAAAAAATTCTCTTTGAAATTCAATGTAAAGTTCGATGGTAAAAAGCACCTCGTAATTTTACACATGCTTTGTATGAAAGATGCTCCCTTAATATAGACCCTGCAGGCTTTGATCATGTCAATGCGCCAAAGATTTTTCAAATATTTGCAATGTATACTTCTGATCTAATTGATGACTTAACAAAATATTTTACCTTCTTGAAATTATTCTTGCCGTGCAAGGGATGTTCCATTTTAAGAACTTCACCCATCCAGTTTTCATGGCTGACATTTAGCTAGCATGAACTGGATCACATGAATAGCTACACCCATGTTTAGGCCTGGCATTCAGAACTGGCTGCTAACAGAGGTATCTGGGAGTTCTCCATCTCATATGATTCAGGTGGAGCAAGCATAAAAATGATATAAATAGAAATATATACATTCGTGACCTAGAGAAGAACCAGAAGCAGATACGTGTCTTAGGGGCTTGTTTACAAAGCCGCGGTAGTAGCGGCTTCCGCTCGATATCGGAGCGACGGCCCCATTGAATTCATAAATCCTAGGAATATTTTTCAAGCAATTTCCCTGCTTACCTCCTGAGAATAACACATCACTTCATAAAATACTGTACTTACAAAGACTGAATTTAAATAAAAACAGGGCAGATCCGCATGGATGTTTTGGGTCCTAATGTTCTGAGGCCACTTAGCATTAGTTTCATAAAGCGAATCAGAAAGATATTGGGAGTAAACTTTGCAGTCGGCGTTTTCTTAAATACTGGCCATGGCATTTAAAAATGAAACTGGATATTCAGTGCTAGAATCTGGATATTCTCTGATGCTGAATAATTGCATTCACTGTTGACCACTGGTGCTATCTGGACATCAAAAACCACATAGTTAGGCCTGCTTTTTTTGGTATAATTTTATGTGTTTTGTTATCTGGTTAGTGGTCTGAATATTTCCACTATCCAGATAACTGAAAACTCCACCATGACTCCACCACCTACAAGCTTTCCCAGCACCATCTGGATAGTTCCGAGATGGTCAGAGAAACTTTTTCACAGTGCTGTCTGGATATAGCCACTGAATATTGAACTGGCTGGCGCTAAGCAGGTTAGCAGGTGTTGCTAATTAGATACATGGCCCCACTGTAACCTTTAATGTTAATTTGAACAATCCCTGCTAGTAATCTAGGGGGTATGTTAACTAAAGTGCAACAGGTAGCGCAGGACTAACAAACAGTAAACACACATTTGTTTTGCGGCAGGTGCAGAGCTGCAGTGGTAAATGCAGGGGACGGGGCTGCAGTAGAGAAGTAATGTCACAATAGTCGCATGTTAGTAGTGAACCCGCGTTAAGTGCACATGAGTGCTAACAAGACATGTGCTACTTCCCTTCATCAGTGCACTCCCGCCCCCCAGACAAGTGTATGTCACTGGGTCCCAGCACTCTGCTGCATGGAGAGTTGAGAGCACCTTGCAGATGCCTGCAGAATGTGAGAGGACACATCTAAGTAGCTGTAGCATGCCATGGAGCTAGAGGGGCATGGCAGCAGAGAGGTTGCATATGGAACCCATGGGGATGACTGCAGTGCAAGTGAGTGTCAGCGCAAACTAAATCCCTGCCATACATTGTTTGTGAGAGGAGCAAGAGCAATGCAATGGGTAGACAAAGCACACCATGCCCAGCAGAGAGAACAGATAACAAATCAAGGACCCCAACCCCACCAACAGCATATAGTACAGATGACCAGTGAATGATAAAGAAGACTGACTGGGGAATATGTGAACCCTGTGGCTCAGAGCAGAGATATGGGTTAAAGAACAAAGGAGGAAGGTGAGCAAAACAGTGAAACAAAGTCCTGCAGAGAGACAGTGCTGAAACCACATCTGTGGGAGTTAGCATACAAATGTTTCACCTGCATGCACAAGGGGGTTCTATCCTTGCAATTGCAGGGTCACAGCAATGTCCAGCAGACAGTCCCTGGAGCGTGTGATCCTCTCATCCTGAGGCAGCTAGGGTACCTGACAATGTAGGAGTCCATGGACAGGGCCCCAGGCTTCTGGGGGAGGAGGGTGAGTATGTGACCATTTTCTGTTGATCTCCTCATATACTTGGCACTGAATCCTTGCAAGGGAGGAGTGTGGACTTCTAATGTGTGTGAAGGAGGCGGCTCCATGGCACGATGCACGGATTAGCTGCTCCAGCATCTGGCAAGAGTTCTCTTTCATTCATTCCTCCCATCTAAAGGCTATCCAGACACAACCCCTAGGCCACCTACCCCACAAGGAACTGGTGTTTCTGTGGTGGGAGGCACTCTAAAGTAGGCACCCATGCTTCCAACATGTTGACAGCTCTGAGAGCAGTACAACCCACACACCACCATGAATCGGGGCAAACCCCCCCTCCCCCCCCAGTTGGTCCACAACCAAAGCATGCCAGCTTTCAGGAAGCTGAGAGCCCCCAAACTCTATGGAGCTCACACATGCTCCCCAGATAAGAGAACACTTCATCCCCTCTGCAACATGCTGTGTTGGGAGAGGGGAGGGAGGCCACTGAACAGGGAGCTCCAATTTATTTTATTTATTTATTTTATTTAACAATTCTTATATACCGCACTATTTGTTATCAGTGTGGTTTACATTTAACAAAGAATACTCAGATCAGAGAAGACTGATTGAGTTTACATTATAACAGGGAATAGAACTTGGAGAACATGGGTAACTATTTACATATTGACATATTTCAGGATAGATGCAGAATACATGAAACTATATACATAAAGATATGGCATAATAGATGATACTTGATCTGAAAGTGCGTAAGAAGGTTCCAGGCTGGTGAGAGAATGCTTGGGGCTTGAGCGTTATGTTGTGTAGGGGGCTCTAGTAGGGGATGGGGGATGGTTTCTTAGAGTCGGGGAAGCAGCTTGAGAGAAATGGAGCAGAAAGAGGTGGTGTTTTATTGCTTTCCGGAATTGTAGAAGGTCTCGGATCGCTCTGATTTCTGGAGGGAGGTCGTTCCAACATTTTGGTGCGTAGTGGGCAAAGGTTCTTCTCCTGGTTGTTTGTGAGCACTTTATGGAGTCTTTAGGGATAGACAGAGTGTTGTCTGTTGCTGTCCTTCTGGATCTGGTTTTTGGAGTAGGTGTGATGAGTTCCTTGAGAGAATTGGGAGCGATGTTGATAATCTTGAATGTTATTAGAAGAATCTTATATGTTAGCCTGGAGTATATCGGTAACTAATGGAGATCCTTAAGTATTGGTGTGATATGGTCTGATCTGGCTAGACTGCAGAGGACACGGGCGGCGGCGTTCATGGCTTGTTGGAGAGGATTGAGAGTGCTCTTTGGTAGGCCATACAAGATTAAGTTTGCGTAATCTAAATGTGGTAGTATGAGGGCCTGGAAGATGGTTCGGAAGCCCTCAGCAGGTAGCATAGGTTTGAGATGTCTCAGTGTTCTAATTTTGTTGTAGATGGACCTGGTGATGTTTTTTATGTGTTCCTTGAAATCGAGATGCTGGTCCAGGGTAATGCCGAGATAGCGTATGGCATTACGGCTTGGAAGCTCCACAGCTCTTACTCTTAGGATGGAGGGAGGAGAGAAGCTTTTGTTCTTTGATATGAAGAGTACCTCTGTTTTCTTGAAATTAATGTGGAGGTTTTGGGTAGTTAGCCAGTCTGTGATTGCGTTGAAACAGTTGACAAGATTGGTGAATTCCGGGTGTTTGACTTTGAACGGGGTAAATAGCAAAACATCATCGGCGTAGATTAGGGTAGAAATATTGAAAGATCAGATGATGTTGCATATCGGCTGCATATAGATATTGAACAGCAGAGCCGATAGGGAGGAACCTTGTGGGACACCTTGTTGTTGGTGGAATGGTGCCGAAGTTTTAGAACCAACCCGGACTTGTTGCCAGTGATCAGCTAGGTAAGATTTACACCACTCCCAGGCAAGGCCGTGAATGCCCTTTTCCAGGAGGCGGGTAAGTAGCTGGTTGTGATTGACAGAATCGAAGGCAGCTGAGATATCCAGGAAGATGAGGGCGAAACCATTTTCTGCATTGTCAATTCCTCTATTCAGGGTGTTGGTGAGGGTGGTGAGCAGAGTTTCTATTCCATGCAATTCTCTAAATCCGTGCTGGCAGGGGTCGAGGGGGGCTGCTATGTCTATTTGTTGTTGGATTTGTCTGTAGACGACTTTCTTGATTATTTTAGCGAGTAGAGGAATGCTCGAGATGGGTCGGTAAGATTCTGTCTTTGCTGGGTCGAGTCTGCAGTTCTTTAGGAGGGGTCTTATTGAAGTTTGTTTGAGTAAAGAGGAGAATGAGCCGGTTGCAAAAGATAGACGGATGATGTTTAGTAGAATTGGGCTGAGTTCAACTCGAAGGGTCCTGATCCAGTGTGCTGGGCAGGGGTCGTTTGGGGCTGTTGAGGTGTTGATGCTGGCAATGAGGTCTTGGATATTCTTCTCAGCAGGGGGGGTAAAATGTGTGAATGATATTTGTGAGGTAGGAGTTTGGTAGGGAGGAGACACTCTTATCTGCTTGACTGTGTCTGTACTCTACTCTGTCCTATTTTATAAGTGGCGTTCCTTTCTTTTTCCCTAAATGATGAAGTATTGTAAACCACTCTAATACCTTTTTGGTCTGAGCGGTATATCAAATTCAAATAAACATAAACATAAACTATTGGTGCTGGCTGATTACTTGCTGTGAGGGATTTGGATTGTAGGAAGTCGGCATATGACTGGGGGGAATTGGGACAAGTTGGGTGGGGGAGGGTTCCTTGATTAGGGATTTCGCTAGGTTGAATAGGTCTCTAGGTTTATTGATTGAGCGTTGGAGGAGCTGGGCGTGGTATTCACTCATTCTGATGTATATCCTCTCACGGTGAGACTTCAGGAATTCAAGGTAGGCTAATTTGTGGGTCTGGGATCGGGAGCATCTCCACTTCCTCTCGTGCTTTCTGAGTTCGATGAGGGAGGTGCAGAGTACTGCTGATAACCATGGAGCATGTTGTCTTCTACTTTTACATCTGTTGTGGGTTTATGAGTTATTGGAGGATGTTGGGTAGGCAAATTCTTTCAATGTGTTGTTCCAGTTGGTGATTGCTTCTTCAAGGTTGGCAGACTTCTGATGTAGGGTCGGAATAACCTTTTTGGAGAACTCTTCTATGGCAAGAGGTCTGGGGTGTGGTGTGGCTGAGGGTCTAGTGGCATCACTAGGTGGTGCCAGAACAAGTTGCAAGGGTATTTGGAAAGTAATCAGGTTATGGTCGGACCAAGGGACAGGACTGATTGAAATGTTGAAGTCCGATTTGTGGCTAACTGCAGTGCTAGGGGCAAAGATCAGGTCTAATAGGTTTCCTTTTTGGTGCGTTGGAGCCGTCACCAATTGTTTGAATTGTAAATCCTGCATTGCATCCAGGAAGGCCGCTGCTTGGTCGGGTTGCAGGGATGGTAGGCTGAAGTCACTGAGAAGCCAGTTGGGAATGCATGGGTTGGCTGGGTTGCAGGCTAGGTCAATGAGGGTGGAGATGTCATCTGGAGGTGAGGAGGGGGCTCTATATAAGGTTTATGGTGATTAATTTATTTGCAATGGAGACGCTGTCGGCGAGTGTAGTACTCTTGGAGGAAAACAGTTGAAATTTTAGATCAGTTTTGGCTAGGATAAAGACCCCACCTCCTTTGCGGTTGGATCTATGGCAGGTGTAAATGGAAAAATTAGGAGGGATAAGTTGATTTATAAGAGCAGCATCGGAATCAGACAGCCAGGATTCTGTCACCATGAGGAGGTCTAAGTTGTGAACAGCTATAAGATCAGTGATGACGGGCCATTTCTTGCGGACAGAGCAGGAGTTTATGAGTGCGCATTTGAGGACTTGATGGTGGGATGTTTTGGTGTGTTTAGATTGAATAAGGTCTACATACAAGAGGTGTGAATGATGAGGCTGATGTGGTAGACCTGTGGCTGAATGGAAGGGGTTTTCCTGTTTTTTTTTACCCAGATGGTGAATGGTGGGGATATGACTGTGTCTATCTACTAGGGCAAGGGAGTTTTGTATGGCGTTTGCCAGGAGGAAGAGCATGGTAAGATTAAGTAATGCGTAGGCCATGGTGGTATATAAGGGGCTGAGGCAGGTTTTGTGGACTGGGGAATTGTGGCCATATAGAGTGGTTGCAAAGTTACAGAGTTACTGAGAATGACGTAGCAAACCACATTAAAGATTTACTTAGAATTGTAGGTTACAAAGTAGCAGAATTGTAGCTTGCAATAAACAGGTGAGAGCATAAGTGAGAGTTACTGAGTGGGACACTGTTATAATGTTACAGAATTATTGTGAAATATAGGCTATTAGGTAACAGGGTTGCTAATCGCAATAATCCTGAAGAAAAACATGAATGAGATTCAATTAATAAGGGTACCTTGTTCTTTCAGAAGCAAAATGCTCAGGTCAGTATGTGAGAGAGCTCCAGAAAACTTGAGAGGGAGACCAGTGCTGTGGCCTTTCGTGCCACGCCTGAGGGCCACGCCAGAGGGCCCTCTGGCGAGGCACTCAGGCGCGGGCGCGCCCAATGGCGCTAAACTTTTAAGTCCAGGCGGCTGCCCCGATTGGGCAGTGATGGCGGCTGCTGCTCCTCCCGCTGCTGGAGGCTCAATCCCCTAATGGAATTAGTCTTCCTTCACTAGTTTAAATGTCAGCCTGTGCTCTGAGCCAGCAGGTCCCAGGCATGCCAACCTATGATCAAGGTGAGTGGCTACGTTCCCCTAGAAATAGTTTGTAGCACAGGCATGCTCCCTCCCAGGTGCACATATTTATTGATATGTGATGTTCCATGCAGGCTGAGGTGGTGGTAGGACTGAACATTTCAGTGCCAGACCAACATTTTGCCAGTAGTTGCAATACCTCATTTGCATGCCTGGACCCCAACTGTATTCAATGTTGCCTTTTGATAGGTAGAGTATGGTGCTTTGTGAGTCCTGGTAGTGCTGTTAGGATACGGCGAGTTTGCTATGGGTTCTAAATGGGCAGTGTTTGTAGTAGTTCCTAATGTGCCCTGCATTATCTTAATAGTTATCTGGAATGTGGTGCTGAAAATGACCCGCCTAGTCACTTTCTAAGCAGTTAATGTGGAATTTTTACTGCAAGCCCCATATTTGCTGTGGCATGCTTAGTGCGCAGCAAACCCTACACTAGCGGTAAGCATGGTTTAATAAACTTGCACCTTAATTTGAAAATATGAGGATTATTTGTAAGCTGCTCCCAAATTTTTAAAAGGTCCACAGATCTGCTAAAAATAAATACATTTCCCTGGTTATCTTTTAGCTGTTAATTCAGCCACATTTACCAACTTAATATTACAGCTGATTACCTAGCTAAATCTATCCATTCAAAATTTGAGTGGGTAGATTGAGGGCAGCCAGTGGTACATATGAGCTTGTGCAGGCAAATTCAGTTGGTTAGCACTGAATATTATACTAACTGACTTAAGAAAAATCCTGGGCTAGGAATGTTTTTGACAAATGCTTTTTCTGTCAAAATTTGAATAGCTTACTACTACTACTATAGAATTACAGAGCTTAAAAGGGAGAGAGGAGGCACTGTGGGTTAAACTGGAAAGAGGGAAAGGGAAATCCATTTGCACTGGAGTGATATACAGACCCCTCTCACAGGGAGAAGTAGATGGAGATTTAATAGAAGATATATGCAGCATTGCCATGAAAGGAGAAATGCTACTGATAGATGGTTTCAATATGCTGGATGTGGATTGGCACATCCCTGCTGTGGTGTCATCTAGAAATAAGGAGAACTATTCAGGCAACTGGCAACAGAACCCACACGTAAAGGTGCAATACTGGACTTGGTGCTTATCAATGAGGAAAGTGTTTCTGATGTTATAGTGAGAAATCATCTCACATTGAGTGATCACCAGATGGTGTGGTTCAGTATTAGGATTAGGGCTGATAAAATCCATTCAAAAAGTGAGGATCTTAGAGTTTAGGAAAACTAACTTTGCTAAGATGGGACAATACCTCAAGGAGTCATTGGCGGGATTCAAACAGCTGGGGAATGTAGAAAAACATTGGACAAAACTGAAAGGGGGTATTTTAAGGGCAACAAACCTTTTTGTTAGAAAGGTAAATAAAGTTAAAAGGAAAATGAGACAGCTATGGTTTTCGAAAGAAGTAGCTGAAAAGGTGAAGAAAAAGAGGGAGGCCTTCATGAAATACAAGAGATCACAAAGAGAGGAAGACAGGCATCGATATTTGGAAAAACTTAGAGAAGCTAGCAAAGTAGTCAGGAAAACAAAGATACAAAATGATGAACAAATAGCCAATGCAATAAAATGGAGAGATGACATTTTTCAGGTATGCTAGTGAGAAGAGAAAGGACAAAAGTGGTATTGTAAGACTCAAGGGTGAAGGGGAGGAATATGTAGAAGCTGATGAGGATAAAGCAGAATTGCTTAATAAATCTTTCTTTTTTTGTGTTCCCAGAACTGATGGGGATCTTGAACGATTTTCAGAAGACTGTGTTTGTGAGGAACTAGCTAAACTAAAAGTTGATAAAGCGATGGAACCAGATGGGATACATCCAAGAATACTGAAGGAACTTGGGGACTTTCTAGCGGCTCCACTGACTAAATTTTCAATGCTTCTTTGGGGTTGGGAGTAGTCCCAGAGAACTAGAAAAAGGAATATGTGGTCTCTTTATACAAAAGCAGAAGGAAGGATGAGGTTGAAAACAGGCCAGTTAGTCTGACCTCTGTGGTGAGTAAATTATTGGAAACACTGCTAAAAGAGAGAATAGTGAGGGTTCTGGAGTCCAATGGATTTTAGGATCCGAGACAGCATGAGGCAGGTCTTGTCAGACAAATCTGATTGATTTCTTTGACTGGGTGACCAAGGAGTTGGACTGAGGAAGAGCCCTAGATGGGATGTACTTAAATTTCAGTAAAGCCTTTGACACTCTTCCACACAGGTGACTTATAGACAAACTTAGTACCCTAGGGATGGACTCTAAAGTTACTGATTGAGTTAGAAATTGATTGAGTGGAAGGCAGCAAAGTGTACAAGTAAATGGAGCTCACCAGCGGTGAGCTGCAGGGATCTGTCCTTGGTCCATTTCTTTTTAACATTTTTATTACTGACATTGGAGTGGAGGAGTAGCCTAGTGGTTAGCGAAACTGCCCAGTACCCAGAAGATCAAGGGTTTGATTCCCACTGCCACTCCTTGTGACTTTGGGCAAGTCACTTTACCCTCCATTGCCTCAGAAGAAAAGGCTGGCAAACTACTTCTGGTGATACATTGCCAAGAAAACCCAGAGATAGCTGAATCAACACTGACTTGATGGCACTAAAAAAAAAATTAGTGATATTGCAGAAGGTTTGCCTGTTTGCAAATGATACCAAAATCTGCAATAGAGTAGACACCCAGGAAGGAGAAGGTAACATGAGGAGGGTTCTAGCTAAGCTTGAAGAATGGTCTAGAATTTGGCAGCTGAGATTTAATGCTAAAAAATGCAGGGTCATGCATTTGTGCTGCAAAAATCAAAGGGAACGGTACAGTGGTAGGGCATGAAGTACTTCTGTCCACAAAAGCAGAATGGGACATGGGCGTGATTGTGTCTGAGGATCCTAAAGTTCTGAAGAGTTAGAAAAGGTGAAGGAGAAGGATGCTTGGGTGCATAGGGAGAGGAATGGTCAGCAGAAAAAGGAAGTGATATTGCCTCTGTATATCTCTGGTGCAACCTCATTTGGAGCATTGTGTGCAATTTTGGAGACCACACCTTCAAAAGGAGATACATAGGATGGAATCAGAGCAGAGGGTGGCTACTAAAGTGGTTAGTAGTCTTTATAAAGCATGTGAGGACAGACGTAGAGATATTAATATTATACTTTGGAAGAAAAGTGGGATAGAAGAGATATGATAGAGATATTTAAATACCTTTGTGGAATAAATGCACAGGAGGAGACTAAGGGAGTTATTTTAGAAGCCCTATTCATAAGTTGCACGTGTATAATCAGGCATATAGACATGTAAATTGCATCCACGGTAAATGGACAATTTAGGCAAAGTCCAATTTTCATGTGGGTATCCTTAGCACATGGAAGTTTCAAAGGGGAATATTGAGGGTGTGGCCTATTGGGACAAAAATCTACGGGCCCGATATTCATTGCCAGCAGCTAGCACTACCAAAGTAGCTAGCTGCCGGTACTGAATTTTAAACCCAGGACCATATCTGGGCTCCAGCATTGAATATCTGGGTTGCCTGGATTGCTGCAAATTTAACTGGGCAGCGGTGATCTTCAGCCTCTGTCTGGTTAGCTTCTGCAGCAAAAGATAGGACATTGGCTCAATATCGCCGCTGCAAGTTAGCAACAAGGGCTTCTCCTGAATGCCCCACATGTCCTGATAATGCTTTTGAATAGCCCCCTAGATGTGTATTCCTCATTTTATATAGGACATGGATGTCGACGCTCAAAATTGTCCACATCCAGATTTACACCTGCTCCATAACATGGATTGGTATTTTAAACGTTTTCCTTTTGGCCATCCTTTTATCAGACGTATTAAGCCTTTAATCCTCCAATGTTTATTTCTTCCTCCAAGTTGAAATGAGGTAAAGATAGAGTCCTCTGTAGTTAATTAAGAGCATCTACATGTCCAAGCTTGCAACATGACCCAGATACATGGATTCAGCCAAGGAAGGTCTTTTCTCACTAATCTGCTATATTTTTTGAAGATGTGAATAAACAGATAGATAGGTAGGTAGTGAGCTATTTGATATAGTGTATCTGTATTTTCAGAAAGCCTTTGCGGGGTCCTTCATGAAAAAAAACAAAACAAAGAAAAACGCCCCTCGGTAACCTAATGCAATGCAGAGTGAGGGATAAACAATCAAATCAAGAACAAAAGGAAAACTTATGGAGGCAGCTCCATACTAAATAGGCCCCTATCACAAATCAGACCCAACGTCCTCTCAGTTGAAGACCCCAACAACTCTGCTCATGCCATAATCAACTGTAAACGTTTCCGGATGTGTTGGACCCATAAACATATTACTGCTACTCTGGAATGTAACTAAACATTTACAGGGTAATCTAAAGAAAAAAGTTCCACCTGCAGCCACTATCTTGGAGCGTTGGGCAAGAAACTATTTGTGCAGGGCTTGACTGTCCCAAGCCACATCTGTAAATATAGGAATTTTTTGACCACAACAAGGTACCTCTTTTTTATGAAAATGTGCATTCAAAACAGCAATTGTATCTTTAAATGCAATGAAAGTGACCAAGAGGGTGGTTCTGGAGAATATCAAAGCTGTGGAATCCTCAAGGAATTCCATTAAATTAGCAACAGAAGGAAGAACCAGATTTTCCAGGCCTCCCACTTGTTCATTCAGCTTCTAAAGATTTTGAGGAAGATAATAAATAGCAGAATAGGTAATAGACTCAAAATTGGAGATCTCAAGGTCCTCCTTCAAATATTCCTTTAACAAAATCTCAGGTGATAACAAATATGTAATTGGGAAATTCAAAAATCTAAGATTCTTTGCCTTAGAAACATTTTCTAACATTTCCAACTTATTATGCTTTAGAAATTATCTTCAAAAAAGGAGAGCCAAGTGACTGCAAGGATGAAAGTTGCTGACCCACTTTGACCAACTAATGTTCAAACTCTAGGGCCTGAGAGTCAACTTGCTGAAATTTTTCCACATAGCTCAGTCATAGCACCTTTGAGCAGCCACTCAGTTCTGTCAACTACATTCCAAACACCTAATGAATTATTTTTAGGTATGGGTGGTTTCCCAGGGTCCTCAGACACAGGTGAAGACACAACTTTAGGCAAAAACTCATCACCTTGAGAAAAAGCATTCTGAGATGGGAATGAGTCCCCAAGAGAAACTGGGCACAAAGACAAAGAAAGCCCGGGTTGAGAAGAAGGCAGTCTATCGGGAGAGCTTAAACAAACTCCTTCTAAGGAGGAGTCTAAAGCAGGATTAAGCTCCCGGCTGGAACCTTGCATAATATGTTTATCCACTGGGCCTTTAATCTGGGGTGTAGATATTACAGATTGGGGACTCTTCCCCTTCCCTTTTCTTTTAGGAATAATAAAGGAGGAGCGTCCTTCAAAAGACATGAAAAGTCACACCAAAAACAATCCTCCTCAGTATTCGAAATTGCTCCCTTTGGGCACACACCGGCAGACTGGCTTCCTGCCATCCTTTTCTGGCCACTGCCCTATTCTGGAAGTGGGTCCCAGGGCCTCCCACCAGCCTTTTCAGGTCACAGTCCTCGCTCTTTAAGCTGATGGTGCTAGGACTTCCATTGGCTCTTCTTCCTGATGCTATGAGTAATGGTGTGGAGCATACATATGTTTGTCTGTGCATGTTTATGCAGGCTCTAACAAACATGCATACAGGTAGACAAAAATCTGCCAGCTTGACCTTCAACAATAGGCACTATTCTCAAGTGAAACATGCCTAACAAAGGATATCATAATATCTCTGTATTGCTCCATGGTACAACTGCATCTAAAGTATTGTGTGCAGTTCTGGTCACTATATCTGGAAAAGATAAAACAGAATTAGAAAAGATACAGAGAGAGGGCTGATAAAGGGACTGGAAAGATACTCCTATGAGGAAAGTCTTAAAAAGTTAGGGTTCTTCAGTAATGAGAAGAGATGGCTAGTAAACGTGAATTCGTTTAAAGATAGAAAGCAATGTGTAGGGCTAAATGGCCAGTTTTCTCAAAGAAGAAAGGTGAATAGTGGAGTACTCCAGGGATCTGTGCTAGGCCAACTGCTTTTTAACATATTAAAAAATGACCTAGAAGGGACTTCCGGTTTAGCCACGGAGGAGAGGAGACGTGTGTGAGAGAGCTCTCCACCTGCCCGGAAAGTATCGGGTAGACGCAGCTCCCAAAAACAATGAAATCATGCCGAAGTTGGCGAAACCTAAGCAGAATAACCCGATAAAGGATATGAATGCGGCGAAAGTGGGCGTTGGGAAAACGGTGGCGACCAGGCCACGGGCTCTGCATGCGCCTGTGTCCCCCAGCGTGTCAGAAGGCCCAGAAGTGTGTGAGGGCGCGGATGTTCCCCAGTCGGACCTGGAGGCTGTGCTGAGAGAAATCAGAGACTCCAAAGATGAGATTGTGGAGAGAGTCTTTCAAAAGCTGGAGGAGAAATTTGCAGATCTGGACAAGGTGGAGGCCCGGGTGAGTCAGACGGAGGACTCCCAGGCTACGCTGCAGCGCATGCTGAACTCCTTGCAACAGCAACTTAGCTGGCTACATGCTAAGGCAGAGGACATGGAAAACAGGGACCGGCGATCCAACCTGCGCATTTTTGGAGTGCCTGAGGGTGTTGAAGGTGAGGACACTATTGGATTCGTGGCAGAGATGTTGGCAACATGTTTCCCCGGGGCCCCGTCCGTCCCAGCTTTTGAGATAGAGCGGGCGCACCGAGAACTGAGGCCTAGGCCCGGGGCGTCAAGGCCGCCACGTGCTCTTATTGTTAAGCTTCTACGGTTCCAGGATAGAGAGCACGTGATACGTGCGGCCAGGAGATCCAAGTTTGTGAACTATAAGGACTGGAAGGTCTATGTGTTTCTGGACCTTGCGTCCGAAACCGTCAAGTGCAGGAAGGTCCTGGTTAAGTTGAAAGAAAGTCTGGCTCGGAGAGGCATACAAGTGGCGATTTGGTATCCGGCTAAAATTACCATGCTGGTGAATGGCACGCGGCGATTCTTTACTTCAAAGGAGGCCTTGGAGAAATTTTTGAAAACTCAGAAGGGGAGTTCCACGAGAGAGCGGGAGGCCCCAACACGGAGCAGCTCTGATGCAGCGGGTGACGGGTCAGAAGCGATGGGGCCATCCTGAGAAGATCAAGGGACATGGTTTTTTGGACCTTTTGGGACATAAATGTTGGAAGGGGGAGGGTACGGGTGTATTAGGCTGTATAAATCAATGAATGCAAGGGGCAGGGGGTGACAAATAGCGAACTTCGGGGACGCTTTGGGAGGGGGCGGTGAGGGAAAAGGAATTGTGTTATGGGCGCTGTGCTTAAGGGTAGCGCCCCCCTGTAATGGCAACCATGGTAGAGGGCAAGGGAAGGGGGGGAGTATGAGTGTGGGGTCGGTGGAAGATGGTTGCTGAGGGGGGAAGTGTGGCGGGATTGGTGAGGGTGGATGGCTGAGAGGGCTAATGGGGGTCGAAATGGTTAAAAATTGTGGCGCAAGGGGGAGGATGGAACATGCGTTGGGTGATGGTTGTTTGTTTACTGTTGATTGTGTTTTAAGTGTGTGGGTGATGTCTGTGCTCCAGCAGGTAGACCAGCAGGGGGTGGAAGAAGGATGATGGCTATGTCCCGAATAGGGGGATTCAAGATTGCCTCATATAAAGTAAGGGGCTTTAATAACCCGATCAAACGGAAACGGGTTCTTGCTCAGCTAAATAAGATGAGAGTGGATGTGGCTTTGATACAGGAGACACATCTGACGATAGCAGAGCAAGAGAAGCTAAAAGCCCAGGGCTTTGAGCAGCTATATGGCTCGCCCTATAATTCTAAGAAACGTGGGGTGGTGATCCTTGTACATAAGCGGGTTAGATTTATTCCATACGAGAGTGGGGGAGATGTGGAGGGGGGTGGACTTGCGGGAGGGTGGACTTGCGGGAGGTCTCCTTCCTTAATGTGTATGCCCCCAACGGGCAGAAAGGTTCCTTCTTTTCTGATGCTCTCCGGGAGTTTAAAAGTAAAGCTAAGGGGGATTGGATCATGGGGGGGGGATATGAATTGTGTAGTAGGGGCTAAAGACCGATCTCATTTTCGCTGCAAGAGGCATGGGAAGGAGGGGAAGGAGCTTGAGAGGTGCTTGGTTGATTTCGAGCTGGTAGATATTTGGAGGTGGGAGAATCCCGAGGGGCGAGAATTCACCTGCTACTCAGCTAAACAAGAGTCTTACTCTAGTTTGGATTTACTTATTGGGAAATGTGACCAATTAGGGGTCTTAGTGAATGTTAAAATTCACCCGATCACCCTGTCCGACCATGGGATGGTGGTGGGGGAGTGGTGTGGGAAAGGCGGGGGGGGGGGAGGGGGTGGAGGGGCAATATGTCGTATCAATCCAAAGATGGGCAGGTTAAGATACGAAGGCTTGGAGGGAATACATGGAATGGACCGATAATGGGGAGGTGTCGGATGCAATGGTTTGGGACAGTGGGAAAGCCTACATGAGGGGGATCTTGATCCAACTTGGGAGTCAGAGGAAAAGGGAAAGGGAAGCGACGCGCCAGCAGTGGATGCAGGAACTGGTGCAGTTACAGGCTGAACACAGTCAAGGTGGGTCCCGAGCGGTGCGACAGAAATTGGTGGGTTTAAGAGCAAAGATTAATTCCCTAGATTTGGAGGAGGTAGAGCGGATGATGAGAGCTACTAAACGGAACTTTATGGAGGGCAGGAATAGAGCTGGGAAAATTTTCGCGCGACAACTGCAAAAGAAGCAGAAGAGTAGGATAGTGCGGGAGATCGTCGGTGGGAAAGGAGAGCGGGCCGTGGCCAGCCGAGACATCTGTAAGGCCTTTCGGCTGTTTTATGAGGAGTTATACAAGTGGCAGGAGGGGATTAGTATGGAAGGGATAGAGGAGTACCTGGGGGGTCTCGAGTTCCCAAGGGTGGACGAGGATACTGCGCGCTGGTTGGGGAGGCCGATTTCGGCGGCGGAGGTGATTGGAGGGATTAAGAAATTGCCAAAGGGAAAGGCGGCAGGGGAGGACGGGTTCCAGGCGAAATATTTTCATATGATGCGGGAAGAGGTGGCCCCGTTCTTGGCAGGGTTGTTCTCCAGTCTCCTACAGGGGGATAGTCTTCCTGAGTCGATGGCTCAAGCCAACATTGTGGTTCTCCCCAAGGAGGGTCGACCTCCGGAGCGATGTGAGAATTATCGTCCCATCGCCCTAATTAATAGTGATGCTAAACTATATGCCAAGATCTTGGCAAGTAGATTGGAGGACATCCTGCCGGATTTAATTCACCCGGATCAGACGGGGTTTATAAAAGGTAGGCAGATCGCGGATAATGTCCGGAGAGCAGTGGGGCTGCTCCACCACATCAGGGACCGGAAACCCCCCGCACTCTGTGTGGCGCTGGACGCTGAAAAAGCCTTCGACAGGGTGGAGTGGGCGTTTCTGTTCCAAGTAATGGGGCGGATGGGACTGGGGGAAGGCTTTATTCAGGGGGTGAAAGCGCTGTATCAGCGGCCGGCAGCACGACTTTGGGTGAATAATCAGGTCTCGGACAAGTTTTATTTGCAAAAAGAGGTACGAGACAAGGATGCCCCATGTCGCCCCTCTTGTTCGCAATGGTGATCGAAGCTCTCGCGATCAGGATACGAGCACAGGAACAGATTAGGCCGGTGGTGGTGGGAGCGGCAGAGCACAAGATCTTTCTCTATGCGGATGACATATTGATCTTTATGTCCCGCCCGGAGGAGTTCCTACCCGCCCTGTTGCTGGAATTGGAGAGGTTTGGGGCAGTCTCGGGATTTAAGGTGAACTTGTCCAAGACGGAGGCCATGGCCCTGGGGGGGTTGCAGAGAGAGGACCTACCGGCATTCCCCTTTAAGTGGGCACAGGGGGGTATTAAATATTTGGGCGTGTGCATATCAGCATACCCCTCCCAGTTGTTCGAGTTGAATTATCGGCCGCTGGTAGGGCACATTACTTCATTGATGGAAGGCTGGGCCCCCCTGCAACTGAGTTGGCGGGGAAGGGTGGAGGTGCTTAAAATGACTGTGGTGCCGAAAGTTTTGTTCCTATTTTTGCAATTGCCCATCCGGATCCCGGGGAAGCTGCTGAAGCAGTGGGAGATCAGGTTGCAGAGGTTTGTTTGGGGGGGGAAGAAGGCAAGGATTAGTAGAGGTGGCCTGCTCCCATCAAAAGATCAGGGTAGCGTTTGGTTCCCATCGCTGAAGTGGTACCACCAGGCCTGTATCCTGAGAGCATGGCGGGACCACTATGGAGGGGGAGGGGAAGGGGCAGTGGCCTGGGTGGAGCTGGAGAGGTTGGCGATGGGGGCCGTATCACTGGCTAAATAGCTGGTGGAGGGTGCGGGGGGAGGAGGGCGGCTACGACGGCACGGGCATCCCTTCTTAGATGCTATGGCTCAGATTAGCTTCCAGGGTAAGAAAAGAGGGTGGTTCCCCAGCCCCTTTTCTCCCTGGTCTACAATAGGTGAATTTCTCCCGTTCGGTAAGGTGGGGTGAGTGCGGAAAGGGCGGCAGTTAGCAGAAGGGCCTCTGGAAAGGCTCCAGGAGTTTGTGGTGGGAGGGGTCATCAGGTCTCACGGTGACTTGGAGTGCCGCGTGCAGGAGAGAATCCCCTTTTACTAATATTTTCAACTGCACCATCTACTTGCGGCAGGGGACATTAAGGCACAGATTTGTAGAGAACGTACGCCGATGGAAACGGTGGTGTATCAGGGGAGGGGGGATAAAGGGATCATAGCAAAGATTTATAATGTACTGCTGCGGGAAAGTGTTGACGGCGGCCAGCCCTCACATCGGTCGCGGTGGCATAAGTGGCTAGGGGAGGAGTTGGACAAGGGGGTCTGGGAACAGATTTATGCGAAGATAAACAGGTGTACCTGGGTGTCCTCCTGGTGACAAACCCAACTGCAAATTATACACGGAGCTTACTGTACTCCCTGGCAGTTGTATCTGGCAGGAGGGCTGTCTTCGGATAAATGCTGGAGAGGTTGCGGAGGGATCGGGAGATTCCTTCACATGTGATGGGAATGCCCTGTGATCCAGGCCTTTTGGGAGAGGGTGTGGGGGAGAATAGGGGGGGCAGCGGGGGGCAGGATGGGGCACAGATTACTCCCGGCTTGCCCGGAGATGCTTTTGGGCTCGCAAGGCGGGTCCGGAAAAGGGAAATGGCGGGAGTTGCTGGAGGAAAAATTGAAACTGGCTGCGAGAGTGGCGATTGCTGGGAAATGGAGGAGTGTGAATGGGCCCACAGAAGCAGATTGGGAGGCGAAAGTGGAGGCAGCGGTACATTTTGATCTGTTGACGTACCGGTTGCGGGGGAAAGAATGGATGTTTCATAAGATCTGGGATGTTTACTTGGAAGGGAGGCTGGGAGATTTGCGGGGAGAAATGCGGGAGGGCGGGGAGATAGACATCTAACACACAAAGTTTAGGAGGTTTATGATGTTATTTAAGTTTCAGATGTTACTGGAGTTATGTATGGTTAATTCAGGATAAATTACACTGTGTTCATTGTTACAGGATGACATGGGAGGGTCTACACTGGGGAGTTTACCCGAATGAGGGGTCTATTGTGGGTAAGTGGGTGTTGTATTGTTAGTGGGGGAGGGGACGATCCGTGTGGGACGTGTCAGTTTTGTACGTGCAACAGCCGGAGTTGGAAAGCAGGATGGTTGCTGGGGGGGGGGGGGGGGGTTTTATTTGCATCGGGAGTGCCTTCTCTTATCCTGTATGTCACAATGCTTAATAAAATATGTTTAAAAAAAAAAAGACCTAGAAATAGGAATAACGAGCGAGGTGATCAAATTTGTAGAGGACACAAAATTATTCAAAGTTGTGAAAACACAAGAGGATTGTGAAAAATTGCATGAGGAACTTGATAAATTGGAAGACCGAACTTCCAAATGGCAGATGAAATTTAATGTGGATAAGTGCAAAGTTATGCATCTAGGAAAGAACAACTCATACTTCAGTTACACGATGCAAGTTTCTGCATTAGGAACCAAGACCCAGGAAAAGGATCTAGGCATCATCGTGGATTTGCATTTATTTATTTATTTGCATTTCTTATATACCGCGCTATTATAATCAGTGCGGTTTACATTTAAACAAAATATACAACAATGTAACAGGTTACACTGAGTTTACAATCAACAGGGGATACAAAACTGGATGAACAGGGGGATGAACTATGTACAGTGCTATGTAAGTAAAATTTTAAAGATCATACAAGGGAAAAGGTTAGGCATTGTAATGTGTAAAGCGGGTATGTAAAAGGAGGAGTGTCGAGCTAACCATTTTCTAGAAGGGGTTGTGTAACATGTGGGTTTTGGTGGTGATGTCTAGTATGTACACCTTTCTTGATTCTGACCACACACTTGTTCTTTTTGGTGGGATCCAAGAGTTGGAGGTTTGGAGCCTCCTGCAAGAAGTCTAAAGTGTCCTTGTAGCCCAAGTCTTGGCTGACTTTCTGCAAGTCGACCCCATGCTGAATCCACAAGGCCTCCTTCAGTTTCTTAATCTGCAGGCCAGATGTTTTGCATAGGGACTGACGGATCATCTTCAGGATTTCAGGGGCGTGCTGAGTTCCCTCAGGCCGCTTATTGGGTGGCACAGATGATTTGAGGCGGCCTCCGCTGTCTTTCTGATACGTCACCCGGCTTCTGACACCTTTTTCAGGAGTCCAGACCTTGATGTCTGGTATCTGCAGTAGAAGTCTCTCTGTGTCCTGATACCCGAGATCAAGACTGATCTTCTCCAGGTCACGGCCCTGCATCGTCTTCACAATTTCCTCCAACTCCTGGACCCACAGTCCAGCCGGGAACCTCTGCAGCAGTTTGAGCAGCAGCTTGTGGATCTCCTCTCCTGGGTGGGTAGCGGGATTCCTAGACTGGGTATTCTTCCGTGCAGATTTTCTTTTTTTTTTTTTTAAATTCTTTATTTTCGTTTTATAACAACAAAGGAAAGGAAGACATACAGCTAAAAGACAAATACATAACGTGTAATACATACACCAAAGTAAACCCCTACCACCCCCCTCCCCCCTGCTTCTTCTCTAGAAACTAAGCATTCCCGAAGCGGGCGTGTACTTACATTATTATATTACAAAACCTAACGGTGATCTAAAACATGATGAGTGCACATTATACAGGCATATTGGAGCAATGAGCAGATTGTACATAATCATTAAGCATCTGCCATTTAGACAAGCAAGAGTGAGTTTGGACATGGGGAATAGCTCTCCGAGGTATCTGCTCATATTTACTATATAAGCAGACGAGATTCCACCATTCATTGACAGTAAGTCGAGAGCTATCCTTCCAATTCCTCGTGATTAAGCATATGGCTATACCTAGCATGAAATCAAGGAGAAAGCGACCCTTCTTAGGAAGAGAGGGGACCTCCGCCGCAGAGCGGAGTCCCACGACCTTCCAAGAGAGAGGTTCATGAAAGTGTAAGATAGATTGAATACGACCCCAGACCCGCCCCCAATAGACCTGCAGTTGAGGACATTCATAAATAACATGAGCGAAGGATCCCACAGCAGTATGGCAAGACCAACACAGGTCCCTAGCATTTGGGTTCCATTTGGCTATTTTTTCTGGGGTATAAAAGCATCTGTGTGCAAAGAAGAAGAGAGTTTGGGTGACAGAGGCAGACCGGGAAACCCGCACTACTTTACTCCAAAAAACGCTCCATTGCACAGGGGTTATAGTGGTTTGCAGTTCGCGCTCCCAGGCTTGTTGGGCTCTAAAAGTGTCCGTATCTGTACCCTGACAAAGTATTTTATAGAAATTAGAGGCTACCCCATGTGTACTACTAATGGAGTGAACTATCTCTAATAGCCCATCCTCAGTAGGGGCAGAGGGCGGCATGATTCGAGCACTTTTGAGGCAGTGTTGAAGCTGCATAAATTGAAAGTAGTGTTTCGCTGGTAACGCAAATTCCTTTTGTAAATCCGAAAAGGTTTTCCAACGAGCTGCGGAGAAAAGCTGTTGGGGTGTCCAGATCCCCCTGGAGTACCAGGGTTTCCAGGCTATTGTTCTATTTAGGACTTGAATTCTGGGGTTATTCCATAGCGGGAGTCCGTCCTGAGGACATACATTCGGGCCCAGTGATAGAATGAGAGTGTTAAAGGCCGCAAGAGTATCGACAATCATTGGTGGATGGCGGGTGCCTACTTGATAGGACATACCGGGGAGATGGGTCAACGGAATTGGGCTACTAAGCTCCTCTTCTATGTCAAGCCAAACTGGTCGGCGGTCTGTTGAGGTATCTAGCCATCGGGCACCTTGCTTAAGTAGAAAGGCTTGATGATATCTAAGAAAATCAGGAAATCTGGTACCCCCTCGTTCCTTTGCAGACTGCAGTTTATGTTTAGCTATCCTTGGTGGCTTGCCCTGCCAGAGATAACGGACGAGAAGGCCCTCAATATCTTTATAAGTATGTAGCGGAAGTAAGCATGGTAGCATTTCTAAAATGTAGTTCACTTTGGGGACTATCATCATTTTCACAGTGTCTAAGCGGCCCCACCATGTGAGAGATAAGGGAGACCAACGATTTGTGAGTTCACGGACTTTGGAGACTATCTCTTTGGCATTAAAACTGATAGTGTCTTCTAAAGGAGAACAGTAATGGACCCCGAGATACTTCACCATACGGGATTGCCAGAGGAAGGGAAAGGCCTGCATGTCAGCCTCATGTACCCAGCGGTTCAGTGGGAATGCTACAGATTTGGTCCAGTTAATTTTATAGCCCGATAATTGTGAGTATCCGTCAATCAGATCCAAGACAGCTGGAACCGAATCGAGGGAAACGAAGAGCATAAGGTCATCTGCATATGCAGAGAGTTTAATCTCCCTATGATTAAAGGGGACACCTCGAATACGTGCAGACTGTCTAACAAGGAGGGCTAGGGGTTCAAGAGCGAGATCAAAAAGCATTGGTGATAGGGGGCAACCTTGACGCGTGCCTCTTTGAAGGTTAAATGGCTGAGATTTGATGGCGTTTACACAAATACTGGCGACAGGTTGAGTGTACATGACTTGGAGATATCGGAGGAAGCCCTCTCCAAAGCCATACCATCGGAGAACTGCAAATAAGAAGGGCCATTCTAGACGATCAAAGGCTTTTTCGGCATCCAGGGAAAGACCCACCCATGGATGGTCGAGATTGGCAGCACTAGATAACACATGGCACAAGGTCCGAGCATTGTCAGCAGTTGATCTGCCGGGTATAAAACCGCATTGATCGGGGTGAATTAGGGTAGCCATCATGTCAGATAGCCGGGTGGCCAAGATCGTTGCGAAGATCTTATAGTCGGCATTAAGTAGGGAGATTGGACGGTAGTTGGCGGTCAGTAGCGGGTCCCTGCCTTCTTTCTCAAATACAACCACATTAGCTGCAGAAAAGGATCCCAAAGAGGATGTATCTACCGCAAGGGCAGTAAAATAGAGTTTTAAATAGGGAACTACATCTGCACTGAACGTTCTGTAGAATTCGGTCGGGAGACCATCGGGCCCGGCGGCACGGCCCGAGGCTGTTCGTTTTAGGGCAGATTGGATCTCTGAAGTAGAGAAGGGTTCATCCATCGCATCTCTATCAACTTCAGAGAGGGTCGGCCGCTGAATGCCAGAGAGCAATCGCTCGAATGTCTCTGACGAGAACTCACATTCAGATTGATATAGGCGGGTATAGAAATCCCGAAAGAGCTCTACAATATCGGAGTCTGTGG
This sequence comes from Ichthyophis bannanicus, assembly GCA_033557465.1. Classification (NCBI taxonomy): domain Eukaryota; kingdom Metazoa; phylum Chordata; class Amphibia; order Gymnophiona; family Ichthyophiidae; genus Ichthyophis; species Ichthyophis bannanicus. Next base: position 88,705,224 of record CM066033.1, read on the forward strand.
TCACTATGCCCCCTCCCTGTGGAGCTCGAAGGGCCGCAACGCGTTTGGCTTCTTTTTGACCTTTCAAGGCATTGGCTAAGAGTCGACCGGCTCGGTTATTTTCACGATAATATGTCCCTCGCTGAAGCTCAATACTCTTAGAAGCTGCAGTTGAGAGGATTGAATTATATTGAAAACGGAGACGCTGTAATCGAATTAATACACATGGGTCAGTGCGTGAAGTTAGAACTCGTTCGCCTGCTTTTATTTGTTGGTCTAGTATGAGCAGCTGCTGTTTACGTTGTTTCCGCAGGCGGATTTGATAGCTAGTGATCGTTGCCCGAATGGCCGCTTTGAAGCCCTCCCACCAAGCCCAATTCGCAGTATCTTGGGGTAGATTAAAATGGAAGTAATTCTGTATGGCTACTCGAATTTCTGACTGGAACTCAGGCTGAGTTAACAGGGCTCTATCAAAGAACCAGGCTCCCGAGTTTCCCTGGGGTGCAGTAGTGTGTAATTGGAAGGAAATGGCAGCATGATCTGAAATATGTTGGGAGTGAATCTTTGCAGTGTCCACCTGAGGAACTAACAGTTTTGAGATTAGAAAGAAGTCTATGCGAGACTGAGAGTTATGAGGGGAGGAGAAGAAGGTGAAGTCAAGCTCATTGGGATGTAGTAATCTCCATAGATCAACTAAAGCTAGATCCTTGATCAGGGAGGTAAGCGTAGCGTGACTCTTGGGGGGACCACTCGTCCTAGGCAGCTGTTTGTCAATCAGGGGATCAAGGACTAGATTGAAATCCCCCCCAATGATCAATGAAGTATTAGCAGAAGCCTGCGCAACCTGAGCAATGGTAGCAAAAAAGGCAGGGTCATCAACATTAGGAGCGTAAAGGCATATACATGTAACTTCCAGGCTACCTATCTTAAGGTGAACTCTAGCCCATCTACCTGCTGTATCTGAGCTAGTCGCAATAACAGTAGCATGCAAAGATTTCCTAACCAGTATGGCAACCCCACATTTCTTAGAAACGGCTGGGGAATAAGCGGCCACCATGTAAGGTTTAATATTGAGTTTAAGAGTTTCCTTCGAATTTAAATGCGTTTCTTGGAGAAAAATCAGATCCGCAGCTTCCTGACTGAGGTAGCTTAGGATTTTCTTCCGTTTTATCGGATTATTGATGCCTTTTACGTTCAATGAAAAAATCTTACATGGTGCCATCAATCGGTAGTAGACATTTTAGGTAAGGGCGCTTGATAACATAAAACATAAGCAGAATCTGTACAACAATGTCATAATCACCGAGTATGCTGGCTAATACACCCCATATTGAAAAGTATGTACCAACGTATCTTAGAGAAGAAGCAAAACCCCCAAAGAATATGGCGACCATATGTCTGCGGGAGGAGGCCCTAGAGAGGAAATAGAAGACATGTAAAAAAAGAACAGAAACACCAGAGTCCATAATAACACTATCTCTGATACTCATCGAGGCTACTGTGGGTAGATGGAGTCGGGTCACAGATACCATCAAGAGTAAGGCAACAGACTGCCAACGCCAGACTCTTTGCTAGGCTGCGGCAGATCCAATATGGCAGGTACAGCGGATAGAAGGAGACTTGCAGGAACAGTCTGGAAGTCAGCGCATCAAGTCAGCTTCTTTGGAATCCAAAAACTCCGCTAGTAGATCAGGGTCCTCGAATGTTTTTGTCTGATTGTGAAGCGTGACTCGGAGCTTGGCCGGGTACATCAGGCCATAGCGTGCTTGAAGTTGTTGAAGCCTCGGCCGGAATTCCAGAAAGCGCTTTCGGCGGTCGACCGTGGGTTTAGACAAGTCGGGATAGAAGGAGATCTTGTGGCTCTCAAACTCCATATGGCCCTTTGCCCGAGAGGCACTTAGAATTTGCTCCACGTGTTGATATCTCAGTAGTCGAAAAATGATAGGCCGCGGGGTCTTCCTGTTGAGCGTTATGCTGGTGGGTACACGATGAGCGCGATCAATCTCCAAATCTTTGGTAAAGGTGATTTGGAGCAAGGAAGGGAGGATTTTGCATAAAAACTCTTTCATGTCTCCCGATTCCGCTCCCTCCGGTATGCCCACAAGTCGTATGTTGTTGCGGCGCGCTCTATTATTGCCATCTTCCACCTCTTTCTGCAAGGCCCGCACCTGTCGTTCAACTTTGTCGAGTTTGGACAACCGGGCCGCATGGGAGTCCAATATGCCCTCCATTTTGTCCTGACGCGAAGAAAGCCCTTCTAGCTTGCTTTGCAGCACACCAAAATCGTCCCGCAGCGCTCGGAGTGCTTCACCGTTTGCCTGCACAAGGTTTTTGACCCCTCTAATCTCTACGAGGATTTCCTGCTGCATTTCGGGGCCCTCGCACAAGGCTGGCCCCTTCTGCGGGGACGGAGGTTCGGTTTTGGAACGTTTGCCGTGAGAAGCCGCTGGAGACCCAAATTCCAGGCGCGTTGGTTTGGTCCCCGCCATCTCACCAATGTGCCCCGGCGAGATCAGAGTAGAAGTTCCAAAAATGTGAGGTGTTAATTCAGGATTCTTCGTAGGCCTCTCGGGAGCCTCAGCGTTATGCGACCATCCCGCTGGACATCAGGCTCCGCCCCCCCCCCCGTGCAGATTTTCTATGTGTCTTGGAAGGTGAGGCTTTTCGACTGGTTTTTTGAGTCTCCATGGAGAGTCACCAGGAACAGATCCTTGCCCGGGAGGTATGTAAACAGGCTTCGCTCTGAAAACTTTAGAAGGCAGAGGAATCCGGAGGCTTATCAGGAATTTCATGTATTGATTGTCTGGTTTGCGAGGTTTCTTCTTGAATATGGAACGGAAATCAAAGTGCTTCAGGCCATCCGGTTTCTCTGGGATGACAACATTTTGAAGCTTTTTGCAATTCGGTGGTATAACTCCTGGTATTCGAGACAGTTCCACCAGGTCTAGGCCATGTCGCTTGTTCCAGCACTCTTTCAGAGCCTTGCGTTTCTCTGCGTGAGGCAAACGGGCGACGCACTGGGATACTAGCCTGACATTTCTCTCCAGTTCTTGTTGAGGTTTCATCTGCTTTCAGGGTTGAGGTGATTATGAGCAACTGCAAGGATGAGAGCAAGTTTCACACAGTGGATCTGCATCTTGCAGCTAGATCGGAATTATCTGAGCAACACCCAGACAGCAATCAGTGGCAGACTAGGTGGAGTGGGCTTGTCCAAGGAGAGCAGCACATGCTTTTTTCGAAAAACACCTCAGCTGTGGAAAGTATGTTGAAACCCTTGGCCCAGTGTGTAGTGGCGGCCAAGAAAGCAAATAGAATGCTAGGTATCATAAGGAAAGGAATGGAGAATAAAACCAAGGATATTATAATGCCTCAGTATCGTTCCATATTGAAGCGCACCTTGAATATTGTGTGTAATTCTGGTCGTTATATCTTAAAAAGGATAAATCAGAATTAGAAAAGTTATAGAAAAGAGCCACAAGGTTAGAGCTCTTCAACTTGGAAGAGAGACAGCTGAGAGGAGATATGACAGAGGTCTATAAATTAATGACTGGAGTGGACTGGGTAAACATAGATCGCTTGTTTACTTCATCAAAAGGTAGAAAGCCTAGGGGACATGCAATGAAGCTACTCATTTAAGAACAATTGGAGAAAATATTTTTTCACTTAATGTGTAATCAAACTCTGAAATTCGTTACCGGAAGATGTAGAAAAAGCTGTTAGCGTAGTCAGCTTTAAAAAAGATTTGGAGAAGTTCCTGAAGGAAAGGTCCATAAACCATTATTGAAGAGGACCAGGGAAATCCACTGCTTACACCTGGACAAGGATTGTGGAACCAGTGTATCTTTCTGGGAACGTGCCATGTACTTGTGACCTAGATTGGCCACTGTTGGAAACAGGATAAAAGCTTGATGGGCCTTGGTCTGACCCAGTATGGCATTTCTTATGCTGTTATGTTTTTATGTCTACTCCTTCTAACAGTACAAAGACTAGGGGACATGATATAAATCTACAAAGTAGAACATTTAAGGCTAATTGGTGAAAATATTTTTCACTCAGTCTGTAATTAAGCTCTGGAATTCATTGCCGGAGGGTGTAGTAAAAGCTCTTAGTGTAGCTGGCTTTAAAAATATTTGGACAAGTTTCTGAAGAAAAAGTCCTTAAACCATTATTAAAGCAGACTTGGGGAAATCCATTGCTTATCCTTGGGAATAAATAGCATGGAATCTGTCTACCTGTTGGGATCTTGTCAGGTACATGTGAGCAGGCTGGGCTTGATGGACCTTTGGTTTGACCCTGGATGACAAATCTTATGATCTTATGTTCTTAATTGATCTAGCCAAAAAAGGCTGAATTTTAACTAGTTAGATTTACAGCATCTGACTAAAACCCTCTGGTTCTTATGAGTTCTATATTTAGACCATCATCCAGGACCTTTGTCATGTCTTAACACAAATCCTTGTAATAATACAAACAGCTACCAGAATTAGTGAGGCTGTAAATTGAAGTCTGACTCAGGACCGTAATGAGCCCTGTGCGAGCGGTGCGGCTGCACAGGGCGCAAAGACTGTAAGGGTGCATTTTGACTCTCTGCTGTTGCCTGCTGTCGCTACTTTTTCGGCGGCAGGCAGCAGCAGAGAAACAAAATGCCCCCCTTACTTCTTCGCGCCGGCACACTAAGCAGGTCTGGTCTCTCCAGGAGGGACCAGACCTACTTAGCATGCCGGCGACGTGCAGATCGGGCACGCGCCCCCCTCCCGCACCCCCATAAAGTGTCTAAATGGAGGTGCGGGAGGGGGGGGGGCGCGTGCCCGATGTGCAAGACACACAGGGCACATTTCAGTCTCGGTACGGCCCTGGTCTGACTGTCCTGTGCCTATTGGATTATGGACTGTAACCTTGGCCGCTCCATGTACATTATCCTTCATGCAAGCCTGAAGTGATTGTAGCCATTACACTTAACTTCCAATTGTGTTTTCCAAAGAAGTTGAAAAGTGCACACTTATAGTGTGACACAATGGCATATTTACGCTTCCTTCATTTGTGAAGTCATGCATGTCTATCTATGGGACTTTGAAGAAAGCAATTATGAAGTGTATCTTAGTATGATGGCAGGGACTATGTGGTTGAGTGAGCACTATATCACGAGTGCAATTATGAATATGTCTTTCTATCTTTGCATATATATGGTTTATTAAACTATTTGATACACCACCTTTCAAACACGGATAAACATAAAAACATTATATTAAAGAAAGAATGCCATAAAATCAAAAGGACAGTGCAGAAGAAAAGGAAAGTATGGAAAAAGAGAACAGAGGGGGCAACGAAGGAAGCAAAGTCCTAAAGACCTATACAAACGGTCTGAAAATCAGCAAAAGAAAAGAGAAAGAGTATTTGAGACATCAGGAGCTCACAGGAATATGTAAGGCAATAGAACTCAAAGGCGCTTTAAATTTTGAATATAGAGGTTCCAACTGAAGGTCTGAGGATAAAGACTTCCATAATGATGGACCCAAAAAGAAGAAAGCAGATAGGCGGGTCCATTCTATCCGTGCTTGCACCGGAGAAGGTAGATATAGCCAGTTGGCATGCACGGACATAAGGACTTGGGGAAGTGCATAGAGAACTAAGAAAGAAGAGAGATACAAAGGGACACCAGAATGAAGAACCTTGTGAAAAACTGTAACCTGTTTAAATTGAAAATGATGGGAAATTGGAAGCCAAGGTGATTGCATGAAAAATGGGGTAACGTTCAAATCTAGATGCATGATGAAGTAACCGTATGGCTGTATTTTGTACTGACTGAAGATGTTTGATTTGATAATGAGGAAGACCAAGGTAAATGATATTGCAATAATATAACATAGCAATAACAATAATTAATGGAAGTGTTATAATAGATGACGGAGAGAGAAAGGAACAAATAGCCCGGATCAGTCGTAGTACAGAAATATCGTTTCACAACAGCACTAATGTGAAATTGGAAGGAAAGAGCTGACTCTAAGATAGAACCAAGATACCTAAGCTGAGTGACAATGGGAATATGAAGCCCATTGAGAGAGGGTCCGACAGAGGGTGAATAAAAAGGGCCCGAGAGCCATAGCGCAGAGGTTTTCATAGGAGTCAGTTTCAAGCGACTGGCAAGAAGCCAAGAGGAAACAGATGCCAAAACAGGTGCTAACAATGGAAAGATCAGGGGAACTATTATTCATATGAAACAGCATCAGCACTGAAGTATGCTGAGACCCCCATGCTGCTGCTGAGTCAAGGTAGCAAGAGGTGACAGAAAAACATTAAACAGAAAAGAGGCAAGAACAGCTCCCTGAGGAACATCACACTGCACAATATGATGAGCAGAATCAGAGCCCTGATAGGAGACATGAAAAGGGAGGAAAGAAAAGAACGAAGCCATTGAAGCACAGAACCAGCTAAACATGTAGAAGATAACCTAGTGAGCAGAAGGGAATGACCCACGAGATCAAATGCAGATGATAGATCCAACGATACAGCCAATGTGACATCACCCTTATCCAGTGCAGTGTGAACTTCATTCAAAACAGAAAGCAGAAGAGTCTCAGTACTGTGGTCCTCTCTGAAACCAGACTGGCGGGGGATGTAGAAAATTGGTCTTGGTGAGGTGCATTGATAGTTAGTCAAATACAAGTCTTTCGAGTTTAGAAAGGAAAGGTAAATTGGAGACTGGATGAAAGTTTGATGGAAGGGAAGAATCCAGAGAAGGATTGTTCAAAAGGGGGTGAATGTTCCTGAAGCAAGGCTGTAATTGAAAATAATGAGAATAATGCGTAGCAAAACTAAAGACGGCTCAGCGATCCCAACAGAAGGCATCAGGTCCATGATACATGTTGTCTTAGATGATGTGGCAATGGCTTTGGAAAGAGCAGAAGTGATGGGGTTAAACTGAGACCAGACATAAGACAGATTTGATACCTGTGGTGCTGTGGCAGTAGCCAAGGAGAAAGTAGAAAGATCAGCAGGGGAGAGTTGTGGAGACTCAGACTGAGGCGGGCAGAGCTCTGCACAAAGGCCAAAGACCTTGTCAGAGAAGTAAGATGCCAAGTCATCAGCTGTTGGTCCAGAAGAAGCAAGAAAAGATATTGGACGATGAACCAGGCATGATTCCACTGAGAAGAGTTTTAGGTCGATAACTGGCGCAAGCAATACGTGTCATAATACCTTTTTTTTTTGCAGTAAGAATAGCTTGTCTATAGATGGCATGTGCCTGTTTAAATGAAATAGAGGACGACTGAGTATACCGAACAACAAAACCAAAGAAGAGCACCTACTTGCAGGAACTTCCAAAGGACACACAGAGCAAGAGGTATGGTAGTCACATGTGCTTTATTTAACAAATAACCCCAACGCGTTTCAGCAACGCCTTCTTCAGGGGGCGGAGAACTGCAGACAACAAACAATAAATATATAAATAAATAAACAATCATCATCATATGCACAACATTAAAATCATATACAAATTAATAAAATAAAAACTGAAAAGTGAATAAAATGTATAGTATATATAAAATAACCAAATATGAGAATAATATATAGAAACATTGTAAAACAAAGATAAAAGAAGGACACAGCAGTATCAAGAAATACATTTGTATCATAAGAATATATAAAATGTACTCACATTACTAGACACCATATAAATGATGAAGCACACAGAAAACTATTGTAGAACTCAAAGTAATGGAGGTTGAGCTAAAACATCATGAAAAAATAAAAGTATAAACAGGATAATTAATATCAAATAAGGAAACCCAGACCAAGAGGTAAACGACCAAAAAACAAAATGCATATTATAGTGAAATCGATGAACAATGAAATCCTGCTTTGTATAGTGCAAACAGTAATGATCTAATAGATGCAGAAGAGAATTATGTTCAAAACCTCCAATAAGAAAGACCGAGTACACCGGTAATGCCAGATACGCTCCGCTTTTCGCATCTGACGCGGACGGACATAGAAGTCAAGATGAAACCAAGCCTGTCTAAGAGATATGTGAGGAGGCTGAGCAGGGAATAGAGGCACAAGATAATCAAATGTTCCAGGTGGCCACCTGTTCATCTACTAAGAGCGTGTCAAAATGCAAGGGGAATAACGTTTTGGAGGAAGGGAAAGCTTGTAGTATATCTACAAAGATATGTTGCCTGGAACGGAGCACAAAATCATGAAGAAGCGCAGTCTTTCATTGAAGTGACCAACAATTAAGGAGAGCACAGTCAAGAGTCAGAGAAGGAATAGCAGGGGCAGGCAACTGGACAGTAGACAAAGTGCATGGTAGCAGCACGCGTGGTCTTGATTGAGGAGAAGGATGATAAGAAGAGAAAAAAGGGCCGTTTCCCCAAATCACCAGAATAGAGAATGCCATGAATAGCAGAAGGAATAAAGCAAAACGTACCTTATTTGAGGAGAAAGAAATACGGCCTCAAGATGATCAAGGCACTGAGACCGGGTACAGGTTAATGTGGTACATGTGGTCGCTGAAGTCGCCCCAATGTACTTTTAAAGATCTTCTGCAGGGCTGACAAGGTCACATGGGTGGCATCACTGATTACATCACCGCCAGAGCAGGCACTGATTGGCTGTCAGACAGATGTGCAGGCACAGGAATCTGCAGGAGAAAGACAATAGACAAACCAGGAGCAATAGACAATAACTGCAGCAGGTCTTACAGCAGAGCAATGGGAAAATAGCACGGGAGGCTCCAGATGTACTTTTAAAGATCTTCTGCAGGGCTGATGAGGTCACATGGGCAGCATCAGCGATGATGTTGCCACCGGAGCAGGCACCGATTGGCTGAGTGTCAGACAGATGTGCAGTCTCAGGAATCTACAGGAGAAAGACCATATAGACAAACCAGAGGCAATAGACAACAACAACAGCAGGTCTTACAGCAGGGAAATGGGTTGTTTTTGGGGGGAGGGGGCATCTTCAAGGTGCTCTCAATCCTCCACACTGCAGAATGCTGTGGCCCCAGTGGCATACCCCCATCTGGGGGAGGGAGGCACATTGCTGTTCGCTCTCATGTTCAGGGGACAAGTAGAGCATGCCTTCACGGCGTGCACGAGCCTGTTCTTGCTTCCCTTATATGGCTTCCCTTCTGCGACCAGGACCCCTATATTTACCATCACCGCTCTGCCCTTGTCATGCTAGAAACGCATGCCAACTGTGTGTTAGTCCCGTGCTACTTGCAGCACTTTAGTAATTATGCTCCTTGGGCTCTTCAGCAATTCAGGTTAGAAACATTAGTGTTCTTTCAGGGCTCCGCAGGTCCAACGTCAGGATGCAAGTTTCTTTAACTTTAAAAATATTAACTGTATCCTCTGTCTAACTCTCCATGCATACTGTGTGTCTAACACCCCATGCATACTGTGTGTCTAACGCCCCATAACGCCCCTGTTATCTCTACCACATTCCCGAATAACTCAGGCTCAGAACCACCTCTGCACAGGTTTTTCAGCTTGTATTGTCACTTCCAGGTTCGCGGTCCAGTTTACAAATATATTTTATACTGTTATTTTATTATTTTAGCCCCTTCAGGATCCACTATAACTCATACCACCGACCAGACTCCCAAATGAAGCCTCTGGACCTATCGGCCCCGTTTACTGCAGTCGACCCAGGAACTGCTGCAACCCAACCACAGACATCATGGAATGGAGGAATGGCCTAGTGGTTGGGGCAAGGTACTTCAGGCTAGAAGGTCAGGGGTTCAAATCCCACTAGAGAACAGCAACCTTGGGCTGGAAGGACTGGGGTTTCTAGTCCCACAGGTGCTCCTTGTGGTCTTGGGCAAGCCACTTAACCCTGCACAGCCCATGTTCCCTGTAAAATAGTTATCTCCAAGTTATAATACCCTGTTCAATGTAATTTCAGTTTGTTCAATGCAGAATAGTGCGGTATATAAGAGAACGTAAATAAATAAATCATGGTTTGCAGCCAAAATGCTGTGTCCTAAAGAAACCATGGCCAGTATACTGCAACAGCCTGGAGCATCCCTTTCAAAAAAACACAAGATTACCCAAAGACTGTGGGAGCTAGCAGGACAGCACCTGATCCCAGACAGGCATATAGGCACACCAGGGACTCTCTACCAGCTCAGACCAATGGCTTCATTAGCCAAAATGATGAAAGAGAAATACGTAATTTGTTTTCTAAGCCACACTGCAAAGAAAATTATCCATAGCTGAGATACTGCTATAAGCTACTCCGGGAATGAAAAAGGGTCTTTGCTAAGAATAACTATCCTTAGGGTTCTGCTCATAATTCAAGTAATTAGGCTATTTGTCCACAAAAAACAAATAATGTTTGAATGCTTGATAAGTTCTTATTCATTTTCCGTGGTGACAGTTGGGCAGTAACAATTATGCAAATTAAAACATACGCATGGCATAGTAGCAAAATTAGCTGAATTCCTCCCCCCAGCTTATAATATTCACACTTTACGGTTCAGCCCATAGAAGGGTTGTGCAAAGGCGTGTGGATGAATAAATGTTTTCAAGTGTCTCTCATTAGGAGATTGTTACATCAAGGATTCCTTCATGACATCACAAAGGGCTTGCCCCTGCATTCATGTTATTAAATTGATGTTGTGCTGGTGTTCTCAAGCTGGAACAATGCCTGTGACATTTCAGAACTGTTGGAGCAGGGTGAGCCAGTCTTGCAAGAACTGGCTGCGAATAATTGGCTGCACGTCATTGACAGTGTTGTTGCTAGATGATTAAACACATCTGCCTAATGCCTATACTGAATGAACAGAGAATCAGATTTTAGACTAGTGAAGTTAAAAAAAATAATTGCATGATATATTTAACTTGCTTTACCTTTAACCTTGAGTGCTGTATGCTCAGATGGTAAATATATTTCAAGAAAGCATTGCTCTAAAATTTTGCACATTGCCATATCAAATCATTTCTCCAGTACCCAGAACAACAGTGCGGGCTTATGACAGTTCCTGTTTCTGCCAATATTATGCAGTTACTGGAGCCCCAAGCACCATTATCACTTCAAACCTCTTTCACTTTTAATAATGTTGCCGACCCCTTGAAAAAGGGTGACAAAAATCCTTATCATCTCTGCCCAACAAACATCATCCAACAGATTAGCTGACAAGTACTTAGTTTCTTTACAGAAATTTATATTCTGCTGATCTTTCAAATATCTTCAGCGGATTACATCATAACTTAAAAACCTGTATAAAAATAATCTCTTATATGTCTTTCCTTCCAAGTCTGAAAATATATGATTTCCAAAGGCAATTGGTGCTTGCTTTAATATTTTATCCCTATAAAGGCACAATTTAGATAGTATTTGGAGATTGGAATTCAGATGTCAAGGTTGTGATGTACACAAAGAGGATACTGGGCTCAATGGACCTTTCGTCTGTCCCAGTATTGCATTTCTTATGTTCTTAAGAACAACCAAAATGATAAAAGGGGTGGAAAGGATAAAGCGATTAGAGCTTTTCAGCTTGCAGACGAGATGACTGAGGGGAGATATGCTACAGGTCTATGAGCAGAGTGAAATGGGTAAATTCAAATCAGTACTTTACTCTTTCAAATAGTACAAAGAGCTGCGGACATGCCCTGAAGTTACAAAGTAGTATATTTAAAACAAATAGGAGAAAATATTTTTTCTCTCAATGTATAATTAAACTTTGGAATTTATTGCCAGAGGATGAAGTAAAAGCAGATAGTGTTGCTAGGTTTAAAATAGGTTTGAATAAATTCCTAGAGGAAGTCCTAAAGCCATTATTAAGAGAGATAAAACTACTGTTTACCGCTAGCGATAAGTAGCATTCCAGTTCTGTTATGTAATCTCCCACCCCCAACTCCCCACTCTTTAGCTCACTCCATGTACAATAATCTCCGCTACCCCGTTAATGCCCTGTTAAGCTTTACAAGTTATTCTCTTGTTACAACTGTTTAACCTGTGAATCAATTGTGTTCCATGTAAAGTTATACTCGTTCTTGTTCCCTGTAAACCGCTGTGACTTGTAGATACACTTTTGGGACATTCCAGGTGCATTCGACCTGGATTGGCCACTGTAGAAAACAATGTTGGGCTTGATAAATTTCTGGTCTGATTCAGTATGGCATATCTTCTGTTCTAATGTTCTTAAAGGTATTTAAGGGCCAATGCAGAAAGACTAACGCGTCCTTTGCGTGCAGATAACATAACTTTTACACACAAGTTCCGACATACCAAATGCAAAAAAGAAATTGACACGTATGTAAACAGCAAAGCAAAAGCAAATGCACACAGTAACACCAAGTGTATTTAAATTATATACAAATGAGCTGTGCATTTTAAAATGGCATGCTAATATTGTATGCACCCAATGCAGAGAAATGCGTAGAAGATTATGTAACCAGCCAAAGCACTAATATCTCTATGCCTGATCTGAGGTAGCTTAAACGTCTTGTGCGTGCCCTCAACAGTCTTTTGATGACATTAGGGCTTTCCCCAATGCTTGGATTATCTGAAGTAAAGGATCAAGCTTCCCCTCAGATGATCCAGGCATTGGAAAAAGCCCCTGATGCCATCAAAATACTGTTGGGGGACCAGTTAACCTGACACCGGCCCTCACGCAGAAACCAAATTCCTTGTGGCCCAGCAGCCCCGATCCTCCCACCCATCCAATAAAAAAATGCCTGGTGGTCCAGTGGCCCTGATCACCCCACCCACCCAATTTTAGAAAAGCCCTGGTGGTCCAGCAGCCCAAAACATCCTACCCCCATCCCAGTACCTTTAAGATGGAGCAGAAGCATTGTCCATGCGATCCAGCTCCTGCACTGCTATCTTGATGATGGTGTCTGGCCCTGCGCAGTGCATCTACGGAGGGATGTGGGGGATTTCTGGATCATCTGAGGTGAAGTGTCAAACTTCCCCTCAGATGACCTTGTTTCTCTGGGAGAGCATGCCAAACTTGCGCTGACTTCTGTGCACATATGTTAGACCTGATGTCAATTTACTACTAATAATAATCATCTGTATAGCACTGCAAGACATACGCAGTACTGAACACATAGATGTAAGACATAGTCATTGCTCATCATAGCTTACAATCTAATCAGGCAAAACACATAGGGGGCTATTCATGCTGGTTACATGCTCCGACTAACTTCCCTGCCGGTTGTGCAGGAAAGTTAGTCAGGGGCGGGGAAGAAGTGGCCCGGGGCAGAGAGTGTGTGGGAAGTAGATGGTCACCAGCCCTGGACATACAGGGCCAATTCTAATGTCGGCCTTGTACGTCCAGAGCTGGCAAAATGGTTGGGGAATGTAGTCCACATCCGAGGTGGAATAACTTCCTTGGATGTTGCTTTTTTTTTTGAGACCGGGGTGCAAATGGGGCTGGGGGGGGGGGGGCACAGAGATAATTCCCCGCAGCCCAATCCTGGCCTTAGGAAGCCGAATCAGGGGTCGGGCTACGGGGTATTAACTCCATTTACAGTCGGCTGGCATCGTGTCTTTTAAATGGAGCCATGGTGCCATGGCAACAGGATGCCATGGCATTGTGGCTCCATTTAAGAGCCCTGGCTGAGTTAGCCAGGCTGTGGTTGTACGTGCAGGCCGGGACTGAATCTGATCCCGTGGTACTAGACGTACGTGCGGGACAGAATTGGGTCCATAGAGGCCATAGATGCACTCGATTATGCTCCCGCAGGGGCTGGATGGCCCCCATGGGAGCAGAATCACAGCATAAGGCCGGAACATCCAGGACATGCCCCAATTCAGGCACTCCGGACATCCCAAGACTTACCTGGCTAGCCTAGCCAGGCTCCTGCATGGAGCGATGGTGCTGTGGCATCCCATTGCCATGCCGCCACACATCCCCAGCATATCCCGCAAATGTCCTTTCCCTACTGCCTGTTGCCGATTGGGCCCGCCATGGCCAGGCTCGTGCTGCGGGGTACCTCTTCTACCCCCTTACCTCCTTTTCCAGCCCCGGTGTAGTCATGACCTGATGTCTAGTGGGACTTCGAGGTGGAATAAGTCCTCCTTCTAGATTGCAGACCCTGGATGTACAGGGCAGACACCGGAATTGGCCCTGTATGCCCAGGGTAGGTGTCACGCCCCTGGCTCGCCCTCACGGCTCCTTCAGTCTGCCTCTTCCCACCCTCATACAGAGCTCCCCGCACATCTCTGCTGTACATGCGGGGAACTCTGTGGGTGGAATCGCCACCCAAGCGTTCAGCGGGGATGGGCATCTGAACCGGACATCCATCCCTTCTAAACGCTGCTCAGAATCTACCCCATAGCAAAATTGGGGACTAGAGTATGGTAAGATACATATAATAACTGGACAAGAGAGTGAGGAGTATCAGGATCCAAAAGTAACTTCAAAGTTTAACGCATGGCTAATTTGTATATGTGCCCCTTTTTGCAGGCTGGCGCTAAAGTTGCATACTATCAGTGTGCTGCATAGAGGCATAGATAGCTAATAGCGCACAACTTCAGCGCTGGCTTTCTGCATCAGCCCTTTGGTGATTATGTGCTAATTGTTATAGTAAACTTTTAAACCCCATGTTCTCAACAGCCTGCCACAGCTTGTTCATCCAGGGCAATCATTTTCTCAATGCACTGTTTCACCACCTTCAGTGCTGCCTGCCACTTGCCTGGGACAGTGAGGGTGACACAGTGACGTGCTTACATAGGTGTTGAGGCTGTTCACGTAGCACCTCACAGGGAGAAGAGGTTGGGGGCTCAGCTTGGAAAATGGGAGCACCAGTGAGGCTCAAGTGCATGCTTGCTTCCATTTATTTCTGGTACCTCAATGTGGTCACAAGGCAGGCAGAACAATGTGATCCTTCATGCTCTGCAAGGAGGCCTCTCTCTCTCTCTCTCTCTATCTCTTTCTCTCCTCTCTCCCTCCTCTTCCCTTCAGTATATATTTCCATTCCTCATCCCCCACCTCTGCCTCCTCTTCCAGATCTACAGGAAAAGGTCCACCAAATTTAGAAAAACCTATACTCTATAATTGCTATTATTTTTTTGTCAAAGCAAACTGTAGGAGGGTTGAGATGGACACTCAATCCACACCAAGCAGCTAGCTACTTTTTATCAAGTGAAGGTTGTACTAGGCTGCGTGCAACCCGCATTTTACACATACACTCCTGATTGCCTACCTACCTATGCAGACATATCACTACATGCACACCCACATCAAGACATATCTGCACCCTTCTGTCTCTACACCAATGTTCATACACTGATGCACTTACATTATAAACAAATACCTTACAAATACACACTGACAACAGTACACACTTACATCGACAGAGAGACCCCTGTGTGCTCAGTAATGTCCCATCTTCCCTGATATTTAATGTCCCAGTGTGACTTCCTGGGTTGACAGATCAGTGCAGCTCTATCAGTCTCATCCCTGGTTTCAAGTGTACAATAAGGTCTTGCAAGTATTCATTTAAGTATTATTGCACCCTGCTCCTAATCCAATTCCCATGGCTCCCCGTATCCTTCTGTATTCAATATAAACTCTTCACTTTGGTTCACAAGACACTCCATACTGACATTCTCCACCTACCTCTCAAACCCTATCATACTACACTCGTCACACCTGATACTCACTCCGTTCACACCGAACATCTTCTTCTCCCATCCGCCACTCAAGCTGGACTTAAAATCACTCATCACCCCACTGCTAGACTATTGAAACTCGCTGTACCAAGGCCTCCCCCAGCAGACTATTCACCCACTTCAAATGGTGCAGAACACTGCTGCACGAATCACGGGCACCGCAAGATCTGAACACATCACCCCGTCCTACAACAGCTAAACTGGCTCCCAATAATCGCAAGGGCAAAATTCAAAACAATCCTGAACATCTTCAAAATCTTCCACCACCAATCAGCAAACGTGTTCCAGGAAATAATAACCAGGGATGTCAACAGACCTAGAAGAACCAACAATGGCAACAGGATCAGCACACCCGCAGGCTATCAGAAGACTAAGCAAACATTTAAGAGAGCTCCCTCGCTTCTGGCGCTTGCACTATGGAACTCCCTCCCTATGGACTTAAGGACCCTAAACGACACCAAAGACTTCCACAAGGCACTCAAGTCTCTACTCTTTACCGAGGCCTATGAGCAACCACTTTAAGTGCCCACCACTGGACTCCACTACATACCACCCAATTGACCCAACAGTTACCTACACCACTTGGCCCTAACTACCCACCCCCATTTAGACCTACAGGCACATAGTAATTACGTATGTGAGTCGTACCCCTTCTTGTTAAATGTATCCCTCCAATTGTGTTGTGACCACTTTGATTGAAGGATAAGGTGGTATACAAAATTGTCTAAATAAATTGCATGGCCTTTTACTTTCTTGGTCCAAGTCTATGGAATGCCCTACCTCCTGACTTCAGACCAGAACTGTCCTATGTCAAATTCAAATCACATCTCAAAATCTGCCTTTTTCCGAGAGCGTTTGACCTACCCTCTGCCTGATTCTCCTAGCCTTTCCCTCTCTAGTTGCTGCTCTCCCTCCTTTCCCAGGTATGAGTGCAGCCATTCCATTCCCCTTCTTTCTTATCTTGATTTTATTGTGATCTGCCCTGCTGCTAATGTGAAGGACAGTATTTCAAGACTAATAAACATAACAAACATAAACACCTCTATATCACCTTGACCATATTACAAGTGTTAGATGAGTGCAAAGATAAACTGAGCATTTCCTCAGCTCTGGCAGATGGCTGAATTTGGAAACCCAGACTTAAATTATTGAATGCAATTAGAGGACATGGATGCCAGAGTTGAAAAATGCAAATAAATGCATTAGCATGTGCTGTATAGCTTAGTGACCAGATGTTGCTGCATGTTGAAAAAGGAATAGCATATATGCATTGGTTCATACATTTGCAAAATAATGTTACAAATTAAGGGTTAATTTTACAAATTTGATCAATATTTTTTTCCATTTTAACGAACCTTTAATAATAAAGTAAGAAATTACAATAAAGTCCTCATCAAGAGGAAAGACAGCATAGAAAAAAAGAAAAAATTAAACACAGTTCCAAAATCCTACCTTAATCATTGCTAAGTACACCAAGGACTCCCGCAAGAAAAAAAACCTTAACAATACCAACATTTACATAGACAGGAAGGAATTTAAAAAAATACTAATCAATCTGATTTCTTCCCGGAGAGGAAAGCTTCCGGTGGGAGAGGATTGAAAAAAACATATTTGTCAGTTTGATAGTGAACCAAATGCTTGCATGAATATTTAAAGAAGAATGTAGCCCCGAGGGCGAAGACACGGGATTTCAAAGTCAGAAACATCTTCCTACGCTTTTGGGTGATTTTACTAACATCAGGAAAAACTTGTATCGAACTGTTACAAAAATCCACACTCTTCTTAGTAAAATACAATCTCATTATCATATTTTATCATATATATATAAAGAAACAGAGGCAAGTAACATGGGCCGAGTAGGAATAACATTAGTCGAACACTCTAAGAATACCGAAACGTCCAGCATCAGGAGAGCCCTCAGTCCCAACTCCCTTGGGGATAATAAACACTAGAGAACTTTATAGCATCTACATTCCCAATCATAAGAATATCCATAAAATACTTTTGCAGTAGTATCAGAGGAGAGAGGTAATGAACTTGGGGAAAATTAATAAACCTAAGATATTTTGCCCGAGCTGCATTCTCCAAAGATTCCAATTGATTAAGAATAACCGTACTCTCTCGAATAGAAGAGGAGAGGGCAGCTTGGGCAACTGCTACCTGTCTCTCTAATTTACCAATAGATTTTTTACAACTCGAAATATGAGTATCTTGATCAGACAATTTTGCAACCAAATCTGCAGAAAATTCTGAGACCTGAGAGAGAGATGACCACAGAGATACCTCTGTACGTGTCCCAAATCTCTCACAAGAAAATATTCTTTGGTACAACCAATTTCTCAACTGAAGCAGCAAAAGTCAAAGGAACCAGCATCCTAGTCTCTACAACAGAAATTGAATCAATATCCAACTGAGGAGGACTCTTGTGGGAGACAGAAGACCTCACACCCTCACCATCATCCACTCTTGAGGGGGCTTCAGTCTCTAACAAATCTTCTTGGCCGGGCAGGGTAAAACCCATTAAAGGAGAGGGAACATCTGAATCAGTTCTCAGTCTCAGTAGATACATCAGGGCCGGTTAGAGAGGCTCCAGATACAGCCAGCTAAAGATGTCCATCTAGCAGACTTACGACCTTGATGGCCTTAGCTGAGGCCGCTAACAAAGCCCTCTTCTTCTGTTTTCCTATACACTTCCAGATATTAACTGCTCCAGGCTCCGAAGGGGCTCCAAAGGGGCAGGTCATTCTCTTTTGGACACGTCCCTTCGGACACACACCCACGGGCATGTGCCCATAGCTGCTTTCCGCAGTGTGGCTGAGATTTAAACCAGCCTGGGGGGATGATGTCAGCTTTACAGCTCCTCCTCTGATCGCGGCTCACAGGGGTCCAAAGATTACAGTAGGTAATAGCAAGAATAGAGCAAAGCAACCCTCATATGATCAACATTTTAATTATATTGTGTATATAGTGTGACCCAATATATGTAACTGCTTGCAAGGGTGACAAGCTGGGAGGCAGATCTTTATAAAATATGCACACATACACACCTTTTTCTGAGCAGGTGTAAATTTGTGTGCAAGTAATTGCATGCTACAGATACTGGTTCTGAGAGCCTCTTTTACAAAGGTTTCTTTTTGCCTCTTTTCAGTGTAGCTGTTGATTTTTATTAAACCATACATAGGTAGAACATAAGGCATTCATTAATTCAATAACAATATTTTACATCAGTGTAGCATCAAATTGAAAAAAAAAAAACCTCTTGCAAAACTTCCTTGTTATGAAATTGAATGGGACTCATTCCAACCTCTTAGCATCAATGCGTCAAGTTGCATATGATGTCATGAGGGATTCCTTGATGTAAAAGAAAACTCCTCATGAGACGTATTACATGTTGGAATAAAGCCTCTAACCTGCACACTTGATCTGCACCACCCATAATGGGAAGTGACATAAATAAAGAAGCACATCTCTTACCAGGAGTGGAAACACCATGGTAATTTTTGTTGGCTGTTACCGGTTCCTAATTTGCTCTTGACTGAATAGAGTCCTGCCCAAGGATGGCCGAAGGCAAAAAAGGATAACCTGTTGTAAAAAAAGACCAAACAAAAAAAACTTGTATCTTTGTTTTGGCAAACTGCAAGTGAACTCAGGTCACAGTTCTATATGAGAAAAAAAAAACACATTGCATAGAATGTTAGCACCTTTTTAAAAAAACAGATCAAAACAATAGCGGTTTATCAAATATGAATAAAGATAAAAAGATAAAGATAAAGATAAATGCAGATATGTTTGGATCAATATGCAGACCCAGAGGTGACCACCATTATGTTCTACATGCCAACCATGGTGGAGTGCTCCAGAATTGATTCCTGAGGCACCCCATTACTTCTTTCTTTCTGCAGATCTTATGGCATATCTTATGCTCTTATATTTTCTTCCAAAGAAAGTTGTACTCTTGGTTTATGATCAAAAAGTACCAAGGCTTGTCGTGTAGCTATATAACAATACGTCTCATGCAGTGACCTAGTTATATGCTCTGCAAGTGCACAGTGTAGTGTGGCTGCAGCACACCAGTGCTTTTTTTAATCATGTAGTGTTTGGTGTCATGTAAAAGCAGTTTGTCAGATTTACAAAAAGTGAAAAAATTGAACAGCGAATTTGCATTAAATTCTGCCAGAAACTTGGAGATTCGTGCAAAGAGACTTATGAGAAGCTACAGCATGTGTAGGGCGATGAATGCATGAGTCGTGCTTGAGTCGATGACTGGTACAAACGCTTTCAAGAGGGCCGTCAAAGTGTTGACAGTGATGAACATTCTGGAAGGCCATCCATGAGCAGGAATAAAGACAGAGTTGAAGCAGTGCTTGCTCAAATCATCGATTGACTATCAGGGAGCTTGCTGAGGACAAGGACATCAGTTTTGGGTCTGTACAGGTCCATTCTTACTGTCGATTTGGGGATGAGATGTGTGTCTGCAAAATTCATGCCAAAACTCCAGTCCCCTGACCATAAAGAAGATCAACTGTCTGCAGCCAGAGAGTTTGAAGCATTGAAAATTACTCAGATTTCATCAAAAAGATTATTATTGGTGATGAATCCTGGGTTTATGGTTATGACCCAGAAACTAAGGCTCATTCCTCACAATGGAAGACTCCAAACTCTTCCAGACCCAAGAAAGCGCTGAATGGAAGAAGATTTGATGACTTGGAGACTAGTAAGCATAATTCGACACAGCAGCTTCACAACATAAAAAAGAGGCATTTCAAAATGATTTCCAGCAGTGGCAGGAGAGCTGCAGAAAGTGTGTTTTATGGGGGAAGGGGACTGAGCGCAATAACTGTCAGTGTTAAATTTCTTGTAATACTGTACAAATCTTGATACTTTTTGATCGCACCGCGTATAAAGCAGCATTTAAAAAGATAAAACACCATTGTTAGCGGTGGGTATCATGTACAAATTTAATATTAATAATTACACAGTAACTAGTGGCAGAAAAAGGCCAAGGTGGGCCATCTAGTCTGCCCAGTAAACATAGAAACATAGAAACATGATGACAGAAAAAGACCACAAGGCCCATCTAGTCTGTCCTTCCATAACAACTACAACAGTCCACTTTTTACCTTTAGAGATCCTCTGTGTTGGTCCCATGCTTTCTTGAATTCAGTTACTGTCCTCATCTCTACCACCTCCACTGGGAGACTATTCCACGGATCCACTACTCTTTCCGTAAAGAAATATTTCCGCATATCACTCCTGAATCTATCTCCCTTCACCCTCATCCCATGTCCCCTCGTAGCAGAACTTGCTTTCAATTGAAAGAGGCTCTCTCCCTGAACATTTATGCCACGGAGGTATTTAAACATCTCAATCATATCACCTCTATCCCGCCTTTCCTCTAAGGTGTACATATTAAGATCCTTAAGTCTGTCCTCATATGCTTTATAATGAAGCCCATTAATCATTTTAGTAGCAACCCTCTGCACCGACTCCATCCTGTTCACATCCTTTTGAAGGTGCGGTCTCCAGAATTGCACACCATACTCCAAATGAGGTCGCACCAAAGACTTATACAGAGGTATTATCACCTCCTTTTTTCTGCTAGCCATTCCTCTCCGTATGCACCCAAGCATCCTCCTAGCTTTTGCCGTCGCCAGTAGGATGAATACGATTATTACTGCCACTCTCTGCAAGCCACCTCCCCCCATGCCGTCTTAGAAATGCAAAAGTTATTTTGCTGCTGTTTTGAGGTAAGAACTTTGGGGGTAATTTTATAACAGGGTGCTTAGATTTAAAGGGTAAACAGATGCCTATTTTAAGCAATTGTACCTAGATTGAAGGCACGGATATTTGTCTTCTGAAGAGCAGGCATAAATGTTAGTGTGTACTTTACATATATCTGAGCATGTGAATCGTGACTCCACCTACGTTTTACCAAAGCTGTACCCCTGTGCATGCCTACTCTCCAAGTATGCACCTGCTGAACCCTCAAACCTTTTAAGCATAATCTAATTTTATAAGAACCCCTTATGTATATAAAATGATTTGTTTACATATGAAAATGTATTTTATTTGTTTATTTAATAAGTTTTATATAGCGCTTTATCATTTCAGTCAAAGCGGTTTATATTGTAACTTAAAACATGGTAATATACATTAACACTAGAAGCCCCAAAGTGCGTCAATTGACGCAAATGCATCTTTGAAGTTGTATACCAGCGCCACCGCTAGAACCATGTCAGCCATATTCCATGACTTTGTTAGCAAGGTCAAGATGTTCAAATATGTGCATCGAAAAGTAATGACTGATGCACCACCCAGCGGCAAAATGAATTTATACCTAGAAGCCCCAAAGTACGTCAATTGAAGCACTCAATTGTCTTGGATGCGTCAATTGATGTACTTTGGGGCTTCTAGGTATAAATTCATGCTCCCACTAGGTGGCACATCTCAATCACTGTTTACAGTTTTACTCCGACATTACAAACAATAAACACACGATGACATCATGTAATGACGTCATATACTGCAGGTATTTAACAAATAAGTAACTTCACATTAATTCACATCTGCATTTCATGCTAAACACAGTCATCGTGATAATGCGACAATTGACACACTTTGGGGTTTCTAGGTAAAATTCCTTTTGGGGCTTCTAGTGTTAAACAGGGGCATTGGATTTTTCTGAGGCAATGGAGGGTTAAGTGACTTGCCCAAGGCCAAAAGCAGTGCTACTGGGAATTGAACCCTGGTCTCTTGGTTTCTAAACTTCCAAACATTTTCTCTTTAGGGATCCATTGTGTGTATCACACTCCTTTTTTGAATTACACCACTATTTTTGCCTCCACCATCTCTTCTGAGAGGACATTTCAGGCATCCACTACTCTTTCTGTGAAAAAATATGCCTGATCGTTCTACCTCCTTGTAGCTTCATATCATACTCTCTAGCTTTACACTTCCCTTTCATTGGAGAAGATTCATTTGTTCACTAAATACTTTAAGTATGTAAAGCCCAGCATGATATTTCCTCTATGCCTCCTCTCTTCCGCGATATGCATATTTAGGACCTCTAGTCTTTTGTCACATCTTCTCATGCAGACCCATGAAAATCACTTGTTCTCCTCTGCTGGTGAAAGTGCCAGTACTAATAGCAAATTCTGTTTTGCTGAACAGTAATGAATACAGTGAGCACAAAGTGACACTCTGTGGTAAGACAGGTGTAGTTCAGGTTCTCCACCTACGTATTACTTTCTGTTTTCTTATGTCAACCCCAATCCTAGTATTAATGGAAATGCATTTTCAGGTGCCGAAATAATTCATCATTTTTCCAATGGTATTATCTTGAAAATGGAAAATGTCCAATTTTGGAAAGTTTTCACGTTCCAAAAATAAAGTAGCCAAGATAAAATGTTTTATTTGAAAATAATTTATTATATTTATATAAGCTGAGACTACATTTGCAGACAAATGGGTATTTCCATTTAAACACTGTTCCCCATTACCCTTTTTCCTATCTTTTTATTCATCCCTAGCCTTTCCATAATCGCTTCATATTTCCTATCCCT
Organism: Ichthyophis bannanicus; assembly: GCA_033557465.1. Classification (NCBI taxonomy): domain Eukaryota; kingdom Metazoa; phylum Chordata; class Amphibia; order Gymnophiona; family Ichthyophiidae; genus Ichthyophis; species Ichthyophis bannanicus. Next base: position 88,728,389 of record CM066033.1, read on the forward strand.
CTGCACACTTCACAAGCATATTATTCTTATAGGCTAATTGAAACCTGCACATTTGCTATCAAATGAGTATTTCCATTGAAACACTCTCTTGTCCTTTTCTATTTAAATGTAGTGAGGTATAAAAGTGAATATGGAGGCACATTTTAGAAATTCTTTGTGTATGCATTCTGGGATGTCCAAGCCCAGATGTCTGCAGTTCTATGGGAGAGGCAGCAATGAAGGTGGACACATGTAAAGGTTTTCTAAAATTGGCTCGTCTCCACCTTAAAAGATCAACATTTATTTAGCTGTATTCATATCCCACTTTTCACCAGGTCAAAGTGGTCAATTGGGAGATATATTTAACACAAGGGGATATGAGAAACATATGCTAATACTTACAGGGAACGGGGCAATGGAGGGTTAAGTGGCTTGCCCAAGACCACAAGGAGTGCCTATAGGACTAGAAATCCCAGTCCTTCTGGCCTGAGATTGCTGTCCCCAGGTGGGACTTGAACCCCTGGCCCTCTGGCTTGAAGTACCTTGTCCTAACTACTAGACCACTCCTCCCTCCAACAGCTCCATCAAATTGAAAAGACACAGGGTTCTGCAAAATTATACCCCAAACGTGCACAATTTGAGGTGATTTAAGAAACGTGCATGTTGACAGGTCCAGCAACATAGAAGTGCCTGTTTTGGTATTCCAGAACAGACATGGGTATCTTTCGCCGCATACATGTTCCGTCCTGCTATTTGCAAGCAGAGATGTGCAGCTGCAGAGTGGCATAGAAGAAGGTCTGTTTATTTTCATGAGTGCTTTTCTTTTGGAGAGGCGAAAATTACTGGGGGAGTGAGAGGGCTTTCTCCTCTGTTCAGATCTTCAATTGCGGAAATGAGCACTTTGCAGATGCCTGTTTGTGTCCCTGGCGAGTACAGACATGGAAACGTCCACCACTGACTCCAAACATGCAGCGTCGTTCTGCAGTCGGGTATGTGTGTATTTTTTTGGAAATGCCCCAGGAAGGACTCTGGCACCCCCCCATGTAATATAGACATTTTCGTGATGGACACATGTAGACTCAGTGCATTCTAAAATGGCTCTATGAGTGTCGATGTGATTTGCATGTCCGAAAGGGTGTTTTCAGATGTGGGAATCATGAGTAGTGCTTTTAAAATGACTGCTTGGTTTATATGACATTCAGCTCACACATTACAGCTTTCAGATAAACTGAATACACAAACCTATCTTCCCAATGGAGGACAAACATTGGAAAATATACTTTTTAATCTACATCCATTGCACAAAATTTGGTAATCTTACCATATGTTCTCAGATTTCTCATTGATCACTCTTTCCTTTCTTCCTTCTAACTCCTCCCTATCACTGTCTATCCCCCCTAACCAGTCTCACCCTCACTCTTACTCCTTTCTCTCCTTTGCCTCTCTGACCCCTCACTACTCCCCCTTTACTCCCCACTGATACCCCTTCCTCTCTTGACTCTCTCCCACTTTAAACCTATTTATCCCTCACCTTTACTACCAACAACCCATTTAGTCTTATGCCTTGACCTTGGATTATCTTCCCATGTCTCACTCAAATCTTCTGCCTTGTCATTATTTTCAAAATGAGTGTAGACCTCATGGTGTACTGTATAACAACTGCATATGTGTCTGGGTCCATGACTTGATCATCAGCTCTCAATTGCTCATGCTGCTTGCACCTGTGTAGCCTGCATTCACTGAAATGTTGGTCTACTATGGCTAACAAATATACTCAGGACGAATCTATCGTATGTAACTATGTCTTTAAAAAGAAGCTGTTTCAATACAAGAACGGGCAAAGAAACATATCATTTGTGTTTGAAAAAGAATGTCTTTCCAGTTTCAGTAAAGACAGACAAGAGGCTTCTCCGTGGACAAGCAGGAAGTAAGTCCTCACACATGGGTGAGTCCCCGATGGAGCTCCCCAGCTTTTATTGGAAGCTTTTGGGAGGCTCCACCATGCTTGCATACCTCCTTCCTGCCTGCTGCTGTGGTGCCAGCTTCTCCAGTCTTTTGTTTTCTGCAGAGCCCCAGAGACGTGTTCCAGTTGCTCTCTGTTTGTAGTCACATTTATCTCCTTCAGGGGTACTGATCTGAATTGATATTTTGTTGCCCTGGTTGCCATTGCTATTTTTCATTCCTTTTTTTTAGGCTAATCCAGTGGGCCTACCTAAATTGAGCCATTCAGTTTTGCCACAGATATTTTTACGACCATGTCCCAAAAAACAACTAGCGATTTTAAAAAGTGCACCGAGTGTGCCTGGACCATTTCTGTCATGGATAAACACAACTGGTGCCTCAACACAACTGGTGCCTCAACATAGTCAAATCCATATCCAAGGAACCATCTCCATGCCCACCTGAAGAGATCCACCCACAAGCCTTCGCAGATCATCTGCAATCAAAACTATTGCAAACAAACAAAATTGCTGCCTTTAACCATCAGGACACCATCTGCCTAAACAGCCTCTCAATATTCTCCACACCACCCAAGAAACATATTGAGGATACCATTGCAGCCATCAACACCACCACTGCTCTTACTGATCCCTGTCCTGCCTATTGGATAAAGAATATACGCAGTGATATCAGTCCAATAATTACAAGAATGATAAATCTATCGTTCACAACTGGATCCTTCCCTGCAGCACTCAAGCAAACCTCAATTAGACCTCTTCTAAAAAACCCCAAACTTGACCCCAGCAAAGTTGAATCATATAGACCCATAGCCAGCATACCCTTTCTAGCTAAGATATTTGAAAAGGAAGCACAACGACAAATACAAGACCACATCGATACTGAAGCCCCTCTAAATTCACATCAGCACGGCTTCAGAGAATTACATGGCGTAGAAACCCTTCTTACCTCCCTCTTCAATGATATTATCACCTTTGTTGACAACATCCACCAAGGATGTGTACTTATCTTCATCGACATAGCTGCAGCTTTCGACTCTGTTCACCACGGCCTACTAATTGAACGCCTAAAAGAAAAAGGCATTACCGGCCTCGCTCTCGACTGGTGCAGATCATACCTTGAGGGAAGAGGACAGCAAGTAAGATCAAGATCAACAAAATCAAAGCCTTTCCACCAAAAACAGGGCGTCCCTCAAGGATCATCACTATCATCTCTCATGTTTAACATTTACATTCAACCCGTCTGTAACATCATAAAATCCTTCAATGTGCAATGGCAGATATATGCCGATGACATCCTTCTTTACATGCCATTCTCCACAAAGCAAATGGACCTCTCACCTCTTATTGATTGTTTTGACGCAGTATCCGAATGGTTTCTAACGCAAAACCTTCGGATCCAACATAAGAAAACAGAGGTACTCTTTGTCACGAAAAATCAATACTTTACCCCTCCTCCTCATATAAAAGTGAGAGAAGCCGAACTACAAACAAAACCTGCAATCCGTTATTTAGGAGTCACTTTGGATCAACGTTTGGACATGAAATTACACATATCCCACATTGTTAAAGCTGTATATTTCAAGATCCGGACACTCAAACACCTCCGAACCTTATTGGACCCAAGTGACTTCCGAACTGTTTATCAAGCCCTTATCCTACCTCATTTTGACTTCGCCAACGCCATTCTCCAAGGGCTCCCACAATCTACATTGACCCCCTTACAACTGGCCATGAACGCTGCTGCTAGAGTTCTATTTGGAGCAGCGAGATATGACCATATCACACCCATCTTATTGCAGCTCCACTGGCTCCCAACACATGGAAGAATACTATTTAAGACCCTAGTACTCACCTTTAAAGCCATCCACAATATAACTGCTTCAACGCTAGTCAATCTACTTCAACCCACTCCACCCAACAGATCCAGAAGATCTACATCAGCAAACACCCTAATTATACCAAATGCTTCAACAAAATGCACACTAACAACATCCAACAGAGCATTCAGTCTTTATGCTCCCAAATGTTGGAATACACTGCCTCCAGAAATCCGATCAATCTCTGATCTCATGCAATTCAGGAAAGCACTCAAGCACCACTTATTTATACAATACTACCAAATCAATCCTAATACACCATAGACACACCCATCCTCTAGTCCTAATGCATATCCATAGATTTATCATAAGATATTCACAAAACTCATTGTTATATATGTAAATAATTTTGTGCATTTCTCCCTAAGTTATCCAAGTTTTTCTTCCCTGTTCTATGTAAAACTGTTATTGTTAATTATGGTTCCATGTAAACCGCGCTGATGCTAAAGAGTGCGGTATATAAGAAAAATAAATAAAATAAAATATAAATAAATAAGTGCTTAGGACTCGACCATCAGCCCTCTTATTGTAATTTGTGCCTGCAGATGACAAGGAGAGGCCTCAAGGGTCGTGAAAAACAGTGGGAAACTGTTCTTCACTCCATAGCCTGATCCATTGTCATCAGTATCGATGTCATCACCTCCATGCCTTTGAAAGCGGTTCAAGATGTCAGATGGGCAGTGACATCAAAGAGCTCTTGAGATTAGTTGGAACTGAGCACCTGCACTGCCCTGGACCATTGGCCATCAGTTGGCCTCCCAACAAAGAGGGAACTGGCATTGCCCCCATCGACAAAGTGTGATCAGACTGAACACTGGGTGAAGGCACGAGTGCATCGGCATTGGAGTCTTTTGAGACACATGGGCAAGAGCAATGGTGTGCAGTGTGAGCACCCCTTGAAGATGACATGAAGGGAGGACTGCTCAACCTCCAGGGGTTCGGAGGGACACTGGCAGCCTTCCAACAGCCAAATCCAACCCACCGATATTCCCGCACAAGTGCCAGTACATCAGTCAAAGTTACTAAGGCCTCTGAGCCTTCAGATTCAGCAGCCATGGAGAAATGGCTCCTAAAGGGGCGTGAGGATCGCATGGCAGCCCTTTTTGCAATGCAGCACATTGAAGTCTCAGCATTGGCACTGACCATCGTGCAACCGATTCTGAATACACATGCACTTCCCCTGTCAGAGACAAAGGGCTCATATGCTGGTTCCAGCCCTGCCAATTTTCCTCTCTTGCCTCTCAGGGTCTGATACACCCTCAAACCCAGACAGGCTTTGGAGTATCATCATTCTTGGAGAAGCTCTCATTCCCCTTGATGTAGGAGGAAGATCTGGGCAAAGACTCGGAGGTACTTCGACTTCCTCTCAGAGTCTGACTCTGATGGCTGGGTAACCGATGTGGAATCAGAGGACTTTTCAGAGGACAGGTCTCCGGAGCTCCTATTGGACCCTTCCGCACCTCATGAACATCAAAAGTCTCCTCCTGAAGATATGACTTTCCAGGATTTTGTGAGGCATATGGCCAAGGATATGGACAAGGAACCAACCAGGCAGTTACACAAGGACTGGCGACAATTTGATTCAGGTGAAGAATCTTATTGGGCCCCAACGCATTTCATCTAGAAAGCCTTCTTCAGGGGGTCTTGAAAAGAGAACAGAGGAGATAGTTACCCCAGTTATCCAAGTTTTTAACACCTGTTCACTGTAAACACAAAGTACCCCAGGAAATGTGTAATCTTTGTTCATTGTAAACCACGCTGATGCTGAATAGCGCAGTATAGAAGAGACTGTAAATAAATAAACACACCTCAAAAGATAACAATGTAAGCATTTAAAAATATAAATAAATCAAAAAAATATTAGAAAACATAAATTTAATAGAAACATTAATCATAAATATTAAAAACCAAATATAAAACATATAAGATGTAGAGCCTATTAAACAAAATACAAAAGATAAACATCAAGGAATCATAAAAAATGATACAAAATATGGAATTACATATTAATACGAATATTAATATGACTAAAAAGTAAAATCATAAAAAATGAAAAAGGAGAGGTGAGGAGGACAAAAAAAGGTACCTTATTTCTGTCATGTGGTACACTAAAAAACTAAAAATAAAGAATTGATCATTAATGAATAAATAAATATAATAAATATAATATTAAGACCAAAACAATAAAGTCATAAAAATACTAAAAGTTATCATAGAACATAATACGTAAAATTTATTGTATGGCAATGCCATTAAGGATGTTTTGAAAAAGAAACCGCGTAATCCAATTAAAATGTATACCAAGATGTAAAAACATCTGCACTTAAACCAACAAAAATATCAGAGTAAGATTCGAAGGGGTCAGGACTTACTCTGAACATCTGAGCTAATTTGAAGTAAAGGTTTGATGATAAAAAAAAAACCTGGATTGCAAATCAGGACAAAGGAAATTTGTTCATGATTAATGTCATGGAATAATTTGCAGAATTAACCTTAAATTGAAACCCCACTATTTTGCACAAACTTTCATTTTGCATATGCTTTTCACCTGTATTGTTTTTCACGTAGAATTATTTGAATCATCAATTCCCCTTCAACCCTGACCACATCTGGTTTTTAGCTCTATAGATATGCCAGCTGTTTTTGTTGGGAGAAAATAGCTTTCAGCGACTCCCTATTAGAGTGAATCTGTATCTAAATGTTACTTACAGAAGCACAAGGGAATTCCACATCTGCAGAAGATAGAACGCTTTTAAAGAGCTTGGTATGGCTTAGAGAGATTACTCTATACTGTAGATATATTTTACGCCAAAGTCAACAGCAAGTAGTTTGATTTCTTTCAGTACTTGCACAAGTTATCCAAATGTTTTTTTCCTTTGGAAATTCATGACGTTATATAGAAAAAGGTAGGTTTAAGTGCATCTAGGAGGAAATTTTATATGGGTGCAGCGTCTACTTTTAGACATGAATGTAGGAGCCTAAAAGAGGTAATTCAGTCATTTATAAATCGGTAAATAATAGTTTACATGCACACACACATGGTCTTTTTAAAAGTGCGTCCAGTGTAAAAGTGCACGTTAATTTCATGGTGCATACTTTCACTGTAGGCATGCACAGAGGTGGAGTTTGGCCAGAGTGTAGGCATGAGTGTTTATTATAAAATACTTTGTTACATATGTACTTGCAAAATGTAGACATGGTCATTTATATCAGTTTGAGGGCTGGTGTAGATCATGCCTTAAATTAAGTCATGTTTTCCACCACTTCTGCCAGTATTTTATAAAGAAAGTAGGAGCCTGCTTGCCTTTATAAAATCGACAACATAGGCATGCTATGGCTGTCTTAAACTAAGCCCCTGATTATAAAACTATCCTCCTACTATTTCTGTAAGTCTAACTCCAAGCAATGTGTGTACTGTATAGGCATTCCTGGGGGCAAAGAATTGGAAAAGCCATTATGAGGCTTGCACTTGCTAAGTGTATTTTATAACTATGCAATAGGGATATGCAAGAAAAAAAATCTATTTGGTACATTTTCATATTACAAAGTATTCAGATCTTTGGCCAGCAATTTTGCACTCTAAAAGCGGGCTTTTCAATCCATTTTTCAATCAAATGCGCACTAGCAAGTTATAAGTACATCTTCCACAGCGTCAGCAACATTGCACGGCAACAATAGTGTCATGAAGAGCCCATGTGACACTAAAAGAGGATCAAAGGACACTAACAGTGTTATGAAAACTCAAAGTCACTATCAGAGGAGCAAAGAAGCACTGGGAGTGGGGTAAACTGGCAGACCATTGGTTTGAACCCCCCCCCCCCCCCAAAAAAAAAAAATCTACCGAATGTTAGCCAAAGAAGCACCAAGAAGGCTTAAGGATGGCATTTTGTGGGAAATGAGCCCTATGGAAAGGTGCATGAAAGGAGATCCAACACAGATTCGATTGCCAGAAAGATCGCATGAAAAGACTTAGGACCCATAATATGAAAGGAAGATTAAAATGCAGCCTAAATATTCATCTGTACTGCTACCGTGTCATAAAAAATATAGCGACCATAAAAAATCTGGGACACTAGGATTATAATATGTCAGATTAATAAATAAGCAGTGACATGAAGATCCAAAAGATACTAGGAGAGAGTTAAAGCAGAACCAACAAAGAATTTTATCTGCATTCTTTTTGGGGAACATCGGTGGGTTCTCCAAAGCCCTATATACTGCACAACTTGAGAATTCTTAGCTGTAGCAAGTCAGCTTGTTGTACGCACGACATTCTTGCAGTAATTCAGAATTCTTTATAGTATGCATATGTCCTTTGCTCTGCTTAGTAAGGATGCTAAGATATTAAACATAGAAACATAGAAACATGATGACAGAAAAAGACCACAAGGCCCATCTAGTCTGTCCTTCCATAACAACAACTACAACAGTCCACTTTCTACCTTTAGAGATCCTCTGTGTTGGTCCCATGCTTTTTTGAATTCAGTTACTGTCCTCATCTCTACCACCTCCACTGGGAGACTATTCCACGGATCCACTACTCTTTCCGTAAAGAAATATTTCCGCATATCACTCCTGAATCTATCTCCCTATATTGTGGCATACTGGACCCATACACATTTCTGTGCATACGTATAGCATTCCAGATTTTAACAGAGTGATCTGCACACCCCAAAAAATTGTGTTTTTCCTTTGCACTGCCTTTCCTTGGTCTAAGTTTGCTAGACCTCACTGGAGTCTGTCTCCTGTGTACACTCTGCAGTTGCAGCACAGACAGCCTCGAGTTTCCTTTTTGATGCACAGACTGAATCAGGCAGTCTAGACCCTCTCTACCTATGTCTGAGCCCTGTGCTATTTTTTTTTTTAATCTCTGTTTAAGGTTGATGATATTTTTCAATTATCTTTCCTAGCCAATGGCTAAAAAAATATGTTATCCCTCTGAAACCCAGGAAAGGAATGAGCACAAAATGGTGATAGATTCTGTTTTCAGTTTCCTGCTGACATCAGCCATTAGATTTTGAAGTAGTAAGGCTGGGATAGGCTTGTTTGGATGACTGCAAAAAATGTTTCACATGATTGGTAAAATGACTCCGGTTACTTTGCTATCCCTGCCCATGAGGGAATTTTCTTGTGTCTAGCCCAGAAAACTGATTTTCCTGGTCTCATAGACAGGGCTGGCCCAAGGGTTTCTGCCGTCCCAGTCAAAAGCCCTGGCCAAGCCACCCTCCCCCTTCTGAGCCGCACTGCCCCCCCCCCCCCACTGATTCTGTCGGCAAGATCAGTGGAGAAAGGAAGGCTTGTCACTTTTCAAATTGGGGAAGCTAATGGTAAGGTAAGGGGAGATGGAGTAGGGAAAGAAGAATAGAAGCTGCAGTGGGGTAAAGGAAGCAAGGTCAGAAAGGTTCTGGTGGTGCTAATATGGTGGAAAGTCACCAAGCTTTGGATGCACCGTGTAAGGGATCATGGCAGACCTCCATGGGGTCTCATTTCAGGGATGAAGATGAATCAGATGCAGCCCATGTATTTGCTTAGCCTGTCTACCAAGCGGCAATGTCTTAAAACTGTAAGCATCAGCTAGTTCTGTTTACTGGAGAAAATCACTAAGAATGCAATACGTTTTTGCATCTGTGATCCTTTCAGGTAGAACTTCAGTACTAGTTGATGGGAGATTGTATGTGCATGCAGCATATAAGTACAGTATCAGCATTTAAAGGCAAGTTGCACAGAGGAGAAACTTCAGAAATCTACTTTTATCATAGGAAACTATTTCTGACATGGGATAGGTACACTTAGATTGTGAGCCCTTTGGGACAAGAGAATAAAAGGTGCCTGTTAGCATATATCTGTAAACCGCTTTGATCTGGTGAAAAGCGGTATAAGCACAGCTAAATAAATAAATAAATAGGGAGTGGACTGCAGGGGGGAGGGACAGAGAGAGCATGAGTGGAGATGCTGAGCTGACAGACGTGGTGGACTCTGAGAGGTGGACTCTGAGAGGTAGATACTGGATAAGTGGTAAACAGAGGGTGAGGTCAGAGAGATGCTGGGCTCAGAGGGTGGAAAGATGGCTAGAGAGGGAGTAAAGAAAGACAAGGGGAAAGGTTCTAAAAACGGGAAAATCTATATATCAGAGACAGAGTGGGAATGGAAGAAGACAGGAGGAGCAAGGAGAAATGGCAAATGGACAGCAGACACTGGAAAGAGGGTTAAGAGAAGATAGCAGCAGAAGAGAGAGACTGTAAATACTGTGACTGAAAAAATGAAATGCCCAGACAAAGGTAGAATTAGAAAGTATTTTGAATGTATTAACTGGAATATGTTAGCTTTGGGAAATGTGCATTGCTCATGTCTGTTTTGTTCAGTACAAGAGGAGATGCATTTCTGTGTTTATTTCTCCAGTGTTGCCATAAATGCAGAATTTGACTTCTTGGGGTTCCCAGTTCAATTACTATCTATTTCTAATTTGTGGTCCTGTGTTAGCATGTAGTTTCTGTGTAGAGATGCGTAGCAGTTCCAGTTGCTCTGTTTCCCCAGTAGAATAGGTATTGGTGTTCTCTAAGATGTATTGGTTTAATATTTGTAGTACTGCCTTTTCGTAGGTAGGGTTGGTACCATGTGAGTCCTGGTATTATCTTATAGCATGTTGGCTATGGGCTTTCTCACTGATCTTTTTGTAGGGGTTTACAGTACTTCCTCATGTATATGGTAGTTGGTGCTGGAGGAATCTCATGTAGCCTTTCTGATACCCTACTGCACATGTAAATGTTCAGACACTCATACACTTATTGAATTGTTATTGAGACAAATCTCAAAGGCATGGATTACCTTATAGACTGACCAATTTATTGAGGCATGAGCTTCAATAAATTAATTAGTGTATAACAGGGGTTCTCAACCCAGTCCTCAAGACACACCTAGCCAGTCAGGTTTACAGAATAACCACAATGAATATGCATGAGAGAGATTTGCACCTATTGCTTCCACTGTATGCAAATCACTCTCAGGAATTACAAGGACTGGGTTGAGAGCCCCTGGTCTATAAAGTACCATCTATAAGGTGTCACCTGCCTCTGTCATCTTTGCTACTCTAGACTAACACAGCTACCCCTCAGGGCAGTTACCATACATTACAACACTCATCTTAACTACACTCACCTTAACTACAGAGTACTGTATGTACTCTACCCCTTCATAGTTCCCTAATTCAAAATGTTTTATTGGGTGTTTAACACAGCAATTAATATATGCTAATGGACAAGGCTAAGAATTTACTTGACCTCTGCATTAACCTACTCTAAAAACCTAGTAAACACCTAGTAAACAGGTTCCTTAATCTCTTTGCACCACTTTGTACAAACAGAATGTTCACGCTGTGATGGTTTATCTTTATCATCAACAGAGGAGAAAGGCCCAGTTACAGAGGCAGCAGAGTAGAAGGAAACATTAGTAGGAACAGTCACCAGGGGCAGTTCTATCATTAGGCAGGATAAGGCGTTGCCTCAGGCGGCAGATTTTTTGAGGCGGCAAAAAAGTGTCCCCAAATCATGTCCGTGGCCACCTCACACTGCCTAAAAAAATCCAGAAGATCATGAATTCAGCAGCATCTCCTGTACGCTGTTGCTTTTCCTGTTTCAGCAACAGCAGAGCAGCAGCAGGCCCCAAAGTTCAGAGGGGGTAGTGAATGGAGGGAAGAAACTGGACATAGGGTAGGAGTCATGGGGGTTTGAGGTCACATGCTGGACATGGGGTGGTGGCATCGGAGGATGAAGAGCAGATGCTGGACATGAGCTAGGGCATAGGAGATGAAAAGTAGAGGATGTATACAGGATTGTGTCTAGCATCTGCCCTCCAACCCTAAGTGTGTGGGGTAGAGGGCAGATGCTGGACATGGAGTGGAGTAAGATGAAGGGATGTTGGACATAAGGTGAGGAAGAGGGAAAGCAGAGGATGCTAGACATAGTGGGGGGATAGGATGAGAAAATGAGGGAAAGAGAGAGAGAGAGAGACACACACACACGCACAAGAATAGGGTAAGAGAGAAGGGAAGAGCTGCTGGACATGGGGAGGGTGAAAGAGAAAGAAAGAGAAAGGGAAGAGTTGGTTAAAGACTGGGGAATAAGTGGCAGGAGAAGGATAGAGAAATAGGGAGTATGAGAACTGTGTAAATGGTAGGTAGACGCAGTAAGAAGAGGAAGATTGAGGATTGGCCTTGTAAGAAGGAGACATAAAATCTGAGTTGATAGGAAAACATCAGTGTCAGAGTTGGAAGGAAGTGAAGAAGACAGGAGGGGAAAGAAGTGACAGATGGACCTGAGACCCTGGAGGGCGAGTTAAGAGAAGATCAAGGAAAACAAACCAGAGGCTTGTATCAACTACATTAGAGCATAAAATGGACAGACAGCAACGGTAGAAAAATTAATTCTATTTTTAATTTAATGATTGAAATATGTCTGTCTTTGGATTTTATAGGCCCGATATTCAACCTGTGGCATTCAGCATTTTTAAGGCACCTGACCACCGTGGACAGAAGTGAAACCAGATATTCAGTGCTGGAATCCGAATATCTGCCGGCACTAAATACTCCTTTTCAGTTCTGACTAGTACAGCTGCCAAACTGTGGCAATACTCAGCCAAATTTCATAAAGGTATGACAGTTATTGAAATGTCCTGACTTTATATGGGCACTTAGCCAGTTAGTGGACTGAAAATCGCTGCTAACCAGCTAAGTGTTTCCATGTAAAAGTTGTTGAACTGTTAACTGTAAACTGCCCTTGATCTATGGAAGGGGGCGGTATAGAAGAAATATATGAATAAAATAAAGTGCTGGGACTACCCTTGCCCTGCGCACTGCACTCGCCCTCTGAATCTCCCTGCCAGCTGCTTTATCTGCTAACTAGGGCCGGCCCTAGAGTTGGTTCAAGGTGTTGGCAACATAGGCATTCTTTAAGCCTTAAGCCCCCCAGCCCCCCTGACTATCAGAATCTATTGTTTAGCTTTGAATGCCCTGCTCATTGCTGCCCCCAAGAAGCTGCCACAATAAGCGGCTACCTAGTTAGCCTGGTGGTGGGAATGGCCCTGCTGCTAACCGGATAAACCCTTTTGATATGTACGGCCCTGTTTCGTACAAAAATAGACCACCACCTAATTATTATAATTATTATTATTACCTGAAATGATCAGATCCGAAAAGTCAGTACAGGTGCAATCAGAGTCTCTGTTTATTAGATAACTGATGACCAAATACAGGCAGCGAAGTGGGGAAGAGAGTTCTATCGGGCACTAGGCACCTCAAGAATGCAACTCTCCCCCTTAGAATATAGAAAGCATATTACAATTTATACCTTTTTCTCTTCCGCATTTTTACATACAGTCCAGTCCCCAGAGCTATTCCTTTGTGTTCTCTCCCCCTCCCCTACCTTATTTCCTATTATTACCCTTTACTCCCCTTAGTTCCTGTTGCAAAATCCCCCTGGCCCCCCTCTTCCCATACTCACCATGATCCAGCTAATCTGCTTTCTTCAGAGCCGGGCCCAGCATATATGTTGGTAGCTTTGTGGTTTCCTGTGTATGCATTTCTTGACACATAGACCTTACAGGCCTATATCTGATATCCCCTTGCAGGTCCTAGTCTAGACTCTCCAGCCCAAACTGGCACCTCACAAGGCTCATGATATCTCCTTATATGGTTCTTTCCGGTGCTGGATCTCTTCTTGCTAAGGCCTGTATTCTTGGCTCACATGTTATAGCAGAATGACTGTGCTTTAACTATTTTGTGAGATTCAGGGCAGCCAGTAAGTGATTATGAATCAGGAACATTATTAATCCTTAGCACTTAAAAATTAAAAGCAAATCTATCATACTAAATCCCAAATGTATCATACTTAACCTCTACCTCTACAAGCACTTAACCCCTACAACTCCCCCATTTTTTATTTATTTTTTTTTATTCGGCTGGGGAATGGGAGAAATCCAAGTCTGAATAGTCGGACATGGGGACGGCTGCATAAGAAACATTGACAAGAGTAGGGCTAGTCTGAACAGGCAAAAAAGAGGTAGATACTTTGGAGAGTTGTTTCTTACAGCAGGATATAAAAACAGAAACAAAACAACAGAAGAGTAAAGCAATGATTAAAATAATGCCAACAGAAATCAATAAACCTTTCAAGCCAGAGCCAAGGGAGTGAAACCAGGAGGAGAGAGATGAAAACCAATCTCCAATCTGGAAACCACCCTTAAAATCATCAATATGTAGTTCTGACAAGTGACGTATTTTATCCATAGCATTAAGCACAAACACTGAATGATTCGCTATGACTATACAACAGATAGTGGCATTAATAAAAGAACAAAAGGCCTCATTCAGAAGCAAGGAGCAAATCTAGGGCTTGTCTATTTTGCAGAGTCATTTGTGTATTCTGCTCTAGGGACTCTGACAACTTAGTTATAGAATCAATAACAGCTTTCATTTGAACATACAGTAAGCATTGTAGACGGCAGATAGCCATACCAAGTCCAGCAGTTATGGCAGGGGTCTAGAAAGATATCAAGGAAGTCCAGCATCTAACCTACGTGTAATAGCAATGGAGCAAAAAGTTCAACAGACTGTCCCGATTTCAGTTCAAGGCAGGGGGTGATTGAGAACCTCTTTGGAGATGTGGGTTGTACTGTGAACTCGCAGAAGTAAAACTAATTGTCCATCAGGATGAAGGAAACAGATGGTGTCCCAAGGAGCAGGTTTGGCAGCAATTATCTTGGTCAGCAACAGTTCATACAGGAAGGAAGTAGATCAAGCAGAGGTGACAGTTGAAGAAACCTTCAAGAGTCCAAGTGTCAGTATCATTCAAGTGGGCAACAAAGGGGGAAGTAACGGTGACAATGGTGAGCTGGATCACATATTCAAAAGTAGCCCTAAAGAGGTAAGCTTAAAGCATGGCTTAGAAAAGAGCAGAAATACAGCCTGATACACTAGCTTCCAGGCATAAAAAGGATTAAGTACAACAGCAGTGAAACTTTGATACATGACAGCATTTAAAACACAATGCAGCAAACACTTGCCATTCTTCAGAGAGAGCAGAAGGAGAGAACACACCATACTGTTTATACCATTATACCATTCTATATAAATTTCAATCAAGCTTGAACCAGTTCAAAAGGTCACACAAAAGTCAGCATTATGTAGTTGCAGTAGGGGTCGCTGTTGTCCACAGGTGTGCTGCATTAGATCTGAAATAACTTCTTATCAGAATGTCTGTCACTGGCTCCACCAATTCAGTTGCCTGAAATTCTACAGGTACAAACAAAAGAGAGAATGCTGTTTCCCCTCCCCCTTTCCTCTTCTTGGATTGCTTTCTGGGATTGCTGCTCGCACACAACAGCTAATCCTGCTTCTAAAACAATTGTTAAAAGTCAAACAAATGGGAGGCAGAAAATATAAATTTAGATTGTTAAACAGTGTCTCAGTCCCACTAACTTAATTGGTGTAGTTTTGGGGAAGCAGACAGTTAAAACTGATACTTTTTTTTATGAAAAGACTGGTGGACATCTAGAATGCAAACACTTCCCTTTTTTAAGTTATTTCAATCACTGAGAGTTACAGCTAACCTCGACCTTGCCACAATATATAAAATCCCTGTTTAACTTTTAATTTTGCTTAATACAATCAGAACAAAATCCAAACATGGTTAACATTTTATTCATTCAGGATTTAAATCATTCTCAAGTTGCAATCTGCTCAGAATACCACATAATCCTGCAGGGATCTTAATCTCTACTTTGAAGGTCAAATGGAAAAAGGAAACAGTTTTCTTCTGTTGCACCAGTAGCAAAGAATTCTAAGCAGTTTAATTTCAGAGATCATAAAATCTAATTAAGAAAGCGTTGATTGCGTGAGTGTTATACAGAACTTCCAGAAGGGAAACGGCTGCACTGGTAATTTTTGCTTCAAAAGCAAAGTAACTTTTGAATCACACTCTGCAGATATCATAGCTGTTATTGTTCCTCTATTACTAATTTTGTTTCCAGAATATACCACAAAACAATAATCATATATCAAAGCATGGAAGATCTTCCCATTCATTCACAACAATTATAACTATCACACATAGAACAGAATCAGGTCCCTAAGTTTTTCTAAAAACAGGTTTTTTTTTTCAGTGTCATTTCCGTACCTAGAAAGCTAGCAAGCTAATTACAGAGGAAAAAATACTTCACCGAGTTCTGAACTTCAACTCCTGTCACACTGAATAAATCCTTTATTTAAACAAACAAGAAAGACTGCTCAATCGAGAGTTTCCTCTAGGTAATGCGTCCATCACCAGAAGAAAATCCCCCAGCAGTCCCCCTCCCTCTTTCTAGCTAAAAACAGGCAACCATCTTATCCTGCTGCAGGCAATTAGCTATCTTTCATCAGACGACATATAGGAGCAATTATTCATTAAACACAACCAAGCACTGGCCAGGTACTGGCAATGTTCAAAGAATAAACCTCAAAGTTCAGAACTCCATAATTACAATTGATGTGTATCTTGTTTACATTGTTATGTAACTAGACTGATTCTTTCAATTGATCTAATTGTCACCCTCTCTGGTCTGATCCCAGATAAGGAGATTTCTTCCATTGTTTTCTTTTAGAACAATCTTTTATTCTCCTTCACTGTCCCTCAGCCTATAAATCAGTAAACCTGTTGTTTTCACTGTGTGGGGGTGAAAATAGACAAAAACTTTCTCTATTTCCTTTCCTAATAAGGGATTATCTCTCATCATCCGTTCGACCGGAGTCATTGGGGAAACCTGATTTATCATTATTCCCTGATTGTCATCTTTCTCTCTCCTAAACAGAGACATGATTCCTACGTGCAACCTTTTATTTAAGGGTCTCAATACCCACCCTCTTTATTTACAGAGGAAGGAAGTGCACGAAATGTCCAGGACACCTTTCAAACAAGAATTCGCTTCGTTCAAGCCCAGCCAATCTCCTCACGGAGGTATGGAACCGTGAGCAAGAACACACACACGCTTCGTGTCAGACGACACGTACTGTCTCAATCACTTATCATTCAGTCCCAGTTTATAACAGCAAATTATTCTTACACTTTATGCATATAACAACAACAAAAATTAAACAACACATACCAAGCTTGGTTAAAAATATACTCACGACGCCATCATTACAGGCCGCCGTCATCCTAGGGAATCAATCACTCACTTCTTCTCCGGTCTTCACTCAGCACCGGGAACACACCTCCCTCAACCTTTTGAGGGGAATCCAAATCTTTACGTACCTCCCTCTTTCTCTTGAGGGGAATCCAAATCTTTAAATTTATATCTTGGCCATAAAGACCCACCCGTAGGCCAATCCCGGGTTTCGGCACTAATTTTGTACGGCCCTGTTTCGTACAAAAATAGACCACCACCTAATTATTATAATTATTATTATAACCTGAAATGATCAGATCCGAAAAGTCAGTACAGGTGCAATCAGAGTCTCTGTTTATTAGATAACTGATGACCAAATACAGGCAGCGAAGTGGGGAAGAGAGTTCTATCGGGCACTAGGCACCTCAAGAATGCAACTCTCCCCCTTAGAATATAGAAAGCATATTACAATTTATACCTTTTTCTCTTCCGCATTTTTACATACAGTCCAGTCCCCAGAGCTATTCCTTTGTGTTCTCTCCCCCTCCCCTACCTTATTTCCTATTATTACCCTTTACTCCCCTTAGTTCCTGTTGCAAAATCCCCCTGGCCCCCCTCTTCCCATACTCACCATGATCCAGCTAATCTGCTTTCTTCAGAGCCGGGCCCAGCATATATGTTGGTAGCTTTGTGGTTTCCTGTGTATGCATTTCTTGACACATAGACCTTACAGGCCTATATCTGATATCCCCTTGCAGGTCCTAGTCTAGACTCTCCAGCCCAAACTGGCACCTCACAAGGCTCATGATATCTCCTTATATGGTTCTTTCCGGTGCTGGATCTCTTCTTGCTAAGGCCTGTATTCTTGGCTCACATGTTATAGCAGAATGACTGTGCTTTAACTATTTTGTGAGATTCAGGGCAGCCAGTAAGTGATTATGAATCAGGAACATTATTAATCCTTAGCACTTAAAAATTAAAAGCAAATCTATCATACTAAATCCCAAATGTATCATACTTAACCTCTACCTCTACAAGCACTTAACCCCTACAGATATTGGGCCAGTTACTTTGCACAGTGCAGGGGCATCTGCAGATCTCTCTTTCTCTGGTGTTGTATTGGATTACAGTCTGATATTTTCTTTTTATTTCAATTAATTTTTGTTTATGCAATTTTATTTTTACTTTGTGGTAATGTAATCTGTATTTGATGAGGATGTCTCTGTTTTCTGAGTGTGTGACCGATGCCAGGTATTCAGTTAGAATGCAGTTTCTATGTAGGGATCTGTAGCAGTCTGGCTTCTTCAGTTTCCAAATAGGTTTATCTATGTTCTAGGGCTCACTGCAATATTTACAGTGCTGCTATTTTCTGGGTAGGCTCCTTGTGTGAGTTTTGTGATGCTGTTATAGTATGATCAATTTTCTCTATAGGTCCTGAGTGATTGTTATAGAGTTTTGTATTATTTCACGATATGCCCCATACTGTTGAGGGTTTATATTGCTGTTACTGAGATGACATCAGAATCAAAAAATATTTTTTGTATGTTGGAGTTCAGTGGGGAAATGTCTTTTGCACCCATTGTGGGAGATGTGTTTCTTTGGATGTAGAATATGGGGGTTAGTTTAGAAGCCCTATTTGTGCTTTAGGCATCTGAAAACGGGCATGGAGATGTCCCCAAAGACATTTTAGAAGCCGGCTCTGTGGATGTCCCCAGGGTGGCGACGTCCAAGTCTGAACGGAGGCATGGAGTAGACATGCCCAGGGTATTCCCAAAACTTGGATGTGCTCACCCAATTTCAGAAACACCCTTTGTGTCCTGAGCCGTATCCAAGTTTATACCTACTGCAGGCAACAATAGACATCGGAAAAGTGCTTGTTTTGTCAGATGGACAATTGGAGGGTGTAGAGGAGCTGGTCTGCTCATGTCTCCTATATTTTCAATGTTGACAATGAACATTGATGGTGAATGAGGGCTCGTGAATTATTGCTACAGGTTACATAATTAAACTGCTACAATTTTTGCTGCATTAAAAACACTGCAAAGCTTTTAAAAAAGTATATGGCTTGGGAATATATTGTTTTCTTTATTCTTGGGGCAACAGCCTAATCTGTATTATGTAGAAATCTGGCAGTCTCTTTATCCTCTCTGTCCATGCAAATGGTATTGAGACCCTCATTAAGAGGCATGTCTACAAAAGGTTAATAAACATTCAGAAATGTTAATGTGCGCTAAGTGACACAACACCCATTTATTTCTGTTGGTGCAGTTGCACTTAACGCACATTAATATTTAGTAAACATGCCCCTAAGTCATTACCAGGACAAAAAAAAAGAAGCTTGTGAAGGGCTCCTTTGAAAGCAGCCTAAAATTTTAGATGGACAACATATACATTTTAAAATAAAATTTATGCAAATAAGGTCCAGTAGCTATACAAATAAGGTCCCTCAATGAGTCTCCGCACATGGCCCTGTATCATCTTTGGGCCACCCCTGCACAGATTTGGATGTCTTCACACTGTCCACAGTCTTCATGCTTTGGATGTCTCTATGCCAGTTTTTAGTCGTCCAAAGAATGAACAGGGCTTCTAAAATAAACCCATAATGTAATCAGTCGCTATTCTTTAAGTATGCATATAGGACCAAGAGGCTTGTCTAGATCCACAGGCTGGTGTACCTCAAGGCTAATGCCTGCTTAGAAGTGCCATCCAGTCTCCCCTAAAAAAAAATGATAATAGATACCCCACAATGAAATGCATCCTTACCTTCTCATATTCTGAATGTAGGCACAGGAAGCTATCAGCCTCCTAATGAAGACCCTACTCCTGCCATTGGGGAAGAAGAGGTTCTCCTGGGTTAGTACAAGACTCACCAGGTACCTTTTCCTGCACAGAGAAATGTTTTAATCAGTTGTAGGATTCCATCTTGTAGAATGTTTTTTCACCTGAGATGCTCTATCCCTTGGGCCAGTGACACATATTTCATAAGATATTTGGACAAAAACCCCCCACATACTTATCCATTTATATTGAAAGATATATCGATAACTCCCACATAAACAGTCAGCAGAAATTATATATATATATATATATATATATATATTGTACGGGAGGTTAGATGGGGGCGGGAAAGGGGCATTGCGGGGGAGGAGTTAGGGCGGGCAGTGGGCAGTTGGCAGCCCCGGACGTACAGGGCCAATTCCAATGTCAGCCCTGTACATCTAGGGCCGGCAGCCTGAACGGGAAACGTATTCCACCTCTGAGGTGGAATAAGTTCCCCTAGTCATGTGGATTGGGCAAGTGAGATGGCCCAGCACTTAAAGGCTAAACAGGCAAGCAATTCAGCAGCAGTGTCATCACTCCAATATGTAAGTAACACCTCGGACTGCCCCGTCAAAGGAATATAGTCAACTTTCAGCACAATCTCCATCCGGCAGCTGGAGAACATCATTTCCAAACTGAACACCACCACCTCCCCGCTGGACCCTTGCCCATTCACGTGGATTAAAATATCCAAACAGGAGCTTATACCATTCATTCTGTCCATTGTCCAGTCATTGCTTACCATCGGATACCTGCTACCACATTGAAGCAAGTATCCATCAGACCATTATTAAAATTCCACACTCTCAACACAGCCCTTCCCTCTTCATATAGATCCATCTCAAGCATCCCAGCACTTACCAAGATCATTGAGAAGACTCTACAACTACAAACTCAAGAGATTGTGGAACCTAACTCCCCCCTGGATAAACACCAGCATGGCTTCAAGCCCTTCCACAACACAGAAACACGTCTAGCTTACTTCCTCAACACACTGATCTTTGACACAGAGAAAGCTTCACAAAGATTCATCCTAGTGTTCCTGGACCTGGCCACAGCCTTTGACTCCATCACACCTCCCAGCTCATAGCACATCTACATGAAATTGACCTAAGAGGAAGGACCTTACAATGGTTCCAATCATATCTTTCAGAACACTCTCAACAAGTCAGAATAGGATCACAGACTTCAGCCCCATTCAAGTTCCTCCAGGATTGCCACAGGATATTGCTCTTCAATATCTTTATATACTTCCTCTGCAAGGTTATACAGGAATACAAGATATTTTACCACCTTTACACCAATGATATCCTCATCTTCACTCCATTCTCCATAATCAACCCATATTACTCCACAATCAACAGTTGCCTAGAATCAGTCATAAGCTGGCTTGGCC
This sequence comes from Ichthyophis bannanicus, assembly GCA_033557465.1. Lineage (NCBI taxonomy): Eukaryota > Metazoa > Chordata > Amphibia > Gymnophiona > Ichthyophiidae > Ichthyophis > Ichthyophis bannanicus. The sequence continues at coordinate 88,749,556 of CM066033.1, forward strand.
TTCACAACCTACGCATCAACCCCAAGACCGAAGTCCTGTTTATAACCAGGCATCCCTCCTTCTCCCTTCCAGCTACAATGAACATTGCAAATCTAACTTTACAAGTAAACCAGCAAGTGAAATAGCTGGGCATATCTGGATCAGAATCTGAATTTCAGCATCTATATCAAGAACTTCACTGAAGCAGTATACCACCGTATCAGAACCCTGAGGAACCTTAATCTGCTCCTTAACCATGCAGACTTCAGAAACGTCTGCCAAGCACTCATCACTCCCATCTTTGACTACGCTAACCTTATCTATCAGGGCCTCCCAAAATCCTCATTGCAGCCTGTGCAGCTGGTGCAGAATTTAGCAGCTGCATTGCTTTCTTTTTTTTTTGGAGTGGAGGAGTAGCCTAGTGGTTAGAGCACTGGCTTGGTAACCAAGCAACCAGGGTTTGATTCCTGCTACCACTCCTTGTGGCCTTGGGCAAGTCACTTAGCCCTCCATTGCTTCAGAAGAAAGGCCTGGCAATCTACTTCCAGTGACACTGCCAAGAAAACCCAGGAGCTTCTGGGTCACCAGGAATCAGGACTGACTCAAAGGCACACATTGCATTGCATGAAGGCAATGTAGCTTAACCAAGTAGTATCAGAAGCAACACACAGCAAGGGTAAAATACTAGATCTAATATTCACCCCAGCAAACTGGCCATACCACCACCTTTCCTCCATGACTCGCAGCACCTCTGTACCATGGTCGGACCACAACCTTCTCACCTTTTTCCTTCCAAACAGCAACACCCAATACGCGAACACACCTGTGCAAGCACTTTTCCAGAAATTCAGGACATTTAACAAAGAGTTCTTCACCAACGCAATCCAACTACTCATGCACTTGGACCCAAAGCTGAACAACCCCTGCAACCTAGATAACATCTTTGCACAATGGAACTCTCTCATCTTGTCTTATGCTATCAGGCCGAACAGTACAGGGGAGCACACCTAGCGCCATGGTTCACCCCTGAGCTCAAATCAATGAAAACCAAGCTCCAACAACTAAAGCACACATGCAGAAGGAATAGGAGCCCAGACACTCATACTGTAGCAGATAAACGAGTGAAGAAAGAAACACCCAAGGAGTCTTAGAAGGAAACAACGGTTTAATGTGCATTGACACAGAGAAAATAGTTTTTCCAAATTCTGGGCCTCCACCAGGGGCTCAGAGAGATTATATAGACTTCTTATCAGGTTATTACAGCATTTCTTCATGATTGGTCATTTTATTACAGTTCAGTCCCGATTGGAGAAAGTCTACTGTACTCTTATCTCTAGCGAAGCATAGGAAGAGTAGTTATCTCTAGCAAGCAAAGAGAGCAGCAGGACAAAGGAATAGGGGAGGGACAAGCATGTACCAGGGTATGACTTCACTAAGAGGGGTGTATCCTTTTCACTTAACCCTTCCAGCTCTCAGCCCTGCCTGGATTTATACCTCATTCCCCACTTTTTAAGGGGAAAATTTGCCTTGTAGTGAAGGAGGCCAATTTTTCCTCATAGCAATTGATCTGACTGTGGAAGGGATTTGTATTTTCGCTCCACCATGGTCTCAATGGTGGAGGTAATAAATCAGATAAGGATAGGGATACATCATGGCAGGATGACACATAGCAGGAGAATAAGGAGAACCCCTACCAGTAGGGTTTTAAGTCCATCTAACCAATTGAACCATTCCGCAAACCACCCAGCACCCATAGAAGGGGCGGTGAAATGATTAGCTAGGTCACGTAGGTCTTGAATAGAGCGTTCAATGGAAACACTCTCGTCAGTGAGATTAAACCAACACATACCCTCAAACTCCTCGCAGCCATGATTTAAGCGTAGGAGCAGAAAATCAATGGTCATCCTATTCTGCAGAATCGCCGTCCGCAGACCGGACATCTCGTGATTCATAGTGGCTAGGATGGTTGAGGTAAGATTAATGGATTTGGCCAAGGAACAAGCAATACGGTTTACTTCCATTGCATTGTGTAAAGCTAACCCAGGTGCTCCTACAATGGATATTGCCAGTCCCAGCGCTGTCTGATCACTATAAGGTTCCACATTGGAGTTACAGGTAGGTGGCATAGGTTTTGATCGAGGATAGCACGAGTGGGTACTCATCTTACTGGGGGTATGAGAGAAAGCAGCAGTAGTAAGTCTGCCAAAAGTGCAAGGACCTCCAGTAGCATTTTTGGGAACATAAGTGTAAGCAGTTTTACCACATAACAAAAACCATCCTAGGGGAAGATACATTTCTGAGTAAGCATAAGATACCTTCGTAATAGACTTGCATGATAATACAGTGTTAGACACATTAAAAAAAACCTTTAGTAGGGTAGCTCTGGAGATGACTCTCCTCTTTGCCTGGGTGGAGAAGAACCTCCTAACCTTGTCAGCTCAGCACACTGCTGGGATGGACAGTGTGAAAATAGTCTTCCTGAGCCGACACTCTCTGAATCCTGGAGAGTAGGAGTTGAGTCAGGAGGTGTTTCAGTTGATTCTGTGCTGCTGGAGGTTACCCCGAAATGGATCTGATGATGTCTAGCTCCAATTCCAAAGTTTTCCATTTCTTCAGTCGCCGCACAGAAACAGAGTCTGAGGGCACTGACGTCCTGGCTCAGCTTTGACCAAATCAGTGCCTGTTGGATGTGTTTCCTTTGTGGCCCCTGGTGTGGCATATGATTTGGGATATAGAACACCAGGATTGTTCTGGCGGTGCTAGATTAGCTGAGGAAAGCATGGTTTGGAGGCCTGATGTGGCTTCTACAGGTGCCTCCTCTTCGATTACCTCCATCTTGGGGCCTATTGTGGCAGTGACCAATCATCTTGGAGGAACCGATTCCCTTCTCGCTTACGACATGCCTCTTGAATATAGACAGCTAGCATGTAAGCACTACTTTCCGGCCATGGTCTCTACTCTGCATACATGCAGGTCTAGCACCTCTTTGAGCAATGATATAGCACTCGGCAGTTGGCTCCTTAGGTCACCAATGTACCATCTCTGTTGGCCTTTCTACAGGATGGCCTGGAGAAGAGCCTTTCCCTTAGCTCCTTGAAGGTTCAGTTGGCAGCTTTGGCCTGGATGTCTTGTGCTTCCTCCAGGGGTTCAGCATCTACATCCTCCCTTTCGGTCTGTGGTCCCTTCCTGGGATCTGTCCCTCATCCTCAGGACCCTGATGTCAGCACCCTTGAGCCATTGAAGCACGCTACTTTAAAGGATTTGATGCTCAAGATGGTCTTCTTGGTCGCAATTTGTTTTACAAGGTGGAGTTTTGTGCTGCAGGCTCTGTCTTGCTGAGATCCTTATCTGTCTTTTTCAAAGGAGGCAGTTTCCATTCATTCTGTGCCTTCCTTCTTGTCTAAAGTGATTTCTCCCTTTCATGTGAATCAGGTGGTCTGCCTGCCCTCCTTTTCTAAGAGGCAGTGTCGGGAGAAAGATAAGGATTTTCACTTTGTGGATGTCCGGAGGGTTCTTTTCTGGTACTTGGAAGTTACAAATTCCTTTCATAAGTCCATCTTTTTGTGCTGTTTGCTGGCCCCGCAAGGGTGACATGGCGGCTAAGTCAACTTTGGGGAGCTGAATTAAGGAGGCCATTGCTTTGGCGTATTTGTTGCAGAATCGGCTGCCTATGTTAGCTTAGCACAAGTGTCTTCGTGGGTGGAGTGGAGCTCAGTAGCTTCTGCAGACATTTGTCAGGCAGCAATGTGGGCATCACTTTCCACTTTTGTCAAGCATTACCGCTTGCATATCCATGTGCAGGCGAACCTGGCCTTTGGCTCAAGGATTTTGCGAGTTGCTGTGTCTCTTCCCGCTTAGTGGAGTTGTAGCTTTGGTACGTCAAACTTTTCTGGATTGGTCTAGCAGGATGATATGGAAAGTGACATTTTACGTACCAGTTAATGTCCTTTCCTTGAGTCCTATGAGAGCAGTCCAGGGCTGCCCCTGGAACTGTATTTGTTCTGTTCTTCTGCTGTGGTATCCTTGGAGTCACTATGATTTTTATACTTGTCTCTACAGGTTTATCTTCTATGGACAGCTTCTGTTTATGCTTTTCTGTACATAATAGTTCTCTACTGTTGATTACTCTCTGTTGCCCATGATTGAGATTGTGTGAGGCTTGCCATGTTCTCCCATGTTCTTTGGGATGGATACTGAAGAGTCCTCTGTTGGCAGAGCAAATAGAGGCATGGGAGCGATGTCATTGAAACCTGGGCTTTTCATTGGTTCTTTGCCTCCACCAATCTGCTGGCAGGAGAACATAACCCACTTGTCTGGACTGACTTAGTAGGACTCAAGGAAAGAACATTAGCTGGTAAATAAAATATCACCTTCTTAAGTCTTTTACTGGTTCACTATCCCTTTCTGCATCCAGTTCAAACTTTTCCTACTGACCTATAAGTCCATTCATTCTACGGCTCCTCACTACCTGTTCCCTCTTATCTCTCCCTACACCCCTCGTCATAAACTCCGCTCTTCTGGCAGATCCCTTTTATCTGTGCCCTTCTCTGCCACCTCCAACTCCAGACTTCATTCATTCCACATTGCTGCTCCATATGTCTGGAAGAAACTACCTGAGTCAGTACATCAGGCTTTTTCTCTAGCCCTATTCAAATCCAGTCTAAAAGCCCACCTTTTCAAGGCTGCTTTTGGATCCTGATGCCCCTCTTTCTTGTTCACCACTTATTTGTATCTTACCATACTCTAGTCTACAGTTTTGTGATGCTGTTCATCTTTATTAGATTGTGAGTTCTGGTGAGCAGGGACTGTCTCATATCTATATATATAGTGCTGTATAGGTCTTGTAGCACTATAGAAATGATAAGTAGTAGTAATAAATGACACCACACTGTTTGCTTGCTTCCTTAGATTCTCAGCAGTTCAAGTTTCGCCTTTCTTGCATACCGCCAGCTCTGTTTGATCACACTCACCCTCTGTCCCTCATAGCTAGCAAGCTGAGGTTTCATATTCATGTAATAGTCATAGCTGTGGCCAGGAGGGACTCTAATCCCACTCTCACTTTCCACTGTCCTGTCCTCAGAATCTGGATTTACTCCTCCTTTTCTTCTATTTTGATATTTTTCCTGGGGATCTCTCTCTTTCATATTAACCGTTCAGGGTCTGAGACAGTGATGCATATAAAAAAAAGAAAACAAATTCTCCAATCAATTAATAGCTGATAAAAGCTTTAAACAACCAAAAATGCCAAAAATGGGGCAGAGAAGATGGGGAATTACTAGTATGGTTTAAAACCAAGAGAATTGTTGAAGCCTGTTAGATATTACTGAAGCATTAGGCCTAAACTGTCAAATGCCAAAGGTACCAAGCATCCAGATTGAACAGAAACCTTCTCCAGCTTAAGTAGGGCTACCCACCAAAGCTGCTTCAAAAAGCACCACCGTGGCACTGACCCAACATCCCACCCCTGCTTTCCAATCTCCAGGAAGCCCCTTTTGGCTACTAAAGTGTCAAGGCAGTAAGGCACAATACCTACCCTCACCCTAGTCCTGTCTATGGGCACCCAAACCTTAAATCAGTCCTGTGAAGCATTGCATATTTGTGGATTTTGTTTATGCTTTAATTCAAGAAAATAAGGAAGAAGTGAGTAGTTTGTGTGTAAAATAAAATTCCAGAAAACTGGCATGCAGCGACACTCCTGTCAAAAAAAGCCTGGCTGTACATCTCAAGCCATAGGTCAATACTACTCTAGAGGATCACACAAGAAGAGAAAGGGAACTGTTTCAGGGATTAAAGGGAACATGAAAAGCATGTCTGAACATTGAAAATTAGTTACAATGCAATGTGTGCCTTTGAGTCAGTCCTGACTCCTGGCGACCCAGAAGCTCCTGGGTTTTCTTGGTAGTGTCACTAAAAGTAGATTGCCAGGCCTGTCTTCCAAGGCAATGGAGGGTTAAGTGACTTGCCCAAGGCCACAAGGAGTGCTAGTGGGAATTGAACCCTGGCTGCTTGGTTACAAGCCAGTGTTCTATCCACTAGGCTACTCCTCCACTCCTATAATAGCTAAAAAATAAGAAAATATGAGACGCTCTAATGACCATGGATCTGGAATATGAATGATAACCTGTCGCTGCTGCTTTGAGTGTTGTTCTTTGAAAAAAAAGGAGAAGAAGAAAAAACTACTGTGAAGTATAGACATACCACCTACTGTCTCGTTCACCAGATGAATGACTGCAGCTATTTTTGGCACTTGCTACGGCCCAGGTGGCCCATCTGGCCTGATTCACTTGGCCAGTTTTCCTTTGCATCTGGGAATTTTGACCCTCCTGCTTTCCAACTAATTGTATCACATTATCTGTTCTTTGTTCATGATTTTCCTCTCTGCAAAAGGTTGCAAAAATCTCATGCACTGTCTTAGAAAGTCTTAATTAACCTCTAACCTTGTTTCAGGACATGTGACTTGGGTTACTTCTCACACCCAACTGTGGGCCCATTAACACGCTAGCCTAAAACAAAAACTGTTTTGACGGGCTGTAATTACTGCTAAGTGACACTGAACAAGGGAGCTCTTGTAGCACTGCTGAAGGGCCATTATGAACTGAAGAAACTGTTCTCATAGTCACCCTCAATGAGATTTTATTTGAGATAAACCCAAGTCCCCAAATGTATCTCTTCAAGCATATAACCAGTTTCTTGCAGCTACAAGCTGACAAAGGCTTAGTCGTAGTTGAAAGAGCATGCTGTAAATTTAACAATTCCGAACAAAGCATGAGTGACAAATCCGAGAGAGGACAACCAAAAGATTTGTCTTCCTAACAGCAAATATAAATTAGTTTATGCTAACTGAAAGAGATGAAATGCTGCAACAGGGCAGGACAAGTCTTGTTTTTAGGTGAGATAGTGGAATAAGTGCTTAATGCTTAGACCTGCAGGTGCATTACAGAATTCATTTGGAGCTGCCAGCTTACAGTGAGACCTGATTTCCTGTAAAACTGCTGATACGATATGACAGCCCTGTTTTATGGCCTGCTGACTGCTCATTCATGCTAATCAAAATTACAACACCTGTTACCACTAGCACGCACTTGGCTCACTTGCTCAAACACTTCATTCTTTGAGCATTTTCACTTTTTCCCTCCTTCTGGGAAATGAATGTCAGCCTTCAATAAGTTAGATTTTTACCAGCCTATCAAAATCTATGGTAGCCTATGAAGCTAATTCTCAATTTCAGAAATTATCTTTGTAATTTTTACTGTTCGGCTTGTGACTTTTATTAATTTTTTTTAATCTGTAAGGGGAAGTATGAAAAGCTTGTTCCTAATTTTCTAACTTTTGTATTGCAGTCAGAGAATAATTGAGCTCTGTTGGGAGAGAAATTTGTGTAGTTTTAGGGATACGAGTCATCCCTGTTGGCAATGGAGGATGTAGAGTGGGAATGTTCATACAGTATAAAGCAGTGGTTCTCAACCTTTTTTGTACCGTGACCCCTTTTACCATTGGTCAACTTGTGGTGACCCCCAATGATAAAATCAAATGTGTCTCTCTACCTTTACCGTTAATGCATTGTCACTGTAATCATTTGTTGAATTATTGCTCACAAGTAATTAATCACAAGTAACACTATTTGATTTCAAAATTATGATGATTTTGTAGTCAAATCACTAATATGAAATAAAATTATTTTTTCTACCTTTGTTGCTCCCCAATACTGTGTAAAATGTAAAAACAGCACAAAGTCCAATCAACAAAATTAAAGAAAATTATTTTTTCTACCTTTGTCTGACCATTTTATTCTCTGATCATGCTGGTCCCGATCTGAGGCTTCTGCTTTCCTGTCTTCTCTTAGCTCTCTTTCTGTGGTCTATGGTCCATCTGCCATTTCTTATCTCTTCTTTTGTTTTCTTCATGTCTTTCCATCAGCCTATTTCCAGTCCCAGTAGCCCTCCCCAGTATCAGCCCCTTTCCAGTCCTCACTCTCAGTACCTTCCAATGTCAACTTGCATTCCCATGACTGCCACTGGTGTCCATTCCCTTCCAGTCCCCCTCCTTCTCCATTGATCAGTCCCTTCTAGTACAAATACCATGGCAGCCCCTCTCAGATCCACTCCCTTCCAGTTCCATTCTCCCATCCCTTCGTATCAGCCCATTTGTAGCCTTAGCCCCAGTTTTCTTCCAGGGCCAGCAGCTCTATCCTCCCCTCCCCACAATCAGCCCATTTCCAGTCGAAGCCCCACAATCAGCTCGCTTCCAGTGCTAGTCCCCCCTCAACCCCATTATTACCAGTGCTAGCCTCTCCTAATCAGCCCAATACCTGTCCTACCCCCCCCCCCATCAGCCCATTTCCAGTCCTAACCTCCCTGATCAGCTCATTTCCAATGCTAGCCCCCCATCAGTCCATTACCAGTCCTACCCCCTATCAGCACATTATCAGTCCCAACCCCTCCTTGATCAGTCCATTGCTAGTCCTAGCCTTCCCTAATCAACCCATTACCAGTCCTAGCCACCCCCCATCTGCCCATTATAATCCTAACCCATACTGTCTCTCCCCTCTGTCCGGCATTTATCCCCGTCTGTCTAGTATGTCCCCCTGTCTCTTCCCTTTGTCCATGTCAGCCCCCTCCCTCCATGTCAGCCCCCCTTTGTCCATGTCAGCCCCCTCCCTCCATCCATCCATCCATCCATCCATGTCAGCCACCCCTCCCTCCCTCCCTCCATCTCTCCATGTCAGCCCTCCCCTCCCTCCCTGTCAGCCCTCCCCTCTGTCCATGTCAGCCCCCTCCCTCCATCCATCCATCCATGTCAGCCCTCCCCTCCCTCCCTGTCAGCCCTCCCCTCTGTCCATGTCAGCCACCCCTCCCTCCCTCCATCTCTCCATGTCAGCCCTCCCCTCCCTCCCTGTCAGCCCTCCCCTCTGTCCATGTCAGCCCCCCTGTCCATGTCAGCCCCGTTGCAGGTTCCCTGCCCCCTCCTCCCCTCTCCCTGTCTGCCTGCTGCTGCCCTGCTGTTCTTCTGCAGCCACGGCTCCCTGTCTCTTAGGGAACCGTGGCTATGCCTGTAAAACTGTTGCGGAGCCTTCCTGTCTCTCGACGGGCTCTGTGCAGCATTGTCCTGCCTCCAAAGGAAGTGGTAAACAACTTCCTTTGGAGGCGGGACAATGCTGCACGGAGCCTGTCAAGAGACAGGAAGGCTCTGCAACGGTTTTACAGGCATAGCTGCGGTTCTCTAAGAGGCAGGGAGCCGCGGCTGCATTAGAAGGGACTGGGAGGTGGTGAGTTTGCTGCTGCCGAGAAGCGGACTCAGCAGCGGCAGCAACTTGTGTGGTTTTTTTTTAACAGCGGATTGAGGCGACCCCCTCTAAATCCTGTGGCGACCCCCGTGGGGGTCACAACCCACAGGCTGAGAACCACTGGTATAAAGTGTAGTTCCCCACTTCAAAAATAGGAAGAGATGTTGTGATGTCATATTAAGTACAGTCATAAGCTATGATGGGAGGAATTTTTCCCTATTTTCTGCTATTCTGGTAGAAAAGGTGGTATCCCGGGGAGGGCTTCCTGCTCTAATGAGAGTTGGGTTCTAAGTACCACTCTGTCTAAAGACCAAGGAAAAAAGTATTAGTGTTCCTTCTTCCCACCCATAAGAGAGCTGGAACTCAAAGCTGGAGCTGATGGATTTTTTGAAGTCCTGGAGACAAGAAGCCCAAGGTTACAGGATGAAATCCCAGGTATTTGGAACATTTTTCGTTCTACTTAGGGGGTCCTTGGACATGCAGAAAAGGTTTCTGAAGGCCAGGTTGTCCAATGAACTTAAGAGGTCAAGATACAGAGATTTGGGGAGGGGGAGGAAAGAAGGCTGTCCCAGTGCCCAGGCAGTTCTATGAACTAATGAAATGAAGAAACTGGAAATTATTCATACAGACTTACACCAAGGGGTATGTTTACTAAACTGGGCTAACGGTTAACCCAAGCTATCTGCCACTAGGTCCCATATTATTCAATGGGACCTAGTTGCAGATAGCCCGGGTTAACTGTTAGCCTGGTTTAGTAAACATACCCCCAAGAGTCTTTGAACCTAGAAGATGTAGAATAGTTTGAATTCTGGTTGTTCACTGCAGACCTTCCAAGTCTCCATCATTTGAGGAAGGGGGGGGGGGATGGAGGGGTGTCACCTCTTGCATGCTGCTGAGAAAGCTGAGATTTGTGCTCAAGGGTAGAGTTAGTGTCATATCAAAGTGGGACATGGTGCAAGTATTGGCCAATGAGGTGGGGGGTGGCTTGACCTGAGTGGGAGGCACCATATGCTGTTACTCTCTCTTGCTGCATAACCCATACTAATGGAGGTGGAGGGCAGACAGCCACCCCCCCCCCCCTACCTCTGATGTGCCATTGAGTCAATGCTAACTCCTGACAACCCAGCAGCCCCTGGGTTTGCTTGGCAAGGTGTGATCAGAAGTAGATTACTAGGCCTTTCTTCTGAGGAAATGGAGGGTAAAATTACCCAAGGCCACAGGTAGTACCTATGGGAATTGAATCCTGGTCACTTGGTCATCAGGCTGCTGCTTTAATCACTAGGCCAGTGCTTCTCAACACAGCTTGTAGGGCACACATAGGCCCATCGGGTTTTCAGAATTCCCATAATGAATATGCAACAATGAAAGCAGTACATGCAAATGTATCTCATGAATATTCATTGTGGGAATCCTGAAAACCCAATGGGTCTAAGGTGTGTCCTGAGGACTGGGTTGAGAAGCACTACACTAGACTATGGCCATTACCTTATTCCTGCTGCCGTCTTTGCTTTCCAATAAAACGGATGCAGGTGGTAGAGAGCGAGCAGTGGAGATGATTGTTTAGGCTGAGAATGACGCATTTCAATGATTGAAGGAGCCATATAATGGAGGCAGAAATGGATTAATTTTGTGTCACTGCTGCTGCCAGATGACAGGGGGGAAATAGGGCCCATGGAGAAGGCAGTGAGGAACTGCTGTCACTGCTGATGAGCACCGTCAGGACAGGAAATTGGTATTAGGTGCTGGGAGGAGGTAAAGGTGTTCTGGGGAGGAATTGATGCTAGACAGAGGAGTAGAGAAAGGGATTAGGGTGGACAACTGATTATGAGGTGAGAGAAGGGTTTGGAAAGAAAAGTTTGATCCTTGGTGGAGAGGTAGGGAAGGGGTTTGATGAGCTGGTGCTGGATAGGAGGAATGGATGCTGGACAGAGAAGAGAGAGAGACTGAGGGTAGGGGCTACGTTCTGAATTCTTAATTGGCTGTAAATGCCTCTTGCTTCCCTTGAAAGGCAGGTAAAAAAAAATCTAAATTTGGCTTTTTGGGGTAGGGGGCAAGAGGACTGAGAGGAAGGGAGGCATGGAGGAAGGAAGCAAGAAAAAGGGAACGAGAGAGAATAATTGGAGCCACCGTACTCCCTGTTGCCCACTGCTGTTCTTGCGGAAGGGTATTGTTTTGTTGGTTACTGCTGTACTCCTCATTGCTGTAGGGGTGGGTGGGTGGCTGTTGTGCTGTGTTTGTGCTACTGAGTTCCCCTGGGAGGGGTGGGGGGGATGATGGCCCTATATTGGGGACTAGGAATATACAGTCATTTCTGGCAACATAGGAATGTCAATCGCATTTCTTATATTGTTTCATGCCATTTTAAAATGAAAATGGAAGAAAAAAAAACAACATAATTTCACCACTTTCCATCTGTCATTAATAGTTTATACACAACTGATAACATTTCTCCTAAATAAACTAAATCCAAACAAAATGAAATAATCCCACAAACTCACAAAAACTAAGCAAAATGTACATTTTTGGCCTGCACTTCCCTACCAGAGGCTGCTAAGACTGTATGTGAATTGAAGAAAGCACGGGACAAACACAGAAGATCTCTAAAGGAAAAGAAGAGACTGTAGAGCTAAGGAAGGGCTGTATGGTCTTTATCTGCCATCATGCTTCTATGTGTCTATATCATACTTTGGCAGGAAGGGGATGCTGTTATTGTGGGGTCTACCAAGTACCCATTATTGTTCTTGAGAAGGTGATAGTGTTGTGCCACTCAGTTGAGCACATTTGGCTCAAATTCTGCACCCTTGATGACTTTCTACCCTTCAAATTCATACTTGCCTCCTTCCAGTCAGCTATAGCACTCGCCAAGCAAAACTACTATGTCTACCTTACTCTCTTGCCTCTGATCTTCGCTGTCTCTTTACAACTCTCAACTCTCTCCTCAAGGTGCCTCCATCTCCGACCCCTCCTTCCATTTCTGCCCAAACCTTGGCCAATTATTCCCATGACAAAGTCCACAAGATTACACTCCAATTCCCCACGAGATCTCTTCCATCCCCTCTTCCCCCTATTCACTCCCAATGGATCCACTGAAATCTGGCTTTCATCCTTTACATTCTACTGAAATGACTCTTGCCAAAGTCTCCAGCAACCTGTTCCTAGCAAACTCCCAGGGCCTTTATTCAATCCTCATCCTTCTTGACATTTCTGCTGCTTTTGACACTGTTGACCACCACCTTCTCCTCGACACCTTGTCCTCACTTGGTTTTTAAGAATCTGTGCTATTCTGGTTCTCTTCGTATCTTTCCCATCGTACTTTCAGTGTTTGTTCTGTTAGTTACTCCTCTACTGCTATCCCACTCTCAGTTGGTGTACCCAAGCATCTGTCTTGGGCACACTCCTTTTCTCTCTCTATACCCAGTTCCTTGGTGCACTTATCTCCTCCCACGATTTTCAGTCCCATATTTAGGCTGATAACTCTCAGATCTATCTCTCTATACCTGAAATCTCTCTGACAATCCAGGCCCGGATCTCTGCCTGCCTGACATTGTTGCTGGATACCTGTTTGAAATTGAACATGGCCAAAACCGAACTTCTTATTTTTCCCCTTAAACCCACCTCCCCTTTCCTCCTTTCTCAGTCTCTGTAGATAAAACCTTACTACTCCTTGTTCCCTGGGCTCACAACCTTGGGGTCGTCTTTGACTCCTCCCTCTTCTTCTCCACACACATCCAGCTGATAGCTAAAACCTGTCATTTCTTTCTCTATAAGCAGTAAAATTTGCCTCTGCCTTTCTGAGCACACTAGTAAAACACTTATCCACTCCCTAGTCACCTGCCATCTAGACTATTGCAACCTCCTGCTTGCTGATCTCCCTTTGAATCATCTCTCTTCCCTTCAGTCTGTTCAAAACTTGGCTGTGTGGCTAATCTTCCATCAGCCTCGATATGCTCATATTACCCCTCTTCTCAAGTCACTTCATTGGCTCCCTATTCATTTCCATATCCAGTTCAAACTTCTCCTACTCACCTATAAGTGCGCTCGTTCCGCTGCTCCTCACTACCTTTCCTCTCTTGTCTCTCCCTACACTCCTCCTCAGGAACGTCTGTCTGTTCCCTTCTCTTCTTCTCTTATGTCTGGAACAAACGACCTGAGTCTGTACGTCAGGCTTCATCACTAGCACTTTTCAAATCCAGACTGAAAACTCACCTGTTCGAAGCTGCGTTTTGGATCCTGATCCGCTTAGTTTCCTATGTGTTTTCTTACTGTACCCCTAGATGTATTCTTGTCCTCAGCTGTTATATTGTCTGACTTAACTAGATTGTAAGTTCTGATGAGCAGGTACCATCTTGTACATGTACCTGTACAGCGCTACATATGCCTTGTAGCACTATATAAATAATCATTAACAGTATTAGTAGTAATAGTAGTGTGGGACCTGCCAAGTCCATTACTAGCTACATGGGGTGTGTTTTCTGTTTTGAATGCCAAATTTTTTTAATACTGTTTTTGAAGTACATAGGTGATATTTGATCATTCAAACTTGTGAATCTGTATGTGTATTTGCATATATTTTTGAGATCCACCTCCCTCAGTATTGGAGGAGGAAGGGATAAAGAAACATAGAAACATGACGACAGAAATAGACCACATGGCCTATCTAGTCTGTCCTTCCATATCAACCACTACAACAGTCCCCTTTTTTCCTTTAGAGATCCTCTGTGTTGGTCCCATGCTTTTTTGAATTCACATACTGTCCTCATTTCTACCATCTCCACTGGGAGACTATTCCATGGATCCACCACTCTTTCCATAAAGAAATATTTCCGCATATCACTCCTAAATCTATCCCCTTTTACCCTCAACCTATGTCCCCTCATAACAGAGCTTGCTTTCAATCGAAAGAGGCTCTCCCCCTGTGCATTCATGCCACGGAGGTATTAAAACGTCTCAATCATATCACCTCTATCCCACCTTTCCTCTAAAGTGTACATATTAAGATCCTTAAGTCTGTCCTCATATGCTTTATAATAAAGACCACTAACCATTTTAGTAGCCACCCTCTGCACCGACTCCATCCTGTTTACATCCTTTTGAAGGTGCGGTCTCCAGAATTGCACACTATACTCCAAATGAGGTCGCACCAAAGACTTATACAGAGGCATTATCACCTCCTTTTTTCTGCTAGCCATTCCTCTCCGTATGCACCCAAGCATCCTTCTAGCTTTTGCCGTCGCCTTTTCAACCTATTTAGCCATTTTAAGATCATCAGACACAATCGCACCTAGGTCCCACTGTTCTTTAGTTGACAAAAGTACTTCATCCCCTATAGAAACATAGAAATATGATGACAGAAAAAGACCACATGGTCTATCTAGTCTGATCTTCCAATCAAAGATGATTGTGGTTCTCACCTACACTGATGTGTATTATTTTCTTGCATTTTTCTAAATGATACTAGTGGAATCATCTGTTTGCAGGCAGGGAGAGTGTTTGTGTCAATGGGCAGAGGATGGAAACTATCTGATTGTGAGAGACTGTAGTGTGTACTGTGAGAGATAGTGAGTGATAGCTACCTCATATGACCCTATTAGGCAGCTGCCTAGGGTGTTAAGATTTTAGTTGCCTTTGATACAAAAAGAGTCTTGTAGTCAAGTGGTAAGGCAAAAATAATATTAGGGCTTTATTCCATGGGCTCTGTGCCAGCTGCTGTGTCACAGTACATGATAGTAATAGTGAAGGGATCTTGCTGTAACTGAGAATGCATGGGTGCATGTACGTGAATGACAGACAGAATCTTCCTGGAAAAGGAACACCAGTATGGCTGAGGGGGAGGAGCTGGCAGAGAGAATAAGAGTTCTTTGGGGTGGGCATCTGGACTGACTAGTGAGAAAGAGAGAGATGGGATCTACCGTAGTAAGGCCTTGGATGAGAGCTTCTCCTGCCCTCCCCCTCCTCCCATTCCTAGATCTTGTGCAGTTACTTGGAATTGACTGTGTGGCATTTGCATATCTCGCAAATGGAAATAAAATAACTTTAAAGAGAATTTGATCAAAAATTTGAGGATGTTTAGGTCGATATACAAAAGCACTTATGCAGTCAGCGATAGGGCCAGCTTCATAAGTACTCTATAAAACAAAATCTGGGCCAGTCCTTTGCTTATAATTCTTAGCATTTTTTAAGCTTTCTTGACTGCTGCTGTTGTTGCAAACTGAGCAGAGGATTTCAATGTATTACACAGGTACACTACCAAAAAACTGCCTCCAGTTTTGCAACTGATTCCTATAGATTTTGGGGTGCTGAATCCAGGAAAAATAGCCAAAATGTTCCATCACGTCACGTTTTCTTGCAAAATTAGATTTCTTACCCATATAAGGAATGTTCACATAATTTCTTTTTAGCTGACTGCAGTTTATTTTCTTGGCCCAAAATAGAGGTTGTAATGGTTAACTAACTAGAAACACTCCCTCATGATATTTTAGAGTGTTTTGTATTCATTTTATACATTAACAGGACAATTGGGAGGCGGGGGGCTAAATCCAGTACTCACGCTGGCGCATGTTCTTTCCTGTTCGCCTCGCCTCGTTCGCTCGCTCAAACACGGTGGTTGCGACATGAACGTTCCTGTCAAATTTCAGTTTCTTGCAAGTTCATTATTACCTTTTGTTTGCTCAGTCGTAATCCAGCTTTATTCCGAAGTGGTTCACTACAGTTGTAGTTTGCAGTGCTGTGTATTTGTGATGGCTCACAGAGCCAGAGGTTGCGTCAACTCTCCGGACAGTTTTTGTTTTATTTGTGGGGAATATACCGTGAAAAAGCGGCAGAGGAACATTTCTGCATTTATTAAAAAAGTATATTTCGCCTATTTCGGTTTGAAGTTAGGCGATCAAGACAAACCGTGGGCTCCTCACAAAGTGTGCAAGACATGTGAGGAAGATCTACGCTTATGGATGAAAGGTAAAAAACAAGCATTTTGTTTCGGAATACCTATGATGTGGCGTGAACAAAGAGACCACAGCAGTAACTGCTATTTTTGCTCTTACATTGTGAAGGGATACAACTTAAAAAATAAGAACGTAATAAGTTACCCCAACCTTCCCTCAGCAATTAGGCCTATGCCTCATAGCAACGAAGTACCTGTGCCTGAACCACCAAAATCTTTGGATCATATTTGTGTGGACGGTTCTGATCATGATGAGACTCATCAGATGGCTTTTCCCGATGAGTCCAGTACTTCCGAGTTTGAAACTGAACCAGATCCGAAACCTGAACTTTTCTCTCAAGCTGAATTGAATGATTTAGTCCGGGATTTAGGACTCCCAAAAGATGCTGCCCAACTGCTAGGTTCTCGGCTTAAACAGAAAAATCTATTGTCACCAGGAACAACTTTTTATTGGTACCACAACCGCGAGACACAATTTTTGAAGTATTTCAGCAAAGAGGAAGATTTGGTATTTTGCAACGATATATACGGAGTGATGGAAAAGTTTAAACTCAAGTATGATCTTGCTGAATGGCGGCTGTTCATTGATTCGTCAAAAGACAGCATAAAAGGTGTTCATCTTCATAATGGCAACACATTTGCTTCAGTTCCTATTACTCACTCTGTTATTCTCCAAGAAAAATACGAGAATTTGGCCTTGATTCTTCAGAAGATTCATTATGATGAGCATAAGTGGATGATTTGTGGAGACTTTAAAATTCTATCCATGCTATTAGGGCAGCAATCCGGTTTCACCAAATATCCCTGCTTCCTTTGCTTGTGGGATAGCCGGGCCCGCGACCTACACTGGGGGAAAAAAGACTGGCCAATTCGGGAGTATTTGAGACCCAGTGAGAAAAATGTTCTTCATGAGAGCTTGGTACCTCGTGATAAAATTCTGTTACCACCTCTCCACATTAAGTTGGGTCTCATTAAGAAATTCATCAAGTCCCATCCAAAAGATGGTGAGTGCTTTCGGTACCTTTGCTCAAAGTTCCCCCCGACTTTCTGAAGCAAAGCTAAAGGAAGGAGTGTTTGTTGACCCTGATATAAGGAAATTCATTTCAGATGGAGCATTCGCTGAAATGATGTCTGAGAAGGAAAAAGAAGCCTGGGATTCCTTCAAGGATGTTGTTCTCAAATTCTTGGGGAACAGGCGGGATGAGAACTATAAGGATATTGTTGCCAGGATGCTCAATGCCTTCAAAGAACAAGGCTGTAACATGAGCCTGAAAGTCCATTTCTTGCACTCCCATGTGAACTACTTTCCCGAAAACTTGGGGGCGTACAGTGAAGAACAAGGTGAAAGGTTTCACCAGGACATCAAGGACGCAGAGAGAAGGTACCAAGGAAGATGGAACACCACTATGATGGCTGATTTCTGCTGGTTGCTGCTGCGGGAAACCCCAGATGAAAAATACGCCAAGCAGCGCACCAAGAGAAGCATTCGGGGGAAGAAGAAACGGGCCCACCAGGAGATTGATTGACCCAAGAATGACTTTAAAATCTAAACTGTGTTGACAAATATCGTGTTTTTACTAAACTTTGAAATAAAAATTTGCTAGTTATTACCACAGTGTCGGATCTCATTTATTAGAATTTTATTTTCACACCATCGGGTGTTTGTCTTCATGTATTGCAATGGTGCGGTTTGCGTTTTCTATTCTTACATACATACCTGTACAACATTTTTTGCACATTTCTTTGCTTTGCTTTGTGTCTAACCTCGCTCTTATATGCTCAATGTTTGTGCACATGTATGTGGCTGTTTTAAGTGCAGACAATTTTGCTACCATCACAGTGTGTTTTGTTGACATTACTCTATTCTTATGTGCTGCCTTGTTACAATTTTCTTTATTCTTATTTGAATAACTACTAAACAATTAGTATAAAGAATTCATCCAAGAAACTTTTATCTCGATCGCACTCAATCTGAAACGTTCACCTCAAACATATTGTGTGATGTGATGTGCCTACCCTCCGAATCAACCTATGCGCGCCCCAAATTCTACTGTACTGATTTGACAGTTCTCCTATTGTAATCGGACCGCTGCTGATCGCTGGAAGCAGCGGTATATAAGTGTTTGCTAAATAAATAAATAAATAAATAAACTGCTAACCCAATGTAGCAAAAAATCTGTACGTGATGGAGCAAATTGGTTACCAGATTTGGATTCAGCGCACCAAAAAACGTAAAAATCAATCGAAACATTAGAGGCAGTTTAAAAAAAATTTTTTTTAGTGTACCTGTGTTATCCATTACAGATGTGCATTTATTTCAAACTAAATGGGAAATATCAGCAACAGTTTCTATTTGGTTTCATACTGATTTAATCTGAAACATGGCACTGAAAATCTAATTTTCTTCCCCAGTTTTATGACAGGCCAGGCTGACCTTGAACCAGTGATCATTGGGTTAGATGGTAGGCGTCTTGGAGAAGAGTCCTGATTGCCCCCTAGCCAACCTGCTGTATTGCTGTTGATCTTCTTTCCTGTGTCTTAATTGGCCCAAAGTGACCAGTCTGGAGTTCTATGTAAAATGCTAGCTGGAGCTTTTGCCTCAGGAATCTATAGACTCCTGCTATAGAGATTTATTCCAAAAATGTTTATTTTACTATGTTCTTGTGCAAGACATTCTGTCAACAATCATGTCTAAGTACACTATGAGCGATGTTTACCAAGTCTAATCCAGATCCTGGTTGATCATCATTAATTGGACAACCAGGATCTAGATTAGGCTTGGTAAATGTTTTGTGCCACATCCTGCATGCCTACTGCTTGGTGCAATCAATGCCATCCGTTGTGGTGGCGGTCAGTGCGATCTCACTAAGTGCAACAACACCCACGCTACCTGTGATGTGTACACTCCATTCCAACCCATGCTACTTGGGTAACGCTGGATTTATAACACCACTACATTTTTAGCATGCGGTAGTTTTTACCATGGCACACTTGGTGCACTGAGCTCCGTGCTACCCGGTAATGCACTTTAGTAAACATGCCCCTTAGTGAATACATCTTTGAGTGAAGTAAAAGAAATATAGCAACATAGTAAATGACGGCAGATAAAGACCAGTATGGTCCATCTAGTCTGCCCAGTAAGATGGCAAGAGTAGATGCACCTGCCGCTCTGTGCAGGCCACCCCACCCCACCCCATGCCTTTGTTTAGGGGTGAACTCACCGCTCCGTGTAGGACACCCCTGTTTGTTGAGAAATTAGATAGTTAAGTTTATTTTGATTTTATCCTGTTGCTGTAAAGGGATCCACTGTGTCTGTCCTATGCCATTTTGAATTCTGTCACTGTCTTTGCCCCCACCACTTCCATCGGGAGGGCATTCCAAGCATCTGCCACCCTTTCAGTGAAAAAGTATTTCCTGACATTGCCTTTCAATTTACCCCCTTGCAGTTTCATGTTATGCCCTCTAGTTTTACAGCTTCCCCATCTTTGGAAGAGGTTTGTTTGTTCATTAATACTCTAAAGTATTTAATTAATTAATTAATTAATTTAGTATACATTTGTATACCGCTACTTCCAGCGATCAGCAGCGGTTTTTGATTACAGATTGGAAATTGTCAAATCATGACAGGAAATTTTTGAGGTATGTATTTAAAGGTCTGAATCATATCTCCCCTATCCCTCCTCTCCTCCAGAGTATACATATTTAGGTCTTCAAGTCTCTTCTCATAAGGCTTCTGACGCAGGCTCAAAATCATTTTGGTCGCCTTCCTCTGAACAGTTTCGAGTCTTTTTACATCCTTTGCAAGATATGGTCTCCAAAACTGAACACAGTAGTCCAAGTGAGGCCTCACCAGTGACTTAAACAGTGGCATTAGTACCTCTTCCTTTCTGTTGGTGATTCCTCTTTGTATGCAACCCAACATCCTCCTGGCTTTTGCCACTGCCTTGTCACACTGTTTTTCCACCTTGAGATCCTCAGAAATAATCACACCAAGGTCCTTCTTCTGGTCCGTGCACACCAACCTCTCGCCCCCTATCATGTACATTTCCCTTGGATTTCTGCTTCCCAAGTGCATGACACTGCAATTCTTCGTATTAAATATTAACTGCCAGGCATTAGACCATTCTTCCAGCTATTGTAGATCTTTCCTCATGTTATCCACTCCCTCAGGGAAGTCCACTCTGTTGCAAATTTTCATGTCATCTGCAAAAAGACATACTTTTCCAATCAGTCCTTCACCAATATCACTCACAAATATATTGAACAGTACCGGGCCCAGGACCGAACCCTGGGTACCCCGCTAATCACCCTCCTTTCATCTGAGTGAGGTCCATTTATCATCATCTTCTGTCGTCTGTCAGTCAACCAATTTCTGATCCAGTTCACTACCTTGGGACCCATCCCCAAACTACCAAGTTTATTGATAAGCCTCCTATAAGGAACAGTATCAAAGGCTTTGCTGAAATCCAGGTAGATGACATCCATCACATGCCCTCTGACCCCTATTTTGGAGAAGACTAATTTGCATGTGACTAGTCTAGAATACTATCATCTTGTGGCTAAACTACTCTTTTTAGAAAAGATTATAGAAAAATCAGTCTGCTGTCAACTAAATAATTATTTGGCTGAAAATAAGATTCTGCATGACTACCATTCAGGATTTTGTGCCAATTATAGCACAGAGACGGTTTTGTTAGCCCTGTATGACCTTCTTCGGCTACAAAATGATCAGGGGAAAGATTGCTTAACAATCGTTTTAGATCTCAAAGCAGCATTTAATATGTTAGATTGTTACTAATAGTAAGAGTTGAGGTGATTAGATGCAGGGCTGGCCCAAGGGTTTCTGCCAGGCAGAAACCCTGGCTGTGCCAGCCCCTTCCTGCTAAGCCACACGACTGCCCCCCCCCCCCTCCGCTGCCACTGATTCCATCTTGGGCGTGGAACGGCAGTATTTTCAAAGCGGCAGCTTTGTTGCCCGCAGCAGGCCATGTACTTCAGCAGACATGGCCTGCTACTTCTGAGCCCCCTCCGACAGTAACTTGTGCCTGTAAACTGTGTAAACACCTTTGAATATTGGGCCCCCTCTATCTATAGTTTGCAACATTATTAAGAAGTTTTCTGCTCATGGAACTGTCAAGAACCTCGCAGGATGTGATAGGAAGAGAAAAATGAATCCAAAAAGTCTTCGAAGGTTAGTGAAAACTGTTGGAAAAACACCACATACAACATCCACAGAGCTTAAAGCTGACCTGGAGCAATTTGGATGACCTTTGGTTAAACCCTACTCCTTTGTTTGGGTGTGACTTGGATCTTTCATTTCCCCACACGCTCCCACCTAAAATATTACACATAACTATAAAAATGTCTGCAGTCATGTGTCTTATTTAGCGTATATAAAGCCTCACTCCCTCTGCTTTATCCCTATCCTGTCATTCTAGGAGAGAGGCTCCACAACTAGCAATTGGAGTATTGTATGCAATTCTGGAGGCCACACCTTCAAAAGGATATGAACAGGTTGCAGTCAGTGTAGAGGGATGGCTTCATTATCAAGATTTGAGGACAGACTTAAGGATCTTAATATGTATACTTTAGAGAAAAGGCGGGATAGAGAAGATATGATTGAGATGCTTAAATACCTCTGTGGCATAAATACACAGGAAGAAAGCCTCTTTCAATTGAAAGCAAGCTCTGCTACGAGGGGACATAGGATAAGAGTGAAAGGGAATAGACACAGGAGTAAAATGCAGAAATATTTCTTTATGGAAAGAGTGGTAGATGCATGCAATAGTCTCCCAGTGGAGGTGGTAGAGATGAGGACAATATCTGAATTTAAAAAAAAACATCTTTCCTCATGTTCTCCACTCCTGAGAGAGTGGAGAACATGAAGAAAGATCTACAAAGGCTGGAAGAATGGTCTAATGCTTGGCAGTTAAGATTTAATAGGAAGAAGAGCAGTGTCATGCACTTGGGAAGCAAAAATCCAAGGGAATTTTATGCGATAGTGGGTGAGAGGTTGGTGTGCACGGACCAGGACAAGGACCTCGGCATGATTGTTTCTGAGGATTTCAAGGTAGTGAAACAGTGCAACAAGGCGGTGGCAAAAGCCAGAAGGATGCTGGGTTGCATAAAGTGAGGAATTACCAGCAGAAAGGAAGAGGTACTAATGTCACTGTATAAGTCGCTGGTGAGGATTCACTTGGAATAATGTGTTTAGTTTTGGAGACCGTATCTAGAAAGGATATAAAAAGACTGGAAATGGTTCAAAGGAAGGCGAACAAAATGATTTGGAGCCTTCATCAGAAGACATGAGAAGAGACTTGAAGACCTAAATATATACGCACTGGAGGAGAGGAAGGACAGGGGAGATATGATTCAGACCTTTAAATACTTAAAGGGTATTAATGGACAAACAAACCACTCCCAAAGACGGGGAAGCTGTAAAACTAGAGATTGGGTGGATGATGAAACGTAGGCAGCACATGTTCTGCTTTGTTGTGATAGGGGTCACTCTCTCCCAATGCAGCATTTGGGATATGCCTGCAAGTTATACTATATATCAGAGCTTGCCAGAACTGACAATATATAGTCTCCTACAGAGAGGCATGGTGATGAGCCATCTGGAGGTGTGTTGAATGAGTGGGCATGTGTCTTCCCTACACTTGGTACCATTTTACATAGTAATATACCGTAGTAAATGACGACAGATAAAGACCAGTACGATCTATCTAGTCTGCCCAGCAAGATGGCAAGAGTAGGTGTGCTCACCACTCCATGCAGGCCACCCCTCCCCATGCCTTTGTTTAGGGGTGTACCCACTGCTCCGCACAGGTTACCTCTACTTGTTGAGATATTAGAGACAATTAAGTTTATTTTTATTTTATCCTGTTGCTATAAAGGGATCCACTGTGTCTGTCCCATGCCATTTTGAATTCTGTCACTGTATTTGCCCCCACCACTTCCATCGGCAGGGCATTCCAAGCATCCACCACCCTTTCAATGAAAAAGTATTTCTTGACATTGCCTTTCAGTTTACCCCCTTGCAGCTTCATGGTAGGCCTTCTAGTTTTACAGCTTCCCCGTCTTTGGAAGAGGTTTGTTTGTTCATTAATACTCCTTAAGTATGTAAAGGTCTGCATCATTTCTCCCCATCTCTCTTCTCCTCTAGAGCATGGAGTCTCATATGTAAGATACCATGTCTGGGACAATGTCCCACATTCAACACGGTTTGTGGCCCATTACCATGTAGGCATGCAAATGCATCCTGAACTTCAGGCTCGCAGCTGGGGGAGAGAGGAGGATGATACCCAGCAGGGTCATGTAGCCTCATAAGAGCATCAAGGTCTAGAAATGCTTGTAAATGAACACGTACACACAAGTGTCTGTGTGCTACATGTCAATGAATGTCAATAGAGTAACAGAGCTGTAGTATGACAATTTTCAGGGGTGCTGTGGATATGTTCATGTATCTGTGCACCCTCAAAATGTACAGTTTGGCTGCTGTGAGGCCCATGTTTGCACAGAAATGCATCACATTGACAAAGTACGTAGAGACACGATTTGACCAAAGTGGCTTTGAACTCCCCAGAACTGTTCTGCCATGTGCGAGTGATGACTGCAAGGAGGGGGGGGGGGGTTGGGACCCTGTGAGTGACAATGTGTGGAGAACATGTATCTGCTATATAGGTATTTTGATGGCTGATGATGTCAAGCCATGATGCCAAGAGTTATGTGTTCTGCATATCACCAGGGGACTCATGGAAACCACACTTATTACTTATGGTCATTGTAAACCAACATTTCACAAGTCATGAGATTGCACTAGATCTGCCTAACTCACCAATGTTTGCTTGCAACAAAGTAAAGCTAGCCAGAGGTCAGAGGCACACACCATTTTCTCAATGTTCGAAATGGTGAACCTGCATATGTTCACCTCACAGGTGACCTGATCATGACTGAAAGTCAGATGTGCAGTTACTATATAATAGAGTTGTATGTGAAGCCCCTGGGTCTAACATCACTGCCAGTGTGAACCACAAACATGCAATGTACTGTGCTTCTGAGCTGCTTGTGTGAAATGGGTGTGCTGTTGAAGATGACAGTGGGTAACATCTGCATGTTTTGCTAAAATGTCAATTGGCAGCACATTCAGCACGTGCTGACAAGTGGACTGGGGACCATCAGCAGCTAGTACGTATCTGAACAGTATTGACAAAAGCAATCACTTTGCCCATATGCATGTCAGGGAGCACCATCTTAATGGCTCCATGCTATGGCCTAATGGTTGGGGCAAGTTGCCTCAGGCTGGAAGGTCAGGGGTTGAAATCCCACTAGAGGACAGCAACCTTGGGCCGGAAGGACTGGGGTTTCTAGTCCCACAGGTGCTCCTTGTGGTCTTGGGCAAGTCACTTAACCCTCCATTGCCCATGTTCCCTGTAAAATAGTTATCTCAAAGTTATAATGCTCTGTTCAATGTAATTTCAGTTTGTTCAATGTAAAACTGCCTTGATATCATGAAAGGTGGTATATAAGACATGTTAAATAAATAAACTGCTCCATGAGTCTGGACAGGTTCCTGGGGAATAGAAATTGTGTTGGATACATACACTACTGTAGGTTGCAAATTTGAGGTGGCAGGTATAATACTGGTGTGTTTGGAGCCACACTGGGCTGGGTATGTGCCAACAAAGATGGGAAACATGCATGCCCATGATGTGGCAGCACATGCACAGAATGCCAGTATATGGGCCACTAGGCCACATGTAGAGATAGTTGTAGTCTGAAGAATGTATATGATGCCTTGCAGGGAATCATCACATTTCTGGACAGCAACTAGGTTACATGTGCACCTGCTGCTCCACAGCAAACCCCTGTACATTGTGCCACACAGGGCACTGGCCCATATCTGATGAGCTATAGTTGGTGATCCAGAGGTGTCCAACAGGGCACAGATGTTCCCATGGGGGAGGACGAAGACCAGGCAATAGCCACATCCCCACAACTCTGAGCAGATTGGTGTGAATAGGGGTCTGTTGTTAGAATGTGTGATGGTGAATGTCTGCTGCTGTTGCTGTCAGTGGTTCCTGACTGACAGATTAGTGCACAGTCAGCCGGTTGACATCCATAAATGAGTCGGGATAATGAGAAGAGACACCCTCATGCATTCAGAATGCTGCAGATAACACATTAGGCCTCCCCAAACAGCATTCTATTAGGCCTGCTACCAGTAAAGGTAGCCAAAGACTGCATGGTTGCCTGTACTCTAGCACTGACATGAGGGGTAGCTGCAGTTCACTCACCATACTAGTTTCTGCAGTTATAAAATAAAACTTCATGCAATGGGGGAGGGGAACAACATATCAGAGCTGTGAGAGATGAAAGACTAGCATTAGCAAGGTGTCAAAAGGCACTTTACAGATGTCATGAAAGAATACTTGTCAAGTACACGTTGCATAGCAGAATTCTGTTATAGTTACAGGAGACTCGGTATAAATACTCTATTGTAACTAAATGTCAATATTTAAAAGAAATTTCTACAAGGTAACAATTTATAAATTGCCAGTCAATCTTCTTCATATGAAAGCATAAAAACTCTCTTCTATTTTCTAACGGTAGTCTCAGAACCAGAGGACACTCTGCACCGCACACTTTGTGGAAAAAGAGTATTGCCTCATTCACATCAATGACTACCAGGAGACCAATTCTCCTTTCATTTTATCGTTTTGTAATGTTTATATGATAGATGGTGCCAGCAAATAAATATATATCACCAAAAATTCCTCTGCCTTGTGAAATTTGTTTAAAATAGAATGTGATAGGCTTATCTTAATTTTGTGGATAAAGTCGTATTCCACGCCAAACAGATAGTCATTTCTCAGACAAATAATTGTTTTCTCTACGCCTTCCCAGGGCGCCGTATTAGCGTTTCTCTCCCTCTTGGAGGTTCTTCAGGAGAATCTGTAAGACAATTTAGAATGGCATTGCAGACTTTCATGTATCTTTGTAGCCCGTTTATACTAATGACTCATATGAAAATTGAATAAGAAACTGAAAACAATTCATCTTGTGAAGGGCCCCTTTCCATTAGAAACAGTTGGAATTACAAAAATATAAAAATATATATATATCGTCAAAATAGGAAGTACTCACTGTGAAATGCTGCCCACGTCTCTCAAAGTATTTTCATGACAGAAAAAACGCCGCGCATGCGGTCTTACCATAACAGCTGACTTTTATCGGGAGTCATGTGAAATAGATTAACGACACACCTGCCATTCTATTGAGGCATTAAGCCCTTGTGGTTTCACTGTGTTAACCAGGAAAATCCATCGCTGCTCTTCATAAAGCAGTGTTTCATCTATCGTTTTACCACGTTTAGGAATTAGAATCTGGTCTATGCAGAAGCAACGTAACTGGTCAAATGTGTGATGAAACTCTTCGCAGTGTTGAACCATAGGGGCAGACATATTCTTACATCGTAAACGGCTATGATGTTCTTGTAGCCGAACTCTAAATGACCGTATAGTCTTTCCTATGTATAATAGCCCGCAAGGGCAACGAATGGCATATACCACTGCTTCTGAATTACACGACGTGACATGTCTTAAAAAGTAGGTTTTCCCAAGATATTGAAATTCAGTTAGCTCATCTGTCACATAGCATATAGTACAGCCATCACATTTTCTATGGCCCGGTGCTTCCTGTGGAAGTTTAACTGTGTTATGAGAGCGAAGAATGCTAGGACTAAGTTGTTGTTGCAAATTACTATTTCTCTGCCATACACATCTCACTCGTTTGTCTTCTAATCCAGGAACAGTTTGAAGTATAGAACTATGTTTTTTAACAATATTTTGGATTTTATAACTCAATGGTGAATATTTGGTTATAAAATTAATATTATCTTGATTAACCTCTGGGCGAGAGGGTGAAAAAAGCCAGGAACGATCATTGTACAAGGCTCGTGTATATGCCTGTTTAGAAACACGTTCAGGATATCCTCGATCCACAAAAGCTTGTAACAGATGTTTTGATTTGTTTTTAAAATCTGTTACCTCAGAACAGTTTCGACGCTAGCGAAGAAACTGGGAATACGGTAAACTATTTTTCAACCTGGTCGGATGACCACTCGTATAGTGTAATAGTGTATTACGAGCAATTGGTTTTCTATAGACTGTCGTCTGCCATCCATATGACCCTCGACTAATTTCTACATCCAAGAAAACTATAGTGTTCTGCTGTATCGTAGAAGTGAATTGTATTGCTACATTACATACATTAAGCCAATTAATGAATTCCATTGCCTTATCCTGAGGTCCCTTCCACAATAGGAAAATGTCATCAATGAACCTCAGCCACAACTGGATATGATGAGCATATGGAGATGTTGGTAACCAGCTACTTACAGGAGAGGCACACAATGGAATTGGTCCACCTTTAGTACTGCTATGATCACATAGCAAGACGTTGTATGACCAGATCTATATGTTTGGAGTCATAGGGGGATCTCTCAGGTTGGGCTCATGCAGAGGAGCAGAGGTCAAGTCCACAGAACAGAGGTTCTGCATATGGAGCTAGAGGATGAAAGTGGAAAGGGATGCACTTAGTAGATGAGCCCAAATGTTCCTATGCCACTACATGTTGACTGTGTAAACAATGTGCTCTTTGAGATAGTATGGAAAAGGGGTGCAGAATACAGGCAGGTAGGCAGGGAAAGATATCAAGACTATAGGAGGTTAGCACATGCACGGCATGCACTGTGTTGGATATGCATGCAGCACCTCCATAGCTATGTGCAATGGCAGAGAGGAAGCATCAGGTAACACCCACTATTTGCAGCACTGCATGACTGCATGCCTACTCCTCTATGCATCCCTGTGTGTAAGGTAGTCATACATAGCAACTGGATCAAGCCATGCACAATGGCCATGGATCACAAGATTGCAAAGGATGTTGTGCCTGCTGAGTCATGTGTCTGTGTGCATGTCAGAGGTATATGGATTCACCATCTTGACCTTGCTGCCTCTCCTCCAGCACTTGATGCAGGAACTCTGGCTTCTTCTGCCGTAGCTCCTGACGCTTCTTCCACAGATCCTCTGGCTGTCAAGGAAAGAGTGACATGTTCAGATAGTATATATTGTGTGCAGATGTCCAGCAGGAGAGGCGCATGCATGTATGTGCATAGTCTGCATGGAGCTGAAGGACCCTCCAGATTGCACTCTGTGATTACAGCTCAGGACAACAGTGAACTGCATGCAGCTACATCACTTATTCTTTCCTGTCTCACTAACTAAGTGACAATATTGGGCATTCACAGAAGGCAAGTCTCCATGGAAGACCAGCTTTCCATAAGCTGCAGCTGCACCAAGGGGGTTCACAGTGTTGCCCTGGATACAGATATGAGGTGTGATCAAAAAAGGATCAAGACTTGTACAATAACACAAGAAGTATAACACTGACAATTATTACACTCAGTCTCCTTCCAAGTAGTCCCCTTCTGATAAAACATATTTTCTCCAGCGTTCCTGCCACTGCTGGAAACAATTTTGAAATGCCTCTTTTGTTGTGCTGTGAAGCTGCTGTGTCAAATATTGCTTAATAGTCTCCAAGTCATCAAATCTACTTCCATTCAGTGGTAATTTCAGTTTTGGAAACAAGAAAATGTCACAGGGTACGAGGTCAGGTGAGTATGGAGGCTGACAGACTTGCTTGATTTGATTTTTGCCCAAGAACTGCTGGGCAAGATGTGATGCGTGAGCTGGGGGGGGGGGGGGTGTTATTGTAATAAAGCAACCATTCACCATTTCTCTGCAACTCTCGCCTCTTACGATGAACTGCATCTCTCAAATGATGTAGCACTTGGATGTAGCACAATTTATTGTTGGTTTGGCCTTTTGGAGCATTCTCATGATGAACAATACCTAAGTAATCAAAGAAAACTGTGAGCATGAACTTGACATTGCTCCTCACCTGACGGACTTTCTTGAATCTGGGAGAGTCTGGAGTCTTCTATTGTGAGGACTGAGCTTTAGCTTCTGAGTCATAACCATAAGCCCATGATTCATCACCAGTAATAATCTTTTTGATGAAATCTGAGTTATTTTCAACGTATTCCAACAATTACTTGATTGCAGTAGATATTCTTTTTGGTCAGGGGACAGGAGTTCGGGCTTGAATTTTGAAAACACATGTCTCATATCCAAATTGATGTTAACAATGGACTGCACTGATCCAAAGTGGATGTCCATATCCTCAGCAAGCTCCCTGATAGTTAATCAACGATTTCAGCATATTGTGGCACACAATGCTTCAACTTTGTCTTCATCCATCTGTCCAAGAAGGATCGAAGTGTCTTCAGCAGCAGACTGACTAACCTACAGAAGAGGGCTTTAAACTAGATTCATTGGGGATGGGTGAAGAAAACCCCCACGTAAGTGAAAGCCCCCAGGTAAGTGAAAAAATTAAATACCTCTGTAGAAATTAGTAAAACGGACAACGTCTGGAAAGTGGTGTATATAAATGCCCATAGCATGGGAAATAAATTCCCAGATGTTGAGGCTTTAATGGAAGAGGCTGACTTGAATGTAGTGGTGGTTACGGAGACATGGTTCATGGACGACCATGTGTGGGATGTAATTATACCGGGCTGTACTTTATTCAGAAAGGACAGAAGAAAAAGGGGAAGAGGAGAAGTGGCACTATATGTAAAAAAAATAATATTAAAACTATAGAATTACAGGACTTAAATTATTTATTTATGAATTTTATACAGAATTAATCAAGCAAAACTTGTACAGAACAATAATACTTGCATATTATAATATTAAGCAACATAACAGCATGAAAAAGAAAATACTGCAAGAATTATAAGTAGTCCCCCAAATGGAGGGGTAAGCCGAAGGTAAAGGAGAAAACCCCTATCACATAAGTAATATATAAGAAGAAAATAAGAGGAGACAGTGTGCCAAGGAGAACTAAATAAATTAGATGGAGTCATAACTCAGGAGAGGAGCTAATAGGTAAATGTAAATTAACAAAAGCAGAAAGATCCTCAGGGGAGAAAAAGACATATTTCTGTGCTTTATAGGTAATTAAACATTTACATGGAAATCGTAACATAAATGACGCACCAATTCGCGCTACCCCTGATTTTAATAATAGGAAAGCCCTCCTTCGTTTCTGTGTTTCCCGCGCAACATCAGGGAAAAGGAGAATCTTTTTCCCATGGAACAAACTATCTCGTTTTTTATAAAACATTTTTAACAACCATTCCCTATCTGAGGAGAGAGCGAATGTAACTAACAAAGTTGACACCGCTATGTCCTCCTCTTTGGGAGTAGAAAGCAAAGCAGAAACATTAAGAGAGTCCATCTCCAAAGGTCCCACTGAAACTTTCCCAGATTTTTTCCCTAAAGGGAGATAATAAATTTTAGAGACAGGAGGCATCAAATCCAGAGGAACCAAAAGTACCTCTTGAAGATAACCCTTAAATAAATCTAAAGGTGCCTGCCCGGGTATAATAGGAAAGTTTAAAAGCCGGACATTAGCTGCCCGAGCAACATTCTCCAATGACTCCGCTTTAGTCCGCAAAAGAACATTATCTTTAACCAAAGAGTCAGTTAGGTCTGAAAGTCCTGCCAATCGCTGATCCATACTTGCTTGCTTGGTACTCAAATCCTCAATAGAGACTTGCACAGTCGGAGAAACCACTTCAAGAGCAGAAATCCGAGCAGAAAAGGCAGAAAACTGGTTGCCCACCATATTACAAAGGTGAGAGATAGCATCCCAAATGTTATCCAAAGTTACTGAAGCCGGACGAACCAGAACGAAGGAAAAATCTGAAGAAAGAGGTAGAGACCGATCAACACCACTCTGAGGCAAAGTAGCACCTTCCATTTCCTGAGTATGAGCCCCGGTCTCAGGCTGAGATGGAAATGCCGAAGCAACAGCCTGCACTCCTCCTGTGCAATCTCGAATCTGCTCTGGAGGCGAGTCCCGCTCCGACGACGGAGTTGCTACCACTCTGGAAGACTTCTCCTCGTCACTCGTCGACCGAGCAGCCAAAGACCCAAGAGGCACCTGGGGAGGACGTCCATCTGGGGAGAGCGTGGTGTCCAGGGCGGAGGACGCCGAGTCTGAATCCATCGGTGCCGCCAAGCCCACTCGAATCCCCTGAACCTGCTCCTTGGACAACTGAACGAAGCAGTTCATAGGCCCCTCACGAAAAGGTACTTGCTCTGCGGGGAGAGCTTTAGCCTTAGCTTTACCTTTCCTCTTAGGCATAGTCAGTTGACTAACACTCCACTGCCGCCATCTTAACAAGGCCACTCCCCCAAGAATCCCCTGCAGAATTACAGGACTTAGAGAGAGGAAGTACTGTGGGTTAAACTAGAAAGTGGGAAAGGAAAATCTATACAGATCCCTCTCACAGGGAGAAGAAGTGGATGAGATTTAATAGAAGACATACGCAGCATTGCCATGAAAGGAGAAGTGCTGCTGATAGGTGATTTCAATATGCCTGATGTTGATTGGCACATTCCTGCTGCAGTGCTATCTAGAAGTAAGGTGATCCTGGAATCTCCAGGAACAAGCAGGAATCTAGTCATCACATATGGGTATCGTAGGTACCGACGGAGCCTGCGTGGGAACGCTCCCCAGCGTCCAATCAGAAAGCTTTTGGGAGCATCCCACAGTGCCTGCGTGCTGCCTTCCCACCTTTCCCAACTGCCTCTCTCCAGTCCTTTCATCTCTGAGGATAAAAGGCAGGAGTTTCTCACTTGGCTCAAACATGCCCAAGATGTCTCTAAATTCTCCAACCGTGCAGCCTTCGACTGCTTTGAATGTATAAGCAGGACCTCGGCTATTGCCATAGGTGCACGTAGAATTGCTTGGCTCCAAGCATCTGATTTAGAGCTCTGGGTACAAGATAAATTGGGAAATATCCCTTGTACTGGTGAGAACCTGTTTGGTAAAGATTGGCAAGAAAAAGCCAATGAGATGGATGCTGAAAATTCAACTTTAGATAGACTATCCAAGTCTACTGCTGATCCTGTTAGAAAAAAGTTGTTCAAGAAAACACCTTTTTCTAAGAAGAAGATATTTTATCCTGCTTATGCTCAGCAGGCATCTTCTGCAGGTCAGTTTTCAACCAAACATCAGCAACCACCCAAACAGAAGAAAGCAAAGGCTGCTAGACCTCAACCGGCTCAGCCTCCTCAGGGCCTTTGACTTTCAGCTAGAGAACTTAGCTTTTCTGGCTCTGGAAGGACCAGAACCGTCCACCATTCCAGGAAGGTTATGCCATTTTGCTCCCAGATGGGGGCAAATAACAGCAGAGCGTTGGACACTCTCCATCATAAGAGAGGGGTACAAACTTCATTTTTCAAGCATGCCCCCTCCCACAATAGTGAAGCAGTTCAATTCTCCGACCTCTCTCATCGACCTGTTAGGTCAGGAGGTTACCATCCTTCTTGCCCAAGGGGCAATAGAAGAAGTGCCTCTTCATCAACAGGGCACAGGGTTCTATTCCCCTTATTTTCTTATCCCAAAGAAAACAGGGGGACACAGACCTATCTTAGATCTCAGAGAATTGAACAAATTCCTGGTCAAGGAGAAATTCAAAATGATTTCTCTCGGAGCTCTGCTTCCATACCTTCAGAGTCAGGATTGGCTTTGTTCTCTAGATCTCAAGGATGCGTACACCCATGTTCTCATCCATCCAACCCACAGAAGGTTTCTTCGGTTCCTGTTTCAAGGAAAGCACTACCAATACAGGGTGCTTCCTTTTGGTCGGGCCTCTGCACCAAGGGTGTTCACGAAATGCATGGCTGTGGTAGCAGCATTTCTACACACTATGGGAGTATTTGTCTTCCCTTACTTGGACGACTGGCTCATTCGAGCTCCAACACAGTCAGAGGCCAGGACTTCTCTATCCTGCACAATGCGTATCCTTCAGTACTTAGGGTTGGTCATAAACATCCCAAAATCCAGTCTAACTCCTACTCAGTCTCTAGAGTTCATAGGAGCCCTGCTGGATACAACAAAGGCAAGGGCTTACCTTCCCCAAGCCCGTTGCCTTCGCTTGGTGCAGTTATCTTCTGAAGCATCCCTAAAGCTCTTTTTAACTGCTCGAGAAATGTTGCAGTTGCTAGGCCACATGGCATCCACCGTGCATGTGGTACCATATGCTCACCTTCACATGAGGGCAGCTCAGTGGACTTTATCCACCCAATGGACCCAGGCATCAGGTTGCCTGTCAGACAGAATAGTAAACACAAGTCATCTCATTTTGTCTCTCCAATGGTGGAAGCCCACTCAAAACCTGTTGCTAGGGTCCCCCTTTCAGCAACCTCTGCCCCAAGCAACTCTTACAACAGATGCTTCTCCAATGGGTTGGGGAGCTCATCTGCAAGACCTCTCCACCCAGGGCACTTGGACTCCACAAGAGAGTTGTCTACATATCAGTCTCTTGGAGCTCAGAGCAATCTTCCTTGCTCTGCAAGTGTTCCACACCCTGCTAAGCTACAAAACAGTCCTTATTCATACGGACAATCAAGTAGCCATGTTCTATGTGAACAAGCAGGGGGGAACAGGCTCTCTGTCACTTTGCAACGAAGCTCTGCGACTGTGGGCCCTCGCCAGAGAGCATCACATTCATCTTCTGGCAGTGTATCTTCCAGGCGTTCAAAACTCTTGGGCAGACAGACTCAGTCGAGTTCTCCTTCCACACGAGTGGTCTCTGCATGCAGACCAGGTGGCCAAGATTTTTCAAATTTGGGGAAGCCCGGACATAGACCTCTTTGCAAGTCCGTGGAATGCCAAACTTCCCCGGTTCTGTTCCAGAACTCCTGCTCAGGGAGCTCAGGCAAAGGATGCTTTCCTCCTTCACTGGGGTCAAGACTTCCTGTATGCCTTTCCACCCATTCCCTTAATTCCCAAAACCCTCTTCAAGCTTCAGAGAGACAGAGGCCACATGATTCTCATAGCACCACATTGGCCACGGCAAGTGTGGTACCCTCTGCTTCTACATCTCTCTCAAGCTCCCTCCCTGGAGTTAGGGTCTGCTCCAGATTTCCTATCTCAGGAGAACGGAATGTTATGGCATCCCAATCCCCAGTTCCTGCATCTCAGGGCTTGCCTGCTGAAGGCCTAGATCTCCAAGATCTTCATCTTTCTCAGCAAGTGAAAGATGTTCTTTATGCTTCTAGGAAACCTTCCACTAGACGTTCTTATACTTTCAAGTGGAAAAGGTTCACTATTTGGTGTTCAGAAAAGAGTCTTAACCCCCTTGATATACACCTAGAATCTTTACTTGAGTATCTTCTCCATTTGTCTAATGCAGGCCTTAAGACAAATTCAGTAAGAGTCCATTTGAGTGCTATTGCAGCTTCTCTTAAACCTCTAAATGGACAACCTATTTCCTCTCATCCTCTTATAGCAAGATTCATGAGAGGCCTCCTTCTAACTAAGCCTCCCATTAGACCACCTCCGGTGGCATTGGACTTGAATCTGGTTCTTGGGCAGCTCATGAAGCCACCTTTCGAACCCTTAGCTTCCACCTCCTTGAAATTTCTTTCTTGGAAGGTTATCTTTGTCATTGCAATCACATCAGCACGCTGCATTAGTGAATTGCAAGCACTAGTAGCTAATCCACCTTATACAAGGTTTCATCATGACAAGGTAGTCCTTAGGACTCATCCACACTTTATGCCTAAGGTGGTCTCGCCTTTTCACCTCAACCAGGAGGTCTACCTACCTGTCTTTTTTCCAGGACCTCATGCATCAAGTGCAGAGAGGAATCTTCATACCCTGGACTGTAAAAGAGCTCTGGCTTTTTATTTACAGAGGACACAGCAACATAGAAAGTCTTCTCAGCTCTTTGTTGCTTTTGACCCTTCTCATTTGGGACTGTCAGTCTCCAAAAGAACACTATCCAACTGGATTGCTCAGTGTATTTATTTTGCCTATCAGAGTAAGAACCTTTCTCTGGAGGGCCATGTCACAGCTCACAATGTGAGAGCCATGGCAGCCTCAATGGCTCATCTGAACTCTGTGTCTATTGACGACATCTGTCGAGCAGCCACTTGGGCCTCGGTTCATACTTTCACAGCCCATTACTGCTTGGACAAGGACTCCCGCTGGGATGCCTTGTTTGGTCAGGCTGTTCTCAAACACCTGTTCCATACTTAATCAACTCCTACCCACCATCCCTGATAGGATGCCAGAGATCCATGGGAGGAAGTGGAGCCCTTCTCAGGGACACACAACTTCTGGGGTTTCTCCCTGGCACCCAAAGCTAGGGAGTCCCCATATGTGATGACTAGATTCCTGCTTGTTCCTGGAGATAGCATAGTTACTCACCTGTAACAGGTGATCTCCAGGAACAGAAGAAATTTAGTCCTCACAACCCACCCACCTCCCCTAGGAGTTGTATCTCTCTATCTCTCTCTCTTTCCTTTCCCTCTCTCTCTCTTTGTCTCAGCTTTAAAACTCAACTGGAGAGAGGCAGTTGGGAAAGGTGGGAAGGCAGCACGCAGATGCTGTGGGATGCTCCCAAAAGCTTTCTGATTGGACGCTGGGGAGAGTTCCCGCGCAGGCTCCGTCGGTACCGACGATACCCATATGTGAGGACTAAATTCCTGCTGTCCCCGGAGATCACCTGTTACAGGTGAGTAACTATGCTTTCTCTACAGGGAGAACTATTCAGGCAATTGGTAACAGACCCCACATGTGAAGGGGCCATACTGGACTTGGTGCTTACCAATGGTGAAAGTGTTTCTGATGTTATAGCGGGAGATCATTTCACATCCAGTGATCATCAGATGGTGTGGGTCAGTATTAGGACTAGGGCTGATAAAATCCATTCAAAAGTGCAGGTCTTAGACTTTCAGAAAACTAACTTTGCCAAGATGGGACAGTACCTCAAAGGGTCGTTAGCGGGAGGGGAACAGCTGGGGGATGTAGAAAAACAGTGGGCAAAACTGAAAGGAGATATTTTAAGGGCAACCAACCTTTTTGTTAGGTTGGTTTTTTTGTTGTTATTTTTTTAAGTGCCGTCAAGTCAGTGCTGATTCCTGGCGACCTAGCTGCCTCTGGGTTTTCTTGGCAATGTATCACCTGTAGTAGATTACCAGGCCTTTTTTTCTTCCAACTCTGATAACCCCCCCCCTTCCCCCCCAAAAAATAATCTTGGCAACCTAAATATACAGTCCTCCAATAGTAAGGTACCAATATAA
This sequence comes from Ichthyophis bannanicus, assembly GCA_033557465.1. NCBI lineage: Eukaryota > Metazoa > Chordata > Amphibia > Gymnophiona > Ichthyophiidae > Ichthyophis > Ichthyophis bannanicus. The sequence continues at coordinate 88,785,986 of CM066033.1, forward strand.
CAGGTATATCTACTTGCATAAGTTTTACATATGTTGGGGACACTATCAAAAGGGGAGAGACAAATAACTCAGCCTCTCATAGTGGAAACTCCATTTACTCTTTATTGAAAATATTAATTCTTTTTTAAAAACACTTATCTGCATCAACGCCAGTGGTACCAAGGAATCCATACAGTACATTATCTTGAATATAGATTGTACCTTTGACTCAGCTTTCTGCTCTTACTGACACCAATACAGACCTGCAGGAGGCCTTGCAATGTCTTACTACTTATCCATTAGATCTTCCTACATGTCTACTATGCTCATTTATATTAGAACTTTTGGAACTTGTTCTTACAAATAATTTCTTTTTTATATGATTGCCAGAATTATTTACAATGTTTTGGTATAGCGATAGGGGCTATGGTAGCCCCTTCCATTGCTACCATCTACATTGCCGCCTTTGAAGACAGCCATATCTTTCCATCAGATGAATTTAAGAATATCCCTTTTTGGCATAGGTTCCTTGATGATATTTTTTTCATTTGGATTGGAACTCGTGAAGCACTTGGTGAATTCTTAAGTTGACTGAATTCTATTAATCCCAACATTCAATTTACAGCACAAATTGATAATGCATCCATTCAATTTTTGAATGTTACCATCAACTTCACAATGAATGGCTTTCAAACCTCCCTATATCGCAAACCAGTGCAAGGAAACAATTTGCTTAGTTATTGTAGTTTCCATTCAAAATCATTAAAGAAGGGCCTTCCCTATGGACAGTTTTTATACCTGCGACGGATTTCTTCTACCATGATGGAATTCTGTAAACATGCTGATGAATTGGGGGCACGTTTTCTAGCAAGAGGATATCCATATAATGTGATTGCTAAGGCCTTTAAATGGGCCAAGTTTACACACAGGGAATGGCTTTTGTGCGAGCCCCAAATAGCCACAAGGACAAGGGAGACTAAGGAAGACGACAGAGTGGTTGGGGATTTACCTTATATGAGTAACATTCATATGTAGCCTTGCTACTGCATGAGTATTGGTCTCTTATGTTGGCCTATTCACGTGATCTAATCTTCGCAATAAGGTTGTACATTCGGCAGCTGAAAAGGATAGACCTCCGATTTCTCATTACAATCCTGGGCATTTTGCTTGTGGTCAGTGCCGATACTATTCTTTGATAATAGAGAGAAGTAGCCGGTATGATGCACGGGATAATAATCAGGTGTTTTCATGATAGCATACTACATGTTTGTCCACTCATGCAGTGTATCTTATCATCTGCCCTTGTCAATTATATTATGTTGGCCGGACGGTATGACAACTGAAGACAAGATTGAGCGAACGTGCGTCCCGTTTACGGACATTAGCTCCTATGGCTGAGCATTGCATCTCCTTAGGCCATTCATTTGATCAACTGTGTTGGCTAATACTGGATCATATACCTGCAGACCCACGAGGAGGTAACCACATTTATAAACTACAGAGAAGGGAACAGCGATGTATTTTTAAGTTGCAGATGGTGACGCCTCTTGGTTTGAATGTGGAACTTGAATGGTCTAGTCTACTCTGATGAATTGTAATTATTGTAGCATTCCTTTTTGCTGTTTAGGGTAATTATGACTGATTATGACGTGTGGGGTTTTTCCCTTTGATGGACCTCCCCTCTAACGGTAATTGGCCTACCCTTTCTTTCATATGCATTTGACATCAGATGCCATAGTGTTGGAGTGGAGGAGTAGCCTAGTGGTTAGAACACTGGCTTGGTAACCAAGCAACCAGGGTTCGATTCCCACTAGCACTCCTTGTGGCCTTGGGCAAGTCACTTAACCCTCCATTGCCTCAAAAGAAAGGCATGGCAATCTACTTCTGGTGACACTGCCAAGAAAACCCAGGAGCTTCTGGGTCACCAGGAGTCAGGACTGACTCGAAGGCACATATTGCATTGCCATAGTGTCATTCTGAGCCATGAATAGTGGGGATGAATGTCACATTGGGATGTCCATCCCTGCTATTCATGCCCTTTCCTGGCCCCATCCTCCTTCTCAGCATGTTGTACAGGGAAGTGGGAAAAGGGCAGATTGGAGGCAGTGTTAGAATGGGCAGTGGGTGGTCGTTGTCCCTGGATGTACAGGGCTGATTCTAATGTCAGACCTGTACATCTGGGGCTGTCAGCTTGAACAGGGAACTTATTCCACCTCAGAGGTGGAATAAGTTCCCTAGTTGCTGGGGAATGGTGGGTCTGGGGCAGGAAGGTGCAGGGGGGCCTGAGGACATTCTCTGCAGCCTGACCCTGGCCTTAGGAGGCTAGATCGAGGGTCAGGCTGTGGGGAAAGCATTGCAGGAGCCGGTGACGGGGGATTGCAACTTTACAATGGTGTCACAACTCTATTGCAAAGCCCAAACTGAGTTTGTCGGGCAAAGCCTGTAAGTGCAGGCCAGGCTGAATCGCAGTGCTGTCTTGCACATAAAGGCTTGTTTGCAATTTTGATCCTGCGGGCTAGACGTGCTTCACAGGATCAGAATTGTGACTCCCTCTATGCATTCATATCCAGCTGGGTGCACAGAGGGCTTGTATGTCTGGGATGGAATTGAAACCCACATGTTTAAAACGAGATGCGGGTTTACTTCTGGCGCTGAATGAAGAGTACTACGAATTTGTGAAAACAGTTGTGAATTTGTTCGGAATCCTATGAGCCTGAAGCAGGACCGGAATTTAATGGTCCGAAATGTGTCTCGTCATACTGTATGGATTCCTTGGAACCATTGATGCTGATGCAGAGAAGTGATTTTAAAATGAATTAATATTTTCAATAAAGAGAAAAGGGAATTTCCATTGCAAGAGGGTGAGTTACTTGTCTCCCTCCTTTTGGTGGTGCTTTAGGAGAATACAATGATTTGCCCACGGTCACAAGAAGTGCTAGTGGAAACCAAACTCTTGATCTTCTGGGCAGTAGGCAATTGCTCTAACCACTAGGCTGCTCCTCTAGATAAATGTAAAAGGAAAAGGAGGCCACTATGGTTCTCAGAAGAAGTAGTTTAAAAGGTGAAGAAAAAGAGGGAGGCCTTCAGGCAATACAAAAGATCATAGAGAGCGGAAGACAGGCATGACATCATGACTTCGCTAATCATCCCTTCCCACATTGCTGAACCAAATTCAACCAGCAAGCTTGAAGACATGCAGATATGTTAGTGAGAGGAGGAAGGGCAAAAGTAGTATTTTCAGACTCAAGGGTAAAGAGGAGGAATATGTTGAAGCAAATGAGGATAAAGCGAAATTGCTTATCAAATATTTCTGTTCTGTGTTCCCAGATGAAGGGCCAGAAACAGGACCTCTAAAAACACCCACAAATAGAAACAAAAGTGATGGGGAGCTCGAACAATTTTCAGAAAACTGTGTTTGTGAGGAACTAGCTAAACTTAAAGTCGATAAAGCGATGGAACCGGATGGGATACATCCAAGAATACTGAAGGAACTGGGGGACATTCTAGTGGCTCCACAGGCTGACATTTTCAATGTTTCTTTGGAGTCAGGAGTGGTCCCAGAGGACTGGAGAAAGGCACATGTGGTTCCTTTACACAAAAGCGGAAGTAAGGATGAGGTTGAAAACTATAGGCCGGTTAGTCTGGTGAGGAAAATATTGGAAACACTGCTGAAAGAGAGAATAATGAGTTTTCTCGAGTCCAGTGGATTGCAGGATCTGAGGCAGCATGGGTTTATTAGAGGCAAATCTTGTCAGACAAATCTGATTGATTTCTTTGACCGGGTGACAGGGATTGAAAGAGAGCCCTAGATGTGGTGTACTTAGATGTCAGAAAGTCCTTGACACTGTTTCACACAGGGGACATATAAACAAACTGAGCAGCCTAGGGATGGGCCCTAAAGTTACTGATTGGGTTAGAAATTGGTTGAGTGGGAGGTGGTAAAGGCTACAGGTAAATGAAGCTCACTATGAGGAGAAGGTGGTTACCAGTGGTGTGCCGTAGGGAACTCTCCTTGGTCCAGTTCTTTTTAACATCTTTGTTAGTGATATTGCGGAAGGGCTGTTGGGTAAGGCTTTGCAATAGAGAAGACACCCAGGAAGGAGTAGATAACATGAGGAGGGATTTAGCTAATCTTGAAGAACGGTCTGGAAAAGTGTTCTCAGCCCAGTCCTCTGGGACCCCCCAAGCCAGTCAGGTTTTCAGGATATCCAAGATGAATATGCATGACATAGATCTGCATGCACTGCTTCCATTGTATGCAGATCTATCTCATGTATATTCATTGTAGATATCCTGAAACCTGGCTGACCTGGGATCTTAGGACTAGGTTGAGAACCACTGGTCTAGAATTTGGCAGTTGAGATTTAATGTTAAAAAATGTAGGGTCATGCATTTGGGTTGTAGAAATCCAAGGGAGCGGTACAGTGTAGGGGGTGAAGTACTTCTGTCCACAGAAAAGAAGAGCGGAACCTGGGAGTGATTGTGTCTGATGATCTTAAAGTAGCCATACAGGTAGAAAAGACAATGGCAAAAGCCAGAAGGACCCAAAAACCAAAAGATTCCAATGTTCAATACCCCCAAATACACAATTCTTTTTGTCGGAGTACGCCAACACAGTGCCGGGAAAACACTCCAGGTACCACTGTGGCAACTCCTTTTATTGAGACTTTATATGTGGATAAAAATAGAAATCCAAACTTAGCTTTTAAAGAGTGCAATTCAACGCAGCTGAAGTATGCCAGTAGTTCAGAAATGACGACGCGGCTCACGTTTCGGGTTTTCCATCAAAATGTTATGAAACCCTGCTTCAGGTCCATCCACAACTGGCAAGAAAGAAAGCATGAATGAGAAACCACGGGGGTGTAACCTACCAAATAGACATCGGTGTCTGACGTCAGCTTCCGTTGAAATCTCGAAGCCACCAATCAAAATGCAGAGAGAACCCAAACAGAGGGAAATCCCACTGCACAGAGAAACCCTCTATGGGAACCTCCAAAATGTTACTCAAATAATAGTATGCCAGTCCACTTGAAGATTAAGACCCTTAGGGGTAACAGAGTTCAAGGAATATATCCTTGAGTGGTACCTGGAGTGTTTTCCCGGCACTGTGTTTGCGTATTCCGACCAAAAGAATTGTGTATTTGGGGGTATTGAACATTGGAATCTTTTGGTTTTTGGGACATTTAGGTTGATTCCGATTGGTTTACTTATTTTTGGATTCTTTTGAATTATTTTAAAAGCCAGAAGGATGCTTGGGTGCATAGGGAGAGGGTCAGCTGTAAAAAGGAGGTAATAATAGGTAATAGGAGTGGAGGAGTAGCCTAATGGTTGGGGCAAGGTACTTCAGGCCGGAAGGTCGGGGGTTCAAATCCCACTAGAGGACAGCAACCTTGGGCTGGAAGGACTGGGGTTTCTAGTCCCACAGGTGCTCCTTGTGGTCTTGGGCAAGCCACTTAACCCTCCATAGCCCATGTTCCCTGTAAAATAGTTATCTCCAAGTTATAATACCCTGTTCAATGTAATTTCAGTTTGTTCAATGTAAACCGCACTGATGCAGAATAGCGCGGTATATAAGAGAATGTAAATAAATAAAATAAATAAATAAATAAATAGTGTCTCTGTATAAGTCTCTGGTGCAACCTCAGTTGGAGTATTGTGGGCAGTTCTGGAGACCGCACCTTCAAAAGGCTATAAACAGGTTGAAGTCGGTGCAGAGGGAGCTACTAAAATGGTTTGTGGTCTTCATTATAAAGCATTTAAGGACAGACTTAAAGATCTTAATATGTAGACTTTAGAGGAAAGGTGGGCTAAAGGAGATATGATAGAGATGTTTAAATATCTCTGTGGCATTAATGCACAGGAGGAAAGTCTCTTTTGATTGAAAGCAAGCTCTGCTATGAGGGGACATAGTATGAGGGTGAAAGGAGATAGTCCCAGGAGTAATATGTGGAAATATTTCTTTACAAAAAGAGTGGTATATGCATAGAGGTGATAGGGACGAAGACAGTATCTGAATTTAAAAAATCATGGGACAAACACAGAGGATCTCTAAAGGTAAAAAGGGGATTATTGTAGTTGATATGGAAGGACCATGTGATATGTTTCTGCCCTCATGTTTCTATGTTTCTATTCCTGCTCGTGGATGGGCTTCCAGAACATTCGTCACTGTCAAGACTTTGGCAGCCCTCTTGGAAACGTTTGTTCCAGTCATAAACTCGAGCACGACTCATGCATTCATCACCATACACTTGCTGTAAATTGTCATAAGTCTCTTTGCATGAATCTCCAAGTTTCTGGCAGAATTTAATGCAAATTTGCTGTTCAATTTTTTCACTCATTGGAAATCTGCCGAACTGCTTTTAACACGATAGCAAACATCATGTGATTAAAAAGAGTACAGCTGTATTGCAGCTACGCTACCCTCTGCACATGCAGAGCACATAACTAGGTCACTGCATGCTTAATAGCATTGTGGTGTGATGTATTGTTAAATAGCCACACAAGAAGTCTCAATACTTTTTGATCACACCTCGGATTACAACAGTTGGTTTACATCAGGCAGCTCACCTGAGAAGACAGATGTGTCCTGAAGTCTGGAGTGCCAAGCTTGCTGTGCACACACACACACGCGCATCTGATGAGCTCTCCCTGTTGAGACCCCAGCTCACTGTAGTAAGAGCAGTAGGTGATATAGGAGCTGTATAGCAGTATCATGTTGGGAGGTAAGTCAAGGGGCATGCATTCTCATATACACCGATTTCAAGCTCACAACCTTTGGGACAACACGTGTGCTGTCACACCTAGTCAGCCAGTGACTCCAGCAGGGTGCTACTACTTACAAAGAACAAACCTTCTGCCCCCAAGTGGTGCCTCACACAGTATGTAGAGTTGCAGAATGTCTGATCTACCAGCCTGAAAGCCAGAGCATCACACAGTGTGTTTCAACAGCTCCCATTCCTCTTGACACGCACAAACATGACCCCAAGTAACTTTTATCAGCTGTAAGACGACATTCATACTTGCCTGTTAGGCCTTCTTGATGTGCTCTCTAGGGAAGGGGAAGCCGGGGAGATCCCATACCTCCTTTTATGCTTGGACGCAACAGCAGCACCTGCTCGATGTGTGCACACTATGGCATACAGCTGATGTTGCTGCGGCAGCTTCTCACTGTCCCAGGAGCTGGAGAGTGTGAGAACTTTACATAGGCATGTGAGAGCAATGGCAGGGAGAGGAGCTGCTGGAAAAGAGGGTGAGAGTTGAACATGCAGAGGCAGCAATGGAAATATAGGATAAAGGCAGCATACCTGGAAATATCGTTCCTGATCCATAGGCTGCTCTTGAACTATGGTATTTCCATCTCACACACAATGGCCATGAGTTTGGTGCCACAGAGCCATCCTGTGGGACTACAGGTCCATCATTCCATGTGTATCTATGTGGTCATGTCAGGGCATGAGCTGGGGTATACCTATGTCTGTGTAGAACTCTGCAGGCTCTGTGCCATACTTGTCTGACAAGGTATGTTAAACAGGTGAAAGTGAGGGACATCTTGTTAGGTCTGTATGTACATCTGCATTGATATACTGCTGGTTCTACTGCAGTTCATGTCTTACATATTAGATCTGTATTTCCAAAGGGGCAGGGCAAGCTAGAAAACATACACATTCAAAACTAGGGGTCACCTTGCAGTGTTGCCAACATACCCATTTCCTGGAGTGAGATGTAAGCCAGTCCTCGAATAATCACACAGTTGGCAGAACATGTTGAGTAATTCTTATTCCCATGCAGCTCTGGTGGATGTGGCTGATAAATCGGTGCTTACTCATGCAAAGGTCACTAAGTCACGCACAGTCCCTGGTTGTAATTTGGAAACTGAGAGGACAGTGTGGGTCTTTTTCCTCTGATATGGACTGTTATCATCTTTCCTATTCTACCTGCCTGACTAGCATATTTTACCCTCCGCATGCACATATCCAGGAAAGCTGATATTACTTATCCAGCCGACATCCTGATCTGACCCTCTCCTCCTCGAACAGCTCTAACAGTGCTGATTGCTGCAGGATATATGAGTCATGGGTGGACCCAGCAAACCAGGCCACCGCATTTGGAATGATAATGTTGGTAGCACATACGACCTGCTCATTCAGTGCATGAAGGTGCTTGTGGTTGCGATACACTGCATCCCAGTCTCTGGGTGGGATAGGTGCCACATGTGTGCAGTCTACGGTTGGCTTCAATTTTGGTAACTTGCCAATTTTCTCACACTTCTGGTTTAGGAGCACCCACTGTTGCCTCTCATTAGGAGATGCTAGGTCATTCCTAACATGGCTGGTCCTGGCTTGCAGTACCTGATGGATGCAAATGGCCCAGTCCTCCTACTACAGGCACTGATGTTTAAAAGCAGCCAGAGGCAAAGAAATGTAGAGCTCTGAGGAGCTTGACCAGCTCTGGTATGGCATGTAACGGAGCAGTCAGAGGGTTGAGTTTAGGCCACAGATGTTCATACAGCTTGCTTATAGCCCCAGAGCAAGGCCTATGGAGGGAGACCACTTGGTCCTGGAAGATACATTGCCTTCTTTCCTGGACTTCCCTTCTTTGAGGACACAAGCACAACCGCTTTGTGCACAGCTGCCTGCACATTGTTCCCACCACCTGTGGAGGGGGGTTGCCCCTGTTCCCCTAATGCCTCTGTAGACACAGTTCGCTGTCTCACTCCCATGGAACAGATGTGAGTCATTCCCACAGCTATGTGCTCTTGAGCTGGCGTTAAGTTTCCTGTTGGCATCCCATCTAACGCGTGCTAATCTTCCCACATGTTAAAGGACCGTACGTTGTCTCTGCCCATGTGCTGCCCTCATACAGCCCTTATTCCACTTATCAGCAACCCTTTCCTGCGTTAATGGCCTAACATTGAATTAGCCCACGTTATCGACTTTTTCTTCCACATTAACCACTAATATGGGCCAATAATGCATGCTAATAGCTACGTTGAGCCATTAACACACTTTAGTAGACATACCCCTATGGGTCACCATTCCATAATAATTGAGACTCCCTTTCCCAGGGACTGTATAGATTGCCTTCATAGCATCCTCCCTGACCAGCTCTTGGAGTAAACTCTAGGCCTGTGAACTGAACCCAAGACTTCCGTGCTGCGGAGTAAGCCAACCAATATCAGGTCTTTGCAACAATGGAAAATCCCTTGAATTTTAAGATATCTGTTTTTGTCCCATCTTGATATTATGCATTAAAACATGTTAAAACTCCTAAGAAAGAGATGTAGAAAAATATATTTTAATGTTTGATTGGAAGGCATTGGAAGAAGATACATTTTAGCAGGGAGAGGATAAAAAAAGAACATAGTTTTGGAAGCAAAAGGCATATCCCCCTTCAGGGAAAATTGCTGCCTAATTTTTTGCCGTGGGAATTTATTTATTTACTTTCTCTTATATACCATGCTATTCTGCATCAGTGCAGTTTACATTGAATAAACTGAAATTACATTGAACAGGGCATTATAACTTGGCAATAACTATTTTACAGGGAACATGGGCTATGGAGGGTTAAGTGGCTTGCCCAAGACCACAAGGAGCACCTGTGGGACTAGAAACCCCAGTCCTTCTGGCCCAAGGTTGCTGTTCTCTAGTGGGATTTGAACCCCTGACCTTCTGGCCTGAAGTACCTTGCCCCAACCACTAGGCCACTCCTCCACTCCATTAGTTTCAATTCAACCAATTAGTTTCCAGTCACATTTCAGTGTACATCCTCAATCTTAATAATCCTGAGTTATGCAGCTCAGTGAACAAAATGAGTTGGCTTTCTCTTCAGAGACCTACATATCTCAAAATTATGTCAATTAAAGTGAGGCAAGATTCATACTGGATGTGAATCCTGATGAAGAAGCATGTAATGTACTGCTGCCTTATCCACCCGGAGAAAGAGATGAGAGAGGAACTACTGAAGAAGCAAGTAGCTAAGGTGTATAACTGTTAGGGAAAATAGTCTTCCAGCTAGCCTTCAAAATGGGTCCCTTTAATTAAAGGCTAGGGTTTTGTATGTTGAGCCACAGAATAGGCCAGATGATGACAGCATCAAGTAGCATTTGCCAAAGAACCTGCTGTTATTCCAACCACCCCACCACTGCTGAGACTGACTGGCCCTAGGGCTTTAAAGGTGAATTCTGGGAATTCTCCATTTTTCCCAGCAATTTGGCAGCTTAAAGGCCAAAGCTGTTAAAGACCCAAAGAAGGTCTGTGAATTCTCAAAACCTGTGTACCAGATGTTGAATAATATTGAAGTATTGAAGTCTTACCAAGTGTAGTGTTGAAGTATTAGCTAAATGTGTGCTGTCTGTTGTGAAGAAGGAAAAATTGCTGTATACCTTGATCTTGGTCTGAATGTATGGAATTGATTAAGTCTTGCTCTAAATAATACATGTTTTCAGTTAAAACATGGGTTGTGTTTCTACATGTCTACAGTCAAGTCCTGTTTTCAGCTTATCATTCCTGAGGCAATACTATTGAATGAAGCTCATCACTTTAGGAGCCCTCATCTTTACAATCGCAGCCCCCCTACTTTCCCTTCTGAGTCTGAATGTAGCCAGCCTCTCACAAGGGGATGATGGTAGCCCAGTGGTCCTGCACAAAATAATAAATTTGTGGTGTCTGTCACTTTAAATAGGGAGAAAACAGCAAAATACAGAGAACTAATGCACCAAATGTAAAACAAAAGGTCCTGATGGATAGGGGAGACAGCGTTCAAGGCCAAAATTAGAGAAAATCAAAAGACAAAAAGACAAAAGCAGACATGAGTGCCTCAGTATATACCACCTTTATTCGGTGTTCCCCCCAACACCAAAATAAAATAATTAAAATAAATAAAGCACTGTCTTTTAAAGTCAGGCAAAAGCAATGCAAACCCATGCTATATCAGACTCTGACTTAAAGTAGTTCTTGTCTCTCTTCCTCTGGATTCTTCTGTGTAGCTGTTTTTTCAAGAAAGTATAACTTCTCCTAAGATGGTGGTGGTAACTGTTATAAACATCTCCAGTGTAGTAGTGCTCTGGACTTTAAAACACCAAGGGCCCGATATTCAGCGGCGTTGGCTAGTGCTTTTAAAGTGCATAGCCATTACCACAGAACCTTAACCCTAGATACTCAATGCCAGGGCCATATCCAGCTACTGGCATTGAGTATCCAGGTCGCCACATAGCACAAAAGCTAATTGGGCAGCAGCGATATTGAGCCCCCCCTCCACTTTAATGGGGGAATATCAAACGCAGCCCCCACTCAATGCTCTCCTACAGGACAAGGTGTCCTCTCTTCTCTCTCAGAGTGCCATAGATGTCCCAATATCCCAACAGGGAAAGGGCTTCTACTCTCTGTATTTTCTCATTCCAAAGAAAACAGGAGGGTGCAGGCCCATTCTGGACCTCAGAAACCTCAACAAGTTTCTTATCCATGAAAAGTTCAAGATGTTCTCGCTCAGAACTCATCTTCCCTACCTTCAGAGTCAGGACTGGCTCTGTTCTCTAGATCTAAAAGAAGCATACACACATATCCTCATCCAGCCAGGACACAGGAAATATCTATGCTTCACCTTCCAAGAAAGACATTATCAATACAGAGTCCTTTCCTTCGGATTCGCCTCTTCCCCAAGAGTCTTTACAAAGTGCATGGTTGACATAGCCGCATATCAAAGATCCCCTGGGATATTCATCTTCCCTTACTTAGACAACAGGCTAATAAAAGCAGACACCTCCCAAGAGGAACTGCTTTCCTTGCATCATGCCATCACAGTACTATAACACTTGGGTTTTGTGATAAACTTCCCAAAATCCCAGCTGTGCTCCGCTATACTTGCTGCTGTCATCATTGGCATCCCAATGACATTGGCAACTGCGGCGTTGCACCTGACATACAGGGCCAGGATACAGATTTCATCTGCAGCAGGCTTAGCAGCTGCAACCGCCACCCCCTCTCTCACACAATGCTGACATGGCAGCATGGTGGCGGGGGGGGGGTGGTGTGACTCCTTTTTGACTGCAACAGCATGTATGTGTGATACTGTTGTCGCAGTCGAGTCATACCAGACATCACAGATGTACACCCTAGGCAGCAGCCTTGTTAGCCTAATGGACAAGCCAGCCCCACAGCATCACCCCTGTGACACCTCCTTTGTCAATTTGGCACCAACAACGTAGTGTCCTTAATTAATCGGCCAACATCCTGTTGCTGTCAATGGAGCTCTACTATCACTAATTTGAGAACTACGGTGGGTGAAGCACATTGAATATATTTAAATAGACTCTCTCCCCTCAGAAATAGCTCTTACTGCGAGCTTTCAGACGGCATTCAGTTTCTCAGCGGCAGGAGCTCTAATCCACAGTAACACATAAGAACATAACATAAGAACATAAGATATGCCATACTGGGTCAGACCTAGGTCCATCAAGCCCAGGATCCCGTTTCCAACAGTGGCCAATCTAGGTCATACGTACCTAGCACTTTCCCCAAAAGACACAGGTTCCACAGTGCTTGTATTGGGTCAAGCAGTGATATCCTGGGTCCCTTTTTAATAATGGTTTATGGACCTTTCCTCCAGGAACTTTTCCAAACCTTTTTTAAACCCAGCTGCACTAACAGCTTTTATTTCATCGTCCAGTAACAAATTACAGAGTTTGATTACACGTTGAGTGAAAAAATATTTTCTCTTATTTGTCTTGAATAGTTTACCCTGTAGCTTCATTGCATGTCCCCTAGTCTTTCTATAGACAAACACAAGAGGAGAGGGTGATTGAGGTCACTGGTGCTATTTTTTATTCAAAAGTACTCCAACGCATTTTGGCAGGACGCCTTCCTCAGGGGGCACACATCTTAAAAATAAAACATAAAGTACAAATACAATAAAAGATAAAAGAATATAATAATAAATAACATAGAAATCCAATATAAAAACAATTAATAAGTAAAACCACACTTATGAAATAAATACGACTTATGCCTAACTTTCAAACTTAAAATGATACATAAAAATTAGATATAAAAGAAATTAAATATAAAAGGAAGATTCCATAAATAATAAATCAATTCTAAAAGAATAAATATAAAAGGAAAATTCCAGACCATATGTGTAAAAATATAATTACCAATAACATAAAGAAGTAATTATAGCAGAGGGAGGAGTGGCCTAGTGGTTGGGGCACATTACCTCAGGCCAGAAGGTCAACAGTTCAAATTCCACTTGAGGACAGCAACCTTGGGCCAGAAGGACTGGAGTTTCTAGTCCCACAGATGCACCTTGGGCAAGCCACTTAACCCTCCATAGCCCATGTTCCCTGTAAAATAGTTACCTCCAAGTTATAATGCCCTGTTCAATGTAACTTAAGTTTGTTCAATGTAAAGCACCTTGATATCATGAAAGGCAGTATATAAGAAATGTCTTTAAATTTATGTTCTGTGGGCAAGGGGATATATGATACATGAGGATATTGCTGATATTTTAGGAAAAAGAAAAAGATAATGGGAGTTTTTCTAGGATCACTAATGCTCCTGAGCATTGTCCAAGGCTGAGATTGATATGCATGGAATGTGACGCTCTATGGGTCTGAGATCCTTTTCTCCCTATTAATGCTGTGAAGAAACTTACACCTGAAGTTGTTGAGATAGGTAGAATGAAGCTCTTTCTGTGGATGAACCTCCTTTCTTCATTCTGATTTTTGGCTATTTTTTTCTGCTTGCTATCAAATTTAAGCAGGTTTGATAGAAAATAGATGGCAAGCCTCACTATTGTAAAATAGCTTTCTCCCGTAGACTTTAATGGGGATGAATGGACTATATCAATGAGTGTATTCCAATGAACACAAGTGAAAATCTTTGGTGTGCACGTCTAATATTTTATTTATTTTGTAGTTTACATAAAATTAGAAAATTACAGTAGCAAAACCCCTTCCCTATATTCACCCTCCGTCCTCCCTATAACTATATCTCATTGTACCACAAACCAGTGGTGTACCAAGGGTGGGGTGGGGTGGGATGGTGGGTGTGGCCCGCTATGGGTGCCGGCCGGGAAAGGATGCACCCCCGACTGGCCCCACAGAGACAGCATGGCAAACTTGCTATTAATCTGGTCTGTTGTGGTGTCTCGTGCTGCAGGAGCCAACTGTTCTGCTCTCCCAGCTGAAGTCTCACAATTGATGAGATTTCGGCCGGGAGAGCAGAGTAGCTATTTATGAACCGTCTTTCTGTGCCGATTCTGGATTGCTACTAATGGATAATTACCTATGAGCTCACATTGCATTATTGTTGTTGCTATATATCATGGACTGCTGAATTTGCAAAAGAAAAAGTTATGGTTCAATATCCAGTCATGGCATTTAACATTATTTTAAACCTCATGGCTAAATAAAACCCAGGGGCCCGATATTTCAAGAGATGAATGCATTAATCTCCTTGGCCAGGATATTCAGCAGCTCTGACACGGGTGCCCCCAATCCTAACCCCGGTATTGAATATCTGCACCTAAAGTTCATTGGGCCTCAGGTGTTTGTCTGGTTAGTGGTCTGAATATCGCTGCTAGTCGAAGAACCGTGGACTCCATCCCAGCTCTGCCTATGGACCACCCGAGCTCCATCCAGACAGTGGCAATGCAGTCAGAGGAAATATTCAAGAGCACTATTGGGATTTTTCAGTTGAATATTTTCTTTTTTTTTTTTTTTATTGAGATTTTAATCAATTACAATAACCAAATAAGTAAAGGTCAATCAGAATACAAAAGCAAGAGATAAACTACCTCTTACAGCAAATTTACAAGAAAGAAACAAACACGATACAGTCCACATCATGGAACCATGCTGAACAACATTCAGGGACCACAACCAGTTGAATATTTTCTCTCTGACACTTATATGGTTAGTAGGTGCTGCTAACCAGATAACATCTTTTGAATATCAGCCCCTTAAAAACAAACCAACCTTGAGTCTCTTTTTACACATTAACAGACTGCCATATTGTTTTAATGCAAAAAAAGAAAACATATAGTGAAATTTCTATTCTTCATGACACTGTTGTAAGTCACTAAATAAGACGCATCTTAAGTATATCCTTGATTTCAAGGTACCTAATTGTTTCCGTTTTAGATCCCGTGATTTATCTCACAGGTGGCTTGGGCTTTCAGCTACTTGTAGAACTAGATGGTCATTTCAAAACAAAACAGAGACTAGCATATTCTTTACTTACATGCTTACTCTACACTAGGGCTGGCCTCGTGAATCACACTTTTGATATGGCGAGCCCTTTCAGTTATCGGGCATCCTACATGTCAGGCACTGTGCATGAAAGCGCTCTTCTTCCCCCTCACCAGGTGCACAGCTATTCACTCTCGAGCCTGACAGCAGCGACATAACAGCTTCCATTCACTAGTCCCTTCTGCTGAATTTTCGTTTCTTTTCTTCAGCTTCTCATTTGCCCACATATCTTTACTAAGGCTAGCTAATTTGAAAACGAATCAGAGATAAAGAGAGGCTGTACTGTCCGCTGTATAGTGAAGTTTTTTATTATTATTATTATTATGATTTTTAACTTCATCCTTAAAGGTCACTTGCAGCATTGATAGCTATTAAAATCCAAGAATAAAGATCTGCAGCACTTCGTTCATTGGTTTACAGCTTCCAGTGGAAAGGTTTTAGCTATGGAATAGACTCATTCTAGCTTTGCCAAGAATGCTTGGCAAAATGGAGTAAGCACAGATAGCTTATCTAATAAGGCTGGCGTTTTCCTGTTGGCAGTAAGCATGTCGGGTCAGCATCTAACCCTGGCAGTCAGCGTCTTTTTTACGTATTATTCACCATGGCAAAATCAATCCAGATAGTAGTTAGTGCAGAATATCTAGTGACTGCGGTCAGTGCCTGCACTAATCATATAGCAGTAATTTTCAGCACCAGAGAACCACTTAGGACAGTGTCTTGTGATCTTAACCTATCTGGTTTGTTCTGGTTTGTTTGTTCTGTCCCAGGATGTCTATGTGGCCGTCCATGCGCAAGTGTCTGAAATTGGATAAAAGCTTGTGCATGGCCTTTTTTCATACGTTTTGACCTGCACGTCCCAGACTGCACCTAGACATCATTCACAAAATGTGCCTTCACTTGTGTTTTGCAAGGAATCAGTAGCTTTAATGACTTTGGGGCCCTTTTACTAAATTCCACTAAGGTTTTGTATTTAACATGTGAAACAAATGCACATAAAGTGCAAAGCCTCATTAGCTGTCCAGGGTGTGAAAAGCATGTTCCCGGCAGTTAATGCACAGCAGAGGACCTCAACACAGGGCTCGACAAATCCCAGGTGCCAGGTCACCATGGTGACCAGAAATTTGCACCTAGCATCTGGGATTTTCTAACCCCCTCCCTTTTACAAAAAAATGTGATTGCAGACAACAGAGACCCCTTCTGTTTGCCTGTGGGGATCGAATCTCCCATGGGTAGACAGAAGGGGTCTTTGCCATGATCACGTCCTGGAAGGAAGTAGGCTACCTGCAGGTATCCCATTTCCCATGGGCAGAAGGGCAGAAGAGAGCTGTGATTGTGGCAAAAATCCCTTCTGTCTGCTGGTGGGAGATCGGATCCCTGCTGGCAAAACAGACAGAAGGGGGAATTGCTCACTGGGATCCCATCCCCCATAGGCAGAATTCAGTTGGATTGGGGGCTACAGAAAAAAAGGTTAAAAGGGAGGGGGAGGGAGGCAGAAAACATTTAAAGGGACAGTCTATTAAAAAAGGAAGGTGGATGAGGGTAATGGAGGGCAGGGGTTGGGGGTACTAGAGGGGAAAGAGTCTGAAAGTGGAATGGAGTGGTTAGTGGTTGGGGAGAAGGAAGAGCGCAAGGTTTCCGATGTTAAAGGGATGAATAGAGGAACAGAAGTGTACAATGTGTATATTCAAAAAGGTTTATTCCCCAGAACACACACACACACACACACACACACAAGCACACACACACACACACACACACACAAGCACACACACACACAAGCACACACACACAAGAACACACACACACACAAGCACCTCACCCCCACATGACAGATACACCCCCCCCCCACCTCTGCATGACAAACATGGATACAGGCATTACACACCCTCCCACACACATAGGCACCTCATCTCCACACCACCCATCACATACACATCTACACCACGCACACAGAGAGGCTCCCTAGCTCTGCAGCACGCACACTCAAAGGTACCCACGGCCACATCCCATGCACAGACAGGCAAACCACACACGCACACACATAAACACGTCTACACAGAGGCTCCCTAGCTCTGCAGCACGCACACTCAAAGGCACCCACTGACACATCCCATGCACAGACAGGCAAAGCACACACACACACATAAACACGTCTACACAGAGGCTCCCTAGCTCTGCAGCACGCACACTCAAAGACACCCACTGCCCCATCCCATGCACAGACAGGCAAAGCACACACACACACATAAACACGTCTACACAGAGGCTCCCTAGCTCTGCAGCACACACACTCAAAGACACCCACTGCCCCATCCCATGCACAGACAGGCAAAGCACACACACACACATAAACACGTCTACACAGAGGCTCCCTAGCTCTGCAGCACACACACTCAAAGGAACCCACGGCCACATCCCATGCACAGACAGGCAAACCACAAACGCACACATAAACACGTCTACACAGAGGCTCCCTAGCTCTGCAGCACACACACTCAAAGGCACCCACTGACACATCCCATGCACAGACAGGCAAACCACACACGCACACACATAAACACGTCTACAAAGAGGCTCCCTAGCTCTGCAGCACGCACACTCAAAGGAACCCACTGACACATCCCATGCACAGACAGGCAGACCACACACACACACATAAACACGTCTACACAGAGGCTCCCTAGCTCTGCAGCACACACACTCAAAGGCACCCACTGCTACATCCCATGCACAGACAGGCAGACCACACACACACACATAAACACATCTACACAGAGGCTCCCTAGCTCTGCAGCACACACACTCAAAGGAACCCACTGCTACATCCCATGCACAGACAGGCAAACCACACACGCACACATAAACACGTCTACACAGAGGCTCCCTAGCTCTGCAGCACACACACTCAAAGACACCCACTGACACATCCCATGCACAGACAGGCAAACCACAAACGCACACATAAACACGTCTACACAGAGGCTCCCTAGCTCTGCACACACACACTCAAAGGAACCCACGGCCACATCCCATGCACAGACAGGCAAACCACAAACGCACACATAAACACGTCTACACAGAGGCTCCCTAGCTCTGCAGCACACACACTCAAAGGCACCCACTGCCCCATCCCATGCACAGACAGGCAGACCACACACGCACACACATAAACACGTCTACACAGAGGCTCCCTAGCTCTGCAGCACACACACTCAAAGGCACCCACTGCCACATCCCATGCACAGACAGGCAGACCACACACGCACACATAAACACGTCTACACAGAGGCTCCCTAGCTCTGCAGCACACACACTCAAAGACACCCACTGACACATCCCATGCACAGACAGGCAAACCACAAACGCACACATAAACACGTCTACACAGAGGCTCCCTAGCTCTGCACACACACACTCAAAGGAACCCACTGCCACATCCCATGCACAGACAGGCAGACCACACAAGCACACACATAAACACGTCTACACAGAGGCTCCCTAGCTCTGCAGCACACACACTCAAAGGCACCCACTGCCACATCCCATGCACAGACAGGCAGACCACACACGCACACATAAACACGTCTACACAGAGGCTCCCTAGCTCTGCAGCACACACACTCAAAGACACCCACTGACACATCCCATGCACAGACAGGCAAACCACAAACGCACACATAAACACGTCTACACAGAGGCTCCCTAGCTCTGCAGCACACACACTCAAAGGAACCCACGGCCACATCCCATGCACAGACAGGCAAACCACAAACGCACACATAAACACGTCTACACAGAGGCTCCCTAGCTCTGCAGCACACACACTCAAAGGAACCCACTGCCACATCCCATGCACAGACAGGCAGACCACACAAGCACACACATAAACACGTCTACACAGAGGCTCCCTAGCTCTGCAGCACACACACTCAAAGGCACCCACTGCCACATCCCATGCACAGACAGGCAGACCACACACGCACACATAAACACGTCTACACAGAGGCTCCCTAGCTCTGCAGCACACACACTCAAAGGCACCCACTGCCACATCCCATGCACAGACAGGCAGACCACACACGCACACATAAACACGTCTACACAGAGGCTCCCTAGCTCTGCAGCACACACACTCAAAGACACCCACTGACACATCCCATGCACAGACAGGCAAACCACAAACGCACACATAAACACGTCTACACAGAGGCTCCCTAGCTCTGCACACACACACTCAAAGGAACCCACGGCCACATCCCATGCACAGACAGGCAAACCACAAACGCACACATAAACACGTCTACACAGAGGCTCCCTAGCTCTGCAGCACACACACTCAAAGGCACCCACTGCCACATCCCATGCACAGACAGGCAGACCACACACGCACACATAAACACGTCTACACAGAGGCTCCCTAGCTCTGCAGCACACACACTCAAAGACACCCACTGACACATCCCATGCACAGACAGGCAAACCACAAACGCACACATAAACACGTCTACACAGAGGCTCCCTAGCTCTGCACACACACACTCAAAGGAACCCACGGCCACATCCCATGCACAGACAGGCAAACCACAAACGCACACATAAACACGTCTACACAGAGGCTCCCTAGCTCTGCAGCACACACACTCAAAGGAACCCACTGCCACATCCCATGCACAGACAGGCAGACCACACACGCACACACATAAACACGTCTACACAGAGGCTCCCTAGCTCTGCAGCACACACACTCAAAGGCACCCACTGCCACATCCCATGCACAGACAGGCAGACCACACACGCACACATAAACACGTCTACACAGAGGCTCCCTAGCTCTGCAGCACACACACTCAAAGGAACCCACTGCCACATCCCATGCACAGACAGGCAAACCACAAACGCACACATAAACACGTCTACACAGAGGCTCCCTAGCTCTGCACACACACACTCAAAGGAACCCACTGCTACATCCCATGCACAGACAGGCAAACCACACACGCACACATAAACACGTCTACACAGAGGCTCCCTAGCTCTGCAGCACACACACTCAAAGGCACCCACTGCCACATCCCATGCACAGACAGGCAGACCACACACGCACACATAAACACGTCTACACAGAGGCTCCCTAGCTCTGCACACACAACCTCAAAGGACACCCCGGCCCCATCCCATGCACAGACAGGCAAACCACAAACGCACACATAAACACGTCTACACAGAGGCTCCCTAGCTCTGCACACACACACTCAAAGGAACCCACGGCCACATCCCATGCACAGACAGGCAAACCACAAACGCACACATAAACACGTCTACACAGAGGCTCCCTAGCTCTGCACACACACACTCAAAGGAACCCACTGCCACATCCCATGCACAGACAGGCAGACCACACAAGCACACACATAAACACGTCTACACAGAGGCTCCCTAGCTCTGCAGCACACACACTCAAAGGAACCCACGGCCACATCCCATGCACAGACAGGCAAACCACAAACGCACACATAAACACGTCTACACAGAGGCTCCCTAGCTCTGCAGCACACACACTCAAAGGAACCCACGGCCACATCCCATGCACAGACAGGCAGACCACACAAGCACACACATAAACACGTCTACACAGAGGCTCCCTAGCTCTGCAGCACACACACTCAAAGGCACCCACTGCCACATCCCATGCACAGACAGGCAGACCACACACGCACACATAAACACGTCTACACAGAGGCTCCCTAGCTCTGCAGCACACACACTCAAAGACACCCACTGACACATCCCATGCACAGACAGGCAAACCACAAACGCACACATAAACACGTCTACACAGAGGCTCCCTAGCTCTGCACACACACACTCAAAGGAACCCACGGCCACATCCCATGCACAGACAGGCAAACCACAAACGCACACATAAACACGTCTACACAGAGGCTCCCTAGCTCTGCACACACACACTCAAAGGAACCCACGGCCACATCCCATGCACAGACAGGCAAACCACAAACGCACACATAAACACGTCTACACAGAGGCTCCCTAGCTCTGCACACACACACTCAAAGGAACCCACTGCCACATCCCATGCACAGACAGGCAGACCACACAAGCACACACATAAACACGTCTACACAGAGGCTCCCTAGCTCTGCAGCACACACACTCAAAGGAACCCACTGCCACATCCCATGCACAGACAGGCAGACCACACAAGCACACACATAAACACGTCTACACAGAGGCTCCCTAGCTCTGCAGCACACACACTCAAAGACACCCACTGCCACATCCCATGCACAGACAGGCAAACCACACACGCACACACATAAACACGTCTACACAGAGGCTCCCTAGCTCTGCAGCACACACACTCAAAGGAACCCACTGCCACATCCCATGCACAGACAGGCAGACCACAAACGCACACATAAACACGTCTACACAGAGGCTCCCTAACTCTGCACACACACACTCAAAGGAACCCACTGCCACATCCCATGCACAGACAGGCAAACCACACATGCACACATAAACACGTCTACACAGAGGCTCCCTAGCTCTGCAGCACACACACTCAAAGGAACCCACTGCAACATCCCATGCACAGACAGGCAAAACACACAAGCACACACATAAACACGTCTACACAGAGGCTCCCTACCTCTGCAGCACACACACTCAAAGGCACCCACTGCCACATCCCATGCACAGACAGGCAGACCACACACGCACACATAAACACGTCTACACAGAGGCTCCCTAGCTCTGCAGCATGCACACTCAAAGGAACCCACTGCCACATCCCATGCACAGACAGGCAGACCACACACGCACACATAAACACGTCTACACAGAGGCTCCCTAGCTCTGCAGCACACACACTCAAAGGAACCCACGGCCACATCCCATGCACAGACAGGCAGACCACACAAGCACACATATAAACACGTCTACACAGAGGCTCCCTAGCTCTGCAGCATGCACACTCAAAGGCACCAACTGTCACATCCCATGCACAGACAGGCAGACCACACACGCACACATAAACACGTCTACACAGAGGCTCCCTAGCTTTGCAGCACACACACTCAAAGGAACCCACGGCCACATCCCATGCACAGACAGGGAAACCACACGCACACACACACACAAACACGTCTACACAGAGGCTCCCTAGCTCTGCAGCATGCACACTCAAAGACACCCACTGACACATCCCATGCACAGACAGGCAGACCACACACACACACATAAACACGTCTACACAGAGGCTCCCTAGCTCTGCAGCACGCACACTCAAAGGAACCCACGGCCACATCCCATGCACAGACAGGCAAACCACACAAGCACACATAAACACGTCTACATTTCTGTCTAAAGATGCCTCATACAGCCCCTGCTACCATAAGACACAATTTATCATCTCTCTTCAAACTCTTCCATCCTCCCCAGACATGTATGAGTTTGCACACAGAGGACCATCAGTAGAGAAGAGGCAATGGAGGGGGAGGGGGCATGAGAAGGTCATAGCCACTGGCTCCTAAATCCAAACAAAATTTGTCAAGGCCTGCCTTAACATGCAGTGCATTTAATGCAGTTGCATCTAGTGACATCCATAGAGGTGTCATTAGCTGCACTCATGCTAATTGCCACTGAGCGTGCAGTAATTGCCTTGCACTAGCCGCAATGTGCTCTCCATGCCCATGCTCCATCCGTTCCCCGCCCCATTGCACAATGGCCGATTACCATGCACTTTACTGAGCAGTAGCTGGCATGCCCCATGATAAAGTCCACAAGATTGGTCTTTTCTCCACAGGATCACCTCCACCCCCTTCCCTCTTTTCTAGCCCAACTCCTTTCCTCAACCTCAGCCATCTTTTCTTCCTTTTCTACAATCAATGAGGAGGAAGCCACACATCTCTCCTTCTCCAAGCTCACTACCTGCTTCTCTGATCCCATTCCCACCCTTCTGCTAAGCTCTGTCTCTTCTGCTCATCTCAGCCTATCATTTTCCACTGCATCTGTTCTTGTAGCCTTCAAACATGCTGTGGTTGCACCTCTTCTCAAAAAACGTTACTAGGCCCTACCTGTCCTTCTAATGATTGGCCCATCTCCCTCCTCCCTTTTGCTTCTAAACTACTTGAACGTGCAGTTCGCCTCTGTTGTCTTGATTTTCTTTAATCCCAAGCCCTTCTCGATCCACTGCAATCTCACTTTCTTCCTCTACATTCTACAGAAAGTGCTTTCACCAAAGTCTTCAGTGACTTGCTCCTCACCAAATCCAAAGGTTTTTACTCAGCCTGCATCCTTCTTGACCTTTCTGCTGCATTTGACACCATTGATCACCACCTCCTCCTTGATACCCTGTTCTGTCTTGCTGTTCCTCTTATCTCTCCCATTACACTTTAGTGTATGTTCTGATGGCTCCTCCTCTACTACCATCCTTTTTTCAGTTGGTGTACCCCAGACTTGGGGCCTCTCCTTTCTCTCTCTACACTAAGTCCTTTAGTGCACTTATCTCTTCTCATGGTTTTCAATACCATCTTTATGCTGATGACTCTCATATCTACTTCTCTGCACCTGAAATCTCTCCAGAATCTCAACCTGCTTGTCTGATTTTGCTGCCTGGATGTCCCACTGCTGTCTGAAACTGAACTTTGCCAAAACCAAGCTCCTTATCATTCCTCTAAAGCTGCTTCCCTCCTCCTTCTTTCTCTATTTTTGTGGATAACACTTTACTCCTCCCTGTTTCCTTGGCTCGCAATCTTGGGGTCAAGACATATTTGTTCAATGAAGACATCAAAGACTAGCCATGTGACATCAGGTGACACTAGAGACAACAGAATCTAGACCCCCCCATCCCCACCCCAGTTAATTCCTCAATGCAAGAAATCACTATACATCCTGTATATCTCCCCCACAACAGGCTGGAACATTTCCGCACAATTCAAGACCCTAAGCAGCCATGGTTGCTGACATTGTTACTTGCCTTCTGTCAATTCTAAATGCCAAACAAACCAAAGTTGTTCACAACGTTACTTGTTATTTGTTATTCTTACTAAACATAATCACCCTATTTTCTCTGTTTATTGTTCTATCTAAGACCAGAGAGAAATACCCCTTCTGCAGTGTCAACAGGCACAAGCAAAGAGCAGGACACAAATCACCATTTATTAACCAAACATGAGGTTGGCTCGACACTTGTTTCGGCCGGCGGCCTTCTTCAGGGGACTAGGACTTCAATGGCAGTATAACACAAAGAACAATTCAATTTGAAACATCCTGGTTTGGATACTTGGAGCACCCGAGGGTGTTTCAAATTGAATTGTGCTTTGTGTTATGCTCCCATTGAGGTCCTAGTTCCCTGAAGAAGGCCCCCGACTGAAACACGTGTCGGGTCGACCTCATGTTTGGTTAAATAAAGTGGTCCTTCCATAGTGATTTGTGTCCTACTCTTTGGTTGTGCTCATTGCTCTATGTAACATAGTTAAATATTTTGTTATTTATAAACGTCTTTGATTTCCAGATAAAGTGGTATAGAAAAACAGAAAAATAAATAAATAAATCTTTAACTCTTCTCTTTCCAACAGATAACTAAAACCTATTGTTTCTTTCTGTATAATATCAGGAAAGTTTGTTCCTTCCTTTCTGAGCACACTACTAAGACCCTTATCCGCTCTTTAGTCACGTCCTGTCTTGATTATTGCAACCTGCTTCTCACTGGTCTCCCCCTGAATCACCCCTGTCCCCTTCAATCTGTTCAAAATTCAGCTGCATGGTTAATCTTCCACCAGTGTTGCTATGACCACATAACCTCAAGTCACTTCACTGACTCACTATCCATTTCCACTCCAAACTTCTCCTGTTGACCTATAACTGCATTATTCTGTGACTCTTCACTACCTTTCCTCTCTTATCTCTCCCTGCACCCTTCCTCGGGAACTCTGCTTTTCTGGCAGAAGCCTTTTATCTGTGACCTTCTCTGCCATTGCCAACTCCAGACTGCATTCATTGCAACTTGCTGCTCCTGGAACAAACTGTCCAAGTCCATCCATCAGGCTCCATCTCTGGCCCTCTTCACACCCAGCGTAAAACCCCATCTCTTTAAGTTTGCTTCTGCACCCTCATCTGCTTATTCTGCTCATCACCCATGTGTATCTTCATCAGTCCCGTAGACTTGCCCTAGTACCTATGTCTTGATTAGATTGTAAGCTCTCTAAGGAAGGGACCGTCTCTTACATGTACAGTATATGTGCAGAAAGTACATATGTTTTATAGCGCTATAGAAATGTAGCAGTTGTGGTAGTAGTAGATCTTGACTTCCAGTTGTTGCACGTTAGCTAATTACCCCTTTGTAAGGGAAACCTACTAACTTGACTAAGTAGCAGATCTCTGGTCCTTCCAAATTCAGAACATTTTCTAACAGGAAAACTCCTAGGGCCTGATATTAATTTGCGATGGCTATGCGCCTATACGGCATATAGCCATCACCGCTGAACTTTAACCCTGGATATCCATGGTCACCGTACTGCCACACGCGGCACAGAAGCTAGCCTTGCAGCGGAATATTCAGTCACTGTCTGGTTAGCTGCGCCTAACCTTTGCCGCTGAGGGATAACCGGGCAGCAGCTGAATATTGCCACTGCACGTTTATCTCTGGGTACCACCCCTGGAACACCCCCGACGCGCCCCAGTGCTAAGTGTTAGCATCGGGGCATATAGTGCCATTACTTGGGGATATACAGTAGCGCTGACCATGTTAATGCACTGAATATCCCGCTTAAGGGCATTTACATGCCTTTGAATATCGAGCCCCTGGATATTAACAGGAAAATCCAACCAGCTACTAAATGTAAGCATTGCTATTTGCCAATGGAACTAAAATCATTTATTGATTACTAAAGTACTCCATAGTTGATACATTTAGAAATATTTTAAATTGATCTTTTACCATTTTCCAAATGTAAAGCATGTTTTGCACATGTAAAATAGCTCTTGTAAAATTCCACATGGGTGTACATGCATGAAAAATAAGTGCACTGCAATGTTGCACCTACTTTTGTGAACTTTACATGCAGGCATTCCAGATGCATAGACTGGGCGGGGCTGAGGTAGAGTTGCAATGGATATGTGTTGTTTATAAAACATGCATATACACGCAGAGAGGACCCGGACATGTTTGCATCTCCTTGGAGAAGGTGTAAATCTGTGTATGAGAAATCATGCACTACTAGTGGTCATCATATGTCTATTATATAAAGGCGCATAGGCACCTATGTGGCATGCGGATGATAATTCTATAAACTCCTGCAAAGTTAATGCGCATTGCCATACTTGGGTACTTTACTTTATAGAATAGGAGGCAAACCTAGGCATGGCTCCGCCCCATGGAAACAGGAAGTTAGCACTGGGCATTGTTGGGGGTGGAAGCAGACAGCCGCTTGGTGCTGAGGTTTAAAGGTAAGTGCTGTGGGACTTTTTCAGGCCATTGCTGCCACTGTGGGTCCTGGTGAGGGGTGACAGCAGCAATGGTCGTCTAATGGCAGTGCCAGCCCTGACTTCAAGACACAACTTGCCGAGAAAGCCCAGTGGCTGCTGGGTCACCAGGAATCGGCATTGACTCAAGAGCATGCATTGCACGTCTGAAAGCTGACTGCATCCTAGCATAAGGAAACGTTGACAAACAAGAGAATGCTATTATTTTTATTCCCATGAACTGGTGGAATTGTGTTAAGAAACCTCATATTGGTAAAGGTGGCTTTCTCAGAGGATCTTGCATTACCCAGAAAAATCACCCTAATAAATGTATTGCAACTACTTTCCAGAGGGGGCAAGCACTATGGGCTTCCCTTTAATTAAATGTGTCACGTATAGGACCGAAGGAAATGGTAATCAGCAAAAAAAACCCACTGAATTCTTCCGGAATACCCCTTCTCAGAGAGTAGGAGAACAACAGTGGGAATATAAAATTAAACTACATTTAAATAAAGGCTTTTGGACAACTAAGATGTTACAGTATGACATTTATTTAGATCCTGAAATTAAGTATGTACTGTATATGTAGAAGGTAATTAATAAGGTATGTGTTATAACATAAAAGCTCCTAGCAAGTAGTACAAAAATATTTCTAACTTTAATAGGTGTTTCGTATAATTACATGTAAATAAACATTTAGAATGAACTTGTGCAGTCTCTTTCAATTTTCTTCCCAAAACTCCAACTCCCAAGTTTATAGTAATCTGCTTCCTGTAGTTTAAATGGATTCTAACACCAAGGTGATAATCCAACTTCAATTTTAGAAATGATGAATCCCTTAAGGATCGCCACTACTTATATTTGAGCTCAGATATGAAATTTATCGTGTTTAACGGTGTGTAGTTCTACTTATCCACTGCAGTATTGGATTCATTGGGGCCCAGCATTCAGAAATTCTTTGGGTAACAGGAACCATGAGAGGAACTGGCTTCGGGCTGGAACTCGAGATGGCGCTCCTCTTCACATTGAAGTGTCACAATAAACTTATCCTAACCCCACCTTTAACCTGAACTCTCACTTCAACCCTTCCCCAGCTAAAGGCGGAAAATATGGGCATGTAGCAAGCTTGCAAGTAAAACTTTCTCTCTTGGTCTCCTTATTCACCAATCCTTTCATAAACTCATTTCACTTAAACCTCACCCTTATTCATACAGCCACACACCCACATTCATACAGCCTCTCTAGAAACGCTCTTTGTATTACCAGAGCCTTTCACCCTGTCTGTACTTAACTGCTCACAGCCTACAACTGTTTCCCCTGATACTGGAAAAGTCAATCACTAAACCTGACTTAAAAAATAAAATACACTCAAGGAAAATCCCTGCTTAGATTACCTCATTGTAATTATACCCTCAGTCCTTAGACTAACCTAGGCTTTTTGGTTCCAGGCTTAACTGTTACTCCTCTCCCCTTTCTCTTGCAAACAGGGAAAAAAATAAATAAATCTCTCTCTTTGCTTTTCCCTCCCCAGCTCTGATATTATATTTCTTTCAAAGGCTGTCTCACTTTCCCTTCAACAGAAGGTCATAAGCTGTCTCTACCACATTTCTTTCTTAATTCCTGAAAAAAACCCTAAAACCCCTTATCTCTTACTCAGACATCAGTCATCTCCTTTCAAACTCACTCAAACCTCTCAAATCACTCAAAAAATTCACTTTCAGAGGCCTCTGCTCTCAGACACACCAACACACATCAGCACTCTTTCACAATCAACCGTCTGAAAAAATTCAAAGATACCCACAATCTAAATACCCAGGGAAGTGTCCCTAGACTCTGCTGTCATTGTGTAGTCCCATTCCAATCCAAATAAAAACTCAAACGTCCCTTCTTCCTAAGAGGTTTCCCTATAGCAGGACTAAAGGAGTCTCACAGTAGCTTTCACAGCTGTCACTTCATCTCAACAGTCAAAAGGAAACTCCTTCAGTAAACTGCGTCAAACCGTGCTCTCCAGTACAGCTAAGCCCCTTGCTATAGTGTTGCCACTACCTCCCTACTTGACCCCTGCCCAGTGGCATTGACCAAATTAGCAAGAACACAGCTTATGCCTTTCATACACACCATGATCAATGGCTCGCTAAAGCAAGGAAGCCTACCACCTGAGCTCAAACATTTGTCTATGCGTCCCATCCTCAAAAGGTCCACCATGGATCCATCCTGCCCAACATCTTACAGACTAATATCCAGTATACAGTACCTTTCATTGTGAAAATTATTGAAAAGGCCGTTCAAACTCAGCTTTAGGAACATGTAGACAATTATGCACCTCTAGATCCACAGCAACATGGGTTCTGGCCACACCACGGTATGGAAATCCTCTTCACCTAACTCACCGACACCTTAATCAGAGGCACGGAAAAGGCATTGCAAGGATTTATACTCCTGTTCCTGGACATTTCTGCTGCATTTGAATCAGTCTCACATCAGCTGCTATTGAGCAGACTTCACCAAGCTGGCCTCCGGAGTACCACCCTAAAATGGTTTTAGTCATACCTTCTGATCGGTTACAGCACATAAAAATAGGACCCATCAGATCTCAACCTTGCTCCCTCAGGCAGGGAGTACCACAAGGATCAGCATTATCATCTATCCTTTTTAAACTAAACATGCAACCAATATGTGAGGGATCAAAAGCTTTGACATTAAAGGTCTTCTTTATGCAGATGACATTATGTTATTCACGCCTTTCACCATAAAGTTCCCGGATTACACAAAGCTCAATAACTGTTTCATCACAATCTCCAAATAGCTACAGGCACACAACCTGAAAATAAACCACAACAAAACGAAAATTCTGCATGTTACCAGGGACCAGAACTTCATCCCATCACCCCGTTCACTATGGATAATCTCCAAATCAAAGTCAAAACTGAGATCAACTACTTTGGTGTAACACTCGACCAACAGCTCAGTCTCCTTCCACACATAAACCACACCACCAAAGCAATTTACAATAAGCTATGGACTATACAGCACTTATGCCCACTCCTATCGCCTTCAGACTTCTGTGTAATTTGTCAAGCGGTACTCACACCCTTCCAGGATTAGTGCAACACTATATATCATGGTATATCTAAAAGCACATAAGAACATAAGATATGCCATACTGGGTCAGACCAAGGTCCATCAAGCCCAGTATCCTGTTTCCAACAGTGGCCAATCCAGGTCACAAGTACCTAGCAGTTTCCCCAAGAGACACAGGTTCCACAATGCTTGTACTGGGTCAAGCATTGATATCCTGGGTCCCTTCTAAATAATGGTTTATGGACCTTTCCTCCAGGGACTTGTCCAAACCTTTTTTAAAACCAGCTACACTAACAGCCTTTACTACATCCTCCAGTAACAAATTCCAGAGTTTGATTACACGTTGATTGAAAAAATATTTTCTTTTATTAGTCTTAAATAGTTTACCCTGTAGCTTCATTGCATGTCCCCTAGTCTTTCTATATTCTGATAAGGTAAACAGTCGATCTATGTTTACCCGTTCCACTCCGTTCATTAATTTATAGACTTCTATCATATCTCCCCTCAGCCGTCTCTTTTCCAGGTTAAAGAGCCCTAACCTTTTTAGCCTTTCTTCATAGGAGTATCCTTCCATCCCCTTTACCATTTTGGTGGCTCTTCTCTGAACCTTTTCTAAAATTGCTATATCCTTTTTAAGATACGGCAACCAGAATTGCACACAATATTCAAGGTGCGGTCTCACCATGGAACGATATAGAGGCATTATAATATCTTTTGTTTTATTTTCCATTCCTTTCCTTATCATACCTAGCATTCTATTTGCTCTCTTGGCCGCCGCTGCACACTGGGCCAAGGGTTTTAACATGGAATCCACAATGACGCCTAAATCTTATTCCTGGGTGGTGGTTCCTAATGTGGAACCTTGCATCGTGTAACCATAGTTTGGGTTGTTCTTCCCTAGGTGCATAACCTTGCACTTGTCCACATTAAATTTCATCTGCCATTTTGATGCCCAGTCTTCCAATTTATCAAGATCCTCTTGCAATTTTCCACAATCCTCTTGGGTTTTAACAACTTTAAATAGTTTTGTGTCATCTGCAAATTTGATAACCTCACTCGTTATTCCACTTTCCAGGTCATTTATGAATATGTCAAAAAGCAGCGGACCCAGCACAGATCCCTGGGGCACACCACTATTCACCTTTCTCCATTGGGAAAATTGGCCATTTAGCCCTACCCTCTGTTTTCTATCTTTTAACCAGTTCCTGATCCACAATAGTACACTGCCTCCTATTCCATGACTTTTCTCTGATGAGGGACCTTGTCAAAGGCTTTCTGAAAGTCTAGATACACAATATCAACCGACTCACCTTTGTCCACCTGTTTATTCACTCCTTCAAAAAAACATAACAGATTAGTAAGACAAGATCTTCCTTGTCTAAAGCCATGTTGGCTGTCTCCCATTAGGTCATGACTATCTACATGCTGAGTAATTTTATTCTTTATAATGGTTTCTACCATTTTTCCTGGTACTGATGTCAGGCTCACCGGTCTGTAGTTTCCCGGATCACCCCTGGAACCCTTTTTAAAAATTGGTGTTACATTGGCGATCCTCCAATCTTCAGGTATTAGAGATGATTTTAATGATAGTTCACAGATTACTAATAGCAGGTCTGCAATCTCATATTTCAGTTCTTTCAACACCCTTGGATGTATACCATCCGGCCCAGGTGATTTGCTACTGTTCAGTTTATTTAATAGTTGTAATACATCTTCCCGATGTATCGATATTTCCTTCAATTCTTCCACACCTTTAAATACCACTTCAGTCATGGGTAACATCCCTACATCTTCCTCAGTAAAGACCGAAGCAAAGAATTCATTCAGTTTCTCCGCTATCGCCTTGTTGCCTCTCAGTGCTCCTTTAACCCCTTTATCATCTAATGGACCAACTGACTCTCTCACAGGTTTTTTGCTACGAATGTACTTGAAAAGGTCTTTATTTTGTGTTTTTGCTTCCGCAGCAAGCTTCCTCTCAAATTCTCCCTTTGCCTGCCTTATCAATGCCTTGCATTTGACTTGCCAGTGCTTGTGCTGTTTCCAGGTTTCGTCGTTTGGCTCTTTTTTCCATTTCCTGAAAGATGATTTTTTGGCAACAACAGCCTCTCTGACCTCACCTTTAAACCATGCTGGCAGTTTTTTGGACTTCCTTCCACTTTTCTTAAAGCGTTGAATACAGCTGGTCTGGGCTTCCAAGATAGTATTTTTCAACAACACCCAAGCTTGATGTACGTCTTTAACCTTTGCAACTGCTCCTTTTAGTTTTTTCTTAACTGTTTTCCTCATTTTATCATAGTCTCCTTTTTGAAAGTTAAAAGGTAGTACTGTGGATTTCCTTACTATCCCTCCTCCACTAATTAAATCAAAGGCGATCATGCTATGATCACTATTGCCAAGTGGCCCCAACACCCTTATCTCTTGCACTAGATCTGGTGTTCCACTAAGGACTAGGTCTAATATGGCTTCCCCTCTGGTCGGTTCATGAACCAGCTGCTCCAAGAAGCAGTCATTTATTTCATCTAGGAACTTTATCTCCCTAGCATGTCCTGACGTGACACTAACCCAGTCGATACTGGGGTAATTGAAATCACCCATTATTATTACTGCGCTGTAACCTTTGTTAGCTTCCTTGATTTCTTTGAGCATTTCATCATCCATTTGGTCATTCTGGCCAGGCGCTCGATAGTACACCCCCATTGCCATCGCCTTCCCCCTTTTACATGGAATTTCAATCCATATAGATTCTACAGCAAATTTTGTTTCCTGCAAAACTTTAATCCTTTCTGACTCAATGCCCTCTCTAACATAGAGAGCAATCCCTCCACCAATTTGATCAGCTCTATCATTACAATATAGTTTGTACCCAGGTATCACAGTGTCCCACTGGTTGTCCTCCTTCCACCATGTCTCTTATATTCCAATCATATCTATCCTTTCATTTAGTGCTATATATTCTAACTCTCCCATCTTATTTTTTAGACTTCTAGCATTTGCATACAAGCATTTTAGAGATTGTATTTTATTCATATTAATTTGGCTATTGGCAGACATGGGTAATTTGGGATCTTTAAGCTGTGTCTGCTCCATACTTGAGGGCATTTGGGCTACTTTACTCTTTTTTGGAACCTCTCTGCTTTTGGTAGTATGCTTCAAGGATACATTTTTCCGAACCATCCGCTCTTGGGCGACTGTCGGCTTTCCCCTAATATCTAGTTTAAAAGCTGCTCTATCTCCTTTTTAAAGGTTAATGCCAGCAGCCTGGTTCCATCCCGGTTAAGGTGAAGCCCATCCCTTCGGAAGAGCCCCTCCTTTCCCCAGAATGTTCCCCAGTTCCTAACAAATCCAAAACCCTCATCTCTGCACCATTGTCTCATCCACGCATTGAGACTCTGGAGCTCTGCCTGCCTTTTGGGTCCTGCGCATGGAACAGGAAGCATTTTGGAGAATGCAACCCTGGAAGTTCTGGATTTCAACTTCCTACCTAAAAGCCTAAATTTTGCCTCCAGAACCTCCCTACCACATTTTCCTATGTCATTGGTACCAACATGTACCAAGACAGCAGACTCCTCCCCAGCACTATCTAAGACCTTATCTAGGTGGCGCATGAGGTCCGCTACCTTCGCACCAGGCAGGCATGTTACCAGGCGATCCTCACATCCACCAGCCACCCAGCTATCTACATGCCTAATGATCGAATCACCAACTATAACGGCTGTCCTAACCCTTCCCTCATGGGCACATGGCCCTGGAGAAACTTCCTCGGTGCGAGAGGGTTTTACATCACCTGGAGGACAGGTCCTAGTTACGGGATCACTTCCTGCCACATCAGTGTGATGCTATCCTGTCACGTGACCTCTCTCCTCCATGGCAACAGGGATGCTGCCAGACTGGAGGTGGGACTTCAGGACTATATCCCTGTTGGCCTCGTCTATGTACCTCTCTGTCTGTCTTATGTTTTCCAAGTCTGCTACTCTAGCCTCTAGAGAACGGACTCGTTCCCTGAGAGCAAAGAGCTCCTTGCACTTAGTGCACAGGTAAGACTTCTCACCAACTGGGAGAAAATCATACATGTGACACTCAATGCAAAAGACATGATATCCACTGCAGTTAGCACAACATGTCTGATTCTTGGGCAGTCTTGTCAGTCGCACATTACCCCACTCCTCTAGTGGCTACACTGGTTACTTATATCGCAAAGAATCAAATATAAAGCCATCATCAACACACACAAAATCGTCAACAAACTCTCAGCAGTCAACCTCGAATCCTTAATCACCACTCAAAGCTTCATAAGACCCAGAAGACAAAGCAACATAAATACACAGGAAATACCAAAAGATAGAAGAAAGCACAGCCAAAGGGCTAACAAGAGGGTTTTCTCATTATATGCCCCATCACTGTTACCACAAATAAGAGCCATACAACACCTGGAAGACTTCTGCAAAAGCTTGAAGACATTTTTATTCCTCAGTACTAGGACCAAGCCCGAACAATGAATAACGCCTTATCATCACCTCACTTATCCAACACACACCCATTTCATAGTTCATCACAAAATGTAGATAGTTACCTGATCCCCTTAGCTTATGTTATGATATGTTTATTATGGGGTCTACTCCGAGTAATGAATAGCGGGGATGGACGTCCTGTTGGGATGTCCATGCCTGCTATTCGTCTGCTTTTTCCGTCCCTGCCAAGCCTGCCCCTACGAACAGGGAGTTTGTACAGGGAAGTTAGATGGGTGTAGGGAAGGGGTGGCATGGAGGTGGAGATGGGGCGGGCAGTGGGCAGTCTGTGGCCCAGGACATACAGGGCTGATTCTGATGTCAGCACTGTATGTCCAGGACCAGCAGAGTAGATGGGGAACTTATTTCACCTCTGAGGTGGAATACATTCCCCTGGATGAGAGGGGACGGCAGGCCCAGAGCACATCAAAGGGTGAGTGGGCCACAGAGGATCCCTGCAGCCCGACCCTGTCTGTGGGAGGCCAGATTGGGGGTCAAGCTGTGGGGAAAGCACAAAGCTGGTGGCAGCCAGGGATCATGGCTCCTGAATAGAGCCGCGGTGCCATGGCAATTGGACACCATAGCACTACGGCTCCATTAAGGTGCCCTGACTATGTTTGCCAGGCATGCAGGCTGCCCAGAATCGGGTCCGGACTTAGACATACAGGCTTAGACAGGATTCTGATCCCGCGGGGGCTAGACGTGCCCTGCGGGAACAGAATCCCAACTATTTCTGTGTGTCCGGTTCTGATCCGGGATGTCCTCGATAGAATAGACCTCCACGTGTTCAGTAATATTAGTTTCTATTCTTGCACTAAGTTCCATGTAAACTGTCTTGACTTGTAGAAAGACGGTATAGAAAAATTGTTAAATAAATAAACTCACTTAACACATTTTTTTAGGCTCATCAGCCCTTCCCGATATCCCGGAAACCCACCTGAACTCACGGCTTCCCTCAATCACAGACACAGGCACCCCCTTTGCCCTGCAGACAGGCCCAGAGAACACAGCGGAAGTGTGGCTCCTCGTAGGCCTGTGCCTGCGGCCTGATGCAGCCTCTCCTAAAAAAAAAATAGGCTGTTGCTGGCTCACGTATCCGTGTCCAACATCTGGAGCCCCCATACATTTTTCATTTATTAAAAGGAAAATGTTGCATCTTCTTGTTAACCCCTGCTGACCACGGCAGTAAGTAAACACTTCCTGGCTGTCCCCCCTTCCCCACGGGCAATTGTTTCTTTAAGAAAACCAGCGCCACTGACCCTCAGCAGCTCTGGATCACAGCAACCTTCCCTTTTATTTATTTATTTATTTCAAACCTTTGCCGTCAGGTTATAATATTTTTCATAGGAAGAACTCATTACCAGATTACCCCTGAAAGACCTTTAAAAAAACTAACTTATCTTCTGTAATTAAACTGTTCCATTAACAATGAAACAAGTCACCATCTGTCCTTGACTTGCTCCATGTTTCACCATCGGTGTTGCTTCAGGAGGGAGTACATCTAAAAAATACTTCTCAAAATATAAATTCAAAACAATTTAGAATTACTAAGACATGGGTAGGGGTGCACCTACTCCCTAAAAGACATGGGAAGGGGTGCACCTGCTCCTGTCATATTGCTGGGCAGACTAGATGGACCATACTGGTCTTTATCTGCCGTCATTTACTATGTTACTATGCTATGTTACTACACACTTGTGTTAACACAAGCTCCACAAACCATGAAAGGCTATTACTTTCAAGGTTTTTAAGGTTTGTTCCCTGCTTGTTCTGAACTTAAGAACATAAGATATGCCATACTGGATCAGACCAAGGTCCATCAAGCCCAGTATCCTGTTTCCAATAGTGCCCAATCTATGTCACATGTACCTGGCAGTTTCCCCACAATGCTTGTACTGAGTCAAGCAGTGGATTTCCCAGGTCCTCTTTAATAATGGCTTATCGACCTTTCCTCCAGGAACTTGTCCAAACCTTTTTTAAACCCAGCTACACTAACAGCTTTTACTACATCCTCCGGTAATGAATTCCAGAGTTTGATTACATGTTGAGGGAAAAAAAAATGTTCTCTTATTAGTCTTAAATAGGTTACCCTATAGCTTCATTGGTTGTCACCTAGTCTTTCTATTTTTTGATGGTGTAAACAATCTATCTATGTTTACCCGTTCCACTCCATTCATTAATTTATAGACCTCTATCATATCTCCCCTCAGCCGTCTCTTTTCCAGGTTGAAGAGCCCTAATCTTTTTATCCTCTCTTCATAGGGGTATCCTTCCATCCTCTTATCATTTTGATGACTCTTCTCTGTACATTTTCTAATAATGCTATATCTTTTTTTAAGATACGGTGACCAAAATTGCACACAATATTCAAGGTGCGGTCTCACCATGGAACGATACAGAGGCATTATAATATCCTTTATTTTGTTTTATTTTCCATTCCTTTCCTTATGATACCTAGCATTCTATTTGCTTTCTTAGCCGCCGCTGCACACTGGGCGGAGGGTTTTAATGTGTTTTTCCTGGGTGGTGGTTCCTAATGTGGAACCTTGCATCGTGGAACCATAGTTTGGGTTGTTCTTTCCTATGTGCATAACTTTGCACTTGTCCACATTAAATTTCATCAGCCATTTGAACATCCAGTCTTTCAATTTATCAAAGTCCTCTTGCAATTTTTTACAATTCTCTTGGGTTTTAACAAATTTCAGTAATTTTGTGTCATCTGCAAGTTTTTATTTATTTATTTATTTAACAACCATTTTTATACCGCGCTTTCCATAAGATCAAGCGCGGTTTACAAGCAACAATGGTCTGAAAAGCACACTAAAACACGGTCATTTTCAGTTACATGGAACATCATATAACTACATTGCTAAGATTAAAGGCAGTACATGGAACAATATGTAACTATTTACATTGATGAGATCAAAACAGTACAGGGTACATGTGCCCTTTAACTATATACAATAATTGAGCATAACTGATGTTTTATATGCTCTAGCAGGACACGGCTAGTATAATTCTATCTTATATTTAACTTGCTATTTGGCCTGTTGTGAAGTCAGCTTGGGTGTCATAGTCAGATTGTGTGCCATAGTGAGAGGTGAAGAGGAATGTTTTAAGTTTGATTCCCTCACTCATTATTCGTATTTCCAGGTCATTTATGAATATATTAAAAAGCAGCGGACCCAGCACAGATCCCTGCGGTACTCGACTATTCACCTTTCTCCACTGGGAAAAGTGGCCATTTAGCCCTACCTCTGCTTTCTATCTTTTAACCAGTTCCTGATCCACAATAGTACACTGCCTCCTATCCCATGACTTTTTAATTTCGTCAAAAGTCTCTCATGAGGGATCTTGTCAAAGACTTTCTAAAAATCCAGATTCACTATATCAGCCGACTCACCTTTGTCTACCTGTTTATGCACACCTTCGAAAAAACATAACAGATTAGTAAGACAAGATCTTCCTTGGCTAAAGCCATATTGCTGTCTCCCATTAGGCCATGACTATCTACATGTTCAGTAATTTTGTTCTTTATAATGGTTTCTACCATTTTTCCCGGTACTGACGTCAGGCTCACCAGTCTGTAGTTTCCCGGATCACCTCTGGAACCCTTTTTAACCCATTGGCCATCCTCCAGTCTTCAGGTATTACAGATGATTTTAATAATAGTTCACAGATTACTAATAGTAGACATTCAATCTCATATTTAAGTTCTTCCAACACCCTTGGATGTATTCCATTCAGTCCAGGTGATTTGCTCTTCTTCACTTTATCAAATAGTTGTAACACATCTTCCTGGTTTATCAATATTTCTTTCAATTCTTCTGCGGCATCACCTTTAAATACTATTTCAGTAATGGGTAACATCCCTACATCTTCTTCAGTAAAGACCAAAGCAAAGAATTCATTCAGTCTCTCTGCTATGGCCTTGTCCACTCTTAGTGCCCCTTTTACCCCTCTATTATCTAATGGTCAAACTGACTCTCTCACAGGTTTTTTGCTATGAATGTACTTCAAAAAGTCTTTATTATACGTTTTTGCTTCCACAACAAGCTTCTTCTCAAATTCTGTCTTTGCCTGCCTTATCAATGCCTTGCATCTAACTTGCCATTGCTTATGTTGTTTCTAGTTTTCGTCATTTGGCTCCTTTTTCCATATCCTGAAAGATGCTTTTTTGGCTACAACAGCCTCTCTAACCTCACCTTTAAATCATGCTGGCAGTTTTTTGGACTGAGCTTTTTATTTTTCCCCTTAAACCCTCCTCTCCCCTTTCTCCTTTCTCAGTGTCTGTGGATAATACTCTACTCTTCTCTGTCTCCAGCTCACAAACTTAGGGTTGTCTTTGACTCCTCTCTTTCATTCTCTACACACATCTAACTGATAGCTAAACCCTGCTGTTTCTTTCTCTGCAACATCAACACAATTCACCCATTCCTTTCTAAACATACTACTAAGAAACGTATCCACTCTTTAGTCACCTCCTGTCTAGACTATTGGAACCCGCTCCTTGCTGGTTTCTCTCTGAGTCATCTCTCTCCCCTTCAATCTGTTCAAAACTCTTCTGTGTGGCTAATTTTCCACCAGCCTCATCATGTTCATATTACCCCTCTTCTCAAGTCTCTTCATTGGCTTCCTATCTGTTTCTGCATCCAGTTCAAACTTCTCCTGCTGACCTATAAGTGCTTTCACTCTTCTGCTCCTCACTACCTTTCCTCTCTTATCTCTCCCTACACCCCTCCTCGGGAACTCCGCTCTTCTGCAAATCACTTCTATCTGTGCCCTATTGCCAACTTCAAACTTCACTCCTTTCACCTTGCTGCTCCTTATGCCTGGAACAAACTACCTGTGTCTGTATGTCAGGCGCCTTCTCTGACCCTTTTCAAATCTAGGCTGAAAATGCACCTCTTCGCTGTCGTTTTTGGATCTTGACTCATCTGTTGTCCTCTGTGTTTCCTTACCATTCCCCCTAGCTGTATCCCATGTCTACAGCTACTGTGTTGTCTGTTTCTATTAGATCTTAAGCTCCGATGAGCAGGGATCATCTTTTACATGTGTTTGTGCAACGCTGTGTACGCCTTGTAGCGCTATACAAATGTTAGTTAGTGGTAGTAGTAGTAGTGGACCTCCTTCCACTTTTCTTAAAGCGTGGAACACAGCTGGTCTGGGCTTCCAAGATAGTATTTTTAAACACCCATACTTGATATAAATCTTTAATCTTTGCAGCTGCTCCTTTTAGTTTTTTCTTAATTATTTTCCTCATTTTATCATAATATCCCTTTAGAAAGTTAAAAGGTAGTACTGTGGATTTTCTTGCCATCCTTCCTCCATTTATTAAATCAAACACAACATGCTATGATCACTATTGCCAAGTGGCCCCAACACCCTATAGGACAAACAGCCATGCTTAGTCTCTTGCTAAAACTCCTGCCCCTCATCTGCTGCATGAAAAAGTTTGGCCAGGTCCGTGACGCCTCTCAGCACCTCAACCCATTGCTCGCACACGCCTCGCTGCCCCTATGCTCTCTCCATCGCCTCTTCCGTGCTCAAAGAACCAAACTAACTTTTGTCTTTCCACCATGGACTTCAGCCATAGACATCAACAAACCAAGGATGCAATGCTCAGGGCCTGCGGCATGGAAGGCAACGCTACAGGAGCTCAAGGTCAGTAATCAGGAGACTGAGAGATCTGCAGGGAAGTACAGGCTGAAGGAAGAGTCTGGGCATTCAGTAGGCCATAGCTGGGAGTTTTAGTCCCCCCAATGAGGGCTTATAGAGACCTTCCCTGCAAAGAGGCTTGTGCAGGGGGGGGAGGTGTGTCTCCCAAGAGGGGTATTTCTTCTCTGCCATTGACGAGCAGGTGAAGCAATCATCACCGTGGCGTGACTGCATGCTGTAGGCCTCAACAGCCTACACTTTCTTCTGCTGCCCTCTATGTGGCCTACACCAGCCTTAGTACCCGCGGCAGATAGTGGCAGTCATCACCATGGTGCACTGAGGCCATCACCATGTAGTAAGCCTCAACAGCCTACCTGTACATCTGCTGCCCACTCTGTGGCCTACACTACTGAGAACCCGTGGCAGTTCCTGAAACAAGCCTGAGAAAAGAATAGCCCCAGAATATTTTGTGGTGAGTGGACTCAGTAAGCAGCTCCTCCTCACTATAACTGAGGAAACCACGACTGATATAGACTCTTAAATCTTAACACACTCAGTGATGCCACAGGAAAGAATTAACACTGGCCAAGAATCAACCAAAGCAAATAGCCCTAAAAATTGAGCAACGGACCTGCAACACAGTTGAGAAGTCAGTTTCGGCCTTCTCTCCCTCCTGTCCTAATGACTGATACCATCTTAGATGATCTATAGCGCCATTTTATGAGTACCAGGCAACTAACTGAATCATAAGCGGAACAAACTAGCCATAAAGAGAACAGAAATTTATAGAAACTTACTAATTAACAAACTAAGAATTTTCAACTGATTTTGATTGATATTAGTTGTTTTTTACATTCTAGCTGAACTTTTATCTTTATCCCTCCCTTCTCTCTCTCTGATAAAACCTTACCTCCTAAACTCTTCTCTTTCTCTACTAGTACCTCACCCTCCTACACAATGGGAGTTTTATACTACAATTACTCCCAGGTACTCCCTCATCCCTCCTCCTACCTTAATTATTTCTTCTGTCCTCTTCTCTCCTCTACATCTTTTCTTATGGCTCCACATCACTTTTTCTTCCTACTATTGACAATCCCTAATCTTCGCCTCTCATACCTTCAACTTCAACCACACCCCCACCACCCCCTTTTAGCAATCCTCATTTCTTCCCCATCTTGTCATCCACCCTTTCATCAGTTCTTGCAATGCAATGCAATGTGTGCCTTCGAGTCAGTCCTGACTCCTGGCAACCCAGAAGCTCCTGGGTTTTCTTGGCAGCGTGACCGGAAGTAGATTGCCAGGCCTTTCTTCCGAGGCAATGGAGGGTTAAGTGACTTGCCCAAGGCCACAAGGAGTGCTAGTGGGAATTGAACCCTGGTTGCTTGTTTACCAAGCCAGTGCTCTAACCACTAGGCTACTCCTCCTCTCAGTTCTTGAGCTTCCCCTTTTTCTTTTTCTCATTCATTCCTCTCCTCTCTCTCTTAAAGAACCTCACCCTTGCTTCCACTGTGCTGTCTCATCTCTACTCCACACTCTTCTGCTCCTGCTCCTCCTTTCATCTGATGATATTAATCCCAATCCTGGTCGCCCCCCCCCCCCTCCCATGACAGTTCCCTATGCAACTGCTCTAGTCTCATTCATATCCGTCTCCTTTTACCCTCCTCTCTCTTCTACTCATTTGCCTTATGGAACACATACTGCATTTCTAATAAAGTTGCTTTCACCCATGATTCCTTTATCGCTAATGCTCTTCATCTTCCAGCCTTAACTGAAGCCTGGCTCCTTTCTGATGCTCAACTTCACTTGCTGCCCTCTGGCACGGCGGCTACTAATTCTCCCACCCGCTTCGTCCCACTGATCATGGTGGTGGTGTTGGGTTTTTACTCCCTCCTTCCTGCCAATTTCAACCCCTCCTTCTGCCTCAGTCACATTTCTTTCCCTCTTTTAAAGTACACTCCATCCACCTTTTCAATCCATTACCTCTCTGGATAGTTACTATTTATCAACCCCCAGACAAATCCATCGCTACGTTTCTCACTGACTTTGACTTGTGGTTTTCCTTCTTTCTCGATTCATCTTCCCCCTCCCTTATTCTTGGTAATTTTAACATTCATGTTGATAACCCCTCTGACCCTTATGCTTTAAAACTCCTTTCCCCTACTTCCTCATTCAACCTCCAACTTTGCTCTACTGCACTCACTCATCAGCATGGTCACTGCCTTGACTTTGTTTTCTTCTCTACTTGTTTACCTTCTAATTTCTGTACCTCGGTTCTTCCCTTATTTGACCATCACCCACTCAGCTTCATTCTTCATCACTCCTTGCCTCAATCTCACCCAGTTTCCTCCAACATTTTTAGAAATCTTTATGTTATCGACCCATTGACTCTCTCCACTATTGTCTCACCTCCTCTTTCCTTTGCTGTCTCATCTAAGTCTGTTGATGAAGCTGTAGTTTCCTATAACTCTGTACTATCCTCTGCTCTAGATGCTCTTGCTCCACCAATACCATGTCTTGTAAGGTACACTATACCTTAGCCCTGGCTATCTTCGACTACCCATTATCGTCATTCCTATGCCCAATCAGCAGAGTGCAATTGGCTCAAATCCCGCACCTTTGCTGACTTTCTTCACTTCAAATTCATGCTTGCCTCTTTCCAGTCAGCCTAGCACTTGCCAAGCAAAACTACTATGTCCATCTGACTCTTTTGCCTCTGACCCTTGCCATCTCTTTTTAACTCTCAACTCTCTCCTCAAGGTGCCTCTGCCTCTGACCCTTCTTTCCCTTTCTGCCCAAATCTTGGCTGACTACTTCCATGACAAAATCCACAAGATTACACTCCAATTCCCCATGAGTTCTGATCCACCCCCTCTAAACTCCCAACTATTCCCCTCAACCTCTGCTACCCTCTCTTCCTTCTCTAATATCTCTGAGTAAACCTCTCACCTTCTCTCCTGTTCTAAACTTATTACCTGCTCCTCTGATCCTATCCCCAAGAAACCTTCACAAGACCCTACTTGTCCTTCTAATTATTGATCCATCTCCCTCCTCCCCTTCATTTCTATACTTATTGAACAAGGGGTTCACCGCCATTGCTTTGACTTTCTCTCCTCTCAAGCCCTTCTGGATCCACTGCAATTTGACTTTCACCCTTTACATTCTACTGAAATGGCCCTTGCCAAAGTCTCCAATGACCTGTTCCTGGCAAAATCCAAGGGCATTTATTCAATCCTCATCTTTCTTGACCTTTCTGCTACTTTTGACACTGTTGACCACCACCTTCTCCTCGACACCTTGTCTTCTCTTGGTTTTAAAGGCTCTGTGCTATCCTGGTTTCTTCCTATCTCTCCCATCACACTTTCAGTGTTTGTTCTGTTGGTTTCTCCTCTGCTACTATCCCACTCTCAGTTGGTGTACCCCAAGAATCTGTCTTGGGCCCACTCCTTTTCTCTCTATATACCCAGTTCTCTCTCTATACCCAGTTCCTTGGTGCACTCATCTCCCCCCATGGTTTTCAGTACCATTTTTACACTGATGACTCTCATATTTGCCTCTCTACACCTGAAATCTCTCCAGCAATCCAGGCCAGGATCTCTGCCTGCCTTTCTAATATTGCTGCTTGGATGTCTTACCGTCATTTGAAACTGAACATGGCCAAAACCAAGCTGCTTATTTTTCCCCTAAACTGATTTCCCCCCTTTCTCCTTTCTCAATCTCTGTGGATAACACACTTTTACTCCC
Source organism: Ichthyophis bannanicus (assembly GCA_033557465.1). NCBI lineage: Eukaryota > Metazoa > Chordata > Amphibia > Gymnophiona > Ichthyophiidae > Ichthyophis > Ichthyophis bannanicus. Next base: position 88,829,678 of record CM066033.1, read on the forward strand.
TGTTTCCACAGCCTGCAACCTTGGGGTCGTATTTGACTCCTCCTTCTCCTCCGCATATATCCAACTGATAGCTAAAACCTGTTATTTCTTTCTCAACATCAGCAAAATCTGCCCCTTCCTTTCTGAACACACTACTAAGACACTTATCCATTCTTTAGTCACCTCCTTTCTTGACTATTACAACTTCTTCCTTGCTTATCTCCCCCTGAATCATCTCTCTCTCTCTTTTAATCTGTTCAAAACTCAGCTGTGCGGCTAATCTTCCACCAATCCCAATATGCTCATATAACCCCTCTTCTCAAGGCACTTTGTTAGCTCCCCTTCTGTGCCCATATCTAGTTCAAACATCTCCTTCTGACCTATAAATGCATTCATTCTGCTGTTCCTCACCACCTTTCCTCTCTCATGTCTCCCTACAGCCCTCCTTGTGAACTCCGTTCTTCCGGTGGATCCCTTCTCTCTGTCCTCTTTCCTTCTGTTGGCAACTCCAGACTCCGATCCTTTCATCTTGCTGCGCTTTATGCCTGGAACAAACTACTGGAGTCTCTGCCCCTTTTCAAATCCATGCCTAAAGCTCACCTCTTTGAGGCTGCTTTTGGATCCTGATCCGCTTAGTCTTCTATATGTCTCCTTACCTTTCCCTAGTTGTATCCTTGTCCTCGGCTGTTTTATTGTCTGTCTTAACTAGATTGTAAGCTCTGATAAGCAGGGACCATCTTTTACATGTGCCTGTACGGCGCTGCACACACATTGGAGTGCTATATAAATGTTCAATAGTAGAGACATAGCAGGCCTTATTCAGAACTGCTTTACTGGAATCCTGATAGTACAAACTTTCTTTGACCTGAACTGGGGAGAGGTCCATGCACAGGAATTGGATTTTGTTTGTTCAGAATCTTATTTTTGGATTCTGTTTCTAAGTTTGAAAGTCTTTTTGAGCGAATCCCTTGCAGTTCATGATAATTACTGTCCTCAGTTGTTTTATAGGTCTAAAGATGGCTGATGGGGCTGAAATAGGATTGATGAAATCTGTTTCGACTTAGGCAGAAGTTTCTGGGTGGGATGAACGGCCCTAGGTTGTTGATTCTGTCTGTAGCACACTATTTCTGCTGATCTCGCTGTTGTTCTCCCAGTATCTTGAAAGGCTGAGATCCTTCTAGCTGATTTGTCCTCCATTTGGAATAGTCCTTAACAATAGTTTCATAGGAACTATTGTTTTAATGTTGCAGTTCTTCTAAGGTTTCAAGACATCCTTGAAACGCTTTTCTGCCTTTCTTGTGAGCACATTCTTTGATTAATCTGGGAATTCAACTTGCTTTGGTGCAAAACATCCACATGTCATGGCAGCCTGATGAAATTCATGAACGTGATCGTTGCCTCAGTACTTGTAGTAGTTTATTGCATGACGACACACATGTTGATGCATTTCTCTTTTAATTTGATTTGAAGGATCTTTTTAGGCAGCATTAACAGCACATCTGATTTTCAGGTGTTTCCTGTACATTATTTGCATCTTGGGTCCATAGTTGTTTGGCAAATTATGAACTTGGTTTTGGTTCTCATGCAGGGTTCATTAGAACACCAATTTCTGGGACCAGCCCAGTGGCTTGAGGGCAATAGAACAGATTGTCGTGTGGAGGGTTTGTTTGCAAGTTCATATCTTGTTCTTATTGGGCCAGCTGGGACTGGGGATAGTGCAGTCTGGGGCGATCTAAGGATTCTTGTCGCCCTAGGCAGCCCGATGGTATTGATGGGCAGCATGGCAATCACTTCTTTGAAGCCTCAGCAGGCCTTAAAGTGCATGCGCGCACTCATGGCCTGTGGCTCCTGCCCCCTCCAACTTCCTGTCGGAGGGGGCAGGAGTGGCAGGATACAAGTACGTACACGGGTGGCTTCAAAGAGGTGATCGCTGTGCTGCCCATCAACCCTTGGTAAAAGGCAGGATGTTAGGGGCACACGGCGACAGCACACAGTGTCATGGTGGCAACACATTGGGACTATCTGGGGCTGAGCCACCCACCGGGGTCTGCTGCCCTAGGCAACTGCTTAGGCCACCTAGTGGATAGGCCAGCCCAGACTGCAGAGGGAACATTCATCATCCTGGGAGTGAGAGAATCACAGTGATGGACTGTACAGTGTTGATCACTGTGGTCAGATAAGGGCCTATGAATATATGGTTCTAGAAAGAGCTCAGGCACATGGTCCTTAGCTGAGGACTGGCCTAAAATAAGTTAGGAGTAAGTACAAAACAGGGTAATAATCCTTGACTAGTTGCAAGTGAAGGCTCATAACATCAGATCTCAGCCATTATTCCAATTGAGAGTAAACATCAGTCCAGTTTTTCCAGTGAAAATGTCCTCCTCCCATCTATATTATTGTATGGAGCCCTTGCAGTAAAGAAAGCTTCTTTGCTTACTTAATATTATGCCCAAACTAAAGGTAACTTAATATGTGAGTCTTGTTGCATCTGTGTTTATAGTTATATTTTTTCAGCACTGGAGTGTTTATCCCGAGGAGGGTGGATAACATGTATGGTGAACTAACATAAAAGAGTTTCTTCTACAAAGACGGCTTCCAGGTATTTTCTGTACAAAGAAAGTAGCTAGAAGCACCAGTCTTCCTTGAAGTGGTCTGGCTCAAATCTCACTATCAGAAGCATACTGAATTGATGGCGAGTTTATTTTTTTTTAACTAAAAGCCTAATCCCCGAAGCGGCATGTCCGGGCCGTCTGAGCCCATTATGACCCGATTTTGCACCGCAAGAACAAGATGGCCCGCCTTCGTGGATCAGACCCTAAGGGCCTCTTTTACTAAAGCCCGTTAGCTGATTAACTGATATTTTAATGCACAGATACAGGCAGTTGAGAACTCTTAACACCTGATAGTGCCTGCCTTTGCATGCTAAAATGCACAGGATGGGGCAAAGAATGTGCATGGAGAGCACATTGCCGTAGCGTTAGTAAACCTAACCTAATGGAGTGCAAATTAGGAAAACTCTTTGCGTATTAGCTGCCGGGAACATACTGAACATGCCCCTGAAAGCTAACCTGTGGCCTTTACCATTAATGCATGTGAGATCGGCGCGTTAATGGAAGTTCCATAGTGGGCTTTAGTAAAAGGGGCCCTAAGTTTCTTACAACATGAACAAGCTTTCTTAGATGGTACAGAGACATGGAGATCTCAGTTTTATAATAATCTTGCTTTGCAAGATAAAATTAAATATGTTAAACTACTATATTTTTAATCTAATTTTTATAGTAATGCACCACAGTTGTACCAACATATTTTATATTCTACTTCTTCTTTGTCCCATAGTACAGTAAACTAAACTATACATTCTTTGGCTCACTCTTGCTAGATTCTTCTGTGAATATGGTCTTAGGTTTAAATTTTTGTAACTCCTTTGTATCTTTTGACTGTTTTATGCCAAATTCTTTCTAAACTATGTTCTTCCCTTTTATCAGCTACAGTATGAACTCTGAGGGGACTCTGAGAGCCGAAGCCTTTAAGGGTAAGTGAACATTTTACTGGGAAACTTGGTGACTTAAATCTTGGGACAAAATAGATTATGTTCTTATTTTGAAAATTCTTTAAAAGTATAAATTGGTTGTTGGATTGGCTTAAAAGTCTAAAAATAAATTGTTCTAGTTTTAGTTAGCTTTTAGACTTCTAATGCAAAACAGACAAGTATTGCTTGAAATAAAGGTTTTTAGACATCTATTACAAAACAGGCAATTAATCTTTTTCTCACTTACCCCAGACATATCCTTTAATTTATAAGCAGTTTTTCCAATTGAAATTTGTCATTGCAGGATATATTCATCAACAAGTTATTAATCCTAAATAAATTAATAGCAGTTTAGTGTGAAGCAAACACATATCATATAATCTATCAAATCTATCAATCTATCAACAAATCCTGAAGGCCTTCATTTTAATTTAGGTATTCCTAGCAACTTAGCAACTCTAAACAACTAAACAACTGATCATTACAAAGATGCAGATAGCAGTCCAGCAGTAAGATTTGGTATATTTAGTTTTTGCTTGAATGTCATATGTATGATCTCCCAGTTGGTGAGAGGTCATATATTTATTTTATTTTATTTATTTAACTATTTCTTTTATACCGCCCCTTCCAGAGATCAAGGGCGGTTTACATATAACAAGTCAACAGTCATGTACACAGTTTGTATACATTTTACATAGAACATAGAACATAGAACAATAGAAATCAACTATTTACATTAAACAGTAAATATACCATTTATAGGTATTAAAGCAAACATATTAAACTTTATACAAATGAATATTTACAGTGTGTGGTGTGTGTGGTGTGTGGGGCAGGAATTGGTGTAGGTGCTGGAATTTAGTTCCTTTTTTCGTCTTCAGGTGTGAGGGAGGGGGGAAAGTCTTGTGGATACATTGTTGGGTTAGGGGATTAAGGGAGTCTGTGTATGTGTGACCATGTTTGTTGTGGAGCTGGTCTTGGGGGAATAGGGGATTTCGAAGTGTTCAGTGAATAGGTAGGTCTTTAATTCTTTTCTGAATTGGGTGAGGTCTCTTATGGTGCGAAGTTCAATAGGGAGGTCGTTCCAGAGTGTAGGGGCAGTGAATGAGTATGCTCTGGAGCTAGTGGAATTCTTAGTTTTACGGATGGCTTTTGGTGTGATGAGGGAGTGGGCCGCGTTCTGTCTGAGGGTCCTTGTCGATGTTGGAGATTGGAGTAATGTGGATAGGTGTGAAGGGGTTATGTCATTTATAAGTTTATAGGTTGTTAGGATAATCTTATATTTGATTCGGCTGTTTATAGGGAGCCAGTGGAGTTCCAGTAGTATTGGGGTCACGTGGTCAGTTAGGCGAGCTTTAGAGATTACCTTTGCACAGATGTTTTGTGCTCTTTGGAGAAGGTATATGCTCTTTTGGGGGAGGCCTATTAGGAGACTATTGCAATAGTCGAAGTGCGGGGTGATCAGTGTACTTACTACGGATCTAAAGTCTTGTGTTTCAAGAAGTGGCCTTAGGTGCTGAATAGTTTTGAGTTTATAGAAGATGGTTTTTACTATTTGTTTTATGTGAGGTAGCATGGTGAGGGTGTGGTCTATTATTACTCCTAAGTATTTTACCTGTTTTCTGACGGGTATGGAGGTTTTGTTGATTGTGATTGTTTCTGGGTATGAGTTCTCAGTCGTGGGTGGTCTTGTCACAAACATTGCCTCAGTTTTTTTGAGGTTTATGCTAAGGTGGTTAGTTTCCATCCAGGAGGAGGTCTCAGCCATGCATTTGGATAGCGAGTCATATGTAGGGTTTTTAGCATTTATGGGGATAGCTAACATGATGTCATCGGCATATATAAAATGGTTAATCCTGTGTTTTTTAAATATGTCTGTTATCGGTTTCAGGTACAAGTTAAATAAGAGGGCCGAAAGGGCTGATCCTTGGGGTATTCCCTGTCCTTGAGGGAATGTTTCTGATGCTTGTTGGTCAATTTGGACTCGTATTAATCTATGTGAAATATAGGATTTGAACCAGTTAAGGACAATCCCGCCTATACCTAGGTTTTCTAATCTGTTGATCAGTGTCGTGTGATTAATGTTATCAAAGGCGGCAGAGATATCTATAAAAAGGAGTAAGAAGCCTTGATGTTTGCCATCAGTGCCCTTGATGAGGAAGTCCATAAGGGTGATTAGGAGGGTTTCTACTCCATGGAATGGGCGGAAACCAAATTGGTGTGAGTCAAGAGGTTTGTGTTCATCAATGTGTTCTTGTAACTGAATTTGAATTGTTTTCTCTATTATTTTGGCTATGAATGGAATGCTGGCTATGGGTCTGTATGAATTCGGGTCATTTGAGTCGAGCTTATTATTCTTTATTATTGGTCGGAGTGTTGTGAGTTTTAGGGCATCAGGCATGATGCCCTGTGAAAGGGATTGGTTAACGATGTATTGTATATTTACCACCAATTCAGCTTTTGCACACTTAATCCATGACACAGGGCATGGATCGAGTGGGGAAGTGGTGGTGTTTATCATAGTTATGATTTTGAGGAGTTGTTTTTGTTCTACCAATTGGAAACTTGTCCATTCATGTGAGATTTTTGTGTTTGATAATACAGGAGTTGAGGTAGTGGTTTTGTTTTTTAGTTTTTCCGCAAAATGTTTTGCTAGTGTTTGTATATTTATTGCTTGTTGTTTAGGTTCGGTGTTGTTAGTTTTGGTTAAAGTTTTTACTATCGCGAATAGCTCCCTTGGGCGGTTGATGGAAGAATTTATTACTTTGGAGTGGTAGTCTCTTTTTGATTTGTTAATTGCGTTTTTGTATTCCATAAGTAAGAGCATGTATTGGGATTTGTTTTCATCAGATTTTAGTTTTCTCCATCTCTTTTCTTGTTTCCTCAGTTGTTTTTTTAGTTTTGTCAGCTCTTTTGTGAACCATTTTTCTGTCTTTTTTGTTTGTTTGTGTAAGACTTGTGTGTGGGCAGCTGCTTTTTGAATGGTTAGATTCCAATGTGTTATGGTTGAGTTGATGTCTGGTGAGCTTGTGTCTAGTTCAGGTAGTACTTTATCGAGGAATGTGTCTTTGTCAAAGCGTGCGAAGCGTGATGTATGTGGAGTTGTGCTCCCATTGTTTTTTGGGATTTGTGCTGGTAGCTGGATTGTGATTAGATGATGGTCTGACCAGGGTACTTCAGTTATACTCAGAGTGGTATGTAGTAAGTGATTGTAGAGTGTGGCTGGGAGGAAAATTACATCAAGTATGTTACCTTTTTTGTGCGTAGGGGCATGTATTATCTGTGTGAACCCCATTTGTGACATAGTGTCTATGAAGTTATCTGATTGTGAATGGTTCAGTGATGGAAGGTTCAAGTCCCCAAGGAGTAAAAGTGGTTTGCTTTGTGATGCTGTACATGCAAGTTCTAGGATAGGGGTGAGGTTTTTCTGATCGGATGATGGGGGTCTGTAGATGAGGGTGAGAGCCATGGTTTTATTTTCTATGTTAACGATGTCTATTCCATCTATATTATTTAGGTTTGTTAGGGTGAATTTTAGGTAATTTTTGGTGAGAATCATTACACCCCCTCCTCTTTTTATATTCCTTTGGCAATTGAAAATGTCATATTGATATGTGGTTAGCTGGTTTAGTAGTATAGTGTCTGTAGGTGAGAGCCATGTTTCAGTAATGCAGATAATGTCAGGGGATGTATCGTTAATTATGTCATTAATTATAGGTATTTTGTTTCTTATGGATCGTATGTTTATTAGGATGAGTTGTAATTTGATGTTTGTATTGTCATTTTGGTCAATTTTATCACTTATGGGTTGTTGCTTTATTTGGATGAGGCGGTGATGGCGTTTGTGTGAAGTGTGGCGCGAGTGGTGATTATGAGAGTTTGTGTATGTAGAGCTATATATTGGGTTCTGGTATTGATTGTACGTGATTGGGAAATTATTATAAGGGTTCCGGTTATGATTGTAGATGATTGGGATGTTATTGTGTGGACTTTGGTTGGTTTTGTAAGTGTATATGTGTTGAGTTAGGAGGGTTATTAAAAAGAGAGTGAAAAGGAGATTTGTAATCTTAGTAGGAGACATTTTGTTCATTTTATGAGGTAATGGGTAGAGTGGGAGGGAAGTAGTTGGAGGTATGTAGTTGGAGGGAGGGAAATTATTATTGTTAATAGTATCACAAGCTGCAAGAAGAGTATTTACTACTGACAACAGTGAAGGGTATTTACTACTGGCAACAGTGTCTTGTAATAGCAATGCAGGAAGCGGTAATTACTACTGATTGCCGTGGGTAAATATTACTAGCAATAGTAACTCACAATGATCATCACTGGTAACATTATCTCACAATGATTTCTACTGGCAAGAGTATCTTACAATGATTGCTGCTGGCAAATGTATCTCACCATGATCAATACTCACAACAGTGTCTCACAATAAATTACTACTGGCAAGATTATCTTACAATAATTACTGCTGAAATAGCTGCTCACAATAATCAATACTTGGCAACAGTATCTCACAATAATTACTATTGGCAACAGTATCCCATAGTAACAGTGTAATAGGGGTAGTTATCATAGGTAGCAGTATCTCACAATGATCACTATTTGCAATGGTATCCCTTAAAAGTCCATACAAGTAGCTCCGAATTGGGTGAGTGAGGCTGGTGCTGTTACCTTATTGCCGGAGGCTCAATTCCCGACTGAGGATAGGTGCCGCTGATGGCAAGAGTTCTTCTGGTGCTCCTTCTCTCAGTCCCCGCCTAAGGGCCACGCCAAAGGGCCCTCTGGCGAGGCCCTCAGGCGCGGGCCCGACCAGGCGCGGGCCCGCCTGTCGGCGGCTCCCTTTATGTGGTCCGCTGCTGCTGTGCCCTTGGTGCAAAGAGCTTCTGGATCTCAGAGAATGAATCCGATCTCTGGAGGTTAGAGTTATAGACTTGGAAGAATAGAGGCAGATAGAGGGGTATAAAGAAGGGGCCTACAATGACATAGGGCCCAATTCTGATCCTGACATACATCTCCTTTGTACATCTGGGCTGACTCGGACGTACAAAGGAGATCGTGATTCTCATCCCTTGGACACATCTAGCCCTGCGGGATCAGAATCGTGAACAAACCTGTACATGCAGGACTCAGATTCAGTCCCGATCTGCATGTACAGGCACTGCCCGGCTAACTCAGCCAGGGCTTTTAAATGGAGCCATGGTGCCATTTTGTCATGTTGCCATGGTACCACAGCTCCATTTAAAAGCCGCGATGCCAACCGCCTGCCCAAAATGTTAATTCCCCACAGCCCAACCCCCAATACGGCCCCCCCCCCCCCAGCCCCTTCCACCCCCCGGAGCAGCAAAATTGAAATGACTAGGATGGAATAACTTCCCGGCCATTTCGCCAGCCCTGGACATACAGGGCCAACATTAGAATCGGCCCTGAACGTCCAGGGCTGGTGACCGCCCACTGCCCGCCCACTCTGCCCCTCATGCCGCCCCTTCCTTGCCCCCCCCCCCCATGTAACCTCCCCGCATAACCGGCAGGGAAGTTATACAGGGGCAGAAGCTGGCACAAATAGTAAATAAGTCCTACCTCTGGTCTGGCAATCTCTGTAGTGCTTGGAGCAGAGAGGTCACCTGAAAGGAGATTATCGCCTTGGTCTGGCAGGAAGTGATTCCTATAGCTAGAACCAGCCATTCAGGGGATGCAATATACTTTCACACTAAGGATGTGTCTCCAGGGTCTTCTGCTAAAGAGGGAAAGGTTAGGATGGCTATTTTGTTTGATGATGTGATCACTGTGCATGTAGATAGCTGGGTCACTGGTGTCATTTATTTATATTCTCTTATATACCGTGCTATTCTGCATCAGTGCAGTTTACATTGAACAAACTGAAATTACATTGAACAGGGCATTATAACTTGGAGATAACTATTTTACAGGGAACATGGGCTATGGAGGGTTAAGTGGCTTGCCCAAGACCACAAGGAGCACCTGTGGGACTAGAAACCCCAGTCTTTCTGGCCCAAGGTTGCTGTCCTCTAGTGGGATTTGAACCTCTGACCTTCTGGCCTGAAGTACCTTGCCCCAACCACTAGGCCACTCCTCCACTCCATGAGGATCACTTGGTCACTTGCCTGTCTGGTGCCTGTCTGGTGCGAAGGTGGTGGATCACTGTCTAAATTCTTAGTTAGAATATCAGACAGTGCTGGAAAGGAGCAAGCTGTCCTGTATATGTTGGTACTAATAACAGAGAAAAATGTGGGAAGGAGGTTCTGGAAGCCAAATTTAGGCTTTTAGGTAGAAAGTTGAAATCCAGGACATCTAGAATAGCATTCTCAGAAATGTTCCCTGTTCTATACACAGGACCCCAAAGGCAGGTAGAGCTCTCAAGTCTCAATGCATAGATGAGATAACGGTGCAGGATGGAACGCTTTAGATTTGTTAGGAACTGAAGAAAAGCTCTGCCTTAACCAGGGTGGTACCAAGGAGTGGAGGAGTAGCCTAGTGGTTAGAACACTGGCTTGGTAACCAAGCAACCAGGGTTCAATTCCCACCAGCACTCCTTGTGACCTTGGGCAAGTCACTTAACCCTCCATTGCCTCAGAAGAAAGGCCTGGCAATCTATCTCCAGTGACACTGCCAAGAAAACCCAGGAGCTTCTGGGTCACCAGGAGTCAGGACTGACTCAAAGGCACACATTGCATTTAGCAAGCAGCTAGCAGTAATGTTTAGAAATAGTAGAATCTGGGGGAAAGCCAACAATCATTCACAAGGAAATGGTTTGGAATAAGATATTTTTTAAGTATACCATCAAAACAGGAAAATTAGAGCATCCCGATTGAGAAGTTTCAGTAAAGGCTAAAGCAGTACAATTGCCTTTAAAAAAAAAAAGTAGAAAGAGTTGAAAGACTGGAAATTATCCCTGTCACCTACCAAGAAGGTTGTAAATTCAAACAAACATATCTTGAAATGTCTCTATACAAATGCTAGAAGTCCAAAAAATAAGATGGGAGGGTTAGGAAGCAGTATATACAGAAGCACTAAATGAAGAGAGAGCTATAATAGGCATCTCAGAGACCTGGTGGAAGGAGGATAACCCATGGGTCATTATGATAGCAGGTTACAAATTATATCACAGTGACAGGATGGATCAAATCGGTGGAGGGGAGGTGTTATATGTTAAAGACAGTATTAAGTCAAATGGAATAAAAGTTCTGTAGGAAATAAAATGTGCTACTGAATCTTTATGGATTGAAATTTCATATGCAAAGGGAAAGGAAATAGTAGTAGGTGAATACTACCAACTGCCTGTACACATTGAGCAGACAGATGTTGAAATACTATTAGATTAGGGAAGTTAATAAATCTGGCAACACATTAATAATAGGTGATTTCAATTACCCCAGTATTGATTTTATAATTTTTGTATCGGGACATGCTAGGGAGGTAAGACTCCTAGATGAAATAAATGACTGCCTCAAGGAGCAGATGATTCCAAAAGATGCTCAAGACCTTGCTATTCACAGCATACTTTGGACACTCCCAGAGTACATAGCCATGGATATGGACATAATCGTAGACAACCCACACTTGATCTACTTGTAAATAGTTGTATACATGTATATAACCTCACCACCTTTCACTTCTCTCCCTTCCTTACCTGATCTCCTTAAATGTACCAAATCAAGTTACACTGTAAACTACTTTGATTGAAGGATAAGGCGGTATATAAAACTGGTTAAATAAATAAATAAATAAATAAATAAATAAATTAAATAAATAAATAACTGTCTAGAGAAGGAGCTTAGTCCTTTGTGGTACACATGGTTTGTTACAAGAGCTAACTGTGTTGGGCCCCCTTAGCATTAGTGATCATAATATGATCACATTTGACTCAATAACTGGAGTAAGTACAGAAAAGAAAATCTATTGTGTCAGCATTTAATTTTCAAAAGGGAGACTACGATAAAATAAGGAAAATGATTAAAAGGAATCTAACAAGAGCAGCATCAAAGGTCAAGAATTTATATCAGGCATGGACATTGCTTAGAAATATAATCTTAGAAGGCCAGACCAGATTTATCTTCCACATATTGAAGGAAGGACAAATAATAGCCAAAAATCATCTGAAAAATGGAAAAAGGAACCAATGAAGAAAATAGGAAACAGCATAAGTACCAGTATGTTAAATGGAATGCATTGATACGGAAAGCAAAAAGAGAATTTTAAAATAAGCTTGCTGTAGAGACAAAAAAACTCAGAATGAAAATTTTTCAGGTATATTTGAAGCAAGAAGCCGGCAAAGGAGTCAGATCATTAGATGATCAAGGGGTAAAAAGGAAGGGGAAGGACTAAAGGAATTTCTTTATTTCTGATTTTACTGAGGAAGATGTTAGGAATCTACCCATGCCAGAAAAGGTTTTTAAAGGTGATGAGTCAGAAAAGCTGAATCAAATCTCAGTGAACCTGAAAGAAGGGGTAGAACAAATTGGCATAATAAAGAGCAGCAAATCACCTAGACCAGATAATATACACCCAAGAGTTCTGAAAGAATTCAAGGATAAAATAGCTGAGCTATCATTAATATTTTTTAATCTATATTTAAAATTGTCTGTTGTAGCAGAAGATTGGAGGGTGGCTAATGTAACACCAATTTTTAAAAAGGATTCCAAGGATGATTTTGCAAATTATAGACCAAAGAGCCTAATGTTGGTGCTAGAAAAAATGGTGGAAACCATTTTAAACAACAAAATTACTTAACATATGGACAGACATGGCTTAATGGGACAAAATCAACACGAGTTTGCCTCACCAATCCACTCCATTTCTTTGAAGGTGTCAATAAATATGTGGATAAAGGTGAGCCAGTTTATAAAATATATTTAGATTATCAAAAAGCATATGACAAAGTCTGACATGAGAGAATACTGAGGCAATTAAAAAGTCATGGCATAGATGGCAATGTCCCATTGTGGACTGGAAACGGATCGAGAGATAGAAAACAAAGAGCAGCATTAGATGGTCAGTTTTCTTAGTAGAGGAGGGAAGGTGAATACTTGAGTACCTCAAAGATCCGTGCTTGGACTGGTGCTTTTTAACACATTTCTAAATTATCTGGAATTTGGAACAAGCAAGGTGTTTAAAATGGCAAATGATATCAAATTATTCAAACTTAAATGACAATGATAAATGTGATAACTTGCAGGAGGACCTTCTGATAGTAGGTGACCGGGCATCCAAATGACATGAAATTTAATGTGGGCGAGCGCAAAATGAGGCACATAGGGAAGAATAACCCGAACTATAGAGACACAATGCTAGGTTCTGCATTAGGAGTCACTATCTAGGAAAAGGATCTTTGGCATCTTTGTGTACAATACATTGAAATCTTCTGCACAGCATGCAGCGGCAGCCAAAAACAGCAAACAGAACGTTAGGAGTCATTACGAAATAAACAGAGAAGAAAACAAAGGATTTCATGATGCCTCTATATTGCTTCATGGTACAACCACACTCATCTCAAAAAAAATATAGTGGAATTAGAAAGATACGGATATGGGCAACCAAAATGCTAAAGGGGATAGAATGAATCTCCTAGGAGGAAAGTCTGAAGAGGTTAGGGTTCTTCAGCTTGGAGAAAAGATGGCTGAGGAGAGATATGATAGAGGTTTTTAAAATCCTGAGTGGGGTGGATCAGGTATGTGCAGATTGATTGTTACCCATTCAGAAAGTTCAAAGACCGGGAGACATGCTATGAAGCTACAAAGTAACTCTCAATGAATAATTTATAGCAATCTATTTTATTTATTATTTTAAAGGGCTTTCTATATCATTTTATCATAGATTCAAAGCAGTTTATATTGTAACTTGAAGTAAAACATACAATATAACAGGGGTAAAGAACTTGGGAGCAATACCGAAATGAGGTGTACAGTGTTTCTTCTGTTATCGGGGTATATTGGGTACTTTGGGTAGGGTAGCAGCATAGGATTTTATGGATAGCAAAATTGACAGAGGATTGGATATGACCAAATGTGAAAGTCATTTTGAGTGTCCACAGTAATGTTTTTAATGTCCTTCTGAAGTCCCATATCTACATGATGGACCTCATGTTTACTGGGAGCAGTTCCAATGAATAATTTTCTCTCAAAGAATAACTAAGCTTTGTAACTTGTTGCTGGAGGATAGATAAAATCAGGAAGTAAAGCTCGGTTTAAAAAAGGTTTGGCCAAATTCCTGGAGAAAAAGTCCATAAACCATTATTAAGATAGACTGAGAGAAAACCATTACTTATGCCTGGGGATAGGTAACATAGATCTGGCTACATTTGGGATATGCAAAAAATCAACAGCAAATAAAACACAGTATCCTAAGGACTCAATCAAACAAGTAAATATCTCCTTGACAGCGCTACCTAGATATAATCAGAGTAAAAAAGATTGACAAGGAGCTCATAAAACAAAACCTTCCATTCCTTAAAATATTTTTGCATTAGCCCGATTGGGGACACATAAAGTCTTTGGAAAAGTTAAAAAACGCAAGTTTCTAGAACCAGCGCTATTTTCCAAAAGCTCCAATTGCTGATGGGTGAGCAGAGAATCCTTCATATTAGAAGCAGAGTAAAAATCTATAAACCCAATTTCTCAAGTTGTTTCTGTAAAATCTGCAAATACACATGTGCACACTATCCTGTGAAAATACGGAAATCTGTTCCCTCGCGCACCTCAACATAGCTTTATTCTGTGAAAGCACCTTCCAAATATTAGCAAGAGTAACCTCATCCTTTCAATGAAATGCCAGTATCCACAGGGGTGACAATTTGGATAGGGTTAGGCTTTACAGAAGGGACGCAGACCAAACTGACTGCACCCTGAGGAGTTACTCCTCCTTCTTCAACCCAATTGGGGAGGATAAACTACTGTCTTAAGTGTAGACTGAGCATTAGGCTGAGGTGGTGAAGACCTAGAAATGGAGCTCCAAGAAGCTCCCGATAGCAGGCTTGAAACCAAGCCATCAGCGGAAGCCATCTTTACCTGGGTGGTGGAAACATGCTTATCCATCAAGCCCTGAACTTCAGTTTGCCCAACAGAGGTAGCACTTTTACTCTTATTCTTACGTTTACCTGCACCCTGTGGCATACCCACTATAACAGTAAGACAAATAGCGTAACTTAATAACACAAATGTCACCAAAATGTCTCAAAACGTGGCGCCGAAGGGGCACCAAACGGTCACGTTGCCCCTTCGGGCATGCTCTTGCGGGCCTGCGGCATGCTGCTGACTTTAATTGGGAACCAAGGGCTCTCTTTAATAATGTCTGGAGAAGGGGAAATCTCTCCTCCGGTGCACTTCCTGCAATCCAACAGCCGCACCAGGATCCCCCCCAGCAGCAATACACCTCTCGGTAATCCCCCGCTTACTGCAGGCAGGTAGCACATATTCCATCTAACAAAAAAATAGGGGAAAAGACCTCAGAGATGTCCCTCCAACTGTCTGAAAGCTAATTTAATTAGGACTAGGGCACTCTTCCTCATAGGTCAGAAGAACCCCTTTTGTCAGTCCACAACTTTATTATTTTGAACTTTTCACAATAATTTAAACAATTGTTAACTTATCTGAGAACAGCTTGTAGAAAACGTGTTCACACTCGACATGGCCGCGTTTCACGAGTGAGCTGCATCGAGAGTGTGTCCTCTAAATGATAATTGCAGGCTATAAGGAATATGCGACATAACAATGATGCGTATTCAGATAAAAATGATCAAACATATAAAAAAAACCCCTTTTATTAGTGTGTGGTATAGCGTGCCATGTGGGGCCAAGGGGCTTTTAAAATATCAGGCACACAATAGTTCAGGGCCAAACAAAAAACACTTTTATTTCCCTTTAGTGGTCCAGCAATCACGCCCAGCCTGTTACCTTCACAAGGCTGGTTATCAGTGCCCTTCCCCCGACCACAATTTAAAGCACAGAATTAAGTTCAGCACAAAGTCCATTCAGTCAATTGGGCTTCACTGTCTGTAAATATGATTCCCACCTCCTGAATTGCCTATCTTACAGCCAGACTCCTCTTCCAGCCCTGCTTGGAAGGAGCTTTTTGCCTCCCCGGCCCAGTAGGTAGTAGCTGAAGGTTTCAAGTGCCCATTTTACAGCTAGGGCTTCCTTCTCAATCACAGCATAATGTGTCTCCCGAGGGAACAGCTCCCTGCTGATGAAGGCCACTGGATGTTCTTTGCCTCTGACTTCCTGGGCCAGAACGGCTCCCAGGCCCTCTTCCGAGGCATCTGTTTGTACAATAAATGGTAAAGAGAAATCAGGGCTAATCAGCACATGGCCTCTTTGAGATGCTGGAAGGCCCAGTCTGGGTACAGTAACAATTGAGTTCATGCGAGAACTGTCTTCCAGAGGAGATTAGTTAATTGCTCTGCAATCTCTGCAAAGCTAGGGATAAACCAGCGGTAACAGACAACCAATCCATGGAAGACCTGAACATCTTTCTTCTACTTTGGGGTGGGGACCTCTTCCTAGGTTTCCCTCACCACATCTAATATGCCTCTTGGTTGTTTTCAGAAGAGCAATTCAAAAGGCAAAAACTCTGTGGAACTCTGAGACACCTCGCAGATGGCAAACATCATGTAGGGTAGGAGAATGTCCCAATTATTCCCATCCTCCTGTACAAACATTTTAAAAATCTGCTTTAGAGTTTTACTGAAACGCTCAATGAGGCCATCCATTTGTGGGTGATCTGCTGATATTTGCAGCATCTTAATCTTCACCAAGGCACACACTTGCTTCATCACCCTGGATACAAAGGGTGCTCCTTAGTCTATAAGGATCTTTATGGCTATTCCCACTTGAGAAAAGTTTTCCCAGAGGGCATTCACAATTGTAGTAGTCTTCATATTTCTCAGAGCGATAGCCTCCGGATATTTGGTAGCGTTGTCCAGTATGAATAAATTATACTTGTTACCTTGTGTGGTTCGCTCCAGGGGCCCTACCAGATCCATGGCCATTCTTTCAAACGGTGTTTCCATGATGGACAGGTCTGACTCTGGTGGGATTGTGAAGCTGGCAGGTGGGGCATGACTGGCAATACAACTGCACCAGCTTATGGACCCTGGGTCAAAAAAATCAAGCTAAAATACACTCTAGTGTTTTCTCCACCCCCAGGTGTCCCCCTAATAAATGGCTATACGGTAACAATAGTAGCCCCTGATAACAGGGTCAGGGAACTATCAGTTGTTCTACTTCCTTCCCCTCTGGGGAACCCTCGGCCACTCAGTATAACAAATCTCCCTTCAGCACAAAATAGAGAAAGATTTTTCTAGGGGAGTCTCCACTGCTTACTGGAACCCAGTACTTCCAAGACCCGCTTTTGGGCATGTTCAAGGGGCATGTTTGGATCACTGCTGGTGGGACTTGAGCTATATGGATTTCTTCACTAGCTCTTCCTCCCTAGATTCTTCCTTTGCTCTGTGAATTACGATCATTTTTTCTCGTCGCAATTGTGTTATGCAATCTTTCTCTCCACCTTCAAGGTTATACACTGTAAACTGCTTTTTTATCTCCAACAATTTAACTTCCCTAAATACAGCTTCCTTGAAAGTAAATAATATGGGATCCATAGGTCCAGGGGGTACCCGTGTTGATTTTGCTCAAATGAACGCTCATGAACTTCACAATTCCCCAGCTTTTGAAAAAACAATCTGATTTGTATTTTTTTAATACATTTTTCAAAGTCCCCTCTAAATTGAAAAAGACCATGATGTCTACATGGCACAAAGGACAAAACTTTCTCCAATAATGATAGTTCATGATCAGTCAATACATATAATCAGACAAATTAACCATTGAAGAGAATGACTTAAAAGATCCCAATCATGCCACATCACTCACAGCTCACTCACGAATCGCAGCCACATCGAGTGTGAACACGTTCTCTACAGGTTACTCTCAGATAAGTTGAGAATTGCTTAAATTATTGTGAAAAGTTAAAAATAAAAAAGTTATGAACTGTTAAAAGGGGGGGTTCAGGCCTATGAAGAAGAGTGCCCTAAGCCTACTTAAATTGGTTTTCAGACAGTTGAAGGGACATCTCTGAGGTCATTTCCCCTGTTTTTTGGGGGAAATATGTAATTCTATGTCATCTTTTATTCAAATTTGAAAAAAGTTGAAAAAGTGAACATTTCTTTTAGGTGATTGTTTGAAAGATAGTTGGAATTATCACTGGGATTAGCCTGTATTTTGATGGCCAAATTACAGCCATTCAGATACTCAAAAAAGTATTTCAATTGTGCTTCAATACCACCCAATAATAAAAAAATATCAATAAATCTCTTCTTATTTATTTAGGGGTCTTATATATCGCCTTTCAGTAAAATTGAAGCGGTTTACAGATAACTAAAAATAAACTTTACATATTAATAGATTTTTTAACAAGCTTTTAAATAGAACAATAAGTAAATTGCCATATAACAATATAACTTATTTACAATTGTGAACAATATGTACAGGGACAATTCTTTACAGTGGTGAGGAAACCCACCATTCAGTTGAGCATCTGTTTGCATACAGCCATAGGCTTAAGACTAGGTACATTAACATGGCTGCTATTTAGTTAGAGGGATAGGTGAGAGGAGAGAGGAGGGGAAAATAAGCAAACATGTTAGAATTGAGGTCAGTGTTATATGGGGAAGAGGTCTTGGGCTGGGCCAAAATGTTCTTTGAACAGGTGAGTCTTAATCAATTTCCTGAAGGTAAATAGGTCTGACGTGGCTCTTAGTTTATCTGGGAGGGTGATCCATATCATTTATTTATTTACATTCTCTTATATACTGCGCTATTCTGCATCAGTGTGGTTTACATTGAACAAACTGAAGTTACATTGAACAGGGCATTATAACTTGGAGATAACTATTTTACAGGGAACATGGGCTATGGAGGGTTAAGTGGCTTGTCCAAGACCACAAGGAGCATCTGTGGGACTAGAAACCCCAGTCCTTCCGGCCCAAGGTTGCTGTCCTCTAGTGGGATTTGAACCCCTGACCTTCTGGCCTGAAGTACCTTGCCCCAACCACTAGGCCACTCCTGATCATTGGTGCAGTAAAGCTGAATACTCTTGTGAGTGGTTTTCATGAGGAATTTTCTGTATGTGGATGGTAATAACAGCATTTTTTGGTTACATTCCCTTCTGATTCTGTCATTAGAGGGGTTCTTTATGAGGTTAGTTAGGTATGATGGTGACAGGTCCTTTATTAGACAATATGTGGTCATAATTATTTTATATTTGATCCTGCTATGGATTGGGAGCCTGTGTAGGTTGTATAGAATGGGTGTGATATGGTTGGCCTTGACAACAATCCTAGCAGCGACATGTTGAGCTTGCTTTGGAAGATCTTGGAGGATGCTGTTACAGAAGTCAATGTGTGGAAAATACCATAGCCTGGAGCCAGGGCCGGATTTACCTATACGCCATGTATGCCATGGCGTAGGGCCCACAGCTGGCAAGGGCCCACAAAAATGAACAAGTTAGGCTTTTTTTAAAAATAAAATTTTAAAAAAAACCTGCTGGCTGCCGCCGCGGGGCCCCCTCTGCTGCCGCGGCAGCATGGACTGACCCGCAGGGGCCCCCTCTGCAAGCTCGATCCCTCCCTCCGTGCCTCCCTCCCTCCCTCCGTGCAGGCTGTGAGAGACGCGAAGGCAGACTGTCTCCCTCGCGTCTCTGTTAAGCCCGCAGGGGCTGGAGGGAGGGAGGGACCGACCGACTGACCGACCGACCGACATTGCAGAGGGGGCCCCCGTGGGTCAGTCCATGCTGCCACGGCAGGAGAGGGGGCCCCGCGGCGGCAGCCAGCAGGTTCTTTTTTAAAATTAAATTTTACTTTAGGCCGACGGGGGGGGGGGGGGGGGGGGGGGGGGCGTAGGCCTGGTAATGGGGTATTGGGGGGGGGGGGGGTGGGACGGGAAAGGGGTTGGGGGATTAAGGGTGGTGGGGGGCTGATGAGGTTAGGACTGGTAATGGGCTGTGGGCTGTTGGGGGGCTTAGAACTGGTAATGGGCTTTGGGGGGGGGTTAAGACTGGTAATGGGCTGTGGGCTGATGGGGGCTGTCTGATAATGGGCTATGGGGGGGCTAAGACTGGAAAGGGGCTGGGGGGGTTAAGACTGGAGGTGGGCTGATGGGGTTAGGACTGGTAATGGGCTGTGGGCTGATGGGGGGGGGGGTTAGGACTGGCAATGGGCTATGGGGGGCTGACTGGAAATGGGTTGATGGGGTTAGGACTGGAAGTGGGCTGATGGGGGGTTAGGACTGGTAATGGGTTATAGGGGGGGCTTAAACTGAAAATGGGGTGATGGGGGTTAGGACTGTAAGTGGGTTGATGGGGGGCTAGGACTGGTATTGGGTTGGGGGGTTGCTAGGACTGGAAATGGGCTGATGGGTGGCTAGGACTGGAAAGGGGCTGATGCAGGGACTAGAAGGGAATGGATGCTGGGTGAGGCTGGAACTAGAAGGGAGCTGATGTTGGGGGAGGATTAGAATGGGATGGGGCTGGAAGAGTAAAATGGAGAAGGGAAAAATATTTTGTGTGGGAGGGATAAAAAATCTACAATTGGCCGGGTATTGGGAGAGTAAGTGGGGATTGAGGATGGAGGGGTAAAATTTGAGTGGATGAAATAGGAATGAGGAAAGTGCAAAAGGAGAAAGATTAGTATGTTAAAGCAGATGTAGAGAGAGAATGGAAAAAAACTAGGAGAGAAGAAAGGACAAATGGACAGCAGATGATGGAGAGTTAGCAGAAGACACGAAGAAACCAGAAGAAAGTGGCTGGAGCAATTGCAGCTGAAAAAAATGCACAAAAGGTAGAAAAATATCTCTTTATTTTGAATTTATTAATTGGAATATGTCAGCTCTGGTAAATGTGCATCATTAACGTCTGCGCTTTGTTTAGTACAAGAGCAAATTAATGTATAGTTTTATTTCTACAGTGTTGTACATTCCAAGTTTGGCTTTTGGGATTCCCAGTTTAATTATTGTCTTCCTGTTTCTAAATTGTGATTCCTTGTTTGGTGATGGTCTATGTTCTGCATGTGTAACTGAGCTGAGGTATTCTGTTTATATAACTCCTATTTGACATTGCCACTTGTTCTCTTTCCCCAGTAGGTCATGTATTGTTGTTCTCTGAAATGTATTGGTTTAATATTTGCAGTGTTGCCTTTTGATTGGTAGAGTATGGTGCTTTGTGAGTCCTGGTAGTGCTGTTAGGATACGGCGGGTTTACTATGGGCAGTGTTTGTAGTAGTTCCTAATGTGTCTGGCAGTTGGCACTGGATTATAGTAATGTAGAAATTTTTTAGTCTTTCTTTATCCATACACTCATTAAGAGGCACGTTTACTAAAAGTTAGTATATGGTAACATTATGCAAATATTTATGCAAATGAGGCCCCTTATGCAAATGAGGCCCCGCACCCCCCTTGGGCCGCCCCTGCTGGGGGCCCACAATTTTTGTTGGCGTAGGGCCTCACTCAAGGTAAATCCGGCCCTGCCTGGAGCACTGATCTTAAGTCATGTTGGGGCAGTAGAGGCCTCAAGGGTTTAACGAGCCTTAGCTTTTTATAAATTAGACCAGTAGCATAGAAGGAAAGTAAATTGCATGGAGGTTTTTTCTCCTTATCCTAAATGGCTGGCAAGTAGAAGGCATTGTTTAACGAGCTCCTTGTCCATCTTTTTTACTTTGATTATGCCTAGGGTAACTCATTGAAGGAGATACAGTATTTATTTGCACATTTGAGATATGCCAGGTATTTGTGACCTGGATTTGCCTCTGTCAGAAACAGGACACTGTGCTTGAAGGTCTTTTGATCTGACCCAAGATGGTAGTTCTTATGTAAAGAACCAAGGGGCTTGAATATGGGCTCTATAGGTTACAATTTTTGGCTTTGATAGAACTGATCGCAGACGGTGATATCTTTACCTATGGAAGCTAACTGGACAGAGGCTCAATATTGCCACTGCATCGGAGACTGTGAGGTGACCCCGGATATATTACCCTGGCATGGAATATCCAGATTTAATGTTCCATGCTGACAGCAAGCCAATGTAATTGCGCTGTCCGCCGGTGCTGAATATCAGGCCCTCTGTGTATTCTATCTACCTTACCTTGATCTTCTCAGCATTATTCATCGTGGATCCTTGAGCAAAAACAGCTGGAGTGTCGGTCAATGTTGTTCATTACTGACCGACATGGCGACTTTTTTCATTTTAACCTTTTAAGTGTAATTGCAGATTTGCCCCTGACGCAGGCACTCATCGCCGAAATACAGCCATATCGGGTTTAGTAAAATCTGTTGCTCATAATTTGATTCCCCTGCTCTTTGTTCTGTTTTTGCTAATTATTTTTGCTATATATTAAATGACTGTAGCCTGCACAAGAAGGATTTAGCAAATATTAAATGGGTGTTGTGCATGTTAAAACAAAAGAACAAAATAATGTTGGGTTTGTTCCTGTCATTCCATTTGAAAATAACACGAAATGAAAAAACAAATCTTTGTGTTTTTGTGTCTCTTCAAAATAATAATGCATATCTCTTCATAAATCAGTGATAGAAAGATCTCTTTCTGCTGGTGCTCCATGGTAAGAGATATTGAGAGAATATTCCCTAAATCCCCAAAGGCAATGGCACCTGACTCAGTATCCCTGCGGCAAACTGTCCAGGCTGCTGACTTGAATCTCTCAGTCTGAGTTTGCAAATATGCAGCTTGTACAGATCTTGGAAAATTTCAAGTCTTTATTTTTATCTTTATTTTCTACATTAATATCCAGATAGGATATATCAGTTATTAACATACCCTATGGAATTCACTATTCCCCTCAATTCACAATTACCAACTCAGCCACAGACTTTCGCAAAAAACTAAAGACTCATCTCTTCTTGGGACACTATGATGGGCACTCTCCAATTTCTGCACAAAGCCTCCGTGTACAAACAGGCACTTCACCCCCACCCCACATCCATAAAGCTCACCACCCCACAACCTTACACTCCTGACCCCCTACTTCCCCTTGTACATAGTTCCTATATATGCATTGAGCATTGTAGCAAGCCCTAAACTGTGCTCTATTCCTTGTTTATATTGCATTTACATTTTTTACTTGCACAGTGTTACAGATGTTGATTGTTAACTGTTTTAATGTTTCCTTCAATTGTTCCCTGTATCAATTTCAGTTCCATGTAAACCGTTTTGACTTGTAGAAAAACGGTATATTAAAATTTGTTAATTGAATAAATAAACATGTGGAGGCACATGTGCGTCCCAGCCTCTGTGCGTCTGATGGGAACCGGACGCACAGAGATAGACCTGATTTGGATCCCACGGGGCACATCTAGCCCCACGGGTTTAGAATTGCATCTCGGCCTGCATGTACAGGCACCTGCCTGGCTAATTCAGCAGGCTTCTCAATGGGGCCATGGTGCCATGGCGTTCGGTTGCCATGGCACCACGGCTCCATTCAGGAGCCGCGATCCCCGGCTACCGACCCCTTTCACCTTTCCCCTCAATATTTCTGATGTCCTTAGACTCAGAATCTGTGGTTCCTTCTACTTTACTAATAATGCTTGCTCTGCCCTCAGATCTAGACTGGTTGCTTAAAATTTACTTCAAGAACTTCCGGTGACGTCAGCGGGGCTAATGGCGGCGTGAGTCAGTCCGTGCCGCCGAAGCCTGTATTAAGGGGGAATTACTACCCCAAGAGGTGGAATAAGCTTGCCCCAAAGCGAGAGTAAGGAAGGGGAAGAGCCCCGGGCCGCGCTGTTACAGCGGCGAAGCTTTCTGACACACCGGGGAGCCGGGACGCGAGGCGCTGTTGGCTGTGCGGGAGGCCCTGCTAATCGCGTGGCTGCAGTTGGAGTGGGGCAGCGGCGACCTACCCGACGTGCAGGGGAGCGGCAGAGGCTCTGCGCCCAGAAGAATTGACACTCCGTCGCCCCAAGAGTTGTTCCCCCCCCCCCCCCACCGAGTTTGGAGGTGGCAGGAAACGGAGCTCCGGGGAGAAACTGAGCACGGGGGTGAAAGGAGAAATTACACAGCGGAGCCCCCCCCCCCACAGCAGTAGCTACACGGGGACAGAGTGGAGGAGACAAAACGAGCCAGCAGCAGGAGGCAGATAGTAGCAGCGGCAGGGCCCGAAGAGCTGGGTGCCACAGCTGACCCTGAAGTGGAAAGTGTGGCTGGAAGCAGTGCCTGGCTTGAGGAGGCCAGCTGAGACCCGGAGTGAGCCGGTATTGCATCCTTCAACCCGGAGAGCAGAGCCGGAGAGCAGCCAGGAGGGCTGTGCCTGAGGGCGGTATCACTGACCGACACGACATCCGGAGAGCCGGGGGCCGCTTCTGGGGATAGCCACGAGCGGCGTGAGCCAACAATAAGGTGAGAGGCTCGGTGAAGAGCCGGGCCCGGGCAAGTGGGCACGGAGAGAGGTCTGCGGGGAGCCTGGAGGTAGACGGTGGTTCCAGAGCAGAGTAGTAGCCCAGCGGAGTCGGCTGCGGGTGCCCCTCCCCTCAGAGGTGAAGCCTGGCGGAGGCTCCCTTTGCAGGCCGGGGACTCTAGTGAAGTGCAAAGCCTCCCCCCACATAAGGATGGAGAAAACTAAGGGGGTTGTAGCAGCACGGAAAAAACTGGCTGATTTCCGCTCCCCGTATGCGACAGCCAAAGGTGGAAAAGAGGGGGAGAAAGAGAGCCGAACGCCGGCGGGAGACCCCAAAGAGCAGGGAGAGGAGATGGAAAGCGGAGCTGGACTTGGGGACTTGTCCCATTTAAAAGCGTGGCTCACTGAAATGAAAGATGAGATTAAAACAGAAATTAGCGGAGTAAAACACGAACTGAAAGAGTCTATACAGTCATTGCGACAAGATATTGTGGACATTGGCAATAGAGTGGAGGAGCTGGAAATCCAGATGGAACAGCAAGGGGAGGAAATGGTGGACCTACAGCAG
Organism: Ichthyophis bannanicus; assembly: GCA_033557465.1. Taxonomy (NCBI): domain Eukaryota; kingdom Metazoa; phylum Chordata; class Amphibia; order Gymnophiona; family Ichthyophiidae; genus Ichthyophis; species Ichthyophis bannanicus. The sequence goes on from CM066033.1 coordinate 88,854,164, forward strand.
CACTGGGGGACACTCCAGCAGACCCAGGTGGATCAGCAGATGAAGCTAGAGGACCTGGAAGACAGGTCACGGAGATGTAACCTAAGGATCCGGGGGATTCCGGAGGAGCCTCAGTACCGGAACTGTGAAGCTGTTCTGCTGAAGGTGTTCAATTCTTTGCTGCTGGCCGCGGACCTGCAGGGGGAGATACAGATGGACCCATCTCAATTTGAGCGAGCTCATCGAGGCTTGGGGCCAATAAGAGAGAATAAGCCCAGGGATATAGTGGTGTGCCTACAGTCGTTCAAGATAAAAGAAGGATTACTACAAGCGGCGCGGAAAGTACGACAGATCACATGGGAGGAGCATCCTTTGGAGCTATTTCAAGACCTCTCTGCAGGAACGCTGCAACGTCGGCGTAGCATGAAGGCGGTGACAGCGTACTTGAGAAAAGAGGACATTAGATATAAATGGCTGTTTCCCTTTGGGCTGCTGGTTACCTGCAGGGGGAAGTCGCGGAGAGTGCAGACCAGCGAGGAGGCCTGGTCTGTCCTTCGCGAGTTCGGGGTGCCAAACATACCAGAAGGGGGGCGACCCCAGGCAGGAGATCTGGCTGCGGCCGCGAAGCCCTCAAGCTCACAGAGGAACTTTCAGAGATGGCACAGAACCCCTGCGGCCGGGAAGAGGACGGCGCGGCTGAACAGAGAAAGTCCAGGAAAACCAACAGCGGAGCAGGATGCAGGCTGAATATGTGGACTTTGCATGAGTACAGTTTATCCAGTGGGGTTTCACTGTAATGGTAATTTGAAGTTGCAAATGGCTGGGGATGGAAGGAGGGATTAGAATGCACGGGAGGAGGGGTGAGGGGATGTCGGTAGGGGGGGTTTAGGAAGACACAGGGCAAGAAGGGAGGGGGGTAGTAATGGGAGGGGGGGAAGGGGGAGGTAAACAGGCAAGGCCCGTTAACTGGTCACTAGTATGGAAGACGATTCTCTCTTAATGAGAGGGGGGATGGTTGGGGGGGGGTTGGGGGGGAAGGGGAAGGGGGTGGGGGGGCCTGGAAAGCGGGTAGGGAAGGGGGGAGAGTGGCAGACTGGGTGAGCTTAAAATAGTTACTTTAAATGTAAAGGGGCTTAACTCACCTTTTAAGCGACAACAACTTTATTCAGAGCTATCTCGCCAGAAGGCGGATATAGTCATGCTCCAAGAAACACATTTGACAAGGGCCACCGAGTACTTGGTTAAGCACAAAGGGTATGGGGTCTGTATGTACGCTTCTAACATCTTGGAGAAGAAGAAGGGAGGGGTTGCTATACTATTTGCATCACGATTAAAGCTTCAGGTGCAGAAGGTGGTTAGGGACAGAGGGGGGAGGTATGTGCTGGTTCGGGTAAAAGTGGGGAATATATGGTACTGTGTAGTGAATGTGTATGCACCCACGGGGGGGCAGAGTGAATTCTGGACAAAACTGAATGGGGAGTTGGGGAAACAGGGAGACGGGATTCTCATTTGCGGGGGTGATTTCATCCTAACGTGGAACCCATCCAGGGATGCTACAGGACCACGGGAAGGAAAGCGGGGGGATCGAAAGCGCTATCGTAATTTCGTGACACAGCATTGTTTGGTAGACGCGTGGAGATTGCACCACCCAGGGCGGAGACAATTTTCCTATTACTCGCCGGTACATGGGTCTTACTCCCGTATCGATGCTATATGGGTGTCCAAAGAGGTGGGGGGGAAAATAAGGGATGCGGACATGGAGTCCATTACATGGTCCGACCACGCACCGGTGGTGGTCTGGCTGCAAGTGGCAGATGAAGGGAAGGGGAATCGGTTCTGGAGACTCAACGAGTCCCTCTTGGAGGAGGAGCGGGTCTGAGCTGAAGTGGAGAAAGGTACGCAGGAGTACTTTCGATTCAATGATAATGGGGAGGCCACCTGGGGGGGTATTTGGGATGGGTACAAGGCGGTGGTCAGAGGTATATTAATTAAATGGGGGGCGCGGAAAAAGAGGGAAAGGGAGGAGAAAGAACGGCTCCTAAGGGAACGGTTATTGGAACTGGAAGAATTAGACGGACGCGGGAGTGGAGGAATCTGTAGGGGACAGGTTTTGGCGGCGAGAGCGCAACTCAACGAGTTGCAGGCGGACAGGATTAAATATCAGATGCAGCTTCTGCGGCAGGAGGTATTTGAGGGGGGGAACAAGGCCGGGCGGTACTTGGCCCAGAGGTTGAAGCAACAGAAGCTTCGCTCCCACATAGTAGGGGTACGGCAGAGGGGTGGGGCACTGGTCACTAAAGATGGGGAGATTCGGGAGGCATTCAAGGATTATTACCGGGAGTTGTATACAGCGAAAGACCTGCATCCAGCTGAGAGGGGGGGCAAATTACCTGGCTTCTATGGTGCTGCCTAAATTGGGTAGGAGCGATCAAGAGGATATGAATAAACCTATTGGACCAGACGAAGTGGAGCGGGCAATCCAACAGTTAAAATTGGCGAAAGCTCCTGGGCTAGACGGGTTAACTGCCCGGTTTTATAGGACTTTCGGTGGTCTATTGATCGGGCCTCTGGTGAAATTATTCAACCAACCACGGGAGGGTGGGAAGTTAGCGGACACTATGGGCTGGGCGAGTATTACGGTGCTTCACAAAGAAGGGAAGGACCCTCGGGAGTGTGCCTCCTACAGGCCGATCTCTTTGCTCAACCTGGATGCCAAGCTCCTAGCCAAGATCCTTGCTACAAGGTTGAATAAAGTCATCGGGAAATTGATTCACCAAGATCAGGCGGGGTTTATTCCCGGGAGGCAGGTTGCCGATAATATTAGGAAGATTCTCAATATTATTTGGGCTAGTGAGCGGAGAGGGGAGGAGGCGCTCTTGCTATCGCTGGACACGGAAAAGGCTTTCGACCAAGTGGCCTGGCCTTTCCTCTTTCAGGTGCTTGAGAAGGTGGGGCTGGGGAGCGAGTTTCTAGCATGGGTTAAGGGGCTGTACGCGCACCCTAAAGCTTGCGTGCGGGTAAATGGGGCTCACTCGGAGTTTTTCGACCTAGGGCGGGGAACACGGCAGGGCTGCCCTCTGTCCCCATTGCTGTTTGCGTTAGCTATGGAGCCCCTGGCGCAGCGGATAAGGGATAGGGCGGATATTTCGGGAATTACTGTGGGGAGAAGTGCCTATAAAATTTCGTTGTTTGCGAACGATATTATCTTAAGCCTAGCCCGCCCTCGAGTGAGTCTGCCCATAGTGAAATGGGAGCTGGAAGAGTATGGTAAAGTTTCGTGGTTTACGATTAATCAGTCCAAATCGGAAATTTTGAATTTGACGGTCCCCGGTGGGCTAGCTAATACGTTGGCTAAGAAGTATCCCTTTAAGTGGGCCCGGGGTAGTATCCGGTACCTCAGCATTTGGATAAGCAATAAAATTGATGAGTTGTACAATCTGAATTATAAGAGGGTGTTGGGGAAGACTGAGGGTTGGCTGGATGGGTGGGGACGGGGCTACTTGTCTTGGTTTGGGCGTATCGCGATGGTAAAAATGATGCTGGTGCCCCGATTGTTGTTATTTCAGACACTTCCGATTTGGGTCCCTCTACATAGTTTAAAACGGATACAGCGGATGATTAATAGGTTTATCTGGATGCAGAAGCGTCCTAGGATAGCAATGCAGGTTTTGCAACGGTCCAGAGGGGAGGGGGGGTTGGGGGTACCTAATATACGCAAATATTATGAGGCAGTGCAATTGAAAGCGCTGTATGAGTGGCAGAGGGAAACATCTAAAGCGTGGGTTCAAATGGAGTATGAGTTGGTCGGGGGCAAGGACCTCGAAAGAGCGATATGGCGGGGGTCTAAGGGATTGGACCAGCATGCTATGAGTCCCATGATAGCGAACAGCTTGAGAATTTGGAAACGCAACAAATCTCAACTTGTTCCGGATAAGGGATATATTCTGGGAATGACTATTGAGGCATGCTTTGAGCGGGGACAAGGCCCAGGCGAACGAGTGTTACGTAGATGGGCCAGAACCGGGCTAACGCATGTCCAACAGGTTATCCATCCCCAGGGGGTTTACCCATTTGAAGGCCTTCGGGACCTTTTATAAGCTGAAAGGGAGTGATCATTTTGCTTATATACAGCTGAGGAGTTTTCTGAGGCAATCAAAGGTATGGAAGGATCTCTGGAACAACAGGGGCTGGTTTGAGGTTATATGTAATGGCCAGGGGGGGAAAAAGGGGGTTTTGTCCAGAATTTACAAAGGCCTACTGGGGGCTGGAGAGTGTAAGCCCCGATATATGGTGCAATGGGAGGAGGATCTGGGGGTGTGTTGGGATGGGGAGCGCTGGGTGAAGCTCATACAGACGATTGCTTCTGTGTCAATAGCGACACAAATCAAGGAAAATGCTTATAAAGTGTTATATAGATGGTATTGGACGCCAGTGCGTCGCTTTAGGGCAGGGAAGGGACGAGATGACTTATGTTGGTGAGGATGTGCTGAACGAGGGGACTGGATGCATATGTGGTGGAAGTGTGACAGGTTACAAGTTTATTGGGGGCAGGTTTGGGAGGCGATCCACGGTATGACCGGGCAGAAACTCCACGGGAGTCCGGCAGCGTGTTTGCTGCATCAATTTGACAAAGGACTCTCGAGACGGGAGGAGGGGGTTCTGCATCATTGTATAGCCGCAGCTCGCTGTGAGATAGCCCAGCACTGGGGGGGGGGGGGGCAGAGTATACCTCAGGTGGCAGGTTTTGTGCGGAGAGTGGCTGAGATGAGTTTGATGTATAAATTAATGGAGCTGCGGCGGGGGAAGGGAGGGAAAAGTGCGGTATATTGGCAGAAGGTCTGGAGCTGGATGGAGGGCTGGAAGGGGAGGGGGAGGGAGGGGGTGTGTAGGGAGCAGGATGACCGTACTAGTGGAAGTGGGGCTTGGATGCATGGCGAGTGGTGGTGAGTGGAAGGAGGGGCTCTGGAGACAATGAAGGGATGGGCGGGGAAGGGAAGGGGGTGGGGGGAGGGGTGGAAGGGTTAGGTGGTTAGTTAGTTTCTCACACTCGGAAGGGACGAGCGGGTCGGGTGGGTAGGGAGAAGGGGTAGATCTGGTTGGCCTATATGCACTGTTGTATGAAAATTGGGATTGCTGACAGGATTGATTTCTTGTTGTTTGTTGGTTGATTATATTGTTATTAATGGTTTTCCTTTGGTTTGCATTTGTATTTTTCTTATAAAATCTCAATAAAAGTTTTAAATGGAAAAAAAAATTACTTCAAGAAGCGCTTGCCACCTTTTAATGTTTTATTTGTGTGTATCTTTCCAGATTTAGCCTGGGATACCCAGAAGAGATGAAGGGAATTTCTTCTTTTGAAGCCTGCAGAGGTCCAATTAGGGGGATTATTCTTCCTTAAATTTCCTTGTAAATGTTTAGTTAAGCTTCAGTCTGTGAGTTATGTGTTGTATGTTCCCTCTCAATTGGCTACTTTCATTAGTAATAACGCATACAAAAAACCTCAGTAACCCATTAATACTCAATCACTAATTTCAAAAAGATTTTTTTAACTCCTGGAAGAAATCCTAGAAGGAGGAGAAAAGGCCTCAGTAGATCATACTGTCCCTCTAGGTGACAGGAAGTAGCATACTGTCTCTCTAGGTGACAGGAAGTAGCATACTGTCCCTCTAGGTGACAGGAAGTAGCTGCCACTACTACCCTACTGACTCAGTCAGGGCATTTAAAAGGAGCCGTGGCACCATGGTATCATGTTGCCATGGCACCGCGGCTCCATTTAAAAGCTGCAGTGCCAGCTGCCAAACAAAACGGTACATTCCTGCAGCCTGACCCCCGATCCGGCCTCTGAAGGCTAGGATCGGGCTGCAGGGAATGTCCCCTGGCCCCCCTAGCCCCTTCCGTGCCCCGAATGTAAAAAAAAAAAGTCCAGTTATTCCTCGGAGGTGGAATAACTTCTCTGGCCATTTCGCTGGCCCTGAACATACAGAGCTGACATTAGAATCAGCACTGTACGTCCAGGGCTGGCGACTGCACAATGCCCACCCAGTCTCTGCCCCTGGGCCGCCCATTCCCCACCCTTGATTAATTTCTCCGCACAACTGGCAGGGAAGTTAGTCGGGGGCTGAAGCCAGCATGAATATTCAAGGTTCAGAATGACCCACTGATTTTTTTATGCATTGGCCCCTTTAAATAGTTCCACAGGAGCATCTGGCTGCACATTAGTGGCACGATATTCCCGGGAAGGAAAAACAATGCCCGCTCATTTCTGACATTATTTTGCTGGGAATAACACTGTTTTTGAGATTGAACTGCAGGGATTATTAACCCATGGTACTGTTATCACAAGTCAGTGACGCCCATGGTAAATTAAGCTGCTGTAAGATGCTATTTTCTTTTACTGCAGCCTAGTAGTTACCCATTTTAATGTGTGCTAACAAATGTACATTCCTAAAAAATAGCTTAGTTGGCAGCTTGACCCCAAGTGGTAGCACTCTGTGACTTCTGCTAGGGGTCCATTGGTACCTTTTCAAACCCAGAGCTCCATGGGGCAAGAGCACTTGCCTCAGCCACTAGACACCAGGGAAACCCCCAGTAAGTCTCAAAAGGTCTCTAGGGGAAAGACGAACAGGGGAATGCCTTTAGGATATAAGGGGCTGTGATGGTACGTGGGGTATCTTGACCAGGGTGAAGAGATCTTCAAGGGGGGTTTGTTGCAGAGTGTGTGTGGTGCCTTTGGGGGAAGGGATCTTTACTGAGTGGAAGGGTTGCATATGTGAATTCCTTTAGCATCAACCCCTTTAAGATGTCCCCAGGAGCATTGGACCACATTTTAGCAGCCAAATGCTCACGGGGAGAAGAAGAATGGGGTTTGCAAGGTTGGTCACGAGTTACACTACTAACCTGTGGTACTGTAATTATTATGCTGGATCCCACAGTAAACTAATCTATGGTAAAGTGAAAAATCTTATCACACCTTAGCAACTACCTCCTAAGATTGTGCATCTTGCACCTTACCTGGTCAATCGGTGGGGGACATCTTAAGCATTTAGATTTGACCATCTAACTGCCAAAGCAAGGTGGTTAAATCTTTTGATAACCCATCACTAGATTAATAATATCTATCATTACCAGTGAAACAAATAGAAACAGTGTGATAGTAAAAAGGTTCCTCAGAAAGGATTAAATGTGTACCATATTCTCAGTCACCAAATCCTTCTAGTATCTTTGGTGTTAGAGACAGTTTTGATCGAGGATAATGCTGTCCAAAAGTCAAGAAAGACTCATGGAGCATGTTTACTAAATGTCACCTCAATGACTAATTTGACTGCAATCTTTTAGAACTAACCACCAGACAAGACGGGAACATCTGGGAATCACTTCTGCCCCTCCACTAGACACCAGGGAGATCTCCAGTAAGACCTGAGAAGGTTTGGCTTGAGGATGTTTGTCAAGGGGGTTGTCTAATCTTGGCAGCCATGTTCAGGGAGGTGATGGATACTAATGTTGATAAGGGGTTTGATTGAGGGATAGATAATCTTAGTGATGTTGACGGAGATTCGCAGTGGTAGGAATCTCAGGTGGGAGCAAGGATGACAGAAGATTGCTGCTGTAAGGAACATCGGGCCCAATATTCAGCATCGGCAGCTAGCGCTACTAATGTGGCTAACCACTGGCACTAAACAGCAAACCCAAATATGCTGGGTCATATCCGAGTTAGCCGCTCTTGACGATCGGCAACCGAGCCACTGCCTGGTTTTTACCATGTGGTGGAAGTTAAGCCAGGGTTTCACCACATATTGCTAATCGAGCAGCGGCTCAATATCGCCACTGACCGGTTACAGATCGGCTCCACCTCTGTTCCGCCCTGGAACACATCTGACACGCTCCGATGTTAAGCGGTTAGCATTGGGGCATGTAGAGCCGGCAGCTGAGGATATTCAAAGTGTCCCCCTCAGCCCCCTCTGGTGGCGGCGTAGTGGTTCCACAGGGCTGGGGAGCGCATAAGAAATAAAGGGTTTCAGGGTTGACCTATTGTGAGGGTCAATGCGGTAGCAGGCCTCATTGTCAGCCTCAAGGTCAACTTCCTAAAAAGTAACTCTTGCCAAGTGTAGGGTAAAGAAAAGGCTTTTATTTCACCTTTGCGCATAAAGAAGTTCAAAATATGAGGTAATGAGTAACAGAACACAAACTTTGGTTGCATCAAAATGTGAATCAGCAAAAAACACTCAAAATAACATGGGTTATCCGTCACCAACTTAAAAACATAAGGTTTCCAGTATTCTTTGCATACATTGGGATTTGTTTGCCTCTCACTTAAACCATCTCCTTGTGCAATAATCACATTCCATTGGTTCTATGTCTTCAATACCCTCAGATTCCCCTGGCAGCCATTCCATTTCTACGGGGTCCGAATTGAGCTCTCTGAGATCTGTTGGATGTTAAATCCTGGTTTTCTAAAAGCATGCCATACCGTATCCCAGTGCTGGCTTGGGAGTTTGGGGCGTCGGCTTTTAGGTATATTATAACTCCCTGGGCTTACTGCTGTTTCAGGATTAAAGGTTTGCTTCTTCCAGTCTCTGGTAGCACTAAACTTTTTCCTGTAAAACTTATCTGGTATTTCTGGTTTAAAACAGTCCTTATTATCCAGATAAAAGCTAGCCCTTTGTTTCTCTCTAGGCTTCTTGTGAAAGGCTTGAGGCCTAGTCTGAAAAGTCTTTTGCTTCAGGTAATTTCCAATGATCCCAGGATATCATTCCTGTTTTAGAATGAGTTATAAGTCTATTGAGGTAAGGCTGCTGCTGAGGGGCCTGTCTTCAACATCCACCCCTGTGGCACTTGGTTAGTGGCCGCGCCCTCTCAGCTATATCCTCTCTCTCTTAAGGCTATGAACCTTTCTTTCATCCTCAAGTTACTTTTGTAAAAACTTTTAAAAGTACCTTTTTCCTCTTGAAGGTTTCTTCTCCAGTTAGAAAGGATAAGCCTCTCCTTCCTTGGCTGTCCTCTGTATGGACTGCCTCTTGCAGTTGTGTATGGCCTTCCTCTAGGCCTGCTCTTGGGGCCTTCGGCTCGGCCTGCTCTCCCAGTAGCTTTCACTCCTTGAGCTCTTCTGGGTTTGTCAGTGACTTCACCTCGGTCTCTGACTCCGGCTTCTGGAGCTTCCCTTGGCACTGCTTCCTGCGCTTCCTGTGAAGGTCTCTGCCAAGCTCCTTGCCTCCTCCTGTGCTTCCCCTCTGGGTTGCTCCTTGACTGCCTCTCTGGCTTGCCCCTTGGCTGCCTCTCTGGCTGGCTCCTTGGCTGCCTTGGCTTCTTCTCTTGCAATGCTTTGTCCCTGCTTAAATCCAGAGCAGCTGCTTCTGAGTCCTGCCCATAGAGGTGTGGTTCTTCCACTTCCAGGCTTGCTCTCCTGCTCCCTCTATGTGTCCCTTCTCATAATTGCAGGTAAATCTTGTTTTTTTCAAGATTTAAAACTTTCTTTCCTTGCGTCAGAGGGCCCGCGGTATCACAAAAGGCACTAACCGTGTTACATTTTGCTGCTTAATATCCCATTCATCACAATTAATGAGGCTAGCAGCTCTGTTAGCCACATTAATCGCTTTGAATATCGGGCCCATTCATTTTAAGAAGCTGCAGAAGTGGAAACCTGGAGCAAAAAGGATGCTTTTTTTCCTCAACATGCAACTTTTTAAAATTGTTGTTCCCGCTGGCTGTGCCGGCAGACAGGCCCGTACCTAGCCCTGTCTGAGCAGTGCGGCCGCACAGGGTGCAGAGGCTTAAGGGGAGCATTTTAGCTGTCTGCCGTTGCCTGCCACCACTTTTTCTTCTCTCAGCGGTGGCAGGCAACAACAGACAGCTAAAATGCACCCCTTAAGCCTTCTCGCCGGCATGCAAGAGCAGGAAGGGACAGATCTGCTTAGCATGCCGGCGACTTGCACATCGGGCGCGCATCTTCTCTCCCGCCATGGGGGGGGGGGCGCACGCCCGATGTGCAAGTCGCACAGGGTGTGATTTACACTTGATATGGCCCTGCCGGCAGATATACATGCACATCATTGAAGTACTTTTTAAAAATCTCCATATTTGGCAGAGCCTCTTGTAAAATACCTGGGGAATGCTGATAGCCAGATCTTTAAGGCAAGTAATCACATGAGACTGAAATAAATAAATAAGTAAATAAAGCCTGCACATTAAAAACATTGCTTATTTTCACACAAGTTCTTCCTCTCCTTGTCACAGCAAACAACAGCAATGTATCTTTTCCATGTGACTGCTGTTACCAATTCTGCTGCTAGTGATGCTGTCAACTGCACATGACCACATATCTCAAAAAATTCAGCCATTTACATGCCTCAGTGGTTTTGCAGAATATAGGCCAATCGTCCTGTGGCATAAAAAAGTAATTTGATCTTACATGAAGAGTATAGAAGCAGATTCTTTACATATAAACCGTTGGTTTGGACATGAAGCAGTAAGAATCACCTCTAGTCAACTGTAGACAGCCCTACTCAATGTCAAACCATTCATATGAGCCCTCTCCGGTGATTGACTTGTCTGTGAGCTCACATATGCACTTTTATAAATTTTTAAGAAACCCTGATCTTTTCAGAAACCGTAAATTTGAAGAATTCAAAAGAAAGCATGGGACAAACACAAATGATTCTTAAATGCGAAGTCATGAAAGCCAATAATCAGCTGAGGTCAACGGCATTACACCAGGCAGATTACATGGACCTAATGGTGCTTATCTGCTATAATATTCTAATGATTGATATTTTTGAAATATTGCAGTTCGCAGTTTTTTAAATACTGGTTTAAACACCCTCTCCCTCTTCCCCCCCCCCCCCCCAGATATTCAGCGTCCCTATCTGAATTGCATGCAATGTTGACTATCTATATAGTAGCAATATTAAGCTCACTATTTGGAAAGCAATCCAGAAAATGTTGACACTTTCTTTGCTGCCCTAAAATTATCCAGATAGTGGGCTGAAGGTCACTGCTCTCCAGATACTTCTTCCCCTACTCATGCTCTACCCCCATACCACCGAAGCACTATCTGGATAGTGTCGAAGAAGCAGCACTATGCAGATAGTGCTACTGAATATCTAATGATAGTGTTATTGAGCACAAAGTATCCCAGATAATATCTTCCATTATGTGGATATTTGCTTCCAAATAACTGTAATGATAGTGCTATTGAGCACAAAGTATCCCAGATAATATCTGCCATTATTTGGATATCTGCTTCCGAATGTCAGGCTGTATGTCTTTATGAAGAAGAGAATAAAAAGCACAAATCCTTTGCAAATGTCAGAGCCTAGTCAATTATAATCAGGTCAATTGGGTCAGAACCCAAATCAGGACACAAGAAACAAAATCAAAGTGCTTTGCCAATGCAAACACAAGATCATATTTATGTCTTTTTATTTCTCTCTGAACAGCCTGCACAAAGTTTGGAATCACTAACAAGGCTCAGTATTCCAAAAATCTGTTTCTAATAAACTGCAAGAATTCTTCATGAAAACTACTGAAGGAAAGTATTTTTGACATCAAATTATATTCCACTATGTTAAAAATGGGAAGCTATGCTTCTCATTTCATCAGATGCAAAGAAGTAGATTAATTCTACATTATGAAATAAAATTATTAGTTTGACAAATCAGCACAGGCATCAACACAAATCATTTGCATGGCCAAACTGTAGCTACATTTTGGTTGTTTATTCAGTGGAGAAGGCTGATTGCTGTTATAGCCTTTTTTTACATTAAAAAAAATATATAATGTAAACAGTAAGGACTTGGGTTGTCTCATAATTGAATTCAAATACCCTTATTAGATAATTTGCTAAAGGCCCGATTCTGTCCTGGACGTAGAAGTCCTCTGTACTTCCAGTCTGAACCAGACATACAGAGGGCATCACGATTCTGATCCTGCGGGGCTAGATGTGCCCTGCGGGACCAGAATCGTGAACAGTCCTATCCGTGCAGGCCAGGACTGCGATTCAGCCTGGCCTGCAAGTACAGGACATGTCCAACTAACTCAGTCATGGCTTTACAATGGAACCGCGGTGCCATGGCACCGTGGCACCATTGTAAAGCCGCAATCCCAGCCTCTGGCTCCTTCAAAGCATTCCCCGCACCCTGACCCCTGATCCGGCCATGTACAGCCAGGGTCGGGCTGTGGGGAATGTCCTCGGCCCCCCCCCCCCTGCCCCATCCATGCCCCAGCCTGCTGATCCACGACATCTGGGGAAGTTATTCCACCACAGAGGTGGAATAACTTCCCCGTGCAAGTTGCCAGACCTGGACATACAGGGCTGACATTAGAATTGGCCTTGTATGTCCAGGGCTGGCGACCGCCCACTGCCTGCCCTAACTCTGCCCCTGATCCGCCCCCTGTCTGCACAGGTAAGAGGCATGATTAATGACACCATCATAATAGCTATATCTGTGGCAACACTGTCAGCCCCCTTGGTGCAGCTGCAGTCTATTGGGAGCTAGGCTCAAGTGGAGGGCTGGCCTCTGTGAATGTCCAATTCAGTCACTTACGAGGAAGGACTGATAAGTCTCTGGCCTTGTAATGAAACAGAAAGCTACAGCACCCATCAGTTTTGGTGGTCCGAATGATCTGAAGTCACTGAAGTAACTGAAGTAACTAAAGACCCAGCCCTAACCATTTAGTTTGGCCTAACATCGAACATAAATAGTTTCTCTGCTACAGTTGTGTTAGCTGAATGTGTAAATACTTCACCCAGTTACAGATCCAAGTTCTTGATCCTGTTCAATGTAGCACTAGGCATTTCTCATTGTCTCTTGCAAGAATTGTTAACTGTAAACCGCACTGATACTGAAGAGCGCAGTATAAAAAAGCTTTTAAATAAATAAATATCTCTCTTAAGTAAAACAAAACTGTAGAGAGATCATTTGGAGCACTGGAAGTGAAGTGTGCCCATAGCTTTCTGTTTCATTACAAGGCCAGAGACCTAGCAGTCCTCCCTCGTAGCTGATGAGACTGGAAGGATTCTCTGATGTAACTGTATACACTTTACTCCTGTTCTAAGATGCAGTCATGGGTGCAATTTGGGGGGCTCTTTGCTCCATGCACAGTATGCACATACAGGCAGGTCTGTCTCAGGCATACCTGACACAATATACAACACTCAACACTGTCTACTGATCATTGAGCACAGCATATGCCTGACTCCAAAAACACAACCCATCTTATGTTTACAGAGACAAAATGCTTCAGTTTGCCTGATTGTGAGAGTGCAATACTGATCTATGATTGGTGTGTGCACAATTCCAGCAGAAGGAACGTGCCACAGCGTGTCATATTGGTCTCTGCTTCGCCTGCCACCATGTGGGAAGGCAGTGCCTGGAGGTGAATATTGCAGTGGGGGTGGGGGGAACAGTTCCATGCATATTTTGAAAGTGCCAATGGTAGGTGGCATTGCTGGCCAGAGGCTATGTTCAGATGCACAGAAGCTCTGAGGGCTTACTCGGTCTCAGCATATTTCACATCAGAGGCCCTTCATGACAACCCTACCCACTCTCCACGGGCACTGAGTGTGACTGCCATAAGGACGTGTTAGAATACAAAGAGGCTGGGAGTGGTAGTGTATGTGTAGCCAACAAATGTCCCAACATCTAACCCCATGTCCAACCTGCCGTGCTTCCACATGCTCTTTGGGGGGAGGGATATGACATAATATGGCCGAATGTGCATGGCACTATCTTCAATGGTCACTGCCAAAAGCATTTTGAACAATGCTTTTGCTATGTGACAGTTGTTGGCTACTGTGGGCCTACATGCGCTCACATTCTGTCTGTGGGCCACTTTCCAATGCTCAGTTCATAGCATTAGCTGTCCCCAATTTCAAACAAAAAGGTACACAAATGAAGCGCAGAGGATTCTGAGTACTGTTTAAAACAGGGCAGTGCACAGGATCTATATGAGTCAGAGGTTAGGTAAAAGCTGAGCCATCTTAATGTAGGTCTGGCATGAGCATGGCCTGACTGCACATATCTGCTCATGGTGAGAGGCCGCTCCCACTCTGACCGTGATGTGATCATGTCACGGCTAAGTATGCACATAGTGCTATATAAGATCAAGCTGTAGTGACATGTGCACTGTTTCTTTATGGTGGTCCAGTCACTAGCCAGGTTGTTAGATTTCCATGCTGTTCATATGAAGCCAGTAACCTTTGGGTGACTAAGTGTGCATGTAGTGGGAAATGGCTAACAGACTGTGTACTGGTAGTATGTGAGCGGCTGACACAGCCCAGTGTCACACCACATATGCAGGCTGACTGTAATGGATATAGCTGAACAGATGTCTCTGAAAAAGAAGAGACCAGTTTTTCTTGGGCTGCCTGTAATCTGCTGGTGACTATGGTTTTGGCAGGCCATGTGGGGTAGCATCAGCATCGCCCTTGTTACCTAGGTACCACTCATTTCATTTAGGTTCCTTAGAAACAGCTGGCTAAGACCTAGAGCATAATATAAGATGCTACATAAGAATCTCAGGCCAGCAGGTTCAGGAGGCAAGGGCAAGCCAGAACATGCTACATTTGTACAAAATACAAAACAGCAAGTATGATATACCACACTCAACACCTGGAGCATTCATATAGCAAAACAGATGTGCTCCACAATATAGAGCTACTATCTATTGCAGTGCATCTTCAGGGGACCAGGTGATATGTGGGCTTCCTCACATTCAGGGTGGCTGGTGAAAAAAAGGATACCTGCACATGAAGCTTACAATGTTCCTGCACATTTCAGAGCTCCATAGGAGCCAAAGTAGTGTATGGATGCTCAGATTGTGAGGTGCATTCTGGGAAACTGAGAGGCTAACCAATACCAGCACACATAGGCCACATTTCAGCCATAATGCTGAGCCTGATCACTGGTGCTTTGCCCAGTAGCTGCATGTCTCGTATGATGAAGGAGCAAGTGTACATGGCCCCCTGGAGAGGGCAGGATGGTCTGGGATGGACCTCATGGGTCATCAATGAGACTGGAGTTAGGTATATGTACAAACGTACTTATCTTGTAGAGCTGTTCACAAGGGAATGCATGCCCAGCATATGTGCTACCTCAGGGATTACTGCCACCCAGCTGTCCAGCGTAACTCCGTGGAGGGAACGGCATCTTGCCCTGACATGTGTATTGGCCAGTGGGCAGGAGATTAACACTGTGTGTCTGTTATGCAGGTCCAGTACTGAGTATCCAGTTTATGCCGTACTGTGTCTCTAATGCTGCAGGCAGGCCCTAGCTGCTGTCTCAGAATGTGCCTGCCAGATTGTTTCAAGTCCAGGTTTTAGGCCATTGCAGGCATTGACTTGTACTTTGGTTTATTTTACTGAGCACTGCAGGTGTGAAGGTGTGACCTAATGGTTTGAACATTGGCTCAATAACAAACAGACTCAGTTTTTGAATCCCACTGCTGCTCCTTGTGGCCTTGGTAAAGTCACTTAACCACCCTATACTTCAGACCTGACAATGTACTTACAGCCAAATTGGCAGGAAAACCCAGGAACTGCTGGGTCACCAGGAATTGGCACAGACTTGTAGACATGCACAACCTGTTTTGAATTGCAGTGCAGACAGAAAACCTGAACTGGCTCACAATCTGAGTTCAGGAACCTGGTCATTTAACAACTCTGCTGCTACATTCATTAGCCTGCTATGTGTGGTCAGAGCTGTGGCAGCTGAGATTCCCAGAGTTGATAATTTAAACATCTACTGGTGTGAGAGGTTTACCCTGTTTGGAATCAAACCTTAGATTGCAGTGGAGTAGATCTTTTTTGTTGCTCATATAACCCCTCCTCATCTCTGCTACAGCTAACAAGAGGCATCAGAGAGCTAATCTGGGAGATCAGGACTGGATTATAATCTGGGCAGTGGAACCGGGTCACTTCACATCTCAGGATCTGTGCTGCATTCCCAGAGTGCACCACCATGTGATGCTCATAAATCCTGAATTGGCTGTGGGGTCCCCCAACAGGCTGAGGCACTCCTGGCTGACGGCATGAACGCATGGCGATAACGACCGCTATATATTAATCATGTATATAGTGCTACAAAAAATACACAGCGCTGTATTGATACATGCAGAAGATGGCCCCTGCTCATCAGTCTGCAGTTGGCAGTGGAAGAAAAGGACATAGAGAGACACAAGCCAGTAGAAGAGCGGAGCTCACGAGGAGGGGTGTAGGGAGAGAGAGAGAGAGAGGAAAGGTAGTGAAGAATAGTAAAATGAATGCATTTATAGGTCAGAAGGAGAAGTTTGAATTGGATATGGAAATGAAAGGGGAGCCAATGAAGTTATTTGAGAAGAGGGGCTATATGAGTATATAGGGCTAGTGGGAAATTAACCACATAGCAGAGTTCTGAATAGATTGAAGGGGAGAGAGATGACTTAGATGGAGACCAGGAAGGAGGAGGTTGCAAGAGTCTAGATGGGAGGTGACTAAAGAGTGTAGAAGTGTTTTAGGAGTGTGTTCAGAAAGGAAGGGGCAAATTCGGTTAATGTTATAGAGAAAGAAACAACAGGTTTTATTAATCAGTTGGATGTATGTGGAGAAGGAAAGTGAGCAAAGATGACCTCAAGGTTGCAGGCTGAGAAAACAAGAAGTGTAAGTGTGTTATGGACAGAGACAGAGAAAGAAGCAAGAGGGTTTAGGGGATAACAGGCGTAACATTCACAATGTGCTCTGCGTGCAGACCACATGTTGCGGCTCTGCACATGTCATCAACGCTGAACCACATGTTAACAGCAAAGATGGCTGGCTGTTCCAGAAGGCCTCAGTTTTCTGACACTGATCTGTGCCTGTTAGCTGGCCTAATTGCCCCCAAGACAAGCTGTGCTTATCCCCAGCTCTGGGGTAAGACATAACATGCAGCGGATGGTGCAGTCCTGGAAGTGCATGCTACGCCTCTTCAGTCAGAGTGCTGACTACCCCAGAGCAGTGATACCTGCACAGAACTTCCCTTTACGTTGTAGAAGGTTTCCCAACTGACTCCGGATTTGCACGCCAGGTTTTTATTGTAGTTTTCCATTACTTATGGAGTGCAAGGGAGAGGTCATAACCACTGTTCCCTCAAAGCTGTGCGCGCGCACACACCTCGCCGAGTGAGCGCACATACTTTACAACAGAGCGCACAAAAATTACGGTTCTGATTCTGATAGAAAACAACACAGACATTCTTAAAATTGAAAAGTTGTTGTGTATTTATGGTTTTCACAAGTTCTACAATATTTTCTAGTGCAATCAATGTGGTATACATACTGTATTCTGACGTGTAGTCAAATTTTAAAGTATATAACTCTGAGTGTCGTTATGTGGCGCACAAAAATTTAACCTTCCTTCAAAAGCTGCACAGCTGATATTTTATGCGCACACAGCCTACAGAAAATTAGAGGGAACATTGGTCATAACTACATGTCCCTGCATGCCTTGGAATAAACCCAGGACTGCACCGAGGGTGACGGGTGCATCTGCTACCACTTGGCAACCCTTCAGACTAGCCTAGGCCCCAAATCCACCATGGGATTTTAATGCCACTTTTTCTCTTCTACTTACATTGCAATACTGCATGGCATAGGTGTTCCTTGATGTGAACCATTTGCCAACACTGCTGCCTGTAGACTTTGCACCTGGCTGCAGATGTGCCATACTGACTTGATCCATTCCAGGGTTTACCCCAGTGCATACAGGGATTGGTAGTTCCGGTTCCTCCATGGCACTCCATAAACAAAGGTAGCTTACAAGTCCTAGCATGAAATGGGGTCAACCATGGACTGCGTCAAGCCTGTCAGGCACATCTGCAGCCAGATGGCAACCCCAGCTGCATCAGGACAGTCCTGTCACAAAACCGGCCGGGGATTATATGTGACTTCCTGGAAATCGGTGGGTGCACAAGTCAGGGTGGGCGCTGCATGTTTTGGCTGATGCACACACCTCGCTGCAACATGGCTCCTCCAGGTCTATGACAGAGTTTGCATGTTAGACAGGTTTGAGCACTCCTGCAACACTGATTCAAAAACGTATGACCAGTGCCATATACCACCTAGTACTGTCACGATATTGAAATGATGGCACTGCATGCCTTAACAGCCTGGTCAAGTGCATCTGCCAACAGTCTCACAACACACCCAGCCTGCCAGATCCTGTCATGTCTTTCCCCCAAGCCTCTTGTCAACCCGACACAGGCCGTGTTTCGCAAACCTTCGTCAGGGGTTGATCAGGTCAAAATCTAAAAACATAAAAAATGACATTTGATACACAAACATAGTTAAAATAATGTGAAAGAACAGAGCAATAAGTATATTACATAAAGCATGAGGTAATAATCATAATAGTTAAGATGATAAATATAATAAATATAGGTAAAACGAATAAAACAATGAAAAGTGTGGACACACAATTATAAATAATACATTAAGCCCTAATATATTAAAACTGAATTTGAACTAATAATAAATATGAAAATAGAACAGAAATGTGACAAACAACGGGTACCTCAAACTGAAGACCCAGCACCTGTGGCCTTCGGAGGAAAATGCGCTTGTAAAGCTAAAATAGATAATCCACAAACAAATAAATAAATAAATATGAATAACACTTCTCTTTAAAACATAAATATCATAATGATAAAAACAACTAAATGGAATTGGGGACCTAATAGGACACGGAGCAACAGGAGCAAGAAATAAAACTGTCAAATAAATAAATAAACTTATCAATAGCTTTTCAACATACATAATAAATAACATACATGTAAAGCTGACTAAATGAAAATAGGACGAAGCTAACTAAAAACAAAAAGAAAGCAGCAGGAGCGAACTGGCGGGAGGATAAGTACAATCACGGACTTCATTGTACTAAATGTCTTCTATATTATATACAAAACTGATGCCTCAAAATGTAGCTAAAACGGAGGGGTGGGAGGCATAAAAAAATGAGTAAGGAAAAATGATATGATAAATTAAACTATTAAAAACAACGAACTCATGTGATGTTCCAACCTAAAAAAATCTCCTCATGTAAATTAGTTAGAAAACAAGGAGCCCTTAAATATAAACAAAGGAAATTAAAATCGGGGTTCTATCTAGCTAAAAACAAACGTGTAGAAGTGCTAACATTAAGTCTGGCGTTTTAGACGAACTGCTTATGTTATGCATTTCTGCTTTGCACGTGTCTCAACTGCACAGCATACTTATAATAAACCCAAAGTCAACTCAGTTCACAAACCGATAGGCATGCTGAGTAACAAATAAATAATATAAAAGTGATATTCATAAGATCGATAATATAAAATGGACCATAAGCTCAACTCATCATGTGAAATAGTTAAAAAAGGGGACCTTTAAACATTAGTGAACAGAAATAAAACTGAGGCTCTAAACAGCTAAAAAGGAAGAAAAACAACCGTATAAAAGTGCCAACGTAAAACTGGCACTTAGAACGAACTGCTTGTGTTATGTATTTCTTATCTGCACGTACCTCAACTGCACAGCATCTGGTAAAAAACTCAATTTCTTCTCGGTTCACAAACCGATAGCCAAGCTCATCCTCTGATGCACATTAGACTTAAAAATGCCGGCTCATGCGCATGGGAAATAGAGAACCGCCGGAGGTGGGAAAAAGGGGGGGGGGCGTGGCGAGAGGCATTAACAAACACAAAAAAGAGTGTATTAGTCTAAATACACTGTATACCGTCGAGGGAAAGTTATAATAGAGGATAAATGTAAAAGACACTCCAAACTGTATGGAAGGACAAACAGAAACAGATACACCTATATCACAAATCAAAATGTGGGCAGAGAATATGTTTCAATATCTTTCATTAACTGTTCTGCCCCTCATTGCTCCATGGTCTCTCATACCATGTTGCTGATTTATCTCCAACATCATATGTATAGCAAGGCACAAAAGACAACAGTGTATAAATAGTGTTGCAAAGGAAAATATACCGGGGCTCCATGGGTGGTCTTACAGGCCACAACATAATAAACCTGCCATATCCATTCCGTCATCATTGCCCCAGTTCTTGCATGCTGCCCGGTTAGCTACTGCGGCTAAAAGATACACAAGCTTTTGTTACATCTATCTGTTAGCCGGAGCTCGCTTACAGGGCAGCATGCAATATTGCCATTGCCGGGTTAGTGACTGTGGCCACCTCTGCTCTTCCCTGGACCATCCACAACACGCCCTGACGCTAAGCACCTAGCATCGGGGCATGTCGGAGAGAAGATCGGGGATATTCAACTGAGAGCCATGTATATAGTTTGCTGGGCTGTAAACCCTGTAAATGTCTTTCGCATATTGGGCCCACAATTCCATAAGTGTTTCAGCCTCTCAGAGGAAGTGTGGAAATGACTTCTCTTATATTACAAGGTGGCTGTTGCTGGCAAGCATTTGCTTGTTAACAGCCACTTTGCAAATTATGATTTCTTGTTTCCAAACATCATCTGAAGAGTGGTAACGCTAGGGGATACCATATTAATATGAAGACGTGACACAATGATGACAGGATGGGCACAGCCGGTTGAGTATTTTGTTACCAGTAACACTACCAGTTGGGCCCCTAGATAGATCTCTCTGGGACATTGTTAATGTACTGCTAAGGTCTGTGCCTTGCTATATGTATGATGTTGGAATCATATTTGAAACATGATATGAAAGACGATGAAGCAATGTCTAAGACACGATGGGCTCAATATTCGAAAGACATTTACACGGTTTACAGCCCAGTAAACTATATACATGCCACTCAGTTGAATATCCCCAATCTTCTCCCCTACATGCCCCGATGCTAAGTGCTTAGCGTTAGGGTGTGTCGTGCAAATTCCAGGGAAGAGCAGAGGTGGCCACAGTCTTGTACATGTTACTGAGATGATTGCTATCAATAATGTGCATTGCAATGCATTCCTGACTGGGCACACCTGTCTGCCACATCCATACTAGACACGTTAACACATAGCAACAATGAGATTGGTAGCCACATTCACTTTTATCTGTGCTTTGCCATGCACTCTGGTATTGATACCCCAGGTTTAAGCATGGAAAGCGGTGCTGCATGTCACATGATGTTTCAGAGTAAGCTAGTCACAAATCAAAGTGCACTCCTGAAAGTGGTTAACTTGGCAATTCTGCACATATGGGACAGTAGCCACCCGCAGCAGTCCCTAGATGTGGGGAGGGAACAAAGGAGTGTTCCACATCATGGTGAGGCAGTGCAGGTGCCCTGCTGTGCCTTGTTCACAATCTAATAGGGCTGACCATGTTTGGTACAGCCTAGATGCAGCTGAGATGCCAAGGGTTACATTTCAGAGTCCTTTGGGGATATGCTCCTGGACATGTGGGAATCACATGCTGATGCATTTTGATGCCTGACACAATGATTTCCTGGGATGAGGGTCAAGACTAAAAGATCAAACACTTCCTGATAGTTGGAAGGCGAGATCCCCAGATGATTTGGGTAGAGATCCCTAGATACTCTGTTCTCCAGGAACAAGCAAGAAGTCAGTCTTCACTTAGGATAAATTGAGTCTTGAAGGACTAGAAAAAGGGACTGCTACTTCTGGAGAGAGATCTCCAATTGTGAATATATACTTCTGCGAATTTTCTGAAAGGACTTCTTTATATTAAAGATAATTAATCTGTGAACCCAGTGTTTTTTGTTAAATCAGTCAGGGCCTAGTAGCAGCAGTTTAAGTTTATATTTAAAACACAGAAGAGAACTTTCTGGTTACATTCAATACCCAGCAGAGAGCTTGTAGTTTAAATTTCATAATAAGTCAGAGCCTAGCAGCAGCAAAGAGCTGTAATTTAAATCAAATCAGAATATAACTTACCATAAAAGGCAAAACAGGGTCAATACTCTATGAGCAACATATAAAGTCTTCTAAAGACCTTTAGAAAGAGGCCTTCTACCTAGGGGGCAAGAGACCTGTGAAACCTTTTCAATAAGTGTTAACACCAGGTGTTAAGTCAAAAGACCATTTTGAAAGACTCCTTCTATCCAAGCAAGGACTGTTAATCACCCAAGAAGTTGGTCGCAGCTTACCTCAGAAGCACAGGACAGAGTACTGTGTAACAGCCCTCTTTTAATCAGTGTTATTTCCCTCCCGCCCCTGGGATAATCGTAGCTTTATAGGTACTTACACATCTTAAAGGAAAGGAGGTGCTCTCAGGTGAAGCTTGTTATCCAAATCAGTCATACACTAAGGACCTGAGATTAATTAAGCTTCAGGTGAACAAGGTATATTAAACATATTAGGTACAGTTTTATTAGTATAAATATCCATAGCAACCCTTAGTAAGTAAAGAACTTAAAGATCAAAACACAAGCTTAAAACTAAGATGCAGACAGCAGTCCAGCAGCAAGATGGGTGCTTTCCAGTCTTTTGCATTGAGTGTCACATGTATGATTTTCTCCCAGTTGGTGAGAGGTCTTACGTGTGCACTAGGTGCAAGGAGCTCTTTGCTCTCAGGGAACAATTCCGTTCTCTAGAGGCTAGAGTAGCAGACTTGGAAAACATAAGAAAGACAGAGAGGTACATAGATGAGACCTACAGGGATATAGTCCTGAAGTCCCACCTCCAGTTTGGCAGCATCCCTGTTGCCATGGAGGAGAGGGGTCACGTGACAGGAGAACATCACCCTGGTGTGGCAGGAAGTGATCCTGTAACTAGGACCTGTCCTCCAGGTGATGTAAAACCCTCTCGCACCGAGGAGGTTTCTCCAGGGCAATGTGCCCATGAGGGAAGGGTTAGGACAGTCATTATAGTTGGTGATTCGATCATTAGGCATGTAGATAGTTGGGTGGCTAGTGGACATGAGGATTGCCTGGTAACATGCCTGCCTGGTGCGAAGGTAGCGGACCTCACACGCCACCTAGATAAGGTCTTAGATAGTGCTGGGAAGGAGTCTGCTGTCTTGGTACATGTCGGTACCATTGACATAGGAAAATGTGGTAGGGAGGTTCTGGAGGCTAAATTTAGGCTTTTAGGTAGGAAGTTGAAATCCAGAACTTCCAGGGTAGCGTTTCTCCGAAATGCTTCCTGTTCCATGCGCAGGACCCAAAATGCAGGCAGAGCTCCGGAGTCTCAATGCGTGGATGAGACAATGGTGCAGAGATGAGGGGTTTGGATTTGTTAGGAACTGGGGAACATTCTGGGGAAAGGAGGAGCTCTTCCGAAGGGATGGGCTTCACCTTAGCCAGGATGGAACCAGGCTGCTGGCATTAACCTTTAAAAAGGAGATAGAGCAGCTTTTAAAATAGATAATAGAGGAAAGTCGACAGTCACCCAAGAGCGCATGGTTCGGAAGAATGTATCCTTGAAGGATACTACCAAAAGCAGAGAGGTTCCAAAAAAGAGTAAAGTAGCCCAAATGCCCTCAAGTATGGAGCAGATAGAGTTTAAAGATCCCAAATTGCCCATGTCTACCAACAGCCAAACTAATATGAATAAAATACAGTCTCTAAAATGCTTGTATGCAAATGCTAGAAGTCTAAAGAATAAGATGGGAGAGTTAGAATATATAGCACTAAATGAGAGGTTCAATATGATTGGAATATCAGAGACATGGTGGAAGGACGACAACCAGTGGGACACTGTGATACCTGGGTACAAACTATATTGTAATGATAGAGCTGATCAAATTGGTGGAGGGGTTGCGCTCTATGTTAGAGAGGGCATTGACTCAGAAAGGATTAAAGTTTTGCAGGAAACAAAATTTGCTGTAGAATCTCTATGGATTGAAATTCCATGTAAAAAGGGGAAGGCGATGGCAGTGTGGGTGTACTATCGACTGCCTGGCCAGAATGAACAAATGGATGATGAAATGCTCAAAGAAATCAAGGAAGCTAACAAAAGTTACAGTGCAGTAATAATTTCAATTACCCCAATATCAACTGGGTCAGTGTCACAGCAGGACATGCTAGGGAGATAAATTTCCTAGATTTGGAGGAGTGGCCTAGTGGTTGGGGCAAGGTACTTCAGGCTGGAAGGTCAGGGTTTCAAATCCCACTAGAGGACAGCAACCTTGGGCCAGAAGGACTGGGGTTTCTAGTCCCACAGGTGCTCCTTGTGGTCTTGCGCAAGCCACTAAACCCTCCATAGCCCATGTTCCCTGTAAAATAGTTATCTCCAAGTTATAATGCCCTGTTCAATGTAATTTCAGTTTGTTCAATGTAAACCACACTGATGCAGAATAGCACAGTATATACGAGAATATAAATAAATGACTGCTTCTTGGAGCACCTGGTTCATGAACCAACCAGAGGGGAAGCCATGTTGGACCTAGTCCTTAGTGGAACACCAGATCTAGTGCAAGAGATAAGGGTGTTGGGGCCACTTAGCAATAGTGATCATAGCATGATTGCATTTGATTTAATTAGTGGAGGAGGGATAGTAAGGAAATCCACAGTAC
Source organism: Ichthyophis bannanicus (assembly GCA_033557465.1). Lineage (NCBI taxonomy): Eukaryota > Metazoa > Chordata > Amphibia > Gymnophiona > Ichthyophiidae > Ichthyophis > Ichthyophis bannanicus. Next base: position 88,878,579 of record CM066033.1, read on the forward strand.
TACCTTTTAACTTTTGAAAGGGAGACTATGATAAAATGAGGAAAATAGTTAAGAAAAAACTAAAAGGAGCAGTTGCAAAGGTTAAAGACTTACATTAAGCTTGGGTGTTGTTGAAAAATACTATCTTGGAAGCCCAGACCAGCTGTATTCCACGCTTTAAGAAATGTGGAAGGAAGTCCAAAAAACTGCCAGCATGGTTTAAAGGTGAGGTCAGAGAGGCCGTTGTTGCCAAAAAAGCATCTTTCAGGAAATGGAAAAAAGAGCCAAACGACGAAACCTAGAAACAGCACAAGCACTGGCAAGTCAAATGAAAGGCATTGATAAGGCAGGCAAAGGGGGAATTTGAGAATAAGCTTGCTGCGGAAGCAAAAATGCGTAATAAAGACTTTTCAAAGTACATTCGTAGCAAAAAACCTGTGAGTCAGTTGGTCCATTAGATGATAGAGTGCACTAAGGGGCACTAAGAGGTGACAAGGCGATAGCAGAGAGACTGAATGAATTGTTTGCTTTGGTCTCTACTGAGGAAGATGTAGGGATGTTACCCATGACTGAAGTGGAATTTAAAGGTGCGGAAGAATTGAAGAAAATATCGATACATCGGGAAGATGTATTGCAACTATTAGATAAACTGAAGAGTAGCAAATCACCTGGGCCAGATGGTTTACATCCAAGGGTGTTGAAAGAACTGAAATATGAGATTACAGACCTGTTATTAGTAATCTGTGAATTTTCATTAAAATCATCTGTAATACATGAAGATTGGAGGATCGCCAATGTAACGCCAATTTTTAAAAAGGGTTCCAGGGGTGATCCGGGAATCTACAGACCGGTGAGCCTGACGTCAGTACTGGGAAAGATGGTAGAAACCATCATAAAGAACAAAATTACTCAGAATGTAGATAGTCATGACCTAATGGGAGACAGCCAACATGGCTTTAGATAAGGAAGATCTTGTCTTACTAATCTGTTGTTTTTTTGAAGGTGTGAATAAACAGATGGACAAAGGTGAGTCGATTGATATAGTATATCTGAACTTTCAGAAAGCCTTTGACAAGGTCCCTCATCAGAGACTTCTGGCATAACTAAAGAGTCATGGGATAGGAGGCAGTGTACTATTGTGGATCAGGAAATGGTTAAAAGATAGAAAGCAGAGGGTAGGGCTAAATGGCCAATTATCCCAATGGAGAAAGGTGAATAGTGCTGTACCCCATGGATCTGTGCTGGGTCTGCTGCTTTTTGACATATTCATAAATGACCTGGAAAGGGGAATAATGAGTGAGGTTATCAAATTTGCAGATGACACAAAACTATTTAAAGTTGTTAAAACCCAAGAGGATTGTGGAGAATTGCAAGAGGATCTTGATAAATTGGAAGACTGGGCATCAAAATGGCAGATGAAATTTAATGTGGACAAGTGCAAGGTTATGCACCTAGGGAAGAACAACCCAAACTATTGTTACACGATGCAAGGTTCCACATTAGGAACCACCACCCAGGAAAAAGATTTAGGTGTCATTGTGGATAACATATTAAAACCATCGGCCCAGTGTGCAGCGGCGGCCAAGAGAGCAAATAGAATGCTAGGTATCATAAGGAAAGGAATAGAAAATAAAACAAAAGATATTATAATGCCTCTATATTGTTCCATGGTGAGACAGCACCTTCAATATTTTTTTTTTTTTTTTTTTATTTGAACACATTTATATACCGCTGCTTCCAGCGATCAGTAGCGGTTTGATTCTTCTTTTGGGATAAGTCGATCAGGACAGTGGGGGAGTATATACATAGAGGAATGGGAGGTCACGGCACACATGGTTACTGTTTTGGGGGTAAACTTATTTACATTTACATTTACATTTAACATTTAAATACATATTTACAGATTACAGATTGGGGAAAAATCACATTTTACATGGCTTTACATGGTTATACAAGGCGGATCTATAATGTGTATATTTATCAGTTTACTTTGTTGTTTTCTGGGTTTTGTGAGTTATGGCTGGTTGTAATAGCATTTAAATAGGTGGGTTTTTAACTCCTTCCTGAAGCTCTTCATGTCCTGAGTTAGCCGCAGGTCAACAGGGAGCTGATTCCATATAGTGGGTGCAGCGAAAGAGAAGGCTCTGCGACATGTACTTGTTTTCACAGTTCGTATTGCGTTAGGGACTTGCAGGGTGCCCAAGTTGTTAGATCTTCTATTCCTATTTGCTGGCTGAGTGTTGATAAGGGAGGATAGAAACGAGGGTGCTATGTCGTTGATCAGCTTGAACGTTGTTACTAACATCTTGTACTGTACCCTAGCAGCCACTGGAAGCCAATGAAGGTCGATCAACATTGGGGTGATGTGGTCAGTCACTCTCGTTCCCATTATTATCCTAGCTGCGACATTCTGGGCCATTTGAAGGATACTTATTGATTTTTTGGGTAGACCTTGGAGGATCGCGTTACAGTAGTCAGTAGTATTGTATTCAATTCTGGTCGCTGTATCTTAAAAAGGATATAGCGTTATTAAAAAGAGGTTCAGAGAAGAGCCACCAAAATGGTAAAGGGGATCGAAGGATACTCCTATGAAGAGAGGCTAAAAAGGTTAGGGCTCTTTAACCTGGAAAAGAGATGGCTGAGGGGAGAAATGATAGAAGTCTATAAATTAATGAACAGAGTAATCAAACTCTGGAATTTGTTACCGGAGGATGTAGTAAAGGCTATTAGTGTAGCTGGATTTAAAAAAGGTTTGGACAAGTTCCTGGAGGAAAGGTCCATAAACCATTATTAAGAAGGGACCCAGGATATCAATGCTTGACCCAGTACAAGCATTATGGGGAACCCGTGTCTTTTGGGGAAACCGCTAGGTACGTATGACCTAGATTGGCCACTGTTGGAAACAGGATACTGGGCTTGATGGACCTTGGTCTGACCTAGTATAGCATATCTTATGTTCTTATGTTCTTATGGGTGATATCGTCACCAACGAAACCCGCGCAGAGCAATTCACCAGCTTTCAAAGAAAGCCTTTGGGATTGCTGCCACGCATGCTTGGTCCTTTTCCCGCCCAAAGGTTCCATCTTGTTCAGTCTCCCTTTTTCTGCGGAGCCTTTCGGACGCATGTCCTCGTCCCTCGAGAAAAGTGTCTTTCGTTTTGTCCTCTGGCCCTCTTTTTTCCAGTAGTACCAGTCCTAACCCGTCCTCCCCTTTGCTCTTTTTCCCCGAGGGAAGGAATGCTATTTATTCCAGCTTTTTTGGAAGAATTTTTTCTCTTCAGGCCTTTTTGCGCTCTTTTCAACTGCTGGCCTCGAGGGTCTTCGACCTAGCAGGGGCCCTTTTTGCCCCAATGGCTACTGGTTTTAAAAAATGTGACAGATGCTCTAAACATATGTCGCTCACAGACACCCATGACTGCTGTCTCCAGTGTCTGGAGGCCAACCACAACCAGGAGCTCTGCTCTCTCTGTATGAAAATGTCTACCAAGGCCCTGCTAAGTCATAAGCAGATGCCTGACGATATTTTCTGTAAAGCAGCCCCGGAGTCTCCAGGGGCATCCTTGGCCATCCCTCCGCTTGCGGGATCCTCTGTTATGGCTCCGCTGTCCAGGTGGCACTCTGATCAAGGGTCCCCTGAGGTGAAGAGGTGCAAGAAGAAGAAGACCTCGAAGTCACTGTCGGGGGTTCTGGACAAGCGCGAACGTTCCCACTCTCGGTAGCTCAGCCCTCCTCAGCATTCCCAAGAGTAAGACAGGGAGCGGTCTCGAAAGGTACCTCATACAGAAACAGAGGCCTCTGGCAATGGCGACCGGTCTCCTGAGGGTCATCCCGGTAAGGACCCCTTCTCCTCTTTGACGCCAGACCTGGTAACCCTGGTGTCGGCATTGCAGGGACCCACGTACGCATGGGAGTCCCGAATACTGGCTCTAGAGCATAGCATTTCTGCCTTCTTAGCTGCACAGTAGGAGCTCCTGCTAAGCACGGATGGCTCACGCCTTGAGGGAGACAACTAAACCTTCCCTGGAAACCCCCAAGAGCCGTGGGCCTCGTGAGGGTCCTCAGCACCGGTCTCATTCGCCGTTCCACTTCTTGGGGGCAAGGTCTTCCAAGGCCTCTGACTCCAAGCAGGCCTTGGCTTCTGGACAGGGCGACCAACCTGACTCGGACTCCTTTGCGGACCTCTCAGGCTGGGAGTCGGACGGGGATACCTCCCTGGAGACCTGCGCTCACATGGATCTTCCCTCGGACCCGTCCCCACCCACCTCCCAGAGGCATTTGCTGCCCGAGGACACGTCCTTACTGGTGTTTGTGTGGGACATGCCGTGGGCTCTCAAGCTGGCCACGCAGGCTGAGGAAGAGCCAAGGGCGGAGGAACTCGATATCTTACACTATGAGTCCCTGCCCCGGGAGTCTCTTACAGTCCCAGTGCCTCCCATTCTGTCCCGGCTGCTCCTTCGCATGTGGGAGGCACCGGCCTCGGTCCCCATCATGAGCAAACGCTTTGATGCCATGTATAGGGTCCAGCGTGGCCCGAGATTCTGAAAAACCCAGCTCCTGCACACCTCCATTATAGTAGAATTGGCGGTGAGGAAGCAAAACAGCCCGAGGTCACATTCTTCGGTCCCACTGGACAGGGAGTCCAGGGCCCTCGATGCCCTGGAGTGCAAGGCCTATCAAGGGTCCATGCTGACATACCGTATTCAGGCCTATAAAAATATGAGAACATAAGATATGCCATACTGGGTCTGACCAAGGTCCATCAAGCCCAATATTCTGTTTCCAACAGTGGCCAATCAAGGTCATAAGTACTTAGCAGTTTCCCCAAAAGACACAGGTTCCTCAATGCTTGTATTGGTCAAGCAGCGATATCCCAGGTCCCTTTTAATAATGGTTTATGAACCTTTCCTCCAGGAACTTGTCCAAACCTTTTTTAAACCCAACTACATTAACAGATTTTACTACATCCTCCGGTAACAAATTCCAGAGTTTGATTACACGTTGAGTGAAAAAATATTTTCTCTTATTAGTCTTAAATAGGTTACCCTGTAGCTTCATGGCATGTCCCCTAGTCTTTCTATATTCTGATAGCATAAACAATCGATCTACGTTTACCCGTTCCACTCCATTCATTAATTTATAGACCTCTATCATATCTCCCCTCAGCCATCTCTTTTCCAGGTTGAAGAGCCCTAACCTTTTTAGCCTCTTTTCATAGGAGTATCCTTCCATCCCCTTTACCATTTTGGTGGCTCTTCTCTGTACCTTTTCTAATAATGCCTATCAACTGTACATGGGCATGTTCCTGTGCGACCTCGCCAAAGAGCTCGGCAGATTTTCCACAGTTCTTGGGGGTGAACACCTTCTCAGGTTCCAGACACTTGTGAGGTTGATCGCAGACTGCTCGAAGTACCTTTCCCATGCCACGTATGACAGGTTTGAATCCTCTGCCCAAGTAGCAGTGGCCAGCATCGGGGTCCGGCACCAGCATGGCTCCAGTCCTCGGACCTGGAGCAATGGGTCCAGGAGAAACTCCTGGATGTCCCCTGCCTCGGTGAACAGCTATTCGTCAAACCCATGGAGGATAAGGTTGCCAAAATTGAAACAGAGTTCATAACTCAAATCCGCCTCTCGTGTAAGACCTCTTCTCTCCCACGGAAGATGCCGGCAAAAAAGCCGTTCTTCCGGAGGAAGGGGCTCCCCCTATCGGGGATATCCGCCCTACTCATCCACCACCACACTGCCCATTGACATGTAGGGTAAGGGGGTTACACATGGCCATCGCAAGCCTAAAGGGCCTAAAGGCCAAACACCAGTGCCACCTCAACCTGTGCATGGGTTTTGACACAGATGGCATAGCCTCTCACCTCCCAGCAGGGCTTCAACCTGTGGGGGGATGCCTGTCCCTTTTTGTGCCCAAATGGGCATTGAACACGTTGGACACCTGGGTCCTCAGGGCAGTCCGGAACGGTTACCATCTTCATCTGGACAGGCTCCCTCCTCCCTTCTCCCCAGCGAAGCCTTCTCAGCTTCCCTCGCACCTGGCTTGTTTGCAACAGGAGCTGACCAACCTCCTTGGCCAGCGGGCAGTTGAAAGGGTACCGCCACCCCTCTGAGGTTGAGGATTCTACTCCCAATACTTCCTCATTCTGAAGAAGACGAGTGGCCTACGCCCTATCCTCGATCTCAGAAACGTAAATGAGTTTCTGGTGCGGAAGAAGTTCAAAAGCTATCGCTTGGTGTCCTGCTGACCTTCTTCCAGCAGAGCAATTGGCTGTGCTCCTTGGACCTCAAAGATGCTTATGCCCACATTCTAGTCCACCCCGTGCACAGGCAGTATCTGCACTTCAGGGTGCAGGGGGTGCAGGGGGTGCAGGGAGTGCAGGGGGTGCAGGGGGTGCAGGGGGTGCAGGGAGAGCAGGGAGTGCAGGGGGTGCAGGGGGTGCAGGGGGTGCAGGGAGTGCAGGGGGTGCAGGGCGCGCAGGGGGTGCAGGGGGTGCAGGGAGTGCAGGGAGTGAAGGGGGTTCATGGGGTGCAGGGGGTGCAGGGAGTGCAGGGGGTGCAGGGAGAGCAGGGGGTGCAGGGGGTGCAGGGAGTGCAGGGAGTGCAGGGGGTGCAGGGGGTGCAGGGAGTGCAGGGGGTGCAGGGGGTGCAGGGAGTGCAGGGGGAGCAGGGGGTGCAGGGGGTGCAGGGGGAGCAGGGAGTGCAGGGGGTGCAGGGAGAGCAGGGGGAGCAGGGGGTGCAGGGGGTGCAGGGAGTGCAGGGAGTGCAGGGGGTGCAGGGAGAGCAGGGGGTGCAGGGAGTGCAGGGGGTGCAGGGGTACAGGGGGTGCAGGGGGTGCAGGGGGTGCAGGGAGTGCAGGGAGTGCAGGGGGTGCAGGGAGTGCAGGGGGTGCAGGGGGTGCAGGGGGTGCAGGGAATGCAGGGGGTGCAGGGGGTGCAGGGGGTGCATGGAGTGCAGGGGGTGCAGGGGGTGCAGGGAGTGCAGGGGGTGCAGGGGGTGCAGGGGGTGTAGGGAGAGCACTACCAGTACGGAGTGCTCCCCTTTGGGCTCGCGTCTGCCGCACAGGTCTTTACCAAGTGCCTTTCCGCGGCCACTGCCTACCTCCGGCAGCGGGGCATGCCTGTTTTTTCCCTACCTAGATGACTGGTTCGTCACGGGTGCATCAACTGAAGAAGCTTGCCTTGCGGCATCGTGCATGATTTTCCTTCTCAAACACCTTGGCTTCCTGGTCAATTACTCCAAATCCCACCTCAAAACCGGTGCAGACCCTGGAGTTCATCGGCACAATCCTCGACACAGAGCGAGCGACCACTTTCCTGCCCTAGGGTTATGTGGACCATCTCCTCGCCCTGGCAGCCAGGTCCAGGGCTGAGTTCGGATTCCGGCGCGAGCCATGTTGTGCTTCCTGGGGCACATGGCCTCCGCAGTTCATGTTGTCCCTCACGCCCACATGCACATGCGGGCGGCTCAGTGGTGCCTCAGAGCTCAATGAAGCCATGCCTCTGGTCACCTCCAGGACCCTGTCTGCATCTCCCACAATCTTTACACTTTCCTGGATTGGTGGCAGGACCCCAGAAGCCTTCATAGAGTGATGCCCTTCAAGGCCCCACAGTACGAGCTTGTCCTGATGATGGATGCCTCCCTGCTGTGTTGGGGAGCCCACTGCGGTGGACTACACACCCAGGGGCAGTGGTTACCTGAGGAAGCTCAGCAGCAGATCAATATGCTCGAGCTTCGGGTAGTTTGGTGGGCCCTAAGGGCCTTCAAGTACCATCTGAGGGGAAAGTCAGTGCTCGTGCAAACCGATAACAGGGTAGCTATGTTCTACATAAACAAGGAAGGGGGAACGGATTCTCGCCCCCTCTGTCGGGAAGCAATCCTCCTCTGCTCCTTTGCTGTTTGCTGGGGCATAACCCTCAGAGCAGTCTATCTCCCGGGCCAAGAGAATGTCCTCACGCACAAACTCAGCAGAATTCTCCGCGCACACGAGTTGCGCCTTTTGTTCGGTGGGGGACTCATCCATGGACCTGTTCGCCAGTCCAATGAATGCACAGCTCCCCCGATTCTGTGGACCGGTTCCACACCCGAGCAGGGTGGCTCTGGATACCTTCCTCCTGAGTTGAGCCTCCGGGCTCCTTTATGCCTTTCCCCCTACTCCTCTCATTGCGAGGACCCTGCACAAGGTCCAGCGAGATCGAGCTTCTATGATCCTCGTGGTTCCCTCGTGGCCTCGACAGCCTTGGTTCCCGCTCCTGCTCTGGCTTTCCTCCAAGCCTCCAGTTCCCCTAGGCTGCACCCCGGGCCTGCTAACGCAAGAGGAGGAATGGGTGCTCCACCAAAACCTGGCCTCGCTGTCCTGGCAGCTGAACAGGTCTCCTTAGCCCCGCTGCACTTCCTGGGGGAGGTTGAGGAGGTCCTCCTCGTGTCGAGGAATGACTCGAGAGGTGGGCCTATGCCTTTAAGTGGTGACGTTTCTAAATCTGGTGCTCCAAGCTCCATATCGACCCATTCTCCTGTTCTTTCTGGTGTGTTCTCCAGTACCTCCTCCTCCTCCCGAATGAGGGGCTGAAGTCCAGCTCAGTCAGGGTACAACTGAGCGCCATCTCAGCTAACCACTTCCTCATCAAGGGTAAACCCCTTTTGGGGCAACCCTTGGTCTCCCGCTTCATGTGGGGTCTCTTGCTCTCCAATCCTCCACACGGGCTCCGTCGGTGCCGACATCACCTATAAGTGAGGACTGATTCCTGCTGTCCCTGAAGAACACCTGTTACAGGTGAGTAAGTACACTTTCTTGGAATGATTTCAGAGTGCAGTTCAGAATGTCTCATAATCTGCACCTTGTGCGTCCTAGAACAAGCAAGACTCATTCACATGCCTAACATCATCCATAACATATAACAGAAAGTCTTTGCAGGCACATTCACACCTACATCTGGCCTGAGTTGTCAGCTATGCAAGTATGTGACCACACACATCCAGACACACTGAGTTGCTTTTATGTGGCCTTATCCAAGGGTATGCGGTTTTCACATGGTGTCCATAGCACAGGTCTGATGGCAGACAGACGTCTAGACTGTGTTCCAGCTAGGTTCAGTCAGAACAGTTCCTGGCCCTTGAACTTTGTTACCACATTAACATTGTGGACCAGCTTTACAACTTGGATAACGTGGGACATTGAAAAAATGGCCTCTCTTGTACTAGACACATATGTTTAGCCAATTACACTGCTACAGAACATATGTAAGGCAATATGGGTGAAATCTGAGATGCAGGAAGGGCACCAGGGGACCCAGAGCATTTGTTACTGGAGGATGTAGTAAAGGCTGTTAGTGTAGCTGGGTTTAAAAAAGGTTTGGACAAGTTCCTGGAGGAAAGGTCCATAAACCATTATTAAGAAAGGACCCAGGATATCAATGCTTGACCCAGTACAAGCATTGTGGAACATGGGTCTTTTGGGGAAACTGCTAGGTACGTATGAGCTAGATTGGCCACTGCTGGAAACAGGATACTGGGCTTGATGGACCTTGGTCTGACCCAGTATGGCATATCTTATGTTCTTATGTTCTTATCATAATGTGATGGCAAGTGTAAATGAACCAATGTGCCTATAGTCCGATATGCATAACACATCTGCAGTAATCCAGCAACCTAGCACATTATGGAAGCTGTTTAGTCTGGTTTGTCATGGGAGCGTAGCCTTTAATATGTGTCACCTATGTGAGGACTGTAACTCATCTCTACATTCTTTCCTTGACAGCTTGAGAATTTGTGGAAGAAGAGCTAGGAGCTCCGACGGAAGTTATCAGATTTCCTGAATGAGGTGCTGGAATTACTGAGGCAGCTGCAGGAAGGTGAGTCAATATAACTCTCATTGACACATACACACAAAATCCTGCAGTCCTACAATCTGTAGCAATAGTCTCGTATGGAACCACTGGCCATGTCTTCAACCAGCTGCTATGCATGTCTAGCTTCCACAGAGGGATGTGCAGAGGAGCCCGCATGCAGTTACGCTGTACTACACATAGTACATGTTATCTGATGCACCACTATACCAAAGAGGTGCAGTATGGCTTCCTAATGCAATACACATAGTCAATATGTGAGTCCTCTGCATTATGTGTCTCTAGCCTTGGTCAACCTACCTGTATGATGTAGTTGGCTTCACCTCTCAAAGGAAACTGTTGACACACCCAACAAGTAGCAGCCTAAAATTGTTTGGGAACATCCACAAAGTGCATGCCCTTCCAGTATCATCCTTAGCTCTATGTACCCATCACCTATGGGCTGTAGACTTAACCATTTCTCCTCAGCATATGTGCCACCAGTCCAAATCCCTACATGACTTCCAACATACACATGTTTTAACAGTCACGTCTATAGCCATAGAAGGTATAGAACTATCATCATAGCATTAGGAAACACAGAACCATGCCATCATGCTGCTTGCATGTAGCTGTCAGTGTGTTCTGTTTAGCAAACAGCACATGATATGCTGTATGTCATGACCTCTGTAGGATCATATGGGGCACCATGACAATGCTCACCTTTCTTCTTTCAGTGTTCAGTTGCATTGTCCCCCCCCCCCCCTCACTCTATTGTCAGAGCAGAGAATGTCTGGGAGCACACCCTAGTATGCACAGTCTACCTCAGTTTGCCCTGATGCCAGATCCAGAGTGCTGGCAGTCATGCAATATTTTGCTGCCTATAAAGGTGGCACGTCAAACAGGGATACTGCTGTTTGGTGAGTCCTTACATGTTATAGGGCAAGGATGGCCAACTCCAGCCCTGGTGCACCACAATCCAGCCTATTTTTCAGGATGTCCCTAATGAATATTCCTGAAATATATTTACATACAATGGGAGGCAGTGGATGCAAATATACCTCATGAATATTCATTAGGTATATCCTGAAAATCAGGCTGGATTGTGGTGCACCAGTACTGGAATTGGCCAACCCTGATATAGGGCCTATGCAGGCCAATTTGGATAGGGAAGGAGAGATAAATCCTTATAATCTCTGCTCCCTGATGGGTGCGTGCCTGACTGTATAATCTTGTTAGATACGATTGGGGATGACTGTGGATGCCAGCCAGTCACAGCACTTTGTGAATGTATATTTGCAATGAGATGTTGTGTTGCATCTATTATCCATGAGCCCCCTCGTGATGTGCAGGCCATATCCATCTAGGCATCATGGCTGTACCTCATCAGCATCACAACACCAATGTAGCTGGTTGATGTTCTTCACACATTGTGACTCCATGGCCAGCTCCTCCCTTGCAAATATCACATGCACACATGGCAGAAAATATCTGGCCCTTTGCAGGCCACTTTGGTATGAACTTGTCTCAACTTACAGCATGTGATGCATTTTCTGTGCAAACATTGTCATCAATGCAACCAAACTGCACATTTTCAGGGTGCCAAGAAACATGACCTGTAAACCGGCCATACCGAAGCCACGACTAGTTGCACATTGGTGATAACTATATGTTTGTTTGCAGAGTTCATAAGAACATAAGAACATAAGATATGCCATACTGGATCAGACCAAGGTCCATCAAGCCCAATATCCTGTTTCCAACAGTGGCCAATCTAGGTCATACGTACCTACCGGTAGCAGTTTCCCCAAAAGACACAGGTTCCGCAGTGCTTGTACTGGGTCAATATCCTGGGTCCCTTCTTAATAATGGTTTATGGACCTTTCCTACAGGAACTTGTCCAAATCTTTTTTAAACCCAGCTACACTAACAGCCTTTACTACATCCTCCGGTAACAAATTCCAGAGTTTGATTACACGTTGAGTGAAGAAATATTTTCTTTTATTAGTCTTAAATAGTTTACCCTGTAGCTTCATTGCATGTCCGCTAGTCTTTCTATATTCTGATAACGTAAAAAATCGATCTACGTTTACCCGTTCTACTCCATTCATTAATTTATAGACTTCTATCATATCTCCCCTCAGTCGTCTCTTTTCCAGGTTAAAGAGCCCTAACCTTTTTAGCCTTTCTTCATAGGAGTATCCTTCCATCCCCTTTGCCATTTTGGTGGCTCTTCTCTGAACCTTTTCTAATAACGCTATATCCTTTTTAAGATATGGTGACCAGAATTGCACACAAAATTCAAGGTGCGGTCTCACCATGGAACGATATAGAGGCATTATAATATCTTTTGTTTTATTTTCCATTCCTTTCTTTATGATACCTAGCATTCTATTTGCTCTCTTGGCTGCCTCTGCACACTGGGCCGAGGGTTTTAACATGCTATCCAAAATGACGCCTAAATCTTTTTCCTGGGTGGTGGTTCCTAATGTGGAACCTTGCATCGTGTAACCATAGTTTGGGTTGTTCTTCCCTAGGTGCATAACTTTGCACTTGTCCACATTAAATTTCATCTGCCATTTTGATGCCCAGTCTTCCAATTTATCAAGATCCTCTTGCAATTTTCCACAATCCTCTTGGGTTTTAACAACTTTAAATAGTTTTGTGTCATCTGCAAATTTGATAACCTCACTCATTATTCCATTTTCCAGGTCATTTATGAATATGTCAAAAAGCAGCGGACCCAGCACAGATCCCTGGGGTACACCACTAATATCAACTGACTCACCTTTGTCCACCTGTTTATTCACACTTTCAAAAAAACATAATAGATTAGTAAGACAAGATCTTCCTTGTCTAAAACCATGTTGGCTGTCTCCCATTAGGCCATGACTATCTACATGCTGAGTAATTTTATTCTTTATGATAGTTTCTACCATTTTTCCCAGTACTGATGTAAGGCTCACCGGTCTGTAGTTTCCCGTATCACTCCTGGAACCCTTTTTAAAAATTGGCATTACATTGGCGATCCTCCAATCTCCAGGTATTACAGATGATTTTAATGAAAATTCACAGATTACTAATAGCAGGTCTGCAATCTCATATTTCAGTTCTTTCAACACCCTTGGATGTATACTATCCGGCCCAGGTGATTTGCTACTCTTCAGTTTATCTAATAGTTGTAATACATCTTCCCGATGTATCAATATTTCCTTCAATTCTTCCGCACCTTTAAATACCACTTCAGTCATGGGTAACATCCCTACATTATCCTCAGTAAAGACCGAAGCAAAGAATTCATTCAGTCTCTCCGCTATCGCCTTGTCGCCTCTTAGTGCCCCTTTAACTCCTCTATCGCAATGAGGACCTTAGTGCCCCTTTAACTCCTCTATCGCAATGAGGACCTGCAGACACATCAACAATAGTGGCAGCATGCTTCCTTGCAGTCTGCAATTGTTGCCAGCTGGCCAAAAAAAGGACACACATATGGAACTTCAGAGGCATCACTATGCATGAACTGACTAAGGGTGGCAGCCTATATGGGCAAGGAGATATGGTTGTGACAGTGATATCTCAAAGATCACTCCCTTTGGACAGCAGCAGTCATAGGCCACCAGGGAAACTGACCATGGATACATGCCCAGTGCATGTGTCACTACCCCTCTGTTGCAGAAGTCAAGCTATTATCATCCTTGGCACATGTGGTTGGGGTATATACAATACTGATACGTTAAACATTCAGACATGTGTGAACAACTGTGTTGACCGTGAATATTGATTCTATGCATCTACTATGGCCAGCAGGGATAGATGATGGACACAATGGGCATGGGATTGTGGGAAGTACACAGTCCTGCACATACTGCATGCACAACCACTCAAGGGCCTATGTTCCCAGCACTTATATCCGATGAGACAAAGACAGTCAATAGCTTTAGTAGGACTCATATCACACCAGCTCTGTAGAAGTTGTGCCTGTATTGACTCATGCACAAAATCCTTAAAGATCATGGGGAGCACCATTACCTATCCACTAGCGAGGCCACCTTTCCCATGAGGGTGCATCATGATTCAGACACCTGTTTGTGCCACAGGCCTAGGTGAGGGCAATACTGCCTTTGGACACCTTGCCAGCCCAAATTCTGTCAGGTAGCCACAGTCCCTCCAAAATGTGTGGCTTCAGATGGTCATTCCCTGCACACAGGTCCAGGAAGCTGAGCCTTGCCAAGACAGCACCATTTTGAACAATGCATGATGACAGAACAGATGGACATAAAGCAGCATGAGATATAAGGAAGAGAAATGATGCTGCATACTGAACTGCTACCTTCAGTGCATGACCAGCTTCTGCTGCAAGGAGACAACTGTAGTTCCAGCATTGATATATTCGTTGTCACAACATCTCATAATATGAACTTTAATGCAAGAATAATAGTCATCATCTTGAGGCAGACCCTGGTTATGACCCTATGTATGAAACCTAGCAGGGAGTTGGAGCCAGTTTAACTTGGAACTGGGATGTGGGGAGGGTCAAACTTGACACTGTGACGTTGTTTGCAAGGGATTTATTTAGGCTTTGTGAGAGTACAATTATTGAGCAATATGACTGCAAGTGCTATGCCTTCTTAAATGGACCATCAAGTGGTTCACTGTGTCATGGACTGACTTGACATGGTGTGAGAATTTATTGTGCATACAGTATATGTACCGTATATTGGACAGTACAAATATATCAGGCGTATAATTGTAGGGGCCTCCTGGTAGAAACATTTAGCCCTTGGCTTGTATCCCCCTGGACTGTTTATGATCTTATTGGACAGCTTTCATGTGACAGTGACACAATAGATGTTAATGCAGTTTGTTTATAATGCCTGCCCATATAGCACCAATGATGTGTAAACATCAGGTACTGTCCTTTGTGGCTTCATATGAGCTGGTTAGAGTGCATACTTGTGGATGCCATCCCACACTACTCCTGTATTGTGTTCTCCTGTTCTGCTATGTGGTAATGTATCTGGCAACTTTGGGGTGCTGATCAGACCTATGAAACCCAGCAGACATCTGCTAGCCAATTGGTTCATGGAAGAGGCTGCTATTCAGGATACGGTTGAGAGACATCCCCCCAGCATTAAATCTAAAATGCCATGTTCACAGGTCTCCTCACCCCACTTCATGGATGGCAGCCCTGGCCCATGTAGCTGGCAGTGCCACGGCCGTGTTGAAAGTTCAAATGACATGCCCTTTGCCTAACTTCAATGAGGAGCTCTGTACACAATTGCCAACGGGGAAGGCTTCAGGTTTATCATGCAGATGCACCTGGAGCACATGTGCTGGTATCCTTTGCAGATTTAAAGATAGACTTCAATGTTTCACAGGACTGCTGGTTTCCATTGCATGGCAACTGAATGTGGCAGTTATATGTGTCATACACACGGTTTAGCATGGTAGGGGTGTCCCAAGAACAGTTGACATGTAAGGTGTACACATACAGTCGCTCAGGGCAGGCCCATAGCATTATGGAGGTGCTAGAGTGATATGCTACCACTGCATAATAGTGCATGTCCTACACTGCAGCTATCTATGTGCTCACAGCTGCTGAACTATGGAACTGATAGAGGCAAGCACAGTATTCACATGTGTAAGGTGGATGTGTTGGGAAGGGAAGGGAGAAAGGGATTGCTGCAGCAGTGTCTGTGACATTTATGAGAGGTGCATGGATTGGACATGAGAAGCACAGGGGTTTCTTGGTGGTGCTACGAATGACCCAAAACAGTTATGAGACCATGACTGCATCAGTTCACCATTGTCGCAACTCTGCTATGCACTACACAGTGACACATGTGGCTAGAAATAATGTGTTATGATCGGATGTTTGGTTTACAGGCACATTGCAATCACGCTTGTCTGACAGCATCACTGTGTTCCCGCTCCTGCAGCACATCATCAAGGGCCCTAAAACCTCAACCACTAGCTGCATGGCACATCAGTGATACATGACTGGAACTTTTATTGATAACCTGGGCAGCATATCAGTTGCTCCATCACATATTACATGCAGTACATGAAGACAAGTCACATTCTTTGGATGTTCAACTGCATGGGTCATCAAACGTCCTTATTCCATATGGTCAATATGTGACACACATCACTTTGAAATATGCGTGGACAACAGGTTTATGGTATCATGCAAGGGACATAGTCCCAACATACACTCTGATTGGAGACCTTTCAGAGGTATATCAGCGAAGTGGCCATAGCCTTAGCTGGGGAGCTGCACTTTGCATTCAGCTTGTAGAGATGTATATCTGTTATGTGCTTGAATTGTAATATGTTACTTGTTCAGTTGTAATCTGCATATGTTTCAGGATGGTTATACGGTGATTATAGCAGATGAAAAAGCTGTGAAATCAAATGAGATGTGCTTGGATTTCCCATGACATGGCAACATTTTATCCTGCACAGTAGAACCATGGTTATCTCCATCTGGGAGGGCACATCTGACATACCCGGCAAGGGCAGAGCTGGACTGTGAAGGGTTCAGGTTCGTGGCTGGCCAGCTGTAGTGTAACTGGCTACATATGCAGATGGGCAGTGTAAGTTGCATGCATGAATTCTAGAGATTAGCAGCCTTTGTATTGAAAGAACTAAATAGCTACATATATTTGTAAATAGCTACATATATTTGTAATTCTGTCAAGGATTTTGATTTGGTTTTCTACTTCTCTTCATCACCATGCAAGGTCATGTTTACATATTGTCCTTCCTGTATCATGGAAACTGCATTAGAGGGGTTGACAGTACATGCAGTGTTCCTTGTCTCAAGTGACAGTACACATAGGGGACAGGCTGTGTTTCCAATCAAAGAGATGAGGGTGCATCCATTCACCTGACAGGCAACTTACATGGTACACACACATCCAAGCAACTTGTACATAGCATAGAGACTTGATGGTTGATTTACATGCTTTCTGCCATAGCACACAGCATCTCCTTTACCGACGCAGCTGTTGACCTGAGTAGAGGTATTTATTTATTTATTTATTTATTTCAATTTTTTATATACCGCGCTATTTACAATCAGCGCGGTTTACAGAGAACCAAAGACCAGAACAACAGGCTGCTCGGTATTACATAAAACAGGAAAATAAATTTGGATAAGATAAACATGGATAATATGGGGGTAAAACTATATACATTGAACTATATACATAGAATATTAATCTGCTAATTCGATCACATGAGAGAAGTTTTTATGTAATATTATCAATAATGTTTGGAAAGGAGGGAATTCTGTAAAGTTTGTGGTAATATTAAGCACTTTATGTGGGGTAGTATTTGATGAATAGGATATGTTTGAGGGCCTTTCTGAATTGGACTATGCCGGTTATGGCACGAATTTCGGGTGGTAGGGAGTTCCAATGTTTTGGGGCGCAAAACATGAAGGCTCTGTTCGCTGTTGCTTGGCTACAGGTTGTTATGGCCTTCGGCATAATTAGGGTGTTTGTTGCTATTTTTCTTCTGGCTCTAGTTGGAGGTAAAACTTGTGTGAGATCAGTTAGAGAGTTTGCAGACAAACCATGTATGGCCTTGTATGTGAGAAATTAGGGTTTTGAATATGATCCTGGCCTTGTATCGGGAGCCAGTGAAGATATTTGAGAATTGGTGTCACGTGATCACTCCTGGATGCTCCTTGTAGAACCCTTGCAGCAGTGTTCATGGCAAGTTGAAGAGAACTTAGGGTGGATTGTGGGAGACCTTGTAGAATTGAATTGGCGAAATCGAAATGTGGTAGGATGAGTGCTTGGAAGATGGTTCTAAAATCGTCTGGGTCCAGTAATGAGCGTAGAATGCCTGAGTGTGCGTATCTTGAAGTATACAGCCTTTGTTATATTGTTAACGTGTGATTTCATATTGAGATGGTGGTCCAGCGTGACTCCAAGGTATCTTATTGCTTCCTTGGTGGATAGATCAGCTCCTTTGACACTTATTTGTGCTGGTGGAATGAAGTTAGGGTCTCTTGTAAAAAGAGGACCTCAGTTTTCTTATGTTGGATGCGGAGGTTCTGTGGAGGAGCCATTCTGATACGGCATTGAAGCAATTTATTATGGGCAGTAGATCTAATTGCATTGTCGAAAATGGCATATAAAGTAGGATGTCATCTGCATATATCATACCTTTCATGTTGAAAGATCTGATGATATTGCAGATGGGCTGCATGTAGATGTTAAACAGGACATTGGCTCATTAGTGTGGTTTGTGATTGGCTACAATACACGTGCCATGATTCTCAGAGTGCTCTGTCCATTGGCCACTGAGTGCAGCCTTCACAAAGTGCACCTGTGGCATGCAGTTCCTTGTGCATATTAGAGGTGTGGATGGAGTTTGTCGAATAATTTCATCCCATCCCAAACCACCCTTCACTGTACTGCCTCCGCTACTGTTTGCATGTGACCCTGTTAGTCTAACAGGTATTCACCCAGAGTGCTGCTTCTCTGCACTCCTCCTCAGCCTAGCTCCTGCCCTTGGGAGATGTGTAGCTAATTGTCAGATGCTGCCGTAGTAGTGCTTTGTATTGCCACACCACTATTGGTGACAGAAGCTATCTTTGTTTATGTGAGTCAACGCAGAGATTGAGTGGGATTCATACTCTTATCCTTAGAGTAACCATACTGCTTCTCAGACCATAAGGCTATTTCAGCAGTGGATATTGAGCCAGCTCCTGCTACCAAACATGTTTTTGCTGCAGTTTTTGTGTCCCACGCTTGCTGCCCTGCAAACCAGTGCAAAGGTGGTCAGCAGGCGGTTCACAGACTAGACACATGCACACACATACCAGTACAGTTTCTATCAAGGCTTGCTGAATGTGTCAGGCCACAGTGACTGACTATCCTTTCCATGATCATGTGACCCTCTCCATTTCCTCTTCCTGCTGGGATTGGGAACGCAGATTTCAAACTTCTGTGTCAAGGACCTACATGATGCATGCTCGGTTTGTCACACTGACAATGCATTCATTTTAGATACTATAGTACTAGAGGAGATCAAACCTAAGCTTTCTTTAGAAGCTCAGATGAGAAGACTTCGACTTTCATACTTTGGACACATCATGCGAAGAGAGAGATCATTAGAGAAAGACATTATGCTTGGCAAGATAGAAGGTCAACGCAAAAGAGGAAGGCCAGCAATGAGATGGATCGATACAATAACAGCAGCTACGGGTGCCAGTCTGTCAACAATGAGCCGCCTGACTGAAGACCGAACACAATTTAGGATAGCTATCTAAAGGGTCGCCATGAGTCATCTCTGACTTGACGGCACTTAACAACAACAACAGTACCAAGCTTTATTCCAAGCAAGCATACATTTGCACAATAGTGGGTACAACATTCCGGCAGGGGTACTTTGGGCCAGCCACACCATAGAGCACTGTCATCTCCCTCCTTCATTCTTTCAGCACATCCATATATCCATCGTGCTCACTCATCTGTTCTCACGGCAACTGCTACACACTGGGCCACTTCACTCCTTAGTGCATATCACTCACACACCGGCTGCAGGTGAAGTGCATGGGCAGCACTGATGCCCAGTAATTTTTGCTCTGGCTACATCAAGCCAAAATTGAAAACCCACCAAAGGTAATCACCTCAACATATTAATGGAAAGAACAAGAAAACCCCCTTTTTTTGAGCAGTGCGGGTAGTGGCAGCCCGAAACGTGCACATCGTGAGACATAACACGGGGGTTTTACCATCAATGACGATTTTGCCAAGCAGATAAGCGTGTTATTATGGAACTGAAATGAGTAAAAGGATATGGTGGTTTGGTGAGTGTGATGGTGTCTACTGCTAACTGCAGCATCTGAAAAAAAATAATTTTGCACTGCTCAAAAAATGGGGTTTTCATCATGGGCACAGTCACACCTCCATGCATACTCCTATGTACTTCCATGCCACCCACTGACATCCCAGTGCATTACATGACAGCTCCTCACTGATACCACCCAACTGCCTCCCACATTCTCCTCCCACTCACTGTCTAACACATAAAGGACACATGGCTGTGACCTGTCCATCAGCTGCTATCTTTGCCCCATCCAGCAGCTCAAATGTGACTTGCTGAAAGGCTCCCTTATCCCCTGTTAAGGCAACCGGCCTTAGCGGTCATTAAGGTGCATGCTTGGTGCCTTTAGCACCAGATGTCTAGTTAATGCTCACTAACCAGCCCATAGTGCCCTTACCGCCAGAACATCTACTCCCTGCCCTAGCCTTTACTGCACAAGGGGAGGAGGGGGCCTTAATGCTGCCATTATCACACGCAAAGTGGTGCATCCTTAACGGCTCTTAGTAAACGTACCCCATAGGCATCTATATGTCTTTAAAGAATACTAGTACAAATCCTGCAAAAATAGCAGCTAGAGTGTGGGCGCTGACATTAAACCCTGCTTGGGGCAGTCCTAAATGTTAGCATATCAACTGGCATGTTTCCTAAAGTGCACTGCTAGGAAGCACAGGGTTCAGCAAACACCAAGTACACCATAGTAAAAAGTGCCATGCTAAAAATGCCGCCGTGCTAAACATTCATCACTACCTGAATAATGAAGGTTGGGCCAGAGCCTTAATAGTTAGAAAGCGGAGCATGCACATCAAAGGTAACAGATGGGCTTTTGGTGCATACTCCCTGACAATGTTGTACTTACTATGGTTGCCGAAAAAGGCATACCTGAGAAGAACTTATTGAGCTTTCAGCTACTGGTTTTTGTTACAATGTCCTTACTGCCATTGGAGTATATATACAATTGAATCTTAATCGGCTAACAGCCGAAACTTGGCCGTTGAGTCTGTACCTTCGAAGGTTTTACGAAATAAAGGGTTTCTTTGTTTTTAAGAGGTGTGGCCATGTCATCCCTGCTCTGTTCTGAAGATTATCAGACATCCCTGATTTTTCGGGTCTGTCCCCAGTTTTAGAGCTGTGGCCCTAACACATGGCAGTCTCCTGAGCCCACTTCAAGCGGAGCAGAAGAGTAGCCTAATGGTTAGAGCACTGGCTAGGGAAGCAAGAGACCAGCGTTCAAGTCCCACAAGCACTCCTTGTGGCTTTGGGCAAGTCACTTAACCCTCCATTGCCTAAAAAAAAAAAAATCCAAGTTATCAATGTCCTGTTACCAAGTTTAAGCTACAATGTAAACTGCTCTGACTGAAATAATAAGGCAGTATATAAAGCCTATTAAATAAATAAAACAGTGCCAGCCCCAGACATGTTCCTGCATGTGGTCCTATTCTCACAGAAGCCCTGCTCCCTCAGTACAATAACCATGGGAAGTGAGATGGGCAGGATAGAGGGAAATGCTGGGCACCAATCAGGGGGACAGAAAGAGAGTATAAGATAACAGATAGGGGGAGATAGAGCAACAGTCAGTAAGAGTCTGGATAGGAGAGCAAGATGACAAATGGAGGGAGACCAGAGCAGTAAACGAGAGGGTGATTGATGTGTGAAGAGGTAAATCCTGAGCAGATAGAGAAGCAAAGAAAGTGAAAAATCAATGTCAGAAAGATATAGGGGAAGAAGTAAAAACAGGAAGAGGGAAAAGACACGAGAACAGTAAGAGAAGATAGCAAGAAGACTGGGAGCAAGATGATTAGAAAAATAAAATGGCCAGACAGCAAAAATAGAAAAAAAATATTTTCAATTTGTTGAGTGGAATTTCAGTTTTTAGAATTTACATCCATTATCTGTATATTTTGCATAGTACAAGGGGAAGTGCATCAGTTTCTGTTTCTCTGTTGATTTGTCTGCTTGGAAGTGATATCGTTGCTGTCATGGGAGGGATGGGGGAGGGGCAAGGTAATGACTTCTCTAACCTCCTCCACCCCTTGTTGCTCAAATTTGGAACTGAGATGTCCTCCCCAGCCCCTCTTCCCCTCCACTGCTTGGATCAGAAATGACTCAGATTTACCAGCAAAAGATCTGGTAACCTTGCTTTCTGTGCACTCCTGCACTTCCTTATACATATTTTACAAAAGGCTCTCCATTGGACAGAAAGTTTGGTAAAATACTAGCGAGGTCATTCCCCGCTATTCGGCCCTTCTGCATCCCCGGCTAATCTCCTCGTACAAACATGGTGTTTATATGGGGAAGCTAGATGGGGGCGGGAAAAGGGCGGTGTGGAGGCGGAGTTAGGGCAGGCAGTGGGCAGTCCCTGACCCCAGACATATAGGGCCGATTCTGATGTCAGCTCTGTACGTCTGGGCCTGGCAGACTGAACAGGGAACGTCCTCTGTGGTGGAATAAGTTCCCCTAGAAGGCGGGGGACTGCTGGACTAGATGGCAGCAGGGATCGGAGGGAGTGCAAGTGATTCCCCGCTGCCTGACCCTGGCCTTGGGAAGTCAGATTTGGGATCAGGCTTTGGGGAATTGAAGAACAGTTTGGAGGCTAGGGATCGTAGCTCCTGAATGGACCCACGGTACCATGGTAACGGGACTCCATGGTGCCACGGCTCCATTCAGGAACCTTGACTGAGTTAGCTGGGTAGAGGCCTGCATATGCAGGCGGCTGGAATCAGGTCCAGGCCTGCATGTACAGGCCTGGTCACGATTCTGATCCTGTAGGGCTATACGTGCCCCGTGGGATTGGAATCACATCTGCCGCTATGCATCCGATTCCGATCAAACGCACAGGGGCATAGACGTCCTGATTGTAATGGGGCCGTAGCGGAAATGAGCACATTGTGACTAGGACATCTCAATTCCCTTTCTAAACTGGGGATTTAATCAAGAGACCAGGATTCGATTCCCACTAGCACTCCTTGTGGCCTTGGGCAAGTCACTTAACCCTCAATTGCCTCGGAAGAAAGGCCTGGCAATCTACTTCTGGTGACACTGCCAAGAAAACCCAGGAGCTTCTGGGTCGCCAGAAGACAGCATGATTCAAAGACACACATTACATTGCAAAACAGCCACAAAAGAATGTTAAGGCTTTGCTGACAATGGAATGCAGACAAAAATATTATATTATTCTTTCTGTATAGTTTAAAGGATGTGTTAATGCATTTTACATGACTCTCGTTCTTAAAGATCCCATATACTAATAGTTATCACATGGGCAGTTGTTTATCTTTCAAAAGAAAATCTACTCTGTGGAGCTAATAGTTTAAGTACATTCAATAAACATTCAATTTAAACTCTAAAAGGGTTCATTTACTGTTGCTCTTATAAAGAACTCATTTACATTCTAATTTGTAGATAAAAATAATACAAAAAGGATTTTTTTCACCCATGTTATTAATAGAGTTCTGTTTTGTTAGATACTCAATATTTTTTTTTTCATGGAGGATTCCTCCATAGGTCTTGTTTAAAAAACTAATGTTATCCTGTTGACTTTTAAAATAAATCCAATAAAATCCTTTTATTATTGCACAAATAGCTGAAGATGCTTTTTGCAGGCTTCAATTTCTGTTTAAAATTGGAGCTCATGCAGATTTTTACTGGGTAAAGAAAAACGATCATTTGTGCTACAGTTAAATGTTATTTCAGAATTAGAAGCCTCCGTCTTCTAGTGAAACTTTGTAGGCCCTGTTGAACTTAGTACCTGTTTGTGGATGTATCACATTGATCCTGTGAACTGTTCCATGAAAATGACTTTCAAGCAGTGAAAACCACCCTGTAACAGGGCAACCACTGTGAAATCTACAGAACATTCTTTGTATGGAAACAGCAAAAGCCACCCAGCGCACTTCCTTTTTAATGGAGAGACCTCAAACATGAGCAAACATACATAGGAAGACTGAGGGCTTTAATGGGTTTTCAGTGTATGAGATATTGCAACAATGTCTTATCAAATGTTCTCTTCTTTTCAAATAATTTAGGTGGTGGTGATTGCTAAAGTCTATAATGTGTAATTTATATCAGTGCTTAATGCAATCTCAAAGTGGCTGTTTTTCACAGCCAGCGCTGATCTCACAGACACTTCCATCTCTGGTATCTGTGCTGTCCTTCATCAACCTTAAGACAATCCAACCCTCCCTCCTGCCCCCTCCCCCCAATGACCCTTCTGATAAAATCCCACACCGTCAGCAGATTGTCAATGACATCTGGAGCAGTTTGGAAAACAGAAAGAGGAATGTCATACAGGTAATGACGGTGAGACACATGGAGGATAATTTTATAAAACTCTGCCTAGGTGAAGAGACCAAATGGACACCTATGTTGGGCCTATGTTATAAAGAAACCTAGGCATCTATGTGTATTTAGAAAGATGTCCCACAAATCCTGCAGAAAGAGTGGGTGGAATGAAACTGTGCGTGACACCAGCTCACGAGCAACATGTGCATACAACATGTGCAACTGTGCATATTTTATAAAAAAACCTATGTCAATTGTGACTGCCACACCCCTGCACACCCTTATATCAGAGACATGTAAAGGTATGTATGTTCTTGTCATTGCATGTAGTTCTATGCTTGGAGCAATTTTATAAGCAACATTTTATGCATATGGGGCATACTTACTAAAGGGTAACACAGTGTTTGTGTGGGGTTAGCATGGGGTTGGTATGTAGCTTCCATGTAGCATGCTAAAAAACCACCTGCCACAAGGGGGTGCTCTCCCATCCAATTGCAAAGTAGATTCCACTCCGTGTAGGGCTAGCAAGCAAGCATCAACCCAATCAGCTGTTCCAACCTCATAAATTCCACAGGAGTTCAGTTCAGTTCAAACAAAAATACTTGTACCACTGTTGTGCCCAACTCTAATATACTGTAGGTCCTCTGTGCTGAATAACACTGGCCACATCAATGTCTCAGACTTTGTATAACCTCCGGATAGCAGTTCCAAATAACACAGAGCAGGCATTCACTCCCATGTATTCGAGTTCTCAAGGCTGCCCTTCAAAGCCAACTGTAAAATTTGCCTTTTCCTGCCACTGCACTGGGGAGAGACAGCTCCCCCTCCCCCTCTTCACTGGTGTGTTTGCATCTCTCCTCCATCAGAATAGCAAACAAACAGAGAAGTTCACAAACAGCCACAACCTTTAACCCTATCCCAGCAGTGCAGCAATCCCATCACAAATACCTCCACAATATCTGGCTCCCCTCCCCAGGAGGTGAGTTAAAAAGAAAGATCTGTCTTTCAACAGGATCCCAGTTCCTTACCACAAGGTAATGAGATAACAGCTCATTTAACACTTAGAGAACAGTCCATGGGTTTATCATCTCCAAGGGAGGACTTCAGGGGAATCTGTTCCACTTCCATTTCTCCTCCTCTGCCAGCTGTGGTCCACATACCGACAGCTCTTCCTCAACCACCTCAGAGGAAGTGAACTCAACCTTTTTAGTCTGGGAAATCTTTCCCTCCCTCTATGGCACCTTCTCCCCTCTCACCAGGCTGCAAGGATCAAATAAGGGAGTACCCCTGGGAAGGGAAAGCTGAAACTTAAAGGGGCCCTGCCTTTTCCCTGACAACTGTGCCTGGCCTTCCCCCTTCTACCAGACTCTGATTTCCCAGGTGCCTCCTGTGGTCCCTCCAGATCACAACTCATATAATGTGCACTGGGGCTATGACTGGGCGGGACAGGGATGTTCCCACCAAGGCACAGCTTGTAGGACAGGTGTCATTAGTTGTTCCTGCAGCCAGTTTGCCGTGTTGTGCCCGCCCTCCTGCAGTTAGCTCACAGCCCTGCTCTAATAACACGCCTCACATACCTGTTATCTGTGTGGGGCTTAGTAAACGTGCTCCATAGACATATAAAAAAAGACTTTACAGATGAAAAAATCCAAAAGGACATCAAATTCCACCTGCTCCAAAAAGGTGTAAATGTGCAGGAACAACGAAAATCCACCTTTGCTCAACCCAAACTATTCCTCCAGAAATGCCTGTGCACAGATCACCTAACAGAATGCAGTCTTTCTGTGTGTTTAATTTTTACATATGTAGGCCATCACACAATTTTATAAAAGCCCTTTTTTCATGTAAAACAGGATTCACATATGGAAAAAGGCTTTATAAGTTTACCTCTTTATTAACTAATACTAACCCTTATCCTGACAGAACATGTTACAACCATCAATGTTTGAGAACCAGGTATTTCAGACAAAAAGTGATGGTGAGAAAAGCATGGATACTTTCCAGAGAATACAGTGGCACCAGCCGGTAGCAGTCACTGGTTCTTCCTGTACTGGTTTAGGAAAGGCATTTGGAGAAAAGAAGACAGAAGGTGAATTTTTGCAACTGAAGTTGTTTTATTCAATCTATGAATATCATTACATTTTTTTGCTCTCCAGAGCCTTTCCTGAGGGAGTCTAATAGCAGACAGAACCTCAGTAAGTAAGCAAACATTTCCTTGTTTCAAGATTTGGTTACCAAGAGGAGGATTTTAGAATGGTTGTTCCAGTTAAATTGGGACATCTAGGGCATAATGTGCAAAAAATGCCAGGGATGTCTATATCTCTGACAGATTTTAGTAAGATAGATGTCCCACACATGGTCGTCCATGCTGACGGCCACATAGATGTCCCCCTTAGGAAAGTGTAGGGTGGGGACGTCCATCTCATCCAAGCTAGGATAAGGGGATTGTTCAGCAAGATAACTTAATGAAGACATGACCCCCCATTCCCTGTCGATGTTCATTGACAGATTCTATAATAAAGGGGATATTTGTGTGTCTCATTTTCCATGCCCTCCAGAAATTTGCTTCAGACATGCAAAAGCATGAATAGAGCTTCTAGAATACCCCCCCCCCCCTTAGTCTCTAGCTTTTTTGCTTTTGTAGAATACCTGTCCAACAGTGGAATGTTGGAGCTCCAAATGTTTAGAAATGGTTAACCCTCTCGACAGAGATGAACATCAAGTACTTATTTTCTTTAGTTCTTTGAAAGGTCTCTTGAGTTCCTTCCCACTAACTTTTATAAGGAAGATCAAATCCAAGCCTTTTGGACTGTTATATACCCAAACTCAATTCTACAAATGTATTCTGCAGGATAGATTTTTTTTTTTTTTAGTGCCAACAAGTCAGTGTTGAGTCATGGTGACCCAGCTACCTGTGGGTTTTATTGGCAATGTATCACAGGAGGTAGATTGCCAGGCTTTTTCTTCTGAGGCAATGGAGGGTAAAGTGACTTGCCCAAGGTCATAAGGAGTGCCAGTGGGAACTGAACCCTTGATATGCTGGGTACTAAGCAACTGCTCCAACCACTAGGTTATTCCTCCACTCCAAAGCAAGATGGATGACTTGTTACTAAGTATTTAAGTGCTCGATTGTAATTATCCATTTAATTGTGGTAAGGAAACTAGGGGCCACCTTATTATTTCACAAAATGATTTAGATTAGTCATATTGTTTCCTTTTTGTACATTATTGTTTCTCAGGAAACATAGAATTTTTAATGCATAAAAAAAGGTTTCTATTAAACGAGGTTATTATGGCAAGAACTTACAGTTCTACTTATTATATTGAGATTCAGTCACTTTTTCTCATGATTGTACGGGCAGCCCAAGACTTAGATAAATCTGTACTATTTATGCTTAAAAGCACATTTTAGATACCACGTGGAGGTTGGAATGGAGACGTCAAGGTCGCGATGTGCACAATTAAGGTGGTATTTTAGAAAAGGCTCTGAAAAGTGCGGTGCCCTATTCTGAAACAGTGCAGGAGTGCGTGTGTTATTTTCTGGTAGATGGAGCTGGAGTCGCTATTTTACAGATTAACATATGGGAAAAATCAGTGGATGGCAGCCCACTTTAATCACCCCCAACAGTCAGTGTGGGTTTGCTACACCACCTGCATTAATTCTTGACACCAAATGCATGTTAAGATGCCAATTCTTTGTGCGGGTTAGCAAAAATGCCTCTTAGTATACACTAAATTGATAATTGTTAATCAACCTAGTGCACCTTAGTTTGTCAGCATGAAATCAATTTAGACACAGTAACAATTCTCTATTAAAATTAATGTGCAACACTGCCTGATAAAAAAGACACCCAAAAATTGAAAACAATTGTGAAAAAAATGAAAACTGACTTTTTCTTGCCTATGCATATCCCTGGTGCCCTTCTATTAAAGTCCATTAAGCATTTAAGGCATGTTTTAGTGTACAGTAGCTGCTAGTGCGGGACCGCAGGAACTGTTAATATGCTGGCATGACAATTGCTGCATGCTAATTTCCTTGTTAATTGTTCATTGGGTGAGGGGGCAGGTTGGGCAGACAGTGGGCGTGGATGGCAGACTGCAGTTAGTGCACGATATTTACTGTACACTAAGGGGATCATTCTGAGCAGCATTTAGCGGGAATGGATGTACATCCCTGCTAAGTGCCAGGGGCTGATTCCCAACCCAAAGCTCCCCACAAATACAGAGGAGATGTGCAGTAAGCTCTGGATGGGGGGTGGGAGGAGGAGCGTGGGTGGGATGGAGATGTCTCCATGACCTGGACGTACAGGGCCGATTCCGGTGGTGGCCCTGTACGTCCGGGGCGGCAGGACTGGATGGGGGACTTATTTCACCTTGGAGATGGAATAAGTCTCCCCAAAGAAGGGAAGCAGCACCAGCAGACCCCCGGGAAATGGTGAGGAGCATTTGGAGTTTCCCTGCTATCCAATCCCTGCCTTGGCAGGCCCTTTTGGGGGTCAGATGGTGGGGAAATGTACATTTAAGCAGTGGCGGGGTATCAGGGCTCCTGCGTGGCTCCATGCAGGTGCTTCAGCTGGGTTGAACGGGGTGGGAGCTGGACGTGCAGCAGCACAGAATCGGGGCACATCCTGTCCTTCCAGGTCCTTCGCACCCGATTCTGCTCCCGCAGGTACAGAATTGGTTGAAAATCCAGCCTGTCCAGAATTTGGACGTCCAGACAGGCTGGACGGGCCGTCTGAATTGGGCCCTAAATGTCAATGTCGCAAACAGTCTGCAGTAACTGTGAATGACCTTAACATGAGGTAAGGGACTTTTCAGTGCCGTAACTGCAAGAAACACGCTAGGCACATCCCCGACAGGCACCACATGACTTCTGCACTTACCACACGTTCAAGGATTTGCCATACTTTAGCAAACAGGCCTCTAAATTACATAATTAAATAATGCCTTGCTTCTGTGCTTACCCAACTGAGCTGTTGTCAGGAAACAAATCTCTTTTATAATTTGGAAAAAATGGGCAACTATTTTGGCATTATTCCCCAACTCTGCAGTGACATGAGTTGCTGAGACACGCTCAGTGGGCTTCGTCTGCCCCTTTTCCAGATGTTCATGATGTCATCTGGAGGAACGCATATCTTTTAATAAAGGGTGGAGACAAGTAAATTACGAAGACAATTGATTTCACAGCTGAAAACAAGAGTTTGTAAGCCACTGAAACACTTCTTAAAATAATCTGTTAAGATCCATGACACACTCTGGCCATTCTTAAAATTCACAATATGCATACTTATGTGTGTACTGAGACCAAAATTGCTCGACAAGTATTTCCAGGGTCCCTTTGTGAAATTTGGAAGCATTCAGGCCATACTTAACATTACCCCAGCATACTAAAAATAAAAAGAAACGTTTTAAAGTTGTAGCATGGGGATGATAAATACTTTTGAAGCCACAGGGTTAGCAAAAAACGATTTAGTACTTAGGGTTTGATTGCAAAATAATGAAATCCACTAAGGCTTCTTTGATTTGAGAATATGGAAATGATCCTGAATTTCATAAATATTTTTGGTTTCCTGTTCAGAAGCCAGAAATGTTGATGATTTATATAATTTTCATACATACTAAGTCATTTACATCTGCATAGTCTTCATTTCTACAGATCATAAAGACAATTGCAAATTATATGAGGAAGAAGTGAGGAATGTTTTTTTTTTTTGAAACACATAGGAAAATAAGCTAATATAATACAATGAAGCATTAACAAAGATAACCGCAGTACGGTAGAGGAGAAGCAAAAAATTACTGGCGACCATGTGTCTGCGGGGAGAAACCCCAGAGAAGGCCGAAATTGAAAAACATATAACCTGTAGGACTGTGCGTGCTCCGAATCCGACCGAGGCACACATCATGAAGGGATAGGAGACCAAAAACAAAGTCATACAGAGAAAGAAAGAAAGTCCAGGCTATTTCTGTGCTGGGCTATGACCGCCGCATCGGGCCCTTCAAATGGCGGACAGAGCCGGCAGATAAGAGTCCAAAAATTGGGATTAGCGCATCTGTTCTGCTTCTTTGGAGTCCAAAAATGTTGATAATAGATCAGGATCCTCGAACGTCCTGGTCTGGTTATGGAGAGTCACTCGGAGCTTCGCTGGATACAACAGGCCAAAGCGAGCCTGTAGCTGTTGAAGTCGAGGGCGAAGAGCAAGGAGTTTTCTTCCGACGGTCAACGGTAGGCTTTGCCAAATCAGGAAAGAAGGAGACCTTACGACCTTCATATTCCAAATGATGATTCGCTCGGGCAGCATGTAAAATTTGTTCCACTTGTTGTATCGTAGCAAGCTAAAGATAATAGGCCGGGGGGTCGTGCGGTTGAGCGCCATGCGGGCAGGAACACGGTGTGCTCGATCAATTTCCAGTTCTCTGTGAAAAGTAATCTTCAGCAAGGAGGGAAGAGTTTTGAACAAGAATTCTCTTATATCTCCTGCTTCCACTCCCTCCGACATGCCAATGAGCCTCACATTGTTGCGACGGGCGCGATTATTGCTATCTTCCAACTCCTTTTGAAGATTCTGTATCTGGCGCTCAGCCTCGTCCAGTTTGCCCAAGCGCACCTCGTGCGAGTCGAGGACCCCCGCCATATTGTCCTGCCGTAATGAAAGACCTTCAAGTCGGTCTTGGAGCACTCCAAAGTCTTCTCGCATGGCTCGAAGCGCTTCTCCATTAGACTGCACAATTCCTTCACGCCGCGTATTTCCTCCAAAATCTCCAGTGCATTGCGGGGTTTTCACGAAATGAACCATCTTCTGCGGGAGGATACCTCCGTTTTGGAGCGTTTTTCCGTGAGAAGAAGAAGGGACCCGAAGTCCAAGCGCGCTGGTTTGTGGGCCGCCATCCCCCCCGAGGTGCCCCGGTCAGCTCGGAGCAAAATAGTAAATTTATATAGGTATTAAGTCAGGATTCTGAGTAGGCCTCTCGGGAGCTTCAACGCAAAGCGTCCTACCCGCTGGACATCAGGCTCCGCCCCCCGTGAGGAATGTTTTAAGTTTGGCTCAGAAGTTTAAATATAGCCAAATTTTATGCTACGGATTCAAACTCAGATTAAACTCAGAATTGGGGAATTCCTACACAGAGCTAGTTCTGGCTATCTTCGTCCTGTTAATTTAGCTTTCATGCTGAAAATATTCTGGATTTATGCCCCATTTTCTCAACAAGTAGGACTACCAATTTCAGAATGCTTTGAGGAGGTAATATGTAGTAGCATGTGTGAGCAGCCAGGGTTCAGGGCCAAGTCAAAAATAAGGCCCAGGTTTCAAACAAAAGAAAAAAATGTTATTTACATCAACAGAAAATAGGCCTGACTTACTTTGCAGACTGAAAAACAGGATTGCATCCAAGTGGCCTTTAGGGTTTCCAGTTTTTTGAAAGAGAAAAACCCGCCACCTATGGCTAATCATACTCCAGCCAAGCCCACCCAACCCACCCTTTCTCTGCCCCCTTTCCCCCAAAAAATTGCAGAGAGGGCCAGGGGCGGCTCAAGGCAATCTGCTGCCTGAGGCGATGAAAAGGCACCCCCCCCCCACACACACACCTTAGAGGGGGCGGGGCTTTTTCAGAAATCCAATCAGAGACTGAACCAAACCAAAAAGCCAATTAGATTATATGGAGGAAATGCAAGATGTTTGCACACAGGGCCATATCGAGCTGCAATCGCACCCTGTGAGACTTGCAGCTCGGGCGCACATCCCCCCTCTCCCCCCATACCTCCATCAAGCGCTGCCTGCTCTTTCCCTGCTGTTGCCGCCCTCTGTTTTTTTCATGGATGCGCCAGCAGGAGGGAAAGAGCAGGCAGCGCTGGATGGAGGTATGGGGGGGAGAGGGGGGCATGTGCCCGATCTGAAAGGCACCGGCACTTTAAGCAGATCTGTCCCTTCTTGACATCAAGTCGGAGGAGGGAGGGACCAGACCTGCTTAAAGTGCTGTGAAAAGGCTTGGGGAGCGCATTTCAGCTGCCTGCTATTGTCCTGCCAACAGTGGCAGCAAGGCATCAGCAGACAGCCAAAATACACCCCCCCCCCCTTTCCACCCTGTGCAGCTGCACCGCTTGCACAGGGCTAGGTACGGTCCCGTTTGCACACCAAGGAACTAAAAGACAGCAATAGCCAACAGCACAGTTTACAAAACTAAATTATAACTCATTTTTATTTTGTTGTTATAAACTACATTATGGTTCTTGCTTTTTCTTTTTCAACATATATTTTGCATCCACAGTAGGTGCAGAGCAGAATCAGGACATTCACCCACGGAACTCAATATTTAAAAAAAAAAAAATCTGATTCTGATCATCTCACTTACAACAACATCCACTATTCTCCAGTACCAGGCATATTGTGAACTAATACAAAACCCTACAACAAAGAGCAAACCTACCATACCATATCAGCACAAACTTCCAAAACTCACATAAGGAGCCCATCCAAAAAAAGCATCACTGTAAATACTACAGTGGGCTCTGGAACATCCATGCACCTATTTGAAAAGCTGAACAAGTCAAATTACTACAATACAGTATAGATCTTTATTCACAAACTCTATGTTAATAGAACACCTGACCTCAGTCATACACTCACAACGTCGACCCTCACCAAGTACAGAAAAATAACCACAATCTAAATAATAATATGTAGACTAAATTTAAATTGAAACCCCAAGAAACCAGAGTCCACATGCAGTGCAACATCAGATAAATAAGAGATGCAGCTCCCCAATACTGTGTAAAATATAAAAATAGCACAAAGTCCAATCAATAAAATTAAATAAAATGATTTTTTCTACCTTTGTTGTCTGACCATTTTATTCTCTGATCATGCTGGTCCCAATCTGAGGCTTCTGCTTTCCTGTCTTCTCTTAGCTCTCTTTCTGTGGTCTATGGTCCATGGTCCATCTGCCATTTCTTATCTCTTCTTTTGTTTTCTTCACTTCCTTCCATCAGCCCATTTCCAGTTTCAGTAACCCTCCCCAGTATCAGTCCCCTTTCAGTCCTCCCCTCCCAGTACCTTCCAATGTCAACCACCTTGCATGCCCATGACTACCGCTTGTGTCCATTCCCTTCCAGTCCCCCTCGTTTCCCACTGTCCAGACCCTTCAAGTCCAAATACCATCCAAGGTATCAGCTCAGGTTCACTCTCAGTGCCGCCACCCCTCAGTCAGCTCCCTTCCAGTCACACTACCCTCTGTCCGTCCACCTTCCAGTGCCATTTGCATGACAGCTCCCTTCCAGCCTCCTCCCCATTACCCAACCACCTACCACTCCTATCCTCAATTGTCAGCTCCCTTCCAGTCCCCCTTCAGTACATCCCAGGTGTCAGCTCCTTTCCAGCCCCCTCCTTCCCCGTGTCAGCTCCCTTTCTGACCCCTTCTTCCCCTAGCAGACACTCCCACTATCCGCTCCCTTCCAGTCCCATTCTACCATCCTCCTGCATCAGCCCATTTGTAGCCCTAGCCCCTAGTTTTCTTCCAAGGCCAGGAGCACTCTCCTCCCCTCCCCCATTAGCCCATTTCCAGTCGCAGCCCATTTCCAATCCTATCCCCCTTATCAGCCCACTTCTAGTCCTAACCCCCCCCCCCCCCATAGCCCATTACCGGTCCTAAACAACCCCTCTCAGCCCACCTCCAGTCCTAGACACCCCATAGCTAATTACCAATCCTAACCCCCCACAATCAGCCCATTTCCAGTCCTAGCCCCCCCCCGTAGCCCATTACCAGTCCTAAAACCCCCCATCAGCCCATTTCCAGTCCTAGCCCCCTGTAGCCCATTACCAGTCCTAAATCTCCCCATCAGCCCATTTCCAGTCCTAGCCCCCCATAGCCAATTACCAATCCTAAACACCCCCATCAGCCCACTTCCAGTTCTACCCCCATCAGCCCACTTCCCGTCCTAACCCCCCCTCAGCCCATTTCCAGTCCTAGACCCCCCCATAGCCAATTACCAATCCTAACTCCCCCCCAAATCAGCCCACCTCTAGTCCTAACCCCCATCAGCCCATTTCCAGTCCTAGCCCCCATAGCCCATTACCAGTCCTAACCCTCCATCAGCCCACCTCCAGTCCTAACGCCCCCATCAGCCCATTTCCAGTCCTAGCCCCCCCTAGCCCTTTAAGAGTCCTAGACCCCTGTAGCCCATTACCAGTCCTAAACACCCCCCATCAGCCCATTTCCCGTCCTAGCCCCCCGTAGCCCATTACCAGTCCTAAACACCCCCCATCAGCCCACTTCCAGTCCTAGACTCCCCCATAGTCAATTACCAATCCTAACCCCCCATCAGCCCATTACCAGTCCTAGCCCCCCATAGCCCATTACCAGTCCTAAACACCCCCCATCAGCCCACTTCCAGTCCTAACTCCCCCATCAGCCCACTTCCAGTCCTAACCCCCCATAGCCAATTACCAATCCTAAACACCCCATCAGCCCATTTTCAGTCCCCCCCATAGCCCATTATCAGTCCTAACTCCCCCATCAGCCCACCTCCAGTCCTAAACCCCCATCAGCCCATTACCAGTCCTAGCCCCCCATAGCCCATTACCAGTCCTAAACACCCCCATCAGCCCACTTCCAGTCCTAACCTCGCCCACATCAGCCCATTTCCAGTCCTAGCCCCCCCCATAGCCCATTACCAGTCCTAACCTCCCCCATCATCCCACCTCCAGTCCTAACTCCCCCCATCAGCCCATTTGCAGTCCTAGACCCCCCCCCCCATGGCCAATTAGCAATCCATCCCCTCATCAGCCCATTACAAATCCTAAACCCCCCAGGGAAATAAAAAAAAGGAACCTGGCTTCTGAAGCCACTCTCTGCCGTGGCAGCAGGAAGTGCCCCACGGCCTCCCCGGCAGAGCCCTCCCGTCTCCCTTAGTTTTAAATAGAAAAGAAACTGGTGCGGAGCCTTCCCGCATCTTTGAAGGACTGACCCCGCATCTGTGAAGGACCGACCGCCTTCCTTTGGGGGCGGGACAAAGCTGCACGTGGTCCTTCATGGAGGTGAGAAGGCTCCGCACAGGTTTCCTTTCTATTTAAAACTGGCACTGCAGATAACAGCACAGCAGTCACAGTTCTCTAAGAGGCAGGGAGCCGCGGCTGCCAGGAAAAGGAGGGTGAGTTTGCCGCTGCCGAGAAGCGGACTCAGCAGCGGCAACAACTTGTGCACTTGCTTTTGTTTTTTGGGGTTTTTTTTACTTTTTGAAGGCAAAGTGAGGCGGCTGTTTTGGGGGCATTTATTGCCGCCCTCAAGATTTGCCGCCTGAGGCAACCGCTTCACTTCGCCTCATTATAGAGCCGTCCCTGGAGAGGGCAATGTGCAAACTGAACAAGCAAGATTGCTACACATTCTTAAACAGAAATTCTATACTGACAGAATACGCAGCATTGGTTGTGCACGCACACACAATACAGACAGGCCTTTATCAATAAATGAGCACAAAACAAAAAGACAAAATATATAGACAAAAGTTAAACTGAAACCCCAAGAAGCCAGACTCTGCATGCAGTGCAACATCAGATAAATAAGAGATGCAGTTCCCCATACTGTATAAAATATAAAGGTAGCACAAAGTCCAATCATTAAATTGAAAATAAAAGTATTTTTTCTACCTTTGTTGTCTGACCGTTTTATTCTCTGATCATGCTGGTCCCGATCTGAGGCTTCTGTTTTCCTGTCTTCTCTTGTCTGTCTTTCTATGCTCTGTAGTCCATCTGCCATTTCTTGTCTCTTCTTTTGTTTTCACTTCCTTCCATCAGCCTATTCCCAGTCCCAATAATCCTCCCCAGTGTCAGCCCCCATTTCAGTCCTCCCCTCCTGTTACATTCCAGTGTCTATCTCCTTGTGTTCCCAGGACTGCCAGTGGTGTCCATTCCCTTTCAGTCCCCCTCCTTCCCCACTGTCCAGCCCCTTCTTGTCCAAATACCATCCCAGGTATCAGTTCACTTCCACTCCCAGTGCCATCCCCGTGTCTGCTCCCTTCCAGTCACCCTACCCTCTGTCCATCCTCCTTCCAGTGCCATCCCCATGTGTCTGCTCCCTTCCAATCCTAGTGCCCCCTCCTTCCATCCTCCTTCCCATTACCCAGTCACCTATCAGTACCATCCCTAGGTATCAGCTCCCTTCGAGCCCCCTCTTCCTTACTCCCTCTGTCAGCTCCCTTCCTGCCACCTCCTTCCTCCCCCTCTGTGTCATCTCCCTTCCAGCCATCTCCTTCCCCCCCTATTTCAGCTGCCTTCCTACCTCCACCTTCCCCCTGTCAGTCCCTTCCTGCCACTTCCTTCTCCCCTCTTTCAGTTGCCCTCCAGCCCTCACCTTCCCTCCTCTTTCAGCTCCCTTTTAGCCCTCACCTCCCCCCCTCTTTCAGATCTCTTACAGCCAACTCCTTCACCATCAGTCCCTTCCTGCCACTTCCTCCCCCCTCCTCTTTCAGCTGCCTCCCAGCCCTCACCTTTCCTCTGTCAGTACTTTCTGCCACCTCCTTCCCCCTTGCAACTGCGGCTCCTGCCTCTTACAGAGCGGTAGCTGCAATAAAACTAATTTTAAAAAAAATTAAACCTGTGTGGAGGCCTCTGGCCCTATGAAACCCCTGCTGCAGTGCCCACACTCAAAAGGAAGTGATGTTACAGGACCTTTAGGGGACACTGCAGCAGGGGTTTCATAGGGCCAGAGGGCTCTGCACAGGTTTCTTTTTGTTTTTAAATTAGCTTTATTGCAGCCACCGCTCTGTAAGAAGCAGAAGCGGCGGCTGCAAGGGGAAGGTGAGGCTGCACGGGAGGGCCGGGGAATGCAGATGAAAAGATGGTTTTCTGCTGTGGCCGCTCCAGATCTCACGGCCAGAGCAAAAAAACAGCTTTTCAAGGGCCGGTTTTCAATCTCTGCCGGCAGCCAGCCTGGCCACGGAAAAACCAGCCAGGCGGTCTGAAAACTAGCCAGTTGGCAACCCTAGTGACCTTCCTTCTTCCAGTCTGGATCTCCCCTTCTCAGATCTACTTCTATAAAGGTTGGTCGGAAACTTTATCTTTTAAGGAGGACCAGGGATATCTCTGCAAACTCCTTTACATTACTGCAAATAAAACTGTGATTGGGAGCAATGTGGCCGCCATCATCAGAGCCAACCCGTTTCGTTT
Source organism: Ichthyophis bannanicus (assembly GCA_033557465.1). NCBI lineage: Eukaryota > Metazoa > Chordata > Amphibia > Gymnophiona > Ichthyophiidae > Ichthyophis > Ichthyophis bannanicus. The sequence continues at coordinate 88,915,656 of CM066033.1, forward strand.
CCTTCCAGTTATGCAGGAAAATATCTTCATGAAACCTGTCTATGGGGAAACATGTGTAAAAACATTTTACTGGAATACTGCAACATGGTTTACTCAGATATCTACACACACATGCCATTAGTTTGAAATGAGTTCTGAAAAGAATATAGAAAGGACCTATTTCTGTCCAAGATCATAGAGTAAGCCTTCTATTTCCCTTCTCTTTTGCTTATAGAACTAATTAAAGATGAAATGACATGTGTTACTTTATCCTAGCAGTAAGCATTCAAGAGCACGCATGTGGTTTGACTGGGAGCCTAAACATTTAAGGTGCCTGCAAATTGCTTGTATACACATATACCTAGGAATTAACACATGTATAATCAATTTGTGTGCTTAGAAAAGGACTAGCGCGGATACAATGCATGCATAAAAAGCAAATAGGTGAAATGAACCCATCAAAATACCTGAATATTGGGAAAAATTCCTTGCAAATGCAAACAAAGCAATTATTTTTATTTTTTTTTTGGCCACGCTCAGCCCTAATCTATTTTCAAGCACATCAAAGCAGAATCTTCTGACTTTGTGTCAGGGCTGTTTCGTTCTCTGTTTGGCAGGGATAATAAGAAAGGTCAAGCTGAATACAACTGCAGGTGTGCAGATACAATTTTCTATGCAGCTTTGTCTGGCGTTGAATGAAAATATGGGCCCTTTTAACTGCCTAATGATTGGGGGCTGCTTTATCTCTCTTATAGGGATTTTGGAACTTGCCACATAGGAAACATTTGGTCCTTGCTGATCTCATAGCCGAACGGCTCATATTACAGTTGATTGGAAAATCTGTCCCTTCTTCTTTGAACTTTCATATATCGTAATATAAGCTATAATATTTTGCAAATATTGTAAATAGCACAGAAAAGTCTGAAAGCAGAAAAGCTACAAGGATTAGTCTTATTAGAATCAGTCCCAATCGAGCTTTGGATTAAATTCATCCCAGTTAAATGGTGCTATTTAACTCTACCATATGATACAAGGAGGGCTATTTCAACAGTCAAAAAAAGGTAAATGTTTAACATGAAACACCTGGTCTTTAAAATGTTCTACAAACCTGTTTCAGAAAAATAAAGTGAAGCTGTTTTTTTGTATGTATCACATTCAATGTTGTGCCTGTGGTACTTTTGAATGAGACCTACTATAGCCACCTTACTGGGCAGACTAGATGGGCCATACTGGTCTTTATCTGCCATCATTTACTATGTTACTATGTTATGTTATGTTTCCTTAGAACAGCCCAAGTCAGTTGTTCATGATGGGATCTAGCCCCGCTATTCATCCCCCTTGCCATCCCCGACTAGGGGGACATGTAATGAAGCTACAGGGTAAACTATTTAAGACAAATAAGAGAAAATATTTTTTCACTCAACGTGTAATCAAACTCTGGAATCTGTTACCGGAGGATGTAGTAAGGGCTGTTAGTATAGCTCGGTTTAAAAAAGGTTTGGACAAGTTCCTGGAGGAAAGGTCCATAAACCACTATTAAAAAGGGACCCAGGATATCAATGCTTGACCCCGTACAAGCATTGTGGAACCTGTGTCTTTTGGGGATATTGCTAGGTACGTAGGACCTAGATTGGCCACTGTTGGAAACAGGATACTGGGCTTGATGGACCTCGGTCTGACCCAGTATGGCATGTCTTATGTTCTTATGTTCTTATGACTAAGACTCCCCATATGAACAAGGAGTTTCTACGGGGAGGCTTAGATGGGACAGGAGTGGGCGGTATGGAGGTAGAATAAGGCAGTGGGCAGTCCGTGGCCCCGGATGTACAGGGCCGATTCTGAAGTTAGCCATGTGCGTCTGGGGCTGGCCGACTGAACAGGGGACTTATTCCGTCTAGATGATGGGAAGCTCGGCCTGGAGCAAAAAGATGAGGGATGCAGGAGATTCTCTGCAGCCTGACCCTGACCGTAGGAGGCCTGATCGGGGGTCGGGCTGTGGAGAAAGGTGAAAGTGGTCAGCAGCTGAAGATCACGGCTCCTGAATGGAGCCGTGATGCCATGACAACTGAATGCCATGGCACTGCGACTCCATTCAGGAATGTGAATGAGTTAGCCGAGCAGAGGCCTGTACGTGCAGGCCAATGGGAATTAGGTCCCCGCCTGCACATAAAGGCCTAGACGTGATTCGGATCCCGAGGTGCTAGATGTGTCCCACGGGATCAGAATCAGGTCTATCTCTGTGTGTCTGGTTCCGACCGGACGTCAGAGACCGGGACGCGCCTTCACATGAATAAACAGTCATTTTGGCAGATGTCATAAAATAACTGATGAAAACTAGGCAAGCAATTGCTATGCTTGTTAAGCCCAATAGTTCCAGAAGTATTAGCCATATCAACAGGAAGCCAACCAGAAGACGTTGATCTAAGGCAATTTTAGAAAACATCTAATAGAAGGATAGTACTTAGTGGAGTCACAATGTAAGGATATTTTTGGCATAATTGAAAGAGTAAACTATAACAAGAGTCATTTCTCTTTAAAAACGTAATCTGGAATTGTATGTGAACAAAATGGTACTGCACACATGGGGGCTAATTTTGTAACAGGGCACCTATGTGAAACGTTTGAAAGTGCTAATTTTATGCCTATTTCATAAAGACCGACAGTGTAACACTAATGTAACATTCAGCCTTCTTAATTAATCACTTGATGTTGTCATCAACAAAAATGTTTTTCTATATCTATGGACCATCTTACAAACATAGTACCAAACTGCACCACTGCCCCATTTGGATCACTACCTCAGGGATGATTGGATCTCATTCCAGATCCAGGTTCATATAAAGTAGCTGACGTTACATGAGTCACCATTATCTTTGTGATCTCATGCAAAAAGGCCTCTTGCCATTAGATCACAAAGGGAGCAGCGATTCACACAGTGATTGAAACAGGACATCATATAGGGTATGTCTCTCAGCCTGTTCTACTCTCAGAGGACTCTGGCAGTGTTACAACACCCTTGCAGCTTTTCAGGGTAACTGAGCCTGGGAGGTTGGGGGTGCAGCTGGAGGAGAAGAGGAAGTAGATCCCTGTAACTTAAGCATCAGTTCAGGCCAGGTGGTTCCAACTGCGGTTGTTTCTCAGAGGACCTCAGCCTCTTTCCCCAAGCCCCTGCTGGGTTTGGCCCCAGTTTGTACGGGATGTTGTCTGGCAAGAAGATTGGCCTAGATGACGTTTGGGAAGTGTCACAGAGGATTGAGACAGCAGTGAGTACTAATGTTTCTCATTACAAGTAGTGACTAAATTAGGAGAGCATGAAGATGATCTCATAAGTATGAAAAAACAAACTGGGTCAGTAGAGAAGCTCCTCTATCTTCAATTCAAGCAGCAGCAGGAAGTTTTGTTGAGGATAGTTTGGCATTACATTGCAAGATGGAAGTGGCTGAAATTGCAAATCGGTCGAGGACTATCCGACTTTTAAACTTCCCAGAATTAAGATTATTATGTGCTGCTGAGTTGTGCATATGTATCTCAAGAATGTTTTGAAAATTGTTACCCCAGAGGAGATACGGCTGGCTCAGATGCTTTATTTATCATTTAAGAAGAATGTGGAGTTCAAAGAGGAGGGTGGTATGGACTCGTTTGTATCAGCTGATAGTTTAGACATCTCTGCTTTTTCGGAGTCCTCTATGGACAGTATAACAACTAGGTCTACACTTGTAGTGACGTTAGGGTGCCAGAGACCGATAAGCCAAAATTATTTAGATTATATTTTCAATGGCGCAATATTTCCTTTTGTAGTACAAATGTTCCCAGGAAAAAATTGCTTTCTTTTTTTTAAAACTTTTTATTTCTCATTTTCAAAAACAATTACACCAAGCAATATACATTAACGTGAAGGAAACGAAACAGCACATATGTACTGTAAATACACACAATTCAGGAAATAAATAAATAAGCAAAAAAACAAAAAGGTTGTACTAAATACTAATAGCCCTCAATACGAGGTGGAGAATCTGGAAAGGAGGCTAATTAACATCATAATAAACATAAAACATAGGAAATAATATACAAAAAGGCATAAACATGCCCCAACACTTATAAAACATCCCAGAAGTAGGCGATCTTAAGATGATGCAACTGTTGCAACCACTGAATCCGGAGCCTTCCAGACATCCAAAAATGATTGTAATTGCTTTGGATTATAAAAAAGAAGAGGACTTAATGAAACATTAACAAGGAGAATGAAGTGAATAACAAAAACCCAATGAAGCAACCTCAGGGAGCATTGCCAAAAACTGATGCCCTTTTAGTTGTACTGTATTCTATTGGAAAAATCTGGAAAATCCATACTTTTTGCCCCAGAAAAAAACTTTTGAGCATTTCTAAAGTAAAGCCGCAATATCCAACTCTTCCCCTGTAACAATACTACTAGATCTTTTATTAGATGGAAGATAATGCATTTTGGAAGCAGGCATCTCCAGAACCTGAGGCATCTACTTTTTAAAAATGTCAACCAGAGAGACAGTAGCTGATTTCGGAAAATTCACAAAACGTAAAGTACGTCTCTTAGAGAAATTTTCCAATTTCTCAACTTTAGCATGTAAAGCAGAGCTGTCCCGAATAGAGGATAAACTCTGCGTCCAAGATTAAACCATGATTCTAGGCTTGTTCATGCAATAAGAACTTAGACTGTAGTTCCTGGGTTGCTCCTTCGACAACAGATTAGATGACTAGATGCTGATTTCTCCAATGAAACAATTGCTGCCCAAATTGCAGCCAAGGTCATCACCTGTGGCTTCACCAGGGTGCAGCCTCTCATTGGCAGATGGCGTCTCCCCTCCGCCTGCAAGACAGCTAACTCGTTGGACCCTGATGCCATTCCCGACACCATGACACCCAAACTAGTGCTGGTCACAGCAGCAGGAGACTCTCCAACCCCTCTGGGAGATGTTTCCTGTGCTCATGGACTCGTCTGCTGCCTCAATAACAGCACCACTCCTGCCAGAAAATGCCATAGCGAGTCAACACCAGCCGGCGAAATAGACTCCCTCGGTGGAATGCGCTCCTCCGCTCTCAGACTGACATCTGAGGCTGAAAGGAGCACCCTCTCATCAACTCCAACACATACCTGGCAGTGTCTGTACATACTCCAACAGTAACAGACTTTGCTATGGGCACTTGTACAGGTGAAGGGCTCACTTTAGGGTAAGTCCGAACCTTCCCTTTTCTCTTCCCCATAGAATTAAAATGAGAACGGCACAGAAGAAATGTTAATAAAGAGCAACAAAGCCCGACACGAGCTGAGAGTTGGAGGGGCTAACATGCAGCAGCCATCTTGGATTGAAATTTCCTTCTTTTAAAATCTAGGGTGTTGGCTGCTGGGGAGACTTTTTATTTAAGATTCCCATATAAGTGCCTAGTAAGTTCTCAGGGTAACACGTGTACCTTTTTTGACCCATCTCATCTTGAGGCTTTTCTTTCTGATAATGTTTCTTCTTTGGAATAATGTTTTCATGATATACCTGGTTGAAAATGTTGAGGGCTTAAAATAATTGTAATTTTGGTGCGAATGCAAAATGCAATGTGTGCCTTCAAGTCAGTCCTGACTCCTGGCGACCCAGAAGCTCCTGGGTTTTCTTGACAGTGTCACTGGAAGTAGATTGCCAGGCCTTTCTTCCAAGGCAATGGAGGGTTAAGTGACTTGCCCAAGGCCACAAGGAGTGCTAGTGGGAATTGAACCCTGGTTGCTTGGTTACCAAGCCAGTGGTATGGTGCGAATAGGAATGTTTATTTCTTTTCTTCTTATAATACATATATTTTTTCTTCTTTATGATTTTTCTGCCCTCTTTGGTTTCTTTTTTATGGTGGGCTAAAGTGTTTTGGGTATAATGTTACCTATACTATTGCTGAAGCATTTTCCTTTTATATTTTTTTTCTTTTCTCAATAGCATTTTTTTCTCTAACCATTGAGACGTGTATAAATTGAAATTGCTTAAATAAAAAATAAAACAAAAATGCTGACCAACTCCACTGAATATCGACCCCTTTGGTTTTAGTGAATGCAAAATGTAAAAAACTCAACTAAATAAAAAGTAAGGAAAAAAACAACACAAAGGGCTCGATATTCAGCCTATGGCGGTCAGAGCTTATAAACTGCCTGGCTGCCACAGGCAGAATTGAAACCAGAAATTCAATGCTTGACAATATCCTCTGGCACTAAATATCCAGTTTCAGCGCCGACCTCAATTGCTATCCATTTAGTGGTGGTATTGAAATGCTAACTGGAGAGCACAACTGCATAAAGTTAAAACAGCCATTGATCTGTCCTAACTTTATGCAGTTACCTATCTGGTTAGCAGGCTGTAAATTGCTGCCAACCGGATAGGAGCCAGGACCACCCTAGCCTCACGAACGAACTGCCCCTGCATTCTCTGGATTGTGTGAAGGCAAAAAATGCAATGCGTGCCTTTGAGTCAATGCTGACTCCTGGCAAGCCAGCAGCTCCTGGGTTTTCTATGGAGGGTTAAGTGACTTGCCCAAAGTCACAAGGAATACCAGTGGGTATCAAGCCTGGTTGCTTGGTTACTAAGCCAGTGCCTCCACTGAAAGCAGTCTGTGGGATATTTATTGTCACTGGCTGGTTAGTGCCACTGAATATCAGACTCAAAGGGGCTTGTTTACAAAGCCACGGTAGCGGTTCGCGGTCGTTATCGGAGCCGTAGCCCCATTGAAATCAATGGGGTCGCGGCTCCGATAACGATCGCGAACCGCTACCGCAGCTTTGTAAACAAGCCCCAAAGTGTTTATGTGGTTGCATGCCCTGCAAACTGCATAAATCCTTTTGAATATTGGGCCCAAACATTTTTCCCCTTACACACTCCTAATCTGAGGCCAACAATATTTATCCATGGGGAGCTGACCAGGTAATTAATTAGTAACCTGACTAAATCCCTTTGAAAATTGAAACTATCGTGCATTTAAATGGGCATCTCTGTGGAAAATATGTTTGTTTTTCTTTCTTGGCTCCCAGTGAACTGTTTCTGAGGGTTAACAATTTGGCAAATGTTTGCTAGTTTCTTTCTTTTCAGGAATGTGAGGTAGAAGACCCATCAAAGCCTTTTGCAAGGGTTGATAGGAGAGTTAATTTTTTGAATTTATCTAATGAAAACGTGTTCATCTGATACGGATTTGCCAATCAAATCATTTCAAATCTCTGTGAGGAGTTAAAGGAGAATAGGAGAATTAGGTGTCAGAGAGTCCATATGGACATAAAGATCAAAACAGCTTTTTACTTTTAATTGTTTTCACACTCTTGGTAATACCAGCCCCTTCTGACTGTATAAGATGCTTGATTCATACAAACTAGTGAATAAGCCTGATCTGGGCTGATCTCAGAAGCTAGGTAGGGTTGGGCCTAGCTAATACTTGGAATATCAGGTACTGTAGACTTACTGTATGGAAGAAAGGTCGGGCAATCTACTTCCAGTAACACCTAGCCAAGAAAACCTAGGGGCTTGGTTGCCAGGAGTCAGCAGTGATTCGAAGGCACACACCTTCACTTTCTCAGTTATAATGGGGCAATTTTGAAAATGTTAAGGTAGGTGGCAGGGCCTGTTGACCCGCAAAATCATTTTCAAAGGGAAATTCACTGTAAAATGTCCTTTTGAAAGTTTAGGGCTAATGGGAGCTATGAGTACAAAACTGGCCTCAGACATTCATTTGCTTTTAATGCTTTAACCATGCTGTAAAGTACTGAGCAATGAATCAGTATGCATGCTTTCAACTGCTGAAAGAAGGGACATTTTCATCAAAGAATGCTTACAGGTAACTTCTTAGTTACCTACCAGGCAAATTTCGCTGTCAAATCCTCTTCATATTTTTCCTAGAGGAGCACAGCACCACAGGCAAACAATAAAAGATTTTCATGAAATAGCAAATTCTCAGTTTGAGGACAATTGACTGTCATCATCAGTCCACATCTACTACATGACAGAAATTTTGGGATCAAAAAATATTTCTACTCTCTTACAACCCTGAAAAATTATGTGCCTTAGCAGCTATTTGTGTGCTGCTCACCTACAAAATACAAATCAACTCAGACTCCTTTGTACTCCATAGTTAAATGCTTCTCAAAAATGTTTATTACCATAGCTACAGGGCCAGCCCTAGGTTGTTGGCGCTTTAAGCAGACTTTAAGCTTTACATCTGCCTTGGCTGTCAAAATCTACTGTTTAGCTTTGAATTCCCTAATTTTTGTCACCTTCCTGAAGTTGCTGCCATAGTTGACTGCTTAGTTTGCCTGGTGGTTGGGCCAACCCTGCATAGCTATTAGCATTGAATGAGACCTTTGCTCCTATGTGAAAGGGCCCATCATGGACTTGATAGAGGCTTTGCTTGCTGGTCAGAAGGCGACGGAACAAGCAAAACTCTCACCTACTTGTGTGGTAGGACCACAAGACTGTGGAGCTTTAACTTGTGGACAGTTATCGGTAGATGATGATATAGATGACTTCATTGAAGCCTTTGAAAGAATTGCACTTACTGTAAAGTGGCCGCCAGAGCAATGGGCGGTAAGGCTCGCTACATCCCTAATGGGAGAGGCCTTAGCTGCCTATAAAGCCATGCCCGCTGCTCTTGCGACTAACTATGAAGAACTTAAGAAGGCAATCAGGGATAGATTGGGATTAACACCCATGGTCTATAGACGCATGTTAAGGGATAGTAGGCTAAGACCTAATGAAACGCCCAAAGCCTTGTTCCACAGGATAAGGAGCATAGCGTGGAAATGGCTCGCTCCTGAGGGAAAGACCCTCGAGTCTGTGATAGACACTATTGTGTTGGAACAATTCATGGAGGCAGTTCCCCATGAAATAAGATCCTTTTTGATCTTGAAAAGTTGCCAGACCACAGCAGAAGCAGCCCTCCTTACCGAACGTTACTTGGAGGCAGAGTTGGCTGGTAAGCCAAAAGGAGGGGCTCTGCGTATATCTGGGTCGGCAAACTTTGGAAAGTCAGAAAAGGAACTAGGAACCAATGTAAAATGTGTATCCACTTGTTTGCCAAAGCCAGAATGGAAGTGGGAAAAAGGTAAATGTTATAAATATGGAAAAGCAGGTCATTTACAAAGAAACTGTGTAATGCGAACAGCACTGATAACGGCCAAGGCAAAACAGGTACAAGAAGGTTTTCTGTTAAATGTGGAAGTTAATGGTGTTTTGGCCAGTGCATTGCTCGACTCAGGTGCTGACCAGAGCATGGTCTCAAAGAAGCTCTGGCAGGCAATAGAAGCCCGCATCGGGTCAGTACTGAGCCGACCAGAAGGCAGAGTTAAAATCCGCTGCGTACATGGTGCATCCTCCTTCTATCCATTGTATAAGCTCTCAGTGAAGGGATTAGGAACACAAAAAGAGGTTCTAGTGGCCGTAGTCACTAAGCTTCCCCATGATATAGTGCTGGGTAGAGATTGGCCCCAGTTTAGTAGAGGGATAGAGAAGGGCCTACATACCAAGACAGGCATGGTCTCTACTAGGTCCCAGGCAGGAACCTCAGAAATGAAAGTTGAACCCCCTGTAGAGAGAGATGAACTCCCTGAAGAAAGGGATGAACCCCCAGAGGATGAGGGTGGACAGGTAGAAGAGGCACTGGAAGAGTTTCCTATACATGAGGACCTGATTAACACCCCTTCTAAGAAGACTAGGAAAGTCAAGGCAGATAGACGCCGGGAGCGACAGCATAGGGCTCAGGGGAGGGCAGAGATGGAGGCCGGACAACATTTGCCCTGGGTTCCCGTTGATATAGTTAAGAAGTTTCCATCCTTCCCCAAAGAGCAACAAGCAGATCCTGCGTTAAAACGAGCATTCGAGTATGCCCAAAATGAGAGGGATACTCTCCCTAGATTCCTGCTAGATAAAGGAATATTATATCGGGAAAGTAATGAGCCGCAGACAGGAGCGGTTAGAAAACAACTGGTAGTCCTGACTACTTTCAAGGCAGTGGTTTTAAGGCTGGCCCATGATCACCCGGTGGGTGGTCATAAGGGGATACAGGGGACATTGGATCAGATTTTAGCCCATTTTTATTGGCCGGGGTTTTTTAAAGAAACCGCCCGTTTCTGCGAATCCTGTCCCTCATGTCAGCGAGTTACCTCTGCCAAGCTACGAGCGGTGCCCATGATCCCTACCCCCACGATATCGACACCCATACGGCGTATGTCGATGGATATTGTAGGACCACTGCTTAAGACACCTAGAGGTTTTCAGTACATTCTGGTGATGATAGACCAGCCCACCCGATTCCCATGGGCTATGCCTTTGCGGAACATTTCGGCTAGAACCATAGCCTTAGAATTGATTAAATTGTTTTGTGAGGTAGGGTTTCCTCAAGAAATGCTCATGGATCAGGGCAGTAATTTCATGTCAAAATACTTGGCCCAAATATGGGATGCGTTTGCTAGGTATCATAAGGAAAGGAATGGAAAATAAAACAAAGGATATTATAATGCCTCTGTATCGTTCCATGGTACGACTGCACCTTGAATATTTTGTGCAATTCTGGTCGCCGTATCTTAAAAAGGATATAGCATTATTAGAAAAGGTACAGAAAAGAGCCACCAAAATGGTAAAGGGGATGGAAGGCTACTCCTATGAAGAAAGGCTACAAAGGTTGGGGCTCATCAGCCTGGAAAAGAGACGGCTGAGGGGAGATATAATAGAGGTCTATAAATTAATGAATGGAGTGGAATGGGTAAACGTAGATCGATTGTTTACATTATCAGAATATAGAAAGACTAGAGGACATGTAATGAAGCTACAGGGTGATGTATTTAAGACAAATAAGAGAAAATATTTTTTCACTCAACGTGTAATCAAACTCTGGAATTTGTTGCCGGAGGATGTAGTAAGAGCTGTTAATGTAGCTGGGTTTAAAAAGGGTTTGGACAAGTTCCTGGAGGAAAGGTCCATAAACCATTATTAAAAAGGGACCCAGGATATCAATGCTTGACCGGAACCTGTGTCTCATGGGGATACTGCTAGGTACGTATGACCTAGATTGGCCACTGTTGGAAACAGGATACTGGGCTTGATGGACCTTGGTCTGATCCAGTATGGCATATCTTATGTTCTTATGTTGTTATGTTCTTACACCACATAAGGACAGCCGCCTACCATCCCCAGTCCAAAGGACTGGTGGAAAGATTTAATCAGACAATCAAGCAAATGCTAAGGCATAGTTTGAACGGGAAGATGTCCGAGTGGGAAGTCATGCTCCCTTTTGTTTTATACGCCTGTCGGGAGCGTACGCAGGCATCTCTAGGAGGGTCCCTCTATGAACTACTGTTCGGTCGGGCCCCAAGGGGAATCTTAGATATTCTACGTGAACAATGGGTGGAGCCTGAAGTTGAAGAAATAGGGGTACCTCATTTTCTACGAGATCTGAGGAGTAGATTACAAAGGACTTCTCAGGCCTCAGAGGAAAACTTACAAGCCAGTCAAAAACATCAGAAAAAGTATTATGAACGAGGGACGAAGCCTCGTCAGTTAGCCATTGGGGAAAAAGTAGTGGTGATGGTAGCAGACGCCGGACCAAAATTTGAGTCCCAATGGAAGGGTCCATATAAAGTGGTAGAACAAGTAGGTCCAGTTTCCTTTGCGGTGGAAAACTATAGAGGACGCCGCCAGGTCTACCATCTGAACGTCCTTAGGCCCTGGCATGAGAGGACAGCAGCAGCGCGTCTGGCCAAAGTAGAAAAGCATATCAAGGCCTCAGCAGTGATTACGTGCTGTGCGAGCGTGGCTTCGCCAGCCCGTAATATCTTAAGGGGGGGGATATGTGATGTAGAGAACCCTACAAAGCCCATGGAAATAGAGAGAAAGGAAGATTCCACCTTTAAAACTGACAGGCAGCTAGAACACATGGCTCACTGTTTACAAAGAAAAGGTAAACAGAGAAAGTCAGGAGCTGAACTGACACGCCCAAGCTCTGATGCAGCAGCAAGCTTAGAGCTTGATCAATCACACCTGTTCAGGTTGAGGGCAGAGCCAAGCCCAGGGAAACAGAATTATAAAACCTCGTCATTAGCTCCCAGGAGCAGATGGAGTTGGAGATTAGGAATTAGGAGAGGAGAAGGAGAAGCAGGCTCGAGTACATGCTGGAGTGGTAATTGCAGTTCAGACGGCAGTTGGAGCCGTGGAAGCAGAGAAAGAGGAGTCCTGGACAGCAAAGACAGGAGAGAGGAGAGAACTCCTGTAAGACGTGCTGGGAGAGGCTCAGAAGCTGCAGAGAGTTGGATACCGGGTAAAGAAATTACTTACAGGTCTGGGAGAAAAGCCAGCAGACTAGGAGGAGGGAAGGCACGCCCTGTGACCAGGAATTGGCTGGAACGGAGAGAGCAGGGAACCCTTCAGTCAGAAGGAAGCCTTCACAGTTTATTGATAAATATAACGTGATTTAACTTAAAAACCGCAGCCCTTTCATGCAGCTTAGGTGAACGGATCCGGTTCACCTAAGCTGCACGAAAGGGCTGCGGTTTTTAAGTTAAGTCACGTTATATTTATCAATAAACTCAGCATTGTTATTACACCTGAAATTTAAGAAACACTGAGGTCATTGATGTTACTGACAGCACCGTAAGAAAGGACGCGAGTCCAGAAAGAGTGCTAGTCAAATCTGAGACCTAATATCAGTGTTAATATAGAGAATATCGAACTTATTCTAGAAGAGAAGATTGGACGAACTATTCCTAGTACTACAGTAATTCGTTCAGAAAATAAGACCTCATATGGTTGTATTTATACAAAATCGCTTAACGATGGCAAACAGGTCGTGAGGCTTGTTCAGAGATCTTTTCAACGTGTCTGCATGGTAACGTCTCATTGATTCAGTAATTGCTGTGCGATGAAATGCGAGTTGCGAGATATATGCAGTTCTGTCTTCTTCTGAGTGTGAGCGTCGCCATCGTCTCTCAAGTTTCCTTAGAGTTGTGCGTGAGGCCTTCAGCTCAGATGAATACCAGGTAGCAGAGTGTCACTTACCTTGGAGTTTGTTAGTTGACGGACATATGGCTATTGAACTGAGTGTATTATTCCAATCGGAAACTAAATCATCAGGATTGCACGCTGCTGAGGTAATTAGTGGGAGTGTTGTTTTTAGGATTAGGTCTTTGTCAAAAGGCTGGAATCTTCTCAGGGGGGGAATTGGGATGGCCATTCACTCCTCTTTCTTCTTATTGTTCCCCTAATCTTTCTCCCCCCTTCCTCCTTTCTCTATCTCTGTGGAAAACACTCTTCTACTTCCTGTTTCCTCAGCCCGCAACCTTGGGGTCATCTTTGATTTCTCCTTTTCCTTCTCCTCACATATCCAACAGATAGCTAAAATCTGTGAGAGCCAGAGAAGAAAGGATTAACATGGTAACAAAACAAAACAAAACAAAATAATCAAAATGTCTGAATGCTGGAATTGTACTGAGATGCATACATGAAGCTTTCAGAGGTATATGACATCATATGGAAAACATGTGAAAACACACTTATAAGTAAGTAGTGGACAGAGAAAGGTGTGTAAAAGGCAACCATGAAATATAAACATGCCAATTTAGCATGAAGAACAAATCACCCCCTTTATAGTTGTCAGAACATGGGGAGTTAAAGAGATATATTTCTTGGGAACTGAGGGGTGGGAGAGGACCAAGCAAGAGAATCAGGTAAAGAACTGAGTGTGTGGGGGCAAAAAGGTCAGATAACGATATAAAATCTGACAAGGCCTAGGGCCCAAGAAGGTCAACGGAGAGGGGTATAGACATGAGTAGAATAACATGGCAAATCATACAAGTGGGGGCCCTAGACAGCTGGAACAAGAATTAGCTAATAAGAGAAGAATACCCCAAAAACAAGTAATGGTCCTGAGCAAGGGTATATAATGTGACAGGACCAGATAGGCAATGAGTTCGTACATGCTGTCCTGCATAAGGTGAAATTTTATTGGGAAGTGTAAGTCCTCTCTGTGGTGTTTCTTTTATTGGGAAGTGATATGTCCTCCCTGAGTGGTTTCCCTTTTCGATGGAGGAAGGTGTCTGCTTGGGAACTATTTGGCCCACAGTCCAGCTGACCCTTCGCCCCATACAAACCTGTTGTTTCTTTCTTGATAACATTAACAAAATTTGCCCCTTCCTTTCTGAACACACTATTAAAACACTTGTCCACTCTCTAATTACTTCCCATCTCTACTATTGCAACCTCCTTCTTGCTGATCTCCCCCTTAGTCACCTTTCTCACCTTCAATCTATTCAGAAATCTGCTGCGTGACTAATTTTTCACCAACCCCAATATTGTCTAATAACCCCTCTTCTCATTGACTTCCCTTCCATTTCCGTATACAATTCAAGCTTCTCCTTCTCACCTATAAATGCATTCAGTCTTCTGCTCCTTTCTAACTTTCCTCTCTTCTCTCTCCCTACACCCCTCCTCATGAACTCTGCTCTTCTGGCTTGCTTCTCTCTTTGCCCTTTTCTTCAACTGCCAACTCCAGACTTTGGCCTTTCACCTTTCTGCTCCTTATGCTTGGAACAAACTCCCTGGCATCAGGCTTCAGCTCTGTCTAAAGCAGTGGTTCTCAACCTAGTCCTCTGGGAACCCCCAGGCCAGTCAGGTTTTCAGGATATCCACAATGAATATGCATGAGATAGATCTGTATACAGTGGAAGTCTATCTCGTGCATATTCATTGTGGATATTCTGAAAACCTGACTGACCTGGGAGTCCCAGACGACTGGGTTGAGAACCACTCAAGGCTCTCTAAAGGCTCACCTCTTTAAAGCTGCTTTTGGATCCTGACCCCCTTTTTCCTTGTTTCTCCTTACCCTCCTTTTCCCCTTATCCATTGTTTTGTCTGTCTTAATTAGATTGTAAGCATATGCCTTGTAGCCCTTTATGCAGTAAGGGGATTATTCCGAGGCATGAATAGCAGGGATGTACAGGGAAGATAGACGGGGGCAGGAAAGGGGCGGATCGGGGGCAGGGTTAGGGCAGGCAGTGGGCGGACAGGGCTGAGGACATTGCCCGCAGCCCGATCCTGTTCGCAATTCTGATCCCAAGGGGCTAGATGTGCCCCACGGGATCAGAATCGTGACTCCCTCTGTGTATCCGATTCCAGACAGACACACAGAGGGCCCGAACGTGCGGGATGGAATTGAGCGCTAAATGATTAGTAGTAGTAGTAGTAGATACTGGATGAAAGTGAAGACGACCTGAAACATCTGCTTATCAAGATCAAGGAACATAGTCTCAAATTGGGCTTGCATCTTAACATGAAGAAGGCAAATAGCTTGACAACTGGAAAAATTGAAATCGTAGGCAACTTTAACCTGCTTGGATCAATAATTAATAAAGAAACAAAAAGCACTCAAGAAATCCGATAACGCATTGTTCATGGCACAACAGCTGTGAAAGACCTAGACAAGATTCTCAAGTGCAAAGACATACTATATCTCTGCATACAAAGTTTGGACTTGTTCAAGCCATAGTATTTTCAGTAACGCCTTATGGATGCAAAAATTTGACAGTAAAGAAGAAAGACAGGAAGAAAATCAATACCTTCAAATTATGGTGCTGTTGAAGAATACTGTTTATACCATCAACTGTTTGAAGAACAAATCTATCGGTTCTAGAAGAGATCAAACCTAAGCTTTCTTCAGAAGCTGAAATGACAAAGACTTTGGGGAGCGCTTGTGAGCCTGTATTGAGTGGCTGCCCTTTTTTTCATCTGCAAACTCCAGACTTCGATCTTTTCACCTTGCTGCTCTTTATGCATGGAATAAGCTTCCTCTATCCTTAAGTCAAGTCTCATCTCTCTCCTTCTTCAAATCCATGCTAAAGCCACTTTTGGACCCTAATCTCTTGTTTTCCTTGTGTCTCCTCTCCCTATTGAACTGTTATTTCTTTTGTATTGTACTGTCTGTCTTAACTAGATTGTAAGTTCTTCAAGCAGGGACTGTCTTATTACACTTATGCCTTGTAGTGCTTTATATGTGCTTTATATATGATTAATAGTAGTAGTAGTAATAAGCGGATGACCTGCTGGTATACCTTTCCCACCCCTCTGAATCTTTGTCAGCTCTCCTTAGATTAGTGCAATTCTTTTTAGAGATTTCTGGATGCAAACTTAATTGTGATAATTTGGAAATCCCTTGCACTAGAGAATTCATTGCACTAGAGAATCTCTTGCTCAGTACAATTTCAGTGGGTGTCCCAGTTTGTGAAATATCTACGCAATTCTCCAGACCAATTTGGATCATATTACCAAGAAAGTACAGGATGAAATTTCTGGTTGGCATCCCCTTGCATTGTCCTGGGGCAGGCTGTAGACTATCAGGTTGGGGCTTATTCCTCAAATTATTTACCTGTTTAGTATGCTGCCGTTAGATTTATTAAACCTATCGAGTGTTCCCTGACTAGATTCTGGTGGAACAACAAGACCTCTCAATGTAAACCGCCTTGATATCATGAAAGGCGGTATATAAGAAATGTTAAATAAATAAAATAAATAAATAAATAGCCAAGCTGAAAGCTCCCTAGGAGCCCAGTCATTACACTCCATTGAAAACGCCCAACTATGTTTCACATTTCTCGATCAGTTGCCTCAGGACAGGTCTCCACTTTCCTTTCTCCTAAGATCTAGGGAGTATCCAACAACCAGGTGCAGCAATTGTGCAAAGCATCTGATCCCCTGAAAGCCCCTCCCTTTCACTACCTTCACATCTGTTCCAAAGAAACCTGGGAGCATGGTGCACTGTTTATGCCCTATGTGCCAGCCTTATAGCATATCCCTTATTTTGGATAAGATATGGGTTCAACCTAGGCATGCAGCACAACCCACCAGTACTTTCCTCCTGTTGTTCCCCTTTTATACCTCCAACCTAGTCCAACCTCATCCAGCTGTCACCAGTATGTTGTCAGGGAAAGGTAGGCATATGTAGCATTCTGACTAGTCCATATGTCAGTGGTGAAATGCATGCTACTACAGGCCTCTGCTTTTACCATCTCTGCCTGCACACAAAGACAAAACTGACTATTGGCATGGAGGAGTAGCCTAGTGGTTAGAACACTGGCTTGGTAACCAAGCAACCAGGGTTCAATTCCCACTAACACTCCTTGTGGCCTTGGGCAAGTCACTTAACCCTCCATTGCCTCAGAAGAAAGGCCTGGCAATCTACTTCCAGTGACACTGCCAAGAAAACCCAGGAGTTTCTGGGTTACCAGGAGTCAGGACTGACTCAAAGGCACACTTTGCATTTTGTAGACTGAGAATCACCTGCCTACTAAAAGTTGTCCTCCAGGGCACTCAGTAATCAGCAGCTTAAAGATGCAGCAGCCTCTTTAATCCCACCTTCTCAACCATCTTCAGGGGATGGCCATCCAGGGCTATTATTTTCCTGGTCCCTCTAACTCTTCTGGTTCAGCAGCATTGTAGCTCCGCGTTTTAGTACACAGATGATACCATTCTTCTTCACCACACTGACTCCTCTTCTCATGACATTGTCCCTCTCGACGCTTGCCTCTCCTGCATGGACTCCTGGATGTCCTCTAACTTCCTTCACATGAACCTCACTAAAACGATGGCTATCTGTTTCACTTTTGGTGTTCCCTCTCCATCCCTATCCCCAATCTTCTCCTCTACCCCTATCCCTCTTGTCTCTACCCTGCACTATCTCGGTGTCACTCTGGATTCCACACTGTCTTTTCATGACCACATATTGTCCGTAGCCCAATGTTCCTTTTACTCATTAAGGCAAATATGCGCAATTAGCCCCTTTCTCCCCATTTCTTCCCTGATCACACTGCTCCTCTCCCTCATCATTTCCCACCTAGACTACTGTAACATCTCCCTCGCTGTCCTCCCTCAGTATCAACTTCGTAGACTCTATCTTGTACAGAACACAGTCGCCCGCATCCTCACACATGCTTCCCACTTGGGCCATATCACTCCCCTACTCATCCATCTCCATTGGTTCCCCGGGGCTTCCAGAATTCAATATAAGATTCTTACCTTCGTCCATAAAGCAATTCATACCAGAGTCCACAATATCTTTCCAACCTCATCCATCTCCATGCCCCCCAGTGTTCACTAAGGTCCATTCATGCTAATCGCATGTTCCTCCCTTCTCCATCTCAAGCCCATCTAGAATCCACCCATACCTCTGCCTTCTTCTTTCTTGGCCCTAAACTCTGGAACTCCCTTCCTCTGAACCTCCATATGGGGCCCTCCTTCATCAGCTTCAAAGCAGGGTTAAAAGCCCATCTCTTCTGCACTGCCTTCGATCTTATACCACCTACCTCCCCTCCTGCCTCCCTCCCGCAGTGATGTCTTGCCCCTTTCTTATATCTTGACACCTCTCTTACCTTTCTTCTCTATCTCTTTCCTGTCTAACCGTTGGCGTTCTGTTTCCATTCCAAGCAGCATTTAACTTGTATCGTAAACTGCTTAGATACTTGCATGGTGGGCGGTATATTAAAAACTGAATAAAGATAAATATAAAGATTATTACCCTGATGTACCATGTCACCACACTCGATGCTGCCTGCTGCCTGTCCCATGACAGTGCTACTGAAATCTACCCCATCTCTTGGGTTTGCTGCCATGCTATCCAACTGGTGGAAGAGGCTAGGGGCTCCACTTGGGAAAGGGATTTCATTTTTCCTGTACCTTTCCCATCATTGCTATTTCCATATCCGGACCGAGTCCCCTGTCTAGGATCACTGTCCTCCTTTGTACTGAGTTGGAAAGAGTACCTTTTGAAAGATGGTGCAGCATGCCACTTTTCGTAAGATGACCCATCAGCTTCTCTCTACTAATGTATTTCCTACTGTAATTGCATTATGCATACCATGAGCTATGACGTTCTTGAAAATGCCTTCACACATGAGGTTTTATAAGACGTCCCATCTTCCCTGGAGATGGTTGCTGTTCTTGGTGCTGCCGTTGGACCTGTGGCTGAAGAGAGAGGAAAGTATATGAGGCCAGTGGCATCCTTCCCACTCTGTATTGTCCCTTCTACCTCTGTGGCACTCTTGGCCTTGGAGCTGCTGGTATCACTTTACACCATCTTACATGTTAGCATTAAGAATAACGGGCCCGATATTCAGTGCCAGTGGCTAGCACTGCTAAAATGGCTAGCTGCCGGTGCTGAACATTAAACCCAGATATTCAATGCCGGGTTCATATCTGGTCCCCGGCATTGAATATCCGGGTTCGCTACATTTGCCAATCGCTAACTGGACATGGCAATATTGAGCAGCTACCCAGTTAGCGATACGTGGCAAACGTTAGGCCAGGGTTTTCTGCGCCTGGCTTTCACCGCATGTCACTAAACGAGTAGCGGCTCAATATCGCTGCTGCCTGGTTAGCAATTAGTGCCACCTCCGCTCTACCCCAGAACATCCCCCGACACCCCCAGATGCTAAATGGTTAGCACTGGGCTGTGTAGTGCTGGCATCCGTGCATATTCAGTGGCACTAACCATGTGATTACCTCGCAGAGCGGCACTTACACAGTTTGCAGCTTGGTAAAATGTGTAAATGCCGCTGAATTTCAGGTCCAGTTTCTACAACACATGCTTCAGCTGGTACACTTTCAATATTTGATGATTCAGATATAAATCCCATCCATCCGTATGCCTCAGATTCCCCGTGTGAAGACTGTCTCCGCACACTTTTCTGCAGGGAATATGATGCTCCTGCTGCTAGGGTAAGTTGCCTTCCCCTTTCCCTTATGTGATGACACCAGACACCTGCTCTTTCACAGTTTATTTATTTAACAAGATTTACATCAAAGCAATTTACATAGAACTCAAGATATTACAGAGAACTCATAGAAAAACCTAGGTTGCACTAGAAGCTAGGCTAGAGCTTGTTCTACTCTCGTTGTAAAGATATCTCGCTAGCTTGGGCAATGGATTAGAGGAGCCTGTCTCTTTGCACCTGTGCAGTACTGCTGTCATCTTCCCTCCCTTTTTTCCTTCTACAATCTTTTAATTTTCCAGACATACCCGTCTCAAGAACTATAATAAGCCTGTTGTGTTATCTACCTGCTTATACTCTTCAAAGAATTGGGGAGAGGGGAGATATGTTTGCCCTATTAATGCTCCTATAGGACTAGATTCCTAGTTGTTGAGACCTGTCTTTTAGCACCCTACCACCCTCAACAAGTCTGTGTCACCTGCCCACCTCCGCCCAGTCTGGGCTAGGCCCTGCAATGCTCAATTGTGCTGCCTACCTGCTTACACTCTTCAAAGGACTGGGGAGAGGGGGGAAAGTGCTTGTACTGCCAGTGATCCTATGGAACTAGATTCCAAGCTCTTGGGACCAGATGTTGTCTGTCTTTTAGCTTTTATTTAACTTTTAAGTGTATTTAATTGTATTCTGTGAATGTAGGATGGAATAGATAAATTAAGGTGCACTCCCATCCCCACAGCTGCAGTTACAGACAAGATTGTTACAAAAAAACATTTCACTGTCTTCTAGTTGTGCAACTGAATAGATTAGAAATAGTAGCCTGTCCTTTTACCACTACAGCTAGCTGTGTTATCGAAGAATGGCCGTTGTTAATCGTTGTACAAATATAGTACATAGCACACCTTCTTCCACCAATGCTTAGGGCAGTAAAAGCAATTGAATTACGAAACTCTAAAGGCAAAATTTTCTTCACCTTTCTTTGACTTTCCCAGTCTCTCTCACTCCAAAGTGACTCTCCCTGCTTACAAAACCTTCAACCACCTAGTTGTTAAAGCAGACACCACAGCACTAAAGGAGGCAAGAAAACTCTGTGCCTTCAAGCTTTTTATTTCTCAGTCTTTATTTTTTATCCTTCCGAGTAAAAAGCTAACCCCATTAGCCACCAACATTTCCTCAGTGGCTTACAGTCAAACTTGAAGCTGACTGCGTTTTGTGCTTTTAAGTCCTAAGCCCCAAGGAACCCTTCTCCACTCCCTCAAAGACAGACTTGAAGTTGCCATTCTTTTCTCCTTTCCAATCCTAAGCCCTAGCCAGAGACAAAATGGTTCTCTGGGGCTTCAGCTGGGTTGTGTATTCCAGTCATGCTGCAATATCATGGCTCCTTTGATTTGCAAAACTCAGGAAGGAATAGATTTCTCTGGTTGCCTGTCAATGATTTGCAACATGATTGGCTCAAGTGCCTTGTGCTAATGGCTGGTGACCCCTTCTTGCCCTTCTCTCCCTCTCAGATTGGTTCCAGTGTTTCTGGTAGGGCTGAGTGCTTTGACAAAGACAAAGTTTATGAATGGTGGTTTGTCAAAATTTCTTGAGCATGCATTCTCAGTCAGTCAATTGTCATAGATTTTTTTTTCATTCATACAAAAACTAATGCGCATGTCTAGTGTTTACCAAGAAGTGATACAGAAAAAGAGAGGGATCTGTTTTATGTGAGTTGACTTGGGAATCTCCTGCTATTCAATTATATTTTATCAAGGAAGCCTTTGTTTAAGGTGACAGTGTGATTTCTAGTAAAATACTAAGCTGTGATGAGGACATTTTTATTAGCTCTTTTCTTTGAGTAAAGACTGGATACACCGAAATAAAAGTCAAACAAAAAAAAAAAAACCCTCTCCTGATTAAAGCAATGATAATCTAGAACTTAATCAATTCTTTCTTTAGTCTTTACCAACACCCCATAAAACCTGAGTATTTCAAAGGACCTCTACAAAATGGCAATCTCTACTGTCTCTACTTTCTATGTATTAAAGCACAGCTGCTCCTTGTATAATCGAAAAATGGAAGCCCGCCAGGAATTTGTATTTCTCTGCTTTACAGATTTTAATATAGGGTTTTGTTTTGTTTTTTTTACTTCCCATTTCTACATTGCCTTTACTGATGCGCTCTCTGTGACCTTCATGGTTGATAAATAAAAAGAAAACGAGATGATATCCCTTTTATGTAAATGAACTTAGTACATTTGTACTAGCTTTCAAAGGTTCAAAACTTCCTCAGGTCAGGACAATACCACAATATATAAGTGAATCAATAAAGCATTGCAGTGATATTCTCAGGGGAAGGCAGGGGGGAACAGTTGGAGAGGTGGATGGGCTATCAGAACGTGACAAGGCAGTAAAACCTTAAGGTTTATAATGTGATAGAAGACCAAGATCTTTGTTAAGCCCTGCCTGGTCCATCCAGAGCGTCTTACCATTTTAATTTCTAAAGTTTTAAATTCCTCAATTGTTTTGAACCTTCCTCCTAGGACTCCCACCATTGAGTCATCAATGGAGTGTTCTAGAAATGCTCTCCAATGACGGAGATGGCACCTCGGTCTGATCTGTGATTTTCCTGCTTTAGCATTGATTATGGGGCGCTTTTATTAAAGTGAGGTTACTATGGGGTTTTCCGCATGCTAAGCATTTAACATGGAACCACAATAACTGCTATGGCGCACTAAAGCAATCAGCACAGGAAAAATCCTGTCGTATAATCTTAGCATGTGATAGGGTCGTAAATGGGAAGGGGGAGGGGGATAGGGGTAGAGAGTGTACATTGATTACACGTTGCATTTAGCTCAGGGATATTTAACGTGTGTTAATTGTCAATGTTTCAGTTAGAGTGGGGTACGCTTAATGCCACCTCAGCGGGCCCTACATGGCAGGGGGTCTGTTGAAAGAGCACAAAGTGCTTTGTCTTAGTAACACTATTAGCCTGTTCCCGAATCTCAAACAGCAGAGAACAACCCTTTGCTTCTGCTCCAGTCCCTGCTCTCTCAGGCAGCTTTAGGGAACAAGACTGGAAATGGGCGGGGCTAGAGCGAACAGAATACAATGCAGATCAAAGAAGCGCTAATCTACTCCCTAACCTAGACTCCTTCCCTCCCCTTTCCCCTCCATCCCTTGTGTTCCTTTACAAAGTATGTGGTCATTTGTATCATTGTTACTAAAGTGAGGGCAGAAAGTTCACTATTTTTTCTTTCAAGAGCGCCTCCATTACGTTTCCCACCACAGAGGTAAGATTTACCGGCCTGTAGTTTGTCAGCTCTTCTCTATTACTTTTGTGAAGATGTACCATATCAGTCCTTTTTCAGTCCTGCGGAACCTCTCCTGTCTCCAAGGATCTATTAAAATCATCCTTTAGCAGCCCTGACAGAACCTCTCTGAGCTTTTTAAGTATCCAGGGATGTATCCCATCTGATCCCATGGCCTTGTCCACTTTCAGTTTTACAAGCTGTTCACACACATCATTTTCTGTGAATGGTGTGGTATGTACTCCATTCCCATTTGTATATTTGTCCTTCTCCAGGATTTTCTTTTGTGAATACAAAACTGAAGTATTTGTTTAGCATTTTCGCTTTTTCAATCTCACTTTCCGCAAATCCATCCTCAGCACTTTTGTCTTGCAATTCCACCTCTGATCTTCCTCTTCTCTTGAATATACCTGAAAAAAGGTTTTGTCTCCACTCTTCACATCTTTAGCCATCTTTTCTTCTGCCTTTGATTTTGCTATCCTTATTTTTCTTTTTGTCTCTTTTAGTTTGATCCTGTATTCTTTTCTGTGTTCCTCTGTTGGCGAGCTTCTGAATTTTGTGAAAGCTGTGCTTTTTGTCTTTATTTGTGCAGCCACTTCTTTGGAGAACCAAATAGGTTTCCTTGTCCTCTTGTTTTTATTTACTTTCTTTACATATGTATCTGTTGCACCTTTTATTGCCTCTTTCTTTTAGTTTAGCCTACTGCAATTCCACTTCCTTTATCCCCTCCCACCCTGCCAACTCCTCCTTCAGGTACTTTCCCATTTTACTGAAGTCAGCATTTTTGAAGTCCAGGACTTTGAGTTTGCTGTGGCTTGACTTTTACCTCACATCACACTGTGTGATGATCACTGCTGCTCAAATAAGCACCCACCCGGACATTTGATACACTATCTCCATTAGCGAGTGCTAAATTCAGCATCAAACATTCCCTAGTCAGTTCCATCACCAATTGTCTGAGCAATGCTTCTTGGAAGGCATCCACAATCTTTTTACTTCTTTCCAGATTTGCAGAAGGAATACTCCAATCCACATCTGGTGGATTAAAGTCACCCGATATGATCACTTCCCCTTCAATGGCTACCTTTGCAATATCAATGATCGAGTCTCTATCCATTTCTTCAGTTTGAGTTGGAGGCCCGTAGACTACACCAGCATGGATGATAGTGCCATCTCCTCTTTCTAACACAATCCACAGCACTTCTTGATTTTGCATTTCAGTGGCTTTAATATTGTTTTTGACATATAGGGCTATTCCTCCTTATGATGTCAAGTTATATATTTTTACAGGATTGTTACAAGAACATTGATAGTAGGATCATGATGATCTTTATCTTAGTTTAATTAACAAAATTTGGAGGCGGGAAAGGGGGTAAGGGCTTGAAGAGTTTGTTTGTTTGTTTTTATTTTATTTATTTATTTATTACAGTTTCTTATATACCGCGCTATTCGGTATCAGCGCGGTTTACATCATAACACAACTACCATAACGACAAGTTGTCAGGTTTTACATCGAACAGGGATACAAACTTGGATAACAGGGTAAACTATGTACATAAGCTATTTACACAGCAAGGATAGGTAAAAATCAGAAAATGAGTATGAGGGCATTTCTAGAGGGGTCTAGAGTGGGTCATTTATTGAGAGGGGTATCTAGGTTTAATTGCTGGCTGGGAAGTATTGGAGGAAGAGGTGGGTTTTGAGTGCCTTCCTGAACTGATATAGATTGTTTATGGCCCTAATGTCAGGGGGTAGTG
Organism: Ichthyophis bannanicus; assembly: GCA_033557465.1. Taxonomy (NCBI): domain Eukaryota; kingdom Metazoa; phylum Chordata; class Amphibia; order Gymnophiona; family Ichthyophiidae; genus Ichthyophis; species Ichthyophis bannanicus. Next base: position 88,940,404 of record CM066033.1, read on the forward strand.
CATTCCAGCATTTGGGGATATATAAACTGCACGCCCTGTTTGTGATTGTCTTGTTGCACTTTGCCGATGCCTTTGGTGTGATTAGCAGGTTGACAGCTGTTGCTCTTCTGGATCTGTTGGGGGGTACAATGTGGATAAGATGTGTGAATGAGGCGGAGGAAATACCTTTGATTGCCTTGAAAGCTAATAGAAGAGTTTTGAAGGTGATCCTCCCATGAATAGGTAGCCAGTGTAGCTGTTTGAGAATGGGAGTCACGTGGTCGCTTCTGGTTGCTCCGTAGATGACCCTGGCTGCAGCGTTCATGGCCAACTGTAAGGGGGTGAGTGTGGATTGGGGGAGCCCTTGTAAGATGGCATTTGCAAAATCAAAATGTGGCAGGATCAGTGCTTGATATATGGTTCGGAAATCATCTGGGTCCAACAGGGAGCGTAGGTGCTTGAGTGAACGGATTTTAAAATAGACAGCTTTGACTATATTGCTTATGTGGCGTTTCATATCCAGGCGTTGATCCATCGTAACGCCCAGGTATTTTATTGCATCTTTAGTTTGCAGGTCAGCTTCCTTGACACTGACGTGGGATGGCGGAGTAAAGTTGGGGTCTCTGGTGATGAATAGCACCTCTGTTTTTTTATGTTGAATGCGTAGGTTCTGTGACTGGAGCCATGTTGAAACTGCATTGAAGCAATCCGTGAGTGGGGTCAGGTCCATGTGAGTTGTGGCGAAAGGCATGTATAAGAGAATGTCGTCCGCATATATCAAGCAGTTCATATTGAATGATCTTATGATATTGCAGATGGGCTGCATGTAAATATTGAAGAGTAAGGAGGATAACGAGGAGCCTTGGGGTACTCCTTGCTTTTGATGGAAATGTATCGACTCTTCTAATCCAGACTTCACATATTGCCATCTACCGTCCAGATAGGATTTACACCATCCTAGCGCACTGTTGCATACGCTTTTTTCTCTCAATCTTCCGAGGAGTATTTCGTGACTCACGGAGTCAAAAGCCGCGGCGATGTCTAGGAAGATGAGCACAAAACCTTGACGGATATTATCAATTCCTGTGATGATGTCATTGAATAGACCAGTGAGTAGTGTCTCGACCCCATGATGTTCTCTGAACCCATGTTGACAGCTGTCTAAGGGAGCAGCGGCATCTATGTGGTCCTGGATTTGCCGTTGTGCCTCTTTCTCAATTATTTTGGCTAAGAGAGGGATGCTGGCTATTGGTCGGTATGAGTCAACTCTTTGGGGGTCAAGTTTGGGGTTTTTCAATAGTGGTCTAATGGAGGTCTGCTTGAGTGAAGTGGGAAAGTATCCTGTTGTGAAGGAGATCTTCATTATATTTACGATGACAGGACTGAACACATCACGTAGTTCCTTGATCCAAAAAGCTGGACATGGGTCAGTCTGTGCAGTGGAGGTGTTGAGAGATGCTATGGTGTCCTCGATAGATTTAGTGGATGGTGTGGAGAGAATGTTGAGTGGGGATAGGCCCGTCGGTTCTTGATATGTGACTGCTGAGACCTTGTTGGTTTGCACAATCTTGGATTGCAGATAATCAGCGAATCTTTGCGGGTGAATCTCGCTATGTTGTTCGGGAGATGGTTCTTTTGAGAGGGATTTGACCAAATTGAAGAGGTCACGTGGTTTATTCAGAGACCTCTTTAGAGTGTCAGTATGATATTGTCTCATTTTAGTAGTGATTGTATCTCGATGTATTGCAAGGTGGGTTCGGTAAGCGGTCTGATCATCAGTTGATTGCGAGCGGCGCCATCGGCGTTCAAGTCTACGTAGTTCTGTGAGAGAAGATCGCAACTCAGATGAGAACCATGGGGCGGAGCTTCTTTTTGTCCTTGCTGAATTCTTAGGGTTTGAGTGTTGTGAGATGGCTAGCAGGCTGGAGTTCCAATGAGAGATTAGTTCATCAAGATCCGGTGTGATTTTGTTGAGGAGTGGTGGGGTCTCGGCAAGGATGAGTTCCCTGTCGAAGGGGCGAAAGCATCTAGTGGCAGATCGAGAGGTGTTGTTTGTAGGTTGGCTTCTGTTCAGCTGTTCATTGTTGATGGGTATCTGGATAATGATCAATTTGTGGTCGGACCAGGGTACATCTATGTCTGATACTGGAGGATTGTGGTTTTGGGCCATGACTGGTTGTGGCACAAATACCATGTCAAGAATGTTTCCCTTTGTGTGTGTGGGCTCATTGATGATTTGTTTGAGCCCCAGGTCTTCCATTGCCTCAAGGAATGCATTTGCGTGGCTTTGGGGTAAAGTAACTGAACAACATACAAGCACATTGGAGCGGTGCAAGGCTTAAGGTTCCTGGTCTTCTTACATCAGCCCTATCCTTTTAGCTCTTGCTCACACCAGCCCACACAGAGCGCAAAGAAGAAAACACCTTGTGCCATACTTCTATTAGCCTGCAATGACCAGAAGGAGGCAGATACCACCTGCATATCTGCACTGTTTCACATAGACCATAAGAAGGTAGAAGGATACTTGCATCAGCCCTCATGGGACCTGAGGGAACATAGAGTAGCAGCTATCCTCCCATCAGCTGGAAGTGAGGAGGACAACTAAAGCAGCATCAGATTAAAAGGGGCTGATGAGGTCAGGTAGCAAAAGGAAAGTAGGGTTCAGTAAAGAAAAAATAAAAAGGGACCCGTCCACACAGGTTTGCCTAGGGCTCCTTAAATGGTTAAAGTGACCCTGGTTAATAAGAAGTTCCAAAAATATTAGGTTGCTACATCATCAGTTCACGTTGACTGAAAACCCAATGTGGAATACTATGGGGGAGGAGTGGCCTAGTGGTTGGGGCAAGTTACCTCAGGCCAGAAGGTCAGGGGTTCAAATCCCACTAGAGGACAGCAACCTTGGGCCAGAAGGACTGGGGTTTCTAGTCCCACAGGTGCTCTTTGTGGTCTTGGGCAAGCCACTTAACCCTCCATAGCCCATGTTCCCTGTAAGTATTAGCATACATGTCTCATATCCCCTCATGTTAAAATGTATCCCCCAAATGTATTGTGACCACTTTGAATGAAGGATAAGGTGGTATACAAAACTGTTTGTCTAAATAAATAAAATCCTAGGGGATAGGGAAGGAGCAGGGAGAGCACTTTGAAGTTAACACAGGTGTTTTAATGTGTTTGTACTGCTAACATGGCAGATGGTGCAGAACAGTGAGTTATACCTTCAGGGTCATGCCATTAATATGCAGTAGCAGCTACTGTCCTGTATTGGCAGTATAGCCACCTTCTTCCAAGTTCCAGGACTCCCCCTTCAGTTACCACAAAGGTTTCAAAATTACCACACAATATCTTAATGTGATCTACTAAAAAGTTCCCTTTACATAATATAGGAGTTATTTTGGAAGTCCTAGTCATGCTTTGGATACCTGGAAACACAGAAACATCTCCAGGGCCTTTTTAGAAGCTGGGGATGCGGTCTTTCCAGTCTGAACAGGGGCATGGTGGAGGTACCCTCAGGAACCTGGACTTTGCTGCCTGATCTCAGAAATATCCTGATCTGGCGTCATGCCTGCTCCAAGCATAAGGAAATAAGCATCAGGAAAGTGCTTGTTTTGGTTGACAACCACCCAAAGGGTGTAAAGAAGATACTGTAGGTGCATAGTTTATGGAATACACACATAAGTGACAAGTTTTTCTGGCTTGGATATGCACAAAATTGCTTTGGCCTTGAAACAGATATAACTGTGCAGCAGTCTTTGGAAAGGCAATTGTATAAAGGCAAATGGGCGCATATGTGGCCTTTCTAGTTACTGATTCATTTATTTAGTACCATTATATCCTACCAATCATAGTTTCTAAGCATATCACAGCAAAGCATCTGAAATAATATTAAATAAACTATAACAATACAATTACATCATACGACACATGATGATTAAAAGGCTCATTAAATAAAAATGGCTAGGTCTTTTGTTTGAAATACACGGAGATTAGTTTCAGGTGCAATCCATCTGGTAGAAGATTGTATAACACCAGCGCTGTTGATGTGATGGCTGGCATAAAGAAAGGCTCGAGCACAGTTCTGCAAACACCTATTCGCTAAATGCTTTCACCATAAACAACAAAACTGGTCCAACAGACTTACCCAAGGGCCTTCCCTGCCTAGGCACCCTGTTATAAAATAACATCCATGGTAATAATTTTCTAAAGGCATTTTTGCACATACTTTTACACAATTTGGGTGTGGGCATGTTTGGGGGGGATCTTAAGCTGTGTGTGGGCAGAGTCATGATTTATGGGCATTATTTAGAAAGAACTCTCCCGCCACCATCCTCAGCTCTCCCCATCGGGGGATCGAGCCTCCAGCAGCGGGAGGAGCAGCAGCCATCCCTGCCCAATCGGGGCAGTCACCCAGATCCAAAAGCTCAGCGCCATCGGGTGCTTAACAAAGAACTCTCCTGCCACCATCCTCAGCTCTCCCCATCGGGGGATCGAGCCTCCAGCAGCGGGAGGAGCAGCAGCCATCCCTGCCCAATCGGGGCAGTCACCCGGATTCAAAAGCTCAGCGCCATCGGGCGCTTAACAAAGAACTCTCCCACCACCATCCTCAGCTCTCCCCATCGGGGGATCGAGCCTCCAGTAGCGGGAGGAGCAGCAGCCATCCCTGCCCAATCGGAGCAGTCACCCGGATTCATAAACTCAGCGCCATCGGGCGCGCCCGTGCCTGGCGGTCCCACGCCTGAGGACCTCGCCAGAGGGCCCTTTGGCGTGGCCCTTAGGCGCGGGCCCAAGGGGAAGGGCACATGAAACTCCTGCTCCTGCTAGCCTGTCTACACACAACAACTACCCAGCTCCAGACGGCAAGCACTATTAATAGGCACATTCCCGGTTCAATGTGCACCTACAACAAAGAGACACAACAACGCCTCCAATCTACCCTGCCTATAGACGACGACCCAACTATTGAACTGCTGACAGACCTACAAGGTGAATTGACTCAGTCATGTTTATATGACCAATGCTTACTTACTGATCCTAATCTGTGTTTTGAAAGTCACTATTATATTATTCTCGCATCTAATAATATCTAGTAATATCTAGCAATATCTCACTTTAGCAGTGAACCGAGTTGCTATAGAATCACAATATAGTGACAAGCACAGAGACTAATAGTATCCATAGAAAGATTCTCTATATTGAAAAATCTGTACTCAATCCTTTGACCTCACCAAACGCTCTCAGAAGCAAACACACTGACCTTAATTATTATTAAGGTACCCAGACATAACGAACGCATCACAAATATGGCTATTTATCTCCTTACTCTCACTCTAATTTACACCCTGACCAGTACTTTTCACGAAGCTACTGCTCTTACACAGGGTTATAACCCTGTCCCACTACTCTTCAGCACCAGTAGGAAATATTACCATAACCAACACCAACCACCCCCAAACCCCTACTACAAAAGACAGTCACACTTATTCTATGCCACTCTTGAACCCACAGCAACAACAAACCTTAAGGAAAAACAAAATCAACAAACCCTCAAATGCGCACTCATCAATGCAAGTTCGGCCCGCAACAAATGGCCCGCCATCACAGACCTACTTTCAACTCTAAACCTAGACATCCTACTGGTAACTGAAACATGGTTGTCAGACGCTGATAATGCTCTTCTAAACCAAATCACTCCTACCAACTTCTCGATCTACACATGCAACAGAGAAAGCAAAAGAGGAGGTGGTGTACTCATCCTAGCTAAAACCGCACTTCAATACCGGATCAACTTCACCAAGAGCATACAACACCTGAATATGTTGACTATCACCAACAAATTCAACATTATAAACCTCATCTACAGGGCACCTGGCGCTTCATCAGAAGAACTCTCCGATGTGATCGACCTAGCCTGTAATCCTCAGAGCACACACAAAGCTAATTGGTTGATGGGAGACTTTAATCTTGCCTCCACCCAACAAGAATTAGCTATCACCTTCCTCGAGGCAATGTCAAACCTAGGCTATAAACAAGCCATGAAAGATCCCACCCACCAACAAGGTAACCTCCTAGATCTAGTCTTTATCCCACCTTGCGACACCAGCAGACCAAACCAAATCGAATTAGCTGTCACCCTCGTCCCCTGGTCCGACCATAACCTAATAACATTTCAGATACCAACACCACCAACAGCAGACTGCCACCCAATCGCACGTAGACCAGAGAAACCATCCCAATTCAAACAGCTGGACAGAGACATTATCACCCAGCATGTAATCCCTAAGCTATCTAAACCATCCTCCAACCTCAATGAAATTTATTTATTTTATTTATTTACATTCTCTTATATACTGCGCTATTCTGCATCAGTGCGGTTTACATTGAACAAACTGAAATTACATTGAACAGGGCATTATAACTTGGAAATTATTTTACAGGGAACTTGAGCTATGGAGGATTAAGTGGCTTGCCCAAGACCACAAGGAGCACCAGTGGGACTAGAAACCCCAGTCCTTCCGGCCCAAGGTTGCTGTCCTCTAGTGGGATTTGAACCCCCGACCTTCCGCCCTGAAGTACCTTGCCCCTCCACTAGGCCACTCCTCCACTCCTCCAGCTTGAGTGAGGGTGTTATTCCAGTTTGTGAAATGCTCACAAACTGGAATAACACCCTCACTGAAGCTGGTCAACATCCAAACAGCGACAAGAAACATACAGCTAATAATCAAGCCCCAAAAAAACATAACGCGCCATGGTTCTCCTCAAAACTACGATCCTCATTACTACACCTGAGAAAGCTTGAGAGAAAGTAGCGATGGACCCGCAGCCCAGCAGACCAAAGTACATATTTAGAACACCTGAAAAACCATAGGGACTCAATGTGGGCAGAAAGGAAAAGATTCCATACTGAGCTCCTCAATCGCTCATTAAGTAAGCCTCGTGACCTTTTCAATTTAGTAAAGTCACTGACCAACCAACCACCCCAACCACAACAGGAGTGTATCCAACCTCAGACATACGCTAACTACATCCAATCCAAAGCAATAAAGGTGACTACTACCACACCTCGTGAGTCCTATCTGGACCCGAACACTCAACCCCTTCTTACTAAGCTCTCACCCCCATCAGTGAAAACCATAGAGGAAACAATTGCCAACATCAACACCACGACAGCTCCAAACGACCCTTGCCCAGCCCACTGGATCAAAACAATGCACTCAGAACTAAGTCCATTCAAAGCTGATATCGCAAAGCAATCCTTCAGAACTGGAATCTTCCCGGAGGACCTTAAGAAAACATCCATATGAACATTACTGAAGAACAACCAATTTGACCCGAATAAAGAAGACTCTTACCGACCAATCGCCAGTATCCCTTTCTTAGCCAAAATACTTGAGAAAACAACCCAAAGACAGATTCAACAGCTTATAGACACAACCTCTCCGCTAGACCCGTGCCAACATGGTTTCAGAGAGGCGCATGGCATAGAAACCCTGTTGACCTCATTAACAAACACACTCACCAATGGGATAGACAACATCAAGAAAGGCTTTGCATTGATCTTCCTAGATATCTCTGCGGCGTTCGATTCAGTAGATCATGAACAACTCCTGAAGAGACTCCATGCAAAGGGAATCCGTGAACGCGCATGGGAGTGGTGCAAGTCTTACCTTCACGGCAGATGGCAGCAAGTTAGGATTAGCAACAAAACATCAGAACCCTTCCAGCAAAGACAGGGAGTACCACAAGGATCGTCATTGTCTTCACTATTTTTCAATATTTATATGCAGCCAATCTGTGACATAACCCGCTCCTTCGGCATATCCTGCCTCATGTATGCAGACGATGTTCTGTTATTCACACCTATAATGGTCGCATGCCCAGACCTCACAATGTTAATTAAGTGCTTTGATGCAATAACAGACTGGCTCTTCAGTCAGAATCTCCGTATAAATTTCAAGAAGACAGAAGTGCTATTTATCACACGGAACAAAGATTTCTCCCCGCCATCAACACTAAAAGTTAGAGACGCAGAGCTTCCTGTCAAATCCAACATACGCTATCTAGGAGTAATATTAGACCAACACTTGGACTTCAAATACCACATCAAACGAACAGTACAAACTATCTACTTCAAAATTAAAACCCTCTGCCACCTGAGACCCATGATGGAAACCGACGACTTTCGAACAGTATTCCAAGCCCTAATAACACCTCACTTCGACTACGCTAATATAATACTGCATTGCCTCCCAAAGAATACCCTCAATCCACTACAGTTAGCCATGAATGCAGCGGCGCGTGTTCTCTACGGAGCATCCAGGAAGGACCACATCTCACCTATACTGAAGGAACTTCTTTGGCTCCCAATAAACTGCAGAATCTTATACAAAGCCCTCATTACCTTCAAAGCATTCAATAAGACATCACCCTCTCCAATTGTTGATCTAATCACTCACACCCCCAATAACAGATCCAGAAGAGCTTTTGCGGAAAGCACTCTAGTCATACCAAACGAATTTATAAAACTTAACCAATCAACCATCAACAGGGCATTTACAAGCTATGCCCCCAGATGCTGGAACAAACTACCTGCTAGCATAAGAGCAATCAAAGACCTCATGCAGTTTAGAAAAGCCATCAAACATCACCTGTTCCTCATGCACGTTACACAGCCTGGTGATCCACCCCCACCCACACACTCACACATATATGGCAAGTGAAACCACATTTACAATAAAAATATAATCTAATTCTATCCCATACTATATCACAGCTCTCTAATTTCTCTTGTCCAACAGAGGACAAACACGATGTAAGCTAAACTGACAGCAAAATTTTGTTATGAATCCAATCTGCTAATTACCAGTAGCTAAATCTCAAATGTATATAGTTCCCCCAGTTCTCCCATGTTCAAATCCCTGTTCTCTGTAAACGTAGGACTAGTTATCTGTCCAAGTGTTTATTGTTTCGATGTAAACCACACTGATGAAAAATAGCGCGGTATATAAGAATTGTTAAATAAATAAATAAAATAAAAAATAAATAAAGTGCGCACAGACACACGGACTTTATATACGAACATTTACAATGGTTCCAGAGCAGGAGTTAATGTCTGTGACTTCATTTTAAAAATACACTGAAGGGCCCCTTTGCCTTAATAAAATAAGCTTAAAATAGGCGTTTTCTTGGCCTTCATACACAGATTGCCTGTTATAAAATTAAACTTCATTTTAAAAACTAATGTTATGAATGTGAATTCATAAAAGGCCATTTGGAATGCCTTTTTTGTGTGGCCAAACTTACATATTTTGTAAACTTAACATACAGTATTTTTAGGAAGCTGACTAGCCTCTTAGACCTCATGTCTTTTAATGATCCACTGTTGATAGCATGAAATGATTTACTTTAAAATTCTCTAGGCTGCTAAATTTTGACGATGTAAGCGAATATAGGGTCAAAATGTATCCATTTAACTTGAAGAGGCACATGACTATCCTGAATCTATGGCCTAAATTTATCCAAGGGACAGCAATATTCAGCTGCTGTCCAGATACATTTATTTGAGTAGACCCTGATAGTCCAAGGCATTTACACAGTTTACAAACATGTCCCAAAGCAGGATATTCAGCGGCAGTAACACACTTAGTGTCACTGAATATCTCCGAATAACGCCACTATACGCCCCGATCAGTGGTGGGATTGGGTTGTTCAGCCCGGTTCATGTGAACTGGTTCCTGCAGTGGTGTGAATCCCCCCGCTTGACTATGTTTGACGGCACCAAAGGATCACGGCATTGGGCTGTGTTGGGGGCATTCTGGGACAGAGCAGACGCGGAGCCGATCGCAAATTGGTAGGTGACTATATTGAGTCGCTATCTGGTTTGCGATCTGCGCTGAAAGCCTGGCACAGGAAACCCGGGCCTAACTTTCAGCGCATATCGCTAACCAGGCAGCAGTTCTATATCACCAATGCCTGGTTAGCTATTGGGCTCTATGGTGACCCCGGATATTCAATTCCTGGGCAGGATAAGACCCTGGCGTTGAATATCTGCATTTAATGTTCACCGGAGCTGAATATCGGGCCCATAATGTTTATTTTTATGTTTATTTGTATCTTTTATACCATCCTTCATCAATGACATCAAAGTGATTTACATACATTAATAAAACAAACACAAAATAAAAATAAATACAAGTAATAAACTTACAATTTTGATAAGTTGATCACAAAAAAATAATGGGAGACATTTTCAAAGTGCTTAATACGGTTAGCAGAATGCTGAATATCTCCCTCCCCCACCAACAGTCCTAACTTTATATGGATAATTTATCTATAGAGGTTTAGGACTGTATACTGTATTCAGCAGTCCAATTTATATGAATAAATTCACTAAAAATTCAAAGATATCCAGATAAGTTATACAGATATCTTCACACACTGGCTATCCTGCTGCTTAATAATATCCTAACTTCCTGCTCAACACCCAGCAATGACTTTCCTCCAGAAACCTAAATCTACCTTCCATATGGACTCTTGGGAAAACTCTCTCTTTCTGCAGGTTACCAGTCAGGACAGGGAACAGATAGAATCTTTGAAGAGTTTTTATTTTAAAAAAGTGGTTCAGGTTTCTCTATAATGCAGCCCAATATTTTGTAATTATTTCCAAAATATCCAGATTAAAACAGACATGTCTCACTAGAATCTGGACCAATGAAGAGCGACATCTGGCTCAGTTTTTCAGTGTCATTTTGTCAGGTCTCTCTCTCCCATGGATGCTGTTTTCTCTCATTCCCTCTTTTTCTCTGATCCGTGATCTTTGATGTTCCTTCTTGCTTCTGCTGTGTTGCCAAATAGTCCATTTTACAGCCTCAACTGGTGCTACCTAATTTCAAATCAATGCCTCTGAACTTAATTCTTATGCGAGGTACTTGTTACTAGCCATTGTTGATTGGTCGAAGACTCAGAGATTGCACTTCTGGCTACATGGGATGACCTTCAGATCTTTGATGGTCATTTCCTCTGTTCAAGTGGTGCATAAACCTTCCACCCAGAGAAAGGTTGGGAGCTTCCATCGAGACCCTCTACTGTATTTCTAAATCTCTTAGGCTAGCATCATTTGTGCTGTCTACTATTACTACTTCTACTATTTATCATTTGTAGAGCACTACAAGGTTTACGCAGCGCTGTTAAGAGACAATCCCTGCTCATAAGCGCTTACAATCAAGTCAAGACAGACAACACAACAACTGGGGACTAGGATCTATCTAGGGAATGGTAAGAAAACACATAGGACGTCAACAGGAAACTAGCCAGTCTGGACATGGCTGGCTTACAACACTAAAAGGAATTATGAGGAAGTGAAAGTAGAACACAGAAATAATACTTTTGTAAAATTGTCTCTCAAGGACATGTAGGCAATACTATCTTACATCTTAGGAATGATCAGTTCTAATTAATAGATATCCCCTCATCCACATTAAACATATTTTAAGCTGCTAATCTTCTAATAAAAGGACCAACAGGAAATATCCTAAGCGTATTAGATCTCAAGATTTCAAGGCCTTTTCTTTTAGTTGTCCTCTTTGGATGATGGTGGGATCTCGAAACACTTAGTAAATTTCAAATCAGGAAGTATATAGAATATGTAGTTAAGACAAAAAATTCAGTTCTTGGGCTCAGGGTAATAGATTCCTGATCACTAAGGAGGATACATGTCTGACTCCTTGTGGACAGGGAAAAGGATTTGACACTCCAGAAATGATTTCACTTCAGTCGCTACAATTATGCAGACTCCAGTATATTTTTTGTTATGTTGTAATGGGAAAATTATCATTAAATAATACAGCCTTGTATTTGGTGCCCGATTAATGCCATTAAAATGCAATATTTCTGGATTATTTCTGACCATAAATGAATAGAAGGCCTTCATTGTTTAACCTATAAAATGCAAAATCTCAAGGCCTTTGAAAGGATAATTTGCATATCAAACAAATTTTGTGAAGTTAATGACTTCTCTAAATCTTTAGCAACAATGGCTCCTTTGTGACTTTTTTTCTTCATAGTAAAGTGTTTTGTTCTCATATTTTTCTGTGGAAGGCGTGTGCCAAAAGAGAACCTGATTTATTAATTACCGATTAGTTAATGAGCTTAGCAAATTAGCAGAGCAATTTAGAAGTAAATGTAGAACTCTTAAATTGTATATTCATGAAAGACTACAAGAATATGAAATTCACAGAAAAATCCACTTTCTAAATCTAAAGATAACATTATGAGATTATTCAGTATTCTTGAAACAAAGACAAAATGAAATGGCTTTTGTTCTGAAGCATAGTCATTTCTTTATTTTTGCAATTTCATAAGAACATAAGAACCACCATATTGGGTCAGAACAAAGTTCCATCAAGTCCAATGTCCTGTGTCCCAACAGTGACTATCCAGGCCACAAGTACCTGACATATCCAAAAATTAGTCGATTCCTCAGGGATAAGACGTGGTTTTCTCTCAGTCTACCTTCACAGCGATTTATGGATTTTTCCTCCAGGAATTTGTCCAAACTTTTTAAAAAACCCAGCTACACTACCCACTTCTTTACCACTTTCCCTGGCAATGAGTTCCAAAGATTAATTATACACTAAGAGAAACAATATTTTCTTCTATTTGCTTTCAGTATACTACTTCATAGCTTTATGCTTGTTCCACAGTCCTTGTACTTTTTGAAAGAGTAAATCATCGATTCTCATTTCCCCGTTCCACTCCATTTTGGGGTTTTTTTAGAACTCTATCATATCTCTCCCCAGCTATCTCTTCTCCAAGCTGAAGAGCCCTAACCTCTTTAGCCTTTCCTCATAGGAGAGTTGTTCCATCCCCTTCATCATTTTGGATGCCCTCATAATAAAAACGTATTAAACATACACATTGTCGTGCTTGGGATGTAGGCATGCGCTGTGTGAGGTGTGCCATCTGCTGGCACTGTGATACTCCAAGGCTTCTTGGCATGGCACGTTTAATAAGGCACGCAACACTTTAGGCTTCTGGAATATTTTTCTTTATCTCAAATAGAATCCATAGTTTCTGCTGGAGAAGCAGTGGCTCTGTGAATGTTTGCAGCTAGACAGCTCCACTGCACAACCGATACTGATCTGGAATTGTACAGTCCCATCCAGAGCTATGGTTACAGTCCAGCACATTGAAATCGACACAAAAACCTTATCCCAAAATGCCCAAGTAAACTTTAAAAGCCCTTATAACCCTTCGACTTTAATCGGTCCTTTATATCGTAGGAAAATCATAAGCCAGAGCCAACAAAAAAAAATCAAAACCAGCCTGTCTTGGACTCAGCACCCTTTCAGAACTTGCTTGTCTGCAAATTCAGCCAATCTGGGTTTTCTAGCCAGCTTCCTCGATTCCTGCTGGCTAGCTGTTCTCCTGTGAGGCAACAGGGCAGCTGTCCCCCCTCTGGGTTTCTCTCCCCAAGGTGTTTGACTTCCTTCACATCCCCTTGCCAGAAACAAATCAGAAGTCTGGAAATAGTTCTATTCATAATTCCCAGTTCATTCCAGTCTTCATCTCTGGGCAAACCCTTACTCTTTCTGCATGTGCTTGAGTAGGACTGGGGGAGCCTTCCACCCACCTCCTAGACATTCTCTACAACCCAGTTTTGACTGGTAAAAGGTCAAGCAATTCAGCTCATGGACTCATTACCCTGTCAGGACCACTCCCAACACTAAAGAAGGATTAAAAATTTCAGACAGTGTTGCCACCAGAACGTCCCTGTGTTCCTTCAATACCCTCAGATGTATTCCATCTCGCCTTATTGCTTTGCTTACTTTTAGCTTAGCTAGCTCCTCACAAACACAGTTTTCGGAAATTTGTTCAAGATCTACTTCACTTCCATTCCTAATTGTGTTTGTTTGATGCAGTCCTACTCCAGGCCCTTTATCTGTGAACTGAATATGATGTGATGTATGATAGTCCAATTTTAGGCCAAAATTGGTCTTTAAAGAGTTTAGTCTTTATATTTCACTACTGTTCTTGATTTTCAGTGCCGTAAAAGCTACATAACTTCACAGTTCAACACAAAGCATACTGGACGGTCAATATTCAGAAGGATTTATGCAATTTGCAGGACCTGTTAGTGCTGCTGAAAATCCCCACAGCCTGCTGGTTAGTTTCAGGCAAATCTGGGGTGGTCCTGGCGACTATACGGTTAATGGTAATATTCAGCCGCTAACCGAATAGGCAAACCGCATGAAGTTAGGACAGGTCAATGGCTTTCCTAATTGTATGCAGTTGTGCTATCTGGTTAGCAACTGAATATTGTCACTAACCAGACAGCTGCTGTGGTTGGCGGCAAACATGTATATTCAATGCTGGGTGCTGACTAGGCTCCGGCGCTAAATCTACGGTGTCATTTTTGCCCTCGGTGGTCAAGCATCGGAGCAATGCTGACCACCATGGGCTGAATACTGACCCCGCAGTCCTCAAATGGCTTGCTTTTTCCTTACCAAATATGTTATTTTGGAGTATTTTTTTTTTTCGTTTTAGAATTCTGACATAGTGAGGCTGGTGGGTATTATCGAGTGTGAAGGCTTATTATATTTCAAGTTTGAATTGACTTCCATATGCTTTCTTACATTTCCAGTTCAGGGAGGATACCGCTAGACTTAAGTATCATTGTTGTCCTTAGCTAATCATAATCAGACGCATACTTTCTGTGGGAGAGGCAGGACTTGAGGCTTTGTGGAAATCAGAAAAGTATTGTTAGAATCAAAATGGTGCAGGGTCATTGCCACGTGATTTTATGCCTATGAATCAGGATATCCCAGAGGACAAAGTCAGCTAAACCAAGCAAAAGATATGCAATCAAAATTGCATTGCTCTGCAGTTCTGATGAATTTGAATCCTGTTACTTATTTGAAATAAGACCACCTTAAAGATGAGATTTTCCTAGTGATTTGCATAGCAACAGCTGATTCTTGTACTCCAGATTAATAGTGCATACAGTGTAAATATAGCTTTTTGTCTGTTCATCATTCTTTGTTGATTACAGTGGGGCCGAAAAGGGCTTATCCGGTTAGCAGGACCTGGGTGAAGTTGGGGAGGAACAGGCACTTATCTGGAGAATGGCAATTTACAGCGCTGCTGTGGAGATAAGTATTTCCACAACTTAGAAGAAGGAAAAAAACTGTCCTAAGTGCATGTGCATCCAGATAGCAGCTGAAAATCACCTCAAAATCTAGAGACAGCAGCGGTCACTATCTGAGTACTGCTGCTGAATATCTGGATTTTCTGTAGCCACGATGGCTGGCATTTAAAAAATGCTAACTTCCGTGGGTTCGATATTACTGCAAGTACTTTTAATTGGTAAAGAACAGATCCGTCCATTAATAATGTTTTCTTTTCCGTAGTGTACAAGATGGGATGAGAAAGTATCGAGATTTGTACAGTAGCAGAAGAAGTATACCACTGACAGTTACTGCGCTCAATCCCCTTCTGATAAAACCCGCTTCCTCCGGCGTTCCTGCCACTGCTGAAAACAGTTTTGAAATGCCTCTTTCGTTATGCTGTGAAGCTGCTGTGTCAAATTTTGCTTAATGGTCTCCAAGTCGTTGAATCTCCTTTCTTTCAGTGGTAATTTCCGTTTTGGAAACAAGAAAAAAGTCACAGGGTGCGAGGTCAGGTGAGTACGGAGGCTGAAGGACTTGCTTGATTTGGTGTTTGGGGGAAGGATACTTCAGTATATAGAAAAGAGATGGATCGGAATACCTTTTTGTTATACAGTAGCGCACATCCGGTGCGGTTGAAAAATAGCCTCACGTTTTCTCAGTTTTTGAGGTTTCGGAGAAACTGTTCTGAGACAGTAGATTTTAAGAAACAATCGGTCACATTGTTTAAGGATTTTGTAGATAGGGGATACCCTGAGAATATAACTTGAAGGGCATACAAAAGAGCGCTTTTTAATGACTGATCATGGTTGATGGGGTCTGTTAAAACTAAAGAAAAAGCTGTTAATCTAGAACAGGTTAATTTCATCACTAAAGTTTCACCTTTGAGCTACAAAATCCAGAAAATCCTTAAAAGACATATGCATGTTCTGGGCAATGTGGTGGGCTTGGAAGATAAACAAATTCGGTGCATATGGAAAAGAGATAAGAACTTGAAAGAACAATTAAGCCCAGCGGCTCTTAAATCTGATGACGGTAATACGAGTAGCCTTCTAATGAAAGGCCATCATAAGTGCGGTGACTGTGACGTCTGTGTGATAATGGAGGAAATAACTGGATTCACATACCATGCCAAATCGTATCATTTGGAAAACAATACATCGTGTGACTCAAGCTCAGTGGGGTTTATGCAATTCGCTGTCCTTGCGATCTTCTGTATATAGGAAAGACATCTCGTTCCTTAAAAGTGCGAATAAGGGAACATAGAAGTCGTCTTAAATGTAATGTCGAGACAGCTCCCATAGTACAACACTGCAAAGACCTTTCTCATGTTTTTGGAGAGCTGCGCTGTTTCGCTATAGAACAGGTCAGTTTTGCGATATACGGCAAGACATTGGAACAGATTTTGCTGTTACATGAGCAACGCTGGATATTTAAATTGGGGACGTTGACACCAATGGGTTTGAACACCAGCATTGATTGGGGAGTGTGCTTGTAAGGACATAGCGGACTAGCAGTTCAAGGGTAGAACTAACTTCACTCAGCTGTTGCTGACGTCACTGAGCCATGGGGTTTAAATGGTGTGTCGTTTTTTAATAGCATCTATTAAGCAAGCAGAGAAGTGAATGAAAAACGTGGGCAGCATCTGTGCACATGTAATATGTGTTTAAATAGTATGTGTCTTGCAATGTTTGATGTTAATAATGGACACGTAACGTTGTGACACCAAAAGTATATGTATTATACATTGCCGTTTTTATCTGCAGACCCCCTGAAGAAACTCTGTTGAGAGAGTGAAACGTTCAGAAAAGGCACCAGAGGAGGCGTAGGGGAACCACATCAAGATATTCGAAAGATAAGCAATCACAGTTAATATAATAGTGTGGACTTTTTAGGTGAAGGACATTAACATAGAAAAAATTAGGTGTACTCCAGATTGGTCACTGATGCTGCCAGCGCGTTTGACAATATTTTTATACTGAAGTGACCATTGCGCTGTTGAGTCTGAGACCTTTTCTGGAGTTCTAAAAACATATTTATACAGTTTTTATCTCAATGGATTGTTCCATGATTTGATATTACTTCACACTGTTTCTTTAAGCCACAACGTAATAGTTATAGTGGAGCATCTGCTATATGATTAGTTCTATACTTTTTGCTCTGAAAACAGACAACTGATTGGGTTGATTTGGTGTTTGGCCAAGAACTGCTGGACAAGATGTGATGCGTGAGCTGGAATGTTATTGCGATGAAGCAGCTACTCACCATTCCTGTACAACTCTGGCCTCTTATGACGAATTGCATCTCTCAAATGAGTCAGAACGTGGGCATAGTACTCCTTATTGATAGTTTGGCCTTTTGTAGGATACTCATGATAAACAATATCCTGGTAAAGAAAACTCTGAGCATGACCATGGAATTGCTCCTCACCTGACTGGCTTTCTTGGGTTTGGGAAGAGTCTGGAGTCTTCCATTGTGAGGATTAAGCCTTAGTTTCCGGGTCATAACCATAAACTCATGATTCATCATCAGTAATAATCTTTTTGATGAAAACTGAGTAATTTTCAATGCATTCGAACAACTCCCTGGCTGAAGACAGTCCATCTTCTTTTTTGGTCAAGGGACAGGAGTTTTGGCATAAATTTTTCAGACACACATCTCATCCTCAAATCGATAGTAAAACTGGACTGTACCAACCCGAAACAGATGTCCATGTCCTCAGCAAGTTCCCTGATCTTCAGTCAATGATTTGAGCGTATTGCGGCATGCACTGCTTCAACTTCGACTTCATTCCTGCTTGTGGATGGCCTTCCAGAACGTTTGTCACTTTGGTGGCCCTCTTGAAACATTTGTACCAGTCATTAACTCGAGCATGACTTATGCATTCTTTGTCATACACTTGTTGTAACTTGTCATGTCTCTGCATGAATCTCCAAGTTTCTGGCAGAATTTAATGCAAATTTGCTGTTCAATTTTTTCACTCATCGTAAATCTGATGAACTGCTTTTACACAATACCAAACATAACGTGATTAGAAAAAGTAAAGGGGTACTGCAGTCACGTTACACTCCTCACATGCAGAGCACATAACTAGGCCACTGCATGCTTAATAGCATTTATGGTGAGATATATTGTATATCAGAGTGGAGGAGTGGCCTAGTGGTTGGGGCAAGGTACTTCAGGCCAGAAGGTCAGGGGTTCAAATCCCACTAGAGGACAGCAACCTTGGGCCAGAAGGACTGGGGTTTCTAGTCCCACAGGTGCTCCTTGTGGTCTTGGGCAAGCCACTTAACCCTCCATAGCCCATGTTCCCTGTAAAATAGTTATCTCCAAGTTATAATGCCCTGTTCAATGTAAACCACACTGATGCAGAATAGTGCGGTATACAAGAGAATGTAAATAAATAAATATTGTTATATAGCTACACAAGTCTCAATATTTTTGATCTCACCTCATACTCACTTGATCCATAGGTTGGTAAGAGGAGTAGTTGCTAATGTGTGTTAAGGGAATAATAGAAACATAGAAACATGATGACAGGAAAAGACCAAATGGCCTATCTAGTCTGCCCTTCCATATCAACCACTACAATAGTCTCCTTTTTCCTTTAGAGATCCTCTGTGTTTGTCTCATGCTTTTTTGAATTCAGATAGTGTCCCTCATCTCTACCACTTCTACTGAGAGACTATTCCACGGATCCACCACTCTTTCCATAAAGAAATATTTCTGCATATCACTCCTGAATCTATCCCCTTTCACCCTCATCCCATGTCCCCTTGTAGCAGAGCTTGCTTTCAATTGAAAGAGGCTCTCCTCCTGTGCATTTATGCCACAAAGTTATTTAAACGTCTCAATCATATCACCTCTATCCCGCATTTCCTCTAAGGTGTACATATTAAGATCCTTAAGTCTGTCTTCATATGCTTTCTAATGAAGACCACTAACCATTTTAGTAGCCACCTTCTGTGCTGATTCCAGCCTGTTTCTATCCTTTTGAAAGTGCAGTCTCCAGAATTGCACACATTACTCCAACTGAGGTTGCACCAAAGAGAAGAGGGAGGAGTTTCTAGGTTTAATGGGGCCAATGACTCTTTTCGAGCCCTGAAGATTAGCGTCAGCATTGTCAGAATCAGTGGCAATGTCACTAATAGTAATTCCAAGTGGATTTGTGGCAAAGTTATGGACTAAGAACTAGTAGTGCCAAGGTTCTAATTCATTTGGTGGCTGATCACTTATATGCCTTGCAGCATCCTCCTTTCACATTAATTTGGGCTACCACTGCCTCTACCCCAGTTTATTTGAGAAATTAAGCAGAATCTGGACTAGCTTCTTTCTGGGTGGGAAACTGCATGGTACCATAAATGGGCTATAAAAAAGAAATTTAATTATATACATATTTATTAAAGTTTACCTTTGTTTAATTGCTTTCCCTTAGATAGATAAACAATTGTATTTTATTTTTTATTTTTTTTCAATTTACAATTTATTGAATTTTAACAATACAATCCAGAAACAAACTGAATTATGAATTACAACATAAATCGTAAAGGCAAAAATATTTTAATACAGCAGTAGATAACTCATTGATTAGACCACAATATGACCCACGAAAAGACCCAAGAAAAAAGAAATAATCCATTATCAGGTAAAGGAAAACAAACCTTCCTACCTAAAATACAGTAATCATTTGAGCATAGATGACAAACTATGGCAGCCGATATGGAACTCAGTCCTGCCCCATTACTTCCCTAGTTTGTAGAAATTGTGATAGTTGTTGTGGCTCAAAAAACATAAATTGCTTGGACTGAAATAAAACCATACATTTACAAGGGTATTTTAATCTGAATTGCGCACCCAGGGTGATAGTTCTCTGGCGTAAAGCCAGAAACGCTCTTCGCCTGGTCTGGGTGTCTCTGGCTAAGTCAGGAAAAACTAAAATTTTTGAGCCCATAAACTGAGATTCAGAAATATAATCTAAGCACAGTGTTTCGGTCAGATTGAAAGGCAAAATTGACCAGAAGAGTAGCCCGCCTGGTCACCACCTCTAAAGAACTTTCCAAAAACTCTGAAAGATTGAGGAGGCCTAGAGGCAGCCGCAGAATCTGGCTGCCCACCAGCCTCTAAGGAAGATATTACCACATATTGAGCCCTTGTGACCGGCAGCAACGATTCAGCAGGCATCCGCAGAACGTCCACAAAGTACTTACGCACCAAGTCCACAGGGTCCAACAATGGGGAGCGCGGAAAGTTCAGGAATCTCAAATTATTCCGACGTAGTTGATTATCCAAATATTCTATTTTCCTTGCTTGTATCAAACGATCCCTGGAATTTACACCTTCAAGGACCTGCAATTCCTCTACCTTGGTTTCCAGCTCAGACACTCTAACAGCCTGGCCCGCTAGCTCTGAAACCGCAATGGAGCACTGAACTTTAACTTCATACAACTCTTGATGAAAAGCCCCCACTGAAGGCAAGAGGGACTGTTGAAGAGCAGAGATAGCTTCCCATAAGCTATCAAGTGTCATAAGCGCAGGTTTTTCTAAAAATCCAGGAAGACGAGTAGCAGAGGTGTCGGGTGAGCCATTCTCCAAATACTCACCACCCAAACTGCCACCAGGAGGAAGAACGCACTGCCGACCTCCCACAGCAGAAACAACCAGATGAACCTTCGCAGGAGAGCCTTCCGCAGCTGCGGCGACCTCCTGACCTGGAGGTACACTGTCCAGCTGCCCCTTCCCGAAGCGGCTTCCAGGCTGTACTGGAGATGTTTGTACAGGGTTAAGAAACACCCCTTCCTCGCTCAGATCTGCGGAAGAATCGCACGGTTCTCTCGAAGCCATAGCAGCTGAGGACAGGCAGAAGTCGTCAATCAAAGACTGCACCAGCCCACTCGCAGGAGAAGAGGTACTGGAGGGCTTTAGGGTGCGTTGTTTTTGCTTCTTCCCCATTGAGGGGCGAGTGCAGGAGCTGGCTCAAAGACATTCTTCCTCAGCATCCTACTCTGCCGCCATCTTGGGTCAAGTCCGAAAATCTACCAACAATTGTATTTTATTTATTTATTTATTTATTTATTTAACACTTGCTTCTATACCGCGCTATTAAAATCAGCGCGGTGTACATCAAACAAGCATACTACAATGTATACAAACAACATTGAGTTTTACAGAGAACAGGAAATTGAACATGGGAAGGAAACCAGGGGAACTAAATACATATTAACTCAAACTATGTACAATACTTTAATGTAAATGGGTGTTGCATTAGTTTTGTGAAGCTAACCATTATCTGAGGAGATGATGTGCAGGGGCGGCAGGTATATGGGGGAAGTTTGCAGGTTGTTGGATGTGCTTCTATTACTGGAGGTTTCTGAGTAATATTTTGTGAATAGGTGGAGTTTTAAAGCTTTTCTGAATAGTATGATGCTTTTTATTCCACGGATTTCATGGGGGAGTGCATTCCAGTTTAAAGGGGCAAATAAGGAGAAGGCTCTGTTGGAGGTAGCTTTTGTGCATTTAGTCATTAGGTTGGGGACTGCTAACGTGTTCCGTGCAGTAGATCTTCTGCTTCTATTTTCTAGGGTGCCATGGATTAGCGTGCTGATTGGCGTAGGGGGGTAGTTATTTAGGGCTTTGAAGGTAAGAACCAGTGATTTGTATTGGATCCTGGCGTGAAGAGGTAGCCAATGTAAATCCTTCATGATGGGTGTTATGTGGTCGGATCTTGATGATCCGGAGAGGACTCTTGCGGCTGCATTCAAGGCTAAGCGGAGCGGGTTTAAGGTCGACTGTGGAAGGCCATGAAGAATAATATTCGCGAAATCAACATGTGGAAGGACTAGAGCCTGAAAGGTTGTTCGGTAGTCTGTGAAGTCCAGTAAGTGTCGGAGGTGACGTAGAGTTCTGATCTTATGGTATATTGCCTTTGTGATGTTTTTTATATGCGTTGTCATGTTCAGGTGCTGGTCCAGGGTGATGCCGAGGTAACGAATTGTGGATTTGGATTTCAACTCTATATTGTTGACTCGTAGAGATGAAGGGGGTGTGAATTTGAGGTTCCTCGTGACAAATAGGACATCCGTTTTGCTGTGATTGATCCGTAAATTCTGGGATAAAAGCCAATCTGTTACTGCTTCGAAGCAATTAATTATTGGGGAGAGCACTGGTTGGTCTATCAAGAATGGCATGTAAAGGAGGATGTCATCAGCGTATGCAAGGCATTTTACGTTGAAGGATCGAATTAAGTCGCATATCGGCTGCATATAAATGTTAAACATCAATGAAGATAAGGACGAACCTTGGGGAACTCCCTGTGTTTGTAGAAATGGTTCGGAGGATGAGTGGCCAGCCTTGACTTGCTGCCATCTATTGGATAGGTAGGATTCACACCATTTTAGAGCTGTGTTTTGGATCCCCTTTTCTTTCAGGCGTTGTAGAAGAATGTCATGACTCACTGAGTCGAAGGCGGCAGATATGTCCAGGAAAATAAGGACAAAGCCTTGTTGTATGTTGTTGATTCCTGTGATCAGATCGTTAAACAGGGTTGTGAGGACAGTGTCTATTCCGTGTGCTACTCTGAATCCGTGTTGGGCTGGATCCAATGGTGCTTCGGTGTCGATATGTTGCTGGATTTGTTGTTGGGCAGCTTTCTCAATGATCTTGGCAAGGTGGGGGATGCTCGATATTGGTCTGAAGGATTCTACTTTGGCTGGATCTAGTTTGCTATTTTTTAGTAATGGTTTGATAGAGGTGTTTTTGAGGCTCTGCGGGAATGATCCTGTGGTGAAGGACTGGTTCAGAATTTTGGCCAGGATGTTGCTTATGTCATGACGAAGCTCTTTGATCCAGCTGGCTGGGCAGGGGTCATTAGGTGCTGTGCTGGGATTAACAGAAGCGACGATGTCGGCGACCTCTTTAGTGGATACTGTGGTGAAGTTGCATAGTGGCGTTGCTTGAAAAGTCTCAGATGGTGTGGAGGGATTATTAGTGCCTATGTTTGCGTTTGTCTTAACCATCTTCGATTGTAAATAGTCTGCATAGTCCTGTGGTTGAGGCATTGGGGGGTGGACTGAGATTGGTTCTCCTGTTATGGACTTTACTATATTGAATAAAGCATGTGGTTTGTTGATGGAGCGTTTTAAAATATCAGTGTGATAGAGTTTCCTTTTTTGTGTTATCTTCTCACGGTGGGTCAGCAAGTATGAGTTGTATGCAGTGTGTGCTTCAGAGGTGTGGGTTCGACGCCATTGTCTTTCGAGTTTGCGTAGATGGTGAAGCGATGTTCGTAGGTCCGTGGAGAACCAGGGTGCATGTTCTCGTCGTTTTGTAGTTTTTTCGGCGAAAGATGGACAGGATGCAGCTCTGAGGTTATCGTCCCATTTAGATATGAGGTCATCAAGGCTGAGGGATGCGTTGGTCATAAGAGGTTGGAGGTTCTCTAGGACTTCGCTCTTGTTGAGTGGGCGGAAGCGGGCTGCAGTAGTTCTGGAATTATTTGTATTTGTTGTTGTCTGGTTGTCACTGGGAGTGCTTATGGGTATGTGGAAGTTAAGGAGGTGGTGGTCGGACCATGGCACTGGTGTCACGGATAGTGCGATGTCTTGGGATGATGAGGCATTAGAAAGAGGTGCGAATATTAGGTCGAGCTTGCCCCCCTTAGTGTGGGTGGCAGAGTTGACACATTGTATGTATCCTAGATCCTCTAGGGCTTCAAGGAATGTTGTTGAGTGGCTGTTTTGAAGAGATGGGAGGTTAAAGTCGCCAATTAACCAGTTTGGAGAGTTCGGGGTGGAATTCTGACATGTTAACTCAATTATTGTTGATAGGTCATCTTGTGATGGAGTGGGCGCCCGGTATATGAGGTTGATGGTGCAGAGTTCACTTGATATGGTGAGGGTGTCAAGGTGAGTAGAGCTGGAGGTGTTACGCAACTTAAATTGGAGGTCAGCTTTGGCCAGGATGAGTGTCCCGCCTCCTTTCTGAGTGGACCTGTGGCAAGTATATAGGGAAAATCCTGGGGGTAGCATCTGGTTTAAGAGAACATTGTCGCATGCTGACAACCAAGTCTCGGTGATCATCAGGATGTCGAGATTGTGTAGTGATATCAGATCAATGGCTGCAGGCCATTTTGAGCGCACTGATCTGGCGTTTATCAGAGCACATTTCAGTAGGCGTTGCTGACGTTGTTTCTTGGCTTGTGTCTTTTTGAATAGTTGGAGGGGGATGTTAAGTAGGTGGGAGTGGGGTGTGTGGTTAGTTTTTGTTGTGGTATGGTATGGGAGCTCGGGCCGTCTCCTTCCATGGTGTAGGATTGGAATGGGGTTAGAGTCCTGGTGGAATGCAATTGAGAGGTTGGGGAGTCCAAGGGTAAGGAGAGAGATGAGTACTATCAGGAGTTTGTACATTCTGGCCTGACAACAGGGCAGTAGTTATGATGGTAACACAGTTGAATGGGGGTTGAATTACTGGCAACAGTAGAGGTAAACACAGTGAATGGTGGTAATTACTGGCAACAGTAGATGGAAAGCAATTGTAAACAATGATTACTGACTACAGTACATTTAGCTGTTAGACTGCAGTTGTATGCAATGATTACTGACAATAGTATCTTTTCAATATTAGACAACGACTGTATATAATATTTACTAACAATAGTAAAATCTAGCATGGGAGGTGACATTTGCTTTTTTTACGATTACTGATTACTGACAACAGTATGTATTTTGTTATATACTAATGTGCATGAATGCTAGGTATATATAGTTCATTTTTGGTATGGAATACTTGCTGTGATCTGGGAGTCCTTCGTTGAGGGTATGAGCGAGCTCAACTTTAAAGGAACTCAAGCTGCTTGTCGTTATGTGAGCTTTTGAAACCAGCGAGGATCCAGCGTTGTTGTTTGTGGCTAGGTTAGTTGTTAGGGTATATCAGAGTCTCAGTTTAAGTGTTCTGATGCTTTCCTGACGCGGGAGACTGGTTCTATTTCAGGTGAGCGTTCTGGTAGCACTCCTGACGTGCCACAGCCTAAGGGCCACGCCAAAGGGCCCTCTAGCGAGGCCCTCAGGCGCGGGTGCGCTTGCCGGCGGCTCACTTTATAGAGGCTGCTGAGACCTCCCACAACCCCGATTGGGTTGGAGTGCAGGAGCGGGAAGCCGATGTTCCCCCTGTGCTCTACCCTGATCGGGGAGCTCGTTGAAGATGGCTGCTTGATTTCCCTGCTCTCTCCTGCCGGCGGCACACTTTACACACGCCGCTGAGACCTCCCACAACCCCGATTGGGTTGGAGTGCAGGAGCGGGAAGCCGATGTTCCCCCTGTGCTCTACCCTGATCGGGGAGCTCGTTGAAGATGGCTGCTTGATTTCCCTGCTCTCTCCTTAACAGTAAGGCTTTTCCCACTTCAGCTACTTTACATCTTGTGCCTGTCTGTCTTACTCCACTCCAGATATGCTCTGTATGTCTAATTTGGAAGCTCCCTATGTCAGGTGTGACCTCACACAGCTGCTTTGGCATCTATTGGCAGCAATCATGAAGGAAACACATCAACCACATGTGAGCATGTGGTGGCAGCACTCAAAACATGAAGTATGTTTGCTGCAACATGCAGGAAAAAGAGAACCTGAGGCAGGGCAAGGGGTGACCATAAAGGAGGCAAGTTTTGCTTCGTGAGAATGGTGAGGTGGTAGACTAGGAGACTGTTGCAGTATAGATGGAGGGTTAGGTGAGGGATTACTGTCATATAAGCAGTAGCACAGATAACCTTGGGGCTGGAACTGAGCACTTGAGGCTTGCCCTCTGAGGGCATAGAGATCGATTAGCTTGTGGTCTTGTGGTGTGAGGGCCCAGTGTGATGATCACATGATGGCAGAACTAGGACTGAAAGTAGGCATCAGCATACATACAAGTGGGCAAAGCATTGATTGGGTGGTGTCCTCTGATACTACGCTGGATGCTTTCTCCATTCTGCATCCATGCCAGTATTGACCTCCCATGTCTCACTGGCACTGGATGTAAGCTGGCAATGAGGTTTTTATTCCTAATTTTAATAACCAGCAAGTAGCTCTGGATTCAAGCACTTTTTGTTCTAGGACAAAAAGTGCTTGAGTATTATTGAGTATCAAAGCCTTGTAGGCCAGTTTAGCTAACTGTGCCTATAGTTACTTGGTTTGTGTTGCCAAGGGATCTAAGGAAGGCTTTGTCATAAGAACATAAGAACATAAGATATGCCATACTGGGTCAGACCAAGGTCCCAGTATTCTGTTTCCAACAGTGGCCAATCTACATATGACCTAGATTGGCCACTGTTGGAAACAGAATACTGGGCTTGATGGACCTTGGTCTGACCCAGTATGGCATATCTTATGTTCTTATGTTCTTATGACAAAGCCTTCCTTAGATCCCTTGGCAACACAAACCAAGTAACTATAGGCACAGTTAGCTAAACTGGCCTACAAGGCTTTGATACCCAATAATACTCAAAGTGGTTCGGGGAAGGTGCTGAAGTTAGCAACAAACTAAAAAAAGAGGAACAGGAGGGAGGCGGAGCCAGCTAAGGACCTGCATGAACGCCTAGAAGGGAGCTCCCACTAGACCCAACTGAAAATCCTGTCCCTCCCTGGTTTGTAGGGTAGCCCGGCTGCCGAAACTTCACAATCTGCTGTGAGAAATGGCCTGCGGCAAGCAAACCAAGTTAGAGTTCTCTAATGTACAAAACTCTGGCGCTAAACGGTCAAAAGCTGACCTGCTTTCTCCGCTCAAGATGGCGCCATCGCGGGAGCATGAAGAGGGGCTCCGAGAAATCCTAAGTGAAATTAGGGCTGTGCGCAGTCGTGTGGATATTAATGGTGACTGCCTGTCCGAGCTGCAAGCAGATACTAAAGAACTAAAGGAGCAACTGCTATCGCTGGCGGCCAGAGTGGAAAAAGTGGAAGCTAAAGCCGCGGCGCACGACGAAAAGCTGGCGCAGTTAGAGAGAGGGGTAAGGAAGGTGGAGTCCTTGGAACGCTCCCTTGAAGACATGAATAACAGGGCGCATAGGAACAACATTCGCATTATTGGAATCCCGGAAGGTGCGGAGGGCAAGGATCCTATTTCGTTTCTAGAGGACTTGATACCAAAATTGCTGAAATTGAGCATGGCTCATCCATTTGAAATAGAAAGGGCGCATCGTGTTCCCACGACGCTGAATGCGCAGTCTAGAACACCGAGGCCATTAATCTTTTGTGCTTTGCGCCACCAGCAAGTTGTGCAGGTTATGAATGCTGCGAGGGCATGTTCGACTCTTCAGTTTGAGGGCCATAGAATCTCTTTTTTCCCTGACTTCAGCAAGCCCACAGTGGTGAAGAGGAAACAATTCCTGGCTTTTAGAGAAAGACTGCAGCATCTCCAAGCACGCTATGGATTATTTTACCCTGCTCGTTTCTGAGTCACGCTCAATAATGTAACTAAGAACTTTGAAGACCCAGCGGTCCTGGAAAGATTCATTGCAGATCAAGAGGTTCTTCAGATGCAATGACTTTCTGATTTGATGGTCTATCCAGTGAAGTCATTCTAGGGTATAGTTGGAGGGACCTTGTAGTGCTTAATCCTGCAAGAGAACTAACTTGGGAGTGACTCTCTCGCTTAAGAGGGCTTGTTGCTCATGGACCGGGGGCCAGGAGAGGTTGTTTTTTGTGGGAGAGGGGCCTAAACCTTTTCTTTTTTTTTTATTTACGGTGGGGGTTTGACAGGCATTCTGCTTGTCCAATGCTGGTTTACCCAATCTGGGTCGTGTGGGGGTTGTTTTTAGTTTGTTGGGGATATAATTGGCTCTCCGAGGAGTGTAGGAATGTGAATGTTGGTAATGGGCGGCCCGCAGCATTTATTAGGATGCACTTACTGTATGCTTGTGTGAGTGATTATGGCTAGGGATGTGCATCTACTCTCTCTGAACGTGAAAGGAATTAAGAGCCCAATAAAAAGGAAAAAGATAATTGCGTATTGTAAACATCAGCAGGCGGACCTGATTCTACTGCAAGAAACTCATTTGAATTTGGAAGAGACTAAAAAATTAGAGAACAGGCACTATTTGCTTCTGGGTGCTTCGCCAGCTTTACAAAAGAAAAATGGGGTGGTGATTCTGGGGAGGAAGTCTTTGGGCTGCAGTGTTAAGGATACACGTTGTGATGCGGAGGAATGCTGGGTGGTGGTTTCTGCAGAGATTTGGGGGGAGACTTTTACCATTGTAAATGTCTATGGACCAAATTGGGACGACCCCAAATTTTATTTAGAGCTAACCAGAGATCTTCAGGATTACAATGTAACACTTGATCCCCTGGTAGATAAAAACCCTGGGAGGGTGGAGGGAGTTGCTAGAGCGCGAGTGGCTCTTAAGGGTCTTGGCACTTCCCTAGGGTTGATTGACATTTGGAGACTTATGCACCCTACTGAGAGGGACTTCACTTTTTTCTCCCCCCCGCATCAATCCTGGTCGAGACTGGACTTTTTCCTCATCTACAAAAGGTTGGTCCCAGGGATGCAGAGCGCTGATATTCTAGGCATGCATATTTCAGACCACGCTGCCATTTCCCTGCAAGTGGAGTGGGATGTAGGGCATGGTCAGCCGCGGGCCTGGTCCTTTAATAGATCTATGTTAGTTGATCCATTATTCCAGGAGGAAATCAGAGCAGCCATAAAGGGGTATTTTAGTACAAATAAACTGACGGATACTTCGATTTGGGCATGGTGGGAGGCCTTTAAGGCCTATCTACGGGCAAAGATCACCAGCTTTTCCATTAAAGAGCATAGACGAATGAAAGCCAAATTAAGTATTTTGTAGGAACAAATTAGGGCAGGGGAGAGGCTTTGGTTCAAGTATGCGGATCAAGGCATTATGCTCCGGTTGCAAAGGCTTCGTTATCAGTATAATGAGATCTTGAGCTCGGAGATAGAGCATGTACTGTTGAAGCAACGAGCTCAGTATTATGGTGAAAATAATAAAGGGGGCAAATTGTTGGCCAACTCCTTAAAGAGGCGGCAGGAAAAAGCTCGTGTTACGGTCATTATTGATCAAACTCACGGGGCTTTGACTAGTACTGAGCAGATACTGGAAGCATTCTCAGACTTTTATCAGCAGCTGTACTCTTCTGATAGCAATTCTGAGGCTGAGGCCCTAGAACAATTTTTGCAACATTTAGATCACCCTGAGTTGCCTATGCACTTGGTGAGTGAGATGGACAAGTCTTTTTCAGGGGAGGAAATCAGCAAGGCCATTGCTAGCATGTCATCAGGGAAAGCGGTAGGCCCTGATGGTCTCCCGTTAGAATTCTATAAAGTTTTTTGCAACGATCTTCTCCCCTATCTACTGATATATTATGAGGCTCTAGGTCAATCCCCACCGAAGGTTGGTAACTTTGGGGAGGCTACGGTAGTTGTTTTGGAGAAGTCCGGAAGAGACCCCACCCAGGTAGCGAACTATAGACCCATTTCCTTATTAAATGCGGATTACAAAATATACGCCACAGTTTTAGCGAGCAGACTCTCTAAAGGCATGAGAGGATTGGTTCATCCTGATCAGTGCGGTTTCATACCGGGAAGGGCGACATCGGATAACGCCATGCTTCTATGCAACCTCTTGGAAAAAGCGACTCTTCTGGGAGATGCCTATGTTGGCATTTCTTTGGATGCTGAAAAGGCCTTTGACAGGCTAGAATGGTCATTTTTGTTTAAAACATTAGAACGGTTCGGTCTAGGTCAAAAGTTTATCAATATAATACGGGCCCTTTATTTGAACCCCAAAGCCCGAATCTGTGCGAATGGGGCTCTTTCTCGGTCCTTTTCGTTACACCAGGGTACTCGTCAGGGTTGTCTTGAAGGACTAGAAAGGGGGACTGTTACTTCTGGAGAGAAATCTGCAACTGTGATTATATACTTCTGGTAATTTTCTAAAAAGAATTATTTTTATTAAAGCTACTTAATCTGTGAACCCACTGTTTTTTGTTGGATCAGTTAGGGCCTAGTAGCAGCAATTAAAGTTTGAATTTAAAACACAGAGGAGAGCTTTCTGGTTACATTTCATACCCAGCAGAGAGCTTGTAGTTTAAATTTAATAGTCACTCAGGGCCAAGTAACAGCAAAGTACTTTTAGTTTAAATTTAACACACAGAAGAGAGATTTCTGGTTAAATTTAGTACCCAGCAGAGAGCTTGTAGTTTAAATTTCATAAGAAGTTAGAGCCTAGCAGCAGCTAAGAGCTATAATTTAAATCAAATCAGAATTTAGCTTACCTCAGCAGCACAAGACAGGGTACTGTGTAGCAGCCCTCTTTTAATAAGTGTTATTTCCCTCCCTCCCTCCCTCCCCACACCCACCCTCCCCTGGGATAATCGTAGCTTTATAGGTACTTACAC
The DNA here is from genome assembly GCA_033557465.1 of Ichthyophis bannanicus. Classification (NCBI taxonomy): domain Eukaryota; kingdom Metazoa; phylum Chordata; class Amphibia; order Gymnophiona; family Ichthyophiidae; genus Ichthyophis; species Ichthyophis bannanicus. Next base: position 88,970,922 of record CM066033.1, read on the forward strand.
ATCTTAAAAGACAGGAGGTGCTTTCAGGTGAAGCTCATTACTCAAATCAGTCATACACTAAGGACCTGAGATTAATTAAGCTTCAGGTGAACAAGGTATATTAAACGTATTAGGTACAGTTTTATTGGTATAAATACCCATAGCAACCCCTAGTAAGTAAGAACTTAAAGATCTAGACACAAACTTAAACTAAGATGCAGACAGCAGTCCAGCAGCTGGATGGGGGCTTTCCAGTCTTTTGCATTGAGTGTCACATGTATGATTTTCTCCCAGTTGGTGAGAGGTCTTACGTGTGCACTAGGTGCAAGGAGCTCTTTTCTCTCAGGGAACAAGTCCGCTCTCTAGAGGCTAAAGTAGCAGACTTGGAAAACATAAGACAGACAGAGAGGTACATAGACGAGACCTACAGGGATATAGTCCTGAAGTCCCACCTCCAGTCTGGCAGCACCCCTGTTGCCATGGAGGAGAGAGGTCACGTGACAGGAGAGCATCATCCTGGTGTGGCAGGAAGTGATCCTGTAATTAGGACCTGTCCTCCAGGTGATGTAAAACCCTCTCGCACCGAGGAAGTTTCTCCAGGGCCATGTGCCCATGAGGGAAGGGTTAGGACAGCCGTTATAGTTGGTGATTCGATCATTAGGCATGTAGATAGCTGGGTGGCTGGTGGACGTGAGGATCGCCTGGTAACATGCCTGCCTGGTGCGAAGGTAGCGGACCTCACGCAACACCTAGATAAGGTCTTAGATAGTGCTGGGGAGGAGTCTGCTGTCTTAATACATGTCGGTACCAATGACATAGGAAAATGTGGTAGGGAGGTTCTGGAGGCAAAATTTAGGCTTTTAGGTAGGAAGTTGAAATCCAGAACTTCCAGGGTAGCATTCTCCGAAATGCTTCCTGTTCCACGCGCAGGACCCAAAAGGCAGGCAGAGCTCCGGAGTCTCAATGCGTGGATGAGACAATGGTGCAGAGATGAGGGTTTTGGATTTGTTAGGAACTGGGGAACATTCTGGGGAAAGGAGGGGCTCTTCCGAAGGGATGGGCTTCACCTTAACTGGGATGGAACCAGGCTGCTGGCATTAACCTTTAAAAAGGAGATAGAGCAGCTTTTAAACTAGATATTATGGGAAAGCCGACAGTCGCCCAAGAGCGGATGGTTCGGAAGAATGTATCCTTGAAGGATACTACCAAAAGCAGAGAGGTTCCACAAAAGAGTAAAGTAGCCCAAATGCCCTCAAGTATGGAGCAGACAGAGCTTAAAGATCCCAATTTACCCATGTCTAACAATAGTCAAATTAACATGAATAAAATACATTTTCTAAAATGCTTGTATGCAAATGCTAGAAGTCTAAATAATAAGATGGGAGAGTTAGAATATATAGCACTAAATGAAAGGTTAGATATGATTGGAATATCAGAGACATGGTGGAAGGAGGACAACCAGTGGGACACTGTGATACCTGGGTACAAACTATATCGTAATGATAGAGCTGATCAAATTGGTGGAGGGGTTGCGCTCTATGTTAGAGAGGGCATTGACTCAGAAAGGATTAAAGTTTTGCAGGAAACAAAATCTGCTGTAGAATCTATATGGATTGAAATTCCATATAAAAGGGGGAAGGCGATGGCAGTGGGGGTGTACTATCGAGCACCTGGCCAGAATGACCAAATGGATGATGAAATGCTCAAAGAAATCAAGGAAGCTAACAAACGTTACAGCGCAGTAATAATAATGGGTGATTTCAATTACCCCGGTATCGACTGGGTCAGTGTCACGTCAGGATATGCTAGGGAGATAAAGATCCTAGATGAAATAAAGGACTGCTTCTTGGAGCAGCTGGTTCATGAACTGACCAGAGGGGAAGCCATATTAGACCTAGTCCTTAGTGGAACACCAGATCTAGTGCAAGAGATAAGGGTGTTGGGGCCACTTGGCAATAGTGATCATAGCATGATCGCCTTTGATTTAATTAGTGGAGGAGGGATAGTAAGGAAATCCACAGTACTACCTTTTAACTTTCGAAAGGGAGACTATGATAAAATGAGGAAAACAGTTAAGAAAAAACTAAAAGGAGCAGTTGCGAAGGTTAAAGACGTACATCAAGCTTGGGTGTTGTTGAAAAATACTATCTTGGAAGCCCAGACCAGCTGTATTCCACGCTTTAAGAAAAGTGGAAGGAAGTCCAAAAAACTGCCAGCATGGTTTAAAGGTGAGGTCAGAGAGGCTGTTGTTGCCAAAAAAGCATCTTTCAGGAAATGGAAAAAAGAGCCAAACGACAAAACCTGGAAACAGCACAAGCACTGGCAAGTCAAATGCAAGGCATTGATAAGGCAGGCCAAGAGAGAATTTGAGAAGAAGCTTGCTGCGGAAGCAAAAACGCAAAATAAAGACCTTTTCAAGTACATTTGTAGCAAAAAACCTGTGAGAGAGTCAGTTGGTCCATTAGATGATAAAGGGGTTAAAGGAGCACTAAGAGGCGACAAGGCGATAGCAGAGAGACTGAATGAATTCTTTGCTTCGGTCTTTACTGAGGAAGATGTAGGGATGTTACCCATGACTGAAGTAGTATTTAAAGTTGCGGAAGAATTGGAGAAAATATCGATACATCGGGAAGATGTCTTACAACTATTAGATAAACTGAAGAGTAGCAAATCACCTGGGCCGGATGGTATATATCCAAGGCTGTTGAAAGAACTGAAATATGAGATTGCAGAACTGCTATCAGTAATCTGTGAACTATCATTAAAATCATCTCTAATACCTGAAGATTGGAGGATCGCCAATGTAACACCAATTTTTAAAAAGGGTTCCAGGGGTGATCAGGGAAACTACAGACCGGTGAGCCTGACGTCAGTACCGGGAAAAATGGTAGAAACCATCATAAAGAATAAAATTACTCAGCATGTAGATAGTCACAACCTAATGGGAGACAGCCAACATGGCTTTAGACAAGGAAGATCTTGTCTTACTAATCTGTTATGTTTTTTTGAAGGAGTGAATAAACAGGTGGACAAAGGTGAGTCGGTTGATATTGTGTATCTGGACTTTCAGAAAGCCTTTGACAAGGTCCCTCATCAGAGACTTTTGGCAAAACTAAAGAGTCATGGGATAGGAGGCAATGTACTATTGTGGATCAGGAACTGGTTAAAAGATAGAAAGCAGAGGATAGGGCTAAATGGCCAATTTTCCCAATGGAGAAAGGTGAATAGTGGTGTACCCCAGGGATCTGTGCTGGGTCCGCTGCTTTTTGACATATTCATAAATGACCTGGAAAGTGGAATAACGAGTGAGGTTATCAAATTTGCAGATGACACAAAACTATTTAAAGTTGTTAAAACCCAAGAGGATTGTGAAAAATTGCAAGAGGATCTTGATAAATTGGAAGACTGGGCATCAAAATGGCAGATGAAATTTAATGTGGACAGGTGCAAGGTTATGCACCTAGGGAAGAACAACCCAAACTATGGTTACACGATGCAAGGTTCCACATTAGGAACCACCACCCAGGAAAAAGATTTAGGCGTCATTGTGGATACCATGTTAAAACCCTCGGCCCAGTGTGCAGCGGCGGCCAAGAGAGCAAATAGAATGCTAGGTATGATAAGGAAAGGAATGGAAAATAAAACAAAAGATATTATAATGCCTCTATATCGTTCCATGGTGAGACCGCACCTTGAATATTGTGTGCAGTTCTGGTCGCCGTATCTTAAAAAGGATATAGCAATTTTAGAAAAGGTACAGAGAAGAGCCACCAAAATGGTAAAGGGGATGGAAGGATACTCCTATGAAGAAAGGCTAAAAAGGTTAGGGCTCTTTAACCTGGAAAAGAGACGGCTGAGAGGAGATATGATAGAAGTCTATAAATTAATGAACGGAGTGGAACGGGTAAATGTAGATCGATTGTTTACCTTATCAGAATATAGAAAGACTAGGGGACATGCAATGAAGCTACAGGGTAAACTATTTAAGACTAATAAAAGAAAATATTTTTTCACTCAACGTGTAATCAAACTCTGGAATTTGTTACCGGAGTATGTAGTAAAGGCTGTTAGTGTAGCTGGGTTTAAAAAAGGTTTGGACAAGTTCCTGGAGGAAAGGTCCATCAACCATTATTAAGAAGTGACCGAAGATATCAATGCTTGACCCAGTATAAGCTTTGTGGAACTTGTGTCTCTTGGGGAAACTGCTAGGTACATATGACCTAGATTGGCCACTGTTGGAAACAGAATACTGGGCTTGATGGACCTTGGTCTGACCCAGTATGGCTTATCTTATGTTCTTATGTTCTTATGTCCTCTCTCGCCCTTGCTTTTCAATTTGGCCTTTGAGCCGTTAGCCATCGCAATACGACAAAATAAAGACATTGGGGGTTTTGTAGTTGGGGATTGGCAAGTTAAAATCTCAGCCTACGCTGATGATCTTCTGCTCTTTACGCAACCTTCCGCAATCCCTGAGATTTTAAACTTGATTGAACACTACTCCGGGTTATCGGGGTACAAAATAAATTGGAATAAGTCCGTTGCTTTTCCAATGAATGACAAGGCCACAGCAGATCACTTAGCTCCTTTTCCTTTCGGGTGGGAAACAGAAAATATAAAATATCTGGGAGTTAAGTATGGCTACCCCCTGGAGTAAGCTGTACAGGAAAATATGAGTGATCTTTTACAATCTATAACACTTTCAGTGCTAACCTGGTCGCCTCTACATCTTTCCTGGTGGGGTAGGTTAGAAACTATAAAAATGATCTTAATGCCATACATCAATTATATGTTAGGTATGCTTCCGATTCCGCTGGCCCCGGGGTTTTACAATGAAGTGGAAAGTGAAAGTAAGCTAGCCTGTACAGGGCTGTGTATACTGCCAGGGCACTCAACAATATGTACTAGCCCTAAGAAAGAGTTAATACCATTCAGAGCTTTGTATTCAGTAACATCCTTGTAAGACTCAGCTAGGATAATTAGGTGAAAGGTTCCAGATAACAAACACTAGTCCATGTTTATAGAAGATAAGTAAAGGGAAAGTTGTCTCCCAGTCTTTCAGTCTTGGGTTAGAGATATCAAACTGTCAGTATTAGAATTATTAGAATTAATGCCTACATAGTTATGTCTTGGAATATATGTATATCTTCTCATGATTGCCTATGACGCAGAGATATAGAGATGTATGTTATGGATACGTGATGTCTGACGTAGAACAATAACGTGAGAATTATGCTGTATAATCAAATCTTTACCTATAAATAAAGTGGCTGAAAGCTATGATGTCAGAGTAAACATAGGCAGAGGCCTAGTTTGCTCTCCCAACGCTTTGGTTTGTTTTTATAATACAAGTGTGTTGTGTATTATTTACTGATTTACCAATTAACCTTCTCATTGCCTTGTGTGTGGATTTCTGTCATACCCAAGAGCCCTGCCTCGTTGTTGGTGAGGGGAGGTGCAGAGTACTTCTTCAGTTTGGTGCCGTGCCGGATAGCGGAATTCTGCATTCAAGGCAAGGGCAGAAGGTGCCAGAAGATTTGTGAGTATTACCAGTGATGGGCAATCTGTTAAGTAGACAGGCTCTGTCTCAGATGCGTGCATGGCATGACAGAGCTAGGGCTTTAGTGTTTAAAAAAAGGTAGCCCTTATTGTATGCTTCTATTGTATGTATGAGAAGCATGGTGATGTAGCCATTGATTCCATAGCACATAGGGATTCAGTGACAAAAGGTAATGAGGATTTGCAGTTTCCTTTGGAGGGAGCTTTCTCTGTAGATAAGGTCCATTGCCTGAGATATGAGTTAGCGGTTAAAGGTAAACCGTGCAAAAGTGCTTATATGGTGGGAACGGATGGTACATGATGATAAACATAGTAATGTTTACGTTTTGAAACAAAAGTTGTTTGTGTTAGGAAATGTAACTAATGACCAGCTGAGTGAGTGAGGATCACTCGTGTAGCAGAACTAAGAGAAAAAGAAAATACTTAAAGAGCAACAGCAGTTAGGGGGAGTAGAATTGTGTATTTTGGATATTTGGAATCTCTCCCAGCTCAAGGAATTGAGAGCACGTTTGAATCAAGAAACGGAAAGTGTTGTACTTGTAATAAGAATCTTAAAAGTAGTAATAGGTCATAGTGTTTCTGTTGCGAAAGAATTAAGTGTTTCTGATGAACTTATTGATAAAAATGAGAGAGATTTGGACAGATATTATGATTCTTACAAAGAGGAGTGTGATCAATTATATTATGATCTAGGCTCTATTCAGGACGTTCTACACCAGCAACATAATTTATGTTTTGCCACTGTTAAACTGAAGCAGCTGTGGGAAATGATATTGTGACTACTTAAAGAAGTGTTTGATTTGACTAAAACTTTTCTGAATTACAGGGATAACCCTGGTAGATTTGTGTCTTTATAGTCTCAAATAATTAACAGTTATAATCCCATTTGGGCAGCTCTAGATAATTTGCTCAGAACTGTGTTTTTATAATCCATCTGATTTTATAATCCAGGGTCACTCATCCAGTTCGTGACAGACCCTGTGACAGATTTCCAAGAATTACACAAAGAGATAATTTTGTTTTTATGTAGAGAAAAATTGTTAGAATCTCTTAAAGTAGTATGCAAACCTGTAAAGGATTGGTCGAGATTAACATCTCTAAGGCAGGATAGGGGTGAAAAGGTTACAGATTTTCACACTAGGTGTATGCTAGCTTTTAAAGACTATTCTGGTGAGGCAGAAGACTCACCTTCAGGATTCACTAATATTTTTGTAAATGGCATTTAATATATCTGCTACTGTGCTGCCTTCAGATGATTGTTTAGTTCGATGGTTGGCGGAGATAGCAGAATCTGCTGGAGCTGCATCCAAAATCTGCGCATACCTGAGAGATAACACAGGTCTGCAAAAAATTTTTTTCGAGAGCTGTTTTGGTTATTCCACGTAATCTTTATGTCTTTTTGGAGCGCTGAATCCGAAAATGACCTCCATTTTGTCATAGGACATCACGTTTCCTGACAATTTAGGTAACTATGTTAAATAAGGCAATACCTCAAAATAAATGGAAATAGACTTATAAAATTAAAGTTTTATTACAATATTTTCATGAAAATCCTTTTTTGAACTGAAATGAGCTCACCTACACAAACTAAACTCAATTCTTCTTCCTTGTGAAGCTCCTCTTGGTGCATTTACGCTTGTGAGTAGCATCTGGAATGTCTCTCTGAAGCATCCAACAGTAGTCTGCCATCATTGTAATGCTCCATTTTCCCTGGTATCTCCTTTCCATCTCTTTAATGTCTTGGTGGAATCGTTCACCTTGTTTCTCACTCACAGCTCCCAAATTTTCAGGAACGTAGTCAAGGTGGGACTTGAGGAAATGCACTTTCAAACTCATCAGGCAACCTAAAGCTTGAAATGCTTTCAGCATTCGTCCGACGATCTTTTTGTAGTTAGGATCTTTATTATTGCCTAAAAATTTCTGTACGACTTCTTTAAATGCAATCCACCCTTCTTTTTGAGGATCCATCATGGCATTGATAAACTCTTGATCAACTATAAGCCTTCTAATGTCTGGTCTGACGAACACACCTTCCTTCAATTTTGCCTCAGACAGGCCTGGAAACTTGGTGACCAAGTATTTGAAGCATTCTCCATCTCTTGGAAGTGATTTTACGAATTGCTTCATCAATCCCAATTTTATGTGGAGAGGTGGTAGAAGAACTTTATGGGAAGCTACCAAAGTTTCTCGGAGGACATTTTTTTCACTGACTGTTAGCACCCTTGGCTGCCAGCTCTTCTTGGTCCAGTGATTTTGTCGGTCTCGACTGTCCCATAGACACAGAAAACAAGGATATTTGGTATACCCAGCTTGTTGCCCGAGCAGCATGCACAAGACCTTCAAGTCCCCACACACTTGCCAACCATGGTCTTCATATTTAAGTTCACGAAGAACCAATTCCAAGTTCTCGTAGGTTTCCTTCAAGTGTACGGAATAACCTACAGGTATGGAAGCATAAAAACCATTGTGGAGTAAAACTGCTTTGAGACTTCTTTTTGAAGAATCTATAAAAAGACGGCATTGCTCTGAATCATATTGGATTTTAAATCGACCCATCAGACCTTCGACATCGATGCAATAAACCAACTTGTCTTCCTGGGCGAAGTAAGGAACTAACTCCTTTTCACGATGTCTGAACCATGAAGATGACACTCCTGGCAACAATAAATTCCTGCTTTTCAGCCTTGGTCCGAATAACTCAGGAGCATCTTTGGGAAGATTCAAGTCTCTTACCAAATCATTGATCTCCTCCTGAGAAAACAATTTTGGTCTTGTATCATCTTCAAAGTCAGAACTTGATTCGTCATCTGGTTCAGGTATGACTTCACCTTCATCGGAGCTAGGTATCTCTTCCAAGGTAGCAGGGGGCTTGGGTACTGGTATATCTGTGCCATGGGGGATGGGATGAATTGCCGAGTGAAGATTGGGGTATGAAATGGAATGCTTCCATTTGGAATTAAACCCTTTCACATGCATGAACAAAAGTAACAGTTGTCACTATGGTTCTTTTGCTCTCGCCATACCATAGGAATCCCATAACGGAAAGATTTTTCTTACCCTTGAACCAGTTTCGGAGGTCCTCAACACACCGTTTGCACACTTTATGAGGCGCCCAGACTTTATCTTGATCTCCAATTTTTAGTCCAAAGTATGCAAAGTATACTTTTTTCACAAAGTCTGTAATATTCTGCTGTTGCTTCAACACTGTATATTCACCACAGATGAAACAGAAACTGTCTGGCAAATTAATACACTTTCGCGGAGCCATAACATAACGGTTGAAGAATGACGAGCTAACACGAATTGCGATGAAAAAGTGAACAGCCTAGAACCAAGAACCTGATGATGATTCCTGCACAAGTGTGGCATGCAGGAGAGAGCAGCTCTGTGTCTGTATACGAGACGACGTCACAGTGCTGGCCACGCCCCCCTGCACTGACCGGAGCTGCTGCTATCTGCCCTGTGTCTCCCTCCCACTGGATTCTTCAGGAAAGATTAACCCCTTCTACCATTAGAAGCACGGACTTAAAACTTGCTTAGCTTATGTATATATTACTGACCATCAGATTTACAGTGCTATATTTTTTTTACATAACTCGGACAACCCCTTTAAGGCTTTTTTGGCATTTTATATCTTAAATGCACTTATGTGAATTAATTAATAGTAATTTGAATTAATTAATAGTAATTTGAAAAAATTTGATAAATTTGAAGACAATTTTGCATGTTGTGGCAAATCATGACGTCTAGGTGTTTTTTCAATATTATATTTGTTTTCAGCACACCAAAATACATGGAAATTAGATGAAATAATCAAACAGCTTTTTAGTCGCAGACCTGTGTAACAGCCCCTTTCATGCACAGGGGCTTGAAAGGGGTTGGGAAGTGGAGGTGTTGAGACCTGATCCTCGGAGTGTGTGAAGACCCATATGGGGCCCTGTCACGAGGGTGTCTAGGTCAGCTGCGGTCACCCAGACTCTGTTTTTTTTTTCCTGCATCGGGCTTATATTACACCTGTTAAATTAGCCAAGTGGGATAAAGCAGCGCCGGGCAAATGTTGGTCCTGCCTAGTAGAATTTGGTACTTTCATGCATATGGTCTTTGAATGCCCTCACGTTCAGAGATTCTGGAAACCTGTCTGGAACAGGATGCACTCTGTGTTAAAATTTTCCGACACACTGTCCTGGAGCATAGTCTGCTTAAGATCGGCAGCATATGTTTTGGGCCTAGCTAAAGAAAATCGTTTCCTGTTTAATTTTATGATTGCCATCGCTTTAAAAGTTATTTTCGCAAACTGGAAAGATTCACGAAAGCTTTGTATAGATATGTGGTGGAACCTTGTGTGTCAATATGCTAGATACGAGAAGTTGTACAGCAAGCTCCATTACCCAGATAAAGAGGGTATAATTGTGGGCAAATGGAGGTTGTTGGACAATTTTGCCGCACGGGCTCATACAAGTAGCGTCTTTCCTTGAGTAGTAAAGTATTGCTGTTCTTAGTGGCAGGCTAAGGGGCTCCTCTTTATTTTGGAGGTGTGGGCTTGCTTCTGCTGGTAGCGTTAACATGGGTGCCTCGGAGAGCCGGGGGAGGGAGGGTTGATGGGGGGGGGTTGTAGCACTAGGATGTTATATTATGTTGTTGTGTGTTTCGATGTGTCGTGAAACTTATAAATAAAAGTTAAAAAAAAAAAAAAGAGGAACAGAGGAAGAGCAATCGAAGATCTTCTAGCTCTGGATCTACCAGCACTTTTCTTCTGTTTATTAAAAACTCGTTATACTGCCATAGACCTGGGCAGTGACTTCAATGGTTTCAGCAGATTCAATATTGTAGTTCCTCTTTGATGTCCTCATCCAATGATAAACGCTCCAGTGTGAGAGTTGTTGTGCTGAAAAAGTGTAGCATACTCTATATATAGCTGAATCAAGCACAGGCAATACATTTGTATTTTTTCACTCCTTAAAGGTAGGCATAGGCATGGAAACCATAAAGACAACAAGATGTATGACTTTCCCAGCAAGCATAAAAAAGTATCACATAAAATTGAATTGGGTTTCATAATTTGTTAAGGACAAGTTTATTAAAGGTTAATGTGCCTTAATGAAGTTAATGCATGTTAATGAAGTTAACATGCATTAAGTGTCACTACACTCATAGAAATAAAAGGGTTCTGGGCCCTTAATGCTAGTTAACTTTATTAACACAATTTAAATCATCAGGTGGTATTAGCAGGTTTTTTTTGGTGAATCGGGGCACGGTAGGGGCCAGGCCGTGGGAGGCCAACTGTAGGTCGGGCAGCGCGGATCTTGGGGTCCAGAGCCGTGGCTGTCTTGGCGCCTGTGGGGAGGACGTCCCCGCAGGCCGAAGGGGCATGCCGGGTTGTCCTCGGGCCTGATTCTGGCTCCTATGGGAATATTTTGTTCCCACAGACCAGAATTAGGTCCTAATGGCCCCAACTTCAGCGGGGATGTCCGGACAGCCCGGACTTCCTGCTCCCAGAATCAGGCTCCACGTTTCCTTAGATAGTTCAGGGGATTTGCCCAGCAGCAGCATCAGTGCCCTGATAAGTAAGGCAAATATTTAGTCTTCTTGTTCATCCCAACAGCTTCCCTCTGCTGGGGATCCACTTTGAGAATTCTTACTATTTTGAAATTCATACAATGCCAATGATCTGTTCTATTTCACGTGCTTTTTTGAGATGTGTAGCGAAAGGAATTTTCTAGGATCATTCATTACTTGGACAATTTTGTATTCTTCAATCAAGTCGAATCACCAGCTTGTATGTTTATTTTCCTGGACTTCTAGAATGTATTAAGCAAATTTGGAATTCCCTTCATGGGCGACAAACTAAAAGGTCCTACTCACACGTTCACCTTCTTGGGTATCGAGCTGGACTTCATTTTTGCCCAGAGATAGGCTGGACAAATTGTCCACTTTAGTCAATGAGGCATTGTGTTCAAAGAAGGTGACTTAAAAAAACGCAGTCTCTCATTGAGTGTCATGCCTTCTTGTGGTGACTAACCCTGGTGACAGTAGGTGTTACACATAAGTATCATAGAAATAGAATAACAGCTCCAGTTTGGAAAGACGTAGAGGTTTGGAAATTGTTCCTGAAGGATTGAAATGGTGTACCTCCCTCCCCACTAGTTACTAACACTGATCTTGAACTGTACTCTGATGCCTCTGGAGGAATTGATTTTAGATTATTTTGGCTGGAAGAGTGGTGTGTTGCCATTTGGCCTGAAGGGTAGTTAGATTCTGAGGTTGCCCATAGTATTTCCTTATTAGAGCTCTCTCTTCCCATTGTGGTAACCTTAAATGTATGAGGAGACAAATTAGTCAACAGAGGGGTCATTTTTTACTGTAGTAACATTGTGGTCATAGAGATAATTAATCATCAATCTGCTAAATGCCCTTTAGTGTTTGAACTCTTGAGAGAATTTGTGCTTCTTTGCTTGAGACTAAAGATCTCAGCATGGACAAAACATGTCCCAGGTTACCATAATGAGGTAGCTGACTCCCTCTCATTGTAAGCAATCCTGATTCAGAATGCTAGCGCCAGGAGCAATGATGACTGGAACCCCCTAATATCTGCGGGCTTTTGTGTTACAAGGCGTGTGACCTGCTGTGCTTATCAGTAGCTCTTGCAACTTGGTAATTGTACATTCATGGATTTAAGCATATTACCAGCTTTTCAAGGCGTATAACTGGTGCAAAGGCCCAAATCAGGTACAACTGCTTTCAGATTCATAATTTGGTCAAAGTGTTCTGGATTATTAGCCAGAGCGGTGCAATCTAGCCTCACTGGTTTGACAAAGCATGACCAGTTGGTCGAGAGAGGTGGGTTGCCATCTAGAGATTCAGAAATCCATCATTCTTGACCATCTTATTGGTTTGTGAAGGATGTTGCCCATGGTGACTTTTCCATACTGCTTTTTCCCTCACATTCTTCACTGCCCTCAGGATGAGCAAATTAGTGGAAGTAAGTAAGAAACCCAGGCCTAACTCCAGTCTTCCAATGTTTAGATTATCCCTTTCAGAGTCCATCCTCCACATTCACCTTCAGCATTTTAAAACTGATCAGGCAAGGAGGGGTGAATGAATTATTCCAACAGAGGTACATGGTCTCTTCACTTGCTGTCTGGCAATATATGGTACCGTGCCCCAAAAATGTATAATTTTTCCTGGTACATGCTGATGGTTCACCCCACAGTCATTATCAGTTCATGGAATTTCTCAAGCAAGCCTTAGAGATGGCAGGGTTAGATACACAAGGTTTTAGTTTTTAGTCCTTCAGAATAGGTGCAGTATCAAATGCAGTCGCTTCCAGCCTCAGTTCCAGGATCATACAACACATAGGTAGATGGAACTCATGCGAGTAATCGAGTTATGCTTGTCATGCTGATAGAACACCATCATTGAGTCTTACTTAATTTTACATTTTTTTACAGCTGGTCATTTATGACAAGGGAAGAGCTGGATGATAGGACCTTCTATTAGTCTCTGAGTCAAGACATTTGCACTTTTAAGTAACTAGGATTTTCATCTTGTCTTTGTGGCCAAGGAATTCAGTTTTGGTAGTTCGGCAGAAGGGGGTATGCAATGGAATGAACTCCTCTGGCATGTTCAGAGAGCAACCGTCAGAGCAGCCTGCTCAGGCATGCTGATTATACACTAAGGTGTTCCACAAACCAATGCAAAACGTTAATATTTGTACAATCATTTCTTACTTATGAAATTTCAGCCTGATTGCGAAACATTTAGAGGTCACGCCATTCTGAACATTTTATAGATGGGAAAAGGCATTTTTGTACTGAAAACATTCCTTTTTAAGGCTCAGTTCAGGATGACATGTGAGCCCAAGAATATCACAGATTTGGCTCTGTTTGTCAGTCTTGTTTACATCAGACAGTGGAATGAAGCACCATTTACAATCCAAGCTCCTCTCAATGACATTGAATTTTTATCAGTTCTTAAGACTTACCCAAACCAGGCTGCTGCATTTTCAAGGCACCTCTGTTTTTTTGTCTGAATATTTGGGAGGCTTAGTCCTTTTAGATGACAGAGTCTCAGCAGAAACAAAGAAAAAGATGGTGCAGAACCTTCACCAGCCACTGTTACCAGACATTCACATTGTCTGTTGTTTAGTTCAGATGACATAAAAACTGCCAAATGGGGTGTACTTAAATGTTGTTTATTTTCATTAAAATTTTGTGTGTTTGTTATAAATATGATAAAGGACAAAACCAGCCTTGAGGAGAACTGAAATCTGTTTATTTTTTTGGACCACCCTTTTATACACCTCGGTGGCAATAATATAAGCAAATTGCTAAACAGAATCAGGAAGGATCTGGCCTAATTCACATTTATGCTACCTGGCATTTTAATTTTATGGTCTGAGATCATCTCTCATCATTGTTGGGCACCATTTCACCTGGTACTGAGAGCTATTTCCAAACATTTTCATGCAGAATTCCAAATATACCATTCTTACAATTTGGATGAAAATAAAATGGAAAACAATCAAGACAATAAAAACAAAATTAGAAATGCAGTTAGAGGCAAGACAAAAGAAAAAAAGAAAGGAAAAAGATAAGGATGCTAAATATGCTTAAACACTTGTCATTATGCCAGTCCTCCGCCTAGGGCTAAGAGGGTTGGAGCTGCCATTATGTCGTCTGATAAAGAGTAGTTGTGAGTCAAGTAGTAAGGCAAAAATGACAAGGAATTTATTCCCAACACAAAAAGAATTCAGTGCAGAACAAAGTAGGACAATCTTCAGGTGTTTGCTCAGAGTTATTTACAGAAAATTAAAGCAACCGCATTTCTCACAGTCTCTGCTCCAAACATGTGCAGTGCATATCCTATGTAATCAAAACAGCTTAACAAAAAACAGCTTCTGCTTCCAACGAAAAATACCTCTTTTTCTTGGCTTTCACTCAGCTCTTTTATATGGGTTTAGCGCAGGGACTCAACATCATCTGCCACACAAAACGTGCAATCCATAGGAACTTCCCCTAGGTCAATATCATTACTGTCCCATTGCATTTCTTCAAACTCAGGGCTTACTGAGTTTGGCTTTAAATTGTTATAGCAGGGTTTCTGGTAACCTCCCTCTGCTAACTCTGGTATTTCCCCTGGACACAATTCTGCGCAGTAAGGTTTAGAAATACCTTGGGCTGTGGAGACTCCTCTCTGGCTCTCAGCTAGCTCTCTCCAGCTGTAAGGAATTACTTTCTGCTCTTCTGTTTGCACTGCCTGTCGAGAGCACTGCCCTGGCCCTCTGCTCCTGGGTGAGTCTTTCAAACTCCTGGCTTTTGAGCTGGGTTACCACCTAGGCAGACTCTGAAGCCTTTCATCTAGCCCTGAGGACTGAAGGGTTCTCTGCTCTTTCTCCCTCAGCGAGTTCCTGGCAACAGGCTATACCTTCTCTCCTTCTGTTCTGCTGGCTTCAATTTCAGACCTGCAGATAGGTTCCTTACAAGGTCTCCAACTCTGGGAAGTTTCTGAGCCTCTCCAACCACTTCTCCTCCAGTCTAGAGCGCTTGGCCTTTTCTCAGAAGCTTTTTCTCTCTTCCTCCCTTCGGAAGCTCTGCATCTTCCCCTGCTCTCCTCCCAAGCTTCTAGCTGGGGTTTAAATTTCTGTTCCCTGAGGCTTGGCTCTGCCTTCCTGCACAGGTGTGAGTAATCAAGATCCAAGCTTGCTGCTACGTCAGAGCTTGGGTATGTCAGCTCAGCTCCTGTGTCTCTCTGCTTGCCTCTCTCTTCCAAATACTGAGACGTGTGTGCTGGCTGACTATCAGTATCTTTAAAGATAAAATCCTTTGTTCTTTCTATTTCCATAGGCTCTGCATGGGCTTCTACATCACATATCCCCCCCTTAAGATATTATGGGCTGGCGACCCTACCCTCGCACAGCTCGTAATCTGTGATAGGGCCTCGATATGCTCTTCCACCCTGGATAAACTAGCCGCTGCTGTTCTTTCACACCAGGGCCTAAGGACATTTATATGGTAAACCTGCTGGCGCCTCCTACTGCTCTCCACTGCATAGGAGACCAGACCCACTTGCTTTACTACTTTATAGGGTCCCTTCCATCAAGCCTCAAACTTCGGACTGGCATCCGCTACCATAACCACTACCTTCTCCCCTATGGTTATTTGACGAGGTTTTGTTCCTCTATCATAGTATGTCTTTTGGCGTTTCTGACTGGTTTGTAGGTTTTTTTCTGCCATCTGAAAAGTCCTTTGTAGTCTACCCCTCAGATCCCGTAGAAAATGAGGTACCCCCATTTCCTCTACTTCGGGCTCCACCCATTGTTCCCGCAAAATATCTAAGATTCCCCGTGGGGTACGGCCATACATTAGTTCATAGGGGGATGCCCCTAAAGATGCCTGTGTATGCTCCCGACAGGCATACAGGACAAAAGGGAGCATAATATCCCACTCGAACATTTTACCATCCAAGCTACGCCTTAGCATTTGCTTAAGGGTTTGGTTTAACCTCTCCACTAGTCTATTGGATTGGGGGTGATTGGCGGCCGTCTTTACGTGGTGTACCCCAAATGCATCCCATACTTGGGCCAAATATTTTGACATAAAATTGCTACCTCGATCAGTAAGCATTTCCTGGGGAAATCCCACTTCACAAAATAGTTTAATCAACTCTAGGGCTATAGTTCGAGTGGCAATGTTCTGTAAGGGAATAGCCCACGGAAACCTGGTGGCCTGATCTATTATAACCAGAATGTACTGGAATCCCCTAGGTGTCTTTAGCAAGGGTCCTACAATATCCATTGCCATCCGTCGTATGGGTTCAGATATTGAGGGGGTAGGAATCATGGGCACCCCGGGTGGCTTAACAAAGGTAACCTGCTGACAGGAAGGGCAGGATTCACAGAAGCGGGCAGTTTCTTTGAAAACCCCTGGCCAATAAAAACGGGCTAAAATCTGATCCAAGGTCCCTTGTATCCCCTTGTGACCGCCTACAGGGTGATCATGGGCCAGTCTCAAAACCACTGTCTTGAAGGTGGTCGGGACCACCAATTGTTTCCTCACAACTCACGTCTGGGGATCAATACTCTCCCTATATAATATTCCCTGATCTAACAGGAATCTTGGGAGAATATCCCTCGTAGCCTGGGCATACTCAAATGCCCATTTTAACGCAGAATCCGCTTGCTGTTCCTTGGGAAAGGAGGGAAATTTCTTAACCACCTCAGCTGGAACCCAGGGCAAACCTTGTCCAGCCTCCATTTCTGCCCACCCTTGAGCCCTCTGCTGTCTCTTGCGACGTTTCTCTGCCTTGCCTTTTTTCCTCTTGTCAGAAGGGGCATTAATTAGGTCAGCATGTGTGGGAAGCTCCTCTAGTGTTTCTTCTGCGGGTTCACCTTCCTCCTCCAGGGGTTCCTCCTCTTCGACTGGGATTACAGACTGAGATCTAGTGAAGACCATACCTGCCTTTGCCTGTAGGCCTGTCTCCATCCCTCTACGGAACTGGGGCCAATCCCTACCCAGCACTATGTCATGGGGTAACTTAAGGACTATGGCCACTAGAACTTCTTTCTGCATTCCTAACCCCTTTATTGAGAGTTTATACAGAGGGTAGAAGGAGGATGCTCCGTGTATGCATCGGATTTTAACCCTTCCTTCTGGTCGGGTCGGTACTGACCCACTGCGGGTTTCTATGGCCTGCCAGAGTTTCCTTGAAACCATACTCTGGTCAGCACCTGAGTCGAGCAAGGCACTAGCTGAAGCACCATGAACTTCGACCTTCAAAAGAAAACCTTCTTGTATCTGTCTTTCATCACCAGTTGTCAGTGCTGTACAATCTTTTTGCATATGACCTGCTTTGCCACATTTGAAACATTTACCTTTTGCCCATTTACAATCTGGCTTTGGCAAATAACTATTTACACATTTCACATTTGATCTTGGTCCCTTTTCTGATGTTCCAAAACTTGCCTCCCCAGACATGCTCAGAGCGCCCCCTTTTTGCTTACTAGCCAACTCGGCTTCCAAATATCGTTCAGTAAGCAGGGCTGCTTCTGCTGAGGTCCGGCAATTTTGTAAGATCAAAAAGGACTGCACCTCCTTGGGAATGGCTTCCATGAATTGTTCTAACACAATGGCATCTATCACTGATTCCATGGTCTTTCCCTCGGATGCTAGCCACTTCAAAGTTAAGCTCTGGACACTTTGGAATAGAGCCTTAGGTGTCTCATTAGGTCTTAACTTGTAGCTCTTAGCATTCTCCGATAAACCATTGGTGTTAAACCTAACCTGTCTCTAATAGCTTTCTTAAGCTCCTATAGTTTGTAGCAAGAGCAGCGGGCATGGCCTTATAAGCGGCTAAGGCTTCTCCCATAAGGGAGAAGCCATCCCACCATAAGGGCAACTCTTTCAAATGATTCAATGAAGTTATCTACATCGTCATCAACTGTAAGTTGTCCAAAAGCTAAAGTCCCACAATTTTGTGGTCCTACCCCACAGGTAAAGTGAGGTATTGCTCCTTCCTTTGCCTTCTGGCCGGCAAGCAAGGCCTCCATCAAGTCCACAATTGGCTTCTGTTGGGCTTGCATGGCTACAATAGATTGTTCCTGTGTACGTTGAGCCATCTCGCGTTGCTGCTCGAATTGGAAGGCCATCCAGCGGAGAACCTCCTTTGGATCCATTTCCATGGCTTTTCCTCCGTGGTTTTCTTTGTTCTTCTCTTTCTCTGCAAAGAAACAAAAACAAAGGCCTACCAAGTGCGGCACTACAACCTTTTGGTGTCTAAGGTAGATGCTGGGCAACCACTTTCCTTCTCACTCGAATCCTAAACACCCATGCCCAAAATACCCTTTACCTGAGCACAGTGTTGATTCAGGCTTTGAAAAGGAATCTTTTGCTGGTCTCCGGTCACTCTGGCCGATCCTGCCAACTACACCACTTGTCATGATGCCAGCCCTCGGCCTAGGGCTAAGAGGGTTGGAGCTGCCATTATGTCGTCTGATAAAGAGTAGTTGTGAGTTGAGTAGTAAGGCAAAAATGACAAGGAATTTACTCCCAACACAAAAAGAATTCAGTGCAGAACAAAATAGGACAATTTTCAGGTGTTTGCTCAGAGTTCTTTACAGAAAATTAAAGCAACCGCATTTCTCACAGTCTCTGCTCGAAACATGTGCAGTGCATATCCTATGTAATCAAAACAGCTTAACAAAAAACAGCTTCTGCTTCCAACGAAAAATACCTCTTATTCTTGGCTTTCACTCAGCTCTTTTATACGGGTTTAGCGCAGGGACTCAACATCATCTGCCACACAAAACATGCAATCCATAGGTACTTCCCCTAGGTCAATATCATTTCTATCCCATTGCATTTCTTCAAACTCAGGGCTTACTGAGTTTGGCTTTAAATTGTTATAGCAGGGTTTCTGGTAACCTCCCTCTGCTAACTCTGGTATTTCCCCTGGACACAATTCTGCGCAATAAGGTTTAGAAATACCTTGGGCTGTGGAGACTCCTCTCTGGCTCTCAGCTAGCTCTCTCCAGCTGTAAGGAATTACTTTCTGCTCTTCTGTTTGCACTGCCTGTCGAGAGCACTGCCCTGGCCCTCTGCTCCTAGGTGAGTCTTTCAAACTCCTGGCTTTTGAGCTGGGTTCCCACCTAGGCAGACTCTGAAGCCTTTCATCCAGCCCTGAGGACTGAAGGGTTCTCTGCTCTTTCTCCCTCAGCGGGTTCCTGACAACAGGCTGTACCTTCTCTCCTTCTGTTCTGCTGGCTTCAATTTCAGACCTGCAGATAGGTTCCTTACATGGTCTCCAACTCTGGGAAGTTTCTGAGCCTCTCCAACCACTTCTCCTCCAGTCTAGAGCGCTTGGCCTTTTCTCAGAAGCTTTTTCTCTCTTCCTCCCTTTGGAAGCTCTGCATCTTCCCCTGCTCTCCTCTCAAGCTTCTAGCTGGGGTTTAAATTTCTGTTCCCTGAGGCTTGGCTCTGCCTTCCTGCACAGGTGTGAGTAATCAAGATCCAAGCTTGCTGCTACGTCAGAGCTTGGGTGTGTCAGCTCAGCTCCTGTGTCTCTCTGCTTGCCTCTCTCTTGCAAATACTGAGACGTGTGTGCTGGCTGACTATCAGTATCTTTAAAGGAAAAATCCTTCTTTCTTTCTATTTCCATAGGCTCTGCATGGGCTTCTACACCACACACTCCTGTTAATCAGTCTTTATCTTTATCTTTATTGTGGTGCTTTACATACCGTCCTTCATGATACCAGGGTGGTTACAGTTCAAAAAGGTAACAAAGAATGGCAGGACCTAGAAACATAAAAGAACTGCAGTGTTTGACAGAACAGCAAAACAATTGCACATCAGTAGAGAAACAAGAGAACAGACAAGAGGTGTGACGCAGTGGGTAGGGGAGGGAAGGTCATAGGCAACCTGAAAGAGGTGGGTTTTAAGAAGGGACTTGGATTTTTGGAATGAGGGTTCTAAATGGATGTCTGCAGGCAGGGAATTCCAGAGTGATGGACTAGGTAGAAAAAAAACAGAGTTGCGAGTAGAGTCTAAGTGTGCTTGGGAAATAGAGGGAAGATGAAGTCAATTAAGATGGATGAAACGCAAACTGTGGGAGGGAGTGTGGAAACGGATGGAGTCAGCCAGATATTGGGGGGGTGTGGTTTATGAATCAGAGTGAGTACCTTGTATCAAATACGGAATTCGACTGGAAGCCAGTGCAAATGGAGAAGTAGAGGGGTGATATGATCATAGCGTGAAGCATGGTGGATTATCCTGGTGGAGGTATTCTGAAGGAGTTGGAGATTATTTTGCTGATAGAGGGGAAGGTCTGTGAAGATGATGTTACAATAATCAATACGGGAAACAACTAAGGTCAGAAGGAGAGTGGTGAGCGCTGAGTGCCTGCAATTTCTTCAGATTTTCTGGCTTAGACATCCTGGATTGCACTTGGACAGATCTAAAATTCCTCTCGAAAGCTCCATTTTTAGGGGAAAGTGAGTCACAAGAACATAAGATTTGCCTTATTGGGTCAGACCAGAGGTCCATAAAGCCCAGCATCTTGTTTCCAACAGTGGCCAATCTAGATAACAAATATCTAGCAGGATCCCAAACAGTAGCAACATTCCTTGCTGCTTACCCCTAGGGATAAGTGGTGGCTTTCCCCAAGTTTACCTTAATATTATTATTATTATTATTATTATTATTATTATTATTATTAAAGACTTATAAAGTGCCGCAACATAAGAAGCGCTGTACAAAGAGAAAAGAGAGACAGTCCCTGCTCATCAGAGCTCACAATCTAATAAGACAGAAAACAAAATAAGTTACATAATACAAATAACAAAAATTTACAGGACAAAGTAAGCAAATGTTGATAGAGAGATCAAGAAAGGGTAAGACAGGAACGGAAAGCAATAGTGAAGAGGTGGGATTTTATTCTGGACTTGAAAATGGCCAGGGAGGACGCCTGGCGCACAGATATAGGAAGACTATTCCAAGCAAAGGGTGCTGCCAGTTGGAAGGAGCGAAGTCTGGAATTGGCAGTACGAGTAAAGGGCACAGATAAACGAAGACTGTTAGAAGAGCGAAGCAACCGAGAGGGGGGTGTAAGGAGAGATGAGAGATGAAAGGTACTGGGGGGCAGAAGAGTGAATACATTTATAGGTCAGGAGGAGAAGTTTAAATTGGATACAGAGACGGATGTGAAGCCAATGAAGCGACATGAGGAGAGGAGTGATGTGGGAAAAACGAGAGACTGGCGGAAAATGAGTTGAGCAGCAGAGTGTTGAATTGACTGAAGAGGAAAGAGGTGGCTTGCAGGGAGGAGGCCGGCAAGGAGAATGTTACAATAATCAAGACGGAGGGTGATTAAGGAGTGGACAATCAATTTAGTGGTGTCAACAGAGAGGAAGGAGCGAATTTTGGAAATATTGTATAGAAAGAAACGACAAGTTTTAGCAATGAGCTGGATATGTGAAGAGAAAGAGAGAGAGGAATCGAAGATAAAACCAAGGTTACATGCTGAAGAAACAGGGAGAAGTACAGAGTTATCAACAGAGAGAGAGAAAGGGGAAAGAGGAGGGGAAGCATTCGGGGGAAAGAGAAGAAGCTAAGTTTTGGCCATGTTCAGTTTTAAGTGGCGGTGTATAATAATGGCTTATACATTTCCTCCAAGAACATATCCAAACCTTTAATAAAACCACCTATGCTACTTGCTTTTACCACATCCTCCAGCCAGGGCCGGCCCGTCCATTGAGCAAGAATGTTTTTTGCACAGGGCCCCGCGTTTCAGGGGGCCCCGCGCAAAAAACATCTTGCATCCCAGCAAAGTTTAAAAAAACCAGAAACCGGCTGCCGCTGCCGCTGCCGCCGCCACCGTGGCAGCGGCAGAATCGAGAATCCCGCGGGGCCCCCCTGTCCTGCAGTCTTCTATGCGGCCTCAGCGTCGGCTGTCAGAGCTGCGCGAAGAGAGAGAGCTTCTCCTCTCGCAGCTCTGTTAATCCCGCCGCGGGGCTGATGGGAAATCACATCAGCCCCGCGGCGGGATTAACAGAGCCGCGATAAAGGGAAACTCTCCCTTCGCGCGGTTCTGAAAAGCCCGCGCTGAGGCCGCATAGAAGACTGCAGGACAGGGGGGCCCCGCGGGATTCTCGATTCTGCCGCTGCCACGGCGGCAGCGGCGGCAGCAGTCGGTTTCTGGGGTTTTTTTTTGGAGGCAATAACATGCTTGTCTATAGGTCTGGACACGGTACTCATGGTCTTAACAGCCTTCGATTGACTCTTATTCTTCCATTTTCGCTGTCCCAAAGCAGAATCTCATTCCAGGGACTTCCCTAGTCCATACATCTGGGAACATCTGGTGTCCAATGGCACTCCGAAGGGACTCCAAAGGAACTTGACCTGCCCCTTCGAGCTGGGGTTGTGCATTGCTATGAATGCTGGCTGTTAAACCAGCAGGGGCCCTTCATAGCAGCAGCTGGCTCAGTTGCTGCCTTTAGGACCCACAGCGATACCACTTCCGCACACCAGATCTCCCAAGAAACCACAAAATGAATGTCTTGCTTTTAACCCGGTAGGGGCCCTTCACGGCAGCAGCTGGCTCAATTGCTGCCTGTACCTGGCACTCACCAAACAGATCAGATGGCAGGACCCACAGCTACAACACTTCTGCCCACCAAATCTCCCCATTCATCAGAGTCTCATCTATTCCTTCTGGTTTTTAACTTAGCTGGACTGATGGGGGGGGGGGTAAGGACTGTAAATGGGCTGATGGGGGGGGTTCGGACTGGAACTGGGCTGATGGGGGGTTAGGACTGGTAATGGGCTATAGGGGGTTCGGACTGGAAGGGGGCTGATGGGGGGGGGGTTAAGACTGGGAATGGGCTATGGGGGGTTATGACAGGTAATAGACTATGGAGGGGCTAAGACTGGAAATGGACTGATGGGGGAAGTTATGACAGGTAAGGGGCTATGGGCGGCTACGACTACAAGTGGGCTGATGGGGGGATTAGGACTGGAAATGGGCTATGGGGCAGTGGGCTAAGACTGGAAATGGACTGATGGGGGGCGTTAGGACTGGTAATGGGCTGTGGGGGGCGTTAGGACTGGTAATGGGCTAGGGGGGGTTAGGACTGGTACTGGGCTATGGGGGGGTTACAACAGGTAATGGGCTATGGGGAGCTATGACTACAAGTGGGCTGATGGGGGGATTAGGACTGGAAATGGGCTATGGGGGGGGTTAGGACAGGTAATGGGCTGATGGGGGGTTACAACAGGTAATGGGCTTTGGGGGGGCTAAGACTACAAGTGGGCTGATGGGGGGTTAGGACTGGTAATGGGCTGATGGGGGGTTAGGACTGGTAATGGGTTGATGGGGGGGGGTAAGACTGAAAATGGGCTGATGGGAGGGTAAGGACTGGAAGTGGGCTGATGGGGGGTTAGGACTGGTAATTTATTTTATTTAACAGTATTTCTAGACCGTCTCATCATAAAAATCAAGGCGGTGTCACAACAAAACAATCAGAAGATGTGGAGGGGGTTCATGCAGTGTTGGGGGAGTAAGGTGCGGGGGGAGTTCATGCAGGGAATGCAGGGGGGGTGGTGTGCGTGTGGGGGGGTGTTCTAGATTAGGGGGGGCTATATACAGAGTGCGCTATGATACAGCATGTTCTATAATACTAGGTACTGTTCAGATAGGTCATGAGATAAATCCTGTGCCGATATACAATCTCTCGTCAGGGTGGGGGGTCTTTGTTGATCAGACCTTGTTGATTAAGTGACGTGTCCATAATGTTCTATGAACAGAGCTGTCTTCAGCTGTTTGCGGAAGTCCTTGAGGTCCGTTGTCGCTCTCAGCTCGTCTGGGAGGGAGTTCCAAATGGTTGGGGCTGCCAGGGAGAGGGCTCTCTCTGTGGTGTCCTTTCGTGTTTTTCTGAAGTCCCTCGGTGTGTTGACTCTGTTGGAGGTTCCTTGTCTTCTCGGGCGGGTGCTGGTGTCTGGATGAATGAGGGTGTGCAGGCTGTTGGCTGAAATGTGGTGTTTGATTTTGAATATGTTTATTATTGTTTTGTATTTAATGCGTGAGCTGATTGGGAGCCAGTGTAGGTCTTTGAGAACCGGGGTAATGTGTTCATGTCTTGTTGAGCCAGAAATGATGCGTGCTGCGGTATTTTGGGCTAGTTGGAGCGGTTTGAGAGTTTGCTTTGGTAGGCCAAGGTAGATGGGGTTGCAGAAATCCATTAATGGGGTGATGAGTGCTTGGCATACCGTGCGGAAGTGTTCTGCGTCGAGGAGGGGTTTAAGCCGTCTGATGATTCTCATTCTATGGTATGCATTCTTGACCGTTTTGTTAACGTGAGACTTGAGATTTAGTTCGTTGTCCAGGGTTACTCCAAGGTATTTTACTTCGGATTTCATTGGAATGGTTGTGTCTGCTATTTTGATGTCCGGTGGGTGGATGAAGTCATGGTTGCGAGTTATTATTAGAGCCTCAGTCTTGCTGTAGTTGATTGAGAGGTTGTTGTTCGTGCACCAGTTTGTCATTTGTGTTAGGCAGTCAGTTATTCTATTGTAGTCTGGGTTGTCGGTAGAGATAGGTGTGTATATCATGATATCGTCTGCGTAGATGGTGTATTGAATGTTGTTCGCTTTCAGGATGTCGCATATCGGCTGGATGTATATGTTGAACAGGAGTGCCGAGAGGGCGGATCCTTGAGGTACTCCTTGGCGGATTTTTATGGGTTGAGAGGTGTTGTGGCCTATCTTGACTTGTAGCTGCCTGTCGGTGAGGTAGGATTGGAACCATTTTAACGTGGTACCATGAAGTCCAATTTCCTTTAGTCTTTCCAGGAGGGTTAGGTGGTCAACCGTGTCGAAGGCGGAGGAGATGTCGACGAAGATCATTAGGATGCCTTTAGTGTTGTTGTCTATGACTCTGAGGATGTTGTCTATGAGGTAGATCAGCAGTGTTTCAACTCCATGTTGGGGACGGAAGCCGTGCTGGTTGTCGTCTAGAGGAGCGTGGTTGTCAATATGTTCCTGTAGTTGTTGTTGCACTGCTTTTTCTATAATTTTTGCCAGAAAAGGTATGCTGGATATTGGTCTGTATGCTGCAGGGTCTTTCTTGTCGAGGGTAGTTTTCTTCGGTATTGGGCGTACTGTAGCCAGTTTAAGTTGAGCTGGCAGGAGACCCTGGGTGAGTGAGTTGAGGACAATGTCGTGTATGATGTGGATGAGGCTTGATTTGGTGGCCTTTATCCATGATACTGGGCAAGGGTCCGTGGGGGCGGTGCTTGTTCTGATTGCTGAGATGATGTGGGAGAGCTGTTCTGTTGAGGGCGGGTAGAAGGTGTCCCATGTCTTGGGGTGTGAATCAGGCTGGGTAGCAGAGCTGGTTGCAGTTGGTTCTGTGGAGTGAAATTTGTCTTTGATGTGATCAGCAAAGTTTTGCGGGTCTATTTGTATTTCCTCTTCTGTTTTCTGCTCCTTTGTGAGGATTTTCACTATGTCGAAGAGCTCTCTGGGTTTGTTTATGGAGGTGTTTATCATGTTTGTATGGTATTCTTTCTTGGATTGGTTGATGTGTTCGGTGTATAGTCTTTGGTTTGTTAGGTATATCTGCTGGTTTTCTGGTGTCTTGGATTTTCTCCATCTCCGTTCGATCTTTCTGAGTTCTCTTTTCTCTTGTCGTATGGTTGAGGAGTACCAGGGCTTGTGATGTCTCTTGTTGTTGCAGTGTTCCTTTGGTCTGGTAGCAGTAGCTGTGGCGGCGTTGGATAGTGTGTTGTTCTAGTTGCTTATTTGAGTCTCCAGGTTGTCTGTTTCTGTTGACAGTTGATTTAACGTGTCCAGTAGGAAGGTGTCTCTGTCGAATTTCTTGAATCGCCTTCGTATGTGGGAATTGTTGGTTTGTTCGTTGTGATTGTCTTTTTGAAGTTGCAGTGTGATCTTGATTATGTGGTGATCGGACCAGGGGACTGGGGTGATGGAAGGTGTTGAGATTAGTCCTCTTGAAGTTAGGGAGTTGGTTGCGAATATGAGGTCAGGTGTAGAGCCGTGTCTGTGTGTGGGGGCGTTGATGATTTGGGTGTATTGAAGGGATGTCATTGCTTGGAGGAAGGCATCTGCATCTTTGGTGTTGGTGGACTTGAGGTTGAAGTCACCTAGCAGGATGGTAGGTTTGTTAGTTGCTGTGAGGGCACATGCTGTTTCGAGCGTTGCTGCCAGTTCATCAGGAGTGGCTCGGGGTGCTCTGTAGGTTAGGCAGAGTGCCATGTGTTTGTTCATGATGCTGAGCGTGTTGCTTTGTGGTGTGTCGGTGGAGCTGTGTGTTTTGAACTTCATGTTTTTCTTTGCTATTATAAGAACCCCTCCTCCGCGTTTGTGGGTGCGTGGGCAATTGTAAGCTGTGTAGATGTCTGGTACCAATTGATTGAGGAGAACTGTGTCGGTGGGATTGAGCCAGGTTTCTGTAATGCAGAGAATGTCTGGTTGGTGATATTCTATGTGGTCTGCTAGTGTGTGTATCTTGTTGCATATGGACCTCGCGTTTATGAGCTCTATGGCCATTTGCTCTGTAGTGTTGTGTGACTCCGTTGAAAATTGTGCGAGGGGGTATGATTTGTGTGCGTCTTTTCTTCTTGATGTTGATGTGCTGTGTGTGGCGGGGTGATTGTATTGTGGAACTGTGTAATGCCAGTTAGAGGGTGGGTGCCATTGTGGGTTATGGTGTAGGTAGTGGAGGTGGGGGTCTGGTGAAAGGATATGTGTGAGGAGGAGGCTGAATGGTAGGAACCATGTAGAGATCATGGTGGTATGCTGTGGTGTTCTGTGTGAAGTTTGCTTGCAGTTTCTGATGTCAGATGAGGTGTGCACAGATTTCATACAGTTCGCTGTCCTTGTTGAATGAGTTTGTGAGACTCACCTGGTCGGTTTTGTTGGTGTTGCTGTTCAGAGTTGGTGTGCTCTACCCAGCTTGTGGAGCTCGAGGAGCGTGGGGATAGTAGTTGGCGAGCTCAAACCTGTCCTGGGGAGCTCAAGCCGGGGCTGCCTTTCACAGGTGTGTTCAGCGATGTGGGGGGTCCGTTCCCGTGGTTGGTGGAAGCAACGCAGCTTTATCGGCGTGTTGGTGGTGAGGCACTCCTTTTTTTCACCGCCAGTGGCCACCGCCTAAGGGCCACGCCAAAGGGCCCTCTGGCGAGGCCCTCAGGTGCGGGCCCGCCAGGCGCGGGCGCGCCCTGTAGGGACGCCGCTATTTGAAGCGGATTTCTGGGCGGGCTTTCTCCCGCTCCCACTGCCCGGATTGGGTAATGGGCTATAGGGGGTTCGGACTGGAAGTGGGCTGATGGGGGAGCTAGGACTGGTAATGGGATGGGGGGTTGCTAGGACTGGAAATGGGCTGAGTGGAAGGGGGGCTTGAACTGCAAATAGCTGATGGGGACAGGGGCTTGGAATGGAAATGGGCTGAGTGGAAAGGGGGCTTGAACTGCAAATAGCTGATGGGGAGGGGGGCTTGGAATGGAAATGGGCTGTGAGGGGAGGGAGCTAGGACTGGAAATGGGCTGAGTGTGGGGGGGGGGGGCTAGGACAGGAAATGGGCTGATGGAGGGGCCAGGATAGGACTGGAAATGGGCTGTTGGGGGTGCTAAGGTTGAAAATGGGCTGTGATGGGGGCTTGAATTGAAATGGACTCATGGAGGGGCTAGAACTGGAAGTAGGCTCATGGGGGGCTTGGATTGGAAATGGGCTGAGTGGAGGGGAGCTAGGATTTGACATGGGCTGATGGTGGGGCTAGGAAAGGACTAGAAATGAGCTGATGGGGGGCTGGGATTGGAAATGAGCTGATGGAGGGACTGATAGGACTGGAAATGGATGGGGGAGCTAGGACTGGAAATGGGCTGATGGTGAGGCTAGGATAGGATTGGAAATGGGCTGATGGGGGACTAGGACTGGAAATGGGCTGATGCAGGGACAAGAAGGGAGCAGATGCTGGGTGGGGCTGGAACTAGAAAGGAGCTGATGTTGGGGGAGGATTAGAATGGGATGGAGCTGGGAGAGTGAAATGGAGAGGGAAAAATATTTTGTGTGGGAGGGAAGACAAATCTACAATTGGCCAGATATTGGGAAAGTAAGTGGGGATTGAGGATGGAGGGGTAAAATTTGAATGGATGAAATAGGAATGAGGAAAGAGCAAAAGGAGAAAGATTAGTATGTTAAAGCAGATGTAGAGAGAGAATGGAAAAAAAACCCAAGAAAACAGAAGAAAGGACAAATGGACAGCAGATGGAGAGTTAGCAGAAGACACGAAGAAACCAGAAGAAAGTGGCTGGAACAATTGCAACTGAAAAAAAATGCACAAAAGGTAGAAAAATATCTCTTTATTTTGAATTTATTAACTGGAATATGTCAGCTCTGGGAAATGTGCATCATTAATTTTTGCACTTTGTTTAGTACAAGAGGAAATTAATTTATAGTTTTATTTCTACAGTGTTGTTGTATATTCCAAGTTTGGCTTTTGGGGTTCCCAGTTTAATTATTGTCTTCCTGTTCTAAATTGTGATTCCTTGTTTGGTGATGGTCTATGTTCTGCATGTGTAACTGAGCTGAGGTGTTCTGTTTATATAATTCCTATTTGACATTGCCACTTGTTCTCTTTCCCCAGTAGGTCATGTATTGTTGTTCTCTGAAATGTATTGGTTTAATATTTGCAGTGTTGCCTTTTGATAGGTAGAGTATGGTGCTTTGTGAGTCCTGGTAGTGCTGTTAGGATACGGTGGGTTTGCTATGGGTTCTAAATGGGCAGCGTTTGTAGTAGTTCCTAATGTGCCTGGCGGTTGGTACTGGATTATAGTAATGTAGAAACCTTTTAGTCTTTCTTTATCCATATACTCATTAAGAGGCATGTTTACTAAAAGTTAGTGTATGGTAACATTATGCAAATATTTATGCAAATGAGGCACCTTATGCAAATGAGGCCCCGCACTGAGTCTCCGCACATGGCCCCGCACCCCCCTTGGGCCGCCCCTGCCTCCAGCAATGAACTTCCGAGCTTGTGTGAAAAAAAAAATATTCTCTGGCTTGTCTAAAGGGAAGCATAGTGAGGTGGCCACCTGTTACTTGATCTTTTGTGGTAGGAAAAAGGAATTCTAGGAATAGAATTTGGTCTTTTATTTTAGGGAAGTGGATGAAGAAGAAAATGTATGCATATTCCAGTTTGCAGACCTGGGAAATATTTGTGAACATTTTCAATCTAAGGCTTACATTAAATCAAGTTGTTGTAATTGCAATCTACACACTTTATAAAGTCACGCCTAGTTTATTTATTTATTTAACAGTTTTTCTATACATTGTAACAGAACATGATACATTAAACAGGGAAATCAACTTGAAATTAACAGTTAAAATACCTCTTAGGGTATCATGTATGATGGGTGGTGGATTAGGGTTGGGGGGAGGAGGGAACTTAATTGTGAGGGGGGGGGGGGTAGTTAACATGCCTATTTTATAAAGTCAGCTATATGCATACTTGACTTTATAAAATACTAGTATACGTATCAGAAAATGTGCCTTAATTTAAGGCATGATGACCTATACCAGCTCTGGAGCTGGTATAAATTACCATGCCAACTGTTTGCAAGTACATGTTTAAATCATAGTATTCTATCATTCCATGTTCTTCCTATGTTCTGCCCAAACTCCACCCATTACACGTGCACTGTGAAAATACACACGCCGTAAATAACACACATACTTTTATGCTAGTTGGTATTTTATAAGAGGTCATGTGCATGCATACATGGTCACGTATGCTCATAAATGACTAAAATGACAACATTTAGGAGCACAGCTAGCACCTAAAATTAAGAGGTTCTTTATAAAATAACCCCCCAGAAGTCCTACGTAGTTAGTGCATATTATTCTGCACTTATTTCTTGTCTGTTTGATAAAGTTAAGTACACGCATACTTGACTTTATTAAACAGGGGCATAAATGGTCAAAAACATGCATTAAATCTATGCACAATCACTTGCACAGTCCTGTTACTGGTGCTTATGCCTGTGCCTTTATTTTTCAAGAACGTGCGCAAATTATAGTATTTTATCATTTATGTGCAAACTTGTGTGCTCCGCCTCAAGTCACACAAATTCCGTTTTTGTGCATGCCCACAATGAAAGCAAGATCCATTGGCTCTGCGTGCACACACAGTGAATAGCGACCTGCTAAAGTATGCCTCTAAATCACTAAAATTTCATGATTTATGCATGTTAATGGTGCGTAACTTTAGCTGGCTCCTTATAAAATTATCCCCTTTCTTTTTAAGTCCTGGATTGTGATCCGTGCAAAGCTAAATTTGGCCTGCCCTAGGAAACTCATCATTGTTCATGAAAGAACCTTGAAAGATTTTGACTAGTTTGAGATAAATATATGCTGGCTCAGAAGGTTTGAACTGGGCCCCTAGTTATGTATCAAAAGCCTTCTGTTTGCTTTCAAATGTGATTATCTGCAACATTTGTGGTTTCTTTGGGCAAAGATCTCAAATGTGCTCCCCACCACTGATTATACTGTATTTGATGGTATATATTATCTGTAGTCATATCATTTTACAGTCAGGAATCAGTATTTAATTTTTTCAACAAATGCATCCAGCTAGAATTTATTTATCTATTTAATGATTTATTTATTATTGTGCTGTGAGGTAATTTTGGTTCATTTATTATTTAATTGGTTATAAATAAAACTTATTCTCTGATGAAATTCTTTTGAAAGGACCACACGTTGATATCCACTACTCCAGGGCTCACTTTCCACTCTCTAGTAAGAAGAAGCTTTAAAAAAAAAACCCTAAGAATTTCAATGAAACAATGTGGTCTAAGTTCCTCTTTTATGTCTCTGAAAATCATCTTATCATGCTGGTTTGGTGTCAGTGCATATGTATTAAGGTACTTTCCTCCAAAATCTGGATCTAAAACACATTAAAAAAACAAAAACCAAAACAGATCATCCGTCACAGTTGGAAGGCACGCATGACAAGAAAATATTTGCTTTGCTCTGGTTTTCTGTTTAGTTTTCTGACCGCCTATATCAAAAAGCTAAAACAGCTTTTTCATCTTTGTGTAGTTTAGACTGTGCCGAGAAACATTTATAGGACAGCTGGTCTAAATTTGTGGGTTTTATAAACTTAATGAGAACTTAAAAAAAAACAGCGCATATGGGTGCAATATCTTCTGGGGTTTCTAGCCGGCCAAAAAGTAGCCACTACAAAACTGAGCAACAATTCACATTGGGATTTTTTTCAAAAGTTAATGAGAAACTGCAAAAGGAACGCTGGTCTTGTCTTGAAATAGAAAAAAAAAAGGAATGTCATGGGCCATCTTTCTTCACCTCAGCATTTTCATTTCTGGTGGTGTCTGTGAGCGAGGCCTACAATTTACTTGTTGGTAGCAAGTCATCAGCTAAGGGGCACGTCTGCTAAGCTGCGATGGGCTTTTGCAGTTAATACAGCGTGTTAGTGCAAATAACGCTGCATTAGCTGCAACAGCCATGTGTTATCGGTCGGGGGCAGGCAAAGCATTTCCTCAGCAGATAACGTGGCGAAAAAGCAGTGGGCGTGGTGTGGTAGCATCGCAGGTGCAACTAACATCACCCATTGAGGTGGCATTAGCTGTACCTGCAAAGTCTTCAATACATGTAGTTACCATGCGTTGCCGATACTCACGGTAATCTCACATTACAATCACACTCCATCTCCATCCACACCCCGCCTGCTCACATGAATAACACACAACCTGCACGTAACGCAGGAAATCCCTATCTATGCTATCTACATTCAGCTTGCATTAGCTGTTACTGCGGTGCACTTTTCCCATGTTATCACCATGTTAACAGCTAACACGGCTTAGTAAACATGCCTCTTAATTTTATGCTTTGCATGCCCTCACTTTTGTTTTTACCTTTGGCAATAAATACATACCAAACCTTGTCCCATGGAATCAAGAATTTCGCTGGATTTCAGCGTCACAGACAGAGCAGAAGTATTTGGGTTTGTTTCTGAGCTCTCGCCAATTGACAAGTTTGTAAGGTTTAGCAGGTAGCTTATTTTCTAAGAAGAAATGGCTGAACAACCAAGTTGAAAAGGCAATTTAAACAAAATTCTGCTGGAGATTTTGTGATGGCAGCACTCATAGCTGCTGGCAAGGAAGGAACCCTGGGTACGAAACAGGCAACGCTTGACAT
This sequence comes from Ichthyophis bannanicus, assembly GCA_033557465.1. NCBI lineage: Eukaryota > Metazoa > Chordata > Amphibia > Gymnophiona > Ichthyophiidae > Ichthyophis > Ichthyophis bannanicus. The sequence goes on from CM066033.1 coordinate 89,003,177, forward strand.
AGGGTTCCAGAAGGAGCCGGGGTGCAGGGTTCCTTCCCTCAGGACCATTGCTGATTGCAGTGACCAGGCTATGAATAGTGGGTGTGAGGAAGTCCTTTAAAATAAGGGGGGAATCCCATGCAGCTGCAAATGGAAAATAATGCTGCCAGGATCCCGGCCTTGGCTCCAGTTGAGCTAGAAGGAGAAAGGAGGACTTGCTGGGTTAAAAAAAAAAAAAAAAACCTCTTTATTGGGTTATTTTTTAGTTTGTTTTCTTTCCCTGGTCAGTCCCACTGTGGTTTGTGGCTATTGCTATTTTTGTTCAGTGTGTCTTCATTTTTTCTGCTATATCTTGGAAATACCGAGGTACGAGAATAGATTGGATTAATTTCCCACTATAGGTGAACAAGAAAACAGCGCTGTATTGTTATTAGCTTATTTAGAAAAGTATGTATTTTATGTTTCAAAACTTTTTATTGTATAAATCAAACACTTGCAATATACTATAAATTCATTAACATCAAAAGGAGACTTACATTGGATGCGGAGCCAGCGCGGACCCAGCATGGAGGTGTAAGAGTTGCTCTCCCAGGCCCCAGACACTAAATCCTGTTTTTCCCCGAATACTGCATCCCTCCGAGGGGCAACCTTTTGCCGCGGGAGTGTCGGAAGATGGCTGGGAGCAAACAGACCCATTTGGACTTCACTCCCCCCGCAACTACGGGGTCTAAAAGATCCAAAACGGATCCTCTCTCGCCGAACAAAATGGCGCCGCAACAGGAAGTGTCGGAAGGGATGCGGGAGTTATTGAAGGAGGTTAGAGCCATCCGCAGCCGCATAGACTCTAACGGGGAGTCGCTAGTGGAACTCCAATCGGACCTGAAGGAATTGAGTACACAGCTGCAGTCCCTATCTATCAGGGTGGACAAGATGGAATCCTCAGTGGCTGGTCATGATGAACAACTGCAGAGACTTTCCCCTGCTATTCGTAAGCTGCATTGGCTTGAGGAGAATTTGGAGGACATGAGCAATAGGGCCAGGTGCAACAACATACGTATTGTCAGACTAAGGGAGGGTGTGGAAGGTGGTAACACAATTCAATTTCTGGAGAGTTTCATCCCGAAGCTTTTGAACATTGAATTTGCTCGCCCGCTGGAAATTGAACAGGCGCATCGCATCCCGACCTCCCCCAACTTGAACGGTAAGCGCCCACAGCCATTAATACTGTGTCTGCTGCGACACCAACACGTGCTTCAGATTTTCACCACTGCCAAGGCGCGGCAGCCTTTACAACATGAGGGGCAACGTGTGTATTTTTACGCTGATTTCTGTAAGCACGCGGTCGAGAAAAGGAAGCAATTTCTGGCTCTGCGGCCCAGATTACAATGTTTGCAAGCCCGGTATGGCTTGTTCAGCCCGGCGAGGTTCAAGGTCACCTTGAACAACGCTACCAAGTTGTTTGATGACCCTGGCGCCTTGCAGCATTTTGTCGAGGAGCAAGAGGCTCTGATGATGCAACAAAATTAAGCACCTTCTGGACTATCGTTGAAGGCAGAGGTTGCTGTGTATGGAGATCTGTCCCGGTGTGCCTGCGTCTGGTGTTTTCATCGCAGTGCACGTGGCACAACAGATGCGGCTTATTAGCTTTCCAGTCCTCACTCCTGTGAATGGTGGTATGGCGTGGGGAAGCACGTCTAGTAAAGACTATCTGTTTGGACTCGTTATCAATGTGGAAGAGCTGCTTGATAGCGCTGCTAAACGTCCTGTCATATGTTTCGGTTTTGTATGGTGGGTGGTGGGGAATAAGTGAAGTGAGGGTAATTAGGGGCCTGGGCTGCCCTATGCTTTAATAGTGGTCCTGCTGTCTGACCCTTTGTGTGTTTGGTTTTATGTTGGGTGGGGGATGGGGTCGGCTCTCTGGGGATCTCCAGTGATGTGGGGTAATTGTTTTTTTTTCTTTCACCGAGCTTCTCTGCATTATAACTTCCTGGTGGGATGGTTAAAGGGTTGAGGATTGTCTCTCTAAATGTGAAGGGAATCAAGTCCCCGATAAAACGTAAGAAAATTTTAGTCTACTGTAAACGACAACATGCTGATTTTATTTTTCTGCAGGAAACGCATCTCTCTCCATGAGAGACGGTAAAATTAGAGGATAAATATTACAGATTGGTGGGATCCTCCACTGTGCTTGATAAGAAAAATGGGGTTGCGACTTTGATGAGGTCCTCCCTGGGTTCTCAGCTTATGAGTATGAGCCAGGATGCATGCGGGAGGTGGGTGTATTCTCAGTTAATGGTGGGTAAAGTACTGCTGTCTCTTCTAAATGTTTATGGACCCAATAGTGACGATCCTGAATTCTTTCGTGCTTTAAGTGGGGTTGTCCAGAAGGATAGTGGGGCCCATGTAATTATAGGGGGAGACTTCAATTTGGTAAGGGACCCTTTGGTCGATAGGAACCCCAGGAGGGTGGAGCGTCCCCTTAGAGCGAGTATAGTGCTCACTGCCCTGATGAATGCGTGTGGCCTGGTAGATATCTGGAGGTTGCTTCACCCGGGAGAGAAAGACTTTTCCTTTTTTCTCCAATGCATCAATCTTCTTCGCGCATAGATTTTTTCCTGATTTCTAAACCACTGGTATCTGGCAGTTGTGAAGCAAGTATTTTAAGCCGGACGGTCTCAGATCATGCAGCCATAACGCTGAATGTGGAGGTTGCTGAGTTGGAGAGGCCTGATCGGGCTTGGTCTTTCAACAGGGCGTGGCTGGCGGAGCCATCTTTTCAGGAGGAAGTCCGGGTTGCTATTGCCTCCTATTTCGCTAACAATAAGGTTGGTGACACAGCCAGCTGGGCCTGGTGGGAGGCCTGTAAGGCATCACTTCGGGCTGCGATTACTAGTTATAATATCAAAGAGTCTAAAAAGCAGAAGGCCTGGTTACAGGCCTTAGATATGCAAATCAGGGCAGGTGAAAGATTGTGGATACAACATAAGGAACCTGGAATTCTGACTAGACTGCAACGGCTAAGGTTTCAATACAATGAAGTGCTTAGCTCCGATGTGGAGCATTTACTATTAAAAGAATCGGCTAGGTTTCATGTTGAGCGGAACAAAGCTGGTAAATTGTTGGCGAGTAGGGTAGGGGGCAAGCAAGCTAGGTCAAGAATCGTCTCCATTCTCACTAATAGTCTTGAGCGCTTAACGGATAGTGATCAGATTGTGGGTGAATTTTCTAAATTTTATAGTCAGTTGTACACCTCGGAGTTGAAGATGGGTGCAACGGATTTTTCCGGTTTTGTTGAGAACTTGACACACCCTATCTTAGGGGAGTCCTTAGCTCAGCAGCTGGGCAAATCCTTTTCACAAGATGAACTTGTCTCGGCAATTAAGGCTGCTTCATCCGGGAAAGCGGCGGGGCCGGATGGGATCCCCTCTGAATTTTATAAGGTTTTTAGTAATGAGCTGGCCCCTTATTTATTGGTATATTTTGCGGAGCTAGAGAAGGTTCAGGCTCAGACTGGTAATTTTTCTGAGGCTACTATCACGGTCCTTGAAAAGCCGGGCAAGGATTCCAGCCAAGTGGCAAATTATAGACCCATATCTCTTTTAAATGCAGATTATAAAATCTATGCAAGTATATTAGTGAAGAGACTATCAGCAGTTATTGGGGAGCTGGTCCATTCGGACCAGTGCGGGTTTGTCCCTGGGAGATCCACCGTGGACAACGGCCGCCTCCTCTGCAACCTGCTGGAGAAGGCAGCAACGGACAGTAGTCCGTACATAGCACTTTCCCTTGACGCAGAGAAAGCCTTCGATCGATTAGAATGGCCTTTTCTGTTTTTTGTCCTGAAATGGTTCGGATTAGGAGATGGTTTCGTTAATAAGGTAAAAGTGTTATACGCTAACACATCTGCTCGCATCTGTGCGAACGGCATACTGTCCCGCTCCTTTTCCCTCCATAGAGGCACTAGGCAAGGTTGTCCACTCTCCCCCCTGCTGTTTAATCTAGCCTTGGAACCATTGGCCATTGCCATTCGACAGAATAAGGATATAAGTGGTGTAGCTGTGGGGGATTTACAAGTAAAGATCTCTGCCTATGCCGATGATATACTTCTGTTTACCCAGCCTTCCGAGATCCGGCATGTATTGGCCTTGATCGAAGGCTACTCCAGTGTTTCTGGCTACAAGATTAATTGGTCCAAATCGGTGGCATTCCCACTAAATTGTTACCCCTCCGCAGTAGAGATGACGCCTTTCCCCTTTAAGTGGGTGATGGATAGTATTAAATATCTGGGAACGTGGTATAACGTATCTGTAGACGCCATGATTCATAAGAATGGTGAGGAGTTATTGCAACTAATACGGCAGAAGTCTTCCGCTTGGTCCCCCCTTCAATTGTCCTGGTGGGGCCGGTTGGAAGTAATTAAAATGTCTCTAGCCCCCAAGATTAACTATGTACTCAGCATGATGCCTTTTACGCTGCCCTCTACACTTTATAAGAAACTAGAGAAAAACCTTATACAATTTCTGTGGAAGGGTCACTCGCCACGGATAGCCACTAAAAAACTAAAGGCTCCCAAGGAGAAGGGGGGGTTCATTTCCATGATTTTCAGGGCTATCACCAGGCCTTTCTTTTAAAACAGGGGGTGCGGTGGTTGACACTTGGGGAGCATGACCCTCGACCTACCTGGATCGAGATGGAGGCTCGAATGGCCGCTTCTTATCCCCTGACGCATTTGCTAGGATCTATGCATCCAGAGTGGACGCTTGTTGGGTGAGTGATTCGGTCTACGCAGGCTGCTTTTTTAAGCCTGGCTCGCTTACTTGCTGCGGACGATCTGCCTTCTTACCAACTTCCGCTATGGTGGAATCCGCAGTTCCGAATCCGTGGCAAAATGTTTGCATGGAAGAAATGGCAAGAGTGTGGCATATGGACGTTAGGCCAGCTGGTAGTGAATGGATGGAAAGATTTTGGCGTGCTTCAAAGGATGTTCTTCCTGCCAGATTCCAGTTTTTTAAAATGGGTGCAGCTTAAGCACTGCGTAGACGCCTCTAATATTAGAGTGACCGCATTGGTTCCGGAAGGGATATTATTGAAGGGGCTGAAAGATATTTTGGAACAGCCGGGAGTTACTTCTAAACTTTATGCCTTGTGGAGAGATTATGCTTCCGATAAATTGTTAGGGCTGACACGGGTGTGGGAGTCTGATTTATCTCGTCATATCCCCTTCCCCTATTGGAAAATTCTATGGGGCCCAATTACTAGAGTGTCTCGATCAGCCGCAATCACAAAATCTTTATTTTTTTTTCTGCATAGGGCGTTTATTACACCGGCAAAATTAGCCAAACGGGATAAGGGTGCCAGGGGCCTGTGCTGGTCCTGCCAGAAGGCGGCTGGCACCTTCTTCCATATGTTTTTTGACTTCCCTTTAGTGCAGAGGTTTTGGCGGCACGTGTGGGCTAAAATGCTTAACATTTTAAACCTTCCCATGGATTTGACAAGGGAGATGATCCTTTTCCGATCATTAGCGGTTCATGAGGGCAGGATGAATGATGAAAGCTTCTTGATGAATTATATGTTTGCCATTGCCATCAAGACGATTCTGGAGCATTGGAAAAATTTCCAGAATTTGAGCTTGGGGAAATGGTGGCACCTGGTTTGTTACTATTCTACGCTTGAAAAAACTTATAGCAAACTCACCAGCCTGAGAGCGGGGACCTAAATTTTAAACGGTGGTCCTTACTGGATCGATACATTGCCCGCTCTCAGGTTGGATATGGGGATGGTACTGATGGTCTGTCTTAACCCTCCACAGTTCTAGGATGAGGGAGAGTGACGGAGGTCGGTGAAGGAGTAGTTTATCAGCTCTTCCAGCGAGCTGGGGGGTGGGGGGGGAGGGGGGTGAAGGGACTCATTTGATGTTGGACCTTATTTTAGTTATTCTTATGTTGGAATCTTTCTTTTGTTTTGTTAGTTGTATGGTGATGTAACTGTTTTGGTTTGTTGTATAATTTTGAAAAATTGAAATAAAGGATTTAAAAAAAAAAAAAGAGACTTACATTGAGCAGAGAATACTCAACCCTCTTACGCTATCAGATTATGTTTTGCACCTTTCTGTTCACCCTATTGCTTTTTGATCTTCAGTCTAATCCTGTGGTGCTCTGGTTCATCTCAGAAGCTCTGGCGACTCAATGCCACCAAAGCTCCAACCACAGTCCCCAGGTGTGCCCCCAGAAGAAGTTGCTATTTATTCAAGTTATCTCAGAGACGTTGCACTATGGTGGCACGTACCAAAGGAGCATATCAGAGGAGCATGGCATGTTCCTTTGGGCACTCCTTTGGGAGGCTCCAAATGCAATTTCAGAAGTACCTTCCGAAGTTGTTTTTCTTGCCGTCACATCTTGGGGTCAGTACTTTGCTTGTCTTTTCTAGACTCTACATTTTGATGCTGATGGAAGCTGGTGCACATATTTCTGTCCAGATTGGATGCTGATATCCCTCTTTTCCTACACCTCTCCATTTTTGATCAAAGGTAAGGCAAACTGTCATGGAACCCATGGTTCCTTCCCTATTTAATGTGTCTCTTTCCCCATCTTCACCCTCCATTTTTGGAGACTTCTACATACAACATCCATTAGGTGGAAGAGTCCAATAGCTAAGGATTTAATCATGACCACAAATTAGATTTCCTCTGCCTGACAGAGATGTGGGCTAAAGAGATAGAGTCCTCTTTACTTATAGAGACATGTCTTCCTGCTATCTATTTCTTCTCTGTACCCAGGATGGGTAAGCGGGTGAAGGACTAAGAACCTAAGAACATAAGATATGCCATTCTGGGTCAGACCAAGGTCCATCAAGCCCAGTATCCTGTTTCCAACAGTGGCTAATCTAGGTCACAAGTACCTAGCAGTTTCTCCAAAAAACACAGGCTCCTCAATGCTTGTATTGGGTCAAGCAGTGATATCCTGGGTCACTTTTAATAATGGTTTATGCAACTTTCCTCCAGGAACTTGTCCAAACCTTTTTAAAACCCAGCTACACTAACAGCCTTTACTACATCCTCCGGTAACAGATTCCAGAGTTTGATTACACGTTGAGTGAAAAAATATGTTCTCTTATTAGTCTTAAATAGTTTACCCTGTAGCTTCATTGCATGTCCCCTAATCTTTCTGTATACTGATGACATAAACAATCGATCTACGTTTACCCGTTCCACTCCGTTCATTAATTTATAGACCTATAATATATCTCCCCTCAGTTGTCTCTTTTCCAGGCTGAAGAGCCCTAAGCATTTTAGCCTCTCTTCATAGGAGTATCCTTCCATCCCCTTTACCATTTTGGTGGCTCTTCCTCTATCGCATACATTTCTCTTTCAGTGTTCTCTATGTCTCTGCTTTGACTTATACTGAGATCCTCCTTCTTCAGTTATATACTATCTCTCCTCTTTATCTTTTAATTCTATATTTTCTTCCCTTCTCACATTTGCTGAATTTCAGGGATTGTCTTCCTTCCTCCTTGACATCGGTGGTTCAAATCCCACTAGAGGACAGCAACCTTGGGCCGGAAGGACTGGGGTTTCTAGTCCCACAGGTGCTCCTTGTGGTCTTGGGCAAGCCACTTAACCCTCCATTGCCCATGTTCCCTGTAAGTATTAGTGTATGTGTCTCATATCCCCTCGTGTTAAATGTATCACCAATTGTGTTGTGACCGCTTTGATTGAAGGATAAGGCGGTATACAAAACTGTCTAAATAAAATAAATAAATAAATTTCAAACCACTTCTCTGCTCTTGATGTCATAAGGATTTCAACTTCCATGCTGAAGACGCTAAAAAAGTCCCTGAAAGGGAATTGCTCCACCGAAGGGATCTCTTCAGTCAGTTGATCTCCTCTCTGACCCATTCGGTGGGTCATATGCTTGATCTTATTTTCATTCCTACTCACACTTTCCCTTAGAATCATGTCTTTTCCTGACTTCCTCTGTCCTGGACTGATCAGTGTTTATTTATTTACTTATTTATTTTATTTACACTTCTATACCATGCAGTCAATCTGTTCCATGCATTGCATTGCAAACAAAAAATAATACATGCTGTATGCCCCACAAGCAATTCCAACCCTTCCAGAAAACAGCATCAAAAGCTATCAATACAATACAGTACAATGACAGTAAAAGCCCCCCCATCCCAATTTCACTCCATTCCCGAACACTTTCCTGAACAATAGGTTTTCAATGCCCTGTTAAACAGCCTGAGTCATCAGTCACTACATTATTGCACTCGCCCTCTCTACCAGTCCTCTATTTTTTTTCATTACTAAAATCAAGAAAACCACAAGGGATATCTATGCTATTTCCAGGACCTAGCTACCACAGTTCCTTCCCTTTTCCCAACAGATTTTACTACCTTGGACCTTAACTCCCAAGTCAATGTTTGGAACTCGAACCTTTCCCTCACTATAAATGACTTGGCTCCTTTAAAAACTTTGGAGATTAGACCCGCCCATAAAAGCAGATGGTACTATCTAGACCTTTAGCTTCTCCAGGGGCAAGTTAAGTGTGCTGAACATATATGGTGGAAGTCCAGATGTTTAGACAACCTTCAGCTTTGCAGAGCCAAAGAAAAGTAATATAATAGCTCCATTTTCAAGAGTAAGAGATCCTATTTCTCTCTTCTCATAAACTCCAATATCTCCCAGCTCAGAAAACATTTCAATTTGTTTGGCACCATTTCCAAAATCCCACTCTCCCTCAGCTTCCTCCTCCAGTTTTAATCTCGCTCTTGATTCCTTAACCTCATTCTCTGTCAATAAAGTCTTATGCTTAAGGTCATCAGTCCACCCTATTCACTCCTCTATGAACACATATTCTCCTATTATCAGGCAGCCTTTGCTCCTTTCATTCTTGGCACCCGGTCTCCACATTTTCCACTGTCCAAGATCTTCTGCTCTATAGAGACATCCTATGATATATAGATTTTTTCCCACAAAACTAATCAAAGCTCAAAAATACTTTATAGAATACTATTCCAGCTTTATGGAATGCTATCCCCAATGTACTTCATGGCACTATTGACTTGCTGACATTCAGAAAGAAACTAACGATTTCCTCTTCATCAACCACCTAGCGACCAATGAGACTATCCAGACATGGAGCCCGATTCCGAGAGGAGTATGTTTGGGCAATCCAGACATCCCTGAGGAAGATGGGAGTGTTAGGACCCAATTCTGGACTGTGGGAACTAAACATTCCCGTTGCACACAGAATCGAGTCCATGGACGGCCCAGCATGCTCCTGCTGCCTGTGGGGATATCCTCTCTGCAGGCACCCCCAACTCCCATGGCTTAGGCGCCTCACTTCCTCGCCGCCCAACCCACAGCTGGCCAGCCGGGGCCTGGATCAGGTGGCGGGGATCCTCCTGCAGGCACCCCCAACTCCCATGGCTTAGGCCCCTCACTTCCTCGCTGCCCAACCCACGGCTGGCCAGCCAGGGCCTGGATTGGGTGGCGGGGATCCTCCTGCACCCAGGCCCGGCCCCGGGGAGGGATCCCCGGCTTCGATTGCTGTGTCAGTGCTGCTTATTCTATTTCCAAGGTGGAATAAGAAGCACGTCCCCACAGACCCCTCAGGACATACAGGGCTGTGACCTGAATCAGCCCTGTAAGTCATGCCGGGCTGGCCCGCCCCCATTCTGTCCCCTCCCGCCCCCCGCTGGCTCTCCCCGCCCTACTGCTCAGGATGTATGGGGAGAGCAGGAGGAGGAATAGGGTCTGTATGGCTTGCAGGCCCACTGGGATGTGCAGCACCGCAACCCGCATCTCGGAATCAGGCCCATAGTGTTGTTTTGCAGTACAGTCAAACCTCGGTTTTCATTTGCCCCGGTTTTCATACGCTTCGGTTTTCAACGTCTTTTTTGACTGAGATTTTGTCTCGGTTTTCATGCATTGCTTCGGTTTTCAACGTCTTTTGACTGAGATTTTGTCCCGGTTCTCGTACATCGCCTCGGTTTTCATAAAGTACAGTACTGTAAATACATACACTCTCGCGCTGCACACCGGTCTGTATACACTGCCAGAACGCCCGCCCGGTCCCGGCAGCACTGCCCCCCGGACTCACCGATCGTCAGCATGAAGCGAAAGCCAGCTGAGCACGTAAATGAAACACATCCTCGAGCCTGGTCAGAGTCAGAGAGGCAAGGATTGCGCAGAGAGGAAGGCCCTGATCTCGTCCACCGCCTGCCCGTTCTCTGGAGCGCCCCCTCAGGCTCGGAGGTAGCAGGGAAGAAAAGCTGTCAACGTAAGCAGGAGATGTTGCATGAATGTGGGAGGCAGTTCTTTCTCTTGCAGGGTACGTCTGAAGCTATATCATTAAGATTTTCTGCCATTCTGAAGCATTGAGCAGATAATGTAAAGGTATTTTAATGGACTGAATCCAATGTGATTCCGAAGAGAGCTGGGCACAGCAGAATGTCAGGGGTGGCTAAGGCCAGATGTTAACATACTGTACTGTACAGTACTGTACTTAGCTTGCTTTCAGTGATGTTAAATGTTCATTTATCCATTTCATTAGTCATTTATATTTATTTCTCATTGTTTTCTGCATGTAAAAATATAGTTATTCTCTATAAAATGTATTTTTTGTGAATATTTTTGGGTGTCTGGAACGGATTAATTGGATTTACATTATATCTTATAGGAAATATTGCTTCAGTTTTCATACGTTTCGGTTTTAGTCAGACTTTTTCGAACGGATTAATCATGAAAACCGAGGTTTGACTGTATAAGTAAATTAGGCAAACCTTCAATGTTCTGTCTTTTATTTTCCTTTAATTTAAGTTCTTGTTCTGTGTAAGCTTTTTTTGGCTTTTTTTTCTGTAAACCGCTTTGACTTTTAAACTAAGGGGTATATACTGTAAGCTTAGCTAAATAAATAAAATACTGGTCTCTTCCTTTTCTTCTTGAGCATTATTAACCATAGTTGGGTGTTTTCCCCTCTTCCTGGAAACATGCATTAATCCAGCCTCTTCTCAAAAAACACCCTCTTCTTTAATGCTGCTGAGAATCGGCACCGCCCTTTCACTCCAGAATTTTGGCATGATAGGCAGAATTTTGGCTAGTCCATGATATTTAGCAGCAGAGGCTAGCACTTCTATAGCGGCTAGCCACTGGTGCTGAGCTTTAAACCGGACATTCAGTGCCGGGGCCATGTCCATGCTCCAGCATTCAGTATCTGGGTTGCCAGGATTGCTGCAAAGTTAACTGGGGAGCAGCAATATCTAACCATTGCCCAGTTACCTTCTGCAGCAAAGGTTATGCCAGTGTTTCCCGTGTCGGACCTTTGCTGTGTGTTGCTAACTGGTTAGTGGCTCAATATTGCTGCTGCCCGGTTAGCAATGGGTGCCCCAGAATGCCGTCAGCACGCCTGATGCTGAACAGTAAGCATCGGAGCATGGCGCGATGGCACCTGCAGATATTCATATTGACCAATTCATACTACCAAGAGCCTACAATCATTAACTGGACACCACTACAGAACAGCTTTCTTCTCTTGTGGCTCCTTCTTTGGAATTAGCTCTTCCCACCCTCACATACTTGAGAAGCGAATCCAACCGGGTTCATTTCAAGACAGTGTTAAAAACTAATTTCTTCACTTTAGACTTTGATGAAGAGCCAGATATACCTCTGGGATGACTTTCAGAGCTCCCCTACCATTGCTTCTCTCTTTCTTCTTTCTTACGTTTTATTGCCCTTTCTCCCTGATGACTGTAACTTTTTCCACTTTCTTGTTTCTTTGTAATCCACTTTTAAATATGCTTCAGGTTATAAATCTGTATATCAAATTCACAAATAAAATATATTGTAAGGCCTGTTCTGCCAATCGTGAACCTACGTATGTGAGGCCACAGAGCCAAGCCAACATGGATCCTCTATAGAAACGCACTCTGGACTTGCGATATTACAGAACTGACAAGCTCCTTATGTACAGTTGAAAGAGTCTTTGTTCTGTACATGCAAAGAAGCAAAGCCACGAGCCAGCCTGAATCAGTACTGGGAAAAAGACCATCATCACCTGCATCTCGTCTCTCATGATGGACCACACTAGGCATCTGAAGGACGAACTCTGATTTGCCAGCAGGACCCAATGAGCTCTGGGCTAACCATCAGAGGGGCTGCTTCCCGAATCCAGACATTTGTACACTGATATCAATTCAGCACAAGTAATAAAGGAGGTAATTTTATAAGAAGGCATCCACATTAAGCATGAAAATAGGTGCCGAAATGCGACTATTTAAGTCATTTACACATGTAAGTGGGTATATGCAAGCATAAATGTCTTCATAAAATATCACCCAGCATAAACGTACATGCATTGATTTGACCGTACATCCTTTGCTAGTGAGGGTGCATTAGGGAGTTGTTTGGGAAGAGCATGGGAGGAAAATATTAGTGCCTACATAGATTATAAAAAGCTCCGATTTACATACATATGTTCAAAATATAGGTGTAGACATTGATAACAGCTCAAGGGCTGCTGGAAATGTCCATGTATTAACTTAAGGTGAAATTTCTTTCACTTCCATTATTATTTAAAAACAACAGTAGGCGCATATTTTTCTTGATAAAAATAGCACCTAAGTAGATGCTTCCCTATAAAATTGCCTTCTGCAGAGAAGATCATATCCCCCTAATTAATATATCGCACTATCAACCAGTGTCACCTTCTATGAGCAAGAACAGAACAGAAAGTAGAAAAAGGAACACATTACTTAGAAAAGTTCATATTTGCCATACATACAATTGCAATGCTGTTAGCTTATCCTGTAGCAGATTTTGACAGGATTTAACATAAGTAGGGAAGGGAACAACACAACCTCAAATTTACCTGCTGACTTTCTACCTTTTCAAAGTCATTCCATTTTTTTTAAGGGGAGAGGGCCTCTTCTAGCATTTTGCAGTACACTTAAGAACATAAGATACGTCATACTGGGCCAGACCAAAGGTCCATCAAGCCCAGTATAGTGTTTATAACAGTGGCCATTCCAGGTCAGAGTAGACAGATTCCCTGCTGCTTATCCCAGGCCAAGCAGCGGATTTTCCCAGTTTACAATGGTTTAAGGGCTTTTCCTCAAAGACCTTGTCAGCTACACAAACAGGTTTTACTACATCCTTTGGTAATAAATTCCAGATTTCGATTACGCAAAAAAATATTTTCTCTGATTAGTCTTAAATGTGCTACATTGTAGCTTCATTGTGTGTCCCCCCCCCCCCCCTAGTCTTTCTACTCTACATTTACTCATTCCACTCCATTCATTATTTTGTAAAACTCTATAATTTCTCCTCTCAGCCATCTCTTTCCCAAATTGAAAAGCCCTAACCTTTTAAACCTTTCTTCATAGGAGTATCCTTCCATCTCCTGTATCATTTTGGTGGCTCTTCACTGTACCTTTTCTAATTCCACTATATCCTTTTTAAGTTATGGTGACCAGAATTGCTCACAATATTTGAAGTGCGGTCACACCATGGGGTGATACAGAGACATGATAATATCCTTGGTTTTATTCTCCAGCCCTTACCTTATGATTCCTAGCATTCTATTTGCTTTCATGGCTGCCATTGCACATGAGACAGAGGGCTTCAACATATTATCCACAATGGCACTAAGATCTTTCTCCTAACTGGTGGTTCCAAATGTGCAACCTTGCATCGTGTAGCCACAGTTTGAGTTGTTCTTCCCTAAGGGCCCGATGCAGAGACACAAATAGCAGGTTGAACATCCTGGTTGAACGTACAACCCCCGTTTGAACTGACACGATATTCTGCGTCCAGCCCTCCCCTCATGTATAGAGGTTAGTACGGGAAGTGTTGGACGGGGGAGGGAGGGCTGGAGGCAGAGGGTGGGCAAAGGGGGTGTGGGCCAAAGTACCTGGACGCACAGGGCCTATTCCGGTCAGAGCCCTGTATGTCCAGCAGTCACACTCTGAGCGCACAGCTTATACCACCTTGGAGGTGGTATAAGCACTGGGCTGCCTTGCAATCGGAGCCTTCTGGCTCCCCAGGACAATGAGGCTGCCCGAGCCTGGTCCTGGGTCGGGTGGCAGGGAAAAGCAGATTTCAATGCTGTTGGGCTTTCGCTGCTCCTGCTGGATGTCCTAATGCCATGGTGACAGAATGCCATGGCACCGGCATACCAACAGGAGCATAGGGTGGGCTGCCGGGCAGAATGGAAGATGTCTCCCATGGCAGAATTAGGGGCCAGGCTATCTACATGCCTGATCCTGCAACTGCGGAAACATCTGGCTCCCATGGTTGCAGATTCGGGTACACTTTGGGCCCATCCATATTTTGTATGTCTGGACAGCCCGGACGCGACCCTGTTAGAATTGGGCTCTAAGTGCATAACTGCACGTGTCCACATTAAATTTCACCCAGTCTCCCAAAGTCCCTTTGCAATTTTTCGCAATCCTCTTGTGTTTTAACAACTTTGAATAATTTTGTGTCATCTGCAATTTTGATTCACCTCACTCGTTATTCCATTTTCCAGGTAATTTATGAATATGTTAAAAAGCAGCATTCCTAGCACAGATCTCTGGGGTATTGCACTATTCACCTTTCTCCACTGAGAAAATTGGCCATTTAGCCCTACTCTCGGTTTTCTATCTTTTAACCAGTTCCTCATCCACAGTAGTACACTGCCTCCTATCCCAGGACTTTTTCATTTCACCAGGAGTCTCTCATGAGGGACCTTGTCAAAGGCTTTCTGAAAATCCAGATGGATTATATCAATTAGCTCACCATTTACCTTCAAAAAAGTATAACAGATTAGTAAAACATGACTTTCCTTGGCTAAATCCATTTTGGCTTTCCCCCATTACTGTGTCTATATGTGCAGTAATTTTATTTTTATCTTTCTTTATCTTTATTTCTCCAACAAGGTTCTCTCTCTTTGTGCTACATTTTCTTCCTATCCCTCCCCACTTTCCCCCATTTCTGCAGGACCGTCTTCCCTGGAGTTATCTACTAACCCATTGCTGTCACATACCTGGTTTTCCTTCCGACTAATTGCTCCTGCCGAACTGTCTGCAACGCTGTCTGCTTCTCAAAAAACAACCTTCATGCTAGATCCGCTTCCAGCAAAGTGGTTTCCTGAGCCTTTCCTAGCCCTCCTTCTCCCGATTCTCTTACTACTTAACAAAATTCTTGCCATCGGTATCTTTCCAGCCCTCTGGAAACATGCCATTGTACATCCTATCCTCAAAAAGCCCTCCCTTGATCCTGCTGTTCCCGTTCATTGGCACCCTGTTTCTAACTTGCCTTTCATTTATTTATTTATATTCTCTTATATACCGCGCTATTCTGCATCAGTGCGGTTTACATTGAACAAACTGAAATTACATTGAATATCCTACTTTCATGTCTAAAATCCTTGAAAAATTGGTCTTTGCCCAACAGTCCACCCATCTTGCCTTCACCCTTGTCAGCCTGGTTTTTGGGAAGGCCACATCACCAAATCTATCCTACTTTCTCTTCTAAGTGACCTTCACGTTGCTCATGAGCATGGTGATTTCATTCTTGTGGTTTCCTCTGATCTGGTGGCTCATCATACCTTCCTTTGATCTGGTGGCTCATCGTACCCTCCTCACTCGCCTCACTTCCCTTGGCTTACATGATACTGTTCTAGACTGGTTTTGGTCCTTTCTCACTGCTCGTTCCTTCACGGTTCTCTCTGATTCCTCAGCCTCCTCTGCTATGCCCCTGGCCTGTGGAGTCCCTCAGGGTTCAGTGCTGTCCCCCGTTCTCTTCAATATTTTTCTGGCCCCACTATGTCTTCTGATCCAACAGTCTGATATTTCAGTGTACTACTACACTAATGATATCATTCTCCTCCATCGCACTGACTCACAGCTTCCTGACCTAGACCCTTTAAATTCCTGCCTTACCACCATCCACTCTTGGATGTCCATGAATTTCCTGCACTTAAACCCACCAAAATCGATTGCCACATGGTTTACTTTTGATGCCCCACCTCCCCCCTCAGGCTCCTGTGATCTTTTCAACCTCTATTTTGCTATCTTGGTGTAACCCTTGACTCTTCTCTCTCTTTTGCGGAACACATCTCTTCTCTCACACGGCAGGTTTTCTATTGCCTACATCAAATCTGTGCAGTCCATCCCCTTCTCTCCACTCCCTCTTTGACTACGCTTCTCTTATCCCAGGTCACTTTGAGGCTTGATTACTGCAATGTTGCCTTGGCTGGTATTCCCCAATATCAAACTACAAAGACTGTAACTCCTACAGAATACATCCGCCCATATCCTTACACATTCCACTACATTTAATCATATCACCCCACTTTTTACCCATCTTCATTGGCTGCCCATCCATTCTAGAATCCAATACATGATACCGACCATTGTCCATAAAAGTATCCATATCAGGGCTCCATAATGTTTGGGGAATCTAAACCAATATCACGCTACCCATTGCCTCTTGTGCTCCATCCATAACTATCGTCTATTCCTCCCATCTGCATCTCAAGCGTATCTTGAGCGCACTAGGAGCTCTGCTTTCTTTTTTCTAGGCCCCACATTGTGAAATTCGCTTCCCCACATTCTCCGCTCAGAGCTCTCTTTTATCAAATTCAAAGTTGCCCTAAAAACTTATCTCTTTCAATCAGCCTTGAGCTTCCCCACCCCTTGACAAACTTACCTTAACACCCATTCTCACTGACTGCCCTTGGCATGCCTATTGCTCCCTCTTCCCCCTACAAGCTTGAGTGTTTATTCTCTCTGTCTTTCTCTGACTGTCCTTTTTGTCCTTTTCTGTCCCTGTCCTATGATTTGATGGTGCTCTGTTTCTTTTCTTTTAAATACTTTGCAGTTCCTGTATTTTGTTAACTTCTCTGATGCACTAACCTGGGCGGTCAATCAAGCACCATAATAAAGATAAAGATACAGTAATTTTGTTAGTTATAATTGTTTCTATCATTTAGCTCAGTATTGATGTCAGACTCACCAGACATCAATACTGTAGTTTCCCAGATAATGCCTGGAATTGTTTTTAAAAATTGGGATTATGTGGCCACTCTCCAATCTTCAGTTACTACAGATGATTTTAATGATAGTTTACAGATTACTAATAGTAGGTCTGCAGTCTCATGTTTGAGTTCTGTCAACACCCTAGGATATATACCATCTGGTCCAGGATATTTGCTACTCTTTATCAATTTTCTGTATTGCATCTTCTGAGTTATCAAGATTTGTTACAGTTCTTCTGATAAATTACCTTTACATATCATTTCTGGCATGGGTAACATCCCTACATCTTCAATAAAGCCATAGAAACATAGATAAACAAAGAAACATGATGGAAAGAAAAGACAATAAGGCCTATCTAATCTGCCCTTCCATGCCAACTACTGTAGTCCCTTTTTTTCCTTTAGAGATCTTCTTTTTTGGTCTCATGCTTTCTTGAATGCAGGTGGGGGCTGTCTGTGTGCCCAGCATCTGGACGGGTCTGCGTTGTATCTGATTCTGCTCCCTCAAGGGCTAGACTTGTCCAGGGGAGCAGAATCGGGTGCAACCGGCTGGATGTGCAGGCTGTACCCTGATTCTGGACACCTGGATGTCCAGTCCACTACCTGGCTAGTCCAGCCAGGCTCCTGCATGAAGTGGCAGTGGCATGGCTTCCTGTTGCCATGCCACTGTGGCTCCATGCAGCAGCTGTGATCACCGGCGGACCCAGTGGAACTCCTTTCCCTGCCACCTGACCCCTGATTGGGCCTGCCATGGCCAGGGATGGGCCACAGGGAACCCCTGCACCCCTCACCTCTTTGGCAGGCCCCAGATCCTCCATCATCCACCATCCAGAGGGACCTATTCCACCTCCAAGGTGGAATAAGTCCCCCATACAAATGGCTGACCCTGGATGTACAGGGCCGACCTCAGAATTGGCCCAGAACATCCCTGGTCATGGCACTGCACACAGCCCGCCCTCGCTCTGCCTGTGGCCTGCACCCTCCCACCCACAAACAGAGCTTCCTGCCAGCTCAGATCTACATGCAGGGTGCTCTGTTTCCAGGATGCAGGCCAGGCATTTAGTGGGGCTGTAAGTCTGGATTGGACATCCAGACCCACTAAATGTGGTTCAGAATGACCCCCATACTGTCCTGGTCTCTATTACCTCCACTGGGAGACTGTTCCACTCATCTACCACTCTTTCCATAAATAAACATTTCCGCATATTAGTCCTGAGTCTATTCCCTTTCACCTTCATCTTTTGCCCCCTTATTGCAGAGCTTTCTTTCAATTGAAAGAAGCTTTTTTCCTATTCATTTATGCTATGGAGGTATTTAAACATTTCTATCCTATCTCCTTTCCTCCAATGTATAGATATTGAGAGTTTTAAGTCTGCCCCCCGAATGCCTTATGACAAAGTCCACTGACAATTTTGGTAGTCACCCTTTGCACAGACTCCATCCTGTTTATATCTTTTTGAAGGTGGGGTCTCCAGAATTGCACACAAGGACTTTCATCTCCTTCTTTCCACTGGCCATTCCTCTCCCTGTGCACCCAAGCATCCTTCTGGCTTTTACCATTGCCTTTTCTACCCGTTTAGCCAACTTATGATTATCAGAAATATTCACCCCTCACGTCTCACTCTTCTTTTGTGGACATAAGTACTTCACCCCCTATACTGTATCGCTCTCTTGGCTCTTTGCAGCCCAAATGCATGACCCTCTTCATATTGTCTACTCTTTCTTGGGTGTCTACTCTACTGCAGGTTTTAGTATCATCTGCAAAGAGGCAAACCTTACCCAAAAATGTTAAAAAGAATTGGACCAAGGACAGATCCCTGCAGCACACCACTAATTATATCCTTCTCCTCAGAGTAAGCTCCATTTACCTGTACCCTTTGTCCCTCCCACTCAACCAATTTCTACCAGCCAATCATTTTAGGGTCTATTCAATTTATTTATAAGTCATCTGTGTGGAATGGTGTCAAAGGCTTTACTGAAATCTAAGTACACCACATCTAGGGCTTTCCCTCAGTCCAACTCTTTGTTGCCCAAAGAAATGAATTAGATTTGTCTGACAAGACCTGCCCCTAGTAAAACCATGCTGCCTCAGATCCTGCAATCCACTGGACTCCAGAATCCTCACTATCCTCTGTTTTAGCAGTGTTTCTATTAATTTAGAGGACAGACGAACCGCTTTGTAGTTCTCAAACTCATCTTTACTTCCACTTTTGTGTAAAGGGACCACACAATCTTTCTCGACTCTAAAGAAGCATTGAAAAGGTTAGACAGTAGAACCACTAGAACTTCCCCAAGCTCCTTCAATACTCTGGGATATATCCTCTCTTGTCCCATAACTTTGTCTACTTTTAGTTTAGCTAGTTCCTCATGAACACAGTCTTCTGAAAATTGTTCAAGATCCTCTTAACTACTGTTCTTATTTGCGGATGTTTTGTGAGGTTCTGCTCTTAGCCCTTCCTCTGTGAACACAGAACAAAAATATTTGCTGAGAAATCCTGCTGTATCCTCATCAGCTTCTAAAATTCCTCCCCTGCACCTTTGATCTAACAATACCACTTTTGCACGTCCTCCACTCAATAACATATCTGAATAATGTTTTGTCTTCCCATTTTACTGCATTGGCTATTTTATCTTCTATTTGTATGTTTGTTTTCTTGACTACTTTCCTAGATTCTCTAAGTTTTTCCAAATATTGATGATTGTCTTCCTCTTTCTGTGATCGCTTATATTTTATGAAGGTTACCCTCTTTTTCTTTTCAGCTACTTCTTTTGAGAACCATAGTGTCCCCCTTTACGTTTTGCATGTGTTTATTTTACAAATAAAATTGTTTGTTGCCCTTAAAATATCCCCTTTCAGTTTTGCCCATTGCTTTTCTACATCCCCTGGCTATTCCCATTCCGCTAATGACATTTTGAGGTATTGTTCCATCTGTGCAAAGTTAGTTTTCCCAAAGTCTAGGACCATCACTTTTGAATGATTTTATCAGCCCTAGTCCTAATAATGAACCACACCATCTGGTGATCATTGGATGTGAGATAATCCCCCATTATAACATTAGAAACACTTTCCCCATTGATAAGCACCAGGTCCAGTATGGCCTCTTCATGTTTAGGTTCTGTTACCAGTTGCTGGAACAATTCTTCCTGTAGAGAATCCAGGATCTCCTTACTTTTAGATAACACCACAGCAGAAATGCACCAATCAACATCTGGCATATTGAAATAATTTATTTAGCCAGTTTTGTATACCACCTTATCCTTCAATCAAAGTGGTTAGGGAAGGGACGAGGGATTACATTCAACAGAGGAGACAAGACATACATATATTTCTGAGGGTTGAGCCCCAGGCGTGGGATGATGGTGCTTAAAGCTTGTATTGGCAAGGGTGGGAGTTAAGGTTCTTGTTCAAATGAGGCTCTGAACAGATGGGTTTTGATGGATTTTCAGAAGTCCTTGAGGTTCCTTTGTGCTCTTAGTTCTTCAGGGAGGGTGTTCCAAAGATCCGGCGCTGCGAGCGAGATGGCTCTTCTGGATATTGATTGCTTTGTTTTGTGGTATCCGGCTGAGGTGTCTTGGGTTCGTCTGGGTCTGCTGCTAGTGTCTCTGGTTACAGTGGTTTGTAGAATGTTTGCTGAGCATTGGTGTATGATCTTGAAAATGGTTAGTGTTGCTTTGAATTTTGCCTGTGCCATTATGGGTAGCCAGTGCAGCTGTCAGAGGACTGGTGTTATGTGCTCATATTTGTGCGTGCCCGCGATAATGCGGGCTGCGGTGTTTTGCACCAATTGAAGTGGGTGTACAGTGTTTTTAGGTAATCCCTGATATAATGAGTTTCCGTAGTCCAGTATGGAAGTGATGACTGCCTGGCACACTGCAGAGGGAGGAGTGGCCTAGTGGTTGGGGCAAGTTACCATAGGCCAGAAGGTCAGGGGTTCAAATCCCACTAGAGGACAGCAACCTTGGGCCAGAAGGACTGGGGTTTCTAATCCCACAGGTGCTCCTTATGGTCTTGGGCAAGCCACTCAGCCCTCCATTGCCCATGTTCCCTGTAAGTATTAGTGTTTGTGTCTCATATCCCCTTGTGTTAAAAATGTATCTCCCAATTGTGTTGTAACCACTTTGATTGAAGGATAAGGTGGTATACAAAACTGTCAAAATAAACTGTGTAGAAATGTTCTCAGCTGAGGATTGGCTCACATCTTCTGAAGATGTATTACAACTACTTGATAAACTGAAGAGTAGCAAATCACCTGGACCAGATGATATACATCCAAGGGTATTGAAAGAACTGAAACATGAGATTGCAAACCTGCTATTAGTAATCTGTGAACTATCATTAAAATCATCTGCAATACTTGGAGGATTGCAAAAGTAACACCAATTTTTAAAAAGGGTTCCAGGGGTGATCCAGGGAACTACAGACCAGTGAGCCTGACATCAGTACCGGGGAAAATGTTAGAAACCATCATAAAGAACAAAATTGCTGAACATGTAGATAGTCATGGCTTAATGGGAGACAGCAAACATGGCTTTAAACAAGGAAGACCTTGTCTTACTAATCTGTTATGTTTTTTTTGAAGGTGTGAATAAACAGGTAGACAAAGGTGAGTCGGTTGATATGGTGTATTTGGACTTTCAGAAAGCCTTTGACAAGGTCCCTCATCAGAGACTTTTGGCAAAACTAAAGAGTCATGGGATAGGAGGCAGTGCACTATTGTGGATCAGGAACTGGTTAAAAGATAGAAAGCAGAGGGTAGGGCTAAATGGCCAATTTTCCCAATGGAGAAAGGTGAATAGTGGTGTACCCCAGGGATCTGTGCTGGGTCTGCTGCTTTTTGACATATTCATAAATGACCTGGAAAAGGGAATAACGAGTGAGGTTATCAAATTTGCAGATGACACAAAACTATTTAAAGTTGTTAAAACCCAAGAGGATTGTGGAAAATTGCAAGTGGATCTTGATAAATTGGAAGACTGGGCATCAAAATGGCAGATGAAATTTAATGTGGACAAGTACAAAGTTATGCACCTAGGGAAGAACAACCCAAACTATGTTTACACGATGCAAGGTTCCACATTAGGAACCACCACCCAGGAAAAAGATTTAGGCGTCATTGTGGATACCATGTTAAAACCCTCGGCCCTGTGTGCAGCGGCGGCCAAGAGAGCAAATAGAATGCTAGGTATCATAAGGAAAGGAATGGAAAATAAAACAAAGGATATTATAATGCCTCTATATCGTTCCATGGTGAGATCACACCTTGAATATTGTGTGCAATTCTGGTCACCGTATCTTAAAAAGGATATAGCGTTATAAGAAAAGATTCAGAGGAGAGCCACCAAAATGGTGAAGGGGATGGAAGGATACCCCTATAAAGAAAGGCTAAAAAGGTTAGGGCTCTTTAACCTGGAAAAGAAATGGCTGAGGGAAGATATGATAGAAGTCTATAAATTAATGAATGGAGTGGAACGGGTAAATGTAGATCGATTGTTTACGTTATCAGAATATAGAAAGACTAGGGGGCATGCAATGAAGCTGCAGGATAAACTATTTAAGACAAATAGGAGAAAATATTTTTTCACTCAATGTGTAATCAAACTCTGGAATTTGTTGCCGGAGGATGTAGTCAAGGCTGTTAGTGTAGCTGGGTTTAAAAAAGGTTTGGATAAGTTCCTGGAGAAAAGATCCATAAACCATTATTAAAAAGGGACCCAGGATATCAATGCTTGACCCAAATCAAGCATTGTGGAACCTGTGTCTTTTCAGGAAACTGATAGGTATGTATGACCTAGATTGGCCACCTTTGGAAACAGAATACTGGGCTTGATGGACCTTGGTCTGACCCAGTATGGCATTTCTTATGTTCTTATGTTCTTATCTTTAAACAGTGGTATGCTTTCGCTGCAGTCTTGGTTATGTGAGTTTGTAGGTTCAGGTTCTTGTCAATGGTGACGCTGAGATACTTAACTTCTTCCTTTGTTGCAATTGACCTATGTAGTATGTTGATTTCTTGGGGTGGGTTGAATGTTGTGCTCCCGGCGATGAACATTGCTTCAGTCTTATCAAAGTTTACCTTGAGGTTGTTGTTGGCGAGCCAAGTGTTCATATGTTCGAGGCACTTGATCATTGTGGTTATGTCAGGGGTGCTCAGGTCAATTGGGGTGTACACCATTATATTATCTGCGTAAAGGTGATATTGCATGTTGTGTTGTCTGATGATGCTGCATATGGGCTGGATATAGATGTTGAAAAGTATGGATGATAGTGCAGATCCCTGTAGTATTCCTTGCATGGTGGGAAATTGTGATGATTTCTTCTGCCCGCATTTTATTTGCTGTGTGCGGTTGCTTAGATAGCAGGTAAACCATTTCATGGTATTGTTGCATAGTCCAATTTCTTGAAGGTGCCGTAGGAGTTTGGGGTGTGATACCATGTCAAAGGCAGCAGAGATGTCGATGAAGATTAATAAGAACCCTTTCTTTATGTTGTCTATCCCCTTCAGTAGGTTGTCGAAGAGGGAGGTGAGCAGAGTCTCCACGTTGTGATGTGGTTTGAAGCCATTTTGGATGCAAGTCTAGCGGAGCATGGAGTTCCACGTGATCCTGTAGTTGTTTTTGCACTACTTTCTCAATGATTTTAGAGATAAATGACAAGCTAGAGATTGGACAGTAAGACTTTGGATCAGAGGTGTTTAGCGAGTTGTTTTTGAGGATTGGTCGTATGGTAGCTTGTTTTAGAATCTGTGGTAGGTGCCCTTGTTGAAGTGACTGCTGCACAGTTTTGTGGAGGTGGTGGCTTAGTTCATTCTTGGATGCTTTGATCCACTCTACTGGGCATGGGTCCGCCATCTATCAGTAGCACTTCTCCTTTCATGGTAATGCTATGAATGTCTTAATTTTAACCTCTGTGTACTTTTCTGTCTGGGAAGACACCAATGCAAATGGATTCCCATTCCTTCATTCTAGTTAACCCACAGTGCCTCCTCATTCGTTTATAAGCCCTGTAATTCTGTAGCTTTAATATTACTATATATATATATATATAGTGCCACTCCTCCTCCCCTTCTTCCTATTCTTTCCTTCCAGAATAAAGTATAGCCCCGTATAATAACCTCCCAATCATGGTTGTCTGTGAACCATGTCTCTATAGCTGCCACTAAATTCAAGTCAGCTTCTTCCATTAAAGTCTCAATATATGTGATCTTATTTCCATACTGCGAGCATTAATGCACACTATTTCCAGACATTGCCCTTTTACCCATTTCTACTGAGGTATTAAATGTTTCATTTACTTGAGGGCTTCTACTTACCTAGGGGCTTTCTTCACCTATCCCCAATGAATCTTGTTTGAAGTCCTCTTTAGTAGGTTAGTCAGACTGCTGCAGAAGACACTTTGACCCTGTTTAGCAGCCCTTGGATAATGAAATAAATTATTCAGTCTCTCCTCTATGACCTTGCCCTCCCTTAGTGCCCCTTTTAACCCCTATCATCTAAGATCCAACTGACTGTTTCACACATTTTTTGTTATGAATGTAATTTTAAAAGGTTTTATTATGAGTTTTAACTACCCCTGCAAGTTCTTTTTACATTTTATATTTGCCTTCCTTATCAATGTCTTGTATCTAATTTGCCAGTGCTTTTGTTGTTTCCTGTTTTCGTCATTTGGCTCAATTTTTTCTTTTCTAAAGGATTCTATCTTGACTATAAAAGTCTCTCTGACCTCACTTTAAAACCATGCTGGCAGTCATTTGGCCTCCTTTCACCTTTCTTAAAGCATGGAAAACATCTGGTCTGGGCTTCCAAGATAGTATTTTTAAACAACGCCCATGTTTGATGTATATCTTTAATCTTTGCAGCTGCTCCTTTTAGTTTTTTCGGAATCATTTTTCTCATTTTATCATAGTCTCTCTTTTGAAAGTTGAATGCTAATGCTGAGGTTTTCCTTGCTATCCTCCCTCCATTTACTAAATCAAATGTGATCATGTTATGATCACTATTTCCATTTGACCCCAACATCATTATCTCTCACACCAGATCCTACATTCCACTAAGGACTAGGTCTAAAGTAGCTTCTGAACCAGCTGCTCCTTGAAACAGTCATTTAACTTATCTAGTAACTACGAGTATATCTCTCTAGTATGTCCTGAGGTAACACTGACCCAGTTGATACCAGTGTAATTGAAATCGTCCATTACTACTGTGTTATAACTTTTGTTAACTTCCCTGATTTCTTTTAGCAATTTGTCATCCATTTGTTCATTCTGACCAGGCAGGAACTCAAAAGA
Organism: Ichthyophis bannanicus; assembly: GCA_033557465.1. Classification (NCBI taxonomy): domain Eukaryota; kingdom Metazoa; phylum Chordata; class Amphibia; order Gymnophiona; family Ichthyophiidae; genus Ichthyophis; species Ichthyophis bannanicus. The sequence continues at coordinate 89,028,465 of CM066033.1, forward strand.
TATTTGGAGTTAATGTACAGTACACTACGCAATGCAAGGTATACCCCAACAAAAAAACAGACATAGTACCCAGGACACAGATCCAGCGATGTTGGAACAGACACCTGCACCTCTTTCCAAATGGAGTGTCAACAAGTGCTTTCCAACCACATACCATACACCAGTACAGCAGTAAAATATTAGAGTCCCATCTGTTCAGTTTTCAAGGGAGAATGCGAGCTTTCAATAAAATATGTTTTTAGGTGGAGATCAGTGCTGTTGAGAGAGAGCATTTAAAATTATAGCACAAAACCACCACTCAGAATGCTTCCAAATCTTGAGGATCTAAGAAAACTTCCCATCTTCTAATGTAGGAGATGATAACTTGAGGTTTATTACAAAGTAAAGTCATGAGAGCAAACCTGTAATGTTACATTACATTCACTGATTAATATTGCTGATTTTGAAATATCAGAAGAGGTAGATAAAAACTAGGGAAAGGTGTATTGAGACTCCTTAGCTTCTGCTGCTCCAGGTAGGAGAGACCTCTAGTGGTCCTACAAAATTATTGCAATGTCTTATGGTTATTTTTCCAAAACAGGGAAGGTTCCTATTTACCCAGTTTCATCATCCTTGGAGGAGATTCCTCTGAGAGGGAAAATTCAACCACTATATACATCCCATCCAAAGGCAGTTCCCTATCTGGCTGGTCTAGCCACTGTACCATCAAGATAGATCTACCTGGTTAGACATTGAATCTGGAGGGAGCAGTGGAGTTGGAAGATGACACAGATTGTTTAGGCCTAGCACTGAATATACACTGTCTCCTGGGAAACACTAAGAGCATACCCCCCCCCCCCCCCTGCTACCAGTGAAAAGAAGAAGGAGTAAAGTTCAGAGAACACTTGGGAGTCACTGGTCCAAAGAAGAAAGGAAAGAGCCCAAGAGCATCTCTGTAACCAAGTGTAGGGGATCCCTACAGGACTCTTACCAATCCCGCGGGCTTTGTGTTCAGGACCATTCCATTTCTAATCTTAGCAGTAGGTGGATGCCAACTTACTGTAGCATCCCTTTCTTGACTGGTTTTGGCTCTGCTTGCCCTACATATAACCTCAGTGCACAGGATGTAAGGTGTAGCTCTTGGTTTCATTTTGAGGTGTGTGTATGTGTGTGAGTGCGCGCACGCGTGCGCGAAGGCTTAACTTGGAGGGTTGTTTTTTTTTTTTTTAATTTAATCATCTGCTTTTGAAGATTGGAGAGCCTGAGTGCAGAGAGAGAGAGAGTACTACCTGAGTCTAACAGAGGAGTTTGCTGTACAGAAGAGTTGCCTGCTGGAAGAGATACAGTGGGGTAACAATACACAAGGTATACAGAGAGGATTAGAGGAATAGGATCCCAGTGAGGAGGGAGAAGGACATTGTCATGAGCCCTAACCCAGGATCCTTCTGCCAGCAACAGAACTGATAAAAATTTAAACTGGGATCATAGACACAAATAATTTAAAAGAACCTATGTTGCCAAAGACTGTATATTTGTTATACAAAACTCATTTGCTTGTTACTGTTTGGACACATTTGTTGCAGTAAAGAGAATTGTAGAAATATATTCAGAGTCAAGAGCCACTTTATGCACGAAGGGGCCTTGAAGGGCTTTCCCTTCACCCATGGAGAACTGGTTCCCTAGTAGTAAGAGTCTGTGCTACCTGAGCAAAGAAGATGGTGAAAGCCTAGAATAAAATTGTTTTTTTAACCTGGCCCTGTCAGGACCAGCCTGCCATCCTAGGGTAATAGAGGGGGGGTTGTTACACGAGTGACACCAGAGCCAGGAGTTTCCAAGGTACTGCCTCGGGGACCTGCATCTATGGCAGCCTCTAGCTCAGAGGTACACTGAAATGATATAGTCCGGTAGGAGGGTTTCCTCTATCTGAGATAACCACCACCGCCGCTGCTGCCAAGGAACCACAAAACGTGGCGGCAGGACAGGGAGCCGGCTGGAGACATGGAGGTGTGCGCTAAGGGAAGTTGCTGGGCATGGGGCAAATGGCAAAGCTGTGAGGGAGGGAGGGGCACACCATATGTGCAAGTCATATAGAGTGCATTTATGTCTTGGCATAGTCTTGCTACCGAGCTAAACGTTAGTAAATCGGGGTCTTGGTTAAGGGATAATTAATGAAAGCAAAGCAGAAGGTTAATAGGAACTTATGAAAGAATGTAATTTTATGACAAATTTACAGGAATATTCAGCCTGAAGTACTTAGCTTTTTTTTTTTAAAGCACCAGCTGCTTTGGCAACAAAAAAACTTCAGCTATTCTGCAGCACTCTCTGGATAGTGGATTGCTGTGGAATATTTAGGTTGTGCAGCCACCATCCGGCTGAGTGCTGATATTACCCAGATGGCAGTGATTTACAGGCGCTAGTTGTATAGCGCACAGGATAGGTTTTCACCTGTCCTACGTTTTCTGAAAATCACCGCTGTCTGGATAATTTGTGTCCCTGCCCCAGACCCACCCCCCAGACCACCCAGCACTATCCGAATAGTGCTGTGGGGGTCTGCAATGATAGCCAATGGCACTATCCACATAATGTTACTAAATGTCTGGCAATGAGACATCTGGGCAGCAATATCTTTTACCCGGATAAATGCTTTTAAATATTGAGGCCGTAATATTTAATGGGTAGCAATGAACTCTGAATTTGTATGGGTCATCTAGAAAGGAAAAATAGCATCCAAGTAGAGATCTTCACAATTTGCAGCCTATATTATAAAAGACTCACTGAATGCAGAATCTTTTATAAAATAAACAGGGCCGGCGTGAGTCAATTGGTAAACTAGGGAATCACCTAGAGCACCAACATTCCCAGGGCAGTCCTTTGCCACTGCTTCTGCTCCCCTGCAGTGGTGGTAGTGTCCTTTAAACCTCAACGCAGAGTGTACCCAAACTCTCCAGCACTGTGCTTCAGTTCCTGCCCTCTATGACTTGCCGCTTCCACCCCCGCCTCCCCCCCCCCCCCAGATGCAAACTGGAAGTCTGTGTCAGAGGGAGTGGAAGCAACAGGTCATAGAGGGCAGGAACTGCAATGCAGCACCAGAGGATTTGGGTAAGTGACTAAAATAATGACATTCATTCATGTTGTTGGCACCTAAACCTAGATGTTCCTTATACATTTATCCTCTAAGGTGATATTTTATGAAAAGCTACCTGGATTTATGTGCAAACAGCGTATATACATCTACAGTAGGTATTCTAGTCATATATGCGCATAATTGGCCACTTAATACAGGTGTTATGATGTGATGTGATCACTATTCTGTAAGTCTGTGAACACATTTTCTGTCATTGTGGGCATGCATAGGGGTGGAGTTTGGGCGGTGCACAAGGTTCCACATGTAAATCATAAAAGCTTATCATTTATTTGTATTCCTTACAAATTTAGACGCGCACATTAAGAGCTGGTGGAAGTCATCATGCCATAAATCGACGTGCACCTTCAGCCATTTATGCTAATATTTTATAATGTCAGGTACACACGCCCTTGACTTTATAACGTGCATCCAAATGTGCATACCCAGAATCTCCGTTCTCTTTTATGGATTTCTCAACACGCAGGTTTCAAAAGCTGGGTTCGGCCAATGTTCAGTGAGCGTCAAGCAACCTGGACAATTTAGGATATCAAATGATAATTAAATCTTGTAATGTACCTTCCAAAAATAACTTTAAAAACGATGGTTGTAAAACCTCCAGATGTGGCTAGTCATAAACTTTAAGATGAGGCTTGATTTCCTTGATGTCTGATGATAAAATCCACTAATAAATACATGCACATGCTGAGCCTATTCGTTGTCCTGTCAAGTCAGGCCATGTGGAAGAAAACCCACAAGCCGCCACGAACGAGCTAATGATGTGGGTTACTGCTGCCAAAATGCACTTACTGAAGTTCCGGTGACATTTAAGAAAGACAGTAATGGTAAAATTCTGCTTTAAGCTTCTTTTATTGTGTTGTCAAGGGCAGGTTTTATAGTAAAGACTGCGTTCTCAAGAGAGTCAATTAGTCGGAGCAGATTTACACATTTGCTGTGGTCTCCTTAGTGCTGCGTGGCTAGTTTATTCACTCAGCATTATTCTCATTTATGAGAAAGATGAGGGCTAATGGCAAGCTTTTCCTTATGGGGCCTGATTTTATGCTTTCCATGAAAATGTCTAGAGATAGAGTTTGTCAAGAAGGAGGGGTTGTCACTCAGTCATAATTTTTGAATGTGCAGATACAGGACCTTTTTCCATAGGTGCAGGGGGGTAGGAGGGACTCCCTTTTGGAATTAGACCCCTAGTTTGTGAACTTTTGAAAAACAATTCTTCTGAGTAACTCAACACCAGGTTTGCAGAGAATGAAAGACACATGAAGGCACTGTGGTATGCTAAGCGTTTAACCCTACTTCTGCTTAGTTAGGGACCCAGCTTACTAGCTTATGAGTCCAAGTGCTGCAGGAGAGAGCAGTGAAGAGCTACTGCTGGCTTCCTTATTGTCATGCGCGCATCATGATTGCAGGGTGCGGAAGAGAAAACATTTCAGGGCTGGTGCCTTCCACAGAATTCATACTTTGATGTGATAAAAAATCCATAATACACTTTGAAACATCTAATTATGGAGTGCTTTTTTAAGTACAAAAGAGAAACCTTAAATATTTCCTTTTCGACTACAGCTGCACTGTCGTTGTCATGCTATCAATAAAGTCCTTTTTCAGCTCTGTTTATAAAGGCAAGCTGGAGCAGAAAAAAGTGACCAAATGCACCAGTGATGGTAAGCATCATCAGTGCGGGAGAGATCCCACGTGATGCGTGAGTAGGCAAGATGGGTTCTTCCTGGCTCCGGGGCTGCCTCGAGGAATAAAGTATTCTTTTGAAGTTTTACCTGCACCCAGTGCCTCCTGCCTAATGATAAAAGGTGTCCGGTTGGAGAGTGGATGAAAAGAAGATTGAGAGCAGAGGGAGCCATGCCGAATCCGCCGAAGAAAGAGCGAGAGAGGGTGAGCAGAGCGGGACCCTCAATGGCGGCAATGGCGTGGAGCCCGCGACTGAAGATCTGGCTAAGGAGTTCGCTAATCTGCTCGAGCCTAAATTTGATCAAATGATTAAAAAACTGGACGCTCTCGGAGACTCGCTCACAGAGATTGGGAACAGAGCGGAGGAGCTAGAGCAGAGAGTCTCGAGCTTAGAGGATGGGAAGGGCCGAGCAGAAAGAGAGCTGGCTGAGCGAAAGAAGCAGATAGAGACTCTCTATTTAAAAGTGGACGAGCAAGAAAATAGATCTAGATGGAACAACCTAAGAGTGGTTGGAGTGCCAGAGTCCCACACTGACAACATGCTCCTGCCACTGCTAGAGACCTGGCTGCTGAAGGAGTTGGGTCTTGCCTCGTTGGTGGGAGAGCTAAAAATCGAGCGGGCGCATTGCTTGGGCCGGAGGCAGGAAGATCAGCAGAGGCCCCGCGTGGTGATAATGAGGATCTTAAACTTCCAACATAAGGTGCAGTTGCTCCGTGCGTACCGGGAGAAAGGAGACCTGAAGTTGGAGAACCAGCGGCTGTTACTATTTCAGGATTACTCGGCGAGGGTGGCAGAGCACCGGAAGGAATTCGCCCATGTCTGTACAGCACTTTTTCGGAAGAAAATTCAATTTACACTGGCGTTTCCAGCGATCTTGAGAGTATGGAACCAGGGGAAAAGTCTGCTCTTTCGGACCCCAGCTGAGGCGCAGTGATTTCTGGATGGCGTTGCGGGAGGAGTGGGAGACGCCAGTGTTATTAGCGAAGGTGGACAGAGCTGAGATGTCAGAATCCAGACATGGAGAGTTTGGTAGTTCTTGGTCCTGAAGCTGAAAGGGGACACTGCTCTGTAGAACTGAGAGGAAGGGTCCTACGGGATCCTCCGATACACCGGGCGGGAGGAGGGCTTGAAGTTGCTGTTGCAGTTCAGTTATTGTATTTGTTGCCTGTGTAGTGTGTGTAAAGTGTGCTTGCTAAGGGTGTAAGGGATATTGATCTCTTGGGGCGGCCCTACTGCATGGTATGGGGATCTAGTCTCAGCGGGGGTGGCTGAGAGTTGGTTAATTGCTGTATATAAAGGGGAATAAGGAAGGATGGGGGAGGGGGGACTCTTGGAGGGTGAAGGGAGGGGGGGAGGGATGTAGGCAGGGTAAGGGTCCAGAGGGTTTGGTGTCAGCTACCCATGCAGGGGGGAAGAAACAGTTTGGTATCAGAGGCAGAGCTGTGAAAACAAGTTCGGGGCTGGGGCTGGGCAGCCTGGAACTCTTGATATAACACAAGATTCTTCAGTGGAAACCCAGCAAAAAGTTATGGGGTATGTCTTCTGACCTGCGAATAGCTACGTGGAATGGGGAGGGGGGATAAGTACACCAGTAAAAAGGACAAAAATACTCCAGGCTCTAAAAAGGGGGAAAACACAGATTGCCTTGTTGTAGGAAACCCATTTAACGCTAAAGGAATGTGCTAAATTACAAACAGACTGGGTGGGTCAGGTTTTCTCTGCCTCCTTTGGAGGGCGGAAATGGGGAGTAGCAATTTTAATTAAGCGGGGGGTTTCCGTAGAGGTTATAAGTGAAGATGCGGATGCTCAGGAGAGATTCCTTTTCTTACATGCCAGGATTAATGGGGAAGAAATGGTCTTGGGTAATATATATGCCCCCAATAGCTATGACCATACGTTTTTCAAGATGATTTTGGGGAAGCTAACAAGGACACCGCAGCTTCCATTGATATTGGCGGGGGATTTCAATTGTCCTCATGATCCCTGGTTAGACAGGTCGCAAGGGGTGGAGGGGGCGAGGAGGGGGGGATGGGACAATAAAGGTGTGGGATACTTGTATAAATTTGGGGACTTGTTAGATGTATGGAGAATCTTACATGAGGAGGAGCGAGACTACATGCACCTTTCTAGGGCGCATCGTTCCTGGTCCCGTATTGACTATATATTAGTCACAAGAGATCTCTTTAGTAAAGTCTTAACCACGGAAATTGAGCCAATCGTAATTTCGGATCACACCAAAGTTACTATTAGTTTAAAGGGGAGGTTCCACCCAGGGAACTGATGGTCCTTCCCTAGGCATCTTTGGAAAAGTGAGCAGTTTCGACACTACCTGGTCCAAAAGTGGGAAGAGTACTTAGAGCTAAATGAATCCCCAGAGCTTCATGTGGCGACTTTTTGGGAGGCTGGGAAGGCAGTTCTGTGGGGCCACATTATAGCCTACATAGCGAGAGAGAAGAAAAGGATAAATGCAACTATTTTAGACCTGGCCCGATCACTTCAAGAGGCTAAAGTGGCTGCTATAGCTAGCTCGGGGAAGTTGGGGAGCTATTTGGGAAAGCAGAAGACGCTTAATGCTGCCTTACAGGAGAGGGCAGTATATTCAACTCAATATTATAGGCACCAGCTATTCCGATATGGGGATCGAGCAGGGAAGCTGTTGGCGAGGCTGGTACAGGAGAGAGGGGGTATTCAGGGAGTAGCTGCCATCAGAGACAAAGATGGGGTGAGGCAGAGTGACGGGGAAAAAAATCATGGAAGTGTTTGGGCAGTATTACCGGGAGCTATATACCCCAGAACAGAAGAGCAGCATCATCAGTGCGGAGGTCATTTTCTGGAGCATTTTCCACGTATAAAGCATGCTTTCGACATGGAAAATAGCTCTTGCAAAATTGCACGGGTGCATGTGCTAAGAAACGGATCATGCGATGGTGGCATAGTATGAATATAGCAGGGGAGGAGTTCCTTAAAATTGGCTGGCCATTGCCACTTAAATTTAAACCCGGATAGTCAATGCCAGGGATAGATCCGGCCACCAGCACCGAAGATCCAGGTTGCCTGGTTAGCCAATTAGCTAAGTGGTCAGCGGTGATGATCAGCTGCTGGCTAGATACAGTAGCTATTGGCTGACGTTTAGACAACCATTCAGTTGCCCTAACATTAGCTGGTTAGGGTTAACATGCCAGTGGCTCAATATTGCCATGCTCCTGGCTAATGTCAGGGTATTAAAACGTGGGAAGGAGGGATGTTCAGCAACTGGCGATTAACGGCTTAGCAAGTCTGCTAATCTGTTAAATCACTTTGCGTATTTTGTAAAATATACGTATGTGTGCATGGTAATTTTATAATAGGACACCTGTGGGAAATGTTCAAAAGGTGTCTATTCTAGTCCTAGTTTAAAAGCACCGAAGAAGATGTAAATATTTGCACTATCCATACAATGCACATATCACACTTCCTCCCCAACTCTGCTAACTCGTGGGAATGCCTACAGGAGACACAATCTTGTGCCTCACCTTCACTTCATGCACATCTGCCTGTGTGTCATCTTATAACAGCTATGTTCCATATTTTACAGGTGGAAAATGCTTCATATTACCTTCATAAAGGAAACACACACATTTACAGCTTCTTCACAGTCGACAGAAATTTGCACGAGAATTCCTACAATGACACAGAGGTGTCACTGTAGGAGCCTGTTCAGAAAGGTGCATAGGTACCTATGGTGACTTAAAAAATCATGGGAGAGCCATGCCAACAGAACCTCACCAGCAGGGTCATAGCAAGCGCTATGAGAGCAGTGTGGCCACACACGGTGCACACACAGAAGGGCATCATCTGGGGCTTCCAGGACACCTGATAAGAGCAAGTTCCTGGGCATTGGCTGGGTGGGGTGAGATGGGGGGGGGGGGGAGGTGCCAACTTCATAAATCGTAAAGTTTCCCCAGAAGTACAAGATTGTGTATGAGACATCAAGAGAGTAAAGTGAGAGATTTCATTTTTGGAATTATTTGGAATTTAAGTGCCCTTGAAACAGAGCTACTGAAACGTGATGCATGTCTAGGACACGACGGGTTTTTGAAAAGAGCTGTTGGAGCCATTCCTTCAGTGGGTGTTCTGAAAGGAGGCACTTCCTCAGCAAAACCGTAAAGTATCATCGGGGTTTTGGAAAGACTCACAAGTGACATTTATTAGCAAAACACAAAACTGTAAGGTATTATTGTATGGCTCTTTTGACTGTGATTAAGATTTTATGGTAAAACGTTTAGTTGTTTAAATTGGAAGAAAAGTGCACTTCACTAGGGGATGGTGATAGCTATACACCTTTGAGTGTGAGGTCTGACAACATTGTTTTAGGAGCCTTGTTAAGAAATTTCCGCTGCCAGAGTTACCAGGTTACCCGTTTCCAGGAGTGAGATGTTTTGCCAGGTCTGCTTTTAATTTTACATTGCAGTGCAGTCTGGTGTTTCTAGTCCCTGATTTTACCCATTGGGATCAGCGCTGCAGGTCCCATAATACATCAGAATGAGATTAGCAGAAATCCTGGACTGGCTTAAAATCTCTCTCCTGGAACTGGGTAACATGGCAACGCTGCAAAATATACCTAATTAGCTAGATATATACCTGAACACATGCAATAAGGGTATACAGAATCTCTGTTTTTGCAATTATTTTAAAAACTGGCAGTCACAGTGGCCCTGGCATTCAACCCTTCCCCAACCTGACCCAGTCACTCTCTCTTTCCCTCCCTAACCTACTTTCTTTCTATGCTTTCCCTCCCCAACAAGGTACTCTCTCTCCCAATTCCCTCTCTCTCTATTGTTCCCTCCCCTCACTGTCACACTGAGATTAGGATACCTTGAAGCTCTGAAAACATGCACAAGGCCCTGTTGCATCTGGAGCAGTTTTGTCACTAGGCAAAGTGAGACGGTCGTTCAAGGTGATACATTTTTAAGGGCCTCACCAAGTGCCTCCCAAAACACTCCAGCAGCAGCCACCACAATTTGACAGCTAAAAGGTACCCAAAAGATAGCGCCAAGGAACAGGGGCCGCTGGCAGCAACTGCAGAAGGGCAGGCCTTATAGGACCATGGCATATAGACAAGTCTGCAGCAGTGGAGAACTAGTGCGGATGGAGGCATGCCACTGCAATTGAGAAGATCAAGAAATTGAGTGCAATTCTGGTCACCGTATCTTAAAAAGGATATAGCGTTATTAGAAAAGGTACAGAGAAGAGCCACCAAAATGGTAAAGAGGAAGGAGAGATACCCCTATGAAGAGAGGCTAAAAAGGTTAGGGTTCTTCAACCTGGAAAAGAGACGGCTGAGGGGAGATATGATAGAAGTATATAAATTAATGAACGGAGTGGAACGGGTAAACGTAGATCGATTGTTTACACCATCAGAATATAGAAAGATTAGGGGACATGCAATGAAGCTATAGGGTAACCTATTTAAGATTAATAGTTTTTTTCACTCAACATGTAATCAAACTCTGGAATTTACCGGAGGATGTAGTAAAAGTTTAGCTGGGTTTAAAAAAGGTTTGGACAAGTTTCTGGAGGAAAGGCCCATAAACCATTATTAAAAGGGACCCGGGATATCACTGCTTTGTGGAACCAGTATCTTTTGGGGAAACTGCTAGGTACTTATGACCTAGATTGGCCACTGTTGAAAACAGGATACTGGGCATGATGGACCTTGGTCTGACCCAGTATGGCACATCTTATGTTCTTATGTTAATACTGTGATACCCACTGGCTTAAATAGGCAGATAGAGTGGTTTACTATGTAGGATTAGGGAACTAGGTTTGGAATTCCCACCCTTTGGTAATCTGAGAGGATGTTTCTGAATGGAGGATGCTATCATAATTGGGGATAATGGGTCTTTGATTTCAATGGATATTGAGGTACCAATGGGCGAAGAGGGGGTGGTTACTTGCTATATATAAAGCACAAATGCCAAAGTATTGTCAGAAGGTCTGGGACTCTCATGAGGAAAAAACATGTGATCCTGGTGGCATCAGACGGTGAATGAGGCATTGTTTAAAAGATAATTGTGGTTAAGAACTGTGTAAAAAAAACTGTTAGACCCTGAAGCAGAATAAGTTAAAACTGTTTGAAATGCAACAGTTGTGGTCGGTGAATATACAGTTGTTACAAAGGTGAAAAGAGAATTTGAAGAAGTGTGGAAACCTGAAAGATGTTGTTCTTTAAGAAAATGGTACTGAATTTTATGGACCGCATTTAAAATGAAATATTATAAAGTCGATGCATAAAAAGTTGATCAAAAACAGAGAAAACCAAATAGTTGAAAAATTAAAAGTTGAGCAAAAAAAGGGAAAAAGGGACTATTAGGCTAGAAGCAGCTTGTGCTAGTGGCTTTGATGAACATAGTCCGACAAAAAGTTTAGGAATATTTAGTGAGCAAATGCTAGTGGGGTAAAGATCATATGTGACATGGTGTTATCATGCATGGGTTCCAGTTTGTGTCATTCCTAATAATTATGTCCTGGCAATGTTCCAGTTTTTATACTATTTCCTACTATTTCCTTTTTGGTCAAACAAGTTGGTCTTGTTTTATTTGATTCTTTTATGTGTCAAGTATGTGTGCATACTGTGTGTAGTCCAAAGTCATGTCACTGGCCACTTCTTTTTGGCAGATATTGGACATTAAGGGGTTGAACTGCAAGGGCGCCAATAATGTTGACCACAATTGTATCTTTATCAGGTTGCCCTAACTTCCCTCTTTTGCTATCATCCATTAAAGAATGGATGAGTAGCCTTGTGGTTAGAGAACTGTCTTGGGAGTCAAGAGACCAGGGTTGGATTTCCACTAGCACTCCTTGTGACCTTCGTCAAGTCATTTAACCATCCATTGCCTTAGAAAAATCTAAATTAACAATGTCCCTTTTTAATGTACATTATCAAGTTTAAGTTTACATTATAACTTAAACTTGGTAATGTATATTGACTGAAATGATGAAGTGGTATAAAAAAAACCCTGTTAAATAAATAAATAAATAAATAAATAAATCCTTCCAAATCTTGCGCTCTTGAGCGACTGTCGGCATTTCCATATAGTTTGAAAGCTGCTCTATCTCCTTTTTTAAGGGTTAATGCTTGCAGCCTGGTTCCACCCTGGTCAAGGTGGAGCCCATCCTTTTGAAAAAGCCCCTCCCTTCACCAGAATTTTGCCCAGGTCCTAACAAATACAAAATCCTCTTCTTTGCACCATTGTCTCATCCACTCTGGAGCTCTGTCCGCCTTTTGGGTCCTGCACGTGGAACCGGAAACATTTCTAAGAATGCTAGCCTGGAAGTTCAGGATTTCAACTTCCTACCTTAAAGTCTAAATTTGGCCTCCAGAACCTCCCTCCCACATTTTCCTGTGCCATTAGTACCAATATATACCAAGAAAGCAGACTCCTCTCCAGCACTATCTAAAACCTTGTCTAGGTGGTTCCTTATGTCCTCTATCTTCACACTAGGCAGGCATGTTGTCATAAGAACAAAAGAACATAAGATATGCCATACTGGGTCAGACCAAGGTCCATCAAGCCCAGTATCCTGTTTCCAACAGTGGCCAATCTAGGTCATATGTACCTAGCAGTTTCCCCAAAAGACACAGGTTCCACAATGCTTGTACAGGCAATCCTCAGGTCCTCTAGTCACCCAGCTATCTACATGCCTAATGATCTAATTGACAACTTTAATTACTACTACTACTTATCATTTGTATAGCACTACAAGGCATAAAATGCTATACAGACATATGTAATGTACAGTTATCTGTATAAAGTTATAAAGTTATAAAACTCTGTTCCATGTAATATATCTGTATAAAGTTAAAAATCTCTGTTCCATGTAATGTATACACTAGTATACAAATTTGTTTACTTGTTCCATGTAAACCGCCCCTGATCTCTGGAAGGGGCGGTATAGAAGAAATAGATAAATAAAATAAATAAATAAGATAAATAAAAGATGGCCCCTGCTCATCAGAGCTTACAATCTAGTAAAGACAGACAATACAACAGATGAGGACAAGGATATATCTAGGTGAATGATAAGGAAACACAAAGGAGACTAAGCAGATCAGAATCCAAAAGCGGCCTCGAAGAGGTGAGTTTTCAGCCTAGATTTGAAAAGGGCCAGAGGTGAGGCCTGACGCAAAGACTTAGGTAATTTGTTCCAGGCATAAGGAGCAGCAAGGTGGAAGGATCGAAGTCTGGAGTTGGCAGTAGAAGAGAAGAGCACAGATAGAAGGGATCTGCCAGAAGAACAGAGTTCCCAAGGAAGGGTGCAGGGAGAGATAAGAGAGGAAAGGTAGTGAGGAGTAGCAAAATGAATGCACTTATAGGTCGATATGAGAAGTTTGAATTGGATACAAAAACAGATAGGGAACCAATGAAGTAACTTGAGAAGAAAGGTTATATGAGCATATCAAGGCTGGCAGAAGACTAGCTATGCAGCTGAGTTTGGAACAGATCGAAGGGGAAAGAGATGATTCAGGGGGAGACCAACAGGGAGGAGGATGCAATAGGCTAGACGGGAGGAGACTAAAGAGTGGATAAGTATCTTAATAGTGTGCGTAGAAAAGAAGAGATACATTTTGCCAATGTTATAGAGAAAGAAGTGACAGGTTTTAGTGACAGGTTCTGTTGGATGTGTGCAGAGAAACAGAGAGAAGAGTCAAAGATAACCCCCAAATATGTGAGCCGAGGAAATAGGGAGGACTGTAGTATTATCCACAAAAATAGAGAACGGGGAAGGAAGAAGTTGGGTTTAGGGGGAAAGATAAGGAGTTCAGTTTTGGCCATGTTCAGTTTCAGAAGATGGTGAGACATCCAGACAACAATGTTGGATAAGCAGGCAGGGATCCAGGCAAGGATTCCTTGACAAATTTCAGGAACAGTCAGATAGATCTGAGAGTCGTCAGCATAAAAATAGTACTGAAAACCATGAAAGGAAATAAGTGCTCCAAGGGAACGAGTGTCGAGAGAGAAAAGGAGAGATTGCAAGACAGAGCCCTGAAGTACACCAACTGAATGTGAGATGGGGGTAGAAGAGGAACCACCAGGAAATACACTAAAAGTGTGATGGAAGAGATAAGAATAAAATCAGAACAGAACAAAGCCCCTAAATTCAAGCGAGGACAGGGTATCGAGGAGTAGGTAGTGATCAACAGTGTCAAAGGCAGCAGAAAGGTAAAAAAGGATGAGAAATAAGTAGTGGCCTTTGGATTTGGTGAGGAACAAGTCACTGTAGACTTTGGCAAGAGCCATTTCTGTGAAATGTAGAGAATGAAAGCCAGATTGCAGTGGTCCAGAAGGTCTTGAGAGGAAAGAAAATCAAGAGAGCGGTGATGTTCAAGTAATTCAAGTAGTAGTAGAGAGATAGGTCGATAACTGGAAGGACAGGTAGGATCTAGTGAAGGCTTTTTGAGGAGATATGTAAACAGAGCATATTTGAAGGCCACAGGAACCCTTCGTAACCCTTCCCTCATGGGCACATGGCCCTGGAGAAACCACCTCAGTATGAGAGGGTTTTACATCACCTGAAAGACAGGATCTAGCAACAGGATTACTTCTTGCCACACCAAGGTGATGCTCTCCTTTCACGTGACCTCTCTCCTCCATGGCAACAGAAAGGCTGCCAGACTGGAGGTGAGACTTCAGTACTACATCCTTGTAGGCCTCATCTATATACCTCTCTGTTTTCCTTAGCTCCTCCAAGTGTGCTACTCTAGCTTCCAGAGATTGGACTTGCTCCCTGAGAGCAAAGAGCTCCTTGCACCTAGTACACACATAAGACCCTCACCAATTGGGAGAAAATCATACATGTGACACTCAATGCAGAAAATGGATAGCCCCATCTCATTGCTAGACTGCTGTCTGCATCTTTTTTCCCCACTCTATTAAGTATTCAAGCATATTGATATTGAGCCTATTATGGTCAATGTTTTATTAAATGCTATCTGCTACAGGCAAAATAAAACCGGATATTTAGCCGAAGTCGCTGGCTAGCAGCCTCTGCTGAATATCCAGTTTCAATTGTGACCACTGCAGGCTCTCTGGATATTCAGCTGCTAATTGGATAGCCAACTGCATAAAGTTAAGCCAGCCATTTTGGTGGCCTAATCTTTTGGGCTTTGCCTTTTTTAAAAATTTGTATTTATTTATGAAATTTGTATTTATTTATTGTTTCTTATATACCGCACTCTTAAAAATCAGCGCGGTTTACATACAACAAGATTGTGCCGGGGAGCACTTACAATGAACTGGAGCTTTAAACTTGGAAATCAACTGGGCATAACTATGTACATCGAATTCAACTTATTTACAAACTGTATCTGCAATATTTATCATATACAAGCATAAAGTAATTAATACAGGACATTGCTATTATAAATTCACATTACATACTCAAACATATAATAACAAACAAATCCTATTCAGCAGCAGTCCACTTTATTGGAGAGAAAAGATCTCATTAACAAGAAAAAAGACTACAAAATAAATTTAGGAGGTCAATGGGGAAGACCTCCTAATACACACTAGCACTTCCATTTAGTTGCTAGACCCCACCTCAGCGGACTTTCCAGACAAGATAATTTCCAACTGAGATGGATCAAAAAAGGAATACATATTTGCGTGCCAGGTTATCACACACCTGCATGGAAAACGTAAATAAAAAGTCACTCCAATACCCAACACCCTTGATTTCAGGGATAAGAACTGTTTTCTGTGGAGCTGAGTGCCCCTGGAAATATCAGGAAAGATATTCAGCCGTTCCCCACAGAAAATAAATTCCTTACACTTAAAAAAAGATTTCAAGACCCTGCTTTTATCATCTAAAGATACAAAAGTCACCAGTAAAGTAACTCTCTTAGAAGTTACGCCTGATGAATCTTCCAAAATATTAGTCAAATCCTGACAAATATTTGGAGATAAGACATCTAGCCCTTCTCCCACCTTAGGCCCTATATGCTGCCTAGAAGGCAAATAAAAACATTTTGAAAAAGAAATAACATCTGTGATCTGCAAATCTCTGTAAAATACTTAGCCAAAAGAATCTCTGCTTTTCTATCTGTTTAGCAGACTGAAAAAGCCTGAGACTGACCTCAGCCCCTCGACCTGTCCACAGGCCACCCCGGCACACTCTGGAAAGTTCCTTAGCGGTCAGAGCCATTATTAGGTAGCATTATCTGGATAGTGCCACTAAATAATGGCCAGATACACCCTTTTGATGAGTAGGCCCATATATATTGGAAGTATGGTAAAACCTTTAAGTAAAATCCTTTCTGCTAGTGAGTCAAAGAAGCACATCATTTGCTCAATATTTTGTGTCCCTCCATACATCAATTCATTTTATTTCCAGCAGCAATATGTAAAAGCATACAACTGTATTTCATGAATGCCCGTGTACTGTTCAGAAATGAAATAATCACTAATCACGTATAGGAACCTATGAAGTACCAAGCTGCATCATACCAATAGAGCATTGAGTCTAGCATCCTGTCTCTGAGAGTGGTCAGTCCAAGTCACTTCAAGTGGCAAGCTGGAACTATTTCAAATCCCATTGATGCTCCTCGCAGCCTTGGGCAAGTCACTTAACCCTCCATTGTTTCGGAAACAAAATCTTGTCGTTATGCAAAGGCCCTTATCTGGTTAGCATCACTTGCTAATATCGGCTGAATATTACCTCTGACCACATCGTCGCTGTCTGGACAGCCCTGGGATGGAGCTGAATGTTATCGAGCTAGCAGTAATTTTCAGTGCCACTGTCCAGCCAGCAATCGCTTAATTCATAAAAGCAAAATACCTAGAGGCATGCGGATTGGCTATCCGGATTGCAGCTGAATATCGCCACTAACTGGATAGTGACTGTCCTAGCCGCTGAATTCAGATAGTGCCGGCAGGTATCTGGAAACCAGTGATGAATATCTGGGCTCTAGGTGCAGTATCTATATTGGCCAATGTATAAAGCAAACGCTGATCCCCTCGGTTTAAATATTGCCTCCTTAGATTGTAAACCCGCGAGGAACATGGAATTACCTACTCTACCTGAATGTAACTTGCCTTAAGGTGCTACTGAAAAGGCATAAGAGAAACACAAATAAAATAAAAAATCAGAAGTTAGAGCATGCTTTCTATGTACATTTAGTTAGTTAAAAGAATTTATAGTCCAAAGTATAATTCTAGGCAGATTACAATAAAGACATGCATAAAATTACATATATGTAATAAACAAATGATGTAGAAATACACAAAATAAAAGGCATGAACATCTACTAACAGTGCCATCAAAACATTAATCTTTATACTCTATTAGTGCCGTTTGAGGAATTCTAATCCTCAATACCCTTGAACCAAATAAAATGCTTCCCCTCATATTCTTTACTGACTTGACTATTGAACCAATGCACATGTGGATTCGACTTAGGAGATGTTTTGAGTTTGGTGGAGGGAGGAAAGTTATACCAAGGATGACTTTATAGTGTGATGAATTGCTTCATGAATACAAATTGAAGTAATTATCAAGTCATTATGATGATTCATATTAAAAAGGGTAACTTATGTAAGCTGCCTGTGTGTGTGTGGCTAGAAGGGCAATTGAAGGACATCTGTGTTGTTTAAGTGAAAACGTCAGTGACACATGTCAAAGCACATAGGATCTCAATGTACCTAACAGGTTTTCTTCCACGTAGTGTACTATTGAAAACCCAGCAAAGCACAATTAAAGGTAGTTTGAAACTAGTTGTGGATTTATAGAACGCAACATAAACTTTACAATTCAGGTTCCTAAGCATTCATGTTATCAATGGAAGACTCTTGTTCAAGACTTCCTGGGGTAATATACAGTATTTAGTTACATAGAAAAATAGAAAAATTATGACAGAAAAAGACCACATGGCCTATCTAGTCTGTCCTTCCAAAGAAACAACTACAACAGTCCCCTTTTTTCCTTTCCTGTGTTTGTCCCATGATTTTTGAATTCAGATACTGTCCTCATCTCTACCACCTCCACTGGGAGACTATTCCACGGATCCACCACTCTTTCCGTAAAGAAATATTTTTGCGTATCACTCCTGAATCTATCCCTTTTCACCCTCATCCCATGTTCCCTCGTAGCAGTACTTGCTTTCAATCGAAAGAGACTCTCCTCCTGTGCATTTATGCCATGGAGGTATTTAAATGTCTCAATCATATCACCTCTATCCCGCCTTTCCTCTAAGGTGTACATATTAAGATCCTTCAGTCTGTCCTCATACGTTTTATAATGAAGACCACTAACCATTTTAGTAGCCACCCTCTGTACTGGCTCCATCCTGTTTATATCCTTTTGAAGGTGCGGTCTCCAGAATTGCACACAATACTCCAAATGAGGCTGCACCAAAGACTTATACAGAGGTACTATCACCTCCTCTTTTCTGTTAGCCATTCCTCACCATATGCACCCAAGCATCCTTCTAGCTTTTGCTGTCACCTTTTCTACCTGTTTAGCCACTTTAAGATCTTCAGACACAACCATGCCTAGGTCCTGCTCTTCTTTAGTGGACAAAAGTACTTCACCCCCTATACTATATTGCTCCCTTGGATTGCTGCAGCCCAAATGCAAGACCTTGCATTTTTTAACATTAAATCCCAGCTGACAAATTCTAGACCATTCTTCAAGCTTAGCTAGATCCCTCCTCATGTTATCTACCCCTTCCTGGGTATATACTCTATTGCAGATTTTGGTATCATCCGCAAAGAGGCAAACCTTACCCGACAGACCTCCCGCTATATCACTAACAAAGATGTTAAAAAGAATCGGACCGAGGACAGATCCCTGGGGCACACTACTGGTAACATCCTTCTTCTCAGAGTGAGCCCCATTTACCTGTACTCTTTGTCCCCTCCCACTCAACCAATTTCTAACCTAAACAGTAACTTTAGGGTCCATCCCTGGGGTGCTCAGTTTGTTTATACGTCGCCTATAAGGAACGGTGTCAAAGTTTTTACTGAAATCTAAATACACCACATCTAGGGCTCTACCTCGGTCCAACTCCCTGGTCACCCAGTCAAAGAAATCCATCAGATTTGTCTGACAAGACCTGCCTCTGGTGAATCCATGCTGCCTTGGATCCTGTAATCCGCTGGACTCCAGAAACTTCACTATTTTTTCTTTCAGCAGCATTTCCAATAATTTAATCATCACCAAAGTTAAACTAACTGGCCTGTAGTTTTCAACCACATCCTTACTTCCGCTTTTGTGTAAAGGCACCACATGAGCCTCTCTCCAGTCCTTTGGCAACACTCCCGACTCCAACGAGGCATTGAAAAGGTCAGTCGTCCCAGTGCCATCTTTTATGCTTATAGTTTGTGCAGTATAGACAGGGCCAGCCCAAGGGTTTCTGATGCCCTAGGCAGAAACCCTAGACTCTCCACCCCCTGCTGATGCCACACCCCGTCGCTGAAGCTGCTTCTGCCGTCGCCCTCCCACTGATGCAGCTTCTGCTGCTGCTTCCCCCACTGATGCCGCTTCCGCTGCCACCTAGGAGTCAGCACTGCCATCCTCCCCCCCCCCCCCCACTGATGCATCTGCGATTCCATCTTGGGAGGGGGAGGCAGGCAGCGGTTGCGACAGCATTTCAAAAGCAGCGACTTTTGCTGCCGCTTTTGAAAATACTACCGCTGACTGCCTCCCCCTCCCGAGATGGAATCGCGGTAATGGCAGCTAGACGGGCATCACGGCCACCCATGTGTGGCACTGCTACCTCTGCCGCCCACCCCTACCGCTGCTGCTGCCCACCTGGACCGACTCCATTTTAACAGAACATCTTGCTTCAGTCACACACTCAGAACACAAATCCTCACCAAATATAGAATGAGAAACTACAACCTAAAGTAAAAAAAAAATATGTAGACAAAAATTTAACTGAAACCCCAAGAAGCCAGACTCCGCATGCGGTGCAACACCAGCTAAATAAAAGAAGCAGTTCCCCATACTGAGTAAAATATAAAGATAGCACAAAGTTCAGTCACTAAATTTAAAATAAAATTATTTTTTCTACTTTTTGTTGTCTGACCATTTTATTCTCTGATCATGCTGGTCCCGATCTGAGGCTTTTTCTTTCCTCTGTCTTCTCTTAGCTCTCATTCTACAGTCTCTAGTCAATCTGACATTTTTTTTCTCCTTTTGTTTTCTTTCATTTATTTCTCTATCTATCCAGATTTCAGTACCCCGTACTATCCAGTTCTCAATCTCCCGCTTTTTTACGCCATCTACCTACCACTTTTCCACCTTCACTCCAGTCCTTCCACTCCCCAGCTCTTCTTCCCTGTTCCATTTTCACCAGGCTTTTGCTCACTCTCTCTCCCCCTCCATGTCTAACATCTCTCCACCCCCCCCCCATCATCCAGTGTGTCTCTCTCTCTTTCCCTCCATCCAGTACCTCTGCTCTCTCTTTCCTTCCATGTCTGCCCTCTCCCTTCCTATCCCCCCTGCAACCAGCATCTACCCCATCTTCATACCATACCATCCCCTCTCTATTACTCTCATGTCCAGCTTCTCTCCGTCTCTTTCTCAACTTATTTACCCCTTGTCCATCTTCTCCCCTCTCTCACCCCCATGTCCTGCATCTCCTTCTCGCCGTATTGTCCTGTGTTCAGCATCTCCCCTCTCTCTCCCCCTCCCAAGTCCGATATATTTCCGTAGTCTCCCTATAACGCCCTGGCTAGCATCACCTCTCCTTCTCCCCGCCTTGCTTCTCCCTTTGCTCCTTTCCATGTCCAATATCTCCCTTTATCTCTTTAGCCCCTGACCTTAATCTTATCCTCGCTGCCTCCCTATCTTCCCCCCTGCACCAAGCATCTCCCTTCTGACTCACTGTGCCCATCCATGTCCATCTCCCAATGCCCCTTCATGTCCACCTCTTATTTGCATTAAGGGTATGCCTGCAAAGCAGAATGTCCCATGTACAGGGGCTATGCAAGCAGTGATCCCAGTCCAGAGAGGCAGGATACAATTGGCCTTGCACAGCCCTTGCCCACAGGATATGCTCCTCCTGCAGGCAAGTTCTGATCTCTGGGCTACAATTACTGCCTCACACACCCTTCTACCTGCAGGAGCAGTATGTCTGTAGGCATGGGTTGTGCAAGCCGTAACTGCGACCCTGAGAAATACAGCCTGCCCATAGGAGCCAACATCAGGAAGGCGCCATCGCTGTCCGCCTGTCCCCACTCAGGATGACCTGCAGAGCACCAGCAGCCTAATGGAGAGCCTGCCCACAGGACACGCTGCTCCTGCAGGCAGAAGGCTGTGTGAGTAGTGATTGTAGCCTCACACAGCCTTCTGCCCATGGGAGTAGTGTGTCCTGCAGGCATGAGCTGTGCAAGCCATGACTGCGGCCCTCAGAAACTGAGCCTGCCTACAGGAGCAGATGTCAGGAGGGCGCCATCGCTGTCCATCCATCCCCACTCAGGATGACCTGCGGAGCGCCAGCAGCCTAGTGGAGAGTCTGCCCATGGGACACGCTGCTCCCACGGGCAGAAGGCTGTGAGTAGCGATTGTGGCCTCTCACAGCCTTCTGCACATGGGAGTAGTGTGTCCTGCAGGCAGGCTCTCAACTAAACTGCTGGCCATCCTGAATGGGAAGTGGGGGGAGGGCAGCTAGCAACGGCACTCTCATGATGTTGGCGCCTCTCTGCCATGCTTACCCAGCTTGCAGGCCCTGATCCAGCATCTGTCTTCTTGCTTTTCCCCATCCATTGTCCAGCATTTGTCTTCCCCCTTTCCAGTATTTGCCTTTCTGCTCCCTCCCCCCCCCCCCATTGCAGTGGCAGACCTACATTTTTGGGGCCCTGAAGCTTGAGCTGCTATGGGGGCCTTTTTACAACCAGCAATGAAGTCTGGGTAACCACTGCTATCTTCTTCAATGGGGTTGTTCCACGACAGATCACCACAAATATTTTAAAAATTTAACCACTACATCTCAGAACGTTTTATCATTTATGGCTAGCCTACTTGATACTTTAATAACCTTTTAATTTTTATTTTAACTGCTGTTTTGTATTAAATTACACTATATTATTAATATTATTTTTTAAAAAACCCTTCTCATACAGTAGACTCAAAACTTTTAAGCAATCTGGATTAAAGTTGCTTTTGGAGCCCCTCCGGGATTAGAGGCCCTGAGGCTTAAGCTTCATTAGTTTCACAGTAGATTCACCCTGCCCTGTGGTCCAGCATTTGTCTTACTGCTTCCCCCCCTCCTTGTCCAGCATTTGTCTTCCTTCTTCCCCCCGCCCCCTCTGTTGTCCACCATTTGTCTTACTGCCCCCCTGTTGTCCACCATTTGTCTTCCTGCCGCCTCCCAACCCCTGCCTCTGTTGCCCAGCATTTGCCAACCCATCTACCTCTACCTATCTTCCTACAGCCGCTGATGCTTCTTGGTGGCAGAAATCCAAAAGCGCGGTATTTTCATTGGAGCAGCGGCAGGGAGCTGTCATTGTTGGCAAAAGAAAAAGCTATTGAAAAAAGTTGGGTTTTTAAGCCAACGGAGGCTTGTAAGTCCCTGATGGTTGTGCCCCCCTCTCATGCGAAAAGCCGAGAAGCAGTGGCAGCAGCTTGTCCACTCTTTTTTTTTTTTAACCTTTGAAGACAGAGTGAGGCGGCTATTTTGGGGGCATTTTTTGCTGCCCCCCAAAACTTTGCCACCTGAGACAGCTGCCTCACTCTGCCTCATTTTAGAGCCGCCCCTGCAGAGTACTGGGGATGCCAGATCTCATAAACATCCTGGATGTCCAGAGTCACGTTTAAGGTTATCCCTAGTCCCGGAACAAAAAAGCATCATGAAAGTACTCTATTTGGTTCTAAAATATCCAGAGGGTGTAGAGAAGATGGCACTCCACCATCCCCAGTACTCTGCACAACCACAGTGATAGTAGCAGTGGGGGTTTGAATCCTGGCTTCCCCAGTCCTAGTCCACTACTCTAACCATTAGGCTATTCATAGACCTCCATGGTCTGGAATACTATTTCAGAGACTTCTATATAGATACCCCCACAGATGTCCATTTTTGGGCATGGCCATGTTTGTGAAATCATGCCTAAATGTAGATGTGCCGTCTTATTTTTCAGATGTTCTGACTTGGAGGTCCCAGATTGGACTTAGATGCCATTTGATAAATGTCACTTTAAATACTTCACCATCAATAGAATGAGTCCAAATCTCTTCTTCAATTATGGAAGCACAAAAGGAGCAACAGCTATATTTATGGAGAGTACTTTTATAAGAACCACTGGTCTAGACAAATGAATAGCAAGCCTAAATGTTGGTGTATTTTCAACTGAAACTGAGGCTTTAATAGTTTTCTAGCCACCTTAGAACTTCTTGGGTTTTACTTTCTTTATGTTTGTGTATGATATCCAGCTATTAGTAGTTCTGAACTCTCACTCCCTGGAAGTCATCTCTCAAGGAGAAGATTGCAGCTTGGTTAACCACAAACCAGCCTAATCTAAAGGCATCTAAAAGAGAAGCTTTCCTGTTATCCTGGAACAGCATACCTGTATCATCTTCTCTGCCTTCTGTGGGGGTAGGGGGGAGCTCAGACTCAGTTCCTTGCATCGGGGCTTGAGATCTTCTCAAATTCAGAGAATGCAAATTATTCATATGCTTCAATTATTCAAAATGTTAAAAACAAATGTGAGGGAGGAGTGGCTCAGTGGTTGGGACAGGCTACCTCAGGCTGGAGGGCCAGGAGTTCATTTCCCACATGGGCGCAAGCAACCTCAGGCTGGAGGGACTGGGGTCTCTAGTCTCATAGCCACTCCTTGTGGCCTTGGGCAAGCCATGTAACTCTCCACTGCCTCAGGTACACTTAGATTGTGAGCCCTTCAGGGACAAGGGATTAAAAAGTACCTGTGTGTATATATATGTAAACCACTCTGAAGTGCATAGTAAAGGGTGGCATATCAAGTGCCTAAACCATGTTACTTCTCTCCTAACAGGAACATTGGCTCCCTATCTCTCATTAAATCCCATTCAAGATTCTTGCAATTACCTAGCAAGTTCTTTTTGTATTCTTTACTGATACCTCACACCAGGACCGTACCTAGCCCTGTGCAAGCGGTACGGCCGCACAGGGCACAAAGGCTTAAGGGGCACATTTCAGCTGTCTGCCGTTGCCTGCCGCCACCACTTTTTCTTTTCTCAGCAGCGGCAGGCAACAGCAGACAGCTGAAATGCACCCCTTAAGCCTTCACTGCACTCTAAGCAGGTCTGGTCCCTCCCTCCTCTGACGCGGTGTCAGAGCAGGGTGGGACAGATCTGCTTGGCGCGCTGGCGACTTCCACATCAAGCGCGCCTCTTCTCTCCCATCGGCCTCCAGAAAGTGGAGGTGCGGGAAGGGGGAGCATGCGCCCGATGTGGAAGTCACAAAGGGCACGATTCATGCTCGGTATGACCCCGCCTCACACTAGGGTTACCAACTTTTTCACCGAGAAAAACCCGACACCTGTGGCTCGCCATGCTCCACCCATTCTCCGCCCCTAGTCCCACCCCTGCCCCGCCCCCAGCCCCATCCACAAAAATTACCGAGGATACGTGTAGGCTAACTTCCTTGGTCAGATAATAATTAAACTGGGAACCCCAAAATCCAAACATGAAATGTACAACACTGGAGAAATAAAACTATAAAGTAATTTCCTCTTGCACTAAACAAAAACGCAAAGATGTTATCAATACACACTTCCCAGACCAAACATATTCCAGCTAATAAATTCAAAATAAAAAGTATTTTTCTACCTTCTGTTTGGGCGTTTTATTTTTCAGTTGCAATTGCTCCAGTCACTTTCTTCTGGTTTCTTCGTGTCTTCTGCGAGCTATCCATTTGTCCTTTCTTCTCTTTTAGATGTTTTCCATTCTCTCTCTATTTCTGCTTTAACATACTGATTGTTTCCCTTTTGCTCTTTCCCCCAATTCTTTCCTTATTCCTTTATCATCCATTTAAATTTCACCCTTCCATTCTCAAGCCCCTCACTCTCCCAATACCCAGTCCATCATAGACTTTTCTTCCACACAAAATATTTTTCCCCTCTCCACTCATTCCCCATCTATTCTAGTCCTCCCCCAAAATCAGTTCCCTTATAGTTCTAGACCCACCCAGCATCCACTCCCATCAAAGACTTTAGAAAACAACTGAAAACAGTTTTGTTTACGGAGCACTACGGTCATGCAATCAACTAATTAATTTTTAAGAAAGCAATTATTTATATATACATTGTACAATAGCTCACTTTATAGTATAGCTCACAATATATATAGTGCACCTTTTCCCAAGACATTTAATCATATATTTACAAACTATGTATATATTATCACAGATTTTTTCACTATTACTAATTTTCTCTTTTGTTAAACCGCTTTGATTGTATGATAAGGCGGTATAAAAATCCAATTAAATAAATAAAAATAAATAAATAAATAAATAAAATAATCCCATTCTCCCATGCCCCACATCAGCCCATTTCCAGTCCTATTCCAGCTCTTCATCAGCCCATTTCCAGTGCTAGCCCTCACATCACAGATCATTTCCAGTCCTAGCCCCCCCCCCATCAGAGCCCATTTCCAGTCCAAGTCCCCCATCACAGCCTATTTCCAGTCCTAGGCCCCCCCCCATCACATCCCATTTGCAGTCGGAGTCCTCCCGCACCATCACAGCCCATTTGCAGTCCTACCCCCCCCCCACCATCACAGTCCATTTGCAGTCCTAGCCCCCCTAATCACAGCCTATTTCCAGTCCAAGTTCCCCCTCCCTCCACTATAGCCCATTTCCAGTCCAAGTTCCCCCCCCCCCCCATATAGCCCTTTTCCAGTCCAGGTCCCCCTCCCCATCACAACCCATTTCCAGTCCATGTCCCCCCCCCCATAGCCCTTTTCCAGTCCAGGTCCCCCTCCCCATCAAAACTCATTTCCAGTCCATGTCCCCCACCCCCCATAGCCCTTTTACAGTCCAGGTCCCCCTCCCCATCACAGCCCATTTCTTTCCATTCCTATGCCCCCCCCCCATAGCCCTTTTCCAGTCCAGGCCCCCCCCCATAGCCCTTTTCCAGTCCAGGCCCCCCCCCCTTCACAACCCATTTCCAGTCCAAGTCCCCCTAATCACAGCCTATTTCCAGTCCAAGTTCCCCCTCCCTCCACCATATCCCATTTCCAGTTCAAGTCCCCCCCCCCATAGGCCTTTTCCTGTCCACTTTCCCCCCCCCCCATAGCCCTTTTCCAGTCCAGGTCCCCCTCCCCATCACAACCCATTTCCAGTCCATGTCCCCCCCCCCAGCCCTTTTCCAGTCCAGGTCCCCCTCCCCATCAAAACCCATTTCCAGTCCATGTCCCCCCCCCCCATAGCCCTTTTACAGTCCAGGTCCCCTCCCATCACAGCCCATTTCTTTCCAGTCCAGGTCCCCCCCCCCTTCACACCCCATTTCCAGTCAAATTCCCCCCTCCTAGCCCTTTTCCAGTCCAGGCCCCCTCCCCCCATCACAGCCCAGGCAGTCCTTGGCCTCCCCCCCCCAAAACCGCGGCTGTCTGAGGCTTTAGAGGGAGCTGGGGAAGCCCGCGCGAGGCCCCGGCTCCCTCTGAACAGCTGCCAGCATGAAGAGCCTTTTCCTTAACGCTGGCGGCTGTTCCTGTGAAGCCGCGAATGCTGGGAAAGGTTAAAGGGCATTGCCTTTAACCTTTCCTACCAATCGCGGCTTCACAGGAACAGCCGCCAGCGTGAAGGTAAAGGCTCTTCACGCTGGCGGCTGTTCAGAGGGAGCCGGGGCCTCGCGCGGGCTTCCCCGGCTCCCTCTGAAGCCCTCCGGGTTGGGAGAAAAGCCGGGTTTTTTTTGCTCTGGCCGCTCCCGATCTTGCGGCCAGAGCAAAAAAACCGGCTTTTCAAGGGCCGGTTTTGCCTCTGCACCGGCAGCCGGCCTGGCCATGGAAAAACCGGCCAGGCCGGCTGAAAACCGGCCAGTTGGCAACCCTACCTCACACTCCTTGACAGGCTCTACATTCTTCCCAACACAAATTTTTTGTAATTCTGCATTTGCTTGGACCTTACAAGGCTTTCATGTTTTAGTGTGCTTGCTCCATCTCTCTGGAATAGTTTGTCTTTAGATATGAGGCTTGGAACCTCATTTAAGAAATTTAAGTCATCTCTGAAGAAATATTACATAGAAACAGTGAAAATGACAACAGATAAAGGCCATGCAGACTATCGAGTTTGCCCATCTATATATACCGGCTACTAAGAACTACATCTCCTTTCTTTCTCTTAACTTTGTGTTAGCCTTTCCTTCTGAATTGACCCAATTAGACTACCCTATTGTTTGCACTGGGCAGTTCTCTCCTTTTCTTTTGTTCTGCCTAAATTCTGGAAAGTGCCCTTGGGCCTGGTTTTCACATTTCCCTCTCTTCATTTATGTCTTGCCCACGTTGAACTCTGACAGTAAAGTAGTCCTTTCGTTATGATTCCTTAGTCTATCTTCCTTCCTATTTACCCCCAGTTTTTAGAGTAATTGCAAACCGCCTAGGTTTGTTGAGATAGGCAGTATATCAAATAAAGGTGTAACACAATGAAATACAATACCGTTTCGAAGCTTCCTGAGAAACAATTCCACTATGATGCAACGTACAAAGGAGAACAAAGAAGAA
Organism: Ichthyophis bannanicus; assembly: GCA_033557465.1. NCBI lineage: Eukaryota > Metazoa > Chordata > Amphibia > Gymnophiona > Ichthyophiidae > Ichthyophis > Ichthyophis bannanicus. The sequence continues at coordinate 89,055,941 of CM066033.1, forward strand.
ACTGCTCATGGAGTGTGAATTCTTGCTGAAATTCACATGGCCCTGCTTCAGCTAGCCAACAAAATCCAATTGTCGTCCCAAACACCCATCCTTAAAGACATTAACATCACCCTTGTCCTGCACACACAGGTACCACGTTTCCAGTCACAAATATTTACCTCTGCTAATATACCCATCATAACAACCCCAGGAGCTCACTAGGGCTGTGCATTTGGTTCATTTAAGTGCCTAAAAATTTAAAGGGTGCATAAATCACTTCTGTGCATGCATATCTGTGAATTAATGTGCACATAGTCAATTCTCCCACTTTAAAAAGTTTAACACACATGCAATGCACGCCTAAAGAATAACTATGACGAACACAAAAAATGCCCAAATTTCAGGAGAAATTAAAACATAGGAACATAAGATGCAATATTCCATACTGGACCATACCAAAGGTCTATCAAGCCCAGTATCTTGTTTCTAACAGTGGCCCATCCAGATCACAAGTACATGCCACATTCCCAAAAGGTAGACAAACTCCATGCTGCTTATCTCTGCATGAAATGGACTTTTTTTGTTTGTAACACCGCTAGATCTCACTACCTTACAATGGGGTAAGGGACAAAGATGAAGGGTGTGAGCCTGCTTCTAGATTGCCTACTAGGGATGTGCATTGCTTTGAAACAACTTGGGAAATAGGACACTATATTGAGCTGTGTTAAGGCACACTATTTGAGCAATAAGGCATGTCACTGAGGAATAATATAGTTTATGGTTTATTTAAAACTTGATATACCACCCTTCTACAGCATGTCAGAGCGGTTTACAATAAAAACAGCAAGAATAAGAAAAAATGAACGCCAATTAAATGAGCAAAGGAGTTAGATACATATAGGGGAAAACAATAGGCTGGGGAAGGTCAGAAATTTTAATGTGATCCAGGTAAGAAGTATATAGTATAGTACAGTATATATAATAGGGTAAATATTCTTTGAGTTGAAAGACATAAATTGTATTTAGAGACCTTTACAGAGGCCTTCCAGTTAGGAGGCAAAAGATCTGGGAATTTGTTTTAAATAGTTGTTAAAGCCAAGTGGCAATTTGAAAGGCTCCCTCTATCAAATCATGGGCTGTGTGAATCACCTAGGAAATGTTAACAAATTACCTTAGAAGCGCAGCTCTGGGACCTGTATAGCATGCCAGCATTTACAAAGTGTTTATTCCCTCCCACCCACCCAAGACATAATCTTAGCTTTATAGGCTCTTAAACCTATTAAAGAGGGATAGGTGGTCAAATTTATTTTCTTCAGCTGTTTATCCTCACCAGGTAAAGATTAATTAAGGCCCTGAAATTAATTAATCTTGTGGTGAACAAAGTCCCTTAAACTTAATTGGTATAGTAGTATCAGTACAAGTATCCATAACAACTTTAAGTAAATAACTTAAATAGCTAAACAAAACCTTAAAACTAAGATGCAGACAGCAGTCCAGTGGCAAGATTGGGTCTATCCAGTCTTTTGCACTGAGTGTCACATGTAAGATTTTCTCCCAGTTAGTGAGGAATCTTACATATGCACTAGGTGCAAGGAGCTCTTTGCCCTCAGGGAATGAGTTCGATCTCTGGAGGCTAGAATAACAGACTTGGAGGACATAAGGAAGACAAAGAGGTACATAGATGAGACCTACAGTGACATAGTACTGAAGTCCCACCTCCAGTCTGGCACCCTCTCAGCTACCATGGAGGAGAGAGGTCACGTGAAAGGAGAGTATCACCTTGGTTTGGCAGGAAGTGATCTTGTAGCTAGGAGCTATCCATCAAGAGATGTAAAACTCTCTCACACTGAAGAGGTTTTTCCAAAGCCATGTGCCCATTAGCGAAGGGTTAGGATGGTGATTCGATCATTAGGCATGTAGTTAGCTGGGTGGCTGGTGGATGTGAGGATCATCTGGTAACATGCTTGCCTGGTGAGAAGGTAGCGGACCTCACACATCACCTAGACAAGGTTTTAGATAGTGCTGAGGAGGAGTTTTCTGCTTTGGTACATTTTGGCACCAATGACAAAGGAAAGTGTGGGAGGGAAATTCTTGAGGCCAGATTTAGGCTTTTATTAAGAAAATTGAAATCCTGAACTTCCAGGGTAACATTCTCTGAAATGCTTCCCATTCCACGTGCAGGACCCAAAGGCAGGCAGGGCTTCGGAATCTTAACATGTGGATGAGATAATGGTGCAAAGAAGAGGGTACTGGGAAAGGGGGGGGGGGGGGCTTTTCCGAAAGGATGGTCTCTACCTTAACCAGGATGGAACCAGGCTGCTGGCATTAACCTTTAAAAAGGAGACAGAGTAGCTTTTAAACTAGATAATACAGGAAAGCTGACAGTCACCCAGCAGTACATGGTTTAGAAGTATGTATCCTTGCAGGATATTAGCAAAATAGGGAAGTTAGGGCATCCCAATATAGAGGGTCCAATAAAGATACAAGTAACCCAGATGCCTTTAAGTGTAGAGCTGAAAGATTCCAAATTACCTCTATCAAATGAGAACCAGATTAAAATGAAAATGAATACAACCTCTAAAATGCCTGTATGCAAATGTTAGAGGTCTAAAAAATAAGATGGGAGAGATAGAATATATAGCACTAAATGAAAGGTTAGATATGATTGGCATCTCAGAGACCTGGTGGAAGGATGACAACTAATGGGACACTGTGATTCCTGGGTACAAACTATATCACAATGATAGGGTAACTCAAATTGGTGGAGGGTTTGTGCACTATGTTAGAAAGGGCATTGAGTCACATAGAACTTAAGTTTTGCAGGAAACAAAATACACGGTAGGATCTCTATGGATAGAAATATGATGTAAAAAAGGGAATTCAATGGCAGTGGGGGTGTGCTACCGACCACCTGGCTAGAATGAACATATGAAAGATGAAATGTTAAAAGAAATCAGAGAAATTAACATAAGTTACAACACAGCAATAATGAGTGATTTCAATTACCCTGATATTGACTGAGTCCGTGTCACAGCAGGGCAAGTTAGAGAGATAAAGTTTCTAGATGAAATAAATGACTGCTTCTTGGAGCAGCTGGTTCATGAACTGACTTTGAGGGGAGGCCATACTGGACCTAGTCCTTAGTGGAACACAGGACCTGCTACAACAGATAAAGATTTTGGGACCGCTTTTCATTAGGTATCATAGAATGATCACATTTAATTTAATAAATGGAAAAAAGACGGCAAGAAAATCCATAGTATTATCTTTTAACTTTCAAAAGGGAGACTATGATAAAATGAGGAAAACAGTTAAGAAAATACTAAAAGGAGCAGCTGCAAAGGTTAAAGATTTATATCAAGCGTGGGCATTCTTTAAAAGTATTATCTTGAAAGCCCAGACTAGATGTATTCCATGTTTTAAGACAAGTGGAAGAAAGGCCAAAAAACCATCAGCATGGTTTAAAGGCGAGGACAGAGAGGCCAAAAAAGCATCTTTCAGGAAATGGAAAAAGGAGCCAAATGATGAACACGGGCAACAACATAAGCACTGGCAAGTTAGATGTAAGGCATTGATAAGGCAAGCAAAGGAAGAATTTGAAAAGAAACTTACCATGGAAACAAAAATGCATAATAAAAACTTTTTCAAGCACATTTATAGTAAAAAACCTGTGAGAGAGTCAGCTGGACCATTAGATGATAGAGGGGTAAAAGGGGGGGATCACGCCATAGCGGAGAGACTGAATGAATTCTTTGCTTTGGTCTTTTCTAAAGAAGATATAGGAAGTTACCCATGCCTGAAATGGTATATAAAGGTGATGTATTGGAAGAACTGAAAGAAATATTGATAAATGGGGAAGATGTATTACAACTATTTGATAAACTGAAAAGTAGCAAATCACTTGGACCAGATGGTATACATCTGAGGGTGTTGAAGGAACTGAAATATGAGATTTTAGACCTACTATTAGTAATCTATGAACTATCATTACAATAATCTGTTGTACCGGAAGACTGGAGAATGGCCAATGTTACACCAATTTGTAAAAAGGGTTCCAGGGGTGATCTGGGAAACTACAAACCAGTGAGCCTGATGTCAGTACCGGGCAACATGGTAGAAACCTTTATAAAGCATAAAATTACTGAACATGGTTTAAGAGGAGAAAGCCAACATGGATTTAGCCAAGGAAAGTCTTGTTTTACTAATCTGTTATATTCATTTATTTATTTAAGTGTATTTATAGCCTGCACAATGACTAAGATGGATAACAAAAAACATACACAAGGTGTGAATAAACAGTAAACAAAGGTAAGCCGATTGATGTGGAGATCTATTCGCAATAGGACATCCAGCCCCTGTACAGAATCGGGCCATGCAAAGTTAGACCCGATTATGATCCCACGGCCCCCATGAGGTCAGAATTGGTTCTAGTACCTGGACGTGCATGTCCTGTATGTCCTGGCAACTATCCAGCTAACTCAGCTGGGCTTGTGAATGAAGCCACAGTGTATGGCATCCTGTTGCCATGGCACCACAGCTCCATTCATTAGCAGTAATTGCTGGCCGCCCCGGAGTGACTCCCGTTCCCCACAGCCTGACCCCCAATCTGGCCTTCCAAGGCCTGGGTCGGGCTGCAGGAAACCCCCTGAGCCCTCTCATCTGCCTGCCCATGTCCTGCACCACAATCCCCTGCTGTCCAGGGGAACTTATTCCACCTCAAAGGTGAAATAAGTCCTCCTTCTAGCCTGAAGGCCTTGGACATACAGGCCCAACCTCAGAATCGGCCCTGTACATCCAGAGTCAAGGGACATCCACGTCCCGTCCTTGCTCTGCCTACAGAATGATCCCTCCCACCCCTATCTGGGCCTCCTCATACAACCCCCCTGTTTGTACAGGGAGGTTAGTAATAGGGACGACAGGAAAAAAATATCAGGGATGGATGTCCCAGTGAGAAGTCCATTCATGCTATTCGTGGGACAGAATGATCCTCATAGTGTATCTGGATTTTCAGAAAGCCTTTGACAGATTTCCTTATGAGAGGCTCTTGGTGAAATTAAAATGTTATGGGATTGGAGGCAGTAGTTAAAAGATAGAAAGCAGAGTCGGGCTAAATGGCCAATTTTCTCAATGGAGGAAGGTGAATCGTGGACTATCCCAGGGATCTGTGCTGGGTCCGCTGCTTTTTAACATATTCATAAATGGCCTAGAAATAGGCATAACAAGTGAGGTGATCAAATTTGCAGATTACACAAAATTATTCAAAGTTGTCAAAATGCAATAGGATTGAGAAAAATTGCAAGAGGACCTTGATAAACTGGAAGATGAAATTGAATGTGGACAACTGCAAAGTTATGCACCTAGGAAAGAAAAGCCCAAACTTTGGTTACATGATGCAAAGTACCACCTTAGAAATCACCACCCAGGAAAAAGATTTAGGCGTCATCATGGATAATATGTTGAAGCCATCCACCCAGTGTGCAGCGGCAGCCAAGAAATCAAGGAAAGGAATAGAGAATAAAACCAAAGATATTATAATGCCTCTGTATCATTCCATAGTGCGACCACACCTTAAATATTGTGTGCAATTCTGGTCGCCATATCTTAAAAAGGATATAAGCAGAGTTAGAAAAGGTACAGAGAAGAGCCACCAAAATGGTAAAAGGGATGGAAGGATACCCCTATGAAGAGAGGCTTAAAAGGTTGGGACTTATCAACTTAGAAAAGAGACAGCTGAGGGGAATATGATAGAGGTCTATAAAGTAATGAATGGATTGGAACTGGTAAACATAGATCGGTTGTTTACACTAACAAAAAGTAGAAAGATTAGGGGACATGCAATGAAACTATAAAGTAACCCATTTAAGACAAACAAGAGAAAATATTTTTTTACTCAACACCTCCAATTTCCCTCCCTTATTTCAATGTACATAGCTAAGAAAATCCAGCCATCACTATGCCTCTGTAATTAGTGTGCACTGGTATGTATACAGTTATTGTTCTAAGTGCCTTGTTTAAAGTGTATTGGTTAAATATGTTCCATGTACCACTGTTGTCTACTGTATTCATATTAGGTGACCTGCTAATTAATTGTTGGCTTTGCTTTGGTCCTGATGATGTTGCAATGACCACCTTCTCGGGCCTCTAAAAAAATACACTATCTTCCTATGCACTTTCTGATGTGGGCCTGAAGTCATTTTTCATTTCCTACTGTTTATTGATTTATAGACCACTTTTCCTCTCAAGAGACCTACCGAAGTAGTGACTAATTGGAAAGATACAAAAGGGCCACAATCTGTGTTTTCTTAAGTGCTGGCCATAGCGTTTAAAAGTGAAACCAAATATTCAGCACCAGAATCTGGAAATCCTCTAGTGCTAAATATCTGGTTTAAGTGCCTGACTGGTAGGATTGCCAACTGGCCAGTTTTCAGCCAGACTGCCAGTTTTTATATGGCCAGGCTGACCGCCGGCAGATCCGTAAAACTGGCAATTGGAAAGTTGGTTTTCTTCTGACTTGGGGGGGGGGGGGGGGAGGCAATAGCATTCAGTAGCTGAGAGTCAAATTTTGGCTTCACTGTTGGGACCTGTCCTCTGCCACGGTTTAGCACCCTTCCCCTGCCAGTGCCCACCTCCATCACCACTGTCGAGATCTTCTGCAGCAGTTATACAACAGTCAAAGCAGAGCAGAGCTTGCAAGTTAGTCCCGCCCCTTAGAAACAGGAAGTTTTCATCAGAAGGGGCGGGACCAGCAGAGCCCTGAGTGACAGGTCTGAACTAACTTGGAAGCTCTGCTCTGCTTTGGCTGTTGTATTACCGCTGTTGCAGGTCCCGGCAATGGCGGCCTAGGTGGGCACTGGCAGATGGAGGGAGCTAAACAGTGGCAGAGGACAGGTCCTGACAGCAGAGCTGTGGAGGTGTGTACTCACAGGTAGAGGGAGCTAGAGAGTGGCTTGATGGGAGAGGCAGAAGACTGTAGACATAGGAGACTGGGGACATAGACTGAGAGTGAGAGAGGGTATTCTGACACGAGGGAGGGGGAAAAAAGGAGTGCAGTTAGGAGGTGGGGAATTTTGAATGGAGAGGAAATAGGGTGGCAGAGGCGAGTAGGAACACAGGAAGGATCAGATGCTGAACATAGTGACTGGAGGATTAGGGAAACAGAGAGGGAATGCTAAACCCGAGGGGCAGGGGTGGCCCAAGGGGGGTGCAGGGCCATATGCGGAGATTAATTTTGGGGCCTCATTTGCATAGGGAGCCTCACTTGCATACACATTTGCATAATGTCAACATGTATTTTTAGTAAACATGCTTTTTAATGAGTTTCTGGATAAAGAAAGACTAATAGATTTCTACGTTACTATATTCCAGTGCCAACCGCCAGGCCCATTAGGAAGTACTATAAACACTGACCTTTTAGAACTCATAGCAAATCCACCATATCATAACAGCTCTGCCAGGACTCACAAAGCACCAAACCCTACCTATCAAAAGGCAACACTGCGGATATTAAACCAACACATCTCAGAGAATACCAATGCATCTCCTACTGGGGAAAAAGAACAAGTGACACGGTCAAATAGAAACTACATGAACAGAATACCTCAGCTTGGTTAAAATGCAGAACATAGACCATCACCAAAGAACAAGGAATCACAATTTAGAAATAGGAAGACAATAATTAAGCTGTGAACCCCAAAATCCAAACTTGGGATGTATAACACTGCAGAAATAAAACTATAAATTAATTTCCTCTTGTACTAAACAAAACACAAAAGATGCACATTTCCAGAGCTGATATATTCCAGTTAATAAATTCAAAATAAAAAAGTATTTTTCTACCTTTTGTTGCTTGTGCATTTTCTTTTTTGTTGCAATTGCTCCAGTCACTTTCTTCTGGTTTCTTCATGTCTTCTGCGAGCTATCCATTTGTCCTTTCATCTCTTTTAGATTTTTTTCCAAATTTTTCTCTATATCTGGTTTAACATACTGATCTTTCCCCTTTTGCTCTTTCCTACATTCCTTTATCATCCACTCAAATTTCACCCTTCCATTCTCAATCTCCACTTACTCTTCCAATACCCGACCCATTGTAGACTTTTCTTCCCTCCCACACAAAATATCTTTTCCCCTCTCCATTCTCATTCCCCATCCCTTTCTAGTCCTCCCCCAAAATCAGCTCCCTTATAGTTCTAGACCCACCCAGCATCTGCCCCGTCTAGTCCCAGTCTCCCAAGCTTCCACATCAGCCCATTTCCAGTCCTAGCCCCCCATATGCTGTTTTCCAGTCCCATTCCAGCCCTTCATCAGCCCATTTCCACTCCAAGCTCCCCCATCAGCCCATTTCCAGCCCTTTTCCAACTTCTGTCAGCCCATTTCCAGTCTTATTCCAGTCCATCACCCATTTGCAGTCCACATTCCCCCATCAGCCCATTTCTAGTCCTATTCCAGCTCCTCATCAGCCCATTTCCAGCCCTAGCCCCCCATATGCTCTTTTCCAGTTCCATTCCAGTTGCCCATCAGCCCATTTCCACTCCAAGCTCCCCCATCAGCCAATTTCCAATCCTAGCACCCTCGTCAGCCCACTTCGTCCTATTCCAGCCCCCATCAGCCCATTGCCAGTCCTAATCCAGCTCTTCATCAGCCCATTTCCAGTTCAAGTCTCCCCCCACCATCACAGCCCATTTCGTCCGTTCCCCCCATCATCACAGCCCATTTGCAGCCCTATCCCACCAACATCACAGCCCATTTGCAGTCCATTCCCCCATCACAGCCCAATTGCAATCTGTCCCCCCATCACAGCCCAATTGCAGTCCATTTCCCCCCCACCATCACATCCCATTTCCAGTCCGTTTCCCCCCCCCACCCATAACAGCCCATTTTCAGTCTGTTCCCCCCATCACAGGCCATTTCCAGTCGGTTCCCACCCCCCACCATCACAGCCCATCCAGTCCTAGCCGCCACCCCCCCCCCCTCCGAAGAGCCTCACACTGTCTAAGGGGCTGCAGAGGGAGCCGGGGAAGCCAGCGCGAGGCCCCGGCTCCCTCTGCACAGCCGCCAGTGTGAAGAGCCTTTACCTTCATGCTGGCGACTGTTTCAATGAAGCCGCGACTGCCGGAAAAGGTTAAAGGCAATGCCTTCAAGCTTAGCTAGATCCCTCCTTATGTTATCTACCCCTTCCAGGGTGTCTACTCTATTGCAGATTTTGGTATCATCCGCAAAGAGGCAAACCTTACCTGAAAGCCCTTCCGCTATATCACTAACAAAGATGTTAAAAAGAATTGGACCAAGGACAGATCCCTGGGGCACACCACTGATAACATCCTTCTTCTCAGAGTGAGCTCCATTTACTTGTACTCTTTGTCGCCTCCCACCCAACCAATTTCTAACCCAAGCAGTAATTTTAGGGTCCATCCCTAGGGTGCTCAGTTTGTTTATAAGTCGCCAGTGAGGAACAGTGTCCAAGGCTTTACTGAAATCTAAATACACCACATCTAGGGCTCTCCCTCGGTCCAGCTTCCTGGTCACCCAGTCAAAGAAATCAATCAGATTTGTCTGACAAGACCTGCCTCTGGTGAATCCATGCTGCCTTGGATCCTGTAATCCGCTGGAATCCAGAAACCTCACTATTTTCTCTTTCAGCAGCGTTTCCAATAATTTACTCACCACCGAAGTTAAACTAACCAGCCTGTAGTTTTCAATCATATCCTTACTTCCGCTTTTGTGTAAAGGCATCACATGAGCCTCTCTCCAGTCCTTTGGCACCACTCACGACTCCAACGAGGCATTGAAAAGGTCAGTCAGTGGAGCTGCTAGAACGTCCCCAAGTTCCCTCAGTATTCTCGGGTGTATCCCATCTAGTCCCATCGCTTTGTCTACTTTAAGTTGAGATAGTTTCTCACGAACAGTATTTTCAAAATTGTTCAAGATGTCCTTTGCTTCTGTTCCTATTTGTGGTTTTTTTCTGAGGTCCTGCTCCTGGTTCTTCATCTGTGAACACAGAACAAAAATATTTGTTAAGCAATTCCACTTTATCCTTATCAGCTTCTACATATTCCCCCCCTGCACCCTTGAGTCTGACAATACCACTCTTGCCCTTCCTCTTCTCACTAATATATCTGAAAAATGTCTTAACTAATATATCTGAAAAATGTCTTATCCCCCCATTTTATTGCATTGGCTATTTCCTCCTCCTTTTGAATTTTTGCCTTCTTGACTACTTTGCTAGCTTCTCAAAGTTTTTCCAAATACAGATGCCTGTCTTCCTCTCTTTGTGATCTCTTGTATTTCATGAAGGCCTCCCTCTTTTTCTTCACTTTTTCAGCTACTTTTTTTGAAAACCATAGCAGTCTCATTTTCCTTTTACCTTTATTTACCATTTTAACAAAAAGGTTGGTTGCCCTTAAAATATCCCCTTTCAGGAAAAGGAAGAGGAAAGCAAAATCCAGAGACTAGGATCAACATGATTAGAAAAATAAAATGGCCAAACCACAAAGGTGCAAAAAATGATTTTCTAAAATTTATTGATTGGAATAAGTCAGTTTTTGGAATTTATATTATCTTTTATTTTAATATTTGGTGCCGTACGGCATAAATGCATTGCAGTTTCTATTACTCTGGCTCTGCAGTGCATGCAGAGTCTGGCTTCTTGGATTTCAGTTTACGTTTTGACGACATGTTTCTATTGTCAGTTTGTGGTCATTTGTTCTGTACTTGATGAGGGCCTCTCTGTGTTTAGAATGTGTAACCAAGGCCAGGTATTCTGTTAGCAGTGAGTGTCTGCGTAGGGATCTGTAGTAATCCAGCTTGTTTAATTTTCCCTATAGGTGGTACTGATGGATTTAGTGTTGCTTTTTTCTTGTTACGCTCTCATTGGTGCTGTTATGGAATGGTAGATTTGTTCTTTCCAGACTGATTTTGTAGGGTTTTGTCTTACTTCATAATACACCTGGTACTAGAGAAGGTTTATGTTGTTACTGTCAGACTTTGTGCATGGTGAATTCTACAGGGAAATATCCTAGATCTGTTCTGGAGGGAGGGAATGAAAAATTACAAGCTAAAGCAATGTTTAATGTGCCTTTTCCTAGGTAGAGACCTAAATGTGTGAGGTTTGGAAGTTAGTGTTGGCATGATAGATTTGCTCTAGGTCCTGAGCAACCTTTTGGTAGAGTTTTGTATTACTTCACAATATGCCTGGTACTGAGAGGGTATATGTTGCTGTTACTCAGCTCTGTTTGGCATTCGTTTTTGAAGGAGGTACTAGGAGAGGGATTCTGTGAATACAGAATATATGGATTGAATAAATGGATTGAGGAGAAAACTGTGATTCAGTGGGGGTTGAAAAGTACAACCTCTTGTACTCCCCACCTTTCCACCCCCCCCCCCCACCCCTATGTGGCCAGCAGGTGATGAAGATTGCACTGCTGTCATCACTGCAATTATTTTTGAAGGGTGCGGCAAGGGGTGGGACTGGGGGTGTGACAAGGAGAAAAGAAGAGGCGGAGCAAAGACAAAACATGTGGTGGTTTTTCTCTTTAAAAAAGTTGGCAACCCTACTGACTGGTGGCACTATCCAGATACAAAAAGACCTGGGTGCCCAATGTCCTCAAACCCCCTCATACACCCCTAAAACACAGACACGGCCCCGATCACTCCAACCTCCCCCTAAAACACAAACCTGGTAGCCTAGCACCCCCGATTACCCCACCCTCCAAAGACACAGGCATGGTTGCCCAGTGACCACAAACCCTTCCACCTCCCCAAGTACCTTAAATGTTGGGGCAGGAGCATTGCTAACATGTACCCATTCCCACCACCATGCAGGGATGTTACTGGGGATATTACTGGGACTGTGAGGGACTAGACAGTGGAGGAGGGGGGATGTGACTGGAAGAGAGTTGACACTGGATGACTGGGAATGCAAGAGGCTTATACTGGAACTGGAAGAGGCAGAGGGAGAAAATTATAGAGATATGAGGTAGCAAAGCAGGGACTTGGGAAGGGGGTATATAGGTTGAGTGAGAGCAGAAAAAGGATGGGATCATGAGTGACAGTATTGCAGGACCTGGACAGTAATCAATGTGGGGAAAGCAAGGGAAGAATGAAGATTAGGGTCTTAGGTGAGGGAGAATGCAAAGGAGTGGGAGGCAGAGACAGGAACCAGAGATGGAAGATGATGGGTGAATAATACCCGTGATCTGGCCACAATACCACGGCTCTTTCGGTCTCTGGTCCCTCAAGCAGTGAGAAATAAGCAGAGAGTAACAAGAACACAACCACACACAAAATGCTACTTTCTTTGAGCTCAGAGGGAAAGCAACTGAAGGTCCATGGACACAGCACAGTTCCTCCTCTGTTGGATTCAAAGTTTTCCTCCCTTGAAGCTATTTTTATTGAAGAAAAAAGCAAAGTAACACAGTCATTAAAACATGAAATAACACAAGGTGTCGCTCGAATTCTTTTACAGAGTAAGAGCTGATTACAATGTATTAGATGAAATTTACTTGATTATGACAGAATTATTTATAATTGCAGAGTTGCAGAAATTATGCTGTGCCAGCAGTGACCTAAGTTGACTGTACAATGAACTATGGTTGTGCAGTTCATAGCCTATGCTTACTCTTTATGCTTGTGTTAACAATGTTCTCAAACTATTTTAAGACAGTTACACAGAACTCATGATCATGATATCCCACTCCACCCAAGAGGAAGTAGGTGAAAGGACAAACCCGTGAGTGACGGTCACCGCTAGAAAAGTTCCTCCATCAGCACATCCCAGAGATCTGCATCAAGAAATTCATCCATCTTCAATTGCATATCGGGGATTCTGGTATTCCCTTTACCTGTCCATTCCTACAATGGGGACTCTGTGCAGCCGCACCACACTCATAGCCCTAGGTATAGCCCTGAATGACGTTCCTTCCTACTAAACCCTAGTACATGGTAACAAAAGTGTGAGAAAAAACCTAGACATGAAAGACTAAAAAATATAATCATGAAAGGTTTTTTTGACTAGGACGTTGAAGAGAACAGCACCTAGTAATTGCTAGATATGTGGGAGGATGTGGAATGGAGGTAAAAGAATAGGGCAGAAAGGTTGGGGAAGACCGATGTGAATAATCTAGAGGAGTAGAGAGGAGAGATATGAAAAGAGATGGATCTCTGAAGAAGGGGAGAGAAGATAGAAATGTGGCTGGGAAGATGGTGAAAGAGAGTAATAGGAGGTTGGGTAGGGGGTGGAAGACCAAAGAATGAGCTGGGGGCCAGGGAGGGATGAATGACAGGGCTAGTGATGGGATCAAAGACATAGGATGGCAGTTGAAGGTTGAAGGAGTGAGACTAGAGGGTAGAAATAGGGAGGGGGTAAATGGTATAGAGGGTATAGAAAGTATATAATAGACTTCCTCTGTCTTCAATTAAACTATCACAGAGAATTCAGAATATAGAAATTAAAATGATTGCATATTCAAAAATATCAGATCATGTTACTCTGTAACTAAAAGCCTACCATTGACTACCAGTGGTGTATAGAATTAAATTTCAAATATTGCTTTTAGCCCCTAAAACTTTTTATTCAGGGCACCATTGTTATTTAGCAGATACACTTATTCCTTAAGCAATAACTAGGGCATTGTATTCTCTTTTTTTAAATTTAATATTTATTGAATTTTCAAATGACATCCAAAATATATTTGTACAGAAAAGAGATATCACAAGAAATCATAATATTTCAGGAAATTTAATAGGAAACTATGCAAAATATCCCTGCAGTCCACAATATAAGTGGGGGAGGGGAAAAGGAAAACATGACAGCGGGGCAGGAGACCTGCACTGAGCATTAATAGGAAATTTTTACAAACTTATTATCATAATAAATAGGCACAAGAGGGCCCCAAGCTGAATTACTTATTATACAGACACACCCCAGTATCCTAACCAGTAGAAGATGACAAATTAGACATCCTGGTGCTAATAAAAGTTGACAATTCAATAGGTTAAAAGAAAGCATATTCTGCATTTTATACATAACTAAGCACTTACAAGGAAAACGTAACTGGAACGAGGTATCAAGTTGCAGAACACCAGATTTCGAAAGCAAAAACTGATGGCGCCGCTTTTGTATTTCTCTAGCCACATCGGGAAAAATGGAAACTTTGACACCATGAAATAACCTTAAATGTTTCCTATAATAAAGTTGAGTAACCAGTCTCTATCAGAAGCAAGCACACAGGTCACCAACAAAGTAACCACTTGAGCTGACTCTACAAGAGATGACTCCAGCAATTCAGAAACATTGACGACATCCATTTTGACTCTTGCATCCACAACCCTGACACCTTGTTAAAACCACTCCCCTGGGCATTACATTCTCTTTTTTTAAATTTTATATTTATTGATTTACAAAATACAGCAAAATCAAATACTTACAGAAATGAGCCAAAGAAAACATTTTTATAAATAAACGGCTGGTTAGTCTGCAATAATCAGAGAAGCGTGGTCAAATAGCTTTTTAAATACAATTTACAGAAGAAAAATAAACGGCATGATGCAGACCAATGCAAACCCCTATACTCATGGCTTACTAACTACCCTCACCTACTAAACGTGCTACCGCTGTGGGGGTGGGATCGCTTAGGGTAGAGAATTCTTCTGTTCTGGATGTTCCTCGGTTTTTAGTAAGGGCAGAACTAGGGAACGTTTTAGATGTGTCTGTAACAGTGGCAACTATGCTTGTGACTTTGTTAAATATGGCACAGGATATTGAAACTATATTTTAGGAAACACAAAGTGAAATTTATAGACTCTGTAGTTAGAATTTATCCTGATATGACTAGAGAGACACAGGAAAGGAAGAAGCAGATTTTATTACTGTGTCCACCATGCAGCAGCTGGGCACCCTTTTCTTTTTGAAATCACCATGTAAATGTATTATTAAGTTCCATTCTGGAAATATTTCTTTTTTGCCCCCTCTCATTTAGTGAGATTTGTTTCAGGCAAGCAAATCCATGTTTCCCTGGTCTCTCCACTTGCCGTACCCTCAGTTACTCCCATTTAGATGGTCTAATTGTTCCTGGTGATGCTCTCGGCTTATTGCTTACCCAGTTGGGCTTCTTTCTCATTATATGGACTTGGATCCTCACTTATTGTAGACTTGAGCTGGATTTTGTTTCCTTATTCTTATTCTGTAACTATGCATGCATATGTCTAGAGGGGTCATTGTTCTCTTTTTCTTAACAGTTTTTATGTTTAAGTGTTGTGTTTGCCGAATTTGTTTTTCAAAATTTCATACATAAAATTTTAAAAAAAGAATAAATAGCAAGGCCTAAATTTAGATGAATTGCCTACTGGTAGTCATATTTCACCAGGCATAAGGAGCAGCAAGGTGAAAGGACCAAAGTCTGGAGTGGCAAAGAGAGAAGCAAGCAAGAAGAAGAGCAGAGCTCACGAGGAGGGGTGTAGGGCGAGAGCAGAAAGTAGAAAGGAGCAGTAGAGTGAATGCACTTATAGGTCAGAAGGAAGCTTGAATTGGATATGGAACCGGAAGGGAAGCCAATGAAATGATTTGAGAAGAGGGGTTATATGAGAATATCGAGGCTGGTGAAAAATTAGTTACGCAGCAGAGTTCTGAACAGATTGAAGTGGAAAGAGGTGGCTAAGAGGGAGACCAACAAGAAGGAGGCTGCAATAGTCGAGACAGGAAGTAATTAGAATGTGGAAAAATGTTTTAGTAGTGTTTTCCGAAAGGAAGGGGCAATTATTTTTAACGTTATAGAGAAAGAAATGACAGGTTTTAGCTATCTGTTGGATATGTGAGAAGGAAAGGGAGGAGTCAAAGATGACCCCAAGGTTGTCAGCTGAGGAAACAGGAAGTAGAAGAGTGTTATCCACAGAGATAAAGGGGGGAGGAAGATTTAGAGGGAAAAATAATAAGTTCAGTTTTGGCTACAAGAAATGTTTGGAGGCTGTCATCACTGCCAAGGGTTGTGCAACCAAATATTAGTGAGGGTTGTGCAACCAAATATTAGTGAAAGCCCACATGCTATGTGCTCATTCACAGGTATAAGTCCTTTAAAATAGGGACATATGCTCATTTCACACACATACCGTCCTGCATGTCCTATATAAAATCAGACCCATAGTGGTGATTTTCAGTGGCATCATATGACTAGCTAAATGGGTAGAGGACAATTCTGTTCTGTGCATCCCCCGGCTGTCCGGCCAGTCAGAATTGGGATGTGCTTCAGTTGAATCTGATTCTGCTCCCGCAGGGGCTAGACATGCCTGTGGGATCAGAATCAGGTGTACCAGCCTGGACATGCAGACTGTGGCCCAATTCTGGCCGCCTGGACGTCCAATGAACTCCCTGTCTAGCCCAGCCTGGCTCCTGCATGGAGCCACGGTGCCATTGCATCATATTGCTGTGGTACCGCTGCTCCATGCAGGAGCCGTAATCCCCGGCAGACCCAGCATTTTGCTCTTCCCCACAGCCCAATCCATAATCAGCCCTGCCATGACTAGGGCCAGGCTGAGGGGACCACCCTGTGCCCCTTCACCTCTGTTCTGCTGGCCGGCCCCTAATCAGGCTCCAACTAGGGGGATTTATTGCACCTCTGAGGTGGAATAAGTCCCCCATACAAATGGCTGACCCTGGACGTACAGGACTGACCTTGGAATTGGCCCTGTATGTCATGGCACTGCCCACAGCCTGCCCTCGCTCTACCTATGGCCAACCCCCTCCCGCCCACAAACAGAGCTCCGCACAGCTCAGTTCTATGTGCCGGGTGCTCTGTTTCCCAGACACAAGCCAGGCATTTAGCAGAATTCAGAATGACCCCATAGGAGGTTATTCTGTGCTATGAACAGTGGGGATGGACAGCCCGATTGGACGTCCATCCCTGCAATTCGTGCTGGCTCCTGCCCCCAACTAACTTCCCCGCCGGTTGTGCGGGGAAGTTAGACGGGGGCGGAGTCTGGGTCGGCAGTGGGCAGTCACTGGCCCTGGACATACAGGGCCAATTCTAATGTCGGCCCTGAACTTCCAGAGCTGGCAAAATGTCCGGGGAAGTTATTCCACCTCGAAGGTGGAATAACTTTCCTAAATATGATTTTTCAAACAGCCTGGGGTGCAGATTGGGCAGGGGGGGGGCAGGGTTTATTCCCCGCAGCCCGACCCTGGCCTTAGGAGGCCAGATGGGGGGTCGGGCTGCTGGAAATAAGCACTTTTATTTGGCGGCCGGCATCATGGCTCTTCAATGGAGCCACAGTGCCATGGCAACATGACACCATGGCGCTGCAGCTCCATTGAGGAGCCTTGACTGAGTTAGCCGGAGGCAGTCCTGCACGTGCAGGACTGTTTGTGATTCTTATCCTGTGGGGCTAGACGTGCCCTGCGGGATCAGAATCGCGATCCCCTCTATGCGTCCGGTTCAGACTGGACGCACAGAGGGGATCTATGTGCAGGATGGAATCGGTGCCATAGTGTATAGTGGCATTGAAAATTGCTGCTATATGGATAATCTTTGTCTCCATCCCAGCTCTGTCTCTGGACCACCTGGCACTCCCCTGTTGGTGTCGTGGCAGTCAGAGTGAATAATCAGAGGCATTGTTCAGATAGTACAGATGAGTATTCCTGTCAGCAACACTTATCTGCTTAGCAAGTACTACTAACTAGACAAGTACCTTTGAATATTGAACCCCCTGGTTGCCTTCATTTATTGGTTCAGCTTTTTTATTGTTTGCTATTGGCCTCCTTGCCTTCTTCTTCCTCTCTCCTTATGCGCTCTCCTCTGTTCCCTTGATAGAGGAATGCATTTTTTTAAATATCATTTCTGTTTGCTTCATTGTGTGAAGGTTTTTGTTTTTTTTTCATTTTTGGACGAAACCATTATAGCTTAGGTTATTTGAAGCAGGTTCTAAAACCTCTGAAAACAGAAAGAAAATTCCTGGCTTGGTCAAAGTCTCTCCAGATTACGCTTTGTCCACCGTATCTTGCCCTGTGGTGTGCATCAAAAGAGGAAAGAAGTATCCAAAATCACTGCTGTATTTCAACATGATGTCAGTTGACCCAAGGTTAATGTCATTTTGTGCACCAGTCCCAGGCCAACAAGCATCATCTTATAATACTGCATTTGTGGGGGCAGAGGATTCCCCCTGTCCCCTTTGGATCCATTAATAGTATAATATGACGTGGAAGAAGGTAGAACAATTGAGGGAGACTTTGGCCAAGTCCAGGAATTTATTTTAACTTTAGGGGCCGGGGTCCCTTTTCAGAAGAAAAATAAATGAAAACGAATCCAGCGGGGGATATTCAAAGGCATTTACATGGTTTGCAGACCCGCAGTTAGCATTGGGGCAATACTGAGCCACTTCCCAGATAGCAATACATAGCAAAGGTCAGCTGCAGGAAACCTTGGCCTAACGTTTGCTGCAATCCCAGCAGCCTGCATGTTACTACTACTACCAGGGCCGGATTTACCTTGAGTGAGGCCCTACGCCAACAAAAATTGTGGGCCCCCAGCAGGGGCGGCCCAAGGGGGGTGCGGGGCCTCATTTGCATAAGGGACCTCATTTGCATAAATATTTGCATAATGTTACCATATACTAACTTTTAGTAAACGTGCCTCTTAATGAGTGTATGGATAAAGAAAGACTAAAAGATTTCTACATTACTATAATCCAGTGCCAACTGCCAGACACATTAGGAACTACTACAAACACTGCCCATTTAGAACCCATCCTACCCTATACACCCCTGGAAATCAACCCAATGTATTCCAAAAAACGTGATTCCCCTATAATATATCACCAACCAAATAAGAGTTTAACACCCACCCTTGAATTCCAAAGCCAACTACAACCCCTTAACTAATACAAAAGCTTTTTTTGTCGGATCGTTCACCATGAGAAGAAACCTGTCCTCTCCTGAAGTGAACCCTCCTTTTTACTCAATGTTTAAATGGCTGCTCATCAGCCTAGCGACAAAATCAGCACTTGTTGCTGTCAGCAAAAACAATTTTTCTAAAAACTGTATTAGAGTCAGCTGGATCTTTTCCGATTCACGGGCTATAAAAGCAAATATCACAGCTCAACAAGTCCCCCTCAGAACGTAATAACACTCAAGAGGACTTAGCTGTTTAAGGAACGGAAAAACGCTCCACTCTGTCCACGATATCCTCATAAACTCCCTCCACTCCGCGGATAGGATTAAGGGAATCTTTCAATAGCCGACAGGTTCGTGTGGAGCGGAGCAGCCCACCTGTCGGCTATGAGGAGGGAGGAGTAGCCTAGTGGTTGGGGCAAGGTACTTCAGGCCGGAAGGTCGGGGGTTCAAATCCCACTAGAGGACAGCAACCTTGGGCCGGAAGGACTGGGGTTTCTAGTCCCACAGATGCTCCTTGTGGTCTTGGGCAAGCCACTTAACCCTCCATTGCCCATGTTCCCTGTAAGTATTAGTGTATGTGTCTCATATCCCTGCATGTTAAATGTATCCCCCAATTGTGTTGTGACCGCTTTGATTGAAGGATAAGGCGGTATACAAAACTGTCTAAATAAATAAAATAAATAAATGTCAAATAGGAATTATATAAACAGAACACCTCAGCTCAGTTACACATGCAGAACATAGACCATCACCAAACAAGTAATCACAATTTAGAAACAGGAAGACAATAATTAAACTGGGAATCCCAAAAGCCAAACTTGGAATGTACAACACTGTAGAAATAAAACTATACATTAATTTGCTCTTGTACTAAACAAAGCGCAGACGTTAATGATGCACATTTACCAGAGCTGACATATTCCAATTAATAAATTCAAAATAAAGAGATATTTTTCTGCCTTTTGTGCATTTTTTTCAGCTGCAATTGCTCCAGCCACTTTCTTCTGGTTTCTTCGTGTCTTCTGCTAACTCTCCATCGTCTGCTGTCCATTTGTCCTTTCTTCTCTCTTCTAGTTTTTTTCCATTCTCTCTCTACATCTGCTTTAACATACTAATCTTTCTCCTTTTGCTCTTTCCTCATTCCTATTTCATCTACTCAAATTTTACCCCTCCATCCTCAATCCCCACTTACTCTCCCAATACCCGGCCAATTGTAGATTTTTTATCCCTCCCACACAAAATATTTTTCCCTTCTCCATTTTACTCTTCCAGCCCCATCCCATTCTAATCCTCCCCCAACATCAGCTCCCTTCTAGTTCCAGCCTCACCCAGCATCCATTCCCTTCTAGTCCCTGCATCAGCCCATTTCCAGTCCTAGCCACCCATCAGCCCATTTCCAGTCCTAGCAACCCCCCAACCCAATACCAGTCCTAGCCCCCCATCAGCCCACAGCCCATTACCAGTCTTAACCCCCCCAAAGCCCATTACCAGTTCTAACCCCCCCCCAACAGCCCACAGCCCATTACCAGTCCTAACCCCATCAGCCCACCTCCAGTCTTAAACCCCCCCAGCCCATTTCCAGTCCTAGCCCCCCAATTGTCCATTACCAGACATCCCGCATCAGCCCACAGCCCATTACAAGTCTTAACCCCCCCTCCCATTTCCATTCCTAGCCCCCCATAGCCCATTACCAGACAGCCCCCATCAGCCCACAGTCCATTACCAGTCTTAACCCCCCCAAAGCCCATTACCAATTCTAACCCCCCCAACAGCCCACAGCCCATTACCAGTCCTAACCCCAAAAGCCCACCTCCAGTCTTAACCCCCCCAGCCCATTTCCAGTCCTAGCCCCCCCATAGCCCATTACCAGACAGCCCCCATCAGCCCACAGCCCATTACCATTATTAACCCCCCCAAAGCCCATTAACATTTATTACCCCCCCCAACAGCCCACAGCCCATTACCAGTCCTAACCCCATCAGTCCACCTCCAGTCTTAACCCCCCAGCCCATTTCCAGTCCTAGCCCCCCATAGCCCATTACCAGACAGCCCCCATCAGCCCACAGCCCATTACCAGTCTTAACCCCCCCCCCATAGCCCAGTAACAGTTCTAAACCCCCCCCCAACAGCCCACAGCCCATTACCAGTCCTAACCCCATCAGCCCACCTCCAGCCTTAACCCCCCCAGTCCATTTCCAGTCCCAGCCCCAGCCCCCCCAATAGTCCATTACCAGTCCTACCCCCCCCCCCCCACATCGGCCTAAAGTAAAATTTAATTTAAAAAAAACCTGCTAGCTGCCTTGCCAGCTGTGGGCCCTACGCCACGGCGTAATGGGCATATAGGTAAATCCGGCCCTGACTACTACCAGTGCTGAACATTTATATAGCGCTGCAAGGCGTATACACTGCTGTACAGAAACATATATAAAAGACAGCCCCTGCTCATCAGAGCTTACAATCTAGTTTATAAACAGAGGAAGGTAAGGAGACTTACAGGAGGTTAAGCGGAACAGGATCCTAAAGCAGCCTCAAGGAGATAAGCCTTTAGCCTGGATTTGAAAGGGGGGAGAGATGAAGCCTGATGCATAGACTCAGCTAGTTTATTCCAAGCATAAGGAACACCAAGGTGAAAAGATTGGAGTCTGGAGTTGGCAATAGAAGAAAAAGGGACAGAGAGAAGCGATCCACCAGAGGAGTAGAGTTCACGGCGAGGGGTGTAGGAAGAGACGAGAGAGAGGAAAGGTAGTGAGGAGCAGCAGAGTGAATGAACTTATAGGTCAGCAGGAGAAGTTTGAACTGGATGTGAAAACCTATAGGGAGCCAATGAAAGGACTTGAGAAAAGGAGTTGTATGAGCATTTCAAGGTTGGTGGAAGATTAGCGGCGCAGCAGAGTTTTGAACAGATTGAAGGGGAGAGAGATGATTCAGAGGGAGACCTGCAAGGAGGAAATTGCAACAGTCAAGAAGGGAGGTAACTAAAGAGTGGATAAGTGTCTTAGAAGTGCCTTTAGAAAGGAAGGGGCAAATTTTGCTGATGTTATAGAGCAGTGATGGCTAACCTTTTTGAGCCCGAGTGCCCAAACTGCCGCACAAAACCAAAGAATTTCCTCAAAGTGCCAGCACGTCATTTGCATAAGTGGTCTTATTTGCATAAATATTTGCATAATGTTACCATACACTAACTTTTAGTAAACATGTCTCTTAATGAGTGTATGGATAAAGAAAGACTAAAAGATTTCTACATTACTATAATCCAGTGCCAACCGCCAGGCACATTAGGAACTACTACAAACGCTGCCCATTTAGAACCCATAGCAAACCCGCCGTATCCTGACAGCATTACCAGGACTCACAAAGCACCATACCCTACCTATCAAAAGGCAACACTGCAAATATTAAACCAATACATTTCAGAGAATACTGGGGAAAGAGAACAAGTGGCAACGTCAAATAGGAATTTCCTCTTGTACCAAACAAAGCGCAGATGTTAATGATGCACATTTCCCAGAGCTGACATATTCCAGTTAATAAATTCAAAATAAAGAGATATCTTTCTACCTTTTGTGCATTTTTTTTTCAGTTGCAATTGGTCCAGCCACCTTCTTCTGGTTTCTTCATGTTTTCTGCTAACTCTCCATCGTCTGCTGTCCATTTGTCCTTTCTTCTCTCTTCTAGTTTTTTTTCCATTCTCTCTCTCTCTCTACATCTGCTTTAACATACTAATCTTTCTCCTTTTGCTCTTTCCTCATTCCTATTTCATCCACACAAATTTTACCCCTCCATCCTCAATCCCCAATTACTCTCCCAATACCTGGCCAATTGTAGATTTTTTCATCCCTCCTACACAAAATATTTTTCCCCTCTCCATTTTACTCTCCCAGCCCCATCCCATTCTAATCCTCCCCCAACATCAGCTCCCTTCTAGTTCCAGTCTCACCCAGCATCCATTCCCTTCTAGTCCCTGCATCAGCCCATTTCCAGTCCAAGTCCCTTCATCAGCTCATTTTCAATCCTAGCCCCCCCATCAGCCCATTTCTACTCATTTCCTAGCCCCACCATCAGCCCATGTCAAATCATAGCTCCCCTCCACTCAGCCCAATTCCAGTCCAAGCCCCCCCATGAGCCTACGTCCGGTGCGAGCCCCTCCAGGAGGCCATGTCAATTCAAGGCCCCACCACAGCCCATTTCCAATCTTAGCTCCCCCCAACAGCCCATTTCCAGTCCTATCCTAGCTGTTCCATCAGCCCATTTTCAGTCCTAGCTCCCTTCCCTCACAGCCCATTTCCATTCCAAGCCCCCTCCCCATCAGCTATTTGCAGTTCAAGCCTCCCCTTCCACTCAGCCCATTTCCAGTCCTAGCAACACCCCAACCCATTACCAGTCCTAGCCCCCCGTCAATCAACTTCCAGTCCTAACCCCCATCACCCCATTTTCAGTTTAAGCCCCCCCCTATAACCCTTTACCAGTCCTAACCCCCCATCAGCCCATTTCCAGTCAGCCCCCCATAGCCCATTGCCAGTCCTAAACCCCCCCATCAGCCCACAGCCCATTACCAGTCCTAACCACATCAGCCCACCTCAAGTCCTAACCCCTCCCCCTCAGCCCATTTCCTGTCCTAGCCCCCCCCATAACCCATTATCTGTTCTACACCGCCTTCATCCGACTTCCAGTCTTATCCCCCCCATCCCCAATTACCAGTCCTATCCCCCCCCATCAGCCCACTACCAGTCTTAACCCCCCCCCCATAGCCCATTACCAGTCCTAACCCCCCCATCACCCCATTTCCAGACAGCCCTCATCAGCTCATAGCCCATTGCCAGCCCTCATCAGCTCACAGCCCATTGCTAGTCTTAACTCCCCCCCATAGCCCACTGCGTCTTAACCCCCCTCCCCAGCCCACTGCCAGTCTTAACCCCCCCTCCCTAGCCCATTGCCAGTCTCAACCCCCCTCCCTCCCTCGCTAGCCCATTGCCAGTCTCAACCCCCCTCCCTCCCTAGCCCATTGCCAGTCTCAACCCCCCTCCCCCCCTCCCTAGCCCATTGCCAGTCTTAACCTCCCTCCCTCCCTAGCCCATTGCCAGTCTCAACCTCCCTCCCTCCCTCCCTAGCCCATTGCCAGTCTCAACCCCCTCCCTCCCTCCCTAGCCCATTGCCAGTCTCAACCCCCCTCCCTCCCTAGCCCATTGCCAGTCTCAACCCCCTCCCACCCTCCCTCCCTAGCCCATTGCCAGTCTCAACCCCCCTCCCTCCCTAGCCCATTGCCAGTCTTAACCTCCCTCCCTCCCTCCCTAGCCCATTGCCAGTCTTAACCCCCCTCCCTCCCTCCCTCGCCCATTGCCAGTCTTAACCCCCCTCCCTCGGCTCATGGCAATAAAAAAAAAAAAAAAAGCTGCCCGCTGCCGCGGCGGCGGCATGGAGTGTCCCGCGGGGCTCCCTCTGCCCGGCGGGACTCTCCCGGCGCTGCTCAGCCCCTCTCTGCCGGCTTGCAGAGACGCGAAGGGAGAGAGAGTCTCCCTCGCGTCTCTCTTAAGCCCGCAGGGGCAGATGGAAATTTACCATCAGCCCCTGCGGGCTTAACAGAGACGCGAGGGAGACTCTCCCTTCGCGTCTCTGCAAGCCGGCAGAGAGGGGCTGAGCAGCGCCGGGAGAGTCCCGCCGGGCAGAGGGAGCCCCGCGGGACACTCCATGCCGCCGCGGCGGCAGCGGGCAGCTTTTTTTTTTTTTTTAATGTGCGACCTTCCCGCGTGCCAGCTGCAAGGCCTTCGCGTGCCACAGCTGGCACGCGTGCCATAGGTTCGCCATCGCTGTTATAGAGAAACAAACAACAGGTTTTAGCTATCATCATTTGGATGTGTGTGGAGAAGGAGAGGGAGGAATCAAAGACAACCCCAAATTTGCAGGCCAAGGAAACAGGCAGTAGAAGAGTGTTATCAACAGAGATTGAAAAGGGAGGAAGGGGGGGGGGGAGTGGATTTAGGGGGGAAAATATGAAGCTCGGTTTTGGCCATGTTCAATTTCAAACAATGTCAGAGCCAAGAGACAGTCCTAGCATTAAATATCTGGGGTTTAAGTAAAGCGGTGGTAGCTAGCCACATTATCAGCACTAACCACCCACACTGAATATCAAGCACCAAATTTCTTTCAATTTTGTTTCACTTACAAAACGAAACTAAAGAAAATAGTAAAAGAAAATGCATCCCTAATCTTTAATCCTTTTCCTTTCCTTCCCTTATCATCATTTTTCCTCTCCTCTCATTCTATTGTTTCCCCCTCTCATACCTTTAAGAACATAAGAGATGCCGCACTGGGTCAGACCAAGGTCCATCAAGCCCAGTATCCTGTTTCCATGGTCATTCTAGGTCACAAATACCTAGCAGTTTCCCCAAAAGACACAGATTCCACATTGCTTGTATTGGGGCAAGAAGTGAATTTCCCGGGCCCCCTTTAATAATGGTTTATGGACCTTTCCTCCAGGAACTTGTTCAAATCTTTTTTAAACCCAGCTGTAGCTCCACAGGAGGAGGAGTAGCCTAGTGGTTTGGGCAAGGTACTTCAGGCCAGAAGGTCAGGAGTTCAAATCCCACTAGAGGACAGCAACCTTGGGCCAGAAGGACTGGGGTTTCTAGTCCCACAGATGCTCCTTGTGGTCTTGGGCAAGCCACTAAACCCTCCATGTTCTCTGTAAGTATTAGTGCATGTGTCTCATATCCCCACATGTTAAATGTATCCCCCACTTGGTTTGTGACCACTTTGAATGAAAGATAAGGCAGTATACAAAACTGTCTAAATAAATACACCAACAGCCTATATTACATCCCTATTCCAAAGTTTAATTACACATTGAGTGAAAAAATATCTTCTCTTATTAGTCTTAAATAGGTTACCCTGTAACTTCATTGCATGTCCCCTAGTCTTTCTATATTCTGTAAACAATCGATCTACGTTTACCTGTTCCACTCCATTCATTAATTTATAGACCTCTATCATATCTCCTCTCAGCTGTCTCCTTTCCAGTTGAAGAGCCCTAACCTTTTTAGCCTCCCTTCATAGGGGTATCCTTCCATCCCCTTTATCATTTTGGTGTCTCTTCTCTGTACCTTTTCTAATAATGCTATATCTTTTTTAAGATACGGCGACCAGAATTGCACACAATATTCAAGGTGCGGTCGCACCATGGAACGATACAGAGGCATTATAATATCCTTTGTTTTATTCTCCATTCCTTTCCTTATGATGCCTAGCATTCTATTTGCTCTCTTGGCCGCCGCTGCACACTTGGAGGATGGTTTCAACATGTTATCCATGATGACACCTACATTTTTTTCTGGGTGGTGGTTCCTAATGTGGAAACTTGCATCGTGTAACCATAGTTTGGTTGTTCTTTCCTAGGTGCATAACTTTGCACTTGTCCACATTAAATTTCATCTGCCATTTGGA
Organism: Ichthyophis bannanicus; assembly: GCA_033557465.1. Classification (NCBI taxonomy): domain Eukaryota; kingdom Metazoa; phylum Chordata; class Amphibia; order Gymnophiona; family Ichthyophiidae; genus Ichthyophis; species Ichthyophis bannanicus. Next base: position 89,082,231 of record CM066033.1, read on the forward strand.
TGCCCAGTCTTCCAGTTTATCAAGGTCCTCTTCCAATTTTTCACAAACCTTATGGATTTTAAGAACTTTGAATAATTTTGTGTCATCTGAAAATGTGATTACTTCACTTGTTATTCCCATTTTCAGGTCATTTATGAATATGTTAAAAAAACAGCAGATCCAACACAGATCCCTGGGGAACTCCGCTTTTCACTGTTCACCATTCGGAAAATTGGTCATTTAGCCCTACCCTCTGATTTCTATCATTTAACCAGTTCCTGATCCACAATAGTACACTGCCTCCAATCCCATGACTTTAATTTCACCAAAAGTCTCTCATGAGAGACCTCGTCAAAGGCTTTCTGAAAGTCCAGATACACTATATCAACCGACTCACCTTTGTCTACCTTTTATTCACACCTTCAAAAAAACATAACAGATTAGTTTAGACAAGACCTTCCTTGGCTAAAGCCATGTTGGCTGTCTCCCATTAAGCCAGAGATGGAGGACTCTGCACTGGCTTGGCTTTTTTAAAACTGATGATCTCTCAAAGTCGCCGCTGCTGCTGCGGCGACCCCTGGTAAATCCCGAGGCGACCCCCGTGGGGGTTGCGACCCACAGGTTGAGAACCGCTGCTTTGGAGGAAAGGTGGGGTAGGGAAGATGTGATATTTAAATATCTCCGTGGTATGAATGCACAGGAGAGGAGCCTCTTTTAATTGAAAAAGTAAGTTCTACAATGAGGGGGCATAGGATGAAGGTGAAAGGAAAGGTTATTAGAAAAGGTTCAGAGAAGAGCCACCAAAATGGTAAAGGGAATGGAAGGATACTCCTATGAAGAAAGGCTAAAAAGGTTAGGGCTCTTTAACCTGGAAAAGAGACGGCTGAGGGGAGATATGATAGAAGTCTATAAATTAATGAACGGAGTGGAACGGGTAAACGTAGATCGATTTTTTTTATGTTATCAGAATTTAGAAAGACTAGGGGACATGCAATGAAGCTACAGGGTAAACTATTTAAGACTAATAAAATAAAATATTTTTTCACTCAACTTGTAATCAAACTCTGGAATTGTTACCGGAGGATGTAGTAAAGGCTGTTAGTGTAGCTGGGTTTAAAAAAGTTTTGGACAAGTTCCTGGAGGAAAGGTCCATAAACCATTATTAAGAAGGGACCCAGGATATCAATGCTTGACCCAGTACAAGCATTGCGGAACCTGTGTCTTTTGGGGAAACTGCTAGGTACGTATGACCTAGATTGGCCACTGTTGGAAACAGGATACTGGGCTTGATGGACCTTGGTCTGACCCAGTATGGCATATCTTATGTTCTTATGTTAAGCCATGACTATCTACATGTTCAGTAATTTTATTCTTTATAATGGCTTCTACCATTTTTCCTGGTTCTGACGTCAGGCTCACTGGTCTGTAGTTTCCCAGATCACCCCTGGAACCTTTTTAAAAATTGGCATTACACTGGCCATCCTCCAGTCTTCAGGTATTATAGATGATTTTAATCATAGTTCACAGATTACTAATAGTAGGTCTGCAATCTTATATTTCAGTTCTTTCACTTAGGTCAACTGGAAGTCAGCATCATGGTAGCAGGAATTTCAGTGTTTTATCTAATTTCTTTTAGCTATCATGAGACAATTTCTTCTGGCAGCAGGTCTCCTTGTGAGCTGGTTCTTCACTGCAAATCATATCCGCCTTCCATTCTGCCAGCAATGGTCTTCTCTCCTTGGCCAGTGTAAACTGGCTTTAGCTGCAAACCACTTCCTTCCTGCCAAATTAAAGCCATCACCTTACTACTCTTTTTCCTAAGGAATTGGCATCTTCTGTCACAAATGGACCATGGTTGCTGTGGTCACAAAAAATATCAATGGTGGCTGCTTCTGCTTTTGAGAAATGTTGCGTTAGTATATTACATGGTACATTACGTGTTAAGCATGCTAAACCACATTTTGCCTGGACATTAAGAGGTTTATATTCAATGCGTTTAAAATCCTAACTTTGAGAGGCTGCTGCATTGGCTTTTTAAAAAGTTTACTAGGGCTTAAACATAACGAGTTTCCTGAAGGTAAGCAAAGTCAAGTGATACTTTCTTTAAATACACCTTAATTTTCTTTTTCTTTCTGGGGTTATTGAGGCCTTTTACGCTAAGGGCTTTATGTACTGAAGTGCCCAGTGGCTTTGCAGAAGTGGGCTTCACCTAAAAAATAGCAATTCCATAAAAGGCACAGGCCTATTAGTCCCTATTCTAAAGGGTTTGCTCACATGAAGGGGTACATACAAGCACTTTAGGAGATCGTTATTCTGTAAGTGCACACATGAATCCCGATGTACTTACTTTCAGCTTGGGTGTGCACAGGGGGGAAATTGGGTAAAGTGTAGGCAGAGCATAAATATACCTGTGTAGAATAATATAACTTGTGTGCATTTTCTCCACATCTAGGCCTGGGCATTTACACCTAACATACATAGTAACATAGTAAATGACGGCAGATAAAGACCAGTATGGTCCATCTAGTCTGCCCAGCAAGGAGGCAAGAGTAGGTGCACCTGCTGCTCCGTGCAGATCACCCCTCCCCATGCCTTTGTTTAGGGCAGTGATGGCTAACCTTTTTGAGCCCGAGTGCCCAAACTGCCGCACAAAACCAAATAATTTCCTCAAAGTGCCAGCACGTCAATTAAAGCCTCATTTGCATAAGGTGCCTCATTTGCATAAATATTTGCATAATGTTACCATACACTAACTTTTAGTAAACATGCCTCTTAATGAGTATATGGATAAAGAAAGACTAAAAGGTTTCTACATTACTATAATCCAGTACCAACCGCCAGGCACATTAGGAACTACTACAAACGCTGCCCATTTAGAACCCATAGCAAACCCGCCGTATCCTAACAGCACTACCAGGACTCACAAAGCACCATACCCTAACTATCAAAAGGCAACACTGCAAATATTAAACCAATACATTTCAGAGAACAACAATACATGACCTACTGGGGAAAGAACAAGTGGGAATGTCAAATAGGAATTATATAAACAGAATACCTCAGCTCAGTTACACATGCAGAACAGACCATCACCAAACAAGGAATCACAATTTAGAAACAGGAAGACAATAATTAAACTGGGAACCCCAAAAGCCAAACTTGGAATATACAACAACACTGTAGAAATAAAACTATAAATTAATTTCCTCTTGTACTAAACAAAGCGCAAAAATTAATGATGCACATTTCCCAGAGCTGACATATTCCAGTTAATAAATTCAAAATAAAGAGATATTTTTCTACCTTTTGTGCATTTTTTTTCAGTTGCAATTGTTCCAGCCACTTTCTTCTGGTTTCTTCGTGTCTTCTGCTAACTCTACATCTGCTGTCCATTTGTCCTTTCTTCTGTCTTCTTGTTTTTTTTTTTTCCATTCTCTCTCTACATCTGCTTTAACATACTAATCTTTCTCCTTTTGCTCTTTCCTCATTCCTATTTCATCTACTCAAAATTTACCCCTCCATCCTCAATCCCCACTTATTCTCCCAATACCCGGCCAATTGTAGATTTTTTATCCCTCCCACACAAAATATTTTTCCCCTCTCCATTTTACTCTCCCAGCCCCATCCCATTCTAATCCTCCCCCAACACCAGCTCCCTTCCAGTTCCAGCCTCACCCAGCATCCATTCCCTTCTAGTCCCTGCATCAGCCCATTTCCAGTCCTAGCAGCCCCCCAACCCATTTCCAGTCCTAGAAACCCCCCAACCCAATACCAGTCCTAGCCCCCCCTCATCAACCCACTTCCAGTCCTAACCCCCCATCACCCCATTTTCAGTTTAAGCCCCCCCCCTATAACCCATTACCAGTCCTAACCCCCATCAGCCCACTTCCAGTCCTAACCCCCCATCAGCCCACTTCCAGTCCTAACCCCCATCAACCCATTTCCAGTCAGCCCCCCATAGCCCATTGCCAGTCCTAACCCCCCCATCAGTCCACAGTCCATTAAGACTCCTAACCCCATCAGCCCACCTCAAGTCCTAACCCCTCCCACTCAGCACATTTCCTGTACTAGCCCCCCCCCCCATAGTCCATTATCAGTCCTTACACCCCAGAGCCCATTACAAGACAGCCCCCATCAGCCAACAGCCCCGTACCCGTCTTAACCCCCCCCCCCCCCCTTGCCAGTCCTAACCCCCCCATCAGCCCACAGCCCATTACCAGTCCTAACACCATCAGCCCACCTCAAGTCCTAACCCCTCCCAATCAGCCCATTTCTTGTCCCAGCCCCCCCATAGCCCATTATCAGTCCTAAACCCCCCCATAGCCCATTACCAGTCCTAACCCCATCAGACCACCTCCAGTGTTAACCCCCCATCAGCCCATTTCCAGTCCTAACCCCACCCAACAGCCAACCTCAAGTCCTAACCCCTCCCCATCAGCCCATTTCCTGTCCTAGCCCCCCATAGCCCATTACCAGTCCTAACCCCACCCAACAGCCCACCTCAAGTCCTAACCCCTCCCCATCAGCCCATTTCCTGTCCTAGCCCCCCATAGCCCATTACCAGTCCTAACCCCACCCAACAGCCCACCTCAAGTCCTAACCCCTCCCCATCAGCCCATTTCCTGTCCTAGCCCCCCATAGCCCATTACCAGTCCTAAGCCCCCATCAACCCACTTCCAGTCCTAATCCCATCAGCCCATATAGACTTAGCTCCCCCATAGCCCATAGCCCACCCATAGCCCATCACCACTCCTAACCTCCCCCAGCCCATCACCACTCCTAACCCCCCCATCAGCCCATTTACTGTCCTAGCCCCCCATAGCCCAGTACCAGTCCTAGCCCCCCCCAACAGCCCACAGCCATTACCACTCCTAACCCCCCCAACCCATCACCAGTCCTAACCCCCCAACAGCCCACCGCCATTACCACTCCTAACCCCCACAGCCCATCACCACTCCTAACCCCCCCATCAGACCATTTCCTGTCCTAGCCCCCCCCATCCCATCACCTGTCCTAACCCCCCACCAGCCCACAGCCTTTACCACTCCTAACCCCCCCCCCAGCCATTACCACTCCTAACCCCCCCAGCCCATCACCACTCCTAACCCCCCCCCCCCCCAGCGAAATTTTTTTTACAAAGAAAGCTGCCGCTGCCGGGGCCGGGGCCGCCGCGGCAGAATCGAGTGTGCCGCGGGGCTCCCCCGCCCAGCAGAGCCTGCCCTCCGTCCCCGGTATCACCTCTCTCAGCTGCCTCCAGTCACACGCGCCGGCTTTCACAGCGCGAGGGAAGAGTTTCTCCCTCGCTGCTCTGTTAAGCCCGCGGGGGCTGATGGGAACTTCCCATCAGCCCCCACGGGCATAACAGAGCAGCGAGGAAGAAACTCCACTCGCGCTCTGAAAGCAGGCGCGTTTGACTAGAGGCAGCTGAGAGAGGTGATACCGGGGACAGAGGGCAGGCTCTGCTGGGCGGGGGGGCCCCGCGGCACACTCGATTCTGCCGCAGCGGCCCCGGCCCCGGCAGCGGCAGCTTTTGTTTTTTTTTTTTTTAATGCCACATATCTTGATTGCGGACCTTCCCGCGTGCCAGCTGCAAGGCCTTCGCGTACCACAGCTGGCACGCATGCCATAGGTTCGCCATTGCTGGTTTAGGGGCATATCCACTGCTCCATGTAGGTCACCCCTATTTCTTCAGATATAAGAGACAGTAATTTATTTATTTATATTTTCTTATATACTGCACTATTCTGCATCAGTGCAGTTTACATTGAACAAACTGAAATTACATTGAACAGGGCATTATAACTTGGAGATAACTATCTTACAGGGAACATGGGCTATGGAGGGTTAAGTGGCTTGCCCAAGACCACAAGGAGCACCTGTGGGACTAGAAACCCCAGTCCTTCCGGCCCAAGGTTGCTGTCCTCTAGTGGGATTTGAACTCCTAACCTTCTGGCCTGAGGCACCTTGCCCCAACCACTAGGCCACTGCTCCACTTCACTAGGCCACTAGGCCACTCCTCCACTCCACTAGGCCACTCCACTCCTCATGATAGTTATGCTTATTTTGATTTTATCCTGTTGCTGTAAAGGGATCCACTGTGTCTGTCCCATGCCGTTTTGAATTCTGTCACTGTGTTTGCCCCCACCACTTCCATCGGGAGGGCATTCCAAGCATCCACCACCCTTTCAGTGAAAAAGTATTTCCTGACATTGCCTTTCAGTTTACCCCCTCGCAGCTTCATGTTATGCCCTCTAGTTTTACAGCTTCCCTGTCTTTGGAAGAGGTTTGTTTGTCCATTAATACTCTTTAAGTATTTAAAGGTCTGCTTTTGAGTACTTGATTTTAAAAGGTACGTGCCAAATACGCACATTAAACTAGGTGGCCCTTATAGAATTATCCTCAAAATACCTAGAAATATACAAAAATGCCAAATTTTAGGCATTTTGCACTATTTTTCAGGAGAAACACACTTTTGTGAAGTGGCTTCATGGTAGTAAACGTTAGTGAAAAGCTATTTAATTTTGTTATTAAGGAGCTGCTGCAATGGGAAATCATGCAGGGCGAGCCATTAATGATAAACATTGAGAAAGCGAGCATGGAAGCAGGTTTTGTAAACCCTTTTCCACATAAAAATGGCACCTTTGGAATCATAGCTATTTTTCCATTGAGCTCCTGCCAAAGGCCTTTTTGTGCAGCAGCAACAGCCAGATTTCATGGCCCTGACAGAGAGGACCCCTCCTCTTGCAGGTCTCTGATCCCTGGCAGCTAGTCTGCTAAATACTGCCCCCTTCCTCGAAGTAGAGGTCTGAAGCCCCCCTCTCTTTTTGGAGAAATCTTCATCCCTTAAAATCATCTAAGGTTGCTACAGCCTTCCTCTCTGCCCTGTGGGTCTCTGACTCACCTCAAGGGATCCAAGGGTCAATAGGGCACAAACAATATCTTTTGCTTACTCTTTCCCTAGCAGCTGTGTGCAGAAAAGGCTGTTGTAAAATGATGTGGCTGTACACTTGCACAAAAATGTGCATGCTGACAAAAGTAGGCATAGTTCTACCTGGACAATGATTAAGTTATATTGGACGTACAGTTTGGGCAGAGCAGCAGGGGAGTTGCATGCACGTATGTTATGAAACAGACACACATACCCGACCGTGCAGAAAACTGCACCTGCTTTGGAACAGGTGCATGTTTGGGAGGTAGCATTTATGCACTACTAGGGATTATGCTGGGAGTATATTTAAGAAAGGCACATACTTGTATATGTTGCCTTTATTAGAGACATACAATAAGATCACTTTATAAATTTTACATAGGTACCGTTTTATAAAATTATCCTTCACATGTCTAGTTGGAGCAGATATGTGGAGCTCTGAAATCAGGACTGTAGCAAGCTAGAAATGTGCTCTGTGTGGCTAACAGATCTGGTAGCCCCACTCCCCACCCCAGCCACATGCAGTTGCTCATTCTTTTTCAGCTCCCTAGACGCCCAGTGATGATATTGGCGCCCCTTCTGTACTTACGCCCTGTGCGGCCGCACCGCTCGCTCAATCCTTGGTACGGCCCTGTCTGAAATATTTTATGCAGTTCTGAATTTCAAATGGTCAAAAATTACATTTCAAAATTAGCATTTCAATAAAAAGATAAAATTGAAACTTTTTAAAAAGACATTTGAACCTGTCCCTACAATTTCCGCTGTACGTCTGTCGCTGTACTGGAAGTGAGTTGAGCATAATTCCAGTTTCAGAGGAAATGGGAACTCTTCCAGAGAACAGACGTATGTTTTCTGAACCATGAAGGCACCAGAGAAAACACAGAAAGGTCCAGACAGTACAGTTCCTGATTTGATCTTGTTATATGCCTTATCCTACATGGTCTTCAACCGCATCCCATACTGGAGGAAATATTTGTACGCACAGACAGGATGGGATATCTTACGTTATTCCCAGTTTTACACACACCAGATTATCCATTCTTTTCTGAAATGACAGGAAATGCTGACTATTGTTTATAAAACCTGTGAGCATGTCAGACACTGGTAGAACAGGTCAAAAATGTGAGACCCGCGGAAACAACGATCTGCCGCATTTTCTATTGACTCAAATAATATTTGTTCTGTCACTTGAGTAACACAGAAAAGTAAACAAAAACTGAAATGTAAGAGGCTAATTAAATCATTTCTAAAAATGCATCCACTGCCATCAAAACATTTACAATAGGATAATAAATGGGAACCATCAACATTAGGGACTGGTCCAATATTCTTCATAGAGCATTATTTCACATCCCATAGATATCATCAGGAGTTCCCATAAGACTGTTAAAACCAGTCCTTTTACTGTAAATCATTAAAACTTATCTTAATATGATGCACTTAGTCAACCCAACATGAATTCAGAAACAATGAATCCCTGAAGCAGAGGAGTTGTGGGAAGTTTTCATACTGTTCTTCTTGAAACATGAATTCTTTTTGGATTGAATAACTACATAATATTCAAACAGATATGGACGCCTCACCAACCAAGGCCAGATGTGCTTATGTCGTTCTGAAATCAGTCTATGACATGCATCTTCCTTGCTCGGCTCAGGCCACGCCTCCTCCCCATCCCCATGCTACATGGACGTCCTCATCCATGTAAACTAGATATTCGGTTTCTAAAATGGGTCCAGGGATATCTTTGTGATTGGTATGTCTGAAGGCCCATTTCAGATGTCCAAATCATGAACGGAGCTTCTAAAATGCCCTTCTGATAAAACTAGATTCTCAGAGGACATGTAGAGCAGGAGTGAGATCATCACTTAACAGTTTATGCAACCTTTAACCTGAAATGACGGGAAAAAACTGAAATGCCAAATTGTTCCCGGAACACAAGAGTGCGCACTATTGATGACACTGTTTCCCAAAACAAGAAAAAAGAAAAACATCCAAACAAAATAAAAATTCCATAAATGAAATGGAAAACTAAACAAAACAAAAATGTTTGGCCTGTATACCTCTAATATATACATATATATATACCACATCCATCTTATCAATGTCTTAAATACCTGATTTATTCAGGGGAACTCTAGGACTGAGTTCTCAAACCGTGAACTATGGGGATGATGATGGAGAAGTGTTCAGGGAGGACGGGGCTAGAAAATCATATTTTAATTGTTATAGATCAAAGCAACATAGGCTTAACCAGAGAGCCACATCTAATGAGACTCACATATTCAGTTTAGATCATACCATACATCCAGGGGCGGCCCAAGGGGGGTGCGGGGCCATGTGCGGAGACTCGGTGCGGGGCCTCATTTGCATAAGGGGCCTCATTTGCATAAATATTTGCATAATGTTACCATACACTAACTTTTAGTATACATGCCTCTTCATGAGTGTATGGATAAAAAAAGACAAAGATTTCTACATTACTATAATCCAGTGCCAACCGCCAGGCACATTAGGAACTACTACAAACACTGCCCATTTAGAACCCATAGCAAACCCACCGTATCCCAACAGCACTACCAGGACTCATAAAGCACCATACACTACCTATCAAAAGGCAACACTGCAAATATTAAACCAATACATTTCAGAGAATAACAATACATGACCTACTGGGGAAAGAGAACAAGTGACAATGTCAAATAGGAATTACATAAACAGAATACCTCAGCTCAGTTACACATGCAGAACATAGACTATCACCAAACAAGGAATCACAATTTAAAAACAGGAAGACAATAATTAAACTGGGAACCCTAAAAGCCAAACTTGGAATGTACAACAACAATGTAGAAATAAAACTATAAATTAATTTCCTCTTGTACTAAACAAAGCACAGACATTAATGATGCACATTTCCCAGAGCTGACATATTCCAGTTAATAAATTCAAAATAAAGAGATATCTTTGTACCTTTTGTGCATTTTTTTTTCAGTTGCAATTGTTCCAGCCACTTTCTTCTGGTTTATTTGTGTCTTCTGCTATCTCTCCATCGTCTGCTGTCCATTTGTCCTTTCTTCTCTTCTAGTTTTTTCCATTCTCTCTCTACATCTGCTTTAACATAATAATCTTTCTCCTTTTGCTCTTTCCTCATTCCTATTTCATCCACTCAAATTTTACCCCTCCATCCTCAATCCCCACTTAGTCTCCCAATACCCGGCCAATTGTACATTTTTCTTCCCTCCCACACAAAATATTTTTCCCCTCTCCATTTCATTCTCCCAGCCCCATCCCCTTCTAATCTCCCCCAACATCAGCTCCCTTTTAGTTCCAGCCCCACCCAGTATCCGCTCCCTTCTAGTCCCCACATCAGCCCATTTCCAGTCCTAGCTCCCCCATCCATTTCCAGTCCTATCCGAGTCCCTTCATCAGCTCATTTCCAATACCAGCCTCCCATCAGCCCATTTCTAGTCCTTTCCTAGCCCCACCATCAGCCCATGTTAAATCCTAGCTCCCCTCCACTCAGCCCATTTCTAAACCAAGCCCCCCATGAGCCTACTTCCAGTTCTAGCCCCTCCATGAGTCCATTTCAATCCAAGCCCCCACCACAGCCCATTTCCAATCTTAGCTCCCCCCAACACCCAATTCTCAGTTCTATCCTAGCCCATCCATCAGCCCAGTTCCTGTCCTAGCTCCCTCCCCTAAGAGCCCATTCCAAGCCCCCCTTCCCATCAGCTATTTGCAGTTCAAGCCCCCTTCCACTCAGCCCATTTCCATTCCAAGTCCCCCTCCCCATCAGCTATTTGCAGTTCAAGCCCCCCACTTCCCTCAGCCCATTTCCATTCCAAGCCCCGTCCCCATCAGCTATTTGCAGTTCAAGCCCCCCACTTCCCCTCAGCCCATTTCCATTCCAAGCCCCATCCCCAACAGCTATTTGCAGTTCAAGCCCCCTTCCACTCAGCCCATTTCCAGTCCTAGCAACCCCCCCAACCCATTACCAGTCCTAGCCCCCCCATAGCCCACTCCCAGTCCTAATCCCACCAGCCCATTTCCAGTCCTAATCCCCATCACCCAATTTTCAGTTTAAGCCCCCCCATAGCCCATTACCAGTCCTAACCTCCCCATCAGCCCACTCCCAGTCCTAATCCCCCATCACTCAATTTTTAGTTTAAGCCCTCCCATAGCCCATTACCAGTCCTAACCCCCCATCAACCCACTTCCAGTCCTAATCCCACCAGCCCATTTCCAGTCCTAGTCCCCCATCACCCAATTTTTAGTTTAAGCCCCCCCAGCGCCCATCACCACTCCTAACCCCTCCCCAGCGCCCATCACCACTCCTAACCCCCCCAGCCCAGCACCCATCACCACTCCTAACCCCCCCAGCCAGCCCAGTGCCCATCACCACTCCTACCCCCCCCAGCCAGCCCAGTGCCCATCACCACTCCTAACCCCCCCCAACCAGCCCAGTGTCCATCACCACTCCTAACCCCCCCAGCCAGCCCAGCCCATCCCATCACTACTCCTAACACCTCCCCCCCCAGCCCAGCCCAGCCCATCACAACTCCTAACCCCCCCCAGCCCAGCCCAGCCCATCACAACTCCTAACCCCCCCCCCAGCCCAGCCCAGCCCATCACTACTCCTAACACCACCCCCCAGCCCAGCCCAGCCCAGCCCAGCAGCACTTCTAACCCCCAGCCCAGCCCAGCCCGGCAGCACTACGAACGCCCAGCCCAGCCCAGGGACATTGGTAAAAAGGAGAAAACCTGTCTCCTGCCGCTGTCGGGGCCGCCGCGGCAGAATCGAGCGTGCCGCGGGGCCCCCCTGTACCCACCGGCAGAGCCTGTCCTCCCTGTAGCAGCTCTCTCGTTGGAGCTGAAGTCAGACGCGCCGGCTTGCAGAGCGCGCGGGAAGAGTTTTTACCTCGCGGCTCTGTTAAGCCCGCGGGGGCGGATGGGAAGTTCCCATCAGCCCCCGCGGGCCTAACAGAGTCGCGAAAGGGAAACTCTTCCCTTCGCGCTCTGCAAGCCGGCGCGTCTGACTGCAGCTCAGAAGAGAGAGCTGCTACAGGGAGGACAGGCTCTGCCGGGTGGGTACAGGGGGGCCCCGCGGCACGCTCGATTCTGCCGCGGCGGCCCCGACAGCGGCAGGAGACAGGTTTTCTTTTTTTTTTCAATTTTACTTTTACAAAAGAATGTTTTTTGCGCGGGGCCCCCTGAAACGCGGGGCCCTGTGCAAAAAACATTCTCGCTCAATGGACGGGCCGGCCCTGCATACATCACACAATATAGTATCATTTCAAAATGGAAACGTCCTTGGTAGAGAACATTTTAGGAACCTTATCTCCACATTCATGTTTTCCTGTACCTCCTCGGACAACATTGTTCATACAGGTTAGAGAGAAGTTGGACTACTCCTCTATAACATCCTGCATGAAATCAGACACAAACTGGCTTCGACTTTGCAACCTTACAATCAACTATAGCAAATCAGAGGTCCTTACAATTACGAGAGATCCCACATATATTCCACCTGACACACTCAAAATTGACAGCTGTTCCATCCCGGTGAAAAAGGAAGTAAAATATCTAAGTGTAATCCTAAACCAGAGGCTGCATACTACAAAATGAAGCTGCTGCAAAACCTAGGACCTCTATTAGATCACAACCACTTTTGTACTGTATGTCAGGCAATAGTTACTCCACACCTAGACTATTGCAACTTACTACTTCAAGGCCTCTCCAAACACACCACCCAGGCAATACAGCTAGCTCAAAATACTGTAGCTTGATTAATCACTGGATCCAAATGACAAGAACACATAATGCCAATCCTTCAGTCCCTTAACTGGTTACCAATACAATCCCACATAAAGCAATAATGATGACATACAAGACGATACACAAGCAAACCGCCGACTGCTTACAACCATTGATCCAGATGGCCCCAGAATCTCAGACAAGGAGGAAACAACATCAAAACACCATCTTAACCCCACCTATCAAGACCAGTAGCTCTCAAACAACCTGCCAGAGAGCCTTTGAAATCTTCGGTCCGATTCTCTGGAACTCACTACCACATCAACTACGATCAATCAACGACACTTCTGCTTTTAGAGAAATGCTGAAAACTCATCTGTTCACTGAATACTATGGGCCAACACTCAATCATTACCATCCCTCTCCCACTCTAATACTACTACATTCGGACTGTAAATAAACTAGGCTGACTATCCTCTACCCATAATGTCTCCCATTAACATTTAAATGTAAATAGTTTCCGCTGTTGGCCTAACAGTTAATTTTCTAGGATGTATCACAGTTATACCCGTAACAGTTCCATATATAATTGTTGAGTTAAATGTAAACCACTTTGATAACATTGAAAGGCGGTATATCAGAAAATTTAAATAAATAAATAAGTGAGGGCTGAAAAAGGGTATGAACCCTCCCAGAATTGGATGTACACACTTCAGCTTTATGCTATAGGGTTATGGAATGTGTTTCAATTCCATAACCCCATAGGAATCAATCAGAAATACAAGCATGACCAGCAGGGCTTGTGGTACCATTAGGCAAACTAGGTAGCCAACTAGAGCATTGACTCTCCAGGGCCACCCATTGCTGCCGCTGTTTCCCCTATTGGGACCTGCAGCAACAGCAATGGCCGCAAACAACCCCACGGTGCCAAGGTTTTAAGGTAAGTGCCACAGAGCTGTTTGTGGCCATTGCTGCCACCGCAGGTCCCACAGAGAGGCGACAATGGTAGCGACAATGGGCACCGCAGTGGGGTGGGGTGCAAGGGATGAGGTTTGCCTAGGGTGCCTTGTCTCCTTACACTGGCCCTGATGACCAGCATTAAATGACTAGCACTCTAAGGAGGAAGTTTACTAAAACATGGGTAGCTACCCTGCATTCCACCCCAAAAATGAAGATAGGGGTGCCGCATGACCCACGCTATAAAATGAAGTCATACCCAGCATGCCCCCATGTAGCTAGTATGGGTTTTGTGCCAGCATCACACTCATTCTGTTTCATGCAGTCAGCACGGGTGCACTTAACACTACCCACTGAGGTGGCGGTAAATGCACCTGCACTAAATGCAGCCTTTGCCAATGAGCACATGCAAAAAATGCCCACACTACCCATGATGTGCATGGTCCACCCCTGAAGCACTCCATTTCTTTCCCAACCCTGCTATTCAAGTAGCATGGGAGTTTTAGTGCAGCTGCATTTTTGGCATGTGGTAAATTTTACCGTGGCAGATTTGGAACATGCTGGACCCCGGTAACATGGTTTAGAAAACATGTCTCTAAGTGACTTACTTAAAAAGGACAGTATCAACTACAGAAGATTAATATTTACCATGAGAAATACTTCTGCTTATTGCATTTTGGTACCCTCTTAGTAAACGTGTGCACTTACTGTATGATTAATAGCAATCCCATCACACGGTTAAATTATTTCTGGGGATTCTGCGCAACCACGCAATGTAGAACTTGCACTAAATTCTCCACCTGCGCAGAATTCTGCATTTGCTGAGCAGAATTCTGGGCAGGCCCCAGCGAGTCAGACAGTGAGGCGGGATCGGGCACACAAGCTTCTATGTACTTTTGAAAACGCGCCGGCATTGGGCTCTAGTACAACTGCAGGAGCACATGGAAGTGCTCCCATGGCTGTGTGGCTGCTATTGGGCTGCTGGGGAGTTGTGGGGGGCTGTCTTGGGGCAAGAGAGGGCTGCTGGTGAGCGGTGTGATTGCTGAGGGCTTGAGATGGGCTGCTGGCGAGTAGGTGGCTGTTGGGGGCTGAGGATCAACTGCTGATGAGTCGGGGTGGGGTTACTGAGGAGATTGGCTGCTGGTGAAAGGGATTGCTGGGGGCTAGAGATGGGATGCTGGCGAGTAGGTGGCTGTTGGGGGCTGAGGATCAACTGCTGATGAGTCGGGGAGGGGTTACTGAGGAGATTGGCTGTTGGTGAAAGGGATTGCTTGGGGCTAGAGATGGGCTGCTGGCGAGTAGGTGGCTGTTGGGGGCTGAAGATCAGCTGCTGATGAGTCGGGGGGGCTTACTGAGAACTGGAGATTGGCTGCTGGTGAAAGGGATTGCAGGGGGCTAGAGATGGGCTGCTGGCGAGTAGGTGGCTGTTGGGGGCTGAGGATCAGCTGCTGATGAGTCGGGGGGGCTTACTGAGAACTGGAGATTGGCTGCTGGTGAAAGGGATTGCTGGGGGCTAGAGATGGGATGCTGGTGAGTCGGGGGTGGCTGGGAGCTGGAAGTTATGGGAGAGAAAACAGGGGGAAACAGGAAGGGTTGAGGACAGAACTGTGATTGGAGCAAGAGAACTAAGAAGGAAAAAGGCAGGGGGAATTCCATGTCTAGAAGTGGAACTAAGCTTTATGATGGGGAAATTCTGCGCAAAAATGTACTAATAAATCATGTAGAAATTTGCAGAATTTTAAAATACTGTGTGTAGAATTTTCAAAATGTTTGCGCAGAATTTTATGGGGGGCTTTTGGCGCAAAACATCCCCAGGTGCATTAAATGCACTCCTTGTGTACTATCGGAGGCATGCCCGTCATGTTCCCAGCAGTCAATGCACTCAACATGGGAGCGCCTAATGGCATCCAGAGAGGTGGCATTAGCTGAATTCATGCTTATTGCCGCATTACCACTAAACGCACAGCAACTATCCTCGTGATAGTGGCAATGCGATCTCCATGTCTACACTCCACCCATTCCCCATCCATTGTGTGATGCCAAATGCTGTGAGCTTTAACACGTGGTTGTTGGCAAGCTTCCACATTAGCATTTCCAGCTGCCAACTGTTAAAATGCATGGCAACCGGTTACTGGGCCACTTTAACCTAATGACAACTTCACATGTATCACAAAGGAAAAATCATTATTGAAAGGAAACATGGGTGAGCTTGAAGGGGCAACAATAGACAGATAAAATATACTCTGAAGGGGGCTATAATTGCTAACACAAAATTGGGTATGTCGATAATAAGCTTACAGTAGAATAAATGCACAGAGCTGAATAGCAATTTCCCATAGAGTACTGAGTGCATGCTGATGGAAAAAGGGATTGATTGATTGATTTTGATGTTTATTTCATGTGATTTCAAGCCTTTTCAGTAAAGTTCACCATGAGGTGCAATATAAAATGTAACACATATAAAGGGTAATTTTAGAAAGGACGTCCAAGTTAAATCAGGGACGTCCAGGGAAGAATGGACAGAAAAAAACCAGGGATGTCTATGTCTCCAGCTGGCTTCAGGAACATAGACATCCCCAGCATGGATATGCACGTGGGTGGCCACATAGATGTCCTCGTTAGGGATACTTGCGTTGGGAACGTCCATCGCAGGCAGACTAGCTTAAGGGGTCCTCCAACGGCATAGCAAAGTGGAAACATGAGCTCCCATTCCCAGTCAGGGTCTGTTGACATAGTGCAAAATACAAGGGGTTTTAGGGGTCAGTTTACTTAGCTGCTGCACCTTCTCCACACCTTCCAGATGTTTGCCTGACAAAATGAGCAGTTTCAGATATCTGTTCAGGCCTGGAGCAGGTGTTAAGTTAGATGCCATTTGGGACATTCAGGGCATTTCTGAGATCATGCAGGGACATCCAGGTTCTTAGGAATGCCCTGGCCATACCTCCACCGCAACCCCATTTAGACTTGTAAGTCCTTGAAATGGGAACGTCCACAGACCCAACTTCTAAAATAGCTCTGGGAACATCTCTGTGATTTGGACATCTGCACGCCCTTTTACAGACATCCAGATCGCCAATAGCGCTTTTAAGATACTACCTATAATCAAAACAAATCTTCTCCTTTCAACCATGCTCCATAAAAGCACGTCAGCCTTCCATTCTCTAAAGCTAGATCTGGAGTACGCAGCCGTGTTTGGGGCACATACCATGCATAAGGCTATCCACATTAAATAAAAGCACAGAAAAAGTCAACTAAGATAATAAGAGGGCACAAAGGGTTATATTTGTTGAAATACTCTCCAGACTGAGGAGATTTTATTTAGAAAAATTACAATTGAGAGGAGCATTTCATCATAATATAGAAATCCATTGACTGACCCTACAGGTATCTTGCAGGTGCAGGCAGCTCTCCCTGTAAGGTGTGTGGGAGTCTTGCAGGTTCAGGATTCCCCAGGAGATTGAAACTGTTACACCATCCCCAATGGTAACAACATGGGTGCAGACATGTATGTACCTTAAAGGGAACATTGGATGTAGAAGCATTAAATAAAAATGTAGGCCAGCATGCTCTTAGGCAAAGAACATAAGAACATAAGATATGCCATACTGGGTCAGACCAAGGTCCATCAACCCAGTATCCTGTTTCCAACAGTGGCCAATCTAGGTCATACGTACCTAGCAGTTTCCCCAAGGGACACAGGTTCCACAATGCTTGTATTGGTTCAAGCATTGATATCCTGGGTCCCTTCTTAATAATGGTTTATGGACCTTTCCTCCAGGAACTTGTCCAAACCTTTTTTAAACCCAGCTACACTAACAGCCTTTACTACATCCTCCGGTAACAAATTCCAGAGTTTGATTACACGTTGAGTGAAAAAATATTTTCTTTTATTAGTCTTAAATAGTTTACCCTGTAGCTTCATTGCATGTCCCCTAGTCTTTCTATATTCTGATAAGGTAAACAATCGATCTACGTTTACCCGTTCCACTCCGTTCATCAATTTATAGACTTCTATCATATCTCCCCTCAGCCGTCTCTTTTCCAGGTTAAAGAGCCCTAACCTTTTTAGCCTTTCTTCAAAGGGGAAGTAGATTTAACCTCTTTCAGGAAATGGGATTCTTTGGTCAGTAGAGGATATCATACACATTTTTTGAAAGATGGACATGAAGATGAAAGTTGGATATAGGGAAAAACGCTGATCCAGGAACTTAAATGAGTCAAATTTGGGGATGGAAAATTTTATTTTCACAATGCTAATGAACTGACTAACATTGTAGTAGTTTCTTTTTTTTTTTAAGTTTCCTCTTGATTACTATGTAAGCAATTAGAGGATAGGCTTATAAGGATTTCTGATTTTCTTTAAGCCTAATTGGCTATGAAAATATACAATTTCAAACTCAGCCCTGAAGACATGATGAATAACACTGGACAATCCAGGTTTTGTGGTGTGTAATGTACAGATTATCCTCACAAATACAATGACCACAAGCAAGAAAGGTGGAGGTAGGAAAGGCCTAAAGGAAATCAAGTAGAGCTGTGAAAGATTTACAAAATAATTACAAATTCATCAAACATTCAACAGTGTTTGCTGTTTCACCAAATTCATTTACAACCTTTTTTTTTTGTAATCTTCCATGTGCCAATTTTTACAAATAAGAAATTCCTCTTTAAATTTTGAGTGCTTTCACCATTTGAAGGAAAGTGGAAATGTTTGTAAATCCTAAAATTTGCATCAAATTTGTGAGATTGTGTTTATTGTTACGCTGATTTTCCCTGTCTTTCCCTGGCAAATTTTGGGGACAAAAGAAGGGAAAATATTGTCTAACTTAAAGGCGAGCAGACATTCACCTGTTTCAAGTCCGATCTGAATGTATAAGCATATCTTTTTTATGAGTCTGCAGGATCTTAAGGGAAGAATTTACAGGGAGATGTTGACAGATTCACCATACCTCTCACAATTATTCCCTTTGTTGTATATAAAAGCTCATCAGCAGCAGTTGAGACTGATCTTAGAAGTATACATAAAATTGATACCTTTAAAGTTATCATTACATTTCTCTGTCTTTCCTTCATTCCTAGCTGTAAGCCCTTCTGTACATGATATGTGCAAAACATTGAAGATTAATTTAACATTTTTCTGCATACATGATTTGATTGTAGTGAAACTGAAAAGTTCACTATTCAAATTAGGTCTTCGGTGCATGAGTGTGCCATTTACTAGTTGTCCATGAGCAGCAATCAAATACTATTCTAGGCACTTATAATTATTCCCTTTCTTACTGGCCCACACAAGTTGACATCTAGAAAATTAGTCAGTTTTGTATTCACAAGACCACCTAAGTCATACCCATTGGGGAACATGTGGATGTTTTAAAGGGGTTCTATGGTAGTTCAGCAATTTAAGTGCCAGACAGACTATAAAACCTCCTAGGTCTACCAGATATCCTTGGCACTGGGAATATTATGTACTCTTAATACTTCAATAACACACAATAAATACCTCTGTCAACAAAAGACTTACCAATGATGACATGGAAAATGTAACCACACTGAACCAGAACAAAATTTGTAGGTTTTAATAGCTGTTAATGTTTTCTTAAAATTTTATGAGCCCAATAAACAACTTATCTTTCTGGAAAAGAGCATTTGCCTACTGTACAGATGTTTCTAAACTTGATAAACAAAGCACAGGAATTTTAACTCCTGGAGTGAAATATGGTATGTATACTTGAATTGTTCATACTGTATTTGCATTGCATGAATCAGCGCAATATTTGCAGTGATTTCTAATGAGAATTAAAACTGTAGTGGCCTGTCTTATCTAGATTCACAATGGGGACTTCTGTATCAGGAGCTTTCAAAACTATACAAATTTTCTTTAGTAGAAATGAAATACAAATCAGAATGCAGTATATCATTTCCTGGTTGTCTGGAAAATGAGAAAACGTATGACAGCAGACACAAACCTTTCTGGGCCATACAACATTAGAAATGAAGCAAATGTTATGGGGTGACAAGAAAAATAAATGCAAGAACACAGTGATTGGAAGACGTTTTAGAACAAATGAACTTATTCAACCCTATTAGGTATTGGAATTATGGACATATAGGGTGGGTATTCAAAAGATTTAACTAGCCAACTCCTGAAGTTAGCCAGTGTAACCATATAAATTTCCAAGGTGGTCAAATTTAGCAGATCAAAAAAGGGATATTTTGGGGAAAGCTCATGACTTAGGGGTATGTTTACTAAAGAACATTAAGGGAGCAGGGGATTTTGAGCGATAACGGCAGCATTAAGGGTGTTTGTGTGTGATAAATGCTCAGGGTGGGTAATAGGTGTTCCGGCGTTAAGGGTGCAAGGGCCCGATTAACCTGTGCTAACAGGACATCAGGTATTAAGGTGCAAAGCGTACACCTTAACCCCCAAAAATAGCAGTCACTCTAATGCTGGATAAGGAAGCTGCAGCAAAAGTCAATGCAAAGGTGATGGATGGAAGTTCAAGTGGGAGCTGATGGACCTGACAAATCGTTCGGCATCCTACATGGCAGACAGTAAGTGAGATGAGCATGTGGGAGGCAGATGTACAGATGCAGTGAGGGGTCCCCACATAAAATGCTGGAATGTCAATGTGTGGCATAGGATTGGGAAGACATGACCCTTCTGCGGAGCCGGAATTGCCGCCATGTGTGCATTGAAAGGATGAATGAGCAGGAGTGGGGACATGTAGATCAGTCACAGGAGAGGCGTGAGTGATACCTCCAAATGAGCAAGAGGTTCCTGTGTGGGCTGTGGTGTAGCAGCTGCCAGGAGAATACATGACAGCACATAGCCAGCAGAGGCTGATGGATGGGGTGAAGGAATGATGGTGGTAGATGAGAGGGTGGTATGGACTTGCAGCACCGATGCACCTGATGTGACATCACCAATGCAGTTTTAGTGTGCCGGAAAAGAGTGTGCTTGTGCCACAGGGAAGCCTCAATAACAGCTATGATGGTCTCACAGTTGTCCCAGCCTCCCAACCACCATACAACTTTCCAGACAAATGTGCATACAACAATTGGACAAGAGTCACTCATACTGGCCATATGGAGCAATCAGGAAGTGCGATGATCCCTGCAGGTAGCCATCCCAGGGGAAGGATATGTCTACATGTAATGCATAGATGCAATGGAGGCAAAGCTGTACAATCACAGTGGGGGTGGGGGATGGGGGTGGGGTGTTGACATGGAACTGAAGTGAGGGGCCTGTAAAGACCATAATTTTCATCCAAAGCACAGCTGCTAGTCTTATCTTCTGTAACTTCCAATCTACTACAGCAAGCACAGTCAGTCTGCATATAATCACAACTTTGACCCAGTCTGCTAGTCATCACACAATGAATGTGCACAGAGCAACCATGTACACTCGGGCTTGGTACAAACAGCAAGGACAGTCAGCAGATGGTGCAGAGATTGGACTACAAAGAAAGGAACTGTACCCACATCACTGAAGCATGACACTATAGAGCACCATGTGGCTACATAGCTGTGACATGGTCAGAGTAAGAGCGCCCTCTCAGCATGAACTAATGTGTGCACCCTGGTCATGCTTGTCACAGACACATGTTAGGCTGGTTCTGCCCTTTTCCAAAACTCTGACTCATATACATCCTGTGAAAACAGCTCTGTCTCTGACAATACCCAGAATCCTCTTCCTTTCATTTGTGTATCCTTTGAATTTGAATCTGTGTAACACAAATACAATGCAAGGTGCACTGGGAATTGGGCCACGGACATGTTGGGAGTGCACTCACTTTATGTTATGTCCGTTGCCATGCACCCTGCCAAACTTGCCAGTGCAGAACATGCACTCACCCATACTGAAGATGCAGTTGACAGTCCCCCCCACCACCCAAGAGCACATCAAACCATGGCAGCTTGTACATGCGGTCTCAAACTGTATATGGAGTTGCTGCGGAGCAGACCTGCGACATTTTGTATGCACATACATAAAGCCTGGGCATCAGATGCATTGCTGAAGCTCACAGTCCTCTGGTCACACACATTGTCATTGCTATCTGCCCCTTAGGCCTCCTGTAATGCTCATCTATTGTCAAAGCATGCTCAGTGGGCAGGCGTTATTTCCGCGCTATCAATGCCTGCTAATTGTGCTGGTGCTGTTAGTGTGATCTGCCATCCAGCTTTACATTGTGCAGTTTCTCAGTTTGACAGCTGAGTGTGAGGACTCATGCTGGACCAAATATGGAGGTTTGCACATGGCGCTTGTGTTCCAGGCAGGTATAATAAAGTTAACACTCTTGCACATACCATTCCTGATTTACAGGCAGGCCTTGAACCCATGACCCCTTGGTCATATACACACTGGCCACGTATTTGGATATACAGTGTGAATGCATTAGTCCATGGTTATATAAGTGGTCATTGTCAGGGGGCATAAGGGTATGATATAGGGTATGCCTATGTCTGCTTTGCTGTCAGCCGACTCTGTGCCCTTCTTGTCTGATGGGGTCTGTTAGGCAGGGGCGTGAGAGGGATGCCTTGTGAGGTCTGTAGTTTGCACAGCCTTGCTATGCTGCTGGGGCAACTGACATGCATGTCATACATCTAAAATCGGTCAAGTCAAAGAGGCAGGCCATGATACTTGAACACACACATACCAGCCCATGGGTGTCAAAGCAGAATGAGCAACGTACATATTGTATGGTGTGTGCATGTGGGTGAGTCAGGATCACTCTCATATGTTGCAGACCACAAGGGGTAATCTGCAATCACATGTTGCTCAGATGGTTGTGACCGACTGCGTGCCTTGTTCTGGAGGAGTCGCTGGAGCACGCACAGATTCAGGTCAACATTTGCCAGGGAGAGAACAGGGTCCTCATTCTTTCCTCTGACATGGCTGTTCTCATATTGCATAGTATTCCTGCCTCAGTGAAATCTTGACACACTACATGCACATATCCACTCGATATGCACAAGTGGGGGATACCCAGGCCCAATCCATCCAATAGGCACACTAGCTATGCTAGTCTTCATAGCATGACCTCTACGCCTTGTGGCTTTGGGCAAGTCACTTAACCCTCCATTGCCTCAGCATAATCCAGATTATCAGTGGCCCTCTTTTGATTTTACATTACCAGATTAAGGCTACAATGTTTACCACTTTGACTGACATGATAATGCAGTATAAGATAACCCACTTTAACAGATACATTTATACAATACAGAACAAACATGAATCGACTATTTCATCATCACTGTGACTATACAGCTTTGCCTCCATCACATGTATGCATTACATGCAGCCACATCCTACTTCTGGAATGGCCACCTGCAGGGATTATCATACTTCCTGACTTGCTCCATATGGCCAGTATGAGCCACCCCTGTCCAGTTGTTGCATGCACAATTGTCTGGAGAGTTGACAGATGGTTGGGAGGCCAGGATAGCTTTGAGCCCACATAGCTGGTGTTGGAGCTTCCACGTGGCACAGACACACTTTTTTCCACACACTACATGTGCATAGGTGATGGCACATCAGGTACATTGGTGCAGCCAGTCCATACCACACTCTCATCTACTGCCATCCTTCCTTCAGCCCATCCATCAGCTTCTGCCGACTATGTGCAGTCATGTATTCTCCTGCCAGCTGCTACACCATGGCCCACACAGGAACCTTTTCCACATTTCTATGTATCTGTCATGACTCTCCTGTGATTGATCGGCATGTCACCACTCCTGCTCTGTCATCCTTTTGATGCATATATCGTGGTGATTCTGGCTCTGCAGGGGGACACGTCTTCCCCATCCTATGTCACACACTGCCATTAAAGTATTTGTGTGGGCACTCCTCTGTGACTCAGTACAGCTGCCTCCCACATGCTCATCTCACTAATTGCCTGCCATGTAGGATGCCCAAGAATCAGTCAGGTCCATTGGTCCTGCCATCCATCACCTTGCCTTTCACTGGGTCTCCCTTATTCAGCGTTAAGGTGACAGCCGTTTTCAGGTGTTAAGGTACACACTTGGCACCTTAACACCCAGTCTCCTGTTAGTGCACACTAAGTAGAGCACAGTGATCTTACCACCAGAATTCCTATTACCCACCCCACACCTTTATCACCTGCAAACACCCTCAATGCTATCATTATCACCCAATCTCCGATGTTCCCTTATTGCCCTTTAGTAAATATACCATTATGACTATCTACATGTTCAGTAATTTTGTTCTTTATAATGGTTTCTATCATTTTACCCAGTACAGGGAGGAGTGGTCTAGTGGTTAGGACAAGGTACTTCAGGCTGGAGGGCCGGGGGTTCAAGTCCCACCTGGGGACAGCAATCTCAGGCCGGAGGGACTGGGATTTCTAGTCCTATAGGCACTCCTTGTGGTCTTGGGCAAGCCACTTAACCCTCCATTGCCCATGTTCCCTGTAAGTATTAGCGCATGTGTCTCATATCCCCTCATGTTAAATGTATCCCCCAATTGACCACTTTGACCCAGTGAAAAGAGGGATATAAATACTGATGTCAAGCTCACCAGTCTGTAGTTTCCCAGAGCACTCTTGGAACCATTTTTAAAAATTGGCGTTACATTGGCCATTTTCCAATCTTCAGGTACTAAAGATGATCTTAATGATAGTTCACAGATTACTAAAAGTAGGTCTGCAATGTTATCTCTCAGTTTTTTTAACACCCTTGAATGTATACCATCTGATCCAGGTGATTTACTACGCTTCAGTTTATCAAATACTTGTTATACATCTTCCTGGTTTAGCAACACTTTTTTCAGTTTTTCTAATCTATCACCTTAAAATACCATTTAAGGCATGGGTAACTTCCCTATAGCTCAAAGTAAAGACCCAAGCAAAGACTTCATTCAATCTCTCCGCTATGGCCTTAGCTCCCCTTTTTTTCCTCTATCTTCCAGTGGACAAACTGACTCTTTCACAGGGTTTTTGCTAAGACTATACTTGAAAAAGTTTTTATTATGCATTTTGCTTCCATGGTAAGCCTTTTTTTTAATTCTTTCTTTGCCTGCCTTATCAGTACTTTGCATCTAACTTGCCAGCGCTTATATTGTTTCCCGTTTTTGTCATTTGGCTCCTTTTTCAATTTCCTAAAGGATGATTTTTTGGCTATAAACCATGCTGGTAGATTTTTTGGTCTTCCTTCCACTTTTCTTAAACTGTGGAATACATCTGGTCTGGGATTCTAAGATAGTGTTTTTAAACAATGACCACACTTGATTACATCTTTAACCTTTGCAGCTGCTCCTTCTAGATTTTTCTTGACTATTTTCCTCATTTTATCATAGTCTCTCTTTTGAAAGTTAAAAGGTAGTACTGTGGATTTACTTGCCATCCTTCTTCCATTTATTAAATCAAAAACAATCATGCTATGATCACTATTGCCATGTGACCCCAATACCCTTATTTCTTGCACCACTAAGGACTAGGTCCAGAATACTACTTATATTACTACTACTGAACATTAGTATAGTGCTACAAGATGTATGTCGTGCTGTACAGACACATCTAAAAGATGGTCCCTGCTCATCAGAGCTTACAATCTAGTCAAGACAGCAACACAGGGGGAATGGTAAGGAAACACAAAGGAGATCAAGTAAGTCAAGATCCAAAAGCAGCAGTCAAGAAGAGTGTTTTCAGCTTGAAATTGAAAAGGGTCAGAGAAGGCGCCTGACGTACAGACTCAGGTAGTTTGTTCCAGGCATAAGGAGCAGCAAGGTGAAAGGAGCGAAGTCTGGAGTTAGCAATAGAAGAGAAGGGCGCAGATAGAAGCAATTTGCCAGAAGAGCAGAGCTCCCGAGGAGGGGTGTAGGGAGAGATAAGAGAGAAAAGGTAGTGAGGAGCTGCTTAGTGAATGAACTTATAAGTCAGCAGGAGAAGTTTGAACTGGATATGGAAATGGAAAGGGAACCAATGAAGTGACTTGAGAAGAGGGATAGTATGAGCATGATGAGCTGGTGGAAGATTAGCCCTGCAGCAGAGTGTTGAACAGATTGATGGGGAGAGAGATGATTTAGAGGAAGACCAGCAAGGAGCAGGTTACAATAGTCTAGACGGAAGGTGACTAAGGAGTTGATAAGTGTCTTAGTAATGTGTTTGGAAAGGAATGGGTGAATTTTGTTGATGTTGTAGAGAAAGAACCGGCAGGTTTTAGCTATGCGTTGGATGTGTGTGAAGAAAGAGAGAGAGAGGAGTCAAAGAAAATCCCAAGGTTGCAAGCGAGGAGACAGGGAGGAGTAGAGAGTTATCCACAGAAACTGAGAAAGGAGGAAGGGGAGAGAGGGCTTTAGGGGGAATAATAAGAAGCTCCGTTTTGGCCATGTTCAGTTTCAAGTGCCAGTGAAACACCCAATCAGCAATGTCAGAAAGGCAGGCAGAGATCCTGGACTGTATTGCCAGAGAGATTTCAGGTGTAGAGAGGTAGATCTGGGCGTCATCAGCATAAAGATGGTACTGAAAGCCATGAGAAGAGATGATTGCACCAAGGGAGTGGGTAAATAGAGAGAAAAGGAATAGACCAAAAACAGATCCTTAGGATACACCAATCAAGAATGGGATAGCAGTAGAGGAGGATGCATCAGACCAAACTTAAAGAGTGATGGGTGAGAAAAGAAGAGAAACAGGATAGTACAGATCTCTTAAATTCAAGTGAGGACAAGGTATCAAGGAGCAAGTTGTGGTCAGCAGTGTCAAAAGCAGCAGAAAAGTCAAGAAGGATGAGGATTTAGTAAAGGCTCTTTGATTTTGCCAGGAACTGGTCACTGGAGACTTTGGCAAGATACATTTTGGCAGAATGTAAAGGAGAAAAGTCAGATTGTGGAGGATCCAGAAGGGTTTGAGAGGAGAGAAAGTCTAGGCAATGGTGGAGGACCGCACATTCAAGCAGTTTAGAAATGAAGGGGAGGAGGGAGATGGGTCAATAGGGAGAAAGATAGGTAGGGTCTAGTGAGGATTTCTTGAGGAGAGGAGTGACCACAGTATACTTGAAGCCTGCAGGGGAAAATGCATTGGAGAATGATAGGTTGAGAATATGGGACTACAATGGAGGAGATGGAACTAAGGAGATGGGTGGGAATAGGTTCAGAGGAGCAGGTAGTGAGTTTGGATGAGAAAAGAAGGTGAGTAGTTTCCTCCTCAGAGATCACATAAAAGGAAGAAATGGTAGCAGAGGTGTAGGGGGGGGGGGAGTTAGGAGTGAAGAAGGGGAGGAGAGGAAGTAGCTGACCTTGTGGGAATTGGAGTGTGATCTTTTAAATGTTGTCATGGAAGTAGTCAGTTAGGGTTTGGACAGAAAGGAAGGGAGGGGTCGGAGATGGAGGCACCTTGAGGAGAGAGTTGAGAGTTGTAAACAGATAGCGAAGATCAGAGGCAAGAGAGTTAGTCAGATTGACATAATTGTCTTGTTTGGCAAGTGCTATGGCTGACTGGAAAGAGACAAGCATGAATTTGAAGTGAAGAAAGTCCACAAGGGTGCGGGATTTGAGCCAAGCACACTCAGCAAAAAGGTACTGGAAAACAGCCAGGATTGAGGTAAAGTATGCCTCGTGCTGAGCAAGAGTATCCAGAGCAAAGTAGAGTACAGTGTTATAGGAAGCTACTGTCTCATCAACAAACTCAGATGACATAGTGGAGGAAAGAGGTGATGAGACAGTAGAGGAGAGAGCCAACGAGTCAATAGGAAGTGTTTGGAGGAGACAGGGTGAGTTTGAGGCAGTGAGTGATGAAAAGTGAAGCTTAGCAGGTGATGGTGCGATGAGGGAAGAAGCGAGGTACAGAAGTTTGAGGGTAAGCAATTAGAGAAGAATACAAGGTCAAGGCAGTGGCCTTGCTGGTGATTAGGGGCAGTAGAGCAAAGCTGGAGGTTGAATGATGAGGTAAGGGAGAGGAGCTTTAAAGCATTAAGGTTAGAGGAGTTATCTACATGAATGTTAAAATTCCCGAGAATAAGGGAGGGGGAAGATGAATCCAGAAAGAAGGAAAGCCATGAGTCAAAATTAGAGAGAAAGGTAGAGGTGGACTTGTCAGAGGGTTGATAAATAATAGCTAATTGGAGAGGTAGTGGAGTTAAAAGCCAGATGGAATGGACTTCAAAGGAGGAAAATGAGTAAGACTGAGGCAGAAGGAGGGGTTGAAATTGACTGGAAGGAGAGAGTAGAAGCCCAACACTACCACCATGGTCAGTGGGAAGAGGAGTGTGGGAGAATTGTTAGCCGCCATGACAGAGAGCAGTGACTGAAGCTGTCTTCAGGGAGGAGCCAGTTCTCAGTTAGAGCAAGGACATGGAGAGCATTAGAGATAAAGAGATCATGAGTAAAGACAAGCTTATTTGAGATGGAGTGTGCCTCAGGTACACATAGATTGTGAGCCCTTTGGGGATGAAAGAATGTATCCAGTAACTGCTAATAGTGATTGTAAACCACTCTGATGCCCTTCAGCCTGGCCGGTATATAAAGAAATTGTATAGAGATAAAATTGTATAAACATAAACATGAGAAAGGGAGAGAGGAGGGAGAAAAGAGAAGGATATGAATAAGATTTGAGCTGTTGCTTGAGGATCTGTTCTGGGAGTGTGACAAAAGACTAGGGAGGCCAGGGTTGGGGTTGATATCACCGGAAGAGAGAGGTAGGAGTAGAAGAATGCAGGGTGCAAGAACAGGGAGGAGAGAGAACAGTGGTAACGAGGGTGAGGTTGTTTCAGAGAGAGAGGAGCTATCCGAATGAGAGTGAGAAAGTGGTGAAGCTCAAGCTGATGATAGTGCAGATGACAAGATGGTGGGGAAAGTGAGGATGGTAAAGGGGAGGGGTTTGAAGGTGCTGGTAGAAGGGGGACAATTAGGGAGTAAGAGCAATAGGAAGAGAAAGTATTGAGGAGCCATAAAGAGAGAGATGGATAGGAGCACCGAAGTCAGAAGAAGTAAAAGGATAAGTGGTAGAAATTGCAGGGGATAATGTGCACCTTTGAGTGATCATGGTAATGAGTACAGGGCGGCTATAAGAGACTATAAGCCAGGGGGTGGGTGGGCTGTGGGGAAGGAGGGTGGAATAATAAGGAAGAGGAGAGAGAGAGGGAGTAGGGAAGTTATAATTAATTATGAGGAGAGAGACACACACACACACACACACACACACAAGTGAAAACAGAGAGGGAGAGCTGAACAAGATTACCAAAAAAAAATACCAAGAAGTAAGGCACTCTTACAATGATAAGATAAATAAATAAATATATACAGGCAGACAGACCTTACAATTAAGTGGTTAAAAAGTCAGACCCTAGCCAGAAGCTAGAAGCAAAGCCTGCAATAGACTTGCATGTTCCACAACAAAAAGGCAAATGGCTGAGCAAACATAGGGAAGAGAATTCCCCTCTTGTCAGTTCATGAACAAGCTGCTCCAAGAAGCAGTCATTTAGTTTATTTAGAAACTTTGTTTCCCTAGCATGCCCTGCAGTGACATTGACCCAGTTGATACTGGGGTAATTTAAATCACCCATTATTACTATGCTGTACCATTTGTTAGCTTCCCTGATTTCTCTTAGCATTTCATCATCTATCTATTCATTCTGGCCAGGCAGTCGGTAGTACACCCCCACTTCAATTGCCTTACCCGTTTTACAGGGGATTTCTATCCATAGAGATTCACCAAAACAGGTTCAGACTGACACGGCTGTGTTTTGGCATGGCCTTCATCAGGGGCTACAAATCAGCAAGTACACTTTGATGCCAGATTCCTTCACTTCAGAATTAACAGACAGTACAGTTTGGCTTTTGATCATATTGCTGATTTGAAGCCCCTGATGAAGGCCCGTCAAAACATGGTTGTGTTCGGATTTGTTTCCTAGGTTTTGACCTCGATATCTACAATAAAGTTCTTCTAATACTTCTGACTTTGGACCTGTTTCTGTGCTACTCTTGTGAATGGTTGTGCCTTTTCTGTTTGGACTGTATCCATAGAGATTCTACAGTGTATTTTGTTTCATGCAAAACTTTAATCCTTTGTGACTCAATGCCCTCTCTAATATAGAGTGCAATCTCTCCACCAATTTGATCTACCCTATTATTATGATATAGTTTGTACCCAGGTATCACAGTGTCCCATTGGTTCTCCTCCTAACACCAGATCTATGACATACCAATCATATCTCATTTAGTACTATATATTCTAGTTCTCCCATCTTATTTTTTAGACATCTAGCATTTGCATACAGGCATTTTAGAGGTGGTGTTTTATTCATATTAATATGGCTATCAGTTGATGGAGTAATTTGGAATCTTTCAGCTCTGTACTTAAGGGCATCTGGGTTACTTTTTTCTTTACTGGAATTTCTCTGTTGGGATGCTCTAACTTCCCTCTTTTGCTAGTATCCTTTGAGGATGCATCCTTCTGACCCATGCTCTCTTGGTCGACTCTCGCCTTTCCCCTATTATCTAGCTTAAAAGCTGCTCTATCTCCTTTTTAAAGGTTAATGCCAGAAGCCTGGTACCATTCCAGTTAAGGTGGAGCCCATCCCTTGGGAAAAGCCCCTCCCTTTCCCAGAATGTTGCTCAGTTCCTAACGAATCCAAAAACCTCTTCTCTGCCTTCCTTTTGGGTCCTGCGTGTGGAAAGGATAGCATTTCGGAGAATGCCACATTGGAAGTTCAGGATTTCAACTTCCTACCTAAAAGCCTAAATTTGGCCTCCAGAACTGCCTTCCCATACTTTCCTATGTCATTGGTATCTTGTCTAGGTGGCATGTGAAGTCTGCTACCTTCGCACCAGGCAAGCATATTAGCAGGAGATTGTCACATCCACCACCCATCCAGTTATCTACATGCCGGAGGGACTGGGATTTCTAGTCCCGTAGGCATTCCTTGTGGTCTTGGGCAAGCCACTTAACCCTCCATTGCCCATGTTCCCTGTAAGTATTAGCGTATGTGTCTCATATCCCCTCGTGTTAAATGTATCCCCCAATTGACCGCTTTGACCTGGTGAAAAGCGGGATATAAATACAGCTAAATAAATAAATAATGATCCAATCACCAACTATAATGGCTATCCTAACCCTTCCCTCATGAACACATGACCCTGGAGAAACCTCCTCAGTATGAGAGGGTTTTACATCACTGGGGGAACAGGTTCAAGATACAGGATCACTTTCTGCCACACCAAAGTGATGCTATTTTTTCATGGAACTTCTGTCCCCCATGGCAACTGAGAGGTTGCCAGACTGGAGGTGGGACTTCAGTACTATGTCCCTATAAGTCTTGTCACATACCTCTCTATCTTTTTTATGTCCTCCAAATCTACCACTCTAGACACCAGATATCAGACTCGTTCCATGAGGGCAAAGAGCGCCTTCCACCTAGTGCACACGTAGGACCCCTCATCAACTAGGAGAAAATCGTACATTCGACACTCAATGCAAAAGACTAAAGAGCCCCCATCTCGCTCCTGGACTGCGATCTGCATCTTAGTTTTAAGGTTTTGTTTAGCTATTTAAGTTGTTTACTTACTTAAAGCTGCTAAGGATACTTGTACTGATACAACTGTACATAATGCATTTAAGGGCTTAGTTCACCTCAAGATTAATCAATCTATTCCTGGTGAGAGTAATCATTTGAAGCTAAAATGAATTTAACCACCTATTCTGCTTAAATAGGTTTAAGAGCTTATACAGCTAAGATTATGCTTGGAGTGGGTGGGAGTTGAGGTGGCTGGAAGGGAAAGAACACCCAGAAAAAGCTGAATTTCTACACAGTGTCCTGACCTGTGCTTCTAAGGTAGTCTCTTAACAAATTCCTGGTAACTCACACAGCCCTTGGTTTGATAGAGGGAGCATTTCAAATGTCCCCTTTTACCTGTCACTTAGTTTTAACATGCATTTAAAACAGTTCCACAGGTCTTATCCCCCTTAATTGGAAGGTCTATTTATAAAAGGTCTCTAGAAACAATTTATTTCTTTACCCTATACTTCTTTCTATGCTAAGCTAAACTCTAATTTGATTTAAACAAAACATTCTCTGAGGCTATTGACTGAGGTTTAAATTTAAGCACAACACTCTCTAGGGCTACTGACTGGTTCAGTATTAGGACTAGGGCTGATAAAATCCATTCAAAAGCGAGAGCCTTAGACTTTAGGAAAACTAACTTTGCCAAGATGGGCCAATACCTTAAGGGGTCGTTAGTGGGATAGGAACAGCTGGGGAATGTAGAAAAACAGTGGGCAAAACTGAAAGGGGATATTTTAAGGGCAACCAACCTTTTTGTTATAATGGAAAATAAAAGGAAAAGGAGGCCACTATAGTTCTCAAAAGAGGTAGCTGAAAAGTTGAAGAAAGAGGGAAACCTTTGTGAAATACAGGCCATCACAGAGAGAGGAAGACAGGCATCTATATTTGGAAAAACTTAGAGAGGCTGGCAAAGTAGTCAGGAAAGCATAGGTACAAATCGAAGAAGAAATAGCCAGTGCAATAAAATGTGAGAATAAGATATTTTTCAGATATGTTAGTGAGAGAAAGAAGGACAAAAGTGGTATTGTTAGACTCAAGGGTTAAGCGGAGGAATATGTAGAAGCTGATGGTTAACAAATATTTATATTCTGTGTTCACAGATGAAGGGCCGGGAGCAGGATGTCATACAACACCCACAAAAAGGAACAAAAGTGAGGGGCATCTCAAACAATTTTCAGAGGACTGTGTTCGTGAGGAACTTGCTAAACTAAAATTGGACAAAGCGATGGGACAAGATGGGATACATCCAAGAATACTGAAGGAACTTGTGGATGTTCTAGCAGCTCAATTGACTGACCTTTTCAGTGCCTCTTTGGAGTCAGGGGTGATGCCAGAGGACTGGAGAGAGGCACTTGTGGTCCCTTTACACAAAAGCGAAAGTAAGGATGTGGTTGAAAACTGCAGGCTGGTTAGTTTAACCTCGGTGGTGAGTAAATTATTGGAAACACTGCTGAAAGAGAAAATAGAGAGGTTTCTGGAGTCCAACAGATTGCAGGATCTGAGGCAGCATGGATTCACCAGAGGCAAGTCTTGTCAGACAAAGCTGATTGATTTCTTTGACTGGGTGACCAGGGAGTTGGATCGAGGGAGAGCCCTAGATGTGTTGTATTAGATTTCAGTAAAGTATTTGTCACTGTTCCACACAGGCGACTTATAAACAAACAAAGCCCTTTGGGATGCACCCTAAAGTTACTACTTGGGTTAGAAATTGGTTGAGTGGGAGGCAACAAAGGGTACAGGTAAATGGAGCTCACTCTGGGGAGAAGGAGGTTACCAGTGGAGTGTCGTGGAGTTCAGCAGGGATCTGTCCTTGGTCCAATTCTTTATAACATCTTTGTTAGCGATATAAACTACAAAAAACAGAAGTATTCTTTATAAATAGAATAAGAAATTTCACCCCACCTGCTAATATTGATGTACAAGGAGCAACTCTAAAGGTTAGAGAAGAAATCAAATAAAAAGAAGTAACACTAAACAAAACCTTGAATGTTAAATCTCACATCAAACTCATCACCAGAGCAATATATAACAAAATTAGAATGCTCCAACACCTGAAGCCTCTACTACTAAGTTATGAATTCAGAACAGTATTTCAAGCAATGATTTTCCCACACATAGACTACTGTAACAGTCTCCTACACGGTTTACCAAAGCAAACTTTACACACTGTTCAAATGGTACAACACATGGCATCCCGCATGATCTACAACTTACGCAAATCTGAACATATAACACCAATAATATATGAATTACCCTGGCTACCAATCGACAGTAGAATAAAATATGAGATATTAATGACTACTTTTAAATCTATGAAACACCTAGCCCCGACAACATTAATACAATCAATTAAGACTACTCCTAATGACCACCAACGCAGAGGAAAAATGACCAGTTTACTCAAAATACCATCTGGCTACATCAAAAACAAAAAACAAACTAGCAATAGGGCCTTTGAATATGTTGCACCAACTCTGTGGAACACTTTACCAGATAGAATAAGAAATATTTCAGAAATGTCCAACTTCAGAACCCAACTCAAAACATTCCTCTTTTTTGCCCATTTTGGAGTCAAAGAATGATATAATAACACTGACCCAACTTGAACACCACTAATGCCATATCCCTTGCAAAATCTCCCCCCCCCCACTCCCTTTCTGCCTCCCCCTTTTATCCCCTTGCAATAGCGCAGTATCCATCATGCATAATACTTGCACTCGACATTTCACCTAAAGCTAATGCTATATATGGAAAATGTAAATAAGTTGCAATGAGTTTAAACCTAATCTTATATATTCCTTTGATTGTACAATTTACATATTTGTTATATGTAAAACTTTAATATGTTTGATTGTAATACTGTTGTTCATTGTAAACTGCCCTGATTACATGATAGGGCGGTATAAAATATTCTCAAATAAACAAATTGCGGAAGGGCTTTTGGGTAAGGTTTGTCTTTTTGCAGATGATACCAAATTCTGCAACAGAGTAGACACCCAGGAAGGTGTAGATAACATGAGGGATCTAGCTAAGCTTGAAGAACGGTCTAGAAATTAGCAGCTGAGATTCAATGCTAAAAAATGTAGGGCCATGCACTTGGGCTGCAACAATCCAAGGGAGCGGTACAGCATAGGGGGTGACGTACTTTTCTCCATGAAAGAAGAACGGGACCTAGGCGTGATTGTGTCTGACGATCTCAAAGTAGCTAGACAGGTAGAAAAGGCAACAGAGAAAGCTAGAAGGATGCTTGGGTGCATAGGGAGAGGAATGGCCAGCAGAAGAAAGAAGGTGTTAGTACCTCTGTATAAGTCTTTGGTGCGACCTCAGTTGGAGTATTGTGTGCAATTCTCGAGACCGCACCTTCAAAAGGATATAAACAGGTTGGAGTCAGTGCAGAGGGTGGCTACTAAAATGGTTAATGGTCTTCATTATAAAGCATATGAGGACAGATTTAAGGACTTTTTTTTTTTTTTAAACGTTTATTTTCATTTTACAACAAACAAAAGAACAGCACAACAAAAGAAACAGATACACACATACAATAAAGAAAGCAACCCCAGTTACCCCCCACCCCAATGCTTCTTCTCTAAGCTAATTAGAATTATCACAGGAGCGCCAACACACAACAGTTATTGTACATCAAACAAACAGAAGGAAAATCTATAATATCGGATGAGCATGTGACAAAGATTAATACAGAATCAAAGCAGTCAACGAAGAGCGTCGAAATTCTGAACATAATCGTTGAGCGTCTTCTAGCTAGACCAATAGTAAATAGTTTGAACGGAAGAGGCAGACATACTGGGTATTTGCGCACAGTTACTATACAGACAGATATGTTTCCCAATATTTCGTGATTGAGGAAACAGGGGACAGCAATACCCAGCATGAAGACTGAAAGAAGTAAGCCGATTTAGGAAGAGAGGGGATCCCCGCAGCTAAGCGGAGCCCCACAAACTTCCCAAAAGGGGGATCCAGATTATATAAAATAGAATGAAGACAACCTCAGACCCGACTCCAGTGATACTGTAATGCGGGACAATTATGCATAACAGGAGTGTATTAGACCTAAGGCCAGATAGCACGTCCCGCATCAAGCGCACTGGATGGCATTCCAATGGCTAACCTATCAGGAGTATTTGTCTACATGAGATAGCAGTACTGAGGAGATAGAAAAATCTGATCTAGAATGTGAGTGATGGGGGGGGCTAGGAAAAGGTGAGCTCTAAGTCTGAGAGGTGAAACAACTTCCATATAGCAATTCACGAAAAATCTGTCATCAGGGCTGGCATGGTGTGGAGACTCTTGGGCGGACCACTCGTTCTAGGCGGCAAACTATCTATCAAAGGAGCAAATACTTGGTAAGAGTCACCGCCGAGTAACAATAACAGAGTCATCCACATTCGGAGCATAAATACCGATACACGCAGATGCACTATTTCTAGCCTTAAAGTATACACAGGCCCAGCTACCCTCCCCATCAGAGCTAGTATCCATTACAGTGATTGGCTAAGTATCTCAACTAAGATGGCTACCTCACCACGCTCAGAAACAGCGGGAGAATAGGCAGCCACCATATTAGGTTTGGCAGTGAATTCCAGTGGTTCGACAGAAGTAAAATGGATTTCTGAAGAAACACTAAATCAGTATGATCATGATTAAAATAACTAAGAATGGACGTTCTATTGATTGGACTATTAATGCCTCTTACGTTCAATACTAAGAGCATACATAAGGCTATACAACAAAGTCAAACATTCTGAGAGAGGAGCATGATGGCGCACCGAGTAGCGCGATGTCCCTCATGTCAACCACTAATGACTGTACACACGACATGATAGAAAATAAGCCAAGAAAATCATGAAGCGCCCTATATAACAGTAGAAGCACCGAAGTGCCTTAGAGAAGAAGCATAACCCCAGAAATTACAGGCGACCTGATGTCTGCGGGGTGAAACCCCAGAGAAGGCCTAAATTGAAACATATAACCGGTATGTCTGTGCGTCCTCCGAAACCAACCGAGGTGCACATCATGGAGGAAAAGGAGACCAAAAGAGGTAGATATAAAGAAAGGAAGGTCCAGGCAGTCTCTATTCCAGGCAATAATTACCGCGCCGAACCATTCAAAATGGCGGGCGGTTCCAGCGGAGACCATCCAAATTGTTGACTCAGCGCATCAGGTCTGCCCCTTTGGAATCCAAAAATGTTGCTAGCAGGGTAGGATCTT
This sequence comes from Ichthyophis bannanicus, assembly GCA_033557465.1. Taxonomy (NCBI): domain Eukaryota; kingdom Metazoa; phylum Chordata; class Amphibia; order Gymnophiona; family Ichthyophiidae; genus Ichthyophis; species Ichthyophis bannanicus. The sequence goes on from CM066033.1 coordinate 89,118,589, forward strand.
CGAAGGTTCTAGTTTGGTTATGAAGAGTCACTCTGAGTTTCGCTGGATATAAGAGGCCAAAGCGAGCCTGTAGCTGTTGAAGCCTAGGACGAAAAGCAAGAAGTCCCTTCCGCCGGTCAGCTGTGGGCTTTGCCAAGTCGGGGAAAAAAGAGACTTTATGGTCGTCAAACTGCAAATGTGGCATCACCCGGGCGGCTTTGAAAATTTGCTCAACTTGCTGGTACCTCAATAAACGGAATATAATGGGCCGGGGGGTCGTCCGATGGAGTGCGATGTTGATAAGAGCACGATATGCTCGGTCAATTTCCAGATCTCTGCAAAAGGTAATCTTCAGCAAGGAAGGGAGAGTTTTAACCAGAAATTCTCTGATATCTCCTGCTTCCGCCCCTTCTGGAACTCCAATGAGCCTGACATTGTTGCGACGAGCATGATTATTGCAATCCTCTAACTCTTTTTGAAGATTCTGTATGTGACGTTCAGCCTGGTCCAGGTTTACCAAACGCACCGCGTGCGAATCAAGGACCCCCGCCATGTTGTCCAGCCGTAGTGAAAGACCTTCAAGCCGGTCCTGAAGCATACCGAAGTCTTCTCGCATGGCTCGGAGCGCCTCTCCGTTGGACTGTACCAGTTCTTTCACACCACGTATTTCCTCCAAGATCTCCTGTTGCAATTCCGGGCTTACCCGAAGTGGAGCCATCTTAGGTGGGGAAGACAATTCTGTTTTGGAGCGTTTTCCATGTGAAGAAGAGGGAGACCCGAAGTCCAAGCGCACTGGTTGTGGGTCGCCATTTCCCCCAAGGCACCCCGGTAAGTTCGGTAGAAAATATTAAAGTTATGCGGATGTTTAGTCAGGATTCTGAGTAGGCCCCTCGGGAGCTTCAACGCGAAGCGTCTACCCCGCTGGACATCAGGCTCCGCCCCCAGATTTAAGGACTTTAATATGTGCACCTTAGAGGAAAGGCAGGACAGAGGTGATATGATTGAGATGTTTAAATACCTCCATGGCATAAATGAACAGGAAGAGAGCCTCTTTCGACTGAAAGCGAGCTCTGCTTATGAGGGGACATAGGATGAGGGTGAAAGGGGATAAACTCAGGAGTAATATGTGGAAATATTTCTTTAAGGAAAGAGTGGTAGATGCGTGGAATAGTCTCCCAGTGGAGATGGTAGAGATGAGGATAATATCTAAATTCAAAAAAGCATGGGACAAACATAGAGGCTCTCTAAAGGTAAAAGGAGGACTCTTGTAGTGGGTGATAAGGATGGGCTGACTAGATAGGCCATGTCATCTTTTTCCGCTGTAATGTTTCTATGTTTATGTTTCTACTGAGCCCTAAGGGAGTTAGCAAGTACACTGGATTCTAATACACAGATTTATCAACTTTAACCCAAAGAATTTTTGATTTGATTTGTTCCTGGCTAAATCTAAGGGCCTCTACTCCATCCTCATTCTTCTCAACCTCTCTGCTGCCTTTGACACTTTGTACTACAATCTTCTCCTTGCCACCCTCTCCTCACTTGGTTTCAAGTACTCCGTACTTTCCTTGTTCTCCTCCTACCTCTCCCATCGCTCCTTTAGTGTATTCTCTGGCGGTTCCTCCTCCTCTCCCACCCCACTCCATGTTGGTGTACCCCAGAGATCCATCCCAGGTCCGCTCCTTTTCTCTCTCTATACCCATTCCCTTGGTATGCTTATCTCCTCCCATGGCTTTCAATACCATCTCTATGCTGATGACTCCCAAATCTACCTCTCTACGCCTAATATCTCTCCAGCAATCCAGACCAAGATCTCTGCCTGCCTTTCCGACATTGCTGCCTGGATGTCTCACCGTCACTTGAAACTGAACATAGCCAAGACTGAACTCCTTGTCTTTCCCCCAAATTCCTCCCCTCCTCTCCCTCCCTTCTCAGTCTCCGTGGATGGCTCTACAATCCTTCTGGTTTCCTCAGCCCGCAATCTGGGAGTTTTCTTTCTTTATTTATTTATTTATTTAACAGTATTTCTAAACCTCCTTATCTTAATAATCAAGGTGGTATCACAGCGAACAATCGGGTAACGTGAGTGTGTTATACATGCAGTGAGGGTGAAATTGAGTGAGTGTTGTATTGTGTGCTAGATTGGTGTGAGCTATGTACAGAGTGGGCTATATACAGTGGTGCAAAAAACATATTCCATACATACATTGTTTAGGCGGTATCATGTGCTGTTATACATTCTCTGAGGTTATGTGATGTGTCCATAGTGTTCTATGAACAGCATGTTTTTTAGCTGTTTTCTAAAGTCTTTGAGGTCTGTAGTAGACCTCAAATCGTCCGGGAGTTTGTTCCATATTGTTGGAGCAGCCATGGCGAGTGCTCTGTCCGTTGTGTCCTTGCGTGTGTGTTTGTATTCACTGGGGGTGCTGACTCGGTTGTGTGTTTGTTTTCTTCTGGGACGTGTGCTGGTGTCTGGTTGTATGAGGGAGTGCAGGCTGTTGGCTGATGTGTGCTGTTTTATCTTAAATAGGTTTATGATAGTTTTGTATCTGATGCGAGCACCGATTGGAAGCCAGTGTAAGTCCTTTAAGGTAGGTGTGATGTGCTCCTGTCTTGCAGTTCCTGATATGATTCGTGCTGCAGTGTTTTGTGCCAGTTGGAGTGGTTTGAGGGCTTGTTTCGGTAGTCCAAGGTATATCGGATTGTAGAAGTCCAGCAGTGGGGTTATCAGTGCTTGACAGACGGTACGGAAGTGTTCCGGGGCGAGCAGCGGTTTCAGTCTCCTGATGATTCGCATCTTGTAGTAGGCTTTTTGGATTGTTTTGTCTATGTGTGGCTTGAGATTGAGTTTATTGTCCAGAGTAACTCCGAGGTATCTCACTTCTGATCTTATTGGTATAGTAGTGCTTTGTATCTTTATATTTGGTGGGTGTATGAAGTTTTGGTTCCGAGTGATGATTAAAGCTTCGGTCTTGTAGTTTATTGCGAGGTTGTTGTTTTGACACCAACTTGCCATTTGGGTAAGGCAGTCTGTTATGTTAGAGAAGTCCGGGTTGTCGATTGATATCGGGGTGTATATCATGATGTCGTCTGCATATATTGTGTATTGAATGTTGTTCTCTTTCATGATGTTGCATATTGGTTGTATGTAGATGTTAAATAGGAGTGCTGAGAGTGCGGATCCTTGAGGCACTCCTTGTCGGACGTTTATGGGTCGGGAGGTGTTGTGTCCCAACTTGACCTGTAGCTGTCTTTCTGTTAGGTACGAGTGGAACCATATCAATGTGATACCGTGTATACCAGTGTTCTTTAGTCTTTCCAGGAGCGTGTTGTGGTCCACTGTGTCGAAGGCTGAGGAGATGTCGATGAAGATCATTATGATTCCATTCCTGGTGTTGTCAATTATTCTTAGGATGCTGTCGAAGAGGTAGATCAGTAGCGTTTCGACTCCATGGTTGGGACGAAATCCGTGTTGGTTGTCATCGAGTGCTTCATGTTTGTCGATGTGTTCCTGAAGTTGAAGTTGAACCGTTTTTTCGATGATTTTTGATGATCTTTGACTCCTCTCTCTCCTTCTCCACACATATCCAACATTTAGCTAAGACCTGCCGCTTCTTTCTCTACAACATTAGCAAAATCTGCCCCTTCCTTTCTGAACACACTACTAAAACCCTTGTCCACTCCTTAATCTCCTCTCGTCTCGACTACTGCAACCTTCTCCTTACTGGTCTCTCTGTGAGCCATCTCTTTCCCCTTCAATCTATTCAAACTTATGCTGCTCGACTAATCTTTAGCCAGCCTCGCCATGCCCACATTACTCCTCTTCTCAAGTCGCTTCACTGGCTCCCTATCCAATTCTGCATCCAATTCAAACTTCTCCTCCTGACATATAAATGCATACACTCCATGGCCCCTCATTACCTTTCATCTCTCATCTCTCTCTACATCCCCTCTTGGGAACTTCGCTCTTCTAACAAATTACTTCTATCTAGACCCTCCACTCACACCGCTAACTCCCGACTTCGCTCGTTTCACCTTGTTGCACCGTATGCCTGGAACAACCTACCTATGTCTAAATGCCAGGCACCCTCCCTGGCCCTCTTCAAGTCCAGGTTGAAAACCCAACTCTTCACTGTCGCTTTCAGATCCTGACTTCTACCCTTTGTCCTAACCTGACTCCCGTCCTTTGTCATGTCTAAAACTGTAAATGCCATGATTGGTTTTTGTAAATGCCGTACTTGTTTTGCCCGAATTGTAATTGCCATACTTTGTTTTACCCCATACTTTGCTTTATCCCGAATTAACTATTGCTCCATGTCACCATAATTGTTTTCCCGATCTGTCTATTGTTCTGCGTTGTCTTGACTAGATTGTAAGCTCTGACGAGTAGGGACTATCTTTTTGCTTATATTTCTGTACAGCCCTGCGTGTGTAGCGCTATATAAATGCGAAATAGTAGTAGTAGTAGTAGTAGTAGAATTCCCTTTTCCCCGAGATTTAGAGAATTCCCCAGAAGTAAAGAAATACTTTCAAGTGCAGATTTCTTTCCAGCAGTAGCAGTCCCTTTTGGTAATCCTTCAAGACTGAACCTGTTTCTCACAGTGGCCAATCTAGGTTCGCAGTCCAGGTACACAGATTCCACGTTACTTACCCCATGTTTCCAATTGAGGTACCCAAAAAGGTTCGTTGCTTATCCCAGTGTAAGCAGTGATTTCCCTGGTCCTCTTTAGTAATGGTTTATGGACTTTCCTTCAGGAACTTGTCCAGACCTTTTTTAAACCCAGCTACCCTACAGCTCCTGCATCTTTAGGGATGTCTCCATCCCTTGTCTCAGAGGATGCCAGGTTGAATCCCTGGTAAGCCTGATAGCCAACAGAATGAAGCCCCCTTAGGTAAGGCCAAGGAAGAAGCAGGGGTCAGTAAGCCTACCATGTAGAAATCTCTTGGCAAACAGCCAAACAAGCCTCATTTATTTTTTTATATTATTTTTATAGTGACTTACAACAACGTTACATGCATCAACATGTGATACAGAAAGCATAATAAAGTAATACATAAAGGAAATCGTAATCCACAAAGCAAAATAAACATGGCGCTTATGAGGCTAAAAATAAATGAGCAGCCAAGGGGGAAAGAAATCAGCATCAGGAAAAGTGAAACAAACAAAGGAAAAGAGCTTAGGAAAGTGAGGTTTCAAATGTGTCCTACAACTAACTAAAGGCCTCAGCCCACCGGAGTACAAGTCAGTCTGGGTAAGTAGGCACCTAAAATCAAGAAAAAATCTAAGTTGAGAGGGTTCAAAAAACAGATATCTATTATTTTCATATCTTATAATACATTTATAAGGAAAATGAAGATTGAAGGAAGCACATAAATCCAAAGCAGCTTCTCTCATCTCAATAAATTTCTTCCTCAGCTCCTAGGTAGATCTAGCAAAGTCAGGAAATACCCCTGTCTTTTGAAGGGCATTCAAAATGGCACAGTGGATCCCTTTATAGCAAAAGGATACAATCAAAATAAGCATATCTATCTCTTATATATGAAGAAATAGGGGTGACCTACACAGAGCGGTGAGTACACCCCTAAACAAAAGCATGGGGAGGGAAGACCTGCACAGAGTGGCAAGTGCACCTACTCTTGCCGCCTTGCTGGGTAGACTATATGGACCATACTGGTCTTTATCTGCTGTCATATACTATGTTACTATGACATGATCTTTATCCTGAGGAAAAACAAATGAGACTATCTTTAGCCTGAGAACTCTCCAAAAATCCAGTTAAATTCATTAACTCTACACCTTGAGATGACCCCCCCTCCCGGTAAAATGGGATGCTGCTGCTGCCCTAGTTGGTAGATAGAAAACCTTAGCTGTAGGAGAGAGGGCGTTATCTGGAGTTTTTAAATTATCCACAAAATACTTTTGCAACATAGTTTGAGAGGAAAGTAAAGTAGACTTAGTGAAATGTACAAAACACAGATTCAAATTCTGAACAGCATTATCCAAACTTAATAATTTAAGGCAGTTATTATTCTGTCCTGAACCAAGGTTGTCTGAGTCTCACCAAATTGAGCAACAGAATTTTCCACTTTCTTCAAATGAGTGTCCACCATCAAGAGTTCCACATCCTTGTTCTGTAAATGGGCATCCATGTCCAATATTAAAGTAGCCATTGCTGTAGTCATTCAATCTATAGATGCTGCCACCACCTGCCAGAGACCATCCATGGATATCTTTGGGGATTTCACCAAGGGAGCCTTCCATTGAACACTGGCAACAGCGATCTGCTACTCTGCTCCTACAGCCAATCCCCAGTGGAAACTGCTCCAGCCATGCCGCTCGCTTCCACTAGGTTCACCTCCGAGGTCAGCTGTAGGGGGCTTCTGAGTAATGACATTCCAACTTGGGACACCTCTACTGCAGTCAGGCAGGGCTTCACACCAGGCAGGTCAGTCTCCCGACTGAGGTCTTGGGAAACTCCATGTCCCCAACTCAATTCTAAATTCCATGGCTGATGGTCTCATCATCAATCTGAGACCAATGCCATTTCCTTGTGATTGGTCTCTTGGCTTTCATAAGGAGAGAAGCTTGCACTAGGTTGGTTTAGGCTTCAGAAGGAAAAAAGCAACAAAAATGGTTAGCTTAGAGACAGAAAAAGCAAAAAGCACACACAGGGCCAGAGCAAGGAGATGAAGTGCCCTAGGTGAACCTCACCTCCTGCATCCCCTACACAGTGTTCTAATTATTAAGGAAGGCTGAGAGAAAACCGCTGCTTATTCATGGGGATAAGTTGTGTGGAACATTTGGGATAGTCCAGGTACTTGGACCTTGATTAGCCACTGTTGGAAACAGGACACTGGGCTTGATGGACCTTTGGTCTGACCCAATATGTCAGTTCTTAGGTTCTTATATTTTGTCCTAGTACCACTGTCAGATGAGGCAGCAGCTCTAAATTTGGCTGCTTTCCTACAGCCTTCGTTATTTGACTAACTGATGCAGTGCTGGTTTTACAGCATTGCATAAGGAATCCGAAGTTACGCTTTCCCTCTGGCATTGCATAAGCAAGTAAAGAGTACAATGTCTCCATGGCATGGGTTAAGGTAAGGTCCAAATAGCATCTAAGAGTTGGCAAGCCAAGTCTGATGGCAGATGTTTCCCAATGAAAAGCCTTAATCTGAGTCGACTCCTAGGGCAAAGACCTTCAAGTCTTACATTAAAGGAAAGGTCATAGCAACACGTATCTTTTCGATGTCCTGCACCTTTATACCCCCCACTGAGTTCTCCATACAGTGCATGCCAACCGCCTTCACTTATCCTCTGCTTCACGTGCCCAGTTAGAGACCTCTCGCTCCTCAGCTCTGTGCTTTCTCGGATCCGCCCTTTGGATCTCCTTACTTCTTGACCTCCATCTCGAACTTGCCTACCCAAAATTAAAAACCAAGCTTGAAACGCATTTGTTCTGCATTGCTTTTGACCTTCCACAACCCATCTCTTAGTCCCCCCTCTCCTGCTCTGCTCTTTGTTTGGATGTGCACCTCTTCTATCTTGCAAATTGCATTCTTTTCTCCTTCCTACTCCTTTGCATTTTTTAAATTGTTTACCGCCCTGCTGTATCAAAGGTGTGGTATATCAAATGCAATAAAACATAAACATCAACACCTTTTTTACTCTCAGTATTATGCTTCACCTGTTGTTTCGCATGAGATGTAAGGGTTGTTGTAAAGTGAAACCCTCTGTGCTGTTTGACGTAATGGACAGCTGTAAAAAAAGTAGGATTGTAGGATAACAGTACCATTTCACGCAGCTCTGCATCTGGAGATAGTAAAGCAGTCTACTTTTTCTCTGAAAAAAAAAAAAAAGTGTTTCCACCATTTCCAGAGTCAGGCACGTAAAGGGTTCATGTGTGTGACTCATAGGAAGTCTTGAAGGGTATCAGTGACTAGGTGGCTAGGTGGCCTGTGTGGCTGCCTCTTGTATGGGGAGTGTCAGGGGCTGCAATTGTGCGCAGGGCCGGCCCGTCCATTGAGCGAGAATGTTTTTTGCACAGGGCCCCGCGTTTCAGGGGGCCCCGCGCAAAAAACATTCTTTTGTAAAAGTAAAATAAAAAAAAAATGAAAGAACCTGTCTCCTGCCGATGTCGGGGCTGCCGCGGCAGAATCGAGCGTGCCGCGGGGCCCCCCTGTACCCGGCACAGCCTCTTCTCCCCGTAGCAGCTCTCACTGTGGAGCTGCAGTCAACGCGCCGGCTTGCAGAGCGCGAGGGAAGAGTTTCCCTTTCGCGACTCTGTTAAGCCCGCGGGGGCTGATGGGAACTTCCCATCAGCCCCCGCGGGCTTAACAGAGCAGCGAGGGAAAAACTCTTCCCTCGCGCTCTGCAAGCCGGCGCGTTGACTGCAGCTCAGAAGAGAGAGCTGCTACGGGGAGAAGAGGCTGTGCCGGGTACAGGGGGGCCCCGCGGCACGCTCGATTCTGCCGCGGCGGCCCCGACATCGGCAGGAGACAGGTTCTTTCATTTTTTTTAACTTTCCCTGGGCTGGGCTGGGCTGGGCTGGGCTGGGGGGGGGGGTTAGGAGTGGTGCGGTGCTGTGCTGGGCTGGGGGGGGGGGTTAGGAGTGGTGGGTTGCTGTGCGGGGCTGGGGGGGGTTAGGAGTGGTGCTGTGCTGGGCTGGGCTGGGCTGGGGGGGTTAAGAATGGTGCTGAGCTGGGGGGGGGGTTAGGAGTGGTGCTGTGCTGGGCTGGGCTGGGTGGGGGGGGTTAGGAGTGGTGCTGGGCTGGGTGGGGGGGGTTAGGAGTGGTGCTGTGCTGGGCTGGGTGGGGGGTTAGGAGTGGTGCTGGGCTGGGCTGGGGGGGGGTTAAGAGTGGTGCTGGGCTGGGCTAGGAGTGGTGCTGTGCTGGGCGGGTTAAGAGTGGTGCTGGGCTGGGGGGGGTGTTAGGAGTAGTGCTGGGCTGGGGTGGGTTAGGAGTTGTGATGGGCTGGGCTGGGGGGGGGTTAGGAGTTGTGATGGGCTGGGCTGGGCTGGGCTGGGGGGGGTTAGGAGTTGTGATGGGCTGGGCTGGGCTGGGGGGGGTTAGGAGTTGTGATGGGCTGGGCTGGGGGGGTGTTAGGAGTCGTGATGGGCTGGGCTGGCTGGGGGGGTTAGGATTGGTGATGGGCACTGGGCTGGCTGGGGGGGGTTAGGAGTGGTGATGGGCACTGGGCAGGCGGGGGGGGGGTAGGAGTGGTGATGGGCACTGGGCTGGCTGGGGTGGTTTAGGAGTGGTGATGGGCACGGGGCTGGGTGGGGGGGTTAGGAGTGGTGATGGGCACTGGGCTGGCTGGGGGGGTAAGGAGTGGTGCTGGGTGCTGGGCTGGGGGGGTTAGGAGTGGTGATGGGCGCTGGGGAGGGGTTAGGAGTGGTGATGGGCGCTGGCGGGGCTTAAACTAAAAATTGGGTGATGGGGGATTAGGACTGGAAATGGGCTGGTGGGATTAGGACTGAAAGTGGGTTGATGGGGGGGTTAAGACTGGTAATGGGCTATGGGAGGGCTTAAACTAAAAATTGAGTGATGGGGGATTAGGACTGGGAGTGGGCTGATGGGGAGGTTAGGACTGGTAATGGGCTATGGGGGGGCTTAAACTGAAAATTGGGTGATGGGGGATTAGGACTGGAAATGGGCTAGTGGGATTGGGAGTGGGCTATGGGGGGGCTAGGACTGGTAATGGGCTGAGTGGAAGGGGGCTTGAACTGCAAATAGCTGTTGGGGATGGGGCTTGGAATGGAAATGGGCTGAGGGGAAGTGGGGGGCTTGAACTGCAAATAGCTGATGGGGAGGGGGACTTGGAATGGAAATGGGCTGAGTCGAAGGGGGCTTGAACTGCAAATAGCTGATGGGAAGGGGGGCTTGGAATGGGCTCTTAGGGGAGGGAGCTAGGACAGGAACTGGGCTGATGGATGGGCTAGGATAGAACTGAGAATTGGGTGTTGGGGGGAGCTAAGATTGGAAATGGGCTGTGGTGGGGGCTTGGATTGAAATGGACTCATGGAGGGGCTAGAACTGGAAGTAGGCTCATGGGGGGCTTGGTTTAGAGATGGGCTGAGTGGAGGGGAGCTAGGATTTGACATGGGCTGATGGTGGGGCTAGGAAAGGACTAGAAATGGGCTGATGGGAGGCTGGTATTGGAAATGAGCTGATGAAGGGACTCGGATAGGACTGGAAATGGATGGGGGAGCTAGGACTGGAAATGGACTGATGAGGGGCCAGGACTGGAAATGGGCTGATGTGGGGACTAGAAGGGAGCGGATACTGGGTGGGGCTGGAACTAAAAGGGAGCTGATGTTGGGGGAGATTAGAAGGGGATGGGGCTGGGAGAATGAAATGGAGAGAGGAAAAATATTTTGTGTGGGAGGGAAGAAAAATGTACAATTGGCCGGGTATTGGGAGACTAAGTGGGGATTGAGGATGGAGGGGTAAAATTTGAGTGGATGAAATAGGAATGAGGAAAGAGCAAAAGGAGAAAGATTATTATGTTAAAGCAGATGTAGAGAGAGAATGGAAAAAACTAGAAGAGAAGAAAGGACAAATGGACAGCAGACGATGGAGAGATAGCAGAAGACACATACCAGAAGAAAGTGGCTGGAACAATTGCAACTGAAAAAAAAAATGCACAAAAGGTACAAAGATATCTCTTTATTTTGAATTTATTAACTGGAATATGTCAGCTCTGGGAAATGTGCATCATTAATGTCTGTGCTTTGTTTAGTACAAGAGGAAATTAATTTATGGTTTTATTTCTACATTGTTGTTGTACATTCCAAGTTTGACTTTTAGGGTTCCCAGTTTAATTATTGTCTTCCTGTTTTTAAATTGTGATTCCTTGTTTGGTGATAGTCTATGTTCTGCATGTGTAACTGAGCTGAGGTATTCTGTTTATGTAATTCCTATTTGACATTGTCACTTGTTCTCTTTCCCCAGTAGGTCATGTATTGTTATTCTCTGAAATGTATTGGTTTAATATTTGCAGTGTTGTCTTTTAATAGGTAGGGTTTGGCGCTTTGTGAATCCTGGTAGTGCTGTTAGGATACGGCGGTTTTGCTATGGGTTCTAAATGGGCAGTGTTTGTAGTAGTTCCTAATGTGCCTGGCGGTTGGCACTGGATTATAGTAATGTAGAAATCTTTGTCTTTTTTATCCATACACTCATGAAGAGGCATGTTTACTAAAAGTTAGTGTATGGTAACATTATGCAAATATTTATGCAAATGAGGCCACTTATGCAAATGAGGCCCCGCACCGAGTCTCCGCACATGGCCCCGCACCCCCCTTGGGCCGCCCCTGATTGTGCGTGCTGTCTCTTATGAACCTCCCACCTAAAAAGCCCTATTTTTAAAGCTGTTTCCATATATTTTAGAAAGGACACTGCTACAGCAAGCTGAAGCTCTAAAGGAGCTTGATCATTACAATGAAATCATGTTACTCGCTCAACACTGGAATGCTAAAAATAATGTATTAAGTGCAATAAAAGGACACATCTCCCTTTGCACAGGTAAGTGCAGCTTCCATATTGAAATGTTCATCATCAGCTGCACCAATTTCTAACATCACCCAGTAGGTTGCCATTAAGAATTCTTATCAGACAAGGCTTACTTTAGAGCCAAATACCTGAACTTATCGGCCCCATATCTGTTGTTTATTCTTGGTACTGGTATAGCCCTAGATTGAGATCTGTCCTTGGTGGCTTAAGATGGGTGGGCATGGCCAAGAATAAACTCGGTTTGTGCTTTGGGTATTTCTTTGTTTGTTGGACACCCATTTTGTTAACACACATTAAGGAGGTAAGTTTATAAGGAGCCTCATAAAGTTATGCAACATCAATGCACATATGCCATGCGTTTTCCATGACCTGCACACGTGTAAGGGCCTTTACATTCCTTCTCTCGGTGGTCACTCTTCTATAAGTATGCACGTCAGACCGTGAGCATGCACAGGAGCAGAGCTTGGGCAGATTATGGGTGGAGTGTAAGTTATAAAATGCCACAACTTACGCATGTTCTTTGAAAGCCTAGGTGTGATTGCAGCCTATATTTCATGCTCCTTTTTGTCCACTTAGTGTTTGCTTTTCTTTATAAAATAGGCTTCAGATAGGCATATTCTGGGTGCCTAAAACCAGACGCCCGGTTATAAAATTACCCTCCGTATGTGCATGAGAACTTAAAAATCTGCACAATTGATTGCACATGTGTTAATGCATTGATATAGGCACATTCAAGCAAGTTGCGAACACTTTGAGGCCAATTCCATAGGGGCACATCGGGCCATCCGGATGTCCAGAAATGTGGACGGCTTGGAGATGGCACCTGATTCTGCTTCTGTGGAGGCTAGACAGCCCCATGGGAGCAGAATCGAGGCATAGGGCCTGGACGTCCAGGATGTGCGCCCATTCAGGCACTCTCCCGGGTAGCCCAGTCAGACTCTTGCATGGAGCCGCAGTACCGTGGTGTCCCGTTGCCATGGCACTGTGGCTTTATGTAAAAGCCCCGATCACCTGCACGGCCAGCAAAGAACTTGTTTCCTACTGCCTGATCCCCAATCGAGCCTTCTGAAGTTGGGGTCAGGCTGCGGATAACCCCCTGCCCTACTCACCTCTCCAAGGGGGTCCGGATCCACTGCCCGCCAATGTCATGGGGGGACTTATTCCACCTCTGAAGTGGAATAAGTCCCCTATCTAAATCCCCCAGTCATTGGAATAGGCCCTGTACGTCTGGGTTGAGGGTCACACCTCCGGCCCGCCCTCACTTCTCCCTCAGCCCACCCCCCTCGTTCAGAGCTACCCGCACATCTCTGCTGTATGTGCAGGAAGTTCTGTGGGTGGAATCGGCACCCTGGCTTTTAGCAGGGTTATACATCTAATCCGGACATACAATATATCCCATTAAACGCAGGTCAGAATCAACCCCTTTATATTTCTATGTGTCCAAAAGAACCAAATGAGCTCTTACAAATGCACATTCCTACGTCTTACTGTACATTATGTGCCTTTCAGTAATACCACAGAGATCCTTGTAGCCACAGAATGTTGCCTATAAAATATAGTCTCAGCCTTGGGTTAAATGTTACTGGGCTCCAGGCATTGAAAAAAAACCACACGATAGTTGATCTATCAAATGTAGAAAGATAGTTTTAAATATTTTCTATTTATTTAGTTATTTAAAATTTATTTTCCGCACTACAGCTCTAGGTGGATTACAGTAAAAGCAGACATAAAATCACATGTTGAGTTTTCAGCCTGTATTTGAAAAGGGCCAGAGATGAAGCCTGATGTACAGACTCAGGTAGTTTGTTCCAGGCTTAAGGAGCAGCAAGGTGAAAGGAGCGAAGTCTGGAGTTAGCAATAGATGAGAAGGGCACAGATAGAAGCAATTTGCCAGAGGAGCGGGGTTTCCAGGGAGGAGAGCAGTGAAGTATAAAAGAGGAAAGGTAGTGAGGAGCTGCAGAGTGAATGCACTAATAGGTCAGCAGGAGAAGTTTGAACTGGATGCAAAAATGGATAGGGAGCCAATGAAGTGAGTAAGCTTTCAATTGTTTTCTGAATGTGGGTGTATCTGCTATAATATGTAATTCTCCAGGCACAGAATTCCACAGCTTAGGAGCTGTCACGGAAATGTACATGTCCAAACAAGGTTATATCCAGACAGACTGTAGCTGGGGATTGCAAATTTACAACATAGAGGAGAGGAAGATTTAAAAAAAACAGAAAAGACTCTCAAGTTGCTGAGGAGGTAGTATTTTCACAGGTGGCACTGGCCTTCAAGGGAAAGGGGCCCAGAGATGATAATGCAGGTAAGCAGCCCGAGGATGCTGAATTGTTTGCCATAGTGGAATACCCTCTACCTCTGGGCTCCTCCCCAAGACCCAGCATGTAGTGCTGTCAGTGACTAAGTATCAGCAGTTGCTTGACAACTTCTATGAGGCAGGGAGTCCTGCCCCAAAATGAAGAGTACCTGAAGACTTTGTGCTTTGCTCCTAAGATCAAAACACCCGATGGCTCTAGCAGAAGTGTACAAGTGGTAAGAGCAATAACAAAAGAGGAAGGGTGCAGGAGCTAGCCTGCAGTTTCTGCTAGGCCTACAGCTGCTGGTGGTTGTTGCAGTAAATCAGGCTCTGGCTCTGCAGTGATCTGTAGTAGTGCAGTTGCAACCCTCTTCTCCTCTTCCTCAAAGAAGGAACTCATGGTCTCTGAGAATAAAGCTGTGAGGGTTAAGTGAGCAGGTAGCATGAAATTCACTTTAAACATCAATTCAGTGGGAAAGAGTGAGAGATCTTTTTTTTCCCAAAGTATAGGGTTATCCTATTGGAAGGCTAGTGGCAAGGGGATGAGAAAAAAGTGGGTTAATATGCACAAAACTTGAGTTCCATGGTTATACATAAGCAGTACAAATAGCATGATGAGTACTCAACTAAGAGACCAATGGCCAATGTGCAGGAGACACTTTATGAAGCTGCTTCGGATTCGTTATTGATTGGCATTTAGGTGGCTACTTTGTAAACAAATCTTTCAGGAGTGGCATCCATGTATTGAAAGCATGCTCCTCGCAGAGCCCAAGAACACCAGGACAGGGAGAGCTGGCTGGGGGCAGGAGGGGGAGGGATCTAGGTGGAGTGGGGGCGGGCCAACCCTAGCAGTATGTACAGGGCAGATTCAGGTCATGGCCCTGTACATCCTGCTGGGCCCGTGGGGACGCGCTGCTTATTCTGCCTCAAAGGTGGAATAAGCAGCACAAATCCAACTATCGGGCCAGGGTATCCCCCCAGGACCGGGGCCAGGTGCGGGGGAGTCACCACTGCCCAATCCAGGCCACGGCAGGCTAGCTGTGGGTCGGGCAGCTGGGAAAAGGGAAGCCAAAGCCACGGGAGTCGGGGGCGCCTGCGGGGAGGACGTCCCCACAGGTGGCAGGGGCATGCCAGTCTGTCCATGGGCCCAATTCTGTGCGACACGGGAACATTTTGTTCCCGCTGGCCAGAATTGGGTCCAAATGGGCCCGTCTTCCTCAGGGACTTCCAGATGGCCCGGACATCCCCTACTTGAATTGGACTCTTATTCACGCATGCATAATAAACTGGTTGGATTACTGCAATTCTCTTCACATTGGGGTCCCTCTTTACCATTTACAAAGATTACAGTTAATCTATTTTTCAATGCCATACACCCTGATCACATTTCCTCATTAGTGTTTTAGGAACACTGGTTATCCATCTCTTTTTGATTGAAATACAAACTCTTGATCTTGGCCTATAGGGCTTTCTACACCACCTTGCCCATTTATTTTAACTTGCTTATGGCTTCCTACTGTATTTCTCGGTCCCTGTGCTCATCTAAAGTGGGCTTACTCACTGTTTCTCCCCCGTCTCACTTGAAAACCATCTACTGGGTGACTGTCATTTTTTCATAAGAACTTAACATAAGATATGCCATGCTGTGTCAGACCAAAGGCCCATCAATCCCAGTATCCTTTTCCAGCAATAGGCAATCAAGGTCACAAGTACTGTCAGGTTCCCAAAAGGGAGACAGACTCCATGGTAAGCAGTGGATTTCCCCAGTACACTTTCATAATGGTTTATAGACTTTTTCTCCAGGAACTTGTCTAAGCCTCATTTAAACACAGTTACACTAACAGCTTTTACTATAGTGCATCCTCCTGCAACCAATTACAGAGTTTGATTACGAGTTGAATGAAAAAATATTTTCTCCAACTAGTCTTAAATGTGCTACATTGTAACTTCATTGTGTGCTCCCAAGTTTTTGTACTTTTTGAAGAGTAAAAAAACAATCTACATTTACCCGCTCCACTCTACTCATTACACAGGTACACTAAAAAAATTTTTTTTTAAACTGCCCCTAATGTTTCGATTGATTTTTACGTTTTTTGGTGCGTGGAATCCAAATCTGGTAACCAATTTACTCCATCACGTACAGATTTTTTGCTACATTGGGTTAGCAGTTTGAGGTGAACGTTTCAGATTGAGTGCGATCGAGATAAAAGTTTCTTGGATGAATTCTTTATACTAATTGTTTAGTAGTTATTCAAATAAGAATAAAGAAAATTGTAACAAGGCAGCACATAAGAATAGAGTAATGTCAACAAAACACACTGTGATGGTAGCAAAATTGTCTGCACTTAAAACAGCCACATACATGTGCACAAACATTGAGCATATAAGAGCGAGGTTAGACACAAAGCAAAGCAAAGAAATGTGCAAAAAATGTTGTACAGGTATATATGTAAGAATAGAAAACGCAAACCGCACCATTGCAATACATGAAGACAAACACCCGATGGTGTGAAAATAAAATTCTAATAAATGAGATCCGACACTGTGGTAATAACTAGCAAATTTTTATTTCAAAGTTTAGTAAAAACACGATATTTGTCAACACAGTTTAGATTTTAAAGTCATTCTTGGGTCAATCAATCTCCTGGTGGGCCCGTTTCTTCTTCCCCTGAATGCTTCTCTTGGTGCGCTGCTTGGCGTATTTTTCATCTGGGGTTTCCCGCAGCAGCAACCAGCAGAAATCAGCCATCATAGTGGTGTTCCATCTTCCTTGGTACCTTCTCTCTGCGTCCTTGATTTTCTGGTGAAACCTTTCACCTTGTTCTTCACTGTACGCCCCCAAGTTTTCGGGAAAGTAGTTCACATGGGAGTGAAAGAAATGGACTTTCAGGCTCATGTTACAGCCTTGTTCTTTGAAGGCATTGAGCATCCTGGCAACAATATCCTTATAGTTCTCATCCCGCCTGTTCCCCAAGAATTTGAGAACAACATCCTTGAAGGAATCCCAGGCTTCTTTTTCCTTCTCAGACATCGTTTCAGCGAATGCTCCATCTGAAATGAGTTTCCTTATATCAGGGCCAACAAACACTCCTTCCTTTAGCTTTGCTTCAGAAAGTCGGGGGAACTTTGAGCAAAGGTACCGAAAGCACTCACCATCTTTTGGAAGGGACTTGATGAATTGCTTAATGAGACCCAACTTAATGTGGAGAGGTGGTAATAGAATTTTATCACGAGGTACCAAGCTCTCATGAAGAACATTTTTCTCACCGGGTCTCAAATACTCCCGAATTGGCCAGTCTTTTTTCCACCAGTGTAGGTCGCGGGCCCGGCTATCCCACAAGCAAAGGAAGCAGGGATATTTGGTGAAACCGGATTGCTGCCCTAATAGCATGGATAGAATTTTAAAGTCTCCACAAATCATCCACTTATGCTCATCATAACGAATCTTCTGAAGAATCAGGGCCAAATTCTCGTATTTTTCTTGGAGAATAACAGAGTGAGCAATAGGAACTGAAGACTATCCAATCTCTTATGCCTTAATACCTCCCTCATGTATATAGTTGTATCGGTTATGTACTATTATGTACGTAGACACCACATTCTGTTAGTTAATTGTTTTAACACAGTTCCAGTTTAAAATCACTGTTTAATTTTCCTAGATTTAAGTTTGTTTAATTTATGATACTTCAAGATGTTCTATGTATATTTAAGATGTTCTATGTAAAACAAACTTCGATTTGTTAATTGTTGTTATTTGTACACCGCAACTGATCTCTGGAAGATGCGGTATAAAAATGAGTGTTAAATAAATAAAAATAAATAAAAAAGCGAATGTGTTGCCATTATGAAGAAGAACACCTTTTATGCTGTCTTTTGACGAATCAATGAACAGCCGCCATTCAGCAGGATCATATTTGAATTTAAACTTTTCCATCACTCCGTATATATCGTTGCAAAATACCAAATCTTCCTCTTTGCTGAAATACTTCAAAAATTGTGTCTCGCGGTTGCGGTACCAATAAAAAGTTGTTCCTGGTGACAATAGATTTTTCTGTTTAAGCCGAGAACCTAGCAGTTGGGCAGCATCTTTTGGGAGTCCTAAATCCCGGACTAAATCATTCAATTCAGCTTGAGAGAAAAGTTCAGGTTTCAGATCTGGTTCAGTTTCAAACTCGGAAGTACTGGACTCATCGGGAAAAGCCATCTGATGAGTCTCATCATGATCAGAACCGTCCACACAAATATGATCCAAAGATTTTGGTGGTTCAGGCACAGGTACTTCGTTGCTATGAGGCATAGGCCTAATTGCTGAGGGAAGGTTGGGGTAACTTATTACGTTCTTATTTTTTAAGTTGTATCCCTTCACAATGCAAGAGCAAAAATAGCAGTCACTGCTGTGGTCTCTTTGTTCACGCCACATCATAGGTATTCCGAAACGAAATGCTTGTTTTTTACCTTTCATCCATAAGCGTAGATCTTCCTCACATGTCTTGCATACTTTGTGAGGAGCCCACGGTTTGTCTTGATCGCCTAACTTCAAACCGAAATAGGCGAAATATACTTTTTTAATAAATGCAGAAATGTTCCTCTGCCGCTTTTTCATGGTATATTCCCCACAAATAAAACAAAAACTGTCCGGAGAGTTGACGCAACCTGTGGCTCTGTGAGCCATCACAAATACACAGCACTGCAAACTACAACTGTAGTGAACCACTTCAGAATAAAGCTGGATTACGACTGAGCAAACAAAAGGTAATAATGAACTTGCAAGAAACTGAAATTTGACAGGAACGTTCATGTCGCAACCACCGTGTTTGAGCGAGAGCGAACGAGGCGAGGCGAACAGGAAAGAACATGCGCCAGCGCGAGTACTGGATTTAGCCCCCGCCTCCCAATTATCCTGTTAATGTATAAAATGAATACAAAACACTCTAAAATATCATGAGGGAGTGTTTCTAGTTAGTTAACCATTACAACCTCTATTTTGGGCCAAGAAAATAAACTGCAGTCGGCTAAAAAGAAATTATGTGAACATTCCTTATATGGGTAAGAAATCTAATTTTGCAAGAAAACGTGACGTGATGGAACATTTTGGCTATTTTTCCTGGATTCAGCACCCCAAAATCTATAGGAATCAGTTGCAAAACTGGAGGCAGTTTTTTGGTAGTGTACCTGTGTTATTTTATAGACATCAATCATATATCCTTTCAGTCTTTTCTTTTCCAATTTGAAGATCCCTAATATTTTAAACATTTCTTTGTAGGGGTACCCTTCCATTCCCCTTATCATTTTTACGTCTCTTCTCTATCTTTCTATCTCTGCTATATCCTTTTTTAGATAAGGCGATCAGAACTGCACACAATATTGAAGGTTCAGTCACACCATGAAGCAATAAGATGTTTTATAATATTCTCCATTCCTGTTCTTATGATTCCTAGCTTTCTATTTGCTTTCTTGGCCACTACTGCACACTGAATAAACGTTTCAAGGTATTATCCATGATGATGCCTAAATCCTTTGCGTGATTTCTGTTTTCTAATGTGGAATCTTGTATCATGTAACTGTAGTTTGGGTTGTCCTTCCCTACAGTAAGTGAATACATTTACACATGTCAACATTAAATTACATCTGTCATTTGGATGCCCAGTCTCCGAGTTTCTCAAGGTCCTCTTGCAATTTTTCACAATTCTCTTGTGATTTAACAACTTTGAATAATTCTATATCAGCTGCAAATGTGATCACCTCACTCATTCCCATTTCCACGCCATTTTTAAATATCTTAAAGAGCAGCATGCCCAGCACATATCTCTGGAGTACTCAATTATTTACCTTTCTACAGTACATTGTGAAAATCAGTCATTAACCCTACTCTCTGTTTTACTGTACATATTTTAGCCAGTTCCCAAATCACAATAATCCAATGTATCCTATCTCATGACTTTTTAATTTGCTCAAAGAGTTTCTCATGAGGGAACTTCTCAAAGACTTTCTGAAAATCCAGATACACTATATCCACTAGTTCACCTTTATCTACCTGTTTATTTACACCTTCAAAAAATGTAGCTGATTACATAGAAACATGATGGCAGAAAAACACCATATAGCCTATCCATATGAATCACTAAGTTCTATAGTCCCTTTTTTTAGAGATCCTCTGTGTTTTTTCCATGCTTTCTTGAGTTCAGAACAGTTTTTGCCTCTACTTCCTCCACTAAGAGACTATTCCATTAATATAATACTCTTTCTGTAAAGTAATATAGTATTTCCACAAATTACTCCTGAGCAGGGCTTAATTTGTAGATAAAAAGGAAGTGGAACTATGGGGGTGGGGCTGTGGATTGGGCCTGGGCAGGAAGTGACATCTCACTCTAAACACACACACACACACACACACACACATGTCCAATCCCGCTTCCTGGCATAATCATTTTTGACGAACAAGGGGAACAACCCACCTGCAGTAAGACCAGGCACAGAGAGAGTAAGAAAACAAGCCACCACTGTGGGAAACAAGAGCTTTATTGGTGTCTAAGATCTGCCCAAAAACATGTTTCAGCTGATGGCCTTCCTCAGGGGACAGCGACCTCAAAAAATTTGCATACACACATGATATAGTAAAACATAAAATGACATAAAAATATAATAAACAATATAAGTGACCAATCACTATAAATTCATATGTGTGTGTGTGTGTGTGTGTATAAAAGAACCAAACATATGTCATGAGAATCAACAATAAAGAATATATATATAAATAATAGCAAATAAAGACACTATAATCATAATATTGTCAATCAAATCAATAATGGATTAAATAAATACATTAGAAAGTTAAAAACATTAAACCCCTTGACTTTACCATGGTTTTTCTCAACAATTAAGTTTCTTTGCCCTCCAGCTTTTGAGCAGTTGTCGTACATTTAGAGAGCACTTCCTGTATGTCTTTTTCTATTTGGTGAGTTCTTTTAATATTGATATTGATTATATCATTTTCCAACATGTCAGTATGTATATAGTTACCCTGTATTTGCTCCAGGTTTTATCCCCTGTTACAATGTAAGCGCAAAACAGTTTTGACTGAATTGAGCAACCTTTGTTGAATGTAAACCGCACTGATAACAAATAGCGCGGTACATAAAAGATGTTAAATAAATAAATAAATAAATAAAACACTGATATTTTACTATAATAGTTACTTTTATTATTATTTGTGATTTATTCATTTTAATCTACTTATTTGCATGCAGTCCATACATGGTTTTAATGTTTTTAGCTTTTTAATGTATTTATTTAATCCATTATTGATTCAATTGACAGTATTATGATTACAGAGTGTCTTTATTTGCCCCCTTCCCACATATCAAACTCCGTCCCCCTCCCCCTTCCCCCGCCTTTCCCACAAAAAGAAGAATTCGTAGCTGTCTAAGTCAGATCAGGATCAAACTACAAGTGAGACCATACCCTAGGAGGACGCATGGGTTCAATTAGAAACTAATGACCCAGGGACAGGGTTAATACAGATGAAGTGGAGACTTATTCGCAACCACATGAGGGAGCTGTAACAGAAACTAAGGCCAGTTTATCCCATGTGGGGAGGTCGAGGCCTCATTTTGTAAGAAACCAAACCATAATGGTATGACCGCTTCGGCTTTGCTTGCAAGTCTGCTATGAGATTCTCCATTCAATAGATATCCCAGACCTTGACCCACCAATTGACTAGCATTGGGGGAACTGCATGTTTCCAATATCGAGTGATAACACTGTGTGATTCTACCCCTCCCCAGTCCAAAGCAAGGAATCGCAGCACACAGGTTTCAAGTGATAAGGGTAGCGTCTGACTGGAAGCCAGACAGAAATGGTGATGCACTTGGGATGAGAAAACCTGCATCTTGGGACAATGCCACCACATATGTGCTAGGTCTTCCTTTCTCCCACCGTTTCTCCAGTATAGAGGATCATCTCCCTTCCCCTACCTGAAGAGGTCCATTGGTGTTATTGACATGCACAGCAAAATTTATAGCTGGTTGTTAACCAAGGACAAGGATACTGAGCAAGAATAAGTATAATGGCAAATCTCCTCCCAGAAGTTTTCTTGCTTGTCTCTCACCCCACCTCCATCCTCCAACCTCTTCTATAAGAAAGTTCCTGAATAGAACGTGGGAGGTCCACAGCAAGCGCTCTTTAGAGCCCAGCCAAAAAAGATTTAATGTGAGTGGATTCAAAGAGAATCCTTTCCCAGTGTTTGGGTGTGCCATAACTGAAAATTCTGGAAGTAGTTCAAAGAGGAACTCCACACCCCATCTACCTGACTCTTAGATGCGAAAGAGGAGTCAATGAACAATGAGGAGATCCTAAGGGCCCATCCAAAGTGCAATGTCCTACCCCCAAAGTCCCTAACAAAAGGAAAGGCCGATACTGGGGTAAAGGGTGACAGCCACAGGGATAGCCTCCACCCCCTACAGATTGTACGACAAATCTTCCACAGATTCCCTAGAAAGGGGTGTGAGAGGACTCAATACACTTCCTCTGCCTCTGCCCCCTTAAGAAATGGAGGAGTGGCCTAGTGGTTGGGGCAAGGTACTTCAGGCCGGAAGGTTGGGGGTTCAAATCCCACTAGAGGACAGCAACCTTGGGCCGGAAGGACTGGGGTTTCTAGTCCCACAGGTGCTCCTTGTGGTCTTGGGCAAGCCACTTAACCCTCCATAGCCCATGTTCCCTGTAAAATAGTTATCTCCAAGTTATAATGCCCTGTTCAATGTAATTTCAGTTTGTTCAATGTAAACCGCACTGATGCTGAATAGCGCGGTATATAAGAGAATGTAAATAAATAAATAAATAAATAGAACTGCTTAGAGGGGTGTGGAGGTAATCCACTCTTCCTCCAAATGAATCTAGATTGAGCCCGAATCATTAATCCAGAAGAATACAGCCCTAAACCACGCACACCAGTAATACAACTGTGCGTCAGGGAAGATGAGTCCCCTGATCTCTTTTGGCATCATAAGGGAAGTCCAGTTGACCCATGTTTTTTTGCCTTGCCACACAAAGGATGAGAGTATCTTCCTCAAGAACTTAAAAAAGGTTCCGCGGAACTTGAATAAGTAGTTGCGAGAACATGAATATGAGCTTTGGAAGGATCAGCATCTTTACAGTATTGATACTTTTGAGCTAGGTAAGGTAATCACAAAGGGTTGCATAGCCCCAAGATCCCTGCTTATTTCATCTAAGGGCACCCGGTAGTTTGATTGTTATAGTTTTAGACATGTTTTTCGGGATATGAATGCCTAAGTATTTAAAGTGGTCCACCATAAGGAAATCTCCTGGGAGGACAGTTGGGCACTGAGGGGCCTCTATAAAACAAGGGAGTAGGGCAGAGTTCTATCTATTTACAGTAAGGCCAGATACTCCAGAAAATTGATCTTCAATAGAGGCGATTATAGGAATAGAGATGCCTGAGTCAAGAAGATAAGATAAAAGTGTCGTCAGCGAAAAGGGAAATGTCATGAACCCACCCACCGATTTATTCCAGTGTCAACAACCAATTTTTGTAAGTGGTATGTGAAGGACTCTATTTCTAAGGCAAAGAGTAAAGGAGAGAGCAGAGAGCCTTGCTTGGTCCCCCACCCCAAGCTAAAATGATCAGAACAGATACTATTAACTACCACCGGGGCCTTAGGGTTGGTGTACATGGCTTCTATCCAGCAGCAAACATTAGGCCCAAACCCAAATTATCTGAGTACTTCCAGAAGATATGGCCATTCAACCTTGTCGAAGGCCTTTTCAGCATCTAGTGAGAAGATTGCAAATTGTCCTGTTTTGCTGTGGACTCCATGTAACACATTGACCAACCGTCTCACATACTCGAAACCAAATCTATTTTTCATAAAGCCCATTTGGTCCAGGTGGATGAGGTTCTGCAATTTCAGTTCTAATTGAGCAGAGAGGATTTTCATGAAAATCTTATAGTCAAGATTCAGCAGGTATATTGGTCTATAGTTGCTCCTTTTAGCCTAGTGGTTAGAGCAACAACTGCACACTCAGAAGGTCTGGGTTTGATTTCCACAGGTACACCTTGGGCAAGCTACTTTACCCTCCATTGTTTCAGAAAAAAAAGCCTGGTATATATTTCCTGTCATACCTTGCTAAGAAAATCCAGGGGCTGATGGTTCACCAAGAATCAGCACTGACTTGAGGGTACTTTAAAAAAAAGGTCCTGTTCTTCTTTTGTGGACAGAAGCACTTCACCACCTATACTGTATCACTCCCTGCTCCCAAATTCTTGACCATTTTTCAAGCTTCGCTAAATCACTCCTCATGTTATCTATATCTTCCTGGGTGTCTGCTCTATTGCAGATTTTGGTATCATCCACAAAGAGACAAACTTTACCCAATAGCCCTTCTGTAATATCAATTACAAAATGTTAACAAGATTTGGACGAAGAAGAGATTTTATTACAGGCTCTTATATACCGCTCTATTCAGAATCAGCGCGGTTCACAATATAACAACATACCATAACAACAAACTGTTAGGTTTTACAGAGAACAAGGTCAGAGAACTTGGATAAAACATGGGACGTCATTACTGCAACTATTTACAAGAGTATTTACAAGAGTATTTACAAGTATACATAACAGGATTTGTTCTTAGTTTGGGTAGTGATTAAGATTGGTTAGTTGGTCAAGTAATATTGGGGGAAGAGGTGGGATTTGAGTGCCTTTCTGAAAAGGGATAGATCAGTGATAGCACGAATCTCTGGGGGTAGAGCGTTCCAGTACTTAGGGGCATAGAATCTGAAGGCCCTGCTAGATGTCACTGATAGGCATTTTGTCGCTGCTTTAGGGATGATTAGAGTATTTGTTGATATCGTTCTCCTGGATCTGTTGGGTGGGACGGCCTGAATGAGGTCTATTAGAGAGGAGGAGGTGATGCTTTTAGTGGCCTTGAAAGTTAGTAGTAATGTTTTGAATAATATTCTGCCATGTATGGGGAGCCAGTGGAGTTGCTCTAGGATGGGTGTTATATGGTCCCTTCTTGATGCTCCGTAGAGGACTCTAGCAGCGGTATTCATGGCGAGTTGCAAATGGTTTAATGTGGAGTGTGGGAGGCCTTGGAGAATGGCATTGGCATAGTCAAGGTGTGGTAACCTCCTTCTTCTCAGAATGAGCTCCATTTACCTGTACTCTCTGTTGCCTCCCACTCAACTAATTTCTAACCCACTCAGTCACTTTAGGGTCCATCCCTAGGGCATTCAATTTATTTATGTCACCTGTGTGGAACAGTGTCAAAGGCTTTACTGAAATCTAAGCACACCACATCTAGAGTTCTCCCTTGGTCCAACTCTCTGGTCATCCAACCAAAGAAATTAATGAAATGTATCTGACAGGATCTGCCTCTCATAAAACCATGCTGCCTTGAATCCTGCAATGGATTGGATTCAAGAAACCTCACTATCCTCTATTTTACAGGCCTTTCCATTAGTTTACTTACCACAGAGGTTAAACAAACTGGCCTGTAGTCCCCAACCTCATCCTTTTTTCCGTTTTTGTGTCAAGGGACCATGTGCACCTTTATCCAATCTTCTAGGACCACACCAGACTCTAATGAAGCATTGAAAAGATCAGACAGTGTAGCTGCTAGATCTTCTCTAAGTTGCTTCAGCACTCTCAGATGTATCCCATCTGGCCTCATTGCTCCGTCTACGTTTAGCTTAGCTATGTCCTCACAAACACATTCTTCTGAAAATCGTTCAAGATCCAGTTCACTTCTGTTGCTATTTGTTGGTGTTTTCTGAGATCATGCTCCTGGCCCTTTATCTGTGAACACAGAACAGAAATATTTGTTGAGCAATTCTGCTTTATCCTCATCAGCTACTACATATTCCTACCCTTCACCATTCAGTCTGACAATAGCTCTTTTGTACTTCTTCCTCTGACTAACACATCTGAAAAATGTTTTGTCCCTCTATTTTACTGCATTAGATATTTTTCTTCCATTTGTATCTTTGCTTTCCTGACTACTTTCCTAGCTTCTCTTAAGTTTTTCTGAATATTGATACTTGTCTTCCTCTTTCTGTTATCTGTTGTATTTTATGAAGGCCAACTTCTTTTCTTTACCTTTTCAGGTACTTCTTTTGAGAACCATAGTGACCTCCTTTTCCTTTTGCATTTACTTACAGTACTTTCCTAAAAAAAAGTTTGTTACTCTTAGTTACCCTTTGTTTCACCCATCGCTTTTCTACATTTTCCAGCTGTTCCCATTCTGCTAACGACTGCTTGAGGTATTGTCCCATCTTGGCAAAGTTAGATTTTTTAAAGTCTAGGACCCTCACATTTGACTAAACTTTATCATCCCTAGTGCTAATGCTGAACTACACATCCGATGACACTGGATGCGAGATGATCACCCACAATGACATCAGAAGCACTCTCCCCATTTGTTAGTACCAGGTCCTGTATGGCCCCCTCATGTGTGGGTTCTGTTACCAGTTGCTGGAATAGTTCTTCCTGTAAAGAATCCAGGATCTTCCTACTACTAGATGACACTGCAGCAGGAATGTTGCAATCAGTATCTGGCATATTGAAATCACCTATCAGCAATACTTCTTCTTTCAAAGAGATACTGCAAATGTCTTCAATTAAATCTCTGTCCACTTCTTTTGCCTGTGAAGGAGGTCTGTATATAACACCAATGCACATGGATGCTTCATTCCCTCTTTCCAGTTTAACCCACAATGCCTCCTCCATCTCTCGTAATCCCTGCAATTATGTAACTTTAATATTATCTCCCTTTCTTCCTACCCTCTGCTTCCTGAATAAATTGTAGCCGAGTATAATTACATCGCAATCATGGTTCTCCCTGAACCATTTCTCTGTAACTGCCACTAAATCCAAGTTAGTCTCTTCCATTAAAGCTGCAACATCTGGAATCTTATTTCCTAATACACACTGTTTCCAGATGTTGCCCTTTTTATCCATGTCTACAGAGGTATTTAATGTTTTACTTACCTGAGGGCTTTCT
Organism: Ichthyophis bannanicus; assembly: GCA_033557465.1. Taxonomy (NCBI): domain Eukaryota; kingdom Metazoa; phylum Chordata; class Amphibia; order Gymnophiona; family Ichthyophiidae; genus Ichthyophis; species Ichthyophis bannanicus. The sequence continues at coordinate 89,145,390 of CM066033.1, forward strand.
TCTCCTGTCCCCAACAAATCTAGTTTAAAGCCATCTTTAGTAGGTTAGCCAGTCTGCTGTGGAAGACATTTTGACCCTTCTTGAATAAGTGGACACCAGCAACCCTTGGAGGATCATCCCATGGTCCAGGAAACCAAAGCACTCTTGATGACACTATCCCCCCATAGCCATGCATTTATCTGTAGGTTGCAAGCTTCTCTGCCTCGACCTTTAATCTCAAAAGGGAGAATTGAGGAGAACACCAGCTGAGCACCTATCTGCTTCACCCTCTCTCACAGAGCCATGAAGTCACTCTTGATAGGCTTGGAGGGATACCTAACAGTATCATTTGTGCCAAAATGGATGAGCAGCATCATCTAATAGTCAGTAGCCTTGATGAGTTTCGACAAATTCTCTGTAACATCTCAAATTTTGGTACCTGGCAGAGAGCACACATCCTTGGACATCAAATCTGGTTGGCAGATGGATGCCTTAGTACCCCTTAGAAGAGAGTCACCAACCACCACTACCCTTCACTTCCTTGTGGTCACCAATTCTGCAACTTTGGAGTGGTTCTTCCTGGTCTTGGGATGTTTTTTGCCTCCTCTACTTACAGGGCTGCATACTGGTTCTTAAATTTGAGGGATGTGGAGCTGGAGATTATATATCGATTCTGTAGTCTCTGGTTACTCGCATCCAGCAGCGATATTGAGCCACTGCCCAATTATGGCAAAGTGGTGAAAGTAAGTCGCAGCAAAGGCTGATCTAAATTTCACCATGGAAGCTAACTGGCAGTGGCTGTTAGCTTCCTGCCAATCTGAGCAACCCCTATATTCAGTTCTAGGGCCAGATATGACCCTGCCATTGAATATCTGGGTCTAAGTTTAAGTGGCGGCGGCTAACGGCATTAGAGCGGCTAACTACCACCGCTGAATATCCCCCCTTCCCTTAGTATTTAGCTGATGACTTTCCTATAACTCAAGATGAGTTACAATCATCCATCCATTCCCCGCCCTATTGCAGGATGGCAATTACCGGGTACTTTAACACACAATTGCTGGCATGCTTCCAGGTTAGTATTCCTGGTTGGCCAGTTGCTGCAAGTTAAAATGCCCATTAACCAGTCACCAGGCTTTAGTAAAAGGGTCCCTTAGTATTTGCAAGTTTGATTTAAAATGCATTAAGTATGAACTAACATATTTGCAGTTGATTTGCATATATAAAAAGTTCTAATGCATATTCAAATTTTTATTAAAGGGCCCCTTTTTCCAAAATCCAGTGACTAGTTAACATGCGTTTTCACATGCAGCAACTGGAAACCAGAAATGCCAGTCACTGCATGTTAGAAGACATAGTAATTAGGCCTCATGGGATGGGGTAGCGAACGGGTGAAGTGTAGGTGTGGAGAACCTATTACTGCTAGCGGTAGAGCAATTGCCATGCTCTCAGCAGCAATGTGGCTCTTAATATGAGTTCAATTGCAGAGGGAAGCGATAAATGAACCCTCTATGGGAATCGTTAGGTGATCCAGTCTTTCTGCAGCGCATGTTAGCGTTCACGTCTCAGCATTAATTGCCAGGGACATGCTGGTCAGGCCCCAAGAGTTAACATGCAGGCTTTGCACTTAATGTGCATTTGTTTCACATGCTAAGTGCAAAGTGTTTGTGGACTTTAGTAAAAGGAGCCCTAAATGCATGAAATGAGCCTAAAATGCAATGAAAAATAGAAAAAATTGTGACAATTACAAAAATTAGCTCAATTTATTTTGCCTGTAACTACACAGGTCTGCGACTAAAAAGCTGTTTGATTATTTTCATCTAATTTCCATGTATTTCGGTGTGCTGAAAACAAAATATTGAAAAAACTCCTAGACGTCATGATTTGCCACAACATGCAAAATTGTCTTCAAATTTATCAATTTTTTTCAAATTACTATTAATTAATTCAAATTATTATTAATTAATTCACATAAGTGCATTTAAGATATCAAATGCCAAAAAAACCTTAAAGGGGTTGTCCGAGTTATGTAAAAAAAAATATAGCACTGTAAATCTGATGGTCAGCAATATATACATAAGCTAAGCAAGTTTTAAGTCCGTGCTTCTAATGGTAGAAGGGGTTAATATTTCCTGAAGAATCCAGTGGGAGGGAGACACAGGGCAGAGAGCAGCAGCTCCGGTCAGTGCAGGGGGGCGTGGCCAGCACTGTGACGTCTCGTGTACAGACACAGAGCTGCTCTCTCCTGCATGCCACACTTGTGCACAAATCATCATCAGGTTCTTGGTTCTAGGCTGTTCACACTTTTTCATCGCAATTCATGTTAGCTCGTCATTCTTCAACCGTTATGTTATGGCTCCGTGAAAGTGTATTAATTCGCCAGACAGTTTCTGTTTCATCTGTGGTGAATATACAGTGTTGAAGCAACAGCAGAATATTACAGACTTTGTGAAAAAAGTATACTTTGCATACTTTGGACTAAAAATTGGAGATCAAGATAAAGTCTGGGCGCCTCATAAAGTGTGCAAACGGTGTCTTGAGGACCTCCGAAACTGGTTCAAGGGTAAGAAAAAATCTTTCCGTTATGGGATTCCTATGGTATGGCGAGAGCAAAAGAACCATAGTGACGACTGATACTTTTGTTCATCCGATGTGAAAGGGTTTAATTTCAAATGGAAGCATTCCATTTCATACCCCAATCTTCACTCGGCAATTCGTCCCATCCCCCATGGCACAGATATACCAGTACCCAAGCCCCCTGCTACCTTGGAAGAGATACCTAGCTCCGATGAAGGTGAAGTCATACCAGAACCAGATGATGAATCAAGTTCTGACTTTGAAGATGATACAAGACCAAAATTGTTTTCTCAGGAGGAGATGAATGATTTGGTAAGAGACTTGAATCTTCCCAAAGATGCCGCTGAGTTACTCGGATCAAGGCTGAAAAGCAGGACTTTATTGTTGCCAGGAATGTCATCTTCATGATTCAGACATTGTGAAAAGGAGTTCGTTCCTTACTTCGCCCAGGAAGACAAGTTGGTTTATTGCATCGATGTCGAAGGTCTGATGGGTCAATTTAAAATCCAATATGATTCAGGGCAATGGCGTCTTTTTATAGATTCTTCAAAAAGAAGTCTCAAAGCAGTTTTACTCCACAACGGTTTTTACGCTTCCATACGTGTAGGTCATTCCGTACACTTGAAGGAAACCTATGAGAACTTGGAATTGGTTCTTCGTAAACTTAAATATGAAGACCATGGTTGGCAAGTGTGTGGGGACTTGAAGGTCTTGTACATGCTGCTCGGGCAACAATCTGGGTATACCAAATATCCTTGTTTTCTGCGTCTATGGGACAGTCGAGACCGACAAAATCACTGGACCAAGAAGAGTTGGCAGCCGAGGGTGCTAACAGTCGGTGAAAAAAATGTCCTCCGAGAAACTTTGGTAGCTTCCCATAAAGTTCTTCTACCACCTCTCCACATAAAATTGGGATTGATGAAGCAATTCATAAAATCACTTCCAAGAGATGGAGAATGCTTCAAATACTTGGTCACCAAGTTTCCAGGCCTTTCGGAGGCAAAATTGAAGGAAGGTGTGTTCGTCGGACCAGACATTAGAAGGCTTATAGTTGATCAAGAGTTTGTCAATACCATGACGGATCCTCAAAAAGAAGGGTGGATTGCATTTAAAGAAGTCGTACAGAAAGTTTTAGGCAATAACAAAGATCCTCACTACAAAAAGATCATCGGACGAATGCTGAAAGCATTTCAAGCTTTAGGTTGCCTGATGAGTTTGAAAGTGCATTTCCTCCAGTCCCACCTTGATTACTTTCCTGAAAATTTGGGAGCTGTGAGTGAGGAACAAGGTGAACGATTCCACCAAGACATTAAAGAGATGGAAAGGAGATACCAGGGAAAATGGAGCATTACAATGATGGTAGACTACTGTTGGATGCTTCAGAGAGACATTCCAGATGCTACTCACAAGCGTAAATGCACCAAGAGCCTCACAAGGAAGAAGAATCGAGTTTAGTGTGTGTAGGTGAGCTCATTTCAGTTCAAAAAAGGATTTTCATGAAAATATTGTAATAAAACTTTAATTTTATAAGTCTATTTCCATTTATTTTGAGGTATTGCCTTATATAACATAGTTACCTAAATTGTCAGGAAACATGATGTCCTATGACAAAATGGAGGTCATTTTCGGATTCAGCGCACCAAAAAACATAAAGATTACATAGAATAACCAAAACAGCTCTCGAAAAAAGAAATAGCTATTTCTAATACCTAAATGTTAGAATTAACTTTCAGATGAATTTGACGCTCTCTGGAATATTTATTTATTTATTTATTTAATAGCTTTTTTTTACTACTGCTTTATCTGGAAGCCAAAGAGGTTTACAATTAATGTGAATGTGCAGATACCTACAGAGAACATTATAACATAGGGTGTTAATACAACCAACTAACTATTTACATTTGTCAATAGTTGAAATGTTTGTTTTGTATCCTTAAATTTTACATTTTGAGTTTTCTCTCTGAATTGGTCCAACCGAAGATATTTCAACAGGAGCTTAAAATAATGACATTCCTTTGCAAAATTTTCACTTGTTAATTTCTGGGAGTAAATGACAGCCTGAATAATAAAAATTACCCAAAAATCTCCTAACACTATTTCAAATAGTGGTGAAGAAATCTTTTTTGACATTATATATTGAAAGGAAGTTATCTAGGAGAAATGTTTAACTCCTCAAAAAGTTTGCATAGACTCAGGAAAATGTGACAGACTATATTTTCAGAGTGTATAAAAACTATTTTTGTGAGAGTTGTGGGATATGCATTTAAAGTGACATTTTAGCTATCTAGGAATAAGCTGAGAGGTCCAGGACAAAATGTCCAATATACAAGGGGAGTGGTGGCAGTGAAGAGGGACACGTGTAAATGCCTTCTGAAATCGCTCCATCTCTACCCGAAAGATGCACTTCCCCGCAACTGGTTCAACAAGTGGGCTCCTGTATATGACAAGACTGTGTATATGCATAGCTGCAACCAATTTTAGAAATGTGGACATCCCCAAAATACGTGGCTGCTAGCATGGGTACAAGTACATGCATGAGGAGGTTTTTCAGGTTGGGAGGCATCTATTCTAAGCTACATACAAGACCCAACCTCCCTTTTTAGACATGCAGACGTGTGGCAGTCGGGCGGTAAAATGAAAACTCTGTTTATTCACATGCATGTTCCTTCGACCCGGGGATAATTACTGTGGAGCTGAGAGCACATTTATCTCTTCCCTCTACAAGTGTTGCTGCCGTGAAACAGGTACTTTTTTGCTATCTATACATGACAGGAGCTGGTACAGGCATGGAATGACAGCAGCAGGATCCATACATGTGCAGGCCTTTCCGAAATCACGTGGCAATGTGCAACTCCGTAAGAACGCCCAGTCCACACCTCTACCACTCTCCTGTTTGATATGGACATAATTGCACCGGAAATGTGTATATCTAAGGCTTTCTAAAATTTCTTTGAGAACATCTTTGGGATTTGCACATCTTAATGGACATTTTCAGACATGCAAATCATGAAGAGAGCTTTTAATATGACTCTCTAAAATGCTAAAGACTCAGACCTAGATGCAGTAAGTGTTGCATTAGAATGTTTTGCTAAGCCTCAACGCACAGTATTCTAATCAGTGGCATAACCAGGAATTAATTTTTGAAGGGTCTGGGATTAAGTTAGGTGGGCACAAAGCAGAACAAAGGCTTCCGCTTATTTGACTTTTCTATTGCCCCTGACTGGATGGACCTGACATCAAAGTGGAGGGACCATGGTCCACCTAGTCCCGCCCTTGGATGTGGCCCTGATTCTAACACACCCACTAAAAATATTAATAAGCTGATATCATGCAAATTACTGCTACTGTATTTGCTGCATTATGAGCATGAGTGCAAAATGGCCTATTCACAGACAGGAATGGAGACATAAAAAAAAACTCCCCAACTCCCATCCCCTACCCCAACCCTAAAAAAAGGGTCTGATGGCCCAGTTATCCCCAGCCACTCCCAACACTACAGCACTCCCAACAGTAGTCCCAACTTCCCACTCCCCCATTAACACTGTCTATTGTACCCCCTGGCTCTCCTGACTCCCATGCTCACAACATCTCTCCCAACTATCTGTCCCAAAGCATCCCTAGCCCAAGCACCAAAGGTCAGGGCACCCCTGCTCTGTGTGCCCTGGGTCAGGCCATCCTTGGCCTGTGGTCCTGGAGTCATGGTACCCCTGTCCCCATTCTCCTTACATCAGGGAACCCTTGGCTTGGGAACCCATGTAAGGATACCCTTGGCCCACACTTCCTAGTCAAGGAGGCCTTAGACCAGAGATTCAATTATTGCCTTATTTGGTACACTAAACCTTAATGGTGGATGCAAATTTAGGGATCAGATGTTCCTGCCTCCCAACTTTGGAAGATCATGGGAGAATGGGAGGGAGCCCACTTAGGCCAACAGGAATAATTGTGGGGTAAGTGGGTGGTGGTCTGAGTGCTCATCTTTGCCACCAATGATAATTGTTGTGAAGTCAAGGGTGTGTGGGATCCAGGAGGGCCCACTTGAGCCACCAAGGAGAGATTTTGTCAGTGACAGGTCTGATGTCCTACTTGGGCTACGAGGGAGCTTTGAGAACTCAGCCACACCTACTCCAAAATGGAGGTGAAGCCAGAAGGGTTACAATATTTTAATCTCAGTGCCATGGTGGAGTGCTACAGAGGTGTGTGCCCAAAGAGCAGCACTTGCTCCTTTGGTCTGCTGCCGGGGGCAGCTCCCTATTGCTTATACTACTTCCTTACTGATGGTTTTCTTTTTATCTTCCATCTCTATGGAAGGTTTTCCCCACATTTTGCAGTTACTGTAGATGTGCTTACTGACATCTCAAGGAATGGTAATAATGCACCTGCGACAAATGCAACAAACAGCTTAGCACGGAGGTGGTGCTGGACCTGCGTTGACTACATGGGGACATGCCAGGTGTGCTCCCTTTCATTAGCATGGGTCTGGCACCACCCTCTACGCATGCCCTATAGTCTGGTGCTAATACTGCAATTGCAAGCAGTGATGCGGTCTTCTGCGTTCCAGTGAATTGTTTCTATTTGGGGTTTGCATGACAGAAATGTTTGGTTTGTGCTTGTTCACAACTTTTAGGCATTTTTTCATGCTTGTTTCATCTATTCGTTCCTTGTGCACATTATATGTGCACAAGATCTTTTTTAACTGCATAAACTTACTGTATTTCATTAATGGGGAGGAGTAGCCTAGTGGTTGGGGCAATGTACTTCAGGCCGGAAGGTCGGGGGTTCAAATCCCACTAGAGGACAGCAACCTTGGGCCGGAAGGACTGGGGTTTCTAGTCCCACAGATGCTCCTTGTGGTCTTGGGCAAGCCACTTAACCCTCCATAGCCCATGTTCCCTGTAAGTATTAGTGTATGTGTCTCATATCCCCCTGTGTTAAATGTATCCCCCAATTGTGTTGTGACCGCTTTGATTGAAGGATAAGGCGGTATACAAAACTGTCTAAATAAATAAATAAATAATTCATAGATATAGGTCTGTACAAGTGATTTGCGTGCGCTTTCATTTTTTAGGCACTGAAACGAACCAGACATATGCTCATGAACGCATACCCCTAGTTTCTGAGCGTCATTAAATTGATATAAGGTACCATGAGAAAAGTAATATGGTCGTGGGTTAATATTCAGTTTTGCTAAATTTAGTTTTGGGATGCAAATGAGCTCCTTGTTCATCTGCGTCCTAAAGCTAAATTTTGTACAAACGTTTTCATATGTTGCCATGGTCAGGAACATCTCATATTCCTGACTGCTGGAACATGTGAACATTTTTGCAAAAGGCCCTATTTTGCATGATAGCCGTACCATTTAAAGTGTTCTTCTTGCCTGTTTTGGAGGCCAATTGAAACCTCTAGAGATCCTCCAATATCTGAAAATCTAGTGGCCCCCTAACCTCTCTATGCCAAGCTCCACCCAGGGCATAAATGAGTAAAAAAGGCTACCCCTGCTCCCCAGGGGCCATATAGCCCTGGTGAGCCAGTGACCCTCTAACCCCTCAACCCCAAAGTCCTACCCTATCGAGGTCCAGCCCTTAAATCCTAGGGGCTCAATATATAAAGTCTGCAGTTAGTGATTTTTAGGCACCGGCTGCAATATTTATTTAGTATTTAAAAATGAAACCAGATATTTAATGGCAGAATCTGGATATCCTCTACCACTGAAAGCCTGGTTTCACCGCTGATTGTCAGTACTATCCTGCAGGACCATAGCAAGCTAAAAACTGCATCCTGTGTGACTAATGAATCTGATGTCCCCCCTCCACCCCAACCACAAGCAGTAATTCACTTTTTTTGAGCTTCCTGGAAGCCTAGTGATGATATCAGCATCCCTTCTGCACTTGCGCCCTATGCAACCACACCACTCTCACAGCCCTTGGTACGGCCCTGCTATCCAGATAGCAGCGAAATTCAACTTCTATCCAGATAAGAAACCGCATAAAGGTAGACCTGATTTTTTTAGGTGCAATAAGCAATAGCGCTGATGGCTAAGACTCCAGCCCAGTATTTGTTTTGACCGTCCATATGCATGGGGTTCTTTGCCCTCATGCATGGGTTCCAATTAGACAGACAAGCAAGAAGTCTAAAGAGAGGATGAAGACCAGTGCAGTCTGAGCATGGGGACTCCATCTCTTGTGGGCAGAAGACAGGAAGGCTGTGATCATGACCAAGACCAGTGCTGGGTCTACTTGCACCCTGGAAGAAAGATTAGTGGCGGGAGGGAGGGTGAGAAAATATAATGGGGCAGTGGGCTTTTGAAAAGAAGAATGGGGGGAACTGTGGGCAGGGGGGAAGGGGGAAAGAAGGGAATAGTGTTTAAGAAGGGAAACAGAGAGTGGGGGGTACAGCAAGAGGGGAGAATGCAAGGGGTTGGAAGTGAAGAGAGGTTTGCATGTAAAGAAAAGGGCACAATGTGTATATCCAAAAGGCGACAACCCCCCCCCCCCCACCACCACACACACACATAGGTACCCACCTCCACACACCACCTCCACACACACACACTGGCACCTCATCTCCACACCACACACATACACAAAGATAGACATCCCAAAAGGAGAATGGAACATTTTCCTCTCTAAGTCTTGCTAGGTACCTTCATGTGGTAACCCCATTGTATAAAATCTATACCAAATCTTAACAAGGCAATACTACAATACTACAATAAAAGTATGGTAGGAAGAAAAAAGGAAGATACATACTGGCCGCACATCACCCAGGATAAAATGGTGCCCACCCATAGTTTATGCACTAAGGCTAATGATAGTGGTAGTGATAGTGCAAAATCTTCAGGACAGAATAACATCCCTGATGCAGCCAAAGGCCATGGTAAACTCATTTATGGACCTACTGCATAAACCACAGAAACTAATGAAAAAACGAAGAAGATTGAAAACTGTTAGGTGGACTCCTGAAGACAAAATGCTGATTCCTAGCAACCCATGGGTTTTCTTGGCAAGGTCTGACTGAAAGTAGATTGCCAGGCCTTTTCTTCCGAGGCAATGGAGGGTGAGGTGATTTGCCCAAGGTCACAAGGAATACTAGAGGGAATTGAATCCTGGTCTCTTGTGCATTAGACTAACCACTAGGGTACTCCTACTATTATGCCACAAACCCTGCATTTGGCTACAGAGCATACACAAAGAGAGCTTGCCGAAGAAGGAGGCTCTCTTTGGTACAATGCAAGTACTATGGTGAGCATTAGCAGTAAATTTGAGAGACTGAGATTATACTCCACATACGCTGGCTTAGGAGTGAGGTTCATGACCGTCATGGTATGTGCAAAACTAACCCATTTGGAGATACACAGACAGAGACAGGCATCCTAGCCCTACTTGCCTACACACAGGCCCCAAGGTTTGTACTCCAAGGTTTGTACTCCATCCCAAGGTTGTACTCCAAGGTTTGTACTCCATCCCAATGTGACATAGGCACACATGCACTGCAGCTTCTCACCTCAGTCCCATACAACACAGACACATGCATTGCAGCCCAGGACCCCATGCACACGAAGGCACCCATTGCCACACCCTACCCACATTCAGGCACCTCACAAATACACACACAGGCACTTCACTCCGGCACCACACACACAGAAAAAAACTTACTATCTGAAGATAAACACACTGGACCGATCAGCAGCACCAGCAGGAAGCGGGAAGGTAAGCTCCTCCCCACTCCCCACCGGCTCGACCAATCAGCCCGGCTCCATCAGAGACTTTAAAATCAGCACTGATCAGGCGCACCCCACCTGAGGACCTTGACAGAGGGCCCTTAGGCATGGTCCTCTGCGTGGTCTTGAGCAGCAATCACTGGGGTCCAATTTGCTAACAAACCACCCACTGCAAGACAAACAGTGCCTAAGAATAGTAACAGACTGAGACCAAGAAGCAACCAGCAACTGGAACACACCTCTCCTGACAAACTTCACTAAATCAATGCTCCCAGCTACAGATCAGCCCCAGTGCAGAATTCAACCACAAGCTGCACTCAAAAAGGTAACCGAAGGTCACAACCCTCACCATTACTCAGCACCCATCCCCCAACGCTTCAAAATGTATCCATCATATATGACCACATGCACTTTCATGGCACTCCTCATACTAGGTCTCAATGCTGGAACACTATATTTCACCTCTAATCCCAACCCAGCATTCAAACCCTATACCCCCCCCCCCTCAATCGGACCCCTTTTCCAGACAAAGAAACACAAATAATCTAATCCACTTCCAATTCAGCACAACTCCACCATTTACTCTCAAAGCAAACACAACAAACCCTAGTCCATCAAATGAGCTCTGATACATGCATGCTCAGTCATGAACAAAATAATCAATGATTATATCACATCTAATAAGATCAACATAGAAACATAGAAACATGGTGACAGAAAAAGACCACATGGCCTATCTAGTCTGTCCTTCCATAACAACAACTACAACAGTCCACTTTTTACCTTTAGAGATCCTCTGTGTTGGTCCCATGCTTTTTTGAATTCAGTTACTGTCCTCATCTCTACCACCTCCACTGGGAGACTATTCCATGGATCCACTACTCTTTCTGTAAAGAAATATTTCCGCATATCACTCCTGAATCTATCTCCCTTCACCCTCATCCCATGTCCCCTCGTAGCAGAACTTGCTTTCAATTGAAAGAGGCTCTCTCCCTTAACATTTATGCCACGGAGGTATTTAAACATCTCAATAATATCACCTCTATCCTCTAAGGTGTACATATTAAGATCCTTAAGTCTGTCCTCATATGCTTTATAATGAAGCCCATTAATCATTTTAGTAGCAACCCTCTGCACCGACTCCATCCTGTTCACATCCTTTTGAAGGTGCGGTCTCCAGAATTGCACACCATACTCCAAATGAGGTCGCACCAAAGACTTATACAGAGGCATTATCACCTCCTTTTTTCTGCTAGCCATTCCTCTCCGTATGCACCCAAGCATCCTTCTAGCTTTTGCCGTCGCCTTTTCTACCTGTTTAGCTACTTTAAGATCATCAGACACAACCACGCCTAGGTCCCGCTCTTCTTTAGTGGACAAAAGTACTTCACCTCCTATACTGTATTGCTCCCTTGGATTGCTGCAGCCCAAATTCATGACCTTACATTTTTTAACATTAAATCCCAGCTGCCAAATCTAGACCATTCTTCAAGCTTAGCTAGATCCCTCCTCATGTTATCTACACCTTCCTGGGTGTCTACTCTATTGCAGATTTTGGTATCATCTGCAAAGAGGCAAACCTTACCCGACAGCCCTTCCGCTATATCACTAACAAAGATGTTAAAAAGAATTGGACCAAGGACAGATCCCTGGGGCACACCACTGGTAACCTCCTTCTCCTCAGAGTGAGCTCCATTTACTTGTACTCTTTGTCGCCTCCCACCCAACCAATTTCTAACCCAAGCAGTAACTTTAGGGTCCATCCCTAGGGTGCTCAGTTTGTTTATAAGTCACCTGTGAGGAACAGTGTCAAATGCTTTACTGAAATCTAAATACACCACATCTAGAGCTCTCCCTCGGTTCAACTCCCTGGTCACCCAGTCAAAGAAATCAATCAGATTTGTCTGACAAGACCTGCCTCTAGTGAATCCATGCTGCCTCGGATCCTGTAATCCGCTGGACTCCAGAAACCTCACTATTTTCTCTTTCAGCAGCGTTTCCAATAATTTACTCACCACCGAAGTTAAACTAACCGGCCTGTAGTTTTCAACCACATCCTTACTTCTGCTTTTGTGTAAAGGCACCACATGAGCCTCTCTCCAGTCCTTTGGCACCACTCCCGACTCCAACGAGGCATTGAAAAGGTCAGTCAGTGGAGTTGCTAGAACGTCCCCAAGTTCCCTCAGTATTCTAGGGTGTATCCCATCCGGTCCCATCGCTTTGTCTACTTTAAGTTGAGCTAGTTTCTCACGAACACAGTCTTCTGAAAATTGTTCAAGATGTCCCTCGCTTCTGTACTTATTTGTGGGTGTTTTCTGAGGTCCTGCTCCTGGTTCTTCATCTGTGAACACAGAACAAAAATATTTGTTAAACAATTCCGCTTTATCCTTATCAGCTTCTACATATTCCCCCCCTGCACCCTTGAGTCTGACAATACCACTTTTGCCCTTCCTCTTCTCACTAATATATCTGAAAAATGTCTTATCCCCCCATTTTATTGCATTGGCTATTTCCTCCTTTTGAATCTTTGCCTTCTTGACTACTTTGCTAGCTTCTCTAAGTTTTTCCAAATACAGATGCCTGTCTTCATCTCTCTGTGATCTCTTGTATTTCATGAAGGCCTCCCTTTTTTTCTTCACTTTTTCAGCTACTTACTTCGAAAACCATAGCGGTCTCCTGTTCCTTTTGCCTTTATTTACCATTTTAACAAAAAGGTTGATTGCCCTTAAAATACCCCCTTTCAGTTTTGCCCACTGTTTTTCTACATCCCCCAGCTGTTCCCATCCCACTAACGACTCCCTGAGGTATTGGCCCATCTTCGCAAAGTTAGTCTTCCTAAAGTCTAAGATCCTCACCTTGGAATGGATTCTAACAGCCCTAGTCCTAATACTGAACCACACCATCTGGTGATCACTGGATGCAAAATGATCTCCCACTACAACATCAGAAACACTTTCACCATTGGTAAGCACCAAGTCCAGTATGGCCCCTTCACGTGTGGGGTCTCCATCACAGAAACTTAGCTCATGGAAACAGACACAATTCTCCTAAACCAACTCAAACTGAACAACTACTCAGTGTTCCACTGCCCATGTACCCATTGAAGAAGTAGAGGTGTCCTAATAATAACCAAATCCCACCTAAACTTCAACCAACTCACCTCTAACTCCACAGAGGGAACAAACAGCATCTCAATTTCAAACAAACAACTCACTATCTGTCTCATTTATAGAGCCCCATCAACATCCTCAAATGACCTTTCAACTATTCTGGGACTTGTACTCGAATGCTCGCACCCAAACAAAGAACTCATACTACTCGGAGACTTTAACCTCCCCTCAGCACCTGCAAAACATGCAGCCTCCTTCCTAGATGCAATGTTTTCAATGGACTTTACAAAAATAATACACACGCCATGTATGACAGAGGAAATACACTTGTTCTCATCTTCATCAACACCAAGTCCATCCATACCTCGGGTTGGTTGCCCTTAAAAAAAATCACCTTTCAGTTTTGCCTGCTATTTTTCTACATCCCCCAGATGTTCCCATCCCGCTAACGACTTCCTGAGGTATTGGCCCATCTTGGTAAAGTTAGTTTTCCTAAAGTCTAAGACCCTTGCTTTTGAATGGATTCTAACAGCCCTAGTCCTAATACTGAACCACACCATCTGGTGATCACTGGATGCAAAATGATCTCCCACTATAACATCAGAAACACTTTCACCATTGGTAAGCATCAAGTCCAGTATGTCCCCTTCACATCTGGGTTCTATTACCAATTGCCTGAATAGTTCTCCCTGTAGAGAATCCAGGATCTCCTTACTTCTAGATGACACTGAAGTAGGGATGTGCCAAACAACATCTGGCATATTGAAATCCCCTATCAGTATCACTACCCCTTTCCTATGCTGTATATGTCTTCAATTAACTCTCCATCCACCTCTTCCTCCTGTGAGGGAGGTCTGTATATCACACCAATGCAAATAGATTTCTCTTTCCCTCTTTTTTAGTTTAACCCACAGTGCCTCCTCTCTCCCTTTTAAGCTCTGTAGTTCCAAAGCTTTAATATTATTTTTTAAATATAGTGCCACTCCTCCCCCCCCCTTCTTCCTACCCTGTCCTTTCTGAATAAAGTATAGCCTGGTATAGTTACATCCCAGTCATGGTTTTCTGTGAACCATGTTTCTGTAATTGCCACTAAATCCAAGCCAGCCACTCCCACCAAAGCTTCAACATCAGGGATCCTATTTCCCATGCTATGGGAATTTATACACACTGCTTTCCATATGTTACCCCTGTTACCCATTTCCATAAAGGTATTTAATGTATCACTTACCTGGGGGCTTTCACTTACCTGGGGGCTTTCTTCACCCATCCCCAACAAATCTAGTTTAAAGCCCTCTTCAGTAGATTAGCCAGTCTGCTACTGAAGACATGTCAACCTTCCCTTGGACAGATGACTGCCATCTCTGCTCCGCAACCCTTGGAACAGCATCCCATGGTTATTCATCTGAGTATTGCCACTAACCAGATATCCTAAACTCCACCCCAGATCAACCCACAGACTGTCAAGGTGGTCAGAGGAAATAGTGGTGTGAACCAGATAGTATCTCTGGCAATTATTTGTTAGCAGGTTCTGTTATCTGTATAAGTGCTTTTGAATATCAGCCCATAAAAAACTGATGCCTACCCCACCATCCATTCTACTAAACTTTTATTTACCTAGGGGGTCAGAGGACAATGGGGACAGAAGTGATCCCAACTCACTCCTGCTTCTGTAGTGGCCACCCCCAAAATGGCAACAGCTGACCCCTAGTGTAAATCTTTCAGTACTGCTGCTAGTTGTCAGGTTGCCAAATAAGGGGAGTACTTATCAATTGCAAATTTAAATAAACTTTTGTGTGAAGCAGATTTCACTTGTATGTTTATTATTGTGAAGTGTACTTCTGTGAAGTGACTCTCTGAAAATAATGCAGAACGCTTGAAATTTGGCATTTTTGAATGTTTTTGAAGTGTTTTGCACTATTTTTCATGCAACATGAACTTTTGTGAAGTCACTTCACACATTAGTACATTTAAATTCCAGATACCCTTATATTTCAACAAGACAAATGGAGAAAATGCTAGAAGACCTTAAATCTCTTCATGTACGTAAAAAGACACATCTGTTTTAGGAAGTGGTGGAAGAAGCTTAGAATGTGGGAAGGCGCATCCCTATGATCTATGTGTGCCGAAGGATATACCATTGTGATCTGAGTAAAGAAGATGGCAGCATAATGGAAAAGCTTGATTGAAGTCACTAGGAGTCAATACTTCTAAAAAGAAAAGAAAAAATTACTCATAGGACTGCAAGATGGCAGTCATTGTTCTTTTGTT
The DNA here is from genome assembly GCA_033557465.1 of Ichthyophis bannanicus. Taxonomy (NCBI): domain Eukaryota; kingdom Metazoa; phylum Chordata; class Amphibia; order Gymnophiona; family Ichthyophiidae; genus Ichthyophis; species Ichthyophis bannanicus. The sequence continues at coordinate 89,161,038 of CM066033.1, forward strand.
GCTATGTACTCTTAAGATGCAAGGTTTGTTGTTAAAACATGTCATTTCTGATCTGCTAGATTCCTGAGGACCTTGTTCCATGGATGGACCTGAGGGATACTTACTAGGATGAAGCCAACCTCCTCATTTGGGCTAATAGCCTGTAAAATCTTTCACAGCCTGTTCTTCCTTTCTTTTAAGTGCCGCACCTCTCTCTGGCAGAAGGAAATGTTCCTGGACGTTTCCATGGGAATGGACCTGCTTGATCCTGGCAGAGTATTTGAACTGTAATTGCAGAGCTCTGTCCAGATGTTTAAGAACTACTGATCTGGTCCCACAGTGTTCATCACTATAAAGAGGCTTCTCATTAGGCCTAATTTACTTTAGAGAACATGGGACTGATTAACAAAATTAAGGCATTATACTGGAAAAAGCTCAGATACAGAGGACTGGATTATGTTATCAATTCCATAGGTAGATAATCCTATTTCCTTCAGAGATCGAAAGATACAGTACATGGCAGCAGAAAGGAATCCATTGGCTTCTGTAATCTAGCTTCTGTTAGAAATAGGGTTGCCAACTGGCCGGTTTTCAGCCGGCCTGGCCGGTTTTTCCACGGCCAGGCCGGCTGCCGGCGCAGAGGCAAAACCGGCCCTTTAAAAGCCAGTTTTTTTGCTCTGGCCGCAAGATCGGGAGCGGCCAGAGCAAAAAAACCGGCTTTTCTCCGCTTCAGAGGGAGCCGGGGAAGCCCGCGCGAGGCCCCGGCTCCCTCTGAACAGCCACCAGCGTGAAGAGCCTTTACCTTCATGCTGGCGGCTGTTCCTGTGAAGCCGCGAATGCTGGGAAAGGTTAAAGGTTGCCCTTTAACCTTTCCCAGCATTCGCGGCTTCACAGGAACAGCCGCCAGCGTGAAGGAAAAGGCTCTTCACGCTGGTGGCTGTTCAGAAGGAGCCGGGGCCTCGCGCGGCTTCCCCGGCTCCCTCTGAAGCCTCAGACAGCCGCGATGCTGGTCGGGGGGGGGGGGGCAAGGACTGCATTGGCTGTGATGGGGGGGACCTGGACTGGAAAAGGGCTAAGGGGGGGGGACGGGGGACGGACTTGGACTGGAAAAGGGCTAAGGGGGGGACTTGGACTGGAAAAGGGCTAAGGGGGGGGGACTTGGACTGGAAAAGGGCTAAGGGGGGGGGACTTGGACTGGAAAAGGGCTAAGGGGGGGGACTTGGACTGGAAAAGGGCTAAGGGGGGGGGACTTGGACTGGAAATGGGCTATGGTGGAGGAAGGGGGATCTTGGACTGGAAATAGGCTGTGATTAGGGGGGCTAAGACTGCAAATGGGCTGTGATGGTGCGGGGGGACTCGGACTGCAAATGGGCTGTGATGGTGCGGGGGGACTCGGACTGGAAATGGGCTGTGATGGTGGGGGGGGGGGCCTAGGACTGGAAATAGGCTGTGATGGGGGACTTGGACTGGAAATGGGCTGTGATTGGGGGGGGGAGCTAGGACTGGAAATGGCCTGTGATGTGAGGGCTAGCACTGGAAATGGGCTGATGAAGAGCTGGAATAGGACTGGAAATTGGCTGATGTGGGGCATGGGAGAATGGGACTAGAAGGGAGTGGATGCTGGGTGGGCCTAGAACTTTAAGGGAATTGATTTGGGGGGAGGACTAGAATGGATGGGGAATGAGAATGGAGAGGGGAAAAAATATTTTGTGTGGAAGAAAAGTCTATGATGGGCCGGTATTGGGAGAGTAAGAGGGGCTTGAGAATGGAAGGGTGAAATTTAAACGGATGATAAAGGAATAAGGAAAGTATTGGGGGAAAGAGCAAAAGGGAAACAATCAGTATGTTAAAGCAGAAATAGAGAGAGAATGGAAAACATCTAAAAGAGAAGAAAGGAGAAATGGATAGCTCGCAGAAGACACGAAGAAACCAGAAGAAAGTGACTGGAGCAATTGCAACTGAAAAATAAAACGCCCAAACAGAAGGTAGAAAAATACTTTTTATTTTGAATTTATTAACTGGAATATGTCTGGTCTGGGAAGTGTGTATTGCTAACATCTTTGCGTTTTTGTTTAGTGCAAGAGGAAATTACTTTATAGTTTTATTTCTCCAGTGTTGTACATTTCATGTTTGGATTTTGGGGTTCCCAGTTTAATTGTTATCTGACCAAGGAAGTTAGCCTACACGTATCCTCGGTAATTTTTGTGGGTGGGGCTGGGGGGCGGGGCAGGGGTGGGACTAGGGGCGGAGAATGGGTGGAGCATGGAGAGCCACAGGTGTCGGGTTTTTCTCGGTGAAAAAGTTGGCAACCCTAGTTAGAAAACAACGCCTCAAAATGATGAAATATCTGTGCTATATGTTGAGGTCTCTGCTGTTGTAGCGATTTACCAATCAATGAAGATCTAATGGTGATGAGGTATCAGTTATCTATCTTTCTATCTCTGCATGTATATTGGTTGAAAGATGTAGATACATATTGTCGTGCCCACGTTACTGTGCACCTGTTGGTTAGGCAGGGAACTGCACTGGGGCCTCAATGTAACTGGCCTTCTGGTACTTGTAGTTGTGCTGCCAGTTAAAAATCAGTCGTGGAACGATGGTAAGGTTATAAGGGCTTTATTTCCCCTTCCCAAAAGGACTTCTTATCATGGTACAAAACAAAAGAAAACATAACCCTTCCTGGGCATTGTGACATAGTGAGTCCTTTTAGTCAGGGAGAAACTCCCAAAGATCAGCAAAAAAGTGCAGGGCTGCAACATAAACAACAGCACATGGCTGGTTGTCAGGGAAACCAAGCCCCAGAGAGAGAAACAGGCCCCTGCTATCAGTTCAGCAGAGAGTCACGAGGTAATTCTGAACACCTGCTAAGGGGTGGAGTCAGGCTTTACCCGAGGGAGCTGACTCATAAGGAGGCCCCAGTTAACACAGAGAGGAGCGCAGGGAACACGGAGAGAAAGGCAGAGAAGAGAGCTGAGAGCAGAACAGAGGAGGAAGAGAGAGACGAAGACGAGAAAAGGTCAGAGGCTCTGTGTGAGAAGTACAGCAGGAGCAGACCTTGTCAGTGGAAGTCCTCTCTGGATTCTGAACGGGAGAAAAGGCCAGGAAGGCAATTGAATTACACTCTGCACAAGTCAGGTTGGGAACCGACAGCCATTTACAAACCTCAGAGAAAACCTTATACAGCCAGAGTAAAAGGTAAGCCCAAGGACTGGAAGTACCATAACCACTGGGAGTTTATTGACCAGGAGAGTTGGGGCTACGGTACTGAGGACTGTAATGAAAATGGTTATTTAGAGCTGTACCAAACCCAAGTGCTAATCCCAAGGCCTAGCGTGGGAACGGGCGTGGCTCCAGAAAGAAAGGAGCAAACAATTCCTGCCTCAGAAGAGGAGGGCAGGGAAATTGTACCCTCTTTTGTAAATAATTCTTTGGAAGCAAGGAACTGTACTATTTCAATGGCAGAGGAAATAATATCTCTGTGTTAATGTTTGATGCTGAAGGAAGCTGCTTTATTTTGTCCTTTTGTCTGCCAGAAGTGCAAGAGTTTATGTTACCTTTTATCCTGGTGAAATCCACCCCGGGAGGGGAATAAATCCCTTTTTGCTTTATCAACTTGAGTCACACTACTCTTCATTGAACTTTCAAAGGAAATACATTTCCCTACATGCAGTTCTGCAGGAAATAGTAAACCTCAGTTCAGGAAGAAAACTTAACCTCCTTAAGCCCTACCTACCTACGGGTACTGGCAAGGGGGGAACATCACAGCATATAACAAAAGGAAAAACTGTAACAAAAATAGCTTCCTTTCAGCTTCTTAACCAGAAACAAATGTATTTCAAAACAGTCTTGCACAAGCAGGAATAAGCCTTCCTTTCACAATGTCAGGCTTCAACAGCTTCTTATTTATTTATTTATTTAATTTATTTATTTATTACAATTTCTTATATACCGCGCTATTTGGCATCAGCGCGGTTTACATTATAACACAACGACCATAACAACATGCTGTTTGGTTTTACATCAAACAGGGGTCCAAACTTGGATAACAGGGGTAACTATATACATGAGATGTTTACATGGTAAAAAGTAGCTTGGATAACAGGGGTCGATTATATACATGAGATATTTACATGGCAATGAGTGAGTGAAATATCATAATGAACGTGAGGGTTGTTTCTTAAAGTGGGTCATCTCTTCAGAGGGGATGTCTAGGTGCCATTGGTGTTTGGGTAGCATTGGAGGAAAAGATGGTATTTGAGTGCCTTCCTGAACTGCGATAGGTCGGCAATAGCTCTAATGTTAGGGGGTAGAGCATTCCAGCATTTAGGTACATAGTAACTGAACGCCCTGTTTGTGGTTGATATGTTGCACTTTGACGATTCCTTTGGTGTTACTAGTAGGTTTATGGCTATTGTTCTTCTGGATCTGTTGGGGGGCACCATGTGAATAAGATCAGTGAGTGAAGGGGATGAAATACCTTTGATTGCCTTGAACGCTAAGAGTAGGGTTTTAAAGATGATTCTCCCATGGATAGGTAACCAGTGAAGTTGTTTGAGAATGGGGGTCACGTGGTCACTTCTGGTGGCTCCGTGTAAGACCCTTGCTGCAGCATTCATGGCCAGTTGTAATGGGGCCAGTGTGGAGTGAGGGAGCCCTTGTAAGATAGCGTTTGCAAAGTCGAAGTGATGCAGGATTAGCGCTTGGTATATGGTCCGGAAGTCATCTGGGTCCAGCAGGGAGCGCAGATGCCTGAGTGTGCGAATTTTGAAGTATACAGCTTTGACAATGTTGTTTATGTGGTGTTTCATATCCAGGCGTTGGTCCAACGTAACTCCAAGGTATCTTATTGTTTCTTTGGTTAGTAAGTCCGCTTCCTTAACACTGATATGGGGTGGAGGAGTAAAGTTGGGGTCTCTGGAGATGAAAAGAACCTCCGTCTTTTTATGTTGAATGCGTAGATTCTGTGATTGAAGCCTTAATGAGAAAATGCCGTCTGCCATAGAAATTGTACAATCCATCTGTTCAATGCTATTCTCAGCTTCAGACGGTTCACATTGCATTGCTTCTTCACCAGGGTTTAATATTTCTCCATGGACCAGCAGGATTGCGTCAGCCACACTTGGTGACGTCCTCCGGGCGGAGCCGAGTATACGGATGTGCTCTCTCTAGAGCTCCGAAAGGTGAGCCCTTCCTGGGCCCACCTTAGGTAGCCCATCCTACCGGTCCACCCCCTGGTCCGGCCAGTTTTTCGTTCTTCCGCCTTGCCAGCAAGACAGACCCTGCTCTGCTCTCATTTGTTTTTTTTTTCTTTGTTTTACTTTTCTGGCTAGACCATGCCTAAACACCACGCAAAAAAATGCCCTCGCTGCGGCAATAAGAAACATACCTCCCATGGATGCTCCCTCTGTGGAGAGATGAAGAAGGGCTACCATGCGGTGTGCTCTGCCTCCACGCCTCATGCTGACCCCCCGCCGGCCCAGGATGTGCCTGAACGGGCCTCCATCCTCAGCCGAGCCTCCACCGCTGCCGACTGGACTCCCTCCCGGCGGGACGCGCCATATGGGGCCTCCGTTCCCAGCCCGGTGCACAGAATAGACTCTGCCTCTGATCCCGGATCAAGCGCCACCACCCGCACTCCCACGGAGGTAAGCTCTGCCGCTGTTCTATCTCCGGCTGCTCTCCTGGACGCTTTAGTGCACAATAGGGACTCTGCCACTGCTCCTGAACCAAGCGCCGCCATCCGCGGTCCAACGGAGGTCAGCTCTGCTGCGATCTTAACTCCCGCTGCTTTTTTGGACGCTTTGGGGCTCGCCGACACAGTCTTTTACACGCGGCAGCCCTCTGCACCCTCTGTCCATGCTGCCCAAGATGGCGCCCTCCTACAGTCCTCCCAGCCTTGGACGGGGTCCTCCAACTCCGCCCACACAGGGGGCGGGGCCTCAACACAGGGAAACACTGTGCACAGCTCTGTCAATCCGTGCCTCGGGGAAGCTGTGACCCTGCTTCAACTCAGCCCGGCCAACCTGATCGCCGCGGGAATCGAAGCAGGAGAGCCCTGCAGCAGCGCATATAATGCCCTCGGGGGACCTGCAGAGACAGTTAACCCCTTAAACGCCAGTGCTCAGTTCAACGGTGCCAGCATCCACAATAAGAGCACCTCGGGGCACAGATCTCCCCACCGCAGGAAGCGGACCAAGCAAAGTGGGCGTAGCAGCAGCAGTGACTCTGGACATGGAGCACAGCCATCAAAACGCCGCAGGCACAACAAGCACCACCGCCATCGCTCCCAACGCCGCAAAAACCGACGGGATGATTCCCACAGTGACAGCAGCGGACATCGGAGCACTTCCAGACGCAGCAGATCCAGCCACAGTACATCCTCCGCTATCCTCAACTTATTAACCCAGCTGGTGAGACAGTCTGCTTCAACGACACCCACGGCACGCGCCTCGCTCTCACCCAGCGCAGACCGTGCACAAAAATCTCCAGGAGCAGCGCTTACCTCCACCCCGGAGGAGAAGATTAGAGAACCCTCACCCAATCCAGCCTATGAAATCCATTCACCTGACTGCACCGCAGAGGACCACGAAATTGAAGCAGCAGTGGTGGGTTCGGCTTCCATCGAGCACACGAACTCCGAGAAGACGCAGTCCGCTGAGACAGAGGACCCCCCGCCCCTGGAGGACCTCACCTATCCCAAGTTTTTGGCAAAACTGGCCTCTACCCTCGCTTTGAACGTCACCGAGTCCTCAGCGGAGACGGTTCCAGAGGTTCTGAAATACCTCGCGACACCAAAACCTGCCTTCGCACTGCCAGTACACCAGAGGCTACTGGACAATCACTCCAAATTGTGGCAGACACCAGCATCGGGTCGACCGTTTCCCAGGCGGCTCGACTACAAGTATCAAGTGAAGCCTGCTCCTGGATTCTCTCAGCTTCAGCTTCCACACAACTCCATTGTCGTGTCTTCAGCGCTCAAGCGCATCAAGTCCTCGCGCACTCACGCCAATAGCCCCCCGGGCAGACACAACAAGCTCCTGGATGACATCGGGAAGAAGGTGTTCCAGGGGGCTATGCTTAGCGCCAAAATCGCTTCTCACCAATTCCAGCAAGTCCTGTTCCTGGACACCTGCATGGCGACCTTGCGAACATCTGCTGCATCCCTTCCCAAGGAATCTCAGACTCTACTCTCCACGGCCCTTCTCGATATGTCTGAATGCAGCAAGCACCTAGCAAGCGCAACCTTTGACTCATTCGACACGGCCTCGCGCACTGCCGCTACGGCCATATCTGCGAGGCGCTGGGCATGGCTCAGAGCCTCTGGCCTCCGTGAGGACACGCATGACGGTATAGCCAATGCACCCTGCTCAGGTGAATCGCTCTTTGGAGACAAAGTTAAAGACACCGTCAACGATATGAAAGAGCACTGCACCACTCTGCAAACCCTTGCAGAAGAGGGCTTCAAGCGCCACAGTGGAGCGCATAAGGGCAGCTTCCACAGACGATCGTACTACTCTTCCAACAAAAAGTACCCCACCAACAGGAAATGGCAGCCTAACAAATACAGAAACAACTCTTACAGCGCACCCGCTCACCAACGCAACTCACAGCGGGACCGCAAACAAAAGAAAAATAACCCGCCCCCTGCGAAGAGTGGGCCATCCTTTTGACGCCTATCCTCCGGCGGTCACCCGGATCGGGGGTCGCCCGACTCATTTCCTAAATGAGTGGCAAAGCATCTCCTCCGACTCCTGGGTTCTCGAAATCATTCGAGAAGGCTACCGGATACGCTTCAGCGCAACACCACGCCAAAGTACCCATCCCATCAGTGCAACACCACCGCATCTTCGCCTAGCCATGGCTACCGAACTTATGCACCTGCTGTCCTCCGGTGCCATAGAGCAGGTACCGTCAGACCAGATAAACTCTGGGTTTTACTCCAGGTACTTCCTCATTCCCAAAAGAAAAGGTGGCGTCCGTCCAATCCTCGACCTCCGCAAACTCAACAAGTTCATCATCAAGGAAAAGTTCAGGATGTACTCCCTCAACTCCATCCTGCCCCTGATCCAACCTGGCGACTGGATGGCTTCCCTGGACCTGCAGGATGCCTACACCCACATCCGCATCCACAAGTCACACAGGCAATACCTTCGCTTCAATGTACTGGGACAACATTACCAGTACAAAGTCCTTCCCTTCGGCCTCTCACCAGCTCCACGAGTATTCACGAAGTGTGTGGCGGTACCAGCAGCACACCTCCGCAAGCGGAATATATCCATCTTTCCATACCTGGACGACTGGCTCCTCACAGCCCCATCAGCACAGGAGCTTCAAGAAGCCCTGAGTATGACCGAGTCTCTGATCTCTTCCCTTGGGTTCGTGATCAACTACAGCAAGTCGCAGCGCATTCCCTCACAGAGGTTGGAGTTCATCGGAGCGGAGATCGACACCCGGCTCTCGAAGGCATTCCTTCCCCGACGCAGGCTGGTGGCTCTGACATCACTTGCGGCCAGCCTGGCTTCTGCGGAGACCTCCTCGGCGAAGTCCATCCTCCGCCTTCTGGGCCACATGTCCGCCACGACGTCTGTAATCCACATCGCCGCCACGACGTCTGTAATCCACATCGCCAGGTTGCGGATGCGGCCACTGCAGTGTCACCTACGCACCCACTGGAACCAGCACTTGCAACCCCTTTCCACCCGCATACCCATGACCACCAGAATCAAGACTCAGCTGCACTGGTGGACGGTTCCGGAGAATCTCTCGGGGGGAAAGGACATGCATCCACCCGAGCACCAACTGACCTTAACCACGGACGCATCCAACTTGGGCTGGGGTGCTCACATTCTACAGTTCAGCACACAAGGGGTCTGGTCGCCACAGGAGACATACCTGCACATCAACCTCCTGGAGCTGAGGGCCATCAAGTATGCCCTCAAAGCGTTCTTAACTCACGTGCAGAACAAGTCCGTCCTCATCCAGACGGACAACCAAGTGGCTATGTTCTACATCAACAAGCAAGGGGGCACAGCTTCTCGCTCCCTCTGCAAGGAAGCTCTACAGATCTGGTCCCTGGCCTTAACGCACGGGTGCTATCTCCGTGCCTCTTATCTACCCGGCAATCAAAATACCTTAGCAGACAAGCTCAGCAGGCAGCTGCAGCCGCACGAGTGGACACTCCTCCCGGAAGTCACCGACAGCCTCTTCCGCCGTTGGGGCCGCCCGAACATCGACCTGTTTGCCACGGAGCAGAACACGAAATGCCCCCTCTTTTGCTCCAGGCACCCGTCCAGCAAACGAATGGCAGCGGATGCATTCGACGTGTGCTGGGAGGAGTGGTCTCTGGTGTATGCCTTTCCCCCGACACCTCTCATTCAAGCGACACTCCAGCGGCTGGCTCGCGACAAGGCTCGAGCCATCCTAGTGGCACCCTACTGGCCCCGACAGATGTGGTTTGCACTCCTGCAACGCCTAGCACAAGTGGAACCCATACGTCTGCCACTCAAGCCAGACCTACTCACGCAGGACGGAGGCAAAACAATTCACCCAAACCTCAAAGCCCTAGCGCTCACTGCCTGGAGGTTGAGCGGATGAGCCTCTCTTCACTCAGGCTCCCGTCAGAGGTGCAAGATGTGGTTCTAGCGGCCAGGAGGCCCTCCACCAGGAAGTCATATGGCCTCAAGTGGAAGAGATTCTGCATCTGGTGCGCATCACAAGGCCTGCAGCCCACCACTTGTCCGCTTCCCGAAGTCCTGCAGTACCTGACTTCACTATCCAACCTTGGCCTACAGACTCAGTCCGTCCGAGTGCATCTCTCTGCGATCGCAGCTTTCCATGCTCAGCCAATGGGTGCTACCTCCATTGCAGCACTACCCTTGACAAATTGCTTTATGAAGGGCCTGGAAAATCTAAAACCCCCGCTCAGGCGTCCCATTCCAGCTTGGGACCTCAACACTGTGCTCCTTCGCCTGACCAAGGAACCCTTCGAGCCACTGCAGTCGGCCGAAATGAAGTATGTCTCATGGAAAACACTGTTTCTCGTGGCCCGAAGAATCAGCGAGCTACAAGCATTGATGTCCCACCCACCCTATACACAATTACACCAGGATAGAGCATCCCTGAGGACTAACCCCAAGTTTATGCCCAAAGTGGCCTCTGCCTTCCACGTGAACCAATCCATTGAGCTTCCGGCTTTCTTCCCAGAACCTCACGCCTCCAAAGAAGAAAGCCGCCTGCACACGCTTGATTGTCTGCGGGCCCTCAGAGTATACTTGCTCTGCACGGAGCCCGTTTGCAAAGGCGAGCAACTGTTCATATCCTTCGACCCCAGCAGGCCGGGCAGGCCTGTCAACAAGAGAACCCTTTCGCACTGGATCGCCTCATGTGTCTCTCATTGCCTTGATCCCACAGGCACACAGAACCTGCCAAGAGTGGGCCCTCACAAGCTCAGGGCTATGGCCACCACAATAGCCAACCTTCGCTCTGTGCCTCTGCTGGACGTCTGCAGAGCGGCCACCTGGACCTCTCCGCACACGTTCCAAAAGCACTACTGCCTCGACCTCAAAGCTCAGGAGGACTGCGCCCTAGGAACAGCCGTCCTCTCCACGGCAATGGACACAAGAGAAGCCGCTTAGGCCCTCCCAGTCCCTTGTTATTGCTGATTGCACAGCCGCTGTATTGCACTACTTATTGTACTAATTTGCACTGTTGCACATTTCTTGCACTAATTGCACATTGTTAACGTTACTGTTGGTTATCGAATCTTTCAACTCTCATTCTTATGTTGTTCAACAGTTCACGTGTGTTACTGCAATAAAGTTTTGCACTAAGCTCCACGCCTAATCCTCTATGTACTGCTAGGCTACTCCTCCTCCACCTCAGCATACCTGCAGCTAGGGAGGCACCAAGTGTGGCTGACGCAATCCTGCTGGTCCATGGAGAGAAAACGAGGTTACTTGCCTGTAACGGGAGTTCTCCGTGGACAGCAGGATAAGTCAGCCACACAATCCCACCCACCTCCCCTGGAGGAGGTCTACACGCCGAATCCGCTCCCTGTCCGGGAACTGGCTAGCTAGGAACTCACTGGCCGGACCAGGGGGCGGACCGGTAGGATGGGCTACCTAAGGTGGGCCCAGGAAGGGCTCACCTTTCGGAGCTCTAGAGAGAGCACTTCCGTATACTCGGCTCCGCCCGGAGGACGTCACCAAGTGTGGCTGACTTATCCTGCTGTCCACGGAGAACTCCCGTTACAGGTAAGTAACCTCGTTATCTTTCCCTTCAGCATGTGGGAGCTTTTCAAACAGTCTCTCTCGGTTATGACGTACTTTCCTTTCTCTGTCTGTGAGAGTAAACTGACTGCTATTACCACATTCACTGGAATTCTGTAGGTAAGAGCCTCTCCCCTGCTGGTGACTAGTAGGTGAACTAAAATATTCTCCTGCACTTCTATTAGAGGGAGTTGGTTTACCTCTTGCCTCTGCTTGGCTCAGGACCCTGTGGATAGCTGGAGTTTTGAATGGCAGTTTTTCTGAGACTCTGCTCCTTACATTCCTTTCAGAGAGATTAACTTCTTCAGGTAAAAAGCTTTTAACTTTCTCTTGCCTAGAATAAGGGTAGTGAAACTTCTCTGTTTCCCTTAAGCTGGCTTCATATGGCTTTTGTATTTCAAGGAACTGTTTCCTATAGCCAAGCCCTGTGCTTCCCCTCTTAGGATAAGAATAAAACTCTTCAGCTTTTACCTTTCTCCACCTGGCTTTTCTACCTCCTCGGTAGTTCTCTCCACAATAGCCGTTATCCTCAATATCACTCTCTGAGTCCAGCTGTCTTTGCCTCTCACTCAAGCACTCATGATAATCATTCAAACCTCCATTCAGGCTTCCATAGTGATAGTCAGACACGCTTTCTTCACAGCTATCTCTCCAGCTCTTCTCGTCCTCTCTGTTCTCTGTGTGTGGAATATTCACCCTGTTCTTTCTGTTCCCGTTCTGCCTAACTGCTTGTGAGCTGTGCTTATCTAGGTATCTCCAAGCAGCACCTCCCCCCAGCTGATTTGTATCAGGTGAGAATCTCCTAGCTTCCCTGCTGGCTGGGTGTGTCTCTCTGGCTCGTGACCTCACTTGTTTTCGTTGCTCATAGCAACTTTCTGACATGTGCTTTCCCCAAACGTCAGTGTCTTCCTGATCTGCTACACTTCCATCTATCTCCATAGGCTCCGCTAGTGAGTCTGCTCTGTGACAATATACATCTAGATTATCTATATCTGGATAATGATATAGATTATGCAGGGCGCCTATTTACTGCTTTGGAAGATGGTGGGGTCAGCCTGCATTTACCATGACCTAGTGCTTAACAAAGAAAACCCTGAATGCTTACAATCAGCATCCTCCCTCCCCCAATTAGCATCCTCACCTATCTCCCACGTCTATTCTATTTGGCACTCACCAGAAGTGTCCCTGGTGGGTTAGATGGGGCAGCAGTAGAGATCCCAAGGTGCTCTTGGCCCCTCAGTGCCCAAATGGAAAATGGTGACTCTAACCCCTAGCTGTAGTGTTGCAGTGCTACAGTTTTATCACGAGTTTTGTCTCGTAGGCAAGTTACTCCTCATATTCTTCCTTGGCCTTCATTATTAATATATTTACATTTAATTTCCAAGCATCCAACTAGCACACACATTAAACTCCTTGATCTGTGTTTCAGGACAGGTTGGATGGGTCATCAACATTATCGCAGACCCATGGCACTCAGCATAGGCTGCCCACCAAGCAACATGACACCTTTGGGAATGTTCACCCCAGTTGACTGTCATGCCGGGCAGGGTTTTGGAGGAAGTCACAGTGGCAGTCATCTCCCTTGGCCCAGAGAAATGGTGATGCTGCTTCCAGGAAGCTATTATAAACCCCTCTGAAGCATCAATCCACCTGCACCACCAGTCTTTCCAACTGGGAAGTCACGTTGCACTGCTACAGAGGAAATCTACTCTGTTGGGGCCAGAGAAGTCTGAGGGATATTCCCATCTGGGGAGATCCACCATCCTAACCTGACAGTCCGCTTTACCAGATATAACTGGGTGGACTGAGGGAGATTCAGAGGGAACCATCTCCTAGATGCTTTGATTAGTTTTTTCATCTTTATACCCAGGTTGGGCGATTGATTTCCATGTCAGGATTGCTATGGACTTCCACAAAGCTTCCACTGTCTTCTTCATCTTTGAGGTCCTGTCATGTGTGCTAATACACCATCTCCCTGAAAAGGCCACAAGATGGGCTGGTGATGCGCCTGCTGCCGAAAGCAGCAGGATCCCACCTCAGCCATCGGGCGCTGGCTCTCACCACAGTATCTCCTTTGTTTTTCCAAAACAGAAAAAAAAAGAGGTCAGTTTTCATAAAGGCTGATATTGAAATGCCATAGCGGTCAGCCATGGCGATTAAATATTGGCTGAATATTCAGCGACAGTATTCAGATAGGAGCTGCCTCTGAATATCAGGGCTGAGCATTGCTATCCAGGTAAGTGCTGATGCTTATCTGGTTAGTACGATTTTCAGACCACACTTATCTGGATTGCAACTTAGGATAGCTTTTCATGCAGCCTAAATTGCCCAAATAAGTGCCGACTGAAAATCCGCTAAGTGGATAAAGTTGGCACTTATCTGGAAACAGCTAGTTAGACCCACATTTTTGGACTTTCTGACAAAAGATAAGCTTTGGAACCTAATGGCTATGTGATTTTAAAAAGAATGCTCAGTTTCCCTTATAGGCCGTCACTAATAAAATGAAAGCATTCCACCTGTATTGCTGGCAGATGGCATATAAATGTCTCACAGACACAGAACAACTACGAGCTTATTCAAGAGGTACACCGCTGAACATCTGCTGGTAAATAACCAGGAAATAAGAGTGCCAATCTAGAGCCAAAGATCTGTAGAGCATGGGTCACATCTCTGCTCATAAACTAAGCAATGTTTTCTGCTAATCATTAACAGAGTTATTGATTTTAGATGTGTATCACACAGCTATAATTTTGTCAAAGAGTAGACCACATAAGTTGTTCTTTTTCTGGTTATTTCATTTTGTCTTATTCCAAAAGTCCATAAATTGATGACCAGGACAAAAATTATAATTGACATCATCTGTGGGAAATATTTCATAAAACAACAGGTCCAGATGTAGGCTTAAAGTCATGTGGTAGTAAAATACCACACTGAAAAAAAGTCCAGGTTCCATGATTTCTTATGAAAACAGATGGTCTATTACTCCACTCTGTTTGTTTTTCACTAAATTTTACTCCAAATAATTCCTTTTTTTTTTTTTTTTTTAGAAAAGTGCACTAGGGAAGGAACCTAAATTGAGTGCAGATGCTGACTTGTACTTCAAAATCATAACTGTCTCAATTCTCAAATAAAAATAAATGAAACAGTTTGAAAATGTTATATGGAAATGTGCTAAAGATGATGAAGATGAAAGGAAAATATAGCTGCTTCTCATATCTCAAAGTACCTTCTGACATGATAACTGTAACTGTCGAGCAATGTGCAGAAACCTCCAGGGGAATAGCCATACCATGTGTCCAACAGAGTAACACATTTAGAGAATTCCCTTTTCCATATGACAAGAAGATTCATGCTTTTTCCTGCATTTAATATTGCAATCCAAGGGTACTTGACAAATAAATTAAATGAACATGACCCAAAAACACAGCATAGGCCATTCATGAAACAAAAAACAAAATATCACATCAAAACAGCAACCATTTTCATGCAGGACTGAGTAGTATCCACACAAGCTGACTTCTTGGACTTCTTAGAGTCTAAAAACGTCTGTAACTGAAGTTCTGAGGAATCAAAAAAGTTAGCATCATGAAACCTAACTAAGCCTTTGCAAGGAAGCTATAACAAAAATGTAGCATCTTGGTATATTACTAGAAATTTTTAACATCGAGTAGTCCTACACAACCCTATGAAAATCCATACCCTGTGTCTTGGTAATCTAGTCTTGAAGGACTAGAAAAAGGGACTGTTACTTCTAGAGAGAGATCTGCAACTGTGAGTATATACTTCTGGTAATTTTCTAAAAGGAATTCTTTGTATTAAAGCTAATAAATCTATGAACCCACTATTTTTTGTTAAATCAGTCAGGGCCTAGTAGCAGCAGTTTAAGTTTAAATATAAAACACAGAGGAGAACTTTCTGGTTACATTTCATACCCAGCAGAGAGCTTGTAGTTTAAATTTAATAGTCACTCAGGGCCTAGTAACAGCAAAGTACTTTTAGTTTAAATTTAAAACACAGAAGAGAGCTTTCTGGTTACATTTTAAACCCAGCAGAGAGCTTGTAGTCTAAATGTAATAGCCACTCAGGGCCTAGCATCAGCAAAGTACTTTTAGCTTAAATTTAAAACACAGAAGAGAGCTTTCTGGTTACATTTGGAACACAGCAGAGAGCTTGTAGTTTAACTTTCAGGGAACGAGTCTGTTCTCTAGAAGCTAAAGTAGCAGACTTGGAAAGCATAAGACAGACAGAGAGGTACATAGACGATACCTACAGGGATATAGTCCTGAAGTCCCACCTCCAGTCTGGCAGCATCCCTGTTGCCATGGAGGAGAGGGGTCACGTGACAGGAGAGCATCACCCTGGTGTGGCAGGAAGTGATCCTGTAACTAGGACCTGTCCTCCAGGTGATGTAAAACTCTCTCGCACCAAGGAAGTTTCTCCAGGGCCATGTGCCCATGAGGGAAGGGTTAGGACAGCCGTTATAGTTGGTGATTCGATCATTAGGCATGTAGATAGCTGGGTGACTGGTGGACGTGAGGATCACCTGGTAACATGCCTGCCTGGTGCGAAAGTAGCAGACCTCACGCGCCACCTAGATAAGGTCTTAGATAGTGCTGGGGAGGAGTCTGCTGTCTTGGTACATGTCGGTACCAATGACATAGGAAAATGTGGTAGGGAGGTTCTGGAGGCTAAATTTAGGCTTTTAGGTAGGAAGTTGAAATCCAGAACTTACAGGGTAGCGTCTCCGAAATGCTTCCTGTTCCACGTGCAGGACCCAAAAGGCAGGCAGAGCTCCGGAGTCTCAATGCGTGGATGAGACAATGGTGCAGAGATGAGGGTTTTGGATTTGTTACGAACTGGGGAACATTCTGGGGAAAGGAGGGGCTCTTCCAAAGGGATGGGCTTCACCTTAACCGGGATGGAACCAGGCTGCTGGCATTAACCTTTAAAAAGGAGATAGAGCAGCTTTTAAACTAGATATTAGGGGAAAGCCGACAGTCGCCAAAGAGCGGATGGTTCGGAAGAATGTATCTTTGAAGGATACTACCAAAAGCAGAGAGGTTCCACAAAAGAGTAAAGTAGCCCAAATGCCCTCAAGTATGGAGCAGACTGAGCTTTAAGATCCCAAATTACCCATGTCTAACAATAGCCAAATTAATATGAATAAAATACATTCTCTAAAATGCTTGTATGCAAATGCTAGAAGTCTAAAAAATAACATGGGAGAGTTAGAATATATAGCACTAAATGAAAGGTTAGATATGATTGGAATATCAGAGACATGGTGAAAGGAGGACAACCAGTGGGACACTGTGATACCTGGGTACAAACTATATCGTAATGATAGAGCTGATCAAATTGGTGGAAAGGTTGCTCTCTATGTTAGAGAGGGAATTGAGTCAGAAAGGATTAAAGTTTTGTAGGAAACAAAATCTGCTGTAGAATCTATATGGATTGAAATTCCATGTAAAACCAAACAGTTTGTTGTTCTGGTCTGTTGTTATATTGTGAACCGCACTGATGCTGAATAGAGTGGTATATAAGAGCCTGTAATAAATAAAATAAACAAATAAATAAATAAAAGGGGGAAGGCAATGGCAGTGGGAGTGTACTATCGAGCGCCTTGCCAGAATGAACAAATGGATGATGAAATGCTCAAAGAAATCAAGGAAGCTAACAAAAGTTACAGTGCAGTAATAATAATGGGTGATTTCAACTACCCCGGTATCGACTGGGTCAATATCACATCAGGACATGCTAGGGAGATAAAGTTCCTAGATGAAATAAATGACTGCTTCTTGGAGCAGCTGGTTCATGAACCGACTAGAGGGGAAGCCATATTAGACCTAGTCCTTAGTGGAACACCAGATCTAGTGCAAGAGATAAGGTTGTTGGGGCCACTTGGCAATAGTGATCATAGCATGATCGCTTTTGATTTAATTAGTGGAGGAGGGATAGTAAGGAAATCCACAGTACTACCTTTTAACTTTCGAAAGGGAAACTATGATAAAATGAGGAAAACAGTTAAGAAAAAACTAAAAGGAGCAGTTGCAAAGGTAAAAGACGTACATCAGGCTTGGCTGTTATTAAAAAATACTATCTTGGAAGCCCAGACCAGCTGTATTCCACGCTTTAAGAAAAGTGGAAGGAAGTCCAAAAAACTGCCAGCATGGTTTAAAGGTGAGGTCAGAGAGGCTGTTGTTGCCAAAAAAGCATCTTTCAGGAAATGGAAAAAAGAGCCAAACGACGAAACCTGGAAACAGCACAAGCACTGGCAAGTCAAATGCAAGTCATTGATAAGGCAGGCAAAGGGAGAATTTGTGAAGAAGCTTGCTGCGGAAGCAAAAACGTGAAGTAAAGACCTTTTCAAGTACATTCGAAGCAAAAAACCTGTGAGAGAGTCAGTTGGTCCATTAGATGATAAAGGGGTTAAAGGAGCACTAAGAGGCGACAACGCGATAGCGGAGAGATTGAATGAATTCTTTGCTTCAGTCTTTACTGAGGAAGAGGTAGGGATGTTACCCATGACTGAAGTGGTATTTAAAGGTGCGGAAGAGTTGAAGGAAATATCGATACATTGGGAAGATGTATTACAACTATTAGATAAACTGAAAAGAAGCAAATCACCTGGGCCAGATGGTATACATCCAAGGGTGTTGAAAGAACTGAAATATGAGATTGCAGACCTGCTATTAGTAATCTGTGAACTATCATTAAAATCATCTCTAATACCTGAAGATTGGAGGATCGCCAATGTAACACCAATTTTTAAAAAGGGTTCCAGGGTTGATCCGGGAAACTACAGACCGGTGAGCCTGACATCAGTACCGGGAAAAATGGTAGAAACCATCATAAAGAATAAAATTACTCAGCATGTAGATAGTCATAACCTAATGGGAGACAGCCAACATGGCTTTAGACAAGGAAGATCTTGTCTTACTAATCCGTTATGTTTTTTTGAAGAAGTGAATAATCAGGTGGACAAAGGTGAGTCGGTTGATATTGTGCATCTGGACTTTTAGAAAGCCTTTGACAAGGTCCCTCATCAGAGACTTTTGGCAAAACTAAAGAGTCATGGGATAGGAGGCAGTGTACTACTGTGGATCAGGAACTAGTTAAAAGATAGAAAGTAGAGGGTAGGGCTAAATGGCCAATTTTCCCAATGGAGAAAGGTGAATAGTGGTGTACCCCAGGGATCTGTGCTGGGTCCGCTGCTTTTTGACATATTCATAAATGACCTGGAAAGTGGAATAACGAGTGAGGTTATCAAATTTGCAGATGACACAAAACTATTTAAAGTTGTTAAAACCCAAGAGGATTGTGGAAAATTGCAAGAGGATCTTGATAAATTGGAAGACTGGGCATCAAAATGGCAGATGAAATTTAATGTGGACAAGTGCAAGGTTATGCACCTAGGGAAGAACAACCCAAACTATGGTTACACGATGCAAGGTTCCACATTAGGAACCACCACCCAGGAAAAAGATTTAGGCGTCATTGTGGATACCATGTTAAAGCCCTCGGCCCAGTGTGCAGCGGCGGCCAAGAGAGCAAATAGAATGCTAGGTATGATAAGGAAAGGAATGGAAAATAAAACAAAAGATATTATAATGCCTCTATATCGTTCCATGGTGAGACCGCACCTTGAATATTGTGTGCAATTCTGGTCGCCGTATCTTAAAAAGGATATAGCGATTTTAGAAAAGGTTCAGAGAAGAGCCACCAAAATGGTAAAGGGGATGGAAGGATACTCCTATGAAGAAAGGATAAAAAGGTTAGGCCTCTTTAACCTGGAAAAGAGACGGCTGAGGGGAGATATGATAGAAGTCTATAAATTAATGAACGGAGTGGAACGGGTAAACGTAGATCGGTTGTTTACCTTATCAGAATATAGAAAGACTAGGGGACATGCAATGAAGCTACAGGGTAAACTATTTAAGACTAATAAAAGAAAATATTTTTTCACTCAATGTGTAATCAAACTCTGGAATTTGTTATCGGAGGATGTAGTAAAGGCTGTTAGTGTAGCTGGGTTTAAAAAAGGTTTGGACAAGTTCCTGGAGGAAAGGTCCATAAACCATTATTAAGAAGGGACACAGGATATCAATGCTTGAACCAATACAAGCATTGTGGAACCTGTGTCCCTTGGGGAAACTGCTAGGCCTAGATTGGCCACTGTTGGAAACAGGATCCTGGGCTTGATGGACCTTGGTCTGACCCAGTATGGCATATCTTATGTTCTTATGTTCTTATGTTCATATATGTCCTCAGTGAAAGAAAACACACAAAATGATGTCTAGGGATGTGCATTCATTTTAACAGAACTCACTGTACTTTTCAGACTCCCTAGTCCCTATATAGCTCATCTTACCTGCCAGGCAGGGACTATATCACTCAGCCCACTAGGTGCTTGAATCCCTCCTGAGCTCTTGTCGCCCTGGAGTGCATAGCCAATCCTCCCCTCTCCAAAAGCTACATTTTCAAACTGGGCACAGCATCTCATACAGAATGCTAGTCATGGCTAAATTATAAGGCTGTCCTCACTGCCCTTCCAAGGCTAGCTGTGTGCCCGCATTGGGCAGATGGATGTGCACCTGTTGGGGAATAGGGCCATCACTGACCACTTCCCCCATCAGACATTGGCAGATTCTTCTATCTGTTCCGCTTTCTGATCATCCCAGTTAATACCACACACATACCCCTGGTGTTGGGGAGTCTAGCAGGATGTCAACCCCCTAGACATGCACCAACACTTCACACAGGTCATGGGGCAACACAGACTACCCACGGCTACTGGACAGTGTGTACTGTCTTTGCTCCAGGCTCGGTGCCCCGCAAGCCCTCATCATTAGAAACCAGAAAGAGTGAGGGACAAGCATTGAAGCTACGATGTGGCACATATAAGACTAATTAAAAGGAATATAATTTTCTTTTCACTCAACGCTTAACCTCTCTCTTTTCAGTCGATGCATAACTAAACTCTGGAATTCATTGCTGGAGGATGGGGTACTGGTAGCCTGGAAAGGGAGGGGAGCAATGTAGACTAAGGAATCAGAAAGGTTAGGACACCAAGGCCCAATATCAAAGCTGGGGCTAACACTGCTAAGTGGCTAGCTACTGGCGCTGAATATTAAAGCTGGACATTCAATGCCGGGCTCATGTCTGGCCCTGGCATTGAATATCCAAGGTTGTTGTATGGGCTGCTTGCAAACAGGGCAGTGGTGATATTGAGCTGCTGCCTGGTTAGCGACACGTAGAGAAAGTTAGACCAGGGTTACCTGGGCCTGGCTTTCGCTGCATATCGCTAACTGGGTAGTGGGTCAATATGGACACAGCCTGGTTAGTTAGTGGTGCCACCTCCAGAGTGCCCTCAACACGCCTGGTGCTAAGTGGTTAGAGTTGGGGCATGTAGAGCCGCTCACTGTGATTAACGCGATTAGCAGCTCTGCTAACCATGTTAATTTCTTTGACCATTGGGCCCAAAGTGTTCAGTTGGGAATCAAAGGGGCCAGTCACAGAGGCAAATGAAACAGAGCTGATGTGAGCTGTAAGTCACTGGATGGAGGAGTCAGAGATATTGGGGGAACATTTAGGAGAAAAAGATGGGGAGAGAACGGTGGAGGTCTGCAAAAGGGAGGACAACAGTGAGAAGGAAGTGGTCAAACTAAGGAACAGGGAATATGGTGGGGTAGAGGGATGGTGACGGAGAAAAGAAGGGACAAAGATGGGTTCAAGGGTGTGGTCAGTCTTGTGGCTGGGAATGGCAACCAGTTAAGAAAATACAAGGGAGGACATAGTATCAAGAAGACTGGAATGGGGGTCAGCAGGGGAAGGGCAGTTGAAATCACCAACAATGATGAGGGGGAAGTATTTCAAAGAAAAATCAGCCATAAATCTGAGAGTGAAGATGAGGAGGAGGAAGGCAATAGATGAGCAGGAGAAAATAAGCAGAGGAGTTGTGTCAAATGTGAGCAAGTAAGTAAGGCTTCAGTCTACAACGTAGGAGGGAGGGGGATAGAAGCGACAGAGAAATCTGCTGAGAAAGGGGTAGCCCTGGTGAATAAACGAATAAGAGAGACAAGCATCTTGAAGATGGGCCTGATCTGCCAGGTTTCAGAGACTGCAAAGAGGGATAGAGAATGGTCTACATTAAGGTCAACCAGCAAGACAGATTTATAGCGGAGAGAATGAACATTCAAAAGATCAAGGTGGGCTGAGAGAAAAATGAGAGTGAAGGGGAAGTTTATGGAATAGTTAAAAGAAACCAATGACAGGGGCACTTACTCAAGACCCTTAGGCAGAGGCAGGGTGGTGGCCCCAGGAGACAGGGCTAGAGAAAAGGAGAGGGAAATCCCATGCAGTGCAGCGCCCCAGGGAGCACGCAACGAGCACGACCTGCTTCTTTGTTGTGTTTCTTTGGCACAGCCATGGGGAGATGAAGCAATATAGCTGAGACACAGGAACAGTGTCACCTTCACAGCAGGACTGCGGTCAGGAGGGAGGCCGGGCAATGCGGTTTTGTGAATCAGGGTTGTCTGCAGAAATGAAAGGAGATACAACACATCAGATACTTCAAACGCAGCCATGAAGAGATGTTGCAATATAGCTGAAACACAGGAAAAGCGTCATCTTCACAGCGGAACCAGGATGAGGAGTAGGGCTGCCAACCGGCCGGTTTTCATATAACCAGGTCAGCTGCTGACAGATCCTTAAAAGTGGCAATGGAAAAGCAAGTTCTGCCCTGCTACCCAGCTTAACCTGCAGCTATAAAGCCTGAAGCTGGCAGAGGTAAAATATCAAGTTGCAGCTCTTGCCGGTGCTTGCGTTCTCTCTCCACCATTTTTCAATCCATGCCCCTATTTTAACTGGGGGGGGGGGGGTCTGTATATACAGAAGCCTGTGTGTTTCAAATATCCAATGTTTGAACTGCAGAATCATTCAATTGAAACATAAGATATTTGAACTACACAGACCTCCCTACATACAGAGCTCCCTCTCCCCTGCACCCAGCAGTTAAAACGGGGGATGTGCAAAGCAGTACAGATTGAAAAACAGAGGAGAAAGCAAGCAAGCACCAGCAAGAGCTGCAAATTGACATTTTACCTCTGGCAGCTTCAGGATCCATTGACTTGGGCAGCAGGAGGAAGAGGCGGATGAAGAGACAGCAGGATCCGCAACGAGATGTGTTACATGTGACAGACCAAGGAAGGTGGAGTAAGGTAAGAAGCTGAGAGCAGTAGAGGAGACAATACAAAGATATGAGGATCTTATGGAGAAGTGGGCTCAAATTAGATTAGGGAAGCGGAGGACAGGGAAAGGAGGTGATATCAGGCTGAGCTAGATTGGGGGGGGGGTGAGGGGGGAAGGGAAAGGTGACAGATACTAGATTGCATGGGGGGGGAGGGGAAAGGGGCAGATATTTAGCTGGACTGAGATGGACTGGACTGGGGGAGAAAGGGAAAGGTGATAGATCTGGGCTGGGCTGGAGTGGGGAGAAGGGAAAGGTTACAAACAGTGGGCTGGACTGGGAGCTAGTGACACTGTAACCATGTCCTGTGGCCACGTGTCTGCTGCGGTGGATGAGGGAGATGGATGACCAACAAGCCAAGGTTCATTTTTTTTTTTTTAGTAGTACAAGGTGTCCCCTTGCACAACAGGTAGATAAAAACAACTGCAAGCAAGAATTGATGCAACAAACAATAGCGAACAGGGATGCCACAAGTATCAGGTACACTATGGTGGAACAGAGGTATCTAGCAATAACCAGAGACAACGTTGCAGATGCTAACAAGTGGCAACTTTACGAATGCTAACGAGAGTCTGGCTCAAGCTTCAATGTGGCTCAACTGTGGCATTGTCAGCACTGCCTGGCCAAAAGAGCTTTTCGCCAGTGCTCCATGGTCTAGGTAGCAATGTTCCCTCTAATTTTCTGTAGGCTGTGTGCGCATAAAATATCAGCTGTGCAGCTTTTGAAGGAAGGTTACATTTTTGTGCGCCACATAACGACACTCGGAGTTATATACTTTAAAATTTGACTACACGTCAGAATACAGTATGTACACCACATTGATTGCACTAGAAAATGTTGTAGAACTTGTGAAAACCGTAAATACACAACAACTTTTAAATTTTAAGACGTCTGTGTTGTTTTCTATCAGAATCAGAACCATAATTTCTGTGCGCTCTGTTGTAAAGTATGTGCGCTCGCTCGGCGAGGTGTGTGCGCGCACACATGCGCACAGCTTAGAGGGAACAGTGCTAGGTAGTATTGTCTCTATAAGGTGTGTATGGATGACCAGGTGGCCACCTTGCATATGCCCAGAACTGGTATGGAGTCGAGATTTGCAAGCATGGTGGCCATGGCTCGGAGCTGATGGGTGCTGATGTTGCCTGCATGCTGAGCACTGTCCTATATCTACTGCGACAGAGTCCTCTTTGTGACTGGGCATCCTGACCTGTTGGAGTTGAAGGAGACAAAGAGCTGGAGCCTCCATCACTGGAGTTATGTCCTGCAGATATAGGTGCACAGGGCCTGTACACAATCAAAAGTGTGAAGGCGGTGCTTTTCTGGTTAAGAGTGAGTATACAAATAGAAGATAGGTAGCTCAATTGTCTGGTTGATATGGAAAGTGGAGTGAGTTCTGAGGGTGGCATGTCCTGGTAGAAATAGATGTAAGATGGGTCAGTGAACTGCAACCAGGGCCTGCAGTTCACTGACCTGTCTGCAGAGGTGATGGCAATGAGGAAGAGGGTCTTCAAGATGGCAAATTTCAGGGGTGCAGATAGTAGGGGCTCAAATGGGTCATGCATGAGCTGGTGCAGGACAAGTTTGAGGCGCTAGATGGGTACCGGCTGTCATACCGTGACGTGCAAGTTGGTCAGGCCACTCATGAAGCGTGAGACCAGTGAATGCATGGAGATGGAGGTGTCATTGGGGCATTCATGTTAGGCTGCAATAGCTGACAGGTGGCCCTGAACCAATGCTGTCCTGAGTCTCATCCTGACAAGAGTGGTGACTTATGGGAGGACCTGCAGACCTGGGTAGGAGACAGGGTTGAATCCTTCTGATGTGCACCAGGCATCAAAGTGTCTCCACCTGAGGCCATACAATTTCCTTGTGGAGGGGCTCCTGGCCGCCAGGATGAATTGATGTACTTATATAGTGAGGCAGAGGGATAACAGTGTCAGCCTCTCAACTTCCAGGCAGTCAGTGCAAGTGTTAGTAGATTGGGATGCAGGGCCATGTCATCATCCTGCATTGTAATGGGCCAGTGTCAACGGCAGCCAGATGGGTAAGTCCAGGGCCAGATGGGGCAGGTAGGGGAACCACACTTGTCTGGTCAGTGGGGGGCAATGAGGATGACCTGTGCCTGGTATTGGATGACCTTCTGGATGGTCTTGTAGATCAGCAGAATGGGGGGAAATGCATATAAGAGAGGCAGATTCCCCCAAGATATGTCAAAGGTGTCTGAGGCAAGGCTGTGAGACAACGGGCATTTGGTGCAGAAGCAGATGCACTTTATGTTCGTTTCATTGCCAAATAGGTCCAAGTGCAACTAACCCCACTGCTGGAAGAGAGAGCAAACCACATGGGGGCTTGAGCAACCATTCATGAGGATCAAGTTGCCGGCTGAGGCTGTCCACCAGGTGGTTGGTTTACCTGGCAGGTAGGATGACTGCAGTAGGCAACTCTTGGAGAGGACAAAGGACCAGAATTTGAGTTCCTCCTTGCTTGTTGACATAGAACATGGCTACCTGGTTGTCTGTCTGGATCAATACCATTTTGATTGTGATGCGGTGGTCAAAGGCTCTCAGTGCATACCTGATCGCATGCAGCTTGTGACGTAGAAGCCTCTCAAGAAGCTATAGAAACAGGTAGTGATCCGGTGGAGAGAACCGGTACTGCAAGAGAATGCAGGATTTTCTCTTCAGAGAGAAAAAAACACAGAGCTAATCAGGAACCACACCTCACCTCAAGGAAGGAGAGAAGCCAAGTCCCTGATTGGGCACGCCCAAGCAGGAGGCGGGCAGTGCAGTACACAGGCAGCTTGTTAAGCACTCAGAAACAGAGAGAGTTAGACGACGAGGAAAAAGATTTGGATTTGGACGGACAGGAACAGGAAGAGTTGGAGAGAGAGCAATTAAGCAGCAGTGATCCACTAAGGAGAAGATTGGACTCACGGAGCAGATACCCGGGAGACTCAGAGGCAGGAAGAATCTTCTGTGACCAGAAGGATTCAGGGGCACTGAGAGACCCAAGGCTACAGCACAGGCTTCTAGAGGACCAACTGGAACCTTGGAACCAAAGGCAGAGGGACAGAGAACTACCCTGGAGAAAGCCACAGCACAAGGTACACAGTGGGTTTGAAACTGCTAGCAAGTTTAACATTGGGAAGCCAGAAAGAGTAAAGGCTAACGTTAAGAGCCCGGACAAAGTCAGACAACATGGTAGCAATTGGTTGCAGTCTGAAAAGCATTTAAGCAGCCGAGGCTATATTCAAAAGCCAGCAGAAACCTATGGTAGGAGAACAGCTGACTCCTATTATAGGGACATGGGCCAAGAGAAGTCTGAAGGTCCTACTTTTAACACTCTGTTGAAAAACTCTCCTCTCACAGCTGAAGTTCTAAACCCAGCACTAACGTTTAGTGATAAGTGGGGGAAGGATAATCCTAACACATGGAGCTGTTGTCCTAGTAAGAGCAGCATTGCTAATTATCAAGAGATAAGCAGTTTAAACAAACAGTTACCTGAAGGAGGAAGACATTATCAGCTTAGCCCAGGAAGAACGCAGGCTGAATTTCTTCTTAAAGATTTCAGAGAGTTCCTTGAAAGCAGGGCAGTTTCTTCCTCTAATGTAGCACAGCCCACAAACAGCTGTGAAGAGGAAATGCCTTTAGTCTCTTCTCTACCGTTCACAGAGCCAGACATGCCAATGGACTGTTCAACTTGTGTCATTGAGAAGGACATTTAATTGAAATGCTGTACAAAGTTATATGAAGCAATATAACAGAGGTTGCTGTATTGATTCCTATGTTGGAGAACTTATCAGAAGGGAATAAGTTAAAGCATAATTGTTTGCATACCAGGAGCATTGCTGTTTGCCAAAGTTTGTTTCTTCCGTTAGTGAAAAAGGGTCACATGACAACTGAATGTGATCACAGAAGATAATGGACATTTAGCCTAGCAGTGCAATACCTTGTTTTGGTTTCTCACTCTTGTTTTGTGCTATTATACTTTATTTGCGTCTGTTTGCACTTGAACTGCAATGCGGAAATAAACCTCATCAAAGAAATTTTCTTTGCCTGCCTTACTACTTGAGCACACACAACTACAATTCTCAACCCTGAAGGGCATCAAAGGCCACCCCCTCCTGAAACCCTCAAGGTCCAGGGAGCGGGTGCGTGGCAAGCTCCAGGAGGTTGATGTGTTGGGTTTATTCCATGGCTGTCCAGGAGCTTTTGGTGCAGAGTTCAGTAGGTTGACACCCCAGCCTGTCTTGGAGGTATCTTTAGTAATGGTGAGTTGGTGTCAACGCTGCTGTAGGGATAGGCCCCCTGACCCACCAGGCAAGTGACTTCCTTATCTTTCCATCCAGCAGGATGCAATTTGACAGTGATTGAGTGCTACTTCCAGTGTTTGCGTAGGTGCCATTGTAGTTGATGCATGGAAAGTCTGGCAAGTGGTAGGACTTGGTTGGTTGCTGCCATGTGGCCTAGGAAGCGCAGCAGTAATCTGGTGATGATATGGTCAGCCAACGAGGCTTTTATACACAGCGAGGTGATGATGTCCACTCATGCGGATAGGAATGCCTTGGATTGGGTGGTTCTGAACTCCGCACCGATAAACTCCAAGCACTTCATGGGTTGAAGGTATGATTTCCAGAAATTTACGAGGAAGCCAAAGGATAACAGCAATGCAATCATTTGGTCAACAGATGTCTTGACCTCCTGTCATAAAGAGGTTGCAAGAAGTCAGTTGTCCAGGTAGGGAAAAAGACATATGCTGAGTTTGCGGAGGTGTGCTGTGGCCAAGGTGACACATTTGGTGCAGACCCTCGAGGCAGCTGAGAGGCCGAAGGGAAGCACTCTGTACTGATAGTGTCCACTGAGCACGTGGAATTGTAGATATCTCCTGTGGACCTTGTGGATGGGAATGTGGGTGTATGCATCCTGCAGCTCAATGGTTTGAATGAGTAGAAGGATGGAGCCCAAAGAGTACATTGGAAATTTCTCTCGGTGGATGAATTTGTTCAAGTTGTGGAGGTCAAGAATGGGGTGTAAGCCACCAGATTTCTTGGGGATCAAGATGTAGCTGGAGTAGAAACCACGGTTGACTTCTGGCGGCACATGCTCTATCACCCTTGATGTCAGGAGGGAAATAATTTCTGTAGTCATGGTGGGGAACAGCTATGGTGGTGTCTCGCTGGAGGGGATGGTGCATTGGTGGGGGGAGTTGAGAAATTGATGTGATATTCCCTGGCAATTTCTAGGACCCATTTTTCTGTTATAATGTAGAAACATAGAAACATAGAAATATGACAACAGAAAAAGACCACATGGCCTATCTAGTCTGTCCTTCCATATCAACAGTCCCCATTTTTCCTTTAGAGATCCTCTGTGTTTGTCCCATGCTTTTTTGAATTCAATTACTGTCCTCATCTCCACCACCTCCACTGGGAGACTATTACATGGATTCACCACTCTTTCCATAAAGAAATATTTCCGCATATCACTCCTGAATCTATCCCCCTTCACCCTCATCCCATGTCCCCTCATAGCAGAACTTGCTTTCAATTGAAAGAGACTCTCCCCCTGAACATTTATGCCACGGAGGTATTTAAACATCTCAATCATAAAACCTCTATCCCGCCTTTCCTCTAAGGTGTACATATTAAGATCCTTAAGTCTGTCCTCATATGCTTTATAATGAAGACCACTAACTATTTTAGTAGCCACCCTCTGCACCGACTCCATCCTGTTCACATCCTTTTGAAGGTGCGGTCTCCAGAATTGCACACTATACTCCAAATGAGGTCGCACAAAAGATTTATAC
Source organism: Ichthyophis bannanicus (assembly GCA_033557465.1). NCBI lineage: Eukaryota > Metazoa > Chordata > Amphibia > Gymnophiona > Ichthyophiidae > Ichthyophis > Ichthyophis bannanicus. Next base: position 89,189,337 of record CM066033.1, read on the forward strand.
AGAGGCACTATTACCTCCTTTTTTCTGCTAGCCATTCCTCTCCGTATGTACCCAAGCATCCTTCTAGCTTTTGCCGTTGCCTTTTCTACCTGTTTAGCTACTTTAAGATCATCAGACACAACCACACTTAGCTCCCGCTCTTCTTTAGTGGACAAAAGTACTTCACCCCCTATACTATATTTCTCCCTTGGATTGCTGCAGCCCAAATGCATGACCTTACATTTTTTAACATTAAATCCCAGCTGCCAAATTCTAGACCATTCTTCAAGCTTAGCTAGATGCCCCCTCATGTTATGTACACCTTCCTGGGTGTCTACTCTATTGCAGATTTTTGTCTCATCCGCAAAGAGGCAAACCTTACCCGACAGCCCTTCTGCTATATCACTAACAAAGATGTTAAAAAGAATCGGACCAAGGACAGATCTCTGGGGCACACCACTGGTAACATCCTTCTTTTCAGAGTGAGCGCCATTTACCTGTACTCTTTGTCGCCTCCCACCCAACCAATTTCTAGTCATCTAGGAAGGCAGGTAGCTGCCCTCTGACCGGATGGTCAGTTTGAGGCCCACAGTCTAAAGGAGGGACTGCTTTGTTGGAGGAGGTGTTGAGAGCTGTAGTGTTGAGAGAAATAGTGGGATTTTTGTGGATAGCTTCCGTGGGACATTCGGCTCTTGGAGCTGAACTGCAGGCCCTCAGCGGTGAGAGTCTGAAAGGTAGTGCAGCAGTCTTTCAGGCCATTGACAGTATCATTGAATTTGTCACCGAAAGGATTGTCCCCATGCAGGGGGCATCAGCTATGTGCTTGTGGATATAAGAACATAAGATATGCCATACTGGGTCAGACCAAGGTTCATCAAGCCCAGTATCCTGTTTCCTACAGTTGCCAATCTAGGTCATACGTACCTAGCAGTTTCCTCAAAAGACACAGGTCCCACAATGCTTGTATTGGGTCAAGCATTGATATCCTGGGTCCCTTTTTAATAATGGTTTATGGACCTTTCCTCCAGGAACTTGCCCAAACCTTTTTTAAACCCAGCTACACTAACAGCCTTTACTACATCCTCCGGTAACAAATTCCAGAGTTTGATTACACGTTGAGTGAAAAAAATATGTTATCTTATTAGTCTTAAATAGTTTACCCTGTAGCTTCATGGCATGTCCCCTACTCTTTCTATATTCTCATAACGTAAACAATCGATCTACGTTTACCAGTTCCATTTCGTTCATTAATTTATAGACTTCTATCATATCTCGCCTCAGCCTTCTCTTTTCCAGATTAAAGAGCCCTAACCTTTTTAGCCTTTCTTCATTGGGGTATCCTTCCATCCCCTTTACCATTTTGGTGGCTCTTCTCTGAACCTTTTCTAATAACACTATATTCTTTTTAAGATACGGCGACCAGAATTGCACACAATATTCAAGGTGCGGTCTCACTATGGAACGGTATAGAGGCATTATAATATCCTTTGTTTTATTCTCCATTCCTTTCCTTATGATACGTAGCATTCTATTTGCTCTCTTGGCCGCCGCTGCACACTGGGCCGAGGGTTTTAAACATTTTATCCACAATGACGCCTAAATCCTTTTCCTGGGTGGTGGTTCCTAATTAGGAACCTTGCATCGTGTAACCATAGTTTGGGTTGTTCTTCCCCAGGTGCATAACTTTGCACTTGTCCACATTAAATTTCATCTGCCATTTTGATGCCCAGTCTTCCATTTCATCAATATCCTCTTGCAATTTTCCACAATGCTCTTGGGTTTTAACAACTTTAAATAGTTTTGTGTCATCTGCAAATCCGATAACCTCGCTCGTTATTCCCCTTTCCAGGTCATTTATGAATATGTCAAAAAGCAGTGGACCAGCACAGATCCCTGGGGTACACCACTATTCACCTTTTTCCATTGGGAAAATTGGCCATTTAGCCCTACCCTCTGCTTTCAATCTTTTAACCAGTTCCTGATCCACAATAGTACACTGCCTCCTATCCCATGACTCTTTAGTTTTGCCTGAAGTCTCTGATGAGGGACCTTATCAAAGGCTTTCTGAAAGTCCAAATACACTATATCCACCAACTCACTGTTGTCTACCTGTTTATTCACACCTTCAAAAAAACATAACAGTTTAGTAAGACAAGATCTTCCTTGTCTAAAGCCATGTTGGCTGTCTCCCATTAAGCCATGACTATCTACATGTTCAGCAATTTAGTTCTTTATGATGGTTTCTACCATTTTTCCCGGTACTGACGTCAGGCTCACCAGTCTGTAGTTTCCCAGATCACTCCTGGAACCCTTTTTAAAAATTGCCATTACGTTCGCCATCCTCAAAGCTTCAGGTATTACAGATGATTTTAATGATAGTTCACAGATTACTAATAGCAGGTCTGCAATCTCATATTTCAGTTCTTTCAACACCCTTGGATGTATATCATCCGGCCCAGGTGATTTGCTACTCTTCAGTTTATCTAATAGTTGTAATACATCTTCCCAATATATTGATATTTCCTTCAATTCTTCCGCACCTTTAAATACCACTTCAGTCATGGGTAGCATCCCTACATCTTCCTCAGTAAAGATCGAAGCAAAGAATTCATTCAGTCTCTCCGCTATCGTCTTGTCACCTCTTAGTGCACATTTAACCCCTCTATCATCTAATGGACTAACTGACTCTCTCACAGGTTTTTTGCTATGAATGTACTTGAAAAAGTCTTTATTATGCGTTTTTGCTTCCGCAGTAAGCTTCTTCTCAAATTCTCCCTTTGCCTGCCTTATCAATGCCTGGCATTTAACTTGCCAGTGCTTGTGCTGTTTCCAGGTTTCGTCGTTTGGCTCTTTTTTTCCATTTCCTGAAAGATGCTTTTTTTGGCAACAACAGCCTCTCTGACCTCACCTTTAAACCATGCTGGCAGTTTTTTGGACTTCCTTCCACTTTTCTTAAAGCGTGGAATACAGCTGGTCTGGGCTTTCAAGATAGTATTTTTCAACAAAATCCAAGATTGATGTAAGTCTTTAACCTTTGCAAATGCTCTTTTTAGTTTTTTTCTTAACTATGTTCCTCATTTTATCATAGTCTCCCTTTTGAAAGTTAAAAGGTAGTACTGTGGATCTCCTTATTATCCTTCCTCCACTAATTAAATCAAACGCGATCATGCTATGATCACTATTGCCAAGTGGCCCCAACACCCTTATCTCTTGCACCATATCTGGTGTTCCACTAAGGACTAGGTCCAAAATGGCTTCCCCTCTGGTTGGTTCATGAACCAGCTGCTCCAAGAAGCAGTCATTTATTTCATTTAGGAACTTTATCTCCCTAGCTTGTCCTGCCATGACACTGACCCAGTCGATACCGGGGTAATTGAAATCACCCATTATTATTACTGTGCTGTAACTTTTGTTAGTTTCCTTGATTTCTTTGAGCATGTCATCATCCATTTGTTCATTCGGGCCAGGCGGTCGATAGTAAACCCCCACTGCCATCGCCTCCTCTTTTTACATGGAATTTCAATCCATAGAGATTCTACAGCAAATTTTGTTTCCTGCAAAACTTTAATCCATTCTGACTCAATGCCCTCTCTAATATAGAGTGCAACCCCTCCACCAATTTGATCAGCTCTAGCATTACGATATAGTTTGTACCCAGGTATCACATTGTACCCAGGTATCACAGTGTCCCACTCGTTGTCCTCCTTCCATCATGTCTCTGAGATTCCAATCATATCTAACCTCTCATTTAGTGCTATATATTCTAACTTTCCCATCTTATTTTTTAGACGTCTAGCATTTGCATACAAGCATTTTAGAGACTGTATTTTATTCATATTAATCTGGCTATTGGTAGGCATGGGTAATTTGGGATCTTTAAGCTCTGTCTGCTCCATACTCGAGGGCATTTGGGCTACTTTACTTTTTTTTGGAACCTCTCTGCTTTTGGTAGTATCCTTCAAGGATACATTCTTCTGAACCATGCGCTCTTGTGCGACTGTTGGCTTTCCCCTATTATCTAGTTTAAAAGCTGCTCTATCTCCATTTTAAAGGTTAATGCCAGTAGCCTGGTTCCATCTCAGTTAAGGTGAAGCCCAATCCTGCAGAAGAGCCCCTCCTTTCCCCAGAATCTTTCCCAGTTCCTAACAAATCTAAAACCCTCATCCTTGCACCATCGTCTGAATCAGATCGAGCTTGTCCCTGATAATAACCGACCCTATCAATGGAAATAAATGTTAACAATAAACAAGAAAAACATTAAACACAAACTCGTTAACCCCACACAGACTCACAATAAGAAAGACAAAAAGACAAAGAAGGAACTCAGCAAACAAAACCTCGCCTGTTTACCAAAAACATCGCCTCTAGTAAAACTAACATTAGAGGTACTGCCTGCCCAGTGATAACATTCAACGACTGTGGTATTTTGACCATGCAAAGGTAGCATAATCACTTGTCCTCTAAATAAAGATTAGTATGAACGGCAAAACGAAGGTCTAACTGTCTCCTTTGTCCACTCAATGAAATTGATCTTCCAGTACAAAAGCTGTGATTAGTCAACAAGACGAGAAGACCCTATGGAGCTTAAAACACACTAGAAAGTGCAACAATATTTATCAATCTCCTGCACTAATTCCACACTGTTTTTGGTTGGAGCGACCATGGAGAACACCTACCCTCCGAGTTGACATGCCAGGAAAACAATCCAAAACATCTGAAAACTGACATAATTGACCCAATTAACTTTGACCAACGAACCAAGTTACCCTAGGGATAACAGCGCAATCCTCTTCAAGAGCCATATCAACAAGGGGGCTTACGACCTCGATGTTGGATCAGGATAACCTGACAGTGTAACCGCAGTCAAAGGTTTGTTTGTTCAACAATTAAAATCCTACGTGATCTGAGTTCAGACCGGAGCAATCCAGTTCAGTTTCTATCTGTTATGTAATTTTTTCTAGTACGAAAGGACGGAAAAAACATGGCCAATGCAACATACATGGCATCAAAAAATGAATGAAATCAACTAAATAAAACACAAAACACACCTCAAAATAAGAGGCTGCTTGAGTGGCAGAGCCTGGTAATTGCAAGAGACCTAAGATCTTTAGACCAGAGGTTCAAATCCTCTCTCTAGTAATGTTATCCATAATTGTCAACCCATTAACACTCATCATTCCTATCTTACTATCAGTAGCCTTTCGTCAAACAAAAAATCCTAGGTTACATACAATTACGAAAAGGCCCAAACATTGTAGGACCTACAGGCCTCCTCCAACCAATTGCATATGGATTAAAACTATTTATTAAAGAACCCGTACGCCCATCAACATCATCACAGGCAATATTTATTATAACACCAATACTAGCCCTAACACTAGCCATTACATTATGATCCCCTATCCCAATACCATCGTCAATCCTAGACATAAACTTAGGACTATTATTTATCCTCTCCCTATCAAGCCTGGCAGCATATTCTATTCTAGGCTCAGGATGAGATTCAAACTCAAAATATGCCCTAATCGGCGTGCTACGTGCCGTGGCACAAACAATTTCTTACGAAGTTAGCCTAGGACTAATCTTACTTTCTACAATCCTACTTTCAGGCAGCTTTACCCTATACAACTATATGTACGCCCAAGAAGCAATTTGACTTCTACTACCAACCTGACCAATAGCTGCAATATGATTCATCTCAATACTAGCAGAAACAAACCAAGCCCCATTTGACCTAACAGAGGGAGAATCAGAACTCGTATCTGGCTTTAACGTAGAGTATGCGGGCGGCCCATTTGCACTATTTCTTTTAGCCGAATACTCAAATATCCTAATAATAAACACCCTATCAACAATCATCGTCTTTTCCTCCACTCAAAACTTTATTAACCCAGAAACAACCACAATAAACCTGATAATAAAAGCAACATTATTATCAATAATATTCCTTTGAGTCCGCGCATCATACCCACGATTTCGATACGACCAACTAATGTACCTAGAATGAAAAAACTTCCTACCCCTAGTACTCTCCGCCACACTACTATACATCTCCATAGCAATTTCTCTCTCAGCAGAACCCCCACAATTGATTAGTACCCCTAATAATTGGCGCCCCAGACATAGCATTTCCTCGAATAAACAACATGAGTTTCTGATTACTACCCCCATCATTTCTTCTTCTACTAGCCTCATCCGGCGTAGAAGCAGGGGCTGGCACAGGATGAACAGTCTATCCTCCACTAGCCGGCAACTTAGCCCATGCGGCGCATCAGTTGACCTTACTATCTTCTCACTCCACTAAGCAGGGGTATCATCAGTCCTCGGGGCAATTAATTTTATCACCACCATCATCAACATAAAACCACCTGCTGTATCACAATATCAAACTCCACTATTTGTTTGATCGGTTTTAGTGACAGCAGTATTGCTATTATTATCTCTACCAGTACTAGCAGTTGGCATCACAATATTACTCATTGTTAATCACCCAGGAAGTTGGTCACAGCTTACTTCAGCAGCACAGGCTTAAATAGTTCAACCAGAGTTCTGTGATCCTCAGTCTTGAAGAACTAGAAAAGGGGACTGCTACTTCTGGAGAGAGATTGTGGATTGTCATTGTGGATACCATGTTAAAACCCTCGGCCCAGTGTGCAGCAGCGACCAAGAGAGCAAATAGAATGCTAGGTATCATAAGGAAAGGAATGGAAAATAAAACAAAAGATATTATAATGCCTCTATATCGTTCCATGGTGAGACCGCACCTTGAATATTGTGTGCAATTCTGATCGCCGTATCTTAAAAAGGATATAGCGATTTTAGAAAAGGTTCAGAGAAGAGCCACCAAAATGGTAAAGGGGATGGAAGGATACTCCTATGAAGAAAGGCTAAAAAGGTTAGGGCTCTTTAACCTGGAAAAGAGACGGCTGAGGGGAGATATGATAGAAGTTTATAAATTAATGAACGGAGTGGAACGGGTAAACGTAGATCGATTGTTTACGTTATCAGAATATAGAAAGACTAGGAGACATGCAATGAAGCTACAGGGTAAACTATTTAAGACTAATAAAAGAAAATATTTTTTCACTCAACGTGTAATCAAACTCTGGAATTTGTTACCGGAGTATGTAGTAAAGGCTGTTAGTGTAGCTGGGTTTAAAAAAGGTTTGGACAAGTTCCTGGAGGAAAGGTCCATAAACCATTATTAAGAAGGGACCCAGGATATCAATGCTTGAACCAATACAAGCATTGTGGAACCTGTGTCCCTTGGGGAAACTGCTAGGTACATATGACCTAGATTGGCCACTGTTGGAAACAGAATACTGGGCTTGATGGACCTTGGTCTGACCCAGTATGGCATATCTTATGTTCTTATGTTCTAACAATTCCTAACTCCTTAGATATTTATTCTATCAATAGACCACACTTAATAACATCATTGATTAAATAACAGTTTTCTATAAATCTATAATTCCTCTCCTTCCAAATAGGAGTGGCCTAGTGGTTAGGACAAGGTACCTTAGGCCGGGGTTTCAATTCTCACCTGGGGACAGCAATCTCAGGCCAGAGGGACTGGGGTTTCTAGTCCTATAGGCACTCCTTGTGGCCTTGGGCAAGCCATTTTAACCCTCCATTGCCTCAGGTACACATAGACTATGAGCCTTTTGAGGAAAAGGGAATGTTTCCAGTACCTGCTTGTAGGATTGTAAACCACTCTGATGCCCTGCAGCCTGGATGGTATATCAAGAAATTGCATAAACATAAACATAATGAAAGCTTATTCCACTCCAAAGGAGCACTTGCAGTTAAGATCTTAGTTCTTCATTACGAGCCTACACTGCTTCTTAGATTGATATTTTAATAGAACATCAATTTCTGATCTTAAAGACTGTAAAGATACATTCATTTCCAAATATTTGTTCAAATTACTCAGAGCATCACCCAAATAATCCTATGTGTCAAGGTTAGCAATTTAAATCTAGCTCGCTGATTTATGGGGAGCCAGTGAAGATCTTTCAAAATCTGAATAACTGAACCCATTCTTTAGCTTTGACAATAATCTTGGTGGCTATATTTTGCACCAGTTTCAATCATGAGCATAACTTTTTCTCCAGGCACAGATAAACCAAATTACAATAATCTAATTGAGATGTAGCCATTGCTTGAATGATGGTCTTTAAATTATCTTCTGATCTACAAGATATAATTTGTCTAATTGAGAGTAAACTTGCATATGCCTATTTGGTGGCCTTGACTACTTGTCTGTCTATTGTCAGTCTTGGATCAATAATTACCCCAAGACTCTTTAACAATAATTCTAATTTAATGGTTCCTCTCACATACATAGGCCTCTCTCTGGGCTCCCCCAGTATTCTGGGATGTATTTCATCCATCCCCATAACGATCCATCTTTAATTTTGCAAGTTCTTCATAAACACTCTTCCATGAATGATGTGGTATCTTATTCATTCCATATGTACATTTCTACTTTTCTCCTCCTAGGGCAGCTGAGTCAGAATGTTGTGTATTCAATGCAATAAATGTGGCACTTTCATTCTGAGAAGAATCATTTGGAACCTAAGAGCTTGCCCTATATGTCTCAAGTAGCTGCTATGCATAAAGAAATGACTCTACTAAGGGAAGAATTAGCTGCAATTAAACACACCTCCTCTAGGGTACAAACTGAACAAAACAGCCCAGGAACAAATGGATCAAAGTGGACTCTGGTAGGTTGCAACCTATAACACAGTGACATCCGATACATCACAAGATATCCCTGCATAATGCCTTCTATGCCTTGGATAATGAGGGTGCCCAATCCATGGAATCTGAAGTGCCCTTAAACGATAGACTTAATGCCAAATGTACTGATAAGGTACCAAATAGGAAGAAAAAAAATCACAAAACAGAAAACTACTACTCCGTGGAGATTCCATCATCAGAAGCACCAACTTGGGAACACAGCTCAAAGGAGAGAAGATAGTCAAATGCCTCCCATTCTCTTTAGCCAGCAGGAATACAAACCAAATTGTTGGTATAGTTAGTGCAGAAAGTGAGCACTCCATAACTGAAATTGTCACCCACTTGGGTATAAATGACCTGGCTAGAAACAGTGTTTCTGCAGTTTAAATGGACTTCCAGATTCTGGGAGAGAAACTCAAGCCTATTGCTAACACTATAGCGTTCTCAGAAGTTCTACCTGTTCATGGTAAGGGGGCAGAAAGGCTACAGCGCATAAACAACTTTAATACATGGCTCCAAACCTGGTGCAAACAAGAAGGATTTAGATATATAGGCGACTGTGGAAACATATGGATCAACAAGAGACTATACTATGTTGATGGACTACATCTCTCCACCACAGGGAAAAGGATCCTAAGTGAAAAATTCAGGCAGTATATGGACAGGCATTTAAACTAGGGAAAGGGGATGATGGATGGAGAAGGACAAGTTCAGTACATCACTCCCAGCAAAAACAAAACAACATTGGAAACAGCCACACTTTTGAACACCACATCAATGGCAAGCTGGAAGGGGCGTGTAGAACAAAATCCATGCAAAAAGCAGGCAAGACGTTCAACAAATGCTAGAAAGCAATGTGTACAACTGCTCAAAGCCTAGCCAACAAAGTTCCTGATCTAGAAGCCCTAATGGTGGAAATGAACTCGGACATTGTGGCCATTGCAGAAACGTGGTTTAATGAGTCGCATGAATGAGATATAGCCATAGCTGGCTATAATCTATTTAGAAGAGATAGAGAGAGTAGAAAAGGAGGAGGAGTAGCCCTGAAGGTCAAAAACAATATTAAAGCTGCTGAAATGTAGGGAACATGGGGAAAAGAAGAAGCGCTCTGGATTGTGTTGGAAAGAGGAGATGATGCTGTCATCCATACTGGTGTGGTCTACAGGCTTCTATCTCAAACCGAAGAAATGGATAGCGAATTGATTGTTGATATTGCAAAGATAACCGTGAAGGGGGAAGTGGACTTGATGGACCTTAGTCTGACCCAGTATGGCATATCTTATATTATTATGTTCTTAATAGCTCAGAGAGGTTCTTGCAGGGCCTTTAAAGGATGTTTTTAATCGATCCTTGGAGACAGGAGAAGTTCCACAGAACTGGAGAAGGGCTGATTTTGTACCTCTCCACAAAAGTGGTAATAGGGAAGAAGTGACAAACTACAGGCCAGTAAGCCTTACCTTGGTTGCGGGAAAAGTAATGGAAGCTCTCTTGAAAGAGCGAATAGTGGACTTCCTTGAAAGTAACAGGTTGCATGATCCGAGGCAACATGGTTTTACCAAAGGACAATCTTGCCAAACAAAACTGATTGAGTTCTTTGACTGGGTGACAAGAGAACTAGATCAAGGGCATGCAATGGATGTGATCTACCTGGATTTCAGCAAAGCCTTTGATACTGCTCCTCATGGGAGGCTTATCAATAAACTCAACAGCTTGGGGATGGGTCCCAAGATGGTAAACTGGATCAGAAATTGGTTGACTGAGAGATGACAGAAGGTGATGGTAAGCAGAACTCACTTGGATGAAAGGAAGGTGATTAGCGGTGTGCCCTAGGGTTCACTCATTGGACCGGTACTGTTCAATATATTTGTGAGTGATATTGCTAAAGGGCTCAATGGAAAAGTCTGTCTTTTTGCAGATGACACCAAAATTTGCAACAGAGTAGACTCCCCTGAGGAAAGATCTACAAAAGCTGGAGAAATGGTCTAGTGCTTGGCAGTTAAGATTTAATGTGAAGAAGTGCAGTGTCATGAACTTGGGAAGTAGAAATCCAAGGGAATTGTATGCAATAGGGGATGAGAGATTGGTGTGCATGGACCAGGAGCAGGACCTCGGAGTGATTGTTTCTGATGATCTCAAGGTAGCAAAACCATGTGGCAAGACAGTGGGAAAAGCCAGAAGGATGCTGGGTTGCATACAGAGAGGAATTACCAGCAGAAACGAAAAAGTACTAATGCCACTGTACAAGTCACTGGTGAGGCCTCACTTGGAATATTGTGTTCAGTTTTGGAGACCATATCTCGCAAAGGATATAAAAAGGCTGGAAACGGTTTAGAGGAAGGCGACCAAAATGATTTGGAGCCTGCGTCAGAAGATTTATGAGAAGAGACTTGAAGACCTCAATATGTACACTCTGGAGGAGAGGAGGGACAGGCGGGGCGGCTCAAGGCAATCTGCTGCCTGAGGTGAGGGATGAGATGGCGCCCCCCTCCATAGGGGGGGGGGGATCTTTCTCAAAACTCCAGTCAGGGACTGAACCAAATCAAAAAGTTGATTAGATAATGTGGAGCAAATGCAAGATATCCGCACATCAAGGAACTGAAAGAAAGAGCGAGAACCACAGTAGTTTATAACTCCAAATTATAATTCATTTGTATTTTGTTGTTATAAACTGTGTTATGGTGCTTGCTTTTTCTTTTTGAACATATATTTTGCATTCACAGAACCCCCTCCTCAACAATGGGTGCAGAGCAGAAGTAGGACATTCACCCACAGAACTCAATATATTAAAAAAAAATAAATCTGATTCTGGTCATCTCACCAACAACAAACATTCTCCAGTACCAGACATATTGGGAACTAATATAAAACTCTACTAAAGTCACTAAGATCTGCAAGGCCAAATCTACCATACCATACCAACATACACTTCCAAAACTCATACAATAAGGGGCCTACCCAGAAAAAAGTAGCACTGTAAACACTGTAATGGACCCCAAAACATCCATACACCCGTTTGAAAAGCTGAACAAATCAAATTACTACAGTACAGATCCCTACATACAAACCTCTGGCCTTGGTCACCCACTCAGAACACAGACCATCACCAAGTACAGAATAAGTGACCACAACCTAAAGCAAAAATAAAAATATGTAGATAAAAATTAAAATGAACCCCCAAGAAGCCAGACTCCGCATGCAGTGTGTCAGACGGCTGCCTAGGGTGAGAACTTACACAATCTTGACGATGCATATATTCATATGATTCTTGCAAGGTATTGTGGGTAATGTAGTTCATTCACTCCCAAACACAGCTGAAGACAATAATTGAGTTGTGAAACCAGTGGTAAGGCCAATAAAATACTTCTTTTATTGATGGGGTTTAATTCACCCAGCACAAATATGCTTGGTAGCAATATAAATGAGGTTACTTGCTTGCAGTGTTTAAATGGATAACATAAAGTCACAGAGCAAATCAGAAAACAACCTTCAGCTTGTCAGGCAATTAGCTAATGTTTTCTTAGCAAATAATTACCAAATGAAAAGGCACAAAGAAATAAATGAACTTTGCTTGTTAGGTTAACTTCTGCTTATTTTCCACACAGTTCCAGCAGTGATTCTCCCTTGCTCACACACACAATCAGGTGCAGCTTTAATTACTATCAATTGTCCAGCCGAGACCCTTTAGCTGGCTGGCTGCTACTGTGTGAACCCAAAATCCTGCTTTAGGAGCTGTTTTGCAGTGGAATAAGGAACAAAGTTAGGTTTCTTTGTGATGGCTGATGTGTTTGCTCACAGAAAGCTAGCAATAGCATTTAGATAGAGAACAGTCCATGTAATTAATATTTTCATCTGCTGTATCTCCCCCTTCATCAATCAGCATAGGGTCACTATCATACATTGGCACAGATGAGTCTTTCAATAAGGCACTATCATGAGAATGCTTATTCCCTTGCTGCCATTCACTATTATAGATAGGGTCTGGATCAGTGTTCATACCTGAGCCTCTCCTGCTATCATAATTCCTCTCTGTATAGCCTGGCCAGTATGTAATCCAATTCTGATGTCCAGCCTTCCAATCTTGATCCCTGGACACTGGATCTCCTCTCACATACCTTCTGGCCTTGGTCTGAAAGTCCTTTCCACGTGCAGTCTTCTCTCTTCCAGGTAGCCACTGGTGATTCCTATCTCTGCCAATCCATTCCTCTGGCTGACTCCAGTCCAATGGACTCTGCTGGCATTTGGAATACCTCCCAGTATAGGTAATGCCTTGGACTCTCCCAGACCATCCAATGGGCTTTCTTCTCTTCCTTCCAGAGAGTTTCCTTCTTTCTCTATCCGCTTGGCTTGGCTTCTGTTTCTCCAGGTGATACTGGTGCTTGAGCTTGAAGCTGTTGCTGTCTCCTTTCCTGAAGCTCTTTCTGTAGCTATTATCTGTAGAATAAGCTCTATTCTTATTCTGTCCTAATGTGTGCTCCTCCCTAACACAGCGCAGCTGTGTTGAATCAGGCCCTGCCCTTTGAGATGAGTGCTTAGGGATTACCTCATAGCTCTCTTGATTGCACACACGTTTTCTCACTTCAGCCCCCCTCATGGCTGCTGGAAACCTGGTGCATTCTGGGACTGGTAGTCTTTTATGTAAAAACTCTGTTTTCTTGCTTCTACCAGAACTGACAGGTTGCTTGTTCAGAGTCACATCATCTTTTCTATAGCTCCTACCTGAGCTATGATAAGCTTCCTTATCACATACCCCCCTGCTAAAGTTATTACGGACTGGTTTTACTGGTGAAACTTCTTCTCTACAGTCCGTAATACGGGAAAGTGCATCCGCATTCTTGTGTAATTTCCCGGCACGATGTTCAACTTGGAAATCAAACGCCTGTAAGGCCATGTACCAGCGTGTCAACCTGGCATTGTGGTTCTTCATTTGCTGCAACCACTTAAGTGGGGCATGGTCCGTGACTAACTGGAACTTTCTCCCTGTAAGGTAAAACCTTAACGCCTCCACTGACCACTTGATAGCCGAACACTCTTTTTCTATCGTGGAATACTTTTGTTCAGCCGGTGACAACTTCCTGCTCAGGTACATCACAGGATGCTCCTCCCCATCATGGCACTGGGATAGGACTGCTCCTAGCCCCACATCCGATGCATAGGTTTGAACCAGAAAGGGTTTCTTGAAGTCTACTCCTTTCAGTACCGGTCCTGTACACAATTTTTCTTTTAATACTGAAAACGCTTTTTCAGCTTCTGGTGTCCACTTTATCTGGTTTGGACAATTCTTTCGCAGCATATCCGTGAAAATGGCACTTTTCTCTGCGAATTGCGGTATAAACCGGCGGTAGTATCCAATAAGTCCTAAGAAACTTCTTAGTTGTTTCTTTGTTGTTGGAGGAGGAAAATTTCTGATGCTATCTATTTTGCTTAATAGAGGTTTAATTTTTCCTCTTCCCACTAGGCGGCCTAGGTATTTTACCTCCCTATTTGCAAAGGCACACTTCTTCGGGTTTAAAGTGATTCCCGCTTGCTTCATAGAGCACAAGACTGCCCTGATCCTCTTCAAATGCTCCGCCCAGGTGTTACTATGGATTATGACATCATCCATGTATGCAAAAGCATAATTTTGGTGGGGTCGAAGTACCTGATCCACTAACCTTTGGCAGGTAGCCGCTGCTCCATGCAGTCCGAAAGGCATCCTCTTGAACTGGAAAAGGCCAACGGGGGTGCTGAACGCAGTCTTCGGCTTCGACTCCCTGGTGAGAGGGATTTGCCAATATCCTTTTGTCATATCAAGGGTGGTTAAGTATTGAGCCTGTCCCAGCTGGTCTAACAGCTTCTCAATTCTTGGCATTGGATATGCATCAAAAACTGATATGGCGTTTACCTGCCGGAAGTCAATACAAAATCTTAAGGATCCATCAGGCTTCGGCACCAGGACTATGGGGCTATTCCAGGGACTCTTTGACTCCTCTATTACCCCCATGTCCAACATCTCCTGGACTTGTGCCACTTCCTCCTGTCTTTTGGCTTCAGGCAAGCGGTATGGCCTTTGACGAACCAATTTCCCAGGTGGAGTTATTATTTCATGGGCCACCAAATGGGTCTCCCCAGGTATGGGTGTCAACACATCTGGGAATTCCTTAAGCAACTTCCTAATTTCTTCCTGTTGTACCATTGTCAGGTCCTCACCTATTTGGGGCTCTGATTTTTCTTTACAATCAGATACCTGGGGTCCCAAATCATCCTCTTCACTCACCTCCCTCTCTCGGGCACAGGTGGCAGCTAAGCTTTTAACCCCTTTGACATCAGTAGAACCAAAGCCTTTGGCTCCACGTTCAGAATTCTCTAGGGATGTGACCTCCTCCACAGGTGGAAAACCCAGCCTCTCACAGATCAATTGGGCAATTTTATCTCCTGTCTTCACGTGATACTCATTCTGTCCAAAGTTAAATAACAGAACTTTAATATTGCCCCTGTAATCGGGATCAATTACTCCCGCACCCACATCGATGAAATATTTAAGGGCTAATCCGGACCTTGGGGCTATTCTCCCATAACATCCAATTGGTATTTCCACTTGGAGACCGGTGTCAACCAGGGCTCTCCCTTGGCTAGGTACAGTCACATTTTCTATGCTGCACAGGTCAAACCCAGCAGATTGAGGGGTTGCCCGCTTAGGAGCTTGGGCCTTCTCAGAGACCTTATGGTACATTAGGACGAATATCTGCTTTGGGGTAGCTTGGTCTTCTGGACGCTTAACCATCTTTTTAGCTGGGGTCTGAGGACTTCCAAATAAAGGCCCGGGAGCTACTACCATTAAACCTTCTCCCTCCTTCTTTCCTAGTCCTTCCACTAGACCCTGCTTAAATCTTGGCCAGTCTCTTCCTAGAACCAAATCAAAGGGTAGCCTAGGCACCACTGCTAACAGGACTTCCTCTTGTTTCCCTAGGCACTTAACCTTTAGCCTATAGGTGGGATATGATGATGCAGCACCATGAATGCATCTGATGTGAACTTGGCTTTCAGGGGTTCTAGGCACAAATCTTTCTTGGGCCTCTATCCTCTTCCAAAGCCTTTTTGACATCATACTCTGGTCTGCCCCAGAGTCTAATAATGCATTTGTGGTAATTCCCTGCACATCAACCATCAAAAGAAATCCTTCCTTGGGCTGTTTTAAATCCAGACCCATTAAACTAGTGTGTGTCTGGCATCTCTTCTCCAAGTGTCCCAATTTTCCACACTTGAAACATTTCTTTCTATTCCACTGTGTCATCTGGTTTGATACAGTACATTCATTTTCAGAAACATTCTTAATTATTCTCTTTTCTGATACAGCACATTTAGCCTCAGCATCCATCTTTAGAGGGCCACCCATTCTATGGCAAGCCTGCGTGGCTTCCAAGAATCTCTCTGCTAGCATGGTTGCCTCTCCAAGATTTTGGCAATTTTGCTGTATAAGAAAAACATTCAAATCTTTAGGTACCCCAAGCATAAATTGTTCCAGCATTATAATATCTAATAACATTTCTACTGTCTTTTGCTCAGGCTCCAACCATTTTACAGCTAAACTTCTGATTCTCTGACTCAGAGCCCTGGGTGTCTCACCCACTTTCAATGTAACAGCTCTAAACATTCGCCTATACTCTGAAATAGACAACCCTAGGCGATCTCTAATAGCTGCCTTTACATCCTTATAATTCAAAGCCTGGGCTGCTGGCATTGCTCTGTAAGCTGCTAGTGCCTCACCAGTTAATGAGGCTGCCAGCCTTACTGCCCACTGGGTCTCTGGCCATGCTAAAGCCTGTGCCACTCTTTCAAAAGACTCTAGAAAATCATCAACATTATCATCTGGAGTTAATTTCCCAAAATTAAATGCCCCAATCCCTTGATTGAGTCCCACACTGTCCACATGTGGTGTACCAGTACTAACTGCTGGTCTTGCATCTGTTCCACTTTGGCTCTGCAGCTGAACTAGAGCTTGCACCAGATCAAGCACTGGTTTCTGCTGTTCCATTAAGGCCTTCATAGCAGTGTCCTGGGCCTGCTGTGATAGCTCCTGCTGCTTGCTAAATTGGGCTGCCATCCACTGAGCCATCTCCCTCGGATCCATCTTGACCCCTGCAAGAAATAAAGAAAAAAAAAAACCAAAGTGCAGCACCTTCCAACCAGGTGTGTTTTTTTCAACTTTTTTTTTTTCAATTACCCCCTGTGCTTACACACATCCACCACTAGACATGCCCAGGTACATATTACCTTGTCTCAGTGATGAATCCAGCTTTGCACAGGGTCTTTTCATCTGGGGCAGCTTCCTGGAACAACCACTTCTCCTCCAAAGTGCAGATGAGGGGAAAAAAATCTTCTTTCAGCTTCAAACTTGAATTTTATTTGTAATCCACAGCAAGTAAATCCTCTTGGTGCAAAAGCAATCCGAAAAACTACGCCATTTGTCAGACGGCTGCCTAGGGTGAGAACTTACACAATCTTGACGATGCATATATTCATATGATTCTTGCAAGGTATTGTGGGTAATGTAGTTCATTCACTCCCAAACACAGCTGAAGTCAATAATTGAGTTGTGAAACCAGTGGTAAGGCCAATAAAATACTTCTTTTATTGATGGGGTTTAATTCACCCAGCACAAATATGCTTGGTAGCAATATAAATGAGGTTACTTGCTTGCAGTGTTTAAATGGATAACATAAAGTCACAAAGCAAATCAGAAAACAACCTTCAGCTTGTCAGGCAATTAGCTAATGTTTTCTTAGCAAATAATTACCAAATGAAAAGGCACAAAGAAATAAATGAACTTTGCTTGTTAGGTTAACTTCTGCTTATTTTCCACACAGTTCCAGCAGTGATTCTCCCTTGCTCACACACACAATCAGGTGCAGCTTTAATTACTATCAATTGTCCAGCCGAAACCCTTTAGCTGGCTGGCTGCTACTGTGTGAACCCAAAATCCTGCTTTAGGAGCTGTTTTGCAGTGGAATAAGGAACAAAGTTAGGTTTCTTTGTGATGGCTGATGTGTTTGCTCACAGAAAGCTAGCAATAGCATTTAGATAGAGAACAGTCCATGTAATTAATATTTTCATCTGCTGTATCTCCCCCTTCATCAATCAGCATAGGGTCACTATCATACATTGGCACAGATGAGTCTTTCAATAAGGCACTATCATGAGAATGCTTATTCCCTTGCTGCCATTCACTATTATAGATAGGGTCTGGATCAGTGTTCATACCTGAGCCTCTCCTGCTATCATAATTCCTCTCTGTATAGCCTGGCCAGTATGTAATCCAATTCTGATGTCCAGCCTTCCAATCTTGATCCCTGGACACTGGATCTCCTCTCACATTCCTTCTGGCCTTGGTCTGAAAGTCCTTTCCACATGCAGTCTTCTCTCTTCCAGGTAGCCACTGGTGATTCCTATCTCTGCCAATCCATTCCTCTGGCTGACTCCAGTCCAATGGACTCTGCTGGCATTTGGAATACCTCCCAGTATAGGTACTGCCTTGGACTCTCCCAGACCATCCAATGGGCTTTCTTCTCTTCCTTCCAGAGAGTTTCCTTCTTTCTCTATCCGCTTGGCTTGGCTTCTGTTTCTCCAGGTGATACTGGTGCTTGAGCTTGAAGCTGTTGCTGTCTCCTTTCCTGAAGCTCTTTCTGTAGCTATTATCTGTAGAATAAGCTCTATTCTTATTCTGTCCTAATGTGTGCTCCTCCCTAACACAGCGCAGCTGTGTTGAATCAGGACCCTGCCCTTTGAGATGAGTGCTTAGGGATTACCTCATAGCTCTCTTGATTGCACACACGTTTTCTCACTTCAGCCCCCCTCATGGCTGCTGGAAACCTGGTGCATTCTGGGACTGGTAGTCTTTTATGTGAAAACTCTGTTTTCTTGCTTCTACCAGAACTGACAGGTTGCTTGTTCAGAGTCACATCATCTTTTCTATAGCTCCTACCTGATCTATGATAAGCTTCCTTATCACAAGTGCCACACCAGATAAGAGATGTAGTTCCCCATACTGTGTGAAATATAGATAGCACAAAGTCCAATCACTAAATTGAAAGTAAAACATTTTTTTCTACCTTTGTTGTCTGATGATTTTTGATCATGCTGGTCCCGATCTGAGATTTCTGTTTTCCTCTGTCTTCTCTTAGCTCTTTTTCTATGGTCTATAGTCCATCTTAAAAAAAAAAGCGTAACGAACGTACGAAGCATGAACCAAGGGAAGTTGGAGGTGGTCAAGAATGAAATGGAACGTATACAACTTGATCTGTTGGGTGTCAGCGAACTGAAATGGACTGGCATCGGGCACTTTGCATCAGATGATCACATGGTCTACTATGCTGGAAATGAAAGACAAAGAAGAAATGGTGTTGCATTTATAATAAAGAAGAAACTTGCAAGAACTGTAATGAAATACAATGCAGTCAGCGAACGCTTAATCTCTATTCGTCTACGAGGAATGCCTATCAACACAACTATAATTCAAGTATATGCCCCAACAACAGCTGCAGAAGAGAATGAAATTGAAGAGTTCTATGAACAAGTACAAGCTGAAATCGACAGAACATGCAAACAGGATATCCTGATAGTCATGGGTGACTGGAACGCAAAAGTTGGCAACAAAGAAGAAGGCAAAGTAGTTGGAAAATATGGACTTGGCAACAGAAATGAAGCTGGAGAAAGACTGATAGAATTCTGCAAGACCAACGATCTATTCATTTCAAACACCTTCTTCCATCAACACAAGCAGTGACTGTACACATGGACTTCACCCAGTGGATTGTATAAAAATAAAATTGATTACATCTGTGGAAGTCAACGATGGAAAAGTTCTATAACATCAACAAAGACAAAACCTGGAGCTGACTGTGGTACAGATCATCAACTACTAGTATGCAAACTCAAGCTAAAGTTGAAAAAGAGCAAACCACTCATGAATGCAGCAAAATATGACCTTGAGAATATACCACTGGAATTTAAAGACTGCCTGCAAAATCGATTTGCTGCTTTAGATACAAATGACAGAGCTCCAGAAGAGTTATGGAATGACATCAAGAAGGTTGTGTTGGAAGAAAGCGAGAAGTCTCTACAAAAGGTGAAAAAGCAAAAACGGCCAAAATAGATGACGGAAGAAACTCTGAAAATTTCCCAGAAACGCAGATCAGCTAAAGCCAGAGGAGAAAGAAAGACGGTCACAGAATTCAACAGAGATTTCCAACGTGCAGCAAGACAGGACAAGGGAAAGTACTACAACGACACATGCAAGGAAATAGAAGCAGAAACTATTAGAGGAAGAACAAGATCGGCTTTCCTAAAGCTAAGAGAGTTAAAGAAAAAGTTCCAGCCTCGAATTGGAATGTTACAAGATGCTTAAGGTTCAATGTCGAACGATGCTGAGAAGATCAAGAAAAGGTGGAAGGAATATACAGAGTTTTTATATGATAAAGATCAAGTCGACCAACAGCCGTTTCAACCTGTACCTTATGATCGGGATCCATTGGTGATGAAAGAAGAAGTTAAAGCAGCATTGAAAGCCTTATCAAAGGACAAAGCACCAGGCATTGATAGCATTCCCATAGAAGTATTACAGCAATCTGATGCAGCTGTTACCATACTTACAAGGCTCTGCCAAGAAATATGGAAGACAACATCATGGCCAACTGACTGGAAAAGATCTGTGTTTATACCAATACTAAAGAAAGGTAATCCAACTGACTGTGGAAATTATCGCACAATCGCTCTGATCCCACATGCCAGCAAGATTCTACTGAAGATTATTCAAAAGAGACTACAACCATACCTGGAACAAGAACTACCTGAAGTGCAAGCAGGGTTCAGGAAAGGGCGAGGAACGAGAGACATCATTGCGGATGTGAGATGGATCCTTGAAAAGACTAAAGAATACCAAAAGGATATCTATTTGTGCTTTATCGACTATAGCAAGGCTTTTGACTGTGTAAACCATGAGAAACTCCGGGCCACATTAAGAAGCATGGGTATACCAGAACACCTGATTGTACTCTTGCACAATCTGTACATTGATCAAGAAGCAGCAGTTCGAACGGAACAAAGAGAAACAGAATGGTTTAAAATAAGCAAAGATGTAAGACAAGGCTGCATACTTTCCCCCTACCTGTTTAATTTATATGCAGAACAAATCATCAGAGAAGCAGGACTGTATGAAGACAACAGAGGTGTGAAGATTGGTGGAAGACTCATCAACAACCTTCGCTATGCTGATGATACCACATTACTGGCTGAAAGTGAAGATGATCTGAAACATTTGCTTCTCACAATCAGAGAACAAAGTTTCAAAATGGGCTGCACCTTAATGTAAAGAACACCCAGTACAGAACACGTGGTTGAAGTAGGAAGGATTCTTTTATTGATTATTAATAGCCCAAATTGCCTGACACAGGCCGTGTTTCGACCACTTCATCAGGGGCTTTTAGGCGTGCTACATCCATAAATACATAAACATAAATATCATAAAACATAAACATCATCAAAAATATAAATTAACACTCAAAAATTTACCTAATAAATAATTTAAAAAATTAAAAAGCATATATTAAACCACTAAAAAACTTCAGGCTGTATATCCTCATATCTCATCATAATTACATCTAAAAACATATAAATTAATATGATCATGCTGGAAATATAAATCATAAAAATTAAAGCTTATAACTACGTGAATAATAACAAATAACTCATAAATAAAAAAAATAAAGTAAAATATAAACTGTCGATTCATGAAAAGGTGTCTATAAATTTCATATGTATACCTTAATTATTTGACAAATTCAATGCAATAGCTGTATATACTAAATGGAGGAAAAAGAGAAATGAAAAAAATATATTATTTTCTTACACAGTCTTATTTCAAAAACCAGGAGCAAATGTATGTGTGCAAAAACCAGGAGCAAAAGCCCTTGATGAAGTGAAGTCAAAACACGGCCTGTGTCGGGCAATTTGGGCTATTAATAATCAATAAAAGAATCCTTCCTACTTCAACCACGTGTTCTGTACTGGGTGTCTTATAGTGACGTGGTGTAGTGCTCCTTTGGTGGACCTTAATGTAAAGAAGACAAAGATCATGACAACTGGCATAATCAACAGGTTCATCGTTGAAGGAGAAGAAATTGAAATCGTGAACAACATTAACCTACTTGGATCAACTATCAATAAAGAAGCAACAAGCAGTCAAGAAATCAGACGACGCATTGCTCTTGGCAGAATGGCTATGAAAGACCTAGATAAGATTATCAAGAGCAGAGATGTCTCTCTCCATACAAAGATTTGACTTGTTCAAGCCATGTTATTTTCAATAACATCATATGGATGTGAAAGCTGGACAGTGAAAAAGATAGACAGGAAGAAAATTGATGCCTTTGAATTATGGTGCTGGCGGCAAATACTGTGTATACCATGGACTGCCCGAAGAACAAACCAGTCGGTACTAGAGGAGATCAAACCTAAGCTTTCTTTAGAAGCTCAGATGACAAGACTTCGACTTTCATACTTTGGACACATCATGCGAAGAGAGAGATCATTAGAGAAAGACATCATGCTTGGCAAGATAGCAGGTCAGCGCAAAAGAGGAAGGCCAGCAATGAGATGGATCGATACAATAACAGCAGCTACGGGTACCAGTCTGTCAAGAATGAGCCGCCTGACTCAAGACCGAACACAATTTAGGATAGCTATCCAGAGGGTCGCCATGAGTCGACTCCGACTCGACGGCACTTAACAACATAACAACAACATAGTCCATCTGCCATTTCTTGTCTCTCCTTTGGCTTTCTTCATTTTTTTTTCCATCAGCCTTTTTTCAGTCCCAGTAACTCTCCCCAGTATCAGCATCCTTTACAGCTTCCCCTCCCAGTACCAACCCCATTGCCTTCCCAGTACCGCCACTCGTGTCTATTTTCTTCCAGTCCCCCTCCTTCTCCATCGTCCAGCCCCTTCTAGTTAAAATACCATCCCAGGTATCAGAGAACTTCCAGTCCCAGTGCCCCCTCCCATGTCAGTTCCCTTCCAGTCACCCTCTCATCTGTCCATCCGCCTTCCAGTGCCATCCCTGGGTGTCAGCTCCCTTCCAGCTCCCCCCCCCCATGTCTGCTCTGCTCCTTTCCATCTCCCCCCTGTCTGCTCCCTTCCAGCTCTCCCCCATGTCTGCTTCCTTCCAGCTCCCCCCATGTCTGCTCTGCTCCCTTCCAGCTCCCCCCATGTCTGCTCCCTTCCAGGCCTCCCTGTCTGCTCCCTTCCAGCTCCCCCCTAATTTCTGCTCCCTTCCAACTCCCCCCCCCACCATGTCTGCTCTGCTCCCTTCCAGCTCCCCCCTGTTTCTGATCTCTTCCAAGTCCCCCCTGTCTGTTCCCTTCCAGCTCCCCCCATGTCTGCTTCCTTCCAGCTCCCCCCATGTCTGCTCTGCTCCCTTCCACCTCCTCCCATGTCTCCCTTCCAGCTTCCTCCATTTCTGCTCCCTTCCATCCCTCCCCCCATATCTCTTCTGCTCCCTTCCATCTCTCCCAAGTTTCTGCTCCCTTCTAAGTCACCTCGTCTGCTCCCTTCCAGCTCCCCCATGTCTGCTTCCTTCCAGCTCCCCTCATTTCTACTCCCTTCCATCCCTCCCCCCATATCTGCTCTGCTCCCTTCCATCTGTCCCCCATTTCTGCTCCCTTCCAAGTCCCCTCCGTCTGCTCCCTTCCAGCTCCCCCCAATGTCTGCTCTCCTCGCTTCTACAGTAGCACCCCCCCCCATGTCTGCTCCCTTCCAGATCCCCCCATGTCGGCTTCCTTCCAGGCCTCCCTGTCTGCTCCCTTCCAGCTCTCCCCCATGTCTGCTCCCTTCCAGCTTCCCCTCCCCATTTCTGCTCCCTTCCAGCACCCCCCCCCATGTCTGCTCCCTTCCAGCTCCCCCGTTTCTGCTCCCTTCCAAGTTCCCCCTGTCTGTTCCCTTCCAGCTCCCCCCCATGTCTGCTTCCTTCCAGCTTCCCCCCCCTTGTCTGCTTCCTTCCAGGCCCCCCTGTCTGCTCCCTTCCAGCTCCCCCCATGTCTGCTTGCAGAGGATCCTGGGATGCATTTAACCTTTTCCTGTCTCTTGAACTATGTTCCCTCCTTAATGCTTTTAATAATGGAGATCCTTTTACACTGTCTGAGGGATTTGTGTGTCGGGTACCATCCTTCTTCTCTGAGGCTATTCCAGATTCTATTATTGAAATATCATCATTAATCAATGCAGAGAACGTATTTTGCAGAGGTCTCCTTTGGGGGAATGGATGTCTCTGTATTACAGATCATATCCTACAAAAGCCCACTGGGATCCATTTATTCCTGCATTGTTTGATTCTTGGTGGAAGTGTGGGGGTGGATTGCCTTCACATTGTATCCTAGGGGAAGCTTAATTGGAGCTAAATCTTCCCTGAGTTGTCAATTCTTTTTTCATAGCAAATCTGAAGACAGATTGGGCAAGCTCTAAGGCTCCAAATGATTCCCAGAAGATTAAGGCACTACTGCTATTACATTGAATAATAATCATTATGATTATTTGGTTTGATATAGAGCAATAGTACTCACAAAAAGAAAGACAAGTTTTTGATTTCCACTGAATTGAAGACTATTGGCTAAAATAATAATTTCAGATTGGTCATATAGGTGAAGAAATTTATGTGGCGATGTAAATGTGGAACCTGAACGCAGGATGTTGGAAAAGCAGTTAAGAATATGTAGAGCTGATGTAAAATTGACATATCTTTGCCCCCCAAGAATTGCTGTAGGAAAAAAATGCATATTGAGCAGAAAATACATGAGTAAGTGGTCTAAAATAGGGTTACTTCCACGTGTAAAAGGCCCATGAACTAAAGATGGAGTAAAGATGTGCAAGTCATGGGGAAAATTGATATCCATGTGTAAGTTGGGTCACATCGAAAAGGCCTGCTACTCGCATGGTCACTTGCATGTGAAACCGATGGCATTTCCCTATGCTCTACCTATAGAATCCACATGTATGTAATGGCTTGTCCTCCACTTACATGTGCGTACCTGTTATTTACTGTATATGGCTATGGCATGGCTTGCCCTGAGGAATAAAGCCAACATGTTTCCAGTCCCCACATTTAACAATGTTCACTGGTGGGCCTTCTTTAGGGAGCACCAACATGGCGACCAGGAAGAAGAGGACTTTCTCTGAGGCAGAGAATGACCTCCTTGTATGCTCATTGCTCTTAAAAAAGGGCATCCTTTACCACCCAGGTGGCCAGAGGCAAGACCATGCTGCAGCATATAGAGTCTGGAAGATAATCCAAATGACCCTGGCAAGGTAAGCAGAAACCAATTGCCCTTGCACCTACTCCAAGATCTGCTAGACAATCCTATAGCAGAGAGATAACAGCTATGGAGGTTGGCACCTAAGCATTTAACAATCA
Source organism: Ichthyophis bannanicus (assembly GCA_033557465.1). Taxonomy (NCBI): domain Eukaryota; kingdom Metazoa; phylum Chordata; class Amphibia; order Gymnophiona; family Ichthyophiidae; genus Ichthyophis; species Ichthyophis bannanicus. Next base: position 89,214,493 of record CM066033.1, read on the forward strand.
GAAATGCTCTGCCGTCCTGCAAGAAATCCCCCCCCCCCCCTATACACACAATAATCCCCCTATACACACAAACACACCTATACTGTACAAGCAAATCATATGGTCAGAGGCACACTTAATTCACCATCTGGCATGGCCTCATAAGAAGGCAAGTAAGGCAGGCAGACACCACCCTCTTCTCACCCCCCCCCCCCCCAAATTAATGGCACATTCATCAATGTGAGAAAAGTAATGCATGCACATTGTGCTCAGCAATGTTTCTTTTTTTAAAGATAGGAACATAAATAAAACATCCAAAGAACAGATGATAAAACAAGACCCAGAAGAACAGGAAACCTGCATTTCCTTTGTGTTGTTAGTGGTAGAAGCAGTAATTTAACTCTCGCTATCAACATGCCACTACCTTCACTCTACCTACTATACCAATACCTGCCCACTAATTTGCCTTGCTATAATAACTTAAACCTGGTCTGAGGGTAGCAGGGAGCAGAAATGCTTTGCAGCTACCATAGGCAGGCATTTTACCATACCAGTTTCATGGATTTTTGCAGGGTGTGGCCATCAGTGTGTCACCAGAGCTATATGTTTCTCTTTATATTGTGTCACCAAGCATCACTATTGCCCTGGCTTGTGGTTCCCATCAGATTAAAGGCCAGCTTGCGAAAAAAAAAAAATCAAACTAGTCTTCTAATCTCCCTTTGATGATCCCATTCATGTCTCATTGCTAAAAACCCCTCGGTGGTTGCTCTATCACCTAATATTTGATCTTTCATACTATCAGACATGAAGGCAGTGTAGGAGGAAGAGGAGAATGAGGGGAAAGAGGAAGAAGAGCAGTTGTGACAGATGGAGGAAGAAATGGCAGAAAGAGAGGAGGAGGAAAAAGAAGCGGAAGAAAGGAGGGAGAAGAGGAGCTGAAAGGCAGGCAGGGGAGCCCTTCGAGCTGCTCACCAAACAGCCAGTTGCTGCTGTTGCTGTGTTGCTGGACCTGATGATCCTTATGAGGACCCTCTAGAGTTTGGTGAACCTGAAGTGCTGTTGCAAATCCAGTCCCTACAGGATGTGGGGCAGGGCTTCAAAGACATCCTGAAATCAAAGGGCCTCATGCTGACCCAACTGAGTAGAGTGAAGGCAGAGCTACATGTTTATGTTTATGTTTATGTTTTATTTCACTTGATAAAAACCGCCTTTCAGGGTAGGCAAAGCGGTGTACAATAAAACCAAAATTAAAAGAAGGCCGAAGCCAATGAAATGGAGTGGAAATACAAATTCTTAATAGGAAAGCAAGACAGGAGAGACAGGACCAAAACACAACAAAGAACAAATACGAGGAAAACAGAGGATAGGGCAAGAGGGATTACACGAAAGGAGAGGGAACATCAAATGCCAGGGAGAAGAGGTGAGTTTTTAGGTTCTGTTTGAAGGTGGGGTGGTGAGGTTCCAGGCGGAGTGAGGAGGGGAGGGAATTCCAGAGGACGGGGCCGGCAAAGAAAAAAGCAGAGGAACGGGTAGATAGTAGGTGAGCACGGGAAGGGGAGGGAAGAGTAAGACGGTTGAGGTGAAAAGAACGAGGGGTGTACCTGGGAGAGTGAAAAGAAAGCAGGTCAGTTAAGTATTGAGGGATACCTGTATGAAGAGCTTTGTGAACCAAAATAAGCAGTTTGAAGTGAGCACGGTATGGAAGGGGGAGCCAGTGAAGACGAAATAGTAGGGGTGTTATGTGATCACGGGGGGAGGAATGGGTGACCAGACGGGCAGCGGTATTCTGGATTCGCTGTAGGCGGAATTGTTGAGATTTGGAGAGACCGATGAAAAGTGAGTTTGCAAAATCGACCCGTGAAATAACCAAAGATAGTAATAGAGTGGTGAGCGCCGGAGGAGATAAGAAAGGACGAACTGCACGAATTTGTCGAAGGAAGAAAAAAGAAGATTTGGTGACATGTGATATATGGGTGTGGAAGGATAGGTCGGAATCAAAGTGCCCTCATTGATCCAGTTAAGAACATAAGAACTGCCTTACTGAGTCAGACTAGAAGTCCATCGAGTCCAGTGTCCATTTCCAACAGTTGCCAATTGAGGTCACAAGTGCCTGGCATATCCCAAAAGTAGCCAATTCCATGCTGCTTATCCCCAGGGATAAGGAGTGTTTTTCTCCCAATCTACCTTAATAATGGTTTATGGACTTTTCCTCAAGGAATTTGTCCAAACCTTTTATAAACCCAGCTGCACTACCTGCTTTTACCACATTCTCCTACAATGATTTCCAAAGCTAAATTAGATATAGAGAAAAACTATTTTCTATCTGTTCTAAATATACTATTTTGTAGCTTCATGGCATGTCCCGTAGTCCTTGTATTTTCTAAAAGAGCATACAATTGATTCATGTTTACCTATTCCACTCCATTCAGAGTTTTATAGAACTCTATCCCTCAGCCTTCTCCAAGATGAAGAGCCCTAACCTCTTTAGGAGAGTCATTTTAGTTGTCCTCCTCTCTGTATTTCTAATGATGTTAGCCTCATTGATACGTTCTTATTGGCATATTTTAATGCTATATGAAGTGGTTGAAGAATGCTCTCTGATATCTTACTATCACAGTCAGCATATCAGTGAAAGAATCCAGCAGATACTGTACGCCAAGAGTGCCAGAGCAAGAGGTGTCTCAGGACTAGGGAACTGTGGCTGCTGCAACCTCACAATCAGGTACACCAGAGAAGGAATTTCTCCCAGAGAAGATAAGTGGACTGCATAAATTGCTTAAGTGGTAGAGAAACAAGTGTCCAATGATGGCACACTAAGGGGGTCATTCTGCACAGCATTTAATGGGGATATATGTCTGGTTTGGACATACATCCCCACTAATCGCTTGGGGCTGATTCTGCCCCATGAGCTCCTGGTTCGTACAGAGGCAATGTGCGAGGAGCTCTGGATGGGGCGGAAGGTGGAGGGCTGGAGGAGGACTGTGGGCGGGGCAGAGGCGTGCCCATGACTCTGGACGTACAGGGCCGATTATGGACCTTTCCTCCAGGAACATGTCCAAACAGTTTTTAAACCCAGCTAAACTATTAGCTTTTACTACATCCTCCAGTAACAAATTTCAGAGTTTGATTATGTGTTGAGTTAAAAAATATTTTATCTTATTAGTCTTAAATGTGTTACATTGTAACTTCATTGCGTGCCTTCTAGTCTTTCTAGTTTTGATGGTGTAAACAACTGATCTACGTTTACCCATTCTACTAATTAATTCGTAGACCTCTTATCATATCCCCCCTCCGCTGTCTCTTTTCCAAGATGAAGAGCCCCAACCTTTTAAGCCTCTCCTCATAGAGGTATCCTTCAATTCCCTTTACCATTTTGGTAGCTCTTCTATGTAGCTTTTCTGATTCTGCTATATCCTTTTTAAGATATGGCGACCATAATTGCACACAATATTCAAGGTGTGGTCGCACCATGGAACGATACAGAGGCATTATAATATCCTTGGTTTTATTCTCCATTCCTTTCCTTATGATTCCTAACATTCTATTTGCTTTCTTGGTCACTGTTGCACACTGGGCAGAGGGTTTCAATGTATTATCCACGGTGATGTCTAAATCTTTTTCTTGGGTGGTGGTTTCTAAGATGGTACCTGGCATCGTGTAACCATAGTTTGGGTTGTTCTTTCCTAAGTGCATAACTTTGCACTTGTCCACATTAAATTTCATCTGCTATTTGGTTATCCAGTCTTCCAATTTATCCAAATCCTCTTGCAAATTTTCACAGTCTTCTGGGGTTTTAACAACTTTGAATAATTTTGTGTAATCTGCAAAGCTGATCACCTCACTTGTTATTCCTATTTCCTGGTCATTTCTGAATATGTTAAAAAGAAGCGGGTCCAGCACAGATCTCTGGGGTATTCCACTGTTCACCTTTCTCCATTGAGAAAATTGGCCATTTAGCCATACTCCCTGCTTTCTATCTTTTAACCAGTTTCTGATCCACAATACTACATTGCCTCCAATCCCATGACTTTTTAATTTTGTCAAGAGTCTCTCATGAGGGACCTTTTCAAAGGCTTTCTGAAAATCCAGATACACTACCAACCAGCTCACATTTGTCTACCTGTTTATTGACACCTTCAAAAAATATAAAAGATTAATAAGACAAGCTTTTCCTTGGCTAAATCCATGTTGGCTTTCTCCCATTAAATCATGACCATATATATGTTCAGTAATTTTATTCTTCATAATGGTTTCTATCATTTTTCCCAGTACTGACGTCAGGCTCACCGGTCTGTAGTTTCCCGGATCACCCCTGGAACCCTTTTTAGAATTTGGCATTAGATTGGCCATTCTGCAATCTTCAGGTATTACAGATGATTTGAATGATAGCTCACAGTTTACTAATAGTAGGTCTGAAATCTCATATTTCATTTCTTTCAACAGCCTTGGAGTATACCATGTGGTCCAGGTGATTTGCTACTCTTCAGTTTATCAAATTGTTGTAAAACATCTTCCCAATTTATCAATATTTCTTTCAATTCTTATAATACATCACCTTGATATACCATTTCAGGCATGGATAACTTCCCTATATGTTCTTGAGTAAAGACAAAAACAAAGAATTCATTCAGCCTTTCTGCTATGGCCTTGTCCTCACTTAACACCCCTTTTACTCCTCTATCATCCAGTGATCCAACTGACTCTCTCACAGGTTTTTTGCTATGAATGTACTTGAAAAAGCTTTCAGTATGCATTTTTGCTTCCATGGCAAGCTTCTTTCCAAATTCTCTTTTTGCCTGCCTTATCAATGCCTTACTTCTAACTTGCAAGTGCTTATGTTGATTCCTGCGTTCATCATTTGGCTCCTTTTTCCATTTTTTGGCAGCAACAATCTCTCTGATCTAGCCTTTAAACCATGCTGGCAGTTTTGGCCTTCCTTCAACTTTTCTTAATGCATGGAATACATCTGGTCTGGGCTTCCAAGATAGTACTTTTAAACAATTCCCTGCTTTATGTAAATCTTAAAGCTTTGCAGTTGCTCCTTTTAGTGTTTTCTTAACTAGTTTCCTCATTTAATCATACTACTGTGGATTTCCTTGCCAGCCTTCTTCCATTTATTAAATCAAATTTTATTTATTTATTTATTTAACAGTTGCTTATATACCGCTACCTTCCACAGATCAGGTGCGGTTTACAATGAACAAGGAATGAACAGATTTACAAGTCTGTTTTACATGGAACATTTGTTAACTAGGTACAATGTAGCTGTTTTACATGGAACATTTGTTAACTTGGTACAATTTTGCAATATACATTAATCATGAATGACTAAATATGGTAAAACTTGTTAAATAACAAACGAACTTATTTACATATTTTGATTTATTACATATATCTATATACAAGATTTACAAGTAGTTATTTATTCGATTTTAATTGTAATTGTAGTTTGCTAGGAGAATTAGAGTTGGATCATTTCTAATTAGAGTTAGAAATGTGATCATGTTATGACCACTATTACCAAGTGGCCCCAAAACCCTTATATCTTGATTTATTTCACCTATATGCTTCCTTTCTAATGACAGGATGTATTATTATTCTTGTTGTGTTAAAAAGCTACAAGGTAAACTATTTAAGGTTGAAGCTACAAGGTAAACTATTTAAGACTAATAAAAGAAAATATTTTTTCACTCAACGTGTAATCAAACTCTGGAATTTGTTACCGGAGGATGTAGTAAAGGCTGTTAGTGTAGCTGGGTTTAAAAAAGTTTTGGACAAGTTCCTGGAGGAAAGGTCCATAAAACATTATTAAGAAGGAACCCAGGATGTCAATGCTTGACCCAGTACAAGCATTGTGGAACCTGTGTCTTTTGGGGAAACTGCTAGGTACGTATGACCTAGACTGGCCACTGTTGGAAACAGGATAATGGGCTTGATGGACCTTGGTCTGACCCAGTATGGCATATCTTATGTTCTTATGTTCTTATGTTCTAAAAAAAAAAATCAATAAACAGATTAAATTAATCTTGCACCAGATTCTGTGTTCTACTAAGGACTAGGTGCATAATAGCTTCCCCTCTTGTCAGTTCATGAACCAGCTGCTCCAAGAAGCAGTCATTTTTTTCATCTAGAAACTTTATCTCTCTAGCATGTCCTGCTGTGACATTGACCCAGTCGATACCAGGGTAATTGAAATAACCTATTATTACTGTATTATAACTTTTATTAGTTTCCCTGATTCCTTTCAGCATTTTATCATCCATCTATTCATTCTGGCTAGGTGGTCAGCAGTACACCCCCACTGCCATCACCTTCCCCTTTTTACATGGAATTTCTATCCATAGAGATTCTACAGTGTATTTTGTTTCCTGAAAAACTTTAATTCTATGTGACTCAATGCCCTCTCTAACATAGAGTGCAACCCATTCACTAATTTGATCTACCTTATCATTGTGATATAGTTTGTACCCAGGTATCACAGTTTCCCAGTGGTTGTCCTCCTTCCACCAGGTCTGAGGCCAATCATATCTCACCTTTCATTAAGTGCTATATATTCCAGCTCTCCCATCTTAATTTTTAGACTTCTAGCATTTGAATACAGGCATTTTAGAGGTAGTATTTTATTCATATTAATCTGGTTAGCAGTTGATAGGGGTAATTTGGAATCTTTCAGCTCTGCACTTAAAGGCATCTGGGTTACTTTTATCTTTATTGGACGCTCTATGTCGGGATGCCCTAACTTCCTTCTTTTGCTAATATCCTTCGAGGATACATCCCTCTGAACCATGCCCTCCTAGGCGACTTCAGCTTTCCCCTATTATCTAGTTTAAAAGCTGCTCTATCTCCTTTTTAAAGGTTAATTCCAGCAGCCTGGTTCCATCCTACTTCAGGCAGATCCCATTCTTTCGGAAAAGTCCCTCCCTTCTCCAGAATGTTGCCCAGTTCCTAACAAATCCAAAACCCTCTTCTTTGCACCATCATCTCATCCATGCATTGAGACTCCAGAGCTCTGCCTGCCTTTTGGATCCAGCATGTGGAACAGAAAGCATTTCAGAGAATGCTACCCTGGAAATTCTGGATTTCTACTTCCTACTAAAAGTCTAAATTTGGCCTCCAGAGCTTCCCTCCCATACTTTCCTATGTCATTGGTGCCAACGTATTCCAAGACAGCAGACTTCTCCTCAGGTGGCACATGAGGTCTGCTATTTTCACACCAGGCAGACATGTTACCAGGTAATCCTCATATCTACCAGCCACCCAGCTATCTACATGCCTAGAGATCGAATCACCAGCTATTATGGCTGTCCTAAGCCTTCCCTCATGGGCACATGGCCTTGGAGAAACCTCCTCAGTCTGAGAGGGTTTTACATCTCCTGGCGGACATGTCCTAATTACAGAATCACTTCCTGCCATACCAAGGTGATGATCTCCCTTAATGTGACCTCTCTTCACCATGGAAACTGAGAGGTTGCCAAACTGGAGGTAGGACTTCAGTACAACATCTCTGTAGTCTTGTTTATATACCTGTCTGTCACCCTTATGTCCTCCATGTCTGCTGCTCTAGCATCCAGATATTGGACTCATTCCCTGAGGGCAAAGAGCTCCTTCAACCTAGTGCACATGCAAGACCCCTCACTAACTGGGAGAAAATCGTACATGTGACAGTTAATGCAAAAGACTGGATAGCCCCCATCTTGCTGTTGGACTGCTGTCTGCATCTTAGTTTTAAGGTTTTGTTTATCTATTTAAGTTGTTTACTTAAAGTTGCTAGGGATACTTGTACTGATACAACTATACCAATTAAATTTAAGGGATTTTGTTCACCTCAAGATTAAATCATTTCTGGGCCTTAATTAATCTATTCCTGGTGAGGATAACAAGCTGAACCAGAAAATGAATTTGACCACATCTGCTCCTTTAATAGGTTTAAGAGTCTATAAAGCTAAAATTGTCCCTTGGGTGGGTGGGAGAGAATGAACTCTTAATAAAGGCTGGCTTGCTTACCAGGTCCTAGACCTTTTATCTTTATCTTTATTAAAACATTTGATCAACCGCTACTGCCGAAGCATAGAGCGGTGTACAATAAAAAGGTCTACACCGCAAATCATAGAAAAGAACGCCATAAAATGAAAGGAAAGTAAAAGCAAAGCACACAGCAATAAAAGCAAATAACTAACCAGATAAATTTAACATAAAAACTAAAACTAAAAACACAAAGGTGCAACAACACCAACAAACACACAACAACAACGGGGAGACAACTTTATGGTCAGGGAGGGGGACTGGCAGGAAGGTCGAAAGCCTGAGTAAACAGATGTGTTTTGAGTAGTGACTTGAATTGGGGATAAGAAGATTCTAATCTGAGGGAAGGTGGTAGAGAATTCCAGAGGAATGGAGCGAGAAAGAAAAAGGCGGAATGACGAGTCTGCTCTAACCGGGCTTGTGACGGAGAAGGCAGTGATAAACGGTTGGCGTGAAGAGACCGAAGTTGACGGTAAGGAGTGTGAAGAAAAACCAGATCCGCAAGATACAAAGGATGACCAGTATGATGAGCACGGTGAATCAGAATCAGAAACTTATATTGATAGCGAAAACGAAGTGGAAGCCAGTGCAAACGGAGAAGGAGGGGAGTGATATGATCAAACGGCCGGTAAAAGGTGATAAGGCGAGCTGCAGTGTTTTGAATAGATTGTAAACGTTGAAGCTGATATTTAGGGAGGTTGGCTAGAAAAACATTACAATAATCAAGCCTACTAACCACCAGAGCCAGAACCAAAGTGACCAGAGAAACAGGGGAAAAAAGAGAACGAGTAGCCCGAATCTGCCGAAGAGTCACAAAGGACCGCCGAGTGAGTGAAGAAATGTGCTCGTGAAAAGAAAGCATGGAGTCAAGTATAACCCCCAGGTAATGGAAAGAAGAGACAAGAGGAATAGAAACTGAATCAATCATGGGAGGGACCGTAGGACAGGAACCGCTAAGAGATACCCACATAGCCGTGGATTTTGAGGGGTTTAAATGAAGAAAGTTCTGCGAGAGCCAAGAAGCAATGTGAGACAGACATTCATTAAGTGGGGTAATATCCAAAGTGAGGGGGAGACATGGTATAGGAGAATAATGTCATCCGCATAGATGTACGGAGACACCGAAAACTGCTGGATAGCAAGAGGCAACGGAGCAAGAAAAATATTAAATAATAGAGGTGATAGAACAGAGCCTTGCGGAACACCACAGAAAAGAGGGAGGGAGGAAGAAGAGTGCTTACACGAGTGTACAGTGAACGAGCGAGCAGTGAGAAAAGAACGGAACCATTGAAGAACAGAGCCCCGCAACCTAATATTGAAAAGACGAGAAAGAAGCGTCCGGTGATCTATCAGGTCGAAAGCCGCAGAAAGATCCACAGAAACGAGAAGAGTAAGATCACCTCGATCGTGAGCAACGTGAATTTCATTAAGAAGTGCCAAAAGAACAGTTTCAGTGCTATGCCCATGACGGAAACCTGCTTGACGGGGGTGAAGAATATGTGTAGCCTCAACATGTGAGTTCAATTGCTCAAAAACAAAGCGCTCTAAAAGTTTCGCCAAGAACGGAAGATTGGAAACTGGCCGCCAGTTAGACAAAACAGAAGGCTCTAAGGTGGGCTGTTTCAGAAGGGGATGGACGGCAGCAGATTTCCACAGAGACGGGAAAAGGCCAGAGGATAGACTAGAGTTGATAATAGTAGTAAGAATTGGAACAAGTTGCAGAGAGGGTTCAGATAACCAGAGAGACGGGATGGGGTCCAGCACACAAGTTGTTTTACGAGATTTCAACAACAACTGTAGAACTTCCGCGGATGTGACCAACTGAAAAGTGGTCCAAGTATGAGCAAGAGCCTGGTTAGGCGAAGAAGGGGAAGGGGATGGCAAAAGATCGGTGAACAGAGTGGGAGACCCCCCGGAGGAGGAATCGGGCAGAGGGGATAGAGGTAAGGGAGGGGAAGGAGTCGAAAAAGAAGCTCGCAGCTTATGTATCTTGTCTGAAAAAAAGGTAGCCAGAAGTTGAGGGTCTGGCAGCCGGGATATTGGACCACCGCGGGAACTAGTAGAGGAAAGCCCTCGAAGGATAGAAAAGAGCTGTTTGGAGGAATGGGCAGCTTCCGAGATCTGAGCAGAGTAGAAAGCACGCTTTGCTGCCTGGACCGCCACCCGATATGCAGTAGATAACTGGCAAAAACGCAGTAACAAGTCGGGAGAGGGGCGGCTAGTCCAATGACGCTGTACCTGACGGAGCTGAGTCCGCTGCAGGCGTAGCGAAGGGTGGTACCACTGTGAGTGCTTGACAAAATGTTGCCTAGGAATGGGACGAAGAGGCGCCACCTCATCAAGCTCACTAGTGAGCAGTGAATTCCAAAGAGAGGTCTGACATTCAAGGGAGCGTGAAGCAAAGTCCGACGGAAAGAGCACAGAGGCAGAGGGAAAAGCCTGAAGGGCATCGGAAGTACAAGGGCGACGCAAAGGGGGGGGGGGAAGAGGGTGCAGAGGCAAGGGTGAACGCAGATGAGGAGGAGGATACTGAAAAAAGTACGCAGAAATGATCGGACCATGGAACAGCCACCAGAGTGGGAGGTGAAATTGAGGGCAACAACGTGGGGGGTGAAAGAACCAAATCTAAAGTGTGGCCTGCTACATGGGTGGGACCGAAGATATGCTGGCGCAGAGAAGCGTCAGACAGAAGGTTCAAAAGGTCGCGGTCTTTTGATCTGGAAGGGTGATCCACATGGACATTGAAATCACCAAGAACTATGAGATTGGGAAACTGCAGTGCCATATCTGAGAGCACTTGTAATGTTAAATCCCAGCGTGTAGTGGAAGGGGAAGGAGGGAGATAAATAAGTAGAAAATAAAGTGGGGGGGATGAATTAAGACGTAGAAAGAGAGATTCGGAGAGAGAGGCTGAGGGGGAAGAAATCTCCTCAATAGCAATAGAGGCCCGATGGAGCAGGGCCACCCCACCCCCGCCCCTACCCCTTCGAGAAGCCGAGAGCGCTGAGTAACCGGGAGGAAGAGAGCTAGACAGGACAGGCCCGTCACCATCCTTCAACCAGGTCTCCGTGAGAAAGCAGAGATCAAGCGAATGTTGAGAGATAAGATCATGAACCAGTAGAGACTTTGACCGAAGGGAACGGCAGTTCAGTAAGGCTAGATTGAGTGTAAGATTGCAGGCAGCCACAGCATGTGCTTCTAAGGTAATCTGTTAACATTTTCTGGGTGATTCACACAGCCCTTGGTTTGATAGAGGGAGCCTTTCAAATTGCCCCTTTGATCTGTTGAGCCTCTGCCTACAACCCAGAGGGTTGTTCTGCAACATTTATCAGAAAAACATTATCTCCTTGAACTTGGAAGCCATCATGACCAGTGCCCTCATCATACCTGCTCAGCATTGCTGGATAAAGTCTGACAAGATAGTGGCACATTTAGAAAGAAGGTTCTGAAGGACCCCTCATGCAAAGCCCTTTCCAAAGTCATTTCCTGAATACCAATGGATGAGATGTTCCTCTCTTCTCCTGTGATTACTAGTGTTTTACCCCACCCACAGTGCTTCAGTGATAGCTATGCCATCTATCTCTACCGTTCCAGCAGAGGACTGCCATATTAACTTGCTACATGCAAGTGTCTTATAACCCATATTTGGTAGGGAATTTTTATAATGTGAGACCATCTCTCTAGAGATATTTGGGTTAGGAGGATGGAGGTCCTGGGAGAATGAACCAGGAATGAACGCACAGTGATGCCATAGGCCTGACTGCATGTGTACATATATGCACATCTGACATAACTGACTATAAAGTGACATATTGGGCCGGCCCAGAGGTCCATCAAGGCCAGTCCTGTTTCCAACAGTGGCTAGTCCAGGCCACAAATATCCATCAGAAGGTAGAGATCTTGATCTTTATCTTTATCTTCATTGCATTGCTTTATATAACGCCCTTTATGACATCAGGGCAGTTTATATTCCATGTTGCTTATCTTAGGGGCAAACACTGGATTTTCCTTGTCCATTTTAATAATGGTTTATGGACTTTTCCTCCAGGAATTTGTCCAAACCTTTTTTAAACCTAGCTACAATAACAGCTTTTACAACATCTTCCGGCAACGAATTCCAGAGTTTGATTATGCATTGAGTGAACCTTGATGGGAATCTGACAGGGACTTCTGACCTGGAATGACCACTATTGGAAACAAGATACTGGGCTTGATGGACCTTGGTCTGACCTAGTATGGCATATCTTATGTTCTTATACTGTATTTCTCTGATTATTCTTAAATGTGCTATATTGTAGCTTTATTGAATGTCCCCTAGTCTTTTATGTTACCTGCATATTTGATCATCTCATTTGATCATCTCATTTCCAGTTCCTTAATGAATATGTTAAAAACAGCACATCCAGAACAGATCCCTGGGGTACTCCATTATTCACCTTTCTGCATTGAGAAAATTGTTATTTAGCCCTACTTTCTGTTTTCTATACAGCTATGCATCACTTACTGTCCACGATATGTTCTGTGAAATAGGACATTATGTGATTTGGACGTTCTGCAAACATCTTACTATATACTGTAGTTAGCAAAGTTATATGGGCTACTGTTGTAGTGGTTGATATGGAAGGGCAGACAAGATAGGCCATGGGATCTTTTTCTGCCGTCATGTTTCTATGTTTCTATACCCCCGCTGCCATCTCCGCTGTGCTCTGGAATGCGCATGACACCCCCCAATGCTACACGGTTAGCATCGGGGAGGCAGTAGCAGAAGCTGCGGATATTCAGCAGCATTAACCATGTTAGTACTGTTCAATATCCCTCTAAGCAGCATTTACAAGGTTTAGAGGTCCGTAAACCATGTAAATACCCTTGAATCCCGGGCCCCTAGTGCATACTATATGATTTATTGTACACTAAACACCCAAAGTAAGAAAATGGGCCATGCTGTTCATAGAGCACTATGGTCACATCACATAACCTAAGAGATTGGATAACAGCACTCCAATCCTCCCAAACAACTGAATATATATAAAATATGATTCTAGCACCACTGTAAATAGCCCACCCTGTATATAGCTCAAACAAATCAAGCACCCAACACATCCCTCACACAACTAAGTTTTATCCTCACTGCATGTACAACACACACACTTTACCTGATTGCTTGCTGTGATACCACCTTGATTACTAAGATAAGGCGGTTTAGAAATACTGTTAAATAAATAAATAAAAAATAAATAAAATAAATGATGATACTTAGCGTGTGTTGATACATTTAACATGTGCTAGGTTTTAGTAAACATGATTCAAAGTGTTTTTTTCCATTCAACGTACAATTCCCTGTTGGAATTCTGCAAACATAATTCAAAATTCTGTTTTCAAAAGGTCGAAATAATGCAAAATTCGGCATGCTTTATTTGGCAAAATAGCAAAGCATATTTGGCCCGATATTCCAAGAGAATAACATGATTAGCAGAACTGCCACTGCATTAGCTGCACTGAACGGGATATTCGGTGACATTGACATGATTAGTGCTGCCGAATATCTGTGGCTGCTGGCTCTATATGCCCAATGCTAACCGCGTCGGTGTTTCGGTGGCATTCCCGGGCAGCGTGGAGGCGGCGCTGATCAGGAATCGAGCAGTGGTGATATTGAGCTGTTGTCCGATTAGTGATATGCAGCGAAAGCCAGGTACAGGTAACCCGGGCCTAACCTTTGCTGCATATTGCTAACCAGGCAGCGGCTAAAGCTAAATGTAGCAACACACACTAAGTGCCATCATGGCTTAGTGTACAATAAATCAATTAGCATGCACTAGGGGCCTGATATTCAAGAGTATTTACATGGTTTATAGATCTCTGAACCTTGACAATGCCACTTAGAGGGGTATTCAGCAGTATAACAGGGTTAGTGCCACTGAATATCTGTGGGTTCTGCCGCTGCCTCCCAGTTACTGCAATTACGTGGATATTCAATTTCAGGGATGGATATGATCCTGTCATTGAATATCCGTGTTTAATTTTCAGCGCATTAGCAGCGCTACCCACCGGCACTGAATATCCCCCCATTGTTTTTGCATGATATATAATTTAAAATACAATACAGAAATAAAATATCACAAAAAAGTGCAAATTGCAGAATTCCAGCTGGAGTACTTCTTGGTATGACAAATAAGCACTGCATCTACTCTTTGAAATCTTGCTGAGTACTTGTAACCTGGATTGGCAGGATGCTGGGCTTGATCGACCTTGGTCTGACCCAATAGAGCACATCTTATGTTCTTATAAGGGGGAGGATACCTACTACTTTTCACCAACAGCATACTTAGGAATAGCAGCTGCAAGGGTACCATGGAAGCTTTTCTCCTTTTATCTGCAGAATGAATTGATTCAGTCCTTATCAAAGGCACGGAGAAGAGGCAGAGGATCCACAGCCCTAGGATACTAATTGGTATAAACATTTCTGAGATGGATTTTGTCCCAGTCTCTACTCTTCTAAATGCTAAAAATAGCAATAAACATACTGCCAGTTGGAAGGGCATGCTGGCTGGCAGTCTTGGGCTGTGAAACTCAGCCAAGCAGACCAAACACCAGTCAACTGGCAATACTACTTGTCACAGAAACTTCTGGGAAAGCCATTTGTGAAGTCTGATTAAAAAAAGACAACGTTGAGGTTATAATATATATTATGGTGCTTTTAAATAAGTAACACTCTTTTTACACTGAATTTCAAGATAATGTCGTGCAAAAAATAGGAAGTGGATTCTTCTGTTACCATGTGTTCTCCTAAAATTGAGAAAGAGACATCTTCATGCAGATTTTAAGCACATTGTTTTTACAATCAAGAGAGCATAGCATGTCAACCACAGGATGTCAATAAGACACACCCATTGTCCCACATTTGGAAGCCTTTGGGAAATTTGCAGTTACAATCCTTGGGAATGCCAAACCAAACCTAAACTGAAGACATACCAAAAACATATATCTTTATGGGTGTGTATAATTCGGAAGACTGGACAAGTCTTGCTACAGAACTCCTTTAAATCAGCGCATATGCCGTGCCTTTACTGTGAACAAGGACTCAAAACCCAAACGTTTCCTCTTTTGCGGCTTTCCTCCTTCCTTTCCATCTCACATATATATGCAAATGCGTTGAAGAGAAACAGAAACAAGAGCCAATAAATAAGGTGACTTCAAGTATAGACTCAAAACTATAAAAAACAATCTTATTTATTGACTCCCCAACAAGCAGCTTTGGAATAACCTTATTTATTTATTTATGCTTTCTTATTAAAGGCACTGACTCTTTGATGTTCAAGGATGGCCATTTCATGTTTTTATAATTTTGTTAGTAAACCAATTGAAAGATCAATTGAAAGGTACAAACTTAGGGGCCCTTACTAAAGTTGTGATACATTTTTGCAGTTATTGTGCATTTGGAGTGAAACCCAACATGTGGTAAGTGCAAAAGCCATGCGGTAACTGTTGGAGGCATCCCCCAGCATGACCCCTGCATTTACTATGTGGAAAAATCCCTTACTGCGTGTTGAGTTCATTCGGAATTAGCATGCGTGCATTTAAAGCCACCTATTGAGGTGGTGCTGTTTACTCACACTAATTGTAACATTGGGAGTTAGCACGTGGTAATTACTTTATCCTAAGCACTGTACCCTGTAACCTTGAAATCCAGTCCATGCCCACTGTCTGCCCGTAAGTCCCCATCCCTGTGCACATTAAGCGGTTAACACATGAACTGGTGTGTGCTGTCATGCAGCATGGTAACAGTTCCCGTGTGTTAATTTGCACCATTACCTGCTTAATGCACTTCAATAAAAGGACCTCTTGGATTGTAAGACCTCTGGGGACAGGAGAAATATCTACAGGACTTGACTGTTGTTTGCTTTGAGCTTCTGAGAAAAGTATGAGCTAAATCCAAATCCCTTTCTCTTAAAAATGTACATGAAAAAGCTTGAAAGCAGGCCATTTTCAATCAGAAAGATAGCAAAACGTGTCTCAGGAAAGCAGGAAATATAATTATCTAGCCAATGCATGGTACTGTAATTGTGAAATTGGCAAGCAGAATGCCTTCATGAACAATACATGTAGTCATATTTTCGATAGTATGTGGAGATCGGAATTAGATATCGAGGTTGGGATGTACTTAATTCTAATGGTATTTTAAAAACAACTCGGCTAAAGGTGGAGCTGTTTCTAAAATGCACAAAAGGAAGTACAGGATTTATATCCATGCGCAGAGAGAGACACCATTTCAGAAATATATATGCAGGAGAAATTGATGACGGAAACCCGACAGCTTACAAATTTAAGTGGCGGCATTGCACAGCACGCACATGTGAATGTTAGCAATTAAACATGTATCGGAGTCATTTTGCAAACCTAGACATGTAGATTCTGCTAATTAATGACAGAGGACTATCTGTTTCTCATTTCAATTTGGAAGGGGAAATAAACTTTGGGGGGATTAAGAGCAATATTCCCTTTAATGCCTCCGAAAGAGATGGACGAAAGGAACACTTATACGTGTCAAAGAGTAGATGTAAATTCGGCTATAGACAATTGAGGGCTTGCACCTATATTCCTATATGAAATGGGAGCACATGTGTAGAATTTTGTCCTGTCCAGGCCATGCCCTGACATGACCCCTTGCAATCGTGACATGCCATGGACATCCATATATAAACCTTTTTCTAAAACATCCTTTTATTCATGGATGCAATTTACATGTGGAAGTGATTGCATTTGCATGTGTGAATTGTGAATAAGGATTCTAAAATAGCCCCCATAGTAAAATATGTATGATTAGCATAGATAGTTCACTAGATAGCTTGCTGAATCTCTTCAGTACTCTTTATCCTAAACCGGGTCTTTAGCTAACTTTTAAGTCTCAATAAGAAACCATAAGCAATGTTAGGTCGATATTCAAAAGCGCATGAGTTGGCACCAGGTGCTAACCGCATTAATGCATCAGTTTGGCTATACGACTCATGTCTGGCAAAAAATGTATCTGCTTAAAATTAGGAAGGACAATAATAGATGTACTTTTGCCAACAATTCAATTTCTACCAGTGATCTGGACTTGGCACAAAATAAAAACTGCACTTACATTGCATTGCAAAAGTATTCATCCCCTCTGTGTTTGTCCTGTTTTGTTGCATTACTACCTGGAATTAAAATGGAGTCTGGGGGTTAGCACCATGTGATATACACAACATGCCTATGACTTTGTAGGTGCAAAATGTCCTTTATTGTGACACAAACAATAATTAAGACAAAAAAGTAACTGAAAGCAGGAGTGTGCATATGTATTCACCCCTCAAAGTCAATACGTTATAGAGTCACCTTTTGCTGCAATTATAGCTGCAAGTCTCTTGGGGTATGCCTCTATTAGCTTAGCACATTTAGCCACTGGGATTTTCACCCATTCCTCAAGGCAAAACTGCTCCTCAATTGGATTGAGGTCTGGGCTTTGACTAGGCCATTCCAAGACATTTTAATGTTTCCCATTAAACTAGCTTTAGCAATATGGTTAGGGTCATTGTCCTGCTGAAAGGTGAACCTTCATCCCAGTCTCAAATCTCTGGCACAGTGAAACAGGTTTTCCTCAAGAATTGCCCTATATTTAGTGCCATCCATCATTCCTACAATCCTGACCAGTTTTCCTGTCCCTCCAATGTTTCACTGTGGGAATGGTGTCCTCAGGGTGATGGGAAGTGTTGGATCTGCGCCACACATGGTGCCTCCCATGATGGCCAAACAATTCACATTTCGTCTCATCCAGGGCCGGATTTACCTATACGCCATGTACGCCATGGCGTAGGGCCCACAGCTGGCAGGGGCCCACAAAAAAAGAACAAGTTAATTTTTTTTTTAAATAAAATTTAATAAAAAACCTGCTGGCTGCCGCCGCGGGGCCCCCTCTGCTGCCGCGGCAGCACCGACTGACCCGCGGGGGCCCCCTCTACAAGCTGAATCCGTCGGTTCGTTCCTTCCTCCCTCCCTCCCTCCCTCCGTGCAGGCTGTGAGAGACGCGAAAGGAGAGTGTCTCCTCGCGTCTCTGTTAAGCCTGCAGGGGCTGATGGGAAATTTCCCATCAGCCCCTGCGGGCTTAACAGAGACGCGAGGGAGACACTCTCCCTTCGCGCCTCTCACAGCGTGCACGGAGGGAGGGAGGAAGGAACGAACCGACGGATTCAGCTTGTAGAGGGGCCCCCCGCGGGTCAGTCGGTGCTGCCGTGGCAGCAGAGGGGCCCCGCGGCGGCAGCCAGCAGGTTTTTTTTTTAAATTAAATTTTACTTTAGGCTGACGGGGGTGGGGGGGTAGGACGGGTAATGGGCTATTGGGGGGGGGGCTGGGGCTGGGACTGGAAATGGGCTGGGGGGGATAAGGCTAGAGGTGGGTTGATGGGGTTAGGACTGGTAATGGACTGTGGGCTGTTGGGGGGCTTAGAACTGGCAATGGGCTTTGGGGGGGGGTTAAGACTGGTAATGGGCTGTGGGCCGATGGGGGCTGTCTGGTAATGGGCTATGGGGGACCTAGGACTGGAAAGGGGCTGGGGGGGTTAAGACTGGAGGTGGGCTGATGGGGTTCGGACTGGTATGGGGCTGTTGGAGGGGTTTAGAACTGGTAATGGGCTTTGGGGGGGTTAAGACTGGTAATGGGCTTTGGGGGGGTTAAGACTGGTAATGGGCTGTGGGCTGATGGGGGCTGTCTGGTAATGGGATATGGGGGGGCTAGCACTGGAAATGGGCTGGGGGGTTAAAACTGGAGGTGGGCTGATGGGGTTAGGACTGGTAATGGGCTGTGGGCTGATGGGGGGTTAGGACTGGCAATGGGCTATGGGGGGCTGACTGGAAATGGGTTGATGGGGTTAGGACTGGAAATGGGCTGATGGGGGGTTAGGACTGGTAATGGGTTATAGGGGGGCTTAAACTGAAAATGGGTTGATGGGGGTTAGGACTGTAAGTGGGTTGATGGGGGGCTAGGACTGGTATTGGGTTGGGGGTTGCTAGGACTGGAAATGGGCTGATGGGTGGCTAGGACTGGAAATGGGCTGATGCAGGGACTAGAAGGGAATGGATGCTGGGTGAGGCTGGAACTAGAAGGGAGCTGATGTTGGGGGAGGATTAGAATGGGATGGGGCTGGAAGAGTAAAATGGAGAAGGGAAAAATATTTTGTGTGGGAGGGATAAAAAATCTACAATTGGCCGGGTATTGGGAGAGTAAGTGGGGATTGAGGATGGAGGGGTAAAATTTGAGTGGATGAAGTAGGAATGAGGAAAGAGCAAAAGGAGAAAGATTAGTATGTTAAAGCAGATGTAGAGAGAGAATGGAAAAAAATCTAGAAGAGAGAAGAAAGGACAAATGGACAGCAGACGATGGAGAGTTAGCAGAAGACACGAAGAAACCAGAAAGAAGTGGCTGGAGCAATTGCAGCTGAAAAAAATGCACAAAAGGTAGAAAAATATCTCTTTATTTTGAATTTATTAATTGGAATATGTCAGCTCTGGTAAATGTGCATCATTAACGTCTGCGCTTTGTTTAGTACAAGAGCAAATTAATGTATAGTTTTATTTCTACAGTGTTGTACTTTCCAAGTTTGGCTTTTGGGATTCCCAGTTTAATTATTGTCTTCCTGTTTCTAAATTGTGATTACTTGTTTGATGGTCTATGTTCTGCATGTGTAACTGAGCTGAGGTGTTCTGTTTATATAATTCCTATTTGACATTGCCACTTGTTCTCTTTCCCCAGTAGGTCATGTATTGTTGTTCTCTGAAATGTATTGGTTTAATATTTGCAGTGTTGCCTTTTGATTGGTAGAGTATGGTGCTTTGTGAGTCCTGGTAGTGCTGTTAGGATACGGCGGGTTTACTATGGGTTCTAAATGGGCAGTGTTTGTAGTAGTTCCTAATGTGTCTGGCAGTTGGCACTGGATTATAGTAATGTAGAAATCTTTTAGTCTTTCTTTATCCATACACTCATTAAGAGGCACGTTTACTAAAAGTTAGTATATGGTAACATTATGCAAATAGTTATGCAAATGAGGCCCCTTATGCAAATGAAGCCCCGCACCCCCCTTGGGCCGCCCCTGCTGGGGGCCCACAATTTTTGTTGGCGTAGGGCCTCACTCAAGGTAAATCCGGCCCTGGTCTCATCTGACCAGAAAACCTTCTTCCATTTTTGGGGGGATCTGCCGCATGCTGTCGTGCAAATGCCAAACGTGTTTTCTTATTTCTTTCTTTAAGCAATGGCTTTTTTCTGGCC
The DNA here is from genome assembly GCA_033557465.1 of Ichthyophis bannanicus. NCBI lineage: Eukaryota > Metazoa > Chordata > Amphibia > Gymnophiona > Ichthyophiidae > Ichthyophis > Ichthyophis bannanicus. Next base: position 89,234,773 of record CM066033.1, read on the forward strand.
ACTCTTCCATAAAGCCCCGCTCTGTGGAGTGTACGGCTTAAAGTGATCCTATGAACAGATACTCCCATCTCCGCTGTGGATCTTTGAAGCTCCTTCAGTGTTACCCTTGGCGTCTTTATAGCATCTCTGATTAATGCCCTCCTTGCCCGGTCTGTGAGTTTTGATTGGTAGTCTTCTCTTGTCAGGTCTGTAGTGGTGCCCTATTCTTTCTTTTTTGTTATAATGGATTTAATGGTGCTCTGTGGGATATTCAGAATTTGGGATTTTTTTTTATAATCCAATCCTAATCTGTACTTCTCCACAACTTTGTCTCCGACCTGTTTGGCGCGCTCCTTGGTCTTTGTGTTGCTTGCTGAGTGGTGTTGCAGAGTCAGGGGCCTTTCAGAACAGGTATATTTATACAAGCATCATGTAACAGATCATGTGACACTAATTGCACACAGGTGGACCCTAATCAACTAATTATGTGATTTCTGAGGTTAATTGGTTGGACTAGATCTTATTTAGGGGTTTCATAGCAAAAGGGATGAATACATATACACTCACAACTTTTTGGTTTTCACTTGGTTTTTCTTTATGTATACAAGGTATTTTATTGTCATTTCACATCAGTTTGGGCTATATAGTTCCATATAGGTCCATATAGGTCCATTACCTAACATCCAAATGAACCACCATTTTTATTCCAGGTTGTACGTAATGCAACAAAACAGAACATAAACCAAGGGGATGAATACCTTCGCAAGGCACTGTATTCTTGTGATTTAAAATGGCAAGAGACTCTTAGATCTGCTTCTATTGAAGCGCTCCTGCCAGGGCCGGCCCTAGGCATGCTCAGGCATATTGCTGCATATAGCCCCGCTTCACCGCATAGCTGAAAGAAGTATGGATAGCATCTGCACTTCCTCCAGCCACTGTCGCCACTACCGCTATATCTCCTTAGCTGCAACAGTGGTAGCAATAACACAGCTCATGAACACAGCAGAAGGCCTCGGAGGGGCATGTGCACCTCCAATGTCCTGCTGGTCATGTCCCCTCTGAGGCAGAGTTTTTGCACCTGAGGGGTCATTATCAGCAGTCTCACATGCTCCACTGCTACTGTTACAGGACTATGGAAATGATGCAGCGGTATCCATGGACTGTCAGGAGGAGGAGGAGATGTGCTTCATGGGTGAAGGGTGGGGAGTGTTGGGTTGTGTTGGAAGAGATACACAGGATCATATGGCAGGGGAATAGAAAAGGAGACAGGAGATATTGGACACAGAGGCGGGAGAATATGAAAAGCGTGAGGAGATGCTGAACAATGGGTGGGGGGGTCATTGGAAGATGGAAGGGAGATGCTAAATCAGGGGAGGAGGCAGAGGGAGGGAGGAGATTCTGGACAGAGGGGGGATTAGGGATACTGAGGAGAGATGCTAAACATGGAAGACATAAATAAGGAGAGGAAGGGGGAAGATGGACACTGGAGAGAGAGGAATAGGAAGATGGAGGGAAATGATTGTAAGGGATGCTGTGTAGCTGCCAAATTTTTATTGAAAATTTCTCTCTTAATCTACTAATCTTGTAATCAATAAGACATGAAGTTAATATTATGGGAACACTTTTTTAACAGTGTTCCTCAAAATATGAGTTCTTCATCTCACACTAACTAGTTTTTAGATATGCTCTAATTTTCTCATGCCCAATAAATCTATAAATACTCTAATCCTTGTCCTACCGAATACTATATTTCAGCAGACGCCATCATCACTGGGACTTCAGCCCTTCAAAACAAGTCTTTAAGCTCTCTATAATAAAACATTAGTTGCAACTATTTGGCATATTGCTATCTTAAAAATATTGTAAACCCTATCGTTTATTTACAGTCGTGCTTTGGATTCCTTGTGTCTTGATGAAAGTTACTATTGTTTATTATTCCAGGATGTTCTTTTTTATTGCATGAGATGAAGAATGCTCCTCGCTATGCACTCAGAGGAGAACATTTGTTAATATCAAGAATTATTAATAAACCAAACAGAATTCCTTATGGTGCTAGTTTTTAATCCCGCTGAATCCAAGCTCCCCCTTACTTATTAATTTAAATTAACTGCAGAAAGCAATTTTTAAGCTTCAATTGATATGTCTGTGGCAACCTTCTAATCTCCGCAAGTTGTTTGCAACAGCTGTATACACACAGCCTGTCATTAATACCGGCTCTCACATCTGTAACGTAACATTTTTGTAAGGCGCCACCTTTAAGAAACATGCTGGAGCTTGTGAGGCAGTACTTAAAACATCTAGAAAGGGAGTCGTAAAGCTTTAAAGTGCCCTCCCCTCCATTAGCAACTCTCCTTTTGCCTTTAAAGCAAAGAAAGAAGAATATTTCCAGTCAGGCTCCTAAGCTGACCTTTTTGAAAATTGATGAGGGCTGAGTCCCTCAATTTATGCTCAGAATTTCACTGAATACTTCCATTGAGGATTCTGAAAAGTGAGTGGCGAAAGAGTAGGATTTAGGGTGGGGAGAAAATTAGGGGCGTAGCACTGATTTTCAGCATTAAGCACCTACAGTACATCAGGCTTTTAAAACTAGACAAATAAATAGGAATCTTAAATTTCGGAGCATTACTCTTACAATCCTAAATTTAGGTGAATCTTCAGCTGAAACATTAGACTCCTTAGTTTGGTTGAAAAAAGTGGACAAATTGAGAAACCCAACTTAGAGGGCCTGTTCCTAAAGTGCAGTAAGCATTTAGCACATGAATTAGTGCACACTGTTAGCACATAGCTACATTAACAGTTCCTGCGCTGGCTTGACACCGAGCACATGCTATAGTGCGGATGGGGTGGGACATTGGTAAGAACTGCAGTGAGCACATGGTAACTTACTATGCATGAACTGTTACCCCAGAAGATAACGCAGATAATGTAACATCACCCCAATAAATGGCGTTCAGTGCATGTGCATTATCTGCAATGCACAAAGAGGGTCATTTTATAAAGCTGCGTGTAGTGAACACACGTTTTTGCTCCTGTCCATTACGACTGTTTTAGAATGTGAAGTGCATGGTATTTAACTTTATATTATCGTGGTATAAGTGATTGGATACATATGTCAAATTTAGGCATGATACCAACCCCAGGGCTAGTGTAAATACGCATGCCTGATGTGTACTTAGAGAATAGCGCCTAGCTAAATTACACACATAAAGACCCATTCATGTGCATAAATCACTGAAAGCAGGTGATTTACATGCATTGATGGCACATATCTTTACACAGATCCTTATAAAGTTACCTCCTTAATGCATGGGAAACATTATTTCTTCATGTTAACTGTTTGAGAAGATGCCGGGCATGCCCCCAACAGTTAACGTTGATGCTATGCAGTTAGAGGGGAATTATAGAAGATCCATCCAAGTATTTATTTATTTGTGTGCTTTTTTATACCACCCCTTCCAGAGCTCAGGAGCGGTTTACAGAGAACATGTCAAAATTTAACATTAACATTACATGGAACATTAACAGTGTAAAATTAGTTACAATCTAGGACGTATAAGCCAGGACATCTGAAAAAACTGCAGGCACATCCAGGTGCAGACGTGTAACCGGGTAAGGCGGACTCGGTGCTCCCGCCCCGGCCAGGACACCCCCCACCCCCTCCCCCAAGAACAACACTCAGACACATATTGGCATTCAACTGGTCGCAGCTTTATTAACCATAATCATTAACCGTAAACATTATCCAGACAATCTGTCAACAACCAAACCATCATCATACGGTTTCCGGCAGCGGGACCCTCACCAGCCGTGTGAGTAGCAAAGTGAGTTCCCTCCCGCTTCCACTGGGAACCGTCCCCCAGGCAATATCCATCCCCCCCTCATCCGGCTTCGCCATATTATTAGCAAAAGCCCCGAGGGGTTCTCCGGGTCGGGGGTACCCCACCCCTGCCCTGCGTATTGCCAAAACTCCGGACCCCGGACACCTCCACAGGCTTAGGTACACCCGTACCTGAGCCCCCCCCAAAAGCAAAGCTGCGACCAGCCACCCTGCCAGGCAACATATACCCCACAGCCCCCCGCCAATCACGCACCACGCCGCCCACTCGGTTATCAGCGGCACGCTGGTACGTGGCCCCGCGGCCTTCCCGATCTCACAAATCTGGATGTGCCCGATAGGGTTGTCTGCAGGGGTGTCTACTTAGACATCCCCAGAACCATATTTCATAAACTAGATATCTAGGATAGCCGAAATTCAAATCCTGCAACTGCTATAGTTGAAATTGTGCTGAGCACTGGGGATGACAGAGTGCTTTCTCCACTATGCCTTCTGGTATTTTTCAGCAGATGCCTGTTCATTAATAAGCATGCCTCAGAGAAGGTCTAAAGTCAGAAATGACGCCAGATGTCGATGACATTTCTGTGATCAGATGGGGATGTCCTGGTCCCTGGGAATGTCCTAACCACATCCAGATTCCTGGGAACACCATGGCTACACCTCCTCCATGCCCCCATTCAGATTTGGACATCTCTGTGCCCGTTTTTGGATGCCCAAAGCACAAATAGGAAGCTGTGACCCCTTTAATGTTTACAACTGATATGCAGTAACTGCACATTTTTATTGCACTTCAGTAAAAGAACTCTCTAATGTGCCTAAGAGGTCTTTTACTAAAGAATGCTAGCTGATAGCATGTGTTCTAGCGAGGGGCATGCACCACCAGCTGCCACAGTGCCGTAACAACATGGCACTGCTCTCATCCTAACTGGGCAATCCACATTAGAGTCGCAAGGGGGCAGGTTAGGGGCAGAAAGTGGGAGTGGTGAGCTCAGAGCAGTTAGCACTGGGTTCACACCGCACACTAATTGCACTAATGCAGATTTAGGTGGCGTTAAGCGCACCTGTGCTAATGTGGCCCATGTTAGGGGATGGTGCTCTATGTTAACTGCTGGGGAAATGCTTTCCACTGCCCTGACAGATAACGCGAGGGGTGTTGCACCTAATGCTCCAGAATTTCAGTGCTTTTGTTGCGTTAAGCACTATATCCAAACACCTGTTAGTATTTATTTATTTATTTACATTCTCTTATATACCGCGCTATTCTGCATCAGTGCGGTTTACATTGAACAAACTGAAATTACATTGAACAGGGCATTATAACTTGGAGATAACTATTTTACAGGGAACATGGGCTATGGAGTGAAAGGGCTCCTAAATTTAGGGGGTCAGATTTTTTAATATTGGGTACTTTAAATTTTAACTTTCATGTATTAGACTTGGATGGCGACTCGTTATTTGTCATCTTTTGGGTAAAGCGAGTGACACGCTACAAAGTTAGTGCTATAGCATTTTTAGCAAAATTACTTCACGACCCTATTGAAAATGCCCCAACTTTTCCCCAGGGTTCCTCATGCCATTTACCCTGTCTCTTCCCAGAGATTTTAAGCAAGTCTCATGACAGAACTGTAGCTGACAAGTTAGACTTAAACAGTAGAAATTGAGTCTTTCTCAGCTTCTCCATAGTTCAGCGTTTTTTTCCTGTAGTTTAGGGGAACATAACATACTCTACCATCAATGGTGGGATGAAAGATAGTATATGATCTTGTTTCCTACAGGGGTTATTTCTCTCATTTATTTTTCGTAGAATTAATTGTAAGCTCACGGTGAAAAATCTTGGGATCACAATATAGCTACCCAGTTTACGGCAATCTCTTGTTACATTATTAGACAAGTTTGTCATCAATCATAATTTCAAGTCAGAAAGACTCTAAATTAGGATTCCAAGGCAATAATGACGGAACTTCAAAAAGATGCTTCTAGAACATCATGGCTGCCATCCGCACTCATGCATGCAAGAATGCTGATGTCATTACCTAAAGGCCAGCTTTCTAGCTTAAGTTCTCAGTTACACAAACTCCGAGGACTACGTCAGAGATCCTTAGCATTCTGATAAAGAGGTCATGAGCAATGTCGATAATTGCTGATTAAACTTGTACTCATAAGAAACATACTTAGGATTTATCCAAAAACAGGTGACAGCTTTTCTGTATGTTTATGAAACATTAATAAGCCTGGATATATATTGCCTTTTTGGTCAATAGTAATCACTTAAGTTCATTTGCAATCATTTGTTTATTTTCGTAGACTTCTGAGGGAGATTTAAACTCTTAGAGCATATGGCTTTTGTTTCTCTCTCTCTCTTGCTTTCTTGGAACTTGACATATCCGCCTTTGGTTATACATAACTGCCTAGTTAAGCAAAACTTTCCTTCCTCTTTTGATATGTGGTTAGTCCCAATTCAACATATACTAAACAGATGTCAACAACATCTGTACCGAATTGGTAATTCTGCTTTATATGTTGGTGAATTTACAGTACAGTAATGGATGTAGAAGTACAAAACATTCTATTTTCCAGGCTTAAGTGCCTGTAACGTCCACTGTACTTCCTTCAGAAGTTAGATGCATTTTAATTATAATGCATGGTATACTTATAATGCATTGTATACCATGCATTGTATACCATGCATGGTATACAATGTATGGTATACTTATAAACAAACTGAGCACCCTAGGGATGGACCCTAAAGTTACTGCTTGGGTTAGAAATTGGTTGGGTGGGAGGCGACAAAGAGTACAAGTAAATGGAGCTCACTCTGAGGAGAAGGATGTTACCAGTGGTGTGCCCCAGGGATCTGTCCTTGGTCCAATTCTTTTTAACATCTTTGTTAGTGATATAGCGGAAGGGCTGTCGGATAAGGTTTGCCCCTTTGCGGATGATACCAAAATCTGCAATAGAGTAGACACCCAGGAAGGTGTAGATAACATGTGGAGGGATCTAGCTAAGCTTGAAGAATGGTCTAAAATTTGGCAACTGGGATTTAATGTTAAAAAATGTAAGGTCATGCATTTGGGCTGCAGCAATCCAAGGGAGCAATATAGTATAGGGAGTGAAGTACTTTTGTCCAGTAAAGAAGAGTGGGACCTAGGCGTGGTTGTGTCTGATGATCTTAAAGTAGCTAAACAGGCAGAAAATGTGATGGCAAAAGCTAGAAGGATGCTTGGGTGCATGCGGAGAGGAATGGCTAGCAGAAAAAAGGAGGTGATAGTGCCTCTTGTGATAAGGAAGACTCTAGTGAGCCCATGGAAGTAGAAGAAAAAAATGATTCTACCTTTAGGAAAGGTCACAGCCCTGCAAAGCACACGTTCCAGCAGTTCTCTGGAGAAAACAAACACAGGGATTCAAAAGCTAAGCTGACACACCCAAGCCCTGATGACGTAGCAACAGGCTTGGAAACTGATTACAAACACCTGTCTAGAGAGTCAGGGAGGTTGATCAGAAAACAGGGATATAAACCAGGGCTGGAGAGTGAGAGAGGGCAGACTGAAGAGCAGCACGAGAGAGAGCAGCATGGAAGGCAGCCCAGACGGGAGCAACACAGTAGCTGGAGGAAGGAAGCCACGTGGAGGAAAGGAACTGAAGCAAGCAAAGCAGAAGGGGAGAGAACACGAAGGTGGTCTGAAGTGCTCAGAAAGAAAGAGCAGGAAAACCTTCAAAACCCAGCACTGAAGTAAAAGGTTCAGAGAGTTCAGAGGTGGGTGCCCAAGACTCAGTGCAGAAGTCTGCAGAGCCCAGCCTTGAATGGAGAACCGTGGCAGAGCTCCAGGGAGGAACCTAAGCTAAGGGACAAGGGACTTTTTCCCCAGAGCTGGCAAGAGATAGCCACACAGCTGCAGAGAGGAATTTCCTCAGGCTCAGGTACTGCTTATCCCTATTCACTACAGCTGTGTTTAAAAGACCCACAGGGAGTTTTAGGGAGAAAACACCATGAGGCATTCGCCAGTAGTGTAAAGCAAGGCAGTGCAGCACAAGAACCCAAAGCAATGCAGGTGGACTCTAAGGAGAGCGATTCCTTACAGCCAGAACAACCTATGGATTGTACTTTGTGCTTTGCAGACAGTATTGTAAGCCTTTGCTAAACTGTATAGTATAAGCTGAGTGTAACCTAAAGAAAAGAAGATATTTTCTTTGGTAAAGGAAGCTGCCATGTTTTGTTCTTTTTCTGTATACGTGAGAAGCAGCTGCATTTGGATTGAATGAATGTAAAAGCTCAGCCAGCACACTTGTATAAAGAACCTTTTTGAACAAATACTGGAGAAGTATCCTGGTGCAACTTACTTTGAACCTTTGCTTTTGGGAGAAATAAACTTTGTTAAACTTTGCCTATAACTCTGGCTTCATGACTATTTTCTATCAGAAGGAAAACTACTTTTCCCAGCATGCATCATGAGAGGAAAGTTAGTTGATTTAACCTTCAATAGAGAAAAATAATGGCTACCCCAGCCTTCCAAGCCTAAGGCAGAGGGCGGGGTATGACACGCTGTATAAGTCTTTGGTGTGATGTCATTTGGAGTATAGTGCGCAATTCTGGAGACCACACCTTCAAAAGGATGTGAACAGGATGGAGTCGGTGCAGAGGGTGACTACTAAAATGGTTAGTGGTCTTGATTATAAAGCATATGAGGACAGACTTAAGGATCTTAATATATACACCTTAGAGGAAAGGTGGGATAGAGGTGATATGATTGAGATGTTTAAATACCTCCTTGGCATAAATGTTCAGGGGGAGAGCCTCTTTCAATTAAAAGCAAGTTCTGCTATGAGGGGACATGGGATGAGGGTGAAGGGGGATAGATTCAGGAGTGATATGCGGAAATATTTCTTTACGGAAAGAGTGGTGGATCCGTGGAATAGTCTCGCAGTGGAGGTGGTGGAAATGAGGATAGTAACTGAATTCAAAAAAGCATGGGACCAACACAGAGGATCTCTAAAGGAAAAAAGGGGACTGTTGTAGTTGTTGATATGGAAGGATAGACTAGATAGGCCATGTGGTCTTTTTCTGTCTTCATATTTCTATGTTTCTATGTTCCTACTATACATTGGTGCTCTGGCACTAGCATATAAGATGCAATGCATGCCTTCTAAGTGGAAGTAAGCATTGGAGTTTTTCAGTATCATTCATACCTCTTCCTCTAGATGTCCCTTATATAGAACCAGTGTATTTTCCCTAGCAAAAAAGGTGCACTTACTCATATGCAGGGCTCTTTCATTAATATATGAGGACCATGGGTCAATTTTAGCAGGCAATGAAAATGGTGCCAGGTTGGTGTACTCAGTACATCCTCAAAAGAAGCCCTGTTTATAGCTTCTTTTGCTTGAGAAATGGTATCATACATGCCACTAGCCACTGAAGGATGGGTTCACCAGTTCTCCTAAATTTATTTAAGAGGTCTTTTATACTGCTTTATCATTTCAAGCAAAGCAGTTTATATTGTAACTTAAACTTGGTAATGTATATTAAACAGGGACATTGATAACTTGGAATTTTCTGAGGCAATAGAGGGTTAAGTGACTTTCCCAAAGAGTGCTAGTAGGAATCCAACCTTGGTCTCTTGGTTTGCAAGCCAGTGCACTAACCATTAGGCTACTCCTCCGCTCTAAAGTAGCTCTAAATAAAAACCTGAACAATTGAACTCATGATATGCAAGACTGACTAACACTGTAGCTCAGGATATAATTAACGAAGGGTATAAAGTAGAAGTGAAAGAGTATCACATGATATCATGGTAATACAATAATATCATCATAAAACTTCAAATGCAATTGTTGGTCCAAGGTCTCAACGTTTTTGTAAAGTCTTTTTTATCTTTTTTTTTACCAAGGTATCATATACACAAGTGCAGCGATAAAAATACCTTAAAGCATCTCTGGAGACTGAAAGAATCATGATACTAGTGTGGCCATTAGGAGTATTCAGTTAGAAACATTTTTGGCAGCTTCATCCACAGTGAACTGCACTTCAAGAGATGGATGCACCAGGGAATTCAACTTTATACCAGCTACTGAAATGCTGCATAAGAACATTTGTAGCTTCTCTATTTTCCCTCTTTGGTCTTCATAAATAAGAGATTTTGGATTACTGTCATTTCAGACATGGTCTACGGCCCTTTGAACACTTATAAAACCCTCTCTCTCTACCCATTTTCCCAACCATCCCATCCTAAAATACATCGGAGGTTATTTTCGAAGGCTTGTATGCGATTTCTATGTGAGAAATACACATGGAAACAACATCCAAGGGGACATGATGCTTTTAGGATGCCTGAGAGATTTCCACATGTTGGGCTCATGGTAAGTGTGATGCTGAGGAACACACATATATAATGTATTTTGCAAAGCACGTCAATGCAGACAGTACCTTTAACAACAGCATTTACAGCTGTTAGAAATTACATACAAGCACTGACTTCGCTTGTCTTTTGGGATTGCTTGAGGTGTTGGTGGCTGAGGGAGATTTGATTGCCTGATTGTCATCTGTGTCCGTTTAGGGGTGTCCTTGGCTACCCTTTGTTCTTTGGCTTCATGTCCTGTCCTTATCATCAACCCTTGGAGCATCCCTTTGAAAACCTCTGTGTATCTCCCCAACTCCCTCTCCCAAGCTGTCCTTCTCCCAAACTCCCTGTGGTTTCAACCTTGCCCTTGGGTGTGTCCGTCTGGGTGTCTCTCTGCTACATGATAGGCATATGTATTTCGGGTCATTTGTGTGGGTGCCTAAAAATAAAGTGCATGGAAATCACTTGTGCTTGTGTATACCTATAAGTGTGTATGTGCACAATAGATTTGTACACAGAAAAAAAGCCGCAGTATGCATTGTAGACATGCAATTAAGTCAAATATGTGCAACCCCCCCCCCCCCCCCCACAGAAGACATACAAAAATTGCTAATTTCATTGTAAAGAAGCATGAACCAAAGATTGCTTTGGACCTGCACGTTCCTACTGCATGATAATCTTTATTTGTATGTGTTTGTGTGTTTTCTCTCTCCGTGTCAGGCTGAAGTTGTACTAGTGAAGGGTTGCACTGTACACTGGTGGAGGGGCGAATGAGTCATGAGTGACCTTAAAGGATGGGTTGTGATGGCTGTACTGTATAAGGTGCACAGGGCCCAGGGGAGGGCCAGGATAAGGCATCCCTTTCAGAGGATTTATAAGCCTAGGACCCAGTTCCTAGACCTCACAGTTGACCTCTTTCTCATTAGGTTCTGTTATAATAAGGATAGCATTCAGAATGTTTTCCAGAAGCTAGGGCCTCTCCTCCATTCCACCACCTAGAGGAGGCAGTTTATGTGTCCACCTAAAGGTCACTACAGCCCCTGACCGTTTTTATTACTACGAGTTTCTAGACTGTTTTGCATATCACCACAGGCTTCAGCCAGTCTGCCACTCCACAGTTTCTGAGGCCTTCCCTTAAAGTGTGCAGCAAAAGCATGAAACGACATTACAGTTTTATGAAGAGGCCCATTTACATCTGTGTTGGGGATATTGATTGCATACATATGGCCAACAGGCCGCCACGAGGGAGGGAGGGGACCTACCGCAACAGAAAAGCCCTCACTTCCTTAACATGCATGTGGTCTGCAATACCAAAGGTCACATAACAGATGCCTTTCTGAGATTTCCAGACTTGTGTCATTATTCTTATATATTCCCTCACTTTGAAATCCATGACATGTTTGAGAACAACCAGATCACCAGGGTATGATTACTAAGTAAGATCTGCACTATCCTACTCTGACACCTCTACATGCTCATGCTATAAAACCATTGTGCTCTTCCCCAGCTGCTACCACATTTTCTGAATCATTGTCATAGTGTTTGCTCACCACAACTCACAGACTATTGCTCATTGCGTAATTGCTTCTTTTTTTTATCTCTCTCACACAGATGATAGAGGCTACCCTCAAAGGAGGTGGCTCATGACTGCCACAGTGGGACCCCAAACAGCAGCAGGGGAACATTAAAACAGGGCTGACTATCAAACATGGGCCTTCTAAAAATCCACTTCTAGTGTCTGGGCTGACTGGGGAAGAATTATTGTATAACCCCTGTGGCAACCTAGCAGGCATTTCAGTTCTGGGGCTTCTGGTTGGCCTCCAAACAAACAAGGAAACAAAGAAAAGGGTTGTGAGATGCAAAGAAAACCAACCAATGGAGAATGTCTAAGGCTGAAACTCAATAATTCGTCAAAAGGTACTTTATTAAGGACCTGACTCCGCAGAGTTTTGAAAAATCATGCCTTTGTCAGGGGTCTGAAGCAAATTCTGTACTAGATATGTTGTTGTTAAGTGCCGTTGAGTCGGAGTCGACTCATGGCGACCCTCTGGATAGCTATCCTAAATTGTGCTCGGTCTTGAGTCAGGCGGCTCATTGTTGACAGACTGGTACCCGTAGCTGCTGTTATTGTATCAATCCATCTCATTGCTGGCCTTCCTCTTTTGCGTTGACCTTCTATCTTGCCAAGCATAATGTCTTTCTCTAATGATCTCTCTCTTCGCATGATGTGTCCAAAGTATGAAAGTCGAAGTCTTGTCATCTGAGCTTCTAAAGAAAGCTTAAGTTTGATCTCCTCTAGTACCGACTGGTTTGTTCTTCGGGCAGTCCATGGTATACACAGTATTCGCCGCCAGCACCATAATTTAAAGGCATCAATTTTCTTCCTGTCTATCTTTTTCACTGTCCAGCTTTCACATCCATATGATGTTATTGAAAATACCATGGCTTGAATAAGTTGAATCTTTGTATGGAGAGAGACATCTCTGCTCTTGAGAATCTTATCTAGGTCTTTCATAGCCATTCTGCCAAGAGCAATGCTTCGTCTGATTTCTTGACTGCTTGTTGCTTCTTTATTGATAGTATAAGAATGTACAAATTGTGTAAACACTGTGTTACATAAAACACCGCAATCCCAAAAAAACGCCTGAATACATATGGCGGGGTTTTTGTGATTATGGTGTTTTACGTAACATTGTGTTTGCACAATTTGAACTTACTTACATATCTGGTACAGACTTCATGTCAGAACCCTGACACAGGCGCAATTTTCCAAAACTATAAAGCACCCTTTGACGAATCATTCTCTGTTGGTTGGCTTTCTCCAAACAAACAAGACAATCACAGTTCAGAATGCCCACAAAATAACTTTAATGATGCAATCCATTCACAATATATATATACAAAGGTTACCTAGCTTGCTTTCACAGGCTTTATATTCCAAGAACTCCCAACATTAATTCCATCTCAAACACAATGGAGCATGACGTTACTCACAGGCTATGAATATCAATCTCCCTTAGCAGTGCTTTAAGCAAATCCACCCAGCACACAATGATGAGTTTAGAGCTATAAAACTTAGCCCTAGTAGTCCAGCTTAAAGCATATCAGCCTGGCTCATTTGCAGGCTGGTAGTCTTTAGGGATCACTGTCACAGTATTTCAGTTCCCAGCACCAGGTTTGGAATGCTTCACAAGCTGACAATTTTGGCACCACTCTCAACAATTACTGCAACAGTAGTTTATTTCAGGATACCCTGCCAGGATTCCCTTACAGGTGCGCTACCTTTGCGCTTCTCTTTACAAATACAGCAACAGTACTCCAACTAGCAAACCATGCCTTTAACAGAAGTGCAATTCTGAACAGCTGAACTGGATCCCCTTACCAATTAGCAGTTTTTGTTCTTCTCTTTACAAGCACAGTAACACTGCTCCAGCAAGTAAACCTTTTAACGGTAGTTTAATTAAATATAGCCAGCCTGGTTTCCCTTACAGGTTGGCAGCTTTTGCACTTCTCTCTTTACAATCACAGCACCAATAAAACATTAAACAAAGCCCCTTAAACTTATTAGATATTTTTGTAATGGCTCAAGCATCCTTATTCCCCTAGCAACTTTAAGTAACTGTACAACTTTAAATAGATAAACAAATTATTATAACTAAGATACAGACAGCAGTCCAGCAGCAAGATGAGGGCTATCCAGTCTCTTGTACTGAGGGTCACATGAATGATTATCTCCCAGTCAGCGGACCCAGCACAGATCTCTGGGGTACTCCACTATTCACCTTTCTCCATTGGGAAACTTGGCCATTTAGCCTTACCCTCTGCTTTCTATCTTTTAACCAGTTCCTGATCCACAATAGTACACTTCTTCCTATCCCATGACTTTTTAGTTTTGCCAAAAGTCTCTGATGAGGGACCTTGTCAAAGACTTCCTGAAAGTCCAGATACACTATATCAACCGACTCACCTTTGTCTACCTGTTTATTCACACCTTCAAAAAAACATAACAGATTAGTAAGACAAGATCTTCCTTGTCTAAAGCCATGTTGGCTGTCTCCCATTAAGCCATGACTATCAACATGTTCAGTAATTTTGTTCTTTATTATGGTTTCTACCATTTTTCCCGGTACTGATGTCAGGTTCACTGGTCTGTAGTTGCTCGGATCACCCCTGGAACCCTCTTTAAAAATTGGCGTTACATAGGCCATCCTCCAATCTTCAGGTATTACAGATGATTTCAATGTTAGTTCACAGACTAATAGCAGTTCTGCAATCTCATATTTCAGTTCTTTCAATACCCTTGGAAGTATACCATCTGGTCCAGGTGATTTGCTACTCTTCAGTTTATGAAATAGTTGTAATACTTCTTCCTGGTATATTGATATTTCTTTCAATTCTTCCACAGTATCACCTTTAAATACTACTTTAGTCATGGGTAACATCCCTACATCTTCCTCAGTAAAGACCAAATCAAAGAATTCATTCAGTCTCTCAGCTGTGACCTTGCCCCCTCTTAGTGCTCTTTTTACCCCTCTGTCATCTAATGGTTCACCTGACTCTCTCACAGGTTTTTTACTAAGAATGTACCTGAAAAAAGTCTTTATTACACGTTTTTGCTTCCACAGCAAGCTTCTTCTCAAATTCTCTCTTTGCCTGCCTTATCAATGCCTTGCATTTAACTTGCCAGTGCTTGTGCTGTTTCCAGTTTTCGTCATTCGGCTCTTTTTGTCCATTTCTTGAAAGATGCTTTTTTGGCAAAAACAGCCTCTCTGACCACATCTTTAAATGATGCTGGCAGTTTTTTGGATGTCCTTCCACTTTTCTTAAAGTGTGGAATACAGCTGGTCTGGGCTGCCAAGATAGTATTTTTAAACAACACTCAAGCTTGATGTAAGTCTTTAACCTTTGCAACTGCTACTTTTAGTTTTTTTAACTATTTTCCTTATTTTATCATAGTCTTCTTTTCAAAAGTTAAAAGGTAGTACTGTGGATTTCCTTACCACCCCTCCTCCATTGATTATATCAAACACGATCATGCTATGATCACTATTGCCAAGTGGCCCCAACACCTTTATCTCTTGCACCAGATCCGGTGTTCCACAAAGGACTAGGTCCAAAATGGCTTCCCCTCTGGTCGGTTCATGAACCAGCTGCTCCAAGAAACAGTCATTTATTTCATCTAGAAACTTTATCTCCCTAGTATGTCCTACCATGACACTGACTCAGTCAATACCGGGGTAATTGAAATCGCCCATTATTATTACTGTGCTATAACTTTTGTTGGCTTCCCTGATTTCTTTGAGCATTTCATCATCTATTTGTTAATTTTGGCCAGGCGGTCGATAGTACACCCCCACTGCCATCACCTTCCCCTTTTTACAAGGAATTCAATCTATAGAGATTCTACAGCAAATGCTGTTTCCTGCAAAACTTTATTCCTTAGTGACTCCATGCCCTTTCTAACATAGAGCGCAACCCCGCCACCAATTTGATCAGTTCTATCATTGCGATATAGTTTGTACCCAGGTATTGCTGTGTCCCACTGGTTGTCTTCCTTCCACCATGTCTCTGAGATACCAATCATATCTAACCTCTCATTTAGTGCTAGATTTTCTAACTCTCCCATCTTATTTTTTAGACTTCTAGCATTTGCATACAAGCATTTTAGAGACTGTATTTTATTCATAATAATCTAGCTATCGGTAGTCAGGGGTAATTTGGAATCTTTAAGCTCTGTCTACTCCGTACTCAAGGGCATTTGGGCTACTTTTGTCTTTATTGGAACCTCTCTGCTGATATGCCCTAACTTCATTCTTTTCATAGTATCCTTCAAGGATACATTGTTCTGAAGCATGCGCTCTTGGGCAATTGTCTGCTCTCCCCTATTATCTAGTTTAAAAGTTGCTCTATCTACTTTTTAAAGGTTAATGCCAGTAGCCTGGTTCCATCTCAGTTAAGGTAAAAGCCCATCCCTTCGGAAGAGCCCCTCCTTTCCCCAGAATGTTCCCCAGTTCCTACCAGATCCAAAACCCTCATCCTTGCACCATCGTCTCATCCACGCATTGAGACTCTGGAGCTCTGCCTGCCTTTTGGGTCCTGCACGTGGAACGAGAAGCATTTCAGAGAACGCTACCCTGGAAGTTCTGGATTTCAACTTCCTACCTAAAAGGCTAAATTTAGCCTCTGGAACCTCCCTACCACTTTTTCCTATGTCATTGGTACCGACATGTACCAAGACAGCAGACTCCTCCCCAGCACTATCTAAGACTTTGTCTAGGTGGCACGTGATGTCCACTACATTCTCACCAGGCAGGCATGTTACCAGGTGATCCTCATGTCCACCAGCCACCCAGTTATCTACATGCCTAATGATCGAATCATCAACTATCATCAACACTGCTTCATTACTTATATGAATTAACTGCACTCCTAACAATAATTGAATGTATAGTTCTGTTTAAATCATCTGACTGCAGCAGCACCACTCTCTACAGCTAGGATTATCCTCCTGCCTCTCATAAAAATACTAATTTAAAGGGTAGAAATTCATGTTTGGGACTAGAATCCAAGATCAGTGTTGGGCACTCTAGTGACTAGTTCCCTCTAGATACTGTTGTTAGCTTCCAGCGTTTACAGGCCATATTAGGTATTACCATGTTTGTCCAGATCGATACTGTAAACCCAGGGATATGCCAGTGTTGTTAACTACCATCGTTTATAGGCCATATTTGGTATTACCATGTTTGTCCAGATTGATACCTTAAACCCAGAGATATGCCAGTGCTGATGCTATGTTAGAGCAATGTCATCTTTAGCTAGATAAGAACATAGGGACTTGGGATGTACCATAGTGGGTCAGACCAAGAGTTCATCAACAGATCCAGCTGCACACACACGAAACAGGCTCCCTCCACGGGACAGGCTCCCGCACCGCGACAAACCCAGCTCCACATCCACGGGACAGACCCCCGCAACAGGGCGACCACCACAGATCCGGCTCCACCTCCACGGGACAGGCTCCCCCCACGGGACAGGCTCCCGCACCGCGACAGATCCAGCGTCACATCCACGGGACAGGCCCCCGCACCAAGACGACCGCCACAGATCCAGCTCCACATCCACGGGACAGGCTCCCTCCACGGGACAGGCTCCCGCAACGCGACAGACCCAGCTCCACATCCACGGGACAGGCCCCCGCACCAAGGCGACCAACACAGATCCAGCTCCACACACACGGGACAGGCTCCCTCCACGGGACAGGCTCCCGCACCAAGGCGTCCGCCACAGATCCAGCTCCACATCCACGGGACAGGCTCCCTCCACGGGACAGGCTCCCGCACCGCATCAGATCCAGCTCCACATCCAAGGGACAAGCTCCCTCCACGGGACAGGCTCCCGCACCGCAACAGATACAGCTTCACATCCAAGGGACAGGCTCCCTCCACGGGACAGGCTCCCGCACCGCAACAGATACAACTTCACATCCCCAGGACAAGCCCCTGCAACAAGTACAGCTCTCCTCAAAAAAGCAAACAACAGACGAAAACCTAAGGACACAGGCGTCGCCCTATCAGAACATCACAAGCTATCAACATGCACACCACATACTTCCTCCCACTATACCTACTAGTCACACAACTCCTCCCACCAACTACACACCCCCACTACACCCAAACAAACACACCATGGTACCCACCAACTGCACTGCCATATCTCGGCCCACAACACACACACAAAGAGACACTCGCAACCCCCCAAACAAAGAGACAAAACAGACACAAATCAAACCCCAACACCGGCCCTAAGGAAGCACACGTCGCAACAACCTCTTCCACAAAGAAAACATCAATTGAGCTCATAAACGCCAGATCCATCTGCAACAAGATACACACTCTGGTAGACCACATTGAAGAGCGACAGCCAGACATAATATGCATCACAGAGACATGGCTCAACCCTTCCGACAGTGTACTACTCAACCAACTAGTACCGAACAACTACTCAGCATACAACTGCCCACGCATCCACAAGCGTGGAGGAGGAGTCCTAATAATAGCAAAGACAGAACTCAAGTTCAAGACACTGAATCTCACAGATACAAAGCAGTGTAACACAATTAGCATCAAGAACAAGAATATTGCAATCTGCCTAACCTACAGAGCACCCCGTGCTCCACCCGACGAACTAGCCTTCATACTCGAAGAAGCCTGTGCCATAACGTCAAACAACAAACCAGCACTACTAATCGGAGACTTCAACCTCAAGTCCGCCAATACAAAAGATGCAGAGACCTTCCTTCAGGCAATGTCATCACTTCAATTCACACAGATAGTCAATGCACCAACACACAGACTAGGATCATCCCCAGACCTCATCTTCGCATCAAACTACCTAACTTCAAGAGACCTAATCTCTACACCCACCATCACCCCAGTACCATGGTCTGACCATTACTTAATCGAGACAAATCTGCAATCACAAGAAGACTGGACAAGCGAAAGAGCGAACTTCCCACACACACAAAGACGATTCAAGTCCTTTGACAAGGACGAATTCATCCAGGACACAATACAACACTTGAACATTGACTCAGAGGACCTGGAGGAACAAGTTTCCAACTGGAACAATGTCCTAGCTAACGCCGCCAAACCATCCGTTGACAGGACCAAGAAACAACACCACAACAAGAGACAAAACAAACCATGGTACTCAGCAAAAATACGACAGGAAAAGAGGGAGCTCAGGAAAATTGAACGGAGATGGAGAAAAAACAAAACTACTTCCGACCAACATCTTTACCTAACAAAGCAAAAACAATACAATGAACACATCAACCAATCAAAGAGAGAATTCCACACAAACCTGATAAATTCTTCCATCAACAAACCCAGAGAACTTTTCGAAATAGTAAAAACCCTGACAAAAGAGCAAGCAGCAGAAAGAGAAATACAAGTGGATCCACAGATATTCGCCGACCACATCAAAGACAAATTCCACTCCACAGAGCGCTCAACACCCAGTAGAACCAACAGAACGAACGTCCACCCCAAAACCTGGGGCACATTCCACTCACCCTCAAAAGAGCAGATATCAGACATCATCTCCACAATCAACACAAGCACTGCTCCTACAGACCCTTGCCCAGTGTCATGGGTCAAAGCCACCAAAGCAAGCCTCATACCAAACATTCATAAAATGGTACACAACTCACTCACTCAAGGACTCATGCCACAGCAATTAAAGCTTGCCTCAGTAAGACCAATCACAAAGAAAACTTCTCTCGACAAAAAGGACCCAGCAGCATACCGACCAATCTCCAGCATACCCTTCCTCGCAAAAATAATCGAAAAGACGGTTCAACTACAACTTCAGGAACACATTGACGAACACGGAACTCTCGACGACAACCAACACGGATTTCGTCCCAACCATGGAGTCGAAACTCTCCTGATCTACCTCTTCGACAGCATCATAAGAATAATTGACGACATCAGGAATGGAATTATAATGATCTTCATCGACATCTCCTCAGCGTTCGACACAGTTGATCACAATATACTCCTGGAGAGACTGAAGAACACTGGTATACACGGTACCACTCTAAAATGGTTCCACTCGTACCTAACAGAAAGACAGCTACAGGTCAAGGTGGGACAGGACACCTCCCGGCCCATAAACGTCCAACAAGGAGTACCACAAGGATCCGCACTCTCAGCACTCCTTTTTAACATCTACATCCAACCAATATGCAACATTATGAAAGAGAACAACATCCAATACACAATATACGCAGACGATATAATGGTATACTCCCCGATATCAATCGAAAACCCGGACTTCTCTAAGATAGCAGACTGCCTTACCCAAATGGCGAAGTGGTGCCAAAACAACAATCTAGCTATAAACTACAACAAGACTGAAGCTTTAATCATCACTCGAAACCAAAGCTTCACACACCCACCAAACATAAAGATACAAAGCACCACGATACCGATAAGATCGGAGGTGAGATACCTTGGGGTTACTCTGGACAGTAAACTCAACCTCAAACCACACATAGACAAAACAATCCAAAAAGCATATTACAGGATGCGAATCATCAGGAGACTGAAACCACTCCTCGCTCCAGAACACTTCCGTACAGTCTGTCAAGCACTGATAACCCCAATACTGGACTTCTGCAATCCGATATACCTCGGACTACCAAAACAAGCTCTCAAACCACTACAGCTGGCACAAAACACTGCAGCTCGAATCATATCCGGAGCCGCAAGGCAGGAGCACATCACACCTACACTAAAGGACTTACACTGGCTCCCAATCATTGCTCGCATCAGATACAAGACTATCATAAACCTATTTAAGATAAAAGAACACACATCAGCCAACAGCCTCCACCTGCTCATACAACCGGAAACCAGCGCACGTCCCAGAAGAAGTCAAACACGCAACCGAGTCAGCACCCCAAATGAGTACAAGCACACACGCAAGGACACAACAGACAGAGCTCTATCCATGGCTGCTCCAACAATATGGAACAATCTACCGGACGATCTAAGGGCAACTCCAGACCTCAAAGACTTCAGAAAACAACTGAAAACCATGCTGTTCATAGAGCACTATGGTCACATCACATAACCTAAGAGAATGGATAACAGCACTCCAATCCTCCCAAAACAACTGAATATATATAAAATATGATTCTAGCACCACTGTAAATAGCCCACCCTGTATATAGCTCAAACAAATCAAGCACCCAACACATCCCTCACACAACTAAGTTTTATCCTCACTGCATGTACAACACACACACTTTACCTGATTGCTTGCTGTGATACCACCTTGATTATTAAGATAAGGCGGTTTAGAAATACTATTAAATAAATAAATAAAATAAATAAATAAATATAACGGCTATCCTAATCCTTCCCTCCTAGGCACATAGCCCTGGAGAAATTTCCTTGGTGTGAGAGGGATTTTCATCACCTGGAGGACAGATTCTAGCTACAGGATCACTTCCTGCCACACCAGGGTGATGCTCTCCTGTCACGTGACCTCTCTCCTCCATGGCTACAGGGATGCTGCCAGACTGGAGGTGGGACTTCAGGACTATATCCCTGTATGTCTTGTCTATGTACATCTCTGTCTTCCTTATGTCCTCCAAGTCTGCTACTCTAGCCTCCAGAGATCGGACTCGTTCCCTGAGAGGAAAGATATCCTTGCACCTAGTGCACACGTAAGACCTCTCACCAACTGAGAGAAAATCATACATGTGGCACTCAATGCAAAAGACTGGAAAGCCCCTATTTCGCTGTTGGACTGCTGTCTGCATTTTAGTTTAGGTTGTGTTTAGATATTTAAGTTCTTTACTTACTAAGCGTTGCTGGGGATACTTATACTAATAAAACTATACCAAACACATTTAATGTACTTTGTTCACCTGAAGTTTAATTAATCTCAGGTCCTTAATGTATGCCTGATGAGGATAAACAGCTGCACTTGAGAGTGAATATGGCACCTCCTTTCCTTTAAGAGGTTCAAGTACATATAAAGCTACAATTATCACAGGGGTGGGTGGGTGTCAGGGAGGGAGGGAGGGAAAGATGACTTATTAAAAGCGGGATGCCACATAGTACCCTGTCCTGTGCTTCTAAGGTAATCTGTGACCAATTTCCAGGCAGAGTCCCACAGCCCTTGCTTGGATAGAGGGAGTCTTGGGGTGTAAATTTAACCAGAAATCTCTCTGCTGTGTTTGAAATTTAAACTGAAAGTTATTTGCTGCTGCTAGGCCCTGATTGATTTAACAAATACACTGGGTTCACAGATTAATCAGCTTTAATCTAAAGAATTCCTTTTTCCACAAGATTTAGAAAAATTCCCAGAAGTAAATACTTACAATTGCAGATCTCTCTCCAGAAGTAGCAGTCACCTTTTGTAATCCTATCATGTATATTGAAAATATGTAATAAAAAAAATAGCATGCACTACATATCACTCAATAGCATGCATTACATACCACTCAATAGCATGCACTACATATCACTCAATAGCATGCATTATTGTTTAATTGAACACACAATTGGTACTATTACTACTTATCATTTTATAGGGCTACAAGGTGTATGAAGCACTGTACAGACACATGTAAAAGATGGTTCCTGCTCATCAGAGCTTACAATCTAGTTAAGACAGACAACACAATAGCTGAGGATAAGGATACATCTAGGGGCATGGTAAGAAAACACATAGGAAACTAAGCAGATCAGGATCCAAAAGCAACCTCGAAAAGGTGAGTTTTCAGCTCGGATTTGAAAAGGGGCAGAGATGAAGCCTGATGTATAGACTCAGGTAGTTTGTTCCAGGCATAAGAAGCAGTAAGGTGAAAGGATTGAGGTCTGGAGTTGGCAGAAGAAAAGGGCACAGATAGAAGGGATCTGCCAGAAGAGCGGAGTTCCCAAGAAGGGTGAAGGGAGAGATAAGAAAGGAAAGGGAGTGCACTTATAGGTCAAGTTTGAGCTGGATATGGAAATGGATAGGGAGCCAGTGAAGTGACTTGAGAAGAGGGGTTATATAAGCATACCAAGGCTAGCGGTTTAGCTGCACAGCTGAGTTTTGAACAGAGTGAAGGGGAAAGAGATGATTCAGATGCAGACAAACAAGGAGGAGTTTGCAATAGTCTAGAAGAAAGGTGACTAAAGAGTGGATAAGTGTCTTAGTAGTGTGTGTAGAATGGAAGGGACACATTTTTCCAATGTTAAAGAGAAAGAATCAGCAGGTTTTAGCTATCTATGCAGAGAAAGACAGCAGAGTCAAAGATGATCCCCAAGGTTGTGAGCTGAGGAACCAGGGAGCAGTGTTGCTGAATATTGTGCACTATCAATATTTCCCAAAATCCTGCAAACGACATGGGAAACTAAACAAAATGAAATGTTGTGGACTGCAAACCCCCCCTATTGGAGATGTGCATGTGTGAGCATTAGGGCTGTGCAGTAAAACATTTTTGTTTTGTTCAGTTTTCCGTTTAGTTTACAGAATTTTTCATTTCATTTCATTTTCTTGCTTTTTATTTTCATCACTTCTCATCTATTGTTAATAGTACACACTATCACTTAATATATTGTGTGCGATATTGAGAAATAGTATGCATTATGGGCAAATATTACATATTATTAAGCCATAGTGAGCACCGTTAAGCCATCCCATGCCCTATTACACAATAGCGTGTGCTATTTTTGCATGCACAAATAGCACATACTATTCCATAAAAGTGTGCACTACGACAATGCTGCTCACTGTAGCTCAATAATGTACCCTAGGCGAGAGCACACACTGTTAAGGATGGATAGGAAGTGATGACATTTTGATATTTCCTCTTTTGTTTTCATTCGAAAATAATAGGAAATGGGAAATAGCATTCACATTTCCCTTTAAGTTTCAAATGCATGTACATCCCTAGTGAGCGTGCTTTCAGTTTATTTGGGCTTCTAGAACTTTAGAGTGCATTCAAACACCCTAATGAACCTAAATCAATTCTGTGCATGAAAAAGGTTCCTGCATTTAGACAACATGGGCCCGATATTCAGTAAGATGGTGAAGGCGTCAGAATCCGCAGGAAAACACATGCTCAAAGAAAGGCACAAATTGTGAGTAAGGTGGATTAAATGCAGATAAACCCTGAATACGAGGATTAGCGAATGTGCAGTGGTCAGCACAGAAGCCCGTGTATGCGGGTTGAGGGTGGATATCATATTGGAGGAATCCGGGCAATGTGCATGAGGGGACAAACTAGCCACATCTATGGGTCATAGCAAACTAATCACGTATTGTGAAGATAGCCATGCAAGGCTGCCTCTTATACAGGTAGAGGAGAGAAAAGGCTGTCCATATACCTATGTGATATAGCGCACTCACTACACAAACAGGGTAATGAAAAAACCCCGCATCGCAATGCCTGGGTGACCCCTGCAGGGTTTCCCATCAGCACACTCCCCGAGTAGGTCCCTGCCGAACAGTGGTCACCGACAAAATAGTGAGTCAGAAAGATTAGGAGAATTTCAGCAGAGAGGAGGCAGAGGCCCTAGCACACATGGTGCTGTACCCCAGGGGCCACCGTAGGGACAATCATCAGCTGACCACATGCATCTGGAGGGCCGTTCAGTTGCAGCTACACAGGCAACTAAGCCATTGGTACCAGGTGGTAGGTGGGGAAGGGGCATGGCAGTTGGCAGGCCAAAAGGAGATGGCCCTCAAACCCCACAACCTTGGCCTGCTCCCCAAAAGATATCCATCACGCAAGGTAGAACAGCATCCAGGTCTGCAATGTAGCTGGGATTAAAAATGGTTTGGACAAGTTCCTGGAGGAAAGGTCCATAAACCATTATTAAACAGGACCAGGGAAATCCACTACTTACCCCAGTACAATACAAGCATTGCAGAACCTGTGTCTTTTTGGGAACCTGCTAGGTACTTGTGACCTGGATTGGCCACTGTTGGAAACAGGATACTGGGCTTGATGGACCTTGGTCTGACCCAGTATGGCAGTATGGCAGTATGTTTTTATGTCACACAATCCAGGGCTACTACTGTAGCAAACAACCAACCAAACAGCCAGCCACCTACAAAGCACAAATAATAGTTCAAACGGAAGGAACACTGCAGCCTACTGAAGAGGACACAGCTTTAAGTCTGGCACAGTGATACAGAACCAATGCACTGTGCAGGATGTGCACACTATCGGCCATTATTTTTAGCAGTGCTAATCTCTGCTGTGTGGCAGCTCAAAGATAAATATGTTGGCTGGCGCAGTGTGTGTTCCTGGTCCCTGTATGGTCCCATGCAAGGATATTAATGTGGGAAGCATAGTGGTGTGTGTGTGGCAAAGGCAGCTCTACTGAGAGGGTAGCTGTCACCTGTGAGGGCAAGAGGGGAACGGTGAACAGGGAGTGGTAGAAGAAGGTCAAGGATGGTGTGAGGGCAAGGGGAGTGTAGTAGCAGTGTACAGGCAGGGGAACTATATGTGTGTTAAAAGATGAGAAAAAGGGCACATAGAGGTTGGGGGCCAGTTGTTCTACAACTTGTGTACTTGCCGCAACACCAAAGGATGACGAAAATGCTTGGAGAGGGTACTGCAGGGTCAGTGGTGGAGGGATGTGAGACGGCAGTCCAGTAGGTACAGAGCGGGGGCAGATAAGGCGGTGGCTGTTTGGTATATTGTGCATGTGTTGGGGGGGGGGGAGAACAGACCTGAGATGCTATTTTAAGCCTACAGAACACCGCATGATCCCACCAATCTCTCCCACAGGGAATTTGGTGTGAAGCGGACCCTGGAGACCTTAAAATACATGTTCAGGACCATGAGGGGTTGGACTCCAGAGCTCATCCAGCACCTCCAAGAGGAGGTAGCAACTACAGCAGGTGATACAGGAGTCGCCCATGTCACAGAAACCCACATCAGTCAACCACATGCAGACAGCTATGCCGGCTAGGCTGGCAGTGACGTGGGCTTCTGATTCTGCAGTACAAACAATGTCTGAGAGGTCAGTCAGACAGTCGCCATTGGAAGCATAGAATAGAAAGCCATGGAAGTGGATCAGGGAACCCAGCACCTGGGAATGGAGACCTAGTCCCACAGCCATAGTTAATGTCGCAGTGTAACTGAGGTGGCATAGGCCTTCCTTGCTATGTGACTGTACAAAATGAAACTGTGACATCCCTTATAAAGCCACATGTACTGAACATTTACTGAAAGAAACTTTGGTTTACACAGCACAACGGCAGCAGGATGCACCACAGGGGCCTGCAGAACCAGCTCACACAGGATACCTCTGCCAGAGCAGACACCAGCACACCATCTCAGCAGCAGCATGCCAGCTCCACCTGTACCAGCACCACAACCACTGCAACAGCCTTCATGAATGGTAGCATGGGGCCTCAGCAGCAAAGGAGCTCAGAGAATGGTGAGGAGCAGGAAGAGGAAGAGGAGAAGGAAGAACATGGTGGAGGAGGAGGAGGAAGAAGAGGGGGATGAGGACAAAGGGGATGAAGAGGAGGAAGAAGCAGACAGTGAGGAGCTAGAGGAAAGAGGAGATGTGAAAGGCAAGAAGAAGGAACAGGAACGCATGAGTGAGGGGCCTGAAGCAGCTGCTGTAGAGATGAGGGAAGGGCAGACAGCAGAAGTGGAGGTTCGAGAACCATTTGTCACTGTAGATGCAGTGCCGCTGGTGACATTGAAAAGGTGGAGGCAAGGGAGGCATGTGGAAGCGAAGGGCTGCCATTGCGACAGCCCACATCCTCCAAGGCCGCTCACTCCACACGAATATAATTGGATCTTCAGGCCCAGGGGACCACCCATGTAAGATTGGCCAGCGAATCACTGCCACAGCAGCTCCCAATGGCCATCTCTGCTGCTACCCATCCCCCTTTGATTCTGGCAGAACTCAGGAGTCTGTGTGCTCTAGGGATGCAGTGGTTCATGAGCTGAACTCATAAGGGAAAAAGTGGAGAGGGAATTAAAGGCAGTGGGAGTGTGGGTCCATGACACCAAGTTCAGTGGGAATAGGGTTTGAGAGGGTTGTGTTTGGGGGGAAGGGGGGGGGGTAGGGGGGCCCGGGGTTTTTTTTTTAGAAACATACAAATATGAGGACACAAAAAGACCACATGGCCTGTCTAGTCTTTCCTTCCATATCAACCACTTCAACGGTCCCCTTTTTTCCTTTAGAGATCCTCTGTGTTTGTCCCATGCTTTTTTGAATTCAGATACTGTCTTCATTTCCACCACCTCCACTGCGAGACTATTCCACGGATCCACCACTCTTTCCGTAAAGAAATATTTCCGCATATCATTCCTGAATCTATCCCCTTTCACCCTCATCCCATGTCCCCTCGTAGCAGAGCTTGCTTTCAATCAAAAGAGACTCTCCTCCTGTACATTTATGCCAAGGAGGTATTTAAACATCTCAATCATATCACCTCTATCCCGTCTTTCCTCTACGATGTACATATTAAGATCCTTAAGTCTGTCCTCATATGCTTTATAATGAAGATCACTAACCATTTTAGTAGCCACCCTCTGCACTGACTCCATCCTGTTCACATCCTTTTGAAGGTGCGGTCTCCAGAATTGCACACCATACTCCAAATGAGGTCGCACCAAAGACTTATACAGAGGCACTATCACCTCCTTTCTTCTGCTGGCCATTCCTCTCCCTGTGCACCCAAGCATCCTTCTAGCTTTTGCCGTCAGCTTTTCTACCTGTTTAGCTACTTTAAGATCATAAGACACAACCACGCCTAGGTCCCGCTCTTCTTTAGTGGACAAAAGTACTTCACCCCCTATACTGTATTGCTCCCTTGGATTGCAGCAGCACAAATGCATGATCTTGCATTTTTTAACATTAAATCTCAGCTGCCAAATTCTAGACCATTCTTCAAGCTTAGCTAAAACCCTCCTCATGTTATCTACACCTTCCTGGGTGTCTACTCTATTGCAGATTTAGGCATCATCCACAAAGAGGCAAACCTTAACCGACAGTCCTTCCGCTATATCACTAACAAAGATGTTAAAAGAATCGGACCAAGGGCAGTTCCTTGGGGCACACCACTGGTAGTCTCCTTCTCGTCAGAATGCAGTCCATTTGCGTGTATCCTTTGTCACCTCCCACTCAACCAATTTCTAACTCAAGCAGTAACTTTAGGGTCCATCCCTGGGGTGCTCAGTTTGTTTATAAGTCGCCTGTGAGGAACGGTGTCAAAGTCTTTACCGAAATCTAAATACACCACATCTAGGGTTCTCCCTCGGTCCAACTCCCTGGACACCCAGTCAAAGAGATTTGTCTGACAAGACCTGACTCTGGTGAATCCATGCTGCCTTGGATCCTGTAATCTGCAGGACTCCAGAAACCTCACAATTTTCTCTTTCAGCAGCGCTTCCAATAATTTACTCACCAATTTACTCACTAACTGGCCTATAGTTTTCAACAACATCAATACTTCTGCTTTTATGTAAAGAGACCACATGTGCCTCTCTCCAGTCCTTTCGCACCACTCCCGACTCCAACAAGACATTGAAAAGGTCAGTCAGTGGAGCTGCTAGAACATCCCCAAGTTCCCTCAGTATGCTAGGGTATATCCCATCCGGTCCCATCATTTTGTCTACTTTAAGTTTAGCTAGTTTCTCACAAACACAGTCTTCTGTTCCTGTTTATGGGTGTTTTCTGAGGTCCTGCTCCTGGTCTTCATCTGTGAACAAAGAACAGAAATATTTGTTAAGCAATTCCGCTTTATTCTCATCAGCTTCTACTTATTCCTCCCCTTGAGTCTGACAATACCACTTTTGCCCTTCGTCTTCTCACTAACATATCTGAAAAATGTATTTTCCCCCCCCCCCCCCCCCATTTTATCGCATTGGCTATTTCCTCCTCTTTTTGTATCTTTGCTTTCCTGAATTCTTTGCTAGTTTCTTTAAGTTTTTCCAAATATAGATGCCTGTCTTCCTCTCTCTGTGATCTCTTGTATTTCATGAAGGCCTCCCTTTTTTTCTTCACCATTTCTGCTAATTCTTTCAAAAACATAGCGGTCTCCTTTTCCTTTTACCTTTATTTACCATTTTAACAAAAAGGTTGGTTGCCCTTAAAATGTCCCCTTTCAGTTTTGCCCACTGTTTTTCTACATCCCCAGCTGTTCCCATCCCGCTAATGTCTCCCTGAGGTATTGGCCTATTTTGGCAAAGTTAGTTTTTCTAAAGTTTGAGACCCTTGCTTTTAAATGGATTCTAACAGCCCTAGTCCTAATACTGAACCACACCATCTGGTGATCACTGGATGCAAAATGATCTCCCGCTATAACATCAGAAACACTTTCGTCATTGGTAAACAACAAGTCCAGTATGGCCCCTTCACGTGTGGGTTCTAGTATCAGTTGCCTGAATAGTTCCCCCTTTAGAGAATCCAGGATCTGCTTATTTCTATATGATACTGCAGCAGGAATGTGCCAATCAACATCCGGCATATTGAAATCCTCTATCAGTATCACTTCCCCTTTCCTGGCAATGCTGCGTATGTCTTCAATTAACTCTCCATCCACCTCTTCTTCCTGTGAGGGAGGTCTGTATATCACGCCAATGCAAATAGATTTCTCCTCCCTCTTTCTAGTTTAACCCACAGTGTCTCCTCTCTCCCTTTTAAGCTCTGTAGTTCCAAAGCTTTAATATTATTTTTTACATATAGTGCCACTGCTCCTCCCCTTCTTCCTACCCTGTCCTTTCTGAATAAAGTATAGCCTGGTATAGCTACATCCTAGTCTTGGCTTTCTGTGAACCATGTTTCTATAACTGCTGTTAAATCCAGCCTCTCCCATTAAAGCTTCAACATCTGGGATTTTATTTCCCTTGCTACGGGCATTTATACATACCGCTTTCCATATGTTGCCCCTTTGACCTAGTTCCATAAAGGTATTTAATGTTTCACTTACCTGGGGGCTTTCACTTACCTGGGGGCTTTCTTCACCCATCCCCAAGAAATCTAGTTTAAAACCCTCTTCAGTAGATTAGCCAGTCTGCTACTAAAGACACGTCGACCTTTCTTGGACAGATGGACGCCATCTCTGCTCTGCAACACTTGGAACATCATCCCATGGTCCAGGAAATCAAAAGGGGGGAAAGGGGTAGATGTGTGGGAATGTTCTGTGGGGGCAATTTTGGGGACAGGAGAAATGGATGGTATGATGTACAGATATGTTTTCTATTTATCTCTGTTATTTGCTAACTGTTCACTGGTTTTAAAAAAACAATTTTCATACATAAAGTTTGTCTAACTTCCATACACCTGTATTTGGTTTGGCTCTTTTCTCTAGCCAGTGAGGGCTTGCCATTGGTAGGTTGTGTGGTGTCACTGACAGGTAGGCCTTGTGCTAGCATCACTGTCTGTGCCCATGCTGACATAGCATAACGGCCCCCACATCCTTGTACATGTTGTAGTTCAGTCAGGATGTACTTTGCTTGTTATATGTTCAAGGCTAACCCTTAGATGTGCCTCATCCTATGAAACACAGTCTTTCGTAGCACAGCCTCAAACTCAAACAGGGACCACTGCTGGCTATGGCAGGTACCATCCTGTGCCATGCATGTTGTGTGGTGAAGGCAGTGCCACATACTACAGTGCCTCAGCACCTACATGTGTGGCCAGCAGCCGCAGATCTGTACAGTCTCCCAAGTGGCGATTCACTTGCAGCGTTGTTGCGTACAAAAGCACAGTCTCTCATCTCTCCCTATACCCCTCCTTGTGAACTCCGCTCTTCTACTGGCTGCTCTCTATGTCCTTTTCCTCCACTGCCAACTCCAGACTTTGATCCTTTCACCTTGCTGCTCCTTATGCCTGGAACAGACCACCTGAGTCTGTGTGTCAGTCTTCATCTCTGCCCCTTTGCAAATCCATGCTAAAAGCTCACCTCTTCGAGACAGCTTTTGGATCCTGGCCCGCTTAGTCTCCTGTGTCTCTCCTAACCTTCCCTGGTTGTTTCCTTGTCCTTAGCTGTTGTATTGTCTAACTTGACAAGATTGTACGTTCTGAGGGGCAGGGACCATCATTACATGTATTAGTGCAGTGCTGCATATGCCTAGTAGTACTATAAAAAGAATCCGTAGTAGTAATAGTACATCTGCATGGTTGACTTGAGATGCCCCACACATCTATAGAATAGCTGATTGTGACCTCACAGTGGGGTCTTAGAGCACTGTGTCTTGTACATATGCACGGTTGACTTGAGATACCCCACACATCTATAGAATAGCTGATTGTGACCTCACAGTGGGGTCTTAGAGTACTGTGCCTTGTACATATGCACGGTTGACTTGAGATGCCCCACACATCTATAGAACAGCTGATTGTGACCTCACAGTGGGGTCTTAGAGCACTGTGTCTTGTACATATGCATGGTTGACTTGAGATGCCCCACACATCTATAGAACAGCTGATTGTGACCTCACAGTGGGGTCTTAGAGCACTGTGTCTTGTACATCTGCATGGTTGACTTGAGATGCCCCACGCATCTATAGAATAGCTGATTGTGACCTCACAGTGTGGTCTTAGAGCACTGTGCCTTGTACATATGCATGGTTGACTTGAGATGCCCCACGCATCTATAGAATAGCTGATTGTGACCTCACAGTGGGGTCTTAGAGCACTGTGTCTTGTACATCTGCATGGTTGACTTGAGATGCCCCACACATCTATAGAATAGCTGATTGTGACCTCACAGTGGGGTCTTAGAGTACTGTGCCTTGTACATCTGCATGGTTGACTTGAGATGCCCCACGCATCTATAGAATAGCTGATTGTGACCTCACAGTGGGGTCTTAGAGTACTGTGCCTTGTACATATGCACGGTTGACTTGAGATGCCCCACACATCTATAGAACAGCTGATTGTGACCTCACAGTGGGGTCTTAGAGCACTGTGTCTTGTACATCTGCATGGTTGACTTGAGATGCCCCACGCATCTATAGAATAGCTGATTGTGACCTCACAGTGGGGTCTTAGAGCACTGTGCCTTGTACATATGGCTGGGTCAGAGCTACTGTCAGCCACAGCTGCAGAAATAGGTGTGCCAACCACATGTAGGTTGCGCACTGAGTGCCACATGCAGAAATGTAGGTAGATTTGGTCAATTGGGCTGTGGCATTTTTACAGATAGTGTGCATGGATACTGTGTCAATGTGTGGGAGGTGGAAATGATGTCAGGACACCTGAATATTGAGCTAGGCATTCAGCATGGCACATACTATCATGTGCTTCAATGGGTGCTCTATGGAGTACAGAATCATATGATGTTTCCTATTGCTCAGACCAATATTTACAATAAGGTGGAATATTCCAACTATCCCCATCTACTAGTCATATGTGGCAGTGCAGCAGGCCCCATAGTATGTGGGAATGCCTTTTATTTACTTAACATTTTTTATATACTGCTTTATCCTGTGGTCAAAGTGGTTTACATGATAACAAAATGGTGATATATTATAACAGAGTAATAAACTTGGAGTATGTGTATAATAGGTGAAACATTATATCAGGTTAATAACTTGGATCATGCCTATAATAGGGGATAGTAAATAATGTTTGTGGGGGAAGAGAACAACATGCTAAGATATCACTTCAGGACAGCAAGTTGGACTTTTCATGAGATAGGGGTTGTACATGAAGGCGGTGGGGAGAGGTGGGGGAGTTTATGGATATTGTTTGTTGGGTGGTCATGTTATGTCCTCGGAGTGGTATACTTCTGCAATTTAAGTACAACTTAAGTTGGAACTTGACCATGAAATTATCTAAAGCCAAAACAAGCATTTTGAAGATACAGCACTTCTCAATCGGTAACCAATGAAGAAAATTTAGGAAACATAATTGTCTCTTTGTATCTGGGGATGCCCACAACCAGCAGCGTGCCTGGCATGACATTGCCAGGCAGATGAATGCTGTGCACCACCATAATAGGGAGGTCGAGGACATCAAGAAGAAGTAGCATGTGTTCCACCAGTGTGCTCAGGAGAAGCAGGCTGCAAACCTGAAAGTGCCACCAGAGCAACGGAAGGCTCTGAGTGACCTGGAGGAGAGGGTTGTCAAATGTATTGATGACTGTTATATCACTAGGTTAACTGGCTAGGATAGCTCTGCTCCAGCTACACCAGAGGGTGAGTAGGGCTTGTTTACCATTTACATCTTTCCCAACCCTTTCAACCCTACAGAAACAACCCCCTGGGCCAGCAGTAGGTGTGTGTTGAACTTCCTTCCTTGTGTGTCCCCTCTTCCCTGCAAACAACCTTCTTCCAATGTACAGGCTTTTGCAGTGTCCAGTCCACAAGCAACTCCCCTAACTTTGTCTGCTGCTCACCCTTGAACCTTCTCGGGTCCCTTGCAATGTTCCCATGCTGCTCTGCCTCCCAGCACCACCAGCATGTCTGACCACATATGATGCAGGTCATGGCAAATGGGCCAAGGAAAAGATAGGAACCACATTATTCAGCTGAATGTGTTTCCACATAGCCACATTGTCCATTTAGCAAGGTCCAGGTTAGCCAGATGTCTCCCTTCTCCTCCCTGTGCCATACATCCATAGATCTTCTGTGCAGTCACAGCAATCCATCACTGAGGGATGGTAACCTCTCTGAGGCAAGTGAGGAATCACAGCATCTCTTACATGTGCTTTGTACCCTAACACCTTCCAAATTAGCCACCACACATTTGTACTCTCATTGGTGTTCCCACATTAGCATTACATGTGCTCCTAACACATTACCATTCTGCTAACATGGCCTTTCCGATTCCATTCTGTGCCATGGCCAACATTCACTGCCCCTTTTCTCCATGGGGGTGGGATCCACATGTGTCAGTCCACACATCCCCCACCTCCATATATAGGTGTCTGTCCCCCCACCTCGCCCTAACCCTTTTCTTATTGCCTTCCCACAGATGGACCACCAACCAGACCCTCAGATAAGAGCCCAGGTCTTTCTGGAGTGCACATGCAGCTGTGTTCTGGTATCCCTGAACAACCCAGCCAAATTACTGCACCTGAATACTCCCCAGTCCTCATGAAGACTCTACTGCTGCAACAACAACCCTACCTCCTCAGCCACAAGGTCAGCCCAAGGATCTGCTGGAGCTGGAGTTCCCAATCCCTGAGCAACCCATGGACACCTATTCTGATGCTGCTGAACAACAGATTTATTTATTTATTTAATCAGTTTTATATACCACCTTATCCTTTAATCAAAGTGGTCAACAAGACAACAGAGGGACTACATCGAGGGGGGGGGGGAGACAACAAGATAGTAAACTACAGTACATTACATTAAATTATACATAAACTACAGCAAAATTACATTTCATAATTCATTACAATTACATTAAACAAATAACTGCAATCTTACAAAATGTTAAAATAATTTAAACATTATAGGAAAATTGAAATTCAAAGGGTTAAAACATTTTGTTCTATTGGAATTAGATTAGTTGTCATATGCTTCAATAAATAGGTACGTTTTAAGGGACAGATGCTGCAAGATGGGGCAGAGATGGTCAGCCTGACTAAGGGCATCCTCACAAGCCTCAAGAGGCTAAGCCAGGAGGTTTGCAACACAATCCAGTTGATGCGTGAAATGGCAGAGCGGCAGGAGAGGCACCAGGATGCAGTGCACAGCCTATCCAGGAAGACAGCTGCCTCATGGCATCCATCTCATATTCCCTACGTGACATTGCAGCTGCTAGGTGGGCAACTGAGGCAGATGCCCTCCTGGGGAGCAACAGCATGACATCAGGGATCTTCAGCCTGCAGCCTGATGAGGCCTCCAACCCGGAAGTGGAGGATAAGACATCTAGCAGAGCCTCAGAGGCAGCACCACTGAGGCGTAGTGCCCAGGTTGGGAGGAGGATTGGAGGATCACATGAGGAGATTCAGGATGGAAAGAGGGCACATCATTGATGGTGCTAGTGATCTGTACTGCATGTTCTGTGAATAAATGAGTGTACTCACACTAGAGGTTCTCCCAGATTAGTCTTTCTCTTGCTGTTTCAGCCACTGTTGTCACATGCTAGCTGGCAGTTTGGTCATCTTTCTCTGGCCCCTCATTAGCGTGTTCCACATCAACAGACACCTCCTGTGGCAGCTCGATCTCTCACTGTATGGTGATATTGCAGAACATGCAGCCTGTTGTAAAGATGCAGCAGACTTGTTCAGGGCTGTAAATCAGCTCTCCCCCACTCCTGTCAGGGCATCAGGACCTGCTTTTCAAGAGGCCAAATGCCCACTCCACTATCACCCTTGTACATGCCAGCACTCTGTTATAGCTCTCCTTCTGGCAGTTTGTGGGTTGCACACCAGTGTCATAAGCCATGTCCTTAACGGGTATCCCATATCACCTGTGGAGTCAAAAGGGGTGTGGAGGAAACATGCACGTAGAGCCATTGGTAGAGGATTGTGGTCTCTGCAACTGCCATTGTAACAACTACATGGCACAAGATACATGTGTGACATCATCTACAACCATGCTTTGCTGCCCTGGCATCCCAGCATCCTGCTACAGCTCTGGAGAGGCTGTCTGCTACTACTGCCCTGTCCACAGTGCCATCTGCCACCATGTACTTACCCCTCTACACAGTCATCAGCACTGGCAAACCCTCATAACTTTGTGCTCCAACAGTGCCCAACACATGCCCCCCTCCTCACATGCTGGAAGCTTCCAGTGGTGAAGAAGTCAGAGCAGTGGTCATCTTGAGAGCCACAGGCATTGCATACCTTTGAACAGTTGAGAGCTCCAGGTCACATCTCCGAATGGTACAGAAGTCTGTTATGGCGGCAGCATCAAGGTGGTAATGCTGGAACACCTCCTCTGCAGTCAGCTACAGATACGTGACCCTTGGTTGGTATACTCAAGGCATCCAATAGTGTCTCCTCCCTGTCTGGGCCACTACTGGCTGCTGCTGCTGCTGCTGGTGCTGTCACCTTGCCCGTCTATGGCATCTCCACCTCTGGTGTTGCATGAGTAGCCACCACATTCCTCTGCCCATGTCTTTTACCTCTTGTCTGGTTTGAATGCTCTGATAGTGGCATATGCGCATAGCCAAATGGAATTTTGTCGGTTACTTAAACAGTTAAAACCCTGGCCTAGAGTTACATGGTTTTGGCCCTTATTTGTGCCTGCACACCGCGTAGAATATTGGCATTCTATGTGTAGGTGAACACCATGCCCAGACTCCGTTCCTTTACACCCTAGCACATACACGGCTACACTACTGCGCATTGTGGTCATATCTGGTCACTCAAGATTATGTTTACCCATGTTTGTGACTTTTACATGGATTTCAGCCTAATTTACCCACCTATCAGCTGCCATATGTGGGTCTCAGGAAAAATTCATTTGAAAGAAACATGAACCCAATTTGTTTTGGCCGTGCACACCCGTAGTACCTTTATTTATGGCTTATTTTTCTCTGTATGCATCACTTTGCTCTTGTCCACAATAATTTTCACCTGCTATTTAGATCCCTAATTCCCAGTTTCACCAGAACTTGCAATTCCTCAGATTCTGCTCATGATTTATTGACTTTAAGCAAAGTCATCTACAAATTTAATTACCTCATTCATTGTTCCTTTTTTATAGATCTGCTTAAAAGCACTGATGTCAATACAGACTCCTGGAAGTCACAAAAGGGGGCATACCTGCCCGCAAGCAAACCGGAGTCCAAAGAAAGCAGGCAGTGCTGGACCACCTCTAAAATCCAAAGCAGCTTTTATTAAACCCCAGCACGTTAGATGCAAAACTTAATATGTGGGGAAAGTAATGTATGAGTGATAATTGGGACGTGACCAGCATCTGCTCTGCAGTTAATAAACAGGGCAGGCATTTACCATATGGTAAATACCTTGGCAGACAGCGCAGATGGACTTACTTTGCTAGGTGCCAATGCAGCTGCTGTATCCCCATGAGGTAAAAGTACTGAAGCCCTGAACATCCCCCCTGACTATCAACTTCCTAATCCTTCCCCCACCTTTCAATCAGTACCAGCATCATCCTTTCCCCCTCCCCCCCAAACACAGCTTCCATTCCCAAATAAACATCAGCATCACCCCCTTTCCTCTAACCCCTCCACTCCCCTCTCCAGTACTTATTAGGGGCTTCCCTGGTGGGTTAGGAACAGAGCGGGAGCAATCAGCAGAAACTCCTGCTCCAATGGCAGTCCGGGTTCAAAATGGCAGCTGTGACTCCTAGTGGTAATCTTGTAGTACTGCAACTAGGGTTCAAGCTACCAAGCTGGATAGTGTCACTGGAATTTGCTAGATAGCCTCTGTCAGTTTAAGTGCTTTTAAATATTGACCTCTCTGTTTCTTATCTTTTAGCCAGTTCTGCATCCACAAAAGGGCATTACCTCCTATCCCATGACTTTTTAATTTGCTCTGGAGTTTGTCATGAGGGGTTTTGTCAAATACTTTCTTGAAATCCAGATACTCTCTTCGGGATATTTTAGAAGCTTTAGGCATCTTTTCCATATGGAAATATTGGTATTTACAGTACATGCGTAGATCACATATACTTATAAATGGCAATTTATACATTAAGATCAGCACCACATAGAAATTGCAAGGTGATGTGGCGGGGGTGCGGTGTGGCCATGGCCTGGGTGGGCCAAGCATTTACATGTGAATTCCCGATTTTTATGCATATATTTATTTATTTACTTAAAATTCTTGTATGCTGCCTAGACACATGAAAAGTCAGCGATGTGGTGAACAGCAATAATAAAACAATAAAAACATTAAATGCCATTAAACCCCCATATCTAGGAATGCACGTATACGTTCAAAAATTTCCACGTGGGATTTTATGCCTGCTCTGAGGTATGCATAGATTTTTAAAAATTGTCCATTTCAGCCAGGACTTTACATGAGGAACTAAGAAAGTTGTCGTTGTTAAGTGCCATTGAGTCGGTGTCGACTCATGGCGACACTCTGGATAGTTTATTTTATGTATTTATTTATTTATTTATTTAACTGTATTTATATCCCGCTTTTCACCGGGTCAAAGCGGTGGGACATATAACCAGGGGGGGGAATCAAATGTGGGGGGGGGCCATCACCGGGGGTTCAACATTGATGATTTTTTGGGGTGGACATAGAGACTGACAAGATAGCATAGTTACTGGTCCTATTCAGAGATGTTCCTAGAATAGGATGGCTTTTAGCTGCTTTTTGAATGATGGGAGATCACCGTTGTTCTTGATGTGGTTTGGTAGAGAGTTCCAGAGGGATGGGGCATAGAGTTCAAAGGCTCTGTTGCAGGTCCGTTGAGTTGCTTTGGTTCTTTTGTGGGGGATGGCAACGGAGCTGTTGGAGGATTGTCTGGTTGTTCTGTTGTGGGTTGGGCGAGGCAGTAGGGCGCGGAGTGGGGTGCCCTGTGTTTGGTGGACGGTTTTGTGAGTGAGTAGAAGGGTTTTGTACTTAATTCTTGCTTCGATGGGGAGGATATGAAGGTCCCTCAGAATTGGGGTGATGTGGTCTCGTTTCCTTGCATTGTGAATTATTCTCGCCGTGGTGTTTAGGGCAGTTCGGAAGGGATTGGTCTGTGTTGCAGGTAGGCCATGGTAGATTATGTTGCAGTAGTCCAGATGAGGGAGTGTTAGAGCTTGCATTACTGTCCTGAAGTCTTGTGGTTCGAGGAGGGGTCAGAGGCGTTGTACCGTTTTCGCCTTGTGGAATACAGTTCTCGTGGTCTTGTTGATTTGTTGCTTAAGAGTTAGGGCTTGGTCAATGATAATGCCAAGATATCTTATGTGTGGTTGCACTTGAATCTGTGTGGTTCCCATGGTGAGGTGAGTGGGTGGTTTGAAGTCTGGGTCTTTTGTTACTATAAGGGCTTCGGTCTTCTTTATGTTAATGGATAAGTTGTTCTCTTGTAGCCAGTTGGATATGTCGGTGAAACAGGTTGATAGCTGGTCGTTTGTTGACCCCCTTAATCCCCATTGTTTATTTCCTTCTCCAAAATGAAAAAGTAAAAAATTGTGCCTCACTACTTAATTGCCAGCACTTCTACATGTATGTTGCAAAATGGCCCAGCAACATATGAATGTTCCGGCACAAACACATGGAAGCTGCCATGTTAGGTACATCGGATTTTCCCACGTGTAGCTTTGTAAATTTCCTCCCTCTGTGCATGGTAGCAAATCTACATGGACTCCTGCATACCCTTATACATACTGTACAGAAGGTCCCACCTTTGGTTGAGCTATCTGTAAAATACTGCCAGAATTCAGCAAGTCCCATCTTGATGTCTCAATTCCGATCTCAATGTTGCTGTAGCTGGGCTTTAAAATGTTTGAGCAAGTTCCTGGAGGATAGGACCATAAACCATTATTAAAGAGGAGCCTGTAGAAACTGTGTGTCTCTTTGGGAACCTGCCAGGCACTTGTGACTGGAATGGCCACTGTTGGAAACAGGATACTGGGCTTGATGGACCTTGCTCTGACCCAGTAGGGCATTTCTTATGTTCTTATGACTGGTTTTACACTTACCATCCTCCAGGTACTGTAAGTAATTTAAATAATAAATTACAGATTATTAGTAACAGGACTGAAATTTCATTTTTGAGTTCTTCCAGAATTCTGTGGTTTAAACCACCTGGTCCTGGCAATTTGTTACTTATTCGTTTGTTAGTTTTTCTCTTACATTCTGCAGGTTGTTCTCAGTGATGTGCTTCAGTTCCTTTGTCATCACCATTAAAGAGTGTTTTCAGGATTGGTATCTTCCTGACATCTAATTAAGTAAAGACTAAAGTAAAGAATTCATTTGGGAATCGATATTCATAAACACTTATCTGGATAGCAGCACTTACTATCTGAATAAGTTCTGCTGGCTGGGGCTATTTGGCAATGTTCAGCAGCTCTATCCAGATAGTGCCATGAATATCTTTTGAATAGTGGTGCTGAATATCCAAATTTTTCAGTGTTTATACAAAATGTCAGCAGAGGCAACTGAATATCTACCCGTTAGTTTTTCTGCTATTGACTTGCTCTTTCTGAGTGCTATATAATGGTCCTACGGAGTCCCCTCACAAGGTTTTTGGGTTTTTTTCTTAGTTTTTGCCTCTGTAGTGAGCGTAGTCTTGGATATGGTCTATATGCAAGACAGGTATTGCTGCAGAGATCTTGCTGCAAGAATTAGATGAGTCATAAGCATCAAGTCACAAGGCATCATGTGGAGACTCAAAAGGATGCCTTTGACTAACTGTTGGATGCCTCTCTACATCCTTTCAGCTTCTAGTCTGTGCATCTCCCACGTGCCATTGATAGAGAATGTGTGTGTGTGTTGAGGGTGGGAGTGAACACAGTAGAATTAAGGAATGAGGTGCATAGTGGTGCTGTTAGGCATTTGAAGTTACTTTACTTGAGGATGACAAAGGTCATGGCATGTTCAATGACAACTGCAGGCAATCTAAGGCTTCTGCCTGAAAAACTGTTAATATTCCATTGCCCAAATTTTTTTTTTAGTATACGAGATACCTAACATTTTAGAACTGTCATACTGGGTCAGACCAAAGGCCCATCAAGCCTAATGTTCTGTTTCGGAAAGTGGCCAATCCAAGTCACAAGTACCTGACATATCCCAAAAGTAAACAGCTGCATGCCACTTATCCACAGAGAGAAGCAGTGGTTTTCTATTGGACTACTTTAATAACTATTTATGGACCTTTCCTCTATGAATTTGTCCACAACCTTTTTTAAACCCAGCTATACTACCTGCTTTTACAATACCCACCAGTAATATGTTCCAAAGACTAATTATACGTTGAGAGAAAAATATTTTCTCCTATCTGTTTCATGATGTGTCCTCCAATCCTTGTATTCTTTGAGCGTGAACAATTGATTTGCACCTACCCATTTCAGTATTTTAGTGCGTTAGTACATCTGTCAGCATGGAGACATAGCCTAGTGGTTAGAGCAGAAAATCAAGGGTTTGATTCCCACTGGTGGTCTTTGTGACCTGGGGCAAGTTCCTTTATCCTCTATTGCCTTAGAAGAAAAGGCCTGGCAATCTACTTCCTGTGATATATTGCCAAGAAAACCCAGAAACAGCTGGATTGACAGGAGTCAGCCCTAAAAAAAAGTTCATATGTCAAATATCTGTTAAAAAATAGAGGCAATCTACCTTGCCCCAAAATCTGGTGGCACTTTTTACTTGTGGAATTTGCATTAATTTCAGAGAAAGGGTACCATGTACTTTCATTTTGAAACTTACCATGGCTACAGGCGTGTTTTTTTTATGGAAAGCAAAGCAGTTTATTTTCTTGCATCGATGTAAACACACCCCAGGAATACGGTGTGGCCCAAAGTTTTGCACTGTTATACAAAAAATTACTTTTTGCTGTGTTGAAGGACAGTTGTCAGACAACCATTTTAAGAATGTCAATCACTATTTATTAAGGGGGGGTGTATTTTAGAAACCCTATTCATAGTTTGGATGTCTAAAAACAGGCACTTAGATATACAAAGCATGGGGACATCCCTGGGGCCATTTGAGCAGTGGGGTATGTAGATGGTCTCAGCGCAAGAACACCCATATAGTAGGAGGAGGGGCACAGTGGAAATATGACCTGAAGGAACAAGGGAGATGCCACTTTGTGGTGTGATTTCAGAATGTCTGATTCTGGTTAGTGAGACGCCCATTCCTATCCCTGCTCCTGACCGCAAATAAGGTGAAAGAAAGTGCTTATTTCATGGATGTTTTGGTTCCATAGTTATTATTTCCTGCCTGTAAAAATCTGAGTTAAATACATATTCCAAACATATTATCATAAACCATCTCGGGAACTATAATATCATTTATGCTGGTCTCTCAAAATATGAAATTCAAAGTTATAGATAGTTCAAAATTCCACCATATGGATTCTTCCTCGTGCCTCCGAATTTGAGCACATTACGCCCCTCCTTATGAATCATCACTAGCTCCCCATTTTCTTCCAAGTTCAGTTTAAAATTTTGATTCTGACTCATAAAGTGCTTCATTCCGGCTTCCCTCCCTCCCTTGCTTCTGTTATGTTGCTTCACATTCCCTGCCGTGCCCTGCGACCCCTTCACAAAAAATGATTACATCTGCCTCGCGCTTCCCAGGCTCGTCTCGAATCGACTAGACATGCAACCTTTTTTCTTTACTGCCCCCAAGCTTTGGAATGATCTTCCCCCCAATTTCTGCCTGGAATCCTCTTATACCCATTTCCAATGTGCCTTAAAGACTCATCTGTTTCATGTCGCCTTCTCTTCCAATTCAGTTAGCTCAACTGCTTATTAGCATCTCTCCCCTCCTGCTCTCCTTTCCCTGGTGTGCCTGGTTTTCCGATTTTAATTGGAGTTCTGCTTCTGTTCTCAAATTTGTTTTATTGTAAACTGCCTTGATGTACTGATTTGGCGGTATATACAATTTTAATAAACTAAACTAAACTCCCGCCATCATACATCTGAATATCTGAAATGGCAGGGTGAGACAAGCAAATCTCATAGCATAATCACCCCTCTTCTAGAATACCCCTACCGGAACATCCAAGGACCTGGTTCTGAGGCCATGCAAATCGGGGACATCCATATTTCTGAAATGATCTACACCTGTGCACATACCAGCCTTGAAGCCTGCACAGGGTCCGCCTCCATAACTTTTATAGGTTGTTCATTTTCCAGGGTAGAGATGGAGCATTTCCAGCAAGCGCTTATACATGCCCCCTTCTCCCACTTCTGCCACGCCCCCTGAGTTTTAGATGTTCTGCTCTGGGTGTTCCAGATTCTTACTAGATATCCTTTTTAAAATGTCACTTCACAGGTGCACAGCTTCAAAAACATTTTACTTGCTTTTTATATTTTTTGTCATTTGCTTTGTTTCATTTCATTTTTATTTTGCTTTGCTTTCAAATGTGCACTTGCAAATAGTACTTGTAAAATGACAGAAATGATGAAAAAACAAGGACCTCACATACTAATGTGCATAACCAGTTAATGTGTGTTAATACACATTAACGTCCATTAATTGGAGTTAAGCACATAATTAGTAGAGGCCCCGTTTCAAAAAATGCATTAACCTGTGTTAACAAGCTACAGCACATTAGTAAATGAGGCCCAACATTTTACTTTTCCGCCATTTCATTCCAAAAATGACACAAGATGACTACACGTCTCTACTATTTACCCACATAAGAGGCAGTGAAAATTATACTCCATTAGGCAATTTCCTAGCTAGACAGCAGTTCAGTGC
The DNA here is from genome assembly GCA_033557465.1 of Ichthyophis bannanicus. NCBI lineage: Eukaryota > Metazoa > Chordata > Amphibia > Gymnophiona > Ichthyophiidae > Ichthyophis > Ichthyophis bannanicus. The sequence continues at coordinate 89,277,697 of CM066033.1, forward strand.
CAGTGATCCTGCTCCCCTTTTTGTTCATATATTCCGAAAATGAAAGATATACTGCCATCCAAACTGTGAAATCATGACCTGAGTTTATTTTAATGCATTTTATTACAAAAGATTTATAGGTCCATTCCTTCTAATGGTCTATATAATAATGTGCATCAATGTATCTGTCTTCATTCTTCAAAGGGCAAACATTATATGTCAGAAATGAGTCACTTAGTAGGCACATCTGGACTAATAACTTTTAATAGCTTGTATCCAACCTGCCTAAAGAGCAATGTAAGACATGCCTATAAATGATGTCACCATATTCCACAAGATACACTTCTCAGATTTATAATGTTCTCTTTGTTCCTAAATCAAGAGTGCTGTCTGTTCAGATAAGAATGGTTACCCTTGCAGCTGGTATTCCAACTCTACGTCCAACAATTTGAACAAACAGATCATGTCAGACAAAATTATATACTAGTATATATTGCCTTTACAATACATACGGGGCCCGATAATCAGTCTTGGTGGTGGCTAGGACTGCTGAAGTAGCTAGCCACTACCGCTGCTGAACTTCAAACCCAGATACTCAATGCTGGGGACATATCCAGTCCCTGGCACTCAATACCCAGGCTGCCTGGATTGCCAGGAGGCTAACCTGTATGTGACGATATTCAGCCACTGTCCGCTTAGCTTCAGCAGCGAAAGTTAGAGCAACCTTTACTGTGCCTGACTTTTACCATTTAGCAATAGCCTAGCAGCGGCTCAATATCACTGCTGCCTCGTTTTCACCAGGTGCTGCCCCCGTAATACCCCAATTCTAACCGATTAATATCGGGGCATGCAGCAGCAACACCCACGGATATTCAAGGCACCCTGCTAGGGGGATTAACACAGTTAGCAGGTCTTCTAATTGGGTTAATCCTTTTGAATCTCTATTCTTCAGTGAATCTGAAGTCCAATGTTTGTATTTTTTATTGAGTATTTGTTAAAAGAGAAGGTAAGGTAATAGCGAACAGTTCGAGCAAGCTCAATAGCTGTATTTTACAGAAACTGGAATGAAAATGCCATAAACCATAAATGGAGGAAAGGGGAAGAAACGACACTAGGAAGTCAATATACAAATGATTTGCTGGTGAACTTTAGGAACTAATAAGATAAAGCATAACTTTTGAATTTCCCTCCCATGCTTTGGTCACTCCAGCCTGTTCTATGGTTTCCACTTCTTTTGAGATCATCTTAGAGTAATTCCTGTCCTGATATGTATATAATTTTAGATCGCGCTTGTCTCTTTTGCTCGAGCGTGATCCTCCACTGAACTAGGATACTGATTCCTTGCTCTGATCCTGGTATCTTTTGGACCCTGTTTCTCTGCTTTCAGACTAGAACTCCTGTTGTGTCTTTTGAGCTTCCTGCATTTGCGTCCATTCATTTGCTGGGTTCAGTACTAGCCTTGTACAACCGGGGCCTGGTGACTGCCAGCACCTGAGATCTATCTCTTTCTTTTTATTAAGCACACAACACCATAAAACAACACATAACAGAAAATAAATCTAGCCCAGTTAATCCCCTTTCACTCCCCCCCCCCCCAACCCCAACACTTTTCATCCTGCTTCAAAACGGAAAGATTCTTCAAAGAAATAAGCCTTTAATCCTTTCTGGAATGCCTTCGGATTGCCAATAGCCCTCAGTTCCTTAGGCAGGGCATTCCAGAGGAATAAGACCCTAACAGAGAAAACCCTACCACAATCTTGCAACTTCCTCATAATTTTCACAGATGGAGCAGACAATAGTCTATCATCCCACAATCTTAAGGTCCTACTAGACACATCTAGGTACAATTTATCAGACAGGTACTGTGAGGCCAGCCTGTGTAGGACCTTAAAAACCAGCACTAATACTTTGAACTCTGCCCTATATTTTACAAGATGCTAGTGCAAAAGGGCCGTAACATGATCAAACCTTCTGAACCCTATAATAAACTTCACTGTGGTATCCTGAACCAACTAAATACACCAGACATCCCATTGCATGCAACGCAGCAAAAGCACATTACAATAATGTAAATAACAATAACTTAAACACAGCACCTGGTTAGCATCTCCCAACTGGGCCTGACAAGTACGGGCATAATCGCTGGATTTATCTCAGGGCTATAAATGAGCTCTTTACCATTTTAGAAACATGGGCACCCATCTATAAATGAGAGTTTAAACTTACCTCCAATCCAACTAACCTTCGTAAGTGCCCAATCGTCACCCTTACCAAGCAATGGAGGCTGCTCTGACAACCCATTCTCAGACAACCACTTTAACGCCATCTTTACCACAATGAACTCCAATCACATCCAGTGAACCAGCCCTGTATATAATGCTAGCTTCTCATGAACTATCTGATCTATATTGTCAGCCTTCTTTGGGAAAGGGATGAAAACCTGCACATCGTCAGCATAGGTTTAAAAAAGGTTTCGACAAGTTCTTGGTTCCATAAACCATTATTAAAGAGGACCAGAGAAATCCGCTGCTTACAACAGGATAATCAACATGGAATCTGTGTGCCTGCTTGGAATCTTCACAGGTACTTGTGACCTAGATTGGCCAGTTTTGGACCCTTGGTCTGACCCAGTATGGCATATCTTGTGTTCTTCTGTAATATGGAAAGTAGGGATGTGCATTCTTCTGAAAGGACACGGGAAATACCAACATCACTTCTTATGGCATTTCATATTGTTTTAAATCAGAACTTGACATGAAAAAAAAAAAACCCTTCTGTTTTATCTCCAGTGTCATCAAAGGCTGGAAAGATAAGAACCTTGCAGGAAAAGCTATTATGTCTCAAGGGGAGGGAGGGAGGCACTGGCTCTAGATAGCCTGCTATTAAACGTGTTTTGTATTTTTTGTGTTCTTTTCCTCTTTCCTGATTGTCCCAAAGTTTGCCTGCACTGGAGCTCTATAGAAGACCTTTACCGGATTTTGTGCCTTGAGAATCTATTAACTCCTGCTCTAGAGACTTACTTCAAAGACTTTCTTTTGCCATGTTCTTGTGCCAGTAATTCTCTGAAACCATTTCTAAGTATACTATCAAAGACATTTACCAACCTTACTCCAGATCCTGGTTGTCCAATTAATGATCACCACAAAATGAACAACCAGGATCTTGAGTAGCAAAGTTGCCAAGCTACCCAGTTCCAGGCGTGAGATTTTTTACCACTTCTGGTTTTAAATTGGCATTACACTGCAATATGGTCTTTATAGTCCTTATTGGAATTAGTACTGCAGGAACCATAATGCATTAAAATGAGATTGTCAGAAAAGCAGAACTGGCTTAAAATCTCACTCGTGGAACTGGGTGATTTGGTAACTCTGGAGTAGGCTTGGTAAAGATATCTGATAGTATACTTAGATATTTATTTATTTATTTATTGTTCTTATATACTTCACTCTTAGAAATAAGCGCGGTTTACATAAAATGGTTCTGTGCTGAAATAGGATACTATTAGGCACTTACAAAGAACAGGAAGTTAAACTTGGGTTTCAACTGGGGGAACTATGTAAATCAATTTCAATTTATCTACAGTATGTACATGTGTTGACAGTAACTCATGAATTCCTAGTTGGGTGTGTGATAGATGATGTTAGGTTGGTGGGTTGAGAGTAGTGCAGAAGCTAAAGACCACGGCCAACACAAAGGAGTGGTATAAAATAACCTTTATTAACAGACCCTGTTAATAAAGGTTATTTTATACCACTCCTTTGTGTTGGACGTGGTCTTTAGCTTCCGCTCTGCTCCATTGGTACTCCTGCGGAAGATACTCTTCTCTTCCTTTACCCTTTGGGTTGAGAGTAGTGCAAAAGAAAGAGGTGGTGTTTTAGTGCCTTTCTGAATTGGGCAAGATCTGTTATGGCTCTGATGGTAGTTGGGAGCGCATGACTAGAACCAGCTATCTAGGAGACATGATAGCTGTTCATGCAAGATACCTATCTCCCACTCCAAAAGTCACAGGGTTGAAGCCAGCTTGTGATGACATAGCAGCTGTAGTCTCCTCTTTAGTTAACAAAATTGCCCTGAAATGAAAATTTATAAAAATAAAATGACACAAAATGAAAATGTATTAAACGAAAATAAAGCAAAACAAAACTGCAAATGACAAAGAAAACTAAACAAAATGGGTTTTTTTTGCCTGCATACCGTCTCACTTGCATGGGGGCCAAATAGATATTAAATAAATATGGTTGTGCCACAAGCCCTTGTGGAACTCCCTTTGGAAGAACTTGACAGATTGTTCCCTACTCCACAAGTGAGATGGAAACCAGCTCCTCATTTGGCCACGTGCCCTCAGAAATATCAAGCAGTCCAACAGCTTCTCATGGCAGACCATATCAAATGCAGTCAAAACATCTAGTAGCATCAAGATCCTTTATATGCCCTTATCCAGTGAAATGTCAGGTGGAATTCTACATCCACCTCATTCCATTGCTTGTGGTGTTCCATTCTACCGGTTTTCTTGTCGCATCTTGGGCTTTGGCTACCTCTCCATCTCAAGATCCCTTCTATTAATGTGAATCATTAAAGCAAGCCCTTGCTTCATAAAGCTACTAAAATGACCATAGTTCTTCCTATCCAAAGAAAGCTTCTAAAGGATTGTGGCCAGCATTTGACAGAGCAACAAACACAGATAATGAATTTCTTCAGGCCCTTATACTGGTAGCACCCACCAAAGTACAGCTCCAGGAATTGGTCTCTCTGGCTCCATCACTTTCAGCTTTGCATATAATGAACCAGAAATTATGTTGTAGTTTTTGAACCAGTGTTCTATTTTGTTAACCATAGATGTCTCTCAGTTTCCTAAATTGGCCTAAAGTATCTCCTTTTTGATAGAAGTACTGGCCTGGGGCTCTTCTCTCTGGAAGAGGCAGATTCCTATTGTCTCTGACTATGAGGCCTTCATTTATTTATCTGTTAATTTCAATCAAAGCAGTTTACATTGTAACTTAAACTTGGTAAATGTACATTAAACAGGGATATTGATAACCTGGATTTTTCTGAGCAATGGAGGGTTAGGTGACTTGCCCAAGGCCACAAGGAGTGCTAGTGGGAATTAAACCCTGGTCTCTTGGTTCCCAAGCCAGTGTGCTATCCACTAGGCTGCTCCTCCACTCCATTTATGCCTTTATGTGCATAGTCACTTAATATGCACTGAATAAGATAACATCTAGGTGCACTAGGGACATATCCAGGATTTTCAAAAGGCACTAGCCATGTAGGTGCCCATAGAAAATCCCAAATAAGGCCTTTACAAGCAACTAGGGAAGTTACCCGTGTAAAGGCCTTCAAAAATCAGGCCCTTTCTGTTTTGAAATGTTTTGTAGTACCTTTGGGATTTTGTTTGTGTTGAATAATTCTCTTCATTTTTGGTTCCACCGTAGCTTAAGATTGCTTCAACCTCTTTCAGTGGTCTCTGCCCCACCTCCATCCTCTTGCCTGCTTGCTCCTTTATGACCAAGGAGCTGGAGGTAGCCCATGTAGAACTTTGATTATCTGCAGTAGGAAAAGACCAGAGAAGGAAGCTGAGCTTGTGCCTTTACTGAGATGGATAGGGGAAATTCATAGTGAGCTCTTCTTTAATTCTGATAAATTTCTAAGCATTATAGAAGACCAGGGGAATATCTTCGGTCACACAACTATTCCCTTGAATCATGTGTTTCAATGCTTCTCTGCTTCTCTTTCCAGTTTAGTTGCACTAGCCTTTAGGCTCTCTTGTAGGCATCTGGGAACTTTATTAGCAATGAGTCTGCTCACCTTACCCCTTGTCGGTCCCCATTGTGGCCATTGATGTTAGATTCATATACTAGGGGTTTGCAAAAGGTCACAGTGGGTGTGAGGTTAACCATAGGCACCAAGAATTCATAGGCCATTTCTCTTTGGTTTCTCAAGGCTCCATTTTGTACAGATCTCTTGAGGTTTAACCTGGCTTCAGGAGCACAGCCCTCTTATTGACTGGAAGCAGAAGCAAATTTTCTTTGGTCTCCCTCCAGTTTTTCTTTTTGTGCTCTTGATCGTAGATCAAGCCTGTACTCTAGAGGCGCCCAGCAAAATATTATTTATTTTCCAATTTCTTCAGTTAAAAGTAGACCAAGACCCTTCCCAATCAACATGAATATGGCTGTTCTATCAAACTGCTCCTCATGATGATTCCACCTCGTGACCATGTATCCGCAATGTGCACCTCAAATTAAAGCTATGTTAGAGTACATTCTGGAGGATGTAGTGCAGGGTTTTATTCTTCCCTCTAAATCTTCTTCTGGGATGGAGCATATTTTGTACAAAAAAGGATGGGTCCTTCAGTCCCTTTATCAACTAGCAATTTCTTAATAAAATCACTAATAAGGACAGCTATACTTTACTGTTAATCTCAAAGCTCTTTAAAAGGCTCCAAGGTCAGATACAACCCCAACATTAAATATCTCGGTTTAGCGTTCTGCAGCAAGGGCTAGCCGCTGTAATCGCACTAGCTGCTACCGCTCAGTGATTCTATATGGTTAGCGAGTGACCCTGAATTATACATAAGGAGTGCTGACCACCACCATTCCATGGACAGTGGTGATATGCAGTCCTTTCTGCTGTCCTAAATTAAAACACAGAGCTTTATCAACAGTGGGCTGAATATTGCCAGCTATCCATAGACTTCGGCAGAAAGCCCTCACTTTGCCCCAGCACCATCCAAGTAAGGCCGGAGTGGTCTGTAATAATTTGAATAGCATATTCATATACTGCCATTGAAAGTTTATGGTTAGCAGACTCACCCATACAGTGTGGCCAACATTACTGGCACTCTTGCATTTTAGGTACAATATATGGAGAAATAATTGAAAATATTCTAACTGTAAGCCATCATAATATTTCAATAGTATGTTAAAAAAAAAGTATACAAAAAAGTATGTTCAAAAAAAATAGTATACAAAAAAAAACAGAAGTCTGTGCAACCTAGATGTAGTAATTTCTGAGACAAAGAAAACAAAAAATGAACTTGACAGAATTAATACCACTCTTCACTAACATTTGGTTGCACAACCATTGGAGGTGATGACAACCTCCAAACATTTCTTGTAGCCATCTATAAGTTTCATATGTCTGTCTGCTGATAGTTTCTCCCACTCTTCAACTGTGATTTGCTTCAGCTCATGAATATTTCCAGGATTCCTTTTACCAATGGCAGATTTCAGTTCTTTAAAGGTTCTCAACTGGATTAGGATCAGGACTCATTGCTGGCCAGTGTAAAACAGACCATTTGTTCCTTTTTAACCATTTTTTTGTACTTTTCGAAGTATGTTTTAGGTCATTGTCCTGCTGGAGGACCCATGACTTTTGACCCAGACCTAGCTTTCTAACACTAGGTAGCAAATTTCTCTCCAAAATACCTTGGTAGTCCTCTGACGTCATGATTCCTTTAATATATCCCAATCCTCCAGTTCAATGCTGGGACCATATCATAAGAACATGCCTTAGTGGGTCATCAAATCCAGTATCCTGTTTCCAACAGTGGCCAATCAAGGCTACAAGTTTCTGGCAGATTCCCAAAGAGGCACACAGGTTCCACAATGCTTGTCCCGGGTGTAAGCAGTGGATTTTCTGGGTCCTCTTTAATAATGGTTTATGGACCTTTCCTCTAGAGTTTGATTATGCGTTGAGTAAAAAAATATTTTCTCTTATTAGTCTTAAATGTGTTGCATTGTAGCTTCATTTTGTGTCCTCTAGTCTTTCTACTTTTTGATGGCATGAACAACCAATCTACATTTACCTGTTCCACTCCATTCATTGATTTATAGACCTTTATCATATCTCCCTTATTTGTCTCTTTTTCAAGTTGAAGAGCCCCAACCTTTTAAGCCTGACCTCATAGGGGTAATCCTTCCATTTCATTTACCATTTTTGTCGCTCTTTTTTGTACTTTTTCTAATTCAGCTATATCCTTTTTAAGATATGATGACCAGAACTGCACACAATATTGAAAGTGCAGTCGCACCATGGAACGATACAGAGGTATTATAATATTGTTTGTTTTATTCTCCATTCCTTCCCTTATGATTTCTAGCATTCTATTTGCTTTCTTGGCTGCCGCTGCACACTGGGTGGAGGGTTTCAACGTATTATCCATGATGACGCCTAAATCTTTTTCCTGGGTGATGGTTTCTAAGGTGATACCTTGCATCGTGTAACCATAGTTTGGGTTGTTCTTTCCTAGAGGCATAACTTTGCACTTGTCCACATTAAATTTCAGCTGCCATTTCGACATCCAGTCTTCCAATTTTTCAAGGTCCTCTTGCAATTTTTCACAATACTTTTGTGTTTTAACAACTTTGAATAATTTTCTGTCATCTGCAAATTTGATCACCATCTCCAGGACATTTATGAATACGTTAAAAAGCATTGGGCCCAGCACAGATCTTTAGGATACTCCACTATTCACCTTTCTCCATTGAAAAACGTGTCCATTTAGCCCTACTCTCTGCTTTATGTTTTTTAACTAGCTCCTGATCCACAGTATTACACTGCTTTCTATCCCATAACGTTTTTATTTTGCCAAGAGTCTCTCATGAGGGAACTTGTCAAAGGCTTTCAGAAAATTCAGATACACTGTATCAACTGGCTCACCTTTGTCTGTTTATTCACATCTTCAAAATAATATAACAGATTAGTAAAACAAGACTTTCCTTTGCTAAATCCATGTTGGCTTTCTCCCCTTAAACCATGGCTATCTACATGTTCTTTAAATTTTATTCTTTATAATGGTTTCTACAATTTTTCCAGTACTGACGTCAGGCTCACCGATCTATAGTTTCACGAATCACCCCTGGAACCATTTTTAAAAACTGAAGTTACATTATCCACTCTCTAATCTTCAAGTACTATAGATGATTTTAATGATAGTTCTCAGATTACTAATAGTAGGTCTGCATCTCAAATTTTAGTTCTTTCAACACCCTTGGATATATACTATCATGTCCAGGTGATTTGCTACTTTTCAGTTTATTAAACAGTTGTAATACATCCTACCAGTTTATTGATATTTCTATCAGTTCTTTCACTACATCACTTTTATATACCATTTTAGGCACAGGTAACTTCTCTACATCTTCTTCAGTAAAGACCAAAGCAAAGAATTCATTCAGTTTCTCTGCTATAGCCTTGTCCTCCCTTAGTGACCCTTTTACCCCTCTATCATCCAATGGTCTAGGTTTTTTGCTATGAATGTACTTGTATTATGCATTTTTGCTCCCACAACAAACTTCTTTTCAAATTCTTTTTGCCTGCCTTATCAGTGCCTTGCATCTAACTTGCCAATGCTTATGTTGTTTTCAGTGTTCATTAGGCTCCTTTTCCCATTTCCTGAAGGATGGTACAACAGCCTCTCTGACCTTGCCTTTAAACCATGCTGGCAGTTTGTTGGCCTTCCTTACACGTTTCTTAAAGCATGGAATACATCTGGTCTGGGCTTCCAAGATAGTACTTTTAAACAACACCCATGTTAGATGGAAATCTTTAACCTTTGCAGCCGCTCCTTTTAGTTTTTTCTTAACTGTTCCCCTCATTTAAAAGGTAGTGCTGTGGATTTCCTTGCTTTCTTCCATTTATTAAATCAAATGCGATCATGCTATGATTACTATTGCCAAGTGGCCCCAAAACCATTATCTCTTGCACCAGATCATATGCTCCACTAAGAACAAGGACCAGAATAGCTTCCTCTCAGGTTGGTTCATGAATCAGCTGCTCTGAGAAACAGTTATTTATTTAATCTAGAAACCGTATCTCTCAAGCATGACTCAGTTGATTCCGGAGTAATTGAAATCACCCATTATTTTACTGTGTTCTAACTTTTGTTAGCGTCCCCAGGGTTTTTTTAGCATTTCATCACCCATCTGTTCATTCTGGCCAGGCGATCGGTAGTACACCCCCACTGCCATCACCTTTTGCTTTTTACATGGAATTTCTATTCATAGTGTATTTTGTTTCCTGTAAAACTTTAATCCTATGTAACTCAATGCCCTCTCTAGCATAGAGTGCAACCCCTCCATCAATTTGATCTACTCTATCATTGCAATATAGTTTGTACCCAGGCAACCAGCATTGAATGTCTAGGTTTGCCGCATAGCTGCACATGGTGCAAAAGCGAACCAGGCAGCAGCGATATCCAGCTGCCGCCCGGTTAGCTTCGGCGGCAAACGTTAGGACAGCTTTTGCTGCTAAGGGATAACCAGGTAGTGACTGAATATTGCCGTTGCCCGGTTATCCCTGGTACTGCTCCAGGAATGCCACTGACACGCCCCGATGCTAAGCGGTTAACATCGGACGTATAGCGGCATTACGCAGGGATATTCAGTGGCACGAGCTGTGTTAAATATCCCGCTTAGGGACATTTACACGGTTTTCAACTCTATAAATCATGTAAATGTCTTGCAATATCAGGCCTGGTGTTTTTTTACTTATAAGCTTCATTTATTTGCCTGTAAATGTAGCGCTGGTCTACATTGCCGAAAAGCTCAAGTTTGGTTTCATCTGTCCACAGAACATTTTCCCAGAAGGATTGTGGTTTCTCAAGGTAGGTTTGGGAAATAATCAGGTGTGCTTTTTTATGCTTGTCTTTGATCAGTGAGGTCCTCCTTGGCTCATGAAGTCCTTCTTTGTTTAGTGTGTGGCATATGGTGTGGGTTAAAATCACCACTCTAGATTGTTCAAGGTCAGCCTTAAGCTCTTTGGATGTTGTACATGGTGTTTTTCCAACAGTTTGCACTAACCTTTGAAGACTTCTTGGAACTATTTTCCTCTTCCCACCACATCCTGGGAAGTTCTTGGCAGTTCCATGAGCAAAAAACATCTTAATAACATTGCAAACTGTAGACACAGGGATCCCAAGATCTTTGGAGATGGCCTTGTACACCTTTGAAGTTTGATGTTTGGTGATAATGATTTTTCTGATGGTCTCAGGCAGCTCTCTTGTCTTCACCATAGTGAAAATGGAACAGGGAGTGAATGTGGCCATTTTATGGAAAATCATTTTTATTCGGTTTTCAAAGAAAACAGAAGGCCATACAGAACAGACAAAGTAAATCCCCAAATTAAATATATATAAGTATTTACCCTAACCAAAACTACAGAACAACACACACTAACCCCTGCCACCCCCCCCCCTCCCCAGCAACAGAACCAAACAAAACCGTTTGCAACCATACAGCACGACTCATGATCAACTGTTCACCGTACCAAATCCCCACCTCCCCCTCAGGGCTAAAGATGAAGATGATGATAACTACACCCTACCCACCCTACCTCCCGCCCACCTCCCCTCCCCATCCCTCCCATTGTATAAGACCACCACACAGTGGCGGAGAGGGAAGTAAAAGAAACTAAACCAACCTGATTAAGAAGGAACCTTATCCCAAACCCATATCACACCCTCTTCATATGTACCCCCCAGAAAGCGGGCCGTCAGCTGTTCCATGCTCCACAGTTCCCTCATACTCTGCTCCCATCCCATTATATCTGGCCCCACATTGTCTACCCAGTGACGCAGGATTTGCTTCTTTGCCATAAGGAAGCCTTTCTCACACAACTTTCGAAGATCCCCATTCAGATACGTACCCCCCTCCCAAGATCCAAAAAGGCACCATTCCGGGGATAAGAGAACAGACCCTCCCATCCATTCCTGCAACTTTGCTCCCACCTCCCCCCAAAACCTTTGGATCGTTACACAAGACCAGAATTTATGGGCCAAAGTGCCTCGCCCCCCTTTACAGAGTCTACACACATCTGTCACCGAGAGACCCGCCCTGGCGGCCCACACATCCGAAATATACGCTCTCCATAAAAACTTGTATTGCACTTCTTGCAGTTGCACTGATTCCACAATCCCCTTTACATTAGAAAAAGTCTCCTGGAGCCTCCGCTGGTTCCCTTCAGGGAGCCCATCCTGGAGCCATTTCTCTGCCAACTTCCCCAAACTGCGCCCTTCCACCCCCTTCCCAATCACTTCCCGCACGCGTCGCACAGTTAACTTCCCCTCCAAGCCCTTAAGGCTAACTAATAGTTGCCGGCCGAATAGCAACTCACCCCGTTCCCCACTTCGACTCAGACAGTGCACATAATGCCGCGACTGCAAATAGAAGTAAAAATCACAGGAACGCAGTTTATACTTATCCTGCAAAGAAGCGAAGGAGTCAAGCTCCGAAGACCCATCCATGTACAATTGCCATATAGAAATCAGCCCTTGTGCCGCCCATTGCTTAGCTACTCCCCCTTGTTGCCCCGGTTCAAAGTCTCGATTCCCCACCAGAGGCAGACATCCCGTTCACCTCCAGTCCATCTGCAAGGCTTGGCAAAGAAAACACCACATCCGCCGCACTGCCAAAAGACATGTCGACTCCCGCCACACCCTTGGTAGATCCTGGCCATCACAATGTAGTAGATAAGCCCGATGCCACTCCCCAGCCATATCATCCACCAAGTCTAGCGGGACCGTTTCCATATCTCCCAACACCACTTCCCGCACCCACCTCAGAAGATAAACAAAATTATAGACTCGCAACGATGGGAGTCCCAACCCCCTTCTTTAATCGGCTGCATCAAGGCGTCCAAAGCAATCCGCGCCTTACGACCTTTCCAGAGAAATTGTGATAAATGCCCCTGTAAATGTCTTAAATCTCTCCGTAACAACCAGATGGGAACATGACGTAGCAAATAGATCCAGCGAGGCAGTTCCACCATCTTAAACAGTGCTACCCGCCCATTCAGAGAAATCGGAAGATCTCGCCACTTGACAGAATTAACCAACATAGGTTCCACATTTACACTATACAATTTCTGAGTCTTATCCGGGATCTGTATACCGAGATAACGGATCTGCCCATCTGCCCATACTAGGGGAAACGTCCCCTCCCAATTTTGCTGAAGCCGATTCCCAACATCCAGCCCCAAGGATTTAGCCTTATTTATCTTCAACCCAGAGAAGGTGCCAAAAGCCTCCAACACCCGCAGCAATTCAGGCAAGGAGTGCCGCGGGTTTGTAAGACAAAGCAACATGTCATCAGCAAAGGCACTAAGCTTCACTCCTCCTGTAGCCCAGTCAATACCCGTTATCCCCGGGTGCATTAACAAAGTCTTTAGTAACGGTTCCAACTGCAAAACGAATAGCAGCGGCGACAACGGACACCCCTGCTGCGTCCCCCGCCATAACTCAAACACGCCAGAACTGTCTCCTCCTACAACTATGTAAGCTAAGGGCTACGCATACAATGCCTGCACCCAGTGCACAAAAGCCCCGCCAAAACCAAACTTCTGCAGTACCGTGAACATATATGGCCAAGAGACCCTATCAAAGGCCTTTTCAGCGTCCAGACTCACCAACAGTAGTGGGATGTCTCGCCGCTCACAGCACTCCATTCCCAACAAAACCCTGTTAATATTTAACATTGCCTCTCGCCCCTTCACAAACCCCGACTGATATAGACCTATCAACCTGGGGAGGATTGTTTGCAATCGTTTAGCCAGGATAGCCGCCAAAATCTTCATATCATAGTTAATCAGTGAAATGGGACAGTAAGAAGCCGGATTTTCAGGATCCTTCCCCATCTTGTGAAGCACCGATATCGAGGCCATACGCATGTCTCGGGGAAACCCTCCTACCTCCAAAACCTCCCCAAAGAGAGCGACCAACGTAGGCGTCACTTCCACTGCAAGGATTTTGTAATATTCAACCCCATACCCATCGGGCCCAGGTGCCTTATATAATTTCCCCCCTCGGATAATTCTCTGAATTTCACCCCCCGTAATAGGTCTATTCAGATCCTCCAACTCTGTGGGGGAAAGCTGCGGCAACCGCACCGCATCCAAAAATACCCTCTCCTGCTCCTTATCTTCCCCCTCTGGTGTGTACAAGTCCTCATAGAATTTACGAAAAATCTCTACCACTTCCCCTGCTTGATTATGACGGGTCCCCTCCGAATCACGCAAAATTGTCACTACTTTAGAACTACCCCACTCCTTTACCAACCTCGCCAACAACTTCCCCGTATGATTACCGTATCGAAAGAATTGATGTCGATAATACTGGAGACTATAAACTGCTCTTTCCTGAAGGAGGTGATTGAGAGATCTCTGCACTCCCAGATATGCCTGAAGGCTCTCCTTCCCGGTCGCCGCAATGCCACCATTTTCGCCGCTTCCAACTGTTTTGCAAGACGCAACAAATCCCCATTGATCCTCTTCCGCTCTTTGGCCATGTAAGCAATAACATGCCCCTGCATCACCGCCTTCGAGGCTTCCCAGAATGTCGCAACCAAACGCACAGAGTGCTCATTAAAACCAACATATTCCTCCCATTTTTGCTTTAAATAGCCCTGAAACTCCCCATTGCACCATAATTGCCTTGGAAAAGACCATCTCTTACTCCCCCCCTCCTGTACTTTCCAATCCAACCATACCATGGCGTGATCGGAGACTACCATAGGCTCTATCTCCACATTCAGTACTCTCCCAAAATCTTCCTTCGAGACCAAAATATAATCAATTCGGGACCAAGTCCTATGTACCCGTGACAGATGTGTGTAGTCCCTCTCCCTCTCATGCAGAATCCTCCAAGCGTCCACAAATCCCACCATCCGACATAGATACCCTACCCCTCTATTACTCCAGCCTCCTACCCCCTCTCCCGTAAACTTGTCTAAAGCAGGGTCATGCGTACAATTGAAATCATCCGCAAGAAGCATCGGAACACAAAGCTCCTGACCCACTTTTTGCAGAATACTCTTAAAGAACTGGTGGTCATAGATATTGGGGGCATAAATATTTCCTAAAATAAGTTCCTCCCTGTTTAACTTAACATGTAGAAACTGAAATCTACCTAAAGGATCTCTTTCATCCCGTAAAACCTCCACCTGAATCCCTTTACAAATTAAAATTGCCACTCCCCTCTTCCATCCCCCCGAGGAAGCCGCAAACACCTGCCTCACCCAATCTCGCCAGAACTTATCATGTTCCCGTGCTGTGAGATGTGTTTCCTGAAGTAACACCACGTGCACCTTCCCCCTTTTCAAAGCTTCCAGAATCTTTGTACGCTTAATCGGAGTGCCCACACCTCCCACGTTCCAGGAGACTATGCGCAGCTTACTCCCCATGGGCCGTGTGATTCAGCTCTATGTCCAAGAAGCATATGGCAACACTGTACAGGGGGTTGCCCAGCCTCAACCCCCCGTCCCCTTTACTAGTCCCTCCCGCCATCAAGCCCACCGCCTTTCTTTGACCCCCCTGAATCCCCCCTCTATCGCCCAAAACTGCCCTCCCCCCTTACCCCCCTCTCCTTACCCCCCTCTGTACACTGCCCCTTCTCCTCCCCCCCACCCTGTTCCCCCCACCCCAACTCCTTAAACCAAAACACCAGCCTCCCACCCCTCAGCAAATGCGCTGAGGATGAACTCCAATGTGGCACTGCAGGACCGTCCCGCTACTCCCCATCACAAAACTGCAGCCCAAATTACCTGTATCCAATGAGCCACCCATCCCTCTAGCATCAACCGTCACAACCTTCCCCAACCTCCCCACCTCCATGCCTCCTTTCGCACATACCAAACAAACTGGACACCTCTTCCCCTTCCCCCACCTCCCCACCCAGACAGCACCAACTATCCCCACTACAACCACTCGGTCTCCAGCACTCAATCCTAATCTTTCAATCCACAAACACATGGTCCTGGGCCTAGCCCACACAGTATATACAAAAACTTGAGTCCCAGCCTTCCTTCATCCTGACACAGCCGTGCAGCGCAGGTATTTCCCGTCACCGACTCTCCAAATGCTCTCCCGATTCAGGGATGTTGGATCCAAGACTGTCCAAAAAGGCCCGCGCAGCTCCCACCGACGTAAACACATGACTCTGTCCCGAGTGCGCCACTCTCAACATGGCGGGAAATGCCAGGGTAAAGCGCATCTGTTTCTGAAAAAGCGCAGAGCACACTGGTACAAACTCTTTCCTTTTTGCTGCTCCTGCAGCCAAACAGTCCTGGAATAACAAGACTTTCTTATTGTCCACAGTCAGCTCACGCTTTCTCCTGTAAGCTTGTAATAACTGTGCCTTGTGTTGGAAATTTAATATGCGCGCGATCACCACTCTTGGCTTCTGTCCAGCCATGCTCCGCATCCCCAGCCGATGCGCCCGCTCCACTCTCAACACACCGACTAACTCCTCCAGGCCTAGCGATCGGGGTAGCCATGTCTCCACTAGCATCAGCAAAGTCAAATCCACAAGCGTTTCAGGCACCCCAACAATCCGAAGGTTGTTCCGCCTAGAACGATTTTCAAGATCATCGATCTTCTCTTTCAAGGCCTCCAGCTGTACATGGTGTGCCTCATGCTCCCGGCCTCTCCGGCCCTCCTCATCCTCCAATGCAGAAATGCGCTGCTCTACGTCTTCCACTCTTTGCCCCATCTCAGCCAGAGCCACGCCAACTGCTTCCAGTTTGCTAAGAAGCTGATCAAATTTGGGGTCTAAAAGCTTCACTACCTCCTTGGCAATTTCTTCCGTTGCCGACTCAGCGCTGTCCATCCCCGGGGAAGCAGGATTCAACATGGCCGGCCCCGATGCCCCTGCCACAGGCTTATGTGCTCTCTCCCGATCTTTCTTAGGTTGCAGCAGCATTATCTTTGTTTCCGCCCGCCACCACAGTCCTCCACAGCCCTCCTCACCTTTCGGATGGCTTTGTCCTTCAATAGAAAGGGCTTTACACGATAATTAAATGCTTAATGTTGGGACGGTCCCGGAGCAAGCAGAGGCACGTCCTCACTTGCTCATGTGCCACCGGAAGTCTGTGGCCATTTTATACATTAGAGCCAGGGTGGTGAATGCTTGGAATGCCCTCCCGATGGAGTGGTGAGAGCAAATACAGTGACAGAATTCAAGATGGCATGGGACAGACACAATGGATCCCTTTACAGCAACAGGATCAAATCAAAATAAACGTAACCATCTAATTTCCCAACAAATAGGGGTGTCCTACATGGAGCAGTGGGTTCACCCCTAAACAAAGATATGGGAAGGGGTGGCCTGCACAGAGCGGCAGGTGCACCTACTCTTACTGGGCAGACTAGATGGACCATACTGGTCTTTATCTGTCGTCATTTACTATGTTACTATGTTACTATGATTCAAGTCATGTGAGTACTGACAATTGATCACATGTGCATCTAATTTTACTGCTATGGGAATGTGGTTTTTTTGTTCATATGGATTTGAATTGTATATGAGAGTGCCAATAATCATGTCTTAGCAATGTCCCAGTTTTTATACTGTTTCCTACTATTTCCTTTTTCAATTGGTTTTGTTTTATTTGATTCTTTTATATGTCAAATATGTGTACATATGAAGTCCAAAGTCATTTCACTGGCCACTTTTGTTTTAGGAGATATTGGACATTAAGGGGTTGAACTACAAGGGTCCCAATAATATTGACCACAACTGTAATATGATAGCTGCTATATTGATGAGCTCTTCCAAATATCAACCTATTGACTTTTTTCTTCTGAGTTGACTAGTCAGATAGCATATTGATAAGGTCCTTTTTTTATTATGCATTTACTAACGTTGAAAATGCCTTTTGAGCAGATACAAGTCTGTTTTCTGGGTTATATAATCTCAGATAAAAGCTTTGAAATGAATCACAGCGATGTTGTTGCCATACGCAACTGGCTGATTCTTCTGTTCCTTAAAGCTTTTCAGTGTTTAGTTTTTGCCATTCATTATATGTGATTATAAACTGAGAAGGTCCTATAGGATTCGTGGTACAGAACTGCAGAAATAAATAAAAAAATAGATTTATCCAGAACATCTTTACAGTCTTGATTTATAAGAGGACTTTCAGGGATGCTGGCATCCAGAAAGCCTTCAAGAAACTGAAACATTTTGCCTGTGTGCTTGTGTTATGCCCAAGGCCAACGCTACCATTAGGCAAACTAGGCAACTGGAGGGAGGACAGCGGGGGATGGCAGGATGGAGGGCTTGCCTAGGGTGCCTCCGATCCTTGTCCTTGCCATGGCTGTGCCATCCTGATACATCCAAGTCATTTATCCTACATGAGGATCATCTAAAGTAGGAACCGGGGCCGTTGTTTCGAAAAGACTAAGCCCTAGTTTTTGGCTTTAGCTTCTGTGGCTACTTCTGGAAATTCTCCTACTCTAAGTACAACGCCTTGACATAAAATGGATTTGGAAGAAGTGGAGGCATCTTTTAGACACTATCATTTTTCCTGTTACACGCCTCACCGATCAGAAGAATTTGCATTATATTGAGACTACCATGCATTTCTCCAGACTTAGCCTAATGGTTAAAGCAGTAGGCATTATTGCTCTTTGGGCAAGTCACTTAACTCTCTATTGCCTGAGATACTAAGTTAGATGATAACCCTCTGTGGACAGGGAAAAAAACTACAGTACCCCTTCAACTTCAGAGAAAAGGTGTGAGCCAAATCCAATCCATTTTATCTCCTGGCAGGCAGTATCTTTTTATGATTTTAGTTTACATGTAATATATCAATATCTACTAGCCATAAATCATGTTCCTTGTCCAGTTTTAGTTTATCATTTCTTATCACCTAGGATGAAAGAATACCCTTTCTTGGCAATCTTCTTAGGAGGATAAGTCTATTTTCACTCATAAAAGCTCTATTATATTAATATCTAGGAGTGTCATCAGGGTAATAATGATATTCCTCACAGAGCTTAAAACTTCAGGAGTACTTTGTACCCATAAGACTTCAAGTACATTTTTCAATAAGAAACTGCTCATTGAGTTTCTCTTTGAAATTTTGGTTATGGGTACAATGCAGGTAAAAAAGTGCTTACCTTCTTTGTGCTTGCCTGAAAGCAGGTGCAAAGTATGCTTATGCATATGCGCAACTCAAACCCCTACTCAAGCAGAATGACTTCAGGACTGTCTGTCAAGCAACAATCACACCAATACTAGACTACTGCAACCTAATTTATCAAGTACTCTCTAAAAACACCCTACACTCCCTCCAGATGGCTGCCTGCATCATAACAGGAACCCCAAGACAAGAACCCATAACCCCCATCCTGAAACAACTGCCCTGGCTCCCAATGATTGCTCATATCAAATGCAAGATCATACTCAATACATTTAAAATCATGCACCATACATCCGATGAAACACTCCAATCTCTCATAATAAGAGACCCTGAAGTCAGACCATGGAAAGCGAACTCAAAAACCACCTCATAATCCCTAACAGCAAGACAAGAAGCAAACAGGCAACTTGTAACAGGGCATTCTCTATATCAGCACCAACAAAATGGAACTCCTTACCAAAAGATCTCAAGGTGACTACAGATATAAGAGATTCCACAAGAAACTCAAACCATGTCCATTCTCTAAACATTATGGAAGCATCACTTAGCCCAGAAGGAACCTCAAGACCATAAACATTGTTATCCCCAGATATTGTTTGTACTCCAAGTTTGTTGCCCTTGCTATAAGGTAACCTTTAAGTTGAGTTATAATGTAAATCACTTTGACTTAATGATAAGAAATATGTGAAGATTTCAACATTAAATCTTCATACATGTTACCTTCTGCAACAGAACTTCAACCATTTTTGGTGCAGGTAAAACTAGATTTGCTGTAAATCTGCATGTATCATTTTATACACGTATGGGGGGAGGCAAAAATCAAAATGCATTTACCTACTAAATGGAGAACTCCCTCAAATGTGGCCCTTTCTTGAGGTATCAAAGTCCCTTTCTTACTCTGAGTGAGAAGAGAACGAGAACTTAGAGATCTCTAAGCAGTCCCTCAATTAAGAGATGTCTACAGAAGGTGAGGTGTGAACAAAATTCATGAGCTCTCATCATCTGACTTCCTTCTTGATCATATCCTGTCTTGGGAAGGTGGCTGGTGCAAAAATCAAGCTATCCAAAACTTCAGAACCTGGGTGATTCTTGGAGTCCTGTGATCTTACTATTGCATTGTTATATGATTTATAATGCAAGCGCTTTGTTATGGAAAAAGTCTTCAGGTCAATATTCATTCACAGTGATTGGCGTTTTTTTTATAAAGCCAGCTGTCATGATATTCAGTGGCAATAATATCTAGGGATATGCAGTCATTTGAAATTTTGATGACATTTTCTATATTATTTCATGTCAATTTCAAATGAAAACAGAAGAAAAACCCCAAATGTCATCACTTTCAGTCTGTCATTAATAGCTGAGAGATAGTACCCACTATCTCAATATTGAATGATAGTGCTATTTAATAGTAGTGCTCGCTGTGCTCACTATTAAATGATTATAGCCCATTTAAGACTAATAGGATAATTTTTTTTTTGCTCAACGCATAATCAAACTCTGGAATTCATTACCAGCTGTTAGTGTAGCTGGGTTTAGAAAAGGTTTGGACAAGTCCCTGGAGGAAAAATCCATAAAACATTATTAAAGATGACCAGATAAATCTACTGCTTACCCCGGGATAAGCAATGTTGAATCGGCGTACCTTTTTGGGAACCTGACAGGTACTTGTGACCTGGATTGGCCACTGTTGGAAACAGGATACTGGGCTTGACAGACCTTGGTCTCACCCGGTCTATCAAGCACGCACCATTGTTCACTAGTGCACACTATTAAGTGATAGCACGTGATATTAATGACATTCCTCTTGAAATAAAAAAAGGGAAAAATGTTCTATGTTCAATAAATACCACACAAAGGTGCATGTTCACCAAAGTGCGCTAGCCAATAGTGTGGGGTTCTGCGTGCAGTTGGTATACCGCTGGACCGTGCAGCAGCAAGGAACATGCAGGCCAAATGCCACTGTGCTAAAAATCCTGTACTACCAGAACAATGTGCAAGTAGGCTGGATGAAGCTGGACACTGTGTGCAGACAGGGAGGAGATACGGCACCTGCCTGGGGCAGGCATGCTACTCATGCGCTAGATGCGAAATGACACCGCTAGCTTGGGGGCAGCTAATTCTTGCCTCTGTCCAGGTGCTAGCTGTGCATGCCGTGCTCCCACATGGTTCAGATGTGAGGTTCATAAAGCGGGTGTTAAGAAATACGAAGGGCAGGAGCAAGACTAACTCATTGAAACAATGGGAGATCAATAGGAGATAAGAGCCGAATACTAAGGCGCATGCCTAGGCATCATTTTGGAGGTGCGGCATGGTACAGCTGACATGGTGGTGGAACACACCAGCCTGATAATCTCAACAATAGAGCCTGCAGGTCTACGGTCATCCTGCTGGGATAGTGGGCAAATATCCAGGGACATACCAAAAGCTGTCCTGACAGATTGTTATTCACATCTGCATATGCGTTGGATACGTTTCAGAGGGTTGATGGTGTTGTGTGCTGTAGAGGTGTCTGGCAATAAGGTCTGTGCACTGTGCTACAATCAGTACTTGCCTCAGAGGCAGAGTTGGAGCCAGAAGAGTACAGTGGGGGAAGGGTATGCAAATTATGTGATGCACTTTATGGCTAAATGATGGTGTGTCAGCACAGGAGCCATCTGACCCTTGGCCACTGTGTGAAGGGGTGCACGTGGCAGTGAATACATGCATCTGGGGAGTCATGGAGCTGCCACAGTCCCTCATCATGACGTAGGATGTGGCTGAGGTCTACCAGCTCTGAGCAGCAGCAGCAGCATAACACTCCTGTTCCTGAATGTGGGCCTCCAGTGTTGGAACGTGCTGATCAGGGTCCCCTGTCTGGCCCCCTTGCACTGGGGTTGCAGCAATTCATGGATTTGTGTGGCTCTTTGACTCCTGGAGTGTTCATCCTGTGGGCTGTGTGAGATTCACCATCTCCATGTGGTGTTCTCCATGGCCCTGCACAGAAGGAGGGTCCATGGAGGGTCCTCTGTGAGTGATTGACTGTGACACCTCCCCTTTTATTAGCTGATAAACTACAGGGGTAGGTTTTCTATATGGGGGGGGCATGAGGGTGCTGCACTTGATGCTATGTCCCCCATTTGCAGGCTGCTCTAGCAAGTGTGCTGATTGTGCTTGGTCTCCAGACTCTCCTGGCTCTTGCACCCCCTCCCCTCAACATTTAGGTACTCACTCCCAATGGCTAAGATGCTGGAAATAAGCTGTGGGGCCCATCCTCCCAAAAGCCTTGTACTTTGTTCTCTGCAGCCTAGGTGAACAGCCACCCTTGTTGCCTCAGTGAGGGAGTCCATATCCGTGTCCCCCATAATGGATACTGTGGACATCCTACCTGATTCCATACCTATTATCATTGCTTAATAATTGACCAGAACCTTACCTTCCAGGAACAGATAAAAAGATCAAAAGAAGCAATTTATACCAAAATAAGAACCCTGAGAAACCTCCGATGCTTGCTAAACCCAGATTCCTTCTGTACCATTTGCCAAGCCCTAACCACCCCTACCTTTGACTATTGCAACCTCATATATCATGGCTTCCCTAAACATAGTATCCATTCCCTCCAAATGGACCAGTATACAATTGCACGCCTAATCACCAATACATCCAGACAAGCTCACATCACTCCCGTCCTCCAGGACCTCCACTGGCTCCCCATTCTGGCCAGAATAAAATTCAAAACCATCACACTGATACACTGATCTGTCCCCTGTCTTCTCTCCCTGC
Source organism: Ichthyophis bannanicus (assembly GCA_033557465.1). Lineage (NCBI taxonomy): Eukaryota > Metazoa > Chordata > Amphibia > Gymnophiona > Ichthyophiidae > Ichthyophis > Ichthyophis bannanicus. Next base: position 89,300,346 of record CM066033.1, read on the forward strand.
TTTCTAAACCAAACAACACCAGAACACATAGACCCAGCACTGCAAACATCCTAAATATACCATCTCAGAAGAAAAAGAGCAAACAATACACCTGCAAATGAGCCTTTTCCCCCTATGCCCCCTCTGTATGGAACGGCCTCCCATCTGACTCATGAGGTTACTCCAACCACTCCAAATTCCGTAAAAGGCTCAAAACCTTCCTCTTCCAAGAATACTTTGCAGTGCCCCCATAAACCACAATCATCCTAACGTAACTTAACCTTGTTACACAGCAATCTCCACGCCTCTACATATGCTCCTCCTCTCCCCCTTCCTCGTCCCTTCTTTCCCTTGTCCCCTTGTCCACTCAACTTCATCCCTCACCTACCCTTCTGTAAATATGTAAAAAGTTAACTGTTGAATCTGTTACTGAAGTTACTGATCTCTGTACAACAGCTGTGCCTACTGTGATAAGGAAGACTCTGGTGAGCCCATGGATGTAGAAGAAAAGAATGATTCTACCTTTAGGAAAGGTCACAGCCCTGCAAAGCACACGTTCCAGCAGTTCTCTGGAGAAAATAAACACAGGGATTCAAAAGCTAAGCTGACACACCCAAGTCCTGATGACGTAGCAACAGGCTTGGAAACTGATTACAAACACCTGTCTAGAGAGTCAGGGAGGTTTATCAGAAAACAGGGATATAAACCAGGGCTGGAGAGTGAGTCAAGAGAGCAGCACGAGGGAGAGCAGCACGAGAGAGAGCAGCACGAGAGAGAGCAGCTCGAGAGAGAGCAGCACGGAAGGCAGCCCAGACAGGAGCACAGTTGGAGGAAACACAGTAGCTGGAGGAAGGAAGCCATATGGAGGAAAGGAACTGAAGCAAGCAAAGCAGAAGGGGAGAGGACACAAAGGTGGTCTGGAGTGCTCAGAGAGAAAGAGCAGGAAAACCTTCAAACCCCAGCACTGAAGGAAAAGGTTCAGAGAGTTCAGAGGTGGGTGCCTAAGACTCAGTGCAGAAGTCTGCAGAGCCCAGACCTGAATGGAGAACCATGGCAGAGCTCCAGGGAGGAACCTAAGCTAAGAGACGAGGGACTGTTTCCCCAGAGCTGGCAAGAGATAGCCACACAGCTGCAGAGAGGAGTTTCCTCAGGCTCAGGTACTGCTTATCCCTATTCACTAGAGCTGTGTTTAAAAGACACACAGGGAGTTTTAGGGAGAAAACACCTCGAGGCATTCACCAGTAGTTTAAAGCAAGGCAGTGCAGCACAAGAACCTGAAGCAATGCAGGTGGACTCTAAGGAGAGTGATTTCTTACAGCCAGAACAACCTATGGATTGTACTTTGTGCTTTGCAGACAGTATTGAAAGCCTTTGCTATTATAAGCTTAGTGTAACCTAAAGAAAAGAAGATATTTTCTTTGGTAAAGGAAGCTGCCATGTTTTGTTCTTTTTCTGTATACGTGAGAAGCAGCTGCATTTGGATTGAATGAATGTAAAAGCTCAGCCAGCACACTTGTATAAAGAACCTTTTTGAACAAATACTGGAGAAGTATCCTGGTGCAACTTACTTTGAACCCCTGTCTTTTGAGAGAAATAAACTTTGTTATAGTTTTGCCTATAACTCTGGCTTCATGACTATTTTCTATCAGAAGGAAAACTACTTTTCCCAGCATGCATCACGAGAGGAAAGTTGGCTGATTTAACCTTCAATAGAGAAAAATAATGGCTACCCCAGCCCTCCAAGCCTAAGGCAGAGGGCGGGGTATGACACTACACTGTTATTTTGAGTTACATGTTAACCGTCTTGAGTCGTAGAAAGACAGTATATAAAAAGCTCTAAATAAATAAATATAAATAAAATAAATACATGACCTTTTACATTTCCAGATTCCACTTTCATACCCTATCACCTGTGGTTTGAGAAGCAGCACAGACTCTCTACATGTGTTTGCTTTAGGATTTGCATGCCCAACCCTCTTGCACTTAGTCCCTATGCTCTGAGTTGTGCTGGCTGTCCAGCTCACGCCCAGACATCAGTTTGTTCTGGACCTGCCTGTTGCTACCTTCCTGAATGGGTGCTAAGGGCACAGTTCTTACTATCCACAGTGAATCCAAGGTCCACCGATGCCCCGGTATCATACTTGTAACATTCTATTTTCCGACATGCGCAGAACCCATGCGCACTTACGTATGCATCGACCCATGCATTCGCTATTACCGTTCTAATGCTATGGCTAGTGTGGTGGTAGTAACATATTGTGGTCACACCCCTTGTGTTTACCATGGCCACAGGGCTCCGGCACAGTACTAAAATTCAGCTTCAGCACTCCAAAAAGAGGAAAATCATACAAATCCTCGTCCATTACCACACTCTCTGAAAAACATACAAAATGTTAACAATAAAAAAGGGATATCAACACAAGACAGAATTTGGCAAAGTAAAGGAATTCCTACAGTACACAGACCCTGTCCAGAGTTGAGCAATACCTTTGAATGTATTTCATCATTTACCCCGAATCACCAAAAAAACATTCAGCAATAAAGAAATTCAAAAATTATATCATTCTCCCACAAAAAATCTTATTTCAAAAAAACCCACAAGAATAGCAATGTCCAATTCACTTTATCTCAAACAAAAAAAAATCAGCTAGCAGTACATTGTTTTCCAACCAGGCTTTATTTTTCTAAAATATAGAAGATACTTAGATTAGCTGAGCTATGTCATACTCTTCCATGGCATCTGTTGACAACAATCAACTTTCATACTGCGGTCCAAAGATTCCAACAGGATCAAGCAGCGAAACTTCAAGCACATTCAAAAGACTGGCGAATAAAACGCTCACTGTTGCGTCACTGGGAACTATAATGCATTGACATCAATCATACTTGCCCAACACCATCAAAGTGTCCAGGTTTTTCGACAGCGAACAGCCTGCATCAGGGTTCAATCTATAAAAATATATAAGACAAAAACGAAAAGAGAACAAAAATATTTGCTCATTCTTACATAAGTATTTGCTCTCTCAGGAATTAGACATTGTTATTCGTTTGGTTTTCTGCAGTAAGATGTCAGCCCCTTCCATTAAAGCCTCAACATTTGGGTTGCAAAAATTCAAGAGAGCAGTACAGTGTATATGGGTGAAGTACTTCTGTCCACAAAAGAGCGGGACCTGGGTGTGATTGTATCTGATGATTGCAAAATAGATAAACAGAAAAGGCGACGGCAAAAACCAGACTGATGCTTGGGTGCAATAGTGAGAGGAACGGCCAGCAGAAGAAAGGAGGTGATAGTGCCTCTGTATAAGTCTCTGGTGTGACCTCATTTGGAGTATTGTGTGCAATTTTGGAAACCACACCTTCAAAAGTATACAAACAGGTTGGAGTCAGTGCAGAGGGTGGCTACTAAAATGGTTAGTGATGTTCATTATAAAGCATAGGGGGACAGACTTAAAGATCTTAATATGTATAGGTTAGATGAAAGGTGGGATAATGGAGCTATGATAAATATGGAGTGGAGGAGTAAACTAATGGTTAGTGCACTGGCTTGGGATCCAAGAGACCAGAGTTTAATTCCCACTAGTATTCCCTGTGGCCTTAAGCAAGTCACTTAACCCTCCATTGCCTCAGAAAGTTCCAAGTTATCAATGTCCCTGCATTGGTATATTACAAAGTTTAAGTTACAATGTAAACTGCTTTGACTAAAGTAATATAAAAAACATAATAAATAAGTGATAGAGATGTTTAAATGCTTCTGTGGTATAAATGCACAGGAGGAGAGTCTCAGTTGAAAGCAAGCTCTGCTATGGGGGGACATAGGCTGAGAGTGAAAGGGGATAGACTCAGGAGTAATATGCAGAAATATTTCTTTACGGAAAGAGTGGTAGATGTGTGGAATAGTCTCCCAGTGGAGGTGGTAGAAACGAGGACAGTATCTGAATTCAAAAAAGCATGGGACAAACACAGAAGATCTCTAAAGGAGAAAAGGGGACTGTTGTAGCTGATATGAAAGGGCAGACTATGTTGGCCAGGGTGGTCTTTTTCTGCCGTCATGTTTCCATGTTTTGTGGAAGAATAGTATCATTTTTGTTTTTGTTTCTTGTTGAACGGTTAAGTGCACTTGGTTGATGTGGGTAAATGATGAAATACATTTCAAGGCACTGGTGGACTCTGTTGTGTTTCTACACTGTAGGAAGTATTTTAGTTTTCCAGATTCCATCTTGTATTGATACCCATTTTTTAACAAAAATATTGTTGTTAACTTTTCGTATGTATTTTTGAGAGTGTGGTACAGGATGATAATTTGTGTGGTTCTGCTCTTCTTGTGTGATATACCTCCTGACATGGAATTAAAAAAAAAAAGAAAGCAATACAAAATTAAAAATCCTAAGACAACGCCCATGCCTTTCCTAGCAACCATGTGTGCCTGTAGGCTGGGAAATGTACAAAGCAAAGAGCACGATACTATACTTGAAATCCCTACAACTGCTCCCTGGTTCTGCTCCCCCTCTCCACCGATCAATGTTGCCACCAGCCCAGACATTATTTTTAACTGCAATAAAATATATTGTAACTATCCATTGGGTTTATTTGCCTTTGAATTATGGTGCTGGCGGCAAATACTGTGTATACCATGGACTGCCCGAAGAACAAACCAGTCAGTACTAGAGGAGATCAAACCTAAGCTTTCTTTAGAAGTTCAGATGACAAGACTTCGACTTTCATACTTTGGACACATCATGCGAAGAGAGGGATCATTAGAGAAAGACATCATGCTTGGCAAGATAGAAGGTCAACGCAAAAGAGGAAAGCCAGCAATGAGATGGATCAATACAACAACAGCAGCTACGGGTACCAGTCTGTCAACAATGAGCCACCTGACTCAAGACCGAACACAATTTAGGATAGCTATCCAGAGGGTCACCATGAGTCGACTCCTACTCAACGGCACTTAACAACAACAACAAAATATATTGCTGCTAACCGGATAGTAAACAGGGTCAGCGGAGAAACCAGATGTCAGAGAGGCCCTGATGCTGAACATCCGGTTTCAATTTCAGCAGCAAAGCACTTTAAAAAAATATTGAACATCAACCCAATAATTTCTATCCATGAATTATTTATTTGCATTTAGCTCACATCTTGCCAGTAGTAGCTTAAGGTGAGTTACATTTGCAAACAGTAAGTATTTCCCTGGCTCAGAGGGACTTGCAATCTAAATTTGCACCTGCGGTCACAAGGAGTGCCAGTAAGATTTGAACCCTCAGTCCTTGTAGTCTGCTGCCCCTCCATGCCGAATTGCTGGAACCTAGGCCAGATTTGATATATAAAAGAGCTTTATTTACGTTGCAAGTTGTAAAACAGTAGGAGGGCACTAAACCAAGTGAGACTGTGTGAGGGAGGGATAATCTTTGCTGAAAAACACTGGAAGAATAATTCCTGTGGTGTGAACGTAAGCCAGAAAGATATTTACTGAAAAAAACTGTTCATTATTTTTGTTGACATTAATTTGGTTATGAAATAAAACTCCTTAAGGGCCTGATTTTCTAAGGGGTCAGTTTTCAAACAGCTGCACTGGCTAGCATCCAGTCCAATGTCATAAACAGCACTAATCTTAGCACTTCTGGTTTATCACCACAATTATTTCCTGTGCAGCAAGTCTCATAGCACAGAAAAAAAAAGTGGAAGTAAACCACAACACTAATCTTAATGCTAATGAACTGCACATGGAACTACTTCTGATGCACCAAAGTTTGCAAAAGATCAGCAGAGGCAGAGGAAACGTATCATACGCACTTAAAAGAATCAAATGAACAACTACTGGTCACAGACTTTCCCATCACTTGATGCTCATCTAGATGCCAATGAATTGTGTATGTCAATCACGCACTGGAATTGTAGCTTCCAAGAGACCTTTGCCTTTCAGAGTATGCCAAATTGTATACTCTACTAGAAGGGGTACACCTCCAAGCTACCGCAACAAGCTCTACTAGAAGGGGTACACCTCCAAGCTACCGCAACAAGCTCTACTAGAAGGTGTACACCTCCAAGCTACCGCAACAAGCTCACAGATTTCGTGAAGAGAAAAAAGTAATAGACAGGTCTTATAGTTTTTAAAAATTAACCCCACTGTATCTGTCCCCTATGAAATGAGATAGTGAATTACAGATGATGAATGCATGTGACTATTAGCAAGGTGACTCAACTTGTTTTAAATCATTTCATAGGTAAAATATGGCATTCATTAAATGTACCTAATGCAAATTCAAATGAGTACAGAACAAGGAAAGTTTCTTTTCCAAATGCTGAGATAATATCTCAACTGAACCTCCCAGAAGAAAGAAAGACAGACAAACACAGAGTAACCAAAGTTGAGATGACAGAAATACGGAAACTTTGACTAATTACACCCGATCGTGAAAGACGCGCAAAAATCCATTACTAATAAAAGACAAGCTAAGGAAAAATCAGAGCTCCTTCAATAATTTAAATATCATTTGGTTATGCTACGCAGCCAAGTTTCAAGAAATGTAAGCACATGGGGCCCGATATTCAGCGCCAATGGCTAGCATTCCTAAAGCGACTTGCCGCCAACGCTGAACTTTAAACCTATCCTATCTAGCCAGCGGCGTTGCATATCCTGTTTGGCCGCAGAACTCGTAAGCTAGCCAAGCAGTTGGGATATTCAGCCGCTGCCTGGTTTAGCTTCTGCGGCTGAAGTAAGGCTAGCGTTACTCTAGCCATATGCCGTTAACCTCAGTATCACTGCTGCCTTGTGAGCGATGGGTGCTGCCCCAGAACGATCCCGACATGCCTCAACGCTAACCAATGAGCATCAGGGCGTGTAGCGGTGACATCTGCGGATATCCATTGGAACTACCTATGTTAGTGTTGCTGAATATCCAGGTTTGCCAACCATGCAAATGCCTTGCAATATCCTCCCCTTGGGTCCAATATTCTGGCATACTCTTGAAGGTACATTAGAAAAGCTGTTTACCGCGTAAATGGGACGTGGAAGTGAAAGAGTCTCAAAATCAGGGTCAGTTTTGGAAGAGAGAGTATGCATGTGAGCACCTGCTCTGAAATTGGCATATTCTGCCCCTTGAAATCAAAGCCATTTTTAAAAATGTGCAGTAGTGAGTTAAATGTGTGCGCGTGTGTTGTGAAATTGGAGCACTGCCATTTGCAGAACACAGTAGACCAAAGCAGCGGCCAAGACGTACAGGAGTGTCTGAGCATGCAGTTGCATGTGGACCCTCACCGGCTGGGAGGATACACATAGGAAACATAGAGGTTGGAGATGGGGTAGATGCACATGTAAAGATGCGTATTTTCAACCACTGTATATGTATCACATGGTAGCAAAATATGAATGTGTCCCACTACATTCCATAAGTGCATGACACATGATTCCCTTTGGAACCATATCAACGTGTTTCCAGTCCCCATGTACTGCAGCAGCCACCAGAAGGTCTTCCACATGCGAGCACCAAAATAGCAGCCAGGAGGGAGCTTAACTTCTCTGAGACAGAGAGCAACCTCCTGGTGTACAGTATCTTGTACTCTTTCATGAGGGCGGACTTTACAGAATCAGATCCAGATAACCCTGGTCAAATGAGGCTAAATTTTGTCCCTCACATATTTATTTATTTAAAGGGTATTTCTATCCCGCCTTATCCTTTAATCAAGGCGGGATAGAAATACCCCAACATCTACCTAGGTGAGGGAAGATACCTATGGAGTAGGCAGCAACGCACTGTGAACATAGGAGTATCCCTGCAGCCTGCCAGAGAGTGCACATACATATACATACAGACACACAGATGGGCAGCTAGAAGCGGCATAAATTCCGCCCAAGCAACCCCCAAAATGTGGGGAGAGTTGGGTAGGAAGAGGGCCCACATGGCAGCACAGAAAACTTACATTTGTTTGCCTATGTGCCTGTTTCGGGGCCCAGCTGTGAGCTCACAAGCTGAAGTCTCATGTTAATAGCCTTATTGCAAGATTTAAGCCCTGGAGGAACAACTCTGGGCCTGGAACAGAGGCATTAAGGAAAACAAATGTAAGTTTGTTGTGCAGGCCTCTGCTGCTGCTGCTGCTGTCACCAGAGAGCAGGGTGTGGGGATGGGGGGTGGGGGTGTGTGCTGCCACCACCAGAGAGCAGGTGGGGTGTGTTGCTGCTGCCGTCATCCCCAACTACAGCTTTCACCACTGGCAACTGGGAGCCACACAAAGGCTTAAGGGATTATTGAGGCACACACAGACTGAAGGCACCAAGCAACTGCACAATGGGAAGACTGACA